>OU795038.1:66125727-68991492 GCA_917208275.1 Patella pellucida
GAACTCCGGTTACAAAAATATCGAAATAATTAAATAAAAAAGGTTAACGTTCCCAAGCCGCCATACTTGTTTCAGATTTATGAAATAAATATGGCTGACATGGAGGCTTATGACCTGTGAAGGTTAGCCGATCACACTTCATTAGAGATTAACGTACGCAGAAGACCATGCTTGTGAGATGATTTTCACAAGCATGGTCTTCTGCGTACGTTAATCTCTAATGAAGTGTGATCGGCTAAATGAAACCTAAAAGAAATAAGGGAAGGGGGTGCTGAATGTTTTCAAGATGAATATTTTGTTGTGCATTTGCATATAATCATGCCCCAAGACCAAAAACAGTCACGGGCAATGTCGGACAGCGTTGATATATTAAAGATTATTTCTTATTTTTAGAAACGATGCCCTGGAGGTTACAAATATTACCAATAACTCAAGACCGTAGTGTGTTGAACTATTTTTTAATAAAATATCTCAACATACGATCTTTTGCAGATCATCGGATGGTAGCTAACTTGATTCAGTGTCGATTGAATGGCGTAAGTCTTTATAAAATATAATTGAGCTTATGTAGTTCCCGTCGCTCATTTGTCCTCCCATTGGTAAATGGCCACATCTTACATATCCACCATGTTTTTCTATTGATAAGATCCCTTCTTTGTTGTTGCTGAAACAGTCCAGATAGATTGCAATGAATCCTAGGTCTGTGGCCAACGTCTCTATAGTCTGCAGACAAAAACGCCCGATCCCCTTTCTTCGTTCCGATTTATCCACGATGCATAACGAGTCAGCTACTTTCGTTCCACGATAAAAACTGCTACTAGTAATTATGAAGCCAGCGATCAAGTTATCTGAATCTTTTCGAGTTACAGCAAATGGATGTGCACTCTGTATTTCTTGTCTGAATACATTCTCGCTGGAAAATTCATCCACTACGAATCCCATGTCTTTCTTGGCAGCTTCCTGGATCATCGTATATGTTTTTGATATCTGATCGTCTGTCATGAAGTTAACGACTACTTCCTGACCATCGGAAAGTTTCGTACAAAACGGAACTCGAACAGCTTGTTCTCTTAGAATTTTGTCCGAAATCTGAAGATCCGCTGAAAAGATTTTTAAAATTAATCAAATAGGTCGACAAAGCAGCCATGTCCCAACTGCAACTTATCCTAAAAGGAAACGTGAATGATGACCAAATCTGTTCAGGATCTAAGGAATCGACCTATATCCTAGATTGCATCGATAGCAACGTTTCACAAAAATATAAAAAAGCAGAATTTAATATTTGCACATTCCCAATACTTAGAAATAAATTTGAAAAAAACCCCTGTAATCCATGTAACAAGGGTGGAGGTTGTGGGTAAAAGACTGAAAATATCGATATTAAAGGTATTCATGCCCACCATGCCTCAAATCAATTTGAAAAGATCAATCTGTATCTCCATAATGGGATTTACAAGTGGGGGGTAATTACGGAATATCTGTACTCTTTATAACAAGGTTTATAGATGCCAGCAATGGGAGGGTGGGGGCAAGTCTGGAACGGGGTGTCGTTACCGTTAATGTCCATCCGTATCTATGGACATGTAATACGAAAAAAACGCTTTTAAACCACCTTGGTTCTAAGACTATTATTGAATCTTTACCGTCTATTTTTCACAGTTGATTTATCTTTTTTGGCCAGAAGAAATCATTTCTCGACACAACTGACAAAAATTTATATTTTCAAGTAGAATTTTACAAATTACATGTAAAAAAACCCAAACAAATTCATTTGATTTGGAGTGCCATGATGAAACCCGCGCTTGCACAGACCGGAGGTCCCATGTTCTACGACATACGTAACAATTATTCAAAATCTAGAAATGGAATGTTAGGTATTATTTCTCACGCTTTAGTCGGATCAATATATGGAAAATACCCCGTCACCCCCCCAACCCCCCCACCCCCACCGCAAATTGCGATAAAAGGTTCCTCAACTGATTCTGATAAAGTTTAGTGTACTTTATAACATACTTAAAGTTTACCAAAGAAGGACACCCGGAAACGTGGGGTTTTTTTAAAGATGGCGCCAACAATGGCGACCGATACGTCTTAATGATCATAAACATGTAGCTATCAAATTTGGTGATATTGGTGCGTTTCCCAAGGTCTTTTGGGGTAAAGAACACATGAAGATCATTAAAAATGAAGTTGACCTATTATGTCAAACATGGCCACCAACACCTCCAAATAACCGCAATTCCTTAATTATTGACTCAAATTGGTTGCTCAAATTATTGACTCTAATGTCTATCCCCGGGTTTTGAGGGACAAGGAACACATTAAGAGAACTTTGGATATAACTGAGCTGTTGATTCATTATGGAATTGAATTCATGACCTTCATACGCCCAGTATCATAGAATAAATTTCAGAGCGTTCAGTTTTGAGTGTCATCCTTAGCCTGGGTATCAACCTCTTGAGTCACATATTGTCATATATTTGCTTATCCTACTTCTTCATTACTCCAGCGTTCAGTTGTGAGTGTCATCCTCCTCCCCAGTATCGACCTTTGGAGTCACAGATTGTCATAGATTGTTTGATCTGGCTTCTTCATTACTCCAGAATAGACAATGAGATGATCTACTTCGTTCGAAAAAGCAGCTAAAAGAACAAAGTGTATAACCATGGACCGTGTATATATTGGATTCTCTGCACGGCGAGATCTAAATGTCAACAGCAAATCAAGCGAGGTGATTTTTGAGATTTTATACAGATTAATTTTTCGAACTCCACCTTGGGATTTACGGTATTCTTAAAGATACCAACCCGATAAGTATTCCTATCCAGTAGTGATGAATTTCTCCAGTTTAGAACCGTTAATGCTGTATGAGTCCCTTGTCAAACTGGAAATTGTGGCAATTCAACCAACACTCAAAGTTGTCTTATTATGTTCCTTCCCCCCAAAATCACGAGTATACGCATCAAGGTCATCAAATTTGGGTCAATAGTTATGGACTTTCGGTCACTTCCCCACAAGAATAGATCCAAAGATCATCAAATTTGAGTTGATAGTTGCATAATTATGATCATTAAGTCGTCTTTGGTGCCATCTTGGAAAAAAAACACTGTTTCGGGGGGTTCTGCCTCCGTAAATTTTAAGTATGTTATAAAGAACACTAAACCCTGCCAGAATCAGTAGAGAAACCTTTTGTAGCAATTTGGGGGGGGGGGGCTAAACTGTATTTGACCTGAATACTTATACTGTTTTGATCCCTAATTTATAACTACTTCATAGACTATTTACTACATTTCACGTAAATGCCTACATTTATATTTCATGTAGCACATGACCGGTCATGGCTCACAATATTATTATACAGAGTTTGGGAAATACTCCCTTAGTGTATTTTTAATTGGAGTCTGTGTCGCTACATACAGTGCACGCTTATGGCTAGCCCAATGATTCATTCAATTTATCTGACGTGTACGTTTGTTTATTGTGTTGTCTGTATATTGTGTATTGTCCGTAGATCTGTCTTATGTAATTGTTTGTGTGTGGTGCCCCCCCCCCCCCCCTCCTTGCACTTACTATAATAATAACTACTTACCATTTTGCAGACAACGACCATTAGTTGAAATAGATCTGGGAACACTATAACTCTGAAGAAGTGGCATTTGCGATATCCTTGGAAATGATAGCACGCCTGGTTTAATTGACTGGTGCCATATTTTGCGTATAATCTGACCTAAATATCTCATACTGATAGGTTTGTATAAAGCCACACCAGATTCTACTTCAAATTCTGTAAAACAAAAATATGGAAAGACAATTTAATGTACTCCTCTAAAAATAAAATATTTCACATTATAAAAAGCAATGTTTCGTGTGTAAAATAAAATGCAATGTTAAAAGTCCTTCGATGAAAAATATTTAATCTATTAGATATTAATTCAATGAAATAGTATCTTTCACTATGACAAATAAACAAAATGCCATAATTTGTGTGTGTGTGTGGGGGGGGGGGGTAATGATAATATATGATTGTCGGGCCGACGAGATCATAGGCGCCCATAATATAATAGGCTGGACACCCATAATGCCCACGACGGAATTCGTATTCCTTCCTTTTAAGAATGTTCATATCAAAATATTCATAACACGTCAATGTCATTTCCATAGGTGCAACCCTATTTTCCAAAACTTTTGCCGGGGAGACGGAGGGGGGGGGGGCTGCTTAGATCATTCTCCGAAGGGAGACGCGTCCACGGTTCAGTTCGCCGTGGCCGTCAAGTGTAGGTAAATCAGCGCCACCAGAAGCCCCATGGAGGTCTGATCTATTACACATTCGATTTTTCAGTAGTAATTATTAGTGGCTATTTGCCACATGTTGTAAGCAAGAATGTCAAAAAAGCCTTTCGGCTACAGACCTCAATTATCAACCGATTTCAATGAAACTTACAGATTAAGATAACATTAATAATATCACTTAGTAGCCAAAATTTCAATGTAACTTACAGATTAAAAAAACATCAACCGGAAGTGGCCGAAATTTTGGCTAATTTGAGATATTTATAATGTTATTATAATCTGCAAGTTTCATTGAAATCGGATGATAATATTGTGGTCTGTAGCCGTGCCACATGAAATGTGTGGTAACCTGATATCTCGGAAACCACTAACCGGAAGTGGCCGAAATTTTGGCTAGTTTGAGATATTATTAATGTTATAATAATCTGTAAGTTTCATTGAAATCGGTGGATAATTGTGGTCTGTAGCCGTGCCACATGAAATGTGTGGTAACCTGATATCTCGGAAACCGCTATCTGTAATTTGTCGAAATTTTGGCTAGTTTGAGATATTAATAATGTTATTATAATCTGTAAGTTTCATTGAAATCGGGTGATAATTGTGGTCTGTAGCCGTGACACATGAAATGTGTGGTAACCTGATATCTCGGAAACCGCTAATCGGAAGTGGCCGAAATTTTGGCTAGTTTGAGATATTATTAAGGTTACCGTAATCTGTACGTTTCATTATATCGGTTGATAATTGCGGTACGGAGACTTGTTACATGTGGCAAATAGTCTCCGGATTGTCTTACCACATGTGGCAAATAGCCCCAGTCCATATAATATATGTTCATGTGTTTTATTATAAAGTCGTGCCTACCTGATTACTTTTTTTTCAAAATGTCTGCGTAAAGATTTAATCCCGTCTGCACATCCGTAATTCAGTTCTCCGCCACATATATATGTCCATCGACTTGGCTTTATCACCAAAACAAAACAATGTCCGTCACGGAAGAATTCATTCAATGAAGGGGGTGACGGGGTGTATCGACATAATAAACAGAAAAAAAGTGTGCGAAATTTTAAAGTTAGTTCTAACTTCGTGGGTAATACAGTAGGTAAAAACGCTCACAATGATATCTATGCTACCCTTTGTTGGGTTTAAAATGAACAGCACACATCCCACCCACCTTCTTTTTTAGTCTCTTATAAAGACATTAAATATTCATCTCTACGAAAGTAATTATCGGGAGGGGGTGGGGGTCCAATACAAATATAACAATTTTGGTAGATATGGATAGTAGTGGCACTGAAAAAAGAACTCGGCAGAGTATAATCCAGGAATTCACTCAGGCTTGATATGATAGTTATGGTAAACGTACAGTGACTAACGACAAATACAAGCCGATAATTGATTCTTTCTCAATGAAATTCACGTGATAATAATTACATATACAATTAGTTTTGGGGTAGTTGACGGATAAATTAGCCTAAATATGTGTCCATTAAAATATATCACGAATACTGGAGGACATCTTTAATTATACCACGGTGTTTACGTCGTTCCGGTGAATGGGTGGGACATTGGCCGACCGACCCTTATTAATAAATATTTGAAATCATCGATGGGCAACCAGCGACGTCCATGTTTACGATTATTCTAAAGATAAAATTTGCTTTGGGGTATTCTAGATATTTTCACTCATATTTCATTATTTGTGTATTACTTAAAATAGTTTATTTACGGATTGCACAATTATGTATAAATCAAATTTGCATATACAATATTCTAAATGTAAAGTCGCAGAACTTGTATCCTGTATTGCATTCACAAGAACAGTAAGACGTTAAACCCAATTTCACTTCTAAAACAAGGTCAAGAAATGACGCATTTTTTGTTTATGACCAATGCAAAAACTTGTTTCAAATGAAATCACTCATTCCATGAAAGAGGTAATAACATATTTTACCGTTATGTCTACCTCCCTTGTTAATAAAGTAGGTTGTAATACATACATTTGTATATTTACTATCAAACCGTGGGTTTAAAAGGGGTTCGTGTGGTGCGGATGAAACACACCCCACAACATCACATCTTCGCTTTTAATCATCTGATAAATATAGCAATATTTTTTTTATGAAGTATATGCGTACGTTCAGGTCAATAGATTTTACATTGCCCATACGGGCATATTTAATACATATTCGTGCTCAGCGATGGGCAACGAAAGGCTTTCAGGTTTACTGACAGTTGATGAAAATAAACTCATATGTCGAGAACGAGTGCATCGTGTATGTAGATATTTAAATTCTCTACCATGCATGGCGTAAATTCGAGATACGGGCTATCTATTTGAGACAAAATTGAGTCGGACAAATTAGTCTTCTTTTAAAACCTAGATTAAGAGTAAGACTATAGTACTGATTAGCACCTGTTTAATGCCGCATTATTTCTAAACGATTACATTTGTTTGGCGGTATTCTAGCTCTCGTCTCCCATGTTATTATATTTATATATAAAACTGGTGGTAGTTTTTTTCTTTGATGTGAATAGCAGTTATATCTCATAACAACCTGTCATGACGTCATAATAGGTTGATATATTCTTCATATCAACCGCTGATGACGTCACGACAGGTTGATATTTCATATCAACCGCTAATGACGTCATGTCAGGTCGATGTATTCGACTCATATCAACCGCTGATGATCAAAACAATACAACAAACACAGAAATAAATTTTTATTATTTTGACAATTAAAAATTACTATGGAACAGTTTGAAACATTCAAGACAGAAATAGACGACGTACTTATCAGCATATTTAAATCGGTTATCCATATCTTTCAGAATCTTCTTTCCGTCCACACACTCCTAGACTTGAAAGTATTTATCACCCAAGATTTCCATTATAAACTATTTTGTGGTACAGTCCATGCACTTAAATAAAACAGTCGGCCAAATCCTTCTGTCTATAAAACATGAAAAGCCCTCAATCGTAGTTCACTGTCAGAATTATCGGGAAAGAATGTCTTTTGATCAAAATTTTCTTTAGGCTTTGGATAGATCCTCGTCGATAGTTGCATTCACACCACTTCCATCGTCAGTATGTTGGCTTAAAGGGATTGATTATTCATCTGACTTCGTATTACTTTCCATTTTGTTTTTGTATGAAATTCAATTCTTCAAAATGGCGCTGTGTTTACAAAAACACCATCACGTCATTGCACGTGACTAAATCGGTAATCTTCGTTATTTGACGGAAACTACCGAGCCGTTATCCAATCATTGTTGAATATTAATGGAAAAGTCCATTTTAATTTAAGGGTGGGCGTTGTATATGTCAGATATTAACCAATCATACCTCAGTTGCTATATTTATATCACCCTTGGGCTGCGCCCGCGGGTTATATAATATAGCAACTTCGTGTAGGTTAATATCCTATACATAATCACATTTAGATCTAGGAGAGAGGTCATATAGGCTGTGCCTGTTCCTCAATCCTTTTCAATATCTGAATAAAATATTGTTTAAAAAAACAACATTTAGATAAAGGTGGATTATGTTGTCGCCCATGCCCTTTTATCTGTCAGTCGTTAATGCAACAACGGCTACATTTTTTTAAAATTTTGTGTGAATCATTGAAGTTATGAGAGGATGATTTTTAGCGTTCACCGACCTTCCGTTCCTGAGTCTACCCCTTTCCCGGAAGCCCTGTTAGCGCAATTGGGGCGAAAGATTTCAACGGATTTGTTGGAGGGCGACTCTTCCGCGACCGGGGGATCTTGTGGCTAAGTGGGTAAGGTGCTGTCTCTCTTGCCCGGAGGTCGGGTGTTCGCTCCCTGCATTGGCCGAGAAAGTTCATCTCGGTTACCGGTGTGGTTTCCTCTTGTCAGTGATGCAGACAGAGGGTCTGACAATGACAGCTGCCTAATCGTTTGGATGGGACGAAAAACCGAGGTCCCGTGTACACATTGGCGTGCCCGGACAAAATTTTCCTCATAGCACACTGTATGGCGTATGCCCGTTTTCAATTAGCCCAGTTTAGGTGGAGAAGCGTAGGACGTTAAACCTCATTTTTATTCATTCATTCTTCCGTGACCCTTTTCCCGAAATCCTTAGAACGCCGTAGAAGCTACAGTTTTTGATGGATTCATTTCACATTTGGCGTGAAGCACTGGGGTCACGAGAAGACGATCCCTATCTACACTTTCCGATCCTTCGTTCTTAAGGTATCACCTATTTTCTGGGTCAGATTGGCACGATAGCTGCCCCTTGACGTGGATATCAATATAACGACAATAAATATTTAAAGGGAGACAACTCCACGTTGCATGTACATGTATAGTTGTCGAACTCTCATCTTTTGTTTTCTATATAGCCAAGTTTTATATTTTAAGTTTAGACTGAATAAATATAATTAAAGCTTTCGGGTTGTTATATGGCGATAATGGCGTCATTTGTTCACACAATCTCCGGGTGCAGCTGAGGTGCAGAGTGTCACACAGGATCTTTGCAAAATATAGTAAAGAAACTAGACTATATATGCTCCGACGAGACGGGTGTGTGGCAGAAACTTTTAGTTGCGTTGGGGGCGGAGGCGAATGGTTAACACATACGTACTGTATCATAAAGCCTGTCATTAAGTCAACTGGCGTGGTTTCGAATTTCCCCGGTTGTATGTGACAAGGAGTAGGGTCGCCTGTCCAACCTCGTGGATTTTACCCGGGTCCTCCGGCTTCCCCCACTGCTAAAGACCCATAAGCGCAAGCGAATTATTGAAATGAATTTAAACCATAAGCTAGTCCCTAAATGACCTAGTTTGTATCGAGTGGGCGTTAAACCCCATTTCTTTCTCTCTCCCTCTTTTAAGCGTAAGAAATATCCCATCCAAAAAAACTTCCAGGACAAAATGCCCAAGAATTGTTATACGCAGGTCTTCAGATTGCCGATGTCGGAGGGGTGGACGTAGTACCTGCGAAGATTTTAAAGACATTATTTTACGTGTACGCCGTTGAGATTCCACTGAAATAATATATCGTTTGGAGGATCACTAAGACTTGGCAAGTTCGGATGTATGTGCTTGATGGTTTGGGGTTCAATGAAATGATAGTCAATGAAATAATAATATGTGTAGCAGGTGAATTCCACGGGTTGGTCTCAAACAATATAGAAAACAGATAAACATTTCTGTGAATCGCCCGTTATTGCTCGACCAACGCGTGTCAAACGTCAGTTGTCTCCTCTTCGGCGGGAGATCCTATTACCTCCCAAATCAACGTAATGACGATGACATGAACAATAACAGACAGGTATTACAGAGCAAAATTACACAGCTGGGCTGGACAGTTTCTGATGCAACCCACGGTTGATCAAATACGGTGGCCAAAATCAAAAGACTAAATTAGCCTATATTTTTCTCGCAGATGATAGTGGTAATAATTTGGCCAAAAACATCGAAATAACTTCATTTCATCCTATTGATCATCTTGGTTGTTTTAATATTAAAAATAAATCAAATATATAGTTTATTTGACATTGCGTGTGTGTATTTTGGGTTAAGTTTTTGATCTTAGGAATTTTACTATAGCAAATAAATATCAAATTTAATCTTTCAGCACGTAATTAAGCCGTTTCATTGGAGATCACAACAGTTTCAAGTTTTACACCGTTGGCTATATAAAGAATACATCTGGATATTGAGGATTGGGGTGTTGCTCTTTGTCGACAAGATTTCGTCATGTTCTTGAAAACTAGTAACAATAACAGATCAACAGCGATCGGGATAGTTTGTTCTTACCTACCATAAACATAAAGCGTTTGTTGTGCCTACCATCCGTATAAACCATCATTCTGGCACAATGGAGAGATCATCAAGATGGTTCTCTGCCGATAAGGGCTAGATAGTTTGGGTAATTTTGGCGTCATTGCTGATTAGACGTATGCTTAGCACCATGGATCTTTCTGTCGGACGTGGAGGGCGAGTCACAAAAGAAAACGGTCGCCACATCCTACGCATGACCCATGCATCTTTTCTTACAGGATAATAGCCTTGTGTTCTTATAGTATTTTCATTTGCCGTCTTTGGCTAACACTTCACGTTTTGTATTTACTTCTTCTGATCTAAATAATTGTCTTCCAAGGAAGGAATAGTTCGTTTTTACATGTTATATATCATAGCTGGATACATATATACCAGCATAGTAGATTACAATACTAAAGTCATGATCTCAAATTGATGCGTCTTTCCCTTCTAGAATCAAGCTGCTGTCTCACAAATATGACAATTTTCTAGCTTTGGGTTCTGACGTTCAATTATCTTATTGGTCAAATATGATGAAAATAATTATAGATAGTGGTTAATTAAGCCAAATGACATCGATACCCACCCTCATATGGATAGTGGAAACTTACCGGAGAAATTTCCTACAATAAATCTGTGATCAACCTAGAATGCAATGTTTACCACATTGTGACTCTTTTTTAATGTAACAAACTGTCACTTATTCGCTTAGTACATGGGACAATATTACTTTTTTACAACGTGTACATCTAATAATAAGCCAAAGATATTTTAATATATTTGGCTAATTATTAGATGTACACAATGCTACTAATTTTAAGAGCAAAAAATCTACAAAATTCTTACAGAGGTTGCTATTATTTTTATTAGTGTTGCATTAGTAAGTATTGTTGTTCCCGTCTTCAATTAGCCTAGGTTGGGTGCAGAAGCGTAGGACGTTAAACCCCATTTCATTCCATTTCAAGTATTATTGTTGTTATATTAAGACGAATTCAGAGCAACGCAGTTTCGCTCAGATTTAGTATTAAAAGAAGGCAACGTGGAGTGCATATGAATTCCAGCTAGAAGTACATATGAATTCCAACCTGAAGTCGGGATTTGCTGTCGCAACACTGAATATTGCCACATATCCGTGACCAGGATAATAGTGCCATTTTGTATTTAGTGATACGCAATAGCATCGGACCTTACTAGGCGACATTCTTTTTAATACATGCATACTGGGGTGTGTAAAGGGACCGTCACAAAAATTCAGCACTTGCGTCCAAATAAATAACCTGCGGCACTGTTGGCCCCAAACCAGTGCTTATTTTGCTCTATGGTTCTTTTGGGACTTGGATTAACAATTATGTTTTTGCAACCTTTACAAGTACGAATCTATTCGATCTCTTTGGTACCTATATTATCATAATATACTTCAACTGATTTTAACCTGGTGCTTTATTACTTTTCATTGCTTTTCAGTGCTTGTCAATAATTCCCCACTAACAACAAGTCGGTCTGTATCATGTGAACACAGTTGTCTGTTATCCTCCTTAGCATGTTAGGTTCCTGCAATCACGATCTTCAAAAATCGAATTAGCCACAACCCCCAAATATTTCACCGACAATAATTATTTCTTAGGAGTTTTCATAGATGGTCACATCCACCTCCCATCCAAAAATTATGTCGCCCCCCCCCCTCAATTTTATAAGCTTGCTACGGGTCCGAATCGTGGTGATCCTGTCACATTTTGAGGTCAGTCGTGTTGATCAGGATCTGCCTTGGACACGATAAACACCACGCTCTGACGAGATGCAATCCATGGTCAGTCTAGTTGCATTTATCCTCTCGATCCCGATCAAACACATCTCGTATACTAGCGCAAAAAAGTGCATCGGTTCCTGATGATTGTAGGGAAACCTAACCGAACGTATCTGCACGAACAAGATCGTGGATTCGATGGGGACAATCCCATCGGAACATATCTGATCGTAATTGAACAGGAGACCGGATTGTGTCACTAATCGTGACCATATCGCATTCATGCGCACCAAATCGTACCTGGACGTATTGATTCACCTAACCTCGTATCCAAACGCAATCTGATTAAAATACAGATCTATATTTCGTTTGGATGGACTACACTACATGGAGATCTGACTAGTTGCTTTGGGAAGTCGTATCAGAGGTCATACGAACGGCTTTTGAACCTATGATGTTTGACATTATTTTAAAGGGACAATCCCGAATTAAACAGAGGCTCAAAAATAAAAATCTGAGAATGTATGAAAATAAAACGCCAAAATATAGGGGAATGGTGTATTCACCTTGTGTCGAAATTTCAACTCAAAATATTGAGTCGATTGGACGTGAACGCCAAAACTGCTTATCCGGACACGTAATCCTTTTAAGATTTCGGGTCAATTGTTTCGTTGGGTGGCCTTATAACCGATTACGGTTACTTGACAGGGTTATGCAGTAAATAACCCATGTGCTGTACTTGATAGAAAAAGGAAAATTTTAACTACACATTATTTTTAAAAAAAAATGTTTGGTTTAATCCAGATACCACAAAATACACCTTGGGACACCGGCCTCAAATTCCAGATGAAGACTGACGGATTTAAGTCGTTTGAAAACGTATCATAAATACTGAAGTAGTTGCTCGGCCCTTGACTCGAATATTTTAAGGGATTTTAACACAAAATTAAGCAGTTTTATTCCCAAAACAAATATCGGCATTAACCCTTTAAGATTTCGGGTCAATTGTTTCGTTGGGTGACCTTAAAACCGATTACGGTTACTTGAGAGGGTTATGCGGTTAATAAACTATGTGCCGTACTTGATAAAGAAAGGCAAATTTCAACTACACATTACTTTTATAAAAAAAAAATGTTTGGTTTTATCCAGATAACACAAAATACACATTGGCGCACCGGTCTCAAATTCCAGATGAAGACTGACGGATTTAAGTCGTTTGAAAACGTATCATTAATACTGAAGTAGTTGCTCGGCCCTTGACTCGAATATTTTAAGGAATTTTAACACAAAATTAAGCAGTTTTATTCCCCCAAAAAGTATCGGGATTAGCCCTTTAAAGCTAGAATTTCAAATTTTCTAAGAAAGTAAAAACATAATTATTTACTATATGTCTTTTGCTCAATAGGTTATCAACTCACTATTATATGTCCATGGACATTATTTCCTACCCTTAAAACCCATTGACACAGGAAATAACAACACAATTACCCCCCTTGTTTTCCTATTGACAACATCGACGGCCCTTTTCCAACGTTGGAATTTCTCAGCTGGTAATAGTGAATTATAGGATTAATAGGATTATTCTTTAACAGGGTAGGGCTGTTTATGGATACCATCTATTGTAAGGCTTTATTTTAATATATTTTTAAAATATAACTTAAAATAGTGGATTGTTCACAGTTCTGTGTACCTCACGCCAAAAGCTTGCCGTAACCGACCGTTTCATTGGCTAATCCCTCGTGTCAATGATGACAACTCTTCCATATCCTAGTGTTGTAAGGACAAGTAGAACGAAATTTTTAACTATAATAAAACGAAACAAAATAGGATCGGCATTTTAATCAGATTGATCTAAACGTGAAATTTGTGAAAACTCCATGAACAGCGGAGAGTGGCCAATGGTAGTGTATCGCTCGACAGTGGGAACCTAGTATTACAAGTATTGAGTACGGAATTGTATATTATTTAGGTTTACTACCTTACTCATAATTTCTTATATTTTGTAAACAAAAAGTAAAATACCGAGCGAAACTTTAAACTTTAAAGCGAATATCCTTTTACACATAAATTCCAACCTCAGTAAACCTTATGTACATAATTTTAATTCATAATAGAGAAGGTAGTTAACCTTATTGCAAATTTTATATTTTAATATTGAAATTTTAAATTTTGTATCTCTTTATTTGATCTCATTGTTTTCTTGTTGTTCTTATATTGTTTTTGTTATATTTCAAGGGCAGAATTGTAAAAAGGCCTGGCCTAATTTCTTACCCTATTAAGATATTATTATTATTATTATTATTAAACCATGCACCGGGTCATTATCCAGTATCCCCCCCCCCCCCCTGTGATCTTTGTATACCACGAGGATTGTTATGTCGATCTACCATCTAAGCGAGAACTCCTCGTTTTTGTATCTGACCCTGTTATCCGAATGTTTATCGTCACGCTATTGTCTGTGTGTAAATTAAAGCCTGACATTGCCGACATAGTTTACATGCTTCTGGTATGAATGAATGCGTGAATTCTGATCGGATGAACACCACAAGTCATACATTGTCTTCACTATATATGTATGTAAATATACCATAACTTTACATTGTGTGACTTTTTTTTAAGCGGTTTGCACTTAAAATATTCAAGAAGGTTTCAAGTTAAAGAAGGGTCGTCGTCTTTAAATGAGAATGTGTGATCAAATATCTTAGATATCTTACCACTGCAGTTGGATATTTCATATCGCTTAAAGGGTCATGATCACTTTCACTACGATGATAAATCTAAATACTTTGGATATTATCATTTTCAAAATAGCCTTAAATTTACTTAATTATCAACGATTCGCGTACTGGCTTACTTTAAATAAGATATTTTTAATTCTCCTGCCTCACCCCTGGCTGTAAAACAAAGCATGACATGCAAATCAAAAAATGTAATCTATCTCATTGTATGCTGTGGTTGTGAAGGGAAATACATTGGGAAAACGGAAGGTCAACTAAACCTTCGAATGAACCTTCATAGATCGCAAATTAAGATTCCAAGTAATCGAACAATACCTTTAAGTGCACACATCGACACGTGTGGAGGTGGAAAGTTCAACGTATTTCCCTTGTACAAATTGAATTTTTTAAACAATGATTTACTTGAATGTAAAGAAAATTATTTCATCAAAAAGTACAAACCAGTATTAAATAAACGTATATTATAGTAAGAGATGAAATAATTATCTTTTTATTGTTAAATTACTAAATGTAGATATATGTAAATATTATTATGTTGTATTTGATATATTTAAAGTAACGTCATGACGTTGCGTCTATTGTTCTACGTAATTCTTCGTGAATAAAATCGGTCTGATGATGTTCAGTACGAACAGAAAGCGCTAGCCGTTAAATTAATATTTTGGTGTCTTTCTTTAATTTAGTTTATATATATGTTAGCTGGGAGCTGTATTTACCTATATATATATATATATAGTCTAATAACGATTACGATTCGTTGAGATGAATTTTGCTGCATTATATAAATGCCATTATTCTAATCATTTCGTTTCTTTGTAGGATACCGGCAAAATTCAACACGCAGTGACCCGAAGCATAATGATTATTCAAAAGTTTTCTCTTGGGAATTTTCAGAAAATCCTATGTACAGCTCTGTTTATCTCATATATGTCTTAAACAATGGTTTATTGACGTGTAATGTGCGCCGCGAAGCTTGTCCAATTCCACCTGAACAATTCTGAATAAAATCGAACCTTATGTATATTGTATTATTAACAATTTAGTATATTGGCCTATTCTGGTCTGATAAATTTTGGCTAACATCCAATGAAATTAAATGAATGTGTGTACTTTAATATATTAAACGGGCCATGTTAAAGAATAAACCCGGTTAAAACCGAGCAGGAAATTGTGCTTATTTACTCACATCCTCGGTTACCCAGTGTACTCATTCCGTTCTACTCCACTATACACTGGGTTAATCTATGGGGGAGACACGTTTTCAAGTTATCCACTATTGATGCTTGTGCTATTTTTATCGACCAATCCCAAAAGGAAATTGCCCAAAGGGAAGTTACTCTCTTCTGACAGTGTTAGGAGTTGGCCTATTCTAAAAGCGTAATTATATATTTTATTATTGAAGACCAAACGTCCATTTAATCATGTAGAGTCATTAGTTTTATTTAGTATTATTGTGTGTTCGTTCCGCGAATTTTAAGGACACGTGATATTGTAGATAAGTGATTGGGAATTAAATTAACGAGTATACGTTCATTAATAATAAACATAACAAAACGACTTATTATTATTATTTCAAACAAAGAACTAATAGTAATAATGATAACAAAAGTGAAACATATAGATGTTATACATATTTGAAATCAACAACCCTATAGATTAACCCAGGGTATAGTGGAGTAGAACGGAATGAATGCACTGGGTAACCGAGGATGATTTACTCAAAGCAATAAAACAGCACTAAAAACCAACAACAACACATAGCGACGAACTACAAGACCGAAAAGGAATAATAAAAGTAATTCTTATTTGATTAACGTTATATTTATATTGTCTGTAAAAATTGTTGTTAATCACCCGACTATCATTGTAAATCTGCTATAAAGCGGTATTGCATTGGTAATGTATACATTTTCAAATTGTTTCCTTGTATTTTTAATGTATCAATTTCTATCTTATTAATGTATGTTCTTATTGTTTAAGCGTATAGGGTTCATGCAATTTTTTTCTGTGATGCTTTTCTCGAGAACCCGAGATCACCTTATAAGAAAGCTTGACTCAAAGCGTAGGAAAGCTTAATAGAGCTGTGTTCGCGGTCTGTCACCACTTGACACGCTTTGTTTAGATGTTTCAAGATTTGCTACGTGTTGGTATGAAGATCTGACACGTTTGGCAAGTTCTCTCACGCTCTCCTATGATACTCAACCACTGTCTCCGGCGCTGCGACTAGTGTATCACTCATTGCATTGTTCCAGAAAAAGTATCGTAAACCTGAGGTAGAGGTACAGCAATGATGAGCCAGAGAAGGACAGGCATAGGCCGAGGTCTCCAACACCACCGTCGGCAGAAGATGAAGCCATGCTGGTTTCAGAGCAAGAGCGTCACCCTGTATAATAATTTCAAATTTTAAAGTCAATATTACAAAATAATGTTCATAACACACTAGTCGTCAACCTCAGTCTTGCGGTCTCACACTCTCTCTCGGTCTTCAGTCTTCACCTTCATCATCAGCCTCGGACCAACTCCTCTCTTCAACTCCACCAGGAAGTACAACACCAACCATGTGTTGCTGCCAGTCAACAGCACCCACAGGAGAGAGAAAGTAGTCTTTGAGATGTTTTCACTGAAATCTTGCATCCACAGTAGCGCGACCCCTCGTGGGTGGCTGTGGAACATCATCACAGTGAGGTTCATGTCTCTAGGCCCCTGGGTGCTCTTTATCTTCGTGATCCACCTCATTGGCTTCCATCACCACCCTCTGCATCAGCAGGTTGTGCAGCACCACAGCAGTCTCCATCAAATGTCTGACGGTCTCTCCCTTCTGTTCCAGTGTTCCCAGCAGGCAACTGAACCTGTTTGCCAGGATGCCAAAGGCATTCCACCACTCTTCTACCCCTTCAGATCCTGTAGTTGCAGATTCTCTGCTCATCTGGCATCCCTCTTCTACAATGGATTCCATCATGTAGCTCTTCAGGGCAAAATCACCATCAGCCAGAATGAAGTATGGACTATCTGGCACAGTTCCCCCGGGTAGAGGACATGATGGAGGCAGCCCTATCGACACATCTGCTAGGCATTCAAAGATCTCAGAGTCTATCCAGATGAACTAAGGCAAACATTGGTATGGTGGAGAAGAACCCCTTGTAGTTGTGGTAGAGACTGCCTGTGTTTGATGGCTTCTTGATGGCTGTATGTTTCCCATCCAAGGCACAAACTTCATGGGTGACATGCCATCTCTGTTCAAATTGCAAGGTTTCTCCATGCTTCAGGGGAGGTAAGTGGGTTGAAGACCTTATCTTATACGCCTGTACAACGGCCCTGCACACTTCCCGAATCCGCTCTGATATGGTGGAGATATTTGAGTTAATGTTCTCGAAATCTTGACATCCTGTGTACATTTTGCCTTGATTGTGATCACACAGTGATGCTCTTAAGGTACTGACCAGTCTATCGGTTTTAAGGGCGCCCATCCGCCAATAGTTAACCGATTTGTTTGTCCAGATACAAACTATATTATATCGATTATGTGGAGACTATGTGGCGCGACCATAGGCATGATTCTAAGGGGTGGAGGCACCAGGAGCAAATGTCTCTCCTAAACAATCTGCCACCCCTGAAAACAAATCGACCAGATAAAATACAAAATCGATCTTAGATATCACCAGATTGGCCGAAAAACGCATTTCCAACAACGTTGCCATCCCTTTCTTGGTCAGCACCTGTCCACTACTGTTCCTTTTGATCGCCTTAACAACATTTGATAGGGCCTTATCGGTCTTTTGGGGCGCTGCAACCAAATGATATATTAGAGTAGAGATCCTCGTTCTGGTCGCATTACTCACATGGCCTTATTGGTGTTTCTGACTAGAAATTTCTCATTTTGGTGTTTAATATCAAAATGAGAAATAGCAACGCCGCAATTGACACACGGGATCACTTGCTAGAGGCTTCGGCAACGGTTCAGTAACTCGGGTATTATATTGGCACTCCACCACTCTACTGCACCCCACTTTTAAAATCAACATACGGCCCAGGGCCCTGTTTCTTCAAATCTTAACCAAAGATAAAATCCAAATTCTACTATTCAATTTTGAATGGCTAAGCACTAAAATCAATCTTAATATAATCTAATCAAACTACTTAAATTGGATTATTATCTTTGTTAAAAAAAAAATTGAAAAAGGCCCCTGGGCCTATCTGTTTAATTTTATAATTGAGCGTCAAATTAACTGTATAATTTTCGTTTCCGGTGGTGGGACGAGGGTGTGACAGTTGGGAAGGACTGTAAAAAAGCCAAGCTGCTTGAAAAGGCCAAAGCAATATTTTTCCCAAACGGAATTTCTAATAAAGGGCCAGGGCGCAATTTTACCTTTGATCTGCTTGACTTCCAGGAACGTGATATGGACAACGAAAAGACAGTGGCTGAATATTATTCAAAAAATCACGTAAAAATGCTAAGGTTATATCTGTGTTCCGTGGCTAACCCAACAGAAGATGTTTGCAATAATGACAATGATGAACCTTCTTCGGAAGAAAAAAAGATCAAAGACGTGGGATTACAAAATATTTAAAAAAATCAACACTTGAAGTTCCCATAACAGAAAAACCACACAGAATATCTTCGGGTGCTTATCAGAACTAGGAAGCTGTAATTACACCCCCCCCCCCCTTTAGCGATGATTCGTTACCTACTATAAGCTTTAGACCACGTGAACCATCATCTTACAGTCCTCGATACTCCATAGGTTTTTCTTGCAGGTAAGGTTGTTCACCCGAGTAAAAACCAGACCGTTCGCGTTTTGAATGAATTGGTCACATGACGTGACTCCAGTCGCATCACGTGACTACCCCGTTTACTCCCCGCTATATAAATTTTGTAAAGTTCCTTTAAAATTCATGTTTGTTGGGCCCAACAATACAAAATAGGAAAATTAACCTGTTGCAGTTTTCAGACTCTCTTGGGCGTAGTATTCAATCATATTTTTCACCATAAATAGAAAGAGATAGAAATGGGGTTTAACGTGAGGAAAACATATAAAGTGTTTTCATATAATCAACATGGAATTGATTTTATCAGCCTGTTAAGTCAACAGTTTTCTATAGCTTGATTTAGAAAAAAAATAATTAATTTTTTTTTTTTTGGGGGGGGGGGGAAATACTAAAATTAAAGGGAAACCCAGGCCTAATTTTTCGCCATTTGAAAGAAAACGACTCTCCCGAGCAAGGGACCAGTCATTGTTGTTTATATTACTTATATTATTGAAAAGGGGATTTTTTTAAATGTTGTAAATGATGCAGGACTTCGAAGGTATCTGGCCGATTACCAAATATTTCGTCAAGATGTACGTTCATGACATGCTCGATATAAAAATTTAGTCGTTAATTATAATTCCACTTATTTTGTCAAGTACCATAGTGATTCAAAAAACAAATACACAGCCATCAAGATAATTCAGATGTTGGATTTTTTAATTGATAACATCTTTGTTGAATTTGGAGGGGAAATTTGTCAGCAAGTGGTAGGTATCCCCATGGGTACCAACTGTGCACCTTTGCTTGCTGATTTGTTTCTCTATTCATACGAAGCCGAGTACATGCAGGCACTCGTAAAATCTAATAAACGTTTAGTTAGACATTTTAATTTCACTTATCGATATATCGATGATGTTCTATCACTGAATAATCCAAAATTCAGTGATTATATAGAATTCATATATCCTGATGAGCTCGAAATTAAAAATACTACTGACAGTGACAATTGCGCTTCCTATTTGGATCTGTGTCTCGATTTTGACAATTGCCATAAACTAAGTGTTAAATTGTACGATAAACGTGATGACTTTGATTTTCCGATTGTTAACTTTCCATTTATTAGTAGTAACATTCCAATATCACCAGCTTATGGAGTGTTTGTGTCTCAGCTAATTCGTTACGCGAGAGCTTGTTCATTCTATTCTAATTTTTTGAGTAGATCGAGGCATTTGTCATCTAAGCTTCAACTACAGGGATACTTGCGAACTAGACTTATTAAAGCCTTTAAAAAGTTTTATGGTCGTCATATTGACTTGATCGGTAAATATAACATGTCTCTCTCGACTATTATTCTAGACATATTTAATTGACAGGTATACTATCTCTCTGATTATATATGTGTACTACATCGTTAACACTGTTCATCACGTGCATTTTGCATACTGATAGTTCATTGGTCTATCACGCTATTTTACCGAGTTTTCGCCTAATAGATTGGATGCAGCTATGGCGGGTGTGGCGCGCCAGGCACGGTAAGCTTACTCTTCCTAGGACACCTGTTACCACTGTTCGTCGTGTATTTTGTACACGGTGAACAGTCCATATGCTGATTACACTATTTTGCGATTTTACACATTTTTGCCTATACCGTTTTTGGGACTTCGAATTTTGTCTAATGGTTTGGATTGTTCGTACTTGGTTTTATTTTATTCATGACAACATGACAAAAAAGCAGTCTTGTGGGTGTCATACATGGATCATCGTTTATGCAGAATCTCTCAGTCTCATGCCAGATATAGTCTTTAGTTTGGGTGGACAGAACTGCACGCCACCTGACGTTCTTTTCGATGTACATGGCAAACATTGAAAGTTCACACCCAGGTTCTCTTGAATTACTCAAGAGAGGAGTAATAAGTGTTACCAGGTCCTTTGTGCCTGGTAGCCGCTGTGATGTGGACAAGACAATAGAAGACACTTTCATGAAGCATGTCAAAACAGGTAGCGGTTCGTCATCTGCTGAGCTTGCTGGCCTGCAAACCAATTACAGTGTTTATAAACGATGGACAAGATGTTAGATAAATATACAGGCCGTAATCAGCATCGAGACAACCGTCCAGTCGAATAACAACGAGGCTCCGGAGAAACAAGTGATCAGAACGGTTGCAGTAATTCAGAGTTTCATCAATCCATTCACAACCTCGGACAAAACGAAACTATCGTTTATCATCAGGCGCCCCAGCATCGCTACAGGTTACCACCGACGTTCTTAAAGCTGATGGTGCTAGACTGAAAGCCAAGCAGGCCTCCATTCGGGAAGGCTTGAGACAAATGGGTAGTTCTTTGACCCTATCAAGCGAATAAATTGATTTGCTAAGACTGTTCCCCAATCCCATTCAGACATCCTGAATAAAATATTGTTTATAAAAAAAAAAGAATAAATTTAAAGACAATGGCAACGACGAACAAAACCGTAAAATTGACAACAACTCAAAACCATTTTATATAAACAACCGAGTGACATCGCGAGCAAGCTTCTGGTCAAATCCCAACAATTACCCGAGGGTACGAAGCTTGATCTTGAAAAGTTGATGACATTTGAACTAACACCAGACCTTTCAGCCTAGGAACAGCAGATGGATTTTTGGCAAAAACTTACAAGTCAAAGGTGAGGGATTACCTGACAAAAGATTGGACAGATTCATCTTTGCCATCAGACCCCGGCGAATCTCACAACATAGAGGATGGAAATGCCATATTTCACTGTCTGACAGAAGTGCCTGGGGATTTTGGAGATATTTCTCAGAAAATACTTCCATCGGCTCTTTGTCAGTCATCATCAGCTGTGGTCTTCAGCACTGTTGTGTATATGGTTGATTCTGTGAAAGGAGTTGAACGACTTAGGAGAGGTTGTGGCAAAAAATTGATAATATCTGGACCCAAAACGAAGCGACCAAAAGACTGGAAGATATTCCTCGCGAACAAGAAACAACTTGTCAGGACTTGTCAGCAAAAATCATCAATTGCCGTGGGGCGATTCTAATATGTGAAGCACAGGCATTTTAGCTGACGTCTGATGGTAAAACAACTATTTGCAACAAAATTCCCTCACTTGCCTCAACACAAGAAGAAACTGATTCCAGGGTGATTCTTTACGTCATGTACGCCAAGGAGTGGGGATTCAGCTTTGTTTATGTTCGGAGCCCTGATACAGACATACTGTATATCCTCCTTCATTATTCATCACACCTTGATGGCATCAGTATCTTGTATGAGACGGACAGGGGAAACAAGATGTTGCATTGACGTCACTGGTGTGGCAAATTTTCTTGGACATAAAAATGTGTACAGCTTTGCTCGGTCTCCATGCGTTTACAGGCTCTGATAGCAACAGTGCATTTAAGGACAAAGGCAAACAAAGAGGAATCAAGCTATTGGAAAAACCCCAGATGTACCAAGAAAGCTTTGCCCAGGTTGGAAACTGTATACCCTCCTCCATTATTCATCAAAATGTCCTCACTTGCCTAAACACAAGAAGAAACTGATTCCAGAGTGATTCTTTACGTCATGTACGCCAAGGAGTGGTGATTCAGCTTTGTTCGTGTTCGGAGCCCTGATACAGACATACTGTATATCCTCCTTCATTATCCATCACACCTTGATGGCATCAGTATCTTGTATGAGACGGGCAGGGCTTTGCTTGGTGTCCATGCGTTTACAGGCACTGACAGCATTAGTGCATTTAAGGGCAAAGGCAAACTAAGAGGGAGGAATCAAGCTATTGGGAAATAAATCAGATGTATCAAGAAAGCTTTGCCCAGGTTGGAACTCTTGAGAGGTTCAAGATTCCCTATTTGCGGTACTGGAATAGTTCACATGCTCACTGTATAATAATTTAAGGATACAGAAAGTAAATCAGTCCAGGCAAAATGTAATGATCCTATTTCGACTGGAAATATTGATATATCTTCTCTGCAACCAAGTCAAAGTAGTCTATCTCCGCATATAAAACGTGTGAACTATCAAGAGTTAGAGTTAGAGTGAGCGCTTCACAGGCAGCACACATTATCAGCTCTGCCATTTTTGTGACATTTTAGAGATGTTTCTGAATATTGGTGTATGAAAATCGGATAGTACCTGCATGATGTGTTCAAGTTGGATATTACAAAGTTTGAAAACCAAATTCTGAATAATTATGCAGAAATATGCATTTTGTTTGTTTGTTTGTTGTGGATTTTCTTGACTAGTGAACTGTTTTCAGCTTACTGTGGTTGAAATCCAGGGTTTGTTTAAACCAGTGACATGTCAACTGAGATCAGTAGAGATGTGTTAATCAGTCTTTCTGACCAGCACAATAGACTCAATCAAGATCTGTTCAGTGTTATATGTGATCTCAACATTAATATTACTAAACGTACAAGGAGAGGTGGAAAAAGAAAACAAAAGAAGTTTATTGATGTGTTGACAAGAAATTTAACTCAACTTGATAGTAACTCTGTAAATGACAATAACCTTCCTAAAACTGCAAATGAAAATACAAAAACCTTTCTTCTTAAAATTGGATTATGGAATGCTCAGTCAGTCAAAAATAAAACAACCTCTGTTTCTGAATTAACATAGGAGTCGAATCTTGATGTGTTGTACATCACTGAAACTTGGTTGAGAGAAGATGGTGATCAAAGTAAAATTTCTGATTTAACGCCAAATGATTATAAACTTATACATGTTCCCCGTTTTAATAAAATCGGTGGTGGAATAGCTGTTTTGTACGCTACATTTTGGTTCTTGATTTATTAACTATACCTATAAAATTCACATCCTTTGAAATTTTGTGTACTCAGTTGTGGAAAAAAGTCTTTACGTTTTGTGTGTCTGTATCGACCCCCTCCATCAAAGAAAAACAACTCTACTGATGCAAGTTTCCTTACAGAATTCGCTACTCTTTGTGATCTATTAGATATTAAAAAAGAAAGTACCATCATTCTTGGAGATTTTAATATTCATTACGAATGTCGTGATAATTATTTAACTAAGAAAGTGCTGAAGATTCTTGATAGTCATGACTACATACAACATGTTCCTAGTTCAACTCATCGTTGTGGTCACATCATTGACTGGATTCTTACTAGAGACGATTCCCTTTTTCAAAATATAGATGTTTCAGATAAACAACTTTCTGACCATTTTCTGGTATCATTTAATGTGATTTTGATAGGCCTGCAGCAAGATCACGTTCAGGGATGTTAAAAATATCAACCTTGCTGATTTTATTCAAGAATTGACTCAATCGGACTTGCAAGCCCCATTTGTTTCTGATTCTTCGCAGTTGTTATCTACCCTGACCGACGTCCTTTCAGCTCTTCTAGATAAATATGCTCCTTTAACAACCAAGACAATTCGTCAACGAAAAAACACTCCCTGGTTCTCAGCTGGTATATTAGCTGCAAGAAACAAGCGTCGCGTGGCAGAACGCAAGTGGAGGAAATCAAAATTAGAGATCGATAGACAAATATATAAATTAGCCCGTAAAGATGTCAATTCACTTATCGAGAAAGCCAAGTCTGACCATATCAACACTGTCATAAATGATAACAAACAGAATCCAAAAGTTCTCTTCTCAACACTAAATAGACTTTTAGGTAAATCACAGGATGTTGTAATGCCTCGCGGTGAGGAATCTGGTGTTGCCAATGATTTCTGCAGGTTTTTCATAGATAAAATCTCCATTATCAGATCTGGGTTGACACCAGAAACAGATGACGACATACAGGACACTTTCTGTGGTGAACCATTCAAGTCTTTCAGAGAAGTGACTGAAGATGAACTTAAGAAAATCATAGTTTCTTCAAAACCAACCTCTTGTAATTTGGACTTACTTCCAACTAGCTTTATGCTATTAATATTAGATCCCCTCCTACCTATTTTAACTGCTATAATAAATAACAGTCTGAAATCAGGCGTCGTTCCAGAGCCGTTTAAGGATGCTGTCATCAGACCCTTACTGAAGAAACCATCTCTTGACTCGGAAGTTTTGAAAAACTACCGCCCAGTTTCCAATTTACCATTTCTGTCGAAAATATTAGAAAAAGTTGTTAAGATCCAACTTATGAAACATCTTGAAGAACACGGTTTAATATATAAGTATCAGTCAGCATACAGAAGTGCTCACAGTACAGAAACAGCTTTAAACTATGTACTCGACACTATTAGAAGCGGGGTTGACAAAGGCTCCATCGCCATGCTTGTTTTACTTGACCTTTCTGCTGCCTTTGATACGCTGGATCACACTAAACTACTCAGTAGACTTGAATCCGAGTATGGAATCGGTGGAATTGCTCTAAATTGGTTTTCATCATACCTAATTGGTAGAATACAGGCAGTGATGATAAAAACGTCCTCTTCTGACAGAGTGACTCTCACCTGTGGCGTGCCCCAAGGGTCAGTATTAGGACCTGTGTTGTTCTGCATGTACACAAAACCACTTGGTAAACTGCTCACCGAAAAGGATTTATACCACCATTTATACGCAGACGACTCAAAAGTCATAAATTTCGTCACTCCAGAACAGGAAAGTCAGTTGTCTTCTTGCATGAAAATGGAATCCTGTGTAACAGAAGTGAAAAGTTGGATGACTAACAATATGCTCAAACCAAATTCAGACAAAACAGAAGTGTTATTGATTGCCCCTCCGAGAAGAATCAAAAAGAGTAACATTACATATTTGAAAATTGAAAATTCTACCATCAATCTTTCAAAATCCATTTTAAACCTGGGTGTTATCATGGAAAATAACCAGATCAATTTCCTCTGCAAAACATGTCATTACTACATTCGAAACATCGGTTCAATACTTCACTTCATAACAGCAGATGCTGCAACAACTTTGGTCCGTTGTCTTATCCTATCTCGACTAGACTATTGCAATAGTCTTATTATCTGGTATAACGAAAGAGCAACTAAATCGACTTCAAAGAATACAAAATTCAGCAGCTAGGATTGTTTCACGAACAAAAGTTCGGGACCACATTTCACCTGTTTTATCCTCTCTTCATTTGCTTCGCATTAATGAACGCATTGAATTCAAATTACTATGTTTAACATATAAGGCAGTTTACAAAATAGCACCTGTGTACCTCCAGGAACTTGTTCAGGAACATTTACCCTCTAGGAACTTAAGATCAAAAAATAACTTTCAGCTACAGTTACCAACTTACAATTTAAAAACTTTTGGAGCAAAATCATTTTCATATTTGGCAGCTTCACATTGGAATAATCTGCCTACTCATTTGAAACAGTGGTCAACCATATCAACCTTCAAATCATCACTGAAGACTTATCTGTTCCAACGCTATGTTTAGAATTGTGTTGTAAATGTTACTTTAATTGTAGAAAACTAAACTCTTGCGCTACGAGCATACAGTTAGTGTGGAATAGCGCTATATAAATGTTCATTATTATTATTATTATTATTTGGAAACTAGCACACGTGGCCAAGCCATTCATTCCGAAGGCATTAGATGGACATGGCTGGACAATAGAGAATTACGACTCTGACAGTGATTGAAAACATTAAACATTGCAATTGAGAATGTATGCCACAGCATATGCCTATTTACCCATAGCATTATCCCTTTATGTGTCCTGAATAGTAAACATTCTTCTCGTTATGTTTTAAAATCTGTCCTTGGTCCTATTTTATTTACGTTATACACCTCACCACTTGCTATACACAGATGACACTCGACTATATATTTATTTTTCACCTAAAATCCAGATTCTTACATCACGTTGAAAGTTGTTTTTGAAGATTGTATATCTTAAATTAAATTGTGGATGTCAAAAAACTTTCTAAAATTAAATGATGATAAAACTGAATATTTATTAATTGGCTCAAATAAACAATTGTCAAAAATTGACCGCAAATCTCCCTTCTTAATTGGTAATAGTGAAATTATTCCCTCGTCACCTGTACGTAATAGTTGATATACATGTAAAAATGAGTGTGGAAGCTAAAGTAAATTATATATGTAAATTATGTTTTTGTAATATAAGAAATATGATTCGGTCACTTCTAGACTAGACAATTTTAATTTTAATTTGTTCTTAGGTCTTCCAG
Source organism: Patella pellucida (assembly GCA_917208275.1). Taxonomy (NCBI): domain Eukaryota; kingdom Metazoa; phylum Mollusca; class Gastropoda; family Patellidae; genus Patella; species Patella pellucida. The sequence goes on from OU795038.1 coordinate 66,153,148, forward strand.
CCAAAATTTTAGATAAACTTCAACGACTCCAAAATACAGCTACACACCTTATTTCACGCATTAAAAAATATGATCATATTACACCAATGGTTACCTTTTTTCTTATATAATTGGTTTTAAAATTTTATTGTTAACTTTTAACTTTAAAATGTTTGAAAAATATAAGCACCTGTTTATTCATCTGATCTTTTGAATATGTATATACCTGGGCCCGGTTCCTAGAAAATTCTTAAAGTAAGCACAAAGTCATGCTTCACTTTTACTTTCGTAAGAATCTTATAAAAATACCGTCCCTAGAAAATTCTCAAGACCATTCTTACGTAAGCACAGGTCAAGTATAAGTCTAAGCACATTGTGACTGGTAATGCTTACCATACACTGCGACTACGATGCTCTTTAACGTCATAAAAACAACTTTGGTATGCGAATTACGTCATACATTTGTCGTCTGCTTCGTTTTTGTTGATTTAGATGCATTTGAGATGTACCCTATACACATAGTTATAAAATGTGCCAAAAGATAAAAATAAAACCCACATACAAACTAACTGAATAATTGTGAGAGCGCCTGATCTTAAAGTAGCCTGTGTGTTTGTAGCCTATTGTTTACTAATTGGCAAAAAAAAAAAAAAATTGGTTTAAGGGTAGGCCTTAGGCCTAGCCTATAGGTCTAGATGCGAAATTTTCTATAGCATTCTTAATTTCTTTTGGAGAAGGATTTTCTCTGTCTTGTAATTTTCTCTTTGGTATCAAAAAGTGTCGGAAATGCCGTCGAATAGAACTCTACGGTCAGCCATCTTTTTGAAGCAGAAACAGACTTAATTAAGGTTGGTAGTCCTAAGCAAGCCCTATACCTTGCTTGGGACTTGTGCTTAGATTGGCTATGTTAAAGAACGAAGTTGTGCTTAAGTTTTTTCTTGGAACGCATAATAACGTTCTTGTGCTTACAATGAAGTCTACATAAAATCTAAGCACAAGACCGTTCTTAAGAGTTTTCTCGGGACACAAATTAAGGTAAGTTTACTTAAATGCAAAGTCGACTAAAATCTAAGCACAAGAACACGCTTAAGAATTTTCTAGGAATCGGGCCCAGGGCGATGTTTATGCTCTTTGGGTGATAATATTGAAAACGGTTAACTTTTGGTCCAAGATCTTTTAGTGTTCAAGCACCAGCTGTATGGAATAAGTTACCATATGATATTAGGTCCTGTAATACTGTTAATACTTTTAAGAAAAAACTAAAAACACATTTATTTCTTCAAGCATTTTAAATGTACATATCTTGCAATTTATTATGATTATTCTGTTGTCTTAGTATTATGTTGTTAATTTTGTGTGTTTATAAATGTTTATATCTATACCATTGTAAACACCTCTGAACACGTCATGTGAAAGAGGGGATATAATAATTTAAATGAAAATATAAAATTACAAAATAATTTCAATGTTAAAGAGTTACTTAAAAGCAATATATTGATACCAAATATGCAAAGGTTATGTGCATTTACCTTTTATCTATTGGCGCGATTTGGGCAGAACCCCTAAAATGGGCGTGGTCAACAGAAGGCGGACATTGCTTACAAAAGCTTTTAATTTACTGTTAGCTTGATTTTCTGAAGAGGCAATAGATCAATGAATACTAAAATATCAGAAATAACTAACATAAAGTTTTTTTTTTAATTAGGTGCGTTGTTACCAGCATAAATTGTATTTTAAGGGTATACATGGCAAGGTCAAATAACAAAAATACCCACATTAGAAAAGAGTAAGAAAAACAAATAAGCCGATATAAAATATATTGAAATTGGTCCAATGTAAGAGGTATTACGTTTTTTTTAATTTTACTACATGTGGATTTTAGAACTGTTGAAAAAAGTGAGTCTGGTCAGAAAACGGTTTCCATGGCAACTTGAGTCCCAGTATTTTTGCTGTTAACATTATTTTTCTGGGGGGCCAGACTATAGTCAATGTGAAAATACCAAAAATGTTTATTCATGGGGGGGGGGGGAGAGTACACAGTTACCATCTATTTTAATAAAAAAATTTAAAATACAACTTAAAAATTTGTAATTACAACTTTAAGTAGCCCAAATTCAACCTAAGTTGACTTGATCCAGCTTTCACAGACACAGCAACCATTCTAGTCTAGTTAAACTAACATGACATCTTCATCAAAGACGATTCTTCGTTCTGGGGCCGTTTGCTCAAAGCTCCGTTATCTTTTAACGATCCGTTAACTATAACGGAGAGAAAGATTGTTGCTGAAAATAAAGGCCCCGAACATTCTGTGGTGCAAATTTTTCCTACAGATTTATGCTAGTATAAAAAAATAAAGTATTCTATAGTGGTTTCTGTAGTAAATTTAACGGAAAATTAATAAACACGTTACCAAGATATGTCCGTTAGAGTTTAACGGATCCTCCAAGAAACGTCAACAATCCCTCTACAGAGCACATTCTAGTGACGACGATACCGGTATGTCTGCTTCTCAACAAAAGTACAGGAAAACGTCGGAGAAAAATAATGGAACTATGTAGAGTAATAGATTATCAAAAAAAAACAACAAGAAATTCAAAGCAAATTCAGTTGCTGCCCGGGCAAAATTGTCCTCATAGCACACTGTATGGCGTATGCCCGTCTTCAATTAGCCAAGTTTAGGTGTAGAAGCGTAGGACGTTAAACCCCGTTTCATTCATTATAATAGAGCGAAGATCAACAAAGACCTTTGATGTTTGTGAGTATCGTCCATGTCCATGAGGATGTTTTTTATGGATTGCCAAAAGACTACTACGAAAGCACCAGAAATCATGTGCCGCGAAAATAAATTTTATGGTAATGGCTTCAACATGTCGTTGAGTACTCAGTCTGATACACTAGCTAGTAGAATACCAACGACTGCTAGCAATATTTTAATTAAAGAGGTGTTTACAATAATGAATTATGATAAAGTGTGGATGGTTGCAAGAACAGTAGTCAATTATTAACTTAGGAAACCAGTGGATCCCCCAAAAAATTTGGTAATAAATTTAAAAGAGGTTCATATACATCTCAGATTATGCCACTGATTTCTCGATTGCTGCTAAATTTAGTCGAAATTCTCCCTTGAGTTCATCTAGTGCAATCTCGAAACCAGAAAAATTGTTGGAGAAATTTCTCTGGTGACTCAGGGTAGCCATTTTCCCGAAAGTGACGAATCACGTAACATGTATTTATTTTACGTGCCTGGATGGCCAATTATCCTGAATTATAGCCCTGATTGTACGAAAATGTCACAATTTCTTTTCCGATTTATAAAGATAGTAAGCTGGCACTGCCAGGCAGAATACGCCCACATTTTCGAGGGATGGATAGAGGACAAGCAAAACCGAAAGTGATTGTTCCTACAATCAAAGGCTATAATTCATTAAATTACAATTTGATATGCGCAAATGTCGAAAAGAATCAAGCTCTTTAGGTTATAAACATGAATTTCAAGTTTCATCAAAATGGAATTAAAATTGTGACCTATACTGGGTCCACAACCTTGATATACCATATTTTAAAACTATTAGCGTACAAACGGCGGCCATTTTGTCTGGCAATTATGGTCCGATTTCCCTGAAATTCAAACTCAACCTTCCGTATGGTGTAACGGTGATAAGAGTCAAGTCTTTGTTTTAAATCGGATAATAATCGTGACCTCCAGAGGGACCATTAACGATTTTTCGGACAATCAGGGGCCATAATTCAGGAAGTTTTGATCTGATATGTTCAAAAAATGATAGGAACCAAGATCTTGGGGTTATAACCATGCATTTCAAGTTTCATCAAAATTGTGACCTATACTGGGTCCACAACCTTGATAAACCATTTTATAACAGTATACGCGGCGGCCATTTTGTGTGGCAATTTTGTTCCGAATTTTTCCGAAATTCGATGTCAACCTTTCTTAGGGTGTAACGGTGATATAATCAAACGATTGTTTAAATCGGATAATAATTATGACCTCCAGAGGGACCACAAGCTAAACAAAGACGATTTTGCGTATACTCTGGGGCCATAATTCAGGAAGTTACGATCCGATATGCGCAAATATCGACAAGAACCAAGATCTTTGGGTTATAAACATGCATGTCAACTTTCATCAAAATTGGTTAAAAATTGTGACCTCTATAGGGTCCACAAGCTGAATACGTGATTTTTCGTACAATCAGGGGCCATAATCCACGAAGTTTTGATCCGATACATGCCAATATCGAAAGCAGCCGAGATCTTTTGGGGATAAACCTATATTTAAAGTTTCGTCAAAATCTGACAAGAATTGTGACCTGTAGAGAGTCCACAAACAATTGTGGACGGACAGGGGCGACGACATAATACGTCCACATGAAAATGTGGGCCTATAAAAATCGTTTGAATCACCGTAACACCCTAAGGAGGGTTGAAAAGTCGTACCGAAACTGACGGACAAAATGGCCGCCCCGCGTTCGCAAATAGTGTCAGAATGTTGTGGACCCCTCTGGTGGGCACATTTTTCATCTGATTTTGATGAGACTTGAAATGCATGTTTATACTCCAAATATCTTAGTTCCTTTCTATTTTCGTACATATCGAATCATACCTTCCTGAATTATGGCTACGGATTTCACAAAACAATCCCGCTTTTAGGTTTTGGTCCCTCTCGAGATCACATTTATTATCCGATTTATAACAACATTCAAATATATCACCGTGACGCCGCAATTTGGACTGAGTATGCATTTCATGAAAAGCTGCTGGACAAAATGGCCGACCCTGGTACGCAAATAATTTTAACATCTGGTATATTAAAGTTGTGGACCCTCTAGAGACCACAATTTTGATCCGATTTTAATGAAACTTGAAATGCAAGTGTATAACCCATAAGTCGCATTTTCAGTCAATATTCGCGCATATCGGACCGTAACGTCTTGGATCGATGATGATTCTAAAATAATTTCATATTTTGTTATATTTTGGTGGTCTCATTCCTTTGTTAAGTGAGTTATTTCCCTTAGGTCGGTTGCGGTTTTTTAATAATAATAATAATACTCGCGTCATTTTACAAGGGTAGCAAATTAGGCCCGAGGTCTTTTTTTTCCAATTTGGCCCTTGGCACAGATCGTGCGAATGATTTCGATCATTACTACAGGAAGAAACCGAAGAACTCGGGGGAAACCTGCCTGATCGGATGGGAGACCGAATATCCCTCTCAACGATAAAGTTCTTGCCCTGAGATGGGATTGAACCCTCGTTGCATTGGTGAGAAACCGCCTCTCTATCGTCCCGGGCAATCCGACCAGCTTTGGGATTTCCGGTGGGACAAAGGGGTATGGCGTGATAGAATTAAGGTTTTAGTGTCCGTCATTTCAGAGGACAGAATGAGGCAACCACGTTTAAACGACAATGCAGACTGTATTGTTATTATGTATTACTACTCGATGTAAATGTTTCAATGGTGAATAAACATATCTGCAGTAAAGAATTGGACTCTACAACGATTTAAACGTGTATTATTTCGTCTAATGGACGCACGTGGCACAGTAACAATTTACCATTACCTTTTTTGATAAACGGAATTCACGAAGAACTCACAAGTGGTTGAACCTTACATGAATATCTAAGAAAACGATGCGTACCCTGTTCGTAAAGCCTACCCTACAGTGACGGAGAATGCAAGGGACTTGAGTACAGGATTATCAGGTTCATCTAATGAATTGCAAGTAACAACCGATGATTCGATAAGTCAAGTAGTCGCACGTTATATTACAAGGTCTCACACTGGTACTTTCAGTATCAATTCCCATCATTATCATGGAAGTAGTTGTTCAAGGAGTTCCATCAAAATAATGATGGTTTAAGAACAGACCAAAAGGAAAGCTTTATCTAAGAGAGATTAAAGCTAATAGAAAGGAAAAATCACTCGCTGATCGGAGACTTCAGTTACGTTCTTTAGAGTTGGAGTTGAATAAACAAGTAGCGTTATTAAAGGTCAGAGGTGAATTGTTACAAGTTCAAGCAAGGGAAGAGGTGTATTCGAAAGCGGTAGAAGAAATTAAGAACCAGAAAAGGCCGGTAGCTCCAGTATTTGAAACTGAAAGTAACCGTATCGGTTCTAACTTATCAAGAACAACCCCTCCACATGGAAATCAACAAGGAAACAGCATTCCAGCCACCAGTAACCCTGAGTCTGCTGGTGTTCTAAGACAAATAGATCCGGTTTCTCGTATAAGCGAGGTTCGTCAAGCCCGTAAACAAAATCCTGTTTCGCGTATGAACCAAGCTTCCCAAGCTCGTGAAACCAAAGATCTTGATGTTTCAAGTATCGGTATCAACAATGTTTTCTAAGTTCCCGATTCCCAAGTTGATTCGAATTCATTTATGAATGAAGTTCACCAAGCTCGTGTAGTCTCAGACTCGTGTATGAATGTAGTTCCACAAGCATATGAATTTCGAAGATCGTGTATAAACACCGCTCGCCAAGCTCAAAATACTGAAGAAGATCATCCTTCGCGTATGAACCATTCCACAAGCTCGTTAAGTACTACAAGAAGAAGTTATTTCACGTATGAATGTGGTTCCCCAAGCTCGCGAAGTAAATGATAATTTTCAAGAAGATAATACCAGTACGATACAACAAATGTTGCACGTTCAAGAAAGACAAATGGTCTGTATGGAGCGGGTGATAACAAATGAAAGTCAGAACTCCCGGATTGGAAACAGGGAGAGCCTATATAATCCCTCTCTCCAAAATTTTAACATTACAGGGGGCATTTATACAGAATTTTTAATAGCAGCACAATGCTGTCAATGAGAGCTCGTATTTTGAAATCTTACCCGTCAAACATATTTACAAAAGTTTTTAATAGCCAGGCCCTGGATTCTATTGACAGTTTTGGTTTTTACTGCTACATGTATCTCTTATATCTAGGTAAACAAAATGCGTACTATGAGGTTTATGGGCGGATGATAGCTTACTTTGTTGTTCACGGTGCACCATCGCCTGCTTTTTTCTCTAATTTGATGTATAATCTCGTGGCATATGGTTTAAATGAAAAACCGTCTGTAAATGATATTATTGAAAATAAACTAAGAACGCAAATTCTGACGGTAATTGTATAGTTAAAATCATCATTTATTATTGATGTATATTGTCACATTCATCTGAAAGCAATGTTACCTAAGGCAGAAATCTCAGTGTTTGGAGGCGAACCAACAGAATACTGTAATTTTATTAGAACTTTTAAAAAATTGATAGAATCCAAGACCTGTTGTAAAAGTACAAGCAGTGCCGGACTGGGCCCACTTGCCAATGGCAAGTGGGCCTAAGCCGAAAAAAAAATATGGGCCTAAGCCTCAAAGAAAAAGAAAAAAGTAAAAAAAAGAAAAAGAAAAGGTAGTAAAAGAGGGGAGGGGAGGAAACAGGGAAAGGAAAGGAAAGAAAAGTAGAAAGATAGATTTCGTTGGAAGAAACAAATTCGATGACAAATTTGATTTCTCTATTCGTATTCGAGGATGTGTGATTAAAGTGCTTGCAGGTCACCATATATCTCCATCCGCTGCTCTGGCCGGAGGTGCTTGGAAAATGGGTTTGCGGCTCTCTTTTTTTCAACCCCCTCCAGCGCTCGCGCCTTCGGCGCTCGTAGGCGGGCTTCGCCCGCCATTTGATCGTGGGCCTTGTCACAGGTATGGCAAGAGGGCCTTCAGCCCACCAGTCCGGCACTGAGTACAAGATTAAACTTTCACATTCAGTATACAACTGGTGAAGTACAAGAACTTACGAAGGGTTGTTTTGCTATGAATCCAGATCATGGTTATAAGGAAGCGTTAGAACTCCTGAAAAAACGCTTCGGAAACAATTATAGAATTGCAACGTCCTTTGCAGAGAAGATTACTAATGGTCCACCGATCCGGACAGAAGATGGCAAAGCCTTACTTAAATTGTCCACTGCATTAACTTCTTGCAAAAACACTCTTTCAGAGATCGGGTATTTAAATGAGTTAGAAACCCCTAACTGCCTTAAAAAGATTATTAATCGCTTGCCATATGATCTTCGCAAGAAGTGGAGGGCGAAAGCAGATTGCATCACAGGAACATGAGAAAGAGAAGTTACTCTGTACGATGTCGCCAATTTTGTAGAAAACGAAGCCAGCATCTTATCCCGTGTTTGGTGATGTCAACAGCACTCCAAGAGATTCAAATGTTAATCATGATAAATTGAAATCTAAATTACAAATAAGTGGAGATAAATCCAATTTCTATAAAAGGTCAAACTTTAGCACTCAAGTTAACAACAGTCAAAATAAACAAGAATCAAATGAAAGTAAACATTCTCAAGAATCAAGCTACTTTTCATCGGAAGAAAATCATGATAAACGCCCGTTGAAATGTTTAAGATGCTCATTTGATCACAAACTTTCTGAATGTCCACGGTTTTTAGAAATGACTGTTCAAAAAAGAAGGAAATTTGCGAATGAGAATAGAGTATAAAATAATTGTTTGAACACTAATCATCAGCCTAAATTTTGTCGTTTCAAGACTCCATGCAATGTCTGTGGTTAAGGGCATTCCCATTTACTTCATTTCACCACACCATTAAGCAGTGCATTTATAAATTCAAGAAAGGCTTTGGGCTTACCAATAGTTCCTGTTGTTGACAAATCAAAACATGGCGAATATGAAATAAAGACATACGCTCTGCAAGATTCAGGAAGTACTGGAACATTTTGCACTGATGAAATACTCGATCGCCTAAAGATTAAAAGTCATAAGAAGAATATTTCACTAACAACTATGGAAAGTGAAAATAGAAGCGTTGAATGCTGTTTAACAGATTTAGACGTCGATCATTTACAGTCCTTGAAGACGGAAGAGGAAGCAATAGCCCATATTCAAGATATAACATCGCTCCTAAGAAAAGGTGGTTTTCGACTAACAATGTGGAACTCAAATTCCAAAAGGTTCCTTTAGAAGACGGATGATTCTAGAATAATTTCATATTTTGTTATATGTTGGTGGTCTCATTCCTTTGTTAAGCGAGTTATTTCCCTTAGGTTAGTTGTGGGTTTTTTGGGATTTTCGGTGGGAGAAAAGGGCGTGGCGCGATAGAATTCAGGTTTTAGTGTCCGTCATGTCAGAGGACAGAATGAGGCAACCACGTCTAAACGACAATGCAGGCTGTATTGTTGTTATGTATTACTACTCAATGTAAATATTTCAATGATTAATAAACATATCTGTAGTAACGAATTGGACTCGACAATCATGTACGAAAAATCGATTGTTTAGCTTGTGGTTCTTCTAAAGTTCGCATTTATTATCGGATTTTAAAAGATCGTTCAGGTGTATCACGGTTACATGAGTTCAAATTTCGTGAAATCAGACCTAAATGGGCGGACAAAATTACCCCACCTCATATGCAACAAATGTAAACACATCTGGTAAATGAAGGTTGTTGACGATCTAGAGATCACAATTTTGATCTGATTTCGCGCATATCGGATCGTAACTTCCTGAAGTATGGCCCTTGATTGAACAAATAATCCCTTTTTTAACTTTTGGTCCCTGTAGAGGTCACAATTTTTATCCGATTTTAACATACAGAGATATTGGTTCCTTTAAATAATCGCGGATACCCGAACTTAACTTCCTGGATTATGGCCCTGATTGTTCGAGATATCACATTTTAGCTTGCGGATTCTCTAGAGTTCACAATTGTTTCCGATTTTAAAAACCGTTTAAATACATCACCATTCCACCACAATAAAGGTTGAATTCGAATTTCGGGACATCCGAAATCAAACTGCAATAAAACAATGGCCGCTCTTTCCTAGCAAATTGTGTAAAAGTGTATAGAGATCACAATTTTTATCTGATTTTAATGAATCTCAAATCATATATTTTATCCCAAAGATCTCTTGGGGGGGGGGGTATATTTGCACATTTCAGGCCATAACGTTCTGGGCCCTTGGTTGTACAAAAAATCGCATTTGTTTTTAGTCTGTTCTCTATCCATCTCTTACAAAATGTGGGCGTATCCTGCCTGGCATCGACTGGTTATCTGCTTCGGACTATCATTTTCGCTTTTTCAAAGGGGCCCATTTTCACTTCATCTCTTTTTAACTGCGTACATCTTATCAAGCCCTTCACGTAATACCCTGTATATTTCGATTGGGTACAAACCCAGCTTGTGAGCCTATCATATTTTTCGATCGTCACGAATACCAAGTATCGCGCTTTAAAGCTAAACTGTCGACCGGTGATATCGAGTTGCAAAGTTCAAGGTTCGTTAAATGTCACGGTTACAACCCCTTTATGCTACTGTTTGGGAATTGTGAGGTAATCTAGCAACGTCCAAATGTTGTAAAACTCACAGTCGTTGCTTCAGAAACCTGGAGGTGGCAATCTTCCTGAAGCAACGGCCGCGAGTTTAGCAACATCTAACCCTTGCTTCAACACTTGGCTATTCCTAAACTTTTACGCTGGTTGTGTTTACACGTGACAAATTAGCATTCAAATCATTGTCCAATCAGAGGTCGTGGCACATAACACACTCACATTGTAGCACGTGACTGTAGTAAACAAATATGGCAGCCTCCACAGAAAAAGAACGAGACAAGTTTACAGCCGTTGAAAGTTTTTTTTCAATTGAGAAATTCACAGAAAACCAAAAAAAGGTTATTGAAGCAGTTTTAGGACCTTGACATTAATCGAACCTTGACCTTTGCATCTCGATTGTCACATAGACATTTTATTTACAAGCGCGAGACTTGATAATCGTGACGATTTATTTAAGGAAGGATAAATAAAATAAATTGAAAATAGTCTTATTTTTTAGTAACTCATTTAACGAAGGAATCTGATTGGATCACGGTTGGGGCCGGTACCCAATCAAATTTAGTGCCGAAAAATGTAGAGTGAAGGGCTTGATAAGCTGTATGTAGTTAAGGCGAGATCAAGCTTTCTATTGAAGATGGGAGGGGGCGGGCTTCTTCAATTTTCGCCTCATCCTCTTCATATTTCTCTTCTTGAACATCAATTTCTTCTTGTACAGACCTACATAAAGATACAAATATAATTACACCACAAAAATAGTGTTACTTAATAATTCATAAAAAATTCAACTTGAACAGAATGTATCCTGATAACTTTATAAGGTGAATGGGGGTTAAAATACTTTTTAAATATAAAAGTTTGAGAAAAGGGCGTCGGATCAAACATCATAATCGACAAAACTTGTATATGCATATATCTGATTTTCCTATTCATACGTTTAAGGTTATCCATATTTACATAATTCAATAGGCCGAAGTCAAATTCTATTTAGACTAGAGCGCAGAGAAAATGCGCATTGATTTTATGTTAAATATAGACTAGCGTCATTTTTCCTCAATCCCATAATAGTAATTATACCACCTCGAGACCTACATGTACCTAAGTAAAAACGAGATAGGTAATGGAAGCCGATTTTTTTCTCGTCTGTCCGAAATAGGGGTTATGTGACGAATTGTTCGCTTAACAGCACACTATGTGACCTTTTTATGTGACGGTCACATATTCAAATTGATAGATATCGTCAAAAATCACTCCAGGGAAGGTCACGTGACCCACACACTGGATAATGGGCATTAATGACCCCTGATTGTATAAAAAAGGTCATGTTTTTAGCTTGTGGACCCCTAGAGGTCACAGTCACAATTTTGAACCGATTTTGATTAAACTTAAAAAAATATCTTTAATTATAACCCAAATATATCGTGTTCCTGTCGATATTCGCGTATATCGGGGATTGTAACTTCTTGAATTATGTCCCTTGATTGTTCAACTAAGTCTTTTTTTTAAATCAAATTGTTTACTGTCATTTATTTAACACCATGGTTTCGTATGTTTTAACTATGCCTGTGAAGTGTGGGGTTCCCATAATGCTAAATCAATTGATAAAGTACACGATGATGTTATGCGATATATTTTAAAAGTATGTAAAACTGCCCCTTCGTTGCTATGCTAGGCGAATTGGGAATGTTTCAGCTATAATTAGGCGTCAAATAAGAATAATAAGATATTGGTTCAAATTACTGGGCAGCTGGAATTAAATTACTTTTAAATAACTTGGGGTTTTCCTATGTATGGGATCAACAAAATGCTTTTGATATATCATGTTTGCACAAATAGAACTTCGTAAATAGAAGACCCGAATAAACTACGGTTTTACAAATTATAAAAAAATATTCATGAACCAGAATCAAACCTCCAATGGAATATTCAAGTAAATTATAAAACTGCTACATGTCATTTTCGTTGTGGTAATCTCCAATTAAACATTGAAACCGAGTGATATAATAAATCGAAAGAAATAAAAGATTATGTAAATGTTGTAACATTAAAGCTAACACAAGGTACAATATTATGGATAACAATTACTGAGTTTGATACTAAGCGACGTTTCGACGAGGATCAAGCAAATGATACAAAAATTATGAATGTGGGCAATATACAGAATATGCAACAAAGATAATATAGAGTTATCTGCCCCCGGATGGTGAAGTCGTGTTTTTAGTGGAGGGAAAAATTTGAATTTTTAAACTTAGTAATCGATGTAAATCCTGTCCATCGTATAATTTTAGAGTTTTAATCTTATGTTAAAAGTTTACCCAGTGTATTTTAGAGGTATTTTAACGATTATTTTAAGAATAAGTGATTCTTTTAGACTAAAACGGTTGCAATATTGAAGCTCATTGATTTTTGCATTATTGAAGCTCATTGATTTTGTGTGATTATAAACAACGGAGGATAGTGGTCAATTTGTCGACGAAGTGATGTCTCAAACGCGTCCTGAGTCTAAAGATACTAGAGATCCCTGCCGACCGTCAGCTGCTAAAAAGACGAAAATAAGTGTTTCTGAAGACATTGATGATTTAATTTATCACAGTGAAGATAGAAATGACAAAATGGTAACTGAAAACAGTATTACCAACCTGGAAATACTCACAGCTATCCATAGTTTGAAAGAATTGTTTGGGTGTCAACTGAAAGAGATGGAATCGAGAGTTACCAGAAAATTAACAAGAGACGCTGAAAGCTGAGACAGATGGAATCAGAAAAGATTTTAATCAACAAATAGACACTATTACAGAGAAACTAAGACATTTAGAGAACAGCCAGTCAATTACAAATGAAGAGACTGTAAGTAGATTATCAAATGTTAAAAAACACATGGACGAAATTGAAAAAAGGGTGTCAAAACCCGTAAGCAGTTCAGATCGTGAGCCACATTTAGAATGTTCTGTTGTTAAAAATGTCCCTAAAAACGTCTGGCGAATCCGATAATCCTGAGATTACACGTGAAGCAGTGAACAAAGTTATATGTGATGGTTTAAAACTAACAGATATCCATGTTGTGAAAGCCGTAAGGAAAAAAACACGAGATGATAACAGTCCAGGTTTAATTATTGCTACTGTAGAATTTTTGTAGCCAACTTTGGCTGCCGAGTTAGTCCGCAGTATTTACCGTGTGTATCTGTTAATTGTCTGTAAAGCTTTGAAGACCGATCCTTGTTGTTGAAATAGCTTTATTTTACGTCCGCTTCCACCGAGGTGATATCGCAGACAATTACATGTTATATATACAAAGTGATAATATTTATAAAGTACATAGTGGATTGATTGGATAAAAAGAAAAATTATTTTTATATATATAATATGTACAAACAGAAAGAAATGGTATAGTAGTTTTTTGGAAGTTAATTAGATTCATTATGTGACAAGAAAGACATGGACGAGGACAAACATTTATACGAACATAGACATTTGACAAAACAGACATAGACATATTATGTACATATATATATATATTTAGTTGATTTGGTTGGTCTGGTCGTTCTGTCCGGTTGAATGGCAGGGCGGTGCAACTCTTCCTTGGGGCTTGTTGGTGAGTATTAGTCCTGGTCCATTCTTCCTTCCATTTGGGTTTGTTGTCCGGTATGGTGGTATTGGTTCATCTTTGTTTCTTATAATTCATTCCTTTGTTGTTGGTTCTCTGAAGGAAGAATCCAGTACCTGAAAAGAGAGAGAGAGAGAGAAAAGAGAGTATCTGGTCTTATAGATTCGATTTTTATTTCGTCTATTTAGGCTTCGGGGGGGGGGGAGGGGGGTTCAAGTAAAAAAGAATAATAATAATGATAATCATAAGAATAATAATAATAGTAGTTATAGAGAAAGAAGTGTTTATGGCATATATAATAGTTATAGTGTTCTATTTATTTTTATACAGTAATAATTTAAATACAATAATTCATATTTAGTTACTTATATATGATCTACAATCAATGCTTTAAAATAAAGAAAATCTTTTATTCATAGTTGATAAAATTTACAATATTTCATATAAGAGGCTAAGTAAGATCTACAATCAATGCTTTTTTAGTCGAGCTAGTAGGGATATTACGTCAAATTACATGGTGTGATTGTTATACGGGTGTAGGGTGGTTGGGCTTCCTTCGTGAGGACGTTTTTACTCAACCACTCTACTTTGTGTGAAGATTACGAGGTTTATTTGTTTAGTTGTTTTAATGAAGTTTAATTATTTAAATTTGTTTTGGTATTAATTGTAGGATGGTTGGGCTTCCTTCTAGAGGACGTTTTTACTCAGCCACCCTACTTTGTGTGAAGATTATGAGGTTTATTTGTTTAGTTATTTTGTAGGGTGATTAGCGCTTCCCTCGTTGGGGACGTTTTTACGATTTCACCCTATTGAAAGTGATGTAGTTGATTAGTGTTGTATATTATATATTAATTTACTACTTATCCTGACATAACTATTTGCATATTCCGTTTTTCCTTCTCGGTAATCGTCGGAAGACATCAAAGTAAAACTGAAAGACCGCCATGACCTCTGACCCACCTCACTATCACCACCGACCACATCACGTGTCACTACTGACTTAAACTTCCTCTTCCGTTTTCCGTGCATGACGAGTGCACGTGTTTTTTTGTAGCTCTCTGAGTTACAGGGTTTGATAATTGTTTACTTTGTTTCTTTGACTTTATTATGTCTTCTGTGGATATCCCCATTGCCCACTCGGCCGGGGAAATAAGACGATCTTTGTGTACGAAATGCAATTTCTCCAAATCGGCCAAGGACCCGCATCCTTTTTGTCCCGATTGTGTGGAGGGGGGAAGTTGTTCGATACTACAAAGATGTGATTGGTGTCTACCTTTGGACGAGAAAGCCTTCAAGACGTACTTAGATGTTATTCGTAAGAGAGCCACTCAACAGGAAAGGCTTGTTAGAAGTTATGTCACCGTTCCCGAGGATAGCCAGTCTCCTGGGGTCGACATGTTTAGTGATACAGAGAGGCAGGTCGGTGATTTCGGCAGTATGGAGTCGCCACAAGAGCGTGGTAGAGGCGTATCTGGGAGATCAAGTTCTCAGAAGGACGGCGCATCTAGGAAGTCGGTTGTTTCGGCGTTGCCCAGCGCATGTCTGAAACCGAAGTCATTTAAGAAGACCAACGCATCCAAGAAGACTAGCGCACCACAGAAGGTCGGCGCTCCAAAGAAGACCGACGCTCCAAAGAAGAACGGCGCTCCAAATAAGATCTCGACCAGCGCGCCACAGGCGGCCAGCGCTTCACAGGCGATCGGCGCTTTACAGATGACCAGCGCTTTACATGCGCCCGGCGCTTCTCAGACGTCGAGCACTTCACAGACGACCGGCGCTCCACAGGCGCCCGACATTTCACAGACAGTCGGCGCTTCACAGGCGCCCGGTGTTACACAGACATTCGGCGCTTCACAGACGTCCGGCGCTTCACAGACGCCCGGCGCTTCACTGACACCAAGCGCAGCTCAAATTTTGGATGTCTTGAAGAATTTATTGATTAACACCGGTCAAGTTACCGGAGATTCCTCATCGTCGACAGGTACGACTCGTATTCCATCATTCACGAACGCTACCACACACGACATGGAGACACCAGTTTATGAGCCAGCGCATGAGAGCGGAGAATCAGATCACTCGTCAGCCAACTCTGAAGCGTCCGATTCTGAACCAGGTATTTTGTCACCGAGAGATACAATTGATTGGATTTACAGTACTTTACCTGATCTTGCGCCTCAGCCTTTCCGACCAGATCGTCCAGTGGAGTCAAATGTATCAAGAAAATCAACACCAGCAGTTACTGTTGGTCGTTCCTTACCCCCTGATGGAACTGTAAAACAAGTGTCTTCATTCCTTAACTCTGCGTTCAAGTTTATACCCAATACATGGTCTGGATTTTTCTATCGACGCATTGAAAGTAGATTCTAACATGGAGTGTCTGACTTCTAGGAGATCTATTCCTGGGGCTAAGATCGAGGATGGAATACTGTCTTGTTGGGAGTCATGTGTTAAACAATCCATGATGGCTTCGTCTCATTTAGGAACACATTTAGAGGCTTTATTAGAGAAGTTTTGTCATTCGAAGAACGAAGATGACATTTGTGTTACTTCGGCTATCGCTTCAGCGGCATCGGCGTTGAATACTATTGCCAATATTAATACATTCCTAGTTGGTAATATTATCAAGGAAAGACGGGTTGCAGCTTTAGAAGGTTCAAAGTTAGAACACCATTTGAGAGAGTCCTTGCTCAGACAACCGGTTACGGGAGAATATGTGTTTCATAACAACATTCAAGAGGCCTTAAAGGCACAAGATAGTCACAACACACAGGTGGCTATGGCGAAGTCACTTGAATCGAATATCAAGGTCGAGAGGATACTTAAAAGGAAGCATGTTTCTTTCGGACGGAATCAACCATCGTACAAGAAGCCACGATTTTCTCAACAGACGACAGCTTCAACGCCATCGGCAACGACTTCGACGTCATCTAATAGTGATAAGTTTGGAGCATCTAATTCTTTTCGGAACCAAGATAATAGAAGAGGTGGAAGACGAGGGTTTTATAGTAGATCTTCGTACAACTCGAGGACAGGCACGTCACGACGAAGTTGACTTCATGTCAGGGGGGGAATCGGGACTTTCGTCAGACAGTTTCATCTTGTCAAATGTACAGACTTTTACCATTCCAAGGCCGGAAGTTTCGGTCGAAACGTCCCCTGTCGGATCAAGGCTCCAAAAGTATTGGAAAAATTGGGAAATTTTAGGCGATCAGTGGGTGTCAGATGTGTTGAGAAACGGATATCGTCTACAACTGACGTCATTTCCGCCGTTGACAAAGACACCTGTAGAAGTGATTTATCCAAGTGCACATACGGAAATCTTAAGAGAAAACATTCTTATTCTCTTAGAGAAGGAGGCAATCGAAGAGATCCCGTTGGACAATCTCACTCCGGGGTTTTATTCAAGAATATTTTTGGTCCCAAAGAAAAATTCGACCAAACTGAGAATGATTCACAACTTGAAGTCATTCAACCAGCTTTATTTGGCTTCACCTCCGAAGTTCCAGATGACATCGCTCGCACAGTTACGGCGGGCGATTCGTCCAGCAGATTTCCTAGCGTCAATCGATTTACAGGATGCCTATCTGCACATCCCGATTCATCCATCATGCCACAAGTACCTTCACTTTTATTTCGAAGAACGTCATTACCACTGGAGGGTTTTACCGTTCGGAATATCAGTGGCTCCTTGGCTGTTTACTCGGATTACCAAGCCGATAGTAGGATTTCTACATTCTCGAGGAGTCCGGTTCGACTCCTACATAGACGATTGCATTCTCGCCAACTCGGAGGAACTCCATCTTTGTGCGCAACTGAAGTTCGTTCTTCAAGTATTTCACCAACTAGGTTGGTTAGTGAACAAGGAGAAGTCAGACTTAATACCTACACAGAACCTCCAGTTCATCGGGGGACTATTCGACACGTCTCGGGGAATATTGATGGTACCTTGGGACAGATGGGACAAGATACAACAAGTTGTTCAGTCTATCCAAGATGCTCCACAGTCGGTTCATACATGGACCAAGGCTTTAGGCCTTCTAACATCAGCCCAGTATGCTACGGCCCGAGGAAGGCTTCAATTACGACCACTGCAGATGTTCATACAGTCCAGAATGGAGTCACTGGAACTTCAGGATTTAATAGTTCTACCTTCGGAGCTACAGCGGCATGTACTTTGGTGGAAGGTTCCCGTAAATGTGATGACGGGGGTACCATTGGTAGAGCAGGAACCCCAGTTTTATCTGCACACAGACGCGAGTCATCAAGGATGGGGTGCTCATTTAACGGGTCACCAGAAAAACGTTACGATCCACAATCCCTTCGTCGCCGGAACGTGGAATCACGAGGAGAAGAACCTTCACATAAACGCTCTAGAATTTATAGCAGTAATTCGAGCAGTTCAAAATTGGTCAGACCTTTTAATAAATTCGACAGTAATGATCGCAACGGACAACTCCACAGTAGCGACATATATCAACAAGCTGGGAGGAACAAGGTCGAAGGTTCTGATGTCCCTAACATTTCACTTTTATCAGACGGTAGACAGTCTTCAAATTGCAGTAAGAGCCCGACACATTCCAGGAGCGTTAAATGTTATAGCGGATGCTCTATCCCGACCGGACAGACTGAGTGCAACAGAATGGATGCTTCACCCGGATCTTTTTCGACAGGTGTGCAGACGCCTATGGACCCCATTGGTGGATTTATTCGCGACAAGTCTCAATCATCAGTTGCCAATTTATGTATCACCCGTTCCAGATCCAAGGGCATTAGATCACGATGCACTAGCGATCAGCTGGCACTTGATGGACGCGTATGCATTCCCACCAGCAATCTTGATTCCAAGGGTGCTACAGAAAGTGCGGCTCTACAAATGCAAAATTCTTTTGATCGCGCCTTGGTGGCCAACACGGCAATGGTTCCCGGATCTCGTTCAGTTGGCAGAAGTAAATCCTATAAAACTACCAGTCTGGGAAAGACTTCTAGTAAGCCCTCACACAAAGCAAGTTCATCCAAACCCGGAGTTATTCCAACTTCACGCTTGGACTTTGTTCGGGAGGGACTGATGGAAAAAGGGTTTTCTGAGAAATCATCAGTTGCTGTATTGAAGGCTCACAGATCCTCTACTCGTGATGCCTATGATGTCAGATGGAAGACTTATGTAGATTGGTGTAATGCAAATAAAGTCATACCCGATAGGGCTCCTGAGGAAATTGTCGCTGATTTCATAATCTTTCTACGAGAATCTAAAAAGTTGCGAGGTGGAACTATAGCGTCGTATGTGACGTCAATTGCATCTGTTCGTGATAAAATTATGTCCGTCAAACTTGGACAGTCCAATGTTATTTCAGCGATGGTTAAAGGGTTTCGTCAGGAGGACCAATTACAGAAGTTTAGGCCTCCACCATGGGACTTGGGAATTGTACTTTCGTTTTTAACAAAATCACCTTATGAACCGTTGCTGTAAGCTGACATGACACATCTTACATATAAGACAGCATTTCTACTCGCTTTTGCCACGGCTGCTAGAGTTTCAGAAATACATGCGTTGGATGTCACTCAAGTCAAATTTATACGGGCCGAAAAGGGTGCAGTGCAGCTTGGGCTTATGTTCGATTTCGTGGCCAAGAATCAACGACCAGGTCAACCTGATAGAACATTTTTAATTCGGTCACTGGATAACATTTTGGGCCCTGACGACAATGAAGATTTATCGTTGTGCCCCGTTCGTGCATTAAATATCTATATACAGTCTACAAGTAGCTTCAGACGACAGCGTAAGCGGCTTTTTCTACCATTGAAAGCGAAGCACGGTGACGTGAAGAAAAATACTCTCGCCTTTTGGTTACGGGCTACGATTTTGGCAGCTTACTCAAGTGCAGGTCTTCCGCCTCCTGTGTCGGATCGACCTCATGAAATTCGTGCATACGCAGCAACTTTAGCTCTTCATAATAATATCTCTGTCAGCGACATTATGAAGGGGTGTTTTTGGTCTGGTGATACGACATTTGCAAATTTCTATTTGCGAGATTTATCGGATGAGACTTTAGATGGCGTTCATTCATTGGGTCCGTTGGTGGCAGCACAACAAGTGATTTCAGGGCCTAGAAGAGTTCGATAATTATTAATAATGGTGTGATTATTGATGTATATATGGTAGCAGTGTAATTATGTTGAAGGGTCAGAGGCCTTGACCTTTATTATGGTGATGGTTATTTGTAATATAATGGATATATATATATAGACAGAAAGCAGCGCCAGAAACCAAGACAGGTGGGTTCCAGTTTTGTCTTGTTTTCCAGAAATGTGATACGGGCACTTTTCGTTGTTTTTATATGATTTATGATATCATATTAATTACTCTGAAGTATGTGCTTTTGGGGTCACGGTAACCGAGATCTATCGAGTTTACCGTTGATTTCTGAAATCTATTTTTAGTATCACCACTACTCCACGTGACAAGATGCCAGCACCGCCTTTTCTGATGAATTCTGCAAATAGTTATGTCAGGATAAGTAGTAAATTAATTTACATAAATCTAATATTTATGATATTAGATAATACTTATCCTGACATAAGATCTCGATCCCGCCGTCCTCCCCTTGGCATGTGACTATGTTATAATGGTTAGCAGGTTAACGGAAGAGGAAGTTTAAGTCAGTAGTGACACGTGATGTGGTCGGTGGTGATAGTGAGGTGGGTCAGAGGTCATGGCGGTCTTTCAGTTTTACTTTGATGTCTTCCGACGATTACCGAGAAGGAAAAACGGAATATGCAAATAGTTATGTCAGGATAAGTATTATCTAATATCATAAATATTAGATTTATGTAAATTCTTGGTCATTCCTATGTTATCGATGAAGTCCCATATTAGCTGGGAAGTCCAGTATCTATTATCAGGATGTGGAGATAGGAGAGATTTAAGACAGTGGGTAATTCCTCTCTCCGTAAGTTTGTTAATCATTGGTAGTCGTTCATTGTTTAGGTGTTTGCAGTTAATTAGCAGATGTGACGTGGTTGCAATTTGTCCACACGGGCATTTAATTGGTGTATAGGTGAAGTCTTTGATTACGTTGATAGTTTTAAGTCTAGTAATTAGTTTGCATATTTTGATTGAAGGATGATTGTTATAGACCTTATCGACAAGATTGCTGTCTATTTGATAGCAATGAGTATTTTCTTGTTTTAGACGGTCTTTCCATGAATTTTTAATTTTGTTTTTGGCTATACTTATGAATTCCTGGTTGCTATATTCTAAATGTTCTAACTCGTTTAGTGACATCCCCGCTTTGGCTAATTTGTCGGCTAGTTCGTTGCCGAGTATATTGATGTGGGAGGGGATCCACGCAAAGATTACCTCCCTTCCGTTATTCTTAATTATTTGGTTAATTTCCCTAATTTTTTCCTGCCTGTTTTTTGAGGAGTCTTGTTCTATAGATTTAATGCTACTCGGGGAGTCGGTCAGGATTACGGCTTTCAGGTGTTTTTGCGTGGCTAGCCATTCTATTACAGTTTTAATGACAATCAGTTCTGCGGAGTACACAGAACAGTGTTCTGGTAACCGTTTCCTGATGTTGAGCTTTGCTTTGGGTATGTGAATGCCGTATCCCGTTGACCCCTTCGTAGTGTTTTTAGATCCATCGGTGTAGATTTGGAGATGATCTGCCCATTTGGTGTTTATTAGTTCCAATGTTTGTGATCTAGCTTCTGTGGGATTGACATGGTTGTTTGTTGTGTGACATAGTTGTGTGTTAGTGATAGGATTGCTTAGTTGCCATGGTGGCGTGAATGAATAGGATTTTGTTTGTATTATTGTTCCTTTTAAATTGTGCTTGTTTAAGATGTCATTTGACATCTGCCCGAATGTAATTGGTCTGGTATTGTTCCTAGAGCCTATACGTCTGAATTGTTTGAGGCATTTATATGTTGGACATTTTCCTTTAAGCATTTGAAGTTTTCCCCAGTACTTGAGTGATAGTTCCTCCCGCCTGAGGTCAAGCGGAAGTTCTCCCTCTCCCATCTCTTGTAATAGGGCAACTGTTCTGGTTCCTATGGCAGCTCTTGTTATGATTCTTAATGCTTTGTTTTGTATTGGTTGAGTGTTCGATCCCTGCATTGGCCGAGAAAGTTCATCTCGATTTTCCGGCGTGATTTCCCCTTGTCAGTGATGCAGAAGGAGGGCCTGACAAGGACAGCTGCCTAGTCGTTCGGATGGGACGAAAAACCGAGGTCCCGTGTACAAATTGGAGTGCACGTAAAAGATCCCTTGGCAGTTGGAATTCGATATAAGAGTAGGCCGTAGCGCCGCTGCCCGGGCAAAATTTCCCTCATTGCACACTGTGGCGTATGCCCGTCTTCAATTAGCCCAGGTACGGTGCTTAAGCGTAGGACGTTAAACCCCATTTCATTCATTCATTGTTTTGAGTTGTGTGTCACTTGCATTGGCATAGGCCAGACATCCGTAGTCGATTACCGAGCGGATGAGTGATCTGTAGATTAGCATAAGTGTGGTTCTGTCAGCGCCCCATTGCGTCCCTCTTATGTATTTCATCATGTTGAGTGTTTTAGATGTACGACTTACTAGGCTATCAATGTGGGATTTCCAGGACAATTTCGAGTCAAATGTCATGCCGAGGAATTTGGCTTCTTTTTTGAATTCAAGTTTAGTTTCATTAAGTTTGAGATCTAATTTCCTGTTATTGTCAGTTGGGTGAAACAGTATTGCTACTGTTTTCCCTTCTGAGATTTTGAATCCCCAGTCATTTGCCCAATTTGAAATTTGTTTTAGTGTGTGTTGAAGCGATTTTTTGATTGTGTCTAGGTTCTTCGAAGCTTTCCAGAATGAGCTGTCGTCAGCGAATAATGCGGATTCTGTGTCTTTCCCTACGTAGCTAATAAGATCATTTATCAATATGTTGAATAGAATCGGGCTGATAACGGATCCTTGCGGCGTTCCGTTATCCATTTTGAATTTATTGCTTAAACAGTTACCTACGCATACTCTGATATTCCTTTCGTTAAGAAAATCTTCTATCCACTTGTACATTCGGCCTTTAATTTTTGCATTGTGGAGTTTGTGTAAAAGACCATCCACCCATACGAGATCAAAGGCCTTAGTTAGGTCGACAAAGATTGTGCAAAGGTATTGTTTTTCTGTGAATGCTCTGCATATGTCATTTTGTAATCTAACGATATGGTCAATTGTTGTGCGATCAGTGCGGTAGCCACTTTGTTGACTTGTTAGGATTTTGTTGCTTTCACAGTGAAATTTTAGTCTGTTTGTGATTATTGTTTCTAGTGTTTTGCATAGAGTGGAAGTAAGACTTACGGGTCTATATGACGTCGTTTCATTTTTATCTTTGTTTTGTTTATGTAGTGGGATGACAGAGGCGGTTTTCCATTCTTTTGGTATTTTTCCTGTATTCCATGAGAGGTTAAAAACTTCTAGGACTAACGATAGTGCTTTATCGGGTAGGTTTTTTAACATTGTGTATTTAACACAGTCTAGCCCTTCTGCACTGTCAGATTTAGACCGTAGATCTTTTTCCAACTCTTCTATGTTAATGAGGCTATTTAAATCTGTTTCATTGTCTTTGTCCTCATGTATTATTGGGGGTTGATTCAGTAGGAATGTATTTTTAATTGTCTTGAATGCTTCATTGTGTTGGCTGTTGCTAGAGCCGTCAGCGTAGGTTTGTCCTAACAGGTTTGCTTTGTGCGTATTGTTTAAGGCTGTTTCATTTTTATAGGTTAATAAAGGAATGTTTTGTTTTACTTTTTTACCGGTTATTGCTGATATTTTATTCCACATTGTTTTTAGATTTGTTCGATCATTTAGGGAATTACAAAAATTTTGCCAGTTTTCTTCCTTGGCCTTTTTTATTTCTATTTCTGCGCAAAGTTTTGCTTCAAGGTAGTCAGATCTAGTTTCTTCATTCGGCCTCCGTTTGTATTTTCGTAGTGCCGTTCTTCGTGTGTTAACTAGAGTTTGTAAGTTGTCTGACCACCAAGGTTTTGGGGATTTCCTATTGGTTTCTTTTGTACGAGGAATAGATTGCTCTGCTGAGCTTATAGCTTTTGTTACATTGTCTGCGAATGTGTCTATATTGTCGTTTCTTATTGATTCAAAATCCCAGTGATTGCACAAGTTTTGGTACAATTCCCAGTTTGCTTTGTTTATTTTCCATTTAGCCTGACATTTGGTGTATTCTTAGTTGGTTTGGTAGTGTAGGGATGTATGTATAGCTACGTGATCGCTGCCCAGAGTTTCGTTTCCTATTTCCCAAATTGCAATTTGCGTAAAGTTTAGCTGAGACTAATGTCAGATCTATGTGTGTTCCATGTTTACTGTTTTTCCCTACGAAGGTTGGTTCACTATTGTGATTATTTAGTAAAAGAAGACTGCTGTCTTCTATGTATTCGTACAATTCTTTCCCATCTGTATCGTTTTCTGGTGATCCCCATGACATGTGATGACAGTTGAAATCCCCACATATAATTATATTGTCACCCGGAATTTGTTTAAGAATCCTGTCGTAGTCTTTTCTTTTTAATTTGTTAGTAGGTGGGTTGTAGATGTTTATTATACTTAGGGATTGGTTATTTCCTATATCAATGTTAATTGCCATTAGTTCTAGTTTATTTGTTGGGTTAATTAATAGTCTGTTAAATGGGACTGTGTCCTTAATGTAGCAGACAAGGCCACCTCCATTTGATTGGCCTGGTCGATCGCGCCTAACTAATGTATAGTTATCTAGATTGATGTCATTGTTTTTAGGAGTGAGTCGTGTCTCTTGTAAGCAAAGTATGTCTGGTTTGTTTTGATAGACATATTGTTTGAGTTCAATCAATCGAGACCGCAACCCGTTTAGATTGAGTTGAAAGATTGTTACCGATCCTTGGCGGTGATGGCTTATTTATACTTGTCCGGCGTAGTCCCGGATATCCAGTCGGGTCTCAAACTGTATACCGGAAGTTGGTCCAGGTCCAGTATGTAAAATCACAACACTCTTCTCTGTTTTTCCTAAATAGGAAAGGTGCTACCTGCACTGAAAAAAACTTATTTTCTTATATATATATACACTTTTATTTTTTTTATTTCCTTATATATTTTTTTTATTTTTTGTTATATATAATATATAATTTTTTTTCTTTTTTTTTTCTTAAGGATATATACATCTAGCCAGACATTCTCTCTCACTATCACTCGGCTACGGTGTAGACATAGGCCTAAACCAGTCTCATTCTCTCACAATCTCAAAAACATTCACTGGCCTAAACCTCGACTGCCAAGGCTTCCTCTTCCCAGTTCTCTGCGGGAGTGTTGTCTACAGGGGCCGAACTGGGTGACCTTAGAAAATTTACAAATTCCCCCTGGTCCCTGGAAGTTAGGTTGTTTTTTTTGTAAACAATATTTTTTATTCATTAAATCTGAATTCGGATTGGGGAACAGGCTATGCCTATGTGTAACCCCTTTCTCTAATATAGATACATGTACACATTATAAATATTTACATACATACATACATATTTACATAAATATAGAGCATATATTTTGATACATCATGAATAAAATAGAGACTTAGATAATTATACAGAGTTCAGGGCTTCGAATAACTTAATAGATGTTTATGAGGATTTAAATCTTTTTGAAAGGAAAATAAATTGTTGTACCTCTTTGAAAATAAGTATGTTTATCTCAGGACTAAGTTTTGTTGACCCGTACAGAAGACAACTGGTTGTTTTATGGTTGTGTTGGAGGTTGTCGATTGTCTGTTTTCTTGCATCTGAATGTAAGGGGCATATGAGTAAATAGTGTTCGGTATCTTCAAATTTGTGACCACAGAGGCAAACAGGGCTGTCATCGACGTGTCTGAGAAATTTGTGGCCTTGTAAGTTCGAGCAGCATAATCTTAGTTTACTGTGGATTATTTGTAATTTTCGTATTCCTTGATAGTAGTATGATGGGACGATGGTATCTAATTTATTAAGTGAGTTTCCAAAGATAGCAACGGATCGAGAGTTTCTAATTTCAACTTTAAGTTTGTTCCATTCTCGTATACCGGAAGGGATGAAGGACTCGGAGAAAATTTCTGTTCAGCATCTTGCTTCCTTTAGTTTATCTTTGTTTCTAAGGTTATAATTGATAGGGATAGGGGACAGTTCTAATAGGTCAGAAAGATATGATGGCACGAGGTTGTTTATAATTTTATACATTAGTTTTAATTTATGACGTCGACGTCTTTCCAAGAGTGGAACAAACCCAGTTTCGTTATAGAGTAAGGCATGGCTGGTACCTCTTACTGCCCCACAGATAGTGCGCAGTGCATCTAATTGTAGGGATTCTAGTTTGTTAGCTAAATAATCACTGCACCCATCCCAAATAATATCGGCATAATCAAAGTGTGGAAGGATAAAAGAACAATATATTGTATTTAAAGATTTTCTATTCAGTCTATATTTTAGAGATCGAAGGCAATTTACTAGTTTGGATACTTTGCTTATAATGCTATCTATATGGTTATTCCATTTACAGTTAGTTTGGAAGATTAGGCCTAGATGTTTGTGTTCACTTACTTCTTTGATTTGTACCTGGTTCATAAATAATGGTGGGTTAACTATGTGGGGTTTAGTAGTAATAGTCAGTGTCTCTGTTTTTAGGGGGTTAAAAGTTACCAGCCATGTCTCAGCCCAAGTTTTGATTCGGTTTAAGTCATCGTTAATGGTAGCCGCATTTGCCTCTGGGTCTTCAATTTTTAAGTATAAAGATGTATCGTCAGCAAATAATCTAATGTTTGAATTTATATTGTTCACAATATCATTTATGTATATTAAGAATAAGAGAGGGCCTAGTACAGATCCCTGTGGAACACCAGCAGGGATGCTTCTGGGGTCCGAAGAGGTGCCACTGATGGTTACACATTGTTGTCTATTATTTAAATAATCTACGAATCAGAGTAGTAGATCTCCTCGAATCCCCGCAGCATCCAGCTTGTGACAGAGTCCGGCATGCCAAACCCTGTCAAAAGCCTTGCTGATATCACAGAAGACTATTCTAGTATATTGATGTTGATCGATGGCTCGACAGAAGAAGTGTGATAAATCGATTAGTTGAAAAATGGTAGAATCACCAGGAAGAAAGCCACTCTGGAAAGGTGTTAGTATTGAGTTATCTCTAAGGAAGTTAAAGACATATTTGTGAATTATTTTTTCGAAAATTTTGACTATTATACTTAAAAGGGAGATAGGTCTATAATTACTACAATCGTTTGGGGAACCTTTTTTGAATATAGCGACTACGTTTGCAAATTTCCAAATTTTTGGTACAATGTGTAGATCTAATGACAATTTAAAAAGTTGGCAAAGTGGATGGCTGATTTCTTTTGCGATGTATTTTAGGATTCTCGTGTTTATTTCGTCGGGTCCTGAGGCTTTTGTTATATCAAGGCTGTCTATTATGTCTTTAACTTCCTCTGGATTTGGTACAATCTTATCAATGCTGTTGGGGTTCATATCAAGCAGTGGTAGAGATTTATTAGTGCTATCTAGTTGTGATTGTTTAATAAAGAATGAGTTTAAGGCATTTGCTTTTTCTGATTGAGTAAACAACGTATTACCATTGACTGTTAATGGAGGGGGTTCGTTTGTAGAAGCAGCGTGTGTTTTAGTATATGAATTAATAAGTTTCCACCATGTTTTTGTTCCAAAGTTTTCTGTGTCACTAATTTGTTTGTCTATTTTGTCAAAGTAATCATTTTTGCTTTTTCTAATTAAGTCTATATATTCATTTCTAATTTTCCGGAAATTTTGCCAATCAGAGTCTGAATTTCTATTTACCGCTTTTTTGTGCCATCTATTTTTTTTCTTTTTCATGCGTCTTATTGCGCCGTTCATCCAGGGTTTATCATGTTGCCTAATTGTCACTATTTTGCAAGGTATGTTTGTTTTTGCTATGTTGATCAGGGAGCTTGTAAATTGGACACACGATGCTTCTATGTCTGAACTATTGATAAGATTGTACCATTTAGTAGCTATGACGTCACGTTTTATGCTCTCGAGATCAGTGTTTTCGTAATTCCATACCGTTCGCTTGAAGCTGTGTTGTTTTTGTACGGTGAAAGCCAGTTTGCAATATACCGGACAGTGGTCGCTACAAAAATTATCAAGTACACCGTTTTCAGTTGTTCGCAAGGTAGAGCTGGTTAATATCAAGTCTATTAAAGAAGTATGGTTTTTGCTGGAATAATGAGTAGGTTTATTTATCAACTGAGTAAGATCGAATATATTTATCGCATCGTGAATAAAACTTTTAGATTTTTTTAACATATCAATATTGAAGTCGCCTAAAATTATGCATTTGTCCAAGGGTTCGGTTACAGCGTTTTGAAGAGAGTTAAATATTTGTTGGTTTGTACTAGATGTTGATGAAGGTGGTCTATAATAATTGCCAAGTAAAAATTTATGGTTGTTACAATTTATTTCTATCCATATAGATTCTATTTCACTGTTTTCTAGATCAGCCCTGCGTTTGAACGATATGGAATTACGAACGTAAATAATAAGTCCTCCCCCATGATTATTTCTATCTTTCCTAATAGGTGGGTAGTAAGACGGTAAAGAGATAGATTCTGATGTGATGTTTCTGTCGAGCCATGTTTCACTTATTGTTATAATGTCAAAATGACTTAGCTCTACAGCTATTAAATCTATTTTATTTTTGAGGCTCCTTACATTCAGATGGACAATTGAAAGTTGATTATGTATTTTTGTACCGGGTCCTGGATTTAGTTCGATGTCTCCTGACAAGAGTAACAACGTGTTTATTATAGCTGCAATTGAGAACAAAACATTTGCACTAGGTGTTACATGTGTGAGATTCCTTTTAGGTAAATTATTCAACTTGTGATGATTACATGGTGTTTTGAATGACGGATCTTCAAAAAATAGTCCTGAGATTTGAAAGTATTGTAGGTGTTTGTTTAGACGTACGTTGTATTGGTTGCTTGTCGTAAAAGAAGTTGTTTCCAAGGATGTTGTATATGGAGAATTGGCAGTTTTCTTCATTTCAGAAAGTATTTTATGTATCAAGCTAATATATTTAAAATTATAAACGATAAAATCAAATAAACGTAAATACAAGTCATAAAAGGTGTAAAATAGAATAACATATCTACATGTAAAGGTATATACATTGATGGCGGTGGGTAGGAAGGGTGAACGGTTCAGGTTTCTACATTGTTCAGTGAGATTTAAATGTTACGGGGGATGGTTATGCGTCTGGATAAACAAGTCTACTTGATCAGTAGCCTATGCATGAGATTTGGCAGTCGGCCAACCACGTGGTTAATCTGGGTCAACGTTGTTTGAAGAAGGAAACATGGTTTACTGTTCTGGAGTGAGTACATAACTGTTTCTTACCTAATGTTTTGTGTGTGACAGATGCGCTGGAGTTATGACTCTTCGTGTGTGCTTATTTTACTTACCTCTTAGCCCTTGTTCTTCCAACTTTGGTACTTACCTTGGAAACAGAATATGAATAGCCTATGGGATATTTATGAGTTTAGAAAAACGTATTATATTTTGGTGCCATTGCACATCTCCGCCTATCGCCACTATCGACAATTTACATTTACAAATTTATATAAATGAATTTAGGGGGAGGGGGGTAGGTATTATATTTATTTTGTGGGCCCATTTGTTGTACAATGTATGGAAGTCCAACATTTTGGATGTTATGGTTGTGTATAGCTATAGGCCAATATTGGTATACATGTATATGTACATGTGTGTGTAGTGTTGAAGAAATGTGTGTGGAGTATTGGATTATACTGTGTTTTTTAAGATGAACATTTTCATACTAAGGTGGACTTTTAGAACTCTCAATTTCAATGTAATGTTTGGCATACTGTGGTTAATAATATATAATAAAACATGAATTTTACCCATTTTAGGTTTGTTAGCAATATGATACAATATTGAATATATGAGCAAGCATAACTGGTATTCTAATAGGCTGTTGACAGATCGGCCCATAGGGAGTGACAAAATACATAGCACATGTATTTAGCAGGGCTTAAAATCCTTTGAACTGGGTAAGAAGTAAGATCAGACTTTTTAATTTCACTTATCGATATATTGATGATGTTTTAGCCCTTAATAATCCTAAATTTAGTGATTATGTAGACTTCATATATCCCGATGAGCTCGAAATTAAAAATACCACTGACAGTGACAATTACGCTTCCTATTTGGATCTGCGTCTCGAATATGACAATTGCCATAAACTGAGTGTTAAATTGTACGATAAACGGGATGACTTTGACTTTCCGATTGTTAACTTTCCATTTATCAGTAGTAACATTCCAATATCACCAGCTTATGGAGTGTTTGTGTCTCAGCTAATTCGTTACACGAGAGCTTGTTCCTTTTATTCTGATTTTTTAAGTAGATCGAGGCATTTGTCATCTAAGCTTCTACTACAAGGATACTTGCGCACTAAACTTATTAAGGCCTTTAAAAAGTTTTATGGCCGTCATATTGATTTGATTGGTAAATATAACGTGTCTCTCTCGGCTATTATTCTAGATATTTTTAATTGACACGTATACTGTTACTATCACCCTGTTAATGTCTACAACATCGTTAAGACAGTTCATCACGTGCATTTTGCATACTATAGTTCATTGGCCAATCACGCTATTTGACTGACATTTCGCCTAATAGATTGGATGCAGCTATGGCGGGTGTGGCGCCAGGCAGGGTAAGCTTACTCTTCCGGACACCTGTTACCACTGCTTGTCGTGTATTTTTGTACACGAGGAGCAGTCCATTTGCTGATTACACTATTTTGCTTGAATACACTATTTTGCCTATAACGTTTTTAGGACTTCGAATTCTGTCTTTTGATTTGGATTGTTCGTACTTGGTTTTTATTTTATTTTTATCCAACAATACACTAATACT
The DNA here is from genome assembly GCA_917208275.1 of Patella pellucida. Classification (NCBI taxonomy): domain Eukaryota; kingdom Metazoa; phylum Mollusca; class Gastropoda; family Patellidae; genus Patella; species Patella pellucida. The sequence goes on from OU795038.1 coordinate 66,184,047, forward strand.
AATATCTACTTGTAAGTCAAGTCATAGAACTTTAGTTCCTTTACCCAGTGTACATGTACATTATTTACTGGTGACATATATGGAACATTCTTCTTCACAAAATAGCATACATGTATATAGCTGGATAAATAGTGGGTATTATTCAATACAAACTTGATTTGAATGTGAAAGGTTTCAATACAATAAATATATAATAAATATGAATTTTATCCATTTTAGGCTTCATGGTGCTATGGTTTTTTGCAGAGAACCTGCTAATATACATACTTTGGTACAAGGAGTAGACATATATAGGTAAGATCTTAATTTTAGATAATATGCTGAAATAAACTGAAATTATCTAATCTTTTTTCAGATTGAGCTATAGAGACTGTCAGATATGTTGACCTATTTTATAGTAGGCCTACATAGTTGTTCAAGTGATGTTTTGTGACCTTGATGGATTTATTATCATCAATCTGCACTCATTTGAGGCAGTGTATTATAAACTGGGTGGTTTCAGTTTAAAAAAGTCTCAACATACTAAGTATGTAATAAGCATGGTGTTTGCCAATTGCAGGTTTTCTAGCACTATGGTTCTTTGTAGAAAGCATACTAATATGTAAATTTATGTAGCAAATAGTGGATTTTTGGTTTGAGTCTTGGTTTTAGAGAATAAGCTTCAACATAAAAACATCAACTTGACATTATCACTTAGAGACATTATCACTTATTTCATAGTAAGGCGTGGTTCAGAAGATTTCCAAAGGCTTCGTAGGCTTAATAATGTTTACGAACTGGACATGTGTCAAACTCAAGGTACTAAGCAAGTTTATCTTACATTGATTAAATTTTGATTTTGTTTTTTAGGTTGAAAGTGTTAGTGTCTCTTTGGAATTGCCATGGATTTACATGAATGAGTATGAAGTAGGAAGTCAAGTACAGTTCATAGGCATAATTGTGGGCTCAAGAATTCCTTTTGGGTAAGAAGTAAGATCTTTTGGTAACATTTGATTTCAGATATCTAATTAATTACCACCCAAATCAAAGAGCTTTGGTTTCTTTAGTCAGTATAGTACATTTTAGAGATAAAATATTGGGTATTAACTATTATTCAATAATATTGCATAGTAAATATAATATACAAGCTTAAACAGTTCCAATTTCTAACTAGATTTACATATTCAACAGTTGTATGATTAAAGTATGTTTCCCTTATATCCAGTTCGATTGTCGTGCATAGGCATGATTAAAAGTTGGTTCGTGACATCTAGTTCGATTGTCGTGCATAGGCATATTTAAATTCTATGTTGTGGGAAGTCAAGGGTATTACAACACATTTCTACGTATGACCAGAAGTCAAAAACACAATTTGGACATTTCTGGATTATTAATATAGTAGTACTGGTCATCGCTGATTTGGGGCGCTGTGCATGGAGATTATAGTATAAGGCTTAATTGTTTATTTAATAGGCTGAAGATGTTGGAATCTCTTTATTCGCTGCAGTTTAGCTGGCCGAACGAGGAAGATTAAACACAGGTAAAAACACTTTGCATATGGTATACAGCAATTATAATTTTATGGGGCTAGAAACTCTTTGACCTGTGTCATAAGGATTTTTAGCATTGGCTTGAATTTAGGTTTTGTAAGGCATGGTTATCATTGTTAGGACACTGTCATGTATTTCCGACTGACAAACATTATTATAAAAAAGCTATATTTCATTGTAACACAAGCCAAACAAGTATTGCTCCTATAAATAAACTGGAAACATTATTTTGTGGTGACACATTTGATACCTATTCCTTCAGGAATTTTCACATAGAAAAGAAGAGGGTAGAAGTCAAAACTTGAGCTCTTAAAATTTCTAGGTTGGTATGCATATGAATTAAATTGTATAATTATAGATTGTTTTTATTAATTAGTTAGACAGGATTATTCAGAGCTGTTTCATGTACAAGAGCTTTACTTAAACGAAGTTTTTCTAACGATTATGTGCATTTGCAACAGTTAGTAGGTTAAAGGTTTTTATTACTATGTATCAAGTATCAACAAAATAAGGCTGTCTTACATGGAATTGTTTAATTATGAGAGGTTTAATTCAGTCTTAGGCTTTAGACATCAGATAGAAGACCCCTAGTTTATGCAGTGTTTCACACATTCACCTATATTGGGTTTTTCGTGGCCAGGGCATATTTTAGTGTCCAGATGTTTATAATTTAATTTGATTGACATTTGCAATTTATTTGTAGACAAGCTAAATTGGATATTAGTATTTTATTTATTAAAAACATGAATTAAATATGCAATGTTCTATTTTGTAGGTAAGGATACTGGTACAATTACCGTTGTGGAGGTTTATGGGTACAATTACTGTTGTGGAGGTTTATTGAGCCATATCTTCAGGTGGGTCATCAGTGGTAATACCCATTCGGCAAACCTCGACAGATTCCGGTACTCTCCGTAACCTTCATCTAGACTCGGATGTATGATAGTCATTGATATGTACCTACGACCATACATTTGCGATGCGGCTTATCGACTACCGATTTACTCTAACAGGAAAACGTTCCGCTTTTACAAAAAAGTCCCAAAATCTGGTTAAGCTGCCCACACCCGTTGGTGGAGTCGTCCACACGACTTAGTATAATTTCTGGACACATAATGTATTTTTAAATAGTATAGTTTTTCTGCGTGGTCACCCTTTCTCTCGGTAAATAAACAACAAAGTAAAAATTTTCTGGATATTGTCCACACGATGTATTTTTAATTAGTATAGTTTTTTTCTGCGTGGTCACCCTTTCTCCCGGCAAATAAACAACAAAGTAAATCGTTTTATTCCATAAATAACAAATTCGTTAACAAATTCATAAACAAATTTAGTTGTGGACGACATCACTAATAGTTGTTGACGACATCACCAATGCCTTGTGGACGACTCCGCCAACGGTTGTGGACGACTTCGCTTGTGGACGACTTGACTGGCACCCATCTCTTGGGGGCAACCATGTTTATCCGGGTCCTTTAAAATAGTTCCAAAATGGCGGACTTCATCATACAGCCGAGTCTAGATATAGGGTACCGGAATCTGTCGAGGTTTGCCGAATGTGGTAATACCATTAGATATGTTAAACTGAAGCAGTTCTTCTGGGGTTGGTTTATAACCAGGAATCTCAGTTGAACTGAATATACGTTTAGTTTGTCCATCAGAACCATCAGGTTTTCTGAGTCGAATAAATATTTTTCCATCTCTGGTCCAACAAGCATTGATATGCTTTGCCTTGTAGGATCTACGTGCTGTGCTGAAAACAAAAGCTCTATACCTCGTTAGATCTTCATTTATGAAAATATCATTTTTAACATCGTTAACAACCTTTTTGCCCCTCATTATAGCTACCTTGGTCTTGTAGCTAGATAGTCTTACTATAATGCGTTTAGGTTGTCCCTTTTGGGCTTTTCCAACGCGGTGGCTATTTTCGATGTCATGTGGAGTAATTTTGGGTAATATCGTACTTAATACCGCCAAGGCTTCATTTTCAACATTTTCTTCTGCAGATTCTTTTATGCCACTAATGCGGATACAACTGCGCCTGCCATAGTGTTCGAGGTCATCGCAACGGTCTTGAATGATACCATTCAGCTCAAGAGAAACTGATGCCAACTCAAGTTTTAGTTCTGATATTTCTTGTTTGAGTGGGGTAATGTGTTTATTTATTTCTTCTTGCAGAATAAGTTTTACCATGGGTCTGAAGGCATTTTGAACTTCTGGATTTTGGAAAGCTCTTACCAATTCAAGAGTTACAGCATTTACTGTATTTATGAATACATCGTCTGCCAGTGGGCTTGGTGGAGACGGGGTGGGTATGTCTGTGCTATCAGTCACCGGTGTTGAACAGGCACTTATTGTATTTTCATGATATTCTAGACTGGTGTTATTGTCTGAATCTTGGGGCAGGGTAGTTGAAGACATGAAACTTGTTATTTGACTTTGCTGAGTTTGAGTTTTGCTTTTTTTTCAGGTTGCTACCAAGTATACCAGATGACAATAATAGTTCTGTCTGGATTTGGAGTGGAGAACCTGTTTGTTTTCGTTTCCTACTGGCCTGGTCCCTCCTTGGGGTAGACATGGATTATATGCTTTAATAAACGTTATATACTGGAAGAACTTCACTTTATTGACCTGTTCTCATACCAGGTTACAAAGTTTTAAGGTTCATAAACACCGATGCCTTATGTAAACAATAACAAAACCAAACAAAAATGGCTGCTCCAGTGAATGTTTGCTGATGTTAGCTTATAATATTCATAGGTAATATCTAATTCATCAACAGTAATGATATTATGTATCTTACTTATTGTAGATCATTGTAGTAGAATGTAAGATCATTTAGAAAGCTTCATGATGTGTATTATGTAAAATTCTCACGAAAAAGTAGACCTCTAACAAAAACACGTCTAGCTACTGTCGGCCATCTTTCATTAGTTAGGTTATTGAGCATAACCACCATGCAGCGCCAGTACGCCAGGCAGGCAGGCGAATTAAGGGGCCTTAATGAAAATCTTGCAGGCCTGGGCCAGTGCTTCATAGAGCGGGATACTCCTTTACCCGTATCTCGCTTCTATCGGGTAACAGCTTCCACCGATTAAAGCGGTCTACCATTTCTCTGGGTGTCACTCCTAAAATCCTGCATAACACCGTTATGCATTCAGCTTTTTTCCCCAAAATAGCATGGCTGGTGGTATACTCATCGAGAAAACACTCGGGTAAATAGTGCCTAATACAGTGGAATTTGATCTTCCTGTCCTTAAAACCACAGCCTATCAAGGGGCAGGTCTGATTCCGGCCGTGTGTCCGCCTAACAATTCTAGGCGCAAAACTTCTGGGGGTCACACCCGTCCGGGTGTATTCCACAAACAGCGGATTATGCACTATAGGGTGCGGAGAGAGGGGTCTCCCTGCGGTCAGAACTACAGGCGTAGAGCCTATATCATCTTTAAAAAAAACCTCAAAGGAGGGCAAAATGGGTGCTGCAGGTCAGGGTGAGGGCGGGGCTGGCTCAAACTCCCCAAATCCAACGTGTGGTTGATACCCATGTCGGTTGATAATAAACCCTCTACGGGAGTTGTAGGGTGCCCATGGGCGTCTTTCATCTCGTTCATCCATAATAAATCTAAAAAATAAAAGCTAGCACTGCCTTTACCGTTATAGCGGTAAAGACAGTAACTGGATTAGTTAAATCCACCCCCCTTTTCACATATCTACGTCACGACGGATACTCACAGAGAACAATTGGGACAATAATAGTCCTTATCGTCCCAGTCTGTACTCGGGTCTATGTTAACACAGCGGTAATGAAACCATTCTTCACATCGGTCACAACATATCATAGGGTGACCGTCATCGGGTTTCCGACAAATACAATAAATATCGATATTTCCGGCACCAATCGGATTTATACTTGTTTCCGATCTTCTACGGAAACTTATGATCCACGGCGGCAATTCCCTATCATGACAAGCTTTTATGCGGTCGTGATTTAAAACCGTTTCACCTTTCCACGTCTTGATTCGGAACAAATACTGCGTAATTACTTGGGTTATAACTCCCGGGCCCTTCCACGTGGGGGATAATTTGCGACTTTTGCCCTTTTTAGTAGCGATGTCTAAAATATAAACTGCATCGTGTAATTGATATTTTTTCACGTTCGAATGTAAATCATAATCTCGCTTCATTCTTTCTTGGCTCGTATTTAATTTATCGCGAGCTAATTTGTGCGTTTCAATTAGAGCCTGTTCGAGTTTGGAAACGAACGTATCTACGTCACCAGCGTTCTCAACGGGCGAACCAAACATAAGATCAGCGGGGTGATTGACCTCTCGTCCCAGCAGCATAAGTTTGTTAGCCGAATAACCGGTTTGTCTATTAACGCTAGATCGTAAAGCACTCGCAAGTTGCGGTAAATAAATGTCCCAATCGTTTTGACAACCGTCTATATAACATTTAACTGCTTCTACCAAAGTGCGATTATATCTTTCACATTGACCATTCGCAGACGGTCTATAGGGTGTAGTACGACCCTTATGTATTTTTAATACTTGGCACAATGCGGTGAACAAATGACTTTCAAAATTCCTCCCTTGATCCGTGAAAACCTGAAACGGACAACCAAACCGTGAAAAGAATTCATTTACTGCTGCCTTGGCAGTAATCTCGGCAGTTTGCGACGGTAGGGGCACGCATTCAACCCACTTTGAAAATTGGTCGACCATCATTAGGATATACTCATTTCCAGCTTGCGTAACGGGCAACGGACCCAAAAAGTCTAAATGTACCCTCTCCATTGGGGAACCGGCGTGATACCTATTTAACTTGTAACGCGCTTTAGCTTGCGTATTTTTATTAGCATTGCATATAGCGCAAGAAGTAACATAAGCGCGTACGTAATCGGTCATTCCATACCAATAGAACTGTTGCTTAATTCGATTTTTGGTTCTTTGTATGCCCTTATGACCCGACAATGGAATGTCATGACATAATTGACAAATTTCAATTTTTAACTCTTCCGGGACAACCAGTTGGGTATTTGACAAATTACTAGGTCGCTTAATGCGAAGAACACCGTTACTATCTAAAATAAATAGATTGCGGTTAATCCAGTAATGTTTTACTGCAGGACTTGCCAACATTAAATCGTTTTCTTCGGGTTCGATTCCGGAATTTAACCAAGTAAAAATGATCTCTAAATCCTTGTCATTATTTTGAGCGGTTTTCGTCGTTTCAGCGGAATAATCACTTAAAGAAATCCCTTCGCCATCCGTGTCGTCATCACTTCCCTCAATAGTTACAACGTTAACTCGGGGGTCTTTCGGATACCCAGTGACTGTTATGCTAACGGCTTCCTCTGTTGAATTTTTATCTAATAGCAAATTGCGTTTGATACCGGATTTATAAGGCAACGGTATTACGTCATCCACATTTGTAGCAAACTCGATCCAATTTCTATGAGCTCTCTGGCAATAAAGGCAGCCGCCGCACGGCAAATCGGCTAACTGAATGTCTATATTAAAATCATCGCATGGCCAATCTACGAGTTTCATGCGACTTAGTATATCCGCATTAATATGTAGACTTGCTTTTCGGTGTACGACCGTCATATAATATTGACCTAATTCCTCTAACCAGCGCGCGAGTTGACCTGTCGGGTGTTTAAATCGTAACAGCCATGTTAAACTGGCATGGTCTGTTCTTACTATAAAAGGTTTGCCAAATAAATAATGTCGAAATTGCCTTGTAAATCTCACAATTGCTAACAGTTCTTGTCTAGTTGTACAGTAGCGCCGCTGCTCAGGCGAAAGGGAAAAACTACTATAAGCGATAACTCGCTCTCGGCCATCTTGTATTTGTGACAATTCGGCGGTGACCGCATTCATGCTGGCATCACAGTCAAGAACGAAGTTATCATTTTCCGTAGGCAACGCTAACACTGGGGTCGTTACGAGTAAATGCTTAAGTTGATCGAATGCAGTTTGTTGTTTATCACCCCATACAAAGGACTTTTTACCGGTAATACCGTATAACGGAATGGCTATTCTAGCAAACCCTTTAATAAAAGTTCTATGATAATTCGCGAATCCAAGAAAGGATTCGACCTCTTTAGTACAAATAGGAACCATCCATTTTTCGACGGTTTTGGTTAAATTGTTACCCGCTTTTAGACCATTGTGACTGACCATTCGGCCCAGAAATTCGACTTCTTCCTGAAACAATTCGCATTTTTTAGGTTTCAATTTCATGCCATATTCCCGAAAACGGTCTAATACCAACCTTAAATTACATAAATGGCCATCTACATTTTTGCCCATGACCATCGTATCGTCCAAAAACGCTAATGCAATATTCCAACTTAGACCATTAAGAACTAGAATGATACTCCTTGAGTAACCGGAACTGCTCCAGTCAAACCAAAAGGAAGTTTCGTAAATTCAAACAAACCGTACTTAGTAATAAAAGCGGTTTTCTTCCGATCCTCTTGCTTAAGCGGAATTTGCCAATACGCGGATATTGCGTCTAGTTTAGAAAACCATTTATTTCCCGACAAGGCATCCATACATTCGCTGACCAGGGGTAGTGGAAATACATCCTTAGTGGTAACCGCATTTAATTTTCGGTAATCAATACACCATCGGACGGTTCCGTCTTTTTTACGGATCAAAACCGGGGGAGACGCCCAATCGGAATTTGACGGCTGGATCACCCCAGAATCTAACATTTTTTTTAAATGTTCTTCTTCCTCCTTTGCGAAAACAACGGGCGTACGTCTCAAATGTTGCTTGATCGGTTTTGCATCGTTAGTGTCAATAACGTATTCCAATGCGGTAAAATTTCCTAAGTCAAATTGATGTTTGCAAACACTTCCTGGTATTCAATTAACAAATGAGCGAGTTTTAATTGATCTTCTTCCGGAAGCAATTTCTTTGAGCGTTCAAATAAATCGATTAAATGTTCGGGTATTTTATTGAGACTGGGGCTTGATTGACTAATATCCGGTGGTAACGGAATTACAATGTCACATTCCCTAAATTCAACGGCTTTAGCTATAGACTCGTTCGTATCAAGTACTACTCTGTCTTCGGAAGGATTGATCAAACAAATGCGTGGAAATTCAGTTTCAATATGCGAGTGTATAGAACGGGCTATTAACAACTTCGGGTGTTTTAACGGTTCTACCATGAATCGAGATAAATCTTTATTTATATTGCACCGTACACGCGCTACAGACATCGGTGGTACTACTATCATTTTTGCGACGGACAAACTTGCATTCTGGGATTGCTCATCAAATTTTCCATAGAACAGGTCAAAAATATCATTGCCAATTTGCATTCTATCGTTTAACATGTCAATATGGACTTTATTGGCGCGCAAAAAATCAAGACCTAATAACATGTCATCTTCAATAGGAGCAACATACAAATGATCTAATTCTACTTGAAAGGAACCCAATTCCAGATTAGCCGGACCGACAATGAATCAAGGAAAGTCTAACTGGCGACCGGCCGTATGTAATTTCACATCCTTAATTTTCGGCGGTTTATCCCTTAATTCCTCATAGCGGCGATCCGAAAGTATAGTCACTTGACTACCCGTATCTAACACAGGAGAAACTTGTTGACCTTGAACTTTTAGGTTCAGTTTATACATAGAGTCTGAGAGTACCCTACGAATTGACGTCGACGAAAAATCGCACGTTTCCTCGATTTTAGAACCCGGCGCATCGGTTCTCGCAAAGACACCGTTTAAAGAAGTTTCGGTATCCTGAAACAGATATTGATCACCCTCCGGAGCGGTGATATTATTAGTTATTTCACCGTCTAAGTCGGTGTTAGTGAAACCGTTCGCTTCGTTAGCGGTTCCAAAACTATCGATCGTTTCGCGTATACCCGACCCGTTTGACGTCATATCCGAGGAGTACCAAGGTGGCGAATTATTCGAGAAACTTTGGACCGAACGCTCACCTATTTGCTCGATCCGGTCAAGTTTAAAGAATCTGTTTCGTCACTGCGTACAAAACTAACATGTCGGTCCTTTCCGTTTAAAGGGGTACTATTTTTGGATGTTATTACAGGACAATCTCGCCTCCAGTGGTCATTCCCACCACAATTAAAACAAGGTCGGTCACGTGGTGGCGTTGTTGAACGAGAACGCGATCTAGACCTTCTCACAAATTCGGCTAATTGATTAAATTTCCCGAACAATTCATCAAATTTGACCATTAAACTATTAAATGTACTCTCTAATTCAGTCGAACGTTTTTCCACGCCTTGAATTCGAGTTTCTATGCCTTCAGACTTGGGCGAAACCGTTTCTCTAGTATGTGAAGCGTTCACGGCTCGAACCCGGGAAGACTCATACTCGCGGTTGGGGCTACGCGTATCTCTACGAGAAGAACGACCATATATTGCGATGCTGTTGTGTTTATACCACTTAATAGCTTGTATTGCTCCTTCAATAGTTCGTGGACGTTCATTACAAGCATACTGCCCAGCCTCTTTGTCATAGGACCCTTGACAAAATCTAAGTATTATTTGACTAGTAACATGTTCCTCGGAACAATCCGTAAAAGCACGGGAAGCCATTGTTAATACCCTATCAGCCCAATCATTTAATTTTTCATCATGGGATTGTCTCAAATTATGGAATTGGATCATGGAAGCCTCGGGTAAATCCTGGTTACCGAATCTACGGTCTAGTTTAGCCATAATTTCAAAGAATGTCAGACCATCATACCTTGCAGAAACTATTGAAAAGTACTCGCTAGCTTTGCCCTCTAGACAAAAACATAACTGATCTCTGCACTCAGTGTCAGACCATGCGTTTAATGTTGCGAAACGTATGAATTTATTTGAAAAAGCTTGCCAATTTGAATTGCCATCATACGATAGAGATTTAGGGGCCAATGAAAACCGTTTCGGTCCTGTTTGTGTGCCATTACCCGTATTAGAACGGGTAGAGTTATTTGCACCGGTGATCGACGGTGTCGGTGCCTCGGTGAAATCAAAACAACAAAAGAGAGAGGCTGACAAATTCATCACCTCTGGGATTTGCATTACATCCTCGCGTTCCAACTTTCCGCATGCTTGGCGGACCCCTAGCATTTTCTCAGTTGCTATAGAACTGGGGCCTGTTTCACGAAATTTTAACTAAGATAAAATCCGATTTTAGTAATTAGATGGATTTTAGCGCTTAGCCAATCAGATTTAAGTATGTACTAAAATTTGGATTTTATCTTAAGTTAAAATTTCGTGAAACAGGCCCCTGACTCCTAACTCAAGTAATTCCTCTTTGGAACACGTGTTGACATTTATTTGACAAGCCATGTTGTCCCTTTAAACAAGCCTAACTTAGACTAGCTACTGTGCTACTGTAACCCAATAGACCACGTCGTGTTGATACACGGGTATACCCCAGACAATGTCTGCACGTGCAAACCGTATATGCACAAACACGTGCGTTTAATCAAATAAATTTATAATAAACAAATGAATTGATAAACGTGTTAATGAATCGTATTCGGAAATGCGAGACACGCTCACAAATACGACCCTTCACACTTTAGTACACAAAACAAATTCAAAATAAATCAACCTTTATTAATCTTCTTCTCTCTTTCTAATTTCAATAAACAAAAGTTCAATCTGTTTCAATATTGTTATTTGTTTTTATCGTACTACCAATGTAGAATTTTTATAGCCAACCTTGGCTGCCGAGTTAGTCCGCAGTATTTACCGTGTGTATCTGTTAATTGTCTGTAAAGCTTTGAAGACCGATCCTTGGCGGTGATGGCTTATTTATACTTGTCCGGCGTAGGAACACGGGTACTCAGGTTGAGTGTCGTAGTCCCGGATATCCAGTCGGGTCTCAAACTGTATACCGGAAGTTGGTCCAGGTCCAGTATGTAAAATCACAATACTCCATTGGAAAACAGTTCACAAAAAAACAAAATTGATGTCAGCTAAAAACAAACTGTGCAATACTAATGATTTTAAAAATGTATATTTTAACAATGCTCTGTCTCGACAAGAATTGTCAAATCGTTCAAATATACAGACCCTTATTCATGGCCTGGGTTCTGAAAAGAAATTTCAATTTCATGGTAAACGGCTAGTTTTAAAAAAAGAATAGGATTCGGTGCGGCTAGGATTTTGGAACGTGGGTGGTTGGTCGAACCGGCAACAAAATAATAAACAATTTAGGGAGGGTGTTTTAAGAAATGTCGACTGTGATATATTTGGTGTTTGCGAGACATTCCTCAGACGTAATGATGAACTTCATGTGGACGGTTTTAAATGGTTCGGTAATAATAGAAGCATTATTGACAAAAGAGCGAAACGTGGATCTGGCGGTGTTGGTGCCTTTATTAAATATTCGTTTTTATTACAATATAAAATTGATATTTTAGATAACAAAACAGACGATATAATCTGGTTTAGGTTTCTTCTCCTATTACCGAGCCCAGTTTTAAAATAATATTATGTGTGTGTTATCTCCCCCCTGCTGGTTCGAGTAGAATCATTGATGGTGAACAATTCTTTGATACCCTTTTAGAAAAACTTTATATTTACCAAAAAGAAGGTTTATTGTGTATTTGTGGAGACCTGAATTCGCGGATTGGATCTGAGTGTGATTTCATTCAAGGTGTTGACAACATATCAGAGCGGGAGGTAATTGATCACACGGAGAATTCGTACGGAGGACTACTCGTAGATTTCTTAGTTAACAGTAATCTCTGTATTCTCAATGGACGCCTTGGTGAACAAGACTTCACATATGCTAAAAATGGAAAGTCAGTGGTTGATTACGTCATCACTACTCACGAATCTTTGTGTAATTACGAAAACTTTAAAACGATTAAGATGTCTAACACGGTGAATGGACGAAATATGCCTGATGTTATACCAGATCATTCGATTTTAACATGGAATATTACAGCTCCAACAAATACTTTACATGGGGATCTACTAGAACATGATAGTGACACAAACTCTGTTTTAAAACGATACAAACAAGAAAATATAACTGGTGAATTTCTCTCGAACAGTGAAATTCTACTTAAAGTCGAGAACACAATTAGAAACATTGAACACAAACTTGAAATAAAAATGTTACTTGTGCTTACGAAGAATTTGTGATGTTTATACACCAGGAACTTGATAAAGTTGCAGGTCAGAAAAAGTCCAATAACTCCAAGAATTATAAGTCAAAGTCGAGATACAAACCCTATTGGTGTGATGATTTGCAACGTCAATGGAATATCGTCGTGTGTAGCGAAAAAGCGTGGTTAAAATGTAGTCTGCCTGGTCTGAAGAAAACCCTGAAACAAACTTTTATTACAGAAATAGGCCTGCAGCCAAGATTTCTAGCGTGTAACTCCGCTACATGGTCCTCTCTTATTTAATCTGCGACCATTATAAGGTAGATAGACATATTTTAAAGAAAATTGGCTAGTGTTCCAAGCACCGGCAGCGCAATTAAGGGTGATATAAATTTATTCGTACGGGGTTTAATTTACCCGCGCTATTATAACGCGTAGGGAAATAACTGGTGATTGGTCACCATGGGCCAAGCTCGTATTGTGACCAGCTGACCGACCTAGCAAGTTGTAAACAACAACACACGTGTGATGGCTGCGCTCAGAAATGTACGTGAATCGACTGATACTAGTGATACTTTATCAAATTTACACTGTATTGTGCATTTCGAAGGAATAAGAAAGGAACGAGAACAACTATTTACAAAATCTCGTTGGGATAAATTCCGTGAATGTGCCCAGGAATGGCTAGAACTTGATGGGCGAGAGAAATGGATAGCTGAACAGGCGACTTCGAGTGATATTATGATATAGGCCTACTGATATTATGAACAAGATGCAGGATTTCACCCAACATGCTACAGGCGTTTTACAGACAAATTCCGAAATGTATCTGCCCGTAATCGCATAGAGAAAGAAACATTAAAATCTACGACTACAAGTCAACCAGAATTTAGCGAGAGTGTAGAAGATTAGGGACCTAGCTCTCCAAAGAAATTAAGATCCAAAACCAGAAAGAGTAAATCTCTGCTGCCTGTTGTGTGCATAATATATGTAAAAACTTGACAAATTAATCACTGTTGGAGAAAATAGGAAGAAGGATGTATTATCCCAAGCTCAGACCAAAACAGCAAGTAATGTGACCTTATATTGAATTTAATGAAACAGTATTAATGGTGGTTGTGTTGTTGTTTTTCTTGTAACTGGAATCAGCAGTGCTACTGCATCACTAGGCCTGTAAAATTGTTATGAAACTGCCATGGCACAGTCGCTGGTCGTAGTGTTGCACATTCGCTTCAACAAGGGAGGAAACACAGAGCGATTGACTTGTATTATTTTTTTATTTTCTTGGCCCACGTGCAGGGGCACCTTTCTTAGGCGATCTATCTCTAGGCCATTTCCACTCACACAAAGCATCGGAACCACAACCGCATGCATTTGCCACTGCCATATGTGAGTTGACCCACCAGGTATTAATGAAGGCCTTAAGGTGACATCCCCTCCCCAACTCTTTGGCATACTCAATATTCAATGATATATTAATATGGTGTAAAATTTGTTTGTAGGCCAACTGTTGAAAGCTGCGGAATTGAAAGAGGATGCGGAAATTTTAAGGCATATCAGAGGGCAAGAATGTGTGGCCATTGAGGTCAGATATCACCAAAATGCTATAGGCAGTATATCGAAATTGTTAGACGGTTATCAGAAAAGTAAATACATGTATTTCTGATGATATTTATTTGTGTAGCTGCACTCGGATTCATAATTTTATGTCAGTAGAGTTTATGCTTCTTTTTTTATGTTGATAGAAATTCCAGGCAGTTGCAGTTAATTTTTTTATCTCATCCTATAATGTCGATTACTTTAGCCATCTACTGAAATTTGTCATCTCTACGCAGCCTCCACTCACTGTCAAATTGTGACAAGATGTTTGCTGCATTAACAATTCCTTTGTTTTTTCTGCATGCTCTGCTTTCATGCCACTGGTATTTTTGAAATAAAACTGATCCGGAAATGACTGTGTCCAGTGAACGTTAAACCCTAGTTCTCCCTCCCTCTCCTTGTACTGCTATGACCTTCCTGTTTTCATTAGCGGGCTGCCACATGGAAATAGGCGGTTAAACCCTGTGTAAATGTAAGCCAAACTCCATAATTTTGTTTATTTATATGTTTATTTATATTTTTCAGCAAAGGTGACAAGTCCTCCGTAAAATATGTAACGACATACAACATATTCTGTAAAGTTATAATAAGAGAAAGACTCATAAATGGCCAGGAAATCATTCGAATGGTCAAGCTTTTTGATATATTTGTTTGCTTGCTCGTAAACATGAAAATGTTGATGCTTACAGCTATAGGTATTATTCAATGCGCCTTCACCTGAAAATCATGGCTCGGAATTAATAAACAATGAACTTCTCATAACATGGATGAAAAATAAACCTGCGCCTGATAGTGTTTTAGAATCGGTGTTATGTGGGTGCAAGTCAGAAAAATGCATCAGTGGACGCTGCTCTTGCCATTAAGCAAAGTTGTCTTGCACAGATATGTGCAAGTGTAGGCAGTGCGAAAATAAAAAAAAAACTGTTTAAGAGACCGAATTGATGTCAAAACATGAACATTTAGTGACAGTGATGATAATTAACTTAAGATAACATTTTGATGTGCAGAGTATCTGTTTAATTTTCATTGATTTTTACTTTAATAAATAATTGCACAACTGTTCATGCTGTTTTCCAACCTTTAGCTTCATAGCAGCCCAGATACAGAATTATGTTTTCAACTGATATCTACATGTATGTAATTTGTCCTTTAATCTTACGCGAAATAGAGGTTAACATCTACATGTACATATACAGTTGTCAATATACTGTAGTGGCTAAATGAAAGGGTATGTGGGTTGTTGGTGTAGAATGTTTATCTTAGCAGAAAATATGTGGTTCGATGCTATACAAAGTCCTACTGATCTCCAATATTTCAAGGGGGCAGGGGTGGTCTAGAGTGCCCACTTCGACCTCTAGCTGGCCGGCCACCTGTGCTTGCGGCTGTGGTTTTGGGCCCTGGTGTGAGCGTATGTGGCATGGAGATAGGGGCGTCTTCTCAACCTCGTAGGTTTCCTCCGGGCACTCCGGTTTCCTCCCACTGCTGAAGAGCCCTACGAGCAAGCGAATTATTGAAATAAAATTAAACCATATGTTAGTCCAGAAATGACCTAGTTGTATTGAGTGGGTGTTAAACCCCATTTCTCTCTCTCTCTCTCTCCCTATATTTCAAACCCATATTACTACTGTCAAACATATCACCTGGCTAGGATATGCTACAAATCGACTCTAGCATGCTCCATACAGTAGATAATTCCTTAGCAAACATCCACCCACCAACCCTTGCAGGCCTTGAGGTCCCACTAACAAAATAATTATTGGGCTTGTATTCCTAACAAGACCAGTAGTCATCATGTCACCTAAAATTCTACTATCAATTGCAGACATTTGACAGTAAGGGAGATAACTCCTTTTTTACCGTTAATGGATTTCAAGAATTCTTTACTCGCCCATGCCATTTGTGTTTTTGGCATTTTTGTTTACATCAAAATTTAACCAATAGCATATTCTTTGCAAAGGAAAAGGGCATCCGGTATTTTCGCCAATATTTCATTTTGTGTCACCGTCACAATTGTTAAGTACAAATATAGCATTTACTTGACAATTTTGACAAAATTCATCTGGTCATAAGTCCCGATATTGCGGATTTTTTGCTTGGAACTCTCTGTAATTGTGTTCCTTGTGTCATAAGCTTTCCAAAAATGTATAGTTTGTTAATAAGAGAGAACCATGTAGCGGAATTGTGTTTCTAAGCTAGCTAGAAATTTTGGCTGCAGGCCTAAAAGAAAGTCATTCGATAAATTGTTAAGGCGTTTAAAGAGATCATACCAGTTAAATGAACAACAAAAGTTGTTAGATAAATGTAAAAACATTGACTCACGTGACTTCTGGAAGGTGATTGGTAAAATAGGCATATCGAATGATAGACAAAGCTCAATCCCATGGGAATGTGTTACAAATGAAGGCGTTATTCGTGATAAAATAGATGTTTTAGAGAAATGGAAAACTGACTATGAATCCTTATATAACTGTAAAAATGATATGTTATTTGATGATAACCACTTAGCATTTATTCTAAAAGAATTATCTGTTTCCAAAAATTATACTACGTCACAATATGGTATAGACTGTACTCACTGTAGTGATCTAAACGCACCAATTCGACGGGATGAGGTTATCTCCGCAGTCATTAGAGCAAAATGTGGTAAAGCCACAGGCATTGATAGTCTCCCCGCTGAAGCTCTTAAAAATAGTCTTTGTATTGATATTTTGTTTAGTCTTTTCAAGTTTTGTTTTGAAAATCATGTTATTCCTGACTTATGGAAAAAGAGTATAATTAAACCCATAAGTAAACCAGATACTGACCCCCGCAACCCCCTTGGATATCGAGGCATATCCCTAATCTCCATCCCGTGTAAATTATATGCCGAAATTTTAAACTCTCGTTTCTCTAAATGGCTAGAAGCAAACAACCTTCTTGCTGATGAGCAGAATGGAGCATATCTATACTTTGTTCACTATTGTAAAAAACAGACAGGTATCCAAAAAGAGCACATTTATATGTTATATTGATGCTTGGAAGGCCTTCGATCGAATTCATAGAGACTGTCTATGGTACAAACTAATGAAGTTGGGTGTTAAAGTAAAGTTCTATAATAATATAATATCTTTGTATGAAAATAATCGATCTGTTATCAATGTAAACGGGTATCTAACTGATGAATTTGAAGTCCACAGTGGTGTAAAACAAGGCTGCGTCCTATCCCCTAATTTATTCTCCGTTTTTATTAACGATTTAGTAGAAGAAATTAATAACCTTAATTGTGGTATTGAAATTGATAACAGTATAATTAGTCTATTACTGTATGCAGATGACATAGCTCCTTTAGCCCCAGACGAGGACTCGCTGCAGTGTATGCTGGACTGTGTTGCAAATTGGTGCGCTAAATGGCAAATACAAATAAACACTTCAAAAACTAAAATCGTTCACTATCGCCCTAATTCAACCAGCGATCATGTAGAAACTTCACTTGTGGCAGTAACATCATAGATTACTCACATGCCTACAAGTACTTGGAGTTATGGTTACACGAATCAGTTGACCTTATTCACACTGCAAAAGAGATAGCTAAATCTGCTAATAGAGCTCTGTGTACTATAATTAGTAAATTTAAATGTGTCGGTGGCATGTCATATGATGTTTTTAATACCCTGTATGCTAATTTAGTCCAACCCATTTTATCCTATGGATCGGCAATTTGGGGCACAAGAGAATTTAGATGCATTAATAACGTCCAGAATAGAGCATGTCGTTTTTTCTTAGGTGTGGGAAGCAAAAAATCAAATTTTACGGTCCGGGGTGATATGGGTTGGACATCAAATTTTACAAAACAGAAAGTAGAAATTATTAGATTCTGGAGAAGATTATCATGTGTAGAACCAACACGCCTTGTTAGCAAGGTTAAGACGTGGTCTTTTCAATTCAGAAAGTCTTGGAATAATACTGTAATAAAGTTGATGGACGAATTACAAATCCCAGTTCCTGATTTATTTAATATTCGCAAAAATAATTTTTTATCTCTTAAAGAAGCGCTAAATACGCTAGATTGTAGACTCTGGTATCAGGGGCTATGGAATGATAAGGGGTTAATTAATGGTAACAAATTAAGAACATATAGGCTATTTAAGCAATCATTGTTTGTCGAACCTTATGTAAAATGTATACTCGACAGATCGCAACGTAGTGTTTTAGCAAAACTACGATGTGGGTCATTGCCCTTAGCAATAGAAACTGGGCGTTTTGTAAGACCAGTGACATTATTAATAAACAGAAAATGTAATTATTGCCACTCGTCAAATATAGAGGATGAGACTCAATTCTTGTGTACATGTGATTGCTACTTTGACCTGAGACGAAAGCTATGGAACGCCGCAACCACCATAAACCCTCATTTCCCAACACTGACACCAACGCACCAGCTGTGTTCCCTAATGACCAATCCGCACCTGGTAAAAATCCTACCTGCAACTGTTAAAAAAATGTTTTATCACAGTAAATATTTTAATATAGGATGACATTTTGATTAATATTATTTTATATATGCCTTTTTGTTTTTAGTTACTTAATGTCTTATTCGTCTAAACGATTTATATCGTGATTGTTAAAATACTAAAATATTATTAGTAAGTTCAAATAAACGATTTATATCGTGATTGTTAAAATACTAAAATATTATTAGTAAGTTCAAATATTTTTTTTTTTATCTCTGTTACCTACATGTATTTATTTTTTATCTTCGAATGTAGATGTTTTAACATGCTTGTTGTGTCTCGTAGGCCTTAAAGGCCGGACATTTTACACTTATAATTTGTTTCCTTAAATTATGTTTTTATTGCTATTGTACAATGTGTGACACATTAATAAAACAATTCTTCTTCTTCTTCTAATAATGCAACACAGATAATAATCAAATGCAATTAAAGCTTAACACCTTGATAAGGAGGCCATCAGGAACTAAACCTACACAACGGTAAAAGGTGATGAATGCTATTATATATAAAGATCAGTGTATTAACACTTATTGTTTATCCATAAAATTATACTTTTTGACGTCAAAAAATCCAGTGTGCATTTTCCATTAAAGGGGAGTAACTCGACTACTGCTAATGGAGGCAGACCACCATTTAATGTCACCATCTCGTCTATTTATTACAATTCTCTCTCCGTTCTTTTCTCCCCTTTTGCATGTCCATTTTCGTTGATTTGTTGGTCTAGAATGGACGAAGAGGGTTCTAAATATTATTTTGGTAAATATTCATGATTTTGAGGCGGAAGGATAACGGAGTTATCAGGTTGGCTACAGTGATATGTACGGCAACTAGTTAGGCGGAGGTGTCCATCGAATGGGCACAAAATAAGACCCAACTTTTCTAGAGTAAAGTTTTGCGTAGATGAACAGAGAAAAACTGTGTGGTTTTCGATAACTGATTTAAAGTATTTTCGTGTTTGATTTATATTGAATTTATCTGATCTTTTTACGGAATGCATTTATGTTCAAAAATGAAATTTTGTCTGGAATTCAAAATTCACGTGCTTCTAAATTTCTCTCTGAAATTCCGCAGTTTTCTGATGTATTATAGTGTTTGCAGAATGCCACACTGCGAATCTGAAAAGGGCATTGCATATATGTTTATTGATTAGATAACAACATGATGGAATAAATTTTACCATCTCGATACCCATAAATTGTAGTTCGTCTATTATAACAACCCTGTCTTTTATCTCCCCTTTTGCAAGCCTAAGGTTGGCTACGGTGATAATTATGTACGACAACTATAGTTACGTGTTTTTAGTATGCGTCTTCTGGTGTTTAGTATGCTTATCCAAATTTTGTTGATCAACCTCATACAAATGTTGGTGCAAAGAATTCAGGCCAACGAAAATTTTGGGGAAAGTTGGTTTCTTGGAACCGCGCCCAGTTTAGCGAGCCAACGTTGCTACAGGTATAAAAATAAGTACAGGATTCTGTTCAGTGTGAACATCATAATTCGGTAATTGTGACAACGTTGCAATTTACGGTTTCTGTAGAAATTTGGTCGTGCGACTTCGGCATAGATCTGTACCGGGGGTTACATAATAGGGTGTGTCTGTTATAATGGTGCGTTCGATTCGTGGGTTAGAACTTGGAAATGGTGCCTTTGTTAAGTTATATTTTCTAATTTTAAAACTTAAAAGTTATTGCGAGAAGGAAATATGCGGTTTGAGCAATGACTTCGATTCCAATATGACCTTATGTGTGATTTGAGCAATATTTTTTATTCGAAGATTATATTTACTGCTGACACGATATAGCTCAACGCATAATTAATCTTATACATTTGTAAATTTTATCCGCCATTAAAAGCTGTCATCTTGTAAATTGATATGAATGCAACACGATGGTCCAACACGTACAAAATATACACCGGCATTAAATGCGACCCGCATATAAACCGATTTGGGAAAGGGTTAACCCACATACCTCACCCGCTAATAACACGGTACATCATTTGTCTGATCAGGCATAGCGAGAGAGAAATGGGGTTTAACGTTCACTCAACACAACTAGGTCATTTCGGGACTAACATATGGTTTAATTTTATTTCAATAATTCGCTTGTGCGTGGGGGTCTTTAGCAGTGGGAGGAAACCGGAGTTCCCGGAGGAAACCTACGAGGTTGAGAAGGCGCCCCTATATCCATGCCACATACGCTCGCACCAGGGCTCGAAACTACAGCCGCAAGCCAGAGGTGGCCGGCCAGCTAGACGTCGAAGCGCGGCACTCTTAGACAACTAGGCCATCCCAACCCCCGATCAGACACAGCAATTATATAACTAGAAGTTAGTATTTCTGGATAGTCCTGATGATGTCATCTGCGTGTTTAGCACTAATAATACACGAATATCGAACGATATTTCATTATTAATATTAATCATAATCCACGTATCAGATATACGAGATATAGAAATAGAAAATAATAATTAATAAAAATGACATAGATATACTTGTCACAGTTAATGTATAGCTACTGCACAAAGTTAGATGGTGACGTTCTCTGTAAAATAACCAGTAGGCTACGAGCAGACTTGAAATGTCGAAACGACAATTTTTGAAAACAAATCAGAGGAACGATTCAGATTTATCAGAGGTGAGTTGCATGGAAGGTTGGTTTTGTTTGTATTAATTCTACTACAATATGACGCGGTTTGAATTGGTACCCGGATTGGCTCGGTACCTTATATTATCGTATAACTGTACTAGAACACGAAACTAGACTGCGTATATGCGTAAAAAGGGCAGTGGATAGTTTTCTTTCCAGGCTAAAATATTTGGTTAGGTGCATAGTTTCTTTATAGAAAGATAGAGAATGGGGTTTAACGCCCACTCAACACAAACCATGTCATTTTGGGACTAACATATGGTGTAATTTTATTTCAATAATTGGCTTGCGGGTAGGGGTATATTGATAAGTGGGAAGACCCGGAGAAAACCCACCAGGTTTGACAGGCGACCCTATTCCATGTCACGTATAACCGGGGATTCGAAACCACGCCAGTTGACTCAATGAGAGGCTTTATGATTCAGCCCCCCCCCACCGGATAAATAGTATGCTGAGTCTTGTGTAAGTCTCAAGTACAGACATGTTCTTGAATTTATCGATTCATTGATAACTCATATATTTACTCAAGATAGACATTTGGTTCGGTTTATTTATATTTGCCGGTAACGAGTTGTCATGCAATATTCGGCGACAAAGAAAGTGAGCATTGTCGTTCGGAAGGGACGAACAATCGAGGTCCATCCACCTAAGCTGTCAAAATTTTACCATATGTTAGTCTCAACTGACGTGGGACATTAAACCTCAGTTCTTTCCATTCATTCAAGATGTTTTTTTCAGCTTATCTATATTTACCGACTTAGAGTAGTCCTACATTGGAAAGATAATTAATGTTTGAATAATTTATAACATGCATTGATTGATAAATATGTATCTTATTTGAAGAATGTTTTTACTATTGTTGATAAACAATGGAAGACAATATTGTGATATATCTACGTATTGTTGTTAGCTCTATTTTAATTCATCAATGCCCTCGATAGTGTCAAAAATAAATAATTAGGTCAGATATTTGACCCACAAACCTTATTTTCATTTGAAGTAAGATAGTTCTAATGATCAGGAATTTATGAGACGGGGAAATGGGGTTTAACGTCCACTCGACAGAAAATAGGTCATTTCAGGACTAACGTTTTTCAATTTTATTTTAATATTTCGCTTGCGCATAGGGGTCTTTAGCAGTGGAAGAATCCGGAGAACACCTACGAGTTTGGGCAAGCGAAATTAATTTATTGACATATATTGTTTAATTTATAGATCTCAGCCACTATTTGGCCATTTAATAATAATGTGCCTATTTATAATGTTACTATGTCCACAAAGTATGTGCTCAAAGCGCGACATAATTACTATCCTGGTCTCGCAAACCATTTTAAACGAAAAATAAACTACCGTATGCCTCGAGATTCTATTTTCTAAATTCGATATAACAGTAGGCCGCCGCCCGGGCAAAATTTCCCTCATAGCACACTGTATGGCATATGCCCGTCCTCCTTAGCCCAGTTCGAAGCAGAACAGTAGAACGTTAAACCTCATTTCATTTCTGTTTATAACGAGGCAAGTCATCTCGTAATTCGTTATAGGTAGATAACCAAACACAATTCAATTTTACACCGCCTAACATTTTACGTTCACAGATACGGACAGTGTTGAGATATAGTTGATTACCGTATTTCCTCGAATACAACCCCGGCCTCGATTACAACCCGGGGCTCGAATAGAACCCGGGGGTAAAGGGGGTGTTGAGATAAATACAATCCGGGTCTCGAATAGAACCCGGGTCTCTAATATAACCCGGGTCTAACGTAAAAACTGAATACTCCCTGCCAAAATATAAATTAATTGATGACCCCTGCACAGGAAGTAGGACCCTGTTTGCTTGTTTTACTTGTCCAAAATGTCACTTCTATAGACAATTTTGAAGCATTAATTCGGGTCTGAAAATAATACAACCCGGCTTCGATTATAGCCTGGACCTCGAATAGAGCCCGGGGGTCGGGAGGTGCTTAACGAAATAGAACCCCGGGGTTGTATTCGAGGAAATACGGTATGTGTTTCTATGTCGACAAAGTTAGACATAATAATATTTAATTAGTAAACAATTAACTTTTTTAGAATAAATATAACACCGAATATACCCAACTTTATTTCAACTTAATTCAAAAAAGCTTGTCATTTAAGCTGTGCAAATGATCTTGTGTTTTCGTTGCAGCGTTAATACTTTGGGCAACCTTGATCAGTTTAAACCTGGCCTTAACAATGAATGAATGAATGAAATGTGGTTTAATGTTCTACTATTAGTCACCTAACCTGGGCTAATGGAAGACGGGCATACGCCATACAGTTTGCTATGATGGAAATTTTTGCCCGGGCAGCGGCGCTACGAACTACTCCTATATCGAATTCCAACTGCCAGGGGATCTTTTACGTGCACTCCAATGTGTACACGGGACCTCGGTTTTTCGTCCTACCCGAACGACTAGGCAGCTGTCCTTCTGCATCACTGACAAGTGGAAATCACGCCCAAAAATCGAGATGAACTATCTCCGCCAATGCAGGGATCGAAAACCCGACCTCCAGGTTAGCGAACCAGCGCCTTATCCACTTAGCCACCTTGATACCCTGGCCTTAACAAATATACCAAACAACAATTAGGGATACATGGTTATCTTTGGGGGTTGGATGGCCGAATGGTTAGTGTGTGCGCGGTGCATCATAAGGTCTATCATTAAGTCAACTCGAGTGGCTTCGATTCCCAGGTTGTACGTGACAAAAAGTTGGGTCGCCTGTCCAACCTCGTGGGTTTTCCCCGGGTCCTCCGGTTTCTTCCCACTGCAAAAGACCCCTAGGCGCAAGCTTATTATTGAAATAAAATTGAACCACATGTTATTCCAGAAATGCCCTAGTTTGTGTCAATTGGACGTTAAACCCTCTCTCCCTCCAAAAGCATATTTGGCGGGAAATGATCTGGTGGTGATAAGATGTATTTGGCAGTAATCTCAGATTTTCATCTTAGCTGGTAAGACATTCTACCAGGCAGTATGTTTTGTCGCACGAGTGACATTTTAAAACGTAAACCATACCACCCAGGAGAAAACTTGCCCGGCTTCATTTTCTTTTGATCATATTTTTCTGTCTCTTATATCAGGTAACTCATTATTTATTTACAGGATGACTTGGCGCTAGATCTTTATTAAAGATACATTATGAAAGATTAGATAAAAAAAAACTGACAGTTCTCACTATAATGGTTAAAAACTACATAATGTAAAGGGAATTTGCGACTGAATTTTGGGCCTAGCCTAGATCATCATTACTTAAATCGGTATGATAAAAAAAACATTGTCTCGGTTATTCAATTTTTGATTTAATCATAAATTGGCGTTGAGCAGCAGATATGATTCTAATCCAGTAAATATCACAGTCTAGCGATGGTATCGATAATTATTATGGTCTAGATTTAGATAACATTCAGGTCTAAGACCTGCAATTGGCGGATTGATCTCTTGTATAATGCATAATCAAGATTACAAATATAATAATATAATATGTAGATAGTGACAACTCGCCGTATTTGTATAAACAATTTCGGTAAACCTTTAAAATATTTCAACTTCTTTCTATCATCTAAAACTACTAGAATGAAAATTGGTTTACTGAGTATGGGTGTTGGGAAGTAGGGCGAATTTCAGTTAAATCCAAATAATTATCATTCTTATGGTTTGTGAATTAATTCCATCAGTAAATTATGTTCATTGCGTCATGCTATTCTGCATAGATTTACGTGATGCAGTGGGGGGTCGGATGGCCGAATGTTGTGCGGTTGATATCATAAGGTCTGTCATTCAGCCAACTTGGGTGATTTCGATTCGACGGTTTTACGCGACAATGAGTAGATGCGCCTGTCCAGCCTCGTGGGTTTTCTCCTGGTTCCCCGGTTTCCTCCCATCGTTATAAACCCCTACGCGCAAGCGAGGGAATTATTGAAAAAAACAATTGAACCATGTAAGTCCCTAGTTTATGTCGTCTCCCCTCCCCCTCTCTCTTCCCATCTCTCTCTCTCAATTTAGTGATCAATATATTTAATAGATAATTATAATTCACCCCCATGTATATCCTAATGTATTTCATATTGTCTTATATATTTCCATAATCGCCTGTCCCTTATATTTTTTTATGTTTTACAATATAAATTTATCTCCTAAATTGTTATTAAACGATTATACAGCTGTCCTTGTCAGTCCTCCATCCTGCATCACTGACAAGAGGAAAACCACGCCGGAAAATATGGAAAACATTATAGAAACCTAACTATACAATTACAAGCACTACACGTCAACAATTAGCAAAAGACACAGCAGTATTCATCTAAGGTTTAAGACGTTTTTGCATTGTCGAATGGTCCAGAACCAGTTGAAACACCACATATGTTTGTTTACTCCAGAATCAGAAATAGCCATCTGTCGCAGCCATGCCTATCTGGCACCCAAAGCTAGGTTTCATCGCTCCCTAATGACATGTCCATACGAAATTTAAAGATACATTAGTTAAGAGTTTAATAGTTAGTCATTCTTGCTATAATGATTAAGAAAGAGAATATTGAAAATTTGATACTAATTACTTCATTTTGAACCAAATTATTTTTGTTTAGAGTTTTGACAAGATGCGTGCATAGTGGTAACCAGGACACTGGTATATTCGCGACTTAGCCTCGCTTTCACATTTTAAGATTACATTTTTAAATGTCGTGCCGTTCTAATCTTGTTAAGCGATAGTTGATTATGGTCTTATTTTGTTAATAAATGTCTAATTAATAGTTTATAATATTACACTTCTGGTATAAAGAAAGCCCTGCATTAGGCAGATTCAGCTCATATTTGATCTTTATGTGTCTCTATTTCTGATCGTTGTGGCTGCTTAAGAACGGAATGAAAAATGTTCTCTGTGGAAACTGGTTCAATAAAAAAAGATGCAAATGATATAAGTAGTGTAATAATTTACGCTCTTTGATGTCGATCATGTGAAAACTAAACCTGTACGTTTTGTTTATTTTCGGTCTGTGATTACTTAGTATTAAACATTTGGTGTTTTATTGTTCAGTACTACAAAGTTGAAAATACCTTTGATGTGATGTAAGGTGGAATGGTCACGTAATACATAAATTAAGAACATAATATACAACGTAGTATGTAATAGATCTTACGGGAGTACTGCGGTGCTAAAAATCATCAGGTAAAAGGCAATATCTCATTTCTATGGTTACGTGTAATATGCAATGCACACTGTCCAGGCTGCAGGGGTTTTCGCCTACTCTTCTGGAAATCCATACATTCACGGGACCTTAGAAGGACTACCAGTCTGAATTATGGAATATTTATGGTTACACGAGTGTCCAGTGCCATGACCCTTTAACAACATGGCAATGAATACGAAAAGGCATATTTTGTTTTGTTTTTTTTGGGGGGGGGGGGGATGCGGAAGATATTCCACAGACTTAAAATATCAGATGGTAGCAACAATCCGTCGTGAATATATCCCGAGGTTTATTTCGCCATAAGTGAAACAAAACCATAGGCTATTCCAATAATTGAGTCTAGTTTAGAATTATCTTTATGCACACAATCTAATTACCAAATTCAAGACACACCCACTATCGTATCAAGTCCCATAAGATTGCACTGCAAGAATAAAATAAAAATAAAACCACCATCATAGTAGCTGCTGGCAAAGAAAAATCTACTGTCATAATGGTTAAGAGAGACTACCTCAAAATTGTGTTCCACCTACTCACAGAAAGATTAGGAAGGACTCAATGAACAGCTTTAATGACAATCACACCAACCCGGTAATAAACCTTAAACAGCAGAAGCGAATTACACCTCCCATATTCTACACACTTAAGCCGCACCATCCCAGGTCGCCGTATGCCAGATCCACAATTAAATCCCACAGGAACCCGGTAGTATGCTCCAGAGACTCTTTATATCACAATACTGGACATCACCTGCTCGAACTCCTTTCCCCGTGGCAAATCCTTTGCAGCACTATGCCAGAGGCTCACGTCTTTGGAGAACCCAATGGATACCAACGCTAACTAAACCTTGTATTGATTCTAGCTACTTCTACCTATTAGTCTCCTATCCCCGTCCTTAGCGAGGAGAGTGCCTTTTTAACATCACCAGTCCAACCCACGTACGACTCTTTAAAGTAGACGGCACGTTCGTCATTCTCCATCAGAGCGCCGATCCGACCTCCTCCTTCCTCACCATAATAGCCACAACAGAATAGACAAGAACCAATGCCCCATTCCAAGACGTCCTGGTAAAGAAATCGGATGACAAACTTACGCAAAGCGTACAGAAAGTCCAAACACCGACCAATATATTATTTTTGAGTCTAACTTGGTCTAACCACCGTCACAGTGTAAAGAAATCTACCATAACCACTCTAGTGCGCCGTGCAGTCAACATCTGCAGCAAAGACTTCAAACAGAACTTGACCACATTGAATGATGAAGTGCTCACCAAATACTAAACCAATTAGTGAATAAAACCATCAAGACCAGCGCTAACAATCACTATACCATTGAAAGTATTATCTAAGGAGACTCCCCTGTTGAACGTGGCAAGGAGAAGGGTCCCCTGTCCAACCTCGTGGGCTTTCTCCGGGTCCCCCGATGTCCTCCCACTGCCTAATAAAATTAAACCATAATATTATGTTAGTCCCGAAATGACCTAGTATGTGTCGAGTGGACGTTAATCGCTTTCTCTCTCTCTCGCTCTCTCTCTCCAGTCGGACGAGGATTCAAGTTATCTTCTCCAAAGAACGAACCCTTAAAGATATCCTAAACGCGGACGGTAACCTTCCAGAAATAAATCACCGCATTAAAAAGAATGTGTCTATGAAATTGCCTGTCCCTGTAATAGTAAATATATAGGAGAAACAAAACAGCCCCTAGACAAAACAATAACCCACAGGAAGTGAAGATCGTCCTACTAACTGCAATCCAACCACGGACATAAGAGTCGAGTTATATCAGAAGAAACACCCCAGACCTAAATCTCGACGCGGGGATATTTTTGTCAAGCGCGTATGATGAATAATTAAGTTACCCACATTCCTTATTACTATATACTTGTGTGTCATTAGTATTTATTATGTTTACTCTCTTATAGTAATGAGTGTACTATATAAATCATGGCATGTACAGTAATCATGTGTCCACAACGCCCGAAAACTTGTGCAATTATTCCTTTATAATAATAATATAGCCTAGTTATTATCTTGTTTCATATTACCCCTTATTCTGTTTCTAATCTGAAAAGTGTATATTAGCAATTCCTGTTTCTAGCAGCTGTTATTATGCCCATATCACCACTACTTAGTGGCTTTAAGAAAGTTAATTACCTGTAGTCCCATTTTGTCTTGTTATGATAATGATAACCTCCATTGTGTCACAGGCCATTGATCTTGTTATTGGTATGTATTGTGTCTTCCCATAACGCCGACTCACCAGAGTTTGGAAAGTCGACCGCGGCACTCTTTGATTAAAGGCGTTAATGAGGTAAGGACCAGTCATTATTAATATAGTCAACTCACTAACTATAGTTTTCTTAATCTATAGTTTACTTTACTTTGTTCAGATTATTAATATAGTTCACTTAAACTCAACCCACTCATTAATTAATAAAATAATATAGGCTACGACAGTTCAACAAGAAGCTGACAAATGATCGAAGTTCATTGTGATTATTTCTCAAAATAGGTATAAATACGTAAATATTCCCAAAATATTTCATATACATTTCTTTCTACGATGACTAATGCACAGTTACAATCTAAGTTTCTTCCCACAGCAAGAGGTGGCAGTTACCTATGTGTTGCTGGGTAATAAATATAGATAATTTATATGTATCGTTCTTTTATTGCAGATTGATGACGCATGGATCCAAATAATGGCCAAGGTACCAGATAATGAGAAATTTCCATAACTGGCCGACTATATGGTTACCCAATGGTTAGACGGTCAATTCACTCAAGTACAATGGAACCACAACCAAACCACGCGAAGAACCAACAATTCTGTAGAGGGGTGGCACTGGCATCTAGGATAAATTAATAGGAAAAGCTCATCCGAATATTTTTGAAGTGATGGCATATTTGAAAAAAGAGCAAAACACGATCGAGATTCAGTTGTTGCAGTAATCGAGTGGCCAGCGACAACCAACATAAAAGGAAAAAAATACACAGATATCAACAGAAAAATCGAAGATGCAAAAGAAAAAGGAGGATTGAATTTGTTAGAATTTTTTGACTATGTTGGACATTTTATGCGCGCCAAAAGTTAAAATTATTTACATGTATAATCATATGTCTTAAAGGTTGTTATACATTTTTAAAAAAATAAATGCTCCCAAAATTATCGGCTTAATTATTTTTATCCCCCAGCTTGGGTCTATTGTTCTTGGCCAGTCGACCCCTTAACACCGACCAAAATTGTCTCCCTAAAACTCGGTGAGTCGGCGTTATGGGAATAAACCGTATGTATAGTTTAGTCTATGTTTAGTTGCTACACATTTTGTTATATTGTACTAGCTTACCTTGATAACGTTGATAGAAGAATACTCATAGAAACGACGCCTAAATAAGCTATTTCCCATAAGTATGTGTTTTAGTTTATCAACAACGATACAAGTATGCACATAAAACTTGAAACAAAGAAAAATTCATGCACTTGAAGTGCATACTCATTTAATGAATGCATCCACAATAAACTTAAAAATAAAAATAAATTAAAGTGACATTACGTAGATGTATACAAATTTATTTGCTTAAAGCCCCAATAACACTCTATGTTCCAATCTTTATTCTGGTCAACAATTTTTACTATTTTACAATATTTCAATTAAAAAATGATACAAATTTCATCTTAACACACCTAATTTTAAAAATTGGGAAAATTCAACTACATGCCGTAACATGGTTTGAAGAGTCTTACGTAAGCACTTTCAAATGCAACTTGGATTTAAACATATTTTCGAACCCTCTGGACAAGTAAGATAGGTTGTAATGGATAATTTACACAACAGGTTGGACACTTAATGCTAAATAACGAAAAAGATTATATCGGAATATAACGCCCCCTTGAGAGCTGGTTTTATGAATTTTGTGTCACCTTGACAAAAGAATAGAGACATCTTTTTGAACAACTTATACAATGTTAAAGAGAGAGAGAAGCGGGGTTGAAGTCCACTTGAAATATGATTCAAACTAGGTCATTTTGGGACTAACATATGGTTCAGTTTTATTTTTTTCAATAATTTGCTTGCGCGTAGGGATCTTAAGCAGTAGGAGGTTGGACAGGCGACCCTACTCCTTGTCACGCACGCGCGGGCTAATGGAGACGCACATAGGCCATGCATTGTACTATAGCTATGAATGGAAATTTTGCCCGGACAGCGGCGCTACAAAGGTAAACACACCAATATATACGCGAGTCCCAGACTTTTTTTCCCCGAATGACTCGACAACCATGCAGGTACAAGTCAATAAAATTGATCTTTAAGACATTGGCCCATTGACGTCCTTCTATATTTTATATAAATCTTTACTAATCATAATTATTGTCAATATTAATATTCTTAAAGACGCTGGTCCATTGTTATCCGTCTATAATATATATTCTATATAAATAATTATTAATTATAGCGTTTCTTATTTACACTATAGTTTCTGTTATTGTTCCGTCTAGTAAAGCTTTGATCTGTAGGCTATGTCCATTTATCTTGGTTTAATTTTTATTTCTCTCATTAAAAATGCATTATGTAAGAGCTAAATCTCTCTATTAAGGGTCTTTTTTCTGACTTCAAACGTTATGTAAATTATGATTTAGACATTCATTACTGACATGACAAGCCAATAACCAAATCTTATAGGGGTACAGATGGAGGGTTAGTACTGGACCAATGTATCGTAAAAAACTTTAAAAAATCCAAACATCCTCCCACTTAATTCCAGCTAACATGCTATATTTATACAGTTTCTCGACCATCTATCTATATCATCGGATGCGATGGATTAGACTATACGATAGTCACAACATGAATTTGTAAATTGTTCGAAGCCTAAAGTCGGGCTGACACTTGCACGATTCCGTGGCACGCATTGGCACGACTCGAGTCGGCACCACACCGTCCGATTTGCGCATGCGGGAAGTGCGTAAACAATGGGGAAACTATGTACAAACTATGCGTAAACTCGTCGTGCAAGTTCGTTTACACTGATGGCCATGACAAAATAGTGGCCAAAAGTCGTGCAAGTGTCAGCCTGGCTTAACTATCTGGCACTAGCCAACCACAACCGAGTGATATAGACAAGACCTTTATGCAACCGAAAGATTTAGACAAGACCTTTACACAACAGAGAATTAGACAACACTTGGTATCCCCAGGGGTCTCATTCGTTCCACTTCACTTGGGATATCGATGATGGATCTAGACAAGACCTTTACACAATCGAGTTTACGAAAGTTTTACCTGGATATAAAACATATCCGAGTTAGCAGTCAAAGTACAATTGAAGTGAGAAGTGGAAGCTGGTCCCGAGTTCACAAAGCATTCACAGACTTAAGTTAAAAACTTATTTAAAATTTTCTGCCTTTTTTTAACTACTAGTAAATTACAGTCCTTTATAAAACTTGTTTTGTTTTAATATATGAAATGCACCAATTATAAACTATGTGCAGCGTTTTGTGTTACTGGATCAAATATATTTTTCATCAACACTGATTGTAAGTTGAGTTAATTCCTAACTTAAAGGAGCTAAATTGCTAACATTTGGGACCTAGAAAGTGACAAAAGTGGGTCGCAACGCAAATAATACTGTAATATGAATGTATATAAACTGATTTACATTCAATGGTTTCCGTTTTTATTCAAATCAGTTATGTTAGGCGAAATAAGCCATACAGTCTCAATCGAGTGCAAATTTATAGCTCCTGATTATTACAGTCTACATATGACGTTTGATTTTGGTGCAATGTGTCTAGCCTCGTGTATCAATATTAAAAAATATCGGATATCAGAAGCTCATCTTTTCCCGGTAAGTTTACATCATCGATGTTGATTGAATTGACCAATAATTCGTGTTTTCGATGTCGAAGATTTTGGAGGATTTTGAGTTACTGAGAATGCTTTGTGAACTCGGGGCCAGTTCGTATTGAAAGAGCATATTAAAAACTACCGTGTCGTAGGTGTTCAGTTTCTTCTGGTACTGACTCCCCTTCCCGTAAAGTGTGTTCCTTTACGCTAGAACATTCATGAGTCTTTTAGAAGTTTACCCTTGCCATTGGTATGGAACATCGTCTAGTCGTTGGTATAGCATGAACGGTTCTAGGACATTTCCCCCCCAGACATTTCCCCCCCGGACATCTGCCCCCGGACATTTGCCCCCCAGACATTTCCCCCCTTAGACATCTGCCCCCCTAGGACATCTACCCCCCGGACTTTTTCCCCCTAGACATTTGCCCCATAGGACATCTGCCCCCCTAGGACATTTACCCCCCGGACTATCACCCCTCAGACATTTCCCCCCTAGGACATCTGCCCCCCTAGGACATTTACCCACCGGACTTTCACCCCCGGACATTTCCCATCGTGGGGCATCTACCACTGTAGGACATCTGCCCCCTAGGACAACTGCCCCCCCCCCCCGGACTTTTACCCCCTGGATTTTTACCCCCCGGACATTCTCCCCTATAGGACATCTATTTCCTGAATTTCAACCTTAGGACATCTATCACTGTAGGAGATCTGCCCCCTATGACTACTGCCCTTTGCTGTCATCTCCTGAGGTATCTAATTTTTTACTACATCTTTTTATAATAGAAAGAACTAGATCTGCGAAAGCAGAACTGATGGATTTTTGTTCTGCTTGGCTTCAAATTAGGTGATGTGTGCTTTTCAAACTAAAGGTCAATGATCAGGGTCATTGAGCTTAATGTTGAAAGTTCTATATCATTAATTTTCAAAGTTTTGTGGAAAGTTACAAACGTTAATATCCGACTTTAGTAAATTTAAACAATAATTAAACCGGGATACATTTAAACTACAATAAAACCGGATGTTTAAGCCAGAGGTCATATTTCTTGATACCGTTGGAAAGAAAACATCTGCTACTTTCTAACAAATAATTGTTGTAAACTGTTATACAATTAGGTAAAGATGAAGTGTTATTTTTTAAAAAGGTCAAAGGAAACACAATTACAGGAATACATACCAGGGAGCAGGTACAATTAACATAAGTATAATAATAATGTATGTCATTGATCTAAGGCGGAGGATATCTCCTTGACAGCATCTCAACTCAACTTGTGAGGCTTCTTTTCCTGTGTTTCTCCCTTACTTTATGTCGCTTTCTGGGAGGCCCATTTATCAAGACATATTTGGAAACGGGTTTATATGGCGAGTGATTACTTTAAATGGTTTAAGAAGGGTTTACCACACGTAGTATACCACATGTAGTATAACATATTATGTTCAGTAAATAGTAATTACAGTAGGCCCTGCACATAATCAACAGACGAATATTATTACATAATTAAATGCTTCACACGTTTATAGGTGTAAATTCATATTCCTACAGAGGGAAAAGTCGAGGGGGGGGGCGGATGTCCTAGGGGGCAAATGTCCATGGGGTGAATTGTCCGAGGGGTAAATGTCCTAGGGGGGAGATGTCCGGGGGAAAAAAGTCCAATGGGTAAATGTCTATTTAGGGGGTAGATGTCCGGGGGGCAGATGTCCTAGGAGGGCATATGTCCTACTGGGGGAAATGTCCAGGGGGAGAAAGTCCGATGGGTAATTGTCCTAGGGGGGCAGATGTCCAAGGGGGGAAATGTCCCGGGGGAAAAAGTCCAGGGGGGAAATGTCCTAGGGGGGTAGATGTCCTAGGGGGGAAATGACCAGGGGGTAAAGGTCCGAGGGGCAGATGTCCTATTGGGGAAATGTCCAGGGGCAGATGTCCGGGGGGGAAATGTCCAGGGGGGAAGTGTCCTGTTCCCAGCATGAACATCCCAGCTCCCTTTTGGCGCACTGCATCGCGTATCCCATACCCCTTACAGTGTTTCGTGTGATTATAGAGCTAATCCCAGTACTCACTGCTGTAAAGAAAACAAATTCTTGTTTCAAATTATGACTGGTCAATGGTTCGATTAACAACTAATCGCTAACTGAGTAATAGAGCTCTACATTGGACCAAATAGGTATTAGCCCAATTAACCAGAACATAGCAGAATATTGCAGAAAAGTGTGTGACAGGCGAGGCTATCATCACGGATATAATGTAAACAATAGTGTTTTGAGACGAACAACATTTCCGTCGTTTTTAATACCTTAAACCACTTTTAGGGAAAACTCAGATTAAAGGGGGGGGGTCTAGAGTGCCGCGCTTCGACCTTTAGCTGACCGTTCACCTCTGGCTTGCGGCTGTGTTTTCGAGCCCTGGTGTGAGCGTATGTGGCATGGAGATAGCGGCGCCTTCTCAACCTCGTGGGTTTCCTCCGGGCACTCCGGTTTACTCCAACTGCTAAAGACCCCTACGCGCAAGCGAATTCATTGAATGAAATTGAACCATATGTTAGTCCCGAAATGACCTAGTTGTGTTGAGTGAACGTTAAACCCCTACATTATAAAGGAGACAGCGTCTCTAAGATTAAAGGGCTGTCATATTGCTGCGCATGGAATAGATGTGATTGAAACGGGAAGAATAGACACACTCCCTCAAAAGCGCAAGTACCAGTTCAAGCTAATCTAGCAATGGGCCGAGATCGATTCTTTGGGCCCTTGCTACAGGATTATAGGCGTATTCCGTCTTTGCCCGGTTGGTGCAGTAAATCAAACGTTAAGACCCATTGCTTTTTTTTATGAGCTACAAAAATGACATGAAATGGAGTTAAACGTCATACTCCGATTGGGCTGATGAAGACGGGGGACGACAATAAGATTGATTACTAGGTTAGGGAAACGCTTTTTTACGTTATCGGTTATTATTTACTCAGTCTATATAATGTTAGTTGTGCACAGCCTTGGACACATGCTAGTCTTCGTTCTAGTCTTAAACAATGGAATTAAAGTATTAATCAATAAACAATTCTATAGTTTTCTTATTTCTTATCTGTTTCATTTCTTTTGATCGTTAATGGATCTTAAAAATGTTTTGTGGGACTTTTTTTTGTGTCCATTCATTGTGTGTCATAGATTTTATTCTCCTGACTTCCTGAAAATTGTTTTTTTTTGTGTTGGAAAGGTCAAAGAAAATAAATGGCTGTGTAACGTTTGCTCAGACCGAATGGAAGGTCGGTACGGCCGGCACATCGCTCCGGGGACCACAAATATATATATATATATATATATATATTGTTTTATGTCGACTTGGCCTATATTCATGGCACATAGCCCCCCCCCCCTCATTAGAAGATAATTTGAGATGTATACTTTATTAGTAGTTAAGTGCGAGTAGATTGTAGAATATATTGTGTTTTATGGTCTCGTGCCGGGCGGAGGATGCACGGTGGCTGAGTGAGACATTGACCCGCTAACCTGGAGGTCAAGTGTTCGTTCCCTGTGTTGGCCGAGAAAGTTCATCAGGATTTTTCGTCTTGGTCCCCTTTAGTCAGTGGTGCAAGACAGAGGGACTGACAAGGGGCGACGTTTAGTCGTTCGGATGGTACACCTGTAGACGCAAAATTTCCATTGGCAGTTGTATTTCGATATAAGAGTATACTAACCATGTCCGGGCAAAATGTCCCTCGAAGCACACTGTAAGTCTAATGCCCGTCGCCATTATCCCAGTAGGAGCAAATCAGTTGTCGGATGTGATGGGGTGGGCAAAATTTGTCTTGCTTCGGTACCAACAAAATTATATCTGCAGCGATTAGTCATTTTTTTCAAAATTTTGGCCTACGGCAGTGCGTTGTTTGTTCGTTCTTGGAGTTTTACGTCCACTTTCACCTGAGGTGATATCGTAGGCAAGACGGCAGTGCTAATTTCTGACGTTTAAATCATAAAAATTACAGGGTAATATATGTGGACATATGTGGACATGAGAACGATAACCAAACTGCACCTTAATACATAAAATTAGGCCTCGCCAGCCTCGTGGGTTTTCTCCGGGTCCTCTGGTTTCCCCCATGTGTTAGACCCGAAATAACCTAGTCTGTGTCGAGTGGACGTTAAACTCCATTTCTCGATCTCTCTATTTAAATGAGGCGGCGTCAGGGCAACCTCGCAAATATGCCCTGATATGATTTAGCACTCCATGTATTTGTGCGTGGGCATTGAAAACCTGATAACAAACGTAGCCGTGGAAAAACTAATGCGGTTTGTAAGACGATGACAGCTATGATCCGGATTTTTTAGTGTAATCATGACTTTATCTTGTTGTATCAATATATTACTTAAAGATACATTATGGGAGATGAGATAAAGAGTTGGCAGTTCTCACTATAATAGTTAAAACTAGCTAATGTAAAGGCAATTTGCTGAAAATATCAGTCAAATTGATCCACTATATGAACCAAGAATTAAGCGATCGAAAGTTCCGCATAGCCTTGATTATCATTACTAATGTCGGTACGACAACAATCATAGTCTCAAATATTCATTTAATCGTTAAATCGAGAAGGAAAGTTATGCAGCAAATCGTATCATAATCCAGCAAATACCACAAGCTCGCGTTGACGTCAAGAGTTGTTTATGGCCTGGATACGTTAATTAATGTCTTATTTATAGTTTATATAACATTTTAGGCCTAAAGAAAGACCTACTATAGGTAGATTTAGCTCTTGCATAATGTATGTTTAATGTCCCGCGGCAATGTTTTCAAGACTTACTGCCCATGTTACCGAAATCTTGTAAACACTTTATTTATCAGAATTTTACAGATTTAAAACTTGTTAAATTTTACCTAAGCGTGGCACCCTTTTGAAATTAGCAAATTGATTATTCCGTGCCCGACACCCTTGTTGTAGGTTAATCCTGTAGGCATCAACTGAAACCCTATCGAATTTCAGAGTGACACATCAATTCAAATGCAGAGTTATTGCCCCTGTCACTCAACCCTTGTATTGCACAGTGCACAGTTTTTGTAACCCTGCACGTGCTGAGCATAATAAAATAAGACGACTTGTTTCACGGAAGTTGAACACTAATAAAAGTGTGTATGTCGGATACAAATGAGAAGTTGCATCATGTAATGAAATGAGGTTTAACGTCCTAATCTTATGCACCTAACCTGGGCTAATGGAAGACGGGCATACGTCATACATTGGCTATGAGGGACATGTTGCCCGGGCAGCAGTGCTACGGCCTACTCTTATATCGTACTCCAACTGCCTCGGTTTTTCGTCCCATCCAAACGACTATAAAGCATCACTGACAAGGAGGAAACCACGCCGGAAAATCGAGATAAACTTACTCGGCCAATGCAGGGATCGAGAACTCGACCTCCAGGCTAGCGAGCCAGCGTCTTACCCACTTAGCCACGTGATCCCCCCACTCACAAGAGGAAACCACACTGGAAAATCCCGGGGACTGTTTTCGACTAACACCGGAATCGAACCCGGACTACCTGTTTTGTGAGCCAGCTCCATACTCTCTGACCCACCTCAGCTCATTGTCACTCCGATAATGTCATCATCTATATCCCTGTCAATCAACTTAATATAATTCATCAAGCTTATATTATTTACTCAAAATCTATTATTATTGTATTAACCAATACGTAGTAGACGAGGATGTCACAACACCACGCTGCACTATACAATAATACTGAAAAACAATAGACATACAATTGACAGCGCTGGAAGAATAGGACTACATCTAAAATCGATACCGCGTTATGCCACTGGACGAATCCGGCTATAAAAGGAATTGTTCTTTGTCATATAATATATTGTTTACGCGAAAATATAGTGTAAAAAAAATCTATGTCGACTGGATGAGGGATTTGCAGGAACGTAAAACTGTAATATTAACGTGTTTTGAAGGTCGTAGTAGATCATGCAATGACTGTTTAATACAATATTAAGGTAAAGTGCTCTATTTCCATACAATCTCGTTGTGTATGTATTGTTATCATTAATTGCTGGATTTATTTTTTCATTAATACTGCGACTGTGACAGAAAAGTGTGTTATCAAGTAATGTAGTGTCATAAATTAAGGGGGCATTACCACTCTCACCAAGAGAATTTTCTAATTTTATACAGCTTGCTTTGGGTCCTTAGCTGAGAATGTCACCCCTTATCATCCACTGAACACAAACTGGCATTTCGGGAATACTCATCTTTCTTTTAGTAAGCTGTGAGGAAACCCACGAGGTTTTGGATGCGATATTGACTTCTGGTCACTTTCAAGCTTTAGATTGCAGCCACGGCATACCTTACGAATGACTGGTTAATGACATTGATTTGAAAAATACGCCATTTGACGTTTTCAAATAGTTTATAGACACTACGCGTTTACACTGTTATATGCAGGGAGAACGAGACAAAAACAGAGTCTAGTCGTTCGGATGCGACGAAAACCCGAGGACCCGTGAGCACGTTGGCTTGCTAGTTATAAAATGTATGATTAATAATCCAAATAAATTTGGAGAGATTTATTCAACAAAACATGATTGTTAATTATCTCCTTGTGTAATGTCAATTAGCTGTAATATTATTTTTTTCCGATTCTTGTTCTGGTATAATTAAAATAGCCACACATACCGCCATCATCTGAAATTTATCATAGTTCGAATCATAAGCGCGTACCGACCGGTATCGTCCTTTAATCTTATCTTTCAAGAAGATTTACTTGTCATCGTAAGAAATAAATTCAATTTATTTTTAATACAAAGAAAAGGGCGTCGCAACTCCTGAATATGTGTCACATGTGTGCGCTGGTAAGCTTAAGAGAAATTTATTAGGTAAGTCACAAGAAATAAATCCAATTAATTTTTAACACAAAGGAAAGGGCGTCGTAACTACTGAATATGTGTGCGCTGATAAGCCTTAAGATAAATTTATAAGGTAAATCACAAGAAATAAATCCAATTTATGTTTAACACAAAGAAATAGGCGTCGCAATCTCCGAATATTTATGCGCCGATGAGCCTAAGAGACATTTATTGGGTAAATAAATATATTATGCGAGAGTGGAATAAAAATGTCGACATATTCTGAAATCCATACCGGCACTGCGCAAAGAAAAGCATGAATGAATACCATGTGTCATAAAAGGCATTATTTGGAAAACAACCATAGCACCGAGGAAAGTTTTAAAATCGTTGTGTTTATTGCCTGGATTTCTCAATGAAACCCTGTTAACTCACAACATATTTTAAATAGCATAGGGCTCGCCCTTTTATCGAATATCTTATCTTGCCGAACTAACACACAGCCGGAGTCGGAGATAC
Organism: Patella pellucida; assembly: GCA_917208275.1. NCBI lineage: Eukaryota > Metazoa > Mollusca > Gastropoda > Patellidae > Patella > Patella pellucida. Next base: position 66,223,826 of record OU795038.1, read on the forward strand.
CGACGCAAAGAAGGTATTCATATGACCTTGGAAGTGCATCTTCAATAGAAGGCTTGGTCTCGCTTTAACTACGCGCATCAAGCCCTTCGCGTAATACTCTGCATATTTCGGTACTTAGTTTGATTGGGTAAAAGTCGAGCTTGTGAGCCTATCAGATTTCTTGGTCGTCGCAAACACCATGTTTCGCGCTTTGAAGCTAATTATTTATTGTCCACCTGTGATAATCGAATTGCGAAGTTAATGGTTCGGCAAATATCAAGGTTTCCGTGGGGCTCGCTATGTCACAATCTCTGATTGGATGTTTCTGTTGACGTGTCTGTAGATAACGTGACTATAAGTTCAGAAATTGTGAAGTAAACCAGCAACGGCCAGATGTTGTAAAACTCGCAGTCGTTGCTTCAAGAACATGTGGAAAATGTCGATGTGCGTTGGGAGCTATGGCTTCTTGTACGACCACACCTAAACCTCTTCGCCCCATAATTACATGTGTTGTGTTACAAGAGACATTAATATTTAATTAGGTATACAAGTTCATTAACTATTGTCAGCTTCATAAAATTTTCGGCCTTTCAAGATCTTATCATTGTAATGGTGTTATTCAGACACGGCAATTTGGAGATTGGCAAGACTCGGTGACTAATCAAATTACTACCGTATAACAGGTGGTATGTTTAGCATTAGCTAGAAAGACAATTATTAACCATATACGGTCCCTTTTCCTTGGGGAGTCGCACTGTCATTAACACCGCGTACTATATATGCATGCTTTAATCTGGTATGTGTGAATCTGGCCACTAACCAAATTATCCGCTATAAATTGGGGAGGTTTTTACTTCGTTAAATTATTCCTATGTGAATTCAGCAAGTTGTTTATTCGACTTTGAAGAGATTTTATAATAATAGTCGCATATCTTGTTTTCGTCCAGTATGTATTATTCAGATTATGAATACGTATTATCATGGTTTCTATTACTGTAAGGGACATGTATTATATCCGGGCAGTGGCGATAAGGCAAGGTTCTTTTACATACACGCCAATGTGTACACGGGACCTCGGTTTTTGTCCTACCAGAACGAATAGGCTCGGTTCCCTTTCAGGTCCGCCGTCTGCAACCAAAGCCCAGTTTAACTGGAGCGGGGCCCTGGGCCTGACTAAAATCGTGGGGCCCCGAACGCAACAAGAAGATTTTTTCATATCTTTGGAATGTCACGCCTGCATGTGTAAAGCGCGAACAGTCTATAATACATAAATAATTACATTAAATCTGATCATATACGAAATCTATTCAATTCCAAATGACAAAGAAGTATAGAAGCCAAGACCGATCATCGAGTGGAACTTCACACAGGAGGTTGAGGAATAACTCAGTCTCCGCCCTCTTGCCTCTAGATCATTTTAAACCGCGTGGCCCTGGGCCTGGCCCCTCAGGCCCATGCCGCAGCTGGGCTTTGTTTGCAACACCAACAAGGAGAAAACCACGCCATACAATTGTGTAGAACTTTTTCGGTCAACACCAGTAATGAACCCGGACCTCCAATTTAACGAACCAGTGCCTTACACATTCGACCAGCCTCTTCCTTAAAGCCAAAATAAGAATATTTAAAACTACAAAACCACAACAATGTAATGTGGTTATATCTCATGATATTTGCCGGTGGTCATGCCCCTTTTTTGATGCAGGGAATTTATTCACTTATAATTATGAAAGTTTACAAAGACTGACAAATTATCACAGTTTCATACTACAATATTTTCACAGTCTGAAGGCCAATCTACAATTATCGCTATATCGGTCATCGAATCAATTTCATGTGAAAAACTCGCCACTTTATCAATTTACTTTATTTACGTTCGCGTAGAGCTATATGTTCGAACACCATCTCCACACGAGTAACTCATACAAATTTAATGAATAAACTTGGTTTTGTGGAATGATAGTACGGTAGTAATTGTTTGTTATACTTTATCACTACATTAGTAACTCACAATCTTATCAATAAAATCAATAGACTGATTTTTTTGTGCGAGTGGCACAATGTCAGCAATAAGTCCTCACGCCGTCAAAATGTGATTAACTCACTATTTGATCAATGTCATTAATATATTATTCATGTACAGGGATGTTAACTACTGCGTCCGCGAATTCAAATATGGCTGCGCGCTCAAGAAGTTAGGAAGTGACGTGCAGTATCAGATTAGATCTACCGTAAAGACGTGTCGCTAACTGAAAAAAGGGGGGTTGGATGGCCGAATGGTTAGCAAACGCGCGCTGTATCATAAAGCCTGTTATTAAACTCAACTGACGTGGTTTCGAATATCCAGTTGTACGTGACATGGAGTAGGGTCGCATTTAAGCCTCGTGGGTTTTCTCCGGGCCCTTCGGTTTCCTCCCACTGTTAAAGATCCCAAGGTGCAAGCGAATTATTGAAATAAAATTAAACCATCATAAAGCCTGTCATTGAGTCAACTGGCGTGGTTTCAAATCCCCGGGTGTATGCGACATGGAGTAAGGTCGCCTGTCCACTCTCGTGGGTTTTCTCGGGGTCCCCCAACTGCTAAAGACCACTCCGCACAAGCGAATAATTGAAATAACCTAGTTGGTGTTAAGTGGACGTTAAACCCAATTTCTCCATCTTTTGCAGAGCTAAGACCATTCAGCTATTAATACAACAAAACCACGACCTTTCTAAATTAGATCAATGGACATATACTATGATATACAGATGCAGATAACCTTCGCGGCTTTATTGGTTTATTAATTTCATTCCAAATGTTATCGTTTGGATTGTTTAGAAATATTCTTGTGACATTTGGATTTTTAAAATACCAAGGAAGTGTATATGTAATACACCTACATTACAGTATAATCTACGTCATCGGCAATCGCGGAGATCTGTTAAAAAGATGTTGGCTTACTAACCATAATGTCTCGGGTTTGGTCCAGAACGTTCCAGTACGGGGGATAATGTCGTTCGTGTGGGACGAAAACCTTTAATGGACGTGCACCATAACGTTCAAACGATACTAAGACCTTTAGCCCTGCAGCCAAAATTTAACCAACAACATATTCTTTGTATATGATGTAGGCTTAGGATGTTTTCGCCAATATTTAATTTTAAATCAACTTCGCAATTATCAGTATAATTACAGCATTTACGTGACAATTATCAAAATTTCCATCTTGTATGACTTACTTTATAGCATACTACATGTATAATACAATAAAATAATTGTTGTGTTTTTGTTTTACTTTTAACTTATATTTTGGACAAGTTACAGGCTGGTAATGCGCAATTACTTGATGCGCGCTTCGGTGATGCTTGGTGTGCATTATTAGATACAAGTCAAATTTCCTTTTCGTCAATGTAAGTGGAAAAAATGACCTTGGTTACTTCATATGGTTGGATTTCTCTGAAGTGACATTCGATCAATGCATGCACGAAAAACCTGCAGATGAGCTTCTCCAATTCTTGAGATTTAAAATCCGAAGTAACCCCATTTCGTTTTTTTTTTTTTTTATTTCTTTCATACAAATAAATAATGTGTTGCTGATATTTTACAGGAAAGAAAAAGAGACAAAGAAATGGATTCGGGTAGGCATTAAGTATTTTCTAAGAACCCAAAATTTGAGTTTGCGTTGGTCGTTTGATTGACACTGACACCTGAACCCAAATCCCCTACTACGGTACTAAACAGGCACACATGACAATGAAACACATGATACACGGGACATTATCCTATGCAAAACAATTAATGTTTAATACTGAGCGACATTTCGATTAGGCTTATCTAGTCTTTATAATAAAAAGTAATTGTGTTCCATAGAATATGGTCCGGTGTATTTCCAGTCTTTATCAAGCTTAATAATAAAAACTAATTATAATCAATATAATTGGGTCATGTATGTTTCCAGATCAGTTACTAAATGATATAGAACCAATTTGATTCAAACGTAATACGGGGGAGGGGGATGGGTGGCTGAATGGTTAGTGTGCGCGCGCTATATTATAAAGCCTTCCATTGAGTCATCTGGCGTGGTTTCGAATCCCAGGTGGTACGTGGCAAAGAGTAGGATCGCCTGTCAAACCTCGTGGGTATTCTCCAGGTCCTTCGGTTTCCTCCTAATGCTAAAGGCCCCTGTGCACAAGCGAATTATTGAAATAAAATTATACCATATGTTAGTCCCGAAATGACCTAGTTTGTGTCGAGTGGACGTTAAACCCCATCCATCCCTCCCTCCCTCTCCCTCCCTCCCTCTCTCTCTCCCTCTCTCTCTCATCGTAATACCTGACTTTAATTTCTTCTATGGCTTATTCTGTACCCATCATCCCAGTCCGTACTGAAGAGTATCGCTTTAAACCCCATAGCATTCCCTCTTTTTTTTGTCTATTCCAGATATTCGAGAACTGTTTCGTATATTTGACAAAAATCATGATAATACAATATCGTCTAATGAATTAGGCAAAGTTTTAAAATGTATGGGTATAGAGATGCCAGACCAAGATATACATATGTATATGGAGGAATTGGATAAAGAAGGTAGGCCTAATCAATCGGGTATTTATTTTTTGTTTTGATACTACTGGCGAGATGAAAAGTAGCAATTTTCAGTAAACAGCACACCTTTAAAGCGAGAATTTCATATTTTCTAAGAAAGTCAAAACATAATTATGTTTATGTCTTTTGCTCAATAGGTTATCAACTCACTATTATACGACCGTGGGCATTATTTCCCACCCTTAAAAATCATTGTCACAGGAAATATTAACACAAGTACCTCTCATGTTTTCCCATTAACTCCATACATAAGGTATATTTAAACGTTGGAATTTGAAGTCGAAAATGATATTTTTGCCAATTTTTTCAGCTGGTAATAATTAAAGGATTATTTTTTAACAAGGTAGGGCTGTGTATGGATGCCATTTATTTTAAGGCTTTGTTTTAATAAACTTTAATAATATAACTTAAAAATAAGAAATTGTAGCTTTAACACAAAGCACAAGGCAGGACAGTAACATCCGAAAACTGCACTAAAGTTTGAAAAAATGGACGATTTGTTTGCGCCCCCGGGGTGACGACCGCCCGAATCTCACTTTGTCCCAGTGCCCCGATTCCTTACGAAATGACCTGGTATCGATCGAATAATAGTCAGATATCAGGTCGTTAATTAGTTGCAAATTGTCTTTATATGGGTACAAACTTATTGTGAAATGAGAAAGGCTAATATAACAAATTACTTCTTTATATAATGAAGAATAATGAATTATGAATAATGGATTCTGTCAACTGAAGATGAATTACATAATTGAATAATGAAGAGTTACATAATGCAATATATCGTATTGTGAGAGACAGAGAGTCAACACAACTAGGTCATTTCGGGACTTACATGTTTTTTAAAATTTTATTTCTATAATTCGCTTGCGCGTAGGGGTCTTTAGCAGTGGGAGGAAACCGGAGTGCCCGGAGGAAACCCACGAGGTTGAGAAGGCGCCCCTATCCCCATACGCTCACACAAGGGCTCGAAACCACAGCCGCAAGCTATAGGTCGAAGCCCGGCACTCTAGACCACTAGGCCATCCCAACCCCCCATATCGTATTGTCAACTGAAGAAGAGTTAAATAATGCAATATATAGAGAATCTCCTACCATGGCAGTCTTTTTTGATATTGACATGGTGTTTCCATCAAGGTCAATTAAACAAAAATAGTTTAAGAAAGAAGTAACTTTTAACAAAAAATGAACTGTTCTTTGATAATAAAATAAAAAAAGTAGTTCCTTTTTGATATCGCAGTAGATTATGAAATTTATCACACGGGCGATATCTTCTGTAGAATGTATTATTGGGTGATACATTCTATTGTTAACTGATGAAGAGTTAAATAAAAAAATTATATCGTCTTGTCAACTGAGGATGAGTTAAATAATAAATTATATCGTATTGTCAACTGAGGAGGAGTTAAATAATAAATTATATCGTATTGTCAACTGAGGAGGAGTTAAATAATAAATTATATCGTATTGTCAACTGAGGAGGAGTTAAATAATAAATTATATCGTATTGTCAACTGAGGAGGAGTTAAATAATAAATTATATCGTATTGTCAACCGAGGAGGAGTTAAATAATAAATTATATCGTATTGTCAACTGAGGAGTAGTTAAATAATAAATCATATCGTATTGTCAACTGAGGAAGAGTTTAAAAAAAAACATTAATTATATCGTCTTGTCGACTGAAGAAGCGATAAAAAATGAATTACATCGCCTTGCTGACTGAAGAAGCGTTACATAATAAATACAATCTGATCATGTAGCACCATAAGTCTTCTGTCTGACGTGAAGAGTGGGTGTTGACGCAAGCTGGTCGCCACACCCTACAAACGACCCATGCATATTGTTATAGCTACATATTACTGTTAGCCTTGTGATCGTCTAGAACTTGTCTCTAACTGTCTTTGCTTCTCCTTCACGTTGTGTATTTTCTTCTACTCTTTCTTAAGACGTTTGCCTCCTTAGTTATTTGTCTTCTTCAGTTATAACAATGCAACAGTTCGTTTTCACCTTTTATGTAGCATAGGTATACATACAAGCATAGTACATATTATAACATTGTCAATACTAACTAAAATTATTCTCAAACATAGCCAGCCTCGCGGCTAGCTAGTAAGATGGAACCCGCCTGGAATCTAATCGAAATCTGTTGAATTCTCACGAGTATCCTAATTTTGTATCAACTGGTTTTGGACATTCAATTATCTAATTGGTCAAATATGATATAAATAAGTATAGAAATTGGTCAATTGAGCCCAATGACGTCGACAACCCACCCTTTTATGACATAGAACCATTTATGTTATGACTCTGTAGCAGTTTTTATATACTAAATATGTCAATTATACTCTAAGTTATATTTAGTACGCGTGAAACTTGCCAAATCTATAGTTAATATAATATAAAGACATCATTAATTTCACCATTCCTTGCCCATAAATACAATGTCGTCACGACTATATTGCTACAACCATTGTCAAGGTGTAGAAGAGTTAAATAATTCGATTTTATATTTTAATTGTTTAAGGAAATGGTAGAATAGAATATCGAGAGTTTCACAATTTTATGCAAGAAGAATTAAAGAAAGTTGAGGATCCTGATTACCAAGAACAGACAGTGAGAAGCGCCTTTAGAGTGTTTGACAAACAATCAGAAGGTTTAATTGGGTTGACGGAGTTTAAATCAGCCATGAAAAACCTTGGAGAGCCTCTCACTGATTTAGAACTGGATGACATGATTACTATGGTAAAAATAAATGAAGAGGGTAAAATAGATTATGAGGGTGAGGATTTATTTGAAGTTTTCTTCTTTTCTAAAAGATAACTCATCATTCTATAAATTCGCTGTCTTTAAACGGAAAATCATTTCATTAAAATACAAATGTTGTTCATCTAATATCCAATTTTTAAGACAAAACACATTTTACCATTAGTACACGAATCATGTACCATGATGCGTTTCAGTGCCATTTGTAATAAGGTTCTCAAAAAATGAGGCTAGCCATATTCCACAAGTCTTTTCAAACGGTAATTTTTAAGACAAAACACATTTTACCATTAGTACACAAATCGTGTACCATGATGCGTTTCGGTGCCATTTGTAATAAGGTGCTCAAAAAATGAGGCTAGCCATATTCCACAAGTCTTTTCAAACGGTAATGCCATATTCTTATATGGAGAGCATGCGCCATAAATACTATCGGTGTTTAATGTAATATACAGACGCTAAAACTGATTTTCGGTTGAGACTTCTGGCGTATTTCGCCGAACATAACTGATGATAATTTACAGTAAAACGGAACCGATTGAATGTAAAACAGTTTATATAAATTCCTTTAACATTATTATATGAGTTGCGACCCATTTGTCCAAATTTGTAGTCCAAAATACTAGCGATTTAGCTCCTTTAAATATATGTTTCAGAATTTATCAAGGTATGGTTACAAAGGAAACCCAATGAGAAAGAGTGACAGTATCATAAATATTGTCGAGATCATCTTATATTGGTGCTGCTGATTGGTTATATTGCTCAAATCCTTCTAGCCTTGTTCATCCAGTAACCTCCTTCATTTTAGTTTGCCATCTTTAATATTGCACATGTATTTTATAATCTTAAATAATGTTTACTTCACTTTTATACATTTTAAAATGGGAAATAACAACAAAAAAAATGATTTAGGGGGTGATCAAACGTTGACGTTTCATGTGCCAAATATCCGCACGACTTGGGTCATACTATATACCGGAAAACACCGGAAAACACCGTTTTATACTGAATACCGGAAAACACATGAAAAACACTAAATACCGGAAAACACGGTGTTAGGTATTTTCCGATATATACATGTAGTGTTGCCACACGACTTCATGTGCCTCATACAACTTCAAAAGTTTAAATTAGGATAAGATGTTAATAAAACATTCTTCTTTCATAATAGACCTGTCCTTCATAGTCGTCATATTGAACAAGAGATGCCGACAATCTTTATTGCCACACTTTGTTTAGTAATATATACGGGACATTATGGTTTTGTATAGACGGCACATTATGGTTTTGTATCGTACAATGTCACCCTTTATATACCGCCGGCCCTTTGTCGAGAACAAAGTTACATTCTAAAATGAAGTTACGGAATAAATCAATCGTATTTTGTTTTAAAATATGAACCACATAATCCCTTTTCTTGATTATCAGCCAAGTCGGGCACCAGACTAAACTCATGGATACAATTATTTTTTTGGCATTGATTAAAATACAGATCTATATTTCGTTTCGTTTTTTTTATACTTTCGATGGCCTACATTGTGCTGGTAGGTCGTGTCAGGGGTCTTACCAGCGGCTTTTGGCCCTATGTCGTCAGACACTGATAAATCAATCAGCGTTGACGTTCCTAGGGGTTTACCCACAGTTCCATGTAGAGCACGCCAAGAACTCGACGTAACAGACCGCTCCATTGGCTAATTCCTCACATCAACTAGAACGTCTGTTACATAACAACTATAGAAAACGAAACGAAATGGCATCTGTGTTTTGACAAGATTGGTGATAACCAAGCACTCTTCAAATGCAAATTTCGTTTAAGTGCCTTTGTTAGTTAAGAAACATATTCAAACATAAAATGCAACACTATTGCTTTTTGAAAAAAAACTCTTGTAACAACGCGATACTTTTCATTGTTTTCGGTGTTTTTAATTTCTTGTGTTTTTTTCTTACATTGATGTTGATACAATCATGTCTTATATAAACTGCATTCGTTCAAAAATTGATAACTGGAGACACCGGTGACGCATTAAGAAAGGCGCTGATTTACTAACTCGGACATTTCGGGTTCGATTCTGGTATTGGTCTGGCAAATTCTCTCCGTGATTTCTATGAAGAGAGTGCGGAAACACTACTGTCCGGACAATATGTCCCCTGGACACAATGTATGTCGTATTCACTAAAACTCAATTTCTTTTCACTTATATTTGCACAGGCTGCGCAAAACTTTCCAAACCCTTACAGGGGGTGGGTGTTACATTGCCTTTTGTTAATTTTTGGTTGTTTTCTCTTAACATGCCCTGTTATATGTCACTAAAAAAAATTTCGCCAATATTGCACGAAATGTTTCTTGTCCAGCAATAACCTTGACAAGGGGCATAACTGTAATTCTTCCGTGCATCTGATGGACAAAATTATTTTCCCAGATCCCATGATACTCTCTTATCCTCTTTTGTTTGACGATTTTTGTTGGATTAGTTGGAATTGCTTAATTTTGAACCAGATAAAAAGGGTATTGACATATTTGTAAAGAAATGGTAATGGTAAAATAACTGGCAAACGGGGAAACCACCCATTCGGCAAATCTCGACAGATTCCGGTACCCTACATCTAGACTCGGCTGTATGACGAATTCCGCCATTTTTTAACTATTTTAAAGGACCCGGATAATAAAAAGGCTGCCCCCATATGAAGATTATATCAACAAACTAAAACATGGCTGCCCCCATAGAGATTGTATCTGGAAAAGACGCCATTTTAGGACTTTTTTGTAAAGCGGCACGTTTTCCTGTTAAAGTAAATTCGTAGTCGACTAGCCGCATCGCAAATGTATGGTCGTAGGTACATATCAATTACTGTCATACAGCCGAGTCTAGATGTAGGCTTACGAAGAATACCGGAATCTGTCGAGGTTTGCCGAATGGGAAACCACCACGGGTATAGAACCCTGGAACATATTGTTAGTGTGCCAGCGCCTTATTCACTGAGGTGTTTCTTTTCAAATGAAACTATTAGATGGGTTTAATACAAATTATTCAAAGTAATTACTTGATGCATTTTTTACAATGATATAAGTTGTTAATTTAGTTTCGTGTTCAGAGCACATGCATATATTAAGCAATCAAGTATAATTGCCTGATACGAGCAGAACTTGCATTGCCAGAATACGGTTATGATATAAAGTGGAATAGATTACTAACTCTGTGTAGTATAAATAAAACAAAACCGAAACGAAATTGGAATAATTCATCCACGCATCTTCTACTACTTTATGGGGACAAAGTGGAAGAATTTACATCTGAAGTTAATTCTTAACGACATTATTCTTGTCACGCTTGTTATTATTTTTATCACTAACGCCATTACATGCTAGCGCTGTCTAAACACGTGTAATATTTAATATACTGTATTGAATCTTATATTCTACCATTGTATATTTATTGTATTTTTCTATTTTTATTAAACTTGATTAAATATTATTGTGTATACAAGAATTATTGATTAAATTGGAATATAAATGTGGATTGTTTTGGATTGGTTTTATTTGTTAAAGGAGCTAAGTCTCTAACTCAATAGCACCCAAAGTCTTACATGTTGAAACACGAATTATTTGTCAATTCAAATCAACATTGGTGTTGTGATCTTAGCTGGAAAAGATAGGCCCCTGATATCCAATATTTAAAACAAAATAAACATTTTACCATTGTTACACGAATCGTGTACCATAGTGCGTTCCAGCGAACGAGACTACACATATTCCAAAACTCCTGTCAAACAATAAGACCATATCGTATCTGGTGGGCATGCGTTGTAGAGACTCATGTCTTATTTCGCCGGACATAACTGATTTGGAATTAGTGTCAAAACGGAAATAATTGAATGTAAATCAGTTTATATACTAATGAAATGAATGAAATGGGTTTTAACGTCCTACGCGTCTGGACATAATATACAATCAGATTATATTATTATATGCGTTGCGACCCATTAGGGTCAATTACTAGGTCCTATTATAAGTTAATTTGATCGAACAAGCCCAAGTTATCTTTCCCAGTTTACTAAATAGAAAGAGAGAGATGGGGTTTGGCGTCCATTCGACACAAACTAGGTTATTTCGGGACTAACATGTGGTTCAACCTTATTTCAATAATTTTCTTGCGCATAGGGTTTTTAGCAGTGGGAGAAAACTGGAGGACTCAGAAAACCCACGAAGTTGGATAGGCGATCCTCCTCCTTGTCACCCAATGCAGTCATTTCTGCTTCCACAATAGGATATATAGTAGGGTTCGAACTCCCAGATCCGTGACCAATTTCCGGGGAGGAAGGTTTGACGATTGATTCTGGTAGGGGGGGACTGTTCTGAGGATTTATGAAGTTTGCAACCTCTGGAAAAATTGGGCAACTCTCAGGAGAGCCAAAAATCCAAGATGGCTGCCGAAATAGCACATAGACTTATAGTTGGGGGCAAATGTCATCAAACCGTCCCTGTATTATATCATTTTTATGGTTTTCGGGGTCGCTGAATCCATTAAGAACACTTCTTAACCATTGTTATGCACCCTTATTTCAATATGGCGGTAATCTGGCGGAAATGGTGAAAAAAAGTGGAAAATAATGTCATGTATTCTGGTAATGCAAATATGAGCTTGTAAGACATTGTTTTTAGGATTTTCATGGATGCTTAGTTCATTTTTGATGGTCTCATGTCAATAAAATCTACATTAGATGGTTAATAGAAAACCAAAGTAAATTTCTGACCGCTCGAGTATTCTGCAATTTCCTTTTAAACGATGCTAATAAAGTGAGACTACCAGTGTTTTATACGCCCACATTTTCATGTAGACGTATTATGTCGTCGCCCCTGTCCGTCCGTCCGTCCGTCCACAATTGTTTGTGGACTCTCTACAGGTCACAATTCTTTTCCGATTTTGACGAAACTTTAAAATATAGGTTTATCCCCATAAGATCTCGGCTGCTTTCGATATTGGCATGTATCGGATCAAAACTTCATGGATTATGGCCCCTGATTGTACGAAAAATCACGTTTTAGGCTTGTGGACCCTATAGAGGTCACAATTTTGAACCGATTTTAATGAAACTTTACATGCATGTTTATAACCCAAAGATCTTGGTTCCTTTCGATATTTGCGCCTATCGGAACGTAATTTTCTGAATTATGGCCCTGGATTGTCCGAAAAATCACCTATTTTAGCTCGTGGTACCTCTGGAGTTCACAATTATTATCCGATTTGAAAAACCGTTCGATTATATCACCGTTACACCCTAAGAAAGGTTAAGTTCAAATTTCGGAAAAATCGGACCAAAATTACCATACAAAATGGCCGCCGTTTGTATGCGAATACTGTTAAAAAATGGCATATCAAGGTTGTGGACCCTGTAGAGATCACAATTTTAATTCGATTTTGATGAAACTTGAAATGCATGGTTATAACCCAATGATCTTGGTTTCTTCTGATATTTGCGCATATCGGATCGTAAATTCCTGAATTATGGCCCCTGATTATACGCAAAAACGTCTTAGTTTAGCTTGTGGTCCCTCTGGAGGTCACAATAATTATCCGATTTAAAAAAATCGTTTGATTATATCACAGTTACACCCTAAGGAAGGTTGAGTTCGAATTTCGAAAATATTGGACCAAAATTGCCATACAAAATGGCCGCCATTCGTACGCAAATACTGTTAAAAAATGGTATATCAAGGTTGTGGACCCTGTAGAGGTCACAATTTTAATTTGATTTTGATGAAACTTGAAATGCATGGTTATAACCAAAAGATCTTGGTTCCTTTTGATATTTGCGCATATCGGATCGTAACTTTCTGAATTATGGCCCCTGATTGTACGCAAAATCGCCTTAGTTTAGCTTGTGGTCCCCCTCTGGAGGACACAATTTTAATTCGATTTTGATTAAACTTGAAATACATGGTTATAACCCAAAGATCTTGGTTCCTTTCGATATTTGCGCATATCGGATCGTAACTTCCTGAATTATGGCCCCTGATTATACGCAAAATCGTCTTTGTTTAGCTCGTGGTCCCTCTGGAGGTCACAATTATTATCTGATTTAAAAAAATATTTGATTATATCAATGTTACACCCTAAGGAAGGTTGAGTTCGAATTTCGGAAAAATTCGGAACAAAATTGCCATACAAAATGGCCGCCGCGTGGAAGCGAATACTGTTATAAAATGGTATATCAAGGATCGTTGTGGACCTAGTATAGGTCACAATTTTGATTCAATTTTAATGAAACTTGAAATGCATGGTTATAACCCAAAGATCTTGATTCCTTTCGTTTTTTGCACATATCAGATCATAACTTCCTGAATAATGGCCCCTGATTGTCCGCAAAATCGCCTATAGTCCCTCTGGAGGTCACGATTATTATCCGATTTAAAAAACCGCGTGACTCTATCACCGTTACACCATACAGAAGGTTGAGTTTGAATTTCAGGGAAATCGGACCATAATTGCCAGAGAAAATGGCCACAGTTTGTACGCTAATAGTGTAAAAATATGTTATATCAAGGTTGTGGACCCAGTATAGGTCACAATTTTATTTTGATTTTGATGAAACTTGAAATGCATGTTTATAACCTAAAGATCTTGATTCTTTTTGATGTTTGCGCATATCAAATTGTAATTTAATAAATTATAGCCTTTGATTGTAGGAAAAATCACTTTCGGTTTTGCTTGTTCTCTAACCATCTCTCGAAAATGTGGGCGTATCCTGCCTGGCAGTGCCAGCTTACTATCTTTACATAAAGAGTTCGAAAAATTTGTAAAAAAAACAACCAGGTTTTACATTTTATGCACAACTGAGATCGAGTGATATGATGAACTTGTAGTTGTAGACCCAGAAGATACAATGTTTCTCATATGGAGCTTTGATCTCTAGCAGTTAGACGAAAGGGGCATTTGTTTTGTGCACAAAGATTACTGCCACGTGATGTGGCGCTACGTATCGTACAGTTCAACTCGATAACCGGTTGTGTTCAGTTTCGGGATTTTCTGGCCAATCCAAAAAGATTCTATATAAGTCCACATTTAGTACAAGTGCATCATTGTTAGATGCTTTAAGTGTCGCATTAACTGAATCCGATAACCTGGTAGCCTTCATGGAACAATTTGTGCTGAGATGCATCAATAATGCCCCAAAACTCCACAACTGTAGCTTGTGGTAGAGCTAGCAAATGGCTTAAGATAATAAACAAATGCACACGCCGTATCCCACCTTTTCAAGATAATCTGGAACATCACATAAACAGAGTGAACTATCAAGCATAATATCATGCTAATATACAATGTCAGTAACGTAGCTGATCCACTCGGTCATGTATGGGAGTTGAATGAGGAAATACATGTATGTGTTCCTGTACGGTATATAACCCTGGCCTTGCCACTTAAGTTCAGATCACCGGTAGACATTGATGATGAGGATAATGATACCTCTGTTAGTGACACATCTGAGTCAGACAGTCAGTTCAGATCACCGGTAGACATTGATGATAGTGATGATGTGAGGATAATGATTCCTCTGTTAGTGACACATCTGAGTCAGACAGTGGATTAGATTCAGAACTTTCTGACACAAACTCTGATTGAAGGCTGTCGTCTTGGAAGATTCATGTGAAAAGTATAGAAATTATAATATTAGTAGGTGCTATATGAATGACGTATTGCGTATATAATGATATTTTCTGTACCTCTTTATCTTCTGTTCGCTGACTTTGGTTTCATATTAAACATCTAATGTAGATTTCATTGACATGAGACCATCAAAAATGAACTAAGCATCCACGAAAATCCTAAAAACAATATATACAAGCTCATATTTGCATTACCAGAATAAATGGCATTATTTTCCGTTTTTTTCACCATTTCTGCCAGATTTCCGCCATATTGGAATATGGCTTCATCAAAATGGCTAAGGAGTGTTCTTAATGGATTCAGCGACCCTGAAAACTATAAAAATGACATATTACAAAGACGGTTTGATGACATTTGCCGCCAACTACAAGTCACTGTGCTCTTTCGGCAGCCATCTTGGATTTTTGCCTCTCCTGAGAGTTGCCCACACTTTCCAGAGGTTGCAAACTGCATAAATCCTCAGAACAGTCCCCCCTACCAGAATCAATCGTCAAACCTTCCTCCCCGGAAATTGGTCACGGATCTGGGAGTCCAAACCCTACTAATACGTCCAGACAGCGGAAATTAAATGAAATGGGGTTTAATGCCCTACTGTTCTGCTCCTAAACTGGACAATGAAGATGGGCCCGGACAGCGGTACTATGGACTACTCTTATATCGAATTAAAAAAAACTGTCGAGATATCTTTTACCTGTACGCCAATGTCTACAAGGGACCGCGGTTTTTCGTCCCATTCGTGCTTGTCAGACCCTCCGTCCTGCATAAGCACGCTCTCAAGTTGAAGTATACACGTACGTTTAAACGGTTTAAGCTTCATTTAGTATCTATTAACTTGCAGAGACCATAATCACCGCTCAGATGCTCTAGGTTTTCAGCGAACTGATTTATTTTGAAAAATGGATAATAGAGACGTCAAATATCGTAACAGTATCAATGCCAATCGAGACTCCGTTATTCTCAAAACTGCACTAACGTCGCTCAGAATGAAGTACCCTGCATTTAACCTCATGGACAGTGTAGCTAAGTCCATACATTTGTGATACGACTACCTTTTTACTTATTTGAGAAATTCTCAAAATGACATCGTTCGAAGAGTGCATAGAGCTTCCATTGGCAATTGCAGGGTTGGTCGGAATTGAGTTAAACGAGGTGTGCCGAATGGCCTCTTTTAATAACAAGCAGCGTTTTAAAATGGTTTCCTAGTGACGGCTTACAACGCGAAGATTTAAAAGACAATAATTTGTACCCATTTCAGGCAGGACTATATTATGCTTAGTTGTAGTTAAATGTGGCAGAAATGTTATGAATGGCAATAATGAATCTTTGTTTTGATGAAAAGGTTTGTCAATAAAGGAAGTACAGAAGTTTAAAGAGATACAAAGACAGACCAGGTTAATCCCGAGTATTCGGTATAGGAACCACTTTGAAATCACCAACAGATTAAGTTATAAAACCACATGTCTCACTCTCGTCAATTTGAGATTCTACGTGACAAAGGGAAGCAACTACGATTAATTACAATTCGAGCATGTTCTTCTATGTTAAGAATTCTGAATGGCTGTGTAGATTGGTGGCTTCCATGGTTAAATTTCTATTAAAGCTAAAGTACCTAGGCTTCTAACTCTATATCGTCCAAAGTCTTCGACATTGAAAATACAACTTATTTGTCAATTTAAATCATCATTGGTGTGATCTTACCGGAAATAGATGGGCTTCTGATATCCGATATTCAAGAGAAGATAAACATCATTGGTAGACATATTGTGTACCATAATACGTTTCAAAACCATTTATAACAAGGGGCTCGAAGAACAAGGCTTGACATATTCTACAAGTCAATTCCAAGGGTGACGTATAATTCAAGCCTTTGTTAAACACGTGAAAATTTCCAACAAAATCCAAAAATAAATAGATGACACATTCATCGCAAATTTCAAAAGTATCAAGCAGTCAAACAGATTATCAACTATACACCAAGTTTCATCACTCTCGGTCAGTTGTACATTCTAACTCAAAGTTATCGTGTCGAAAGCATCACCCAATCAAATTGCTTATCTCTTCTTATCCTAAGCAGAAAATACTCATCTTCTAACTCCTAAATGGCATCCACCTGATAAACACCTACACCAAGTTTGAACATTCTAGCTCAATTAGAATGAGAGTTATTGTGTCCCAATGTCTCGAAGAATCAAATTGCTTATCGTTCTGTTTATCCTGGGCAGAAAATGCTTATTATCAAACTTGGCCATGTATTTAAAAAAATAAAAGCAGTAAAATTTAGAGAACATTAATTATCCATGAAGTTGTTGTGTGAGACTGTGAGAGGATATCTGACAATTCAGGTATAGGAATAAAACAAGGGAATGTGCGGACTTTTTCTATTTTTCTCAGTGTTTTTTTTATCTAAGGACACTCAATTATCCTCTATAAGTCCCATATCAAAACTGTTGGTCTTCGAAGAGATTATTAGTGAACAGAAATTCTGCCGTGTATCTGTTATCACTCGTCACTTCAGTTGGTTATATAGAGGGATAACTCATGTTTTTCTTTTACGTTCGTCACTTTCGATTTATGAGACTTTTATTGCGCATCTATCGTAGCAATGTCAATTGTCTATGTGTTAAAATTATATTTGGAATGTGTTGAACCAGTTCTATCACATAATGTAATATTGACTGACACCAATATTGTCCTTTAAACAGTTTATACTTCGAGGAACATGAGCCGCCATTGTACGACAGGGGTGATGAACTAGTACTGCAATATGCTACAACGATTGAACGTTTTCCTAATACAATTCCATGTCAATCTAAAACAAAAACGCGGTTTACCATAGTTAAAGTAGTAGCTTAGTCCGTAACTCAATATCATCCAAAATTTTCGACATTGAAAACATGATTTTTTTTTGCAATCTAAATCACATTTATTATATGTATGTTGCGATCAATTTATGCCAATTTCTAGGTCCAAAATATTAACGATTTAACTCCTTTACAGTATAGATATTTTTGTTTTAAATATTATTTTAAAAATAATGGGCGAATAAAGCTTCCGTGAAATATATGATCGATTATGTAATTGAATAAAGATACGTATCGGTTTATTTTAAATAAATGAATATGATTTGAATAAATAGCACGTTTCAAGAGCTGTGGCTGGCCTGAAATAAACTGGGACCTAACGTCCCTGCATTGACCGAGAAGGTTCATCGCGATTTTCGGACGTGGAATTTGATAAAGAGGTAGGCAATAGTGTCATTTCCCGGGCAAAAGTTTCCCCATAGCACACTGTAAGGCATACGCCCGTCTTCATCAGCCCAGTATAGGAGTAGAACAGTGGGGCATTAAGGTTGCTTAAACGCGAACAAACTGGGTGATTTGATGATATATTTGGACTAAAAACATTTCAAACTAATAAATCTATCCAAATTTCGCTTCAAATCTTTTTTAAAACATTGAATTAGTGAGGAAAACCCTGCTATATAAAATCGATTAAAAGAGGTCATTTCTGTGTCACAACACCTAGCAACAGGAACAGGTGCATGAAACCGGAGGACAATTCATTGCATATTCAAGACGATGTTGTTTTTACTCGCTGATTGTTTATCATAAATATCGAAGCCTAATCAAATTCACGGATTATCCACTGCTCACGTCTTTTCCGCGTTTTTTTTTATCGTAGAAACTGTTGTAAGCTTAAGTTCACCATCAATTTTATCAACACAACATCAAGCGCTCACTAACGCTGGGATCTTCTCGTTCAAACTTTGACGTCACTCGAGCAGACATCCCTCATCGTCGGGTTGTCGATTAGGGGGAACTTTACATTTTTGTCCTCTATACGCTCCATAAGTGTTTTTTTTTATGTTATCCAGTATTTTTCTAGTAAGATTGGATATTTCAGCTTTCCATATAATATACCAAAATTGCCATACTTTTATTGGATATATCCACCCGATAAATACTTTTCTGGAAAAGTATCTTTTAACCCCATTTCATTTCATTTCGTGGTAATATAAGAATGAAGTTTTATCGGGACAAATGGAGACCTACGATATGTGTGGTAGGAGGGAAATTTGTTCCGACAGCGGCGCTACGGCATACTCTTATTATGGCGATGTAACCACTCGGCAAATCTCGACAGATTCCGGTACCCTACATCTAGACTCTACTGTATGACAGTAAGTGATATGTACCTACGACCAGAGCCTATATAAGGCTCTGCCTACGACCATACATTTGCGATGCGGCTACCGGTTTACTTCAAACAGGAAAACGTGTCGCTTTTACAAAAAAAGTCCCAAATTGCGTCTTTTGTAGAGTGTGTATACCTAAATAAGCAAAGATATTGTCTCAAAGCTGCTGGTTTGATCAAATTCCTTGGTAATTCCACAAACCCAATGCCAAACGTGACGTTTGTTGATATAATACACTCTCCACAGAAATCCTCATGGGGGCAGTCATTTTTTGCATTCGGAACCCTTAAAATAGATCAAATATGGCGCAAAGGGTCATACAGCCGAGATTTAGATGCGTAGAATCTGTCGGGGTTCGCCGAATGGCGATGTAACAAGTGTTGTTTTAGGTATACGCAAACAGTGTAGTATACTACAGTAGGTCTCCATACAATCGTGTTTGTAGGGCCGATCGCAAAGTTTCTAGTAACATTCAGAGTATAATAATTATAAATTCATGCAAGGGCCGGTCCTGATTGTTCCCCACCTTTCGAAGAAAGCGGAGGACATTCAAAATGGATCTGTCCGTCGTCGTTCTGTCTGTCACGATTTTTGCGACACAATAACTCACCTTCCAAGAATGTTAAAACTTGATGTTAGTGTTTATTATGTGGAAGCCTTGATTAAGTTCGAAGATGAGCAAATTCTACTTGGGGTAAGCAGAGAAAAGCATTTTGATTGGTTGATGGTTTGGGACACGATAACTTTAGTTTTAATTAAGTGAGAGTGATGAAACTTAGTGTATAGTTGCATTACATCAATACCTTGACTAAATTCGATAATAATTATTTTCAGCTCAGAGTAAGCAGAACGATAAGCAATTTAATTGGTCGATACTTTGGGACTTGACTATCGCCATTGAAGAGACGACCACTTACAAGATCGGTCGCATTTATATTATTTTGTTACGTCTTTTGTGTAAATCATTTTAGTGAAGCCTGTTCCAAGACAGGCCCGGGACTGTACAGCGCAGTGGACGCTTACGGCTGGCCCCCGGATCCATTCAGTTGATTTGATAATTGTTTAGTTCTTGCAATGTCTATTTTCTGTCTTGTCCGCAGGTTTATCTTGTAGATTTTAGTTTTTTGTTTTGCGTGTAGTGCAGTCCTCCTGCATTTACTATTAATGGAGTTCGAAGATGGGCTTTTTCTGCTTAGGGTATGCCGAGATAAACAAGTTGATTTGTTGATGCTTTGGGACACATAACTTTAGTTCTAATTAAGTGGGAGTGATGAAACTTGATGTATAGTTTCATTACATCAATATCCTAATCCAATCCGACAATGGACATTCTCCTCTGCCCAGGGTAAGCAGAGCGATAAGCAATTTAATTGGTCGAGACTTCGGAGATCGACCACTTTGATTCTAATTGAGTGATATTGGTAAAACTTCGTGTATAGTTTCTTTACATCGTTACCTTAACAAAGTTCGGTGCTGAGCATATTCTTCTTCGGCAAAGTAGAGTCTTCGGTCAGATTGGTCGAGACTTTAGAACACACTAGCTCTCCTTCTAATTGAGGTAAAATCTTCAAAATTAGCATCGGTGTCTTGGGTGCAGGCATATTTTTCACTACGGCTAAGTAGAGAAATAAAATGAAATTGAGTTTAATGTTCTATTTCGACTGAGCTAATGAAGACGGACATACAGTGTGCCATGAGAGAAATTTTGGTAGGGCAGCGGCACTATGGCCCACGCTTACATCGAATTCGAGCGTTTACGGGCATGCCAATGTATACACGGGACCTCATTTGTCAAGACTTCGACTTTGGGATATACCAACACTGCTTTTAATTAATGTATAAATTGTCATTGTGCGAACGTCTTGACTAAGTTCAATGATTCATATTTACCGCTAATGCTAAACAGAGCTAAACCATTTCATTGGTCGACGCCTTGAGACAAGATAACTTTGATTCTAACTGATGGAAAGTGATGGACCAGTTGCATTACCAGGTACCTTAAAACCTTGACGAAGTTTGATCGTAAACATTTTATGCTTAGTCTATGTATAGATAATCTGTTTGATTACTCGATTCATTTAAAAGGGATAAATGTGCATTTAATTATTGTGTCATCTGTTTATTTGGAGAATTCGGCGGTGGACAACAGACTCAATGTTGGCTTGTTAATTCAATTGAAGCGTATTGTTGAAAGATAGACAGCATGGTTTGAACGTGTGTATATTTTGAATTTACTTATTACAATCAAAGGTGAATTGTTAGTTTGTCTTTGGGGTGTGTCACGGTTGCTAATTGGGGAAGACGCTGTCGAATTTTCGATCCCTGCATTGGCCGAGAAAGTACATTGAGATTCTCCGACATGATTTCCCTTTGTCAGTTAGATTTCATTAAAAGAGTAGGACATGCCGCTGCCCGGGCAACATTTCCCACTGCATGGCATATGACCTCTTCATTAACCCAGTCGCAGCAAAACAGTAGGTAGTCGAATTTCATTTTATTTGTCTTATGTGTATATGATTACATTGCTCGTGTGTCATAACATGATGTGTGTTTTAGCGGCCGACACACGCTCAATATAATTGATGTCAATTGAAGCAAATTTCGGTTTCCCACATACGTTCAATTATATTGTCTCAATATTCTTCTGAGGAAAGCAGCCATCAAAGACGGAACTATTGGTTTTGTATTAGCTATGGAAGCTCCTAGTACGGAGAAAGGGAAAAGAAGTGGGAAATTGTGAAAAAGGTGGCTCCCCGAGAGGGGGGGGGGGGGCACACACGTCTTGCGTGAAATGGAATATGGCGTCAATATTATTTATGACGCCCACACACGGTCAATTGTTGCAACAAAAATGACCGTTCGCCAAAAAAAAATCTGCGGATAAAATGTCCCTCATCGCACACTGTATGGCGTATGTCCGTCTTTATTAGCCCAATTTATATTAGGAGCAGAACAGTAGGACGTTAAACCCCATTTCCCTTTATCACTTGCTGCCATTTATCATACACATTGGGGCCTAGGCAAAGTCATTTTCAACTGTTTATTGCAGGGTCTTTTGTACGTTGACACTACTCAATGTTCCCCAAACTGCCTAACCATTTGATCAAGAAATAACAACCGCTCCCCCAGTCAAGCTAGCACACAATAGGCTGGTTGACAGACAATAGTCATGTTGCCAGTTAGTGATACCCTGACATTTTGCCCAGTATTTGCCCCATGGATATGTTTCAGGTAATCCAGTATTTTTCTTGTAAGATTGGTTATCTATACTTTCCATATACATGTATATCAAATTTGCCACACTTTTATTGGAAATAACCACCCAATTGAAGTCGAATTAATCATCCGAAACTATATTTATAATTTATGGGTTTTTTTTCTTGTTCTTCATTTATGATTTCGTTTCTTGATTAATTCCCACATGTCATGAAAAGTATTTTCGTCACTACCAAGCGCTAAATATGGGCACTCGTCACCTCGATCTTGTAGACATTTTAATCCCACATGTGCAATAACGCCGAGTGACAAATTTCCTCCACGATCTACGATTTCGATATTATTGGCAGCAGTGCGCAACATCCCAGTCACGTATACATCGTCAAGCCAAAGAAAGGGTACCACGTAGGACGCACGGTATAGGGCAGGAATGACATCACTACTATAGATAAGTACAAACCCGACACAATATGTGAATGGATAAATCGTCTGGCCTTTGAACAAGTTTTTATCAATTCCCCACTTGCCCGCACGAAATATTGAACCCGTTGGTTGGGAAATGCCATATATTGTTTTCGACACATACAGATTATTGGCGTGAATCAGTTTTAAAAACCTCCACATATCAAACATGGCGTCGTCGTCAGTTTTTATGACGTATTTCACTTTAGAACAGAAATGTGAAACCCAATGCAAACCCATAACTGCTTTCAGTGTTAAATTATGGTAGGCATCAATAAAATTTCCTTGAATTATATCACCATATTGTGAATTTTCCCTTAGGATTTTATTCTGCATTTCCAATGTTTTTACTCGCCCCAAAAGAAATATGACGCGAATCTCGATTGGTAAAAACAATTCCCTACAACCATAGGTTTCTCGAACGTTTTGCCTTTGACCGAAATGGTGCGGGGCTGTATGAATAACAACTATGGCGGTTATGGGTGTAGTTCCGCAGCAAATACTCTTATTGTTTAATAAATATTCTCCATCGAATACTGGATTCTTTCTTTTATCGAAAGAAATTAAAGATGCATCTCTGGAACAACTGCTGAACTTATCCACAGAACTATTTCCACCTGGAACCTCGACATAATTTGTAGTCAGTGCATCTTTGGAATTACCACTTCCATATTGTAAATCCCTGATAGACTTGGAACTGCTGAACTTATCCGAGGAAATGTTTCCGCCAGGAACCTGTTTATAAATTGCAGTCGATGCATCTGTGAAATGGTTATTTGCAAATTCCGAATTCCCCTTATCCTTTAAAATACTCGACTTTTCCAAGGAACTATTTCTGCCAGAAACATGTTTATAATTTGCAGCCGATGCATCAATGGGGTGGATGCGGTCTTCAAAATTCGAACTTATTGGTATTAATCGAGTTCGTAAATAATGCGAGGGTATATTCGAGTAAACTATTAGATAAATTATCAATAATCCTGTGATATATTTTAGATATTTTACCAATCTGCCAATCATAGTGACGGGTTTCTAGTGATTACCTGAAAATACAAACATATTAATTCAATAGGATTTATTGACTGCAATACAATAAGGGTATCACGGGGGCTAAGTGGCAAGGGCGCTGGTTGGCTAGCATGGAGGTCGAGTGTTCGATCCCTGCATCGGCCGAGAAAGTTCATCTCGATTTTCCGACGTGATTTCCCCTTGTCAGTGGTGCAGAAGGAGGGCCTGACAAGGACAGCTGCCTAGTCGTTCGGATGGGACGAAAAACCGAGGTCCCTTGTACACATTGGAGTGCACGTAAAAGATCCCTTGGCAGTTGGAATTCGATATAAGAGTAGGCCGTAGCGCCGCTGCCTGGGCAAAACTTCCCTCGTAGCACACTGTATGGCGTATGCCCGTCTTCAATTAGCTCAGGTTAAGTGCATAACAGTAGGACGTTAAACCCCATTTCATTCATTCATACATTCATTCATTGCAATACAATAATACTTTCTTAATCGATCGGACATTTATTGACTCCAATTCTTTCTTAATCGATCAGAACTTCACCGGTCATTGCCCCTGATTGTACGAATATCCGGTACATAACTTGGGGTCACAATTTTATTTGATTTTAACTTTTGTTCATTACACAAAAAACAATAGCAGATGAGATGGGGAAATGGGGTTTAACGTCTATTCCTCAAATTTTAGTTTATTTCGGGACCAACATATGATTCAATATGTATTTCAATAATTCGCGTGGGCGTAGGGTTGGTCACGTACAAGCGGGGAATCAAATCCTCTCCACATGACTCAATGACAGACTTTCTAATAGACAATAAATAATCGCAGATGTGTTCGCGGCGACCCCCTTTAAGCATAACATGTACCACATATAGCAGGATGTACATACAAATTGAGATATCACCGTTTTCATATGGACAACTGCTAGGACAATTTAGAAACGATTTAATATAAATAAATTTTATTTGTAAATAATTACTAGTACTAGTTCTGTCATGGGGGGTGGTGTGGGTAGAATCTTGACGTAATTAAACACAACGAAAATGTTTCGGCTGCATGGTTGGATGAGGCATAATAATATTCTTATTCAGTCGACACATGCGTTGTAGACCGAAATCCCCCTTTTTACTCGATTGTCACTATTTTTGGAATTTAGTGAATCCAATTCCAGAACGTTCTACCGAGTACCTCCATGGTGAATGTGATAAAGAGAATTTACAAAACCTATCGAATTTCCCTTTTTTCCGACCATCTTTTACAAAATGTGGGAGCATCTTGCATGTGCTCCGATTATTTAAAAATTATAATATAATCCATGGGGATGAAAATAATATTCCGAGAAAATCGTTGAAACTATACAATTTATTTGGCTTCGTTATGGGTTGTCCCTGGGAACATCTTTCGTGTTTTGTGTTCAGGAGTTATGAATTTGGAGTATGCCTACAATAGGGGGTTCATTTACAAATGTATGAAATGAATATTCTGAATTTGGACACACCAAAATGAACGCTTAGTTAAATTTAATCTGTGAATAATTTTATTTTTCGTGATTATTGAACTTTTTATACTAGCAGGAAAAACATAAGTTTAGATGATCATATTATAAGCTTTAAGCTAGTCTACTGTTATAATATATTTTACCATCTGTCCTCTCCGGGTCCTCCGCCCCCCCCCCCCCCGATAAAGACCCCTACGCACAACCGGATTATTGAAATAAAAAAAACATATTTAGTCCCGAAATGGCATAGTTTGTGTCGAGTGGACGTAAAATCCCATTTTTCTCATGGAAAATTTGAAAAGAAAATGAATTAAATATTGACTTACTGTAATATTATATCTATCTAAATTGTCTTCAGAATCAGAATATGTTTCCTACTGAAGAATCTCCTTGAAGTAGAGTGTAGTGGATAAGTCGATAACAGAATTATCTGTTCATCCAATT
Source organism: Patella pellucida (assembly GCA_917208275.1). Taxonomy (NCBI): domain Eukaryota; kingdom Metazoa; phylum Mollusca; class Gastropoda; family Patellidae; genus Patella; species Patella pellucida. The sequence goes on from OU795038.1 coordinate 66,249,638, forward strand.
CGAGTTTGTAGTCGATAACAGAATTATCTGTTCATCCAATTTGAGTTTGTAGTCGATAACAGAATAATTTGAGTTTGTAGTCGATAACAGAATTATCTGTTCATCCAATTTGAATTTGTAGTCGATAACAGAATTATCTGTTCATCCAATTTGAGTTTGTAGTCGATAACAGAATTATCTGTTCATCCAATTTGAGTTTGTAGTCGATAACAGAATTATCTGTTCATCCAATTTCAGTTTGTAGTCAATAACATAATTATCTTTTTATCCAATTTCAGTTTTTAGTCAATTACAGATCTACAAATTTGACTGTCGAGTCAATAACAGAGAGTTATCTTTTCTATTAATCTGATTGTCGAGTCGAACACAATATAATACCTGTTCTGTTACACAATATCAGACGTTTACAGTAATGTACAGAATATCCCCTAAGTTCACTGACTGTATTGGATTGTATCCTTTTAACAAGGCGTGTAGTTTTCATGTCACCAGCATGAACAAATAATTCCTAAACAATGGATTAACATATTTTTAAACTGTGAAATCGATTTCATGTCAATCATTGCTAGTATCCGTATATATATACGGTTAATAATACAAGCAGCATGAGTTCAGTTACCAACGTAAACGTAACAGATATTATTGATTATGCATATTCTGGCGCCTTGGTTTAAAACATTCTCCGACTTAAATTATGAATTTACTCAAAATTGTTCGCCTCTTATTTACCAAAATATAGCACTTTATAAAACTTTTGTTTTAATGTATCAATAGATCAATCAGATAATATGTGTATAGTTTATTGGTTCTAGATCAAAGCTATTTCTCATTAACGGTGTTTGAAAGTTGATTAAATACTTAACTTACGTCTGAGAGTTCTTTGTTAAATCGGGCCTGGAGTTTTACACCTGCTGTTTATTATGGAGTATTATCTCTTTATCTACATTTGCTGGACTTAAACACCAGTCTGTGTACGGGCATTCACCGAAGATTCATTTATCTTGGTAGCTTTGCATAAAAGTCATGTTCTTTCCAAAATATACCTCAAGTGGCCTCCGCGGCTTTGGAGGCAAACTTGCATAAGTTGCGCACAATTGCCAATTACTCGAGCGCATTCCGCTTTTGGGATTTCCTTGGTTTTACTGCTTCCTTAAGATAAGATAAGATTTCTATTGATACATCATAAACAGATAAAAACAACACCAATATGCATTGCACGTAGACTTAATATTTAATAATTAAATAATCTCATTTATTACACTACACACTGGGATTGTCACACCTGGTCATGACGAGTCAAATTTAATCTTTCTATACAAGTATCTTATATACAATTTGCTTTTTTGATTACCTTTCTACCCATATCCTCCCCAGAGTGACTGATCTATTTCCGCTCCCAGATACTTTACGGAAGTGGTTGATGCAATATTATTGTTATCGCAGACTACCTTTATACAAGAATGTTTCTTTAGTTTTGATTTAGTACCAAAAAGAATGATTTTATTATCACATAACCATTTACTGAGTTTTGAAAGGTTGCTACTAAGTTTATTTTCAATTTCCTCCACGTTTCTGCTTGAAACAATTAGGGCTAAATCATCCGCATATAACAGAAGTCTACAAGACACCGACGCTTGCATATCATTAACATACATGAGAAATAGAAGGGGTCCAAGTATTGACCCTTTGGGCACTCCACATGATATACTAGAGTAACTATAATGAATACAATTCACATCGCCTACCAGTAAAGTAAGAGTGAAACCATCCAACTGACATTTTGTTCATACCCATTGCTACTAATTTATCTAATAAAATGGAATGATCAACAGTATCAAAGGCTTTTTGCAGATCGATCAGAACAACTCCCGTAGTTGCCAATATCCATTTGTTGGCTGATATAGTCCGTCAAGTACCCTGGCCAAAAACCAGAATGATGCTCATAAAGGAGATTTTTCTTCATTAAATAGGAATCTACTTGTTCATAAACAATTTTTTCAAGTACTTTTGAAACGACATTCAAAATTGATACAGGTCTATAATTACCATGTGTTGTTTTATCACTCTTTTTATACAGGGGGACAACACGGGCTGATTTCAAATCATCGGGTACATTTCCTGTTTGTATGGACAAGTTAATTATGTAAGTGATTGGTTTTACTATTGACTTTACTGAAAAAAATTTGCAGGAAGGCAGTCAAGACCTGTTGCTTTTTTAGGATTTAGATCATTTAACATTTTTTAGATTTTCTCTTTAGACACACTATCTAATCAGAACTCAGATTACTGAACTTCTTTGTGTCTGTACAAATTATTTAAAAACTTAGAATTGTATATGCCAGGACCTGTAGGCAACTTTGAAACCAACGAAGATGCAACATTGGTAAAAAACGAATTAACACATTCGGCCACTGACTTATTGTCAAAACAAAAATTAGATCTTCATTTATCTTTAGGCCTATAGTATTTGAAGATACCCCCGCCTATTTAGAAGGTGTGCCAAGTTGTTTTTTTCTCATCTATTTTTTCTTTAAAATAAGAGGATTTGGCCTGTTTTATCAGTTTTTGAACTTTGTTTCTCAATTTTTTATACTCAACAAAATCTGAGTTGTCCTTAGACTTTTTAGGCCTTTTTAGAGCTGTATCTCTATCACGAATACATTTTAGAGTGTCATTAGTAATATAGACCTCGGTTCTTTGTTTAATTCTAACTTGTTTACTGGGTGCGACTGAGTCTAGAGTACAGGAGGTAACTTCATTCCAATCAATTTGGTCCAACTTCTCACAGAAAACTTGTTTATCATATTTTTTGGATGATATGATTGTTACTGGCAGAGTGGTCACTAAAAATACCAATGTCTAGAGTACCTTATTGGTTAATTTTTTTAGGATCAGAAACAGTAATCAGATCTTAGATGGAAGAGGTGCAATCAGTAATTCTTGTTGGGGTATCAATTAATTACAAAAAGTTAAACATAATTTGTACTGTTCACATTTTAAGGTAGTTACTTGTGTTATTATTTCCTGTGTCAATGATTGTAAGGGTGGGAAATATTGCCCATAGTCGTATAATAGTGAGTTGATAATCTGTTGAGCAAAAGACATAGAAATAATTATATTTTGAATTTCTTAGAAAATATAAAACTCTCGCTTTAAGAATGAGTGCAATCGTTTTTATACTCACTGTGCTCAAATAAGGTGCTTCTAATTCTGAACCGTCAAATGCAATTATAAACACGTTGAAAGACATATAACATATTGAGCTGATATAATCTCTACTGATCTGATTTCTATCCGTGCATCACTGTTAGGTGTTTAATTAACGGTTACAGTTGGTGAACTTGCAGGAGTGACGATAGCCGGAGTTGCACTTCCTGGTCTAACATTTATTTAGATTGACAGACTAGTCCGGTGGCTGAAGGGGGGGGGGGGGATCGCCACCCGAGCTGTGAATTTATGAGACTGAGTTTTTCTAGATCAGTTTTTTGTATAGATTACGAATATGGGTGGTGATCAGGCGTTTGAGGGGGCGTTTTCGAGATATAGGGGGGTCAAATGTCTATGTATGGGTGTGTGAAGGGGGTGGGGATGTCAGTCTGTTGACGTAATTACTGGTTAAGAAGACACTAGAAAAAAAAAGATCTTCTGGAGGAATTTTAATTGTGACGTGAAATAACAAAACTTTCTTTCCTTATTATCATCTAGCCTGAGTAGTCTTTTGCTGCGATACATTATACCATTATAATTTAATATTTTGAATGACGATATTGGTACTGAACAAAAAGCTAGAGAAAACACTTTTCAGGTCAATTTTGAATCATTTAAATCAACATGAAATCATTTCCCTCCAATTTTACCCCCCCCCCCCTCCACACATGCACACCTGCTACCCCACCCATCAAACAGTTGTCCAGGGGCATCTTAAACACATATTTATAGATGGGTAATCCTAGAAAATTTTGTTTTATTAATATATTATGTCAACAGAATGACATCCCAAACCCACCCCCCTACACACACCCCTACATAGACATTTGACCCCCCCCCCCCTATATCTCGAAAACGCCCCCTCAAACGCCTGATCACCACCCATATTCGGAATCTACACAAAAAACTGGTCTAGAAAAACTTGGTCTCTTAAATTCACAGCTCGGGTGGCGATTCCCCCCCCCCCCTTCGGCCACCGGACTAGACGGTGTTGCATGCAATAATACTGGAAGCCGGAATAATGGCAGGGTCGCCCATTCCGCTAACCAAGGCTGTACATTTAATCATTACAACATTTAATTTAATGTAATGTTAATATATTATATATAATTGAATCTGATATAGTGGGTGACGTTCTGAGATGGAATTAAACATCCTGTTCGTATGCAAAAACTGGGGTAATGAAGACGGATATACGCCATACAATTTGTTTCGAGAGGGTTTTTGCACAGACAACGGCGTTACAGCTAACTTCCAATGGTTCTTTTACGTACACGAGACCTCGGTTTGTCGTCCTATCCCACCGACCAGACCTTGTTGGGTTTTTTTTTACCAGGCCTTAGATCATGTACCACTGACAAGGGAAAGCCATGGGTGAATAATAAAACATGTTATGGCCCGATGCAGTCACTCATTTGTTTTTCTTAACAATATTTGTAGTTTCTAAATTTGAATTTGGATTGGGGAACAGACTATGCCTATATGTAATCCCTCTCTCTGATTTAGATACGTGTACCCATTATAAAAATATATACATGCATACATAATTACAAACATATAGAACATATATGATACATAATGGATAATATAGAGACTTTTATTTTAATGGACATTTTGGTTAAAAATCTATTTAAAAGAACTGCTTGGTAATGTTAGGTATGGTAAGGCCTTTACAACGTACAATCGTCCAATATCGCCAAATCTCACAAACCAGTGGCGAAAGGCGATAATCTAAAACGAGTGTACGATGTGGGGGCTGGATATAACTTAAAGGACCTAAGTCCGTAACTCAAAATCCTCCAAAATCTTCGACATCGAAAACACGAATTATTAGTCAATTTAAATCAACATCGACGATGTAAACTTATCAGGGCTAAGTTTTGTTGACCCACAACAGACAATTGATTATTTTATGGTTGTGTTGGAGGTTGTCGATTGTCTGTTTTCTTGCATCTAAGTGTAAGGGTCATACGAGTAAATAGTGTTCGGGATCTTGGAAGTTGTGACCACTGAGGCAAGCAGAGCTATTATCGACGTGTCTGAGGAAATGTATGTTCTTGCAGATTTGACCAACATAATCTAGGGTTGTTTTTCGTTTTCTTGAAATAAAATTGTTAATACGGACAATGACCTAGTTTGTGTTTATCCATCTCGTGGATGTAGAATAAGAAAATATAATTACCTGTTTGTATCGTTCCTCGTCCAGTTGTTGTCGATTCTGAGAAACAATAACATAATTATAACATATAACATATAGTTAGTTATCACAAAGAACCTAATTCGACCCACAGGCGCTGATATCCTTATCAGACAATCTGTTCGCCATGCATCACTGACAAATCCATAAACGCTTCCTCTGCCAAGGCAATGGTTGAACCCGGGAAAGCCTAGTCAAATAGGTCCTCGAAAGATCTTGTTAACTCTTTTCCAGAACAGGGCTGTTATAGAACGTAGGTTTAAAAGATTACGTACATTGTGATCAATAAACTCACGGTCCATGAGTTTTAAAAAAAAGTTCGCATCAAATTTATATTTTAAAATCAAAATGTATGTATTACAAAGTTACATGGTTCGGGAGGACCATTCCTTAGTAGCCGCTGGTCTATAGAAATACAATATGGCATCTCACGGACGTAATTATATATGTACTATACCCCGTAAAACGCAGCTAATAATGATAACTCCGTTAATGTCAAACACTGTGTACTTTTTTAGAATAAACTTCCGTTACAAAGCATAGTCATGGTTTAATTTATTGCCTTTTCAAGCAACACAACGCGGAACAATACTACATGTATATACAACCCAGGCCCGGCGGAGTAGGGGGGCTAGCCCCCCCCCCTACCCCATAATTTGGCCGCAAGTAGTCTTTTCTTCGGGTTATTGCGGCCCCTGGACCCTCGCCTATAGGGACTTAGTATGGAAGCCCCCCAATCAAGAATTGCTTCCGCCGGCCCTGCAACCAATAGACCAACATATCAATTTGAAGCGATATAACATTACACTTACCGATTAGTGGGGAAAGAATATACGTACGTCTATTGAAATCCTGAATTGGTATAATGGAGTGCATATCACTGACGGGTTAGTTGGATTTGGACGATGTTCATATTATTTAACATTAGGTTATAATGACTTGACGGGCAATAAAATCAGTCTGGCATAACCGCATATCACCATAGATTTCCCCACTGACTTTAATGTTAATATACTCGACTCTTTGTGCGTATCTCTCTCTCTCTCTCTCTCTCACTCTCTCATAGATACAATCTATAAAATATATCAAAACTTTTTTTTAATATGGAGTACCTGTACCATGTCATTGAGCCACATGTCATTTCATTCCTTGTTGAATGTCATCTGATAGTTTTAGTTCATGTTACTTAAATTTGTTCATCTCTACATTTTAGCTATTAACTTCATTCAAAATACGGAGAAAAGATATGGCCTTTTGTTTCTCTATCTGTAGTGAAAAGCCTTCAGCCCAGCGGTACTGTGGGCAACAGTTGGAGTCGTGCACAGACCAGAATACGTATTGAACTCAATGGGACAATTACTGGTGTTCTGTTCCAACAGTAAACACGGTGTTACCTCCCTTCAAATCCGTGTCATATTCAGTCCAAATAGTATAAATGCAATGAGGTTTAACGTCCTATTGTTCTGCAACGACTGGGCTAATGAAGATGATATTCGAGATACACTGAGCTATGAGGGAAGTTTTACCCGGGCAGCGGTACTACGACCTACTTTCATATCGAATTCCAACTGTCAACGGTACTTTTACGTGCACGCCAATATGTGTACGAGGCATCAGCTGTTGGTCCCATCCGTACGACTATGCCTTTTTCCTTGCCAGGCCCTCTGCCCTACATCACTGACAAATGACAAGGGTGAACAGGGCCTGAAAACCCCAATATACTTTCACGATCCACACCGGGACCAGACACTCTCTTACAGTATTGTTTAGGATTTGACTTATATCTATTGTAGTGAGAAAATTACATATACATGTAGATGCTTTGTTTCAATTCAAATATTATTTGTTAGGAATTAAGCTATAAAATATAATAACTCCAGAATAGGTAACCAGACAGTTTATGCCAAACACAATATGTTTACAGTTAAAAACATACTTTCTTTACAAAACATGATCTTAAATTCATTCCTTGCCTTTTCAAGCTACATAACGCTGAACAATAAGCTTTACAACCAATAGAAGCGATACAACATTACACTTACTGAGTATATCGAAAAAAATATACGTCTATTGAAATCTTGAATATAATCGTAAATCACCATAATTTTTCCATTTTCCCTTTGTCCGACTCTCTAACTTAAACAATTATTGAAGTACAAATTAGCCGTGTTATTCTCTTTGTCTCCCTCCCCCGCCGCCTCTCTGTCTCCACATTTACACAAACTTTAATGGTTAGACCCCTGGCAATGCGTTTTATCACTTTTGCATACTAAACTTTTGCTGAATGGGGACTATGCTATATGTTTTCATCACAATAACACTATACTCTAATTAATCTGGACTAACAGCATGTACACAGTAGAACGGTGCATGTTTATGCTATTCAAAAAAACCAAAACAGTTGGAGCCGGGCAAAAGACCAGAATTAACATTGAAGACCAATAACGAATGTCCCCGGAGTAAATATCGTGCCTATGCTGTCATCTTATATTTTATCGTTGCTTTTACTTTTCGGCTTTTCCATTCTGAAGGGGCGAAAAGTAGAAATCACGAAAGGTAGCTATAGGCTTCCATAAAAAAATTTATCTTTGCATTTTCTAGAAATATCTTATTTTCCACCACTTAGTCAACGTTTGTTTATGTATCATATTGATTATTTAAAATTCGGCCATAGTGGAGATTTGGGGATATGCATAAACGCGCTCTGCTTTGTGTCAAATAATTCCAAAGGCTCCTTTGCCTATCAGGATGGCCCAAACGCCGTCATTTTTTTCTCACAAAATAGGGGGCCAAATTATTTTAGCCCCACTATACTTAAGTACTGTAGTCATAAACCTTAATAATGCGGAGGGGGGGGGGGTCTAAATGGTTAGCGTGCACGCGCTGTATCATAAAGCCTGTAATTGAGTCAACTGGCGCGGTTTCGAATTCCCGGTTGTACGTGACAAGGAGTGAGGTCACCTGTCTAGCCTCGTGTGTTTTCTCCGGGTCCTTCGGTTTCCTCCCACTGCTAAAGACCCCTAAGCGCAAGCGAATTATTGAAAAATAGTTAGATCATACGTTAGTCCCGAAATGACCTAGTTTATGTCGAGTGGACTTTAAACCCCATTTCTCTCTCTCTCTCTCTCTCTCTCTCTCTCTCTTTAATAATGCGGTGCATGCTCACAGAGTAAGAATATTTTTACTCTGTGCCATCCTAGACAAACGAAAATCGAATACATTGTGTTGCTTTCCTTTGCACCAGAAAATATATATATATTAATAAATTATAAAAACATTCTCAAAAGTCGAATTATTTCACACGTAAATAAAACTCTTATGTATACATAAATAGATACAGTATATATTTCTATGGTAGGAGTTGTCCGTATTCGGTAACCTACTTGGGAAACCCGCGAGTCTCGTTTTGAGACAAGGTCGCCGGTGACTAATGACGTCACAGTTCATGTTGGAACGAAAGAATTTCCCCCCATTACAGACGAGATTCCCGTTATTACTTGACAATATTTACAACAATTTGAAGATCATTGTTACCTTGTGCTACTTTATCAACGCCTATGATGATTCGGTGAGGATTCCCTAAATGGATCCGCGAGGACAGGGTGTGTGAGAAGCCAGGACGAGTGATTTTAAACGAGGGATGCCACGCACCAGAAAGATATCGACTCAATCGTCTCCTTTAAAACGTAAGTAAATGGGCTTTTCATTATTATCATAACCAGAAAACTATTTTTTCATTGAAAATCTTTTTTAATGCATGCATGGGGATTTATAGAAGGGAAAATTACAATACACACTAGTCGTATTGCAATACTGATGTTGTAATGGAGTTCTAATTTTGGGGAAATACCGTCTTCCACGAATGGGGTTGTCCTCATTCTGTCGAGCTTTCTGTAAAAATTAGTTATGCAGGACTAGAGTTTTGAGTAGGCAATAAGTGACCGGTCATTTGTAGATCATTCTACATCACCAAGAGATTCATGGGGATATTTTAAATATTTGATTTAAGCTGTTGTCAAAATAATAGTACATGGCGATTGTGAGGTGTTCTAGTTTGAAATTCCACGAAAGCCGACAACAATATTTATTGTGGGGATGGCGTACATATTGGACTAGTCCATGTGAAATATGTAGGGGTGGGAGCTTGAGTACACAGGCCATTGGCAAATTTGGGATGTTGTTTTTGGAGGCATTCCACTTTCATGAAAATACACGAGTGACTTAATTTAAAATGGAAATACTGTTAAATTTATTTCTGAGTCCTAATGTCATTGGAATATTAATATGAAAACGAGCCTGGATGTCCTGCTTTGAGCAGTCGGTAGAGGTCGTAGTGTTATCCTTTCTAGCGATTGCACAACAGTCCTCCTTTTTGTATACAATGGACTCATCTAGTTAAAACTCCCCTGTTGGAAGATTGCCAAGGTTGTATGGATTTTCGGGATGACCCCAATTTATGTTGTTAGAAATTGTGTATTTACTTTCATCGTCAATGTAAATAGCAGTAGGAAAATTCAAACCTATATCTTATATAAGTAATCAAATAGAAATGGCTACAATAAAATTAAAGCTAATTTATTGATTTTAATGCCGCCATTTGAGCCTTGCGCGTGGGCTCTCCCAGCTCGCGGTAGCTGTCTGCCAGGAAATATGGGGTTCATTTTGGGATTATTAGTCTTTCCTGCCTGATAACCAAACGAAACTATTTTAGAATTTCTTGTTATGTTTATTAGAAGTAATTTTTTTACGCTTTACATGGTAAATTTGACTAATCGCTATGCATTCTACATTCTTGTAGAGTGTATTTTCCCCCAAATAGATCCCCCAAAAAAGACATGACGTCATCGTCGCTGTGGTAACAGATGTCATATGGGTGTTTCCCAGTGGTTAAAACACAGTGAAAAGAATAGATGGCACACTCACAACATTTGAAATTAGGTCTTAATGTAATGGTTACAGCATAGTGTAGAAACTAGGTTATTTATTAGAGATATTAATAAAACACAAGTTCCTTTTCATGTGAAAATATTAAATTAATTTAAAAAGAAAATAAAGTTTCAAAGGTTCCCACTGCCATTTACTTGACTTCATCAATAATAAAAGCAGTAGAAAGGCGCGGATCCAGAGGGGGGGTCCAGGGGGTCCGGAACCCCCCCTGCTCAGACTTGAAAATTTTGAAACTTAAATCTAAAAGCCTGTATCTGACCCACAAATTGCGAGTTTGTATACATCATTGAGTTCAGCAGGATGTACGTAGAAAGGCTTCTACAGCCTTATCCTTTACCCTTCTTAAATAAAGTTATTATTAGTCATGACTTTCATTCCATTGTGGGCAAAAAACCCCCAAATAATCACAAACAGCTCTAGCAATTTGCCAAAAACGTTGACAACATAAATCGCCATGGGGATGAATCCCCACAGCAAATCGCCTGTTGAGGACGGTAATTTTTCAATACCGTATTGTATTAAAAAATGAAAGTTTTATTAACGCCTGTTGACGTTGAGTATTGTTGTGTTTGCTTTTTTTCATTTTATCGGCAGCGTTGTAAAGAAAAAAAAAACTGGTCATTTACTTTAACAGATTTTTAAAAAAAATAAAAAAATATGCTAGCGGAATTTATCCGATTTTATAAAAAAAATGGCTACATAACATATTCACCGCTTATGTATTATTAAAAAATATGCTAGCGGAATTTATCCGATTTTATAAAAAAAATGGCTACATAACATATTCACCGCTTATGTATTATTATCATATCTGAAAAGAATGTCTGATTAGATGAACTTGGAACATGCCCTTACCACGAAACAGTGGAGGGTAGGCCTACACTACAGCGATGGAGTGCAAGTAAAATACTTCGGACAGGTCGTTCTTTTTTTTATACCGCATTTAAAACAATTGCTGCGTGAGACGTTACAAAACGTGTGTTTAAAATCGGGTAAAAAGAGATTAACAATAAACTTGTTGACCAGAATAATGATTGGGACATATTATTCAGTTACAACAAGAGTGTTATTCGGCCTTTAAAGGAGAGGAATCGCTAATATTTGGGACCTAGAAATTGATATATCAGAAAAGGGTCACAACGCATATAATAATGTAATATGAATGTACATGTATATAAAATAATTTACATTCAATCATTTCCGTCTTTAATCTAATTTCAAACCAATTATGTTCGGCGAAAGTTAATCTTAAGCGTCTGCTTATTCCAGTCTACATGTTCTTTGTCTCAAGATAAGAATATGCGTCACTGTCTAGCCTCGTTTTTCTAGTCCCATAATTTTGGAATTTACCTCCCGGAAATACGCCAGAATGCACCAAATTGAATCTAATTTGCCAAATTTTTCTGCTCAAACACGATACTTCTCAGACTCCAAGCTGGATTTTTTTATTGTTTGATTTCCTTGTATAATTTTTTCCAATAAAAGTTTGGCAATTTTAGTATTTGTATAATATGGAAATTTGTAGAGACACCCTATCTTACTAGAAAAATATTAGATTCCATGAAAAACACCCATGGGGCCGCACAGGATAAAAATGGGAGGATTTCAGTCACTAATTATTGTCTAAGATATCACGCTAGGTGGAAGTGGACGTTAAACTCCAGATACGAACAAAGTCACTAATTGGCAGTCTGTTGATTGTCTGACTGCCTGGTCTTAATGAGCGCTTGACTCATATCAATAAACTTGATTGTAAGTGAACATGGACAAAGTGAGAGTTTTAAATGTACAACAATTTTGAGATGAAAACCATGGATAAGACATAGGCAGAGAACAATCCGACATTTTTGTTATGCTTTGATAATGATGATAAATGGGCTGCGATTAAAGAAGCATCGTCTTTTATATGCAATGAATTCTCCCCAGACTTCGCACCCGTTGGTACTCACAGCGACAGCCAAGTCATGTGACGCAAACATTACTTCTTTTAATATATGTTTTATAGCTTGGGGTATTTCCTGGCGAATACAATGTTTTGAAAGGGACTTTGAAGAAATTTTTTGATTAATTACGTGTGTGGACTTTAAACATACAACAGGTTGGGGAAGGGTGAATGGCTAAATGGCTAGCACGTGCGGACTGTATCATAAGTCTGTCATTGAGTCAACTGGTGTGGTTTTGAATCCCGGGTTGTATGTGACAGGGGGTAGGGACGCCAGGGTCCTCCTGTTTCCTCCCAATGCTTAAGAGACACCTACACACAAGATAATTTATGAAATAAAATTAAAAGCCATATGTTAGTCCGGAAATGACCTAGTTTATGTTGAGTGGATGTTTAACCACATCTCTCTCTCTCTCTCTGAGTTAAATACCATGGAAAAGATGTGGGCAGGGGATTATCCAAGAATTTAGTTATGCTTCGGTATTTAATAAATGAGTAGGACGTTAAACCTCATTTCATTTTGGCAGAGAAAGTTACATGTATACTCAGCCTAGATCACTTTTATCGATGGTGTAGGGCTGAGAGTCTAGCAAGGATCAGTATCTAGTCAATCGGATGACACCAAAACCAAGGCCCATGTACATATTGGTGTGCACTGTGCAAAATAAGGAACCCTTGGCAGTTGGAATTTAGCAAAGTGTAGGCTTTAGCGCTGCAGTCGATGGAAATATTTTCCACACCTGTGACTAAGGAAAACCATGCCAGAAAATCTTGGCCAATTCCAGGATCGAAACCCTGGACCTCCAACATTGTGATAGGGGGTTGTATGACAGAGTGGTAAGCATGTGCATGCTGTATCATAAGGTCTGCCATTGAATCAGCTGGCATGGTTTTGATTCCCTGGGTATAGGTAGCGTTGCCTGTCTAACCTATTTCTACGGGTCTTCCAGTTTCCTCCCACTGCTAATAAAGACCATATCGTCGGTGGGGAGTCAAAAGGTCGTATCTGGGTTTTGCAAAATTGTCCAGGAGAGCCAAAAAACACAAAGAGGTTAAGAATCAAAATGTCTAATAAAACCGTCATGTCAAAGTGTCGTATGTAAAATGTCGTATTTCTGAAGCTTTTCTCAAATATTTATTTACAAAATGTATGTGTAGCCATTTAAACAGTATGTAACGATCCGAACATATCAAGCTCAACATCTAGTGCAGAAATAAGGAGTGAAAACTAGTTATTTGCAATTTTATAAAGCAAAGGCGTATGTCCTGAAAATATTCACCTTTACCTGCTTCAATTTCATGGATTTTATACAGTAGAGCCTCAACAATAATTTCAATAATACATATTCAACCATAAACTGATACTGGCCATATTTCGTTTGATTGCAATGCTTTGAATTTTGATTAGACACAAAGTTGTGTTTTGTCAAGAAAATACAACATTTTCACTTTAAAAAAAAAAAATTAACACCCGATATACGACTTTTTGAAACAGTATCTATGGAGACTATAAAACCTCTTTTTATTGGCTTAGAAATACGACTACCATATTAAAAGATGCGCACGGAAATTCTCATTCTGAAAAAGCAAAAAAGTGAATATCGCAAAATATGCCAGATACGACCTTTTGACTCCCCACCGACGATATGTTAGTTCCAAAATGACCTAGTTTTGTCAAGTGGATATTAGATCCCATTTCTCACTCTCACAACATTGTAAAAGCTGGATCTTTTCAATGAATTTCAGGCCAAAAATGGTTGAATTATTTTCAATATTTGCAATATTATCAATCTACATGTATGCTGCTTGCAATATGCAACAATATATTGATAGGGCTTTCATTAATTCAAATTTAATCGAAGCCGGGACACTACATGTATTGAGCATTGGTATTTTGATTTCTTTACTACATGTAAATGTTAAATAATCAATCTGAGTACCTATTAAACCCTGAGAAATTTGATATTATAGGAAAAATGCCAATGGCACACCACACCTTTTATACTTATAGCGCTCAATCTCTATTAATGGATTTTAAATTCAATATTTATTGTAATCTCTAATCAATTATGTTCAGCGAAACACTTGGTCAGTCAAAACTCAAAATTGAATGGCAGTCGCTTGTATCTGGTTAATCCAGTCTACATTGGGCATATCATGTGGAGAGAACTGTGTTGCAGACTGGTTTTGAATTTAATAACACAATTAATATTAAATTCTAATTCATGGGTTTGATATTGAAGATCATAGATGAGTTAGAAAAGGGGGTGTCAAACGTGCAGCCTGTGGGCCAGATCCTGTCCACCAAGAGTTAAAATGATGTCCGGAGGCGTTTAACAAATTGCAAGAAACTAATGGGTCGATATTTCTTAGAAACTAGTGGTGAAAATCATTTATTATTGTTTTCTGGTTTCAGTAAAACTCAGACTCCTGTACTATACATATATATGTCATAGCTATCTAAGTTGTCAGTAATACAAGAAAATGCTGTGTTCAATATCATATTTTGGCAGTTTGGAAAAACCAGTCTAAAATAATGCCTTTGTCAAGGACGTTTGACTTTGCATTTAGAATTTTTTGTATATCTCCAGCCCAATTGAGGTAAACATTTTAGTTCATTCACGTGGTCACTGAATTGAAACAAGTTTGACACCCCTGAGTAAGAGATTTAGCTACCGTACACAGGGCTAGAAATTTGTCATATTTTGCGACAATCTAAGAGGATTCTCATATATGCAATCTGCGCAAATCCTCTGAATCTTAAATTATAAAAATGTCTAAAAAAGAAAATTTGTGTTTTTTGTGTTAATCTAAATCAAATTACAACAACAATGATAAAAATAAAACAATCAGGTGGAATTTTGGGTTAACACTTATAAAAAGTAATATCCAGATAATGCTGTAGCCATAATAAACTGATACGGCACCATGCCATTTCTACATAAGACAACTTGTAGTCTTTTATTTTATTATACATGTAGTATGCTATAAAGTAAGTCATACATTTGATTCAAAACACCCGTTCAATAGTATATAGCCTGACTCAACAATTTTCTGAGATATTTTTTTATTTTATTTTTTTTTTCAAATTTTTTACGCGAATCCTTTGCAGGGTAAGCTCTTGCGAGAATCTTTGCATGAATTAGATTTGGTGATTCGTGTAAATTTCTAGCCCTGCGTACAGGTATGTGTACTTTAACATGTACTTTAAAGGGCTAATCCCGATATTTGTTTTGGGAATAAACTGCTTAATTTTGTGTTAAAATCCCTTAAATATTCGAGTCAAGGGCCGAGCAACTATTCAGTATTTATGATACGTTTTCAAACGGCTTAAAATCCGTCAGTCTTCATCTGGAATTTGAGACCGATGCCCCAAGGTGTATTTTGTGGTATCTGGATTAAACCAAACATTTTTTTATAAAAATAATGTGTAGTTGAAATTTGCCTTTCTCTATCAAGTACGGCACATTGGTTATTCACTGCATAACCCTCTCAAGTAACCGTAATGGGCTATAAGGTCATCCAACGAAACAATTGGCCTGAAATCTTAAAAGGGTTAGTGTCCGGATAAGCAGTTTTTGTGTTCACGTCCAAATGACTCAATATTTTGAGTTGAAATTTCGAGACAAGGTAAATACACCATTCCCCTATATTTTGGCGGGATTTTTCATACATTCTCAGACTTATTTTTGAGCCCCTGTTTAATTCGGGATTGTCCCTTTAACATGTACTTAAACATGTACTTTAAAGTCTAACACATAAACAACCGCTAGCAATAATAGAGTTTATTGTGCATTCCAATAACATCTCCACGAATATTGTACAGTGATGTACATGTAGGGTCTCAGTGGCTAAACAGTAGTCAGGCATGTTAAGTTGGTTATTAAATTGATTTATTATGACTCATGCTTATATTTAGTATCCTGTGAAACTTGTTGACAAATTACACAATATCTGACATTTAGTAAGCAGACACAGCCTCTCTCAAGCTCTCTAGTATAGTCTGCTTTATTTAAGTGGTTTTATACATTAGTTGTCAATCATTAACAAAATAAAATGAATTTCAAGCATCCTCTTAAGGATATTTTTTAATTAAATTTATTGTTCATTATAAACCTATACGGTAAATCTCTTTGATCTTTGGGGTATTTCATATGCCCGGAATAACTTGCTGTCTGAATATATATACAGAGGAATTTGGAGTTATTCTTCTAAAAGTTTTTCTTTAAACCTGTATCGGGTTATTCTTCCAGGTTAGGTATTTTTTCCATAAGAAAACATGATATTATAAGGTTTTTCTTACGGGAGTTCTGAGATATTTTCATTTTATGTACTTCTATACATAGACGGTTTATAAGCAAGATAAAGTCCTCGACTTGGGTTATGGTGGAGAAGAAAGACTTCAGTAAAAAAAACTTTTAGAAAAACCTTGGCCTACCAGCCTCGGTTTTTCTTGTTCTCAGCTTATTTTCTTCAGTCTTTCTTTCCCCAGCATAACCTCAGTCTCGTGCTTTATCCTACACTGAAAGCATGAGGAGCAAAACCCTGTTAATGTTATGTAGGGTTTTATATATTTAATAAAGGTATATAGCGAGAGAAAGAAATGTAAAGATTCTGTCAATGAGACAAGTGGCATGGTTTCAATCTCAAGCTTGTACAATCTGATTAAATACAGATCTATATTTCGCGTCAGTTTTTAAAAATACTTTTGATGGCCTACACTACATGAAGATCTGACCAGTTGTACTGGGAGGTCGCGTCAGGGGTCATACAAATGACTTTGTCCTATGACGTCAGACATTGATTAATCAATCAGCGTTAATGTTTCTAGGGGTATACCCACAGTTCCTGCAGAGCATGTAAAAAACTTGCTGTAACAGCCTGTTTCATTGACTAATTCCTCACATCAACAAGAACGCCTGTTATATAACCACTGGGGGGGTGGATGGATGAATGAATGAATGTAATGAGGTTTAACGTCCTACGCTTCTGCACCTACATGTAACCTGGGCTAATTGAAGACGGGCATATGCCATACAGTGTGCTATGAGGGAAATTTTGCTCGGGCAGCAACTGAATTCCAACTGCCAAGGGATCTTTTATGTGCACGCCAATGTGTACACGGGCCTAAGATTTTCATCTCATCCGAATGACTAGGCAGCTGTCTTTGTCAGGCCCTCTGACTGCATCACTGACAAGGGGAAACCACACCGGTAAAACGAAAAGAACTTTCTGGGCAAATGCAGGGATCGAACACCCTACCTCCAGGCTAGGGAGCCAGCACCTTACCCACTTAGCATGCGCATACGTTGTATCATAACGCCTGTCATTCAGTCAACGGTTGTATGTGGCAAGAAGTAGGGTCGCCTGTACAACCTGATGGGTTTTCTCCGGGCCCTCTGTTTCTTCCAATTGCTAAAGACTCCCACCAGCAAGTAAATTATTGAAATAAAAATTAAAAACCATATTTTAGTCCCATATGGCCTAGTTTGTGTCGAGTGGGAGTAAACCCCATTTATCTCTCTCTATATAACAACTCTTCCGGACCCTAGTGTTGTGAAAACAAGTAAAAAAATTTGGAGCAATAAAAAATGAAACGAAAGAGTATCTCTGTGTTTTAATCAGATTAAAGCTTGTATTGGTGGTTACCATATCAATCCTGATTTTTATTATACCAAAATAACATTTAATTTTCCTTTAGTGATGTTTTGGAACTTTTTCCAATTTCTTGAATATAATACAAATTGTTTATTTTTTAAGGGGTAGGCCTACAGTGATAATAATACATGTAGTATATTTAAATCCCATTAGTTTTTGAGGGGGTTGGGATGGTCTAGTGGTCTAGAGTGCCGCGCTTCGACCTCTAGCTGGCGGGCCACCTCTGGCTTGCGGCTGTGGTTTCGAGCCCTTGTGTGGCATGGAGATAGGGGCGCCTTCTCAACCTCGTGGGTTTCCTCTGGGCACTCCAGTTTCTTTCCCTACGTTCAAGCGAATTATTAAAATAAAATTAAACCATATGTTAGTCCTAAAATGACCTAGTTGTGTTGAGTGGACGTTAAACCCTATTTATCTCTCTCTTTCCCCATTAGTTTTTAATTTATATCCAATAGGGAATTATATACTGAAAAATAAGTTTGGAAAGCATTGGAGAACTTGGAATATTAATGTGAATGCATTCCAATGCAGCTTGTAAGAGACAAGGATTGGGTTCTTTGGAATCCGGGGGGTTGGATGGCCGAATGGTTAGTATGTGGTGCTGTATCATAAAGCCTGTCATTGAGTCAACTGGCGTGGTTTCGAATTATCGGTTCGTTATACGGTACAAGGAGTAGGGTTGCCTGTCCAACCTCGCAGGTTTTCTCTAGGTCCTCAGGTTTACACCCAATGCTTAAAACCCCTACGCGCAAAGAATTATTGAAATAAAATTAAACCATATGTTAGTCCCAAAATGACCTAGTTTGTGTCGAGTGGACGATAAACCCCATTTATTTCTCTCTCTCTCTCTCTCTGGAATCCTGACCACGCTCCCCACCCCTCACTTTCTCTCATACATATATGAATGAATGAATGAAATGGGGTTTAACGTCCTACGCTTAAACACCTAACCTGGGCTAATTGAAGACGGGCATATGCCATACAGTGTGCTATGAGGGAAATTTTGCCCGGGCAGCGGCGCTACGGCCTACTCTTATATCGAATTCCAACTGCCAAGGGATCTTTTACGTGCACTCAAATTTGTACACGGGACCTCGGTTTTTCAAACCATCCGAACGACTAGGCAGCTGTCCTTGTCAGGTCCTCCTTCTGCATCCTTGACAAGGGGAAATCACGCCGGAAAATCGAGATGAACTTTCTCGGCCAATGCAGGGATCGAACACTCAACCTCCAGGCTATCGAACCAGCGCCTTAGCCACTTAGCCACCGTGATCCCCTCATACATGTATGAACTCTCTAATGTATAGAAGCATACATCAAAGCCACACTACAGTATTATATAATCCATCAACACATTTTAATATTGGGTATAGGTACTACATGTATACAGTATACTGCTGAGCTTTCAGCCTTGTCATTCTGACTGGCTGTCATCAGATAACATGACAGACAGTGAAAGATCTAATTTTCATAATTGACATTGCTGGTATTGGATATCGACTTATGATTGCAAGGATTACAAATAGAATGGCATGTGTAGTGAACAATTTCAGTTTTACTACTGCACATTAATATTAGCTCATGCGAAAAGTGGTACCTGGTGTTCCTAGACTGAATAAGCGCATTGGCACAAGTTCTTTTACTCTACCAATCTAATGAAAGTCATCGTTTTTAGTTTCTTCTGATTTTCTACATAAGAAAATATGGATGTGTTATGCACAAGACATTAGAAAGTGCTGGAGTTTGTAAATAGTTCTTGATATAGTTTGGGCAACTGTACTTTCATTGGCTGTTTACCGTACACATGTAAGAAAACATAACAATGATAAAAATTTGTTAAATAGCATAATTTGGTATTTGGAACATAATCATATAACACACTTTTATGGAATAACAATTTCTATGGTTTATTTCACTACTCTGTTTCATCAAGAATTCACAAGTTGTTATCAAGCATATACACAAAAAGATAAAAAAAATTAATAATATGAAAAATTTACAAACATCAGTGCGAACTATCCAATGGAATGCAAGGAAGGTGATAGCCACTCATGTCTTGGTTATACATTTTACCATTAAATTATTAAACAACACAGTTGTTCTAATCCATTTAATATCTTGGCTATCAAGAAAGTGTGTTTTTGAAATAAGTTTTTCTCGTCTCAGAGTGAAGTAGTTTGACTGAAATTTTCAGCATATTCTCTTTACATATCTATAATAGTGTAAACTATTAAAGCAAGAACTGTCTGCTCTTTATGCAATCTTCTATAATGCCACTCTAACTGAATATTAATTCAATTAACATTTGAAGCGAGAAAAAGACCAGCAATAGGCCTAATTCATATTAAAGAGAGGTTCCCAGAAAAGTATTTATCGGTTAGTTATTTCCAAAAAAAAGTATGACAATTTTGGTATAATATATGGAAAGTAGAAATATCCAATCTTACTAGAAAAATACTTTATTCCCCGAAAATCACTTATGGAGCGTATACAGGACAAAAATGTAAGGCTTCCCATTAGAAATCTACACTTGTAATGTCAAAGGTCGCACATGAACATTGAGCGCTTGATGTACAAGTTTATAAATTTTATGAAGAGTTAGACGTACATTGTACAACAATTTTTGAGATAAAAATGACGGAAAAGACCCGGTCAGTGGATAATATGAGAACTTAATTAGAATTTGATATATGTAATAAATAGTAAGCGATTATAGACAACAAATCATTGTCTTATGTATGCAATGAATTCTCCTCTGACTTTTGAGAGAGGTAAGTAACATGACATAAACGTGACCTTGGCAACTACATGTTTGAGAAGGATTTGAAGCAAAATTATGACAAATTTATTAGTTTGAATATGTTTTTAGTCCATATATACCATTAAATCACCCAGTTTGTACATAGGACATGTCGGGAATGTATCTTTAAGGGTTTGTTTCTAATCAGTCTCAAGGTCAGAAAAATTTAAGGCAGCAAGATGATTTTGAACTTTGTATAAAATCTAGGCTTTAACAGATTCACATTGATGAGATTTTAACACTGATGATAGTGATACTGTGCATTATAGATTTATCTATAAATAAATATATATTTTACATGGCACATCAGTATAATACATATGTACATGTACTTAATGATTTATTTACAATTGTATATGAAATCGACAGCTGTTTCCTGTATTTGTAAACAATTTGAACTGATGTTTTAAAATTGTGAACTCACTGTAGACATTGATAAAGATAAAACTAAATATTTGGTTAATATCTAGAGAGAGAGAGAGAAAAAAATGGGTTTTACATGGACTAAAAACTATTCAGGTCATTTTGGGACTAACATGTATACATGTGTTAAACCACTTGGTCATTATAACCATATAACCACCTGTAATGTAAGTACTGTTCATTTATAGTGTCGTTAGATTATTGAAAATAAGCTTGGATGGCTCACACACACATGATAACTCTGTAGTGAGTATGGTGTTGGCTCACAAACCAGGAGATTAGGATTTTCCAGCTTTTGTTCCACTTGTGGGTGGTGTAGGACTCTGAGTCTGGGAAGGAACAGTGTCTAGTCGATACTGTTGGGATTTTGAGGGCTAGTGCTTTTTGCTTTTGCTATCTGGACATTTTAACCCCTAAAGTTAATTGAGAATTGAGAATTTTTATCTGAAATTTTTGAATGTCAAATTATTGCTCTATATTAATAATATTATATGTAGGATCACGGAAAGTGTTAAAATGTTGAATCGTTAGAGAATAACTTTAAAAGTGCTGCTTCAATTATATTTTAATGAATTAAAACTGGTTAATTCATCATGAAATTGTAAAACTTTATTCTAGTACTGTATTATTATCTGATACTTTGTGGTACTTGATCTAAGAAATACAAACTTTCGATTACCGTGTCTAATTCCACACTGTGTAAATTGTAAATGTTTATTTGGATAACCTTGTTTATTTACTGTCAAAGTTGGAAGGGTAAGTGTCTCAATTATCAAGACAATATCAATTAAAAAATAAAATTCTTCTAGCAATCATTTCCGTATGGCTCAATATTCTGAGACAATATAAATAACAGGCAATTTTGTATCATTTTAGCGGTGGGTTTACATACTTATTCTTAGTGTACTGGAAAATATGGGACTGCCCCTTTAACTTTTACAAGAAAGCTGGCTGTCTTGTCTGAAGTCGGTTGTTCGATCCCTGTATTTGCCGAGAAAGTTCATCTTGATTTTCCAGCCTGGTTTCCCTTGTCAGTGATGCAGACGGAGGGCGGAAGGCATACACATTGGCGTGCACATAAAAGATCCTTTGGCAGTTGGAATTCAGTTGCTGCCCAGGCAAAAATTTCCCTCATAGCACACTTTATGGCGTATGCCCGTCTTCAATTATCCCAGGTTAGGTGCAGAACCCTATTTCATTCATTTACAAGAAAGACTATACCTATTGAAGTTTTAGTCCAAAATGTTTGCACCCTTGTTTATGAAACCTTTTTTTTTTATATTATAGGAACATTAGATGATGAATATACATTTAACTATGACATCACAGGAAAAAAGAGAAAAAATTCAGGTATTACCAAACTTTATTTATATGAACATTTCCATAAATAAATGTTCATTATTACATTAACTCTATGAGGCCAGCACCAACGAAGTGTGTGGTTGAGTAGTTGAGTCCATTTGTTCATTTGTTTGTTTCTGATGTTTAACGTTCACTTCCAATAGGGATGATATCGTAGACAATTTGAGTCACTCGATGCACAAATTGATTTAATACCATTGATATGGCCAATGTAGAAAGAAATTTTACAATAAAAAAAAAATAAGAGTGTTGGATATTGAACTGGTATTGAAATCAAATGGATTTTCTGAAATGGCATTCTTAAATTATTTTCATCTTGTTTTACTTTTAGGACTAGTTACTGCCCTTACATTTTGTTTATGATAATGTACATGTAAGAGAGCGCATAATCTAGCTAATGACATATTATTCTCAATGACCTATTATACGTAGGATATTTTTCTGGATGATAGAGACTCATAAATGTAAGAGGAATACCTTTAGACAAAATCCTTATCTGTGATAGGTAATCCTCTTGAGCGGTGGATAATATAAATAATAAAAGCCTTTGAATTGTTTGAATCTGCCACAACTTATGTGTAGAAATGTTAGAATGAACAGTCTATGCTATCTAGAAAACCTGATAGCACTTGTCAATCGAGGATATCATGTATATGTATTTTTATGAAATTTTAACCATTTTTTCAGAGTCTTCTGATTCCTCCAATGGCCAAGGTCAAAATAAACCTGAATCAAGGTCACCAAAAACCACTATTAGTGATAATATAAAAACAGGTAGGTTTTCATAAAAAAATGTGAGCAATTGCATTAAACATTAAATTCTTGGATCCATCTATCGTTAATGGCAGGCTAAACAATCCTGACAAGCTACATTGATTTTTCTTCTTCAACTTCATTAGCTTTTACAGCAAGTATCATGTAAATGTGTTATATTCTCGTTCCAATGTCAGAATTGTTTTAACTTTCAATTGAGAGGTAGCAAAAGACTACTTATTTGTGCGGGTTGGGTGTCGCGTGATCTAGATATGTAGAGATATACATGATCAGTGAAGGTGTTAGGAATTTGACAGAGATTACATTCATCTGCCTAACCTTGTGAGATATCTTAACCAGTACTGCTGACCTATGATAACACCTATGTGAAGTGACGACCTCGGTATTCCTTGGATATTACATGGCACTTCTCGTTCTCTCAACAACAAAAAATCACATTGCCTTGGGTTTGATATATTAGATGTTGAGATAATTTGTTGATTTATTTGAGAAGTATTTAATCAAACTATAATTTTTGTTGTTACAGATCCTACTCCATCTCAAGATGAAGAACAACAAGACAGAAGAGATGACTTTGCTACACCAGTTAGTACAGAAGCCGACAAACGAAACCGATCCTTGGAGGCTCTATTTGTTGTCACAGATAATGAACTACAAAATATTTCACGGCATGAACCAGAAATAGAAAACCCAACAGACGAAAAGATCTACATAATCAGCGACATGAGTGGTGTTCAGGTTAATGAAGAACAAATTGTATTCACCGAAAAAGAGGAAACGCTAGTTCCAAAACCGGATACAAGTGGTACAACTACTTCAAAACTCCATTTGAAATCAGAAGCCCTTGAGCAACAAGGATTAAAACTAGTTTACACAAAGCAAGCCTCAGAGTCAAGCATTGTGCCATATTTTGTTGATACCAAAAATAAAAGATCAGAGACATTCACAAAAAGTCAAAGTGAGGTACTAACTTCAACAGCAATGGAAATGCCACTTAATATATTGTCCGTTGGTAGGAAGAGAAAACACCCACAAAAACCTGGAAGACATATTTGTACATATTGTGGACGAGGATGCGCAAAACCTAGTGTTCTTGAGAAACATCTGCGAGCCCACACAGGAGAGAGACCTTTTCCATGTTTAGATTGTGGTTTCTCATTTAAAACAAAAAGTAATTTATACAAACATTGTAAATCTCGAGCGCATGCTTTAAAAGTGAGTCAAACAGAATCAGTGGTAGAAGAGATAGTTGAAACAGAGGCCAATGAAGTAGAGATATCGGATGAAGAGGTCACAATGGCTGAATCCGAAACAGAATCAGCCAGCGATCAAGAAGACCCTGAAAGGTTAAGGATAGGTTTGAGTATGGAGGTGCCTTTAACCCAAGTTCAAACACCATCAGATGATCCAAACAATTTTTCATTGCAACCAAACTTCAAGAAAAAAGTAGAAGTTGGCAAGCTTATGGAATGGAATAAAAATATAGAGAAGCAAGAAAAACAGAGAACAAAAGCTATGCTGGAAGCTCACAGCCAGTTTCCTATTAAAATAGCTCCAAAGAATATTAGTGGGTTAAGTATGGATTCTTTACAAGTTCCTGACTCAGATCCAAGACCCAGGTTGCTTTCCCAAAAAAGCAACCCTGAGTATTCAGTCTTAGCTGCTGAGGAGAATTTAGGAAAATTGCCCAGTCTAGCAGAATCAAGTTCCTCAATAGTTGTTAGTACTTCAGCACGAACACCTGGCTCAACTAAAGGGTTATCTTTACCAGTAGTCATGAGTACAGAAACTAAAGTACCATCAATCAAAACTAGTGAACCTTCAATAACCATAACTACTGAGACAGTCAAACTTCCTCACCCAAGACTTGGTCGTGAAGCTGCCCAAAAAGGATTAAGGGAGCTTGAGGAACTTACTACCAAGCTTAACTCTCCAAGTTTCCAAGGTATTCAGATCTCCACCTCGTTCAATAAATTACCAGATGAGTCTATGGAGGTTATAGTTCATGTTGCCAAATCTGCTCAAGGACAGGTAACTGGAAAATCAGAGTTAAAACAAAAAATTGAGGCATTAGTGTCGGCTACATCAGTTGCTCTTGCTACTCAGCCAACAACTCCTACCCCTGTGATAACTTCCTCCCCATCATTTAATCGATCGGACTCCAAACAAGGAATGTCTTCAGAGCATATTAAAGAACACATTCAGCATCTTATATCTGCAAATGCTGCCATTGTTGATATGCCTATTTTAGATGCTCCTAGGCCAAGAGCAAGAAGTATTTTCCGCCAAACCAGTGAATTACCAGGAACTTTAAAACCAGATCAAGCAAAATCCGACCCACCAAAGATTTCTATACCAAATATTGTATCAGTGCCCTTGCAACCACTTTATCAATCAGAAACTTTGTCCAAAGGTAAATCCTTGAGTGGAAAACCTTTGTTGTCAACTCTTTCTTTACCTAGCAGCACTGATATTATGAAAAGAGAAAACTTGGCAAAGAAAACCGATCAGTTGAAAAAATTAAATGAATTAACTGGATCACAAACTCTGAGCTTAACTAGTGATATTACAAGAGCTACATCAGAAGGAATAGCTGGATTTTCAGGACTGACTGTTCCAAAGACAAACCACAACCAACTTGAAAAATCAAAAACCATGGAGGAACAGGTGTCTTCATCTGCAAGCGAGTTTAAGATACAGATAAAGCTTCCAAAAACACAGAGCGAGTTGGGTGGACCAATTGGAAATCTTGCTGTTGGACATACCCCGGCACCTAGGATCGCTTCTCCTATACCTTCAATCACAATAGACAGATCAGCGGGTTTTACACCGAAAGAGATGCTTCTCCAAAACAGATCCATATCGTTTGACCCAAAGATCCTGGATACAAACAAGGAAACTGAAAATCCTTCAATAGTTGTGCAATCTGACGTATATCCTCTTAATCTTTACAAGAATGTGTCTACTGAAGAATTTTCATGCCAACAATGTAGAGATTCTTTCAAACATAAAGAAACCCTCAAACTCCACAATTTATTTTACTGCTCTTCAGAACCAGACAGATCTTCTGCAAAATCCAATCCAGCTTTTGAGCAAATTCAAAAAATCCTGATTGCAAATTATTTTCAAAAGGGTGTGGCAGGCTTAAAAAGATCTGTGTCTTTACAAGATGATACTGTCACAAAAGTGAAACAACTTGCAGAAGCTGAACCTTACAAAGAAAGTCAACCAGTTAAACAGCAAATTTTACATGAAAATATCCAAGAGAAAATAAAGTTAGAAAGTCTTAAACCAAAATCAATGGAGCTCAAGTGGATGGAAATGGATAATCCGCCAATGATGATACCTGGAGGACCATACACAGTAGACCAAACACCCACAGATTTGACAAAGACAAAATATCACACTGTTAAACAAGCTGTGTCTACATTAGCTCCAACTACACCAATCTTACTTGCTCCAGCAAGTCATGGCTTTAACCAGTCCCCAAGGATACTCACACCTACCTCCATTCCTGTGCTACTAGCGTCCCTTCAGTCAAGACCAGTGCTCCTGCAACAGTCAGCAGTTTTATCAGAGCCGGGTCAAGTTCCAACAACTTCAATTTTTAGATCCAGTAGCCTGGCCATGACTTCTCAAAACCTATCTATACCAATGGGAACACGGTCCCTGTCTATGGGAACTACTTCCCGTACACCAAGTACCCCAAGTGGTTCTTTCCAAGCAATCCTACCAAACACCAATGTTCCCACCACTTTAATAGGTCAACCCATGATTTCTCCTACACCTATATTTGCCAAAAACATTCCAATTTCTATGGCGGAAACAAGCCAATCACAAGCCGTGGCTGATATGAAGATGCGCCTTAAAGGAAAGCTACTTTTGAAGCGTTCTATGAGTGCTGAAAAATCAAAAGAAGGATCTGTCATAGACACCATGTCACCAGGAAGCAGAACTCCTGGAACTCCAATCACGCCTGGTCGTCTTTTTGGGGACAATAGTAAGCTTGCACAACTACTTACTGCCCAGGCTAAGGAGAGCCAACAGCATTCTTCTCCAGCAAAGCGCCCAAAACTTGGAGAACTAAAACAAATGAATTCTGGACAATTAAAGGCTGTTGACTTCACCGACATAGACCCCCCAGCTTCTTCAAAGCTGATTAAATCACAATCCAGTTCTCAAGCAGATCCTACAGGAGCTCTCAAGAAAATAGATCTTAGCTCCACTACAAATTCAAGCTCTATTCTCTCCCTCCAGTTGTCTAAAAGTGTAGAGGATAAAGTGGGAACCGTTGCTACAGCAATACTTATCAAGGAAGGCAGTTTAACTGAAGGGGATTCTAACACTGTTCAGTTTTTCACTGTGCCTGTGGTAATGGCACAGCCTTTCTACTCTTACACAAAGGGTTTAAGTTCTGGATACAGAAGTAACTTAAGCCCTGGATCACACTCACAAGTAATAACATTAATTAGTCCGACAGCATCAAAAGCTCTACCTGGATCCAAAACAGTGAAAGAGTTATTGATTCAGAAGTCCCAAGAGCTAGCCAAATCTCCAAGCTTAAGTCACAAATCATTTGCTGAAACTTTGTTAACACCATCTGCATCAGCACCAAGAGCTCTTCAGTATGACAAAGGGGTGAACTCTAATACAACACTGCAGTTAAGAGAGAAATTATCTGGACAAGTTGAGAAATCAAACCAACTAAGCCCAAGAAAATCTGATGTCATAACACCATTGACTCCAAGACGATCACCCCTTCACTTGTATGGTCATTTAATAGCAACTTTACGAAGCACTACTCATGTATCGTATTGCTGTGTCCAACGTCCACAGCCATTTTATGTACCAATTTCTACAAACAAAAAAATTTCCATGTATTCAAACTGGAAAGCAGCTCCTCACAACCCAAATCCGGTAGGACTGTCTTCTAAGGATCTGCTGACCTTGTACAAGTCTCGATACACAAGTAACCCTGTTTATGCCGAGGGCGGAAACTCAGTGCCAAATTCAATTGGTGGATTTGTGACTCACAGTACTTATTGGACCTATCACAAGCAGAGAGAAGGCCAAGAAATGAAAACTGCTTCTCACTGGCGTGACCGAGAGAAGGGAGAGAAGGTTAGTCAGAGCACCCTAGAAAAAGTTTTGACAAAAATAAGAGAAACCACCCCAGAGGAGGCCAGAAAAGAACCAGATATCAATAAGCTTACCAGGAGTGATACTGGCAAGAGAGAGAAGATTTGTCGGGGCGGATTTAAAACTGATGAAGAGTACACATATATTCGTGGAAGAGGGAGGGGAAGTTATGTTTGTGAGACTTGTGGTATTAGATGTAGGAAACCAAGCATGTTGAAGAAGCACATACGGACCCACACTGATCATCGCCCCTACCATTGCCGTCATTGTAAATTCTCTTTCAAAACAAAAGGGAACTTGACAAAGCACATGAAATCTAAAGCCCATCAGAAAAAATGCATGGAATTAGGCATAGTCCCTGTACCCACCTCTGTTGAAGAGTGTCAGATTGATGATGATGAGTTGGCTGCTCAGATGTCAGCAAGCAAGGATTTATGGGTTGGTGTATCATTAGAAGATGAAGATAAAACTGATGATGAAGATAAGGATGGAGATGATGACCAGGATGTTATATCTTTGGGAAGTGATGATGAAGAAGATGAAGATGCTGGAGCTGATTTTGAAAGGTAAGCAAAAGCAACAAAATCCATTAGTTAGTCTACACTTTTGTTGAAAACTCTATAATCAGTAAGCATTTGCATGGGCCCTTAACAGTTTCATTTCTAAAGGTGTGTAGAAATGAAATTGTCCACAAAATTCACATGTACCAGTAACCCCAAACAATAACCATTGGTTTATTGGTAAGTGTAGGAGGACTGCGCTGTAGACAAAGTTAATAAAAGCATTATGAAAGCAAGAGAATGACACAAAATTCCATTTCATTCCTATCCATGATTAACGTACAAACATTATTATACAGGTTCAACTCTCAGAGTTTTGTTGAAGAACAGCAGAGAGATGCTGCTTCTCCTGTTTATGTTGCTGTAAAAACATCAGAGAGTAATCAACCAGCTTTAATTAAAATAACACAGAAAGGCATTTCATCCAGGTAAGAGTTTCTGTTTCACTTATTATCACTATTAATGTTGCAACTGTAACTGTTATCACTCAGTGAATCTGTTAATCGTATCACTAAAAAAATGGATAAAAATGTAGCTATGAATCTTTTCATCAAAATGCTGTTTAACAAAATGAATCCACTGAATCAAGGTATTTTATAACAGGATTGAATTTTGCCGGTATGTTGTGTAGAGGAAATTATCTTAGGATTTCCTTCAGTTATGTTCTATAGTATTTACACTGTAACTAGAATTGAACAGCTATTTCAAGTCAGAGTGATTTGAGGGAAATTCAAATTCATGACTCTTCTGTCTTCAGCTGCCAAGGAGGGGATCACGGTGGCTAAGTGGATAAGGCGCTGGTTCGCTAGCCTGGAGGTTGAGTGTTCGATCCCTGCATTGGCCGAGAAAGTTCATCTCGATTTTCCGGCGTGATTTCCCCTTGTCAGTGATGCAGAAGGAGGGCCTGACAAGGACAGCTGCCTAGTCGTTCGGATGGGACGAAAAACCGAGGTCCCGTGTACAAATTGGAGTGCACGTAAAAGATCCCTTGGCAGTTGGAATTCGATATAAGAGTAGGCCGTAGCGCCGCTGCCCGGGCAAAATTTCCCTCATTGCACACTGTGGCGTATGCCCGTCTTCAATTAGCCCAGGTACGGTGCTTAAGCGTAGGACGTTAAACCCCATTTCATTCATTCATTCAGCTGCCAAGGAGAATTGTTTGCTCATTAGTAGATAGAGAGTGAGAAGAAAAATGGGTTTAACGTTCACTCAACACAAACAAGGTCATTTCGGGACTACCACATACATGGTTCCATTTTTTTATTTCAATAATTCTTTAGCAGTGGGTGGAAACCAGAGGACCCGGAGAAAACCCATGAGGTTGGACAGGCTACCCTACTCATTGTCATGTATAACCGTAGAATCAAAACCACGCCAGCTTACTCAATGACAGACCTTATAATACAGACCACACATGCTAACCATTCAGCCATCCAAGCCCCCTTGCTCATTAAAAACAATTTATTATTTATTGCAGTGGTTAGTAAGATAAAGTAAATGGTTTTATTTTTCAGACTGGGCACTGTTTATGGATTTGAGGGAACATCATATGCTGATAGAGCCCTTAGTCCTGATAAAAGTAAGTTTTTTTTTCAAAATATGGAGTATGAAGTGGAGAACTTACAATGTAGCAGTAAATGTATATTAATTAAGTACTCCAAACATACCTTTACTTTATCAAGATAAGGATCATAAAAGTTTATGTTTCCATGTCTTTTCCATTAAATGAATTCTTGTTTCCTCTCTGATTCCTTTGCAATTTCGGATCCATGATGGCTCTGTGATAAAGATGTTTGATCGCTAACCCGATATTGTCTTGATATCAACCCCAAATTACTTGATACAAATATTAGGAATAGCCACATTTAAACATCAGCAGATATATATAGTCTGAATGTGTGTAAATGTATAATTATAATATATCATATAAGTTGGGGTGTATATCGCAACACCTCTATCACAACAGTATATACACTCAGACACTGTATAAATGTTCATGTCTAATATTGGAAGTAGATGAAGGCATAAGTTTTATGTCTGTTTAACATGAAACCCAGTTGTATGTAATAGTATCTGTGTACTATGAATATAAATAGCAAATGTTAAAGATGCATTACGTAAGAATTAAAGAAAGTGCTGACTGTTATTGCTAAACTAGTTAAATAATTTATTAAATGGCAATTATGTTTTAATCTATTTGAAATCTCGGCCATCTGATGCTCTAGAGCAGGGGTGGCCAACCGGTCAGAGCCTAAGAGCCACATTTTTTACACATGAACATCGCCCCATCCCTTCCTCTCACACACACAAAGACCTCTACTTAGCCGTGTTTTCATCTAACGCGCATGCACGTTCAACAAAAGCACCGTATTGAACTCAAGCTAAGCGAACACACACATTAAAAAAACACAAACACAAATTTCGATATGAATGTTAGAGCTGCATGAAACCAGGGAAAGAGGCGCATGTGGTTCGGAAGCCGTGGGTTGGCAAGGCCTGCTCTAGAGAGAGTGGATTATAGGTTTGTCATGTTAATAAATGCCTAATTATTAAATCATACAACAATAAAGTAAAAAATAATACCTCCATTAGGCAGATTTAGCTCTTAATACCGGTAGATCCATCTTGGTTTGGGCAGCAGTTCTATAATAATATTACCTGGATTGTGCGAATGCCAAGATTTACAAAACAACTTGCTGAAATATAATAGATACTTTCTAAAAATGTTCCCACTTTTCTTACTGCCAAAGGGAAGTCCAATCGAATTTAACTTTGTATAACGGTCATATGTTCCCATAACCGTTGTCATATTTCTCCATATAAGCTGTGGCCTTTGTATACAGGTTTTATTGTATATGCCCTTTAAATCTTCTACAGGTTCAGATTCTACTAGAAGTCAGAATATAGACACAGAGATAGCCAGAAGTCTGTTAGAATTGTCTAAAAAAGCTGAAACTGATGATAAGGGAGAGAAAAATACAGATCTAGGAGAAAAGAAAGGTAAATTAATTTGTTCAGAATTCTTGATATGTATATAGATAGTGTAATATCTTGTCTATGTGTCAGTGAAACTTGTTTATGTTGTGTATATCCAAGTGGTATCTCAATCCTGATAGGTTTTTCAGTCATATGGTAGTAGCTACCATCATGGAATGAGTGTCTGTGGTTGAATAGTATTTTATCTGTGAGCATAATTGTAGGAGCAAAAGGTCGGCGAGGGGGGCATATATGTAACTCCTCCACCGAAAGCTTGAGGCAGCAATCTCATAAATATACACTTAGGTTACCAATTGGTTAACGCATGGGCATTAGCTCAAAAGGTCTGTCATTGAGTCGGGGGGGGGGGGGGATGGCTGTTTAGCTTGCGTGAGCTGTATCATTAAGCCTGTCATTGAGTCAACTGGCGTAGTTTCAAATCCCCGGTTATATGTGGCAAGAAGTAGGGTCGCCTGTCCAATCTCGTGGGTTTCCTCTGGGTCCTCCGGTTTCCTCCCACTACTAAAATAAAATTAAACCATACGTAGTCCCGAAATGACCTAGTTTGTGTTGAGTGGAAGTTTAACCCTATTTCTCTCTCTTTTCTCTGTCATTGAGTCAAGGGGCTTGGTTTCGATTCCCAGCTTTACTCTTGGCAAAGAGTAGGGCCACCTGTCCAACCATGTGCATTTTCTTTGTGTTTGTCGGTTTCCTCTACCCGCAGGCAAATTATTTAAATAAAACTAAATCATGTATTAGTCTCGAAGAGTCGAAATTATCTAGATTGTATCTAGTGGATGTTAAGCCCTCTCTCCCCCTTTCCCTCCCTTTTTCTCTCCCCCTCTCTGCTTTATGATATTCAGTTATTTAAACTATGATCCTTGTTTAGCAAATTCCTGGGTATATCATTGGTCCTCATTTGAAGAAGGATAGACAAAGACATTTTTTTTACATATGTATATGTATACTATTTTTGTTTACAGAAACAAGGCTTGGTAATTTAATTGGAGCTTTGATGTCAAGGACAAAACCTCTCTCTGGCTTACAGCCCAAGGAAGATAACTCGGTTGTCTTAGATGTGGAACCTAGCAGAAGTCTTTCTATGCCAGTTTCTGCTTCAACATCCATTATCATAACAGATGTAGATGAGGAAGATGTCACAGTAAGTTCAAATCATGGTTACATTTTTCAGATAAGAAGTGAGAATCTTGTCTAGGATTTTCAAAAACTAGTTACCTGGATCGATTGTGGTTGATTTTTATTGTCATGTTCAAAAGGTTTGATCATTAAATTGTCGGCTTGGCCTTCATCCATATCAATAATCAGTTACTTTCTAATCCCACTTATGATTGAATTATTCGTATGTTTTAGAGGGTGGGGGGGGGCCGAATGGTTAGCACGTGAGTGATGTATCATAAAGCCTGTCATTGAGTCAACTGGCGGGGTTTTTTGAATCCCTGGTTGTACGTGGCAAAGTGTAGGGTCGCCTGTTTCCCCCCCACTGCTAAAGACCCCTACGCGCAAGCGAATTATTGAAATAAAATGAAACCATATGTTTGCCCCTAGTTTGTGTCGAGTGGATGTTAAACCCTATTTCTTTATGTCTCTCATATGTTTCAGACATTATTCAGTTTTAAATAATTATGTGTCTGCAACAGATTTCTGCCCTTTCATGTCAAATGTCCGAAGGCGAAAAGTTTCCAAGTCTTTCAATTCCATTTTGCTATAGATTATGGCTTTATTTATCCATTACAAAATTTAATTATTTTCTAGACAAAGGAATCCAAGAGTCCAGCATCAAATCCAACAACACTATCCACCATCAAGAGACCAAGAGATCTATTTCTGGGAGTTGAAGACCAACCTAGTCGCAAACGGTTCTTTTTACCAAGTTCTCCAGCAAAAACACCAAAAGAGCCAATTAATCCACAAACTCCACTAAATGCTTCTATTCTATCGTATCTCCCACCCTGCATTTCAACAAAGTTAGGAGCCTCAAAAGCCTCTACGTATCGGGGACCTATAATAGGGCAGCTGATACAACAAGACAGTGTAGTCATTACGCCAGTTGTATCGTCTGCTGCAACTTCAGGTGGATTTCCATTCCTCTTTAGTCATCCGTTCGAACTTTTAGATGTGTTACAGCAACCCGGGGACAATCCAGATAACTCTTCTGAAAATTTGGTGCAGACGTCAGGGGATGTAACTCTATCAAACATTAAGTCGTCTAAAGAGGGTTCTGTTTTGGTCCAAAATTCTGGTGGTGAGTCTGGATCATCTAGACAAGTGTTTTATATCATTGATGAATCACAAATGAAAGTCTCAAATAACAAGACATTTGAAAATCGAAGCTCTGTGACGTGTGATGTGTGTAGCAAAAGTTTTACAGATATAAATCAACTTAATTTGCATAAAAAGATCCATGTTGTGGAAAATACTCTTTGGTGTGATTTGTGCCGGATGAAATTTCATTCCCAGCATTCCCTCAATAAACATTTTCAATCAATAGAACATATGAATAAACAAGCATCTGTCCAAAATGAAACATTCCCGTCTGTATTAAAATGCATCCATTGTGGAATAGCATTCGGACAAAACGATCAGTTATCCAAACATTTAAAATCCAGACACCATTTTACAGAACTGGAAAAACTCGGCATAATAGGCCAAGGAATGTACGATAGTCTAGAACAGACAGGTGAACTTAACCAAATGGATGTTTCTGATCCGGAAATATTTTTTCGCGAACTTTTATTCAAATGTGATAAAATAAAAGAGAACGTTTCCACTGCAAACACCATTCAGACAAGGGAAACAACTCTGACTAAAGTTAGTAGTGTAGGTGGGTTTATGGGTAATAAGATTATTCATACAAATCAGCGTAAAGGTTCGATTGGTGAAAAACAATTCTCACAGAGATTAGACTATGAAAAACATGACGGAGCATCGAATGAACGTGTTACCGTGGAAATAAAACATGAACCAATCGACATCAGTGATATCGGTCAACGATCTTTCGTTCAAATGGAGGACGAGGATGTGCAAATAATTGATCCATCTAACCGCTCAAAAACAATTCAGTCCTCTAAGGAATCTGCAGATGCTTCGAAAAAGAATGGTCCACATTTATGTGGTATATGTCGGGATGGATTCAAAGATGTCCAAGAATTACGAGTAAGTGAATGATTACAATTAAGGCCATATACAAAACATAGTCTGATTAAGGCCATATAAAAAAACACAGAAAACCCTGAGTCACTTACAAAGAGCTTCATGACCTGTTTTTATTTTATTACAACACATAAATGATTTACCCTGGTTACAGAAAGTAGATCAATAAAAGCTTTGAACGAATCCAGAAATGTGGCACAGTCACATTTGTTAAGTACACATTCAGGATAAATATAACTTATAATCATAAATAATACTGGATAATCATACATTCCTATACTGTACATAATAAGATAAATGTAGTGCCTTGAAATGTGATGTTTATGAGAAATCATTTAGCCGAGTTGTGATAGTTTGACAAAATAACAACACAAAAATAACAACCCCCCTCCTGCATCAAATTTTTGGTAAGGATTGTCTCAGATGCCTTATGTTTATTACTGAGTGAGTCGAGAATCATACTATTCACAGTTAACTTTTCTCAGTAATAAATAGTAATTTATGGGACAGGTCGGACCCAAAATATTCTTGAATGGCCAAGACTGATTAGCGTGGTCCATGTTAGCACTGTAACGTTGATTAAGCAACAAATAACTGAAATAAATGTAAATATACAACACAAAGTTATCAGTTTATATATATATATACATAATGTGTATTAGTTAGTTAAAATTGTTAGAAATCAGGAAGTAGTCATTAAGTAGGTGTTTTGTCACTAATTTAAAACTGTGACTATTGAATGATACATACCACAATTGTCCAGGTTTGTGTATTCAATAGTGATGGGTGTTATAAATAGTCACATTTTTTACAGCTAGTTACACAATTGCTAATGAATGACAACTGTATAATTTCTAACCACTTTCTATACATACTAAACAGGAATCTGACCTTCTATCCGCATACATGTATATACATGTATGCATACACCATACCGAACTTGACAATATATAATGAAAAAAGAACATGAATGAAATACCTGTTGAAGCCTCGATTTTACCTGCTCTCGCTTTGGCTCATTTTTTTTCAACCTCTGCCATTTCACTCAGATATGTTTTTTGTTCAATCTAGCCATTTTGATTTGCATAAATACATGTACTCCCTGCAAAACAATATTATAGCCACTTGTTGCCAATATTTACATTATTTTCGTTTTAAATTAATGTGCGATGCCGATTAATTAATATGGTCGTCTGTTTATTTTGGGATTTCGGTGGGGGACATCAGCCTCACTGTTGGGTTGTTTTTAATATTCTGATTATATGATAAAGTGCAGTTTTAAGCAATATACTATGGGTAATTGCAGTACTTTGTGGTAAATCTGTGAGTCTGTGGACATTTTGTTAAGTGTGCAATGGGAGCTGGGGAAGTTTGAGCTGACAGCAGCTGTTCCACCTGCTCTCCTTCATTGGATTTATTGTAACATCAAAATTGAATTCCCAATTATATTATATTTTATTTTATTACAGTCTCATATAATGACACATGCTGAGTTACGACCGTATGTATGTGAATATTGTGATGCCGGTTTTACTAATGCTCAGAGTTTGAATACACATCTACACACACATACACAGGTAAGGTATTCTTTTAATTTGATGTAAGATTTAGATAAAGAGCTGACATTTCTCAATGTTCAAAAATAAATAATGAAAAGGGAACACATTGAAAATTTCAGTCAAATTACTACATTCTGAGCAGAGTTATGACTGTTGAAGAACAGTTTAGTCTTGATTATCCATTGAATATGAGGTTGACGTGTGAATTAATGTCTAAGTAATGATTTGTAACATCTGAGGCCAAACAAAAGACATGCATAAGGCAGATTTAATTCTTACATAATGCATCTTTAATGGGGTTAGAAACCAGGTGTTCCAGTTCCATAAGTATTGTGAATATGAAAAATATGTAGTATTTTACTGTACAGCCCTAGTGAGCCACATTGATTGAGTGAATATGTCGTGATCACTACACTATACATGGATATCCTGCGTGTGATTGCGATGTTGGTTAGGAAACTTTTGTAAGTTATTCCAGCCTGATTACCCCCCCCCCCCTTTTTTTATAAGCAATATTTTATTAAGATTTGTGTTTGAATAGGGATAGGAGAACAGGCATGGCCTATATTAAACCCCTCTCCCTAACCCCCTTGTTAATGATGTAGGATAAAAGGCTAGGAAAGATGCATGATTGTTTGAATTTACTGAATAGTAGGCAAAATTTCCACTCACTGAGCAAAATTTCGTTCATAGCACACTGCATGCATATTTCTGTCCTCAATATCCCAGTTAGAGCAGAGCAGTAGGATATTATATCCCACATTTTCCTTGTCAGGTCCTCCGTCCTACATCTGTTATATCTGTCTCGTCCTTATCCCATTGGTACAGAAAAATACATGTAGGGCTTGAAATCCAATTTTATTTTGTTGATGAACAGATTAGGGTTCTCTTGTCCTTATCCCATTGGTGCAGAAAATTAGAGCTTGAAATCCCATTTAATTTTGTTGCTGAACAGATTAGGGTTCTCTACTCATATACCAGTGCATATGTGACTTTACGGTACTACAAATGTTCATTCTTTTAACTACTTGATGTCACTATCCAGACCATAAACAACTCTCAATGGCAACACTAGCCTGCGATATCTGTTGGATTTCCTGAAAAACTTTCCTTCTGGATTTAACGATTTTTCTACACCCACATTTCAATTTGAAACTTTCAATCGAAACACAAACTAAATACAGACAATTTGACTGGATCACTTTTGACTAAGTAAAAATGATGCATTTGATATTCAGATGGGTTGATATGAAATAATTAATAAAATACAATATCAAAAAAACATCATTTTATCCAACATTTCGTCAGTAAAATACTAACTTTGTCAAGGAGAAAGAATTAAATTAAAAATGACTAGAAGTGGTCGTATATTATCGTCGCCCCCGTCCGTCCGTCCGTCAGTCTGGTGTCCACAATTGCTTGTTGACACTCAAGAGGCTAAATATTAATATCCTATTGACTGTAAATTTATACACAGTGTGTAAGGTCATGAAACGAAGAAGCCTATTGATTTTCAGCGATTTCCGATAATTGCTGTCAGAGTTATGGCCCTTGATCACTTCAAAAAATATTGTGGATGTTCTAGAGGCTAAATTTAATATCCGATTTACTTTAAATTTATACACAGTGTTGAAGGTCATGAGACGAACAAGTATATTGAGTTTCTATGAATTTATATAACTTGAACAGCTAAATCCAGAATATTAAATGTTTTGTATACTAAACGTTAGCATGGAGGAAAACTGTATCAAAGCCAAACATATTCGAATGATTTTCTGATAATTACATAATGAGTTGTTACTTTTAATCAGATTTTAGTGTATTATAAATGTTTCATACAGAAAAAAGTAAAAATATGCGAAAAATCTGATCTTTTTTATCCTATAGCTTTATGGTTATTCAAATCTTTCACAG
The DNA here is from genome assembly GCA_917208275.1 of Patella pellucida. Taxonomy (NCBI): domain Eukaryota; kingdom Metazoa; phylum Mollusca; class Gastropoda; family Patellidae; genus Patella; species Patella pellucida. The sequence goes on from OU795038.1 coordinate 66,288,264, forward strand.
AGTGAGTGACATCAATAATTTATTATATTCTCTGTTTCAGGAGAGACCATATGTCTGCGGAAGATGTGGCGATACCTTCACACAAGCAGACGACCTTCATCTTCACATGTCAACACACTCAATGTTACTACCAGCGAAACAAAGGGACCAATCAAAGTCATCGCATTCTCATATCAATCATTCAAATCTCAATACTACTCTGTCTCTAGACCAATCAAAATTTCCGTCTGCAACAAGTCCACTTATCTACCAATCACCACTTAGACCAACCATTTCTCTTGACCAATCAGAATCCTCAAAAGTCATTGACCAATCATCTCTTAGATTTTCTTATTCAATGGACCATTCCAGTGCTAGTTCAAGTTTATCAACCCATTCTGATCAGAATCCTTTAGTTATCGACCAATCAAATGATAGTATAGACAATAATCTATCACAAACTTTACAGATACCAGTACCCAACCAATCAAATTCTGTCATAATAACAAAGGAAAGAGGTGAAGAAAATAAAGACAGTTGATTGGACTAGTGTATGTCAATGAGAACCAATCATATCTGCTAATCATGTGAAGTTCATGGTGATGTTAAACTGGAGAGAATGTGGATGTTAATTTTGTTGAAATGTTTAAGTTAAGCTTTGTGTTCTGATGTATTAAAGTTGTGATGTTTCTCCAGTTAGTGCTATTCTCAGACTCTCAATGAAATTGTGAAAAGGATAATTCTGTTCCACATAATATGTGTACCAAAATCCATTTATGAAATATGTCCCATGCTGTACAAATGCTAAATTTGTTTGTAACATATATTTAAAACACAAACCAAAGATGAAGAGCTCTTTTCTATACACAGACCCTTTAAATCTTTGCTTTTTCAAACTCTGATTTATATTTTTTTAAGGGCACTGTCCCATTTTTGAACACATGTGCACCACGTCTGACAAATGCTTGGATGACATCCTATACATGTGTGTGATTTTGTTACTTCCTATTTGAAGAATAGTAGCCTGCATACCGAGAAAGAAAAAAAGTTTATTCAGTTTAGTTTACTTTCTTCATCAGAAGAAATGAAAATTGACCACTGTGATTGGCTAAAATACCATTACCGCACAAATCAGACTATTGTGGAAATAGCAATATTATTAATTGAATCTCTGTTTGAATTCACATAACTTGAAACTTAAAACTATGGTTTCCATTTCTATCATTGTGGTTGTGTCGTCTCACGGATAATGACCTTTACAGCTACATGTCCACGTATCGTACAATTATATAATATTTATTTGCAGAGGAACTGTTAAATCATTCATTTATAATTTAACCTGTATAAGCTGGCTAGCAACACATCTCTGCCTCTAGTTTCATGGGCGGAGTTGTATATGTGTTTAGACAATCTTTATTCTATGACTTTATAATTTATAGACCCTAAATATAATATTTTGTAAACATGTAGATTAAGTTTCTGATATTATGGAAGCAAAAGGACGCCAATAAGTTTCCGGAAGATAGACGGTTGCAACAGCTTTGAGTTGGTAAAAAATAAAAGTTAAAAATTAATTAAAATATGATGAGTTTTTAGGTACATTTAATGATTGAAGTTCCAAGATAGAACCAATATGGTGATGCAACTGATTTTGTGTTCAGTAATTTGTCAACAGTTTATGCCAAAAAAAACCTTCAGCTTAATCTTTCAAACTAAAATCGTATAATTTGCTCAAAGCTATTTAAAAGTTATTAAATAGAAATTTTAAAATTTGTATAAGTGGATGTAGTTTTTGGCCAGAGCTTCCTGCCCTTTATTCATCCAGCTCTGACTTCATTGGCATCCATCGAATTTTCCAATAAGATGTTGTCAACAAATGAAATATTAATCAAACTACTGATTTTAAACTCCATTGGAAGCTGATATTTCATTTTATTGCTTCCTGTGGCTATGGTTGGATCATGGTATTTTTTTGAAAAAAGCTCTTCAGATCTGTGTTACCATTTTTGCAACTCTTATTACATGAACTATGTGCTGTTTGCTCAAATCTCCATGATCTATTCTAAAGGGGAATAACTCTGCATGATTGTAAATTGCATTTTCTTCGAAATATGTATATTATTGGTTTTTAAGTCATTGCCAAAGATATGTAAATTTTGGTGTATTTAAGTTACTTCCTTATCAATGAAAAGGATTTTTATGCCATCTTGTGAGAAAGAAAGTTCCAACTAGTATTTGGTCTAAATAAGATCTGGCACCAAAAAACTCTGGCGTCTGGAATTTAGTTGAACTGACTTCATTACAGTTTTGCACATTTATTTTGTTATACATCATGAAGAAATCTGTCTTAAACCATTGTGATTGGTTAACACAAAGCATCTTTTCATTCAATGGATGAGAAATGGTATTGGAGCTACAAACTTGTTAAAGTTTTAATGTGGCGGGGATATTGTATTTCACTTAAGTTTGCCCTAATCAATAGGGGTTGAGCTCATTAGAGGGTATTGAAAAATTATTGGAGGGAAGATATGCGATACACTTCTAATATTGTTAGCATTTTTGTCATTTATAAATAGTACACTTTGTATGATTGTCATTTCTATGTAACACGTAAAAAATTGTAAAATTTGGACAAAGCACCTCATATTTTTTAATTTCGTAAATTTCTTACTTGGATATATTTGTGACATATAATTTCTGTTAATTTTGTATGGAATTTGTTATTTTTGTATCCTGTTGTTTAAATGTATTGCCTTGCCTAATCCGCCTGCCAGCAATTCTATTGTGTATTTCTATTGTTGGGAGATATTTATTGTCAGGTTTATTAATAGTGAGGCCACAACAATTTAAATTTGATTTTTCTTGTAACATCTAATAATCAGGCCACACCAATTTTATTTACATGGGAACATCTAATGCCAATGCCACACCGATCTAAATGTTAGTCTTCAAAAACACCCATTAAAGCCGTTTGCCTCTAATAAAATATTTGGTTATTATTTGTTCCAAATTTGAGAAAAAAAACTCTCATTATCTATGTCAAATCAAATTACTTTTCCTAACAGAAACACACCCTTTCATATATTATTGAGAGTATCGATTTATCATGTAAATTTCTTTTTAAGGAAAGTGTAATATGAAATAATCATGCAGAAGTTTTTAAATGACCATGCATATTCCTGAAGCACTGGTAAGGAGCATCATCAGTTCATTAAGGTTGGCTAGGCTCACTGACAGACTGACTTATCAAAATATTAACTGTTATACTTGACTCAAATGGTTATCGATAAAAAAAATTAAAATGAATAGATCAGTTCAGTTTGAGTAGCGTAAGCATATATATTTGTCATTCCGTGATACTATATCAGTATCAGTATGTAGGCCTACATGTAAGATGCATAGACCTGTTACCTAGGGGCAATGCAGAAGCCAGACGATAACCAGTCAAAATTGACTCTTTTTTTTTAAATTGTCACCGCCATAGCAATAGTTAAATAGCTTGTGACCATTGCTTGAGGAATATTATGTACAACACCCACCCACCATGAATTTGTTTTTTTTCACATTAACCTTTTCTACTTTCATATTCAAAATTAAATTAAATTTTCTAAATATTTTGATGTGATACATGTTGGTTTCACTCAATCACATTTTTACCTAAGTCCATATCTGTTATACATCTAGATTCTTTGCCCCCTACCCCCATAGATGATTCAATATGGCTCACTATTAATATGGTTTTGCATCAATTACTCTTTAGTCTTAACTCAAAAGACAAGGAGTAGGATTGCCTGTCCAGCCTTGTGGGTTTTCTCGGGCTACTCCGGTTTCCTCCCACTGCTAAAAACCCATACGCGCAAGCGAAAAATCAAAATAAAAAATTAAACCATATGCTAGTCCCAAAATGACCTAATTTGTGTTCAGTGGACGTTGAACCCCATTTCTCTCTCTCTTAACTCAAAACCATGTTGGGTGAAGTTGGGTCTGTACTTCTTTGCATTTTTACCGGTCAACATGATATCCAGAGTTGATAAAACTGTACTAATCTTGGGCATGCATTTGTTTAATCTACTCTCTTTCTAGTCCTGTATACTCCCTTTTAACCATTTGATGATGATCCCAACCAGCAAATGTTATTGTTAATATGTTAATTAAATTGTTTGTTACAGGAAAACGCCTAATTCGTGCTCTGCTTGTTTGTGCAGATGTTAAAACCTTCATTATTAATGAAATAAAATTAATATTAAGAAAATTATTTGGTTCGGCTTTTTTTTCTTTCTTTTTATATGTCCCACATTGTATATTGTCGGCGGTATGGCTAAAGTTAAAATCTGATATAAAGACACCTATTGATTTTCAGCGATTTTCATTAATTACTGCCAGAGTTATGGCCCCTGATCACTTCAAAAACTCTTGTGGACACTCTAGAGGCTAAAGTTAATATCTGATTGACATTAAATTTATACACAGTGTTTAAGGTCGAGTCGAAGAAGCGTATTGATTTTCAATAATTCTGATAATTACTGCCAGAGTTATGGCCCTTGAATACTTCAAAAAATCTTGTGGATGCTCTACTAGAGGCTAAAGTTAATTCGATTGACGTTAAATTTATACACAGTGTTTAACGTCATGAGACGAACAAATAATTATATTCATTTTCAATGAATTTTGATAACAGCTTAATCCATGATATTAAATGTTTCGTATACAAAACTTTAACATTGGCCAGACATTTATAAAAACCAAACAAATTCTAATGATTTTCTGATAATTACTTAATATTCTGTTACTCTTAAAGGGACAATACCACTCTTGCTGGCTTGACAGGTCCATAAAAAAATTAGCCTTATTCTAACTATTGGATGTTTAAGTGTCCTACCTGTTGTGTAAATTATCCATTATATCCTATTTTACTTGTCCCGAGGGTTCGAAAATATGTTTAAATCTAAGTTGCATTTGAAAGTGTTTATGTAAAGCTTTTCGAACCATGTTGTTACCATGTAGTTGAATTTTTCCAATTTTTAAATTTGGTGTGTTAAGAAGAAATTTGTATCATCAATTAATTGGAATATTGTAAAATAGTACAATTTATTGACCAGAATAATGATTGGGGCATTATATTCAGTTACAACAAGAGTTGTATTGGGGCTTTAATCAGATTTTAGCCCACACACATATGTAAATGGTGTCAATGGTTTGTATTGTTCACATGCTGGTTCCTTAAATATATCTGAGTATAAAGCCTTTAACCTGTCACATTTTTAGGGGTTTTTAACCAAAAAAAATTAGAAAAAAAAGCCTGACTCTGTCTTGCTAAAACAGCTGGAACAACTATGTGATTTCAAGGAGCTTCACCTGGTTAGGGTCACGGGCGGCCCAATAAAGACATCTCCCTTTAAACGTTGACCCTGCGCCATGTGGTAAAGGACACCCAAGAACTAGATAGAAATGGCGGGTTTCTGTTAACGAAACTGTCCCAATACATGTATATGATTTGGCTTTAGAGTTTTATCGTGGTATACAAATCTTATTGCTCAGATACGAATTGTTTTACATTCGAACTCATTTCTCTATTCCCTGTACCTTCGTCATTAGATCAGTCGGAGCAGAACAATCGGACGTTAAACCCCATTCATTTCATTCCTGTTCTCTGTATATCTCAGTCTCCCAACACGTCTGATGGTGGATTCTTCTCCTCGGGTCAGTACACTGATGACCCAACGGCTTACTAGGAATTCAGCACGTCCGAGCAAAACTCTTTGTGCTTATAGGCTAATTCCTTCATGAACTGTCTCTGAGAGGAACTAATAATAGGCCAGGATTCGACTCTTGGTTTCGAAGGTAGTTAGTTAGTTCATCGGTGTTTTTTTTTGTTTTTTTTAAAAAGGGTGTTGTCAAGTGTTGTGATATAAATCTTGTGATATAAATCGAACTTATAAAACTTGGTACAAGGAATATTTTAAATCAAATAGGCGAAGACGGCGATAATATCGGAGACTGTGCTATACCCCCCAGTAAAACGGTTAAAAATCGTGGAGTCACATTTGACAGCACTCTTTCTATGCAAGATCATATATCAGCCGTAACCAAATCCTGTAACTTTCATATCTACCAAATTGGCAAAATCAGAAAATACCTAAACCTCGAAACAACGAAACTCCTAGTAAATGCATTGATCACCTCAAAATTAGATTATTGTAACTCACTTCTTATCAATCTTACGGCAAAATCCCTTCGACCATTAAAACTTATTCAGCACAAAGCAGCAAGAATTGTTTCCCGATCAAAACCGTTCACCAGTATTACACCTGTACTTAAAGAACTGCACTGGTTGCCCTTAGAGTATCGCATTAATTTCAAAATCTTATGTTTCACATACTGTTCCCTCTACTCTACTGAATTCCCTGAATACATATCCACACTTCTACACGAATACCAACCAACTAGAAGCCTTCGCTCAGAGAACCAGAACCTATTAGTTGTACCAAAAGTAAAAAGTAATCTTGGTCTCCGAAGCTTCAAAGTGGCTGCTCCGAAACTATGGAATGAGCTTCCACTTGATTTGAAAAGTGTAGATAACATAAACATTTTCAAAAAGAAACTAAAAACTCATTTTTTTAATGAAGCCTTCGTGATTCCCCGTTGCGATTTTTAAACTTTTTTTCCACGCCATTATGAATATTGTAACAGCGCACCAGAGTAGCTAATCTAGCTGGATGTTGGCGCTCTATAAATGTCCATTATTATTATTATTATTATTATTATTTAATTAATTGTCTTCATAAAGTTATGAGGGAATTACGGAATAGCAAATTACAATTTATTACATTTTTTTTTAAAATAATATAATACAAATTCATTGATTTTCAAGTATTGTGACAGTTTTGTCATTAGAATTTTCATTCTAGAGCACAGTTTTCTCCCTTCAATTAAAAAGCATACCGAGCAGGAAAATAGTCAATGCTATAATACTAACTGTAAACTTCAGTATTTGATTAGGCCTATTCGGTTTAATTATTAATATTTTTCCTGTATATTATTTTATTTCTATGTTCATGATTCCAGACAACTAAACGCATAGGAAAAGTAAAAGAAAGCCTTACTATTTGAAAATTGAAGAATAGTTGGCGGAAACGCGACTGTCCGGGCAAATTATATCGCATATTTCACACACCCTCCATCGTACCATATACATGTAATAGTCTACCAATTAGCAGAGTGTTGCGTTAACGACCCCCCCCCTCCTCCACTTTCCCCTGGGAAAGAGCCACCCGCAGTAGCGGATGATCATTGAGGCTGATGGGGCTGCAGCCTCAGGCCCAAAGATTTTGTAAAAAATAAAAAAAATGGACTTGTCTGATACGATTAAAAACGCATAGACACTGAATGTTAGGGGGCAGGGTTTAGGCCCAACGGGAATCAACATAGGCTCTGACCCGAAATTAATTAGGCCCACGCCCTTTTAAATAGGCCCAATAGGCCCTCCAGCAACTGCTGCCTCAGGCCTTGGTGGAGCTTAATCCGCTACTGGCCACCCGGGCCCATTCTAACTACCCGGGCTACGCTAACAGTGGTTAGCCATAGCATTAGCAAACCTCTTAATATCCCAGAAGAACTACTAGTATATAGGGTATTAGAAGATCTATTACGTCAAATTCTAATTTGACGCCAGGACAGTTATATTATATTAATATGAAATTGTATTTAATTTTTTGTTTTTACCAAATGTACCGGTGGGATATACAAAAATATTTTCCTATGCATCGTTTCACACACTTTGTTTGCTCGACAGTTATATTCACTTTAAAACTAGTTAATCGAGAGGCGGTCGAGCTCATCCAGTCATCATTTAACTATCTGTGGTGTCAATGAAATGAAAACTATAATAAAATTCAAATTTACCCCAATTCCCACCAGCATGGAGTCAACACACTTCATCAATTTGCATGTCGGTAATTGCTACGATATGACTTTCTTGGGTAATGTCGCTCTCTCGGGGATTTTTCTAATGCCATGTTTCGATTGGTTAATTGGTGGCGTTGAACGACTGATATCGAATGATGTCCCCTGATAATGGCAGATTGACAGTGTTCCGATTTGTCATCGCCTTGCGCTAGAACGTGCTTCTTGTGAAGCACTTGTTTATTGAAATGGAAGTGACATCAACCGTTAAAGTAATTTTTAATTGAAATATATTAATTCAATTATTCTGTTGGTGAATTTAATATTGGTTACAAGAAAATTTCTGAAGATTATTATTATTAGTTTGCAAGAGAGAGAGAGAGTGAGAGAGAGAGAGAGAAGAGAGAGAGAGAGAGAGAGGTGGGGTTTAACTTCCACTCGACACAAACTAGGTCATTTCGGGACTAACATAATATGGTTTAATTTTATTTAAAAAATTCGCTTGCGTGTAGGGATATTTAGCAGTGGGAGGAAACCGGAGGACCCGGAGAAAACCCACGGGTTGGACAGGCGATCCTTCTTCTTGCCACGCACAACCGGGGATTCGAAACCACGCTAGTTGACTCAATTATAGGTTAAATGATACAGCATGCACGTGCTAACCATTCGGCAATCCACCCCCCACCCCCAGTTTGCAATAGTGTTCGTTGATTGAAGGGAGAGAGGTCGCGCATTTAGTGGGTATCTTAACGCGTGATAAAAAAGGTGGGAACCGGAAAAAATTTAGACCTACGCTTAAGTTTGACAAAATAAAGCCTCAAAATATAGAGGTCAAACGAATTAAATGGCAGGGAACGTAACAAATTCTTTAATTATTGACAGATGGTACATGTAGACAAGGAAACATCCCCTTCCCCCATCACACCCTGGAAAACCCCAGTCTAATTTTATATTCAGAAAAATTTATTTAGAAAATAATAATCCGGTGATTATTTAGAATGTATATTGATTTCATGACATTTTAGATATAGAATTGATCTTATAATTTTTGGTTCCCTTTATTATTCTCGAGAATGGAAAGGAAATTAAAACATGTACTAACCTCCCACTTTTCTGCATCACCTAGCTAATAAATAGGGCCTTAACAAGCAGATTTGGAACGGGCGGTGATGCTTCCGCCCACTATTTTACGTGAAAGTCAACGTGTACCTGGGACCTTGGTTTTTCGTTCCATACGAACGACTGACTAGACATTGTTCCTAATGTCCAGCACCACTGACAAGAGAAAACCACACTGGTAAATTCCAATGAAATGAAATGAAACGGAGTTTAACGTCATACTGCTCTGCCCCGACTGGGATAATGAAATGGGCATACGCTATATACAGTGTGCGTGTACTATGAAGGAAATGTTTGACCGCACAGCGGCGCTACGGCCTACTCTTACATCGAATTCCTTCTTCCAGGGGAGGGGATCACGGTGGCTAAGTGGATAAGGCGCTGGTTCGCTAGCCTGGAGGTTGAGTGTTCGATCCCTGCATTGGCCGAGAAAGTTCATCTCGATTTTCCGGCGTGATTTCCCCTTGTCAGTGATGCAGAAGGAGGGCCTGACAAGTACAGCTGCCTAGTCGTTCGGATGGGACGAAAAACCGAGGTCCCGTGTACAAATTGGAGTGCACGTAAAAGATCCCTTGGCAGTTGGAATTCGATATAAGAGTAGGCCGTAGCGCCGCTGCCCGGGCAAAATTTCCCTCATTGCACACTGTGGCGTATGCCCGTCTTCAATTAGCCCAGGTACGGTGCTTAAGCGTAGGACGTTAAACCCCATTTCATTTCATTTCATTTCTTCCAGGGGATCATTTGCGTGCACGCTAATAATTATGTACAGGGACCTCAGTTTTTAGTCCCATCCGAACGACTAGACTGGATATTCCGGCGTGGTCCCCCTAGTCAGTGGTGCAGGAGAGAGGACCGGGCAAGTGTCTAGTAGGGACGAGAAAAATTTATCACGTAAAAGAATGAATGAATGAAATGGGGTTTAACGTCCTACTGTTCTAACCTGGGCTAATGGAAGACGGACATGCGCCATACAGTGCGCTACAAGGGAATTCTTTTTGCTCGGGCAGCGGCAGTCGGTTATCGAAATAGCACAAGGTATGGTGCTTCATTAGTCAGTTGGTGCAGAAAAGTAGGGAGTTAAACCCTATTGCCTTCCTTTACCTAACGCCACATTTGTCTCCATTGGAAATGCATTGCTCAACACACCTTTTTATAAAATATCTGGCAACATCCCTTCAAACCTCATTCAATGTTGTTCTTTGGAGACTGTTTTAACGTGGCTAATCATTAAATTCAACTATTTCAAGTAACATTCAAAATTAATGGACACAACTCATGTCAAAATTGAAAAAAAAACCAGAAAAGAAAGGACGTCTTCTAAATTATTCATACGTCAATTTATGAAAACGGTGTCTAATACTCCTTTTTTAACGTGTTGCTTTCCTGTGAATCCATTGGAATGTCGATTTTCATTCCAACGGGGAAGTCAATGAATCATATTGGCGCGCGTTCATCTCTCAGCAGCAGGCAACGTATTATGACATTTGTAATGGAATTGAAATCAATCACAGTGATTGGCTGTTTGTTTACAACACAACGTTTGCCTGAGGCCATATTTCATCCCCGCGTGACTCACACGTGACTTGTTAACTTTAAGGTTTTCATTTTTTGAGAACAGTTTGAGGTTGAAGGTTTGACCATATTTTGGTCGTATTAAGTAAGTTATAATGCGTTCCGGGCAAATACCGCTGCCCGGGTAAAACCTTTTCTTATAAAAACACTGCATGGTCCGCTTTGAGACCGGGCCCCGAGTTCACAAAGCATTCTCAGACTTCAGTTTAGAATTTACTCAAATTTGTTCACCCTATTCTAACTAAAACATAGCCCTTTATAAAACTTTTGCTGTTTTAATGTATCAATTACATCAATAAGAAACTTTATTACCCAATAATACATTTGACAGTAGATATCGCTTGTGTGATAAATTACATAATCTACTGTGATATATACACAGTGGTGATATCGCTTTACATAAATTTGATTGGTCAATCAAAAAGGAACTACTTTCTTTTATTTTAAAGAAACCACTTTGTTTAAGTAAAGAGTGACTTTTTTATAAAAAAAAGGTAAATTGCTTTTATTTAATTGACCTTGAAGGACAAAACTGGGTCAGTATATAGGACTATACAATAGCTAAACTGCTTTCAAAAAATGATGTATCACTACGCTGTAATGTAATTAGGTTCTATAAAAGTGAAATCTATACCAAAGAATTATATTTATTTATTTGTGCATGTAAGAAAGGATTGGGTGATAAATAAAATCTCCAACTCGTGTTTTTTGATACCAAAAAATATCAACACTCGTTGATAAAGTAAAAAAACTCGGCAGAGCCTCGTTTTTTTTTACTTTATCAACTTGTGTTGATATTTTTTGATATCAAAAAACACTCATAGGAGATTCTCTATATGTGCAAAGTTTTGTGTCAGCATCAAAGATATTTCTCATAAACAGTGATTGAAAGTTGAGCAAATTCTCAACTTAAGTCTGAGAATGCTTTGTGAACTCGGGGCCTGTTCTGGTATGGAACAGTTTAGAAAATAAAGATAATGACAAAATAACTGACTTGTAGTAATTAAGGAATTGGTAAAAACTAATAATGGGACAGCTTTTTATTGGTATTGTGATTTTGTGTTGTTGTTTTTTTTTATTTAAAAAGTGTTGTAATAATTGACAATTTATTCGATTTATTCAATATTTATAGTAGTAGTTACTATATTTTGGTCTTGTTCCGAAATTTCTCGCTAACTAGGTTCTTTCACTATGAGAAACATTGGGTTATGACCGTGCAGAAGTGGAAATATAATATGGATCGTTCTACGCACCAAGCATCTTTACCTGGGGCCTGTTTCACAAAATTTTAACTACAGTGTAAGATAAAATACAAATTTTAGAATTTTGATTGGATAATATTAGTTTCATTTTAGTGCTTAGCCAATCAAAATTGAAGTATTTACTAGAATTTGGATTTTATCTTTAGTTAAGATTTCGTTAAGCAGGACGCTGGACCCTGGTACACAACGGCAACAAATCGTTTAAAACAGAAATGACAGAATCTCATATTCCCCCTAAATTACCAATTCTCACTCGTTTAGTAGAGTTCGCATAGCTAACAATTTGTGTTTTTCTCTAGTATGACGAAATGGTGTTTATATTTTTTAAAACGCACAAAAAAACTGACCATTTAACGTAATATAATCTTCCTGGGCCTACGCGCTGCTTTAAACAGAGCTGAAACTGGGTTACACACAATACCTGCGTCATATTCACCAACAACAAAGATCTTTATATAACTAAAAGTAATACTACTTGCAGTCTAATTGCGAAATAGTGTGTTGTCCGTCTCTACTGACGTTACGCACGGGAGGATCTGTAGACGTAAATTCAACTGTAAGAATTCCTGAAAGATGAATTATGCAAGATTAAAGGGACTGTCCCGAACAGGGCCTTAAAAAAAAGTCCGAGTACGTATGAAATTTAAACGCCAAACTATAGAAGACTGGTGTATATGACTCAAAATTTCAGCTCAAAATATTGAGTCGTTTGGACGTGAGTGTTAAAACACGTAACCCTTTTAAGATTTCGGGTCAATTCTTTCGTTGGGTGACCCGATAATCGATTCCCGTTCCTTTAGAGGTCTACACGGTGAAAGGTCCGTGTGCTGTACTTGATAACAAAAGGTAAATTTCACTGACACATTATTTTTATAAAATAAAACTCTGGTTTTATCAAATCACCGCATAATACAGTTTTGGACACCATTTCAAGATGAAGACTGTGAGTTTAAGTTGTTTGAAAACGTATCACATAATATATTGAGTTAGTTGCTTGGCCCTAAGGTAGGGGATCTTAATGGATTTTAACACAAAATTAAAGAGTTTTATTCTCATAAACATTTTCGGGATTGACCCATTAAGATAAAGAGCTGGTCGTTCTTGCTAATAGAAATTGAACAATGAATATTTTGAAAAAAATCATTCAAATTACGTTATTCTGAGCAAAGATATGCCTGTTTGAAGATGGATCGATTTTAATTGTTAAATCTCAAGAGTGTTTAAATCCATATTAATTTCGGCTTCTCTGGTGAATAACCATTTAAATAATAATTAAAATAACATTTTTGGAGCCAAAATAAAGACATGCAATAGGAAGCTTTAGCTCTTGAATAATGAATACGTCTTTAAATGAACATTATATCAGACCAAACGGCAAATATAGTCTTTCATTTTATAGACATTAAAAAGTAGTCCTACCAAAATGCACAATTATTAAAATCGATCAGCCGTATCTAAAGTTTCAATTACTTTCTATTGATTTAATGACGTCATTTTTATCTGTCTTAGAACGTAAGTCATCTGTTGAAGCATAGTTCAGTTCGTGTTATCCATCAACATCGAGGTCAATATGGTATCGTCTAGACCCTGCTAATTCATTCGGGACTTAATATACCATGATACATCCCAATGAGGTTTGGATAATGAAAGAATGTTTGAAGTTACCGGTTCCAAATTAGATAAATTCGATCAAATTAGAAATAAAAAAACGCGATCCGTTCAAAGGCAGTTTTTAATAAGTCCGTTACGGTATATAATGGCTGGTAAATCTTGCCATGTGTCATTTTGAAACAGGGGGGGGGGGGGGTAATATTTCTTAAAACCTGGATGTCTAGAAAGACGAAGTCTCCAATACTATATAGCCCAGTCCCCCTACCCCTCCTCACTCCCCCACACATTCACACACCCGGATTGGTTTAGATCTCTTTCTTATTTTTTTAAGAAAAAAAAAGATGAATTACCGAATGAAACCAAAAAGGGTCGACCTGGCAAAGACAGTGTCTAGTAGTTCAGGTGGAACGAAATGTCGGGTTCACGCGTACACATTGGTATACACGGTAAAGAACCTTTGAATTGGATATAACAATACATTATAGCACAGCTATTCGGGCAAAATTTACCTCATAGCACACTGTATGACGTATACGCCCGTCTTCAGTAGCCCATGCAGGACATTAGGGCACTCAACTCCATATCTTTTCTAGATAGCTTTAAACATTTGTTATGCGGTGTAGGATAAAGCACGAGACCGGAAGAAAGACTTCAGAAAAAACCCTCGAAGAAATACCTCGGCCTATAGGCCTCGGTTATTCTCGGGTTATTTTCTTTAGTCTTTCTTTCCCAGCATAACCGAAGTCAAGGACTTTATCTTGCTTATAAACCGTTTATGTTTCGATGTAAAAAACCTGCTCGAGAAGAATATTCCGATACAGGTCTAAAGAAAAACTTCTAGAAGAATAACCCCAAATTATATATTCAGACAGCAGGTTATTCAGGGCATAAAGTATACCCCAAAGCTCAAAGAGATTTACCCTTACAGGTTTTTAAGCAAGAGCTAAACCTGTCCACTTAGTGGAGGTCTTTCTTTAGACCTGAAATGTTATCTAAACTAATAATTAGACATTAATTAACTTATCCTGACCATAATCAACTCTCGGTGTCATCACGAGCCTGCTTTTCTTACTGGATTTAAATCCGATTTGCTGCTCAACGCTCATTGATAATATAATCCAAAATTGGATAATCGAGACTATGTTTTTTTTATCGTATTAACTTTAGTAATGATGATCGAGGCTAGGCCTAAAATTCAAAAGCTTATATCTCGGTTCAGAGTGGATGAATTTGACTGAAAATTTCAGAAAATCCCCTTTACATTACTTAGTCTATTATTTAACTATTATAGTGGGAACTGTCAGCTTTTTATATAATTTCCCATAATGTCCTTTTAAGTTGAGCAAGATAAAATATAGTTACATTTTTGCTGGGTCGATGCCCTCTCGCCAATCAATTAAAGAAATAGGCCTGTCTCATTTGACAAAACTATAAATGCCTATAGTCTATACGAACAAGCTGCTTCAATTTGTTTTGATGTTTAGAGATTAAATTAGCCTAAGAGAGTAGGCCTACAATATTAGCAGTGCTACTTTAAGTTCCTGTGTGTCTCTCTCTTAACATTACTCGTTCCAAACTGCGGGGGATATACATTGATGTTGACCAAACACATTCATCACACGGCATTCTCTTTAACAACAGCTTTCGTTGAGTGAGTGCCTGGTTAACACTGACTAAAATCGATCGTCTGCTACACAACATTATTTGAAATTCTCGTCTGCTTCTGTCAGTTTAGCGCGCGCGAAAAGGAACTGTTGAAGCGTATAGAATCCACTGATGGCATTCGACGTGTTGAACTGAAGGAATGTGTTGCTAAATTCTATTGGAATAATTTTTCTCGATTTGTTTTTTTTTTAAATTCAAGATGGATGACAATTTTGAATTAAGTGCAGTGACAGTCGTGGTTACGATGGAAACCGATGTCATGACACCACTGAACACGAATCTATAAGGAACAGAATTGTATTAAGGTAAGGCGGTGTTTTAATACTATTGTCACTATAGACTGGCTTAACATGCATTTTGTGCAATGGTCTAGGCATGTCGAGTGGACTGACTAATATAAATGATCGAAGATCATGATATAAAACATGATTCTCATTTATAGGCCAGTTTAATCAGTATTCTTTCCAATAAAGAAGTCCGTTGTTTTTCAAACACAACATTGCATATTAAATGCCTTGTGTACAATGGTCGATGAACTTCTATAACGGATAGCGCCAATTTGTGAAAGGTTTGCTTTTATCGCGAATGTGTAATTATTACACGTGGTGCCACAGTTCGCTCATTTTCAATATCTTTCCAAAATCACTGTCTTCTATTGAGTACAGTACAACAAACTGATAACACAGATCGTTCTAACTGTCCAGTTACTGTCCATAAGTGTGATTCGGTATAGGCCTACTTTAAATTAATGAAAGAATGTGATATACACTCTCGCCCCCACCCAAACATTAAACTATTGTTTTCACTGAACACCATTAATTATACACTAAATGCATATCTAACTTTAAACATCCTTATTGTTAATTAATTCATATATAATATAAGTACTTAACGATTTCCTTTAACTACGTTCTTATTGAAATTATAGCCTACACAATATCTATAATTACATTAATTAACGACAATCCCGTGTGACTAATTTCCTTTGGTACTTCCAAATTTGCAAGTTATTACAGTTTGGGCTCCTTGTTAAAGACATGTTATGTGTAACCACTTTATAACAATTGCTTTGATCTTTTTGTTCTCGGTATTAAATAGTTTGTTTAGATTTTGAAATCTTTTGTTGGATTTTAAAAAAAATGATATCTTTATTTCCAAGCCGAAATATATTTAATAATTTCTGTTCTTGGTATTAAAACGTTGATAATATATGTCATTGTTAATTATATATCTTATTTAATTGTCCTAAGACATTTTGAAACAACAGATTGACATTTTGCCAGTTTACACAATGGAATTCTCATTGTTACAGTTCCTGGTTTGATTTTGAGCTGACACTTCCTGTGTCTTATTTCAAAATTCAAAATTACTCCAAGACTGTGTAACCAATTACGTACGCCAGTAATAGAGCGCAACTTTGAATGGAATTGACGGTTAAGTGTGAGACATACGCTATAACGCACATGCTGTATGTTATTTATAGTTGGCTCTATTTTTTGGCGCCAATTTACTGTGATATAAGAGGGATGGTAATATCAGTGATGGGTTTACGTAATGGTATTTGCACGTGCGGGTATAAATATCCTATTGTATTAATGACTTTACTTGAATCGTAGTACGTATAGTGTTTATAGTCTTGGAGGATGGGTCTCAAGACATGTTTCAGTGGGCTAAGTTTGATTCCAGTGTATTGACATGTTGGCGAGGGCGGTTGTTGTCTTTGATTTCACTTGGTTCCGGTTCCAAGAATTAGGGATTAACCGACCGACAAAATGTAGCCTAAATGTGTATTTTTGTGTAACCTAAGTGCATTTTTAATCCTGATTTTGGTATATATTCAGCATGTCCATGGTAGTCGAGCGACCAGGGCACTTGATTTTGGACTAGAATCTCCCGGCGTGGGCAGAAAAGATCACCACCTGTTACGGATAATGTCCTAAGTTATCAAGTTGATATTAAAAAAAAATACGTAGCCAATTGGAAACTGAAGAAGATAGCCGAAGACACTGGTCTGGCCAAACATTATATGTTATATACCCCCATCCCCACCAATTGCGCCCGTAACCATACAACAAAAGTCAACCGAGTGTATTCTAAAATACTTTAAAAAAACTCAAGTATTAAAAAAACTATTTTAGTTATTCTTTAAGCATCTTTAAATGGATTTTCTAAAAATAAAATTTATTGCTAAATGGATTGTAGAAATAAGGATGTAAAAAATACAGTGAATATCCTCATTTACTGAAATTTAAATATAATCCTACATGTATTTCAAACAAAAAAGGATTTCTGCCGATCGCGTCACAATACCCCATGTTTGGCTTGATATTGCCAGAGAGAGGTCATTTCAGGACTAACATATGGTTCATCTTTATTTCAATAATTCGCTTGCGCGTAGGAATCTTTATCAGTAGGAGGAAACATGGGGTTCCGGAGAAAACCCACGAAGTTAGAGAGGTGACCCTACTCTCTGTCACGTACAATTATCGGGGAATCGAGACTTTATGTGGCAGTGTGATAGCTGAAAGAAACCACCGTGTAGAGACTCGATTGAAATTCCTAATTGTCCACAGTAAAAAGTAACTAAAATTAATTCTACACTAGCGTTTAAAAAACAGGATATTTCCAAAGTATAAAAGACAAAAACACGCTAGCTAACAATTTAGATTCAAATACTGCTCCTGTATAAAAAAAATTGGCTTCAAATTCCACCAAAAAAGCATTGATTTGCATCAAATATCAAAATGTATCGTTCGCACGCAGAACTTTAATTGCTAGTTAGATGCAGGCCTAATATGAAGGCTATTGGAAACCCTGGTACGATTGTCCATCTATTAATATTATGTATTCAAGCATTATACGTTTAAGAGGAGAACTGAAAAAGCCTCTGTTATAATCAACGTACATTATTGAAAAAATCGCTCCCCTCAAAAAGCTCTCCAAGTTTTGATAAGAAAAGTGATTTAGAAGTTAATCTGATATGAAGGAGAGCGATAAGTTGTATGCATTGTATTTTGGGAAATGGTTCTGAATATTAATAACTACATGTTAAGAGGTCATTCCTGGTTTCATAATATAATATAATAATATATCTTTATTCAAGTACTTTCTGGCCAAAAGCCAATAGTACAAAATGTATACAGTGCAAAAACAAAAAAAACCAAAAAAAAAAACCAAACACATAATTAATCAATATAAATTTCCGAAAAAATATACAATTTTATCATACTTATATTGGTTATATTGATAGTATTTCTTCCCTTATTTCCATACCTTTTTTGATATATATACAAAGATTTTTAATATCATTTTCATTTTTACATTGGAACAACGACTTCAATTTCATTTCGTTTGGCGATGAGTGGCAATATTTCGGCAGGAAATTCATTCTAATATCTTGCAGGATTGGACAGACAAGAATGAAATGGTACTCGTTTTCAACACATTTCAAATTACAAATTTCACACATACGTCTAGACATAGGAATACCATTTCTGCGGCCTAATTCAATGTTAAGTTTATGCTTTGAACATCTAAAATTTGCTTAAAGATAATAAACACGCCATGACTTTGTAGGGGAAAGCGATGTACAAGTGCTTGACATGCAAGTGCTTGACAGGCACTCGAGATTGATCGTTCCCTTAAAAGACAATGACTGCACCAGCAGTCTAAATTCAAAGAATGAATGAATGAATTGGGGTTTAACGTCCTACGCCTCTGCACCTAACCTGGGCTAATTGAAGACCAGCATACGCCATACAGTGTGCTATGAGGTAAATTTTTCCCGGGCAGCAACTGAATTCCAACTGCCAAGGGGTATTTTACGTGCACGCCAATGTGTACTCAGACCAAGTGGGACTGGTGTTGTAATTCACATATATTTTCGCATTGTGTCCGCCCAAGCAATGTGACGAAGACTCTGGGGACTACATCAAACCACTAATGCATGCGGCACTCTGATGATTACTCTTTGCTCCAATGTATGCCCCCCCCCCCCCTCGACAAAATCCTGGATTCTGGCCTGCATGTAGTTTCTAACTTGAAATCGTGTGTTGCGCACGAGGTGGGATATGTTTACCTATTCCGGAATATCTTATACAACTTGGATTATTAAAACGTATTACAATAGTAAGCGCCAAGGAGTAATCCTATCCGTGACGTAATTTTGTCCCGCCACACAAGGTGTACATAACAGAAAATATTCCAAAATACCACAGGTACAACCTGCCCTCTACCGACAAATTAGGTTGATTACCTGAATGATAAGACTGACATAAACTAGACGGTTGGGGGTAATCTTGGCATATAACTCACTACGATAATATCTTAAACTAATCACCACTCAATTCTCTACCACTTTACCATGTGTGATAATCTTTAACAATATGTCATTAGACTCAGATGGCAAGTCGCTTTGTTTTGCTTTGTTGCTGTTTTAACAATAATAGAAATATAATGGGGTTTAACGTCCTGCTCTTCTGCACCAAAGCCTAACCTGGGCTAATTGAAGACGGGCATACGTCATACAGTCAAGTGAGCGATAAGGGAAATTTTGCCCACTCAGCGGCGCTACGGCCTACTCTTATATCGAATTCCAACTGCCAGGGGATCTTTTACGTGCACCACTAGGCAGCTGTCCTTGTTGGGCCCTCCGTTCCGCACCACTGACAAGGGGAAATCACGCCGGAAAATCGAGATGAACTTTCTCGGCCAATGCATGGATCGAACACCCGACCTCCAGGCTAGTGAGCCAGCGCCTTACCCAATTGATCCTCCAACAATAATAGAACTAGTAGGGTTTTCTTCGATTTTTGTCTTCTTCTGGGGTATCGTATGTAAAGGGTATGTTACTTAATGGTAGTTAGAGTCAAAACTAAAAACGTGTTGGCCGAGATTTTTTTCGACTTAGCTTTCCCCTTATCAGTGTGTGCAGGACGGAGGTGTCGTGCACGTAAACGGCTACTTGACAGTGGGAATTCGGAATAAGAAAAGGTCATAGCGTCTTCATTAGCTCATATGGGACAGAACAGTAGGACGTTAAATCCCACTATATGCATTCATTCAGTATTTTGAAAGTGAAATAGCACAATCTTGATCGACTTTAATTTAAAATATAACATGAATATGTCAGGAATGGAAGATACATGTACTTAAATGAAAAGTGGTATTATGAATTAAAATACAAAATATGAACCAATTCTAACACTTGAACGAATTTCTTAACGAAGTTAGAAATGAAGTGAAATAGGGTTTGACGTCCTACTGTTCTGCTCCTAAACTGGGCTAATGCAGACGGGAACGAAGTTAGAATTACGTACGATGTGTATGTACGTATATATAATATATATGATGCATCGTCTAGTTGCTAAGGTAAGAAGAAATTTCGAGGTCTCGTGTACACGTTGGTGTGCACATAAAAAAAACCTTGTCAGTTATATTTAGTGCTGTCCGGGCAAAATTTATCTCACGGTGCACTGTATGTATGTCCGTCTTCATTATCCCGCTTGGTACAGGAAAAAGGAGGGCGTTAAACCAATTTCATTTTACAATTATTTAGTAGTTTTTGTTACACTTTTAATTTCAATAAAATATACATTGAATGTACATAATATACTGATTTCTAAAAGTTAAATTGCAGGCATTGGTTACCCATGGTTTTTCC
The DNA here is from genome assembly GCA_917208275.1 of Patella pellucida. Lineage (NCBI taxonomy): Eukaryota > Metazoa > Mollusca > Gastropoda > Patellidae > Patella > Patella pellucida. Next base: position 66,309,036 of record OU795038.1, read on the forward strand.
CATCCTCGGTCCCAAAGTTGTAGTAGAGCGGAACGATATCACTGGCGTTACAGCGGATGAGCTTTTCAGAAAAAAAAATGAGATAGTGGTTGGGCAGTAATCCAAACCCATCTGGCTGTTGCACCGAAAAATCGAGTAGTTCGACATGTCAATCATTGCATAAGAAGAGTGTTAGTCAAATCTTAACACTAAAGAATTTTGTTCTAAGAAAAAAAACTCATGCAACGTGGTACCCGGAACATTGTTCTTGATCAGACATCTACTAATATATCATTACGACTTTTTGTATGATCTTTGCTATAAAAAATGGTTGACTAAATGCGAATACTTACTGGCGAATCGCTCAGCTTAACCGATTATCGACACATAATCTATCTTATTCCTGGTGCATCGATCACACGGTGTTGATAGATCGCGGGTTCATTCATTACACCAAAAGAAATCTGAAGACAATAGAGCTTTTTTCAGTGTTCTTTAAAACACGTTGATCCTGGGTGGCACTGCAGGTGAATAGATTTATCAAGTCTATTACAGCCAAATTTAGAAAACTCTCAATCAAGTTTTGAATCATGTTCAGTAAGATTCAAGATTAGAGACCTCAACTTTTAGTCTAAATGGAAGTTGCTGTCTCAACCTAGCGCCATCTGCATTTAACGTTGGGCCTATGGTTGCTGACTAACAAGATGGCCACTTGTTGTATCCCGGTGTTGACCGAGCAAGTTCCCCGACATTTCCCACCCATGCTTTGTCATTGGTGCAGGACATAAAGCCTGGCAAGAAAAAACATCTTGTCGTTTTGGGAGTTCGGAAAACTGAGGACCATAATGTGTACTCGTTGACTGTGTCATTGTGCGACATCTGAGATTCCAATGATATCAATCGGGTCAGAAAATTACCTTTTATACAGTTACATGTACTTGGAATGCCCCACGACGTTCATGTGCACATATTTCTAACCGTGATATTCTCCCTTAATCAATTTCTGTGTTGACTGGGTGACATTCTATTCGGTTTTGTTGGTGTAATATTGACTTCAATAACCTTGGATTCTCGTTGTCCCTTATGCCACATACTCTTAGAATTAATAAAATGAGAGTCGCAAAGAAAAAAAACAGTCGGTACAAACTCGGGTACAATTTACTAAAAACGACCATTCCCCCTAGAATATATTAACTAATTTGCGCCATTCTAATGAAAATATTATCAAATGCAAATCTTTAATGGAAAATTCTGATGAAACTATCCTCAAATAAAAAAAAAAGGAACAGAAATATTTTAGCTTTGATAACCGAGAACGTAAAATGCCAGGTAGTATAGAAAGTGAAAATTCTTCTTTTAGTTTTGGATTGTGTCCAAAAGATTTACACTTATTATCAACACAAGAACATGTAACTCTCGCTTTTAAGCGAACTTAATGTTCCGTGCATCAGGTTTTTTGTCGCCTTAAGGTTGCCAAATCGTAAAATAAATTAGTGTTTCTTATTACGAAATTTCAGTTCATCTTCGATAAATGTGCATGGAATTGGTAAATTTTAATGACTCCCGCTGATTTTTAATCATTTCTGTGTTTTTTTCTACGTATCCACCGAGTGTTATCAAGTTTAATTTTGAGGAAAGTACATAGCCCCCGCACATATCCAAATCCCGGGGCTTAAATTAAATTATAAGTAGAATTCAGTGTAACAACTACCAACATGGTATATGGATATGGAAGAGATAAGGAAGTTATGACAACCATAGTTACTTTCCTTAGAACATACTTTAGTGATCTGTTAGTCCCCGGTTTCTGACCTTACGATAATTGTTATATTCACGGAATAAAGTTAAAGCCCCAAATTGCATAATTATTAATACGCCATCAATAGCACAGTCTATGTAATCTATTAGACCCCCGTAACTTATTGGTATCCCTAAGAAGTACGATATCTGTATCATTCACAGAAATAACCCACAATAAATTAAACACGTTAATTATTACAGAGTCTGTTGTTGGTAGCTCAGTCAGCGATGCAGAACAGAGGGCCTGGTAATGAACAGCGTATAGTCGTATGGATTGTACAAAAAAAACGAAGTCTCGGGCACACAAGAACCCCTAACAGTTGGAATGCGAAATAGGAGTAGGGTGTATCGCCGTGAACCGGAAAAATTTGCTTCATAGCACATGACATGGCGTTTTCCCGTTTTCGTTATCCCGGATAGAATAGAAAAGTAGGACGTTAATCCCCCATTTCATTTTAATTTTAAATCAAGATTTAATTACAACCCAGATAGATAATGCTCTAACACCTTACACTTGATGTCTAGCTAAAGGTCTTTGTGTCGAGTGGACGTTAAACCTCCTTTTGCGCAAGCAAATTATTTAAATAAAATTGAAACCATATGTTAGTCTTGAAATGACCTAGTTTGTGTCGAGTGGACGTTAAACCACATTTCTCTCTCTTTCTCTCTCACTCTCTCTCCATCTAAAGGTCACTTTACTTCAAATGTTATCGCTCTTGTCTTTCAAAGCTTTTCGCACTTATAACACAACTGACGATTTTCTGTATAAAAATCTTAAAGAATATTTACAACCAAGATACACTAACATAATTAGAACTCGGAACGTCGAAGAATTCAAGCTTTAATCTGGAGTGCTGAGTGTTCAAACACGATAGAGTATCGACCGGGCCATAAACTAACCAAGGCTTTAGACTTAACTTAAGTCGTCGGTGCTAAGACTTTGACTTTATCTTTACAGTGTTCGAATCGATTTTAGAGCAACTCGGATATGATTTGTGAACGCCGTGAATTAGGGGAAAAAGAACCTATAAGATACGTTATTGATGGGCATGTTATCGATCCATATATTAAAAAAGATAATCAATGTTTGATGGATAGTGCGCTCTGAAAAGGGTCATTGGCTTATATACTTGACAGACTTTTTGTAAATATTCGTATTTTAGTTTTGTTAAATATGCCCGATGTGAGAATTAAAGAGAGAGGGAGAGAGAGATCATTTCGGAACTAACATAAGGTTTAATTTTATTTCAATAATTCGCTTGCGCTTAGGGGTCTTAAGCAGTGGGAGGAAACCGGAGGCACCAGAGAAAAGCCACAAGGATGCCCGATGGGAACCCCGCACCAACCCTAACTTTGTAACGTATAGTGTTGACTTCAGATGACGGTACGGAAGAATAATATATGTTAAGCTCTGTTCACAAACAAAAAGATACAAATTATCAGTCATAACTAAGTAGTAGTATGTCAGGATGAATACAGAACTGTTAGCTACGTGACCGTGACGCAGTACAACATAGCTCTCCTACCTTGGTGAGTCCAAATGATACGGAGTGTGTTGGCACTCCCTGGCACTAGCACGACACCAGTCATAATTGTTACGATTATCGATGATAATAATGTATAAACTATAAATGATTACACTGGACAAATAAAACCCATGTGGTGTCGACATACAGTGTACCGAAACGTCAGTGGTGCAGGACAGATGATCTGACAAGGATAGTGTCTAGTCCTTCGGGTAAAGAACACCGGACAGTTGGAATTCGAAATAAGAGTAGGCCGTAGCGCCACTGTCCAGGCAACATGTCCCTCATAGCACGATCCATTAGTCCAGTTGGTGCAGAAAACTGGGACGTTTAACCCCATTTCTTTTCATTTCATTTGTCTGAATTTTATTAGGTCAAACTGAATTCTATTGCGTCATCTCCTTTAAACATTTGGTTGATAAAACGCATTAAGTCTTTGTGCTGTCAGATCACGCAGACATGAACAAACGATTAATGTTCCGGACTCCTAAACGTGTGAAAATTATAGCTTTTGAAAGTGATAGCATGTATTAGCACTTGATGCTACAGTTGTATAGCAATTTACATGTAGGCACCTCCAAGAAATAAATTCTCATTTCGCCGAGAACTCTTGCGTAATTTAACAGCAAAAGTTACTCTAAATAGTACAAAAAATAAAAAATTCAGAGGAACAGATAATACTGGGATTGATTTGGTAACACGATTCATGATATTTTTTCGTTTTGGGTTCGAATCACCACAGATTAGATTTTATTAAAAAAATCACACAACAAAATTCTACATTAATGTGTACGTAAACGACCCTTGGTTAGGAGTAGGAGTTTTAGTTCTCAATTCTCACAATCTAATTAAAACTGATTTTGGGTTAGAATTTGCACAGATTGGATTTCAAATTAGTACCCACACAAAACAAATTATATTTTAGTCTCAAAATAAACTTGAAAGAGTATTGTTGTTTCATTTATGGTAACCAAATGAAAACATTTCGTTTCGTTTTATATGTCGCGACACATAGTTACCATAAAAAACGGAACGAAAATAACATCTAGTTTTGGATTTCTGGCTACATATCGATCCACTTTAAATATTGCACCAAATCAATGAATGAAAGCAATACATGTCTGTCGTCTCTAGCTCAGTGCCATCAGATCCTGCTTAGACATGGTATTGGAAATCAATCTCCCCGACTTTAAATTCCATTTGTGGATGTAGCTTCGTCCTGGCTGGAATCAATTAGACTAAACGATTACACGAGACAGAGAGATGTGTAGTAACGTGTGGTTAGGCCGCCATGGGATTTCTTTAATTGGGAAAAAGGGGGAGTATTACATTAGATTGTCTAGGTTAATGGGGAAATATTTTACTGAAACACTATAAATATATGAGTATCGCGCTTCATCACGTCGTTCAGTTAGGTCATGCTACATTTTCGTTTAAAAAGATATTGTTTAAAGGGGCATTAAGGGAATTTAGATAAAAAGCTCGTGAGAACTGTTAAAAAAGATAGCGTAAAGAGAATATGCTGGAAGTTTCCGTCAAATTGCTCCGCTATGACCCGAGATATTAGCGATGGAATTTTAGGCCTAGCCGCGATTATCATTACTAAAGTCGGTACGATAAAAAAAAAAGCAAAGCCCCGATTATCCATTTTGACGTTAAATTATCAACCAAAAAATAAATTCAAATCCAGTATATCAGACTAGCGATGATATCGAGGCCTTAAGAACGACCTGCAATATACAGATTTAGCTCATGCATAATATATGTTTAAAGCGGTGGACACACTAGCCGAATGATTCGGCCGAATCAATCGGCGTCGAAATTCGCCTAGTGTGTCCACTGTCATTCGGCCGAATTTCTAATCGGCCGAATGATTCGCCCGAATGAAACATGTTTGATATATTCGGCCGAATATTTATTCGCCCGAATTATATTCGCCTGGTGTGTCCACTTCGCCGAAGCATTCGGCCGAATGTAGAATTCATTAGCCAATCAGCACTCCTATCGAGAAATCACGTGATTGTTTGAAGACATAGACGCCGCCGTTTTTAATCATGTGACGTGAAAAGTGATGCAATCGACTGGTGAATCGGCCGAAACATTCGGCTAGTGTGTCCACCCATTCGGCCGAATAAAATTCGTCGCCGATTGATTCGCCCGAACGATTCGGCCGAATCATTCGGCTAGTGTGTCCACCGCTTAAGATAGCTCTATTCCTCGAGTACAGGGTACCTCGGTTTGTTCCCGTAGACCTTCCGCCTGCGATACCCGGCTTGGAAATCCCTCGGACTTCTTCGACCAACATCGGAGTCGAACCCAGGGACCGCCTATGTAGTGAGCCAGATCTTACTGTGTCTTCCACGCTTCAAAAGAAAGCAGCAAAATCGAGTCCAAAATTCATTAATTTTCTTTTTTTACATCCCGGGAGCTACACTATCTACTTTTCCTCCGCATTATCATCGGTCGATTGTATTATATACGATAATCAAACCTGTCTTTTATAATCTCACCGCTCAGACGATATTAACAAGTTTTGATATGGAACCATCCAAGTGGAAATGTTGCTAATAAACAACCTGCAATCCTCTGGTTAATAACGAGCTTCATAGCACACTCTGTTGAGTCTAATGTTTTCAGACTTGTTTTCGTCTGAGAGAATGTTTTAAGGCAAAACATAATTGGTTCCAAATTGAGACGTCTGAAGCCCATGGCACAATGTACGAACCAGAAGCCTCTTAGAATATTTGCAATGAGCGTATTGTAAAAGGAGTCAGTGACGTTCACATGTCCGTTCGTCTATTCCATGTATTGCAATGTTAAAGAAAACTTGTGTTTTTTGTGTGTGTAAATTTTTTTCTGTGATCTTTAATCGTCGACAAATAACCAGTATTTCGATAAGCGAAGAATTTGATTTGTCGATTCTGGATTAGCCAACTAATCAAAGCCCGTTATACAGAATATTCAGTGAGAGAGAGAGAGAGAGAGAGAGAGAGAGAGAGAGAGAGAGAGAGAGAAATAGGGTTTTACGTCCACTCAACACAACTAGGTCATTTCGGGACTAACACACGGTTTAATTTTTATTTCAATAATTCGCTTGCGCATAGGGGTCTTTAGAAGTGGGAGGAAACCAGAGTGCCCGTAGGAAACCCACGAGGAAAATTCAGTGAAATGTTTTGAAAGGCTTAGATTAACAGCACATTTGATTAGCTTTCTAATCAGCGTCAAAGGTATTATTATGTTGTCATCAGTCGTCCAAAACATACGTTTTCTTAAAACATGCTTCTAGATGTCACTGAAGTGACCAGCCAAACACACGAAGCGAAAATACTTTTAATTACTTTGCCTATTGACAAGGAATAATGAACATAGAAACTGCGTTTTCCTAAAAGGTACACCAATCTATTAACGTGAGAAAAAAACGCCGCAAGCTTAATGACATTATACGTGTAAATGACACCTTAATGGATGCCAAAAGGCACACGTACATCTTCCAAAAGCCTGAAAGCAGTTTAGCTAATGGTCACTATGTTAAAAGTGGACATCCTGGATGAAATAATTACAAACATTAGCAGACCCACAATAGCAAATAATATTTAGCATATAGTCTTAATTATTGATACTGTCACTTGGCCGTGCTGAAAGTCTGTGATACGTATAAACGACTTCTGCTATCGATAGGTTTGACCTCTAACTAACCCTTATTATAGTTATGGAGATCTGTTGATGCCGATATGTCATTAGTCATGTTACCTTCGCCACACAGAATCCATATAGAACTATGTCCAATTAAGGTATTTAAGCTAAAAGGAGGGACCTGGTTGGGGATTTCAACGCGTGCGCTGAATAAGATATGGTATCTATTTAAACCATGGATTCAATACGGCGTCTGTGCGTCACCTTGCAGATTTTCTCCGTGTAGTCCCAGTTTAAAGACATCTAATCGAAAAGAAATTATTGAAAAATTGAAATAGAAATGAACTGTTTGCTAATCCCGAAGTTCTCTCTCTCGATGAGTATGATGACACTATCCCGAAATTCTCTCTCTCTCTCCCCCTCTCTCTCTCGCTCTCTCTGAGAAACAAACATATAAAAGCTCTAATTTTATCATGATATTTACCGTTTTCCCTTCACTATTGGTGATCAAATTGTGAATTCGTTTTGTCATTACAGTTCCGTACACTTTAGAAACAAGTGAAGCATTGGGTAACTACCTCATTAGCTGTTTCAACATAGATGGGTGCTTTTCATCAATTCATTGCTTTCAGACGTTTTAAGACGCATAAAATCAATAAAATGGACGAGATTTAGGAGATAAAAAATAAATTCCTGGTAATTACTCAGGATTATTGAATTTTTTTTTCTTGCTATATTTAATGGTGCTTGTTAAGAAAAGTTATTGGCTAAAAGCTGTTCCTATGCGTTGAATATCTTTTTGTTTAAGGGAGAGTACACAATAAAGATGAGTGAGAGAGCGGGGGAGAGAGATAGAAGGGGGGGGGGGTAATTTCGCGCTTAAAGAGAGTAAAACGTCCGCTTGAAACATCCACTCAGAACAGACATTACGTCATTTTGGAACGTCCACGCGATGTTAAATTCAATGTAAACTAACACATTTTTATTCCAATTATTATTTTGGACCCAAGGTCTATAGCTGTAGACCAAGTGACACACACGGGAAAAGGATTAGGCAGATTACTTTTCCCCTAGCAAAGCAGGCTACATGAAGTGGCAGACTGGAGATAATCCCACCCAAACTTAGGGAAACGACCGTTTTCCCCGGAACGCAGGCTCAAAAATATCGGATCGAATCTGCGTTACTTGCATCGACGAATTGACATGCCATATCATCTAAAGCTTACCCGTTACAGAGCACTAGACCACAGACCCAATCTCTCAATCCTCAAGTGAATCGAAAAGAAAAACTTGAATTCTTGATAATATACAGGAAGTAGCAGACCGGAGATAACATCACCCAAGCCTAGGGGTGCGACGTTATACCCCGGAACGCAGGCTCAAAAATATGGGATCGAATCTACAGAGCACTGGACCACAGTCACCACAGACCCAATCTCTCCATCGAAAAGAAAAACTTGAATTCTTGAAAACATACAATGGAAGCATTTTGTTCCTGTATTCATGAACTAGAAGCAATAATCTATGGTAATTAAGAAATTGCTATGAATAAAACAATATTACTAGGCTACAGTTGAGCGATATTTAAATAGTTCGCAAATAAGCCATCTTATTTATTCGTCATTTCGTCTATAAGAAGGCTATTAGTATCGGTAGAACGGGTAATTTGTAACATCCATCTTACACGTCACTCTATTGATATCGTATTGGAATGATGAGTTAGATTTTTTATTTCTACCAGTCAGATATATTGGAACCATTTGAAGTAGTTGATTACTATTATCATAATTCTCAAGATAGCCAGTTCTTCGACATATTTATTGTGGATCATAATTAAATTTATTGATTAGCCGGTTTATAATTGGAGAATATCTGGAGAAACAGTATTTGGTATAAGTGGTGTGTAATATCCAAATGTAAAAAAAAGAAGATTTGTTAGCCATATTAAAAGGCACCACGTTTTCTAGAACTAGAAAGAGTAAGCATGCACTGTCATCTGCAGTTATTCTAAGACGATGGTGTTGAACTGCTGGTTTAAAGTTGCAATTTGATATTTTTAATTTATATTTTAAAATGTATTTTAAAAAAAGCCCTAAAATAGATGGTATCCATAAACAGTCCTACCTTGTTAAAGAATGACCCTATTAATCCTATAATTCACTATTGCCAGCTGCGAAAATGGCAAATATATCATTTTCAACTTCAAATTCCAACGTTTGAACACTTGAAGATAGCTAATGCATAGGAAAACAAGGGAGTTAGTTGTGTTGTTATTTCCTGTGTCAATGATTTTTAAAGGTTTGAAATAATGCCCATGATCGTATAATAGTGAGTTGATAAAATATTGAGCAAAAGACATAGAAATAATTATGTCTTGACTTTCTTAGAAAATATAAAATTCTCGCTTTAAATTTCGCCTAGCCCCCCCCCCCCTCCTCTCCGTCCGACATGGGGCTAATAATAGGGTTACAAGTCAGTTTTACGAGAGACTAACATATGGTTTAACTTTTTTTCAATAATTCGCTAGCGGTGCGTAGGGGTCTATAGCAGTAGGAGGAACCCGGAGGACCCGTAGAAAACTCACGAGGTTGGACAGGCGACCATACTCCTTGTCACTTCAACCGGGGATTCGAAAGCACGCCAGTTGACTCAATGACATCTTATGATACAGCGCGCACGTGCTAACCGTTCAGCCCCCCCCTCCCCGAGAACAAGTTGATAGTGTTTTTCGTAAAAGATCTCTTGATATTAAAAAAATCCAGAAAAGTAGGAAATATCTCGCCCTCGGTAAAATTCCACTCCTTCCACGTGCAGGTTTAACTATTTAAATACAATAAGATTGTTGGTTCAGTTGTAATAGTCCATAATATCTCCAGTGAATTAAATAATTTAATTTGTTTCAGAAGATTATGTCTTTGTAATAAACGTCATTTTTACTACAGTTTTATTCCATTAGTTTAGAGAGATCACTTGATAATTGGTTCCAAATCTATTGGCATGGACGCCAATCACAGAGGGACGTTCGGCAAATATTTGACATCTTTTGCGTTATTCTTGGATACAAATTGAACTTTATTTTATTGGGAAAAATAAATTAATATCCCCGATGACCTCAGTGCACGTGTCGAATCCATTCAACAAAGTCAGATTTATTGCTAATCCTTAGACAAATGAATCGCCATCTTGCCGACACATGCGAGAAAATTTTCTTTTATAGTACATTTGTTACTCATAATCAATTCCCTAAAATGTGTTAATTGTGTGCGTCTGGACAACTAATCTAGCATGTCAAAACGATATCCAGTATTTTATAGCGCGGAAAATCACGAAGAATGGTGATTGTTCGATTTGACCTGCATATGAAACTGCACTCATGTGATAAATTTTTGTAGGAATGTCTTCCATTGTCAGCGCATTACGTCATCATTTGTTGCTATGAATGATTGCATATTCTGATTACGATTTGCACAAATCTACTTGACGGAGAAATGCAATTGTTTGAGTACTATGGATGACATGTTAACGCGCACGCTCACTACAGAAATGCGCGTGTTGGCAGATATTTATTAGTTTTGAGCAGACGCCGTGAACGATGATTTGATTTCGTCACGATAATTCGATCCATGTTTTTTAAGCGTTGAAATCGGCGACTGTGTTTCGTTCAATGAATTAGCGCTTGTTATCGCCATTTTGTTTGTTAAATGAAATTAAAACGTACTTAAGCTGTGAATCTGCCTCCAGCAGTTATTATTTAATTGAGGGTGCCAATTTAGCCAGCAACACATGTCTTTTCTAGAACGAGTTTTCTCTGAATTCCTTTTCGCTGCAACTGCTACCAAATGTGACCCAGTAAAACTCTCACTTCAAGTTCCATGTTTTTAAAAACCAAATATTCTAGCTAGTATATAAACATTCATACCACGCATAATACTAATACTTAATAGTTTTTCCAGAAAGATGCTCTGCGGAGCGGTGGCAACACAGGTCGGTGTGTGTTTTGGGGGAGGGGGGCAAGATTTTGTAACGGCGCCGCAGGTAGTGCTAAACCAGGAACTGTAGATTGGAAGAAAACTCCTGTTTAATTTGGGAACGTTTCAAATGGGCCCTAAGGAGAAACGCTGCGGGGCGGTGTCAACACAGGTCGATGTGTGTGTGTGGGGGGGGGGCAAGATTTTGTAACGGCGCCGCAGGGAGTGCTTAACCAAAAACTGTAGGTTGGAAGTAAACTACTGCTTAATTTGGGAACGTTGTAAATGGGCTCAAAGGAGGAACCTCTTGGAAGGTTTGGGGGATTTTGAATATTTCTAACATTTTATTTTATATTGATAACTCCTATCTGGAGCCCTCGATGAGCCTTTCAATATTTTCCCAAATAATTATCATTCTCTCATCAATAAAATATTTGCTTTTGCGGAAATAAACCAAGTAGAATTTCATGGTGACATCCCAGGTATGTCTTTCTGGGTTGGGGGGGGGGGGTATGGGTGACTCAGTGGGTGGGTCTCTGGTTCACTAAACTGGACGTCAGGTGTTTGATTCCGGTGTTGGTTGATAAAGTCCAATGGGAATTTCCAACGTGATCCCAATTTTGTCAGTGGTGCTGGACAGAAAGTCGAGTTCAAATGTTCACATTGGCGTGGACTTAAAATAACCATTGGCAGGTGGAATTTTATATTAGAGTAAGTGTGTCCGGACAATATTTCACGTAAAGCAGAACAGCGGGATGTTAAACCTCATTTAATTTTATATGTAAACGCCAGTTGTTTATGTTTGGTTTGACATCAAGTCACAGAAAAAAGTACTTCTTTGAGAAAAGAAATCTTTACTTTGGTATGGAGACTAAGATGATGTCATGGATTTCTTTTAATTGCGGACCATCTTGGTGATTATAAGAGGCTTTGGATGAATACCAGAGAGGTGATGCATTCCATGAATTTGAGCAAATAAAATTTGTCCCCATTTTAATAGAATTCCCTCACGTGAAAGGCACCCTTCCATTTCATTTCCATTAGCTAATAAACGGTTTTAAAACATGAATTTTAAAACGACAGGGAGTCTGCCAAATTCTTAGCCATTAAGCGATCAAAAAATAAAGAAAAAACCCATCTGAAATAAATGAATAGTTTTTAATTTAATTCATTTCGAAATGGGAGACATGACGAATTTTAAATGCATTTTAAGCCAAAGGATTTCTACAGTTGATGGAAATCTTTTCACAATATTTAATGACGTATTTGGACATGCGTAATCGATGGTTTGTTTTTTCCTGCATTACTGTGATTATTCTAAAGTTTTAAATTGGAATTTTACAGAATTTTACGCCTACTTCAGCGTCCATAGAGATCTCATTTAATGTTCATCATTATGCATGTGTCGTAAAGTATTCACTTGGGGATTCGGTAAATTTAAAGACTTTGCAATTGCTATTGCCATGCCAATTTCCCTTTCATAAGAACTGGCTCTTGGTAATTTGTGTTGTGTACTTAATGTCCAATATTATAAAAGATTTAATGGCAAAATAAATCTGTTGATTTTCCAGGTCAATCGGCTTAACGTAAATAAATAAATGCTTTTAGCTATTAGAGTAACATTTTCTGGATATTATTTTAATCGTTATTTGTTTGGATTTTTTTTACGTTCAAAATTGGTAATTTACTTCATCGACAGCCTGATTCTTGATACATGCATATCGAGAAGCAAGCATAATTCAAAGAAAATACTGAACAGAGGTGAAACAATCCACAATCTCGCAGTTTATTACTTAAAGATACATTATGGGAGATTAGATAAAGAGCTGGCAGTCATCACTATAATAGTAATAACAAATATATAATGTTAAGGGGATTTGCTGAAACTTTCAGTCTAATTGATCCTCTCTGAAACGAGATTTTAGCGATTGGAAACTCGGCATATCCACATTCATGATAACTCGGTACGATAAAAAAATATAGTCTCGATTATCCATCTTATGATTAAATCATGTATGACCGTTGAGCAGCAAACTGGATCTAAATCCATTAAATATCGCATTTCAGTTCCTAATTTTTATCATAACAATTGGAACACGTGCTTAATACCGGACTTTATACAGGGATTAGACAAATGTCTTTCAATAATTTGTAAAGTAATCGCTTGTGACTTTATAATGTTTTCTCTATTAAAAATCACCCGTCTTCATAAGCTCATCCCCGTTTCATTTTATTTCATTTTCATTGAAAATATACTTTGAAAATGTCGCCCGTCGCGCTGTATTATCAGGGGAAAATAATAACTTTTTATCTAACAAAATATGTTTCCAATATTTACATAATGTTATCTTTAGATAGCTTTATCAAAATAAATAAAACATTGTCTTAATTTCCCATCAGGCTTTGGTGAAAATGAAACCGATATTATCCCGCAGTTAATATTGTTCTAGTTACAATTTGGCCGAACAGGGGACATTCTTGTACTATAGACTACACGCAATTAGTTGTTTAAAACAAGTGGATATCTTCACAGGGGTCTTAATATCCCATCAGCCAAAATTAAAGATGGTTGCCGATAATTTAAAAGAGAAAAATATTGTCATGTCGAGCAATCGTGGAAGCCTAATCACTCCCTTGTTCAAAGACAATATCTAGCAAAATCGATCAATTCTTTCAACCTGAATTGGTCGGGGGATTTGTCCAATTTGATAACAATTTATGTCCAATTTGTTCGGGACTTGTTTCGATTGGTATCCGTTTAATTCGTTTTTTGGCGTCAATGTCTTGATTGTCCAGACACTTATTGTTTTCTGGATAAACTCATAACACCCACTTGATAAGAAAATGTATGTAATTTGTTTGAAATATTGCAGATGCCTCTTTCATCATTCTGATTATTGGGAAGTGGTTTTTGATTGTTCGGTATAAATATATAATACAAGCTAAATGTTAAAAGATTGAATTGTGGAATGGTGTAGTTAAAAATTGTTTACAATAGGGATCATGCTACAGCCAATGATATGTTTCGATTTCTTTGTTATAACAGTTTTTAAGGCAAACATAATTTCTATATTTTCTGTAAAAGTCATTTTCTCAGTCACTATTTATGATAAATAGTCATATCTCACACGTGACACTGTGCTTCTTGTGAATCGTTACTTTTGTTTGTATCTTAATGCCTGGATATACAATTTTAATGATTTTAGTGTATGTCTTATATTTGCGATCTATACTATAGTCATAAGGCTCTGATCAAGATCACCCTAGCAACAAAATTAATCTATGTAGGCTATGTCATCAACGTGGTTACAAATACATAGGTCCGTATCATTTAGTATCTTGGGATTATCGCACTGCTTAGAATCCCCATTCCTGGCAGCAGACCCCGAAACGTCTACGAGAGAGCCGTCTTCGAACGTTGCCAGAAAAAAAAAACGTTTAAAGTAGCTTATGTCCCTTTAACAATACCACGTTGATTTTGTAATTGATTACTGTTAAGTATCGATTCTGCATGACTTTCACACTGCTCTTTCTACAACGTTTTATGTAACTATGAATTAGAAATATCACGTTGACAATTTTTACTATATACGCTTTTATTTCCAAATTTTCGCCAAATCAGTCATTATACAGCTTAGTCAGCGGAATAAGACACACGGTTAGTCGATTATATTCATTTAGTTGCTGGATGGTGAGATGAGTCACCATTAATAAGAGCAGTTTCTTCATCGATCGATGTGACTGGAGAGCATGTCTGCTCTCTTTAATAATTCATAACATCATTGTAACGACCACCAGTTGGCGGGAAAACTGATGTCAACGCCAATTAAAGATTGCATACGTAAATAACAGTCAGACCATACCGTTTTTGTACTAAATTGCCCATTTGTTTGCTTACGGCAATGAAGATGGATTGCCTTGCAACGTGTAACAAAAATGCTTTACGAATTATAACAATTGTAGCAAGGAAAATGGTGACAAGAAACAGAGATCGGCAACAATTAAGGCCTGAATTACTGTCGATTATTGGCTTCTGTAAAGAAAATTAGACTAGTTATGGTCTTTACCATAATTATGACGGATGTTTAAGCATTTTTAAATCTTTAAAAATTCGTTTGAATACACTAAAAAGTAAAAAGAAACGAAAAATAACAGAATCAGACGTAGAGTTCTCAAAAGATAATATGGTAATAAATGCTATAGATAATAACAAATGGTATTCTATTTAAAGGCATAGTACGTCAGATTGGTCACTTTACATATCCCAAAAGGCACACGCTTTCAATCTGTTTCACAGAGAATTACGAAAGTCTTCTAATATCTATGTAAAAGATGACTGTCTTCAACTTGCAATTACACCACGCGTCAATCATTGGCTCAACGTGCATTGTTTACATAAGACGTAACTGGTTCGAGTCATCGAGTGCCATTTGTATGAAGCGACTCGATGACCGAGGCAAGATATATCCCATGTAGGAGAATACCACCGGTGTGGACTGGAATCCAAAGACATCCAATTCCGAACATAACTAATTAGACAAAACAGTAACAGTAAAAACTGAAACGATTGAATGTAAATCAGTTTATATACATTCATTACATTGCTATATGCGTTGCGACATTTTTGTGTCCATTTCTAGTTACCAAAGAATAACGATTTAACCCCTTTAACGGTATTTTTTTTTTTGTTGAAACGACTGGCATAAAAGAAGTCTTCTGTTTTAGAACACAGGTTGGCAATGATAAAACATTTAACCAAGATATACCATACATAACCAGAAATGTTATAACATTGCACAAGGTGATATTTAGCCATTTAATCAATGAAAATAACAAAGGCATACCGACTGTTTATGTTACAAGTTTAAATATCACTTCCGGCGCCGTATGCAAGAAACATATGGTATACCATGATTTAATAGAGTAGTATGTTAGCGTGTAATATACGATATACTTTGACCTGTGTGACCTTATGTTATATTAGTGCTATTAAACGTGTGTAACATATCTTAGTGAGAGTTGATTAACTCTGTGATTATATCATATAAACAATGTTAATGATATCTCTTTAATAACCTATTGGACATCAACAAGATGGCCGAGTATAATTATCAAGATGGCGGAACTTCTTGTTTAAAGGTACACCTGATACGTTATGCTGTATTCTAGATCACATAGCAAATTTAGAATAACATTTGGATACGTGAGTGTACTCCCTAGTTAAACGTGTAAAATTCGTTACTTCAACAATGAATACCCCCAAATAAAACCGACGTTTGAAAACACTAACTGCATTTCCATTTGTTTGTATAATGCTATATGCAAATTACTTAATGAAATAAACTAAACCGATTTTCAAGATACAGAGAGAGAGAGGGGGGGGGGGCTAAGAGAAAGGTTTATTCGGGCATGTCAGCACAAGGTACATTCATATTTTTATACGCCCACATTTTCATGTGGACGTATTATGTCGTCGCCCCTGTCCATCCGGACGTCCTTCCGTCCACCATTGTTTGTGGACCCTCTACAGGTCACATTTCCTTTCCGATTTTGACGAAACTTAAAATATAGCTTTATCCCCAAAAGATCTCAGCTGCTTTCGATATTGGCAAGTATCGGATCGAAACTTCATGGATTATGGCCCCTGATTGTACGAAAAATCACGTTTTTAGCTTGTGGACCCTATAGAGGTCACAATTTTGAGCCGATTTTAATGAAACTTGACGTGCATGCTTATAACCAAAAGATCTTGGTTCCTTCCGATATTTGCGCCTATCGGAACGTAATTTCCTGAATTATTGCTCCTGATTGTCCGAAAAGTCACCTATTTTAGCTTGTGGTCCCTCTGGAGGTGACAATTATTATCCGATTTAAAAACCCGTTCGATTATATCACCGTTTCACCCTAAGGCAGGTTGAGTTCGAAATTCGGGAAAATCAGACCTAAATTGCCATACACAATTGCCGCCGTTCGTACGCGAACACTGTTTAAAAATGGTATATCAAGGTTGTGGACCCTGTAGAAGTCACAATTTAATTTTGATTTTGATGAAACTTGAATTGCATGTTCATAACCTAAAGATCTTGATTCTTTTTTCGATATTTGTGCATATCAAATTGTAACTTAATGAATTATGGCCTTTGATTGTAGGAAAAATCACTTTCAGTTTTGCTTGTTCTCTACCAATCTCTCGAAAATGTGGGCGTATCCTGCCTGGCAGTGCCAGCTTACTATCTTTTACAGACTCTGAAGCACTGGGAATTAAAGAGGTCCGCGATAGGATTTGCGTATCAGTTGGGATTTGGACGCCCTGTGCTCTGTTTTACAAGTATGTTGTTTACCAAACTATACTACTTTCCATCTGCCAAATGGTACCAAAAGCGCGCGATTTTCACTTGACGTCATTGGTATTGCCCCTCTGTTTTATTAATTGTTTAGGATGCAGTGGGGCAATTTGTTTCACTAATTGGCATGCCAGTACTCCGAGAAACCCCAGTTTTCCCTATAGCCTACTATTGATGATCAATGCCCATGAGAGAGCATACCCAATCAATACAGCTCTGTTAATAAAAGATTTGATGACTTGTTGACATGTCAATCAAAACAAAACAGCGTGACCTCAGCTTGCATTTTTGTCTGAGGAATGGCCCATTAGTAACGTCATGTAATTTACCTGGAGTTAAAATCTACAAATCTGTCAATCACCTAGTCAGATGATTTATACCCCGCAAGGCGATTGGTCAAGTTAGGTCAAGTTTATTTTACATACTCAGTCATCCAGTTCATAATTTGCGTCATTTAAAATTTGCTTAGATGTCTGGATGACAAATACGATTGCGTGATATCACGTAAAGATTAATGTTTTTAACTAAAATACCTTTCATCTATTAGGTCTGGTCTTTCGTGACAATTCATATTGGATTTACTGTTCATTATCTATCCGACGTTTTTATACACGCAATATACGGTGTGAAACATCCATGTATGTAGCGGACTGTTTTGATTTATTTTGACAATCAAGTTAAATATGTAATAGCAAAGTCTGCCTATTGCAGGCCTTTGTTTGGGCCTTAAATGTTAAATAAATTATAAATTAGATATTTATTAACATGAGTCTCAATTTTAAGTGACCATTTAATGATTTAATTGAAAAATCGAGACTCGACTCGAATGGTTAATACGGTAGTTACGATTAATGCAAACATTTATTATCAAAACTACAACCATTGATGACTTGGCTCACAATGAAATTTTTCATCATATTAATTTTGTATTATCTATTTTTGAAATATTACAGCGAGAACGGTCAGCTCTGTATCTAAGTCTTACATATTATGCCCCTTTAATTGTGCGAGATAGTGTGTTATGTTTCAAATTGTTTTGAATTGTTTTGCTTCGATTTTTTTTTGTTTTCTACGTGAGAGGCAGTTTATATTTAATCAGCATAAATATAAATTGTCTTAATGGTGTTTTAAAATATTGAAAAGTTGTACCCCGTATTTCACTTTATTCCATAAGACATTACCAGAAGCAGAATGGATCTTATATCGACCGGGCATCCTTTACTTAATGGGTCGGATTGCTTGTTTCTCGTCAACAATATTTGTAACCCATTCGTCAACACACATTTACCTGATGGTTCCTACCCACCTGTCACTGCCAACATGCCCGTATAGCCAGCCCAGTCCTGGCGGGGAATTTAAGATTATTACAATGGACATGTTAGTCACTGATCAATGTCTTATTGTTATTGTCCGTCTTTAATGATCTCAAGACATTACGATATTGACCACCGATTGATCAGGCCAACTACGCGTGCCGTCATGGTAACAATCATTTATCATAGTATATTAGTAGGGGATCAAAGTTCACCATCTATTGGCAAATTGTAACTGACTCAGTTTGATGGATGATACATATGGGGGAGATCTATTTACTTTATATACGTTAATGTATCAATTCATTTGTTTTGATCAATTCCTAGGTTGGGTATAAATTAATTGATAGGCTTATACCCCAGAGGGGATGACAGAGTTCGGACTGTGTGAGAGAGAAATGGGGTTTAACGTCCACTCGACGCAAACTATGTTATTTCGGGACTAACATAATATGGCTTTTAATTTTATTTCAATAATTCGCTTGCGCGTAAGGTTTTTTTTAGCAGTGGGAGGAAACCAGAGGATCCGGAGAAAACCCACGAGGATGGACAGGCGACCCTACTCCTTGCCGCGTACAGAGTTCAGACTGTAGTATTTACTATGGGTACTTATTGAAACTAGTAGTTATCTCATCCTAATGTATATAATTTGATCATTTCTTTCGTATAAGTAGAACCTCTAATCCCCCCCTTTCAATTATAGTGATAGTTTGATCTCTAAAATGGTTCAGTATTATCAATGCACATGAAGTTAAATGGGGTTTAGCGTCCTATTTTCATCCACCGACATGTAGCGTGCTATGAGGGCAAACACTATTAAAGGGAAGAACTTCACGCTAAACCATGGATAGAGACCGCAGATGGACAGATTGTCGAATAATACTTTCAGGAAATATACATGTTCGAAATATCACACGACTTTAATAAACATTGTCATCTCCACCAAATGATAAAATATTTAGGACTGGACTAACATATAACATAGTCTGTAACGTAATGAAATACAAAATTAACTGTAGGCACTAAATTTGTAGTAGCCACTCAAAGGCCCGATAAATTGATTTATGACAATGGATCGATGGACTTCATTTATAAAATTAGTGTAGTATTTCAACATACATATACTCATAGATGGAAGAAAACGGATGAGTAATGGTTTTGTCTTAGATTCATTACATATACAAGTTTGTCCACGTAGTAAGACTGACGTCTACGTCTTGGCTGGACACCCTATGAGGATATTTTTGATAACGGATAGCAGATATTTAGATGACGGATTTGTGGATAAATGTTTATATTAATTACAAGAAGTTTGTGTAATATAAATATTTGTTTTTAATTGTGAGTGTGTTTGAGAATTTGAGTGTGTTATACGTAGACTATTCGCTATTCGCGTCCGCTTCTCGTCTTGCGACTAGTTAGTTATTGTGACCGAGATCAGCCGTTCATGTCCACAACTTGACGAAGCTCGTTGGAAACCTGCTATTAAACAGGGCGAATGGTTCAGGTTGGACACGTTAGCGTGCACACAAAAGACCCCTTGATAGTAGGGGCGCAGTCCAGGAAATATCTATCACCATAACAAAGTGCATGGGATAAGTCCGTCTTCATTATAACGGCTTGGTTATACAATTTGGGCGTTCAATTTCATTTCATTTCGCTGGAAACCACCGGGTTTTTCCATTGAAACGTAACGACGACTATAATTATCTTGTACAGGTCATCAGCTACCCTGATTATTAATCTAGTTAATATTAACCCACATGACAGATCATTGGCTGATTTATAATTCTGGAACTTTTCGTTTTTCAGAGAAAAATGGTAAAAGTAAAGAATACTATGTTAAATAATAAGCTTTATATTGAACAGGTGAGTCTTGTTTTTCTCAAGGTTAATAATTTTTATCGAAGGGTACATTACTTCCAATGGCTGAGAAAAATAAAATGATAATGATTTTCCGGAAAGGTTTCGTTTCTTAACGCGGTCAAACTGGATCTCTTCATTTATGCCTGTCGTCAGACCATGACTTTTTGCTGGAGCAGGACGAAGGGTATGACAAGAACCAACGTCTGGTCGTCCTTATGGCATGTATATCCGTCTTCAAAATTCCTAATTGAGCAGATAAGTAGCAAGTTTTTACATTTGACGTTTTTCGTTTTCCGATTCAATTGTACTAGTTTCGACGGAACGCTAATCAGACGTGGATAACACTGCCATATACATGCCTTGTTTGTAATAGACGCCGAAGTTAACAATGTGTAAGACCGGAATTAACATAAGGAGCAGCTAAATCGCTAACATTTGGGACATAGTAATTGACAGAAGTTGGTCGCAACGCATATGATACTGTAATATGAATGCATATAAACTGATTTACCATCAACGGTTTCCATTTTGACTCTAATTTCAAATCAGTTATGTTCCACGAAATAAGCCAGCAGACTTAATCGAATTCAAATTTCTGGCGTCTTGCTATTCCAGTCTACATAAGCCGTTTGTTTTGGCGCAATGTGTCTAGCCTCGTTCCCCGAGTCTCTTGCTAGAACTGGGGATGCAACGCATTATGGTACACGGATTGTGTACCAATGGTAAAATGTTTATTTTGTCTTAAATACTGGATATCAGAAGCCCATCTTTTTCCGGTAGGATCACAGCATCAATATTGATTTAAATTGACATATAATTCGTGTTTTCAATGTCGAAGATTTTGGTTGATATTGAGTTAGAGACTTAGCTACTTTAAAAAAGATATATGAATAAACTGTTTATCATCAAATTCAATGATTTGACGTCTTCCAAAATTTCTGACGTACATATTTTGTTTTTGTGACTCAGCTAACAATGCATATAGTGAAGGTATTTATAGATTTTATTAAGCTATATTTAGACATCAGTTGTATTTTTTGAAAATGTTTTGATTGTTATCAGGCTCATTATTGACGCAATCGATATATCTTTCTCCATTAAGGATATAGAAATATTGAATGGAATGAATGGCACGCCATGATGAAAGTAGGGTAATAACAGACAACTAGTAAAGTGATTGTTACGTAGTATCAGGCTGAAATCGTGCATTCGTAATTCGCAGTCTGTACTTTTACATTGTTATTCCAATAACCCAGAAGGGTAGAAGGCGACCTTATCCTTTGTCAGGTACAAGCTTGGGATCACAAAACTAAGTCCAAGACCCCCCCACACACACACACACACACCCTACGAAAAAAATCATCATGTAAAATCTATGACATCGACAATATTTTAAGGTGGGGGCGCAAAGAGGTCTTGGCATTTTAGGTAAGCAAAAAATCTAGCAACATCTTCAAAATTAAAACCGCCATTCGTCTTAATTGTCCAAATTACTGTCTAAAATCTTCTATTTTTGGTGATATCCACGGTGACCGAGTGAGTAAAAGAGCCCTTGGCAGCGGAATTCGAAACAAGATTAGGCCATAGCAACGTTGTCCAGGCAAGATTTCCCTCAGCACAATGTGTGGTGTGTTAGTCTTCATTTACCCGGTTGGTGCAGAAAAGTTGTCGGTAAACCCCATCCCATTTTCATTTCCTTATTTTTGTTAGAATAATTGTCTGAGACAATAGGTCTTTAACTAATGTTTTTTTTTATTCCTGTTAGTTATTTCAAGAAAGATCGTTAAGAACGTTTAAATTTATTTACTGATATATTTTGTACTGTCAGTAATCCTACAAATTTGATTTCTGCTGACAGAGCAAATACTTATAAAACGCATTAAGTTACAGTTAAAACACATTAATTTACAGTTAAATACGAAAATATATTTAGGTTTGAATCTTCGTTTCTATAATGCCACAGCTTGTTGGAGAAACTGCGTAGATCAGTTGAAATATCGAATAGCTAACATCTAATAAAGTGGCTATTATTGTGAAAAATCTTTCTTTAAAACAAAGTTCAGGCGATGTATAATTTATTACGTCTAAGGAAAGAAATTGTCAGTCGCAGTATTGTTTAGAAAACTATGTAAAGCGAAATAAACCAACCTAAATACCGAAATGAAATGGGGTTTAACGGCCTACATTATTGTACCAGTGTTCTGGCCTACTGTCAATGGTTCTTTTACGTACACGCCAATGTGTGCACGGGACCTCTTGTTTCTGTCTTATCCGCACGACTAGACACTTTCTTGCCAAGCCCTAAGACCTGCACCACTTACCTCGGACCCGCTGGTTAGTGATTCAGCAACCTACCTAATGAACCACCACGGCTACAATATAAACCAAACTAAACAAAGTAGAGTATATCGTGTCGAATGATCGTGTAGGGAGGGCATACATTTGTTTAATTGTTGAATTCAAGTAATGGTGTGACTCTTTCCGCCCAACGGGGGGGGGGGGGGTGCTGAATGGTTAGCGTGCGCGCGATGTATCATAAAGCCTGTCATTGAGTCAACTGGTGTGGTTTCGAATCCCTGGTTATACGTGGCAAGGAGTAGGGTCGCATGTCCAACCTCATGGGTAAACTCCGGGCCCCCCCCCCCTGTTTACCCTAACTGAAAAAAGACCCCTGCAAGTTTGTGTCGAGTGGACGTTAAACCCCATTTCACTCTCCCCGTCCAATCAACTTGTCATAAATCGAGGAGTTCTAACACTAGTTGTAACCTTTGACCTAAATGTTATCCTCCATGCATCTCTCTCCAGCTTCTGAAGCCAACTCAAAATTGTCTCGTATTGTGCTTTTTGTACCAATTGTGGCCGAGAAAGTTCATCGGGATTTTCCGGCGTGGCCCACTTGTCAGTGGTGCCTGACAGAGGACCCGACAAGGGACAGCGTATAGTCATTCGGGTGGGGTAAAACAAGAGATACATTGGCATACACGTAAAATAACTCTTAGCAGTTGGAATTTGATATAAGAGTAGACTGTAGCGCCGTTGTCCAGGCACGATTTCCCTCACAGTACACTGAATGGAGTATGCCCGTCTTCAATAACCCAGTCGGAGCCGAACAGAAGGTCTTTCAACCTCTTCCCATGTCATGTCGTTGTCCTTTTGTTTTAAAATTGGAAAATGTATATATTTATAAAAAAGAAACAATGATAAAAAGCCGCCTCATTTAGATCCTCTTTGTATTTTGCAATACAGTATGGGAGATACGCATGTATCAAAGTGCATGCTAATGTGATTTATAGTAGCTAAATTAGTTTATGTTGGCTTGCATAGAACATTAAAGGTTTTTTTATAGAATAGCCGGGTTCGTACAATCTGGGATAATTGACATAATAACAAGTAGTTCAGCGGTATATGCCTTCAATTAATCTCATTATTAAACCTTAAGTGGGGAGAGAGAAATGGGGTTTAACGTCCACTCGACACAAACTAGGTCATTTCGAGACTAACATATGGTTCAATTTTATTTCAATAATTCGCTTGTGCGTGGGGGTCTTTAGCAGTGGGAGGAAACCGAAGAACCTACTCCTTGTCAGGTACAACCGGGGAATCGCAACCACACCAGTTGACTCAATGACAGACTTTATGATACAGGGCGCACGCTAATCATTTAGCCATCCAATCCCACAAACTTTAAATAACCACGAAAGATGTTGTTCCAAGCTGTACACTCGGTTTGGAAATAGAGCGGTTGGGTGGCGGAGTTGCCTAATGTGTTCGCTGTCCTCAATGCAAGAGTCGGGGCTTAGACCCAACGGTTGTATTGTTACTAGGAATCAGGGCTCTGTTTCTCGAAATTTTAACTAAAGATAAATCCAAATTTTAGTAGATACTTCAATTTTAATTGGCTAAGCACTGAAATCAATCTAATAGTATCCAATCAAATTACTAAAATTTGGATTTTTATCTTAGTTAAAATTTCATGTAACAAACCCCTGATCTTTTGGTGTTTCTTCGGCACTGATTCATCAGTCAACGAACGCTGCTAACAAGGAAGTAAATTATTGAAATAATCTCTCACTCTTTCTCTCTCTCTCTATCTTTCTCTCCCTCATTCCCCCCCTCTCTCTCTCGGTTGTCTATTTCATGCATAGGCCTATGTATAGTACTTATCTGTAGAATGATCAGTTTTAATGTTTTGTCTGACTGCTCATATTTCACTTTATGTTGATTATTCGTCTGCTCGTTGGATGCACGCTAAGGTGCATCTTCAAATCTGATTCAACTGGCAAATTCTACATTATTTAATAGAGTGCATTGGTTGGTGGTTTAAATGCGTATTCTGAAATCACTTTGCTCTCGATTATCACATGTGTGTCGCTGTGAACTTTGGTTAATGTATCGTTCGTTGTACATAGGCTGCCATCACAATACCGGGGATAAATTACTCATCATGTTATTTTATTTACGTACGACATTGTCGTCTGCTTGTGTACCTAGATCGATAATGGCGGATTTGGCTGCTGCTGACATTTAGGCTACTGTTACATTCTATGTTGGTTTGTACTAATAAAATGATTCTACCTTCGGATGTTGGCATGTGACACCGAATGGAGGTTATGCGACTCCTCGTTCTTTGGTAATTCAATTGTTTTGCATTTTGTGCTGGAATGTGTAGCGAATTATTGACATTGACTGGTAGCTGGTTGAACGTTCTGCGTTTTGCGAATGTTATAAGCTCATTGGAAATTCCTTTGGAGAATATGAGGTATGTCGTTGGTTTTTTTTTATTATTATTATGTAAAAAAAACAGTACTTGAGACAAGGACGAACGGTTAGCAATTCGGAATAGAGACTATAGAGTGTTCTGACTTGCCAGGTTTAAATTCTGGTGCTCAGGATCATTAACGTGGCCCAAACCGATCCAAACAACCGAGGTCTTCTAACGTAACGTCATATGACATTTTTTTAGATCATTGCACTTAAGTAATTCCAATGTCAGTAAGTATGTTATGTTTAAAGAATTTTCATAAAATAAATTGTCATACTGCCAAGTTCATACCTCAAATAAGCAAACCATAATAATAAATCTGCTAGCTCTTTGGTTCCCCCCACCACCACCTCCTCACCAATTTCCATATTTCAGTAATCTTTGTTGGTCACCTGAAAATTTATTGCTGTGACTCAGAGTTCAATCAACATGTGACAGGATGTGCTTACTCTGTCTAGAACACACGATACCACTTCTCACGTCGATTTGTGTTTTGATATTATGACTGCATTAAAACCGATACTTCTGATCAAAAGCTTTACCCAATGTCATGAATACAAATATCAGAGATTTGAAAGCCAATACCTATTGGAGTATAATTGACTTTCTGTGTATAGGATTAATCGTATTATTTGTTGTCAACAACAGTAGGCCATGCCAGTAATGCCCAGTGTTATTGTCCAGACAGCTAGGCTATAATCCCTAAAACGTCATAATAGTTATAGAAATATTGACCTCTTTTGAAGCAGTTGACTTTTCGCTCAGTCATAATATTTTGTTTTAACCTCGCTATGTCTGGAATGTTAGGTCAATAAAGTCTGCCATTCATTCGGTCGATCGACGTTTTTTTTGGTTGTTTTTTTTTTCTCGGGTTGATGGTACAAAAAGTAGTTGGCAAGCCTGAATCATAGAAAAAACGACGCCAATATATATAGCTAGAAAATCAGTTAGCGTTTTTGACCTTAGACCGTGCGAAAACTGCTAAAGACCCCTACCCGCTAGCGAATTGTTGAAATAAAATTGAACCATGGATAAAAATCCCAAAATGACCTAGTTTTTGTAGAGTGTACCTTTCAGTTAGATTTATATCCTAATTGTTAGTATGCAACTAAAGCCCACCGGAGTTCAAAAGAAAAGTAGAATAAAAACGCCGCTTCCTCTTCCAGATCTGTCCATAGTCAATTCATTTAGTCTCAGTTAAACCGAAGTATTGGAATAAAGAGTCTTAAAACCGCGTTCCTGCTATGTCCATTACCTTGTTTTTTCACTGACATAATCTGTATAATCTTTTGATCATTAGAATCTTATTACATCCAGTTGTAAACTTGAATATCACAAAGGTCGCGCCATTAAACCATTTAACTCTATTCCTTTCAACTCACTTTTTTCTTTTAATCAATGACGCACACAGACTCGCTCAAAGAAGTCGTCGACGGTACCAAATGGCTTTCTTATTTTTATAGCGATTTTGACGGAGATTTCAAAGTCAGAATTTTGTTAATAAGGAATTAAGGAATTTGCTGGCCTTTGGATATTCCACTGTTTGTTTCAGACATGAAAGTGCAATAACATTTATGCAATTTATTCAATATTTTTTTGTCTTGTTTCACAATAACGACTGTACTAAATACCAAAAGAAATCCGAAAATATCCGAGCAACAGATTTAATTGGCAGGCCTATAAACCTTACACTAATTAAGCCAGCATCGTTTAAATATAAATATTTGTAGAATAACTGCGTCTGTATTTGAGTATACATGAATCCCCCTTTTGGAAAAAAATGGCGTCTCGCTGTGCATTGTGTGAGAGCCGTGGGTAAACTCGGGAGAGGACGACCATTGCTTTGCACGTGCCTCCTGTCTTTTGTCCTCGTGCCATCAAACGTCAAAAGTTGAATTCCATTTCAAAACTAAGGTCACTCAATCTGGATTTCCTACCTTTCATTAAGAATGCGCAGATATCAAAAGCATAATAAGCTGCACCATTTAAGAGAATTAATTAACAGCGCAAATTACACCACGATGGCTGTCGTTATCAGAAAGAAAATGACAACGAACCAATTAACTTAGTGAAAAATTGATTTCTGCGGATGAGGATTATTCGCTGCAGGGATGTTTACTTCAGACTTCCGTTAGACTAGTCGGATTACTTCCGGGGTTATTAATGAAATGGAATCACAGTTCATTGAGATTGCGACATGATCTTGCAGACGTGTAATGACTGTTTGGTCCGATTGCTATCGATTAGTTTCCATAAATAAAGGTTAATTTGATGGAAATGGATGTTTAGATCCATCCTGTCGATACATCTTGGTTTGTTTTAATCGGTACAATCGCCCGTATAATAGAAAACATGACAACCATTAAAAATAAACATGGATGTCCGCCATTTTGATTGTTCTTCCCTTTACAATAATTATCGTGATTTGTAGGGTGGGGGTGGGGTACCTATATAGCATCACAAATGTGTTTGATATGCTAACTTATGTCTCTGGTAAATTCTGGGAGAACACCACAGTAAGTGTTAACTAGAAAGAGTAAGAAAGCATGCCATGCCTCTTTTACTACAACAGTCATTAACAATTAAGTTACTTAACAGATGGTAACCACACTACACCCATCTTTCACCAGTCAACGTTTTTAAATCCAAAAATGAGAAAGGTAGGGAAATAGGGTTTAACGTCCATTCGATACAGACTAGGTCATTTGGTTACTAACACATGGCTCAATTTTACTTTAATAATTCACTTGTGCGAACGGGTCTTATACGGGGGAAAACCGGAGGTTCTGTAGAAAAAAAACCCACGGAACTAGACATTACACTTAGCTACGTCCTAAATACTGAGAAGTGTACTAATAAGAACGTAGATTAATAAAACAATTGTCATGATTGCAACCTCGTGGATCTTTCTTTCAGTTTTTATCAAGAACATAAAAACTGCTGGGATTCGAGCCCTGTTTTATATACAATTACACAAGCGTCATCTTATTGATCTATACCAATCAATTGAATTTAATTCTGTTTTTACCTTTCAATTAACTGATTTTTTTAAAAATAGAACTATTTCATTTAATTCTAATCTCACGTGCCACCACACTGAAATAACATGTTTCCATGACATCAATGACATGTTGACATGCCAACCACGTGTTGACATAGTCACGTGATAAAGCATGCACGACAGAATTCCTAACATGGCGCTTGATACAAAAAAAGGTCGTTTGTATGGCCAACTGTTTTAAGACAAACTAACTATCGTCATTTTTTAAACTACAATGTTTTGTTTGTGGTAGATTAGGATAGTGAAATTCATGTTGGGGTAAACAATTTGTTGTGTTGGTAATGTTGTTGTTCTTGTTTATTTACGATTGTTAGCCCAGACCTTGGCACTGAAGAAATGCTTGACCTACGTCAGATACCAAATAATTGTTTCATTCCTTACTCATTTAAAGGGCATCATTCCCTTTACCTTCGGGGATAATATTAAAGATAAATTATACGATATTAGAGACAGATTTGACTATAATACTTCAAAAATAGATATTGAAAAAAAATATATATTGACAATTTCATTCAAATAACTTTATTTTAAGCAAAGTTATAAATGTTGGAAGCTTTGAGTTGACTATAATATTGCAAAAATAGATATTGAAAAAATATATATATTGACAATTTCATTCAAATAACTTTATTTTAAGCGAAGTTATAAATGTTGGAAGTTTTTAACAAGAAATTGCCATAATTTGCAGATGGAAACCTCACTCACAGTTCATATTCTGGATTGGAAATTACCATTGCTGTTTTAGAAGGCGCAGCATCGATTTTGAGTTATTTTATAGCAAGTTTAATTCGGCCATATTAGTTTTTAACGCAGATTTGACGGGCATGGAGAAGTGTGTGTGTTTTTAAAACCCAGATGGAACCCAGTGCCGGATTAATCATTAGGCAAATAAGGCACGTGCCTTTGGTCATCCAAAAATCCAGGCCACCAAAAAAAATTTTAAAAATTTGTAATCTAGTAGCCACTGTAATCTTATAGCAATTACAGTACTGTCAAAAACAATTGGTTCTGAATATTTTTATAATAAATTTTCTGTTGTGAAATGTATCTCTCTTCCTTTTATCGGTGAACCCAAAATATCTGTATTTTCAGGCCAATTATCAAAATGTGCCTTAGGGTCAGCATGGAAAAGACCCAAAGAAAATTGCAAGGAGACTTTAATCTCACCATTCCGTGACTTGTGGACTTTTCAATAGTAAGAGACTCAAAGTTTCTTGAGGAATTGTTATAAGATTAAATCAATTTGACCCAAATCACTACCTTGCCAGACTATCATTGTTAGAGGGAACGTGGTGCTTTAATGTAATGAACATACCAAGTAAGCGAACTGAAATGAGATTTCGACCGACAATAAAGAATAATTTGGGTTATTTTAGCTAAGATTGAGTTCATCTTTTTTTCAATTACCGCTGTCATGAACTCATCTGCGCTAGATTGTTTTGTAATTTTTGGCTCATGGGTTTCTGTTTGATATTTTAAGTTCGACTCTTTATATATTAAGTGATCCTTTTATAATCAACCGGAGTTTATACTACAAAAAATACACTTATGTCAATCAAATTTCTTTTAGAGTTAGGGTTGTTGTTGCCAGAAAAATGACAAGCCTGCGCAATTTACAATACAGTACGCAATGGGTCTATTAAATGTGCATTATGCAAGAGCTAAATCTGCCCATTGCAGGTCTTTTCGATATTAAATAGATTAGAACGGTTCAGCCATATTTTAATTTAATTTAAAAATTGAGAAGCGAGACTTAGCTTCGAACAACCAGTACGGTGGCTGCAATTATTGCACTCGTTTTACTGACGAATCTTCATCCCCCTGCCTAGATATTCAGTTCTCGTTATTGGTACACAAGTCAACAAATGGTATATTATGTAGGCGATCATATGTATCATGATTATTATATTAAGTAAATTACCCTCTTTAACCATACGTTGACATTTTACTAATAACACAACACCACTCCGCCTATACAGTATATTCTCAATTACAAATAACCACCATTCTCGGCCATTTTGAATTTTGAGATTAAGGAGTTGCATCTAAAGAAGAGGTACTTAACTTTTCTTATTAGTTTGTAGATTTTATGTGTTCATTTTATTTGACCTTTGGGAAATTGATTTTATGTTAGGAGATTGCTCGTGCAAATTATAAAGGTACTTGACTGGTTATGGAGTTTTTAAAGGTATCATACTCAACAATTTCATTAACTTGAGGTATTTTAAATTGTATTTTTGTTTTCTTCAATTTCACTCTGATTTGTATCGTTTTTTAAGAGGTTTGTACCTCTGAACTTTTAAGAAAGTTAAAGAGACATTTTGAAGAATATTTGTGGCATTTATAGTTTTAAAGGGTCACCTCACTTTTTTTTTTACTATAGATGTCCAACATTTTCATCAAAATTCCAGAGACTAAAACATAATGTGGGGGTGTGGGTCATGCCTAATGGCAGGGTATGATAACTTTTTTCCCCCGATGCCACTTATCACTGGTCTTCTTTATATCCCGCAGCAAGTTTAGGAGGTTTTTTTCTATTCTCCATGTTAAGTGAACAGTTTTGAAATTGTTTATTTTCTTGTCTGGTTCTGTGTTGATAATGGACAGCTAGTACTGTCGTCCAACGGAAGTGCTCCTTTCATGTGCCGGATGCAGTGTCGAAAAATTGTAAATCAAATTAAATGAAACGTCCTACTTTCCTGATCCACCCATCTTCAATAGAAGACTTGATCTCGCCTTAACTACGTATACAACTTATCAAGCCCTTCACTCAACACTCTACTTTTTTCGGCACTAAATTTGATTGGGTACCGGCCCCAACCGTGATCCAATCAGATTCCTTCGTTAAATGAGTTACTAAAAATAAGACTACTTTCAATTTATTCTATTTATCCTTAAAAAAATCGTCACGATTATCAAGTCTCGTTCTTCTAAATAAAATGTCTATGTGACAATCGAGATGCAAAGGTCAAGGTTTGATTAATGTCAAGGTCCTAAAACTGCTTCAATTGGCTTTTTTTTTCTTTTTCTGTGAGTTTCTAAATTGGAAAAAAAACTTTCAACGGCTGTAAACTTGTCTCGTTCTTTTTCTGTGGAGGCTGCCTTATTTGTTTACTACAGTCACGAGATACAATGTGAGTGCGTTATGTGTCACGACCTCTGATTGGACAATGATTTCAATGCTTATTAGTCACGTGTAAACACAACCAGCATAAAAGTTTAGGAATAGCCAAGTGTTGAAGCAAGGGTTAGATGTTGTTAAACTAGCGGCCGTTGCTTCAGGAAGATGTGATCCACCCGGCCTAATACGCCATGCAGTGTGCTAAGTTTTGGGAGGAGGTGAATTAGGCACGCTGCGGCCTACTCTTATTTCGAATTTCAACTGTCGTCACTGGGGGGTTTTACGGGACTTTTCCTCCCATTTGAACGACTATACGTTGTTCGCTGTCAGGCCCTCTCTCTTGCAACACTGACAAGGGGAACAACGCAGGAATATCCCGATGAACTTTCTCTGCCAACGTAGGGATCGAACACGGAATCTCCAAGGTTAGGTAGCCCACGTCTTATTCACTGAGTCACCGTGGCTTTCAGGTCTAAATAAAATGAAACGGCGTTTAATGCCCGAAATTTTTCTTATTCACCCGGGTTAATATGCCCTGATATATTCTATGGGGTGGCGGTGGCTACCAACTATCAGGGGTTCGTTTACGTGCACGCCAATGTGTACACGGGACCTCGGTTTTCGTCCTATCAGAACGACTATACGTTGCCCATTGCCTGGCCCTCCGTCCCGCACTACTGACAAAGAACCCGAAGGAAGACAATGATGCTTTATTACAATAAGCAATCATGTACCGATCTAGGTTGTTACCCGAGTATCCCACCTGTATTAGCTTGTTCAATCTCTTCTTTACGTTTAGTTTACTACACGTCTTGTATACATTTCATACCTCAACAGGTGTATTATCCCATTAAGTTATCTCGCCCCAGTACTACCGGTTTGTTTATCTCTCTTCAAGAAGATCATCATAATATATAGTTACATACGCTTAACCAATAGACAACTCACTACTCATGATCGTTGATTGATGTTCATCCATCTGTTAGCCATAATACCATCATTCTCTTAAAGTTAGGTCGGTCTAACCATGTGCAGGAAAATGAATTTAAAATCATAGGTGTTTCATCTTTGAAATTATGTCAATTGTATGAATAGTTATATTACTATAACACAGAACAAGTTTCAGATCAAATAACAAAATTCTTTGCATATTAATGCATAACATAATATTTACCTTTTCAAAACATTACCTTAATGCTTAACCGAGGGGTTAGGATGGCCTAGTGGTCTAGAGTGCCGCGCTTCGACCTCTAAGTGGCCGGCCACCTCTGGCTTGCGGCTGTGGTTTCGAGCCCTAGTGTGAGCGTATGTGACATGGAGATAGGGGCGCCTTCTCAACCTCGTGGCCCTCCGGTTTGTTCCCACTGCTTAAGACCCCTACGCACAAGCGAATTATTGAAATAAAAATTGAAAACCATACGTTAGTCCCAAAATGACCTAGTTTGTGTCGAGTGGACGTTAAAACCCATTTCTCTCTCTCTCTCTCTCTCACACACTCTCTCTATTAGTCGGTGCCCCCCCCCCCCCCCGCTGCACACACATATAACCGTTGTTTCTTGTGAACCCGGGAGAGATTTTGTTCCTCATGCAAAATCGTAGGTCCCCCCCCCCCCGTCCCGAATAGGATAAAAAAAATCTTGTTTCCAAGCGGATTAATTTGGGCTTATTTTCTCTGTCCATATCCGAATACACAATCAGTTGTAGGACTTCGAATTTTGTCTAAAGATTTGGATTGTTCGTACTTGGTTTTATTTTTATGTCACCACTGGTTTAAATATTTTTATCACTAAAGCAATTCAGCATATCAATTCCCCCGTCTTCAATTAGCCCAGGTTAGGTGTAGAATCCTAGGACGTTAAACCCCATTTCATTCATTCATATCAATTCCAAATTGTGTTTTTGACACCAAAGCATGGCGCCTCAAGTCAGTTTATATAGAGACGTATTTAATTTTATGAAATTTGATAGTGTATTTCTTGCTCTTGCTAATGAGGCTTTTCTTGATCTTCAAAAAATAAAGGAATGCCACGGGGTGTCGAATTTGATTAAAAAAACAAAAAAGGATGTGCAGAATTGTAGTTTTATTACTTAGCTTCCGCACAAGTCACTCTGACAGTACAAAGTCTTGACTTGATGGTTTACATCCGTTCCATATAGGACTAGATCGCACTCGAAAGAAATTTAACATGTTGTTCTTAGTGTTTAACGTCCGCTACCACGGAAGGTAATGTCACAGTCATGTCTTATTTTTCATTTTTATTATCTTAGCGCACATGCAGGGGTCTTTAATGTTGGAGGAAACCGGAGTACCCGGAGTAAACCCACGGGGTTGAGAAGGCGCCCCTATCTCTCAAATTTGACATAAGGTTCGTTTGTTAATGAGAAGGTCAACTTGCCAGTCAACACCTTGATTATATAGACGTGTTATTGGCTCTTTAATCAGGATCAAGTGCGCTATTAAAGCCTATTATAATGTTGCCATTGGCCCAAACCAAGCTGAATCATATTTTAGATGTTAATCAATGAACCAACAAAAACATTCACTCGACACAAACTAGGTCATTTCGGGACTAACATGTAGTTCAATTTTATTTCAATAATTAGCTAGCGCGTAGGGTCTTTAGCAGTCGGAGGAAACCGGAGGATCCGAAGAAAATCCAAGAGGTTGGACAGGCGACCCTACTCCTTGTCACGCACAACCGGGGATTCGAAACCACGCAACTTGACTCAATGACGGGCCTTGTGATCAAACGCGCACGCATTAACTATTCGACCACCTAATCCCATTAACGGGACCAAAATGAGACCCATATTGACAATTATTGCGCCCGCCTATCGGTGACGACCAGGTGGTTAATAACGTACGTGGATCTTTACTGTTCTCATCGACAGTTAGATGGACACAGTGTAGTCTATTTACAACTCAGTTTCATTGAAAATCTTGAAGAAGATTTTCTATGTCTTGCTTAACTTAAATCTTGCCAATACCTGTATTTGGCGAGGTTTGTCCTATGGGCTTCACGCCATTTTTGTTTCCATACAATTTATGCAGACCGTTTTATCTGATTTAGCCAATTGTTTCCAGTCTCTATATTTTATTCAAAAAAATGTATAATTCCTTCTAGTAATTTGCTCTTGTTTAGTCTGCCTTTCCTATGTTTAAAAAATTCACAGAGTGTGAAAGAAAAAAAGATAAACATGTAAAAAATGACAGGAATAACAATCTTTTTAAAATTGGCCCCATTAATTTTTTTCAAAAGTGTAGACATTGAACGAACGCTCATATTTCTTCGCGATCACTGTCCGGTTTGTACAGGTTTGGTAATCGGCAGTCGCCGAGTTGGTTAAACAACTACAGAGTTCATAAAGCAATATTATATCCAGTGGTTATTCTCACCTACATCTAGGGTTTGGATGGCTGAATGGTTAGCGTGTGCGCTGTATCATAAAGCCTGTCATTGGTTGTACGTGGCAAGTAGCAGGGTCACCTGCCCATCCCCGTGGGTTTTCGCCGGGTCCTCCAGTTTCCTCCTACCGCGAAAGAGCCCTACGGGCAAGCACATTATTGAAATAAAATTAAAAACAATTTTGTTAGTCTTGACATGACCTAGTTCGTGTCGATTGGACGTTAAACCACATCTCTCCCCCTCTCTGTCTCTGTCTCTCTTTCTCTCTCTCAAGTGTTGAGTCGAATTTCGGCGTGTTCACCATTATTGGTATATAAATATAAGCTATCTATAGGTGACATGTGATTTGCGTTAACTGTATTAATCACATCGATATTATCGATATATGCTAAGACACCGCTTCTTCTGTCTGGGACAAAAACACAGTTATTATTCCCAGTATTATGTAATTTCATCTCCAGTCTCCGAGCAAAAATCTATAGATAATAAGAAGATAATTAAAAGTGCCGAGAACATGTAATTTGCCCAGTGGTTAACAGATCACGTCTGCGCAAGGTCAGCTCAGGTCTCGTCTCGTGCTCATCACCTGAGGACGTGCGAGATCTCAATCATAGCAGACGACAGTAGATTAGTTGCCGATTCGGAATGTGTGGGGTTGGAGTTCTGAATAATTTTAGATTTTTTTACCAGTTAACCCAGTGTCTTACATTTGGATTTGAATTTATTCCATGGAGATTTCGTTGTTGTTCGACAGGAACAGAGAATCAGCATAATGGATATATTAAATAATTTCTTCGATAACGTCGGCTGTGGTATTTAAATATCTACTCCTAGAGTATTTTACTTCATGGATCACACAACATATCATCACCTGGATTATATTAAAGTTTTTCATTTCGAAATTGGATACCGGAAGGATCATCAATCATGCATACGTTTCTCAATATTATCGATGACGGGGTATTATTTGATCTGTAATTGAATCAGGATTTTAGAGACTGGCCTAACATTATATTGCTATTTTCGTATGTGTGTGTGTTAAATTTATTGTTTTAACTCATTATAGACAAAGGAGAAGGGGACTACTGGTGTCGTTTCTTATTCTTAATGCTTGAGGTCTAGTCTTGCCTCGTGAGACGTGCTTTGAAATGAATATGGAGTCTATTAGAGTATATGACTGAAAACCCAATTAGTGTCTATCCCTAAAGGAATTTGAAAGAGAAAATGACATCAAAAACTAAGACTGTGTGAAAGTTCATCTTGATTGTGGCTGGGTTATTAAGAGTTTTTTGTTCAGGTATTATGATGTTGATTTTTTTATTTCCTATAGGCCATATAATTTGTTGCTTTACTTGAGCTGTTTCAAAACTTTTTCCGAATAATTTTACGGTGCAAGGACCGCTGTATAGTCGTTCGGATTGAACGAAAAACCCGAGACCCTGTGTACACATAGGCGTCGCGTAATGGATCCCTTAGCAGATGAAATCGCTCATAGCACACTGTATGACGTATATCTATATTAGCCTAGTTGGCAGTGGGACGTTAAACCCAATTTCATTTAGAGCGTAGGTTTGCCGTACTATTTAATATCTGACTGCCTTTGGTCTTCATAATCTTAAATGTTCTTCTCTGTCTAGGTTGGTAGAAGAACCCGGTATGCCCCTACAATTACCCCACCCACCCCTTGTCTCTTTACACCACATTAATTAATTTCATGTAATTTTAGTCACAACAAATCAGAATTAATATAATTATTTTGGTCTCGTTCGAGATCATTCCTGTTACCGAATTCCTGATGGTGCCAGGCATATCGTATACATATGATGACGCAGGTTATTGATTAGGTAGATTTGCAGTATAAATGGAAGCACCGAACCTAAGATACATATTTAAAATATTAATGGCACTTGCGCTTGACTACATCCTTAAAATGTTTAACACACTGTTGACGTCAAATGTGATAAACACAGCACCAATTATATGGTGCGTTAAAATATGTTGTTGTTGTTGTTTTGAAAAGATTAAACAATTTCAAGTGCAAACTTATGTAAACGTGTGATAAACGCGTGATAAACCATAATGTTGAATTATTGCTGTAATGGGTCATTTGGTTTAAACATAAAATATATTTGATTTCGTTAAGAATATTAGTTAAATAAAGCATACTCGACCCCTAATATGACACCGTTCACTGTTTTTAGTTTACTCCTTTATAGTAAGTTGATGCATTTAATGTGGTTGTTTAAACTTGGTGCTGTAGCGCCGCTGCCCAGGTAAAAAATTCCTTGCAGCCCACTTGTTGCATTTAACTTGGTTCTTTTAACTTGGCACAGTTTACTTGTTACGTTTAACTTGATACTTTTTATTTGGTCCATTTAACTTCACGTAGTTTATGTTGGACACATTTGCCCCGAGTAGGCCTAATCAGTGTTTCATGCGCGAGACGGGTCATGGTTGCCATTTCTTATATTTACACCTTCTGCAATTCATCATTAAATTGAATGGTGAAAAAGTAGTATAATAACTTCGTCTAAGCTACCCCCCCCCATCTTCCCTTAGATACTATGTCATAACTAAAGACGAGAAGGATGCACTGAAAGGCTATACTTACTCTGTCTCATATGGATACGATAGCTAGTTTATTGTACTTTTTTAGGAACTTTCAGTGATTGACAAATTCAATTTTGTTATATATTTTTTATTATTATTAAAAATAGCATTCATTGGTATCTTATACTATATCAATCCATTTTCATCATTGTTTAGGTTCAGGGGAAATATTTCAATCTCAGGTATCGGGAAGTGTAAATCTGTTAATATTGATTAATTCCCAGGTAAATCTGTAATTAAATATCCTCATTAGTATTCAAGACGACTAATGAATTGTTGACAGGCGGAACCATGCGGTGACTGACCCGTGTACACCAAGTCACCTAATTAATCTACAATGACTAGGATTATTAAATAATGATTTTTTATAATGAGTTTACTGTTAGCTTGGTTTCCAGATACTAGTTCATGGTCAATCATGATGGAGTTTGATGATGTCGTTGTAAGTAGTTATTGGTGCCCTGCGATATGCAGTATATTGTAATCGTTCGTAACACCCGGTACCACTTGTTTATTTTTTTAAGGTTTTCACGTAGCTAACAAATTGCTGTACAAAGTGTAGTTCTTGTCCACCCTTGTCCTTTGTAGTCATAAGCTTTTACGAGAATCGTTCTAGAACACATGATACGTGGAACTGACGGGGTTCAATCGTACAAACATTGGAACGTACAATGTACAAAGACGTTTAGCCGCCGTCCGGGATAGATGCCCACCCGACCCCCCGCACACACACACACACTGAGCAATTGATCACTCAACAGATCAATATATGGGTATCGTGTTAAATCCCTTTCCACTCGCAATCGAGAAATAATTTAAGTCGCGTCGATATTTAGAACGTATGGTGCCACGTAAAGGTCATATTAGAATAATCAATTTTATTTCCCATTTGATCTTATAACATCCATTTCATAATCCGTTTCATGTTCATACATTCTTCTAAATCAACGAACCGTCATAATAACGATTGACCAATGGATTTAACCTCAAAGAGCCGAATGACACTAATATTATAAACTGTAGTGATTGATGCGAACTGACCGTAACGGAGTCGGAATGTCATTATAGTATAACATAAATAATATAGGAGCGAAAGGTCAACCCTATGGTATGCCAATATGTTGGTCTACTTACACTGTATTAGTGATAGTTAATCTAATTAATATTTTTACATATGTACATTTGGTTGAGTATAATTAACTGTATTATTGTGATATATTGTTAGATTTAATGAATTGCATTGAATTCGTGCTTATCGCTGAGATTCTTTGTGTGAAATATGCTATTCGTTGATAGTTTATTCGAAACGGTGAAAAGATAAAATAAACTTTTCTTAAACTCATCAAGAAATTCAAATTGGATTCACCAGCGTGAATTTAATTTATATTCTGAGATATGACATATTTTGACCAAGCCTGTAAATTATTCACCATGGTTAATGTCAGTCTTGTATAACGTGGACTAATTGTTAGGATAATTGAATTGATATACCAGTACATTATAAATAAACGGAGTAAATCCCCTAGAACAACCCTTAAGTCACATTATGTGCGTTCCAATTTCATCTCTGTGTATTCCCTTTTCTTCTCATTCTGATAGAACGAAAATAAGGATGGTGGAGGGTTGATGCGTGGAGCGGTTGGACACCAGCTTCTCGTTTAGATTCTCAGTAGTTTTCAAACCAGGTTCACAATTGTCAGGGTTATGCCAGCTGGTCTGACAAAGTATTGTATAGTCGTTCGGGGAGGGGTGGTGGTTAGTGCATGCGCGTTGTATCATTAGGCATGTCATTGAGTAATCTGGTGTGCTTTCAATTCCCTGGTTATACGTGACAACGAGTAGATGTAGCCTGTCCAACCTCGTGGGTTTTCTCCGGGTCCTCCGGTTACCTCCCACTTCTAAAGAACTAAAATTAAACAATATGTTAGTCCCGAAATGACCTAGTTTGTGTTGAGTGGACGTTTAACCCAATTTCTCTCTCTCCCCCCCTTTAATCGAAGGCATATTCCCCTGAACTAATTTTTATTATCATGTCAATTAGCCCAGATTGTACGAACCCGTCTTTTCTAAAAAAAAACTTTAATGTTCTATGCAAGCCAACATTAAGCTACCAGAAATCACATTAGCATTAATAGCACTTTGATACATGCTTATCTACCATACGGTATTGCAATATACAGAGAGTGGCTAAGGCGGCTTTTTATCCTTGTTTCTCGTTTATAAGTATAGAATGAATGAATGAAATGGGGTTTAACGTCCTACGCTGAAGCACCTAACCTGGGCTAATTGAAGACAGGCATACGCCATACAGTGTGCTATGAGGGAAATTTTGCCTGGGCAGCGGCGCTACGGCCTACTCTTATATCGAATTCCAACTGCCAAGGGATCTTTTACGTGCACTCCAATGTGTACACGGGACCTCGGTTTTTCGTCCCATCCGAACGACTAGGCAGCTGTCCTTGTCAGGCCCTCCTTCTGCATCACTGACAAGGGGAAATCACGCCGGAAAATCGAGATGAACTTTCTCGGCCTATGCAGGGATCGAACACTCGACCTCCAGGCTAGCGAACCAGGGCCTTATCCACTTAGCCACCGTGATCCCCTTATAAGTATAGAAGTTTTCAATTTAAAAAAAACCAAAAAACAAAAGGACAGCGACATGAAACGAGAAGAGGTTTAACGTCCAACTGTTCAGCTCCGACTGGGTTATTGAAATGACCTAGTGTGTGTCGAATGAACGTTAATCCCACCCCCCCCTCTCTCTCTCTCTCTTTAGTTGTTTGGATGGGACGTAAACTCGAGGACCACTCCTGTAAAGAGTGTCGTGCACGTAAACTTTTTCCGTGGGCATAAAAAAAAAAAACATGTTAATATAAATATTTTCCTTTCATCTAAAGGATAACTCAGTATGATAAGTAAGTATGTCGACGATTCTATTCCCCTTATTGATATTATATAGCCAAATCGTTGCCGTTATTTGTTTAGTAAATGTATTAGATATTATTACACTGTCCAGCCAAATAGACAGTTTCTATGCCAAGTCTTTGATTTAGAAAACACGTGGTGGACTATGTTTACACATGTCTTTGACTTGTAAATGGTGGCTAAGATTCGCTAGATTAGATATGATTGTCTATCTTGGACAGCCACCAACACTGCCATTGTTTACTGTAGACTCGGCTGTGGCCATGAAATTTATCTCGCTCCAAGGACGAATGTGTTCGCTTTGGAAGTGTAGCATAAAATGGATTCTAGGAGATGTGATGGGACGCATTCGAAATCCGGTAAATTATATTAAATTTGATCAAATGTTTTCGTACAAATCAGGGAAATTTCCAAAGAGGAATGTGTTCGAGTAATTGACTATTTTGCAGGCGACGTATACAGAGGCCATTTGGGGCATATTTTGGAAAACCTAACCTTTATGCAAAGGCACCAAGATAACTGAACTTTGGGGAATGATCGTAGACAGCCTGAAGTTTAAGTCGATTATGTTTCTTGTAATTTGCTGGACCTTTGTAGGATTTATAAAAGTTTGTAGGGGGGGGGGACTTTTTTCTTCAGTTTTTTGATTTTAGTCATTTTATTAGTGAATCTTATTAATGGTCATTCTTTGATTACGTCACAGTAAACGCTTACGTACTTTATGTTTGACAAAACTCGAATCCGATTTGTATTGCACAAAACAAAAAGAGTGTATTTTGGGGATATTTAGCTTTGTTTAGGGTATTTTTACGGAAGTTTTGTATGTTTCCGCCCGCAAGTCAACAATAACCCAAACTTATTGTAGTTTCGAATACAGTATATTGTTCACGGCATATACGATTTTTAGTAAACTAATGACCCAGCAAAGTCCGTACCAAAATACTCCGGATATTTTTGGACACTCTCCTAAGACAAAGGTTGGACATGTCTTTTGTGACTGAACATTGTCTGACCTCGACCTCTCACCGGACACAAGGTTTTAATGATGTTGATTTAGGATTAGGGTGACAAAATGGTACACAGTGACCATAACCTGGACAATTGGTGGACAATCAATTCACCAGCATACCAAGGTTGACCTTAACAATGTATATATATTTATACACGCTTAGCAAAACAAAAGGAAGATACAATTTATCAGTATAGACAATTTGAACTCGTATAATTTGTGATTCTGTAAAATGGACCTACGATATCACCCTACTCCTAGGTGTAAGTGTACATTAAACTCCAGATTCGAACGAACGAAGGACCTACAAAACAGGCGAATTCTATATACACTACGAACTTTCCAATGTAGACTTTTTGACATTTTTTGATTTATAACTCGAAGTATATCAAAAAGGTTATTCAGATGAAATTCATTTTATGGTGTTTTTTTGAAAATGTTTTTCTCTTTGATCTAATAATGGAAATAGCAATGATCATATTATTGTCCTATATTGTATGCATTCATATTCCCATTAAATGAAAGTATCAAAAAGCAAGAATACCCTTAACCGGTTGGCTATTCAGGCCATTGGGCCTCTTGTTTACGTTATAAACGTAATAGTAACGTTTTTTTGGAAAGCCGTACATTTGTTTAAAACTTTCGTTTGACGATTTAGGTTACGGGTTAAGTTTAAGGGGAATTTATAAATATTTTGATCTTTTCAACCATGCATACCACATTTTTTCACCTGTCAGTAAAAACCCATTTGAAACAACTATTCCACGTTCAACAAATAAAATACTAAACATAGTCGACGTTGTGTGATTTGGGAAAAGGTATTTGACTGTTTGTACTCTTGAGTAAGACATCCACCCCAAATGTTTAAAAGACATGTATTGTGTTTCATTTTAAATACATGTATACATTATCGGAGAAAAGATAAAGAGCTGGCAGTTCGCACTATACTAGTTAAAAACTAGATAATGTTAAGGCAATATGCTAAAAATTGATCTACTCTGAACCGAGAATTCGTCGGGATATCCCGGTTAAATTTCCCCTTGGTTTCCCCTTTCACCAAAAATTTCAAGATTTTTCGGGCCAAAATAAAAATTCCAGACATTTTCCTGTAATGATGGGCTAAACGTGTAATCTTTTAGACTGGACTGAGTTCTGGACTTCATCACTATTGAGCCAGATGCCCACACAATTACCTCACATTATAATACACATGATTTGTGTCTTTATGAATGGTATAACTTGCAATCATGGTACCCTTCACCAAAGTGCCACAAGTGGTTGCTTTAATAGCTTGATTGATTTAAAGGAATTCATCTCTACTAGCCGAGTGCTGTATGATTCACCATTAACCCTTGCGGCATTTCACGGGTTACACATTTCTTTTTTGCTAATTGATAAAGAAAAAACTCATTGAATGTTCTGGTCTTTGATTAGACGGAAATTTTCCTTTCCGAACATAAAATCAAGGAAATTTGTATTTTTCAAATTGGTTCATTTGGAAACGTTTTATATTTCGTTCCTTTGTCGGTATTGATTACATATAATTAGCGATCGTGTTAGATTTTTTTCTAGACTTTTCGAGCATAGTTTTTTTTTATAGCCAAATTTTTCTGAAGAAAATTAAACTAGATTCACAGCTACTGAAAAAAAATAATTAAAAGCTAGATTATTTTGATTAAGAATGTATGGCTATAAACGACATTTATGTATTTTTTAAATTCAAATGGAAAATATCCTCATTGGCGTTATCGACTGTGACCAATAATTTAAAGTAGCTAAACTTATTATGAAGGCGCTAGATTTATATGATTTAAAAACCGCCAAACCCTCTATGATTTATAGGGGCTAAACTTATTTGATTTAAAAGCTGAACACCCTTTATAATTCAAAGGAGCTTAACTTATATTATTTGAAAGCGCTATACCTTCTATGAATTTATGACTGAAAGGAGTTAAACGAATGTGATTGCAAGAGTCGAGAAGCTGTTGATTTGTCAAACCAGGTTCCCAGTTGTCAGGAGTACCTAGTTGTTCAGATGGCACAAAAACGTTGTTGATGCACTCGTTCGCGTGCATGTAAAAGAATCATTGACAGCTAAAACTCGATGACAAGTAGGCTGAAATGCCGCTGTCCTTTAATGTTAATAAATTTATTAATGTCCTGCCATCCTTTTCATTTAGGAAACTCTTCATACGTAACTTTAAAATAATTAAGTAAAGTTCAAATGAAATTCTGTGAGAAAAAAAAATGGGATGTGGTCTTAGATTATGTTTTACTAGGGGAGTATGCGTGTGACAGATTGCTACATTTGCAAGTGATGACAGATGAATAAAAAAAGGGAGAGAAGTTTATTAGTTACGAACCCCTGCCTCCCCATAATATATCAAACTAAAACCTAATAGGTTTTGTTCTATGTGATAAATGACATCGCTTGCATATTGCGTTTCATTTCATCATATATCATGTTGAATGTGTTAGACCCGTCATTTACTTTAGTGATATATTTTGGGTGTCGATTTAGATGGTGATCCATCTTGATTTTACCACAGAAATGAAGGTTAACGTCCTGGACCTCTACAGTGACATATTTCACCCCTGCCAAAAGTACAACATGCGGCATCGCCATTTGCCGTGGAATGAGAGATCGCCTAGTTATTGTAACAAAACCATACAAGCCTTCTTGGTGTCGGGACTTTTCGATAGTAAGCAGTTAACCAAAATTGTAACTCAAAGTACCGCCCTTGGGGGTTTCCCTCCAACACCACCATCTCGTATGTGAATTACTGTACGGTTAATATTATGACCGTGGGTTAATTGCGATGGCCAGCAAGATGAGCTTTGGAGAGCGAGAATAAGTTTGTGTTTGATGCATGGTAATAATAAATTTTCGTTCGTTAGTTAAAATATGACAGTTTTGTTTTGGCGATTCACTTAGCTTCATTTCATTTCATTAACGACTTATTGAATAATAAAAAATGGTTCCGCTTATTGCATTCTAAAAAATGGTTTTCCTTGTGACATATTCGGAAAAATCTCATCTGTCTTCGATTAATTTTCCGGAATCAATTTACAGTCTAAAAAAATGCATTGCTCGTAAAGAAAAAAATTAATC
The DNA here is from genome assembly GCA_917208275.1 of Patella pellucida. Lineage (NCBI taxonomy): Eukaryota > Metazoa > Mollusca > Gastropoda > Patellidae > Patella > Patella pellucida. The sequence continues at coordinate 66,353,472 of OU795038.1, forward strand.
AATTTGGGTTTTGTGTGCCCTTCTCACCCCCATATAAGAGATTATGACTGAGTCATTGTGGACTTATGCCACATAAATAAAATAAATGAATATTACCAGTGTTGTTATGGGTGATTTTGTGCAGGACAGATAACTCGATGTAATTACTTCTATGCTTTTATTGGTTTCATTTATATGGTATGTTTTGCCGTTAATGCCTTGTTTGCGATATTAGCGGGTGTAAGCAGCCGTCAACATAAAACTTGTGAATTTTGAGAAACCCGTATGGTTATTTATGTGCTGTGCATTTTGTGATAGTTTTGCCCCAAAACTCTTTTTATCGGAGTTTATGACAAGATATCATATTTGTAAAAATTAATTCCGTTCAATACTTACAAATTGATGATGAACTGAAATTCTATCGATGTCTTCAGTTCCCTGTGTAAATGGTACACCACAATATTTATTTTTCGGGGAATCTAATAGATGGGTCATTTGTTTAAAACCGATTGAATTGAGGACGCGTGGGGGGGGGGGGGGCGGATATTAATATACCGTTTACTTTTTAATTTTGCTTTCTTCATTTAATGTTAGGTAAACAAACTTGGGGCATATTAGCATGGATTAAGCCAGGGGGGGGGGGGCACAGTAACTAAGTTGATAAAATGCTGGCTCGCTATCCTGGAGGTCAGGTGTTCGATCCCTGCATTGGCAGAGAAAGTTCGTTCAGATGTCAGTGATGCAGGATGGGGGGCCTGACAAGGACAAATGTCTAGTCGTTCGGATGGAACAAAACCGAGTTCCCGCGAACACATTGGTGTGCATATAAAAGATTCATTGGCAGTTGGCAAAACATTCCCTCATCGGACACTGTATGGCGTATGCCCGTCTTTATTTTCCCAGTTCGGAGCAGAACAGTAGGCCGTTAAACCCCATTACATTTATCATTTTATTTCGGTTTAAGCCATGAGGAATTTTATATTTTCCGAAAAATGTAAATCGCGCGCAGTTACTTTAAATGTAAACATGTTTCAATAGATCGCTGTTGGCTGATATAATCCGACAAGTAATTGATATGCAGAGTTTTTTTTCTAAATTTGAGTAAAAGTCACAAAATGGTAGAAGTAATATGGTTAGGTTTCTTATCCGGTGAGCTTTATTGAATTATGTAGCCACCAGAATTGATTTGATATCCACCACTTGTGGTCCAAAACAGAATAATTGTGCAATTTACCAAGGGAATTATATTGCCATCATGTATAATGTAATTTTCTACATACAAATATATCTCGAGGTTCTTAATTAGGCCATAGAAAGAAGAAACAGCTTATTTGGCTTCATATACGGTTCGCCGTAATTAGGTAACCAGGTCCCCCCAGGCAATAATTGCGCGGTGTTTTGGTTTACACCGACCTACATACAGCTTGTGTGTATCTGCATGTATGCTGTTTATTCACATCTGCACACAGATCAAGGGATAAGTCAGGGTTGTTCAGTTAAAGGAGAAAGAGAAGTGGAATGAAATTCAGTAGGGTTTAACGTCATTCTCTTCTGAGAAAAAAACAAGGGTACGCCATGCAGTGTGCAAAAAGGGAGATAGACCCGGGCAGTGGGTTAAACGTCATTCTCTTCTGCAAGACCAAGGGTACGCTATGCAGTGTGCTAAAAGGGAGATCGGCCCGGGCAGTGGCGGTCTGCCTACTGCTAATCGAATACGCACTGTCAAGGGTTATTTTACCAGCAAACCAACGTGTACAAGAAACCTTGTTTTTTAGCTATATCTGACTAGACGTTGTTACTTGCCAGGAAAGTAACAAAGGGAAACAAAAATCCAAGAGAGAGTACCCGGAAAATCGCTTCCTTGGCGAAATCCATCATGGCATTGTACTGGAATATAGAACTAAAACAAATACCGTATGTTAGTCCGAGGCAACCTAAATTATAAGACGAAGCGTTAAACCCCATTCCATTTCACCCGTGTGTGACTCGGCGGGAGGGGGGGGGGGCTGTTTCCCGAAATGTAACTATAAGCTGAAATTCAAATTTTAGTAATTTGATTGGGTGATATTAATTAAATTGACTTTAGTGCTTAGGCAATAAAATTGGGATGTTATCTTTAGTTACGATTTCGAGAAACAGGGCCCTGATGATACATGCTATAAATCTAATGTAGTTTATTTAATTAGACGCAGATGAGTAAGCCTGTTGGTTACTTAGTTAGTCTTGTTCTCTTGTACCGTAATCTAATAATAACAATATAATGGCTAAAATGGTGGCTCTTATTGCCAGAGTAATATTGTTAAACATAATCTGGCGTCTTAATGTAAAACAGACTCGTCGTTGATGAGTGGTGATACTACTTGGATATCGTACAGGTGTTGTTGGTATTATATTGATCGTACTGACTGGGAAACAATGACTATTTTATAAAATTACTTCCCGTACTTACTTCCTGATAATTTTCAATTTTGAGTAAAGTCTGCATCACTACAGGCCCGATCCTGTACAGCGCAGTGGACGCTTACGCCTAGCCCCCCGGATCCATTCACTCTTTTTGAATTGTTTGTTTGTTGTTTCTGAGTATGATGTCTTGTCTATATATTTGTCTTTGTGTAAATCATGTGTGGTGCAGTCCCCCTGCACTTACTATTATTTAACAATGCAATGGAATAGGGTTAATAAAGACGGGCATACGCCTGGCATACGTCTCCTCCTATTTTGATTTCCCACTTTCAGGACATCTATAAGGAGCTCCGAATGGCAAGGTAAACCAGTCTAGAAAATCCCAAGGAACGTTCAGCGGGAACGAACCTTGAACCTCCTAGTTAGTGTTCCCGGTCATTTCAACGACTCATCCTGGCTCCCCTAAAGATGGAATCGAAATCATAAAGTCATGATTGTAATGATTTGGGCTGAATTGTTCTGACCGTCTGTTCCCGATACGATGGTTGTGTGACCACTGCCTACTAAGCGGGGGGGGGGGGCTACCTCATAATTGCATCTACGGAAATAAATAGAACAAAAATCATGTAGCACGTTATTTTCATAGGTGTGGTTTCCGAATTTAGGGGTTCAGGCCGGAGTGTCTGACAAATAACCGCGTCTAGTCGTTCGGATGGTACGAAAAATCCACGTCCCCTTATACGTAATATAATCCCTGACATTTGAAATTTAATTGCTATCCGGGCGTAATTTATGGCGTATTCGGTCTTTATTAGCCCGATGGTTGCAGAAAAGTAGGACGTTAAACTCCATGCAATTTCGTTAGTTTCATATTAACTGAAGTATTTTATTCAAGAAGCGCTAATTAAAATTTCTTTGTCATAACACAGTTATTTATGACCTGTGCGATTGTTTTATTATCCATTTTGATTGATAAATTAACTTTTAACCCATGGTGTTTGTTAATGTTTTACAACGATAATGGAAATTATTGATTGCTCTGATACTAACATTATTGTATTAGTGTTATGGATTGTTTGTTTTATATTATATTACACCACCATTTTGAGTAGACGAATCAAAAGAAAGGCTATTTAACGACCTGTTAAGTCAACATTTTTTGAGACTCACATTAGTAACGGTTTTATTGCTTAAAGTGACAGCATCAACCATCATTCCAAATAAGTGAATCAAATGCGGCTTATAACTGCCTGGTGATAATTTTGAGACTAACATACGACCTTTTTATGTTCTATGACTATGTGTGTAATGTTAGGAAGGATGATTTGGGCTGGGTAGAGGTCATTGGGCTTGCTCTAATTCGTTATATCGATTGTCATTATTTTAGCCAAACTATTAATTTGCTCAATATAATGTTTAATTCCGAAGAACACACACTGGTTGTACATCTGCCTGCTTGAAAGGTACAGAGGCGTAATAGGGAATTTGAGAAGGGTTTCTGGTGGAGGGGCTGGGGGCAACGTCAATTTTAACGTGTGGTCTATGGAATTACCCATGATCATTGATACATAAAAAGCTAGCCTGAAAGTCCACTCTCAAGAAGTCGCGTCAAACCGGGCACCGAGACAAACCTCTACACCGGGATTCAATTATTTTTCAAGGATGTTTTTATTGTAGCCGCAATTACAGCGTGAAGTTTAAACTAGTACCGATTTTTGCAGACACTAAACATTACATATTATGTTACTCGTGCACTGAAATACCCGATTGTAATTATCGTTTTTCCATTTCTAAATTTCTCTTAAGGGTTTTAACTCTTAAATTGATAGACTTTGACATTTGGGTTCGAATTTTTTCTTTAATTTCGTGATCAATCTTTAAGATTATTTTACGTATAAAAAACAACTTTCCAACGATATGGTTTATTTGTCGAATCAAATTTTCTTCTGCCAATCAATATTAAGTTTAATGGAATAACCTAAGGTCGCAAATCTCAACTTAGAAAGAAATGCAGTTTGCTGTTCAATAAAGATACATTAGCGCTCAGGGGATTTAGAACATCGATTTTCCGTGATTTGACTATAGAGTTATGTAGGGGGTGTTCAATTCGACTGCATGTACAGTGTACACTGTGAGACAGGTCTAATCAATTCATTGTCGAGATATAGACGTTTTAAGTATAACCAGGATGGTTTTCAGTAGACGCACAAATGAACTTTTAAGATTATTAGTCGCCAACAACTCGTTTTCTGGTAGATAACAATATAAATTTGCATCATACAGATTTCTCGTAGATAACAATCATAACACGCACCATAATGTCTCCGACATCGTACTTTCGCCGTGCGCGAAAATTATGTTATTATTTAAGAGATCGCCCAGACTTTATAAAAAAAAAGTCGGGGACAATCTGCCGGACTGAATAGTGCGACTATTTGGCGTTGATATGACATGGACTTTAAGTTACCAACTTTAAAACGTTTGATATTCTCATGCTGCCATTTCCGAAATAATGAACGACAAAGTTACCGGCCTGTTTGACATGTAGATGACATGTGTTGTGCTGAAGCTGTTTATATTCCAAACTAAACTGAAACCTTACTGATAAAAAAATATAGTATTGTGCTTCTTGGGTTGCCTGGCAAAATGTCAAGGGAAATGTAGAGATTTTTGTCGATCGAAATGTTTTCCAATCTTCCACTCCAGGGTATTCAGTTATTATCTATACTGATTATAAGCTATACCAAAGCTAGTTTCATTGTATGGACGTCTTTCCTCTCGATTGTCTCGATATCAATTGAAGTAACGATACAATTATTCCGTTTCTAATATAAAACGAGAAAAAAAATTTGAATCTGTATTCTTTTTGTTATAATGTACCTAATAGTACCTATAATGCATTAATAATACATTTGGGACTAGATGTCAAGTTCTATTTTATTTCACATCGTAATTGCTCTCATTTTATACCTAGCTATAACCACGATTTTGTATCCGATTTAAAGTGGCGGTCTTTCTAGTGATCATTTTAGAACCATGCTAGACTAATATGGGGTTACCCTTCAGCTCACATGATGCCCGGGTAAAACATCAAACATGTAGAAAAATTGTAGCAATTTATCGACGAATTCGGTTGCAGGTTATCGTGGACCAAGTCATTATTTGAATAAAACAATACATTCCTGATTTACACCGCGTTTCGTTACTGCTACTGTCGTGTTTATATATTCAGCAGGAGGTTGGGTGACCGGGTGGTTTCCGCTAACTTCTATGTAACCTGCACACCATAATTATGATAGTCACGAAATGTCGAGTGGACGTTGGTCAAATGCTTGTAGGTACCAAAGAGTGTCTAATCTTGTGAGTTTTCACCGGTTCCCTTCCACTTAACAAAACGATGCCCACAACAGAATTATATAAATAAATGTTTTACTGTATATTATTGTTCCGAATTGACACAATCTCTCCCTTTAAACTATAAACTGACAAGCACATAACAAGATTTGTTCTTTTTGTATCGTTTTGTGCAAACCAATTACGCACTTTGCGCAATCTCTCGCCATTTTTCCTGTACACCGGTAATTTAATCGTCAAATACTGGCGGATCAATTTAAATTTGATTACTGCTGTGACAGTTAAGGATGGCTTTCCCATTATTACCTTAGTCAAATTCTTATTCTGATTCCAAGCTTGTCAATTGTAAAGGCCAAACGTTTTAAACATATTATTATCTTTATCGTTTCAGACACTCACGGAAATTAGGATGGCAACATAAAGGCCAATGGGAGAACAGAAAAAATGAAATTGCGCGAATTTGTGGCAAACTCCTTGCCGCGTGTGCGAGGTAAAAAGAAGAAAAATCAATCACAAAAATCTACAGTTGTAACTAAGGAGCGTTGCGATGGTAACGCGCCTAAATGTCATGCCATTAACAATAGCAGTAATTCTGTGATATACCAGAAAGATAATTCCAGGACAGTCGCTTATCAGCCATTATCAGACACGGGAACAGACGACACATATTCCCGCACTTCTGGGAACACGGAGCGATCACCGACATCGGAGAACGAGAGTGGCTGTGTGGACTATCACAACTCTTATCTGAATACATCGTTAGATGAAACAAAATATCTCGCTCCTAATTCGAAAGAGGTCGGGGGCTTTCTCACAGACCAAGAGAAAAGCTCCCTTCTCATCTATTCCTCGGATTGTGAACGGCAAAACAACTCTGCTCGAAAATCCAGATCTCGAATCCGAACTAATCCTTGGTTACCATCGCCATCGTCAACGCCGTACAACGCCTCACGTGCATTCCCTCGCGTTTCAACGTTAAGGTCGCCCCTGTCATCACCATGTGACGAACAATCAAGAGCACATGTCCATGGAGATAAGGATGTATTCATGGAAACCGACGTGTCACCAACAACACCTGGCTCAACCGACAGTGGATTTAAATCATCGATTTCACTGGATATTAAAACCGGGAGTTGTTTGGAGACGGTTCCAAGTGAACAAGCGGCAGAATTCAATCCTCAAAACCAAACTAAACATAAACATGGCAAAAAGAAACTAACTAAAGGACTGAAAACATCAGAGTCGTTTGACGGTTATGGAAATGCTGCGACTCCACAAAAGAGTCTATGTTTAAGATCTCAAACGACTTTTGACATTGATAACGTTTCGCATTGCCATGACAATGGAACTCTTGATAAACTAAAATGGCGAAATCATATAGATTTGACGTGCCCGACTGTTTCGGGTGTAGCGTGTTTTGAGTGGGAACAGGATAATTCATGTCTGTTTTCACCAAGTGTCGAACTGTCCCCGGGGATGTTTCAAATACCCGAGCATAATATCAGTTTTGAATACGAAGAAACCCTTGAACACGAGTTAGACAATCCGAGAGCAAAACGAGATCCTAGCAACGCATCTATCGTAGATTTACTCAATGACGACGTAACTAAAGAAGTGGCCGTGCAAACTGATTTTGAAGATAACGAAGATTCCGATTGGATGGCGGCGAGTTCTTTTGACGAAACAGTAGATGCTACCAACCTTAGCCCCCGTAAACTGTCTCTGATAAGCGACTGTATGCAAGAATCGACAGACACGGGCTACTCGAGTTTAACTCGAGATGGTCTGTTGGAACTCGACGAGGACTTCCAGTTCGTCTCCAATAAAGAAAACATCAGCAATAATCTCAACAGTTGGCTAGAAAACAAGGAGCACTTCTTTGTAACTGGAAGTATGGGACAATCATGGTCGGATAAGACGGTGGATAGATTTACGACCGATCCGATAAACTACATGTGTCAATCCTGGTATGAAGGGGCCAGCAGGGATTCCAACCAACATATTCCTTTTGACATGACAACATCTATGTACATTCCTGCAAACGAGGTGATGCCGATGCAAGATCCATTTAAAGCAAGACACCCCAAGACTGCTGATTTAAAGTCAAAAAAGAACCCAATTGATTCTACTTATATTCCGGTTATAGAAAACGGTCCCATCCTCTACAAACCCATACCAGAGAGTCCAAAACTAGTTCCACGAGTTCAAAATAACAGCTGTTTCAAAGACAAGCAGGAATCCCCAAACAAGGACACACAAATTAATAGTTCCGATGCCGTTAGCCCGATCATTGAATCAAATCATGAGCATATGGAGATAAAGTCTCAAAATACATCTTCTCCGGATCTAGAGAACTTCACCCCTAAAGCCACATCAACGCCCACTGACAGGACATCTAGACACCGAAGTAAGGTCAATATATTGGACGACGTCAAATCTCAACTCTCATCCATGAACAACCGATCCTCTGGTCGAACAAAGGCAAAGAAACCCGATATCCGAAAACCCAGAGATAACTTGGACGTCATCCGAGATTACTTAGGATACGCATCCTTCGAAGACTTCTACTTTGCTAAGAAGTGTCCTCCACTGAGCACCGGGCGCACCTTGAATCAAATCAAGTCAAGTCTGGAAGAAAAAGTGGATCAGTTGCGTCAGGAGAAGTTGATTGTAGAGCAGAAGATATTCGAAGCTCAGGAAGAGGAGCGAATCAAGAAGCACGAGAAGCTAAGGTTCCAGAAACAGTTGCATAATCACCGAAAACAGCTGTTGATCCAGACTCTACACGATCTCAAAGATAAATTGGAGAATCAGAGCGAACGTTTACAGAAGTCCTACAGCACCATCCTAAATCTTCAATCACGGTTTTCGCATCGGAACTCCGCTATACCTCTACTGAGGGCCTGACCTATGTAGAGGGTGACAGTGTTTTAATAACATGACTTTGCTGGAAATAAAATCCCAGCCGATTGCTAATTAACATTCTTTTTGGAATCACCCTAGTGTACGGTCACGGTTTTTAAGATCGACCACCGATAAGAGACTTATTGTAGATACGTATTCAGTGAAGCATTTCATTTTAACAGAATATTCATGTTCAGACTTAATTAGTGTGCGTTTTGGTGAAAATCTATCACATGAACAATAAACTCGATCGTATCTATCCTCGAGCTCTCTTTGTGCTAAATTGTGTCGAAGCCAATCAATATTTGAATTCATTTAAATTACTGAAATCTTAGAATTCAAACATTTGAACACAAAAAGTTTGATTTTCAAGTATGAACCCATTTAAAACGATACATTATATCCTAATGTAGTTTTCGAAAGGATATTAACAAAATGGCAATTTATCATAACTTCAAATTGGAATTTACAACAAAATGAGGAAACTTGGTCAAACTGGTACTTCTCTGGCGTACTATTTAAATACATTTTAAAAAGTGATAGTGACTGGATAATCTCAATGTGCTCGTTTACCCAGTGCAATATTTAACGTAGGGCATTTAACCCATAGAAATAGTCAGAGTGTCACGTGAGCGTATCTGGAAGCTCCTCGGCACAAAACAGTCCCATTATATGTTTATATTTAGCGTAAATTTATCCCCGTACGTCAACTTATTTATCTTTTAGAATAGAATATATTTTTAAGTAGATTGTGGGTGTAGAATTTTGAGAAAGAAAGTTGTATATGTATCAGAAGAACATTTGAGAAGGACATTATGGTCATTGGAAAGGACATTATGGTCGTTATGAACATTTGAGAAGGACATAAATTTGTGAATTTCGTGATTTGTTTGTGACAATTTTTCAAACTCTGCAAAAGCTTCAGAATGAAACCCAGACTGTACGCTTGGTTTAGTTCGGGTGTGTTTTTTTGTTATGTTAAACACAGTTTTCAGTGTTATGGAAATGACGCCTATAGATGGTATATATTATATTGCAATATTTAGGCTTATGTGTTTGTATATATTTTATCCAGCAGTATCATCACTGATAAAAAAAACTTGTTAAAATTAACACACCTGTGATGTTAAATGACATTTACATTGTTGTACAATTCAGGAAAAACATTATTGGTTCATAACCTACCGGTAATAAAGTTCAAATTGGCAATGACTTGACCTACGTATCAAACACGAACAGGAGAGACCAACTCAAATCTCACACGGACACAGTTCTCCATGCTCTCTCACAAACACATATATCCTACAGGTTGGCGTACATTATGGCCGAGCAAAATATCCTCTTCCTTAGCATAGAAAACAGTAACGAATTTTTATTCCCGGAGTGAACCGCTTGTATACCCGGTAAACGTCATTCGATCAAACAGGGGTGTTAATTTTGACAGTTTTTAAATTGTGGTTCATTGTGATAAAGATGTAAGTATTTTAGCGTGCTGATTTTAGATATTTTGTTTTCGGTCAGACTTGGGTGTTATTCATGCACCGCCGTACATGTACGTGTGCGTTTTGTAGGTTTGGTATCAAAAACGTGCTAAGAAAGTACGTCTAACGTTTCGTGAATGTGTGCCAACTTTTAATAATCAAATGTTATTTCTAGCCCTGTTTTCGTCTTTTAATAGTCTTGGATGTTTTACGATTTAAATTTGTATTTTTAAATGTGCAAATTCCGCATTTCATTAAATGTAATATCGTTTCGTTTTCTTTTAAATTTTGATTTCAGTTCATCAATTTCGTTTTGACATATTTTCTAGATATAATAAGTTTTCGATGTGGTATTTTCGTTTCGTATTTCGTTTCGTTGTAATGTGGGATTTTTTTTTTGATGAACTGTTTTCATAATTTTTAAAGTTTTGTTGTGTTTTCGCATTTTGTTTTTCCTTTTTCACGTCTTTCCTTTCTCGCCTATCTTTTCCCTTTGTTTTCTGTAAATTTTGTGTTTTCATATTTTTATCCAATCAAATTATTTGTTATATAATTTAATCAAACGCACTGTTTTAATGTTTTATTAGACTGGATAATCTATCTTATTTGATTTTCGAAATAGAGGGATGACCGCTTAGATCGGGTTGATGGGACAAAATTTAAGTTATTTGGCTTGTTATAATTAGAAATGTCTGGAAAATCAAGACTGTCACATTTCATCAGATTATCCAGTTTAATTGTTTTATTTGTTACATAGCATTGTTATTTATTTATTGTTATTTATCATAATTGTACATTATCTCTGTATATTTTTGAATAGTCGAAATATTCGAATTTGACCATTTTCTGTGTCACAATATAACTGGAACCATGATTTAAACTAGTCCCGATATATAACAGTTATAATTGTAGTGTGGATCTTCCAGCACAATCGCTGATGTTCCGCTTTCCTAAATTTTGCGTTTACGGCAACAGCATTATGTCATGTTATTTGTCTTGAATATTATCTTGATGTTACTGTAAAACGTTTGGATTGTATCTAGCAAAGTATTTGATATTTCAGAATTATTATATTAAAAGTGCTAGGTGTATTATCTTGAATTAGATTTTCATTGTATCTTGAAAAAAAGAGACAGTTTTGCGATTTGTTTTAGATCGTATCTTGCAAACTATTGAATGTTTCAGAATTATATTATCTTGAAAGTGCTTGGTATTATCTTGAATTAGATTCATTGTATCTTGAAAAAGACGGTTTGCGATTTGTTTTAGAGATGCACAAAATAACTAACATGGTTGCGGAACATCGGTTAATGGTTGAATTCAAGACTTTAGTTTTATCAGTTATATAGTCTAGAGTAATTTAATATTATATCCATTAGTTATGTTAAAATCATGTACATGTTTCAATAGAATTGTTTATAGCTATTTTCAATTAAGTTTTAATTCAGAGTCTATTTCAATGTCTGTAGCTTTGAATATAGTTTATGTTAGTATTTATATCGGCTACACGTAGACCCTGTATCTTTTTACATTTTATCATACATATTAATTTTTATTCTATCTCTACGCTAAAATGTCGATATACCCAGTGAAACTAACGTGTTGTTGATTGGGTTAGTCAATTAGGAAATTTTGAGAAATTAAATTGTAACGGAAGGATCTGCAGAATCCCAAAATGTTAAAGTGAAGCCATTTAGAGAATAAAGCAAGCACCAAAACATGGCTGGATATTAAAATTCCCCGAAATTATTGTTTTGCAATAAGTTATTTTGGAATAAGATCTGTAATTGAAAAAGAAAAACCGTTTCTATCGTAAGCTCGTATATTCAATTCGACGTGATGTGTCGCAAGACTGTCATTTCATAATAATTAAGCCCAAACATTAAATACGTAATCTCAGTATTGTGAAATCTTTGTCTAAATTTAAATTTCTATGAAATGTCATTTAATCATAGTCATCTATAAGGCTGAAATATTCGTCTACAGAATTATTAAACACCCCTTTGAATGATGGACTCTTTTTCAAAGAATCGATGGGGCATGGACTAGATGAAACCATTGCTGTTATTTAAGTGGTGTTTTAATTTGGACAAACGTTTCCATAGTATTACTTACTTTTCTTAGTAAATGGCTACAGAAGTAATAAAATAAAATTATAAAAAAGATTTGTTGTAGTATATCTTTTGTAAGGCGGGGTACAGCCATGTGGCCATTACACTGCACAGCTCAGCTGCGGAGGTTGAGTGGTTCGGATTCTGATATTTCTGGCCGTACCAAGCGCTCCGAGCGCCTGCATGGGAACAAATGATTAAATTGCATAATAGAATGAAATGAAATTAATTAAATAGTGTCTTTACTGTTATGCTCCGGCTGGGCTAATGAAAACGGGCATACGCCATACAGTATGAGGGAAATTTTGTCCGGGCAGCGGCACTACGGCCTACTCCTCTTATACCGAATTCCAACTGACAAGGGATATTTTACGTGCACGCCAATGTATACACGGGACCTTAGTTTTTCGTCCCTTCCGAACCCTCCGTCCTGCATCACTGACTAGGGGAAATCACGCCGGGAAATCTTGATGAACCTACTCGGCCAATGCAGTGATCGAACACCCGACTGCATAAAAAAAGAAGAGCAAAGCAATATTATGTTGTCACTTGTTATATTTGACCAAAAATATAAATCGCAGCGTCTTGCAAGAAAAGCGCATTTCAAATATATTAGCGCAACGTGGTATGCGTCTACACAGCAGATTACAGGGATGGATCCAGGGTTTTTTGCGGAAGGGGGAGGGGGCTGGCTCCTGTTAATGATAGTTGACAATGCAAGATGCCATCATCGTCTCCAAATTACGTAGCTTTTTAAAGAGAGAAATCCAACATCAAGTTTATTAAATAATAGGATCACATTATGATTCAATGTCATTAATGCAAAGCTTTATTTGTGATATCACATCTACACAGGCCCGGCGGATTAGGGGCAAGAGTGGGGGGCTTTAGACCCCCCCCCCCCCTAAAAATTTGGCCGCAAGTACTCTTTTCTTCAGGTTATTGCAGCCCCTGGACTTAGTATGAAGCCCCCCCCCCCCCAAATCAAGAATTGCTTCCGCCGACCCTGCTACATGTGTAGCATTTCCGCGCACTTTGAATGCCAATGCCATCCCACCATCTGATGACAAAGGGTAAAGCACAAGTCCCTTGTTTATCCGAATGGAAAACTTGGTTTGACCCAATTTAATGTTTCAGCAAAGGGGTGTAACGCTGACACAAAAATATAAAAGAACCAGGTAGGCTAATAAATGTAGCCACAATCGCGTTCACAAGGAATGTTGGACCTCGATACAGCTCGTCCTCTCGTGACCACATGTGTCCCACCAAAAACGAAAAGAATCAGTTAAACACTGCAGCTTCTATTGTTTTCGCAGGGTTTTCGGGATAGAGAGAGAGAAATGGGGTTTAACGTCCACTCTGTCATTTTGGGACTAACGTATTCAATTTGTATTTCAATTCGCTTGCGCGTAGGGGTCTTTAGCAGTGGCAGGAAACCCACGAGATTGAGAAGGCGCCCCTATCTCCATGTCACATACGCTCACACTAGGGCTCGAAACCACAGCCGCAAGCCAGAGGTGACCGGCCAGCTAGAGGTCAAAGCGCGGCACTCTAGACCACTAGGCCACCCCCCCCCCCCAAGGGTTTTCGGGGAATTCCAGAATGGAAAGTCGTGGACCAATGAAAATCGATAGGGTTTTCCTCTTACGACCCCATATAGCTTTTGAAATGACAAACGCTAATAATTCCAGAATGGAAAGTCGTGGACCAATGAAAATCGATAGGGTTTTCCTCTTACGACCCCATATAGCTTTTGAAATGACAAACCCTAATAATTTTCAACGTTTTGCAATCTTGTCAGGTTTGTTATAAGCTATTGGGGTGGTCATAGGACGAACCTTGTGACCGCTGTGTTCTGCCGTCTTTCATTTTAGCCTTACAAAACCGTCCCAACCCCCTCATCGTTTTATTTTTTAAATCCTTGCGAACGCAATACAGGCGACAGTTTTTAACTGATGTTGTATGAAGTAGATTTACATTTATTAACGTAGGCCTATATTGATACGGGTAGGCCTATTAACCTGGTTGTCTAATGTTAAAAAAATGGCAAGTGTGAGTCACGTACCGTACGTACATTACACATACATGTATTGGTATATAAAGCTTTATTAACGGACTATACAAGAGCACAACAATTTTGTGTCTCTTGTCTAAGGGAGATAACCCCAAATAATGGCTTAAAAAGATGGCAACTATTCAAGGTAAATAAAATTCGCAATCTTACTTACAAGTCAATTAAACAGTTGCTTCAGCTGAAGGTTGCTTCTATGAATTCATTGTACCCCCGATTGTAGTATTAATTATCCACACCCTTGATTAACAACAACTCACATTAAATCGCCATATATACGGCACAAATCACATACATCATTATTATTAATCTAAATGGATCAGCCAGGGGAAGTAACTGGCATCCAACTTGTTGGATTAGCCAGGGCGGTGGCTGCTTTTTCTATCAAAGTTATGTTTAATTATAATAATAGCAATAAATGTGCGTGTAATGCTTGTCTTTTTTTTTTAGGCCTAGGCCCTTCACATAAAACTACTGGTAGGCCTACCGGTAGTTACTTTACTAGTAGCCTACTATAACTTAGTAACAAAATTCTGAGAGCCTGCTGCTGTAACTTCAGTTTGGCTTTACATAACCTTTGGTCCCCTTAGCTATAGAATAGATTTAGGGAGGGAATATAATGTTCTGTAGTCTGTGGTGACTGTATAGTTTCTACTACAGGGCCTACCGGTATTTTACTTTACTAAGTAAGCAGGAGCCACACCAGCTAGGTGGGAAGACGCTGGCTCGCTAGCCTGGTGGTCGTCTGTTTGATCCCTGCATTGGATGGGAATTTTCAGCATGGTGTAGTAGTGCAGAACAGAGGGGAGGGCCTAACAACAACAGCTGTCTAGTCATGGTACGAAAAACCAAGGTCCTGTGTATACCTTGGCATGTACCGTACGTAAATGATCCCAAGGCAGTTTTAATTTGATATTAGATAATTAGAGTATTAAGTGTAGGCCATAATGCCGCTGCCCTGGTGAGATTTCCTTCATATGTAGCACACTGTATGACGTACAGTATATGCCTGTCTTCATTAGCCCAGTCAGAGCAAAACCATAGTATGTTAAAGGAGCTAAATCGCTAATACTTGGGACCTGGAAATTGACCCTAATGGGTCGCAACGCATATAATAATATAATCTGATTGTATATACACTGGTTTACATTAAATTGTTTCCGTTTTGACTCTAATTTCAAATCCGTTATGTCAAGCGAAATACGGCATGGGTCTCAACCGTATTAAGTATTTGTAGTGTCTGGTTATTCTAGTCTACTGGGCATGCCCACCAGATAAAATATAGTCTCATCGTTTGACAGGAGTTGTGGAATGAGTCTAGCCTCGTTCTTTCTAGTCACTTGTTACAAGTGACGCCGAAACGCTCTATGGTACACGATTCGTGTACCAATGATAAACTGTTTATTTTGTTTTAAATATTGGATATCAGAGGCCTACCGTTTCCAGGTAAGATCACAACATCAATGTTGATTTGAATTGACCAATAATTCGTGTTTTCGATGTCGAAGATTTTGGAGGATTTTGAGTTACGGACTTAGGTCCTTTAAACCCCATTTCATATCATTTCATTACTATAGTAAGCCTGTAGGCCATGGTAGGCCTATATGGTAATGAATATAGTAGACTACAGGTATATGTGCTGATCCCCTCAAATCTACACAAATCCACCATTATTTCTACTCACATTTGATAATATACCGCTGTTCATGCCAAACTGTCATTTCTAATTTAAAAACACGATTTCCAAGCAAGCTATCTTATACAAAAGTTTTATGTCCCATTGTTACAATTAAGTTACAACTTCCAAACTTGCTTCGAAATTGCATTAAGAGAGGCATTTTTGACTAAAATAATGCTATGATTTTCAATTAAATGACAATTTAGCATAAAGAAGAGTATATTATCAGATATCAATATTATTGTGATATGGGTAAAATAATTGTCTTCATTTTTCAAGGTCTTCAGATAATAAAGTTTTAAGATGCACAACCAATCAGAATTGAGATGTTTCCAGCATTGTGATCGATCAACCAATATAATTTGTTTTAATGTACCTGAATATTGTCCATTATGTGGAAAGAATACATCAGAAACGGAGAGTCGCATCCCTCCATACATTTTGCCGTCACCTATAGCAGCAGCTACAAAATGGCCACGCAGTCTAGTTCTAAAACCCACTGATGGTGATTTTTTATGGTGAGCCTTGGTTTTGTTCTGTTATGTATAAATAAGTTGGTGCTGGAGAAATTCCCCACCCTAAAAGGGGGGTTGTATAAACTGAAAATTGGTTCATGTTCGGCACATGCGTGTTGTATCATAAGGTTTGTCATTGAGTCAACTGGCGTGGTTTCTATTCCCCGGTTGTACGAGACTGACAAGGGATAGGGTCGTCTGTCTAACCTCATGGGTTTTCTCTTTCCTCCCACTGCTAAAGACCCCTACGTGCAAGCGAATTATTGAAATACAAATAGACCATATGTTAGTCCTAAAATGACCTAGTTTGTTTTGAGTGGACGATAAACCCCCATTTCTACCTCTCTCTCCTACCCTAAAATAATTACCCAAGCTGTGTCCATGTACTATTTGTGTTGTCTTGTGCGTTTATACTTCATTGTATGCCAGAATCACTCGCAAACATTTTGTACCATTTTTAATGTTTTCCATTTCAGTGATTTTACAAAGACTTCAAACTTGCATATTGGAGTGACAGATAGTACAGGTAACATTCTGTTAAAACAAATAGTATAAATTGAACTACCTTGTTTTGTTTATCTCTGGTCTGTCCAACCTCGTGGGTTTTCTTCGGGTCCTCCGGTTTCCTCCCACTGCTAAAGACCCTTACGCGCAAGCCAATTATTGAAATAAAATTAAAACCATATGTTAGTCCCAAAATGACTTGTTTGTGTCGAGTGGATGTTACACCCCATTTCTCTCTCTCTTATCTCTGGTCTGAATAATAAGCAGCCACAGTAGCTCATTAAGAGGGTGGCTTACTAACCAGGGGTCTGTTTCACAACATTTTAACTGAGATAAAATCCTAATTTTAGTAATTTGATTGGTTAATATTAGATTGACTCTAGTGCTTAGCCAATCTAAATTGAAGTATCTACTAAAATTTGGATTTTATCTTTAATTAAGATTTCGAGAAACAGGGCCCAGGGGCCTTATTTATAAAAATTCTTAGAGTTTTCTTAACTTTTACTCTAAGACTTCCTAAAACAACATTTAGTTAAAAGTTACTCTCTAGAAATATTTATAAAGGGTCTTAGAGTTACTTTTAACTAAATGTAAGACTTGGGTACTAACCAAACTAAATCTGTCACAAAAAGAATCCCACCATGTCCATTCGATATGTCCTTATCAACTCGTTATTGTTGTACTCCACTAAGAAATCTCTGCTTGTTTTAAACTCTCTTATGCGGGGTACACAGACGGCCATGTTAACCAAGATAAGAGTACTTTTAACAAGTTAGGAGTGCTACAGGAGGACTCCTAAATGTGTGTCATAGTTAGGAGTAATTCTTAAAGTAAAATGTAAAAATGTTTTATAATAGGTCTAAGGGAAATCTATAAAGTTAGTAGTAATTTTTGATTTCAACTCTTAGAATGTTTATAAATACCGCCCCAGGTCTCAGGATCACTCCCAGTGTTGGGCAATACAATTCCTCTGTCAGTGGGGCAGGACTAATGAAGACAGGCAAACACAATGCAGTGTGCTGTTACATAACTTCAACCTTGGGGTCGAGTCTAGGACCACTGGCTATCTAGCCATCCTCATGCAGTCATACATAACCTCTTAAGACCGACTTCCATTTAAATCTAGATTTTAATGAATCCGATATCTCAATGTTCTAAGAATTGATTAAGTGCATTATTGTTTATTTTACAACATGTAGCCTCATAATTTTTCATTATAGGCACAGTATATGATTTTGATGAACATGGTCTCCATGTTGGATCACCATGGTTGCGCTGTATTCAGGTGCCTGTGTTGTCTCCTGGTGACATAGAAATCAGTAATTGGGATAATAGATTATTCCACTTTGCTGAACCAAAAAATTGGACACAAACAAGGTAAACTGGTATAAAAATTTAGTTTTCTTTCTGTCTATTGTTTATAGATATGGTCGTCTAGCATTTTGGTTTCCTCGTCTTTTAATAAGTTTATGGTAAATGACCTTTAAAGCCCCAATACCACTCTTGTTGTAACTGAATAATATGTTCCAATCTTTATTCTTGTCAACAATTTGTACTATTTTACAATATTTCAATTAAAAAATGATACAAATTTTATCTTAACACACCTAATTTTAAAAATTGGAAAAATTCAACTACATGCCGTAAACATGGTTTGAAAAGCTTTACGTAAGCACTTTCAAATGCAACTTGGATTTAAACATATTTTCGAAACACTCTGGACAAGTAAGATAGGTTGTAATGGATAATTTACACAACGGGTAGGACACTTAAACATCTTGTAGTTAGAATAAGGCTAATTTTTTTTTTCTGGACCTGTCAAGCCAGCAGGAGTGTTATTGTCCCTTTAAATTCTTCCCCCTATCGCATTGATCAGACTAACTATAAAACGTATTTTAAATAACTAAATTATCCTGGGTTCACAACTCAACATTGGTTAAAAAAGGAAATTATTTTTAATGGCTAAAATTTGTCTATAGTCTTTCTGTTTGAATTAAAAAATTACCTCTAAAAGATCATTGGGCAGCTGGGGGGATCATGTGGGTAAGGCACTGGCTCACTAGCCTGGAGGTTGAGTTTTCGATCCCTGCAGTGGCCAAGAAAGTTTATCTTGATTTTCGGACGTGGTTTCCCCTGGTAACTGATGCAGACTGAGGGACTGACAAGGACAGCTGTCTAGTCGTTTGGATTGTACGAAAAACCAAGGTACTGTGTACACATTGGCAAGCACATAAAAGATCCCTTGGCAGTTTGAATTCAATATAAGAGTAGGCCTCTAACCGGGCTGAAATTGCCTAAAAAAATTTATTACCCTCATTTAAAACTTAGACTGCTGCAAACGCATTTTCCACGCACTTGGAGCCACAATCAAAGTCGCTAGTAAGTGATCCCATGTATCAATTTCTCATTTTATTGTTAAACACACAAAAATAAGAAACTTCTTGTCCTCTAAACTGGACTTTGTCCGAAATAACCAATAAGGCCATGTGAATAAGGCGACCTGTGGTCGCGGCGCCCTTAAAAGACCGATAAGGCCTTAAATGTGGAGAGGTCAACCAAAACAAACCCTCTAATTCCATGTAGTGGGTATAGGCGCTGACCCAGAAAATGGTGATAGATGGGGCACTTTGCCTCGGAAAATTTTAAAAAACAACGCTGCTGGAAACACGTTTTTCTGGCACCGCACCTTGGATCTGCGTCTGTGTGGCACCCGTGGCCTCCACATAAGAAAGTTTGGATCAGGGTAAACAATTTGGGTCCCCATTGGCATGTGGGTGACTGATCAGTGCCTTAAGAGCATCACTTTGTGATCATAATCAAGTGTATTATTTTATAAAGCCTGCACCCAGGGGCTTGTATTAATGGTAACTATGTCTATCTATACTACCCCTAACCAACATTCCAGTTCATTGGTCTAATTTTGCATATACGTCTCCATAAAATGACGGACAGACCAACCTGTTCTTTTTTTTGGATGCCGGAGAACATTTTTTAGGTATAGTCTAAAATTTAGAGCCAACTGCAGATTTCGTAAAGGTCGCCAGATGTAAACATGGCTAGGGCACGTGATTGTTGGCAAGATTGTGGGTTAGGGTTATCCCGGTTTACATCTTGTGACTTTTGACCAAATCCGCAGTTGGCCATAGCTTTTAGAACTAATGCAATTTTTATCAGTCTTTAATAGATTTTAATATTTACATATTTACTTATTTACAGGTATCACGAGATGAGCAATAACTGTTTTGATTTTGTTCTGGGATTTCTACGATCTATACCACACCTAGCAACCATTCCATCCCTAAGCAACAAACGAACATTCTGTGATGACTTTATAGTGAAAAAAACAACAAAAACTTCTCAATATATCAGCCTATTTAAACAAGTTTTACTAAATGGCAGTGTTTGTCAAAAGACATAGCATTCCAGTTGGATAGTCAGCCGGGCAAACAGTAAAGATATTGGGTGTAATAGGATGAATGTGGAGAAACTGTTACGTTTTGTTTCTGGCTGGCTAATCACACTTGGTTATTGAGGCTTATGGCTTACTAGATAAAGGCAAACTGTCACATATTCTACAAGAACTAAAGACTGCACAGTTCAAACATAAATGCAGAACAGTGATAACACAAAATGACAAAGTGCCCAGTGACTTGTATGTGGTACAACATGTTCTGGAAAGAGTAAAACTACCCTGCATCATGGACTTAAAAGTTGTATTCAGCAACATATTAAAATTTAGGGGGTTGTCTAATGTGTGCACTTTAGATCAGGTGGTCTGTAATGGAGACAAGTGCGTGGTTTCAATTCAAGGCGTGTTTGTGATCAGGGTCCCACCAAACGTTGTGGATTTTCTCCTTGCTCTCTACGTTTATCTGTCAGTTAGATATCCTATTATTTTTTATACATCAGATATATCACATTATAAATTTGGAGGGAGCCACAGTGGTTCAGTGAATAAGACATTGGCTTGCTAACCACAGGGTCATGTGTTCGATTCCTGTGTTGGCCGAAAAAGTTTATCAGGATTGTGACATGGTTCCCCCTTGTCATTGGTGTAGGACAGAGGACCTGGCAATATGGACAACATATAGTCTTTCGGATGGGACATAAAATCGAGGTCTGCTGTAGACATTGGTAGTTGGAATTTGATATAAGAGTAGGCTATAGCGCCACTGTCCATTTGATCAATTTGGAAGTAAAATAACCTATTTATATTTTTGACAATATTTATTTTATAATATTAATATATTTAATATAAGATTTATGTACAACAATGTAATAAATAAAATAAAATATAAAATGATATATACTTTCTTTTATACATATTTTTATACTGCATAGATTAACACACAGTACAGGATGAATTTGACTGTAAAGTTGTGAAGCTGGTTTATTGTCTCTCAAAAAGTAAGGCATACTATGATCATAGTGGACTTAAAGCTGTTCCAAATATCAAATACCTGATGTGGTTAGACTGGTACTTTGTTTGTGTAACATGGGGGGGGGGGGTAAACAAAACTTGATAAATGTACATAATTCATTCTCAAATAGGGTATAAAAATTACAGACTTGTTGATTTAAACAAGCAGATATTTGAGTAATGAGTAATCACTGAGTTCCATATCACATTATCTTTTTTAGTTCATATCTTTCAATTGCAAATTTAACTTTTTGGAGTTTTTACTGGTTAATCAAGGGTCAGTTTAAACTGTAAACCAGGCGCTGCTTTATATCGAAACGTACCAGTCCAAACTTGACCTTCTGTATCAGTAAACTGACCTTCACCTTCTAACCTGTAAACAGACATTAAATAAAGTTTATAAAATAACTTATTTCTCCATTTTTAATCACATAGTGTAGATTTTGGCCAAGGCAGCATCATTACGCACTTATCTAAATTTAAACTTTTATGCCCAGTTCCATACATTTAATACAACTGTAATTCAATATAATTGGAAAATATATAATAGAGGGTATAGCCTAGCTGTTCCAGATTTCTCTCATAATCACAATTTGCAGTTATTAAAAATTTAACAGACCATAACCGGTTGAAATACTTTCTAATCTTTTTACGATCAAGATAATTGAGCTTTTTAAGAATAAGACTGATCCATTTAGCTACAACATTTATATTTCACTGGTAAAGTATTTGAATCAAAATGGATTCACAAAATTTTAAGAATTTTTGCACCAGATGGAATAACAATAAGATTTATTCCTGCAGGACACCCACCCTCTTTGTATAAAACTGTAATCGCATACATATGTGACACTGTGTATATTTTGACACAGCAATAAATATGAAAGTAAATGTGTCCAACATCAGCAAAAAAGTAATCTGATTAAAACGCAGATCCTATTTCGTTTCGTTTTTATAGTTCAAAATTTTGTTTTTCTTGTCTTTACTACACTAGTATTAGTAAGACTTGTTATTTAACTCGTGTTCTGTATGACATGAGGGTACAGCGGCAGCCAATCATATGGTTTGTCGAATCGTGTGCTTGACTTTATTGCTTGAACTGTGCGTAGACATTAGCAGCGATACAAATTAAAACAAAGCAAAGTATAGCCACTTGCAACATTGGTTAATCGAATGCCTGACGTTATAGGGTCATAATTATGTCACTTACTTGACACCTGACATGAACTCCCATCATAATTTGTTAGATCTACATATAGTGTAGGCCATCGAAAGTATAAAAAATGAAATGAAATATAGATCTGTATTTTAATTAGATTGGCAAAAAAGTAAACTTCATCTGTGTACAATATTGGAAAAATTTGATCATTTTTAGACCTTAGATAATAAGATACCACAAAATTACTGATTAATGTTTTTGTTGTGTCAGCTCTCGATTACTATAACTCGTTATTATACTTTCTGCCAAAATACCTCCTTGACCCATCTACACTTGCCTATGACACATGTAACTCATTTATTAACACAATATGCTCCAGCTAGAACTATATGTTAATTAAATAGTAATCAATCTAATGTGGCGTATGCTCATCTTCCATTAGCCCAGGTTAGGTGCATAACACTAGTAGGACGTTAAACCGCATTTCATTCCATAGTGCCATATAGACCAGACAAACTGACTGAATAAGAAACATTTACCTGTTTTCTATAAATTGTCCTTCATAGTATGATCCATTGGGCCAGGTATATTTTCCAAAACCATTAAATTTATTGTTGACAAAATCTCCATCATACACGGAACCAGTAGCATGCATTAAACGACCTTGTCCATTCATCTTGTCTTGATCCCATTCTCCTTCATACTTTACACCACCAGGCGTTTCATGGAGCCCTTTTCCATGGCGTTCTAAAGATCCATCAGATAAAATAAACTCTCCTTCTGTAAACAATTCGAAAACTATATTTAGTGCATCTGTGATATAAACTTTGAATTTCCACAAAATGAAATCAAATAAAATTTCATTTCATATATTTATACAATAGTTTTGACACTATTGATAATTAAAGTGAGCAAAATCTATTGTTTTTTGTTTTTTTTAAACTGGTTTATTGGCAGTAATCCGTAATATGATACAATAATATATATATTAACATACGAGTACATAATGGTGTAGACACATTCAACATTGCAATCAGTTCATTATTTTTGAAAAGAAAACAATACGAGGGAGATCAGTGGCTTTAAAGAAATTTCCACTTTTTTAAATTGTGCTCATCTACTTGTGAGTCTATCTTTGCGTTCGAATGTAGAAAGGCAATGTATCCTTCTTTAGTTGGTTGGTTGGATGCAAGTTTTGTCTTGTAAATAAAATATTTGGTTAATATTATTACATGGTTCACAAAGGAAAGCTCAGGTCGTTTTTTGAAATTGCTGATGTTTTCGTGTCCAGTATAGTATCCAAAATGGATGACAGAGGATGTTAGATTACTATAGATCATGTTTTTTTGCAAAATTTTATTCAGTGAAGCCCATAGATTCTGGGATAGCGACAGTGTATAAACAAATGGTCGATCGTTTCAATATATGATTGACAAAAGTCACATAAGGTTGAGGAGACCTTTCCTATTTTAAAAAGTTTAAAATTGGTGTAGATTATTTTGTGAACATATTTGAATTGAAATATTCTAGTTTTATGTCTGTACAAGTGTTGTTTATTAAATTGAATATTGACTTCATTTCAACTTCGTTGATTGTTTTTCCAAGTTCCTCTTCCCATTTAGTAATGGCGCTTGGAATAATTGTATTGAGGTGAATTTTTCTTTCTTAAATGTTTTTTTGTTTTAGGTTTTGTGTTTGAATACCATAATATGACATTAAATTTTTCATAATATTATAATTTATTACATGAATAGGGTTGTGGTCGCTTATAGGTTTATAGTCATCAAACAATTTTTTTTCATTGTCTTTTGATAAATTTAAAGATTGGTCTTGGCACAATTTGTTTGTTAAATTTTTATAAGATTGAAATATAAAAAGCTCATTGGAAGTACACGGTTTGGGTAAAGGTTTAAATGTATCTGAAACAAAGTATATATTTTTATGAAATAATTGGGTCGTTTTATATTTTGTAATATTCAGATTTTTGTTCATATATAATATCTGTTCAGTTATTTCTAATTTATCTAAAATCACGTTATAAATTTTATGCCAATTTGCAAATAATTGTTTGTAGAAGCATGATAAGATTTTAATCTGCTTTGGATCGTTTGCAGACATCAAGATTAACAGATTGTAAGGATGTACACCATGGGTCATTAAGTTTACCCAAGGTTGGTTTTCTCTGCTTAGAATTTTCTTTATCCAAAATAAAGATTTACACATGAGATGTTCGTGAATATTTACCATGTTTAGACCACCTTCACTGTAATCCTTACACAGTATAACCCTTTTTTTTTTATCCTTTCCCTCCCAGAGGTAGTCGTAGAAAATTTTATTTAATTTATCAATTATAGATTCCGGGGTGTATAAACATTGCAGTTGGTAGGATATTTTTGACAAGCCAAATGTTTTTATTATTAAGATTTTTCCACTTAATATTAATGTAAGATTTCTTAGTCTCCATTTCCCTAATGTTGTACTTATTTTGTCTAATGTTTTGTCAAAATTAAGACTTTTTTGATAGTCTTTGTCTGAAGAAAAAAAAAGATACCTAAATCTATTGTGGTTGCTATGCAAATAAATTTCAACAGAGAAGATCAACTAGTGGTATTAGGCATTATTCTTGTTTTCTGTCAATCCTTGTGACAAGAGAGAGAGAGAGAAATGGGGTTTAATATCCACTTGACACCAACTAGGTCATTTCGGAACTAACCTATGGTTTATGGTTTAATTTTATTTTGATAATTGGCTTGAACGTAGGGATCTTTAGCAGGAGGAAACAAAACACCTTATTTTAGGAGATACTGATGGGAGTCAAACTCAGTAACCGCTATATAGCATAAGCTTGTGTTCTGGGTGAAACAGTGGAAGCAATGAAATGAAATGAGGTTGGATGTCCTAGTATTGTTCAGCTCTGACTGGGCTAATGAAGATGGGCATAGGCCATACAGTGCGCTATTAAGGAAATTTTGCCAAGGCAGCGGCACTATGGTCTCCTCTTCAATCAAATGCCAACTACCAAGGGATCTTTTACATGCACGCAAATGTTTACATGGGACTTCGGTTTTTAACCCCATTTGAATGAGTAGACAGCTGTTCTTGTCAGGCCCTCCATCCTGCACCACTGACAATGGGAAACCATGTCGGAAAATATCGATGAACTTTCTCGCTGGGTAAAATCATGAGTTCTAGACAGTTCTACTTTAAAATTATCTTACCATATTTATCACCATTAGCAAACATGTAAACACCTGTCTGCTTTTCTGGTGGGGTGTCATCTTTCTTTTTATCTTTCTTCTTTTCTATGAAAAAAAAAATAGTCAAATGTATACCAATAAGACAACATTAAGGTCTGGCTGTTCTTTGGCTACAATTTGTACCAATAATCATCTTATTAATCATAAACCAATCACTGGCAATCAGCAATTCCTCTTATAACAACAAATTAGGTATCTTTGGCTTTGCACTGTTGTTAGTTCTGTTGTGTAAGCCATATGCCATCCGACCGCTTAAAACCGGAGAAATAAATTCACAAAACCTGGCTTTCACACAGCTTTTTGGGAGCTTCATTGCAGAAAGAGTTTGCCTACTGTACCATACTAAAGTAAAAGAAGGCATGTCTCTAACTCAATATCATCAACAGTCTTGCAAGACAAGACTTATTGGTCAATTTAAACTTTAACTGTTAAAAAGAGTAAAGATGGGCTTCTGATTGTGAAATCCAATTTAAGACAAACTAAAAAGTTTAAAATTGGCCCACGTACGAATAGTGTTCCAGGAGCGTCTTGATGAACGAGGCTAAATATACCCCATGAAGGAGAATACTACCGGTGTAGCCTGGAATAATCAGATGCCAAAGACTGGCAAGTTCAATTTGGACTTCTTTCTTTGCGTAAGCTTATTTCACTGAACATAACCGATTAGAAATTTATTATAGTGAAAACAGAAACAATTAGATTATATATGTATTCATATCACATTATTATATGCGTTTTACCAATTTTTATCCACTTCTAGGTTCCAAAGAATAGCGAATTAATAACTTTAATTAGCTCCTTTAAGCGAAGCTCCAAAGCTCTTTTCTGGTAACACAGGAGCATTACAACTAAAACTGTAGCCTACCGGTAACCCACAGACTGTTAATTTTTCAAAAAATCAGACCGGAACTGGTGATGCACTGGCATGATAACTTACCACGCGTCTCAAGCCAAGGAACTATTTCTACAAAATCATTTGGTGTTCACACGTTTACAACGGCCAATCCATCTGGTCAACACCAAATAATATTTTGTAGAAATGGTTGGCTTGGCGCAAAATTTAAAATATACGAAAATCATTATTAAATTTTATGAACTGCGGTCATCAGCTGCTAGCGGAGAGTGTCGGAGTCCGTATAGTGACTTGTTTTATGCAAGTCTAAATAGTAAACTAAAAAATTGGTGACCGGCGGATGAAGTTCTCTCTCGGCAGAAATTAAAAGTTCGGTAAAATAAAAAGGTATTGATCGATTCGGCCGAAATTTGGTGTGTGGGCATTGTAAGTCATCCTTAACATCCCCTGAAAATTTCAAGTTCCTACAACCATTGGAACTGGTAGAGCCAGGTACGAAAGTGCAGTAGCGCCATGAAGGTTTTATATTTAATTTTAACATAACAATAATTACACCAGCTTCGCTCTACAGTGTACTCTGTTACTTCCAGCTTTTGATCAATCCGCCACTCGCCTAGATCCGCCCAAAACCTCTGGTCCCGATTTATTTCCTTCTTGATTGCTTTTAAAATGTTTTGTTCTAACCGCCATTTTGTCACTTCCGCCTTTCGCCATCGACTCGAGGTCCGATGAGTGATTATCCATTGTTATTTAATCCTATAATCCGCCACTGTTAACTCCCCAATCACAAAAACACCACAGTTTATCAGACACTAATAATTAAAGTATAAACAAACAGTACTCGACAAATCTTTTAAGGGTTCATTGATTGGCAACCATTTTCAATAACTAACGTTAATACTATAGCACCTATGTCGAGCAAAAATAGTTCGCGCTAAAAATAGACCTTGAGTGTCGTACAATAACAATACATTCACTGAACTCTATTGAGCATTGATAATCGCCGATAGCCTTATGTCCGAGAAAAGATTATATTTTGATGGCACATTGTCGGATTTATTATCATATTTTGAATGGGATTTATGTTTTTAAATAAGTAAATAAACACGCTAAGAAATGTTGACGTTTATTTCGATTGGAATGACGTAAGTTAATTGTTTTAGATGATAACACGTGCTATAGTCGAGTGCAATTATTTAGCAGTTAGTGTCACTCGCTCGTTGCATTAGAGCGACGTTAACTAGTAAACTACGGCTTACATGTTATTTTTTTTACTATCTGTATATAAATCGAAACGCAGTATCAGACGAATGTCGGACATTGCTGAAAAATGTACCGACGTAGGATACAAAAAATACGGTAATTTTTGGGGAGTTTGATGTCATGTAATTTTGTACATGTACTGTAGGAATATTATTGACATAAATTTGAATACCGAACGCGTTTTAAACATGAAATATATAACGAGGTGCGATCCGACAAATATTCCATTCACATTCACTTCCTGTTATTGGATAAACCGCCACTCGCCGACATCCGTCATTTCTATTTGGTCCTGCTTGGTGCTGGAAGTTACAGAGTACACTGTACTTATATAATTATATGCAATGCCAGTTAGGCTACATATTATTTCACTTTCAATGATGTCCATTGATGACGATGATGATAGATCTAAATCTAAGATAAGATTAAATTACATTTCAGTCAACATTATTATTTAATTATTATTATATATTATATTATAACTGATATGTCTCGTATTAAAAACTTCTAGTGGCAGTAAAAATGACAATGTAATATCAAACCATACAAAATAAATTTAAGGAATTTTGATATAAACTACCTGCAGGCATGATTTAGATGTTAGTAAATACTACAGTTTATCCACGAAATGAAAACAGACGACGGATGGTAGCCATTTGTAAACAAATACTTGGTGATGTGAAATCTCGCGTCATTTCACGGGATTTCAATTTGATAGTAAAATGTGATTTTTCGAAAACAAAACCAAAATTATGACTATTTATACATAAAACACCCATCAGTTAACAAGCATACAACATAAAACGTTTTTGTTAGGTTAAATAAATGCATAGTAGTAAATCATCTAGCTCTGTATTCTCGATACGAAACTGTGGATGAAATTGACATCGACCTTGCCGGTGGACGAAGAAGTCAAAATTTGGGATTTCGAGGTTGTTTTCATCATGTTTCGGTCGTCTGCTGTAGCAAGAGGCCTTGTGAGACAGGCATCATGGAGCCGAATGAACAAAGGGACGATGCGCTGTATCTGCACAAGAATAGTTCAGCGAATTTCAGACGGACAGAGGTAACGCATTGATCCTAGATTAGTAGATACAGATAAAAAGATTCAATTCAATAAATAAAAAAAATAAAAATATCATGCATTGATTGGGTGTCAGACCATATCTATCTTATCTATCGTTTTTCATGCATCAAAACACTAGCAGCTTTAAAACTGTCAAATGAAATATCTGCCTAACTTCAAAATAATCAAAATTTCATTTTATTTGTGATCCTCACAGAGACACATTTTATTTGACAAATTTGACAAGTCATTTTAAATGACATTTTTTACTAGAGAAGACTAGAACAGAACTAGAGTAGAGAACAGAAGATAGAAGATAGAAATGAAATTCAAATTTTTCAATCGCAGAAGAGTGTACCATACTTTAATTACTTATAGGAGCTTTTACGGGTTTCCGTTTTGACGTCATTTTCGAGCATGCGCAGACGAGCTGGCCGTATTGCTAGACTGAAACTCATAGGCCATTGTGTGTTTTTTTGTGAAAATACCGTCGTACAGTAAGCTTCTTTTACCTAAAATGGAACCGACCACCATTTCTATATACGTGAAAGGTTTACCGACTGATGCCAAAAACCGATATTTACAGAAACTTCGATATATGAAAGATACGGCAACTTTACCAGACCCGTAATGGCCGTATGCAACTGAGGAAAACAGTGGATGACTGATTCGTGCTCATTGCTCGAATTAGTATTTAGTCAAGTTTATTACGCATTTTATGACCAAACAGATGCTATCTATTACTTACAGGACTATTAATTAACATAATAGATTTAAATGGTCTATCCTATTTACATTCAACTGCCGACTGGACAGTGTATACGCACGCGGTTAATACTTGATATATCGTCTGCTAGCGTTGCATGCTATACTCTTACACAAAACACGGTAGGGCCTACTATGTTGGTCCTTGAGGCTATCGACTTAAAAAAATAATTCCAGCTAATAATTCTATAAATAGAATGCAATATGCAAATAAGATTGTTTATGCGTGTTGTATAGCCAATAGCTACTGTAAATTTCCCCGCGTTAAGACAGCTCTATAACCAATGAAAAATAGTTGTTTGATTTACGTGGTAAAACTCCAGCCATTTTTATAAAATTTTCTCTTGATGGAATATGAATAACAGAAAGAACAAAACGATGATCAATTGGAATCTATGAATATTTTTCAAAGCTCTTTTTACAACTACATAAATCGTCTTGGCTCAGCAATTGGCACCCAGTGAAATTTTAATCCAGTCAGTTTATCTCCACTGTCGCAACCAAGAATAGAGAACGATAGATTTATGTCTATTTTATTAATTTCTAATTTAGTATTTGGTTCGGAGAACAACTGTTGAATGCAATAACTGGACTGGTGCATTATATACAGAATTATTTTTTACAGCGTGATTATTATTTGTCATCATTTTTTAGACTTGCTACGGTCGTGCTTAAATTTTAATATCGTCTTGAATAATTCTTTCGTGGAACCGCAGGGCACCACTCTATAATCCATATTGTTTACTCTTATGCGCTATTTCGTGACATTTTACAAACAAACAGATGTTATTTATTATTTGTTTGCAGTACAATTAACACAAAACATATTAATCGTCTGCATACAACAATATCTGTGTAATGCTTTAGCGTACGGCCAACTGGACGTTAGTCTCGGTCACCCAGAACTTCCGGCCTAGTCTTCAACATACGGAGAATATTTATCTTGATGATAGAGACTATTGAACCGTGCGCGAGCTTGACATATCGTCTGCTACAACGCAGTATATCGTCATTAAAACAAAAAAATAATAACTAAGACATGATTTGAAATCAGTTATTTATTAAGAATGCTACACGCAACTTACAACAAGAGTGGAATTAAAGAATATGTTTTATATAAAGAGAAAAAGAGAGAAAACCTCGCTTTCCCTCACATTTTCCATGTTAAACTGCGGGATAAATACGGCCAGGCTAAAAATAGATACCGGAAATGCGTCACACGAAAAACCTCCTATTGGCCAAGCACTCATTCGGAGTCTCTTAGATAAGTTTTAGATTGTCGCACCGATTAGGCCCATATGCATTAGCATTGCCATTACATATGGCATGCCAATGTGCTCGTTTCCAAAGACTTGAAAGACTCATCTCAAACTTGTTGACAGCTTATATCCATCCAGATGTACGGTACATGAATTGGCATTTCTATATCCTGTATTGAAATTCTTGCATCTCAGTTACTTTTCAAACAATCAAAGACACTGATAATTCACATCAAAAAATTATATTTGTACCAACCAGTGGTGCCACTGTATCGTGCAGCCTGGACATTTGTATGTCCAATAAATGTACAACACAAATAGAATTTTCCTGGCTTAGTAGATGATTTAGTTCATATTCTGTTTAATGTTTCCACATATTAAATTCTCATTCCTCTCTGATTTCAGGATGAAGTTAATTAGCTCAAAAAATGGTGCTACATTATGGAAATATCAGGCAACTAGGTTCTATAGTTCAGGTTTGTAGGCCTACTGGTCAGTAAATTACAAAAAAACTTAGGTCCCATGTACACATTGGCGTGCACGTTAAAAGATATCTTAGCAGATGGAATTCGGTATAAGAATAGGCCATAGCGCCACTGCACTGGCCGGGCAAAATTTTCCTCATACCACACATTATGGTGTATGCCCGTATTCATTAGCCCAATAATATGAGGTTAAACTCAATTTCATTTATATCAAAATCAGAACAAATAATTTCTAATTACTTGTAATTAAATTACTTTTCAAATATCTAGGGTAGTAGGACAATCAACATTAACAACTAAAGGAAACAAAGATGTCTTATAACTCTTATGGTGTTATATATTTTAGATTTACCAAATCATTTTAAAGTTGTATTGCCGGCATTATCACCTACTATGGAATCTGGTACAATAATTAGCTGGTCAAAAAAAGAAGGTGATAAAGTATCAGATGGAGATTTATTAGCTGAAATAGAGACAGATAAAGCTACCATGGGTTTCGAATCATCTGAAAATGGTTTCATGGCTAAAATATTTGTACCAGAAGGCTCAAAAGATGTGCCAATTGGAAAGGTAATATTATAATGTGATAAGGAAGATCATGTGCTGATATTATATAAACCATGATTTTTAATGATTGATGATCTTTTAACAAGCATGATTCACTCTTAGAAAAACGCGATTCCTAATATGTGTAGGTCTTATGGAAAGTATGAGTTTCAATCATGTGTTGATCTTATTAAAAAAGAGGCATGATTAACAATCATGTGTTGATCTTTTCAAATCATGATTCACTGACTTATGTTAAATAAACCATGATTCTTAATCGTGTATGTTTGTCTTATAAAAAGTGTATGGTCCAATCATGTATACATTGGCATGCACATCACAGATCCGTTGGAATGTTAAAACAGAAGAGTAGATGTAACGCTGCCATCTGGACATTATAATCTCAAAATATTGGGGGGTTGTATGGCCGAATGGTTAGCATTTGGTTGCTGTATCATAAAGCCTGTCATTGAGTCAACTGGCATGGTTTCGAATCCCAGTTGTACGTGACAAGGAGTATAATTGCCTGTCCAACCTCATGGGTTTTCTCCACGTCCTCCGGTTTCCTCCCACTGCTAAAGACCCCTACGCACGAGCGAATTATTGAAATAAAATTATACCATATATTAGTCCCGAAATGACCTAGTTTGTGTCAAATGGACGTTACACCCAATTTCTTTCTCTCTCTCTCAAAATATTACCGTAAAGTATCAAAGAGATGTCAATCAATATCAATTTTCTTGTTTTTCAGTTAATCTGTATTATAGTAGAAGAAGAAGATGATGTAGCAGCATTTAAGGATTACAAACCCCAACCTGGTGATGATGAGTCACCAGGAGCAGCTAAAGACAGTAAACCGGACACTCCTCCTCCTGCTGCTCCTGCTCCCACACCCGCAAAATCTGCCCCCTCCCCACCAGCTCAGTCAGCACAACCATCTGGTAGTAGAGTATTATCAACACCATATGCTAGGACTTTAGCCAAGGAAAAAGGAATAGATATAAATGTAAGTATTATTTATATATTTACTAAATGCAACTAAATTTGAAACATCAATTCACTAAAAACAATCATCAGGTCTTACACATATGTATTGACTGATTTGAGGGAAAAAAATTGCACCAATTTTTCCAAATTCTTTCTTCACGTTGTCAAAATTCTTTCTCCACATTTGTCTAAATTCTCCCTCCACATTTATCAAAATTCTTTATTCACATTTGTTGCATTTGTTGATGTGCTCTTGTCATATATATTTTAGCATTCTTAGACTTTTTAATTGACTTTTTAATTATGTCCCATTATTTTAGTAGATGCGTTGCTGAGTTGTCCTACATATTCGCTGTAGATCGTAAGGTCTGATTTTGGGTTGTTTGCGACATAGAGTATTGTTGCCAGTTGGTTTCTCCAGGTGCATGTACTTGGGTATCCTTGCATATGTTAGTCTCAAAGAGGTGTGGTCAAGTGGATGTTAATTTCAATGTTTCTCTATTTTATATAATTACAGCAAGTTAAAGGTTCTGGATCTGATGGACAAGTTCAAGCTGATGATATTTTAAACTTTACACCTGGTGCTGCCACATATACTTCCGTACCTGGTGGTGCATCGTATACAGATATACCATTATCTAACATTAAACAGGTAACTCATCTAAATCTCATTCCCCGCTTTTACGTGACAAGGAGTAGGGTCGTCTGTCCAACCTCATGGGTTTTCTTATCTGATTTCCCGCTTGTATGTGACAAGGAGTAAGGTCGTCTGTCAAACCTCATGGGTTTCTCATCTGATTCCCCGCTTGTAGGTGATAAGGACTAGGGCCGTCTGTCCAACCTCATGGGTTTTCTCATCTAAATCTGATTCCCCACTTGTACGTGACAAGTAGTTGGATCGCCTGTCCAGCCTCTGGGTTTTCTCCTAGTCCTCACGTTTCCTCCTACTGCTAAAGAACCCAACGCACAATCGAACTATTGAAATAAAATTGAACTATATTTTAGTCCCAAAATGACCTAGTTTATGTCAATAAGACGTTAAACCACATTTTTTCTCTCTCTCATCAAAATCTAATCATTTGTAAACCGGAAATTATAAGACAAATCCTTTTTTATATATCTAGACATATATAAACCTAATTCAGATAAGTAGGACATTCAAACCCTGTTTCATTCATTTATTGGGAAAGTGAAAATAAAATTGGAAAACTTAATATAAAAAGATAACAAAAAACGTGAATGCTAACAGGAATTGTGTTTCAGAATAGGACCAATTTACGTAATGTTTTGAATAAATCCAGTTCCCTGTAAATGCCAAAGACCCCTATAACATGATTTGTGTTGTATTGACTGGATGTTAAATCCTGTTTCCCCCTCCTTCCCCTTTTGAGTTGTTGTAGACATTAATGTGCACCTGGGGCCTGTTTCACGGAATTTTAACTAAGATAAAATTTAAATTTGAGTAATTTGATTGGATAATATTAGATGGATTTTAGTGTTTAGCCAATCAAAATTGAAGTATCTATTAAAATTTGGATTTTATCTTTAGTTAAAATTTAGTGAATCAGGGCCCATAGTGTTAGTAATATTTTATTTTGTTTAGGGTTTTTAATTTCTGTAATGACTTATGTTTTTAGGTTATAGCTAAAAGATTAACTCAATCTAAACAGACAATTCCACATTATTATCTTACAGTTGATATAAATGTAGATAAAATTATACAGTAAGTATTGTATATCTTTTACATCATGAGAAACTTTTTGATAATCAGAAATATAACTGCATATCGATAAATATCAATTTTTTGTGACGGTTCCATGTGTGTGTTTAACAGAAGGATTATTTTATTCAATCATACTCATGAAATCTTCGATAATATAAGTTCAATTATATTTATTGAAATTGCACAACGGTAAATATCAATATTTTGAATAATTTTGCAGAGTCCTTACTGTAAATATTGACTGCTGCCCAGCCTTTCAATTAGGGAATCACAGTGGGTAAGACGCTGGTACGCTAACGTGGAAGTCGGGTGTTTGATCCCTGCTTTGGCTGAGAAAGTTAATCCAGATTTGATAGTATGCAGGATAGAGGGCCTGACAAGGACAGCTGTCTAGTTGTTCGGATGGTATGATAAACAGAGGTCCTGTGTACACATTGGTGTACACATAAAAGATCCCTTGACTGTTTGAATTCAATATAACAGTAGGCCGTAGTGCTGCTGTCCGGGCCAAATTTCCCTCATAGCACACTGTATGACATAAGTGTATGTCCATCTTCATTAGCCCAATAAGGAGCACAGCAATAGGATGTCTACATCAAACTCCATTTCATTCATTTCGCCTTTCAAATAGATAATTTCTCTTGTGTGGTTGATCATAGGTAAGGCCTTATAGATATATTCCTGATTAACTATGTGTATATTATGTACATTTTGTATATATTTATTTTGTATATATTTATTTTGTATATATTTAGATTGTATATATTTATTTTGTATATTTTTATTTCAGATTAAGAAAACAGTTTAATGAAAGTTTATCTAAAGATAATGTCAAGTTATCTGTCAATGATTTTATTATTAAGGCGTCTGCTCTAGCATGTCGTAAAGTACCAGAAGCGAATTCATCATGGCAAGATAGTGTTATTAGACAGTAAGTCTTGGGCCTGTTATACGAAATTTCAACTAGGATAAAATCCAAATTTTAGTAATTTGATTGGATAATATTAGATTGATTTTAGTGCTTAGCCAATCAAAATTGAAGTATCTACTAAAATTTGGATTTTATCTTTAGTTAAGATTTTGAGAAACAGTTCCCTGGTGTTTAATTATTGTGCGGGGTTGTAATAAGTAGTGTCCAGACACTTTGGTAATAAGGGGGGGGGGGACTTTGATAGTAAGACAGCCATGTAACAGGGTAGGGGTCTGGGGAGCTTAGGTAAGGTTTGGAGTGGCATGTCAGTTCTTAATTGTGTTGTTAAATCTAGTTTGAAAAATTTCATCGAACACACATTTTAATTCTTCTTTTTTTGTTTCATTTTTATAGTTCCAATTTATCTTTTAATTTGGATTCACAACAGTAGAATGAAGAATAGTTTTTAAATATAAATTAAATATCCTGTTTGAGAAATGGTTTGTTTTGATCAGTAGAGAATCAAACAAACATTCATTAGTCAATGTTATCCATGTGACCCCTGAAGTGAGCTTCCTCGCCTAACTTTCAACTCCATATGGAGATGAGGTTGCAAAAGTATAATAAAAAAATAATCAAAATTTAGATTGTTGTAAACACTTATATCCAGTGAATAATACCTGCAAATATGAAAAATCATTGGTTATATTTTATAAATTGGTGTATGTAATCTGGGGGTTGGATGGCCAAATGGTTAGCATGTGTGCGCTGTATCATAAAGCCTGTCATTGAGTCAACAACTTGTGTGGTTTCAAATTCCCCCCCCCCCCTGGTTGTCATGACAAGGAGTAGGGTTGCCTGTCCAACCTTGTGGGTTTTCTTTGGTTTCCTCCCACTCATCGGCGAATTTATTGAAATAAAATTAACCATATGTTAGTCCCGAAATGACCTAGTTTGTGTCGAGTGAATGTTAAACCCCATTTCTCTCTCTCTATATATATATATATGTAATTATTGGTCTATATTGTAATTACTGGTATATATTATTTATAGATATAATTCAGTAGATGTTAATATAGCTGTAGCAACAGATAATGGTTTAATTACACCAATTGTATTCCGAGCAGAATCCAAGGTATTTATATAAATTAATCCATTTTCATGTATGAAAAAAGCGAATCTGTAACAGAATATTGTCATATTTACCTCTGTATCAGTTCACATCGGGCCGTAGCCCGCTTATAAAATTTTGGGTGGGCTACAGAATTTTTGGGAGAGGCTGAGGATGTGGCCAACTCAGAACTCTCCTAAGAAATCATTACTGTTGGCAAAATATTTGAGGGGGCCAATTCGATTTTTGGGAGGGCTAAGCCCCCCCCCCCCTGACTATGGGCCCAGTTCACATGGTACTGTCCAGAATTAAAACAAATAGCCAGCTTTATAGAATGAAAACAAACCGCCTGCTTTGATTGGGATAAAAAGTGAGAAGTTTTGATCAAAGTATTGTGCGGTAATCTATTTTGTTTCAGGCTTGTTTTCATATTGTAGGTCCACAAATAGCAAAATTGAAATACATCTTAGTCCCGAAATGACCTAGTTTAAGTTAGTATCGAGTGAAATTAAACCTTCTCCCTCTCTCTCTCATCAGCTTTACTGCACAATCAATGAAGGCAATGGATTCTGGTATATGAGACCCACTCCCACAAAACCAGACTCTTTGTCGTTTTTTTTTATAAAAATAGAGCCTTTGTTTATGTTTTTGTGCCTGTAGTACAGAATAAAGTTGTGGGACAAGCGCCTGGTTTTGTGGGAGCGGGTCACATACAACCAAATTTCAAAACAGATCAATATTCATAATCAATCTGATTTTAACAAATATGTGAAAACTTGATCAAATTACAGATTGTTCTTCTGATTCTAGTTTTGTGTGAAATATCCGAGATCCATATGATTTATTGTTATAAATATCTATTTGTAGGGGTTGTCCCAAATTAGTCAAGATGTACAAGCTTTAGCAGCTAAAGCCAAGGATGGTAAACTACAACCACAAGAATATCAGGTAAATTATAAATAATTGTCACTTTCAACAAATATATTAGAAAAAATTTAGTAGAGTTCAATAGAAAGATGCTAAAGGGAGTTCAATAGAAAAACTCTAATTCGAGTTCTATAGAAAAACTCTAAATCGAGTTCTGTAGAAAAACTCTAAATCGAGTTCTGTAGAAAAACTCTAAATCGAGTTCTGTAGAAAAACTCTAAATGGGGTGCTGTAGAAAAACTCGAAATGGCATTCTGTAGAAAATCTCGGTATGAGCTGCTGTAGAAAAACTCTAATGGAGATCTAAAGAAAAATTATAAATTGAGTTTTATAGAAAACTGTAAAGGAGATCTATAGAAAAATTATGAATTGAGTTGTAGGAAAATGCTAATGCAGGATTTATAAATTGTACCCCAGGAATCTAAACAATTGACCCATCTCCAGTATCTTAGATTTTATAATGTATAGTAGTCTCCATCAATTAACAATTATAAGATCAATGTTCCTACATCTTCTATATAGCTTGGAGCTCGGGTATTCGATCCCTGCGTTGGTCGATAGAGTTCATAAAGATTTTCCTGGCGTGGTTTCCCCTTGTCAGTGATGCATGACGGAGGGCCTGACGAGGACAGCTGTCTAGTCGTTCGGATGGTATGAAAAACCAAGGTCTCTTGTACACATTCGTATGCACGTAAAAGATCCTTTTGCAGTTGGAATTCGATATAATTATTAGAGCATGCCCGGACAAAATTTCCCTCATAGCACACTGTATATCTTATGCCCGTCTTCATAAGCCCAGCTTAGGAGCAGAACAGAAGGACATTAAACCCCATTTCATTTTGTTCCTAGATCTTATATTTGTTGAGAGAGTGCAAATGGAAACTAATTAAAGGCTCAATAACACTCTTGTTGTAACTGAATATTATGTCCCAATCATTATTCTGGTCAACAAATTGTACTATTTTACAATATCTAAATTAATTGATGATACAAATGTCATCTTTACACATCGAATTTAGAAAAAATGGAAAAAATGAACTACATGGTCCCGAAATGACCTAGTTTGTGTCGAGTGGACGTTAAACCCCATTTCTCTCTCCCTCTCTCACACATGGTCTACGTAAACCTTTTCAAATGTAACTTAGATTTTAAATATTTTCAAACACTCTGGACAAGTAAAATAGGATGTCATGGATAATTTACACAACAGTTAGTACACTTAAACATCTAGTAGTTAGAATAAGGCTATTTTTTCTGGACCTGCCAAGCCAGCAAGAGTGTTATTGTCCCTTTAAAGAGAAGTATGTATGTATTTCTGATGTCTTATTTTTACAGGGTGGAACTTTTACCATATCTAATTTAGGAATGTTTGGTATAAAACAATTTTCAGCTGTCATTAATCCTCCACAGGTAAATAAACTAAATATTTTTACGTATATACAGGGGGAAGGTATGGGGTGGTGGTGAATGGTCGAATGGTTAGCATGTGTGCGCTGTGTCATAAAGCCTGTCATTGAGTCAACTCGCATGGTTTCGAATCCTCAGTTGTACTTGACAAGGAGTGGGGTTGTCTGTCCAACCTCGTGGGTTTTCTCCCGGTCTTAGGGTTTCCTCCCTCTGCTAAAGACCCCTACGTGCAAGCGCATTATTGAAATAAAATTAAACCATATGCTAGTCCCCAAAAGACCTAGTTTGTGTCGAGTTGAAGTTAAACCCGATTTCTCTCTCTCTTATATACAGGCAGGTTGTCCTATATTATGGCCAACCGTTGGGTTGAAAGGCTGAATGGTTAGCATGTGCGTGCTGTATCATACAACCTGTCATTAAGTCAACTGGTGTGGTTTCGAATCCCTGTCCACCCTCGTGGGTTTTTCTCAGGTTTCCTCTCACTGCTAAAGACCCCTACGCACAAGCGAATTATTGAAATAAAATTAAACCATGTTAGTCCCGAAATGATCTAGTTTGTGTTGAGTGGACGTTAAACCCCCATTTCTCTCTCTCTCTATTATGGCAAACCCAACATAGAAACTGAAAGATTGTGATCTTTGAGCCTCATATAGCTGCACAGGACAACCTTTCTTCACAAATTAACCAGCTTTGTTAACTAAAATATATCTGGGACTACTCCTTGTAATTAAATATATATATTTTTCAGGCATGTATATTAGCTGTAGGTGGAGCATCTAAACAATTAGTAGTTGATCAAAATAGTAGTGAAGGGTAAGTATTAAATAGATTACCTCCATCCCCCCTCTTTGAAACTAAGCAAAGATAAACTATTTGATTGGCGGAGACATTGAAACACAATAACACTGCTAATTTTCATTCTGGACAATAGGGTCGCCTGTCCAGCCTCCTGGGTTTTCTCCGGGTCCTCTGGTTTCCTTACCACTGCTAAAGACCCCTACGTGCAAAATGTGTGCTGTATCATAAAGCCTGTCATTGTGTCAACTGTCCAACCTCGTGGGTTTTCTCCTAGTTTGTGATGATTGGAGGTTAATCCTCATATCTCTCTCTCAATTCCTGTTTCGTTATTTAGATAGAGTATCTCTATCAAGGAATGAAGAAGATTATGTGTGGTGTAGTTTCAATTCTACCACCCTCTGTTCCCATGGAAAGGCCCTCGTCAATGCGCTCTCTTGAATAACTACGAATTTTCTATTCCAATAATTCTTTATTCAACATAACATAGTGTAGCATAGCGTAGCGATTAACTGAAATATATAACATTGAATTCCAGTAAATATACAATCAAGTATAAGTCTTAAAAGGTGTTCAAATAAATCTAAATTCGACCTAAACAGATTGCAAAGGAAAATAGTCTAATCTAAAAACAATAACAAACAGCCTGCTCTGGTCCGTTCTGTTATGCATATACAAAATAGATTATCGAGCAACATAAGCAATTCACAAGTCAAATAAACGTTAACAAGTTATAAAATACACAACAACACTAAATATTGTGTACACTGTCTTACTCTCTGGCTATTAAATGCGCTGACCAGCTGACCGTTTAGTCTTACAAACAGTTATAGTCGAAGAGTGGCGATGACGTCAGTGCGTGGCCAGTCTACAGCGGGAAAAACTTTGACAGGCTTATTGCTGTCAAATACTATGCAAACGTCTCCAGAAAAGGCATGACAACAATATGACAACAATGCACATAGATAACAATGTTCTTAACAATGTTTTTATAGTTCAACTACCGTATTATTAGGCTTTCCAGGGGTCCAAATAGTCTTTAACTTCTAATTGTTCTTTCACTTATTTCTGGGTCTCAAACACGCCTGTTTCTCGAACATCAAGTCTCTTCTCCAGCGATCAAATTTATTTACTAATATAGCACTTTGTTCGCGACAAAAATGACACTAACATCGTACTCGGCTTCAGCGTTGTAAGGTCAGAGACGCCTGAAACGAATGTGC
Source organism: Patella pellucida (assembly GCA_917208275.1). Classification (NCBI taxonomy): domain Eukaryota; kingdom Metazoa; phylum Mollusca; class Gastropoda; family Patellidae; genus Patella; species Patella pellucida. The sequence continues at coordinate 66,394,628 of OU795038.1, forward strand.
AGACGACAAATAATGTTTCTGTATATTAATATAACAAATATAGTTTTTGGCATCAACATACCGGCCCTCTAATTGTAAAGATAGAAGACGTCACAATTATTAAATAAATATATGCCAAATTCTTTCGCACACTGAGAACAAACGCACACTAAGAAAATAACTTCAAATAAATGTTATATTTGTTTCTCGTTTTCAATGCACATTTCATATGTATAACTTAACATTGACATACACTGTATATCAATGTTGATTTACTCTGCTTTCGCGATGATAACACAATAACATTTTCTACACAATCACATTTTCTACTTTCGCGTTAACACATTCCAATGTTCACATCTAAGTACTAACTAGTGAGTTAGCACTCGGCTTCTAAAATAACACATAACTTGTCGATTGGCCTTGTAAATATTGCTGATTTGGTTTTAACCTTCGCGATCCTGACATATCCTTTCTTATCTTTTATCACTTCAATCACTCTAGCTAAGGACCAACTATTTCTATGTGTGTTGTTGTCCACTATCAGAACTACATCGTCTTCTTTTACATTTCGATGTGTACTTAACCATTTTGCCCTCTGCTGAAGTGTAGGAAGATATTCGTTTATCCACCGCTTCCAAAATATATTAGCCAGATATTGGACTTGACGCCACCTTCTTTTGGTGTATATATCTTCCTTTCTGAACACTCCAGGAGGCAAATTCTGGTTGTTTTGGAGAAGTAGCAAATTGTTGGGAGTGATGGCTTCTAAATCATTCGGATCATTTGAGTTCTTCGTGATTGGACGACTATTAATGATGTTTTCAATTTCACAAAAGAGAGTCACTAAATTCTCATCATCTAGTTTAATGACTTGCTCTTTAAGCAAAGAAAACATAATTTTCCTTACAGTGCGAATCTGTCTCTCCCAAATTCCTCCAAAGTGTGATCCTGATGGAGGGTTCATTTTCCATGTTATATTGGATTGATGTAGTAACTCAGATATTTTTGATTGGTTCCATTCTTGTATTGCATCTAATAGTTCATTTTTAGCTCCTACGAAGTTAGTTCCATTATCGGAAATCAGTGTCCGGACATTTCCTCTTCTGGCTATGAATCTTCTCAATGCATTTATACAAGAATCAGTGCTCAAGGAATGAGCAACCTCAAGGTGAACAGCACGTATTGCAAGGCAGGTGAATACCACTCCATAGCGTTTAACTGTGCTGCGTGCCCTTTTAATTTCAAATGGTCCGAAAAAATCTACACCAGTGTTTGTGAATGGAGGTTGGTCAGCAATCAGCCTTTCTAATGGTAAGTCTGCCATTTTTTGCTGTCCAGGTTTCTTCTGATATTTTTTGCAATTAACACAATCTGCTAGTATTTTCTTAATTTTAGAATTGGCTCCTATTATCCAATAATTTTGCCTTACTCTGCTCAAGATAGATTCTCTTCCTAGATGACCTAATTTGCGATGTGTTTCATCCAGGATCAGCGATGAAATGGCAGAGTTTTTTGGTAAAATAACTTGATGTTTCGATTCATCAGGAATAGAGGCTCTGTCAAGTCTTCCACCAACTCTTAAGACATCATCTGAAATTATTGGATCAAGCTTATAAATTTTACTGTCTTTTCTTATTTTTCCTTTGTTCAAAGCTTCTTCACCATTAAGCTGTCTCTTCTTTAAACTATCTATCTCTTCTTCAAAGTGATTCTTCTGCACATGAAGAATGAGTGTTCTTTCAGCTTTGACAAAATATTCATGGGTTAATGGTAAAGGCTTGTCTTTAAATAAATGTCTTTTGCCTGTAGGCAATGTTTGCTTAATTGACATCTTCAATTTATCCACAAACAATAGAACCCACCCAAGTACAGTTCTAAGTTTTGTCCAGCTGGAAAATGTGGTTAATAATTTATTTAACACATGTGAAGTTTCCACAGTGGATGCAACAACAATGGGTTTCTTCTTAATTTCTGGGTCATCTTCAGGCAAATCTTCATCAATTTTAACTTGTGGCCAAGATGACTCTTTTTTCCAGAGAAAGTCTGGACCAGCTAACCATCGTCTGCTTCGTAACTCATTACCCACTAGGAGTCCTCGACTAGCATCATCTGCTGGGTTCTGATTAGTTTCCACATATCTCCACTGTTGTAATTCTGTACCTTCGTGGATGACAGTTAGGCGGTTTGCAACGAATGTTTGAAATCTGGTCTTCTCATTTGCAAGGTACCGCAAGACTGACATGCTGTCAGTCCAGAAAGATGTGTTGTCTATTGACATGTCCAACTCTTTCAAAATCATGTGATGCATGCGAACTGATATCATTGCTGCAGTTAATTCCATTCTAGGTATGGTCTTCATTTTTAAAGGAGAAACTCTAGATTTTCCCATAATAATGTTACAGTGTATCCTGCCATCTTCATTTACCAGTCGAATGTATGCAACCATCCCATATCCCTTTTCACTTGCATCCGAGAAATAGTGCAATTGGCAGGAGACAATAGTGCCAAAATTGGTAGGTTTGTAGCACCTGGGAGTTGTCATAGATTCCAACAAGGGCAGTTGGGCTAACCATTTATTCCATCGCCGCTGATCCACATCTTTAACCTGTTCGTCCCATCCAATACCACGATGACATAAATCTTGCAGAATGATCTTTGCAGGTAAAACAAAAGGTGCTGCCAGTCCTAAGGGATCATACACCGAACTGACAATTGACAGAATTCCTCTTCTTGTAGGTGGTCGATCGTGAATCCTGATTTTGAAGCCTAAAGTATCTGATTCTACTGACCAGGATACACCTAGGGCATGTTCAATTGGTAATTTGTCATAATCGAGGTCTAATTCCACCAGATCTTTAGCTCTTTCCTCTACTTTGATTGTTTCAAGGACATTTCTGTCGTTGGAAATCCACTTAGTTAACTTAAAACCTCCTCTTTGGCAAAGTCTGGTAAGATCATCCACTAAAGTAATTGCTCTTTCTGGGGCATCTACAGACTTCAGACAATCGTCCACATAGAAATTTCTTCGAATAATTTCTATAGCATCTTTACTAAATAGGTTTTCATTGTCCTCGGCTGTCTTCAATAAGGCTGAAGCAGCACACGCAGGAGATGAAGCTGCACCAAATAAGTGGACCGTCATTCTAAATACATCTGGTTTTAAGTGATAATTTCCATCTTTCCACCAATAAAACCTTAGACAGTCTCTGTCATCTACAGGAACTTTGACTTGGTGGAACATGGATTTGATGTCAGCCATTAGTGCTATGTTTCCTTCTCTAAATCTCAGTAAAACTCCTAATAGGCTATTAATTAAATTTGGTCCTTGCAGTAGTATATCGTTCAGTGCAACACCTCTGTACTTTGCACTACAGTCATAAACGATGCGTATTTTATCTTCTTTTTTAAATACACCATGATGCGGGATATACCAGACTCTTCCATCCTCACGTCCTAAGTCTTTGTTAGGAACCATTTCCGAGTAACCTTCCTCTATCATTTCGTTCATGAACTTTATATACTGGTTGTGGAATTGAGGGTTCCGTTCAAATTTTCTCTTCAGACCACCTAGTCGTACCAATGCCTGTTTATAATTATTAGGCAATTTATCTTCATGGTTTCTAAAGGGTAAGTTAATGTAATAATGGTTGTCTTGGAATGTTATGGATTCTCTGACATCATGTTCAAACTTTCTGTCTTCTATAGATTTTTCCTTACTATCATTAATTGTCTTCTCTGGAAAATCTAAATTTACATAGTTTCTAAACATGGTTTCCAAATTTTTTGTATCTTCATTCACTGCACACATTTTTTCATCTTTTCTTCTGTCTGATACAAAATAGCATACATTTGTGGTACGGTTCTTATCAGAGCATCTAATTAAATTCCATACTGTCCAACCTAGACGTGTTCTGGCTGCATGGGGTGTCCCTGCTGGTCCTGTGATGATCTCTAGTGGAGTATAAGCATCTGGTACACAATTCCCTATCAACAGGCCAATATCAGCATCAATTTTTGGTAAGTTGATATTTCTTAAATGTGGCCAGTTTTCAAGATCTTCTTGTGTTGGAATGTGATTTTTGGTAATGGGCATGTGGTCCTTTGCATAAACAGTAGGAAGCTCTACAGCATGTACACCATCAAGATCAAGGATTTCAAGTCCATTTATGTCCATGGTCTCCATTGTATATGGTGATCCCATTGTTTCAATCGTAAAGGTATGCTTTTTTCCTTCCATCCCTAATCTGTCTACTAAGTCGTTGGTACAAAAACAAAGTGTGCTTCCAGGGTCTTTGAATGCATAGGTCATCACGGATCTTTGTGTTTTCTTCTGTCTTACTAAGACAGGTACAACAGCTAAAGTACATTCATCGACACCGGCCCCCGCATGGGAGTGTATTTCATCTAAGGTATTAACTGAGGATGATGTAAATGTTTTAGCTGATGGGTTTAACTTAGATTTTGATGGTGCAGGTAGAGGTGCCGAATGTTCAAATTCTTCGATTTCTTTGGGTCTGGTTTGACTTAACCTCTCGCTTCTGGTGGATGTATACTTATGAAGTATGGATGGATGGTCCTTTCTACAATGTTTACAAACCAATCTGTCCGTACATTCATACTTCCCGTGTCCAGAGCGTAAGCAGCCATAACAGATTCCATTTGTTCTTAGATATCCTTTTTTGTCCCAAAAATCCATGTTGCCGAACCTCTGACAAGATGTCAAGCTATGGTAACGGTCATTACAGAATAAGCATGGGTTTTGTTGTCCATCTTTGTGTACCGGTTTGGAAGAGTCGCATCTGCTTGATGGAGGTGTTTTGCTTTCAATTGCAAAGTCTTTTCTCTTTGGTTTGTCACTTTGGTTTAATTTTCGTTCCCTGTCCTCTTTCTGCATATCTGTAGCACAGGTTTTATGTCTAAAAGATGAAGTTTTGTTCTTGCTTGGCCTTTTAATCTCTGTGTGTTCCTCAGTCTTTAACGCTTCCTTTCCAAACAAGGGATCATTGGCCTTTATCGATTCAGTTTGGACTATTTCCACTAAGTGGTCAAACTTTACTGGCACCTTTTTATCCTGGCAATCCTTATATTTGGTTCTCCACTTCTCCTTAATGTTGTGTGGCAATTTGGAAAGCAATTTTTGTAGTGTTCCGGAGTTCTCCATTACGTCCAAGGTCTGCATTCCCTTTATGCCATGCTTGCATTCAACCAGAAATATGGCAAAGTCTTCCAAACCTTTACTGTCATCAGATTTGATTACCGGCCAATTGGTAGCTTTCCTCACATAAGCCTGTGCAATCACTTGGCTGTCACCATACATGCGCTCTAATTCTTGCATAGCAGCTGGAAATCCTTCCTTAGCATCTAGGTGAGCATATCCCGAAACAATATCTTTTGGTTTTCCTGTCGTAAAATATTCCAACGAGTCCATCATTTCATCTGCATCATCTGTGTTGGCCATTATTTTGGTTTTAAATTTTCTTTTAAACTGTTTGTATTCTAGTATGTTTCCATTAAACTTTTTCATCTCTGTTGTTGGTTTTTTCATTTCTCTAACTATCTTTAACATTATGTCTTCTGATGAATTACCACTGTTGTGTGATGATGAGTGAATTGGTAATAGTTCTGGAACTCTATCTGATTTTGGTTCAGATTTTACAGAGGCAATTGAAGGAGGCTTTCTTGAAAATGTGGACTGCGCTTGATTTTCTAGAATCTTCACGTCTGCTGTTGCAATGGCCATTTCTTCTTCTAATTTCAATTGCTCTTCTTGCATTTCTATTTCTAACTTTTGCTTTAACAAAGCTTGCCTTTTTTGCAGAACACCATTTTTAGCTTCTAGCTCTGCTGTTCTCAATCGTGCCTTTACAAGTGATGATGACGATGATGTGGATGAAAACTGACTACCAGCAGTCGCCTTGGCTACTGTCTTTAAGATACCTGTTTGTCTGCCACGGTTTACTTGGGAAATGCTATCATCGGCCCCAATGTCGTCTATCGATAAACCTACTTGGGAGATAATCAAATCCGCTTGTGTACCTGCATATTCCTGAAGCAACGGCCCGAGAAATCCCTCTCTGGCCATTGCTGGATTCGCTTCGGATTCTTGACATTTAAGTAAATGTGTCTATTCTTCTCGTTCAATCAAATCTGCTACTTACGTACAGTAACATGACATTCCGTCGTTTAATCTTGGGTCTTCCTTAATATTTTGGACAAAGATTTAAGTTATTAAAAACGTTAAAAGTCTGTTCGTTATCATACCGTAGTGTTTACTTTACGTCAATACCGATAGCCTCGTTTGTCACGCAATTAGTTTTGCTGCAATATCCTGCTATGCGCTGGTTAATATAGCATAAAAAACCATGCAGCCATGACGTAACGTTACGTAAACACAGTTGTCCTAATTAAACGTCTTGTTTTAAAGGTAATACCTTTGTAACGAATTCAGTGATTGGTCAGTAATAGGACCACTGGCCAGTCATAATTAGTGACAATAATACCCACTCAGTCCAGCAGGGAGTAGTCAGATTAGCTCTAATCAAACGGAACACTGCGAGGAGGATGGTGTACCTGGTGTGGTATGGCTTTCTTCTTCAAGGAAAAAGCCTTCTACTTTCCTTTTAAATTTTGCAAACACTGCCTTATGTGTTTCACCTTTTTCATCAACTTCTATAGAAGGGAGAAGTTTCTCATATGCATCTTGTGTAAGAAGGAAATTTTCAAATATTTCCATCCATTCTGTATATCTTCTTCTCATTATTGACAGGTCAGGGTCACCTCCCATAAGAGTTTTTATTTTCCTTAATTTGACAGTTAAGGAAACTGCTAAATTGTCTTTAGTTTTCTTACATTTTTCCAATGTGTAAGCTTGACCCTTTTCTGTCATAGTTCTTTTCTTCAATCCCCTAGCCCTGTAAGTTTCTAGTTCAGCTGGACTCGACTGAGCCTTACTGGCTTGGGATGATGCTTTGAGACTGGTAGGCTGTTTTTTGGACTTCACTGTTACATCAGATCTATCTGTTGTACCACTGGTAATTTTTTCCTCTTCAGTGGTTTGAATGTCCTTAGAAACACCTTTAACACCGGTATCTGATTTACTCGCCATATTAAATTAAAGTCTCTTTCAATCTTTAATGTTCAATATTGAGCTAAGTGAAGGCGAATCCTAATACGTTAATAGAAATGTGGTGTAGTTTCAATTCTACCACCCTCTGTTCCCATGGAAAGGCCCTCGTCAATGCACTTTCTTGAATAACTACGAATTTTCTATTCCAATAATTCTTTATTCAACATAACATAGTGTAGCATAGCGTAGCGATTAACTGAAATATATAACATTGAATTCCAGTAAATATACAATCAAGTATAAGTCTTAAAAGGTGTTCAAATAAATCTAAATTCGACCTAAACAGATTGCAAAGGAAAATAGTCTAATCTAAAAACAATAACAAACAGCCTGCTCTGGTCCGTTCTGTTATGCATATACAAAATAGATTATCGAGCAACATAAGCAATTCACAAGTCAAATAAACGTTAACAAGTTATAAAATACACAACAACACTAAATATTGTGTACACTGTCTTACTCTCTGGCTATTAAATGCGCTGACCAGCTGACCGTTTAGTCTTACAAACAGTTATAGTCGAAGAGTGGCGATGACGTCAGTGCGTGGCCAGTCTACAGCGGGAAAAACTTTGACAGGCTTATTGCTGTCAAATACTATGCAAACGTCTCCAGAAAAGGCATGACAACAATATGACAACAATGCACATAGATAACAATGTTCTTAACAATGTTTTTATAGTTCAACTACCGTATTATTAGGCTTTCCAGGGGTCCAAATAGTCTTTAACTTCTAATTGTTCTTTCACTTATTTCTGGGTCTCAAACACGCCTGTTTCTCGAACATCAAGTCTCTTCTCCAGCGATCAAATTTATTTACTAATATAGCACTTTGTTCGCGACAAAAATGACACTAACATCGTACTCGGCTTCAGCGTTGTAAGGTCAGAGACGCCTGAAACGAATGTGCAGACGACAAATAATGTTTCTGTATATTAATATAACAAATATAGTTTTTGGCATCAACATTATGATATTACTTTCTATATTTCAGATATAAATCCGCCAATATCATGACAGTTACATTAAGTTGTGATCACCGTGTGGTAGATGGTGCTGTCGGGGCCAGATGGTTACAAGAGTTTCGCAGATTATTAGAAAATCCTGAAAACATGCTCTTATAACATCCAGCGTAAAACATATATTTAAATAATTTAAAAACTATTTGTGATTAAACAACTGGGACTGGAATTGTTTAGAAGGTTTTTAAAGACTCCTAATGGAATATGAAACTGGTATTAAATTAAGTGATATTTGTCTTAAGAGTTCTGATAAAAATAGCTCACAATGTATTTTAATGAAATTGAAAACCGCATTTATATCAGGCTAAAACTGTTTGTTGATGTATTGGTTTTGTCTTAGATAAAAGATTTACAATTTTTTAAGGACAAATGGCAAGAAGTTGAATTGGCCAAATGTGTTTTAGGGCTGCTTAATGCAATAATTAGGAAATTTAAAAAAAAAAAACATTACTAAACTAGGACTGAATCTTAAGGCTTTTTTATCGACTTGCCAAATTGATTTGAATTTAGTGGAGATGTCATGTGACAGTATAGTCGATTTCAAAGTACTTTGCTGAGTTCGTTAAATGCTCCGATGAGTTGTAAACAATTGTTGTGGCTGGACATAGTTGAAAAAAACACGTGATCACCTGATCAAATCCTCAGATCGCACCCTGATGTGATTTGGCAATTTGATGTACCGGCACTTCGGAAATCGGTGTCGATAAATTTGTTAATTAGGGTAACCAATTAGAATTATATGGACATTAAAGATGAAAATTTGATTGAATGAAAATCACTTAGGCTAATCAGTGGTCGATAAAAATGCCTTTAGTTGAAAGAAATATTTCTTTATTTGTTATTGTTGTTTGGAGAAGAATTTTACTTATTTATACTCTTGCATAATTGTCTACAATAGTGTTATTTAATTGCTCTCTAGTGATACAGTATTCAGTCCTGTCACAGGTAATGTCAATACATGTATCATGTGAGAAAGCTTGTGACATAATTGAAGTTTTATTTATGATGATTGGTTGAGATAGTATTATATTCAGTTGCCTTGATCCTCAAATTTTTTACTCGATTGGCACCTTTCTAAGGTTATGTTCCGAGAACGCTCGCTCCATAGGGTATCCCTTTTATGTTATTGACATGAAATATTTATGTTGGTAGGAATGCAGGGGAATTAAACAAATTATCTTATACATTGTATCTTAATCCTGCAATCTAATTTACATTTGATCCTTATTTTATTCAGTTATTAATTCTCTGGGCCCTGTTTCTCGAAATCTTAAAGGGACAATCCCGTATTATACCGAGGCTCAAAAATAAAAGTCTGAGAATGTATGAAAATAAAACGCCAAAATATAGGGGAATGGTGTATATACCTTGTCTCAAAATTTCAACTCAAAATATTGAGTCATTTGGACGTGAACGCCAAAATTGCTTATCCGGACACGTAACCCTTTTAAGATTGATGGTCATTTTTTTCATTTGGTGACCTTATAATCGATTTACGTTTCTTGAGAGGTCTATACAGTGAATGACCCATGTACTGTACTTGGTAACAAAAGGTAAATTTTACCTACATATTATTTTTATAGAAAAAAGTCTGGTTTTATCCAGATACTGTATGATACAAAGGTCTCCATTTCCAGATGCAGACTGTCAGGTTTAAGTTATTTACAAGCGTATCACAAAAATCGGGTTAGTTGATCAGCCTAAGATAATGGGTTTTAAATGATTTTAACACAAAATTAAGCAGTTTTATTCCCCAAAAAGTTATCGGGATTGGCCCTTTAACTAAAGATAAAATCCAAATTTTAGTAGATACTAAAATTTTAATTGGCTAAGCACTAAAAATCAATATGATATTATCCAATCAAATTACTAAAAGTATTAGCCAAGCTGATTGGTTAAAATTATTCTCACCCAAGACAGAAAGTTTTTCATTCGCTAGATGTCTGGTGAATGTTAGACCTGGATGTAATGTAAATGTAAATCTAATAAAAATGAAAGTAGGACGTAATTAAACTGTGAATTCATCAGTGGTAGTTACACCATCGGAAATATGCGAAATGGTAGGAAAAGAAATCTCGATTTAGAACAAATTCGAAAAATCAAAGTACAATCAGTCCCAAAGAGTGATTACCGGTAAACAATAAAATTGTACGATTTGGAGAAAATTGAGCAATAATGCGTGGACCAGGTGTGTATGAATACCTTGCCCTGTGCCTGACACATGACACTACTATTTAAAGTTAATTTCCGATTTTATGATTAAGCTATAGATATTGTGAAACCAGTGAATGTAAATAATAATATAGATCGATGTATTTATGTAATTTTAATTTTGAGATTATACACAATTTATAATGAGACGCAAGATGATATATAGAATTCATTTTTTTATGTAGAATTCAGCGCTTTGTAGAAAATTGATCAATAGTGCTAAAATATGATAAAGGCCAAAGTTATTGCATATAATATATGACATAGACCCGAGTAATAAAATGGTGGTCAATAAATAACTCCTGTCTAATTCAAGTCTGTCTCAATCTAGCCCTTTTTTTAAACTCTGTATCAGAGTAACTCTATTTTTTTAGCCCATGTTGGCATTAAACAATATGGGGCTTTTCATTGTGTACAATGTGAATGAAATACTTTTGAAAGTCATATTTCTACTACTTTTGTCTGATTATTTATGAAACTAATGAAAGAGAAAATATTCAGATTGTATTGGGTTAAAGTTCAACCATTTATAACATTCTTCTCTAGTTTGTTTGAGGTTCTGGATATTCTTTTATGGTGTGAAAATTAAACTAGAAGTGGATTTTTATCCTACTAACATGACTATAAAGAATGTTGGTGTGTTCAAGTCAAATATATATCAAATAGTACATAATTAAAGATAATAGCATGAAATCAGTAGAAAATAATGTAAACTTCAAATGGCCAAACCCTACCATTAGGATTGATATAGGTTTTAATATAAATGACCAATATATATTTAAGTAATTATACTTTGGATTGTATATGGTCTTAAACAATTATCTGCCTTTTAGTTAGGCTTGTTAATTTATTCTTTGATGGTTTTAATTAGACATATAATGGAATATACCAAAAATGACAATATCAAAAGGGTATTAAAAGACTATCACTACAGCAAACTTATTATATTATATGTTTTCTTTGAGGCATATAGCAGTTGACACACAATAAACATAATTTGAAACACAATTACTAGTTTAATTAAAGCAACATTTTGATGAGGGTTTTGCTTAACCTTGCTTAAATTAAAATAGGTATTGTACACGTTCCATATTATGTTTTTGTGTTAATATATTATATATGTTATGTAGCTTGTTTGTTAATGTATATAGAAGCATTTGTAGTGCTAGTGTTAAACCTTTCTTAAACAGTGCTAAATGTATCTAATAGCTTTCTCCAATATTCAACAATAGCTTCTCCATATTCAATAATAGCTTATCCATATTCAACCAGCTTACACCATATTTCTAGATACGAACTGTTGTTAACCAAGTAAGTAAGGAGCTATTATTATTGTATCTGGATTGTGGTCTAGCTTGACATTTCATTGGCTTGATACCAGAAGTGTTTTAGCCATGTGACATGTATGTTTTCTTGATCATCCAGTAATACAATAGTTATAGATTCATTCTTTAGCAAACCTCGGGTAAGACCAAGATGATTCTGATTGTTGAAATGTCACAAGACATTTTGACATTAAACTAGATATATTTCACTGGGGGGTTCAAGCCTCAAGGTGTATGGGCATCCTTGCTGAAGGAATTCCCACCAGGGGTCGACAGTAAAAAGGAGATTCCATGTGACCTTATCGATGGTAAAAGGACTGTGTTTCGACATATAGGGATTAAATTCCATATCAACGACAAAAACTAACGTTTATCAATCAGTTCATATTGAATGTACCGGAAAACAGTGCTGTGCGGTATACAATGAGGTCACATGGGACCGGGTCCTCTTTGAAATCATGTCCCTTTATCTCTAGCGAGGACGCACATTATACCAAGGCTCTATACAGCACTCATTATCTTAAAGTTAGAGATACAGGTATATGAAACATAAGAATTATAAAGAAATTTCTTTTCAAATTGTCAAATATTTTAGTTCTAAAATATTCAATTTAAAAGCTTTAAAGTATTAAAATTGAGAAATATTTACAATCCAAAGGTATTTAAATTGAGAAATAAAAGTATGATTTAAAGATGCTGTAGTATTTGCTACCCTTGTAAAATGACGTGATTATTATTATTATTATTATTTCTGCCCTGCACCACACAAAGGCATAGTGTGTAAAAACTTAGACAATCTGAATTGTTGCAGAGAGTGGCATTCAACACTAAAACTTAGGTTTAACTAGGGATTACTGAATTGTTTTATTTATATGAATAATAAAATATAAAGAAGCTTAAATAAATTTTTATAATTATTACAGCATATTTATAGTGCACCCTTTCATATAACATGTTCAGGGGCACTTTACAAAGTGACAATGTAATCATAAATAAACAACAAGATTATAAACATGTTAACGATTGTATACAGAGTCAGTTAAAAGAATGATGAAATATATTTGTTTTATTATGTTATAAAGCAAGAACTTACATGAAGGAACTACTCAATTATTAGATATTTGTATTATTGAAATTGTACATTTTTAATGAATTAATGATAAAAATTATAAATAAATCCTGTTGATGTGTTAACTATTGTCTTTATTCATTTGATGACATTGTTATTGACAATGTTTAATTTATAATGATATTTTTATTGGTGGTTATGATTTACCATATATTACTACTGTCTGTTCCAGGTAATACTACGACTCGAAAATTACTTGTCATTTCTTCCAATTTTAATTAAAATGGCTAAAACTTCGCGAAATACCTGGAATGGTCACCCCGTTGCTTTTTGTCTTGTGAGAAATACGTTTAGGACAAGTTTTATAGCCTTTCTCCTTTGAAAAATCGAAGTTTGTTTACATTTTATTACTCGTAACAGCCATGTTTGGTCTAGTGATCTGGGCGAGCCTAAGTGGACAAGGGGTTCTGGGTTTGCTTAAAGTCGCTTCACCCTACTTCGATGTATTGGTGGTCGTATCAGTCTAGTAGAATATAACTCTTTTCATAAAATAATTATTTACTGAATTCCAGACCACATTTGTTTGTCCCACTTACGGAATGCAACAAATTTGTGAAGTACCTGTCTACCCTACCGCGAAATGCAACGGCCTCATTTAACGCATGCGTAGTCGAATGTTTATTTTCTGAGAAAGTGACGATGTGGAAATATATGAAATTTACAAGAGAATACTATATTTTATCAGACTTCTAGTCATTTATTGTAAGGGAAGAAATCAAAGGGATGACAGTTCCAGGTATGTCACAAAGTTTTAGGCATTTTAATTAAAAATTGAAGGCATGGCAAGTATTTTTCGAGTCGGAGTATCATCTGGAACAGACAGTAGACTGATATTTTATTCAGCTTGTGGTTACATTTTGTGAAGTAGACAAACATGCATGTTTCCCCTGCAAGTCTGGTCTATGGGTACAGTCCAAATTTATGCTCCCTTCACTCGGCATCAAGCAGTTGTGTGTCATTCCGGAATCCTTGAAAGTTGGAATTCAAAGAAGAGAAGAAATAAATAAAGCTGTCTGAACTAAATTCCCCTTACCACATCGCACACAAAACCATAGTAATGAAAATTACCCTGTTAGTTTCAAAATTCCAAATGATTGTATTGACCCAATTCCATCCCCATGTCCACCATTATTCCATAGTGGCAACTTAGTATACAATACCTTGCTCAGTTTATTTGAAACCATAGTCTGTCCGTCCCCCGATTTATAGCTTAGTGTCATTTTCTAAAAGATTAAAATTTTGTGTCAAGATCAACCAGGTTGTTTTGTGAACTTCATTATATGTATATCTGGACTTGAATACAGAGGGTCTTGATTATCTAGAGATATTTCTTCAACTTTTAAATTTTCACGTACAAGCTGAAAAAGATAAAAAATTGTGAGGTCAATTATAATTTTCTATTGTATTGTTATATATTCAAATCTTCTACAAATACCATCTCATTAAAATACTGATCTAAATATAGCCTCCACTCCAGGAATGTCATCCCAATTTCCAGAAAGGGGACGTTCTGGGGCATGTTTAGTTTAGGTTTTTTGTCCCCCACCTTTCGAAGAAAGCAAGGGACTATTAAAAAGGGTTTGTCCGTCTGTCACACTTTTTGGGACACAATATCTCTCTTTCTAATTTAGCTAGAATATTCAAACTTGGTTTAGGTGTTTTTTAGGTCAATCCTTGATGGAGTTCAAAGATGAGCTTTTTGTGCTTAGGGTAAGCAGAGATAAGCAATTTCATCGGTTGATGCTTTGGGACACGATAACTTGAGTTGTAATAAAGTGAGAGTGATGAAACTGGTATAGAATGTTTACACTTGCCGTACATGTCAATTAGGTGAATGCCTTGATGGAGTTCGAAAATGAGCATTTTCCGCTTGGGGTAAGCAGAGATAAGCAATTTGATCAGTTGATGCTTTCGGGCACGATAACTTGAGTTGTTATTAAGTGACAGTGATGAAACTTGGTATATAGCTTTATTAAATCAATTCCTTGACTAAGTTCAATAATGAGCATATTCTGCTCAGGGTAAGCAGAACGATAAGCATTTTGATTGGCCGCGACTTTGGAACACAATAACTCTCATTCTAATTGAATTAGAATGTTCACACTTGGCGTAGATGTCTAATAGGTGAATGCCTTGATGGAGTTTAAGGTGAGCATTTTCTGGTAAGGGTAAGCAGAGATAAGCAATTCGATTGGTTGATACTTTAGGACACAATAACTTTACTTCTAATTAAGTGAAAGTGAGGACAATTGGTGTCTAGCTTTATTAAATCAATACCTTGACTAAGTTCGATAATGAACATTTTCTGCTGAGGGTAAGCAGAGTGATTAGCAGTTTGATTGGTCTAGACTCTGGAACACAATAACTCTCCTTCTAATTAAGGTACAATGTTAAAACTTGTTGTAGGCGTTCATTAGATGCCTTGATGGAGTTTGATAACGAACATTGACTGATTCTATCTGATAGAGAGTGATGATACTTGTGTATAGTTTGATTGCTGGATACTTTTGAACAAAATAAATGTGCAATTAATTATTATGTGTCATCTTATTATTTTGGGATTTCAGCAGGGGACATTAGCCTCACCACGGTAGGCTTGTTTAGTTAGGCACGGCTCTGTAGGTCTTTCCCAGAATTTTGAGCATGCCCGATGTAAAGTTTTACCTCAAAAAATCTTTTTTCCAGTTGTGGTTTGTTACCAGTATCCCGTTGCTCATAGCAACATAAAATGGTAGTGTGTTGTTGACATAATTTAACCATGGTATTAACTAATGGCTCTAAAGACTGAAATTATAAAAAAAAATATTCACCAATTAAAGAGCTAGCCATTGAAGCTATAATACATGTAGTTCGAAAATAGATAATGCAAAATAAATATATTAAAATTTTATACAAATTACTTTATATTCTGAGTGAAGATATTAACCTTTGAAGGTTTCACTAGATGTGTACATTGATTGTAATCAAACCACCGTACTGGTTGTTCGAAACTTGGCCAGACTGCTCCATTTTTAAATTAAATCATTAAAAGGCTGAACCGTTTTAATCTAACTCATATCAGAGACATATCTGATGGTATCGAGGGTTGATTATGGTCTTGTCTAATTAATTGTTTGTATAATATTTAAGACGTAAAGAAGACCTGCAACAGGCAGATTTAGCTCTTGAATAATGCGAGTTTAATAGAGAGAGAGAGAGAGATGGGGTTTAATGTCCACTCAACACAACTAGTCATTTCGGGACTAACATATGGTTTAATTTTATTTCAATAATTCGCTTGCGCGTAGGGGTCTTTAGCAGTGGGAAGAAACCAGAGTGCCCGGAGGAAACCCACAAGGTTGAGAGACGCCCCTATCTCAATGCCCATATACGCACACACCAGGGTTGGAAACCGCAGCCGCAAGCCAAAAATGGACGGCCAGCTAGAGGTCGAAGCGCGGCACTCTAGACCACTAGGCCATCCCCCCCCCAACAGTTTAATATTTAGGCGATATTGTGGTAAAACTCACTTGTAACCAGGGTGCGAAATGAACTGAGGCCAACATAAAATATGACCGATCATTAGGCAACTTTTCATTAAGGAAAATATTGATGCATATTTATTTGCTACCTTATGATCTACCCCTATATACTTACACCACTTAAATTTCCTCAAGAAACAGAAGGATAAATTTTAATACCTCTACATAATATATACAGTCAGCCAACAAAATATAATCTATGTTTTTATTTCTTGTGTTATATTCAGTTTGACCCCAGATTAAAGTCTCCGCCTTCACATCATCACCAACTAATTCTTTGTTCTCTTTAATATTTAGATTAATTAAAGGCAAAAATTCTGGTAGATCTGTAATCGTTACATGGGCTCTGAAACAAAATATATTTCAGATCTAATTTAAAAACTGATAGGCCTACAAGGAACGTCAGACATGTTCGATTTCACCCTATATATATATTGGTATTGATTAGTACAAACCAGATTTTTTATGCGGTTCGTCTGCCTTGAGTAGGCTAAGTAACAATGTGAATAGGCCTACTGGTAACTTATAAATGCCTAAAATCAAACAATTATTTGGCCCTTTTTTAATGCTCAGGTCAGGACATACATGTAAGATGAAACTCTGCTGATTCCCACATTATCATGTAGCCTTTATTCACATTATTAAATGTTTTATAGATGCAAAAGTTGACACAAATTTGAAAATCCATAGTAGTTTAGTAGGCTTATATGGAGATTCATTTGTCATCTTTTAATTTACGATCAATTACAAAAAAAAAACCTTAAATGTTGTATACATGTAGCTTAATATAGAGCGAAGCTATAAAGTATCATGCAAAGCGCGGTGCTTGAGCAAAGCTCTTTTCCGGTAACACAGGAGCGTAAATAAAAAAGTCACCCACAGACTGTTGATTACAAAAAAATTCAGACCGGAACCGGATACACTGGGCAAAACTGGCAATGCGCATGCCAACTAACCAAATCTTGTTGGCAAGATTACGCGTCTCTTATTAGAACTATTTCTATGGCGCGTTCAAAAAATGACGTCACATATTTTTGACGTCAAAGGAATTTATTCTCACACTTTTTTTGCGCTTTTTTAAAACAAAATTATAAAGGTTTTATATAGAGCGAAGCTCTAAAGCATCGCTCGAAATTCAGACCGGAACCTTATACTCTGGGCAAAACTGGCAATGCGCATGCCAACTTACCAAATCTCGCTGGCAAGATTACGCGTCTCTTTGAACTATTTCTATGACACGTTCAATAAATGACGTCAAATATTTTTTACGTCAAAGAAATAATTCTCACACTTTTTTTGCGCTTTTTTAAAACAAAATTATAAAGGTTTTATATTTATCATCAGCTTCGCTCTACTCTGGCAATGCCTGTTACATATTATTTGTCATCAGCTTCGCTCTACTCTGGCAATGCCTGTTACATATTATTTTTTACTTTTTGGGGACTTTCATACATAATATAAAATATGTTTACATATTTTTTTTCTTCAATTTAAATTTATGAATTAATAGCTATGACTGGTTACCCTAGACTACCAGCTACAAGGCCGACAACTCCTGTTCCAGCTCCTAGCTCTAAAATAGTTTTTCCCTTAAGTTTGGCACCACAGCCAAAATCCCCACTTTCTAGATATTTACAAAGTACCAGGGCAGCATCCCACACAACACAACCAACATCGCCTATCTCAGATTGATGAATTTTCAACACTTTTTCATCATTTCTCTCATACTCGCGAATAAATGTTTTGTCTATGGGCGCTGACATCTTGGATTGCGCTGCATTGTGGGGTTTTGAAGGAGAACTGTATGCACGGCAGTTTTTTTTATAATGATGCTTAAAACTATATATCTTAAGATTGAGCATTTAGAATAAACTTATTTTCATTAAATGCCTTTCTTTATTTAAAAACCTTCAAATTGATGGGTAAACAGGGATTACATACGTATTCCGTTTATCGGCGAATATAGCCGTCGTGCAGAATGTGATCAATCCTAAAATGGCGGTAAATTAGAAGACCGTGTAAACAGAAGGTGCACACAGAAAGCAACCAAACGCAGTACTGGCAGTAGGCTAAAAATGGCACACAGAGGAATAGAAATTGTCGATTTTTTTCGCCCAGCGTGCAACAGAAAGAATCTATTCATGACGAATATTGTTACAGGAATGGAAGCCATTGATGTTGAGGTATTCGAATTGTAGTCTACTTGTTACTTACAAGTTACACTGTTACAGTTCTAGTATTCCTCTCTCTTCAACTCTTGTTTTCGATATCACTTCGGTGGAAGCGGACGTAAAATAAAGCTATTTCACACACAAAGAATTCGTCTAAAACTTGACACAGTAACACTCGACTCATCATAGGCTACTAAATGTCATTAGTCATTACGAAGCTCATAAAGCTTACCAGCCCAGGGCTGTCAAGATTATTTCATTCAATCATTGATAATACCGTATTATAAAATTATGTAGGACTATGATTGAATGGACTGATAGTAAAATACTAAATTATAAAAAGGTCTTTAACTTGAGAATTTACCTATAAATAAAAACTGTAATGAAGATCAGAACCTATATATTATTAGCCTACTCAGGCTACTGCTGTCTTCTTAATGTGGGTGATATTGCAGACAAGTTATCTTAAAGCCCCAATACCACTCTTGTTCAGTAACTGAATAATATGTTCCAATCTTTATTCTGGTCAACAATTTGTACTATTTTACAATATTTCAATTAAAAAATGATACAAATTTCATCTTAACACACCTAATTTTAAATATTGGAAAAATTCAACTACATGCCGTAACATGGTTTGAAAAGCCTTACGTAAGCACTTTCAAATGCAACTTGGATTTAAACATATTTTCGAACCCTCGGGACAAGTAAGATAGGTTGTAATGGATAATTTACACAACAGGTAGGACACTTAAACATCCTGTGGTTAGAATAAGGCTATTTTTTTTTCTGGACCTGTAAAGCCAGCAAGAGTGTTATTGTCCCTTTAATTATCTTAGAGCATGCACAGACAGGGGTCTTCCCTGTAGATGGAAACCAGAGTAGCCATATAGTAAGTATAGGCTACCCGGAGTAACCCAAAAGGTTGAGAAGGCGCCCCTGTATCTCCAAGCCACATTCGCTCACACCAGGGGCAGGGATCAAAACCATGAATGAAAGCCAGAGTCGACCTGCCAGGTTTAGCTTGATGTTCTACACTCTACCACAAGGCCACCTCAACCCCCTCAGAACCTGTGCAATACGAATCTATTTTATATTGTACCATACCATCTACACAGGCCCGGATCCAGGATTTTTTCCGAGGGGGGGCCCATACATTGTAACAAATGGTAATCATTAGAGTGCCGCATACATTAGTGGTTTGGTGTTATCCCCAGAGCCTTGACGCATTGCGTTGGCATAGATAATGCGAAAATCATGTTTATATCATCAATTAAAAAGCAGATACACCAGTCTCGCTGGGGCATAGGATGGGACCAATATCCGTAGCCTAATATATAAAAATATAAACCAATCCAAATTATGTTCCAACTGTGGCAGATGGTGTTATCAAACATAAAAATGACAATGTTTTCTTAAAAAAGAAAAATATTGGGTATTATTGTATGAAAGAGACTATATTTAGTCTCTGTAGGGTTGGCTACCAAAGCTATAATGTAAAGGTTTGGTGCACACAGATTATAAGCAGGTCTGTCATTGAGTGGAAGAGGCATGCTTTCTGTCCCACTCGTAATTATAAATAGTAGGCCTATGTGACGAGGAGTAGTGTCATCTGTGGGATTCCTCTGGTTTCTTTCCACTACTAAAGACCATCACATGTGTGCAAGCGAATTATAGAAATGAAATTTTAGGCCACCATGTCAGTCCTGAAGGCTGTGTGGACATTAAACAGTTGTTCATTTATTTACAAGTATTCATAACATTTGTCTTCTTTTTTCTTGAAGGATCAGTTGCATTGCAAATTTTCGCAATTTGGATTACTCCATGAAGTTCAAGTTTTTAAGTCCAAGCTTCAAGGGAAGGGAGATAATTCAGACCAACCATCAGAGACAACCACATTTTATGCCTTTATCAAATTTTACTCACTATATGCAGCTGCCCGGGCTATACATGATTTAAATGGAAAATGTTTTATTGGTGAAAAATGTTGTAAGGTAGGTTGACTTTGAAAATCAAATGGATCAAAAGAGAGATACAATTAATACAAACTGACTTTAGAGAGCATTTCACCTAGACGTCTCATATTTTAGCAATATTATTATTCAGATATAGATTCCATTTATTTACACTTCTGCTTTTGTTAGTTTCAGAATGACCCACATTTTGTTAATATAAAAAATCTCTTAATCAGTGTGCTCTTTAAGAAAGTAGGTTCAGTTCTGCAGCTGTTTGGACAAAATTCTCCACCCGTCTTCACCAGATATACATAGTATAAAAAATACCCTGTTTTAGTCCTTATCATTTAAATTTTTCTAAATAAATGACTTTGAATATGTATTTCTTTTAGTTGACTTACGCTAAACGCCAGAAAGGATCCGAAGAACCTTACTGTCTGTCAGTTAGTCAGTGTGTAGATTTAGCTAGTTATTATATGGGTTTTAATGGCTGGTCTACAGAAATCAGACTGGTAAGTTGATTTCAATATTTATGTAATGCATTTTGGGGGGTTGGATGGCTGAATGGTTAGCGTGCGCGCGCTGTATTAAAAAGCCTGTATATTCAATTTGCATCATCTAATTTTGAATTATTATAAGGTTATGCACGGCTGATCTTTATCTAAATCTGACATAATGTCCCTTTAAGTCATATGCCTGAAATATGTTAAAATAAAGCTGTAAAATACATGGTATTTATAGGCAGTTCTGCAGTTGACGTGCAAGTAAAATATCCCTTGGCAGTTGGAATTCGATATTACATCAGGCCGTAGCAATGCTGTCTGAGCAAAATTTCCCTCATGGCAGACTGTATGTTGAATTATGCCTGTCTTTATTAACCTAAAAAATCGTCGAAACGTTGCACGTGAATAAACCAGGAATTGTAAATCACTAAATAATGTTATTGTGTTACTGTTCAATTACTAAATGCCACTTAAAGAAGTTCATTAACCTAATCTGAGCTGAACAGTAGGACCTTAAACCCCATTTCATTTGCATTTCTATCTGTGGGTTTCTCATTAGGATGCAAGTGTGTGAATTCTGCAAATGGTTCTTTATGTAAAATACTGTATAGCTCTTGTTTTGATTTTTTAGTTAGAGAAAGACAGTAATGAAGAAAATGGAGAAGCTGTAGATGGTGAGATTGCCACCATTAGATATATGTGTGTAGTAACATTATATATTACTGGTCATTTACTCTCTTGTCAAGGTTTTGGAGCCTGGGAAGAAAAATATCATAAAGCTACTATAGGTAAGAGAGAGAAAGAGAGAGAAATGGGGTTTAACGTCCACTCGACACAAACTAGGTCATTTAGGGACTAACATATGGTTCATTTGATTTCAATGATTCACTTGCGCCTAAGAGTCCTTAGCAGTGGGGGGGGGACCCAGAGAACCTGGAGAAAACCCATAAGGTTGGACAGGCGACCCTATTCCTTGTCACATACAACCGGGGATCGAAACCAAGCCAGTTGACTCAATGACAGGTTTTGTGATACAGCGTGCGCACGCTCAGCATTCAGCCATCCTCCCCCCCCCCCCCATTAAATAATGATGGATTAGATCATTTTGGAGTACAGACTACAGAGTTCTTTCTCATAAAGAATAGTTGTTGTGTGTGTTAGCCTACCTTACTTAATATTACTACAGCGTCTGCAACAAGTGAGGAACTATTGGCCATGTCCAGAAGACCTTTAGGGCTAACCAAGTATCTTGATTGTGATTGGTCAAGGCACGCCAGACATATTGTTATAATTCTCCAACCAATCACAATACAGTAAATAGAATATTACTAGTACATTACTTCAGTCATGTGTTATTGAAAACATTGAGTTTCAAATTTCAGTAATTCTCAAGTTGACAAAGACATTTTCAATAGGCCCCAATCTGCCCCATTGCCATAATAAAGCGCTTTAGTTCAGAATCCGATCTGCAGATACATTCAAATTAAAGCTTTCATCTGTCAATCAGAGGGGGGGATGGATTGCTGAATCATAGAGTCGGTCATTGAGTCAACTGGAATGGTTTAGAATCCCCGGTTGTACGTTGCAAGGAGTAGGGTCGCCTGTCCAACCTCGTGGGTTTTCTCCGGGTCCCCCGGTTTCCTCCCACTACTAAAGCCCCCTACGAACAAGCTAATTATTGCAATAAAATTAAAAACCATATGATAGTCCCGAAATTACCTAGTTTGTATCACGTGGGTGTTGAACCCCATTTCTCTTTCTCTCTCTGTCAATCGGATCTCAGTAATATGGTGTGTTTTGTACATCATCAATTTTAAAGTCTCTTAAAACAAGCGTGTTTTCAAATATTTTATCATTATTTATTTTTCAGACCCAAAAGACAGAATAACCCTGGTGGGTAAAACAAAGAAAATAGCCAGTCAACGTGCTAAACAGAATGCCTTCTCAAAATTATTGTTAATAATTCTACCTAATGGTAAGGTGACGGTAGAAGTTAATACAACGATACCAGATTATTTTCCTATAAATGATGAACAGGATAATGAAAAGTTGCTCAAGGTCAGTAATCCTGTGTTAATTTATAGTATAATATCAGGACATCTGATTGGATCTGGAGAATACTAACCCGAACCCTAACCCTTAGGGGTAAAAAGTAAATGAGACCTAAGTTCAGTCTTCTAAAAAGGGTTAGATTTCGGGTTAGTATTCCCCAATATTCTCATTTATATAAAGCAGCCATTTTGGACTCCCGAACCTCCCTAACATAAAAACATAGTGATGCACAGACTTTCTATTTTTCTTTAATGTTCTCTTATCTAGCGACGGTCAATTTTTTTATGAATTGTCAGGTATCTTTTCACAGTCTCACACAACAACTTTTGGTCTTCAAAGGAAATATTAGTGAGCAGAAATTTGCCAATATATCTGTTATCACGCGTAACTTCAGCCAGTTTTATAGGGGGGAAAACTTGTGTTTTCCTTTGACGTTCGTCACTTCCGCTTGTTGAAACATTGATTACCCATCTATTGTAGCAATGATGTCAGTGATGAAATAATATTTGGAACGTGTTTAATCAGTTCTATCACATATGTGATGATAACTGGCACCAATATTGTCCTTTAAGATCAGACAAATCCTGTCACTAAAATCACAAAATATTGTAAATTAAAAGAGCAAGAATTTATTATTATGTTTTGTAGGTTAATGAATTAGATAAAGAACCAGAAACCAATGATGAAGAAGTTGATGACGTTCTTCATAACTTACAAGATTTACAGGAAAATATTGAAGTTAACCAATCATAGCCTTTGTTTCTTCACCACATCTTGTGAATGTAATACAAGAGAGAGTTCTCAATGGGAACTTCCATTGGTACTTCAGAAAGAACCCCATCAAAATGCAGAACTTTCAGATCACAAATTGTGAACACTTCCTACATTTTACATTTTTTGCATACAGGTATCATGTCAGATGTCTCAAAGGAATTGTGAAAATTTCATTTATTGAGTTAAAAAGAAGTGCCTTCATAATTTTTTTAATCTTAATCGCCACATTTGTGTTCAAGCACTTTAAATCATATGGATATAAAGAATCAAATTCTCTAATATACATCTTCAATTTTAATAACACTTTTTAAAGTTATTATGTTCTTCCTGATTATTTTTGATGTTCAAAATGTATCGTTTTGTAAAAATTCATTGTCTCTATAAAATTGTAGTTAGTTTTCATTTGTTATGGATGTAAAAATTATTTGGATATATAAAAATATTTTGTTTTTATTAAATTGTTATTTCTTGTCTTAAATTATGTTTAAATGTACCGGGGGGGGGGGGGGGGGCTTATTTTATTTACTCAGTTGAATTGGGTTCCCTTGGACAATTGGGTAGGATTGAGGGTCTGGCAAGAAAAGAGGGTGTTATCATTTGGTTTGACCCGAAACCAAACATCATAAAAGAACAGTTGGAATTGTCCAGACAAAAATTAGCCCAGGTTAACTCAGCAGCAGTTGTCTCATTTACATCAATCTTCATCCAACCCAAACAATAAAGAGCTTTAACCTGAATGAATTTCATCAAATGGTTTTAAGTTAACTTTCATGATTCTACATCTGTTGGGTCAAAATGACGGAAAATGTATATCTATTGTTTTTTATTGTCGACAATTTGTTTAGTTACAATCCTGCCCAAATAACACATTCTATCGCATGTGTGATAAATATCATAATCTACATGAAGTTGATTGGTCAATGGAAAAAGAACTACTTTTTTTATTTTCAAAGAACAGTTCATTTTTTTTATTAAAAATAACTTCTTTCTTATTAAAAAATAACTTTTTTTTATTTAATTCACCTTGATGGATATAGTGGGTCAATAGGAAGGACTTTGCAATGGTTGAATTGTTGTCAAAAAATTGATGTATTACTACGCCATAATGCATTCAGGGGCCTGTTTCACGAAATTTTAACTAAGATAAAATCCGATTTTAGTAATTCGATTGGATAGTATTAGATTGATTTTAGCGCTTAGCCAATCAGATTTAAGTATGTACTAAAATTTGGATTTATCTTAAGTTAAAATTTCGTGAAACAGGCCCCAGGTTCATTAAAAGTGAAATCTATAGCAAAGAATTATATCCCAAAAATATCAAAAAAGGCTTGTAGGAGATTCTCTATATATTACTGTCCGAAATGGATAGCACTTTTGGCTGCATTAATAACAGCTTTGTTGCATTACTGATTTGTAAAGTAATACACAATTATATAAAAGCCGACACCAATGCAGGATAATGTGGAATTTAATTTATTTTTGATATTAAACAATCTCAAACAACAAAGTTGTTATTGTAATACGTTATGCTACAACACGTCTGGTGTCAAAATGTCAAAAATTAAAAATATGTCATTAAATATTTTAATAACTTATCGTTGAATTACCGTATTCTACACAATGCGCGCTCGCTTGCCCCACGTTCACGTAATCTAAGCAATGACATACATAGAGTAATGTGTTTTACTAATTTATTATCGGAAACGAAATGAGATTTATCACTTTTTTGCTGGCCTAAAGCCCTGTTTATACACAAAGTGCGAACTCGAACGCAGCCTTCGCGAACGCGACTTTTGAGCAGTTTCACCGTTCAAATAGGGCGCGAACCCGAACGCGGAAAATTGTCGACGACTTATGTGATGGCTTGTATATTTCTAGCTGTGAGAGATAAAAGGTATCAAGCAGATGGGGGACCACGTTGCTAAGTGGGCAGGTCGGTTGCCGAGAAAGTTCATCTATTTTTCCGGCGAAGTTTCCCCTTGCCAGTGATACAGGGCGGGGGGTCTGACAAGGACAGCTGTCTAGTCGTTCGGATGGGACGAAAACCCGAGGAACGATCAGGCCTAGCGGTTTCTATTTGTGGAAATAATGTCATGGGAATCGCCCGTTGATTGGTTCATTGGGCAAAAGTTCGCGCGAACTTCTGAAAAATTTGCCCGGGAGGCAATCAAGGCGGTCGTTCGCACGAACCAATATTTGTTCGGGTTCGGGTTCGGGTTCGCGCTCTGTATGAAAAGGGCCTCTAATGAAAAGGACGATAAGCCGCGTTCGCGCTCTGTATAAACCCCGCTTTATGTCGAATTCCAACTACCAAGTATTATTTTACGTGCAGGTCAACGGGACCTTGGTTTTCGTCCCAACCGAACGACTAGACAATTTTCCTTCCCTGGTTATCGTTCTGCACCACTATCAAGGGTAGGCCTACACCATGCTCAAAAACACCGAAGTATTTCCCAAACACCAGGATTGAAAGCGGAATCTGGGTTATTGTTGTTGAGGCCGAATGGTCTGTCATTGTCCCGAAATGACCTAGGTTGTGGACGTTAAATCCATTTCGGGTCAATAATTCGCTTCCGCGTAGGGGTCTTTAGCAGTAAAAGAAAACCGGAGGACTCGGAGAAAACCCACGAGGTTGGACAGGCGACCCTACGCCTTGTCACATACAACTGGTGAATCGAAACTACACCGGTCAACCTAATGGCAGACCTTATGATACAGCGACAAGCGGTAACCATTCGCCCCCTCCGCTCTCTCCCTCTCTCTTTTCTCTCTCTCTCTCTCTCTCTCTCTCTCTCTCTCTCATTTTTTACAAACACACCCGGCCATTGTTGCCAGCAAAGTAAAATATGTGATAAATTTATAACAGTATCATTTTCAATTAAATATGGCTACAGTGTCGCATTAACACTAAACACAAACTTAAGTTATTAACAACCGAAATATGCAAAAAAAAAACCGAAAAGGTGTCAAAAAAGCATATCAGTGTCAGTTTGTCCTTACTAATCTTACTTAATCCATAAGTTGACAAGTTATATTACAATATTCTTTTATCTTTCAAGAGCTAGCTATCGTCGCATAAATATGTTTTAATATAAGAACTAGGCCTACTTGCCAATCAACTGCGCCAAGAACAATTTGATTCTCCGTTCGTGCCTTTCTGCGGAACATTTGGCTTAGATTAAAGCTTTTTGGTATGCATGTGCAACGTGACTTGTTTTTAATATTACCCCCCCCCCCCCCCAACAAAACATTTTTATGAAAATATTAGTGTTCCTATATCTAAAAGAAAACAAAAAAATATTAAAGATACATTATTGGAGATTTTTATAGAGAGTTGGCCATTCTTGCTATAACAGTTTAAACATAGATGATGAAAGAAGAATATATTGGCAATTTCAGTCAAATTACTTTATTCTGTTTAAAATGTTATAAGCGTTGTAATATTTGATTATAAATGGGGGCCAAATGCATCCGACATTGGCCAATCGTTTGAGTGACAGGTTTTAACTCCACCTACATACGGAATATCGCTCAACAGTGGCCTCGCTGAGGACACTCTATCATTTAGCCTCAATCTAGCTGATGACGTAAACATAACAGTTAATAATCGCATCACCGGTGCGTCATATTTGATTTAATCAACCAGTGAAATCTTATTTAAATCCAAGCTGCAGTCGAGTCATCAGTGGGTCTACAGAATTGATTTTGGGCTTTTTGTTTAAATAAAGATCTAATTTATAATTTCTATAACTTCTGAAACCTAAATTAAGACATGCAATAATCAGATTTAGCTCTTGCATAATGTATCTTTAAAGAAATTATCCTTTATAAACAAACGTCTTCATTTTCCCGGTTGGTGCAGAAAAGTAGGACGTCAAACTCATTTCATTTCATGTATTATGGACACAGAAGCACAAATAAAAGTTTATAGGCAAGTTGGTGCTTTTCGAAGGTCGTTTTCGGTTGGCAAATGAAATCTTTTTGAGCTTAAAAATGTCCTGTTTCTACAGCAACCGAGATACTGAAGATAGGCATACACCGGTGCGATATTTTTCTTGCCGGGCCGGCGCCGCTGTAATGACAATTGTATGTATACACGGGACCTTGGGGTTTTGTGCCGTCGGAATGACAAGGCACTGCATGTCCTCTGTCTACGGCCTGTACAGTGACAAGTGAAAATGTGGCCGGAAAACTCCGAGAACTGAGATCGAACCAATTACACTACAGTGTCTTTTTTTTACCAATTTTCTATCATTAAAATAAATTTACAGCCAGTGACCGTTATCAACTGGTCATATTCCAATGTCAACCCAACCTCTATCCCACCCCAACAACACATGCCATGGGTTTCAAAATTCCCATAATTCACCACAAAACGAAGCAAGATACAAAGACTAGGGCCTGTTTCACGAAATTTTAACTAAGATAAAATCCGATTTTAGTAATTCGATTGGATAGTATTAGATTGATTTTAGCGCTTAGCCAATCAGATTTAAGTATGTACTAAAATTTGGATTTTATCTTAAGTTAAAATTTCGTGAAACAGGCCCCTGGTCATTAAGTTCACGTGATCTGAATAACATATAATGTCAATTTAGAAGGTTATTGACAGCTGACATCTTAATTTATTTGTTGCAACTAGACATAACCGTGCCGAGCTCAATAAATTGACATCACACTGAGATTCGAACCTTTAAGTATAGTTAATCAATGAATTATGAAATGGGTTGAACGCCCTATTTGTCTGAATGAATCGGGCTAAAGAGAGAGAGAGAGAGAGAGAGAGAGAAAGAGAGAGAGATGGGATTTAACGTCCACTCAACACAACTACGTCATTTCGGGACTACACATGGTTTAATTTTATTTCAATAATTCGCCTGTGCGTAGAGGTCTTTAGCAGTGGGAGGAAACCGGAGTGCCCGGGGGAAACCCACGAGATTGAGAATGCGCACTTATCTCCATGCCACATACGCTCACATCAGGGCTCGAAACCACAGCCGTAAGCCAGAGGTGGCCGGCCAGCTAGAGGTCAAAGCGCGGCACTCTAGACCACTAGGCCATCCCAGCCCCCCGGATCGGGCTAAAGAAGACAGAACATCGTTACAGATCTATTTGGTTTTAGTTCAACACACATTATGCTATTCTCGAATTATGCCTTTTGCAGACCCTTCTCTAGGCTGAAATGTTATCTAAATTATTAATTAGACATAAGTTAACGTATCCAGACCATAATAAACCATCAATGCCATGGCGAGCATAGGATATTTACTGGATCAGGATCCTATTTGCTGCTCAACTTTCACTCACGATTTAATTGTGAACTGGATAATCAAGACTATGGTGGGGTTTTTATTGCACCGACTCCAGTAATGATGATCGAGGCTAGGCCAAAATTCAATATATTCAATCGCTAAATTCTCGGTTTAGAGAGGTCCCTTTATATTTTCTAGGTTTTAACTATTATAATGAGAAATACCAGCCCTTTATCTTATCTATCGTATTTTTAACTACGTTTGTCATTGCCTAGGTTTTTATTTTCGAATTCCCCCAGAATACTGTTCTTGGTGAATTGTGATACTGTCCCTTTAAGATTTGGCAAATGATAAGAAGCTGAAATAAAACTAGCTCTTGACATGGACAGACCCGAGTGAGTCGAGTAGATTCTTTATCAATATTTAAATATAGAATCAGCAAGAAACTTGGTCAGTACTCTCTGACTGTTAACGCGTGTTTACACAGCATAGCCTAGAAGTCGGGACACATGAAATATTTGCCAACAACGGACATACTGGGAGAAATATTTAATAACCATTGGCATCAATTGAACACATGGAAGGGAAATTCAATTGTAACCTCTATTTTAATATAAAGGTAAGATTTTTTTTAAGTAAATGATTTCTGCAAAAGGATTGATATAATTCGAATCTAAAGAAGCAGTGTTCATTGGCCTAATAGCATTATGATCATTCTGTAAAGCCCTAATACCACTCTTGTTGTAACTGAATAATATGCCCAAATCATTATTCTGGACAACAAATTGACAATATTCCAATTAATTGGTGATACAAATTTCATATTAACAAACCGAACTTAAAAATTTGGAAAAATTTCAACTACATGGTTTGAAAAGCTTTACGTAAACACTTTCTACTTGTATTTAAACATATTTTCGGACGAGTAAAACAGGATGTAATGTATAATTTACACAACAGGTAGAACACTTAAACATCTAGCAGTTAGAATAAGGCTAATTTTTTCTGGACCTATCAAGCCAGCAAGAGTGGTATTGTCCCTTTAAGAAACCGGCGCAAAATTTCAATCATGAACAAATAGTAATAATGTATTCCATAGAATTGTGACCTGCATGTTTCATTTTCATTTACTGTAAAACCATTGAAACAGTTGGCTAATATTGATGACATATCTTCTTTGCTTGGCATTTAGTAATTGAACATATTAACACACGGCAAGGTACAATTTTATGGATATACAATAACATTTAATCACAGTTTCATCTTTAACGCCCATCTAATTCAAATTGGTTACCCTAATCAACGAATTTATCGACATCGATTTCAGAAGCGATTATCCAAAATCACCCCAGGTTCAATTTAATCGGGTGATGTTTTTATTTTTACATCTATGTCCAGCTACAAGAATTGTTTACAGCTAATCGGCGCATTTAACGAACTCGCTAAAGGCGGCTACAGATCGACCTTACGACGCGACTCAACTGGTCGCCGACTGGTTTTCCGGCGACTGCAGCCGATCGTCGCACGATTTCCGTCGCCGATTCTAGTCGATCTGAGTCTAGCTACGACCGTCGTGCGACAGTTTTTCACGATCGGCGACTGAGTCGCAGGAGTTGAACATGTTCTACTTCTACGACCCGACGGAACCAGTCGCCGACTCGTCATCGTCGATGCGTGCGTTTCTACGATCGGTTGCCGACTAAGCTATAAATTTTAGCCAATCAGAGCGGCGAATGAAAAATCAAAATGGCGACCTCATGGACGACCTTAGAAGAAGAAAGCCTGATTGCCAATCCTTCTTCCAAATTCGTTTTTTTTTTTTTGCTTCTCTTCTAAGCCTAGATAAACGGCTAACGCGACTGCTGTATAGCTGCCTGTCTACGACGTTTTTGTAATATGTTGCCATAAAGCCTTTGTTGATAAATCTAAAATTTAGGAATATAAATCATATCAAATAGAATCATAAACAAAAATTTGAATCCCTCGAGTTAATTTAAATTATTTTCTCAAAATAGTTTCGCTAATTAGATGGAGAGACTTTGGAATAATTAGGCATATTTTGTGTGGCGCCATTTTGAACGAGTCACATGATCTATTCGTGCGGACGCCACAAGTCGGTGTATCGGTGTCGATGTGAGCGCGCTCGCGTTCAATCGTACGGCCGAAAGCAACTGATCATTGCTGAATTCGACCTGAGTGCAATCTACGATAGTCGCCGACAGTAGAGTCGCGTCGCAAGGTCGATCTGTAGCCGCCTTTAAAGTGCTTTGAAATCGACTAGATTATAATATATTATACTGTCACATGAAACGCCTTTAATAATGTATACTAATGTAATGGGCCCTTGCTTGAAAACGTTGAGAGAATACTCTTCGAAACGTCGCCTAAATAAATCAGTAATTGTTCTTCCATAAGTATGTGTTATAGTTTATTGCTCTATCCAGTTACTAAATGCCTCTAAAAGATCAAGATCGTAATGGGCCCTGTTTCTCAAAATCTGTACTAGAGATAAAATCCAAATTTTAGTAGATACTTCAAATTTGATTGGCTTAGCGGTAAAATCAGTCTAACATTCTCCAATCAAATTACTGTACTAAAATTTGGATTTTATCTTAGTTAAAATTTCGTGAAACAGGCCCCTGCCAAACCCTTCCCTTGGCAGTTTTAGAGGGTAGCGTCTGACCCTATAATAATATGGGGATAATGAGAAGCAAAGGCGGACTCTGATAATTAAAAAAATCGCATCGCCCCTTTAGAAGCTCATCTTTTCCCGGCAAATTTACATCATTATTCATTAATGTTGATTTAAAAGACTAATAATTCGTGTTTTCGATGTCGAAGACTTTGAGGATTTGAGTTACGGAATTAGGTCCTTGAAGCAGCGAGTGACTAGTTCCCAAAAATACGTAAACGAATTCTTCAAATATCACTCGAGTATGTGGAAGAAGGGCATATAAAAGCTGTTATCTGGTTAAAATCATTCACACCAATGGGCAATTTGATCATAAGGTCTCAACACAATATGGCCGTCCCTGCACAAGAACTACGAACCGTAATTTCTCCCGTACTCTCGATATTTTTCAAATCTTTCTTCTTAGAAAGCTGATTCAAACAAGTTATCAAATTCAGTTTCAAATATAAACTGTAATCATAAACAATAGCTTGTAGGGTATGTATTATATGCGTCAATTGAAGAACTTATATTATAATATTATTATCGGTGGGGAGGTGAATATCAATACAATTTCTGATAGACAATTCAGAATTCAAACTTCGGGTTATGTTTACAAACAGCTTGATGACCCCGAGTTCAGGGTTAAATCTTTCTAGTGTTTGGAATTAAAGACATCAATTTGTGTGAAATATAAGTGACACGTTGTTGACAAACGAAATATGATATTTATACATGTTTAGTCAAATTTAGAGGTAAGCAATATCCCCCTTAAAGGCCGATCACCACACGTCTTCTTAATTTTTCGATTTTCCGTGTATATTATATTATATTATATTTTAAAACAAACGGACGAACAAAATAGAAAAGAAAAAGAAAAACAAATGAAGAAGAAACAAAATAGAAAATAAATAGAAAATTAAAAAGAAACTTTTTTAAACTGAATATATTACTATGGAAAACAAAACAATTACCTTTGCGATAAATTATAATTCCTTTTAAAAGAATAAGATAAATAAAAAAAACAAGCTAATAGGGTTAAAATATATTACTTGATATGAATCATAATTTCTTTAGAAGGCCTATTTTTTGCTTAAACATAATTTTGTACGGAAAAATGATAATTAAAAAATTGAGAGAGGCTGGTGAAAAGTCCTGCTTTCTTTTTTTATTTATTTATGTATTTATTTAAACGGAAAAATGACAAATTATATTAGGAAGAGAGGATGATGGAAATTATATTTCTTGTCGTTTTTGTTTCTTTTCTATTTGTTCCCTTTTAGATGATGCTGTATATTTTATTTA
The DNA here is from genome assembly GCA_917208275.1 of Patella pellucida. Taxonomy (NCBI): domain Eukaryota; kingdom Metazoa; phylum Mollusca; class Gastropoda; family Patellidae; genus Patella; species Patella pellucida. The sequence continues at coordinate 66,427,624 of OU795038.1, forward strand.
TTCACTAATGTATTTACCATATGAATAAAATCCAGATGCGTTTTTTTAGGGCTTGAAACTACAATTTTCTAAAAGATGAATCTCTAATTTAGTGGGGCCGAGGCGTGAAATGGGCGTGCACTTCCGGAAAGAAGCATGAAAATGTGGCCAAGGGGTTTATGGGTGCTCATTTTAAAATGGCGGGAACCACGACGTCACTCTAGCCGTTCCCGCCAAAAATCTAGAAATTCAAAATGGCCGCAATAAAACACGTGATCGTCCATAAAATGTCTAAGTGCGTCGATTTCACTGATATTGATGTCTATACCTATGTTTTGGCGCTCAAGGAATCCAGTGAAACATATATGAAGACTCATAATGTTCTCCTTCATAGTGTTTTCTAAAAATGGTCATAATTCTAATCGAACAGTTGTATTATTTGCACTTCAGGAAAGAAGCATGACCTTGATAACTATACCTATGTTTTGGCGGTCAAGGAATCCAGTGAAACACATATGTAGACTCGTAATGTTCTCCTTCATAGTGTTTTCTAAAAATGGTCATAATTCTAATCGTACACTTGTATTATTTGCACTTCCGGATAGAAGTATGAACATTTGGCCTAAGGGGTTTGTCGGTATGCTAATTTCACGAATGGCGGGAACGGCCAAAAATTGATCGAGAAATTCGAAATTGCTGCAATAAAACACATCGGGACTTTAATGTGGTGTTCGCTACAGACTTTGGGATAAATCTGACGCATTTGATTGTTGCCCTTTAATTTCACATTGCTAGAGAGAGAGAGAGAGAGAGAGAGAGAGAGAGAGAGAGAGAGAGAGAGAGGGGCTTAACGTCCCTTCAACACAAACTAAGTCATTTCGGGACTAACATATAGTTAATTTTATTTCAAATATTCGCTTGCGCGTAGGAGCCTTTAGCAGTGGGAGGAAACAGGAGGACCCGGAGAAAACCCACGAGGTTGGACAGTTGACTCAATGACAGGCTTTATGATACAGCACGCACGTGCTAATCATTCGGCCATCCAACCCCCCTCTTTGCTAGATAGAAGTTTATAATCGCCATGTCCACGAAAGGACGGAGTATAGTGTTATCTTTTCTATTTGCATATAGAGCAATACAGAAAATTAAGACCTTAGTAATATTTATCTAAAGGCTAGGACAGGATTAAGTGAAGATCTTTTAGAGGTAAATTATGTTTTCTTTGTAATCATTATATTCAATTGTCAATTACCGAGATATACTCATCTTGATCCTATCTTGATGGTTACTTAGTGAACGACGACGCCATATTTCATAATAGGATTATGCTTGTTGTAAAACTAGCAAACTAACCACGAGTGCATCCAATTATAGGAAACACAAGCACAGAAAATTGTATGCATGGAAGATGCAAAACGCATTACGACTCCCTATTAGTATTACAAAACAGAATAATAATTTTTGAATATATGGTGGTCGTTCAGCACAGAATGCGTCAGACGACCCCGTATAAGCATTTGAGTTATTAGCGCATTTGCGTGCAGCCAGTCATGTTTCAGTACCACCCCCAGTCGCACCCTGGGTGGCCGATCACAATGTCTGTCATTGAGTCAAGTGGCGTAGTTTCGATTCCCCGATTGTACGTGACAAGCAGTAGGTTCGACTGTGCTAAAGACCCATACTTTATAGAGAATTGTGATATTTGCAGTGTTAAAAGATAATTTTGCTAGTTTATTTTACCAAAACCTGATGTCACTTGATCGATTTAGTAACCATACCCAACGGAGGACAGACAGGCTTTCTAAACCAACCCTTGAATGTTGTATTACAACTGCCAAGGGATAAGTTACGGGCTACCGGGGCCTATTAGTCTTCACTAGGGACCATCTCTGTTCAAAAAGTACGAACCGGAGCTTCCAATTCGGAACACAATCGGTCTTTTGGTTTCCCTAGGAACCCGTCCATCAAAAACGCCAATCGCAATCGGCTAAATTATACACCTTAAAGCCAATTTTCCACTAGGCGAATTTGTTCGCGCGAAGCGAATTTTTTCAAGTACAGGCATGCGCAGTATAATTTCAGTCCGTCTGAAATTATACTGCGCGTGCCTGTACTCGAAAAAATTCGCTTGGCGCGAATAAATTCGCCTAGTGGAAAATCGGCTTACAGAACGTTGATAGAAGTGACAACGACCATATTTGCAGGACATATTTTGAAGTCAAGTTTTAATAAATCTACTTCAAATTATCTTAGATACAACCAAAATGTTGAATCAGATATCAAGTATTGTGTCAATCATTTTAAATTCCCGACCCAGATGTCTTTTAAATTCAATGTTCTTGAGGTTGCTTACATTATCACCCGACTTGTTGATATGACAATAAAGTTACCTCAAGTGTTTTCTTGTGATCTCTTTTTAGGTACGCCACTGATCCATAAGTTGGTATTCGCCGAACTGTTATACATTCCTTGACATTCAATGAAAAACTAGTACGAGAGTACAATATTATGCACCCGGAACCGAGCATGACGACATCACAGCCATCTTGGCGTCAATCGATGCCCAAGTGTCCAAAGAATATGCGCGCCAATTTTCCTGTCGATCATTAAGAGCGTCGCCCTAAGAAGATTGCCAAGTTCCTTGTTCAAAAACATTAAAGGCACTTAGGCACTTCTGGTTCAGTGGGTAGGCGTTGGCTCGCCATTCTGGAGGTCCTGTGCTGGATCTCGGTGTTGATAGGGATTTGCTGTTTAGTCCCTCCTTGTCGGTGGTGCTGGACGGAGGACCTGGGGAAGGACAACATATAGTCGGTCATTCAGACGAGGATGAAAAATCAAGGTTCCGTATTATCATTGGCGTGCCCGTAAGAGAAACAGTTGGAACTCCATATAACAGAGGTGGTGTCGCTGCCCGGGCAAAATTGCCCCCATAGCACACAACCGGAGCAGAACAGTATGCCAGTTCATTATATTTCGTGCATTATTCCAATGTATTACCTCGGATTCTATTTTCTTATGCGGATGTCGGATTAACTTTGAAGTAATCTTACACACAAGAGATTAAATACATGTTCGTGTTGATCGGCACAAAAACAGCCACGTTGATCGACCTTACAAAAAATGTAACTGGACCGATGTAACGTAGATTGAAGCTACCTGTAACATAGACAATGATTTGTTGTTGTTAGAAATACAATAACTGATAGTTCAATAGTAATCAGTATCAAGTGCATGTTCGATCATTAAAAAACCCAATCGATTGTAATTGACTTTCGTCCGAATCAATAATCGGCATGGTACATTTAGGTCATGGCACCCAATTACACACAAATGTGCGAAGAGCTGTGACCTAATTCAAGGTTGTATTGACGAATTTTCTTAATTGGACTAACTTTGTCTTTTGTAACATCCTACTGTACAAAACCATATTCAGCGGCCATCTGCAAGGAAATTCCAAATAACTTCAGTGACTGGATAATCCCATTAAAATGAGATTTTTAATTCATTTCGACGTGGTGGTTTTGAATTTCTACAGTAACTCGAAACACAAAAACTTTAATCTCCTCATAATTTCTGAACCGACAAATGGACCAACAATGTTAATAAAGAATAACAAATTTAACTCATATATATGCCTTTCTCACTTATTGCCGATTCTTTTTCTCGAAGGGGGATCACGTGGCTAAGTGGCGCTGGCTCTCTAGTCTGCATTGGCCGAGAAAGTTTATTTCGATTTTCCGGCGTGGATTCCCCTTGTCAGTGATGCGGAGCAGATGGCATGACAAGGACAGCTGCCCAGTCTTTCGGATGGGAGGGGTACCGAGTTCACGTGTCCACATTGGCACGTGAAGATCCCTTGGCAGTTAGGAATTCAACATAAGAGTAGGCCGTAGCGCCGCTGCCCGGGCAAAATTTCCCTCATTGCACAGTGCATTGCGTATGCCCGTCTTCAATTAGCTCAGGTTAGGTGCAGAAGAGTAGGACGTTAAATCCCATTTCATTTCTTTTTCTTGACTTATCTTTTCATTCTTGAAGACTACCATCGCTCCGTCGGTGTGCATGATATTTGAAGCTTAATAAGTAAGTTCTTAATAATTTGAACGAACCCGTGATTTCCAACAGGCTTCATTAAGTATGGGTCAAGGACGATTTGAGACTTTATTCTTGGTTAATGCTTGGGGGTGTAACAAAAATATCTCTGTTAAATTGCATCCAGCTCCGTCACAAAACAGCCGATGAAAAAGACTTCAAATGCAATGTCCATTGGGAGAAAGAAGAGATCACGAGGTTAGACCCCGTGGAGTGCCCTGTATGGACGGATCCCTGGGTAACTGCCAAACCTGTACTTTAACATGTCTAACAAAGCTTAACCTTTATGACGAAAACCTATATTCACTAATAATACCAGAGGGAAATTATTCTTGATCATACAATTGTAACGGCAATTTGTATCTGAAGAATAGAGCACTGCAAAATCGATTGTAAATACCACACCGCCCACTACCTCGGCATTACCGGTTACACGGTAAACTTTTACAAGAATCCATAACACCGTACAGGTTATCAGACCTTTTCACACCGCTGCCCGGGAACATTTCCCTTCCATCGCGTTGAATACCTGAGAATATGAATCATTGACCGTAAAGTAGTCTCCAAAGGAGAGACATATGGTTTTGACGAGACGTTTAAAGTAGCCAGTAGTCTTCGACATTGGAAACACGAATTATCTGAAATTTTAAAAATACATTATATGAGATTAAATAAAGAGCTGACAGTTCTCACTATCATAGTTACAAACTAGATAATGTAAATGGGATTTGATTTTAATTTCACGTTGGTCCAATCTTCAACGAGATTATAGCGATTGAATTGAATATCGGCCTAGCGTCGATCATCATTACTGAAGTCGGTACGATAACAAAAACATAGTCTCGATTATCCATTTTATGATTAGATCATGAATTAAAAACTGAGCAGCAAACCGGATCCTAATCCAGTAAACGTCACAGGCTAGCGTTGACATCGATAATTGATTACGGTCTGGATAAGTTAATTAATGTCTTATTAATAATATATTTCAGCCCGAAAGAAAGACCTGCAATAGACAGATTTAGCTCTTGCATAATGTATGTTTAAATCAACATTGATGTTGTGGTCTTATCTGGAAAAGATGGGCTTCTGATATCCAATATGTAAGACAAAATAAACATTTTACCATTGGCACAAGAATCGCGTACGATAATGCGTTCCAGCGCCATTTGTAAAAATGGATTGGAAGAACGAGGCAAGACATATTCTTATCTGGAGAGCATGTACAATACCTACTAGTACTCTCGGTGTAGACTTGAATAACCAGACGCTGAAGATTGCCATTTGATTGAGACTTATTTGAATTAGAGTAAATTGAATGTAAATCAGTTTATATATATTTATATAACATTAATATATTTGTCAATTTCTAGGTCACAAATATTAGCGATTTTGCTCCTTTAAATGAAGTTTCCGAAAAACATACTGTCATCTTGATGCACAGTGTAAAGTTAACTCGAAAGCAACAAACTTGGTCGAACATTACATTTATAAAGAGAAAATACAATGTTGCTCAGAACATTACCAATAGGCCTACATTCTACATTGTTCAATTTTACGCATCAGTTTTTACTGTGTCGTTGAACAGTACTGTATTTGTTTACTGGTTTTTGACACGAAAAGGAAGTCAAAATATTATTCTTGCCAGAAGTGCGTTAGACTACACAAGGTGACAAAGGCCAGGGTCAACGATCGTTAATTTGTGATATAAAAAGCTCATTACTTCTGCGGTAATGTAGCCATTGAGAATAAACTCGTTAATCTCAATAGGTCGCTGTACTGTACAATGCAATTAAACACTTTAAATTCGGCAAAGTGCTGTGGATATATTTTTGATTGATTGGATAATGGTCTTCTAAGGTATGGTAAATTTAGCTTCTAGCCTTTTTGTGCATTTTTAGGTTTAATGTCATGCATGGTTAGTCCAGCTAGTACAATTGTCCATCATTGCACGGCGCTGTCCTCGCTGACACCAAGGTGGACAAGGTTTGTGGGTTCTAAGATTCTGAATATGTCATGTCATCGCAGAGACGCTTCCCATGACGAACTTGTATTCGAGAATGATAAGTGGCCACCACCAAACTTACCCACCGTTTTTAATTAAATTTTAATAAATAGGAGGAAAGTCAATATCATCCACAGTCTTCAACGTTGCAAACACTACTTATTGGTATTTAAATCAACAATGATATTATCTTGTGTGAAAAGATGGGCTTCTGATATCCAATATTTAAGACAAATTGAGAATTTTAAAAATTGGTACACGACTCGCGAGCCAGAATCCTTTCACGTGCCATTCATAATGAAGCGATCGATGAATGAGGGTAAACATATCCCACAGGAGAATACTACCGGTGTAGACCGGAATAACCAGACGCCAAAGACTTCCATTCAATTTGGACTCCGCGCATATTTTGCCAAACATAACTGATTAGAAATTACAGTAAATTGTAAATCATATAACATTATTATATGCGTTGCGACCCATTTGTGTTCATTTCTATGTGTATACCAAAGAATGGCGATTTAGATCCTTTACATGGGATTTAATGTCTTATTGGCGAACCAAGTCCGGCTCTTTCCTTGGTCGTATTATAGCTATTGTTATTTTGGTGGGTGGTTGTTGAGGAAGAGACCAGGGACCTGTTTGTCGGTTTTCCGGACCTTACGAGATCACATTAAAATAACACAGGGAAAAGACAAACACATTGGACTATTTACGGCTAATTTATGGTTATATTTATGTAAAATGCGGATGATTACAAAAAATTGACCGGACACTGGAACCTCTGATCGGGCAGATACTCTTGAGTGTGATAATACTGCGATCGCCGATAAAATGGTTGTCATAAAATTACACCTGAATTGTTTATACAAGACTGAGCTGAATGCTAAACAAAATAATTTGATGAGTAATCGAACACTTGTCTTTCGTGAAAAATATTTTTATCAAATGAATTTCTCTTTAAATATTCACAAATATTTGATTGATGAATCAATTAACAGGAATATAATCCAAATATCAACGTCGCCATGGAAACCTCTCAAATGTCAGCACCGGAAATGTGTTATGAATAACAAACATATTAAAAGATAACAAATCGTATTGGCCTCGCTTGATCGAATGATCTGTAGTCCCATTAAGTAGTACTCGGTATTCTCAAGCTGTTTTCCGAACAAACAAATATTAAATTTTACAATATATTATTATTATAGGAGTATAAATTATTCTGACCACTTTGTGTCTTTTATGTTATTTGTAAAATTCATATTGGTCTCGTTTGCTGAATGATAGTATGTCCGTTCAAGTGGTACCGACTGTGTTCCGAACACATAATATGAGTCATAAATTCTAACATTCTGAATACTTTGTGACTTTTATGTAAACCCTGTAATTTTAATTTGGGGCTACTAACCAAATGGTGAAACCCATGCGCGTTAGATCATAAGGTTTGTCATAAAGTCAAGTGGCTTGTTTTCGATTCCCCACTTCTACATGATAAAGACTAGGCCTAGGGTCGCCTGTCCAACCTCTTGGATTTTCTCCGTTTCCCCTGTTTCATCCCGCTGTTAAAGACCCATATGCGCTAGCGAATTATTCAAATAAAATTAAACCATATAACATTGAACCGAAATGATCGAATTTGTTCCAAATGAACGTTCAAAACCAAATTCTCTCTCTTTCTATCTCTCATCATACAAAAATCCCAACTTGATATGGCTTGTGACCATACGTGATGTCAATTGCGTGATGATGTTGGGGTTTTACGATAGACTTTATCTTCCAGTTCTTGTATTATTTACAATCAATTAAAGCGAACCCTGGCTTGAATAATATCGCTTAGAATACACCAGACACGCAACTCAAAATATACGAAACGACACCGAGCTTATATTAAACTTTACTCAAAACATGCAATTTGTGGAATTTAATAAAATGCATTACTTCGATCCTTTGGAGTAAATTAAAAATGGCTAAACAAACGTAGGAGATAGAGAGAGAAATGGTGTTTAACGCCCACTCGACACAAACTAGGTCATTTCGGGACTAACATATGGTTTAATTTTATTTCAATAATTCGCCTGGGCGTAGAGGTCTTTAGCAGTGGGAGGAAACCGGAGGACCCAGAGAAAACCCATGAAGTTGGAGAGGCGACCCTACTCCTTACCACGTACAACCAGGGATTCGAAACCACACCAGTTGACTCAATGACAGGATTTATGATACAGCACGCACGTGAACCATTCGGCCATCCACCCCCACCCACCTAAACAAACGTATTTAAAACGGCATTACCCTTTAATATCAAATTAAAGTGTTTAATTGCATGGGTTGAGCTAGTGTGTTATTTCGGTTAGTGATTTACGCGAATTTCATTTAATAATCCAAACTACCTATATATAATAATTATGCAGTGGACAGGGGCCGCGGAGCCGGGGGGGGGGGGGGCTAGGGGGGCTTTAGCCCCGGCAATAATTTTTAATAGTGAAAATAAAATGTCGCCAAAAGCGAAAAAAAGGGAAAAAAGGTTAGGGGGGGGGTTATGGTCAGTAGCCCCCCCCCCCCCCCCCGAAATCGGGCCCGCTCCGCGGCCTCTGGCAGTGGACTACAGTTAGGGTTCGGGAAGACAGATTCTGAAATCGCCCTTCTGGTATCAAATGATGCGAGTTTAATTTAAACTATTTAAGCTCGACAATTGTTTGCATGCAATCAATATAGCGTGTCAGACTTGAAGATTTCAACTGATTTTTATCAACTATTTTAGTTCAACATTTTCAATAATTAACGTTATCTTGATCTTTTTATAACGAAAAAAAGATCAGCGGAACCACAATTATCGAAGTATGGAGGGGAGTTGCGGACAAGAAAGGAAATGTAATGAAACGAAATGGGGTTTTACGTTCTACTGTTCTGCGCCGACTGGACTAATGCAAACGAGCATTCGCCATACAGTACAGGCGTATAGGTATAGTATGAGGGAAATTTTTTCAAGATAGCAACACTACGGCGTACTCTTATCTCGAATTTCAACTGTCAATGGTTCTTTTACATGCACTCCTATGCAAACACCGAACGACTATACCTTGTCCCTTGCCCCCCCCCCCCCGTCCTGCACCACTGATAAGGCCAAAGTGGGAAGTTCCGAGGGATGTTCTCGGCCAACACCCGAAACGAACCCGTTATCTCAGGCTAGCGGGCCAGTGTTTTACTCACTGATCCAACGCGGCTCCCATGTTCGTATGACCATACAACAAGAAACGTGAGATCCTTATTATCAAACCGTAATTTAAAATTATGTGACCTAAACTGTAGGTAGAATTTCACACATTCCGTGTCCGTTACGCATACTGTATATAGGCGTTGTCACTGACACACCCGAGCGGGCTGGAAAAACAGGGCGACTCCAAAGTTATGTATGTCCAGTTACGATACTATATAAATCTTGTAGATAACTGTTATAAAGTTGACCCAATATACTTATCAATTGTATATAAATTATATTATATTAATCTTAAAACAATAAACTGCCAGTAATATATTATCTCTGTATTGAATCATGGTTTAAGAATGATCGGAATTTCTTAGAACTCGCCCTCAAAAGTAGTTTCAACGATATTTAATAACCCCGAATTCAAATCGAATTCACTATTTTGGGTGATATTTCTAAATTAGATTGTAATAAAAAAGACAATGCAGGAAAACTACACAACAAAAGACAAGCAATACAAGGACTTGGCACAAGATATATATTCATGGAGGACATATTGGCCAAATTTTTTAGAAAAGAAACATATTTAGAAAAACATCTATTTTGGGGGTTGAAAGGACAAATTGTTGGAGATAAAATGATTGAATATTAAACCCAAATTTAAAAACTAAACATTTACTGTTTTCCTAGGACACGGGAAGGCATCCAGTATTATCGCTAATTACACGAAGTCCCCAAACGATTTTGTTTGAGTATATTTTATGGATAGGGAAGAGCGGGAAGGTTCTGACACTTTGGGTTATTTCACATTAATTTGTCCCTGAACTTAGGAATTGGAAATATACTCTACCTTATTGGCTATATTCAGTCAGTGATACAGCTGTGTAGCTATAACAGTCTTTTTGTTGGACCGTCTTTTGGGGCGGTTAGTAAAATGTCCGGATTTAATCCATTGTCGGGCGACACCGGTCACCGCTGAGACCTTGGGATACTTTAGACAAGTGAAGGACGATTCCACAAAAGCAAATTGAAAAAAATTATCTCACAGTTTAGTTGAATTCATTCAAAAAAATTCGTTAACAATATAGTTAAAACAGTAGTGATAAATTTAAAGCAAGTCATCTAACCGAGGCATTTTTTAAAACAAAGCTGGATGGAAATAAATGAACGTATTCAAAAAATAATTAACTGATGATTCTAAAGCTTTAAGCATCTTCCTATTCTTAGGGTAGGACATCAATCCATAATTTACATCGAAAAAGCTTCCAAATATTTATTCCTGCAAATGACAGACCAAATTTGTAGTAATAACTCATCCCTTATTGCTACTGGATAAGGGTTTCGGAAGAATTTACAGAATTTGATTTAATTGAAGTAAAGCGGTACCAATAACTTTAGTAAACCTAATAGACCCCGTAACTGCTAGTCATAATTCTTTATTTTATCAAATCCGACTCTTGAAAATATGTAACGGTTTGATCCGAACACTTGCGGGGTAATTCCAGACAGTGTCCGGGTGTACCCCAAACCCATAATTCTGATATAAACCGCCATTATGCTTATTTACAATGAAAATATGATAGTTTTTCAATCTATTTATATTAATTAGCGGAGGAAGAAAGAGGTGACAGCGTACCCCCCCCCCCCCCCCCAAAAAAAAATAATTGTTAAACACCGAATTGATTTAACCATTTAACTTTAGAATTTGTTTACATCAACTTTGTCAAAAATAGAAAAAGCTTATCTGTATCTACATTTGATTGTTTATCTGTGCCATGTTTTGTTCATGTCACAAGATGAGATCATTAGTGTTTAAATAACCAATCAGAAAACCGACAGCATTGTAAAGATTAAAACTATGGGGGTGTGGTGTCCGGACCACCACACCGTCCGAACCATCCCCATTCTCCCCAACATTAAATATTTTATATAAATTCTAAACCGAGCGGGCCTAATACTCACCCCTTGGGAACTACACAAACACTGTTTAACGTATGTAATATAAAACCATAAAATACATTAAATATTTTACATAAATTCTAAACCGAGCGGGCCTAATACTCACCCCCGGGGAACTAAACAAACACTGTTTAATGCTTGTTATATAAAACCATAAAATACACAGTTTAGACATCATATAAAAAAAATCAAATAAATTTGATATCTCGCCCATGATTGGGTTAAATATTTTATATAAATTCTAAACCGAACGGGCCTAATACCCACCCCTGGTGAACTACACAAACACTGTTTAATGCTTGTTATATAAAACCATAAAATAAACGTGCCAGATCTATTGGGTACAAACTGATTTGTTATTCTTATATACCACATTTTGTTGTTCATATTATCGACACATTATTATTTACAGCCTTTGTACTCAATTCAGCACAGGTTGTTAATGGACAATAAAGTTATTGTCCAATGGGCCTTTATTGTCCATTATACAAGAGTGTTTCGCACACTTTTACCGCTCAAGGCTTTAAAAGCAATCTTTATGCGTTAATATTGTTAAATCATTATACGAAATGTTAGTATAAGTAACAGACGGTATTTAATTGTTACAAAACAACAATATCGCTTTCCTTTGTCAATATTTTAATGGTTTAAAGGTCCAGTTTTAGTTTGATCTGGTAAACAATTTTTGATAGTAGTCGAATAGATGTCGACTGGAATCATATTCCTGAAGCAACGGCCCGAGAAATCCCTCTCTGGCCATTGCTGGATTCGCTTCGGATTCTTGACATTTAAGTAAATGTGTCTATTCTTCTCGTTCAATCAAATCTACTACTTGCGTACAGTAACATGACATTCCGTCGTTTAATCTTGGGTCTTCCTTAATATTTTGGACAAAGATTTAAGTTATTAAAAACGTTGAAAGTCTGTTCGTTACCATACCGTAGTGTTTACTTTACGTCAATACCGATAGCCTCGTTTGTCACGCAATTAGTTTTGCTGCAATATCCTGCTATGCGCTGGTTATTATAGCATAAAAAAACCGTGCAGCCATGACGTAACGTTACGTAAACACAGTTGTCCTAATTAAACGTCTTGTTTTAAAGGTAATACCTTTGTAACGAATTCAGTGATTGGTCATTAATAGGACCACTGGCCAGTCATAATTAGTGACAATAATACCCACTCAGTCCAGCAGGGAGTAGTCAGATTAGCTCTAATCAAACGGAACACTGCGAGGAGGATGACTGGAAGAGGCATTGACACGCTCACCCATAATATAAATTACTTACTCTAATCCAAACATAAACAGTCAAATTCCACGTTAGATAATAGACTAAATGCTTCATTCACTTAAAATACCTCAGTCCTGTTTCAGTTCATTTCTGTCACCTCCCTATTATTCCACATTACAAGAGATTTCGGAAAATGACAGGAATAAAATATTGGAGGAACGGCCTAAGCTATTTATTACTTTTATACCATATTCCGCGAAGATTTTGTTTTTCGTGAATAGCTTCTGCCAACCCCGGATATATTCACCATTTGCAAATTATGTGCCGAAAAATGACGTCACTGTCGAAAATTGACAGAATGTATGAATGGGTGTATAGCTACATTTTGATATTATTCTGAATCGCGATGATATTATTTTTGGTTAAAAACAGAGTGGTTCTTTAATATGGCCGACATTAAATACTCCAGCCATGCATAGACGTAAACAAGATCCACAATAAAATGACAATGTTTGGCTTTTCGTCACATGGTTTATGAATGAATGAATAAATGAATGAATGGCGGTTTGCGAAGTAAAAACAGACAAAATAGCTGTAGTAGTATTCTTATAAGTTTAAGTGAACTAAAAGAAAAATGAAAGAATAAATTGCCGATGAAATGAAATACGGCCTACTCTTATATCGAATTCCAACTGCCAAGGGATCTTTTACGAGCACGCCAGTGTGTACACGGGACCTCGGTATTTCGTACCATCCGAACGACTAGACAGCTGTCCTTGTCAGGCCCTCCGTTCTGCATTACTGACAAGGGAAACCACGCCGGAAAGTCGAGATAAACTTTCTCCGCCAATGCAGGGATCGAACATTCGACCTCCAGGCTAGGGTCTTACCCACTTATCCACGTGATCCCCCAAATTGCTGATGAAGGCTGTACCGTTTATGACAATTGGGCGGATAATGTGCGTTAACCATTGATGATTTATATCCATAATTGTTTTGTTTTTTAGATACATGTATTCGTTTGCATTAGATTATTCTCAAATAAAACTGGTCTGCTTTCCAATATTATTGCTAGCATTGACTATGTAGCTCCCGTGTTTTGTCCGCTGATTCACCGTATGGTTTTGTGTCGTGCATACTATCACCGTCAAGAAACGGCATTCGGCAGACACCAGAAACCAAGAGTCATTTCTGTGGTGTCGTTGTTGTATTCGTTCATAAGCTTTTCTCTGCTTTATTATTTAAAGCTGGGGTTGTTTTTTTCGTTTTAAGTGAGGCCTGTATCATTAAAGGCCTGGGGATGTACAACGCAGTGGGCGCTTACAAATGACCTCCGGTTTTATTCACATTCATTGATAGATAAAATGAATTGCATTTAGGTTTAACGTCCTAGGATAAGTTTGTTGTTCATTGCTTACCATGTGTGTAGTTTGTGTGTATTGTCAGCAGGTTTGTCTTGTGTAGTTTGTGTGTGATGTGGTCCTCCTGCACTTATTATTTGTACAAGACATATGGGATTATGGTAAATATTATCGTGAGTTAAACCCGAGCTATTTATACTGTATAAATAATTTGAGTATATCTTTATTGTGGTATAAGTATAATATAAGTAGATTTAAACACGAGGTTAACTGACAACTATACCTACATACATTATTCATAATATACAATCTATATTTAATAGCCTAAACCTTATCACCGGGGCTTTATATTTATAACACAACACTTTGACTTCACATGAACCGACTCAGCTAACAAGAACTCGTATCGACTTTATGTATAGTCATTAAGTTAGAACTCATTGAGAACTTATTAAGTTATCTGAAAACTATTTGAATTGTGATTTGGTTAAATGCCTTTAAACTGTATTTAGAGTTTTAGAACTGATGTTCGAAAAATCGAAATATGTGACGTGTATGAAAAGGATTTACAAAATGCGTAAGTATACCGATAGTGCCACTTCGCTCGGCGCCCGGTTTATTGGGGGGGGGGGGTATTTTGAAAAAGGAGCTATACATCAAACGAAATATTTTCCATAATCTTCGAAATTAAAAACATGAATTCGAATTCAATATTGGTACATTCCAATTCAGTATTTATGTTGCTACCTTAACGTGAAAATATGGGATCCGAAATTTCAATATGTATAGTGAACAACAGTACATAACGTCGTGTACTCTATTGGTATAATGGTTTCGAGTGCCATTTGTAATGGACAAAGAAAAGATATCCCAGAAGACAATGTGGAAGTAATTAAAAATGGTTTATTCTCAGAGGAAATAATAATAATAAAAGTAAAACAATGGATTAAATAAGCGCAAACGACTGTCGTTCAATTTACAATGTTCGCGTATTTAACAGAACATTATTGAAAATTACTGTAAAATTTACAAATTTAAAAATATACATCACTTTATATGCATTCATTTAACAACAACATCTGTTTTTAGACCCATATCGTATATTTTAAGGGTCCAGGGAAAAGGGGTTCTGTGTAAAAACGGGAAGCCAAACAAATATGTAATACATTAGCTTTCACCGAAGGAGCTAAGCCAACCCGGGTACCGGTTTAAACCGCGACATCGAGAAATTTTGCGAATACAAACATTCATTGGCTGAGAACTAAAATCAGCCAATGAACAATTTGTATCCTTAAAATATTTTATTTAAAGTAGTTAAGTCTATAACTCAATATCATCCCAAATCTTCAACATTGAAACACGATTATTTGTCAAATTAAATCAACATTGATGTTGTGATCTTACTGGGAAAACATGGGCTTCTGAATTAAATATTTAAGATAAGATCGGTGATAAGATACACATTAATTTACCATTGGTACACGAATCGTGTCCCATAACACACGTCAGCGGGACGAGGCTAGACACATTGCACCAAATCAAACGGCGTATGTAGACTGGAATAACCAGACGCTAGAGATTTGCACTCCATTGAGACTGCTAGCGTATTTCGCCGAACATAACTGATTTGAAATTGGAGTAAAAACGGAATTCATATTACAGTATTATGTGCGTTGCGACCCACGTTTGTCTAGGTCCCAAATATTAACGATTTAGCTCCTTAAAGCAGCTAAGTCTCTAACTCAATATCACTCAAAGTCTTGCACGTTGAAAACACGAATTATTTGTCAATCCTTATCAACATTGATGTTGTTATCCTACCTTGAAAAGGTAGGCTTCTGATATCCAAAATTTAAGACAAAATAAACATTTTACCATTGGTACACGAATCGTGTACCATGGTGCGTTTCAGCGTCATTGTAACAAGTGACCAGAAAGAACGAGGCTAGACATATTCCGCAACTCATGTCAAACGGCGACGCCATAACTTATCAGGAGATCATTCGCAATAGACTAGAATAACCAAACGATAGAAATTTATATTTGGTTGAGACCCATGTCGTACTTCGCTGGACATCACTGATTTGAAATTAAATACGAGAAACAATTGAATGTAAATCAGTTCACATACAATCCAATTACATTATTTGCGACCCATTTGGGTCGATTTGGCGATTTAGCTCCTTTAACATTCCATTTTGAAGAACCCTGAATTTGTAATGATGAGAAAGAATATGAATAAAGATCGTCAACACGTACAATATTTCGGTCGTAGGCTAGAAAGTCTTGTTACGAAAACCATCTGGATTTTTCAAGTCCGATGTTCACTTCTCAGGAGTGGCTCCCGTGGTACCGACAAGGAAAGGGTATACACGAAGGGCGCCGCTGTGTGGCCGTGGGAAAATCCACTCCACCACTCCAACCTCCTTGCACAGAAAAGGGAAGATCCGACAAATTTTAGATTGATCATTCATTGCATATTTCAGCAAAGGGATTATTTTAATCATTGGAATAGTGGGACTAGTGTTTAAAGTCCACATTTTAGTACGCGAACTTTGTGCACTAACTGTGTTTTGTTTAAGTTTTCGGTGTCCCAGTTATTCATGTACTCTTATTTCAATGCAGGTTTTTAGAACTTTTTGCGGCATTGTGTATTGTTAAAATGAATATAACAGGTGTTTTATTCACTGGGTGCATTGACAAAATGTCATGCGAAGTACGGGTTTGTATTTTGTTATAATATTACAAAACGTTTTACATATACAAACTCTAAACAAAGCAGTATTTCTTATATTTACCCCGTCTCTAAAATCTTGGGCTGAAAATAAATAAATTTATACACGGACATAGGTACTCTTGACATCTTCGCAACAACTTGGGTTCAAGTGCGATTGTATACAAAATTGGAGACAATCCAAGCCATTGCTGAGAGCTAGTGGACCTTTTAACTTTTTTTCGGGATGTTCAAGGAGTTCTTACCGTATTTTTTCGCCCGATCGCGACGATTTTTAAAATCGAAAAATTCTTTCGTGTGCCCCTTCAGGGCGACGACGATTCTGTACGCCGAACTATTCGCCCGATTAATCGCTCGTATCTAAAATATTTTACGCCGGCGATCAAATTCGCTCGTCTGCCCGCGTCCAGCGTATGTTGTCGGGCGATTCATTTATATAAGCCAATCATCGACGTCGTTGATATCACATGATCTCAAAATGGCTACCTCCACTGCTGAATAGTGGAATCTCATAAAAGAAGAAGAATTTGTTACTCTTTGGTGTGAAAGGCCTTGTCTTTTTGACATCGACATGCCTGAATAACGGGATGCCGTGGCTAAAGACCGTACCATGACAGAAATAGTTGGAAAACTCGCTATGACTGATAAAAAACGGACGAGGGAGTGGAAAAGGGACTTGGAAATTTTGAAAACTTGGAGAAGTTTGATACCTTACGCTCCTGGGAAAATCACTACGTGTGCCCGTTCGTTATCGGCCATAAAAAATCGCTGGTGTATTACAATCGCCGCGATCGGGCGTAAAAATACGTTCGTCTGTCCATACCTTAAGTCACGAATATACCAGTGTCCTGGTTACCACGATACACAAATCTTGTCAAAACTATAAACTGTGATAATTTGGCTAAAATTAGGTCATTTGAATTAAATTTTAAATCTATCATCTTTTTTTGAATTATTACAGCAATAATGACCATCTCTTTAGCTAACTCTTAACTAATGTATATTTAATGGCCTCGGCCTTGTGATTTTTCGGCAAAGTGCATCTATTTTTTATTTGCACTAAAGTGACAGCCTGGTACTTGTAAATAAATAATTTTACAAATGGGGTGTGAAATTCTCTATTCAAAATGAGCAAATATTTGAACAATGTTTAAACGACACCACATATATAATATTTTAAAAAAGATTATGTGATATTATGTACTTAAGCTATGCATATTACAAGTCTTCAACGCTTAATAAGGTACTAATAACAATTGAGAAATAAATGGCACGTTTATAAGGCAGTTAAATTAGGGTTGTAAATTACTTTTGTCAAATTCGTGTCTAAGAGGGTTTTATCTTTTAACAGCAGAATCATGAACATGCGCATTATTTAATTTTGGGTGCAATTTAACATGATTTAAGTATGTGTACGCAAGAAGAGCAATGGTCATATTATCTCTTTAAATTGTAAAGTCTTATTTAGATAGTATTCTAGCACAATGAAGATGCCAAAGTTGGGAGGAAATCGGCGGACCTGGGGCCTGTTTCACGAAATTTTAACTAAAATAAAATCCAAATTATAGTAATTTTATTGGATAATATAAGATTGATTTTAGTGCTTAGCTAATCAAAATTAAAGATC
This sequence comes from Patella pellucida, assembly GCA_917208275.1. NCBI lineage: Eukaryota > Metazoa > Mollusca > Gastropoda > Patellidae > Patella > Patella pellucida. The sequence goes on from OU795038.1 coordinate 66,445,815, forward strand.
TACTGAAATTTAGATTTTATCTTAAGTTAAGATTTCGAGAAACAAGGCCCTGGTAAAAACCCAAGAGATCATATTCTTTGTCACGTACAAGTGGGTAAACGGAAGAACGTCCCTTATACTTCTTTTACTGTTTTTTTTAATTTAGTATGGCCATAACGTCTATATGACTTTCAGGTTTCAATATTGTGCCTTTTAAGGGTATTTAAAACAATGTGTATTTTTCACAAAGCGATTATTGAGACTTGTTATTCATATAATTTGTGCAATTGAGTATCTATATGTATTTTAAAATTTTAAAATTAATTATAACCATTACAGCTTATTATTCCCAGTTATAGTTAGGTTATCGCCCTTTATGCAGGATAAAGCCCTACAACTGTCGAATTGTCGAATCTACATATTATAAGCCATTTAATTTTACTTCGCTTTTTTACTACATTTCACGAAAATGGTTAGTTATAAAGGTTTTTATTTTCTGTATACATACATGAACTTACATTGGGGTTTCCTGTAGCCAAAATCAAGACTCACCGCAGGGAAAATATTTTCACTTTTCTAGAGTTGCTTCACTAATTGTTTTTTGGGATTTTTTTGAGTGAAGTCTGTATTACTACGTGTCCAGGATGGGCCAGCCCTCGGTTTCATTCACATGGTCTGATATGTGCATTTGGTGTTTGTGATGTCTGGATATTTAGACATGTCCGTGGGTGTGTCATGGTGTGCCCCTCTCTCCCTTCTACGTTTACTAATAATGATACACGGCAATAATAAATGACAGTCAAAATGATAACAAGCATCTTAAAGCCACAATTTCATATTTTTAAGTTATATTTTTAAAATTTATTAAAATAAAACCTTAAAATAGATGGTATCCATAAATTGTCCTACTTGTTAAATAATAATACTATTAATCTTATAAATCACTATTTGCCAGCTGAGAAATTGGCAAAAATATCATTTTCAACTTCAAATTCCAACGCTTGAAGATGGTTAATGCATGGAGGCAATAGGATTAGGAAAACAAGGGAGGTACTTGTGATATTATTTCCTGTGTCAATGATTTTTAAGGGTGGAAAATAATGCCCATATAGTGAGTTAAAAACCTATTGAGCAAAAGACATAGAAATATTTATGTTTTGACTTTCTTAAAAAATATGAAAATCTCGCGTTAAATATTATGAAGAACCCTTTAAACTCATCGGACTAAATAATTAGATATTTGCTGTTAAAAACATCGACACAAAACACTACGAAGCCTATTATAATATTTAAGGATAGCAGATTCTTTGTTTATTTTTTGACTACCTATGTCGTTTACTAAAATCATAGTTACGCGTTAAAAACCGTTTTGTATATTTGACTTACAAATTTGTAAGCCTGATATTTATGTGTTATAGACGTTGAATGACGTCCATTGTGGCTATACTATAGGGTGCAGTTCTGTTGAGATTTTATCTACTCTAATCTATTATATATAGGCGTTGACAACTAAATCTGCCATTAAAATTATATGTTATCATTTTATCACATAGGTCACCATAACACTTCTACGTTGGTTTATAAACAAACCATGTAAAAAAAAAATACTTTAAAGTACCAGTGTCTTGTTTTCAATATTTACCTCTAAGAATGTTTTTAATGAAGATTGAGATTTCAAAACAATTTCAAATTGTACCTTTAACGGAGCTAAGTCTCTAACTCAATATCATTCAAAATCTTTAACATTGAAACACGATTTATTTGTCAAATTAAATCAACATTGATGTGATCTTACCGAAAAAAAGATGGGCTTCTGAAATCCAATATTTAAGACAAAAATAAACATTTTATCATTGGTACACGAATCGTGTACGATAATGGGCTCTATTTCAGTATCGTACCTCTACCAGTTTCCGGGGTCGTAGAGACTTGAAATTTTCAGGGGGTGTTTATGTCGGCTAACAATGACCTCACACCAAATTTCAGCGAAATCGGTCAATAACTTTTCATTTTACCGAATTAAACTTCCCACGAGAGATACAATTATTGCCTTTCGCCGCCATTAGTATTTGGTGACTCTAGACTCGATTAACAAGACACTCAACGAACTCCCAACACTCGGTTCCCCGTGCCCAACGTTGCAATTCATAATAATTATAATGAGTTTCGTATATTTTAATTATACGCCCACATGGAAATGTGGTCGCATATTGCCGTCGCCCCCGACCGGCCATCCGTCGGTCCGTCCGTTTGTCGTCCACAATTTCTTGTGAACGCTCTAGAGGCTAAAGTTAATACCCGATTGACTTTAAATTTATGCACAGTGTTTAAGTTTAAGGTCATGAGACGAAGAAGCATATGGAAATGTGGTCGCATATTGCCGTCGCCCCCGACCGACCGGCCGTCGGTCCGTCCGTTCGTCGTCCACAATTTCTTGTGAACGCTCTAGAGGCTAAAGTTAATACCCGATTGACTTTAAATTTATGCACAGTGTTTACGTTTAAGGTCATGAGACGAAGAAGCATATGGAAATGTGGTTGTATATTGCCGTCGCGACCGGCCGTCCGTCGGTCCGTCCGTTCGTCGTCCACTACGAAATCGAGTCTCAGCGGCTAAATTTTTATTCGATTCATCTGAAAAATTAATACAACCTGCGCGAGGGTCGTGCGCATGTTGTATACATTTTTCGGACGGATCTTTAAAAAAATGAGGCCCTGAGAGAAGTTGCGGTTTTTAAATACAAACTTAGGCCTACAAAATGAACACAAAAATTAGATTGATCACTCAAGCCAGGGGATGTTAGCCAGGGTCATGACCTTTACCCATCGGGACGTCCCGAAAGAAGTCCTTGTGTGTCGTGACCATGACCTTGACCTTGACCTCTCTGCAAAATCTGTGGACGGTACCTAAAGTTTTGGGTATTTTTCGACCTCAAGGTCAAATGTTAGGTCAAAGGTCAAGGTCTCACATGAAAGGTCATTGATATTTCTATCCAGGGTCATGACCCTTTTCATGCCACTTGACCCTTGGAGGTCAAGCTAGGGTCAAACGTTACTTCATGGTCCCGTTTCGCCCACTTCCGGTTGCCGGGCGGCCATTTTGAAGTCACCCAGAGACTGGCAGGGGTGGATATACCTATCGAATACCAAGCCTCGAACCCCGCCCGGGCACCCTTCGGGGCGTTTACAGGAGGAGGTTCGCGAAGCTCGGTGAAATTTGCGTGATTTATGGCGATTTATTTTCTATGTCCGCTAGGGGGCACGCTATGTCAGCGAGGGTCATGACCTTGATCCACATAGACGTCCCGAACGAAGTTCTTGTGGGTAGTGACCTTGACCTTGGCCTTGACCTCTCTGCAGAATCTGTGGACGGTACCTAAAGTTTTGAGGATTTTTCGACCCCAAGGCAAAATGTCAGGTGAAAGGTCAAGAACTGCCATGAAAGGTCATTGATGTGTCCATCCAGGGTCATGACCCTTTCCATGCCACGTGACATTTGAAGGTCAAGCTAGGGTCAAACGTCACTTCATGGACCCGGGCGGGGTTCGAGGCTTGGTATTCGATAGGTATATCCACCCCGGCCAGTCTCTGGGTGACTTCAAAATGGCCGCCCGGCGACCGGAAGTGGGCGAAACGGGCCCATGAAGTGACGTTTGACCCTAGCTTGCCCTCCAATGGTCACGTAGCATATCGAAGGTCATGACCTCGGATGGACACATCACTGTCCTTTCATGTGAAACCTTGACCTTTCACCTGACCTTTGACCTTGGGGTCGAAAAATTCCCAAAACTTTAGGTACCGTCCACAGATTTTGCAGAGAGGTTAAGGTCAAGGTCAAGGTCACGACACACAAGGACTTCTTTCGGGACGTCCCGATGGGTCAAGGTCATGACCCTGGCTAACATCCCCTGGCTTGAGTGATCAATCTAATTTTTGTGTTCATTTTGTAGGCCTAAGTTTGTATTTAAAAACCGCAAATTCTCTCAGGGCCTCATTTTTTAAAAGATCCGTCCGAAAAATGAATACAACCTGCGCACGACCCTCGCGCAGGTTGTATTAATTTTTCAGATGAATCGAATAAAAAATTTAGCCGCTGAGACTCGATTTCGTAGTGGACGACGAACGGACGGACCGACGGACGGCCGGTCGGGGGCGACGGCAATATACGACCACATTTCCATATGCTTCTTCGTCTCATGACCTTAAACGTAAACACTGTGCATAAATTTAAAGTCAATCGGGTATTAACTTTAGCCTCTAGAGCGTTCACAAGAAATTGTGGACGACGAACGGACGGACCGACGGCCGGTCGGTCGGGGGCGACGGCAATATGCGACCACATTTCCATATGCTTCTTCGTCTCATGACCTTAAACTTAAACACTGTGCATAAATTTAAAGTCAATCGGGTATTAACTTTAGCCTCTAGAGCGTTCACAAGAAATTGTGGACGACGAACGGACGGACCGACGGATGGCCGGTCGGGGGCGACGGCAATATGCGACCACATTTCCATGTGGGCGTATAATTAAAATATACGAAACTCATTATAATTATTATGAATTGCAACGTTGGGCACGGGGAACCGAGTGTTGGGAGTTCGTTGAGTGTCTTGTTAATCGAGTCTAGAGTCACCAAATACTAATGGCGGCGAAAGGCAATAATTGTATCTCTCGTGGGAAGTTTAATTCGGTAAAATGAAAAGTTATTGACCGATTTCGCTGAAATTTGGTGTGAGGTCATTGTTAGCTGACATGAACACTTCCTGAAAAAATTTCAAGTCTCTACTACCCCGGAAACTGGTCGTACTGAGGTACGATACTGAAATAGAACCCGATAATGTGCTTCAGCCCCAGTTGTATCTAGAGACTCGAGGAACGAGACTAGACACATTGCACCAAATCAAACGGCGTATGTAGACTGGAATAACCAGACGCTAGAAATTAGCATGCGATTGAGACTGCTTGCCTATTTTGAAGAACATAACTGATTTAAAATTGGAGTAAAAACGTTGCGAATCACTTTTGTCAATTTCTAGGCACCAAATTTTAGCGATTGAGCGCCGTTAAGTTACGCAATAGTTTCCTAGTTCAGGTGTCAAACGGGTAACCACGGGAAGAGGTGATGCGATTCGGAGAAACGAGGTGGTGGTAGATAATTTGGGTGCGTGAAACGAAACCGAATAATAGATTACGCATAATATTGATTGAATGTTACAGTTAATAAAATAGAACCTAACATTAGTGTGAATTGTGGTCAAACACGAAAGCTTAGTATTAAAGCCCCAATACCACTCTTGTTGTAACTGAATAATATGTCCCAATCGTTATTCTGGTCAACAATTTGTACTATTCTACAATATTTCAATTAAAAAATGATACAAATTTCATCTTAACACACCTAATTTTAAAAATTGGAAAAATTCAACTACATGCCGTAACATGGTTTGAAAAGCTTTACGTAAACACTTTCAAATGCAACTTGGATTTAAACATATTTTGGAACCCTCTGGACAAGTAAGATAGGTTGTAATGTATAATTTACACAACAGGTAGGACACTTAAACATCTTGTAGTTAGAATAAGGCTAAAAAGAAATTCTGGACCTTTTGAGCCAGCAAGAGTGTTATTGTCCCTTTAAGGAATAGGCTCTTGTCGTTTGGATAGCACACAAAATAATGTTGGTGTGCCCGTAAAACAACCCCTCAATAAACAGTTGGCGTACGCGTAAAAGAATCCTTGACAGTTGGAATTTGATGAAGAGTAGGCGGAAACGCTCTTGATGAGATGAAATTACCATCATAGCATGACGCATGGCCGTTTTATTAGCACAGTTGGAGTAGAATATTAGTGGGTTTACCACATTTCATATATTTAAAAAAAAACATTTTTTTGTGTTTAAATTGGTTTTCCTTTCTGTCTTTTCAGATTGACAAGAAACAATACTACAGCATGTAAACACGTCGAATCTTTTAATTGTCTTTATAGTTTAGAATATCAACAAAATGAACAAAAAAAGTGTCGGTGCTCTCGATATCGGTCGAGCTAAAATCAAAAGAGCTGAATACGATGATGTTCTGATACGTGATAATGTTCGAATTGACAATAAACATATGCGAGAGCTACGGATGCACGAACGCGCCAAAAACGTAATCAGTCGAACGTTCGATAAAGAAACTCAACTTTTTAAGCAAAAGCAAGCGTCACAAAAGTCCAGACCAACCGGTTTGAATTCCCAAGGACACAAGCTTAGATTGTCCAGTACAGGGTCCAATAATTTCTCACTCGGATCATCAAATGGGACCTCTAATCACTTGAGTAGCAGTTCGAGTCCGAATGGAACATTGTCGCCTGCTATTTCCACAGGAAGTAAATCACCAGTAACACCATGGGGAGACAACCGTCAATTCCAGTATTCTCCAGACCTGGTGATGCCGCCTATCCAAACTAATGGGCAGAGATCGCCAGATATGCCGAGTGGAACGGAGCCGCCTTCAGTAACCAAGATGAAACTAGGAACGACACAGGATAGTCCGCGATTAAGCATTCCACATAGACAGTTATCGCGAAACAGTATTTCCGACGAGACAGATTCTGTAAGCAAAAACCGAATCCAAAGTGCTTCGAGGGCAACCTATATGAATCCGTTCACTGGCAGAGTTCGCGAAGAAACTGTCTTCGATTTTCTAAGTAAGCCCAGAAATAACTATGAAGTTCAAAAGAGAAAAGACATTCGAGTCCAACTTGAAAAAGAATTCAGCCTTAGAAAAGCTGAGGCACCAAAGAAAGTCGCCGCTAGATCAAGTTTAAAGAAAAAGACAATACCAATTTCGCCATTTCAAAAACGCGATGGGCGGGTTTAGACCACGGAGGCCTATATAAGACCATCGGAGGCATATAAGACAATAATTAACATATTTGTTGCTATAACGTGAACGGGAATATTTTGTATAAAATGTATTTGTTTAAAAACTAGAGTACAGTCAAAATATTATGACCGAGACTGAGTAGAAAAAGTTTTATGATTTAATGGCATGGCGAATGTATTTTGTGCGTTTTAGCTTTCCATAGACTATTAAATGATGGATATGGTAAATTCGCTCGTTAATGGTATAGTAAATGCATTTTGTGTGTATTAGCTTCCTATAAAGTATCAATGAATGGACATCCTAAATCCTCGCGTAAACAGACCCCCTCTACCTGCAAAAAGAAGCTTGCTACCATTTAGTTTTCGAACGATAGAGACTCCTTTCCCCTCATTAGAAGTTTAATTCTGTCCTGAGTGTGCACTGAATTACGAGGAAGGAAACGAGAAACCAAAAAAAGCAACATATAAAATATTTCACCTAATAATATGTGACACCTTACACGACCTCCCCGTCAAACCGGTCACATGACCATCGATAGTAAAAACGAAACAAAATTTATGTCTGTATTACATTCAGACAGTACAAAAAACCAGGATGCAATTGAAGCTTACTTGCATAAGGGCTAATTGCTGATGGTTTAAATTGTTCTGTCATCCTAAACATTTTAGCTCCTAAATCGAAAATACTAAGTATACGAAGTATTTATTCTGCTTCCATTTAATACAACTCAAAAGGTTTTTTTAAGTCTGTGTGTTGGCCTTTTTGGTCTCAGACTAGTAATCATTCCCCTTATTTCAGAATGTAGTGCGAGTTATAAATAGACAATTTTTCCTTTATTTTTGTTTTGCCCTCTTCCTGCATTTTTGGGTTGACTTCTTGGTGAAGAATAGGAGAAAAGGGATCAAATTTGCACTTTCAGTCAGATCAGTGTTGGGTAATACTGATGATATTACAGCAGAGGGATAGGGGGTGTAAAGTGTCTGTCTGCAGGGCAATCATTGTGTTTACAAATTTATGACGAGGTGATTGCCAAATTAATGTGGTCCCCATTGTGCCTGTAAAGATTGGAACAACCTACGGAATGTTGTGCAAAAAGCTAAAGTCTGTGATGTTATAGCCATGTAACATTGAAGTCAATGGGCAAATGAGTACTAGACTGAGACCATTTAGGGCAGAGATCTATTCTGGAGGAATTTACTTAAAAGTAGAAGGGGCTGGGAGAGTATTTATTTGGGATTTTTAGACGTTAATACCAATCACCTGCGAAACACTTAACGAGTATCAAAATATATTAAAAGATCATCCGGAAATTTGTTGATAAACTATTTCTTCTGTCAAATGACTGTGTATGTGTATATTTTTGACTCTCACATTTAATTTCGACGCAGTCCGTTCGTCAGCAATCGTCCAAATGATTTAAATTTTATACACAGTGTAGGAGTGTGTTCCGTTTCCTGCCAACCAATATTTATTTTATAACCCCCCCCCCCCCGTATCGCCGCTTTTAAATTAACAATACATTCCAGGCTACAACACCTGCGATACGAGGCAAAACTGATTTTTGTTTTTAAAAAAAATTAGCCTAATATCAATGAATAATATGATGTTAAAACTTTAATTAAATAAACTAAATGATATTTACTGTCTTTGGTTTTTTTTTCCAACCGAACTTTGTATTACAAGACCATTCCTCAATACTAAAGGAAACTAAACTCACAATAAAAACTCAGCCGATGCACAGGGGGGCCTGTTTCACGAAATTTTAACGATGAAAGAATCCGATTTTAGTAATTTGATTGGATGATATTAGATTGATTTTAGCGCTTAGCCAATCAGATTCAAGTATGAACTAAAATTTGGATTTTATCTTTAGTTGAGATTTCGAGAAACAGGGCCCTGGTCGTAAAATATAGCGGTTCTTTAGGTTGTACATGTACAATAAAGCGGTCGAAATGACAAAAGCTTTGGGGGAGGGGTTGTTTTAAAAAAAAAAAACAGTTTAGCTTGAAAACAAGATAAAAGATTCCCATACAACAAGTTAGTTATTTATGGGCAAAATATTTATACGGACTATTATATAAGGAGCAAACCCCAAATATGTCCTTGCTTTAAGAGAATAAAATTAAATGTATAGTTTAACGCCATTTTCTGGTGACTCAGTACGTAAGACAATTGATCGCAAACCAGGAGGTCTCGGGTTTCTTTTCCGGGTCGCCTTGGCCAGGAAAATTCATCAGGAATTTCCAGTGTGCTTTTCCCTTGTCAGTGGTGCATGGCGGAAGCAGAGGCGTAACTACCGGGGGGGTATGGGGGGGGGGTATGTACCCCCCCACTATTTTGCATTCAGTCGGTAAATTTCGTGTTTGTCGGTAAATTGAAAATGTCAGTCGGTAAATTTAAAAAGTTATATAGCAAATGTTTTTATCATGATTTACCGACCAGATTCTTCGGTATTACACTGTTTCGTTACAGAAATTTCGAAACCGTCAGTCGGTAAATTTCAAGAGTTATATAGCAAATATTTGTATCATGATTTACCGACCAGATTCTTCGGTATTACAGTGTTCTATAATTATATTACAGGAATTTCTAAACCGTCAGTCGGAAAATTTCAAGAGTTATATAGAAAATATTTGTATCATGATTTACCGACCAGATTCTTCGGTATTACACTGTTTCGTTACAGAAATTTCGAAACCGTCAGTCGGTAAATTTCAAGAGTTATATAGCAAATATTTGAATCATGATTTACCGACCAGATTCTTCGGTATTACACTGTTTCTTTCATTACCGAACTTTCGAATGTCTAAATTCACCAAAACACCCCTGTATGGAACTGCTCTGAATTCTAAATAAATCTTATATGAACTAGAATCCTTGAAAGCAGGCGCGGATTCATGGGAGGGGGGGGGGGCGGCAAGCTGTAAAATGTAAAAAAAAATTGTATCGACAAAAAACACTGAAAATAGGGTGGGAGTTGTGTTTGATATTTGAAGATCAGATGCCAGGAAATCGCATATATGGAGTCTTATCTTAAAAAAAATTCGGGGGGAGGTCCCCCAGACCCCCCTCAGATGCTTCGCACCTGCAGCGCTGATAATTCGAGCTTCGCCCTCAAAGTACGCCCCCATTTCGTAATTTCCTGGATCCGCCCCTGGAAAGTGAAGTCATTATATCTAACCCGCTTTTAAAAAGCTATGTAAAGTAGCACATTTTTATATTGATCGACCCGTCGGTAAAATCGGCATTTGGATACCCCCCCCAGAAATTTATCCCTAGTTACGGCACTGGGCGGAAGACCTGGTAAGGAACCGTGTCGGATGCACGTAAAGGAAATAATGAACAATACAAATGAATACCATATTTAATTCTGGTTCTCAAAGAACAATCTGTTAAAACACAGATCCTAATTGGTTTCGTTTTTTATTTCAAAATTCCGTTTTGATTGTCTCTCCTGTAGTGCAGGCCATCGAAAGTATAAAAAAACGGAACGAAATATAGATCTGTATCTGTATTTTAATTAGATTGACAACGAAAGAAAAGTAAAACAAATTCGTGGCTTACCGCGTCTCTTTATAAAGGGGAGTTACTCTACATCACGTAAAAGGATGCAGACCACCATTAATTTTCCCATTGACTTCTGGCCTCCAACTTTTCACTACATACAGAAGAACAATTGCACTAAAATTTGTATGAGGTTGACCGCAAACATTTTGAGATACACGAACTTGAAGAAGTATACTAAAAACATGTAACCAGTTGCCGTAAATATCACCGAAGCCAACCTGATAACCCCGTTATCTTTCCGCCTCCAAATCATGAATATTTACCGAAACCTTACAGTAAAAATGTTATTTTAAAACCTCTTCACCCATTCTAGACCAAAAAATCAACAAAAATTAGCATTCAAAAGGAAAGAAAAGAGACAGAGAGAATTGCCATAAATAGACGAACATGATGAAATTTAATGGTGGCATGTCATGCATGAATGAATCAATAAAACGAGGTTTAACGTCCTACTATTATGCACCTAACCTGGTCTAATGGACGACAGGCATACGCCATACAGTGTGCTATGAGGGAAATTTTGCCCGGGCAGCGGCGCTACGGCCTACTCTTATATCGAAATCCAACTGTCAAGGAATCTTTTAAGTGCACTCCAATGTGTACACGGGAGCTCGTTTTTTTTGTCCCATCCGAACGACAGGGGAAATCACGCCGGAAAGTTGAGATGAACTTTCTCGGCCAATGCAGGGATCGAACACCCGACCTCCAAGCTAGCGAACCAGCGCCTTATCCACTAAGCCACCGTGATAGTCATTACTGTTCATTTATCAATGCACACTTTTAAACAATAATCCACACCTGTTAAGTCAGATTCCATTGGTTAGTTCTACAAAAACCAAAGCATACACACATCTTGATCTTATTTTTGGCGTAGAATTTGAGTGACATTGGTTTGTCAATATAATGCCACTAACGATTATTTTACCTTAAGAAACATTTACTTTGACTTCTTGATCACTCTTATGATGGCGGACTTTATACATTAATCTTAGTCATCCAGTCTGAGCCTACTTCCTCGAGGGTCGGGGGGGGGGGACACCTCACTTTCCCCACATCTATTGTTTAAGGGGATTTAATGTAGCCTGTAACAAGTTCTGACAATTCAACATAGTAAATAAACAAATAAATACGTTTTTATAGTATAAATATTTATAAACAGTTTGGTATATAATAAGTACAAATATATAATACATATATTTATATATTTTATAGTATACATATTTATACACAGTTTGATACATAATAAGTACAAATATATAATAAATATATTTATTTATGTATATATTAACTAAATAAATAAACAGTTATATAATAAATATATATATATTATATATTACGTATACATATAACTAAATAAATAAATAAACAAATATATAACAATTGAAAGTGTAAAATACTTATTTGATGGAGAGAACAAAAGTTTTATTGCTGCTTTGAATATATTTTGGAACGATAATACTTGATTTTATGACGCAGAAAACTATTTGGTGTGGTGTCTCTACTCTGTTGTGCAAAACATTTCAGGAAATAAGACAAAAATGTATGGTGCTGGCAGATTTGTTATTGTTTGAGGTAAGGCAGTATTTATGTTATTTCTAGAGCAAAGGTACACCGTGGTTGACTTATTTCCTCTTATTAGTAAAAATAATATTTATGAAATAATATATACCGGATCAGGCATAATAATTGCGTAGCAATAATATCTTCAGTCACAGAGCTGGCTATATCTTACCGGATGTGGACACTTTGCTTGACACCGTTTACACTTGAAGCTGGCGGGGCCTGTCTGTGTGTTTGTCTGCCCAAAGCGACAGCCATGTAAGTTCAAGAAATTGAAACGAGTATTTATACCCTCTCTTCAGCTAAAATAGATTCATCCGTAAAACACCCCATGTAGGCTACAGCGTATAAAAGATTATATCAAAGGAAGCTGAAAAAAGAATGAAATATTAATTTACATAGAAATTGTATAAAATATGCAACAAAACAAGATAGAAATATGGTTACATTGGACTTCGATATACATAACATAACATAACATCCAAATTTATATAGCGCAATAAATACTCGTATTAAAGGGACTGCCCGGAATAGAACAGAACCTCAAAAATAAAAGTCCGAGTAGGTATGAAATTTAAACGCCAAAATATAGAAAAATGGTGTATATACCCTGACTCAAAATTTCAGCTCAAAATATTGAGTCGTTTGGACGGACACGTAACCCTTTTAAGATTTCGGGTCAATTAATCGATTCCCGTTCCTTAAGAGGTGTACACGGTGAATGGCCCATGTTCTGTACTTGATAACAAACGGTAAATTTCACCGACACATTATTTTTATACAAAAAAGTCTGGTTTTATCAAATCCCCGCATAATACAGTTTGGGACAACGGACTCCATTTCAAGATGAAAACTGGTGGGTTTGAGTTGTAGGAAAACGTATCACATATATTGAGTTAGTTGCTTGGCCCTAAGGCAGGAGATCTTAATGAATTTTAACACAAAATTAAGCAGTAGTATTTTAAAAAAAAAATCGGGATTGACCCTTTAGAATTCCAAATGCGCTTGCAAAGTTCGACAATTTGGTTCCATTTCATCCATAGTGTTGTATGAACAGGTGCGTTTTCAGTCTTGTTTTAAAAATGCAGACGGACTTTGATTTTTTTATATGAAGGGGTAGTGAATTAAACGAAAGAGCTAAAGAGTACTGGAATGAACGTTTGGTCATTTCTAAGTTTGTGGATGGTACAATTAAGAGATGTTTCGAAGAAGATCGTAGAACTTTCCTTGAATATATGTGGGGATGAGATTTTTGATGTAGAATGGAGCAGTGTTGTTAATAGCTTTGTAGGTCAGCAAGATAGAAACACAGAAACAGTAGTCCAAATATTATATTTACAAAGCACTGGTAGTCCAAATACAATATTAAAATAGCACTGCTAGAATTCAAAAGTAGATGCTTCCATTGTATATTTTCTTAACACTTGCAGTCCGAATATAATATAGTGGTTCATCCCAATTTTAAAGGAGCTAAATCGCTAACATTTTGGGCCTAGAAATTCATAAAAGTGATTCGCAACGCATATAATACTGTAATATGAATGTATATAAACTGATTTACATTCAATGGTTTCCGTGTTTCAAATCAGTTATGTTTGGCGAAATAAGCCAACAATGTCAATATGTGCAAAAGTCGAGCGTCTAGTTATTCCAGTCTACTAACTCCGTCTGACTTACTGCAATGTGTCTAGTCTCGTCCCTCGAGTCTCTCAATACAACTGGAGCTGAAGCGTATTATGGTACACGATTCGTGTACCAATGTTAAAAAAATATTTTATCTTAAATATCGGATATCAGAAGCTCATCTTTTCCCGGTAAGTTTACATCAGCAATGTTGATTTAAATTGACCAATAATTCGTGTTTTCGATGTCGACGATTTTGGAGGATTTTGAGTTACGGACTTAGGTCCTTTAACAAATGTTCTACAGTAACACTGACCAATTTCACAAATAAGCGTTTAATGCAACCAAATGTTTTGTATATTGTGATGAAATCAACTAAAGTAGTCGTAGAATTTTGTTTGCCATGTTCAAAAAAGCTCTGTCAAATTCATTCTGCACACAGAAAACTATGTACTTCGAGAATAAATCACTGCCCCGAATGACCGCTATATTTAACAATTAGTAGGCTATACCGGTTTTACATTTTTATGGTTTAATTAAAACATGCTTTAATTTCTCAATAATCTGCAACAAAGAAATATGTAAACAAAACGAAATTTAAACAAAAATCTATTATTTAGGGTGTGGTGGGGTAACGTAACAACAGTATAATGTACAGACGCGATACATCACAATGGCATATATTACCTAATGTTACATCCCTAATCTTTCAGAAATGTCATCCTTTATTAATTGAAAATTATAGACATATATCTTAAAGATGCATCCCCACCAAAACAATTTAAGGGAATTTATTTCCAAAAAGAGTATGGTAAACTTAATAAATGTTTAAGTACAAGACATTCAATCTTACTAGAAATATACTGGATTCCCTGAAAAACACCAGGTGTGGGTGAAAAAAGGTCGGCTTAATCAATCATCAATTGCATCAAAATATAGCAACATAAATTATAAATAATAGATGGAAAAGTATAAAATTGAAAAGCTAGACTTGTCAGCCATATTATGTTACTCTCCTACCTTAATTACAAAAACTCCCTCCGTCTAAAGTTACCATCAACGTTTAAATTATTTAATTGTCTCTAGCAATTTGCCTATATATCGTGTTTTTCCAACGGATACTCATCAGGGTAGGTTTGCAGATGTCTCTTCAGGTCATTAAATTGTTTCTCTAAATGTTTGGGCACAACGTCATACACGTCCGTAAACATGGCTTCTGGACTCGGCAGTTTGTGTTCCTGTGATTCTTCTAAGATCCGATTAACTGTCTCCATTGATGCAGTATTGAACTCCAAATCTCGTTTGTCATCCCATAAGCCCAGGTTGGTAATGTATTTACGGAATCTGTCAATCGGGCTGTGGTTCACCTTCCAGTCCTCAACTTCCTCCTCGGTTCTGTAGCTCTGTCCATCCACTAACGTTGTGTGGTTGCCCACTCTATAAGTCATAGCCTCGATTAAAACAGGTCGATTCTGAGATAAACAGATCTCGCGTGCAGCTTTCACGGCGTTGTAGACGGCCAATACGTCATTTCCGTCAATGCGGATTGAAATCATCCCATATCCAGCTCCACGGGATGCGATACCATCACCAGAATACTGTTCCTTCAATGACGTAGAGATAGCATATCCATTATTTCTACAGAAGAAGATGACAGGACATTCCAAAACACCTGCAAAATTAAAAGCTGGATGGGCATCACCCTCCGAGGCAGTACCTTCTCCAAAATAGCAAATAACACAATTGTCCTTATTGGCTAATTTATAAGCATAAGCGCTTCCTGCAGCCTGTGGAAGCTGGGTTCCCAGGTTAGAAGATATAGTCACAAAATTGAGTTCTTTTGATCCATAATGAACTGGCATTTGCCTTCCCTTATTCAGATCACGATTGTTACCTAAACACTGATTCATAAAACGGTCCACCCCGAAACCCCTCCACAATAGAACCCCCGCTTCTCTGTACTGGGCATAAACTAGGTCTTCAGCATCAAGCGCTGCAACTGATCCAATTTGAGTTGCTTCTTCTCCATGGTTCGTTAAATAGAAAGACACCACACCATTAGTTTGAGCTTCAGTTAAGACAGTGTCAATGGAATGCATAAGCACCATGTCTTTGTACATTTTAAGGTACACATCGGGGCTCAGTTTTGGGTCCTGATCTTTCATAACGATTTCTCCTCTTATATCTAATACTCTGTACACTGGTATAAGACATTTGTCGTCTGGGACAATAAAATGAAGTTCGTCACAGTATTCCATATCGGAACCCAAGAACTTATATTTTTCTTTTGTTTTGGAATTTCTCTGATTTGTATTTTCTACAGATTCTCCATTAATTCCCTTTTTCATATACCAAGAAACATTCTGAATATTCGTTGATTTCAATCTTTTATAACTCCTCTGCCACAAAGATAACATACCTTGGATTCGAAGACGTTCTTGAAGAACGAGCGCCAGAAGCTTTGGAAACACCGACATCCTTTACAGTTTCTTTGCCGGGAGTTACAACTTGATTGGAATGATGAAATTTCCTGTTCAACGTGTCACATTTTAAAACCTGTATGAAGTTTAACGATTATTGCATATTATGATGAAAAGTAAACTATTACTGTTGGAGTGGTGTATTTTATGAGCCGCTAAAGTTCGTACACAGAAATGAAGATACTTATTAGACATTATCATAATTTATGTAAATAAATACAACACTTGGAATGTATTAAATAGAGTCAGTTATATAATTGGATAGATTAAAGGAGATTTCACAGAGACTGGGTTGTTTAGGAATAGGATCAAATGTTTTCAACACAGAATTAACCAGTATTATTCACAAACAAATATATACGAGACTCTCTCCTGTAATTTGGCTGGGGTGAATCCTATGATTATACTTAAAGTACCTTTCAAGAGCACTTAACAAAGGTGTAATAAGACTCATCAGACAAAACTTGTATTTTTTTAGATTAGAATTAATCTCCAAAACATTTCTATCAAAACAAATTCACGCATCACTAATGTCACTGATACATTTATGAAAGATGTATTCTTTTAGCGGAACCACGGTGGCTTAGTGAGTAAGACGCTGGCTCGCTAGCCTGGAGGTCGCCGTTACGCTTCTGGTTTTGGTACATAAAGTTCATCGGTATTTTTCCGGCGTGGCCTCCCCTTGTTAGTGGTGCAGGACGGAGCGTCTGATTAGAAAAGTTGTCTAGTCGTTATGATGGGACGAAAATCCCAACTACTTGTGTACACATAGGCGTGTACGTAAAAGATCCCTTGGCAGTTGGATTTCAATCTAAGAGTAATCCATATCATCGCTGTCCGAGCAAAATCTCCCTCATAGCATACTGCATGGTGTATGCCAGTCGGAGCAGAACAGTTGGACGTTAACACCATTTCATTTGATTCGTGTTCCTCTGACAATGTTTGGTTCGTTGCCTGACAGGACCAACGCACACCCATTCAACATAATACAGTCTACGCTAACTTTTGATTGCCAGAAAACCTGTCTTAAAGTATGTGGACACAAATATATTTTCCAAATTCAATCTCGACTTAGCGACTATCGCCAAATGTTTTTCGTTAAAGTCGCTAAATGTAATTTACAATTTTCGGACAATGTTGAAGTTTTCACAGCTTAATCTACTACAAAATATTAACAAATTAAATATCACTCAAATATATCCACAATCGATAATCTCCCCACTTAGAGACAATGGACAAAAAGGTGCCCATGAAACCCATGCCCACATTTTTGAAGAGGTAGGCGATGAACTGGAAAAATCCATAGTACGTATCCTTATTGTCCCAGTGCTTCGCATGGAATTTGACAAAATAAAATCCAATTTGTAGCTTCTTTCGTGTCAAAAAAGTTTTCGGGCAAAGGGGGGTTACTCCGAAGCGGAAGGTTGCATATCGCTGAATAGCGATAGTGTTTGTCCTCTTATAAACCAAATAGCATCTATAATCGCATTCACAAAGTTTTGGCTACGGGGGTATAACTCTGGAACGATTAGTCAGGGTCTCGCATGTGAACGGAAAATTTGATTGAAATACTGATCTATATTTCGCTTCGATTTTTAATACTTTCGATGGCACTATAAAAAACCCAAAACGAAATAGTATCTGCGTTTTTATCCGATCGGTTAACTGACGCAAGGACGGACAGGGGCGATAACATAATTTTTTTTGTCCTCTTGAAATTGTGGGAGTATACAAATTGATTGGTGTTGACGACATATTATCATCGATAGTATGTCGAATTTCGACATTTTTTTTAATTCATCATAAAGCATCATTGTAAATTTTAATGGTGGGCCGTTTATTGGGCTGATATTCCATTACACTATTCGACTTTCACGTTATCATAGGCTAGTTTACAATGGATTTGAAATACCAAATGACGGTCAAAGTCTGTACTTTAACAAATACTATTTCCTTTCAGTTTATTACCATTACTTAACAAGGAGTAGGGTCGCCTGACCAGCCTCGTGGGATTTCTCCGAGTCCCCCGGTTTCCTCCCAGTGCTAAAGACCCCTACGCGCAAGCGAATTAATAAAACAGAATTATTGAAACCATATTATATTAGTCCCGAATTGACTGGACGTTAAACCCCATTTCTCTCTCTCTCCCTTGCAGTTTAGATGTTTAAGGGTTGTGACTGTTGAGTGACCACTTCTTTAGATACTGAAAGTTTGTGTTGACCGTTCCATAATAATGACATTCAGTAATGCATAAAGCTGTGACGATGACCCTTTCATCATCAGTTTATGGATGAAAACAAAAAGCAAATGTTTTGGATAACAACTATCTTAACCTATATTTTAACAGTAAGGTTATTTATTTTATATAATTCACAAACCAGAACATCCTTAATACCAGTTTCCAATAACAAGTTGTTTTTTTATATACATTTTGCAGACGCCTCAACATAAACACGTCTTTATAACAGATGCCGCCCGCTGATTAAAAACATCACAAAGGAATGTATTAAATGGACATAGGGGTGGTGGGGACAAAAGCGCAAAGCTGGATTAATTTTTTTTTATCGTGCGAGAAACACACACCGGAAACACACACTACATGTACATACCGGAAAACATCCTAAATAGGTAACCCGGGTCCCGGTTCTCTGTGTGCGGGGTTCAGGGTAAGGGTTAGGTTTAAGTTTTTCCGGTGTTTTCCAAAGGACCAGCGATGGATTAGGGTTAGGGATAGGGTTAGGTTTTTCCAGTGTTTTCAAGAAGACCAGGCTCTGGGTTACCTATTTAGGGTGTTTTCTGGTATTTAGTGTGTTTTCCGGTTTTTTGTGTTTTTCTCCGGTGTTTCTGGTATTCAGTATAAAATGCTGTTCTCCCTGGCGTTTTCACCACGTTTTTACCACGCCTTTGATCATTTTTCGTCGCTGTAGCCGCGCATTAAGGGTGTCATCCCGGCTTGATGGGGTTATGAACATACGTTTTAAGTTTTATCATAATTGGTTTAAAACAAAGGCCCAAAACATGCCAATATTGAAAGGTTCCCGTTTCGTCAAAATCAGATAAAAATTGTGACCTGCAGATTGTGCGGACGGACATGGGCTCCCACATTTTCATGTGGGCGTAGAAAAATACTATAATACAATCACGTGAGTTGGCACAACGTTAAACAGGTTATATCAACGATTGATTTATTTGCTTTAATATAAAACAATTTTTCTTATCAATTTTAATGCTAGAAACTTTCGAATATTGTATCGAAATATTGAAACAAGAGTTATACATAATAGAAAGATAGATAGATAGATATATAGATAGATAGATAGATAGAGGGCAATAAACTAAATTAAGGGATAAAAAATAAAACTTGACAACTAACACACAGCAATAAAAAGAAACAACTGGCTGATGACGCAGCACATTTTTATAACCTAAGTCATGACGCAGTACATTATACCATCTAACTCTAAGCAATGACGCAGCAAATGTTCACAATCTAAGCCATGGGCGAAAAATAAGTATGTGGATGATATTCACGATTCACGATTGTGTGAGCCGTGGTAAAAATAACGATTTACAATTAAGTGAGCCGTGGTAAAAATAACGATTTACGATTGTGTGAGTCGTAGTAAAAATAACGATTTACAAATTATTGTGTGAGCCGGGGTACAAATAATCTAGCATCTTTCTGTTAACATACATATTGTACACCGCAACCTGACAAGGGGCGCACTCTCGTCGTGCGGATGGGATGAAAAACCCAGGTCCTGCGCACACATTGTCGGACACGTACAAGTTCCCTTAACAGTCGGGATTCGATATGCGAGTAGGCCGTAGTGCACACTGTATGGCGTATGGCCATCTTCATTAGCCTAGTTCTGAACAGAACAGTAGGTCGTTAAACCCCATTTCATTTCAAACAGTAAAAAAACAGATCTTTCAAATCGAAATATAACTTGTTTCATTCGGATATATTGTAAAATACAAGTTAAAATAACAATATACTTATTAAAAAAAACAATATACTTATCAAAATAACAACATTCTTATAAAAAAAAAACATACTTATTAAAATAACAATATACTTATCAAAATAGCAATATACTTATTATTTAACAGCATTTCAAAATAGCTGAACTAGTAACACATTTATGGGGAATAACTAATTTAGGCGACTTTTCGAAATGTTTTCTCCAAACGTTTTCAAGCAATTAGTAGGTAGTCTATGTATGGGTTAATGCTTGCACTATTCAGTTACTATATGCCTTTAAAGGATTTGATGGATCACTTTTGTTGACACCCCACTATGTCTTACGACTAAACTGATACTCTGGGATCAACATGTTTTCTGAAACACCCTTCTCTTATCTCCCACCCAAAACAAGTTCCGCGGTATCCAGAAAGTTGTATCCAAGGTAAGTACCAAAGTTTTAACAATTTGCCTATTCGTGTTTTTCCAACGGATACTCATCAGGGTAGGTTTTCAGATGTCTCTTCAGGTCATTAAATTGTTTTTCTAAATGTTTGGGCACAACGTCATACACGTCCGTAAACATGGAATCAGTACTGGGTAGTTTGTGTTCCTGTGAGGATTCTAAGATTCGATTAACCGTCTCCATTGATGCCGTATTTAACTCCAAATCTCGTTTGTCATCCCATAAGCCCAGGTTGGTAATGTATTTGCGGAATCTGTCGATGGGGTTGTTGTTCACCTTCCAGTCCTCAATTTCCTCTTCGGTTCTGTAGCTCTGTCCATCCACTAACGTTGTGTGGTTACCAACTCTGTAAGTCATAGCCTCGATTAAAACAGGTCGATTCTGAGATAAACAGATCTCACGTGCAGCTTTCACGGCGTTGTAGACGGCCAATACGTCATTTCCGTCAATGCGGATTGAAATCATCCCATATCCAGCTCCACGGGATGCGATACCATCACCAGAATACTGTTCCTTCAATGACGTAGAGATAGCATATCCATTATTTCTACAGAAGAAGATGACAGGACATTCCAAAACACCTGCAAAATTAAAAGCTGGATGGGCATCACCCTCCGAGGCAGTACCTTCTCCAAAATAGCAAATAACACAATTGTCCTTATTGGCTAATCTATAAGCATAAGCGCTTCCTGCAGCCTGTGGAAGCTGGGTTCCCAGGTTAGAAGATATAGTCACAAAATTGAGTTCTTTTGATCCATAATGAACTGGCATTTGCCTTCCCTTATTCAGATCACGATTGTTACCTAAACACTGATTCATAAAACGGTCCACCCCGAAACCCCTCCACAATAGAACCCCCGCTTCTCTGTACTGGGCATAAACTAGGTCTTCAGCATCAAGCGCTGCAACTGATCCAATTTGAGTTGCTTCTTCTCCATGGTTCGTTAAATAGAAAGACACCACACCATTAGTTTGAGCTTCAGTTAAGACAGTGTCAATGGAATGCATAAGCACCATGTCTTTGTACATTTTAAGGTACACATCGGGGCTCAGTTTTGGGTCCTCATCTTTCATAACGATTTCTCCTCTTATATCTAATACTCTGTACACTGGTATAAGACATTTGTCGTCTGGGACAATAAAATGAAGTTCGTCACAGTATTCCATATCGGAACCCAAGAACTTATATTTTTCTTTTGATTTGGAATTTCTCTGATTTGTATTTTCTACAGATTCTCCATTAATTCCCTTTTTCATATACCAAGAAACATTCTGAATATTCGTTGATTTCAATCTTTTATAACTCCTCTGCCACAAAGATAACATACCTTGGATTCGAAGACGTTCTTGAAGAACGAGCGCCAGAAGCTTTGGAAACACCGACATCCTTTACAGTTTCTTTGCCGGGAGTTACAACTTGATTGGAATGATGAAATTTCCTGTTCAACGTGTCACATTTTAAAACCTGTATGAAGTTTAACGATTATTGCATATTATGATGAAAAGTAAACTATTACTGTTGGAGTGATGTATTTTATGAGCCGCTAAAGTTCGTACACAGAAATGAAGATACTTATTAGACATTATCATGTTTTATGTAAATAAATACAACACTTGGAATGTATTAAATAGTCAGTTATATAATTGGATAGCTTAAAGGAGATTTCACAGAGACTGGGTTATTTAGGAATAGGATCAAATGTTTTCAACACAGAATTAACCAGTATTATTCACAAACAAATATATACGAGACTCTCTCCTGTAATTTGGCTGGGGTGAATCCTATGATTATACTTTAAGTACCTTTCAAGAGCACTCAACAAAGGTGTAATAAGACTCATCAGACAAAACTTGTATTTTTTTAGATTAGAATTAATCCCCAAAACATTTCTATCAAAACAAATTCACGCATCACTAATGTCACTGATACATTTATGAAAGATGTATTCTTTTAGCGGAACCACAGTGGATTAGTGAGTAAGACGCTGGCTCGCTAGCCTGGAGGTCGCCGGTACGCTTCTGGTTTCGGTATATAAAGTTCATCGGTATTTTTCCGGCGTGGCCTCCCCTTGTTAGTGGTGCAGGACGGAGCGTCTGATTAGAAAGGTTGTCTAGTCGTTATGATGAGACGAAAATCCAAACGTCTTGTTTACACATAGGCGTGTACGTAAAAGATCCCTTGGCAGTTGGATTTCGATCTAAGAGTAATTCATATCATCGATGTCCGAGCAAAATCTCCCTCGTAGCATACTGCATGGTACATGCCAGTCGGAGCAGAACAGTTGGACGTTAAACACCATTTCATTTGATTCGTATTCCTCTGACAATGTTTGGTTCGTTGCCTGACAGGACAAACGCACACCCATTCAACATAATACAGTCTACGCTAACATTTCATTGCCAGAAAACTTATCTTAAAGTTTCTGGACACAAATATATTTTCCAAATTCAATCTCAACTATCGCCAAAATGTTTTTAGTTAAAGTCGCTAAATGTAATTTACAATTTTCGGACAATGTTGAAGTTTTCACTGCTTAATCCACTACAAAATATTAACAAATTAAATATCACTTAAATACATCCACAATCGATAATCTCCCCACTTAGAGACAATGGATAAAAAGGTGCCCATGAAAGACATGCCCACATTTTTGAAGAGGTAGGCGGTGAACTGGAAAAAATCCATAGTACGTATTCCCCTATTGTCCCAGTGCTTCGCATGGAATTTGACAAAATAAAATCCAAATTTGTAGCTTCTTTCGTGTCCAAAAAGTTTTCGGGCAAAGGGGGGTTATCGCTGAATAGCGATAGTGTTTGTCAAATAGCATCTATAATCGCATTCACAAAGTTTTGGCTACGGGGGCATAACTCTGGAACGATTAGTCAGGGTCTCGCATGTGAACGGACAATTTGATTGAAATACAGATCTATATTTCGCTTCGATTTTTAATACTTTCGATGGCACTATAAAAAAAAACAAAAGGAAATAGTATCTTCGTTTTTATCCGATCGGTTAACTGACGCAAGGACGGACAGGGGCGATAACATAATTTTTTTTTGTCCTCTTGAAAATGTGGGAGTATACAAATTGATTGGTGTTGACGACATATTATCATCGATAGTGGATGTCGAATTTCGACATTTTTTAATTCATCAAAAAGCATCATTGTAAATTTTAATGGTGGGCCGTTTATTGGGCTGATATTCCATTACACTATTCGACTTTCACGTTATCATGAGCTAGTTTACAATGGATTTGAAATACCAAATGACGGTCAAATTCTGTACTTTAACAAATATTATTTCCTTGCAGTTAATTACCATTACTTAACAAGGAGTAGGGTCGCCTGTCCAACCTCGTGGGTTTTCTCCGAGTCCCCCGGTTTCCTCCCAGTGCTAAAGACCCCTACGCGCAAGCGAATTAATGAAACAGAATTATTGAAACCATATTACATTAGTCCCGAAATGACTGGACGTTAAACCCCATTTTTCTCTCTCTCCCTTGCAGTTTAGATGTTTAAGGGTTGTGACTGTTGAGTGACCACTTCTTTAAATAATGAAAGTTTGCGCTGACCGTATAATGATATTCAGTAATGCATAAAGCTGTGACGATGACCCTTTTATCATCAGTTTATGGATGAAAACAAAAAGCAAATGTTTTGGATAACAACTATCTTAACCTATATTTTAACAA
Organism: Patella pellucida; assembly: GCA_917208275.1. Lineage (NCBI taxonomy): Eukaryota > Metazoa > Mollusca > Gastropoda > Patellidae > Patella > Patella pellucida. The sequence continues at coordinate 66,470,014 of OU795038.1, forward strand.
GAACAGTCAGGTTATTTATTTTATATAATTCACAAACCAGAACATCCTTAATACCAGGTTTCCAATAACAAGTTGTTTTTTTTATATACATATTGCAGACGCCTCAACATAAACACGTCTTTATAACAGATGCCGCCCGCTGATTAAAAACATCACAAAGGAATGTATTAAATGGACATAGGGGTGGTGGGGACAAAAGCGCAAAGCTGGGTTAATTTTTTTTTATCGTGCGAGAAACACACACCGGAAACACACACTACATGTACATACCGGAAAACATCCTAAATAGGTAACCCGGGTCCCGGTTCTCTGTGTGCGGGGTTCAGGGTAAGGGTTAGGTTTAAGTTTTTCCGGTGTTTTCCAAAGGACCAGCGATGGATTAGGGTTAGGGATAGGGTTAGGTTTTTCCAGTGTTTTCAAGAAGACCAGGCTCTGGGTTACCTATTTAGGGTGTTTTCTGGTATTTAGTGTGTTTTCCGGTTTTTTGTGTTTTTCTCCGGTGTTTCTGGTATTCAGTATAAAATGCTGTTCTCCGGTTGTTTTCCGGTATTATAGCCCTGGCGTTTTCACCACGTTTTTACCACGCCTTTGATCATTTTTCGTCGCTGTAGCCGCGCATTAAGGGTGTCATCCCGGCTTGATGGGGTTATGAACATACGTTTTAAGTTTTATCATAATTGGTTTAAAACAAAGGCCCAAAACATGCCAATATTGAAAGGAACCTATGGTTCCCGTTTCGTCAAAATCAGATAAAAATTGTGACCTGCAGATTGTGCGGACGGACATGGGCTCCCACATTTTCATGTGGGCGTAGAAAAATACTATAATACAATCACGTGAGTTGGCACAACGTTAAACAGGTTATATCAACGATTGATTTATTTGCTTTAATATAAAACAATTTTTCTTATCAATTTTAATGCTAGAAACTTTCGAATATTGTATCGAAATATTGAAACAAGAGTTATACATAATAGAAAGATAGATAGATAGATATATAGATAGATAGATAGATAGAGGGCAATAAACTAAATTAAGGGATAAAAAATAAAACTTGACAACTAACACACAGCAATAAAAAGAAACAACTGGCTGATGACGCAGCACATTTTTATAACCTAAGTCATGACGCAGTACATTATACCATCTAACTCTAAGCAATGACGCAGCAAATGTTCACAATCTAAACTGATGAAAAATAAGTATGTGGATGATATTCACGATTGTGTGAGCCGTGGTAAAAATAACGATTTAAAATTAAGTGAGCCGTGGTAAAAATAACGATTTACGATTGTGTGAGTCGTAGTAAAAATAACGATTTACAAATTATTGTGTGAGCCGGGGTACAAATAATCTAGCATCTTTCTGTTAACATACATATTGTACACCGCAACCTGACAAGGGGCGCACTCTCGTCGTGCGGATGGGATGAAAAACCCAGGTCCTGCGCACACATTGTCGGACACGTACAAGTTCCCTTAACAGTCGGGATTCGATATGCGAGTAGGCCGTAGTGCACACTGTATGGCGTATGGCCATCTTCATTAGCCCAGTTCTGAACAGAACAGTAGGTCGTTAAACCCCATTTCATTTCAATTCAGTAAAAAAACAGATCTTTCAAATCGAAATATAACTTGTTTCATTCGGATATATTGTAAAATACAAGTTAAAATAACAATATACTTATTAAAAAAACAATATACTTATCAAAATAACAACATTCTTATAAAAAAAACAACATACTTATTAAAATAACAATATACTTATCAAAATAGCAATATACTTATTATTTAACAGCATTTCAAAATAGCTGAACTAGTAACACATTTATGGGGAATAACTAATTTAGGCGACTTTTCGAAATGTTTTCTCCAAACGTTTTCAAGCAATTAGTAGGTAGTCTATGTATGGGTTAATGCTTGCACTATTCAGTTACTATATGCCTTTAAAGGATTTGATGGATCACTTTTGTTGACACCTCACTATGTCTTACGACTAAACTGATACTCTGGGATCAACATGTTTTCTGAAACACCCTTCTCTTATCTCCCACCCAAAACAAGTTCCGCGGTATCCAGAAAGTTGTATCCAAGGTAAGTACCAAAGTTTTAACAATTTGCCTATTCGTGTTTTTCCAACGGATACTCATCAGGGTAGGTTTCAGATGTCTCTTCAGGTCATTAAATTGTTTTTCTAAATGTTTGGGCACAACGTCATACACGTCCGTAAACATGGAATCAGTACTTGGTAGTTTGTGTTCCTGTGAGGATTCTAAGATTCGATTAACCGTCTCCATTGATGCCGTATTTAACTCCAAATCTCGTTTGTCATCCCATAAGCCCAGGTTGGTAATGTATTTGCGGAATCTGTCGATGGGGTTGTTGTTCACCTTCCAGTCCTCAATTTCCTCTTCGGTTCTGTAGCTCTGTCCATCCACTAACGTTGTGTGGTTACCAACTCTGTAAGTCATAGCCTCGATTAAAACAGGTCGATTCTGAGATAAACAGATCTCACGTGCAGCTTTCACGGCGTTGTAGACGGCCAATACGTCATTTCCGCCCATGCGGATTGTAATCATCCCATATCCAGCTCCGCGGGATGCGATGCCATCACCAGAATACTGTTCCTCCAATGTGGTAGAGATAGCATACCCATTATTTCTACAGAAGAAGATGACGGGACAATTCAAAACACCTGCAAAATTAAAAGCTGGATGGGCATCACCTTCTGAGGCAGTACCTTCTCCAAAATAGCAAATAACACAATTGTCCTTATTGGCTAATTTATAAGCATAAGCACTTCCTGCAGCCTGTGGAAGCTGGGTTCCCAGGGGAGAAGATATGGTCACAAAATTGAGTTCTTTTGATCCATAATGAACAGGAATTTGCCTTCCCTTATTCAGATCACGATTGTTACATAAACACTGATTCACAAAATTATCCACCGCGAAACCTCTCCACAATAAAACCCCTGCTTCTCTGTACTGGGCATAAATAAGGTCTCCAGCATCAAGAGCTGCAGCTGATCCAATTTGAGCTGCTTCTTCCCCATGATTCGTTATATAGAAAGACACCACGCCTTTAGTTTGAGCTTCAGTTAAGACAGTATCAATAGATTGAATAAGCACCATGTCTTTGTACATTTTAAGGTACACATCGGGGCTCAGTTTTGGGTCCTGATCTTTCATAACGATTTCTCCTTCACTGTTTAAGACTCTGTACACTGGAATAAGACATTTCTCTTCGGGGACAATGAAATGAAGTTTATCGTAGTATTCCATATCCGAACCAAAGAACTCATATTTTTCTTTTCTATTACAATTTTGTAAAGAGTCTGCATTATTCCCATTTTTCAAAGACTGAGAAACATGTATATTTGTTGACTTCAATCTTTTATAACTCCTCTGCCACAAACATGACACTCCTCGGACTTCAATACATTCTCGAAGAACGGGTGTTAGAATCTTTAGAAACACCGACATCTTTAACAGCGATTTTTGTTGAAGATTTCCGTGATGAGTTAGTAACACTTAAATCGCATTAATGAATGTCTATTTCGTGTTGCCCGGATTGCTCTAGCACATTTTTAAGCACAATGTCGGTGTGTTTTTCAGCCACTAAAGTTCATACATAGAATTAAAGATACATATTTATGAATCCTTTACGTATATTGTGGAAATAATTACACCACTTGGCATATATTTTTTGAATAGGATAACAGATTTTCAACACAGAATTACTCACAAATAAATATATGCGAGACCTCTCCCGAAACTATGACACTTACTGTGGAGAATACTATTATCGTTGCACCTGAAGTATAGTTCAAGAGCTCCCAACAAAGATGTACTAAGATTAACTTTTACCTCTCCTCTTAGACCAGTATCAAACTACAAAACATTTATATCATATAAATTGATGAGTCACTCACAATAATTACTCACAAATAAATATATGCGAGACCTCTCCCGAAACTCTGATCACTTACTGTGGAGAATCCTATTATCGTTGCACCTGAAGTATAGTTTAAGAGCTCCCAACACAGATGTACTAAAGCCCCGTTTACATGACGAGATTTGCACACATGCAAATCATTTGCATATATGCAAAATTACTCGTGTATGCAAATTTCGTCATGTAAACGCATTTGCATACATGTGTAAAAATACTGCAGGTGCAAATTTGCACCTAGTCTTGACCAGATGCAAAAGTATATTTGCATATATGCAAAAGTATTTAGGGTAAGTATATGTGCAGATTGTGTCATATAAACGCTCAGCAATATTTGCATATGTATGTATATCTCATTATCAGATATATACACATATGCAAATATTGCTGAGCGTTAATATGACACAATCTGCACAAATACTTACCCTAAATACTTTTGCATATATGCAAATATATTGGAATTACTGTGAATGCTTATATAACATGTGAACGCTTAGCAAATATACTTTTGCATACGTGAGTAATTAATAAATATATGCAAAAATGCACATATGTGTAATATTTGGTAATGTAAACGGGGCTTTAAATTAACTTTTAGCTCTCCTCTTAGACCAGTTTCAAACTCCAAAACATTTATATCAGAGAAATTGATGAGTCACTGACGTACTTTATTGACCAGTATTAATCTCCAGAACATCTATATTAAAAAAAATCCACGCTTCACTGATATATTTTATCAAAGCTGTATTGCTTTGACAATACGAAGTTTCGAACCGTGATGATATACAGTACATTTATAGATGAAGATATGTAAATTCGGAAGAAAACTATTAAAAAAACGTATTCTTTATAACATTTAAACTGTAGATAAAAAAAAAACCCAAAGTGGTTCTATATGTAGGTGAATTTTAACAGGGCTTGAATCATATGATTATGTAAAAATAATTGCCGATTTTACTAGATTTGGCATGTTAATTTGTTAAATGGAGGGGAGTGGGGGAATCTGTCGTCGCTGCCTAACCACCCGTGGCTCTCTCTCTCTCTCTCTTTCCCCCTCTCTCCCCCCTCTCTCTTTCAAAACCACAGTCGATAAAATGGCCCCACCAAACACAAAAAGAATTCCACTAAAATCATACGTATGACTTGCTTGCTGGCTTGTGTTGGCCATATACTATATGATATCGTGCCTAGAGGTATTTATCATACCTTTGTCAATACTAAACGGTGAATAATTTTTGAACTGACATTTCTTTTAAATATTCAACACCCACACCGTTGTAATTGACTATGGTTCCCTTAATTGAATACAAAATACTTTTAATATACATGTAATTTGAATATGGTTGCCGACCTGTGTTTATTGGTATGTATTTTAAGGATGTCTTGTCCATGCTTACATATTTTAACGATAACTTATTCATGCTTATGCATTTTAAATTTTAAGGATAACTTGTTTATACTTATGTATTTAAGTATAACTTGTCCATGCTTATGTATTTTCATAATATATTCTCCGTGCGTACGTATTTAAGGATATCTTGTCCGCGGTTACGTATTTTGAGGATACCTTATCCACGATTACGTATTTTAAGGATACCTTGTCCATGTTTATGTATTTTAAAGATATTTTGTCCATGCTTATGTATTTTAAGGATAACTTTTCCATGCTTATGTATATTAAGGATAATTTACTTATCCACACTTATGTATTTTAAGGATACCTTGTACATGGCTATGTATTCAGGATATCTTATCAATACTTATGTATTTTAAGGATATCTTATCAATACTTATGTATTTTAAGGATACCTTGTCCATCAGACCGGTGGCCAGTCTTCTCCACACACCAAAAATTGGCCAGTCCTCTCCAAAAAAAAAACCCGAAAAAAACCGTAATCTCCAGAGACTGGGCAAATAGAGCTTCAATCTCATCTAGTAGGTCAATCTGCATTATGTAGGTCGTGTGACGTCGTGCACGTGATCACGACATATCTAACAACAACGTGACATCAACCCTCAGACGGTCTCAGCATGACTGCTTTTGCACTCCAGTCGAGACGCATGATTCATGTCACGTGACTCGGGCGTGCTTGATAACTGTCGATCATTCCAAATAAAGTAGGACGGAAAACATGGCAAGAACGCCCATTTTATTGTGAAGTTCGCAAATTGTCCAGTCTCTGGTGCTGGTTACAGGTTTACTCAAAGTTTTTTTTATACGAATGGAAACGAAAGTGTTGGTTTACTAAAAATTAATACTTTTATAAAAATTAAGGATATTTTTTCAATGTTTATGTACACTGTAGAGTAACTATTTCTTTACACAATGAGAGTTTTTATGGGAATGCTGAAATCAACCATGTTTTGACCAATATTACTACAGAATAAATTTTTCGTTTATAGAATTCCCGAACCAGAACGTCCTTGATACCATTCTCCACTAGGATGTCAAGGTATATAGATAGATATAAATGACTATTCGATCTTACTTTAATAGTACGTCATGTTGATAGGAAACCCCTAAACTAGTGAAGACAGACGAACTTCTTTTAGGTTGATAAACTAATTTACTGTAAACGTTTCGGACAAAAGGTGTCCTTCCTCTTCTACCATTTTATTTATATTTAATGGTTTCTTCATTCATAGAGTTCACAAACCAGAACATCATTAATACCATTCTCCATTGGCATGTCACTTTCTATACATACAAACACCTCAACTTAACACATCCATTGTCATAAATTTTGTCCACTGATAAAAACTCCCCCGAGGCTTGTACTAAATGGTGTGTGGGTGTGTGTGTGTGGAGGGGGAGGGTAATAGCGCGGTCACATTGTTTTGCTCTTGGACATCTGAAATGTATAAAACAATTAATGTGTCCTTCACATTGATATATATTGTATGGACTTTATTATTTAGGATTTTTGTACCTTTTCTATTTCTCCTGTTGCCTTATCTAATCACATTCAATTACCCCACATATAAAATGATGATCAATTCTTAGCATACTGTGTTAGTTTTTATGAAGACAATGTTCCGTTATGCTTGCGCACGCTAGTTTGTATTCTTCAGTTAGCCCGCCCGCCATTTATACATATTTATACGCATATTGTAATATTTATCATGCATATTTGGATTTCCATTGGGCAACTGTGTGTTTTGGGGGGGATCTGTGGACTGTATTGCAGATTTTAAGACTGCTAAACAAGAGTTGTCTCCCTGTAATCATTTTAGTTTTAAAACTTTTTCCCCATACTAATTTTACGGTAAAAAATGTATTCCATGTTTTAATTCTTAAAATGTATTTATATTTTTAAGTAATTCATCAAGAGTAGTATATATTTATAAGTATCAGAGAAGCCCCTCTCGTGTCCGTATAGGTATTTCGATATGCCTAAATATTTCCGACGAAACGATAATATAGCTGCGTCAATATGTACTCAGGGGCGCCGGAACCCGGGTACCAGGGTATACAAATGGTACCCTGCCCTTTTCTGGGGTATACATGTATACCTATGGCCTAACGATGAAAGTTTTCAACCTTTTTACTAGTATTTTAATTTTTAACCGGCTCTCGCACTCATGAAACGAAAATTGTGAATAATCAGGTATTTGTCTCTTTCATTATCATGTATTTTACAAGGATTTAGGTTGGAGTTTGGAATGCTAGAGGCGCTGTAGACAGCATTCTCGGAATTGACAAATTTTAAAATTTTCTAGAGGCCGGGGGGGGGGATTCCCTGTGTTTTCCCCTGTATGTACTACATCAACGACAAGGAGGAAGCCATACCTGAAAATGTGGATGAACTTTCTTGTCCAAAAATGCAGGGATCGAACACCCGACCTCCAGGCTTGCGGGTCAGCGTCTTACCCACTTAGCCACGTGATCCCTGCACTGTGATGAACAAACCATAACTATAATACATGTACAACATAAAATAACAACATACATCATTACAGAGAAATTTAATTCAAACATACATCGATATCAAAAAGCAAAAAATGGGAACAATTAGCACTACAAAGGATACCCTCATCCCCCAATCACAAAATTAAACTAAGAGAATAAAATAAAAAATGAATCCATAAATACATGTATAAAAATTGACAGAGCTCTCAAGTGCAGCTACTAAGCGCAAGGGATATAATCAGAGCTAGTGCATTAAAATTACTAACATTATAAGAAAATCAGTGTGGCTATTGGTACGACGAGATTTTGAGCAAAGATTAGAACGAATTCTAAAATGGCTGTCAATCTCCCCAAGACAGCAATAAGGAGATGGAAAGGGTTAGGATTAGGACTATTTTTACGACTTTTCAGTTTTTAACTTCGCCGATTGAGGGCTTTGAAAGCATCGCCGTAACAATAGCCACTGCCTAAGAAAATACACATCCAGACAAATTACATATTTACAAGATACCCTTTTTGATTCTTTCGGGAGCATAACGCAGCCAATTTTTTTTACCACTTATTTCTAAATTTGTTGCATTCCTTGTCATGGGATTTTTTCCGTACAGCCCCTGAAACAAATTTATGAAATAAATAACACTTTTCAAAATAACGGCCTGGGAGGGGGGGCGAATGGTAAGCATGTGCATGCTGTATCATAAAGCCGGTCATTGAGTCAACTGGCGTGGTTTTAAATCCGCAGTTGTACGTGACAAGGAGTAGTATCACCTGTCCAACCCCGTTGGTATTCTCCGATTTCCTCCCACTGCTAGAAACCCCTACACACAAGTGGGCCCAGTCCGGCACTGATTAAACCATGTGTTAGTCCCAAAATGACCTAGTTTGTGTCGGGTGGATGTTAAATCCCATTTTTCGCTCCAATTTTGCACTATCATTGTTCTGCATGCATCAAGTGTGAATCAGAGTACCGGTACTCAAAACTCTACTGAAACACCTACAAGTATACGATACTCAGCCCACTCGGCAAATCTCGACATATTCCGGTACCCTACATCATGACTCGGATGTAGACGAATTCCGCCATTTTGGAACTATTTTAAAGGACCCGGATAAAAAATGGTTGCCTCCATGGAGATTATATCAACAAACTAAAAAATGGCTGCCATTTTGGGACTTTTTTGTGAAAGCGGAAAGTTTTCCTGTAAAAGTAAATCCGCATTCGACTAGCCGCATCGCAAATGTATGATCGTAGGTAGCCTACATATCACTTACTGTCACACATCCGAGTCTAGATGTAGGGTTACGGAGGGTACCGGAATCTGTCGAGGTTTGTCGAAAAACTTGACACTGATGAATTTCAACAAAAAAAAAACTTTCTGGTGAGTCAAATAAATTTTAAAGTGTTTCTAACGATAGTAAGTAGTAAGAAGCCTTCAATTTCATAAAATTGTAAAGCCACGTGACTTCTGAGCATATACAGATGAAAAACCTGAAAAAATACGTGCAAACACAATCTCGTGAGGTCAATCGATGCAAGTTTGGTTAAACTGAACAGGCACACGTAACTTGAACTGGAAAGATAGTAAGCTGGCACTGCCAGTCAGGATACGCCCACATTTTCGAGAGATGGTTAGAGAACAAGCAAAACCGAAAGTGATTTTTCCTACAATCAAAGGCTATAATTCATTAAATTACAATTTGATATGCGCAAATATCGAAAATCGAATTAAAATTGTGACCTATACTGGGTCCACATTCTTGATAATATACCATATTTTAACTTTTAACACTATTCGCGTACAAACGGCAGCCATTTTGTCTGGCAATTAAGGTCCGATTTTCTAGAAATTCAAACTCAACCTTCTGTATGGTGTAACGGTGATAGAGTTAAACGTTTTTTTTAAATCGGATAATAATCGTAACCTCCAGAGGGACCATAGGCGATTTTGTGTTTAATCAGGGGCCATAATTCAGGAAGTTATGATCTGATATGTACAAATAACGAAAGGAACCAAGATCTTTGGGTTATAACCATGCATTTCAAGTTTCATCAAAAGCGAATTAAAATTGTGATCTCTACAGTGTCCACAACCTTTATACACCATTTTTTGACAGTATTCGCGTTCTAGCGGCGGCCATCTTGTATGGCAATTTTGGTCCGATTTTCCCATAATTGAACTCAACCTTCCTTCCGGTGTAACGGGGATATAATCAAACGATTTTTTAAATTGGAAAATAATTGTGACCTCCAGAGGGACCACAAGCTAAACAAAGGCGATTTTGCGTACAATCAGGGGCCATAATTCAGGAAGTTACAATCCGATAGGCGCAAATATCAAAAGGAACCAAGATCTTTAACTTATAACCATGCATTTCAAGTTTCATAAAAATCAAATTAAAATTGTGACCTCTATAGGGTCCACAACCATGGTATACCATTTTATAACAGCATTCGCATAGACGCGGCGGCCATTTTGTATGGCAATTTTGGTCCGATTTTTCCGAAATTCGAACTCAATCTTCCTTCGGGTGTAACGGTGATCCAATCAAACGATTTTTTAAATTGGATAATAATTGTGACCTCCAGAGGGACCACAAGCTAAACAAAGGTGATTTTGCGTATAATCAGGGGCCATAATTCAGGAAGTTACGATCTGATATGTGCAAATATTGAAATAAACTAAGATCTTTGGGTTATAAGCATGCAATTTAAGTTTCATCAAAATCAAATTAAAATTGTGACCTCTACAGGGTCCACAACCTTGATATAACATTTTTTAACAGTATTCGCGTACGAATGGCGGCCATTTTGTATGCCAATTTTGGTCCAATTTTTTCGAAATTTGAACTCAACCTTCCTTAAGGTGTAACGGTGATATAATCGAACGGTTTTTCAAATTGGATAATAATTGTGACCTCCAGAGGGACCACAAGCTAAACAAAGGTGATTTTGCGAATAATCAGGGGCCATAATTCAGGAAGTTACAATCCGATATGCGCAAATATTGAAAGGAACCAAGATCTTTAGGTTATAAGCATGCACTTCAAGTTTCATCACAATCGAATTAAAATTGTGACCTCTACAGGGTCCACAACCTTGATATACCATTTTTTAACAGTATTTGCGTACAATTGGCGGCCATTTTGTATGCCAATTTTGGTCTGATTTTTTCGAAATTTGAACTCAACCTTCCTTAGGGTGTAACGGTGATATAATCAAACGGTTTTTCAAATCGGATAATAATTGTGACCTCCAGAGGGACCACAAGCTAAAATAGGTGATTTTTCGGACAATCAGGGGCCATAATTCAGGAAATTACGATGCGATAGACGCAAATATCGAAAGGAACCTAGATCTTTGGGTTATAAACATCCATGTCAAGTTTCATCAACATCGGTTCAAATTGTGACCTCTATAGGGTCCACAAGCTAAAAACGTGATTTTTCGTACAATCAGGGGCCATAATCCATGAAGTTTTGATCCGATACATGCCAATATCGAAAGCAGCCGAGATCTTTTGGGGATAAACCTATATTTTAAGTTTCGTCAAAATCGGACAAGAATTGTGACCTGTAGAGAGTCCACAAACAATTGTGGACGGACGGACGGACGTCCGGACGGACAGGGGCGACGACATAATACGTCCACATGAAAATGTGGGCGTATAAAAACAAGCTATACGATTACGTCATCTTAGAAGCAGATTTGTCACTGCTACCACAGAGTAAGCGCTACTACCTCCACAAGTAGAGAGATGTTTGGTGGGAAGGGTAACTGCACAAACCGTTCGAAATCGCTTGCAGGCTGCTGGTCTTCGAGCTGAGAAGCCATATAATCAATCCCAAACAGAGTTGTGTCCCCTTGCAGTCTACACTAATCTCTGCTGTCGACTCAATTGACTACGCCACCAAGATTCTTGGTGAAGATAGACAATGATGAAAAATACGATTTAAAAACAAATAAATGATAATATATTGAATACTTTTACCATATTGAAATAGAAATGGGGTCACAATTGTAAAATAACAATGTATATACAGAAATTACAGGGAACTCTTTTGCGTAAGACACGGGTAAAATGGTCGGAATACCGAACTGCGCACGTCGTCGTGCTAATTTTAGAATATAATACACGTGGGTTTGTTTATCAGTACTACCCGATCGACAGGCCAAACAATTAATTTAGAAATGTCTAGTTTATCAAAATCAAATTATTCTCGATATATGTTTGAAGTATGATAGAAAAATCACTTTGCGTGATAAACATTTCGAATTCACTAAAAAAATATAAAATTATAAAGTGTTTATAACGCCAAGAACATTTCGCTGACAGGTGCCATTTTTGACCAAGTAGAAAATCACGTGATCGATGACCTCCGCGTCAAACATTTATTGAACGTGAGCCGACGGCAGAGTCGAATGCTGAGCGAGACTTGCGTGGAGAATGGTAACTGACTTGTGTGTACCACAAGACACAGTGACGAATCTCGATTCACTTTAAGATTTGCCGATAGCAGGGTCCGAGTGTACCGCAGACGAGGTGAAAGTTACGCTCAAGTATGCGTCAGAGAAGTTTACCGATTTGGTGGCGGCAGCGTCATGGTTTGGGGTTCTTTTTGTGCACATGGATGTTCTCCTCTTGTTGTTATCCAAGGGAACTTAAATGCTGTCCAGTACAGGGATCATATTTTGCAACCTGTTCTACTTTCGTTTATGCAGAGACATTGGCCTGGACTAACGTTTCAACAAGACAGTGCTCGAACCCATACAGCAATTGCTACCCAGAATGTTTAAAAGAAATGCCGGTTTCAAAGTCCTGGATTGGCCACCGCTTAGCCTGACCTGAATGCCATTGAACATATCTGGGAGGAACTGGGTCGACGTGTTCGTCAGCAAGTGAATCCACCGCTGACGTTGCAGGACCTTCAACATGATCTTGCTGAGCAGTGGCGACGTTTCCTCGGGTAGGCCTAGTGTTTACTAATGTTCCGAGGTCCACGAGAAGATGTTGTGTGGCAGTACGCGACGCCAGAGGAGGCCACAACCGTTACTAAACACTTTATTCCGATTGTTCTCCAAGTCTGGGGGGGGGGGGGTACTGTGACATCACGAACGTTATCAATGTCAAGGACTTTCGGCGAGACGTATTCTTGCTCATTCTCCACGCAAGTTCAAGCTGGTCGGATAGCCGTGGCGATAGAGAGGCGGCTTCTCACCAATGCAACGAGGGTTCAATTCCAGCTCAGGGCATGAACTTTATCGTTGTAAGTGAGAGGGATATTCGGTCTCCCGTCCGATCAGGCAGGTTTCCCCCGAGTTCTTCGGTTTCTTCCTGCAGTAATGATCGAAATCATTCGCACGATCTGTGCCAAGGGCCAAATTTGAAAAAGGCCTCAGGCCTAATTTGCTACCCTTGTAAAATGACGTGATTATTATTATTAATATTATTATTAAGTCTCGCTATCCAGCATTCGACTACAAGGGAAGACAACTCTGTTTGGGAGATTGATTCTTGCTTTCTGTTAATGCCAAGGTCGTCTGTGCACAACGTAACACTAACATAGTTGCCTTAAACCAAATAGTAAAAATCTAGTCCAAAACAATCCCGAGTGTCATGTTTTTAATTTGGCTGAGTATATATTTATCATCTCAAGACCTTTATATTTAAAGCCAAGCAGGTATTACTTTTAGCCTCTTAGAGTGTCCGTAAGCAATTATGCTAGACAGAGAGGGGTGACGATATCAAAAACTTGTTACTTACTTTCAATAACTTCTTTAAAATCCGTGTAGAAAAAGCTGTTTTGTTCCTTTTCCCTTCCAATTATAATATGTTGCCAGTCTTTTGGTCACTTCTTTCGATGTTCCACCAATGGTACTCAAATGCAGGATCTGTAAAAACAAAAGTGATATTTTTTTATAGAAATGCTCAAATTTTGCACTGGCAGCAATTGCTTGTAAATGAAAAGGAACGGGATACCATTTTCATGTAAGACTGTAAGGAGGATGACTTTACAAACTAATATTCAAATACAGACTAAAAGCAAAATGCTTATACCATCATATTTATTTATCACTCTCTATTATCATTTGGAAGATATTGTTTTGAAATCGGGGGTCACGTGGCTAAGTGGGTAAGGCACTCACTCGCTAGCCTAGAGGTCGGGTGTTCGATCCCTGCATAGGCCGAGAAAGTTCATCTCGATTTTCCGTCGTGGTTTCCCCTTTGTCGGTGATGCAGAACGGAGGATCTGCGAGAACAGCTGCATAGCCGGTCGGATGGGACGTAAATCCGAGGTCCCGTGTACACATTGACATGCACGTAAAATATCCCTTGGCAGTTGGAATTCGATTTAAGAGTTTGGCCGTAGCGCCGCTGTCTGGACAAAAGTTCACCCATATCACACTGTATGGCGTATGCAGGTCTTCAATTAGCCCAGGTTATGTGTAGAGGAGAGAGAGAGAAATGGGGGTTTAACGTCCACTCAACACAACTAGGTCATTTCGGTACTAACATTGTTTTAATTTTATTTCAATAATTCGTTTGCGCGTAGGGGGTTTTAGCAGTGGGAGGAAACCGGATATGTGTAGAGGAGTAGGACGTTAAACCCCATTTCATTTCATTTTATGTTTTGAAATTAATGTAACTAGTGAAAAGTTTAATGAACAAAATAAGCCTACCAAACTCTCTTTTGTGCTTCTGTCTTTCAGTGACATCATTATACCATTCCACCCTACGATTGTAGAGATGGGCAGTTTAAGTGACGCTCAATAGTTAGTAGATTCATATTTTGGGTTTTGTTCTCGGTGGGTTTTCTTAACATCTTCAATTCTTTGATTTATTTTTTCAAGCATCGTTATTATTCGCAACATGTAAGCTGAAAGAATAAGATAACATTGACAAATTTTCGGGTGCATCCTTACCTAAAATGACTGACTGACTATTTGTTAAATGAAATGGGATTAAACTTCTTACTTTTCTGCATCCGACTGGGCGAATGATGACAGAGAGAGAGAGAGAGAGAGAGAGAGAGAGAGAGAGAAATGGGGTTAAACGACCACTCAACATAGCTAGGTCATTTCGGGACTAACATTATGGTTTTAATTTTATTTCAATAATTCGCTTGCGCGTAGGGGTCGTTAGCAGTGGGAGGAAACCGGAGTGCACGGAGGAAAACCACGAGGTTGAGAAGGCGCCCCTATCTCCATGCCATTTACGCTCACACCAGGGCTCGATACCACGGCCGCAAGCCAGAGGTGACCGGCCAGCTAGAGGTCGAAGCGCGGCACTCTAGACAACTAGGCCATCCAAACCCCAACGAATGATGACAGATGAGATATACAGATGTGATCATAATATACAATATGGCAATTTTACCTAGTGCTATGGCCTACTTTTATTCCAAATACCAACTGTCCAGGGTTTTGGGGACTTTGTAAACTCGACACTTTTTCGTGCAAGGCACCACCCGTGAAAATCCCTAGGAACTCTCGGTCAACACTGTTTTATAAATATACTGACTCCTCAATGTAGGCTTTTCATAATTATATTTATTGAGTGAAACCATCTTACGACCCAACTTAGTCTAACATGCTTACAACTATAAAACACTGCTTCATTTTTACAAGAAGCACGTGCATTCCTTTCTAAGGCAGAACTATAGTCTGTTTCAATATTATAATAATAATAGTCATTATCATATAAGTTTCACTTATTTATTCAACAAACACTGAGAACAAATCCTACACCTGATTATCGAGCAAGTACCTCACTAACTGAGCCATAATTATCTGCGAGCCAAATTACTTAAATTTACCATTTCACATAAACACAAAGTTGTCATTTCAACACGGGTTCTTACCTGATGCTACTGGGTATGGTGCTATTGGTTGTTCAAGGGGCCCCTAATGGTGTGGAGAAAATTATGCCAGCACCTCTGTAATTCAATAGTATTTACATCCTACAAAAAAAGGAAATGGGCAAATATAATTAGGGGATCACGGTGGCTAAGTGGATAAGGCGCTGGTTCGCTAGCCTGGAGGTCGGGTGTTCGATCCCTGCATTGGCCGAGAAAGTTCATCTCGATTTCCCGACGTGATTTCCCCTTGTCAGTGATGCAGAAGGAGGGCCTGACAAGGACAGCTGCCTAGTCGTTCGGATGGGACGAAAAACTGAGGTCCCGGGTACACATTGGAGTGCACGTAAAAGATCCCTGGCAGTTGGAATGCGAGTAGGCCGTAGCGCCGCTGCCCGGGCAAAATTTCCCTCATAGCACACTGTATGGCGTATGCCCGTCTTCAATTAGCTCAGGTTAAGTGCATAACAGTAGGACGATAAACCCCATTTCATTCATTCATTCATTTATATAATTAACTTATCCAAACCAAACCAATATTCTCGATGTCATCTTATGTGTCAGATTTTCACTGCTCAACGTTCATTGATGATTAAATCCAAATATGGATAATCAAGACTATGTTTTTTGTTACCATATAAACTTTAGTAGTGATGATCGAGGCTAGGCTTAAAGTGTTCGATCCCTGCATTGGCCAAAAAAGTTTATCTCGATTTTCTGGCGTGGTTTCCCCTTGTCAGTGATGAAGAACGGATGTCCTGACAAGGACAGCGGTCTACTCGTCCGGATGGGACGAAAAACCGAGGTCCCGTGTACACATGGGCGTGCACGTAAAGTATCCCTAGGCAGTTGGCATTCGATTTAAGAGTAGGCCGTAGCGCCGCTGCCCTGGCAAAATTTCTCTCATATCACACTGTATGGCGTATGCCCATCTTCAATTAACCCAGTTTAGGTGCATAACAGTAGGACGTTAAACCCCATTTCATTTCTGTTGAAAATCGTCGTCTACTTTGCTCAAGTGACCGCGGAGTTGTAGGAAGTGTCACTGGCGAGTTCATGCCTATACAATGCAAGAAACAATAAAACAAATATATAACTGTTTTATAAGTATTCAATATTTCTTTTTTTTAAAAATTGTTAATAAACCATCCAAACTGCTCCACCTAGAGCATTCACTAGCAATTTAATATTTTTATTTATAAGGCATATTATTGCAATCTCGTTCCCAGAGTCAGTCGCGGGGCCGGAGGCCTCTGGGGCCATAAACCGTCCATTTTCTGCAAATTTTTCCACACCTAAGCCCCACCCATCCTCCCTTTTTTGGGTCGATTTCTTGAAAACTTAAGGTCGGATCGTCGTTTCGTTTGTTGTAAAATGATCCTTGAGTCAAAGTCAACTCGCTGACATAAAAAAATTGGATTCTAAACGTATACATTCAAGTTTTTGTAAAGATCTTTTTTCTACGCGTGGGTATATTTTTAAGTGATTCGGCCATCCAGGCACGTAAAAAAAATACATGTCGCGTGATTTGTCACTTTCGGGAAAATGGCTACCCTGAGTCACCAGAGAAATGTCTCCAACAATTTTTCTGGTTTCGAGATTGATATTAATATCTAAATTAATCTGGAAGTGTTTAATTTTGGTGGTGAAGGAAGTTTGTGAAGCTCATCTTCAGGATTACTAGAGGATTCAATGAACCGAACAGGTTGTCTGAAATAATAAATTTAACAAACTAGCCCAGTTCACTGCATAAACTTAAATATGTAGTCTCAAATGGTTCATAATAAATGTCATAATTTTTTACCAATAAAGCTTCAACCTTGACATTCCTAAAGTAAAATGTCCCAAGCATCACATAAATTAAACAATGTTTTAAAATTTACCTTCTTTTCCTCGGCTGGATCTCTTCCACACCTGACTCAACTGGCGAGGTTTCTTCTGCCCTGGCTACTCTTTTTTATTGCTTTGCTGTAGTCACCTACAATAAATATAATGTAGTATATAAAATAAGAAGAATTTACTTTGATGTATTCTGAAAAATTGCAAAGTCGAGCCAATAATTCTCTATCTTTGGTGTACTTTTGACATTAACAGGACTGATCCAAGGGAAAGTACATGCTTATACTGCGACATAAAGAATATACATAGACTTACTGGTCTCTGTAAATTTGCGAACTTTAAGTTTCGGCCAACAGGTAAAGGAGCTAAATCTCTAACATTTGAGACGTAGAAATTCACAAAAGTGGGTCGCAACGCATACAATACTGTTATATGAATGTATATAAACTGATTTACATTCAACGGCTTCCGTTTTTACTCCAATTTCAAATCAGTTACGTGTTCGACAAAATAAGCCAGCAATCGCCACCAAGTGCACATTTCTAGCGTCTAATTATTCATGTTTACATAACTCCGTTTTGTTTGGTGCAATGTGTCTAGCCTCGTCCCTCGAGTCTCACAATACAACTGGGCTGAGGCGCATTATGGTACACGAATCGTGTACCAATGTTAAAAAAAATATATCGGATATTAGAAGCTCATCTTTTCCCGGTATGATTTAAATTGACCAATAATTCGTGTTTTCGATGTCGAAGATTTTGGGGGATTTTGAGTTACGGTCTTACGTCCTTTAATAACACACTTATTCAATTTACTGGCATTCTTGAATGGTGGCCAAAAACAGAATCCATTTGGCAACACCCAGTCATCATTTACAACTGCAACAAGGAATTCAACACTTGCGTACATTTTAAACTGTACATTAATACAAGTATAAATGATAATGGACTATAAGTATTATTAAAATACAGGTGACGATATCCTTTCATGTTGGGGTACCATTATTTCAAGTTATGGTACGTACGTACAATGTCACAAGCGTACATTATTTAAACTAGTTTAAAAATTGGGCCCTCATGACTTATTCCATTGTGTAATATATGGGTATATACAGTTTACATGTACATGTAGGGTTATACACTGTGGCATCCATGTGGGATCAATATAATTATTTAATGCCTCACACTCCACCATTAAACCACACATATCACACAATCAAACGACCAGCAAAGGTGAAGACACATGTGACTACCATTTCAAGTCAAATATTACAACGATGATAACTATGTTCAGAATAAAGTAATTTGACTGAAATTTTCTATATAGAATATATTGAAAATTTCAGTCAAATGTGTCTTCACCTTGGTCGATCGTTTAATTGACAGGCGTTATCTCCACCTACATAATCTCGATTATCAATTTAAGTTTTCAATGCCACGTGGAATCGGCCTCACTAAGTACACTCTATCATTACGGTGAGCCATATTTGATTAAATCAATCAGTGAAATCCCATCTAAATCCAAGCTGTAGCCGAGCCTTCCGCGGGTCTACATATTTGATTTTGGGCTTGTTGTTTAATTAAAGATCAAATTTATCATTTCTATAATATCTGAAGCTTAAATTAAGACTTGCAATAATCAGATTTAACTCTTGCATAATGTATCTTTAAATAGTCTATAAATTATGAACAGGTTTTTAGTGATGGGCTTTTGACTTTATGTACATGTAAATGTCACAGGGTTTGCAAGCACTCGGCAAACCTCGGCAGATTCCGGTTAGATGCGTAAAATTTGCCAAGGTACTGTACAAGGGACACGAGGCATCTGCAGCAATTAATGTTTGTCAACCATTCCTTCGCATTGTTGGATTACGTGAATATTTGTTAAAAATGAAGGACTTTGGGTGGCCGAGTGGTCTGATCAGTGAGCTTTGGGTAGTAGGATCTGTAGCATGCTTTAAATCTTGCACTTGTGACAGGATTGGGGTCGTGTGCCTTTGTTAAGATCCCCTATGTGCAGGTCAATTTTTGTGTGTCCCGGAATGGCCTAGAGTATGTTGAGCGGTCGTTGGCCCTATCTCTCTATCAACTTAAAGATCTGAATACGACAGACTTGGTGTAGAAAAGTCTAGGTGGGCCTACACTAAAATGCTACCAAGATTCAATTACAGCTTTTAGTTATACACTGTTTACCACCCATAATAGTTTATTCAGCTCAACGCCAGACTTAAATTAAATAGATACAGTTGGTTTAACTTGAATGTAAATATTTTATCATTTATATTGCATAATATATATATCACCTTTGCTTTCAGTTGAATCATATCATATTAATATCGTCTTACGTATTTGTCAACATCAGGGTGTTGGACTTGCTCTATTGCTCCATTGAGCCTTTTCAGATTTGTTCCGATGAATTTTCTCACACTTAATCCCGCATAGTTATTATCTTTTTGTTTCACTTGACTAAAGAAATATTTTGAAGAAATGTAGGGTTTTATTTATAGAACAATTTTTTGCTATGTCATTGTCGGTGGAAACGGGCTGTCACGGACACTATACCTAAAGAATGAACAAATACATGTAACTGAGGTGGGATTTCAACCGATTCAACTGATGTTAGCCGCTTCAAGAGAGGTTGGATTAGTGATGTTTCAACGAAACCACTATTATCAGTTATATTCTCAAAAGGAGGTACCCAATCTTTGCGGATGCGCATTACATATTTTTATTTTTGACTAAAGAGAAATAGTGTGAATATTGTTTGTTATCATGGGGGACATTTCCACAATTTTTTTTTTGTTTAGTTTTTGGAAAATCTTTCCAAAAAGGATCGATTCGGGGCCATTGGGGAACGCCTCCCGGGTTATTGCCATAAAAGTTATTCGAGTGAGCCAGTGAGCCATATTGGGGACCCTGCCATTTCCCTTTTGGGTGGGACCAAAAATCGATTAATTTTGATGGGTGTTGAGATGTAGAGCCGTGAACATGGTTCTCCATTTCATTGCCCCCCCCCCCCCGACGCCAAATTTGATGAAAAAACACCAAATATTTCCCTTCGTAAACGCTCAGAATGGCCAACGGCTACTGGGAATAACCGGTAGGGCATTCCGAGGGCAGATCCGGTTTCCCAGGAGCTAACTTAAGGAGTGGGGGAGAGGGTTGGTAGCCGCAACTCTTAAGGTCTTAGCCCCGTGTCCGTCAATTTGTCCTGGAAAGGGTAGCGGCGGCAGGGCCTGTTTGTCACAACCAGAAGTAAGCAAGGACCTACCTCGGACCCTTGGTTTCAGGTGCCCCCAAAATGGTCTTTTCGATCATTATCTTTTTTTGTTTTTAGTCCTCGTGGCTACCCTTCCTAAATTTGTCCTCGCTCGCCATATACTTCCCTTTCTTACAGTGACCGAAAGTTGGCGAAACCTATTCCAAAGGGTCGATTTAGGTTAAGATGCCGGGACCTTCATGTCGATGAAAAGGTTCGGGGTTGCCGAGTTACCTCCGCTTTGACCAGCCCATTCAAAACTCGGCTGTAATTCTATTATTTTTTAGGTTAAAAAATGTCATTCTATGTAACCCCGACCTCCAGATATTCAATGCTACTGCTGAAAAAAAAAACGACGCTTTCCTATAAAACCCACCCTTCATTCCAGATATTTAATGCTTCTGATGAAATAAGGGATGCTTTCCTATAAAATCCACCCTTCACTCGAGATATTTAATATATCTGCTGAAAAAAGCGATGCTTACCTATTAAACCTACCCTTCACTCCAGATATTTAATGCTTCTGATGAAAAGAGCGATGCTTTCCTATAAAATCCGCCCTTCACTCGAGATATTTAATAATTCTGTTGAAAAGAGCGATGTTTACCTATAAAACCTACCATATACTTCCCTTTCTTACAGTGACCGAAAGTTGGCGAAACCTATTCCAAAGGGTCGATTTAGGTTAAGATGCCGGGACCTTCATGTCGATGAAAAGGTTCGGGGTTGCCGAGTTACCTCCGCTTTGACCAGCCCATTCAAAACTCGGCTGTATTCTATTATTTTTTAGGTTAAAAAATGTCATTCTATGTAACCCCGACCTCCAGATATTCAATGCTACTGCTGAAAAAAAAACGACGCTTTCCTATAAAACCCACCCTTCATTCCAGATATTTAATGCTTCTGATGAAATAAGGGATGCTTTCCTATAAAATCCACCCTTCACTCGAGATATTTAATATATCTGCTGAAAAAAGCGATGCTTACCTATTAAACCTACCCTTCACTCCAGATATTTAATGCTTCTGATGAAAATAGCGATGCTTTCCTATAAAATCCGCCCTTCACTCGAGATATTTAATAATTCTGTTGAAAAGAGCGATGTTTACCTATAAAACCTACCCTTCACTCCATATATTCAATGATTCTGCTGAAAAGAGCGATGCTTTCCTATAAAACCCACCCTTCACTCGAGATATTTTATAATTCTGCTGAAAAGAGCGATGCTTACTTATAAAACCTACCCTTCACTCCATATATTCAATGATTCTGCTGAAAAGAGCTATGCTTTCCTATAAAACCCACCCTTCACTCGAGATATTTTATAATTCTGCTGAAAAGAGCGATGCTTACTTATAAAACCTACCCTTCACTCCATATATTCAATGATTCTGCTGAAAAGAGCGATGCTTTCTTATAAAACTCACCCTTCACTCGAGATATTTTATAATTCTGCTGAAAAGAGCGATGCTTACCTATAAAACCTACCCTTCACTCCATATATTCAATGATTCTGCTGAAAAGAGCTATGCTTTCCTATAAAACCCACCCTTCACTCGAGATATTTTATAATTCTGCTGAAAAGAGCGATGCTTACTTATAAAACCTACCCTTCACTCCATATATTCAATGATTCTGCTGAAAAGAGCGATGCTTTCTTATAAAACTCACCCTTCACTCGAGATATTTTATAATTCTGCTGAAAAGAGCGTTGCTTACCTATAAAACCTACCCTTCACTCCATATATTCAATGATTCTGCTGAAAAGAGTGATGCTTTCCTATAAAACCCACCCTTCACTCGAGATATTTAATAATTCTGCTGAAAAGAGCTATGCTTACCTATTAAACCTACCCTTCACTCCATAATAAATATATTCAATGATTCTGCTGAAAAGAGGTATGCTTTCCTATAA
This sequence comes from Patella pellucida, assembly GCA_917208275.1. Taxonomy (NCBI): domain Eukaryota; kingdom Metazoa; phylum Mollusca; class Gastropoda; family Patellidae; genus Patella; species Patella pellucida. The sequence goes on from OU795038.1 coordinate 66,492,740, forward strand.
AACCCACCACTCACTCCCGATATTTAAAGCTATACTGTTGAAAGGGGCGACTTTTCAGAGACATTTAACAAACATTTACTTTGCTTTCTTGATCAATCTAATGGCTGAATAAATTAATCTTAGTCACCCAGTCTGAGCCCACTTCCTGTATTTAATACTGTCCAAGCTCGCAAACAAGCGCTTCGTGCAACCAAATGTTTTGTATATTTTGACGAAAACTACTGAAGTAGGCTAGTCGTAAAAAATTATTCGCAATATTCAAAATAGCTCTTTTTAATTCATTCTGCACACAAAACTTTGAGAATAGATCTCTCTCTTGGATGACCGCCATATTCAACAATTAGTTTACTACTTTGTGATGTGGCTCTACTTTGATACACACAAAGACTAAAGGAACATTTAGATTTTATTAAATGAAAAAATTAAAAAGATGCTCAAAATTTTCAAAGTTTTCAAAGTATACCTAGTGTTTCGACTAACATCGTCCATTATAGTCAGTCAACTTTCTTTTTTTAAAATCATTTTCTAAATTATTATTTTTATTTTTTTTTGTTTTTTAAATTATTATTATTTTTTTTTAATTATTATTTTTTTAAAATCTTTATTTATTTAATTTATTGATTTGAAATTACTTATCTGCTTATTTGTACCATAACTAAATAATGTAATAATTAGTTTTTGTCTGTATCATCATAGAAACATATAATACGCCATAACTCTAAAATAGTCGGGTGGACAATCCCGTCAGTATTTATTTCTATGGTATCATATATAATTCGACATTGTACATATATTATACACCCAAACCAAAAGGAAGCAAATTAATATAAGCCTATTTGGCTTGTTTTTGTATCCTATTATTTATGCTTTTTATATTGTTTCATGTTCTCGAAATAAATACTGTTTAAACCAACTGCAAGCTGCAGCATAGAGGCGGATCCAGGGGGAGGGGGGGCGGGCCCCCTTAAATGACAGTATAAAAATGGATATGCGCCACAAATCACCACTGACACCCCGATTTATTCAAAAATATTCTCGGGGGACCCCCACGAGTCCCCCTAACAGGATTTCCTGGGTGTCCCTCTGCTGCTGCAAGTCAATTATATTTGTAGAGGTTAAAACATTAATCGCTTTACGTTATTATTACCCAATTCTTTTTGTCTTAGCAAGTATAAGTAATTATGATATATTAGAAAGCAAATGAGAGGTACAAAAATTATATGAACAAAACATAATAGGTGCGAAAAGTACAATTATTTAAAAATGATTAGAAATAGAAAAGAGAAATAATTGATTATTGAATGATTAAATTAAGACGGGGTAAGTTTATTAAAGTACAATATTCAACACAATAAAATTTAAAATAAACTATTATAAAATGCTGTATACGTCTCAACAATCTGCAAAAACACCAGCACAGAAATATGTAAACGAAACGAAAAACTAATTCCGAGGATTATTTAGATAGTGACGGTGAAATAGCAAGAGAAGTGTACTGATACGATACATTAGATGAGACTAAATAAATCACCTACTGTAATATCTTGAAGATTTGTTATTTAACATACATTATGCAAGAGCTAAATCGACCTATTGCGGGTCTTTCTTTAGGTCTGAAATGTTATATAAATTATTAATTAGACACTAATTAACTAATCCAGGCCATAATAAATTCTCGATGTCAACGCTAGCCTGCGATATTTGCTGCTCAACTTTCATTCATGATTTAATCATAAAATAGATAATGAAGACTATGTTTTCTATCGCACCGACTTTAGTAATTCGCTTAATTCTCAGTTCATAGTGGATCAATTTGACTGATATTTTCAGCAAATTGCCTTTACATTTTGTAGGTTTTAACTATTATAGTGAGAACTGTACTCTCTGTATCTAATCTCCCGTAATGTATCTTTAATTTAAAATTATAGACATACATCTTAAAGATGCATTCCCACGAAAAAAAATTATAAGGAATATATTTCCAATACAAGTATGGTTAATGTAGTACATACTGAAAGTAATGACACCAAATCCCATGGAGCGCCGTAAAACAAAAATGTCGGCTTAATCAATCGCCAATAGCATCAAAATATCAGAACAAAAGTTATTAATAATACTAGTATATGGAAATCTGTAAATGTAAATTCGACACTGACATTTCCTTTAAACACGCTACATCCACTAATTTTTGCCAAAAGTTGTTATCAAAGTTAAATTGGGTCAGACAATTTATCTATATATCGTGTTTTCCCAACGGATACTCATTCGGGTAGATTTTCATATGGCTCTTCAGGTCATTAAATTGTTTCTCTAAATGCTTGGGCACAACGTCATACACGTCTGTAAACATGTGGTCTGGACTGGGCAGTTTATAGTCCTGTGATTCCTGTAAGATCCGTTTAACCATCTTAGCTGATTCTGTTTTCCACTCCAAATCTCGTTTGTCATCCCATAAGCCGAGGTTGGTAATGTATTTACGGTATCTGTTGATCGGGCTATGGTTCAACCTCCAGTCCTCAACTTCCTCTTCAGTTCTGTAGTCTTGTCCATCCACTAACGTAGTGTGGTTACCCACTCTATAAGTCATAGCCTCGATTAAAACAGGTCGATTCTGAGATAAACAGATCTCGCGTGCAGCTTTCACGGCGTTGTGGACGGCTAATACGTCATTTCCGTCAATGCGGATTGCAATCATTCCATATCCAGCACCGCGGGATGCGATGCCTTCACCATGGTACTGTTCCTCCAATGTGGTAGAGATAGCATATCCATTATTTCTACAGAAGAATATGACGGGGCAATCCAAAACAGCTGCAAAATTAAAAGCTGGATGGGCATCACCCTCCGAGGCAGTACCTTCTCCAAAATAGCAAATAACACAATTGTCCTTATTGGCTAATTTATAAGCATAAGCACTTCCTGCAGCCTGGGGAAGCTGGGTTCCCAGACCAGAAGATATAGTCACAAAATTGAGTTCTTTTGATCCATAATGAACTGGCATTTGCCTTCCCTTATTCAAATCATGGTTGTTACATAAACACTGATTCATAAAATGATCCACCCCGAAACCCCTCCACAATAAAACTCCCGCTTCTCTGTACTGGGAATAAACTAGGTCTTCGGCATCAAGAGCTGCAGCTGAGCCAATTTGAGTTGCTTCTTCTCCATGGTTTGTTAAATAGAAAGACACCACGTCATTAATTTGAGCTTCGGTTAAGACAGTGTCAATGGCATTCATAAGCACCATGTCTTTGTACATTTTAAGGTACATATCGGTGCTCAGTTTTGGGTCCTGATCTTTCATAACGAGTTCTCCTCCTCTATCTAATACTCTGTACACTGGTATGCGAGCTTTGTCATCGGGGACAATAAAATCAAGTTCGTCACAGTATTCCATATCGGTACCCAAGAACTCGTACTTTTCTATTGTTTGAGAATGTCTCTGATTTGTATGTTCTAAAGATTCCCCATTAATTCCTTTTTTCATATACTGAGAAGCAATATCAATTTTCGTTGATTTAAATCTGTTATAACTACTCTGCCAGGAACATAACACACCTTGGATTCGAAGACGTCTTTGAAAAACGGGTGTCAGAAGCTTTGGAAACACCGACATCCTTGACAGAGCGGACATCCTTTACAGTGATTTTGACAATCTGTTTCCCCTCAGGTATTGCAAAGACTAAGAGCTCCGTAAAAAAAGATGACTGTTTTATCATGTGACGTCACATCACACGCCGTCTGAAACCCCTGTCATGGATTAATATCACAGCACAAGATATTTATAGTATTCGTCCAGAAGTTAGACACGAGATTAGATTTCTCAGTTAGCGACAGCCTTACTGTTATGGCCACCGTGACGGCGTGACTCACTAAAAAATATTAAAGTTACAATTTCAAATTTTCAAGTTATATTTTTAAAAAGCCTTAAAATAAGTTAAAATAGATGGTGTCCATAAACAGTCATACCTTGTTAAAGAATAATCTTATTAATCGTATTGCCAGCTGATAAATTGGCAAAAATAAATTTTTCAAATTCAAATTTTAGCGTTTGAATATGGCTAATGCACAGAGGCAATAGGAAAACAAGGGAGGTAATTGTGTTATTATTTCCTGTGTTAATGATTTTTAAGGGTGGGAAATAATGAGCATGGTAACCTATTTAACAAAAAACATAGAAATAATTATGTTTGGCATTATTTGTAAATATAAAATACTCGCTTTAAGGACATTTAAAACATTACTTATAACCAGAGACAGGCTGTTAAAGGTGATTTATTGTTTACATCAGATGTTCGGGCAGAATAGTGCTTTAAACTCATTTTACATATCCATTTACACTGAATAGGGATATATATTTTTGACCTACATATACCTGAAACACCTGTATTTATTTATCTAATGCTTAAAAAATTAATGTTTTATAATTTAATTTGCAGAAGGAAAAAAAATAAATTGCTTACGTAAAGCAGGCTCCTCACGCAAAACTATAGTGTAAAATATACTTGTTTGTAAAAATGTTTTTCACTCATATTCTGTTGTGCGTATGCTGCTATGTTGTTCTATAAAATGCCCCCCACCCCCTGAGGGAAAAAAAGTCGGTCTCAAAATAAGTGCTCACTGCAGTAGGCCTCCGACTAAATGAATTAAGGAAACCGTGCAACTTAATTACATACTTGTCAACTTATTCTGTTGTGAGTATGTTGGTCTAAGATAAATGTTTTCCCCAAGGGAGAAAGATGGTCGGTCTCAAAATAAGTGCAGTCTCTGCAGTCGACCTCAAAATTTTTATATCGGGAACTAAATGAGGTAAAACAATGCCAGGATAGAAGGGGAATCTCAATTTAATACTTAATATATGTATTTGCGTGGATCCATGCGCTGTGATATATGGCTGTTGAGAGATGATGTTTTGTTATCTAATATAACTATTTAACAATAATTATTTAAAAAATGAGTTTGATAACAGTTATTTGATTTTCTTTGATCTGTTGAATACAGACTCAAAGCCATATTCCTCAATAGTTGTTTATTTACTGTTACCAATGATCACCAATCAACCAGTGTTTTGAAGAGCCGACTGTCACCTCAAAATTAACTATCTACCACATTTTATAGACAAATTTATTAAAAAAATTATTTAAATTCGCAATAATTTTCCCCACTAGATAAATTCGCAATAATTTCATGTCGCAATCTTTAACACGAAATTCCTGTTTAACATGAAATTCCTGTTTAACATGAAATTCATGTTTAACATGAAATTCACTTTTCATTTTGATTTTACTTTTTATTTGGATTTTACTTTTTTTTAATTTTATTTTTCAATTTAATTTAACTTTTCAAATTATGTTACTTTTCAAATTATTGTACTTTTCAATTTGATTTTACTTGTATTTTCAGGTTAATTTTGATTTTAATTACATTAAAATTTCATTTTCAAGTTTAAAATATTTTTTTTATTTCATTATTATTTTTTGGATGAAAAATGAATAATAGCGATATGCCACCATAGTCAGTTTAAAAATTATGCATCGGCAATGTCAAAATAGACGGGGAAAACCCAAAATACTTAATATAATATGTATTTGTTTGAATCCGAGCAACTAAATTGGAAAGGTGTAACCTAGTCAACTATAGAAATCATCCTTCACTCCAAAAATTCATAGATATTATGTCTTCCACATCACCAGTTATGTTAAACTCATTAGCAAAATATATACATTTATCATTATTAAACGTCAGTCTATTCAAGAAGCTATTCTTCCCTAGAACTGTATATACTTTTCTAACTTGTTTTGTACTATTTGTATTGTTAACACTTTCACATTACATATTTTATTTATTTATTCATTGTATTTGCAATAAGTTATATAACTTCCAGCAATAAAAATTACTTACTTACTTACTTACTTGTCATGTTTGAAAAAAAATAATTACCTCTTGTTCTGTTATGATTATGTTGGTCTGTGAAATTGAGACAGCTTGTTACGAAGATTTTGATATTTCAAAACAATATTCTTGATTTCATACGAATAATATTAGTCGAACAGTTGATAAGAAGTTGTCTCTAGATTTATTTTGAATTGGTAGAAGAAAGGATGAGGTCGTTTCAGAAATACGTAACCAACGGTTGCCAGGCAAGATACGCCCACATTTTGTAAGCTAAAAAACAAAATGCGACTTTTGGTACAATCAGGCCAATTTCTCTAGGACTTTGCGATCCGATATGCAAGAATATCGTCATAAACCGCGATCTTTTGGATAGGTCTATAAACATACATCAAGATCGTATAAAACTTGTGACTTCTAGAGGGTGCCATCCTTGGTATTATGTATTGTTTAATGGCCGAGCGAGACATTAAGTAAATAGTGTAACAAGAAGGGAACCGTGTAGTGAGGCCCGAGTGTTATTATATTATATTACGCAATGTCTTAAGCTCTAGACCATTAAACAACTTAAAATACAGACACTTGCACGTGCTTTGCAATGAAATACGTCACTGGGGTTCAATATTTTAACTAGTTACACTTGGCACATTGCCCGTACGATTATTTGAAATAATGGTTCACCAACATCAAAGGATGACGTCAAATCTGTATTTTAAATACGTTTACACTATTTTTGCGTGAGAAGCTTGACGTATGCAATTCAGGTCCAAATACATTATTTGGGATTTTCCCCTTCTATTTTGGCATTGTTTGTTTACGTCATTAATTCATTTACTCGCCGATGCATAATTTCTAGACCGACTGCACTTATTTTGCGACCGACTCCTTTTACCTGGGTGTCCCCCCCCCTCCCCAACATTTACGCCCCTGCTGTCAAGGCTACTGTCAAGGAATTTAAAGTCCACCAAACGACGCCCAAAGACTTTAATGCAAGAATTTCATATTTTCTAAGAAAGTCAAATCACAATTATTTCTGTCTTTTGCTCAATATACATTAAGTCTATGTACATATGAAATTAAGGGCCAAAATATAGAGGAATTGGGTATATATATTGTCTACAAATATTGAGTCTTTTGGACGTGAACGTCAAAACCGCTTATCCGGACACGTAACCCTTTTAAGATTCGTTGGGTGACCAGATAATCGATTGCCTTCCTTTGGAGGTCTATACAGTGCAGGACCGATGTTCTGTACTTGATAACGAAGGATAAATTTCACCTGCACATTAGTTTTTTTTTCAAAAAATTATATTCTGGGTTTATCCAGACACAATATAATACAACTTTAGACACAGGTCAACATTTCCAGATGAGGACTGGTGGATTTAACTTGTTTGGAAACGTATACCATATACTGAGTTATTGTTCGGCCCTAAGGTACAGGATTTTAAAGGTTTTTAATACAAAATAAGGCAGTTTTATTCACCAAAATATAATTGGGATTTGCCCTTTAAATCATGAAAGTTTGTGTTAGCCTTGACCTGATATTCAGTGATGCATTAATAAGTTGTAAACAGAGCGGTTTTATCAACCGTTTAGGCATGAATTTGAAACTAAATATGTTGGATATTACAATATATGTTGGATAACTATCTTAACCTATATTTTAACAAGAACAGTCAGGTTATTTCTTTTATATTATTCACAAACCAGAACATCCTTAATACCAGTTTCCAGTAGCAAGCTATTTTTTTTATATACATATCGTAGACGCCTCAACATAGCATGTCTTTATAACAGATGCCACCCGCTGATTAAAAACACCTCGAAAGAATGTAATAAACGGAAAAAGCAGTGGAGGGGGACAAAAGCGCAGAGCTGGGTCAGCAATTTTTTGTGCAATAGAGATTGTCGGCCGATGTACTCCATAAACTACACTGGATAACAAGTAATTTGACCTTAGCATCGACCTTCATTTATTGATGTTTTATTTAGAATTGTACCTTTTTTATACGCCCATATTTTCATGCGAACGTATATTGCCGTTGTCCCTATCCGTCCGTCCGTCCAAACTTGTTTGTAAACACTATACAGGTCACAATTTTTATCCGATTTCGATGAAACTTGAAATATAGGTTTATCACTATAAGATCCCGGTTCCTTTCGATATTGGCATATATCGGATCGTTACTTCATGGATTATATGAAAAATCGCCATTTTTAGTTTGTGGTCCCACTGGGGGTCACAATAAAATTATTATCCGATTTAAAAAAAACGTTTGATTATATCCCTTTGAGACCCAGCGTCCACAAATGTGGACATTTTTTAAAACGTATTCGGGATAAGTTAAATTATTGTATGGGCATTTAAATAGTATTAGTGGTCTGACATAAGATTTGGCGAGTTATCTGTCCCAGTTTTTTTATTATCCAGTCTTGTTGTCAAATCCAAGATGGCTGCCTCCATGAGGCAATTTGCTTATTTTTCGAAGACAGGTGGTTATAGTTAATAATTTTTAAATTACCCTTTATGATGTCATTTGTTTGGTGGAAATCGATTTATTACAAGAAAGGGCTCGCAACTACACCAACAGATTATACCTTTTTATGATTTACCTCAAATAAGAGGTTTCTAAAATTAATGTCCACATTTGTGGACATCAGGACTAGATTAAAGATAAATTTGGGTTTGTGATTTTATGACAACAATAATTTGGCTTGATTTTAACTAGTTTTTTGGTTCAAATATATTTAGCAACTAATTGAACACGTTTCTAATACTATCCGAACCACTAGACACTTTTATTGGTCTCTGTTCTACTCATTGAGCCGCCATTTTCGATCAAACGAAGACCCGGTGTCCACATATGTGGACATGTCATATTTCCATGGCAACCGCAATTATTGTTAAAAAAGCTCCAGATTCTCGTTAGTTAGGTATATAAGGGGCTAGTATCTAAATATCCTTCAAATATCATTGTTTTTCCTTGCTCGGGTCTCAAAGGGATATCACCGTTACACCGTAATGAAGGTTAAGATCGAATTTCGGAATATCGGACCAAAACTGCCGGACAAAATGGCCGCCACTTGTACGTGAATGGTGTAAAAAATATGGTATATCAAGGTTGTGGACGTAGAGGTCTGATGTTGATTTAACTTTAAATTCATGATTATAACCTAAAGATCTTCGTATCCTTTCGATATTTGCGGATATTGGATCGTAACTTTCTGATATGCCCCCGATTACACGAAAAATCGCGCCTATTTTAGCTTGTGGTCCCTCGGGAGGTCACAATTATTATCCGATTTAAAAGAAAAACGTTTGACCGTAATGAAGGTGGAGTTCGAATTTCGTGAAAATCTGATCAAAACTGTCCGCCACTTGTACGTAAATATTGTAAAAAATGGTATATGAAGGTTGTGGACCCTGTAGAGGTCACAATTTTAATGTAACTTGAAATGAATGTTTAAAACCCAAAGAACTTGGTTCCATTCGATATTTGCGCATATCGATTTGTAAATTCATAAATTATGGCCCTTGATTGTAAGAAAAATCACTTTCTTTTTAGCTTGTTCTCTATCCAACTCTATGTGGGCGTATCCTGCCTGGCAGCCCCTAGTTTTATACCGGTTAGAAACATAGTAATTTTTTTTAGTGGAGGTTAAACCCCACTTTTCTCTCTCTATATATATATAATATATTAGTTTACAGACAAATTTTTAAACCCTTACCAATAGTTTTTACAAAATAACTGTTAAAGAGTCTGTGAATCAAAATGTGATGCATAATGCAAGGTTTGCTTTTCTTTCTGAATTACTAGTGTTGGTCGAGAAAGTTCCTTGGGATATTTCAGCTGTGTTTTCTCATTTTGGGATATTCCAGCTGTGTTTTCCCTAGTTAATTGATAAAACGAACAGTGTCGAACAGTCTAACAAGGAAAGCATCTAGTCTTTCAGATGACTCAAAATATCCACCTGGTGTCCTATGGAGGGGGATCCTCGCCAAAACTCTCAATTTGTGAAAATACATTTGTCGATTTGTGAAAGTACATTTGTCGATTCGTGAAAGTACATTTGTTAATTTGTCAAAATGCAAAATACATTTGTCGAACCTACAAAGTACAAATTTTGAAATAACACAGCTTAACTTTATAGTTTCAAGATATGTAATTTCAACATTTGTATTTTCAAGAGATGTAATTTCAACATTTGCAGTTTCACCATTTGTTGTTTCAACAATTTGTATTAACGACACTTGCATTAACGAGCCTTGCATTAGCAAAGCATGCATTAGCGAACTATGACCATATTTGGGTTATTGTATGGTATGGAAGCCTATTGCGGCCATTTCAGAATCTCGACAATTAAATAGTCCAAAATAATTTTAATCTCTTCTGGCAAAGATAGTACATGTATTAGTATTGTATTCTGTAATCGATTTTAAGTCTTCAATCAAATCTTTCTTTGCTCTCCAACTTCAACAACGTTCATCGGATATTTTGATGCGTGGTCTTGTCGGTACTTTTGTTTGGGGAATCTGACAAGGGACAACGTATAGTCGATCAAATGGGATTAAAAATAACGATGTCAACTGCTTGTCAGTGGTATAGGGCGGAAGGCCTGGCAAGGGACAACGCATACCCGTTCGAATGTTATAGATAAAAAAAACTAGGTTCCTTGTCCGGAATCAAAATGAAGTGGAGCCTACGGTGGCTCAGTGAGTAGGACGTTTGCTCTCTAGCTTCATCGAACTGCATCGGAATTTATCTTGAGATATCTTCCCTTTTCCGTTGTGTAGATGGAGGACGGAGGGTCTGGCAACGGATAACGTGTAGTGCGGATGGGACAAATAACGGGGCCCCGTGTAAACATTGGTTCCGATTCGCCGCTTGAACGTGACAATGATTAGGGTCGTCTGTCCAACCGAGGGGGTGAACCTCTCTCTCTCTCTTTCTTTCTCTTTTTCGCACACATTGACGTCCACGTACAAGAACCCTTTACCGTGGGAATTCGAAATAAGAGTAGGCCCTCGTAGCACACTGCTTGACGTACATTATTAGCTTTCGTTAGCTCAGTTGGAGAAGAATGGTTAACGCGTTCGCAATTGATCATAAGGACTGTCATTGAATCAACTGGCGCGGTATCGATTCGCCGCTTGTACGTGACAAGGTGTAGATCGACTGTCCATTCCGTGGGTTTTCTCTTGGTCCTTCAGTTTCCTCCTACTGTTAAAGACCCTTTACCTTTAGGTATTTATCTTCGCCCACTACGCTGATATCAATAACGGAAGTTGCTGAAATTCAATAGGAGTCTTTGTTTTACTAATTTAAATGATGCATATACATTTCATACGAGAGAGAGAGAGAGAAAGAGGGAGAGAAAGAGAGAGAAATGAGGTTAAACGTCCACTCATCACAACTAGGTCATATCGGGACTAACATATGGTTTAATTTTATTTCAATAATTCACTTACGCGTAGGGGTCTTTAGCAGTGGGAGGAAACCGGAATGTCCATAGGAAACCAACGAGGATGAGAAGGCTCCCCTATTTCCATGTCACATACACTCACACTAGGGCTCGATACCACTGCCACAACCATGGGTGACCGGTCAGCTACAGGTCGAAGCGCGGCACTCTAGACCACTAGGTCATCCCAACCCCCCACATTTCATAAGGAGCGTCCACAAGATGCAACAACGTGAAACAATGGCCATAACTCCAGAAGAAATTAACAGAAGTTATTGAAATTAAAAAGGCTTCTTCATCTCACTAATATAAGCATCATATTTCAATTTAAAAACAAATGATAAATGTAGTCTGTAGAGTGTTCACAAGAAATTGCGGATGACGGGTGGACTGATTGACAGACGGGCGGACGGACGGGTCGAGGGCAATATACGACCACATTCCCATGCTGGCGTATACAAAACACGACTACGTGAATGTATGCCTGCGGCGAGAAGTCGAGATTCTAAAATGGCCACAATAGTAGGCTTCCATACCATACATCAACCCAAATATGGTCATAGTTCGCTAATGCAAGGCTCGTTAATGCAAGTGTCGTTAATACAACTGTTGAAACTACAAATGTTGAAACTACAAATGTTGAAACTGCAAATGTTGAAATTACATCTCTTGAAACTATAAAGTTAAGCTGTGTTATTTCAAAATTTGTACTTTGTAGGTTCGACAAATGTATTTTGCATTTTGACAAATTAACAAATGTACTTTCACAAATCGACAAATGTACTTTGTATTTTGACAAATTAACAAATGTACTTTCACAAATCGACAAATGTATTTTAACAAATTGAGAGTTTTGGCGAGGATCCCCCTCCATAGTGTCCATGCAAAATTTCTCTCATAAATAGCTCACTTTATGGTTTATACCGGTTTTCATTATTTCAGTCGATGCAGAACAGAAGGAACAAAAACCTATTTCATTTTAAAAAATTTAGGTGTACTAAAACATAAATTAAAATCCACTTTTTATTTGATATATTTAATATACACCATCTCGCATTATACAATATAATACAGTATACAATATAATACAGTATACAATATAATACAGTATACAATATAATACATTATACATTTTTAACAATTCAGTATGGAATGTGACCAGATGTAAAATTTGGACGGATATGTTCTTAAAAAGAAATAAACCTTTGGAGGAAAAAAAGTGTAAGGTCTGAAATTCTTTTAATATTTTATTTGGTAATTTTCACTAGTGAAATACATTATCAAAGGATGTACTATTAACCGTTGTAACACGACATTTTGACAATTTTATGCTTACAGTCAAAAGTTCTTGACATTTAGGTCATTATTTCTGAATAAAAAACCTTTGTATTAAATTATCAAGCTTATACAATTAACATTTAAATATGCACTGAACTGAATCAGAAATAGATTTATTTCAGTGAGATCGTTACTGTAGAATAAAATATTTCTTTCAAATGATTTAATAAATATTGATATGACAAATAAATTCACAAACATTTCACTTCTTTTAGGATTATAGAGGTCAGGGGCCTGTTTTACGAAATTTTAACCAAGATAAAATCCAAATTTTAGAAATTTAACGCATAATATTATATTGATTTTAGTGTTCAACCAATCTACTAAAATTTGGATTTTATCTTTAGTTAAGATTTCGTGCAAGAGGGCCCTGATATATACAAATGACAATAATAAATAATGAAAATAAATAAATAAATAGGCCAATATAAATTCAAATATACTGGTTCTCAGATACTACCAGTTAATAAATCTTAGTCTTAAGAATTTACTCAACTTTCAATCACTGTTTATGTGTAATATCTTTAACAGAAACACAAAACTTTGCACATAGTTTGTTATTGATGTATTTGATACATTAAACAAAAGTGTTTTAAAGGGTTATATATTTTAGTTAAAATAAAGGTGAATAATTCAAAGTAAATTCCTAACTTAAAGTCTGAAAGTATTAAAATTGAAAAAAAATAAAGAACTTTATGGCTTACTGTACATTAATACTTCCTACAATATATAGTAAATGTTACGGTTGAGTTACCATAGTGACTCCATTATGAAATATAAGTAAATATGTAACTCAGATAATTGTCATTAACAACAATCATATGACACTAGACAATGGTCAGTTGACATAAACTATCTTGTGCTACTTTTAAATCTATTATATGAGCTTTAATTTTTCATTTGGTAATAAACATACATTATTAATTTAGAACTTTTTTTATTGACTGTAGAAGTAAATTTTTGAACTTTTATTTTGCATTCAGTAATAAACATTAATTTACATCTTTTTTTTTAGTGATTGTGAAAGTAAATTTTTGTTCTACATAAATAACTAATGATTTTATAAATATTAAATCTTGAATCGTAATATTTGTGATAAGTCGTTAAGTCTCGGCTGTCAGGTGATTCTTTAAAGGGACAGTACCACTTTTGCTGGCTTGACAGCTCCAGAAAATAAATAATAGCCTTATTCAAAGTATAAGATGTTTAAGTGTCTAACCTGTTGTAAAAATTATCCATTACATCCTATTTTACTTGTTCAGAGGGTTCGAAAATATCTTTAAATCCAAGTCACATTTGAAAAGGTTTTCCAAATCATACAGTTGAATTATTCCAATTTTTTAAATTAGGTATGTTAAGATGAAATTTGTATCACCAATTAATTGAAATATTGTAAAATAGTACAATTTGTTGAGCAGAATAAAGATTGGGAAATATTATTCAGTTACAACACGGGTGTTATTTGGCCTTTAAGTCTCAGCTGTCAAAATGAAAACAAACAATAAGAACCATCCACATAATATTGAGTTTTCTGAGAACCAGTATGTTTTTTTGTATGGCCTAAATAAGTAATATGTATCTCAAGTTTAGAATGGACCATGACATAATGGACATGAATGTTTTGTGCGTATTTCTTTCTCGGCGGCTCTGTGTTTACAATGGCTACACATCCAGAATTCATTTTCTAAGATGGGTCGTCCCGTCACAATACATGTAGGAAATTTAGAATCACAGCTCGTACATAATGTAGACCTGAAAAAAGTTCAAAACACATCTCAATAAAACGGAATAACACTGAATAAAATTAGTAAATATTCCATTGCAAACAAAAAACAAGGCAAATTCCATTAGCTTCAATTGACATTACAATTTAATGGAGTTTAACATTCTACTGTTCCGCTCAGACTGCTCTAATGCAGACAGGCATACTTCATACAGTGTCCTATGAGGAAAATTTTGCCAAGACAGAAGTACTTGGGGCCTACTCCTATATCAAATTTCAACTGCCAAGGGTTCTTGTGTGTGTAAGCCAAATATGTACACAGGATCTCAGTTTCCATCCCATTCAAACAACTATAAATATGCCGTCCCTTGTCAAATCCTCTTGGCATCATTAAATCTCTGTATGTCACTGGAATGTGCACTAGAAAAGTATTCATTTAATTTATACACAGGTTAACTAACTTGGAGAGAACTTATATAGGCCATTGTCTGTTGTTCAATCCATTTCAGTTTATTGAAAAAAATATTGTTTAAACTAACTAACTTACCAATCAGGCATAGGTGAAGCACAGTTAGGACATTCTACTTTATTATTTCTAGTATCTTTAGGACTGTGACTGAAAAAAATTACAACAAGACCTTAAAGGGACAGTCAAAAATAAAAGTCTGAGAATGTATGAAAATAAAACGCCAAAATATAGGGAAATGGTGTATATACCTTGTCTCAAAATTTCAACTCAAAATATTGAGTCATTTGGACGTGAACGCCAAAATTGCTTATCCAGACACGTAACCCTTTTAAGATTGATGGTCAATTTTTCATTTGGTGACCTTATAGTCGATTAACGTTTCTTGAGAGGTCTATACAGTGAATGACCCATGTACTGTACTTGATAACAAAAGGTAAATTTTACCTACATATTATTTTTATAGAAAATAGTCTGGTTTTATCCAGATACTGTATGATACAAAGGTCTCCATTTCCAGATGCAGACTGTCAGGTTTAAGTTATTTACAAGCGTATCACAAAAATCGGGTTAGGTGATCGGCCTTAGATAATGGGTTTTAAATGATTTTAACACAAAATTAAGCAGTTTTATTCCCCAAAAAGTTATCGGGATTGGCCCTTTAATGTTTAAATATCATATCATTGCCGACGACAGTGGAGTCAAAATGGTTGTATCTGCGTTTTAACCAATTTGAGAGCCAAAATTTGAACTCATAATACTGTGTTTGCAAAATGTTGTATTTCTTAAGTTTTCCTTAAATAAACCCTTCCAGGTTGAGTCCAGTACGTTATGTTATAGCAGGGGTAGAAACTAACCTAAAATGGTCACTAGCCATTTGGGCTAGTAGCTTTCAGATCTTAATAGCCCAGCCAACATTCTACTAGCCCAGAAAGAAACTGTTGTTTTGTTTATCATTAATCAATCAAAAACACCAAAATACATGACGACATATATTAAAATTCAATTTGGCTCATTTCATTTCATATTTTTATAAATTCAGTTGTGAGATAAAAAATAATATGATGTAATGTCCTTAAAATTTAATATCATACGACATAAGTCCATAAGTTGTCACTCGAGTGATGAAGTTATGTATAGCAGAGCACGTGTATTTACGACTACGAGCATCTTCATTGTCGTAATATATCGCTGTTATAAAACCTTTTAACATCCATGTTCTTCGCACAATTGCTTCATCGTGTGTCAACAATTATGTTGCCGGTAGGCGATTTATGATAATTAACCTGAAATATGACTGAAAAGTTATTTAATTATATCGACTTTCGCTTCACAATTCTTCGAGGTGTAAACTGTAAACAGAGGCTGTTCCGTAAGCCTCCCTCGTTATCATACAATTTCAACCAATCAGCAAGCTCGCTTGCTCAGATTTCATACCGGTAGTGCGAAAAGAAGCCAAAGATTAAAAAACCGTAAATAATAATGGCAACGATTTTCGGAAATTAGTTTCATGACAGTATAGATCGTGTTCAGTTATGATGACAGTGTTCATTACGTACAAATTATCAATTATTAGAACTACCAAATCATCAGGTCGCCACACGGGCTAATTAATTTTGAATTTCATTCGCCCGTACCGTCTTTTACCCGCCATGGGCGAGCGGGCAACGTTAGTTTCTATCCCTGTTATAGTATCTGAGCCACAACTGACGACATGACTGACACGTGGTTACCTTCAAAATGGCTAAATAACAGAATCCTGGTGGCTACGACTCAAGCCAGTAGTAGGTGGGCTTATGTTGCTTGCGACTAGAGACAACTAGTTGTCTCCAGTCATAGGAGTAGAACATGTGCGACTCAGAGAAACTGGAAACAACTTGACGGCGACTGGTTTAGGTCCGACTCACACCTGTTGTAAGAGCACTCAGGTCACCCAAGTAATCGCGATTGATCAGTTTCACTTGATCGTAGACCAGTCGCTGAATTTTAGTCGCCATCAGATAGATCACTTCGTAGGGCGACATAAGCTAGGCTTAATAAAAGGAACTAGTTTGTCGTTGCCATATCTTGGTATGTGCAGACCTAGTGTATGCATTCTTCCATATTCCTGAAGCAACGGCCCGAGAAATCCCTCTCTGGCCATTGCTGGATTCGCTTCGGATTCTTGACATTTAAGTAAATGTGTCTATTCTTCTCGTTCAATCAAATCTACTACTTACGTACAGTAACATGACATTCCGTCGTTTAATCTTGGGTCTTCCTTAATATTTTGGACAAAGATTTAAGTTATTAAAAACGTTGAAAGTCTGTTCGTTGCCATACTTTACGTCAATACCGATAGCCTCGTTTGTCATGCAATTAGTTTTGCTGCAATATCCTGCTATGCGCTGGTTAATATAGCATAAAAAAACCGTGCAGCCATGACGTAACGTTGCGTAAACACAGTTGTCCTAATTAAACGTCTTGTTTTAAAGGTAATACCTTTGTAACGAATTCAGTGATTGGTCAGTAATAGGACCACTGGCCAGTCATAATTAGTGACAATAATACCCACTCAGTCCAGCAGGGAGTAGTCAGATTAGCTCTAATCAAACGGAACACTGCGAGGAGGATGGCATTCTTCTGGCTTATCTGCGATATAACTGGTGTGAAAACAGACGTGAAACCCCCGGGTACTACTACTTCTGGTGGGCCTGGTGATTCAATCAATGATAATAACTATATACAGAATACTTACTGTGTAAATATTTCTAAAGCTAGTTCAGAATAAAGTTGTTTTTGTTCTGGAGATATTGTATCAATAGATTCTAATTTTATAAAAGCTTTTGAACATGTTCCAAATCCTTTATTAGCTGTAGATACCAACGCTAAAATGAAAAAAAAACAAACCAACATCTGAACACATTGTTGTCAATAGTTCAGCTAGATAGTTTAGAGACCAACATTTGGTAATTCTTTTTTTCTATGGTCCTTTGTAATGCAGGATACTATAATTTTGCTGGAACAGCAGCGTTTGATTCTTTCTCCATCAAACTCAAACCGTCTATAAATATATTCACAGGGTACCAGCCTTGAATTATCCCAATGCTTCTTGGACCCGGATATTTAATGTGGTCAAAACAATTACTAATACCCCCCCCCCCCCCCGATTGTTATTTGTAACTTTATGACAATATCTAATCTTTCATGGCTCTATTTATTCTGAGAGAGCGGGAGAGAGAGAGGAAGGTCATTAATTCTCTTGCACATAGCAGTGAGAGAGAGGAAGCCGGGAGAACTGGAGAAAACCCACAAGGTTGGACAGGCGACCCTACTCCTTGTCATGTACAACTAGGGAATCAAAACCACTTCACTTGACTCAATGACAGACCTTATGATGCAACGCACACACATTAACCATTTGCCCCACCCCATTTTTTCAGATATCAACTTTTATAATATTCTGATTTGTATTACTAACCTAACAAAGAGTATATATCCAGTGGATCGATGATATCCTCAAAATCTCGTAAATGTAGAGCAGTTCTCATAGCAGCATCAACATAACCTGGTGAAAAAAATAATTACAATCAATTTTAGCAGTAAAAATTGAAAGCACACTGGCTATATTGGCACTGCAGAGGTAAAGTTGTTTTTTTGGGTTTTTTTTTCCTATGCAGAGTTTCAAATACATGGCATCCAAGTCATAAGTCCTTTATGTCTCCTATCCTTACAATTACAAAAGTCCTTTTTGTGAAAGCAGGGGCAATTGTTATGGCGAGTCGTAAAAATAGTCCCCAGGCTATTGTTACGACGATGTTTTCAAAGCCTTCCATCGGACAAGTTAAAAACTGAAAAGTCGTAAAAATAGTCCTAACACTAACCCTTTCTTCTCTTATTTGCTGCCTTCAGTACAGAAAACATTGAGAATACAGCTTCTTTTTCAAAGCTGGTTTTGGGGAGATTGGCAGCAATTTTGGAATTCGTTCTAAACTTTGCTCAATCTTGTAGTAACAATAGCCACTCTGTTTTGTTAAATTCGGATTCTAAAGAAAAAGGTTCTATTTGATTACGTTTTTTTTCATAGTTTAAGGGCTGAAAGATACTAAGAGCATCAAGATAAATGAGGAAATTACAGTAGAGGCAATGGAGGGAGAGAGAGAGAGAGAGGAAGAAATGGGGTTTAACGTCCACTCAACACAACTAGGTCATTTCTGGACTAACATATGGTTTAATTTCATTTCAGTAATTTGCTTGCGCGTAGGGGTCTTTAGCAGGGGGAGGAAACCGAAGTGCCCAGAGGAAACCCACGAGGTTGAGAAGGCACCCCTAATCTCCATGCCACATACACTCACACCAGGGCTCGAAACCACAGCCACAAGCCAGAGGTGGCCAACCAGCTAGAGGTCGAAGTGCGGCACTCTAACTAGACCACTGGGCCATCCCAACCCCCACTTATCAAAATAAACTGAATGTGATAGCATTATGATAATAAATGTTTTTGATATGTTTTTTATTGGGGAGCACTGTAACACTAGCTGTATTTTGGTGACATTTTTAACCATCAGTTAAATTCCATTATCCAAGTAATAAGAACCAATTTTAATAATCCCCTGCTTTCGAAAGGCAGGGGACAATAATCCATCCAAAAGCATGCTCAAGGCGCAATGAGACAACATTTATATACACAGTGAATAGAAAGTTTAATTCTCGTAGCATTCTCAAAATAAGTGAGTCTTCAGATGTGATTTAAAAGTAGTCTAAGTTTGACTGTTTCGGATTTTCAGTGGTAAATCATTCCACAATTTAGGTGCAACTAGACTAAAATATATGTCACAAAATGTTTCAGTTTTGAGTGTGGAATTTAAATGTGGTATAATTTTCTGTGGTATAATTTATTTTGGAGGTGAGTATATATGACAAGTAATGGGTACATTACCCGGTTTGAGTGATTATTCTGTCAAATTAAGTATTTTTATATTATATATGACATTCTCCAATGTATATTACCTTCATGTAACTGTTTTTGTGCCATGATATAAAAATGATACGCCTCGGCGCCTCTCCATACATTATCTATAATCTTTGTATCGTTCATACTAACATCTTCTTCTAGAAAACCTGCTAATGCTGTCGCAGCCTATAACAGAGATAGAAATTGGGTTTAACGTCCACTAAACACAAAATAGGTCATTATGGGACTAACACATGGTTTAATTTTATTTTAATAATTCACTTGCAGGTCTTTAGCAGTGTGGCGAAACCAGAGGACCAAGAGATAACCCACGAGGTTGGACAGGCGACCCTACTCCTTGTCACTTACAATCAGTGAATTAAAACCATGACAGTTGACTCAAAGACAGACCTTATGATATAGCGTGCACATGCTAACCATTCTGTCTCAAGACTGTCTGGAAAATTCCCTATATATCTTCTCATTCACAAAAGCTATATAAAGTAAGGACTAAGTCTCTTGATGAAGTCATATTTGTCGGTCATGACTGACAGGCAGTGATATTGACTTGCTGGAGGAACTTGCCTGTCAGTCATGAAATTTGAACTTTAAAGAATATAACTTTAAAACACAACAAATACAGTTAATTCATAGTTTTAATGTGTAAAATAATGTTAAAAATCATCATATCTTTTGAGAAAACATTTTGCTAATCCGAGGTAAATAAAATGCATCAAAAGTTGAAACCCTTGGAAATTATTGAAAGGCCTGGTAACCAAGCCAAGTGAACTATCATAATTGTATGCAACATACCTCAATCTGTTTAAAATACAGATCTATATTTTGTTTCGTTTTTTTATACTTTTGATGGCCTACAGTACATGAAAATCTGAAAAGTTGTACTGGAAGGCGGTGTCAGGGGTTGTACCAGTGTCTTTTAACCCTATGACATCAGACAATTGATTTCTAGAGGTTAACCCACAGTTCCCTGCATGGCCTGCCAAGCGGTCACCATAACAGACTGTTTTATTGGCTAATCCCTCACTTCAAACAAAACGCAGGCAAAATAACAACTCTTCTAAGGTCCTAGTGTAGTAAAAGACAATAAAAATTTTTTTTTGAACAATAAAAAAATGAAACGAAATAGGATCTGTGTTTATAACATACCTCAGCCTTCCTTCCTTTTGATTTATTTCTAGATGTTAGTTTCATGGCTTCATGATATTGTTCTACCATTAGACCAGCCAATACGTACAGTTTCTTCATCATTAATGGTTTACTACGCTGTTTACCCTGTTCTTCAGCCATCTATAAAAAAAAACAATAAATTACATCTGTTTTGTTGTTGATCAAAATAAAAACTAGATATATACAATGTGCAAGTTTTATTCTTTGAAATTCCTTCATTAACCCTTTCGTTTAGTTTTATGAAAATATTTTAAAGATGGAATACCACTCCCTGTTGAACTGGGTTTTGTGACTTCTTTGAAAATCCTGTTTAAAAGTCATCTTTTTTTAGTTAAAATAAAGACATATGTCTTGTATTTGTTCTACAGTATAAATATCACATACTGTGACAGATATAAAATAATTTCTCACACATCAATACAGACCCAATAAGCGACTATCAACAGATTTGTAAACAAAGTTGTCATAACAGATCCAGGTCCAAAATATAAACATTGTTATCTGTCAAAATGCAACAAAATAATTTTATATTTGGTTTTGCAGACAGAATATACTTTAAATTAGACTGCCAGTCGTGTCAGGACACAGAACTAGTATTGTCATTAAATAGGTCACCAAGCAGGTCTTGCTTGTACCCCATTGACAATCCCTCATGCGCACTCATTTAGTTCTTCATTCTTGAAGACGTTGGTATTTCTACTGACGAAATATTTGATAAATCCATGGATATTAATAATATTATATTCTATTAATTATTGTATATCAACTTGTCTGAATATCAAATGCATCATTTTGAATTAGTCAAAATTGATCCCATCAAACGGTCTGTAATTGGTTTGTGGTACCTGTTTCTATTCATTAAAAGTCTCTCATTAAAGATAAAGAGCTGGCAGTTCTCAGTATAATAGTTAAAAACTAGATAATGTAAAGGAAATTTTCTGAAAATTTAATTCAAATTGATCGACTTTGAACCGAGATTTAAGCAGTTGAAGTTTCCGCCTAGACTTGATCATCATTACTAAAGTCAGTGCGATCAACAGCATAGTCTCAAATATCCAATTAATCATTAAATCCTGAAGGAAAGTTATGCAGTAAATCGGCTCATAATCCACTAAAGATCGTAAGCTAGCAATGCCTGTGAGAGTTGATTATGGTCTAGATAGGTTAATTAATGTTTAATGGATAATTTAGATAACATTTCAGGCCTAAATAAAAAAAATGACCTGCAATATATAGAACGACACTGAAAACAGTTAACAGCTCTTCTCGGCCAAGTATTTCCATACCACCTTTCGCAAAAAAATAATAATAATAAACATCACCCTATATGGCAATATGTGCCTACTTATTTTACATTGTCTAAATTATTCTTACCTTATATAATATTTTAGCAGCTTCCATAAAATGTCCAGCCTTTCTGTACAGCTCAATAGCGTTGATTTGTTTATTTTTCTCAAGTAAATGTTGGGCATATTTAGCCAGCAGTGTATCAATTTCTCGTACATTGTGAGTTTTAGCTAAATCTATAGCTGTATTCCACTGGTTCAACTGTACACAGCAATCAATGGCTTCCTTTATTTTATTACACTGGAAAAACAAGAAAAACAACATTTGATCTCAAACAGTGGGGTATAATACCTTTTCAGTGATGTTCAAAAGATTTCTAGTTTTTAACCAGAATAGTGGCTTGTTTGTTTACCATGAGGTTTTATCTTGATTTTCCAGTCTTGATTCCTCTTGCAAGTGTTGCAGTACTGAGGACCTGGCAAGGAAAAACAGCTAGTTGATGGGATAGGACAGAAAACAAAGATCCTGTCTATACCACTGGCAGATCAACTGAGAATTGGAAATCAAAATAGTAGGCTGTAGCACTCTGGTTCTACTCACATGCTTTCTTTTTCTTTTTGACCTTTTTTATGGTTAGATTTTTGGTTGATATGGGAGAAGGGGTAAAAATTGGATAGAAAAAATATAATTCAAAATAATAATGTTACCTTTCGGTAAGAATTAACAGCTTGATCACACATTCCAACACTTAAAAACATCTTAGCTATATCCTACAATACAAAATATAATATAAATATCTTAGCTATATCCTACAATACAAAATATAATATCATAAATATCTTAGATATATATCCTACAATACAAAATCTTAGCTTCATCCTACAACACAAAATATCAAATCATAATTTATCTGGCCCCAAGTTCACAAAGCATTCTCAGACTTAAGTTGAGAATTTGCTCGACTTTCAATCATTTTTTTAATGAGAAATATCTTTGATATCAGAAATACAAAAGTTTGCACATAGTTTCTTATTGATGTATTTCATACATTAAAACAACAAAAGTGTTATAAAGAGCTATATTTTACTTAAAATAAGGTTAACAAGTTTGAGTAAATTCTCAACTTAAGTCTGAGAATGCTTTGTGAACACGGGGCCAGTTCTAAATAAACCATCCTCAGAAATGGTAAATAATTAGACAAGTTAGAAACTGTACCAGACTAACATAAGGTAACAGATAAAGAGACCGACAGTAACAAGTACACCCTGTCTTGTTATTTGGATTGGACAAAAAAATCCATGGTCTACCTAGGTATATTTGCATACACATAAAAAAGAACCCTTGACAGTTGAATAATAAGAACAGTTGGATGAAAAATCACCCTTCACACCAATTAGCAATGCACACATAGAAATAAAATTTATTACATGTTAAAATGATTTATTGCATTGACAATTTAAACCAAGATCCAATACATTTCAGGGCGAAACATTCAAATCTCTAAGTTGGCTATACCAGGTCACCTGTATAACTTTAATTACCAGGAATAAATATAGCTTTACCAGGAATACAGAAGCCTAAATAAATATATACTTACTGGTAATAATTTATGATTTTCTGGTAAAGAATCGACCATGGCCTCCAGACCTTGATAATCTTCTAACATATAATAACATTCAGCTAATCTTTCTTGGTTTCTACCACGTAGATAATACTTCACAGCTTCTGGCCTATACATCAATACAGAGATTACATAATAATTATGGTTTGTATCTAAAACTCTTTCTTTTTAAAAGCCTATGTTTATAAACTTTATCTCACATGCATCCAGAACCTTGTATATGTATTTCTAACAAATCAGAGAGAGTGAGAGAAATGGGTTTTAACGTCCACTCAACACAAACTAGGTAATTTCGGGACTAACATATGGTTTAATTTTATTTCAATAATTCGCTTGCGCATAGGGGTCTTTAGCAGTTGGAGGAAACCGAAGGACCTGGAGAAAACCCACGAGGGTCAACAGGCGATCCTACTCCTTGTCATTTACAACCGGGGATTCGAAACCACTCCAGTTGACTCAATGACAGGCTTCATGATACAGCATGCACGTGCTAACCATTCAACCCCGTCAGAGAGACAGTATCGGGGTTCAATGTCCAATCAACACAGACTAACATAAGGTGAGTTTTTACTTTTAATAGGGTTCTTATACAGTGGGAAGAAACAGATGGACACAGAAACGGCCTACATGGTTAGGCAGACAAACCTAGTCTTTATCATGTACGACATGCTTTAGATGGAAATCATGTCAATCGACTTAATAACAGGAGTGAAATGAAATGGGGTTTAATGTCCTACTCCTAAAATGGGCTAATGAAGACATGCATACGCCATACAGTGTTCTATGAGGGAAATTTTGGTCTGGCAGCCGCACTACGACCTAATCTTAAATCGAACCCCAACTTCCAAGGAAATCTTTTACGTGCAAGGGATCTGAACAACTAGACATCTGCATCACTGTAAAGGGGAAACAACGCCGGAAAATCTGGATGAACTTTCTCGGCCAATGCAGGATCGAACAGGACCTCCAGGCTCGCGAGTCAGCGCCTAACCCACTTGGTCCCCTGACTCAATAACAAACCTTATTAGCTAAAGTGCATAATGTTAGAACCACTACTTTACATCTTGAGTTGAAAAAAAAAGTCTGACATTTACCATTTTTGAATGTCTGCATATTGATCGCCGATAGCATTACAGGCCTCCTCCATTTGTAAATCATCTCCACCTCCCCCAGTTGTTAACATCTGATGTACTCTCATCCAATCACCTAGTTTCTTTCTCATACCAATGGCTAGATCTCTGTTTAAAAAGTCAATAGAATTAACATTCAATTTACACCTTTCATTTTAAAAAGTCTAATAAACTATTTTGAGATTTACAATTAAAATAAATTTTTCAGGTATTGAAGAAAATTTATCAACTAGATACTAGATATTGCCACGCATTAACAAAACAATTGCTGACGGGCGGGGGGACATGGGGATGACAAAAGTTTGTATGCGGCAGAGGCAAATTATCTATTTAAAAATATAATGAATTTTAGCCAATCTAACATACTTTAGTACTATTATACATTTTCAAAATACAATTACTTTATAGCCAAGCCTGGAAATAAGGCACTTGTCAGTGACAATGTCAGTCACAAAACCTCTGGTGTGTGTCATTTTGTCAGGCACTGATTTGTCTTTTTTTATGATATTAATATTATTAATACATGTCCAACACTAATTTGAAAATGTCAGGTACTATTTCATTAATGGCTGACATTTTGTCAGGTACATCTAAAAAACGTTATTTTCAGCCCTGTTTATAGCCTTGTGTTTTTAGCCATGATATTGAATTCCTTTTTGGAATTAAAGATTAAATTAATTATTTTTACCTTCGGTCCATTTCGATATAAGTTTTTTCGGCTTCTTCGTATCTTCCAAAATATGCTGCAACTTCAGCTTTCTTTAAATTCTCATTCTAGAAAAAAACAAAAAGTTTTGAGTAAAAATGGGTTCGAGTATAATGGGTTCGATCATGACATCACACTACAGCAGTGAGTCTCAAATTTGTCAATTAAGCATTATCACTGGTTTGCGATTTACTCAGAAGATATTTAATAAAGTCCTGCTTTGTTCGAAAAGCGGAGGACAACAAAAACAGATAAAGTTCAAAATACCTGTAAATTTCCGATTTTCTTAACAAATTCTATAGCTGGGTAGTCTTTGCATTTTACAAATGCTGTTTCTGCTACATTTAGTTCTAAAGCTTCTAGTGCTGCCTTGGCTAATAGTCTCCTACAAACACAAAATATCTAGATTTAATTAAATATTCTGCTTCTCAGATAATCCTTCAAAAAATGGTGATCAGGGAAGGAAGTTTTTATTTTTATGTTTTTATTTTGTAAAGGTTACTGTGGCTAAGCATCAAATTTAATCAAGGCTCAACATTTAAGCATCATGGATCGAGGCACATTGGCTAAGTGGGTAAAACACTGGCTTGCTAGTCTGGAGGTCGGGTGTTCAATCCTTGCATTGACCAAGAAAGTTGATTGAGATTTTCCGGCAGGTTTTCCCTTTGTCAGTGATGCAGGATGGAGGGCCTGACAAGAACAGCTGTTTAGTCATTCCGAAGTGGCGCAAAACTGAGGTCCTGTCTACACATTGGCGTGCACATAAAACAAACCTTGACAGTTGGAATAAGAGTAGGCCATAGCGCCGCTGTCCGGGGAAAATTTCACTCACAAGTTTAGTGTAACACCCCAGGATCCAAGGATTCAAATATAACATGGATGGTGGTGCCTAAAATCCCAAGATCACCAAATCCAACAGTTTAAATAAACAGTTGTTCATCAATAATCAGGGGGGTTGGAAGGCCGAATGGTTAGCATGTGCGCGCTGTATTGTAAAGTCTGTTATTGAGTCAACTGGCGTGGTTTCGAATTCCAAGTTGTACGTGGCAAGAATTTGGTCGCCTGTCCAACCTCGTGGGTTTTCTCCTGGACTTCTGGTTTCCTCCAACTGCTAATTTAAGACCCCTAAGCCATATGATAGTCCCAAAATCACCTAGTTTGTGTCCAGTGGACGTTAAACCCCATTTCTCTCTATCTCTCATCACTAATCATATTTGAATATTATTGTCAGACAAACAATCTTACCATAATCTAGGATGTGGATTTTCTTCTATAAATTGTTGAGCATCTTGTATTCCTACTTTCTCTAATAAATCAGCTGTATCTCTCAGTGACTAAAACCACAAACAAAATTATAATAAATCAGCTGTATCTCTCAGTGACTAAAACCACAAACAATATTATAATAAATCAGCTGTATCTCTC
The DNA here is from genome assembly GCA_917208275.1 of Patella pellucida. Lineage (NCBI taxonomy): Eukaryota > Metazoa > Mollusca > Gastropoda > Patellidae > Patella > Patella pellucida. The sequence continues at coordinate 66,519,915 of OU795038.1, forward strand.
AGTGACTAAAAAACACAAACAATATGATAATAAATCAGCTGTATCTCTCAGTGACTAAAACCACAAACAAAATTATAATAAATCAGCTGTATCTCTCAGTGACTAAAAACACAAACAATATTATAATAAATCAGCTGTATCTCTCAGTGACTAAAAACACAAACAATATTATAATAAATCAGCTGTATCTCTCAGTGACTAAAACCACAAACAATATTATAATAAATCAGCTGTATCTCTCAGTGACTAAAACCACAAACAATATGATAATAAATCAGCTGTATCTCTCAGTGAAATCATACTGAATTGTAAACAGTGAATGTAGACATATATCTAATCTGTTAAACTCTTTATCTATATTCTTTGAGTGTATGTTATCTACTTGAGAGATGTATGCAGGAAGATGGACATATGCCATGCACTGTGCTATGAGAGAAAATTTTGCATGTACAGCAGCATTTCTGCCAGGACCAATTTAAAGGTTTTATTGACAAAGACCCCTACACGTGCGCAAGCAAATTATTGAAAGAAAATTGAACCATGTGATAGTCCTGAAATGACCAAGTTTGTGTCATGTGTATGTTAACGCCCATCGCTCTCTCTACCTGTTCTTCATTAAATTTTAACAGTCAAGGGTTCCTTCATGTAAATGAGAGAAGAGTGGACCTTAATTTTCTGACTTAAATCAAACAACTAGATGTTTTTCTTGTCAAATCCTCCGTCCTGCACCACAGACAAGGGGAAATCAAACTGGAAATTATGAAATTATATACCAATTAAATCTTTGGGGCAAAAACCACGATTGAAACTGGGACCTCCTGGTTAATGAGCAAGTGCCATACTGACTGCGCCACTGTGGTGTACCACTGAACTATATTACCTTAATTTCCATTTCCAGGACATCTTCTACTTTAGGACTGTCCGGATCTTTCATGATTTCATCTAACAGCACAGATTTAATTTGTAGATCATTGAATTGACAAATATAACCACTGCTTAATATTGGTTCCTGAAGGAGAAACAATCAGTATGAATTAAATGATGAATCTAACATAACACAGTCTAATTTAATAAAAAACTATTCCAATTTACTCCCTTAGTAGTTACCAAGCGGTTGCCATGCAAGATACGGCCAGAATTTGCAAGAGATGGATAGAGAATGACCTAAAAAAATCTATTTTTCATACAACCAAGGGCCAATATCCGGGAATTTAAGGTCCGATACATGCAAATATTGATTGAAGGGAACACAGACCTTTGGGATATAAATCCATATTTCAATGTTTGTCATAATCGGATAAATATTGTGACCTCTAGAGTGTCCACAAGCTAAAAACATTATTTTTCGCGCATTCTGGTGTCATAATCAATGAAGCTACTGTCCGATAATGCCAATATTAAAAGGAACCAAGATCTTTGGGCGATTTCAAATCAGATAAATTTGGGATGAACTGGGGCGATGACAATTAACATTTCACATAAAACTGTCATCGTATAGAAATATCAATTATTCATTTATCCTGTTGTTTTCTTGGTAAATATTGACCTTGTTATAAATCATGATACAAATCGTATCGTAGAACTTGAATCGCAATACGTATTGTCCCGTGATTGCAGTGGTATACCCAGCACTAGAACTGCCAGAGCCCAATGCAATTTCCCTTTATAGTGCCTGATAAAAATATTTTTGCAGCAACAAACTAACTGCTTGTATGGGACAAGGATAAAGATTTATAAGATTCTAGAATTGACTAGACGGTAATTTTTATTTTTATCTAATTTTTATTAATGGTTGAACTAATAGATTTACCTCTGGATCAAGTTTTCTGAAGATATACATTCTTGTTTTCTCCATCATAGCAAATAATTCACTATTATCCTGTAAAACAATATAAATACAATAACTGAAAGAGACATAATGATCAATAATGGCCAGTCAAATGATCCCCAGTAAAAACAAGTTAATAAATCAAGTCAATGCAGACTTGTGACACTAGGGCTGTCCCGAGGCTGAAATTTGGTGTATAGGGTTAACTCAGGCCAGATTTTTGAGTTATACTACTTTCCACCTGTGCAGCGCTGGGTCATCCGCTAGTTTATCAGATTTTATGAAAATGTGACAGCACTGAGCAGCACTTCCACCTACTTTTCTTTAACTTGAACACCAATACCAAATTAGTGGCGTGATATACAAGGCATGTAGAATGGTAGTGAAATACACAGAGCAAATAGAATTGTATAATGCACAGGCCAAAGGGAATTGCAGTGTAATATATGTACACAGTGTATGTAGAATTGTAGTGTAATACACAGAGTATATAGAATTGTTGTATAATACACAGGCCAAAAGGAATGGCAGTGTAATAAACAGAGTTTGTAGAATTGTAGTGCAATACACAGAGCATGTAGAATCGTAGTGTAACACACTACACAGAGCATTTGGATTGTAGCGCAATACACAGAGCATGCAAATGTGTAGTGTAGGCCTATTACACAGAGCATGTAAATTTGTAGTGTAATGCACAGAACATGTAAAATTGTAGTACAACACACAGAGCATACATAAATGCATACCATGCATAGAGCATACATAATTGTAATGTACACAGAGCATACAGAATGTAGCATATTATTACTACAAAGAGCATAATGAATGAATGAAATGGGGTTTGACGTCCTACGCTTAAGCACCTAACCTGGGCTAATTGAAGACGGGCATACACCACAGTGTGCAATGAGGGAAATTTTGCCCGGGCAGCGGCGCTACGGCCTACTCTTATATCGAATTCCAACTGCCAAGGGATCTTTTACGTGCACTCCAATTTGTACACGGGACCTCGGTTTTTCGTCCCATCCGAACGACTAGGCAGCTGTCCTTGTCAGGCCCTCCTTCTGCATCACTGACAAGGGGAAATCACGCCGGAAAATCGAGATGAACTTTCTCGGCTAATGCAGGGATCGAACACTCAACCTCCAGGCTAGCGAACCAGCGCCTTATCCACTTAGCCACCGTGATCCCCCCAAAGAGCATAAAGAATTGTAGTATATTACACAGAGCATGTAAAATTGTAGCGTATTACACAGAGCATACATAATTGTAGTGTATTACACAGAGCATACAGAATTGTAGTATATTACACAGAGCATGTAGAATTGTAGCATATTACACAAAGCATACCGAATTGTAGTGTATTACACAAAGCATACAGAATTGTAGTACATATTAAAAATTATTACATAGAGCATGTAGAATTGTAAAATAATACACAGAGCAAATAGAATGGTAGCGTACTGTATGTGTATAGAAACAATTATCTAACTTACATCAGCCCATTTCATATCCCAAACATCTTTTCTCTCGAATTTGAGATGTTCACCCACGACCTCTCGTCCGTCTTGGTCAGTTACTCTAGCATCAAGGTCAAAGAAGGTCAGTACACCAGCAATGTCAATAATAGCCAAACGACTGAAGTGGAAATAACAAATCTTATCAGTGTTCAGACGGAATATGGCAATTCAAATTCTTTCTTCAGAAACAGAATATCAAAATAAATTATGATCTGTCAACAATAAGAGGGAGAGAAATAGGGTTTAATGTCCAATTGACACAAACAAGTTCATTTCGGGACTAACACATGGCAATTCAATTATTTGCTGGAAATAGGGGTCTTTAGCAGAGGGAGGTAACCAGAGGATCCGGAGCAAACCCGTGAGCTTGGACAGGCGACCCTTCTCCTTGTAATGTACAACCAGGGAAACGAAACCATACCAGCTAACTCAATGACAGACCTTATGATACAGCACGCACATGCTAACCATTCGGCCATCCAACCCCCCTCTATAGAAATGTACTTTACAATTATACTATAATATTTAAAAGTTTAACACATTTGACCTTGTGGATGAACCTATTGAAACAATAACATGCACGAATTTAAGCCATAAGATTTTGAAGTTGATATCTTCCCTGGAGAAACAAATAATTGTCTAGTTCATTGGGATATCTGGAATTTTTGTTCCCACCAGTTAGAGAAAATAGAGCATTGAAATTTGGTCTTCTTATCATGAACTTACTTCAAAAAAGCATAAATAATGATACACCTACCTGGATGTACAGTTTAAGGCTAGTTGATGAGGTCTACAGGACAGATTGTATCTGTTAACCAGTGATAACATAGGCATGGAATAACGATTCACTGCGCCGGATTCACGGCCCTGGGAAAGCAAAAGCAAAAATATTCAGCTTTCTTTGGACAAATTTCTAAAACTAACTGTTTCAAATTATCTAAAAATATGAATCTTTATCATGGCAACATTTAAATATGAATCAAATTTTATAATTAATGAAAGTAAAATATGAATCATTCAGACCTCCCCTATTTCAAAACCTTTTCGATGTTTCTTATGTATTGTTAAATCAAATATTGTTAACACCAATAATTGTACAACTTTGACTTAAAATATTTAAAAGGTATAATTTTAATCAGTACAAACAAGTTACCACTGGTAAATGAAATAAAATGGGGTTTAACGTCCTACTGTTCTGCTCCGACTGGGCTAATGAAGATGGGCATACGCCATAAAGTGTGCTATGAAGGAAATTTTACCAAGGCTTTTATATCGAATTCCAACTGCAAAGGAATCTTTTACGTGCATGCCTATGTATACACAGGACCTTGATTTTTCGTTACATCCTAATGACTAGACAGATGTCCTTGTCTGGCCCTTCGTTCTGCACAAGACAAGGGGAAACCACGTCGGAAATTCTCCAGGCTAGCGAGCCAGTGTCTTATCCGCTTAGCAACTGTTGCTCCCGTGGCTCCCGGTTCCACTGGGACAGATTGACAAGTAGAAAATGTAAATACTTACAACAACAAGCATTTTATCTGAGGCACAGATACAACATATGGGATCATCAGAAGGCTGAAAAGACAAATTTAATGGACTATTTATTGATTTAATTCAAAAATGGAGAAGGTAGTCTGTCGCAATTAACAAGTACCATTGTTACAAAAATAAACAATCTCAACTCAGAATAAAGAAATTTGATTGACATTTTCAATATATTCTATTTGCATTTCTTTTTTTGATCTATTATAGATAGAATGACCAACTCTGTACTTAAATCTTATATGAAATGAAATAAAATTTTACGTTCTAATGTTCTGCTCCTAACCTGGGCACTACGACCTACTCTTATATCGAATTCCGACTGCTAAGGGATCGTTAACGTGCACGCCAATGTGTACACGGGACCTCGTTTTTTTGTCCCAATGAAAAGACAGCTGTCCTTGTCAGGACCTCCATCCTGCATCACTGACAAGGGGTTAACATAAATCTTACATAATGCATCTTTAAGTTTTGTGTCTAATAAGTATATCTGCCAATACAATAACTCTCTTAAAATGGATTTTTCCTACTTTCTGCTCAAATAAATGTAATAACTAATGACATATTCAGTCAAAATATCATTTGGTACATGGTAATTAATTGGTTGTAATTTGACACAGAAATGCTGTTCAGTCCAGTAAGGCCTTTATTGAAAGAAGATGTAGTAAAACTATATCAAATACTGGGCCTTGTCCTAAAAAGGCCTATAATAATATCAAGATTTACATTTGATAATAATAACCACTAATCCTATATGTTTCAAACAGAAGGTAGTTTCTATCATCCAGAACAAATATTCTACGAATACAAGACTGAGAATAATACGTCATTGGCTGGATTATCCAGTCTTTTACATTATTATAGACAAAGTCTAAGAGAGGTAACTAGTTCTAAAACAAGATGTTGCTGCCCATGAAATTAATGTAAGAATGCCATATAAAACAATCCAATTTGATTGCATTGCCAGTTCTAATTCCAACGCTCTTAATTTTTTTATTGTAAAATTTATCTCTTCATGGGCCATATATTATGTGTTTTTAAAATTAATTCTAATTCGTCGTCATGATTTATGTTTGTTTATATTAAGGCAAGAATTATGGGATTTATTATGGGAAGGGGTGCAACTCTTACTTGACTTGGCCAAAGATCCTGGATAATCAACCACATTACAAACCAAATATTGACAACCGTCCCAGACCCTCCGTATGTTGAAAACTAGGAGGTTCTGGGTGACCGAGACTTATAGGAAGGAGGTTTATAACATTTATCAAAGAGGGTAAACACCATAATGGATACACTTCAAAAACATATATGTATATATATTACCAAATACAGAAGGGAAAAGTTTATTTACTGTTTCTGTCACATAGTTTACAAAAATTATTTCCATTACTCTTTCGGACTACCACTGTTTGTCATGTATTTTGTAAACGGTGAACAGCCCATATGCTGATAACACTATTTTGCTTATTTTGTTTTTTAGGACTTCGAATTTTGTCTAATGGTTTAGATTGTTCGTACTTGGTTTTATTTTATTCCCTAGAATTTGGTAAAGCTCTAATTTTGTCATTGAGTGTTAAAGTTCTACAAGTCTTATATATGACATTTTGACTTGCGAGTACAACACCTATAAACCAAAGTTAGCTCTTAAGAAAATGAAGAGAATACATTGTGTAGGTAATCTGACAGAAGAGAGCAGGAATTATATGTTGTAAACCAGGTGACAAGAACATAAGGGGTTGAATGGGGGTGGGGGGGTTATATGGTCATTATCAAAATTGGTAGAGATTGCAAATCACAAATGACCAAATTTCAAATGTTTGAAATCCGACCACTGTAACCCAGGTATCATTTAGTCTTGTTTACCTAGCACTTATTTTTTTCACATTCGTTTAATATCAAATCTCTGTTTAAAAAGTTGTAAAAATCAGTAAAAATTCAAAATGACCATAAACCGGTTAATTTGTACTTGTTTCCAGTTTATAGCTGACTGATTAATTTTGATAAGGAGTGTCCAATTAACAAGAATTTAATTTCCTGACCACTGTTCAAAAATAATCATTATACATCATTAATTAATTGGGTTGTTTATTTTTTAAACAGTGATTGAGAAATTAAACACTTTTAAATTGGACACTGATTATCGAAATTGAATGATCAGCTTTAAACTTCAGTACTGGACACAAGTACAAATTTATGGTGACTTTAAACAGTTTTATAGGGATTTATAAACAAAGATTGGATATTAAACGAATGTGAAAGAATTTAGTGCCAGATACACAAGATACCTGGAGTACAGTGGATAGTACATGGAAAGATTAAAATGTCCTTTCACATCACTTCCCTGATTATTTATACATATAAACATAAAATGCGACCAGCTCCAGCAAATTGAGTCGCTTGTCGCACAGCACCGTTTCATGTAACGAGGCACCAAAGACCATGATGCATGGAGATTTTTTTTTTGGCAACGGACGGTTTTTAGCTGAAAACTGATTATTAATATATCTTTTTGCGTCTGGAACAGCAAAAATTGTCGTAAACAAGACATAAAAATACTTTGATTGACCTTTTATCCAAACAATTAGATTTTATTTGAATAGTTTTATAAATTTTTAAAAAGCTCTATCTCAATAGCAGACTTTTTTGTTTTTTGGTCAACTACCGATCTTAAAATCATCATTAAATTTTTATTTTTTAAGATATGTTTATGTTTGATGCACCATTTTGAAGGTAATAAACCATATAATCGAATTATGCCCAAAAAATCAATAGTTTTTTTTTTTGTCCATTTGACTCATTATGCTGGAGCCGGTCACAAATATGTATCAGGTTTCAAAAATATTTTAAAATTTCCTGAGTCATAAGGTGTACAAAGATTAAAATCCCTTATCTTTAAAAAGATGAAAAGTAGGTCAATGTTTGCAGTAAACAAGCTACAATGATAAATGTACTTCTTAGTTCATTCCACATGACTGTCTTTCATGTCCTATATCTCTTTGTCAGGAAAATTGAAATTCTAAAAAAAGTGGAGTAACAAAATGTAGCCTACTTTTAATGTGACCTTGTGACTTGTTCATTTTGTAGCAAAATAAAAGGGCATTGAAAAAAAAGGGGACACCAGTGTTACTTTTTCGGAACCATTTTCTGTAGGTGGGTATAGATAGGAAAGAAAAGAAATATGAAGTTATGTAGAAGGATTATGTTTCTACGTACACTGTAAACATTAAATGGAATACTTCTGTCATTTTGAGATACATATGATAATGCCATGCCTATATATCGTTACATGCGCAATACAAGGTAAAAGAATTGTACCTGGATATCCTAGTTCTTCAACATGAATTGGGAATATTTATTAAGCTTTCATATTTTAATATGAAAGCTTATTGTTTTTGTTAAGATTATTATTCCTATTATTATTTTTTTTTTTGTGTTTTATTCACAATTCGGTTTTCTCAGAATCTACCCATAGGATCTATCTGAATTTTTACCTACCCCCCCAAAAATGGGTGGTGGCTGTTGGGTAAATATATTTTCAAAACGTTTTTCGAATCCGAAATCACCGAATTTGACGAACAAATGCATTTGACCTACATTGCTGTAACTTCGTGACTATTTGACTTATTTTACTAATTCTTGTAACCTTGACTTCAAATCTGCACTTTCGGATTTTCGAATTTCGAAAATTTGTTGCTGTGATTTCGAACCGGAAGTTAACCCTTCCTTAGCGCATAAATATTCACTGAGGTAGCGCAATATTTTTTGGCAAAATGTGCCAAATACTGTATACATTATTAAAATTAGTCCAGCTAAGTAACTAATGAATATAGAACTTTCAAATTTTCAAGGACTACTTATTACTATCTCAGGTTGTACTTGGCAAGTTTTGACCTACTTCTACCAAGTTGCCATGGTAACCAGGTAATCCAAGATGGCCGCCACTTTTTAAAAAAAATCATATTTTCAAGATAATCAAGTGCTGTAGGCTATAAAATATATATAAAAATAGTGCCAATTGTATAGAATATGGGGCCTAACATGTTTCCAATATTTTACCACCAAAAAAGGGGGATAACATCTAAAATTTGAAAAATAATTGTGTGATAACTAATTAAAGACAGATTTTTCGCGAATTTTTTTTTTCGCACAAAGACTTACAAAAAACATTTATTTTGTCATCAATAAACTTCTAAATTGTTTTTTGAACAAAATATATAACTATCTCATTGTGAACAAAGAGAAATATAAAATATGTTATGGGACATGTCGGATCATCGCCAAAACTAACCTTATCTGGGGGGGGGGGGCAGCGAAGGTAGGCGGGGAAGCGCGAAGGTCGGCTGATCAACTTGCATCGGTCCAGGAACATTGTCAGCAATGTCATTAAACGCCTCATTTTCGGAGCTTTCAGGAGATATGTCGTTTGTCGGTATATCGTATTCACTGCCAAAGCTATCGGGCCCTCAATCTTCGTCATTTAAGCCGTTGAAAATGAAATCTAGGGCGTGTTGAAATGCGTAGTATTTGTTGATATTTTAGTCGGATGTTTGGTTTTATATGACCCGGATGTTGGCTATATGCGGTCGCTAGTAATACTAACGCTAGTTACACACTCCCGAGTTAGATTTCACGTGATACAAGGTCACTGAACCATGCATTCTAATTTCCCGACATTTGTCGGCAGACGCTACCAGCGGTCAAAAACGTTGCCGACAAATGTCGGCAGACGCTAAGGAAGGGTAAATCAAAATGACAACTTCTTTAATAGTTGCACGATTTTTATAAAATTTGGTATGTAAGTAGATCTTGCTCATGGGACTTTAAAAATGTCATTAGAAATTTTCTAAATTATCCCCCTTTGGTGATATTAAGGATCAAAGTTTTTATAAAAAATCGATGAAATATAGGTCAGATTGCCTTGAAATTAATTCTTTTTACTAGCTACGACACTACTGATTAGTACCCAAAAAATTGAGTTTGTAGCCCAAACCGGAAGTGCAACCATCTTGAAAGGTGAAAATCGATATTCCTTTGTTGATATTTTACTTACAGACAAGGCAATTATATTTTCCGAGTCGTTTTAGAAAAGCCAAAAAACTGTCGGGAATAGAATTTTGATTTTTAAAAAATGATGGACGATTTCGAACCGGAAGTTAAAATCGAAATGACAACTTCTTTAATAGTTGCACGATTTTTATGAAATTTAGTATGTCGGTAGATTTTGCTCATGTGACTTTAAAAATATCATTAGAAATTTTCTAAATTATCTTCCCTTGGAGAAATTAAGGATCAAAATTTTCAAAAAATCGAAGAAATTTTTTATTTTTTACTAGCTTTGGCACTACTGATTGGAAATTGTAGCACAAACCGGACGTGCCACCATCTTGAAATGTGAAAATCGATATTCCTTTGGTGATATTTTACTTACAGACAAGGCAATTATATTTTCCGAATCCTTTTAGAAAAGCCTAAAAACTGTCGGGAATAGAATTTTCATTTTTGGCAAATGATGGACGCCATTTTGAATTGAAAATGAGCAATAGTGAGAAAAAAAACACATTCATTGGCTTGAAAACATACACAATTGGCCGTGGCTTAGAGAATTTGTCTCTTATGTACATAATTAATACATTTAAGGATAACCTGGCTCATGGTCGAATGATTGGTTTTTGAATATTTCAAAAATTCGAATTACCCCTTGATGTTTTCCGTGCCGACAAGGTTGTTTTCAGGTTAGCTTGTTTTGGCTTCGCGCATGCGTTACGCTGGAACCAAAGGTACCATGAGTACCAAATTCCGGCGAGGAACTTTTCATGTTACCCTGAAATTTTCAAGGCGATATCTGCATTTGTTCAAGTCGTTTGTTCGTGGCACCTACCGTGCGTCATGACGTTGCGAATGCGCTTCGCTAGAACCAAAGGTACCATGAGTACCAAATTCTGGCGAGGAACTTTTCACGTTGGTACCTAGGTACCCTGACATTTTCAAGGTGATACCTGCATTTGTTCAAGTCGTTTGTTCTTAACACCTGCCGTTTTTTTCGGAAAAATATCGATTTTCGGAATTTAAAATTAGTTTTAATCAATCGTGAAATTGCAAATGCAAAGTGATTTTATCGCCTCTTCCATATCATCTTCATTAGAAGGCTTGATCTCGCCTTAACTACATACAGCTTATCAAGCCCTTTACTCAACACTCTGCATTTTTCGACACTAAATTTGATTGGGTATAGGCCCCCAACCGTGATCCAATCCGATTCCTTCGTTAAATGGGTTACTAAAAAAAGACTACTTTCAATTCATTTTATTTATCCTTCGTTAAAAAAACGTCACGATTATCAAGTCTCGCGCTTCTAGCTAAAATGTCTATGTGACAATCGAGATGCAAAGGTCAACGTTCGATTCATCGACGTTTAACATTTTCACCGGCGTTTTTAGTAGTCAGTGTGTTAACGGAAAAAAAACATTCAACGGCTGTAGTTATTTTTCTGTGGGGGCTGTCATATTTGTTTACTACAGTCACGTGCTTCATTGTGAGTGTGTTATGTGCCACGACCTATGATTGGACAATGCTTTGAATGCTAATTAGTCATGTGTAAACACAACCAGTGTAAAAGTTTAGGAATATCCAAGTTGCTTCAGGAACATGCTTTCATGTTTGATAGGTATTAGTACTTAGATCCATTGCTCAGATATAAAAAGCTATAAAAATTGATAAAATACGACTATTTTTAATCAAACCAACTTTGATGGATGGGGTGGGTTTTGAATTTATTTTCAACGTTCTTTGAATCTCACACTCTTCTATTTTTAATATGTGAGGTACAATCTGTGCAAATTTGAAGGTAATCGGACCTTCGGTACGTTGCCCGGGCGGTGCGAATGAAACCCGTTACGAAAATTTGTTCATTCTTCAACGCGTTTTATATTGTATTATGGCCGCCACCTTAGATCCGCCGTCATTTACCAAACAACTCCAAAATATACCCCAAATTCTTAAATTGACCATAATTTCTTTTTATTTCGCGCATGCCCCACGATGTAACCAATGTTTTCAGATCATTTTGTTTTTGCCCAGGTGCAATGTTTCTAACTATATTTAAACCTGTAAGTTTTTGACCAATTTTAATACTTTTTTCTTGTTACTTTCTTTAAGATACTTGACATATTTCATGACACGTGACGATGAATATGAAAGCTTTCACATCTGCATGGGACAGTAGCAGATCTAGTTATGTTCATTATCATTATTTTCTGTTTCATCTCAACAAATGCATTTTTAGTAAAAACTTAAAACTGTTTTTTTCAGTAGGTTTTTAAAAATAATGCAGAAAGTCAGGAATTTCTACCAATTTTGATAAAGACCTGTATATGGAAGGGGTTGAAAACATTAAAAAAATACAATAAAACTAAGGTCTTTGTTAATGAAATCTTCAAGCATTGAAATAAGCATCCACGGTATACCCAGTGATATGGTTCCATTCTACTCCACTAACCCATGGGTCCATTCACGGGGAAGACAGTCAAATTATCCACCCTTGATACTTGTGCTATTTTATTGCCCAATCGACTTGGCGAAGGGAAGTAACTTGCATTTTATTGCAACTAATAAGATGGCTGAATCTGTGTGGTGAACATAAACAATGACGCCAAGACTGGTATGTAACTGCTTTTTAATTGGTTCATAGAACTGACCTACCATCAAGAGCAGATAAATTGAGGTCATGAAAACCTTATGAATTGATCCAGGGCTTAGTGGAGAAGAACGAAACAATACCACTGGGAATACTGAGGATGGGAAATAAGGCACCTGTATTGTTTAGGTATTAGGCACAAACCCTCTGTCAAATACATGTAGTAATTCAGTACTGCCTCAATCTGATTAAAACACAGATCCCATTTCATTTCATTTTTTATAGTTCAAAATTTCGTTTTACTTGTCTTTACTACAGTAGGATCTGAAAGAGTTCTGGTTGATGTGAGGGATCAGCCAATGAAACAGTGTCTGTTGTGATGAGTTCTTGCTGTGCGGTGCACATATTTATCCCTCTAGAAACATCAATGCTGATTGGTTAATTAATGTCTGATGTCATAGAATCAAAAGTCAGTCGTATGACCCCTGACGCAAACCCCACTACAACTGGTCAGAACTTCATGTAGTAGAGACCAACGAAAGTATAAAGAAACGAATCGAAATATAGATCTGTATTTTAATCAGATTGGTACCGGTACTGCCTGACATTTTGTCCGGAACAACTAAAATCATTATTTCCATGTCTGTTAATTCCTCCATCTTCACAAACTAACCAATTTATTCAGCTATGACTAATTCATTAACTACAAGCAGTAAAATCAAAACCAATTCACTTCAACACAGGCGTTATTCTTCACGCTTTCTTTAAACCAAAAATACCTGGCTTAGCTCTCGATCTAAAGCAGGTCCTAGAAAAACTGTCTCAACATCAGAGCTAAGTTTTTTCTTTGACTTCTTTTTCGTTCCAGAAGATGTTTTGTCTTTACTAAAAGCCTTCTGCGATGGTTTAACTGGCGGAACATCAACCTTAACTTCAGATGAAATAGCTTTTGATTTTTCCCTTTTTAACACAACCTCTTTTACTATGAGTATCCCATCTTCATCATAAGTTGGTGCTTCATCTTGAGATAGCTTAGCTTCACCAGGCGCTTCCTTGGTGGTGTCTGGGGCTTCTTTATTTTTACTTGGAGATTTATTTGTGGATTTCTCAAAGTCATTTGGTGTTTCCATGACTAAAAGTTGTGTTGTTGTACTAGATTCATTGATCACTACCATTTTCTCATCTTTACCTATGAACATTGGGGTTCCGGCTATTGTCGAACTTGACTGTATGTATTATTTGTAAATTATAAAAACACTAAGTCTTCTCTATAACATTGATATATATGAACAGTCACTGATGAAACACTAACATTAATACCAGGGCCCTGTTTCTCGAAAACTTTTAGCTAAAGATAAAAACCAAATTTTAGTTGATACTTCAATTTTGATTGGCTAAGCTCTAAAATCAATCTAATAAATTCCAATCAAATCACTAAAATTTGGATTTTATCTTAGTTAAAATTTCGTGAAACATGCCCCAGTACTTTTATTATTCCTCTTCACAATGTTAAGCAACTATGAAATCTTTGATATTTTCAATGCATATATCAAAATTTAGAGAACTGAAAGCAATTTTTTAGCTTTGCATGGTAAAAATGAGCTGCAGCCAGATTTGTCTTAACATTTTGCCATTGTCAAGATTGGAATTATTATATATGAATTACCCATGTAGAACCTAGGGAGACATTTTATGCTTTCCAATGGTATAGACATATGATATTGTTTCATGAAAAATTGAATATAATTTTCAAACTTTCTGTTTGACAGAGAGTCAAAATTGAAGTAAAAGCTCTGCTCTTCGATCACCTTTCCTCCGTTAGACATTATTGTTTCTTAGTGTTTAATCTGAGTGATAAATATAGCAATCTTACAATACCTGAAAAGCTTTTTGAAAATCGATCTCATCTTGAGCAGAGGCACCTGATGGTGTTTCATCAATATGATGAAGTCTGAAATATTAATTTAGAATTTAGAAAATCATTTTATCAGAAAGAAAAACATAATTTTGTAATGAAATGAAATAGGGTTTAACGTCCTACTCTCCTGCACCTAAGATGGGCTAATGGAAGACAGGCATATGCCATACAGTGTGCTATGAGGGAAATTTTGCCCAGGTAGTGGTGCTACCGCCTACTCTTATATTGAATACCAACTTCCAAGGGATCTTTAACGTGCAAACCAATGTGTACACGGACTAGACAGCTGTCCTTGTCAGGCCCTCTGTTCTGCATCACTGACAAGGGGGGGGGGAACCACGCTGGAAAATCTAGATGAACTATCTTGGCCAATGCAGGGATCGAACACCAAACCTCCAGGCTAGCGAAATTTTCAGCATTTTCTGGTTTTCATTATTTAATCTCCCATAATGCGCCTTTAATTAAATGTTAAATAATGTACTTGAATAAATTTTAGCATGTATTAAACCAGCCCGAAATTTAAATGAGAGCTTTAGTATGAACCACACAAAAATACACATTCTATATTCACAAATATCTTCTACTTCCACTTTATATTTAAATTATTTTGAAAAATTAAAAAAATATTACATACCTTTCAGCTCCAGCTTTTCTTTTCGATGTCATTTCTAGGGTTGCCAGTTTCTTGGGATTTTTAAATTGCCACGTATAGAAAGCTTCCCTGGAGGCTGTTATAACATGATTCTTAGTCATAGTTAAATACACTGGTTCTAATTCTATATATTTAGAATCGAGAGGAGTTCCAATAGAATTACACAATGATAGTACATACTGAAATACAAATTACAATATTTTTTTTATGATCGTTAAATTTCAGAAGGTCTGCTATGTCTTTAATTCAAAAGATCTGTGTCTTTCAATTTCAGAAGATCTTAATTGTCTTTCTTTTAGAAATCGCAGGAATCTTGATTTCAGAAGATCTTCAATGTCTCCCAATTTCAGAAGATTATAATCTATCCCTTACAATATCAGAATATTACTGTGTCATTAAATTTCACAATATCTTATGTCTCTTACAATTCAAGAAGATTTTGTGTGTTACAATTTCAGCATATTCCTGAGTCAATGGCCCGAGAAATCCCTCTCTGGCAATTGCTGGATTAGCGTCTGATACTTGCACTTTTGAGGGAGTGTGTCTATTCTTCCTGCTCAAAAGTGTTGTTCGTCTCAAAACAATTAGTTTTTTGCATATCTGCTATGCACTGGTTAATTGGGCATAATAAAATCGTGAGTTATGACGTAATGTTATGTAAACATATTTAGTCCAATGTGGAGCTCTGTTACACAGTAAGCGATTGGTTGTTAATGGGACTACTGACCAGTCATAATTTGGAACAAAAATATGCTTTCTTTACAGCAATGATAAGTGGGATTAGCTGTATAATCACACGAAACAGTGAGGGGAGTATGCAGTTTCAAAAGATCATCTATGTGTTACAATTTCAAAAGATCATCTGTGTGTTACAATTTAACAAGATCTTGCCTTTATTTTAGAAGATCTTCCTTATCTTTGACTCATGAGCAGAACATGCAGAAAAGAAAATAGAATTGTTGATTTCTAGCAACTTTCAGATAAAAGGGCTTGATTTAGCATGCGCAATATCTATTTTATTGTGTTATAATTTCTATCAATTATTACATACCTGACCATTCACTTCCTCTGCTTTAGTTGCTAGGCAACAGTAATCTCCACATGCTGTGATGCCTATTAATCCTTTTACATGTTTCACATATTTCTGAAATTAAAATTTTGTTTTTATGATTTAATAATGATTAGGACTCAAAATATAATCAATCTATAATAATATGGTTTACAATCAACATGTACTCAGAAATCGGCCTACATTTATTTATATTGATATATTACTACATCATTTGGAAATAAAATCTGTTTTTCTGACATATATTACTATATATATTATATTGACTTTTTTTTTATAATTTTAGGCATTTTTTCTGAATTTGTTTTAATTTTTGTTTTTATAAGATTAGAGGGTTTGTTTGTACAAACTTGTGTCCTTGTTGTTCACAATTTATATGAACACACAAGCATTTAAAATTATTTGCATCGGCTTAATTTCATATCAGTGGCATTTTTTGTGAAACCCCAATGAAATTTGCTGCAGTTCAATTTAAGCCCTGTATTTACCAGTTAAACATACCTCATTATTCTTTGTATCCCAGAAGATAACACAGTGTTCTGGTCTATCAGGTTTAGTAAAAGAATACACAACTGTATTAGAGCAATATCCCCACTGGAAAAACAAAGACAAATACTATATATAACCACTGCCAACTCAATCCAACTGCATTCTTTTGAAGCTCTACAGCAAATCTCTCTTTCCATCTTACAATTGAAGTGTTGTAGTTCCATGACATGCAGCCAAGCTGTAACATTAACAACTCATTTGACCATATGAAAATTTAAAGTTGGTATCGAAATAATATTCTATCCATTCAAACTAGTAAGCCGCGTTGGCTCAGTGAATAAGAAGTTGGCTCGCTAAAATTGAGGTTCTGTGTTCAATCCCAATATCGGGCTGATAAAGGTCGGCAGAATTCGAAATAAGAGTAGGACGTAACGCCACTGTTAGGGCATGTTAAACTCCATTTCATTTGAAGTTGATATTGCTTTGCTGGCAAATTCAGATTACTAGAAATTGTGAAAAATTTCAAACCCACATCGTTTACTTTCTATAATTCATGATAAAAATATGACTTGATTTTATTAATAAATCTAATTTTTTCTTTAAGTACATGTAATAAACACGACAACATAATATTGAATACAATCACTATTTTAATTAAGGCTATGTTCACTCAATGTTATCAAGCAGGAGAGAGATGGGGTTTAACGTCCACTCGACACAAACTAAGTCATTTCGGGACTAACATATTATGGTTTAAGTTTACTTCATTAATTTGCTTGTGCATAGGGTTTTTTTAAATTTTATCTCAATAATTCGCTTGCACGTAGGGGTCTTTAGCAGTGGGAGAAAACGGAGAACCCAGAGAAAAGCCACAAGGTTTGACAAGCGACCCAACTCCTTGTCAGGTACAACCGGAGATTGTGTTGTCAAGCAAATTGTGTTCTATTTCATGTTTTTGTGTTAATTAAATATAGTATTATTGATGAATATTTTTTTACCTACCTTATAATCTGGTCTTATATTAGCAAAGTAGATAAATGAATCCACAGCTAGAGCTATACGTAAACTACCACCTTCCCACGAACATGCTGTCATATGTTTACCTGGTACTTTCAACGTTCGGAGATGCTGAAAAATAATAACAGAAGAAAAAGACTTAGGGATACTTGAATGAAACTGAATTCTCTCAAACCCTTGGAGAGAGAGAGAAATTGAGTTTTACGTCCACTAGACACAAACTAGGTAATTTCCGGACTAACATATGGCCTTTAGCAGTGGGAGGAAACCACAGAACCCAGGGAAAACTCACGAGGTTGGACAGGCGACCCTACTCCTTGTCACGTATAACCGAGAACTCAAAACCACAGCAAGTATATTCAATGATAGGCTTTATGATACAGTACACACATGCTAGGCATTCAGCCATCCAAGCTAACCATTTAGCCAAACAACACCGCTAGAAGAAAAAGACTGAGGGGATACTTGGTTGGAACTGATTTCTCTCAATCCCTTAGGAATTGTCAATCGTGTAAACATGAGAATTTCCGGGGCAATCACCATAATGCTCAAACCACAATTGTTTAAGGGACTGGCAGTACTGTGACATTTCCCAATTCCCAATGCAATTACATCAATTCAGAACTATATGTTTACTAGGAGTGGGGACTGGGATAGAAACTTAAAACTGAATAATCCAATTTTTTTATAAAGCCTTATGACTAGTCAAAAATGTGATTATTTTAGATCTTTGAATCTTGGCAGCTGTTACAACTGTTGAAGAGAGAGAAATGGGGTGTAACATCCACTCGACACAAACCAGGTCATTTTGGGACTAAAATATTTTATTTTAAATTTATTATAGAATAATTCCTGATGTAATTAAATCTGGACCTACCTCTCCAAATGGTGTATAAAACTGCACAACATTAACTTCTTTATCTTGTCCTACAGTACCTTGTGAACCTGCTATAGCTAATACTGATCCTGTATGATTCCACTGTATCTGTGCTACATGCATACCAGTATCCAATAATATAGAATCTAAAATATATGTTTTTTTGCATTTAAATTATATAAAGTATTGAAGCATGTCACAATATTTATGATCTGATCAACATCTCTTCATTTCTGCGGTAGCACATCTTGGTGTGCTACTAATTTATGTGCCATTTCTGAACCTCCCAAATTTAATGTCTTTGTGCCTCACTTGTATTTTTCAGAAAATACCAAATTTCTCAAAGCCTAATTCACAGGCTAATACATACCGTACTCAAATTGATTATATTTAACATTTATTACTGAAGAAATCAAATCCAAATATCAACAGTATAATTTCCAGTCTTGGATCACTCATATTTAAAAAAGGAGGTCCATCAAAAGATTTTAGAGAATGAATGAATGAATGAAATGGGGTTTAACGTCCTACGCTTAAGCACCTAACCTGGGCTAATTGAAGACGGGCATACGCCACAGTGTGCAATGAGGGAAATTTTGCCCGGGCAGCGGCGCTACGGCCTACTCTTATATCGAATTCCAACTGCCAAGGGATCTTTTACGTGCACTCCAATTTGTATACTGGACCTCGGTTTTTTGTCCCATCCGAACGACTAGGCAGCTGTCCTTGTCAGGCCCTCCGTTTGCATCACTGACAAGGGGAAATCACGCCGGAAAATCGAGATGAACTTTCTCGGCCAATGCAGGGATCGAACACTCAACCTCCAGGCTAGCGAACCAGCGCCTTATCCACTTAGCCACCGTGATCCCCAGATTTTAGAGAAAAGAGAGAGAAATGGGGTTTAATATCAACTCAACATAAACTATATAGGTCATTCAATTTTATATCAATAATTCACTGGTTCATAGGGGTCTTTTTCAGCAAAGGAAACCGACAGAACCATGAGGAAACCCACGAGGCTGGACAGACAACCCTACTCCTTGTCACCTAAACCTGTTGAATTCAAGATTACAAGTGACACTGGCTATTGATAATATCCCATTTATACCATATGCAGAGGATGCCTGTGTTTCAATTTGTCATCTTAAAGGGACCAGCCCGAATTTTAAAGAATCTGAAAATTACACGTTCATGAACGTATGAAATTAAAATGCCGAAATATAGAGGAATAGTGTATTTACCTTGTCTGAAAATTTCAGTTCAAAATATTGAGTAGTTTGGGCGTGAATGTAAAAAAAGCTTAACTGGACACTAGCTTTTTTAAGTTTTTCTTTTAAATTGTTATGAAACCAATTTTAACTTAATCAAAGGAGAGCTTTAAAAGTGAGTCAATATGGTTAGATTGAAAGCTGCACATAATATAGACTTGTTTTATCCAGACACTTCTGTGTAATGCAAACAGAACACAATTTTTCGGCCACCGAGCCGTACCGGCGATTGGAAGTTGTTTGAAAACGTATCACATAGCTTGAAGACGTTACTCGGATCTAAGTTAGAGGCTATTAAGGGCTTTTCATACAAAATTAAGCAGTTTTAACCCCCAAAATGTTATCGGGATGGCCCCTTTAAATATTGAATGGAATTGGAACATCTTTTGACGGATGTCCCTTTCAGAGAATGAGCTTTCATAATATTGTAGTTTGCAAGGAATTCAAATTCAGCGTCCTGAATTGCAATGGAGTGAAGTGGAATTCAGTCCCGTCCCACTTCTGTTCGTCCCCACAACAGTGGTGGTGTGAGTAGAATCGGGACATAATTAAACACAATGAATATGTTTGATTGAGATATTTTCTTATGCAGTCAGTGCATGTGTTATAGCCTTAATTCACCCTTTTCACTCGATTGTCAGTATTTTTAGGATTTAAAGAATTAAATTCTGGAATGTTCAATTGAGTACCCCATCAAAATGGCTTACTTTCATCATTCTCGGATCTCATAATCTGACATCTTCCATTATCAAAACATATAGCAAGACAAGGACAGGTCTGTTCTATATAACCATGTACTCCATTATACCAATCTATACCAGATATATGTATAGCACCAGTTACATTACTCAAACAATAAATCTGTAGTTTGGTCTGAAATATAATTAAAAGGGAGGTAACCCATACTGTGTTTGGTCAACACTGCTGTATCAAAACATAGCTTTTAAACGTGTTGTAAACACAATACTTCTTTCATTTTGAGAGTAATATATGGTTAGTTTTGGTTTCTATGGTTACATGTGTAATGTACGCAGAAGCATTTTGCCTACTCTTAATCCAGTTCCATCTGTCAAGGATTCTTTAAGTGAACACCAATATGGGTGGACTTCACTTTTTCATCCCATTCCAAAACTAGGCTACACTTTCCCTGTTAACACCCAGGATATTCCAATTCAAAATCAAACCTGGGATATTACAATCTAAATTTGAGCCCAAGACACACAAAGACTGGATTTGAACCCAGGACACTGGAAGTTGGGAATTGAACTAGGACACTCCAAGCTGGGATTCAAAAGCAGGAAACGCAAAGCCTTGCTTTGAACCAGGATACTCAAAGCCTAGATTTGAACCTGAGACACTCAAAGCCTGGATTCGAATCCAGGACATTCTAGTTGAACTACAATGATCCCTATTAATATACTAAACATTTACATTATTTCATACATTTCTACAAAGCTCTGAAATTTACTTACAATAAAATTTCCCATATTATCAAAGATATGAACTTCACCATTAACCATTCCAAACATAATCATTTTACCATCTGGTGACCACTGAAAATAAAATATTTTATATAAACTTGATAATTGACAAGTAAAAATAAAATTGGACACAAATTTCATACATAATAAGTCAACAGTAATTTTTTTTAAATATTACATAGTGCCAATCATCGATTCTGTCACTGATATCTTACAGTGAAGATCGCTAAGCCTTTGATAGAAATTATCCAACATTTGGTGAAAAAGAGACAAAATCAAGACGTATAAATGTACGAGATAAGAAGTATCAAAGATGGCTTGAATCAAAAATTACCTCTACATGCGCCAATTGGAGACCTTTTAATTCTTTTCCCCAAATTCTATTACCATCTACAGATCCAACTATTACAGCTCCTGTGGTAAAAAAAAAAAACAATATTAAATTTGTCTTCCATAAATTAAAGGTAAGTAAAGAAGAAGGGGAATGGGGTTTAGTGCAACTCGACACAAACCAGGTCATTTCGGGACTAACATGATTGAAATTTGTTTAAATAATTCCCTTGTGTGTAGTAGTCTTTAGCAGTGAGAGGAAAACGGGGGACCAGGAGAAAACCCCCGATGATGGACAGGCGACCCTTCTCCTGTCATTTACAACCAGGGAAACGAAACCATGCTAGTTGACTTAATGACAGACCTTATGTGCTAACCATTAGGACATTCACCCACCCCACCACAAACTAAGAAATATATGGGATAATAATTAAGAACGTAGTCTGAAATATCTTACCATCCTCATAGACAATACAAATCTTTTGACCATCAGCATTCCATTTCATACCTCGTACCACAGATTTATTACGATTATTAATCATCTCCTCATACCATGAACCTATAAAAACACAAAGACAGGGTTATTTATACTGTAATCCAGGTATAATTTAATCTGGACCCAAATTTCTTTAACCTTCATTCAAAATCAAATCTTTGTTTGATCAGTTTTATCTAAAAGCATTTAATTTAGTTACCACTGTTCTACATAAGGCACCAATCATTTGTTATACATCAATAATTAAACGAGTTGTTTATTTTTGTTTGAACAATGATTGTAAAATTAAAGGCTTGTAAATTGGACAATTTTTTTTAGGACAGCAGGGGATCACTTGGCTAAGGCATTGGCATGCACATAATAAATATCCCTTGGCAGTTGGTATTCGATAAAGAGTAGGCTGTAGCGCCGCTGCCCTTGCAAAATTTCCCTCAGAGCACACTGTATGGCATATGCACGTCTTCTATTAGTCCAGGTTAGGTGCAAAACAGTAGGACGTTAAATCCCGCTTCATTTAGGACAATAGCATTACCCTGTGAAGTAGAAATATATTTTTAATATCTCAAAGGATTATGAGGTATTTTAAGACATACGTTTTTTTTTTCTATGGTCATCTGCGCAATGCAATGAGAATTTCCACTTCTATTTCATCCAAATTCAACTGTCTAGGGTTAACCTTAATGTACATGTGTTATGTCCCCTTACCACTTGACAATAGAAAGTTTACCTTTGTATAACATCCAGACTATAATGAGACCATACTGATCACTGGTTGTTAATTTATGATATAATTCATTCCATGTAACACACTGGACGGCTCCTGTAAAATATATAATATTATGTTAAATATATCATACAATGTTAAATATATATACACTTGTAGCACATTGGGCGGCTCCTGTTAAATACATAATATAAATTCACTTCATGACAAGTTAGTAGGCTTTTTTAATAGAAATTAACTGTTCATTGAAATGGATAAATATTTCAATATAAAAATTGATGTCTTACATTTCCTAGTATATGGAGTCATATACCTCACACAATGTGCATGTCAATGTGCATTTGTTGTCCTATCCAAACAACTATCCACAGTACGCCTTAGAAGGAAACTGTTAAAAGATAGCAATAGTTCCTCGTATCCCAAAACAGGATTCAAACTCTTGAGACATTATAGCTAGTCAAAGGTTGGGTTCCCTAACGTCTTACCTATCATAACTCTCAAAAAAGGAATATAAATTAAGATATTTACCAGCATGACCCTCTAACGATTGGTTCATTGATAAATTACTAGGAGCAGCTAATCCCTTAACCTTCACATCTTTTCCTGAAATAGAAAATAACAAAATTTAACTCTTACCTTAAAAACAGGTAAATTTTGGATCATTTTTGCTATTCAATGTGATTTTCCTTTCCTTTTAAAGTATGGTAACAGTCACAGTGTGGAAGATGAGGTTGGAGTAAGGGTAGGGGATTGGTCAGCAGAGACGCATAACAATAAAGACATAGACATAGGTATTAGCCTAACACCTGTGAGAGGGTTATAAAATAAGACTAAATTCAAGTTGCAACTGCAAGAGATAGGGGGCTCTAGAACAAAGTAAAATAAAATTTGGGTGCCCAATTTTCGAGAGGCTGTTAATTCATTTCGGTTGGAGGTGACCGATATGTGTCTCTCTTTTTAGTGGACAGAGGTCAGATTGTAAAATCTTAAAGAAACTGGATGAGTAGGCCTTTCATTCTTCAGTGGTGTGTTTTGTTTGGAGAGAGAGAAAGAAAGAGAGCGAGAGAGAGAGAGAGAGATGGGGCTTAACATCCACTCCACACAAACTAGCTCATTTTAGGAATGACTTATGGTTTAATTTTATTTCAATAATTAGCTTGTGCATAGAACCCTACTCTTTGTCACGTACAACCTGGACAGACGACCATACTCCTTGTCATGTACAATCGGGGAATCGAAACCCTGCCAGCTCACTCAACGACAGACTTTATGATACAGCGCACACGCTAACCATTTAGCCATCCAACCCCTCCTGTTTTGTTCTGTATGTTTGATATAGCTTATAGCTGGGCAGGAATTTGAAACAAGCATATTTGATGTAAGTAGTCCAGTGTATAATATAGTCTTATCAAATAAATTATTTCTAATTGGCATACAAACCTATTTGTGTTTCCAGTCGTAGAACTTTCAACAAACCATCTTCTCCACCACATGCTATGTAGCCTTGTTCTTTGTTCCATGATACACTTCGTAACTTAGTATTGTTAGGTATAGCAATCTGTTCAGAATAACAAATAAAGCAATCAAGAGAAATTGTCATGAAATAAGCTGAACTTGCACCTAATAAAGATACATTGTCAATGATGGAGGGTTTTAAATTTTGGAGATTTTAAATGTAATATCTTTAATTACAGTAGTGGAGAAAAGAGAGAGAAATGGGGTTTAATTTAACGTCCACTTGACAGAAACTAGGTCATTTACAGACTAACACAGGTTCGATCACTGCATTGGCTGAGAAAGTGCATTAGAGTTTTCCAACATGGTTTCCCCGTGTCAGTAGTGTTGTGGACCCTGACAAGGATAGGTGTCTGGTCATTCAGGTGGTATGAAAAACTGAAGTCATGTGTACACATTGGAGTCCATGTAATAGTCATAGTCAAGCTTGGAATTAAGGCACCTGTCACTGACAATGTCAGGAACAGACTCAGGCTTTGTCAGGCACAAAACCTCTGGTGCCTATCCTTTTGTCCGGCACTGATTTGTCTTTTCTATTGATATTATTAATACATGTCCGCCGTCTGGCTCTAAGTTGAAAATGTCAGACACTACTTCATTAGTGCCAAGTGCTCAACAGATTCCGGTACCCTACATCTAGATTCGGCTGTATGACGAATTCGGACATTTTGGAACTATTTTAAAGGACCCGGATAAAAATGGCTGCCCCCATGGAGATTATATCAACAAACTAAAAAATGGTTGCCCCCATAGAGATTATATCTAGAAAAGACACCATTTCGAGAATTTTTTATAAAAGCGGAGTGTTTTCCTGTGAAATAAAGTAAATTGGTAGTTGACTAGCCACATCGCAAATGTATGGTCGTAGGTACGATATCAATTACTGTCATACAGCCGAGTCTAGGTGGGGTTATGGAGGGTACCGGAATCTGTCGAGGTTTGTCGAATGTCATTAGTAGAGTTGTGACGATAACCGGTATGTTTGATATACCGCGATATAAAAATTTGACGGTAGTTGTATCGTCAAAATATTGAAATATCAGTATACCGTGATACAACAAATGATGATCAAAAGACACAACCACATCGACGGCAAATACCCTAGTTTTTCGAGAAATTGCTATAGAGAAGAAATAATAATTAAATCGCAGGTAGTAATAAATTTACCAATGGTAATATTGTCAATTATATCGCTGTTAATGTTATATACGTGCGTAATCAAATATCAATATCAGCTGAGTGATGATGTCAGCCACGCAGTCTAGATAGATTAGGATGTCGTAAATTGAACATCACATTCTGATGATTCTTACGACATTACGGACGGGATATTCTCGTACAATTTCATTAATTATTAGCGAGTGCAATGATAGTATGCTTATTTTAAATTAGTTAAGTCAGTAAACACAGTTCGGTTTGAGAGCCAAATAATATTGGAAACCTCTGTCTTATCGACCAATCAAATAGTTAAGTGCTTTGTGACTGACCTATTTATAGCTTGGAGTTTTATACCTCGAAACCAAGATCTCGGCAGATGTAGGGTACCGGAAACCACCAAGGTTTGCCAAATGTTTCGAAGTCAAAATTTTATTTTATCTTTTTAACTGTCATAATAAATTACAACATTTTAAAACCAAAAAGTTATAGTTAATTAAAAATATTGCACTTATAATATATAGACATTAACTAATTTAGTGACCTGGGCCCTTATTCACGAAAACTTAAACTAAGTTACAACCGATATTTCAAGAAATACTGCAACTTCATTAGATATATGAAAATTGATTTTAGGGGTCAGCCAATCGAATTGCAGTATTTCTTAAAATTTCGATTGTATCTTAGTTTAAGTTTTCGTGAATAAGGGCCCTGATAATTTTAATAAATTTAATCGGTCACGTGACACGGAAGTAACGGGGCAAAAAAATACTTGTGCATCCCAGCTACTATTGTTCCAAGTGAACGATTATTTAGTGGTTGTGGGCTAATTGTAACCCCTTTTAGAAATAGACTCTTACCAGACAATGTAAACAAAATGCTCTTTTTAGGAGTCAGTATTAGGACTTAATTTGAATTAGGCCTAATGTTTATTTGATAATTTAATGTGTTGCTAGTTAATGGTACCAAATTTAAATATTAATAATGTTATCATAAATTAAAAGGTTGAAAACTATTATTTTGTTGTTTTATTTATTTCTTAATTTGGTAAAGATTTGTATCGCGATATTTTCCCTTCTGTATCGCGATACAAACAGACTCTGTATCGTCACAACCCTAGCCATTAGTGCCTGACATTTTGTCAGAGACATCTAAAACCGTTATTTCCAGGCTTGGTCATATTACTAGGCTAGAAATAGATGCCTTCACCCTTGGCAGTTGAAATTTGATATAGGACGCGGCGCCAAGCGGCCACAAAGCACAAGCGTACGTACGTAGGTAGTTCCTTTAGGAACTGTCTCTGAGCGAACGATGTCTCGCTAACAGTTCCTCACGGGCCTTATTATCAACTAGTATGAAAATTTAGCTTTACCCCATCTCGGTTCTAAGGCTATTTTAGATCCTTACCGTCTATTTTGCACAGTGAAACTTTTTTGATCACCAAAAGAAATCATTTCCTGACACAACCGAGACAAATTTATAATAATCCAACACTATTTTCGTGTAGAATTCGATGTTAGAAAAAGACCGGTCTGCGCTGACGTCAGTAAACAAACATGGCGGCCAGATTTGAACGATTTTGTTTATCTTTTTCTAACGTCGAATTCTACATGAAAATAGTGTTGAATTATTATAAATTTGTGTCGGTTGTGTCAGGAAATGTTTTCTTTTGGCGATCAAAGAAGAATCACGGTGCAAAATAGACGGTAAGGATCTAAAATAACCTTAGAACCGAGATGGAGAAAAGCCTTATTTTCATACTAGTTGATAATAAGGCCCGTGAGGAACTGTTAGCAAGACATCGTTCGCTCAGAGACAGTTCCTAAAGGAACTAACTAGTACGTAGGCCATCATTAAAGTGCCATTGCCCGGTCAAGATTTCCCTCATGGCACACTGTACGGCGTATACCCTTCTTTATTAGCCCAGTGGGAGCAGAACAGTAGGACGTTAAACCCTATTCCATTTCATTTACGTTTTCATTTTCAAACAACCCCAGTCAGTCAAGTCAAGTGTCACTCATATCGGCCGCTCAGCGTCGGTAGCAACCTGTAAATTCTACAATCAAAACATAATTCAACACATGTTTCGTCATTAAACTGGCTTAGTTTAGAATATTACGTTATGGAAATACCTTCTTGCTTAAGTAGACAAACATTTTGATAGAATCAGGGAGGCAAAAAACACTAAAATTTAAACTTTTCTGGAGTTATTGACTTTTTCTGTTCATGCAGGCGGCCATTGCTTAGGAATTTCTCGCAGGTGACGGGATTACACGAGATTATTTGTTGAAACACGCTGGGAATTGTGGGTAGTCAGTCTTTTCCATCTTGCTTTTAGAGTGCGAGGTTGGTGTTCGTGGATTGTGCAAAATTAAATGATAAAAATAATCTTGAAATTATTTCAACATAACAATAAAGTCGTATAATTTGATTGTGATTCATGTTGTATATTTTTCAGGTCCCCACAAGCCACTAAGAAATCAAAATGGTCTCCACAAAGAAAGCGGTGAGTAGCTTTTCTCCACGACCACGTGTTTATTACAGTCTAGAGTAGTAGAACATGCATGGCCATGTGCACTTAGCGGCAAGTGGGTTCCAGATCACGTCAATTAAGTTAATCTGGATAAATCCAATTGCCAACTTGCATATTAATACAGAAGAATATTGGGCTTCGTGGTGGGCGTGTAATCAAAGTTAATGTTTATTTGAGCCATAGTCCCCTTAATTTCGTATGAGTTATGCAATGTTATGTAGCGCCCAGCGGGTGCCGAGGAATACAGTTAATATTCACTATGATGATCAACCCAGCTCTCCGAACTTAAAATATGAGGCACAACTAGTTTGTTGGTTCTGAGTGAATTCACACCTAATAATACTAATAATATAAAGAACGGTACTTAATTAAACTTAATTTTGTCAATGTGTTACATCCCAGTCTAAACTGTGTTTTCGGTGGTCTTTTTTATTGCTCTATTTAAACTGGGGGGGGGGGGATTTGGTGCCAAATGGTGTAACAGACAGGACAGGAGTAAGGTTGCTTTCCAACCTTGTGTGATTTCTCCCACCTTGACCCCTGTGCACAATTAAATTAAAATAGCATTTAAAGGCAATCTGGAATTCATCCGTATTTGGTCAGTTTTCCAAACTTGTAATGTTAATAAAAGTCTAAATTTAGTTTATATATATAACATTTCAGGCCCATTGAAAGACCTGCAATAGGCAAACTTAGCTCCTGCATAATGTATGTTAAAGTGAAGAGCCGTTTGTATTGTGTTTTTGGGGGAGGTCTGCACAGCACAGCTATTCCATATATCACTGCTTTAGGCCTACTAGGGTTAAAATCTGGAAATGTACAAGTTTGTTTTGAGTAGACGTTGCTGCTCCTTTTCTCTCTTCTATGCATTATATTCACAATGATGATCAACCCAGCTCTCCGAATCCAAATCTGAGGCACAACTAGTTTGTTGGTTCTGAGTGAAATGCTAAGCACCAATTATTTTCAGGTTGAATTCTTTATCTCGCACTACATGACCCGATTAATAAGCTTATTCACATTCACAGGACCCCCCCGTCCCCCCCTCCAAAAAAAAATAAACCCAGTGTTCCCAATCTAATTTTAAAAGTTGACGTAAAAAGTAACACAAACATATTCTATTATCTATCAAGATAAACAATACTCATAGATTGTCGTTATTTTATGTGTATTTAAAAATGGATGAGGCTTTGTAGGAAATGTTAAAAAGGGGTCCCATGACTGTGCATATTTAATAATTGTAAAAACAAACTTAGAATCAAGTAAGAATACAGCTGAAATCTTATTCATAAGATTGACAATAAAATGTAGCCAAGATATCTGTACAAATATAATCTTGAAAATACTTTTTATCGTCGATTCCTACTAACATCCCTGTTGTAAAAAGATAGAAATATTACTATGATGATTATCCTTACCTATTCTGATCACCATGAAGAAGGATTTATCTGAGTGATAATAAATTCTAATATACTTTTCACATCTTTCTATTAGGAACATTATAATTTATATTAAATTTTCTATTACAGAAAAAGTCGTCCGAAAACATCAATGCCCGTTTGGCTTTGGTGATGAAAAGTGGTAAATACTGTCTTGGACATCGTCAAACTTTGAAAACCTTACGTCAGGGTAAAGCAAAGCTTGTAATCATTGCCAACAACACACCTCCATTAGTGTAAGTTTTAAAACATGAGAAATAGATATATAATTTTCTTGCTAATTAATTGTTCTAATCAGTTCAGTATATTAACGACTTCGGAGCCTTTAGCAAAGATGAAGTCACATAAAATGAAATAATTTAAAAATATTTTTATTTGTGACTGATTGCTATTGATTGCCGACTTCGGAGTCTAGATTAGACAAAGATGAAGTCTTGATATTGATATAAATCTGTTTTCTTTTGTCAAGATGAGGTCAAATATGATGGGTGTAAGTTAATGAAATAAATCACTTAATTGGTGATCATGTGTAAAGAGATAACATACATCTCAACTGTTCAATGGTTAGTTACCAAATTAATAACATTTCATTGCAGCTAAAAATTGTCAGAACCTGTAATTTTTCTGACTGCTTTAACACCAAGTGAAGATGTGTATTGCAGAAAAAACTAAATATGATTGGTATCAATAAAATGTGGAAAATTCTTATGTCTCTAAATGTAGTTGCCAAAGAAAATAATTCGTATTGACTGCCATTGTAAGCTTTGTCCAGCCAGACTTGATCAATGTTGAAATACACTCAAATTGATTATTTAGCATTAAAACAAAAATCAATAGATAATCATGGATAAAACAGTTGCCTGTTAAAAGAATTTAACGAACATTTATAGGTTCCACTGGCTTGTTTTAGTTATCTGCAGAGGATGTTACAATTTGTCAATGCTGAGCAGAATCTTAACCATTTTTGGTAGAGATTCCTTTTAGAAATACAAATGTTAACAATAGTTTAGTTATAAGGGATTCTACATGTATATATCTTTAATTGTTATCAGAGGCTTAAACTGATCAACAATGATTGATCTGGCAACTTGTCTTAAAAGGCTATTATTTTAAAGTAAAATTCCCTAGGTCAGTGATTCATGGGGAAGGACCCAACAAGGAACAAGGTGCATACGTAAAATATCCCTTGGCAGTTAAAATAATTATGAGTAGGCCTTGGTGCTGCTCACCAGACAAAAATTCCCTCATAGCACATTGGACAGTTTTGTGAATAACTTACAACAAGCATTCATGTAAAATGAGTTAATTTTTTTTTTGTAAAACTAATGTTAACTTTGTATTATGTTGACAGGAAGAGTGAGATTGAATATTATGCTATGTTAGCTAAAACTGGTGTACATCACTATGCTGGTAATAATATTGAACTAGGGACAGCTTGTGGTAAATATTTCCGTGTTGGAGCCCTCAGTATTACAGATCCAGGTATGTCATTGTTTCTCCTTCCTCCACCATCAATTTGCTTTCTGCATAAACTTCCACGCTTGCCACGATGTTTCTGGTTTGACTCAGAAAGCTACTCAATTTTATAGTGTTTCCCCCCCTCGTCAGTGTTGCAGGATTGATGGCCTGACTGAACAATGTCTAATCAGTTGGGTTTGACAAACTAGTCCCATACATAAATTGTGTGCAATTATAAGATCCCTTGGCAGTTAAATTAAAAGAGTAGGCCATAAACCAGTCGACTAGCGTGGTTTCGAATCCCCGGTTGTACCTGATAAAAGAGTAGGGTCGCCTGTCAAACCTAGTCTTTTCTTCAGTTTCCTCCCACTGCTAAAGACCCCTACATGTAAGTGAAATAGTGTAAAAAAAATTAAACCATGTTGGTCCCGAAATGACCTAGTATGTGTTGAGTGGACGGTTAACCCCATTTCTCTTTAAACCCGACTAGCTCAAGGGGTGTCCCTGTTCCAACCTTTCGCCAGATTTCCATTTGCTAGCATCTTGAGTATTAAATTTGATTTTTCACACACTTGAAATGAGTCAAATGACTCTGCTCCGTTTTTGTACAGTACAGCAACCATATTAAAATAAGTATTCGAAATACCAGTATATAATATATGTAATTAATATTTTTCAGGTGATTCCGATATTATCCGAAATATGCCAACAGACCAGAGTGAAACTAAAACAACGTAAACTCTAAATAAAGGCTGTGAATTAAAACTTATATTGTTCTATTTTATGTATGGGAAATTTTACTGAACAAACTGGATCACCATTTGGATTTTACCCTATTTCCATGTGCATAATACATGTACATGGCCCCAACACTTCTAGATATATAAATAATAATAATAATAATAATCAATTTATATAGCGCTGACAATATGGGAAAATCTAAAATATGAAAGAACGAGGAAGGCACAATTTGGATCCTTCAGGTGATAAGCCAGGTATAAGCTTATCTTTATCGAATGTATCACCTTTGTAAAATTGTGCGAGATCCAAAAAAAGTTCTGATACCTACCTTGAATATAGGCCTATGCAGTTTTAAAGTAAAGTAATTTATTAATCTCAATGAGGAGTGATTTAGTTAATTTGCAGGAGTCTTTAATGATTTCTTCAAAGGAAAGTCAAGGAGCAGGAGCGAAATCTCCCTTAAAAGTGAAGGACGGAACATGACTTAACGTTATACCAGGGTTGATAAGAGAATAAAATTCCGTTGAATGAGTGGACACTATGCAAATTTCGGCGCCAATTAAATAGTGTTGACCACTTTACGACCGGGGAAGACACCAGATGGATTGGCTTGTTCCTCCCCGATGTTTTTTACTTTTTATAAGCCCGCGTTTAAATGCAGTATATTACAATGCCTTGTATATTATGTGAACAAATCAACTGAATTGATCATCCCCGCCGATCAAATAGCAAAGTGTAAAAATAAAGGGACATAACCCTGCGCTGCAGCAGATCACTGGGAATCGAAATACAAGAATTCGTTTTGATTGTAAATCAAGGCATCCTGTATTGAGCTGTAGCACAAAGTCTTTAGGGTGTAATATCTGTGGAATTCTTTTCTAATGGTCATAAAGAATTCGTAAGCTCTTGAATGTCTTAAAACTCTGATTTAGACTGCTGGCTCGCCAGCCTAAATGTCACGGGTTCACTCATGTAAACATGTTAGCCGAGGAAGTTCCATCCGTATTTTCCTGCGTGGTTTCATCTACAAGATGCGCAAAACGGCGAGTCTGAGCAGGACAACTGTCTAGTTGTTCGGATGGAGCAAAAGAAAACTAGGTCCTGTCTACAAATTGGCATGCGTGTTGTATCGTGACGAGTCAAATGGCGTTGTTTCCATTCGTCGGTTGTACGTGACCAGGGGTAGGGTCGCCTGTCCAACCTTGTGGGTTTTATCAGGTTACCTGCCACTGCTAATGACCCCTACGCGCAAAAGCAAGAGAGAGATGGGGATCTATAGCAGTGGGCGGGCCCGGGGAAACCCACAAGGTTAGAAAGGTGACCATATTCCTTGCCACGTACAGCCGGGGATTCGAAACCACGCCGGTTGATTCAATGACACAGCACGCGCCCGCTAACCATTCAGCCATCCAATTGAAGTATATGTTAGTCCCGAAATGACCCTGGACGTTAAACCCCCTTTTTTTCTTTCTCACATTCATTCAAACATTCCGGGTCTCAAAAACAAATTAGGTTGGCCATATAATAACTGAATAACAAGTTATAGGCTTATATAAATCCCAGCATTAAACGGCATTTATAACAACTACATAAAATATTAACAGCATTGTATTCATAACAAAAATCTGATAATTATTAGCAATTAACGGCATCAACCAGTAGACAATTACATGATAAATATTAACAATAGGGTTCGCCATTCCTCGCCAGGTGGCGTATGTGTATTAGGGGGGGGGGGGGTATTGGCATCAATTATTTGGATCTTAAATATCGCATACACACGCTCAATATTATTGATGTCAATTTTATTGAAGCTAATTTCGGTTTCCCACACACGTTCAATTATATTGTCTCCATATTGATTCTGAGCAAAGCGGCCATCATTGACGGAACTATTTGTTTAGCATTAGGTATGCAGTTCCAAGTCCCAAGAAAAGGAAAAGACGTGGGAAGTGGTCAAAACGGTGGTACACCCAATGGGAGAAGTTTTGGCACACACAGACACCTACTTGGAGAGCTTCGTGATCCCAACACGGTCAATTGTTGCAAAAAAATTTTTAATTTCTTCAATCATATCGACATCAATTATTTCGAGCTCTAATATCGTATATATAATACACGCTCAATTTAATTGTCAAAATCAAGTATTGACAATATTTTTGACAATTACATTGATGGTGTGTGGACCGCGTAGATAACTGTTTGGTGATAATTAGAGAGAGAGAGAGAGAGAGAGATTTGGTTTAACCTCCACTTGACACAAACTAGGTTATTTCGGGACTAACATATAGTTCAATTTTATTTCAATAATTTGCCTGTGCGTTGTGGTCTTTAGCACTGGAAGTAAACTGGAGAAAACCTACGTGGTTAGACAAGCGACCCTATTCTTCCTTGGGGAATCGAAACCACGCCAGTTGACTCAATGACAGACCTTATGATACAGTGCACACCATTTGGTCACCCCCCCCCCCCCAAGTGATAATGTCCTGTAAATCACGATTAATCGGATAAAAAAACAAAAATACATTTTCTGTGACATCTCACAGTTTTAGTCTTTGTGTAACTAAATTTGTATTGCTCTTTTATTCTATATATAACAATTATATACACAATTTTATAAAGTAAATGAAACTATCTGAGTTTCACATTTTTCTAATACATATAAACCTTTCGAACTTCCGCAATTTCTCATAGTTCCAGACTTTGTGTATCTACATTTTTATTGTTTTTTTTATTCTACATTAAACTATTTACAGTTTTTAATAGTAAATGAAACTTGCTAAATTTCAAATATTTCTCATACAAAATTTAAACCTTTCCAACTTCCAGTTTCTCACACATTTGCTTGATTTCTAAATTCCAGTTTTCACAAGTTTGCATCAGTTGAAATTTCCCTTTTCACTGCACAATAAGTATAAATACATTATTCTGATTTTCACTGTTTCTCTGTAATTTTCACATTTTCTTTATGGATTTTTTGTACATTGCATCTTAGTTGAAAATTTTGCCATTTTTCATGCGAACAAATACAGTAGTTCAATGTTTTCCGTTCAGTAATATAGTATTACACACTTTTTCTCAATATTTCATTATTTTTAATATACATGTACAATATTTCACTTTTTCAACAAGAATGGGTCTTTTCCCAAATGTCACTATTTTTTCAGTGAAAGTATATATTATAATGTTTGACTGTATTTGATGGAAAAGCACCTGTGCTCTAATTTTCACCATTTGCAATGTGAAAAAGTGTTTTTGGGGGGTCTCCAATTTACATAAATGAAAAAACTAAGTAGCACAATCTAACACCTTGAATTGTCACATTATGTATCGACCTGCGTTATTTCACTTGTTAAAGATAAAATTATTTTATTTGCCTCTCGTAAACCACTTAAATATGCACCAGTTACAGATTGTGGAAACTGTTTATTAGTTGCCTGCAAAATTAGAAAATGAACATATAAATAATTAATAAAACCATTAACTGTTACTAAACTGGAGGAACCAGAGAAAACCTATAAGGTTGGACAGGCGACCTTACTCCTTATCACATACAACTGGGGAATGGAAATGATGCCAGTTGACTCAACGACAGACCTTATGATACAGCGCACACATGCTAACCATCCAACCTCATTAACTGTAATAAAACGGCTAGACCCCTTTGACATGGGACCAAATAAAATTGTTGATTTCACTAAATTTTATAAGTTGACTAACGGTTGACCTGTCGCTGCACGGGTTGTGCCAATAACTCTGAAACTGGAAGTGATAGGCCGTCGGTACCAGACGTATTTTACTCCCTGTTAAGAGCTACCCATATACACTAGCCTTGGGACAGCCTTAGTGTAGCTACTACAGTCACAAATATTATAAGTATTGACTTGCTTGTTTTTGCTTAAATTTGACAGCATATAGAGATGGTTTCATCACTAATCACAATGACACATCATATCAACTTAATACAATGCTTTTTTGTCCTAATTGTCGTAAGTATACATACATACATGTGCATAGGTTATTTATTTTATTCAATGTTGGTTGAAGGAAAGAGAAAAGTGTTGCCATGGAACAATAATTCCTACCCATTACAAACTGCCAAATCCCATGCGGTTTGACAGATGACCCTACTGTTTCTCAAATACAAGTGTGGAATCGAAACCAAGCCACTTGACTCAAGGACAGACCCTATGATCTGAAGCTAACCTGCAGACCATTCAATCAACCCTCGAAGGAAGAATTAGAAATTCACAAGTGAAAAAATACAAACCTCTCCAGCAAAGTAAACTTTATCATTGACATCTTTTGCCATGTCGTCATACAGACTGCCGTCACTGCCAACTGGCATATAACTATATGCCATGCCAGCAAACGGATCACTATCCCAATGTGTAACTAGATAATTCACTGGGTCAGGTATGGTCTGAAACAAAATGTAAGCAGAATATTTTGTGTGTGGCAGTTACTAATTTATACCCCCGCTAGACCGGGATGGCATGCTTACACTGTTCATTCGGCGACAAAAACGGTTAAAATCGCTATAAGCGTGGTAAATACCTGGTCTGAAACGCAGAAATTGTGCTATGGTTTTCAATAGCCAACACGGTTTGATGGGGACCTTAGTTATTAGCACCATCTGCTCTTCCTCAAATCCAAACAGTCAAGGGTGAAACCTTGAGATTTTGTCTTGGCCCACACTTGGATTTGAACTAGGAGTGAACTACCTTCATAATGTGTTTTAGAATTATTAAACCCCATTCAGTTCCAATCTATTAAGTCCAATAATCAAACAATTATTTCAATTCTTGGGGATTACAGATTCTATGGCATTCAAATTATATTTAAAACAGAAAGGTTTGGATTGTCTTGGCCCACACTTGGATTTGAACTAGGAGTGAACTACCTTCATAATGTGTTTTAGAATTATTAAACCCCATTCAGTTCCAATCTATTAAGTCCAATAATCAAACAATTATTTCAATTCTTGGGGATTGCAGATTCTATGGCATTCAAATTATATTTAAAACAGAAAGGTTTGGATTGAGGGCAGTTCAACTATATTTGAACTAATCCTCAAAAAATAATAAATGAGTAACAAACAACAAACTTAACAAGACTGTGAAAAAAAAAGAGTGGCTAATCCAGCCCTTTATCAACTCTAGATTTACTCATTATACGAACCAAAACACAAAAACAAAATAATCAATATCAAGTACAACATTAATATCTAAGGCCCCATAAAAAAAAATTATATGTTTCTCAGACAACTGCATGATTTTCATTTTTCTAAAAAGCTTATCCAATTGTATCAGGCAGCAGTATTAATGAAGAGGCAACTGTGTCTAAGAAACATACAATTTTTTGGGATGTCCTTATTAAGACAGTACCTGAGCAGGAAAAAGAGATTTGAGTGTATTTAAACAGAGACTAACAACTTCTTTATCCGTTTTATCTTTAATTAGATTTAACGCCTCACCGGAGACATTCGTCACTAATATACCACTATCACTTGTCTGTAATTAAAAAACTCACAGGTGAATAATTTTCCCATATAGCACACTTGACCATAATAATAATAGCCGATTTTGAATTTAATTTCAGAATCACTGTACACAATATTTCATAAATCTTACGCAGTGGACACAATTCGTCTAGTGTGTCCACTGTCAAACATGTTTGATATATCTGAAGAAATTTTCATTCAGCCGAATTATATTCGCCTACCGTGTCCGCTTTGCCGAAGCATTCACCCAATTGTAGAATTCATTAGCCAATCACCACTGACATCGAGAAGTTACATGACTGTTTGAAGACATTGATGTGGCCATGTTAAATAATGTGAAATGCAATCCACTAGTGAATCAGGTGAAGGGTTCGCCTGGTGTGTCCACTCATTCAGTGATTGAATTCAGTTGCAACTTGGTGCCAATTGATTCGGCGATTAAATTCGGTTGCAACTTGGTGCCAATTGATTCAATTTGGCTAATCGGTCCACTGCTTTACACACTCATATCTGAGAAAACAAGTACAAGCATGTCATCTCTGAATCGTGACCTCATAATATCAGAAATGGAAGCCTGTCAATCGATACCTAATTGTCCAAGGAACAAGCATGCTAAGTTTTATATTGATCATATTTGGATTAGGGCGCCTTAAAAATCTTTTTGAGAACTGTCAAGCAGCACTTAGGTCCAAGTTTCTGGTCCAACATTTTTGGCTGGCTCCCCCATTAGAATGGGAACAAAATAAAATTATAAATAGATTATATTTCTTACTGAGGTAGATATATCATAAAATACATTAAATAATCCCCGCTCTTTCTCTTCAGCTGGAACATGACCAAAAAAATCATCTTCATCGGTTTTACTCTTCCAGAATTTCTTATTAAACTGTAATGCTACCTGAGTAAGTAAAAAAATAAAATAAATACATAAAGACATCTGTGGTTCACCCAGCAAAAGAAATGGCGACAGACA
This sequence comes from Patella pellucida, assembly GCA_917208275.1. Classification (NCBI taxonomy): domain Eukaryota; kingdom Metazoa; phylum Mollusca; class Gastropoda; family Patellidae; genus Patella; species Patella pellucida. The sequence continues at coordinate 66,558,079 of OU795038.1, forward strand.
GAGAAATAGAAGGATAAATCTTGAAATAAAATGAGGTTTAACGTCCCACTGTTCTATTCCAACTGGGCTAGTATAAAGACAGGTATATGCCAGACAGAGAGAGAGAGAGAGAGAGAGTTTAAATTCCACTCCTCACAAAAACAAGGTCATTTTGGGACTAACATATGGTTCAATTTTATTTCAATAATTCGCTTGCACATTGAGGTTTTTAGCAGTAGGAGGAAACTGGAGATTCATTAATGCTTCACACAAATGGGTCAGAAATGTATGGAGAAAATTGAAATCCTAAGACTAATATGTATATTTGGATTAAATCGCCAATGATTTATTCTAAATAAAAGTAGTACCTTTTCTAGAGAGCCTGCCCCTAGTGATGTTATGGCTTGTAACTTTTTTTCTGGTAATGGTGGCGTAAATTGTATAGTTTGTTTCTTTAATAAGGCTAATGGCACTGTTACCAGTACCTGAAAACAGATTATAAAGATAAAAATGAAAAAAAAAAGATCTAATTCTAGGTGAAAACATAAAAATACATAGACAAGCAAACATGTCACCATTTGAAAAAAGTCCTTGTCATTGACTTCTGAAATTTCAAGTTTGTTTTAAAAAAAAAAACAACCATGAAATCTGTAAAAGATTTAGCAGTCAAAATGTGAACAGAAAATGTAACTTTGCACAACATGCGGAATTTAGGATCCTAGAACATTGAAAATCAGCAGGGTTCTTATTCTGGAAAAACTAGACAGCTGTACATGTCAGGCCCCTTGTCCTGCCCCACGTCAGAAAATCCTGATGAGCTTTCGCTGCCAATTCAGGGATTGAACACGCGACTTTAGACTAACGAGCCAGCTTCTTACTATGGCCCCCAAATATGAATAAGATTGTTGTCACTAGTATTCACACGGTGATTAAAACAATGTTAGTTGAGAGAAAAAAGAATGAGTGTAAGCTGAACCTTATGAGCAGTGTAAGTTTTATCTGTGGTTTTAACGGTAATTACATCATCAGTATAATCTATTCCTGAAACCTGAAATATATATATTAAAATAACAAGTACTGCTAGCTGTTAACCAAGGAAAATTTAAGTATCGAATATCTGAGTGTGTATGCAAAAAGGCGCTCATGTTAATAGGGCAATGGACCAGGCTCAGGTTAGTCGAACAGTTTAAGGCACTGGATTCGACGTAGAATGTACCAGGTCTGAATCCAGGCCTGGATCTGGATAATCTTCAGGAATTTTTATGTCTGGCCTTCACTTGTTAGGTGTGGTGCCTGTAAGTGTGACTAAATGTTCAGGTGGGAGTAAAAATCAATGTCCATCATGCACACATTGGCATGCATTTAGAACAACCATTGACTGTTGGAATTGAAGAAAAGTAGGCAGAAACAGGGCTAGGTGTAGTGCCTGCATTTCTAATTGGGGCAAAAAACGGACTTACACCATGTACATATTTTCATGCATGTAAAATGACTGTTGACAGTTAGAAATTGAAGAAAAGTAGGCAGAATCAAGACTGATTTGGTTCACCTATGTGATCTATCCATATCAAAATACAAGGACAATTATCATGGGCGGTGTTTAAGATTGATTTTTATTGGAATCAAGCCATTTTTCATCAAATAAAAATACATCAAAATATGCAGACAAAAACATCACATGGTACTTTGCTTTAAATAGGCTGAACATGGATGGGTCACTCATAGTGTAACTGTTAGAAATCTTTCTCCCTTTAAATGAGATATAAAAACCAAAATTCAAAAAAATTGTCTCTGGATCGTTAACAAGCTTTTGTTAATAAAGGACAGCAACTCTGGGAGAAATTTTTAGAAGTAAACATCACAAACCTGAGTATTTAAGCAGAGATCTATGTTTTCACTCATTCGCTTCACAACCTGTGAGTAGCCATCTTTCATCAAGACTGCATCGCCCGAAAACTGAGGTAGAGATTCGTTGTGGTCCCAATTTAAAGCGGAGACTTTGGACAAGGAGGCACCGCATGCATACTCCAAATTTCCCAAATGGAACTGTAGAACTTGTTCTTCTTCCTTTGGAAAAAACTAAAAGTCATTTTGTGGTTTAATAAACACAAACAAGCAAGCAAGCTACATGACAAGAGAGAGAATAGAAAAGGGAATAGATTGGGTTTAATACATACAGAATACAAATAACATGAGATAGAGAGAGAGCAGTGATGGGATTTCAATTTTTTTCTTATCAGACATTTTTTCCTGAAAATAAAGGGGCATAACTCTTATCATAATTTAAGCAGACGTTTTCAAAACACAATTAAGAATCATCATGTGTCAACAAAATACATTAGGTGCACCTCGTTATATTTCATGTTTAAAACCCGTACGGTATTCAAACTTATGTCAGTAATATTCCTACAATATTACACGACATCGTAATACCATAGAATGACATCATGATGTCTGCTGCCGATCCGTATCTCTTTTCAAACTCCCCCAAAATTACTGCATTTTTCAGGGCATACGTGGGTATATTTGGGTTGACAGCAGTGTTGCTATTTCAAAACATTTCTTGTCCGCCAATTTTACCAGAAATAAAAGGGGGAACTCTTATTGTTATTTAAACAGGTGGATTCAGACCACAATAAAAAATCATGTGTCGGACATTTGGAAAATAGCGTAGGACATATCATCAAGTCACTCATACAATTAAATATAAATTTCCTGAAAAATTAATATAACCCATGTTAAGCAAATCTATTTTTAATTCAAACATGCTGAATAAGATGAAATACAGAGAAAAATAAATATATTAAGAACACATTAATAGGAGAGGAGAAGAGTTATTACAATATTGATTTACAAAATAGGATTACAAGACATTATATTTCATACTTGAGGATCTAAAAGTATTTTTCAGGCCATCTGGACACAACAAGATTTAGAGTAAGTGTACGGCGACACAAATTTTCCGCAAGTAGCTTGAAAATAGACAACACTCCAAGGTACACAAAATTCAATATGGCTACGGTTAATCATAACAGCAGTAGCAATGTCAATCAAAACTACACTGTTCTTGTAACGATGATTACTCTGCTCTTAAATTTTTAACATATTCCCTTTTCATACCGGTAATCTATTTATAATTAACTATTATAGTAAAAACTGTCCGCTCTTCATCTCATCACCCATAATGCCTCTTTAACAAAGGTTTTTATACCGTACATATTATGGCTTCCTGTCACGCTGACCTACATATTTATCACAGGGAAAAATAGGTTCCAGAAACACAGCAAGCGGGTGCATTAAGCAAAACATAGTAGATAAACATGCTTTATATACATTCTTAAAGACAAAACTATACTCTTGTTTAAGATATAAAACTATGGGATGATCTTATAGTCAGCGATTTCAGACAGACAGATTTAAAGGAGACTCATCAAATGATTTCACCAAACACTTATTGGCAGTGGTGGCTTGTTTTAATTGAACACGTTTTTGTAAATATACACAGCCTTAAAACTTTGCACAGCCATTACGGAAACATGAGAAGGGACCCAGGTTGCTCGACCAACAGTTTGGAACGTCCCAAACTGACAGAATTGCAATCAAGAGACACATCATTCCGTCCTGTCAGGCCCGACAACTGAGGTGGTGTTAGTAGAATCGTGACTTGTTTATACATAACAAATATGTTTCAGCTGTTATGGTCGGTTGAGATATTCTCTTAAGCATTCGGGACATTAATTAGTATTAGCCAAAAAAAACCCTTTTCACTTGATTGACACTATTTATGGAATTGAGAGATAGAAATGGGGTTTAACGTCCACTCCACACAAACTAGGTCATTGCGGGACTAACATATGGTTTAATTTTATTTCAATAATTCGTTTGCATGTAGCGGTCTTTAGCAGTGGGAGGAAAACGGAGGACACGGAGAAAACCGACGAGATTGGACAGGTGACCCTACTACTTGTCACGTACAATAGTGAATTCGAAATTACGCCATTGACTCAATAACAGGCTTTGTGATACAGCGTGCACATGCTTACCATTCGCCCCCCCCCCTTACATGAAAGACTCAACCCCACCCCCCAAACCTGTTAATGAACATGTGTATCTTACCTCTGTAAATGGAAGTTGAGATTCTTCTTTAAATTGTTCATGCATTTCAAAAAATTTATCTACAATATTCAAATAGAAAAACAAAGGATTAACGATTTATGCAAGCAATGCGTTGTACAAGAACAGTTTAAAATAGGGGTCTCACTTTACAGATCATCGATTAACACTTGGTTAATTAAATATATTTTTGACATTGTGAATTGTTTGTGTTGTTCTGAGCTTCTCTATATTTCAACACAGTGGGTGTGGTGATGATTAACAGAAACCTGGGTTGATGTATCGGACAACGGATTGATGGACAGAGGTGACTACAATATTTAACGTCAATTAATTCCGGTCATATATAAACACAAAATTTTGAAATCAATTCTTGTATTTTGGATTGAATAATTGTTGTGAGCGGTCTTGAGTTTATAATGACAAATTATTACCTAATAAATTAATGTCATGAGAAAGCTCCTTTGTTTGTCTCCATTCTGCTATGACATCCAGCATGGCATTAAAATGGAAATCTATTCGTCTATCCACTAATGGATCTACCAATTTACCACGATGATCCATTAAATTACAATGTTCTTTAATTACTTTAGTACCAAGGCCAGCCTACAAACAAAAACAAACATACAATTCAATGTTATTTCAATAATTGTCTTGTGCATAGAGGGCTTTAGAAGAGGGAGGAAACAGGAGGACCCTTGTGAATGTATAAGCAAATCATTTAATAAAGAGAAAGGAATGTTTTCATCAATTGAATATTTGATCATTTTTAGATTATCATGCTGTTATTTTTACTCTATGTTCACATGTACAATACTAGGGAGAGAAAGAGAGTTTAACATCAAACACGACTATTTCATATTGGGACTAACATATGGTATAACTTTATTTCAATAATTCACTTGTGCATAGATGTCTTTAGCAGTGAATGGCTCAATAAGGTACTGTCTGTCTGGACAAAGTTTGCCTCACGGCACACAGTGTGCTTATTAACCTGGATAGTGTCGAAAATTGGGACGTTGAACCCCATCCCTTTTCACTCATGGTCACGTACAAGCTTAGAATCAAAACCACACAACTTGACACAATGGCAGGCCTTAAGATCTAAAGCACTTGACCACCGAATAGATATAAGGTTAATACCTGGTAAGCTACAAGGTTTAATACCTGGTAAGCTATAATCATTATAGGGTTATTACCTGGTAAGCTATAATAAATATAGGGTTATTACCTGGTAAGCTATAAGGTTATTTACCTGGTAAGCTATAAGATTATTACCTGGTAAGCTATAAGGTTTAATACCTGGTAAGCTATAATAAATATAGGGTTATTACCTTGTAAGCTATAATAAATATAGGGTTATTACCTGGTAAGCTATAATAAATATAGGGTAAGCTATAATAAATATAGGGTTATCACCTGGTCAGCTATAATAAATATAGGGTTATTACCTGGTAAGCTATAATAGATATAGGGTTATTACCTGGTAAGCTATAATAAATATAGGGTAAGCTATAATAGATATAGGGTTATTACCTGGTCAGCTATAATAAATATAGGGTTATTACCTGGTAAGCTATAATAGATATAGGGTTATTTGTTTGACCTATCAATAACTGAGCACCTTGTCCTACACAATCCACTAATTGATGCGTATCATGTATTCTACCACCCAAACGATCTCTGCCTTCTAATACTTTCACCTAAAACAAACAAAATATAAATCTCTTACATCAGAATATATCACAGTCACAAATGTAAATAAAAAATGTAATTAATTTAAATTCATATTTAAAACATGACTGATGTAACTGTATAACCAAATCATCAGCCAAGATCTTGTTGGACTATTGTTTCTTTAAAATTAACAAATCCAAATACACTGTCCATGTACAAATCCGAAGATAAGCCAATTATTGTAAGAATTAACTTGTGACAGAATATAGTGTATATATGGTGAAGCATAATTTTTACTTACCTTGACACCCATATCATGTAAATATCTAGCTGCTGATAAACCACTGATACCAGCCCCTATTATAATAACATCTTTCTATAAACAAATAAATAAATAATATTAGTCCAACCAAATACATACGTAAAAACCTATCACCTCCTGGACATGCACTAATATTAGTAAATTAGTCCAAATAATCACCACATGGACTTGCATTATTAGTCACCTATCACCCCATGTACTTGAGTTACTAGTCCAACAAATTATCTATCACCACCTGTACTTAAGTTATTAGTCCAAATAATCACCTATCACCACCTCTACTTGAGTTTTTAGTCCAAGAAATCACCTATCACCACATGTACTTGAGTTATTAGTCCAAATAATCACCTATCACCACCTCGACGTGAATTATTCGTCCAAGTACATGTAATCACCTATCACCACCTCTACTTGAGTTTTTAGTCCAAGTAATCACCTATCACCACATGTACTTGAGTTATTAGTCCAAATAATCACCTATCACCACCTCGACGTGAATTATTCGTCCAAGTACATGTAATCACCTATCACCACCTCTACTTGAGTTTTTAGTCAAAGTAATCACCTATCACCACATGTACTTGAGTTATTAGTCCAAGTAATCTCCTATTACCACTGGTACCTTGACTTGAGTTTTTTGAGCTATTAGTTCAAGTAACCACCTTGACTTGAGTTATTAGTCCAAGTAATCACCTATCACCACCTCAACTTGAGTTATTAGTCCAATAATCACCTATGACCACATCAACTTCAACTGCGTTATTAGTCCAAATAATCACCTATCACCACATAAACTTGAGCTATTAGTCCAAAAAATCACCAATTACAACAAATAGCTTGGATTCCACCTATGGAAACGGGTTGTCTTGGTATTAATGTGTTGTGTTAATGCAATTATTTAGATGCACTAATCCACAATGCATTCTTCCAAAATGTCGAGTGTATGATTGCTGTGAATTAGCTAGTATAGTGTTGTTACCACTGTAGACAGTTTAAAGTGTTATTGTGATACACTTAATAAGATACTTTTAATAGGAACTATCGGAGACAACAGAAACAGAAATGACTAAGACAGAATGAGAGTCCCACAGTTAACATTGTAACAGTTAGAGGCAGGTTGACCCTTGTTATTTCACGAGCAGTACCAACTGTAATCCAGGAATCATTTAATCTTGTATATCTAGCACTAATTTCTTTCACATTCGTTTTTAAATATCAAATCTTTGTTTAAAAATTTGTAAAAATCGTTAATAATCACCAAAAATCGTTTAATTTGTACTTCTGTCCATTTTAAAGCTGAAAATTCAATTTTGATAATGAGTGTTCAATTTACAAGACACCTGTAATATGTGTCTATAATAAAAGATATTGATATCATATTTTAAAAAGGGTTTGAAGGAATAACTTACCTGAATGTCTGAAGAGATATGGAGACTGCTTGGAATTGTTAATAAGCCTGAGTTGATAAAACCATTGCATGTTAAATATTGTAGTAACAAAGGTAAATCTTCTACCATTCTAATACGTGTTAAACCTCGACATAATAAATTATAACTACATTTCTCAACCGTTAACCATTCCTGTTAGAAAACAAAAGTAGCAACGATAAATTATACCATTTGTCTATGGTAGAAAATGGAGGCCGATGTAATAAATTATAACCATTCCTGTTAGAAAGTAAAAGTAGCAGCCATGAATTATAACATTTTTCTATGGTAGAAAATAGAAGCTGATGTTATAAATTATAACCATTCCTGTTAGAAAATAAAAGTAGACGTACATAATAACTACATTTTTCAATGTATGCTGTTCTGAATATAGAGGCAGACATTGTATTCCAGTCGCTTAGGCTTCTTTAAAATGCACAGCTAAGTGTATACAGGGATTTTGTTTTTTGTCCCATTCAGAGAACTATCGCCTGAAGGGCCAGTCACACAAAAAATGAAAAAAATAATTTTGTTCATTTCGCTTAAAAAACTTTTTCTGCCAAACATTATATGAGAGGGGGTATTGATTATTAGACTGGCCATGGAGCGATGATGATCATGTTGTATGTGGCCCTTGGCTTTGACAGTCCATCACGCCATAACTGGAGGCTGGAATGGGCTAGTAAAATAGAATTCTGGGCTGGATCCACCCGACACTGTCACTTGCAAATTTACTAACTATAATAAGAAACTCTGTTCCTTTGCTAGTCCCTGTGTTTAGCACAACAAGGGAAAACCATGCTAGAAAATCTTGATCAATTTCTCGGACATCAGGATCAAACAACCCAGAATCTCAGGGAGTATTGCTGTAGCTACCCAGATTTAATTTGTCCAGACTTTCAATCTTTAACATCTAACTTTACTTACCATTATATTATCTGCCCATAGTGACATAATTAAATTACGTAGTGCTAAATATAGCGTGGGGTTATGTAGTGATAAATGAGGTAAATAATTTTCTTCAGTCTCTATTAAATCAGGATGAAAACTTAAAGCACTTCGCGACTCTCCGTCGTTCGTAAATGGTTGTATTAGTCCTTTAGGATACTTGGCTAATGGATCTTCTTGAGCACCTCGAATGGAAGGATCCGAAACACTGAGTCCGACACCATCTGGATAATATCCAGTTAAGAATGTTGCCGATGGAGAATTCCATAAATATGGAGCGGTTGTGACCTGTGAGTACCATCTACGATTCATAGGTAAATCTACTCGCTGTAATCAAAACAATAAAACATTTGACGAAACTTTCACACCAAGAACGAATGAATGAATGAATTAAATTGGGGTTTAAGGTCCTACGCTTCTGCACCTAACCTGGGATAATTGAGGACGGGCATATGCCCGGGCAGCAACTGAATTCAAACTGCAAACGGATCTTTTACGTGCACACCAATGTGTACACAGGACCTCGGTTTTTTATCCCATCCGACAGACAAGGCAGCTGTCCTTGTAAGGCCCTCTGTCTGCATCACTGACAAGGGGAAACCACACACCGGAAAAGTGAGATGAACTTTCTCGGCCAATGCAGGGATCGAACACCAGACCTCCAGGCTAGCAAGCCAGCACTTAACCCACTTCGCCACATGATCCCATCCGACAGACAAGGCAGCTGTCCTTGTAAGGCCCTCTGTCTGCATCACTGACAAGGGGAACCACACACCGGAAAAGTGAGATGAACTTTCTCGGCCAATGCAGGGATCGAACACCAGACCTCCAGGCTAGCAAGCCAGCACTTTACCCACTTCGCCACATGATCCCCTTCACACCCAGAACAACAATTTTAATATGCTATGCCGACCAGGCTAAAACAATATCTGTTGGTCTAAAATGTCAGCGGTAAACCTACAATTATAGTTGGTCTTGTATGTACTGTATTCTTGCTCCACCAGCATAAAAATGTGTTTGTTATAATGAATTACTCTTATTTCATTCTAAAATCTTATTTGATTATTTTTACAAATTAACTTACTGCATCTTGTGAAACGTGACAAGCACCAGTTTGATTTTCTTTCTAAAAAATACAATTAAAAAAGAATGTCACTTCAAGCATTATTTGATCAAACTTATTTTTATCTTAAGGTATGATATTTGAATGACCAAAAAAAAAATGAAGACTTTCGAAAAAGTTCATCATGATAACTAGTTAAACAGTCCCAGGTACATTTGAAAGAATCTTGAAAAGCCTTACCTGGGGAGTGATCACAAGGTTTTAATGGCAGGGGTAATAACTCTGTTAATGTTATGGTTTCAACTCACTATCAGACGATTGTATACATGAAACATGAAGTATGGATTTGACTAATAACAGATCGGGTAGAAGTTAATAGCATGTTGTTAACTCCTACCAGAGAATATACAGAAATTTAATTATCAGGGGAGGTAATTATCTTTAACTGTTGAATTTCAAAACCCTCTTATAAATGGAATTTATTTACCTTGACACCACTAGAGGACATTCCACATTTAAACCTTTCAACCAATTCAGTATCAAACTTAGCATCTTTCGAGAGTTGTCTCCACTTTTTACAGTCTTTAGCAGTACATTGTACCCAATATGGTAGCATCTGATCCGCAAAAAACAACATTAGTTTGGGTTCATTTTTGCCATGTGTTGACCATACTCTCTTCCAATCACTGAATATGGTATAACCATCTTTGTGACTGAAAAGAAAAAGACCCAACGACAATAATTTTACGAGTTGCCGACAACACACCATATTTTCATAGGTCGATCAAATATAAGTAATAAGTAATTCAGGAATATGTTTGATAGAGAGAGAAATAAACTTAATGCCCGATTAACACAAACAATTCCATTTAGGGACTAACATTTGGTATATACTTGGTAATGCACTGGTATGTTAACCAGGTCTCAAGACTCGGACAACCGATCGTGTTTTTTTTAGAAAGTTCTGGATGTAGTATGGAGGACGTGGCACAAAACAGCATCTAGTCATTCTGATGGGATGAAAAACCGAGGTTACATGCTATAAATAAGAGTTGGCCATAGTGCAACTGTCCGGGCAAAATGTTCTTCTTAGCGCAGGGGGTTGGATTGCCAAATGGTTAGCACGTGGGCGCTGTATCATAAGGTTTGTCATTGAGTTAACAAGCGTGGTTTCGATTCCCCGGTTGTATGTGACAAGCAGTAGGGTCGCCTGCCCAACCTTGTTGTTTTTCTCCGGGTCCTCCCGATTCCCCCAACTGCTAAAGACCCCTATGTGCAAGCAAATTATTAAGATAAAATTGAATTGTGAGTTAGTCACAAAATGACCTATTTTGTGTCGAGTGGACGTTAAACCCCATTTCTCTCTCTCTCTCCCCCTCATAGCACAGAGTGCATGGCATATGCCAATATATGATATATATATCTCTATACTTACGCTCTATAGTAATGATCAAAACATTCATTACAGAAATGTTCTCCTGGTGAAATATGGTACCATCGTGATGTCCATGAACTTCCAGCACATCTACAATAAATAGTACAGATTGTTATCAGAGGTGCAGTTGGTTAATGAGTTAGGGCTAAGGCTATCAGTTACATAACACTGTAACCAAGGTAATGTATAATCTTGTGTATTTAGCACTCATTTCTTTCACCTTCATTTAATATCAAATCTCTGTTTAAAAATATGTAAAAATTAATCAGTCAGCTTTAAACTGGACAAAAATACAAATTAAACAATTTGGGATGATTTTAAACTATTTTGTATAAATTTGTATACAAAGATTTGATATTAAACGAATGTCTAAGAAATTAGTGCTAAATACACAAGATTACGATATCCAGTGATAGAACAGGCAATTATGGGGTCAGACTGATCAATGGACGGTGGTCTAACAAGGTTTACGGTTATATACTACGTTTCAATAATATGTATATAAAATGATCGACAGACAAAATTTTGAAGTGGCACAGGACTATATAATAGTATATATTATAAATGTCTGCAAAAATGTCTTTCACCCCAAATTATGCAGTTTTATTTACTAAAATACAACTGGTAATGCTGCTTTAAATTGAAGTAATAGAGCGACAATTACAAATAGATTTCATAAAATTAATACAAAATCATGTTATCTATGATCTATTTTTATTCTAACCAGTTTTTTATACCTGTCTGTGGCTCCAGCAAAACAAATTGGAACTTTAGCTGGACAGAGAGATCTTTCGCATGCACGTCTTGGTCTTTTAGAATCATCATTATCTTCTTTATCATTCAGCAGTTTTGAGGACCTCTTTTTTCCTCTTGCCGACCTAAAATACAAAAGAAATTTAATTTCAGTATTATATATGACTGGTGTCATGTGTAAGGCAGAGTATGCCTATCCTGTCATGAACATCAGGTACTATTTTCTACAATGGCATTTTTCTGAGGTGGAAAGTCTCCATGTTATAGTTCTTCATTTTTTCATGTGGGTCACGGTGGCTAAGTGGGTAAGACACTGGCTCGCTAGAATGGAGGTCGGTGTTCGATCCCTGTATTGGTCAAGAAAGTTCATCCAGATTTTTCGGCGTGGTTTCCCCTTGTCAATGATGCAAGACACAAGGTCCCGTGTACACATTGATGTGCATGTAAAAGATCCCTTGGCAGTTGGAATTTGATATGAGAGTAGGCCCTAGCACACAGTATGGTGATGCCTGTCTTCATTAGTCCAGTTTAGGAGCAGAACAGTAGGATGTTAAGAGCGGGTTCGCGAGAGCACCGGGCAAAATTGGGAAAAAGTGATAAGGTGGCAGGTAGGAATTTCCCAACCATACTTTGGCTATGGTCCCCCATTGGGGTCAGGACTCACGCGGCAAAACGATTTCCCCCGAATCACTCCCTGAATAGGAGAACTAAAAGTGTCATTTTTCACCTCAATTTTGGCCTAACTTTGGGAAAGCTTCTCTGAGCGTAGGGAAGTCGAGTGATAATGACTTCTTGGGTGAAAGGTAAGTGGACCGTGGTCTCTCGAATGAGCATGCATGATCCTCCAAATACCTTAAACATTGTGAGATATAACGGATTTTCGACGACACCCAACGGCACACTGAAATACAGACACATGTAACAAGCTCGATAGCTCCTTCTTTCCGTATAATTGGTCGGTTTGGGTCATGTGGTTTTGAAGGGTGGTAATGGTTGCTTGAAATGCGAAAATAAAAATGACTGGAATCCAAGCCTTAGTTGCGCTGTGAGATGGTCAAAAATGTGTATTTTTATACCATATTGTTCAGCATTTTTGCGGTAAAGGGACTTATAACGCACATAACTTAGTTACTTGACCCTGGTGAATCGTGAAACTGGTCGGTGTCATCATCGTTCGCAAGACCGCCCGCAAGACTCGCTTTTTGCCATCTTAAATCTCAAATCTCAAATCTTAAATCTCAAATCTCAAATCTTAAATCTCAAATCTTAAATCTCAAATCTCAAATCAAATCTCAAATCTCAAATCAAATCTCAAATCAAATCTCAAATCAAATCAAATCTCAAATCAAATCTCAAATCACAAATCAAATCTCAAATCTCAAATCAAATCTCAAATCAAATCAAATCAAATCTGAAATCAAAAAAATCAAATCTGAAATCACAAATCAAATCTCAAATCAAATCAAATCAAAAAAATCAAATCTCAAATCAAATCAAATCAAATAAAATCAAATCAAATCTCAAATCAAATCAAATCAAATCAAATCAAATCAAATCTCAAATCAAATCAAATCAAATCAAATCAAATCAAATCAAATCAAATCAAATCAAATCTCAAATCAAATCAAATCAAATCAAATCAAATCAAATCAAATCAAATCAAATCAAATCAAATCTCAAATCTCAAATCAAATCTCAAATCAAATCTCAAATCAAATCTCAAATCAAAACTCAAATCAAATCTCAAATCAAATCTCAAATCAAATCTCAAATCAAATCTCAAATCAAATCTCAAATCAAATCAAATCTCAAATCAAATCAAATCTCAAATCAAATCAAATCTCAAATCAAATCAAATCAAATCTCAAATCAAATCAAATCGAATCTCAAATCAAATCTCAAATCACAAATCAAATCTCAAATCAAATCAAATCAAATCTGAAATCAAAAAAATCAAATCTGAAATCAAAAAAATCAAATCTCAACAAATCAAATCAAATCAAATCAAATCAAATCAAATCAAATCTTAAATCAAAAAAATCAAATCTCAAATCAAATCTCAAATCAAATCTCAAATCAAATCTCAAATCAAATCAAAACTCAAATCAAATCAAATCTCAAATCAAATCTCAAATCAAATCTCAAATCAAATCTCAAATCAAATCTCAAATCAAATCAAATCTCAAATCAAATCTCAAATCAAATCAAATCAATTTTAAATTTAAATTTATCCTGCCTGGTGATACTACAGTGAACTCGTACTGTTGTAAACTCAGAGAAATCGAGATTTTTGAGTTTGGCATGCAACTGAAATTTTATACCAAAGTCAGCCTGCCTGGAATACTTGATTTGATGCTATCTGACAATATTTGATGTATAATGATAAATTTAAATGTCCATATTGTATAAATAACCGGAAATCCCGAATTTGGTAATTTTTCATTTGATCAGAATGGAACATTGAGATTTTTTTGAGTGCTATGCAACTGAAATTTTAAACCAGAGTAAATATTTGATTTGATGCCCTGTGCAACAATATTATGAAGCATGATAATACATTTCAAAATTATATAAAAAACGAAAATATCGAAATTTGGTAATTTTTCATTTGATCAGTAGGGACACTTCCAGTTGGATTCCAGTCATTTTTATTTTTCTATTGTGTGGTGGAGGGTATGTGCTTTCAATGTAGTATGAACCGGTTCCCTGATACATGGAAAGAACTTGCTACGCGTCTACGAATGAACCTCGTCCCTGAAACGAGTTTCGCTAGTGCTATTTCAATGATGTCGGTTTATAGAGTTACCGAGGTCCGATCGACATGAAACTCGTCATGGCATGGGATCATGGTCCCCTCTAATATACTGCCAAATTTGGTGGCTGGCTGCCGTCTAGTATTTCCGTGAGCGTATTACAAACTTTACGTTGAAAAATCGGTGAAAATCGACCATTTCGATGTCGAAAACACGTTTTTCCCATTTTCTCAGCCAAGGGTGCAAGGATGTCCGAGATATGGCGCATGCCTGCTTAGGGCACCACCCTCCACCAACATATAAATTTTGGTCGAAATCCCTGACTAGCACCTTATCACCCCCTGTCTGGTGCTATCGCGAACTCGCTCTTAAATGCAACTTCATTTCATTTCAATTTAGCATATTTATTCACGAACTTAATATATACTTAATTATGAATCGGTTACGCTATGCTTGATTTATAATTACAAATAGTTCTACTTTCTTTTTTATTTGAAGTTGAAAGTTCAAACACATTTGTATATATATCATATAATTAATTCACTGTTAAAGATACTTTCCCAGAAAAGTATTTATTGGGTGGTTATTTCCAATAAAAGTATGGTAATTTGGTATATGTGGAAAGCAGAAACATCCAATCTTACTAGAAACATACTGGATTCCCTGACAAACTCTCATGGAGAGCATACAGGACAAAATTGTAAGTTCCCTAACCGGCAACTCGACGATGAGAGATGTCTACTCGAGTGACTCCAAGGGTGCCCACGAAGATTGTACGGTGTCTCAGCATTAGTGAGCACTTATGGTGAGCAGACTTGGAAAAAGGGACAGACTTAAACGTTTCTGATATGAAGACCACAGAAAAAGACATGGGCAGTGTATAATTTTAAAATTTAATTAGGTTTCAGCATTTTTGATAAATGTACAGCAATTAAAGACAACACCATCTTGTATATGCAATGAATTCTAATGCGGCTTCGCCCCCGTTGATAGGTACCGCTGATAGATATTTTTTATAGTAGGGTTATTCCCTCGCGAAAACAATGTTTTGTTAAGGTTTAAAGCAGACTTTTGATAGATTAATGAGTTTGAATATGTTTTTCGTCAAAATATATCATCAAATCACCAACTTTTTACATGGGAAGGTATCTTTAAATACATGTACATGTACTTGATCTTTAACAAAATTGATAACATTAATCACTGTTGATTATTTTGTAATGACGAGTGCGATACATATTTGACATTTAATTTAATTCTGTACTTTGCCATGTTTAAAATAGAGAAAGAGAAATGGGGTTTAACATCCACTTGACAAAATACAAGATCATTTCAGGACCAACACATGGTTCGATTTTTAGCAGTTTGAGTAAACTGGAGGCCTTGGAAAAAACGCATGAGGTTGGACAGGCTACCCGCCGCTACCCTACTCCTTTATAAATTCAGAACAGAAATAGGCATTAAAATTTAAATTAATATGACAAGTGGAAGGTTGCATTCATTTCTTGCTCACATTTAATGAAATGTTTAAATTTATTACCTTTTGCCTTCTGTTGTAGGGGCTGACTTATCAGCTGCCATTTTAGTTTATCTGTTACATAGGTTTGTTAAAATTCTGCATAATTTTTCTGTAAAGAAAAATTAAATATTACTATAGGCTATAAAAGCAGTAATCCAATTAAATCCCTTAATTATTTTTTTTCGTATACTGTACTTCATATAGCATTTGATACATTTTCTTTGAAGCCAGTGTTAAGATCATTTGCCTTATGAATTCTACAAAGTCGGTGTTCGTGCATTTGACTCATGTATGCCAAAACACTCCCTTTTCTTAACATTATTGTGTTTCTTTTGCATTCAGAAGTCTGTTTTTTCTTGATCTTTTTACTTGATTTGATAATTGTTTATTTTTTGCAATGTCTATTTTCTGTCTTGTCTGCATGTTGATCTTGTAGATTTTTTTTGCGTGTAGTGCAGTCCTCCTGAATTTACTATTGGAAAACTACTGATGTAATTGTACTTGATGTAATTGTACCTTGTTTTTTATTTGAATAATGATGTTAGCTAGTCATCTTAATCATTCAAAACAAGAATTCAACAAAATACATGCATAGCTTGATGAGCCTTATTATAGCCAAGGATTATCATACACAGTAATAATTGTTTTGGACTAAATCAAAGTGGTTTAGCTCATTCAAAAAGAGATGAAGCTATTTTTACTTGCACAATGTCTCAATGAGTGTATAAATTGTAGTGGTGGACAAGACAAGTACCACTGCTACAAATATTGCGGCTACATCTGTAGCCTACTTGCCAACAAGACTCGATCAGTGCTGCATTTTCCAGTCACACAAACAAGTGAAAAGGACGTGTTACTCAGATCTCTACTTTTTTGTGTGTTTTAGAAGATTGAAATTTTTTGTTATTTGTATGATAACTTAAGTAAAATTTTCCTGTTTTGCAGTAAAAGCCCAATTATTCAATAGGCTACTTAAGTTTATTTTGACCCAAATTGTGAAATTGCGGCCAAATTAAAAAAAGGTTTCCCTCCTACTCCTAGTCCTAAAAGGTCTAAAATTTGATAACAACACCGCACCTGTTCCAATAATATTTCACAAAAAGAAGCCTAAAGAAGTGTGGACATAAAGTTAATCTAATCAATATTGTATTATTGGCTTCTGGTTATTAATTAACAAAGAGATTTGTTACAAAAGGTTTGATAAGGCCTTTTGTAAACACGCCAAAGACGAAATGAACCTCCATACACGAAAGAGTATTTTATCGTACCATCTTAAATGTGAATGTGGATTACAATGCTTTAAATCCAAAATATTGTCAAGAAAATAGTCTTTCTTGTTTTCAGCAAATACCCTCAAGCCCACTATCGTATTCATTAATATAATTTTAGTCAAACTTGTTTAATGTTTAATAATTTACCACAATTAATTCTATGATTTTACATAATAGTATAAGGTTTGTTCCGTGGAAGAAATCAGAAACAACCTGATGGAAGGGGGCGTGATCATATACTTCCGGCTCACACTTGCCCGGATGTAATTATTAATAGAAAAAGTCATATGACATATCGTAAAATATCTAATATTAATGTCAATTAAATTCCGCTTACATAAAGACTGGTGAATAAATTCATCAACACGTTTCTATTTAAAGACTAAATACGCTGGTGAATGATAATGCGTTCTGATGGCGCAGTTTACTATGGAGACCGATGCCCTCCTTGTCGATTATAATTATATGGAAAATCATGACCCGAAGACGAGACAAGCGACGGATGATGTGGGTAACAGTACTCGGTTGAATAACGGCGGAGCAACTTCACACCAGGAAGGCATAATATCAGCAACTAGCGGATCAGACGATGAGGCAATACTAGATATAGCAATGGACGGCAGAGACGATCAAGGGTTAAATGACGATCATGTTCAAGGTTCTACCAATTTCTTGGAAACCCAGGATGACCTGCCCGTCAGTAGTGGTCAATACGAGGATTTCCACACTATTGATTGGCTAAGGGATATTGCCCGAGATCGTATGAGACACCGACATATCGTCAAGAATAAACAAGATGGATGTATACCTAAACTCAAAAGTGCACATGATGCCTGGTCAGGGTGGGTGTGTGTCCTTCTTGTGGGCGTGTCTGCTGGGGTTTGTGCTGGGATCATTGACATTGGAACAACATGGATGTCGGATTTAAAGCAAGGAATTTGTCTGGAAGCTTTTTGGTTGAATCGGGAACAATGCTGTTGGTCAGGAAATGCAACAACATTCGATGATGAAGGTGGTTGCAGTCAGTGGTACACATGGTCCCAATTATTTGGTGTATCGTCCTCGAAGGGTGGATCCTACATCATCGGGTATCTTCTCTATATTGTATGGGCCTTGATTTTTGGCGCCATTGCAGCTCTATTTGTACGAGTTTTTGCCCCATATGCGTGCGGGTCTGGTATTCCTGAAATCAAAACCATTTTAAGTGGATTTATTATTCGAGGATATTTGGGAAAATGGACACTTTTGGTCAAATCTGTTGGAATGATGTTAGCTGTTGCAGCAGGGTTGAGTTTAGGAAAAGAGGGTCCATTTGTTCATGTTGCCTGTTGCTGTGGCAACATTTTCTCATATCTGTTTCCCAAATATGGACGAAATGAAGCAAAAAAGAGAGAAATCTTATCGGCGGCAAGTGCTGCGGGCGTGAGTGTTGCTTTTGGAGCTCCGATTGGCGGTGTATTGTTTAGTTTAGAAGAAGTTAGCTACTATTTTCCATTGAAGACCCTCTGGAGATCGTTTTTTTGTGCTTTAATGGCAGCTTTTGTGCTACGCTCTATTAACCCTTTTGGTAATGATCATTTGGTGATGTTTTATATAGATTACAATGAACCCTGGTACATTCAAGAACTCATTCCGTTTATATTGCTTGGAGCTCTTGGTGGAATTTACGGCTGGTTTTTCATCAAGTTTAATATTAAGTGGTGCAAATACCGAAAGACCTCTTCGTTGGGGAAATACCCTATTATTGAAGTCCTTATTGTTGTATTTGTAACAGCCTTGCTTAGTTTTCCCAATAGTTATACAAGAATGAATGGAAGTGAACTAATTCGCTTGTTAGTGCAACGCTGTGGACCCGAGGATGGCACAGAACTCTGTGACTACAGTCGCAACATGACAAACGATCACCCGTATATGGGCAGCGCCATTGCGTCTGACGGAGTGATTAGAGCAGTTTGGAAACTAGCCTTAGCTTTGTTGTTTAAGTCCCTGATCACCATTTTCACCTTTGGTATCAAAGTTCCATGCGGTTTGTTTATCCCCAGCATGGCTGTCGGCGCCATATTAGGACGGGTCATGGGAATTGGAGTGGAGCAGCTGGTGATGACATACCCGAATTCACCATTATTTACCAACATGTGTCAGTCGCGACAGATTTGCACTGTAACACCAGGACTGTATGCTATGGTTGGAGCGGCAGCAGCATTGGGTGGAGTGACGCGAATGACGGTTTCACTGGTTGTTATTATGTTTGAGCTGACCGGAGGATTACAATATATTGTACCCATGATGGCAGCGGCTATGACGAGCAAATGGGTTGGTGATGCTTTGGGTCGAGAAGGTATTTATGATGCTCATATTGCGCTCAATGGATACCCATATTTGGACAGTAAGGAAGAGTTCACACACCAGACTATTGCAGCAGATGTCATGCGTCCACGGTGCTGGCGTTATGGCCTAGAGGTTCGAAATGATCCCCCACTCTGTGTAATAACTCAAGATTCCATGACTGTCGATGAAATTGAAGGCATTTTAAAAACTACTGAGCATAATGGCTTTCCTGTTGTTGTATCACGTGAATCTCAATATCTTGTTGGCTTTGTTTTACGGCGTGACCTTAACCTTGCTATTGCTAACGCCTTGAAAAATCAGGAGGGAATTGTCAGTAATTCCCCTGTTTATTTTGCAAGTCACAATACTCATAATCCACATGGACCCCTAGGATTAAAATTACGTAAAATTTTGGATTTGGCGCCGATAACCATCACCGATCACACTCCCATGGAGACAGTGGTTGAAATGTTCCGTAAACTGGGACTGCGACAAACTTTAGTTACCCACAATGGTCGATTATTAGGAATTATCACTAAAAAAGATGTTTTGCGTCACATAGCTCAGTTACAAAATCAAGATCCAGAGAATATATTGTTTAATTAGTGAATCCACAGACTACTGACTTGTGAACTAATTAGTGAATCTGATCTACGGTCGTTATTAATTAACAGACGTGTGAACTAATTATAGTATTTATATTTTAAGTGAATAATGGATATGTACATGTATTTATTAATTAATGGATGTATTTGTTAATTAATGATGCATTTATTAATTAATGATGCATTTATTAATTAATGGATGTATTTGTTAATTAATGGATGTATTTGTTAATTAATGATGTATTTATTAATTAATGGATGTATTTATTAATTAATGGATGTATTTGTTAATTAATGGATGTTTGTGTTAATTAATGGATGTTTTTTTTTATTAATTAATGATGTATTTATTATTAATGGATGTATTTATCAATTAAAAGTTGATGGAACTTTTAATTAAATTTTGGATTTATTTATTAATTAGTGGATTTATGACTTAAATATTCCATTGTGTAATACATACATGTATGTGATTTTTGTTAAATGGTTGTTGATGATGATAGATGTTCTCGTGAAATATATAATAGGTTTTTTTTGTATATTTTTAATACATGTTGATTCCAAAAGAATTCTTTTAGTTATAATATCCTACATTGTAAATAATATTTAGAAAGATAGGTATAATATTCATAATCACCAGGGTCAGATTTACCGAAATGCATTATAATAGGCCATAGGCTTAATGCCCACAGCTATCTAAGGTCTAATATTACTAATATAGAGAGAAATGGGGTTTAACATCCACGTGACACTAACTAGGTCATTTTGGGACTAACACATGGTTCAATTTTATTTCAATAATTTGCTTGCACGTAGGGGTCTTGAGCAGTAGGACGAAACCAAAGTAAATTCACGAGGTTGGACAGGCGATCTACTCCTTGTCACGTACAACCAGTGAATTGAAACCAAGCCAGTTGACTCAATGACGGACCTTATGATACAGCATGCACATGCTAACCATTCTGCCATTCAACCCCCCATTCAAGGACCCAAATAAAATAAATTATCAAACAGCTTGCCAGAATAACATTTCTTTATAAGTTTTTTGACCGCTTATGAGATTGGCCTAAGACCCACATGTAATGTACATGTACATGTGTAAATCTGACCTTCGTAATAGCATAACTTTATGGATTCACTGCTGCTTAGTTTATCACATGTGGCATTTCAATACTTGTGCAGGTTCATGTATCTTTATCAAGCTATGTAATATCTTTGAATGGTGTGTATCTTTATTAAACTAAATAATATCTTTGAATGACCTGTATCTTTATCAAGCTACGTAATAACTTTGAATGACATGTATCTTTATCAAGCTATGTAATATCTTTGAATGACCTGTATCTTTATCAAATTACGTAATATCTTTGAATGACATGTGTCTTTATCAAAATATGTAATATCCTTGAATGACATTTTAGAAGTACATGTAGAAGCGTAACATTGATAAAAACACAATGTTATAGATTATTACATGCAAGGATTCGATACTCTTAACAGGTATCTTTTTCAAGCAATATAATAAAATAAGAATACATGTACATCTGGTTGTACTTCAACAATATCTACAAAAGATATTCCTGCAACATGAAGGCATACTAATATTCTACCTCGCAGGCCTACAAGTATTGGTAAAAATGATAGCAGAGTTTATTATTGTACATTAATGAATACCGGTACTAATAATATTATGGTGGATCAAGGGGACATAATTTGTGTTTAGGCTCAATTCTATTCTTTAGGAATTATCAATTAGGGGTTGTATTCTTGAATGGTGGTTATTAAAATAATCCCTGTTAAGACATGAACAGTTGTTCACTTTACTTTGATAACATGTCGATTTTATAATTTAAACATCGTCTCTATTTTGTAAGGTCTGTCCATGTAAACACCGATTACAATCTTTCGGTTTCATGGTCACAACAGGTTTCACAGTTGAAGGTCACAACAGATTGATTGACAGTTCAATTGATCTTATCAGAATCTCTTTAAACGACCTACATTCAAATGTACAAATGTTAATTATTAGATAATAAAAATGTACCATTATAAATAATTTACAGCCATGTACACGTATAATATTATATTTTATTTATTCAGTATATTTTGTCTGTTTATTCAAAAAACATTAGTTGGCAACCAATGTCCTCTGTCACTAGTGTCAGTCTGTGTCATTAACAAAAATTCTCAATAGCCTACTGTTCTCCTTTGTGAGGTACAAAACTGCACCCATTAGATAACTTAAAATACAGATATGTGACATCATACTTTGTTGTTGGGGCTCTGCCATTATGTCAAATAACGCTTATATGCAGTGAATATTCCCTTGGCCCCTATACAGTCGTTTTTTATCTCTGTCCAAGATGACTGACCTTTATAAGGTCAGACTGCTATAGTTTTACAGGTGACGTCACATCATAATGTTAACCAACATATCAAGATGATGTTGAAAATACTGTCGATTAAGTTTTAAAACATAATTTGAAGAATCCTTAATCAATAATAATAATAAGGTCAGTCATCTTGGACAGAGATAAGAGACGACTTTTGCATTAATTCTGTAAAACAGATGGGCAAGGTGCCTAAACAGTCACAGGCACTTGAAGGGATTAAAATAAAACTTCTGACTACTGCTTGACTATATATTCTCTATTATAATATATAGTCAAGCAGTAGTAAGAAGTTTCATTTAAATCCCTTCAAGTGCCTGTGGTTGATACAGTGTGTGTATTTTAAGTTGTTTAGTGGACTCCAGCAAAACATTGCATAATAGTATGCCCTAATGCAATATCAATATAATATTACTTAATGTCTCCCTCTCCACCATTAAAGCACACTCTATATATGTAAATATTGAAGATAAACAACCTATTAGAATACATTATTTTAAAGGGACAATATCACACTTGTTGGTTTGACAGCTCCAGAAAATAGATAATAGCCTTATTCTAAGTACTAGATGTTAAAGTGTCCTACCTGTTGTAAAATTATCCATTACATCCTATTTTAGAGGATTCGAAAATATGTTTAAATCCAAGTCCCACTTGAAAAGGTTTACGTAAGGCTTTTCAAATTATGCAGTTGAATTTTTTCATTTTTTTAAAATTAGGTGTGTTAAGAAGAAATTTGTATCACCAAGTAATTGTAATTTTGTAAAATAGTACAATTTGTTGAGCGGATAAAGTTTGGCGCATATTGTTCAGCTACAACTAGAGTGGTATTGGGCCTTTAAAGGGGGATTTAAACATAACATACATAACCTTCAAATCGAGATTCAATTTACAACCCCAAATGAACTAGTTGTAAAACCTACTCTCTGCTTTTGATTTATTGTCTGTTTTATTTAATTGACTGGGCAAACAAATATAAAATAACTTAAAACTGTTTAACATAGAGAGGTTCCGCAACCAGTAGGTATTACGAACAACCATTTGTACTTCGTTTTTGGCAGATTTCCGTTTCCGCCAAAATTTCAAGTTCGAAGTACATGTTTTCCTCAGCATCAGTAATGGTTGGCTGTTCACCTGAAACAAGGAACATTGTTTAGTTTGTTTAAATAACAAAATATCAAATCGAATTTTAGTCCTCAAGAAAAAAAAAACAATTTCACAGCCCGAAAATTGGCCGAAAATCAAAACAATTGCCGACCACTTGAATTAATGTTGATGAACACAAACCTTCTATAGATATTCAAGTTTTCTATAAAACCGCAAAATTACGAATTTCATCTACAAATAAACGACAAAATCACGATTTCGTACCTTGTTTTTTAACCACGAACGGAACAAACTCATCCCGATTTCTTTGTAGAAAATGGACGAACCGAACGCAATAGCAATAGCAACATCCGGAATGATAAATTCAGCAGAAGAAAAAACACTTGGTAGTTCGTACTGCCTTCGGAACCTCTTTGATACTTACGTATAGATAGATAAACCGGTGGACTCCATTCTGCTCTTTAAACTCTTTAAATATATTATGTCTACATTTTATTGTACATGCGTATATGTATATATGTGATTATGCGACATTTTGAAGATGCTAATATTTATGTTCATGTAGTGAGAGATAAATTTATATGGACTACTATAAATTGTATCCTTTATCTGTGTTGATTACCCTTCAGTGTTTCCTGATTTATTACTTATAGTGTTATGTTTTGAGAGAGAGAGAGAGAGTGAGAGACAGAGATGGGGTTTAACGTCCACTCGACATAAACTAGGTCATTTCTGGACCAACACATGGTTCAATTTTATTTCAATAATTCGCTTGCACGTAGGGGTCTTTAGCATTGGGAGGAAACCGGAGGACCCGGAGAAAACCCACGAGGCTGGACAGGCGACCCTACTCCTTGTCACGTACAACTGGGGAATCGAAATCACGCCAGTTGATTCAATGACAGACTTTATGATACAGCGCGCATATGCTAACAATTCACCCCCCCTCCCCCGTTATGTTTCGAATATCACACACTATAATATAATGTGTAACTCATTTATGTGGTGTTGGGTAGGTACTTAACGCTTGTGTGTTGGATCAGCAGATCTGTCATTGAGTCGAGTGACATGGTTTTGAGTTCTCACTTGTAGTAGGGTTCGCCTGTCCAACCTCGTGGGTTTTCTCTGGGTCAACAAGTCAATTATTGAAATCAATTTAACCATATGTTAGACCTGGAATGACCTAGTCAGTGCCCTATTTACCCCCCCCCCCTCTCTCTCGCTCTGGTTAGGGGGTTGATAGCCTAATGTTTAGCACTTGTACAGGACAATGAGTAGGATCGCCTGTCCAAGCATGTGGGTTTTCTCCGGGTTCTCCTGTTTCCTCCCGCTGATAAGGAACCCTACGCACAAGCGAAGTATTGAAATAATAAAAACTGAACTATATATTAGTCCACCACGGCCTAGTGTGTGTCTTGATGTTAACACCCCCCCCCCTTTCTGGATCTTCAAAATCGTACAAAATATTTTGATATAAGGGTTAGGGTAAGGTTCTAGCCCTTACCCCAACCCACAATATTTTGTCCGATTTTGAAGATCCAGTATTGTCCAAATTTCATAATCTACATGAATTTGATTGGTCAATCAAAGGGAAAATATTTTTCTTTTCAAAGAACAGTCCATATTTTTTATAAAAAGGAACTTCTTTAATATTAAAATGGAACTATTTTTTATTTAATTGACCTTGGTGGACACACTGGGTTAATATAAAGAACTTTACAATGGTGGAATTGCTGTCAAAAAATAAAAATGATGCATCACTACGCAATAATGTAATCAGGCTCAGTAAAAGTGAAATATATAGCAAGGAATTATTTTATTTATTTGTGCATGTAAGAGGGGTGATAAATAAAATCTCTAACTTGCCACCCAGAACCCCATAAGAGCACATCAAATGGTTTTATCAAAATCTTATTATGTACTTTTTAAGGAGCTGAATCGCTAATATTTGGGACCTAGAAATTGACTCAAATGGGCCGCAACGTATATAATAGTGTAATAAGAATGTATATAAACTGATTTACATTCAATCGTTTTCGTTTTACTCTAATTTCTAATCAGTAATGTTCGGCGAAATGCGCCAGAAGTCTCAATCGTCTGGTTATTCCAGTCTACACCGTTAGTATTTATTGTGCATACTCTCTAGACAAGAATAAGTTGTCACCGTTTGAAATGCCTCGTTCTTCGAATTCTTTTTTACAAATGGAGCCGAAACGGATTATGATACACGAATGCTAAAATGTTTATTTTGACTATAAGAAGCCTATGTTTTCCCGGTAAGATCACAACATCAATGTTGATTTTAAATTGACAAACAATGAATTCGTGTTTTCAATGTCGAAAAATGAAATGAAATGGGGTTTAACCTCCTACTGTTCTGCTCCGACCGGGCTACATTTATAATATAATAATATTATTATACGTTTTAAAATATGCTAATTATGAAAACTTCATACATATTGGTGGAGCGGAGTGAAGCTAGGTGTTACAATGGTTATAGTGTATGTGTTACATTGGATGACTTGGTTATACACCGAGGCATGTTTAATTTACATCTCTATGTGAATCAATTTGGTTGCTACAATTTAAGGGTTAAAGTGCACGTGGTGCATATTATATTATCTTAAAATCACGTGATAATGATATAGATTTTTATAAAGTGGGACAAGCAGGTATTTTTGAAAGATTAAACATAGGCAAATTTTAAAAATAACACTCGTGTCTAGAACGGTATTGTACTAATAGTAGGCCTATATCAGATATCATTAGTGACACACGACACTATCTTTGATATTCACGTACAAGATGAAAGAGTGACCCAAGCATTTGTTATGTGTATCAATCATAATGTCCAGGGTATAAATTTGTAATGATCAGATCAGAAATGAGATCGGGTTTAACGTCCTAATTTTATGCACCAAGCAGGCTATTGACGACGAGCATACACCCAACCCAACGACCAAGATGTATTCCTTACTAAGCTACGAGAACGTAGCTAAAAACCTTGTGCGTGCTGTTAATGTTTCTTATATTAGCAACCCCTCCCCCCTCCGTCCTACATCACTGCCAAATGGAAACCACAATGTAAAATCACTGGGAATTTGCAGGGTCTATAGCAACAATGAACGCCGGATCTCTTTATTTTCAATTTAAAACCAACTTTACAAGATATTAGATAATTCTATCCATTTATTTGTATTTAGTTAAGATGGCCTAGTGATATCTAGAGTGCCGCGCTTCGACCTCTAGCTTGCCGGCCACCTCTGGCTTGCGGCTGTGGTTTTCCAGCACTGGTGTGAGCTTATGTGGCATGGAGATAAGGGCGCCTTCTCAACCTCGTGGGTTTCCTCCGGACACTCCGGTTTCCTCCCACTGCTAAAGACCCCTACGCGCAAGCGAATTATTGAAATAAAATTCAACCATAATGTTAGTCCCGAAATGACCTAGTTGAGTTGAGTGGAGGTTTAACCCCATTTCTCTCTCTCTATTTGGTACAGTATTAATGGACACCTATTTAAAGGAGATAAACCCCCTTACTCATTTCTTCCGTATTAGTCGAAATTTAACACACGAATTATCATTCAATATTGTGACCAGGTACATCTAATTGAATGACCATTCGGTGCGCAGAATTTATTGAACTCCGCTCTGTTTTTGAAAATATATGATATTGATTTTTAAACTCTGTATATACTTCTGTTAGGCACGAACTGTCTGTATTCTAATTAAATATGTAAACATGTATAGTACAACCTCGGCATGACTTCAATGGAAATATGGAGTGGTAAGTTAATCATACCATGACGCGATAAACAATTTCATACACGATGATGATTCTTATTCATGTTCCCTATACTGTCGGGTGCTATATAACCAGGAGTTTACCGACAAACAGACGACAAACGAATGGTTATCTCAAACTATTCATGTACTGATATGATGAATCTAGGAAAAAAAGTCACAGGAATTTGTGACTTTTTTACTGTGACTTTTTTTCCTGTGACTTTTTTTCCGCGCACCGATATGATGTTATTGTTTCCTGGTGTAGTTTAGATCCTCTTTAATTTATCTTCCTGTTGTATTGATGTACTTGTTTTATATTTATGTTTCTGCATGATGTAAAAAATTCGTCATATATTTACGAAACTGATATCTGTTATCACTATAATAGTGTTACAGAATTGGTCTATTTCAATCAATTAAGACACAACTGAACCTTCTTAAATCAGTACACGAGTCGTGTACGCTATGGTTTCGGGTGTTTTTTGAAATGAAGAAAGAAAACAAATCCTATTAATGACTGATTCACAAACGATAAAATTATAATTTAAAAGGGGATCACGGTGGCTAAGTGGGTAAGGCGCTGGTTCGCTAGCCTGGAGGTCGGGTGTTCGATCCATGCATTGGCCGAGTAAGTTCATCTCGATTTTCCGACCTGATTTCCCCTTGTCAGTGATGCAGAAGGAGGGCCTGACAAGGACAGCCGCCTAGTCGTTCGGATGGGACGAAAAACCGAGGTCCCATGTACACATGGGAGTGCACGTAAAAGATCCCTTGGCAGTTGGAATTCGATATAAGAGTAGGCCGTAGCGCCGCTGCCCGGGCAAAATATCCCTAATAGCACACTGTATGGCGTATGCCCGTCTTCAATAAGCTCAGGTTAAGTGCATAACAGTAGGACGTTAAACCCCATTTCATTCATTCATTCATTATAATTTAAAAACGACTGCCATTGTATTCCATCGAACATAATTCATTAGAAATTACAGGGTTTTTTGTTTTTATTTTTAAATTCAATATAAATCACTTAATATATTTTCATATTACATTAATGTGTGCCTTTAGACCCCTATCCGTCTATATTAAAGTTTCAAAGATTAGAGCCGAAAAGCTTATGATATTATTTTTTTTTAAAGTTAAAACAATATTCACTTATAAATTCTAAAAAATATCTCATCACGTGAATTATGAAGTGTTTGTAAAAATATATATTTATTTTATTAGCCTTGTTGTAATATATGACTAATCTTATGTTTGAACCTGTGTGTTTAAAGATGCATTGTGTACGACAGTACGAGCTAACTCTGTCTATATAGCAAGAACGTTTAGCTTTTTATCTCAACCTTAAAATAGGTATCTTTAAGACATTAATGTATGAGTTTTATTATGTTCGCAACTAAAATAGATTTATTATAGTCAGGTTTATAGAAAAGTTCTACTCACATGACAATGCGTTTTGTAACAACGTAACTAGGTCAATAATGAACAATAGTAAGTGTAATATTTGACAACGCTCGAAACCGATGAGATTTTCAACAAGGGTATAGGGGGTCGGGTGGAGATGGGGCTGTTTCCCTTCCTTTTTAAAATAGCCGTTCTTCTCCTTTTTTTTAAAAGTGCCCTTCTTTGTTTTTTTATAAGTACCCTCCCTTTTATAAAAAGTGCCCTCCCTTCTGAAATAATATTCTCCATTTTGAAAAAAAGTACACTCGAAATTCAAATTATGTCAAATACTCATGGAAGTACCGACGTCAATGCATCATATTCCTATTGCCGTAATGGCGATATCGTGCCCTCTTTTCCGGCTACTCTTCCCTTTATCCAAACAGATCCCGTGATACTAAAATGCATCATCGATCACTCCTCTGTGCTGGTTTTCTGTCATCCTCGGTGGGCCAGGGAATTAGCCAACGTTTCTGGTGATAGATTGAATGTGAGTGATATTTCTCTGATTCCTTTATTTATTAGGTGTGCGAAGGTCAACCTGTGTGTAAATATTACATGCAACGAGGGAGGGGGGGGGATTCGTCCCCTGGAAAATTTTGAAAATTATAGCGCCGCATATTTAGAGCATTTTCCTGTTGGTTTAGATAGAACCAGCAACCGATGATTTCGATATCCAATTCTGTGGATAAACAAATGAAATCGGGTTTGCAGTATATACGTCAACATATTTGAATATCATGCAGTCTAAAGTATCCCACATCCAAGTGCCCAGTCATTCGAAAAACAACCCATGTCTTCATAAAATAACGTTTGTGATCCATTAAGCGTATCGAAATGTTATTTAAACTATTTATTAGACATTAATTAACTTATCCAAAGCATAATCGACCCTCGATGTCATCTTATGTGTCGGATTTTCACTGGATTTGATAACCAAAACTATGCTTTTTTATCGTACCTTCTTCAGTAATGATGACCGAGAATAGGCTTAAAATTCAAAAGCTTATATCCTGGTTCAGGGTGGAGCAATTTAACTTAAATTTTCAACTTTCTTGAGAGAGCGACTGACTTACATATGGTTCAATTTTATTTCAATAATTCGCTTTCGCGTAGCAGTGCCGAATTAACCTTGTGGGGGGCCCGGAACATACCAACTGTGCAGGGGCCCAATTGTTCGTACTTAATTTCAGTACATCTGAGACAATTTAGGAAGCGATTTCATTGACGTTAAGAATTCGTTGACAATTTGAGAATTTTAAACAGACGCTTTCTCTTATGATGTTTTCATTTACTTTATTTTAGTAAAATCCGGGATAAAATATTAGTTTGACCCAGAATCAGGGGGGGGGGGGGTTACTAAATCTGGGGGTCCGCGACATTTATCCCACTTTGCCCCCCCCCCTACCCCCTAGATCCGGCACTGGCACGTAGGGGACTTTAGCAGTGGGGGAAAACTGGAGGACACAGAGAAAACCCTCATGGTTGGACAGGTGACCCTCAGTGTATGGTATTTCATGGCTCAGATAAAATGAAAATGTTAAAACTGGCACACGAATCGCGTGTCATAATGCATTTCAGCGCCATTTTTAATGAAGAGACTTGATGAACGAAGCTAAACATATCCCATAGGAGAGCACTGCCGGTGTAGACTTAAATAACCAGACGCTAAAAACTGCCATTCATTTTTGACTCTTCGTGTATTTCACCAAACATAATTGATTAGAAATTACAGTAAAAACAGAAAGGATTGAATGTAAATCAATTTATAGACATTCATATTACATTATCATTTCTAGGTGCCCAAGTTAGCTTTTTTAACTGAAGGGGCTCATGTGATGGCGCTGATGTACTGTGACATATAACCAAACAGAAATACTTTGATTATTCTATTGACCCCAGGTTAACAAAACTACTTTATTATGTTACAATCATCAAAGCACAGTAGATTTCCTCATTTACTCACCACCTCGTGATTTTGCCTCGGGCGAAAAAGTCTCACTGTTGGTTGCTTGAGTACACTAATAGGACCTATTTAATAAATTTAGATCTTGAAAAAGAGAAAAAGATAGTCAATATAACAAAATAGAGATGGAAATTATAACTGCTTGGGCCAGTCTGGTCAAAATGGCATTGCATTGTCAATAAAGTGACTAGGAAGAGAATATAATTCAAATGTCAAGAGTTCTACTGTTTAGTTTGGTTATCTCCCTTTATATATATTGTGAGGGTGTGATTGGTGGGTGAGGGTGTGCGTGCGTGACCGTTTCTCTTGCACAGACATCAGGGAATAAATGAGGAACACCAAGTTGTATTTTGTTTAAAATATTATTGTAAATTTAATTAATGATTGATTCAGTCTGAAAATTCGGGGGACAAAGAAACCCAAACTGAAATTTGCCCCCCCCCCCCTGTGTACGCCAATGAACGGGGTTTAATGTCCTAGGGGCTGTTAACTGGTCCCTTACACCATTTTAAGGTGTACCCAAGTCCCCAGCCCCATAATCTGCCACCGAAAACCCCAATGTTACGTGTGCGTCATCATACTATAGCAAATTTGGTATCTGAACTAATATTTTTGGGGTCAATATGCCCAAGAGGTTAACTGGTACTACGTTCGGGGTACTTCGTCACAAACTGGTATATTTCGTATGTTTTAGGAGGATACTGCTTCTTGCATAACGCTAAGACCTTTATTTTAGAGCGACAAATATAATTATGTGTATGTTAAAGTTCTGTGATCTAGAGTATGTTCCCAAATCTTGTTTCTTTACGCGTTCAGCGGATGTGATAGCACACCCAAGGCCCCATATCATTTGGGAATCACGGTGGCTAAGTGGGTAAGACGTTGGCTCGCTAGTCTGGAGATCAGTGATGCAGGACGGAGGGCCTGCCAAGGACAGCTGTCTAGTTGTTCCATGGGACAAATACCGAGGTCTCGTGTACAGCTTGGCGTGCGCGTAAAAGATCCCTTGGTAGAAAAGTAGGCCATAGCGCCGCTGCCCGGGCAAAATGTTACTCATAGAAAACTGTATGGCGCGTGTCTGTCTTCACTAGCCCAGTTTAGGAGCAGAACAGTAGGACGTTAAACCCCCATTTCATTTCATTTCCCATGGCATTGTCTATTGTAACTGGAGCGATATGAATGCACTTCCTAGTCTCTCTTCTCTCACCTTTTTTCTCCCCATTTTCTCCCCATTTTAGAAGCGGGAGGACAACCGAGTTAATACGCCCATATAAATGGGCCACGGAAGACATGCGGAAGGAAATCCCCAAGTATACCTCAAAGTCTGTAAGTCTTTCCTCCCACTTCGTATGGCTCCGCCAGGAAGTGCAGTGAATCCGTAGTCATTCCTCGTCGTCCACAGACTTTTTCGAGTCCAAACTGTTCCGCGAACTTTCCTTTAAATATCGTTTGCGGACAAATTTTCGGTGCTCTTCCGCAATTAAACCAGGATCGATCCAAGGGTCTTCCGCTGTTATTCCGTATACAGACGTATTTGCCGCAAGTTGTCCGCATGTACACCGCAGTCATTCCGTTTATAGATATTTCTACCTCGACGGCTGAGCTGCG
This sequence comes from Patella pellucida, assembly GCA_917208275.1. Lineage (NCBI taxonomy): Eukaryota > Metazoa > Mollusca > Gastropoda > Patellidae > Patella > Patella pellucida. The sequence goes on from OU795038.1 coordinate 66,590,566, forward strand.
GGGAAAAATCACATGAGGAATATTGAGGAACACATTGGAATGAGCACGGAAGAGATAAGGATAATTTGCGGGTCACACTCGGCAGTAGGGGAATAACTGCGGCATCTGGCGATACTAATCCGTTTGGAATTGTAGAACTTCCGAATCATCGCTAAGTACTGGCCTTCTACGCGGAATAAATGCGCAACAAGTGCGGACGATCTTCGTCAACAGCGGATCAATCACGGCGTACCGGTGGAAAAATTGGCAAAGAGCACATGATTTCGCCTATAAAATTGTTGTTTTGAAGAGGAAAGCACATTATACCATGGACAATTTGCGACAACTGCGTTTGTATACGGAATAACCGCGGAAAATTTGCGAATGTCACGGATTGCTCCCGGTTTAACTGCGGAAGGGCACGAACGAATTTGTCCGCAAACGTTCTTTTGAACATGTTCAAAAGAACGTTGGTTGCGGATAATTGTGGGCGCGCGGAAGGCTGCGGATGATGTGGAATGAATAAAATTTCACTGCGCTTCCTAGCGGAACATTACGGTACAACAGGAAAGACATACGGTACTTTGCGGTATAATTGTGGTTTTGCTCCCGCAATTCTTCCGCGGTCTAGTGAAATGGGGATATAAGTCTGTGCTTTCTGTTTTCAAAACAGTGATTTTATCGGTGGAATCCAGTGTCACCCTTTGATCTTTATCGAATTTCCGCTAGTACGTGGCGATTGGTCCGAGACGATATTCGGTTGCCGAAGATTGTCCGCGCTTTTGTTCCGCAGTCATTCCGAAGTTCTACCTTGCCAAACGGATTGGTACCGCCAGCTTCCACAGTTATCCCGCGTATTTTCCGCCATTGCCGAGTGTAGCTCGAAAGTTGTCCGAATATCTTCCTTGACGATCCGGGCGCATTCCTAAGTGTTCTGCAGTTTCGACGCCGCTTCGCCATCATGTGTACCGTAGTTTACCCGTATGTGTTCCGAAGATAGGGTTAGTTAAGGTGATAATACTGCGAATGTGTTTATAGTATGCTACTTCAAGTTTGTGTATCTCCAAATTTCACAGGCCAACCTCATGCAAACTATGGAACAAAAATATCGCAAGTTGTTACGTATGTAGAGGAAAGCGTGCAGCCCAGCGAATAAAAGGGAAAATGTTTGTTCCGAGCAAAGAGGGTGAAATTAAAGGTGGTGTGCATCCATAAAATAAAGAGTAACCTCCCCTGTAACTGTAACATTAACAAACTGTGCAACCGACGCGTTAACGCTTGCTTTCACTCAATACACTATAATACAAATTACACCACCAACTAAAATACGTGGTTGTTTACAAGTTTATTTATTACGTTAGTTTCTAAAGATTTCAGGTACGGCTCTGATATTCATTTGTCAAATAATTGTGATCTATTACAATTTCTCATCTATAGCCTGGAGATCGCGTGTTCGATCCCTGCATTGGCCGAGAAAGTTCATCGGGATTTTCTGACGTGGTTTCTCCTTGTCAGTGCTGCAGGACGTAGGGCCTGACAAGGATATAGTCTTTCTGATGGGACCAAAACTAGAGGTCCAGTGTATACATTGGAATGCACGTAAATGATCCTTTGACAACACAAGGTACAATTTTATGGATACACAATTACTGAGTTTGATACTAAGCGACGTTTCGACTAGAATACTCTCGTCTTTATCAAGCAAATGATAAAGACTAATCGAAACGTCGCTTAGTATCAAACTCAGTAATTGCGTATCCATAAAATTGTACCTTGTGTTATTATGTTCAATTACTAAATGCCAATAAGAAATCCTTTGACAATTGGAATTTGATGAGTATGCCATAGTGCCGTTACCCGGGCAACATTTCCCTCATAGCACACTGCATGGCGTATGCCTGTCCTCATTAGCCCAGTCTTCTAAATTATTATCTGATTTACACTGAAAATACTGAAAGAGTGAATTCGTTCTTTCGCAACTTAGTATAGGCCTTTTTAAACTGATAAGCTATCTAGTCATAATAAACACCTGTATCGTAAATGAAAAGTGTATTAATTTTTGTTTTTTATTTTAGATACTAATCACAACATGTACCATTTCGTTACAGAATTGTTTCTTTTGATAATCTTTTAGTGGTATTTAGCGATTGGAGACATATCAGAACTAACACAATTATATGGGAAAACAATCACTGGTTTATTAAACACAAACACGACGTTTCGATAAGTATCCTCTTGTCGTTATCAAGCACAATGACATTTAGTAAACTAGATGGTATATATCTAAATTTCATTGTGCTTGATAACGTCGTGTTTGGGTTAGTTCTGATGTTTCTTTTGATGTTATCTCTAAAACGGCGAGGGGGTTGGATGGCTGAATGGTTAGCGTGCGCGCTCTGTATCGTAAAGCCTATCTTTAAGTCAACTGGCGTGGTATCCAATCCCCGTTTGTACGTGGCAAGGATTAGGGGTGCCTGTCAAACATCATGGGTTTTTTCCGGGTCCCCCGGTTGAACGAACCTTTAATAGGTAGACCTTTTAGCTTGAAAGCGCGGGACTTGGCATTCGCGACGGCTAAGCAATCCGATAGGCTCACAGACTGGGCTTGTACCCTATCAAACTTAATGCCGAAATATGCAGGAAATTACGTAGAGGGCTTGATGTATGCAGTAAAAGCGAGATCGAGCCTTTTATTGAAGATGGGTCCATAGTTAGTTCAAGGCACTTGTTTTCAGACAGACAACCCAGTGAAGTTATTACAAATGAGATGAAAATTGCAGTCACTAATTTGTTAGGTGGGTAAAAACCCCTACACGCAAGCGACTTATCCCCCCCCCCCCCTGCTAAAGATCCATACACGCAAGCAAATTATAAAAATAAAGTTGAACCATATTATGTTGGTCCCGGGGTGACCTAGTACGTGTCGAGTGCACGTTAATCCCCATTCGTTCTGTTCCTGTCTCTGTCTCTCTCTGTGTTTAAGACATACTGATGGATGGGCAGACATGGGACATATACAATACATGACGACATTTAGCCGATCAATATTAGAAAGAACAAAGCTGGAGTTTTATTCGTTTATTTATAACAATAAAACCTTTTAAAAAGTGCAACATATTTAATTTAAAAGAAAAAAAAAACATTGAATAACTCTTTAAAAATTAAAGACCTGATGATATTTCTAGAGACTGCTCCATTGAGCCTCGGTTATCATACCATTCAATGCCCTATCGCATAATAAAAACTTATCAAACACGATGCGACTTATTCCAGATTTATTCAAAGATCTAATTCAGAGTGTGATGTAATTATGCTTTGATATAAAAAAACAAAAATGCACACATGTAGCAATCAACTTTGCATTTGAAATAAAAATGAGTTCAAGCCCCGCGTTCACAAAGTTTTTTCAGACTTAGGTTGCAAATTTTCTCAAAATTGTTCGCCTTATCCTAACTAAATAATAGCCCTTTAGAAAACCTTTGTTGTTTTAATTTATCAAATACATCATTAAAAAACTATGTGTCAATTTTTGGAGTTTCTGGATCAAAGCTATTTCTCATAAACAGGGATTGGAAGTTAAAGGAGAACACTAACGCAAAAAGTTGTTTTAATATGAAAATTACCTTAATATTAGAATATTTTTGGCCCTGCGGATTTTTAAAAGTCAGTCTGAATATTTTTACAAAGGAAAATATACCCCAAAAAACACCCAATTGACGTTTATGCATATCTGCAGCCCCTTACGTCTGAGTATGCTTTGTGAACTCGGGGCCTGATGTATAGTGAATCGGGCAAAAAATCCAAACGTATACGAGGTATTTAATAAAATCGGATGAAACAATTCTTTTAATCTTCAACAAATATTTTCATTGGCTATCGTTTAAAATTTTACCTTATAATTGATGTTTCACTTGTTAAAAATGGCGCAGTTGTGTCTGCAATTAATGTTTTTTATGGATCACTAATATACAATTTCATTGATGCATCTGAATATTTGCTACCAATCATATACACAAAGAAAACAATCAATTTCTTATCATTAAAGAAAAATATAGTACATCGTATAAAAGTGGAATGCATTTCGATGTATGTACAAATTTAATAGGTTTTAACAAACATGGATCACACTTGATAAGAAAAACACGAAGATACATGTAGTATAAGTTTAAGAGTAAGACGTTGCAGACCAAAACAAAAAATACTAATAGTATTTTTTAAAAAAAACCCAATCAATTGCATTACTTGTACCCAATAGCATTACATATGATACCAATTACATGTACATGTACTATCAATAGCAATACTAATAATATCATTAGCAATACTCATAATAGCATTAGCAATACTAGTAATACCATTAGCAATACTAATAATAGTATTATCAATACTAGTAATAACAAATAGTATTATCAATACTAGTAATACCATTATTATTACCTACTACCTATAATACCTTTAACTTTACTTAGTAATAACATTAGCAATTCTTATAATAATATTATCATTAACTATAATACCATTGACATTACCTATGACAACAATAACATTACGTATAATATCATTATCACAATAGTAGCATTATAGTCCCATTAACATTGCCTATACTATCTCTAACATTACCTATGATACAAATGACAGTGTAATGTCTTTTAACATTATTTATAACACCATTAACATTAATTATAGTACTATTATCATTACTTAGAATACTATTAGAATTACTTAGAATATTATTAGAATTACTTATAGTACCAGTAGCATTACTTCTAGTACTATTGGCATTATTTAGGATAATATTAGGGTTACTTAAAATATCATTAAGATTGTCATTAAATCTTATTTTATTAACCTAGGATATGATAATACTGTCCCTTAAGCTAGTTCTACAATTGCGCAACACTGTGCGTAAAATGGGACTGGCCCAGTGGAAGTTAACATACGTACAAATAAATTATTGACACGCCGATTGCCAAATTTAAAAAAAAAACAGTTTTAGAGAATATCAACATTATCACAATCACAACATTTCTCTGTAAAAGTATATTATGATACTTTAATTATAAACATTTACAATTTGAGTAAAATACAGATCTATACTCGTTTCGGTTTTTTTTACTTTCGACGACATACACTACATGAAGATTGTAGTGGGAGTTCACGTCAGAGGTAAAACGAGTGGCGTTTGACACTATGACGTCATACATTGATTATTCAACCAGCGTTGACGTTTCTAGTGATTTACCTACAGTTCCGTGCATCAAAGGGACACGAAGTCGCCGTCACAAATCGTTTCTTTGGCTAATCCCTTACATCATTTAGAACACGTCAATGATAACAACTTTCCAGATCATAGTGTAGTAAAGACAACTAAAACAAAATTTTAAACTATAAAACGAAACGAAATAGGGTCCGTGTTTTAATCAGATTGAAACATTCAGGGGTTTTCCTAATTTAATTTGAAATGAAACCATATGTTAGTCCCGAAATGACCTAGTTTGTGTCGAGTGGACGTTAAACCCCATCTATCTCTCTCTCTCTCTCCTAATTTAGAATAACTTAACCGTTTACTTAAAAAAATCATGCTTACGTTTCTTTGTCGATTTGATGTTCTTTATATCTATACTAGACTAAGCTCTGACAACACTTTTAAGATGTTTGAGTTCATAGACTTGACCTGGCCTCTAATTCTAGCCAATAGAATGACACGGAGATTTAATACGGAAGTAGTTAGATCTTATTTTGTGTAGTCCTGGATAACCAGATTTAAAACAAGAACAAGATAAGATCTAATTGTTAGAAAGATTATAGTAACGAAATGGTAGATTACACCCTATTACGTACACACCCCTTCAACAACAACCCCCCCCCCCTCCAGAATGCACACCCTTCAACACCCCTAGAATGCACAACCATTCAACAACAACCGCCCCTCCAGAATGTACACCCTGGGCTGCATTGTTCGACTAACTTTCTAAGAACACGACCCCAGTGACTTTTGGGTATATTTATTTCAATGGTTAAACATGATATAATTATATATAACCAACTTCTATATATACATCTACCCGCATCAAACTAGACTATTTTTGGACCATTTTATCATTTTCTTAATGGGGGTTTAGTATATTTTAGTATTTTTGAATTATAACTCTGAATCATAAACTCGTACAGTGAAGAACATTTAAAGAAACGTGTTTACTGGATAAGCAACATATCACTTTGAAAACCGTGAAAAACATTCAATACTCAAAGCCGTGAATACATCGAGCTAATCCATTTAAATTCGAATTACAAGGTATTAAGAAGTGTATTTAACTAATGGAGGAAACAACGTATATCCTTCTTATTCATTCTTAATTATTTAACAAAAAAACGAAAGAAAAATGATTATCTTAAATTTTACTCCACGATATAACCTGCTTAAAAACAGATTATTTCTGAAATTGCACTCCGAGATTAGAAAAGAAGATAGTTCATAGTGCCTTAAATGTCTGTTATTCTAAACTTTGCCATTATTGTGGCGATGTTCTTATAAAATCTCGACACAAAATCGAAATCTTAAATATCAAATAACCCTTTATAACAAAAATCAATGTGAACTAAAAGTTTGATGTTATTTCCCCTGGGTGATTATGGTATAATTTCTCCGACAAGTCTTTAAAACGCTGTTTAAAGGACAATATTGGTGCCAATCAATATCACATATTGCGATAGAACTGGTAAAACGCGTTCCAAATATAATTTTAACATATAAATAATTGCTACCATAGATGTCTTATGAATATTTAAAGAAAGGGAAGTGACCAACGCAAAAGGAAAACACGAGTTATCCTTCTATGTAACTGACTGAAGTGATGAATGATAAAAGATACATGAGCAAACTTCTGTTTAAGAGCTGGATTTAACGTCCACTCGACACAAATTAGGTCATTTCGGGTAGGGGTCATTAGGGGGGGGGGACCCTTCGAGATTGGATAGGCTACTACCTGTCACATACTGGCGGGTAACCGAAACTTCGCCACTTAAATCAATGGCAGACCTTTTGATCTATAACGCGTTAAGACATTCGGTCACTCGCCGCCCCCCCCCCCACACTTTCAAATGTCAAATCCATGCCTGGAATGGAATAGTAGCGAGTAGGTGGTTAGTGTCAGTCTCATCATGTTTATTTGGTTTGGTACGAATATACACAAATAATTTCTTATCATCGCTGATAAAATTTAAGTGAGAAGGAATTACAAAAAAAATTTTAAAGAGAAATTTGAGATAGATATTTTCGTAATTAACTGATATAAGTATGCTATAACATGTGTTTGATAAAAGTTAATAGATTCCGAGAAAAGCATCAATCAGTTGAAAGCGATGAAAAAAAAATCATGTTAAATGTTAGAGTTTAAGAAAAGCATTCGTGCTATAATATATTACTGAGCTGGAATTCTATCATAAAATATGCTATTTCGTTGTGGACGTTAAAGGGACAATAACACTCTTGCTGGCTTGACAGGTCTAGAAAAAAATAGCCTTATTCTAACTACTAGATGTTTAAGTGTCCTACCTGTTGTGTAAATTACCCATTACATCCTTTTTTACTTGTCCAGAGGGTTCGAAAATATGTTTAAGTCCAAGTTGCATTTGAAAGTGTTTACGTAAAGTTTTTCAAACCATGTAGACAATGTAGTACAGTTTGTTGACCAGAATAAAGATTGGGACGTATTATTTAGTTACAACAAGAGTGGTGTTGGGGCTTTAAGAGTGTCCACAAAAATAGGAAAAACGATGGGTTATATGGGGTTATTCAATGGCCCAGAATGTCGGAATACACTAGAATAGATAAAGGCTTGACTATGTGTACCATGCAGCTTGTTGTGCCTTTAAAGGTCGGATCACAACAGTGGATTATCTTCTGGTATTATATCTACAGGACAAATCCGTTAATTTGACAATTTGTCCTGTATGTAACAGACCTTTTAGTTTACAGATGAATCCTAAATACAACAAGACGGATCTGGAACTCATCTGAGCAACAACCAAGTTGCTTTCAACAGGATTTGTCTTTTAAAAAGGATACAACCATTAGATTGAATCTACCTTTTACGGATTGGTATGACTAACATAAAAAGATATAATTTAAAAAAACAACACACTTGGGACTAACAAACATAAATCACACACATGACATCAAGCGAACCCATTGTGTTTGGTATATGTACAAGATAGGATACCGAAATGATTTTAATGTCGTACTAATAACCGTCCTCTCTGTTCTGATCGGCATTCTTCGATATTTTTTTCGTAGCTTGAATTGATGTCATCAAACACCATGCAGACGAATTAGCCCCCCCCCCCCAAAAAAAAAATAGTTCGCCAACAATAATGATTTCTTAGGAGCGTTCGTTCTTAGCCAGCCACATCCTCAGCCCCTCCAAAAACCTCCCCCAATTTTATGAGCTCGCTAAGCGCCCGTAGCTTTGCACGTTTTAGTCATCTCTGTATATATATAAGCTAATTCATGTTTATTTTCGTACTGTTCTGTACTTAAGTCGATCGGGAACAGAGACATAAGCTTTATGGTTGTTACATTAAGTCGCGCTAATTAAACTTATAGAATACAATTCGTTTCGTTTATTTCTTGACGGTATTTTATCTAAAATTTGCGCGGGCAAAAAAACGAAACGAAATTAACATCCGATTTATTTTATTAAAATGAGTCGAATTCGAAGCCTTGCATTTTTGTTGACACTGACAAGGAACTTTTACAATAAAAGTAAAAAAAGTAAGGTCTAGCAACAATCGACAAAGATATGCAATTTTAAACAACCAAAACCACGTTACCTTGTTCATGCATCAAACACAATGGCTGACTTTAATAAAGAATTTGGTCTGTTGGGTTTTATCACAGGTTACAGCTTAAATTTTGAAGTCTCGATCAATTGATCCAGACTACTGGGAATTGACAGTATTAGTAACGACTTAATGATTTAAAATACTGGAATTATGTAGTCTAAATCGTGTTAGGTAATTTGGGATTTGATAGACTTTGGAGATCAGGAACACGTAATTATCTAAGAGAAAAACGTCTGAAGCCCTGTGTCATTTTAGATAGTACAAAACATAATTAGAAACGTACTGGTTACTAAAATACACAGCCCCTCGACACATTTCCCCCAAGAACATAGACGAAATGTATCACAAAGTTAAACATATTCTTGATATTATTTCTCATCCGCTCTGAATAGATTATGGTAGTTGACATAATGATAGTGCCAATTTCAGACTCATTTAAGATATGCCAAAAATGTTCAGTTGAACATATATGAGAAACTAATCTGATATTGTCATGTTCATTATCAATATCTTAAAACGCATATACATGTACACTAAAATTTGATATCAAACCAATAACACAATTATAACATAAATTTGATATCGAACCTATAGCACAATTATAATATAAATTTAATATCTGCATTATTTAAATCTCAAATTGATTGACTATAATATCAATGGTTCATTAACATAAATGTATTTTAAAGTTGAATAAGATTATTCTAAAAAATTGTTTAAATTTCGAATTGAGTGACTATAATATCAATTTGATATTGAGCCTATTTATGTATGGCGATCAATTTACAACTATGCCAATCTTGTAGTAAATAGGTTCAATATCAAATTGTAATATGAAACCTGTTTTAAACTAAATCTGATATTGAGTGGTTCATTATCATAAATATATTTTAAAGTTCAATCTTAATATTTGATATCGACCCATTACTTGTATCTGTACTGTGTAAAATTTTAATTGAGTAAAATCAAATATCAATTTGATATTTAGCTTAATTACAATACCGATATTTTTTGTTTTGAGCGCCACTGCGCAAATATAATATGGTCTTATCGCAGATAAGATCAAAACCAAAAAGTCATATTAAAGTTTAATTTTGAATGGTTCATTATCATAGATGTATCTTAATGGTTCAGTATCAATAAAGTGTTGATAATCAAAACACAAATAACAATTGAGTGGCCAATATCACAAAGGAAATATTAAATATCGTATACAAATAGCCACGTGCATAAAATTTGAAACAAACAATGATTTTTAAGTGTAAAAATATAATTGAACATAATGATTTTTAAAAAATGTGATATGTTTGAATAATCGTGGAAGAAAATGTTGCAAAAAGGTTCAAGGGAAAAAAAATGGTGAATTTGTTAATAAAGAAAAAATCTCGCGTCCATGTTCTTTCATCAGCATGGCTTAGAGGCTTGTCAATTCGCGAATATACACGACTGCATCCAAAATATAATGACGCCATATTTCAATGTCTACCCATTGTCAGTGCAAAATTGGATATCATGTGATTGGTGAATGATGTCATCCTGCTAACCAAGACCCCTTTGTAATCAAAACAACTTCGCTGCTGCCAAAATTTCTCCGACGTCACCGCCATGGAGAACCAATCAAGTGATGAATAAAGATCTGTTTATAATATAGGCACCATTTTTTCACGTTGGAATGTGTTTCACAGCTTTTACTAAATGTATAAAATAGAAAAAAAGGGAGACAATTAAACAAGAGAAAGGCTGCATAGTTTCGTATCTTAGATAGTCTGTTTTTGTTGTACTAGCAGTTTATTTGTCACCTCAATACGAAACGTGAATTAAACACAGCTACCCTGGCGAATTAGGTCAGCCATTCGTACCACAAAGTGTAATTTTATATGATGCGCTGTAGTTCATAAGGTACGAAAAACCGAGGTGAAATAAAATTGAACCATATGTTAGTTCCGAAAAGACCTAGTTTGTGTCGAGTGGACGTTAAACCACGTCTTTCTCTGTCTCTCGCTCTCGCTCTCTCTCTCTCCCCCCCTCTCTCTATCTCTCTCTCTCTCTCTCCAGGTCAGGCCCGAAGCCAGGAATCAAAATTCAGCCGACATAGGGGGCGAGGAAGATAAATTTCCGACAACAAAAAATCAAAGAACGAAGGTCATCGCCGACTGCCGTAAGCAGGAGTGGGGGGAGAGCACAAAAATTAGAAGCTGCGAGAGTGAATTTAGGCCTCTATGACATGCAGGTGGCGAATGTGTCGAAAAATTAAGAGTTTCCAGCCGACATTAACTATCTCTCGGCCGAATTTGAGAGGATATGTCGTACTAAAACTCTCTCCCGGCGAAAATGCGAGCATAGCTAACCAGCGATTTTTTTCCGACGCAGACAGAACAATTCCGACAGGAACGGCCATGGGGTTCGCCCCCCAGCCCCCCCCCCCACTAGCCTCGGGCCTGCTCCAGGTGAACGAAATCTGAATGAGTCGACCCGCTGAAATTTACTCTATATTATTCTATCTTTTAATGCAATACTTATCTTTGTAATCTATGACACCTCTTTCACTTTCCGTCGTGGTACATTCGACTAGCTCCTCCACCTCCTCTTGCGACATTTGCTCCCCCATTGTCATCATAAAATGTTTAAAATCATCCACCTGAAAATTTGAATTTCATTTAACAGAGATAATCACAGAGTGCAACACATGCAGCTGGCACCGATTCAAGGCTGAAGGAGACATGGTTGTCAGTAGCAAGATTCGACTTTATTGTATAGCCGTTCGTTTTTGTTTGTTTGTCAATGTTGAGGTAGCCGTTATTGTGAATCCCCGTTGAGCTGCACGATTTACAATCGGTATATTCGGTATTGGTACAATATGTATGGTAATCCCTTACTTTATGCGCTATGTTTCCTAATATATGTTGGTTTTGTGGTCGAATGGTTTACCGCAGGCGCGTTAGATCACACATTAGGTCTGCCATTGAGTCACCTGTCAAACTTTGCGGGTCCCCCCGTTTCCTCCCATAACTACAAGCCCCCCCCCCCCCCAAAAGCGCGAGCGAATTATAAATTTTTGTTTACTTTCTCTCTCCCACACCCTCTCACCCTCTCTCTCTCTCTCATAATCTTTAGTATAAATTAGCACCAAAATGAACCATAAATTCGCAAAGAAATGCCATAATTTGTGTACGGTGGTCGCTAGCATGATAGTATCCCCTTACCTTGATTTTTCCACAACCGTTTCTATCTAATGCTTGGAATGCTGTGAGTATATCTTCTTCATCATTGTTATCCCAATATATACCACCTCGTCTTGCTACATATCTCTCTATATCAGCAAATGGTATGTGCCCTCGTGCTGTAAATTTAAAGAGAAAATTGTAAAAATGCGTTGAATGCCTTCAAAATTAGTTCACCTGGAAACCAGTAGATGGTTAATTGTCTTTTTTGACACGCGAGAACAAATACAGTCCCCCAAAGAGCACCCGACATCAGTCTTCTTCTTCTTCTTCTTCTTAGTATTATCATGCATGAGAGCCGTAGCCTATAAAAATGACGTTTTATCACCCAATACTACATTCTACAGTAGATATCGCTTGTGTGATAAATTTCATAATCTACTGCGATATCTCCATGTACAGGGCGGAAGGCCTGATACTGAGAGAGATAGAAATGGGAGCGAGGACGGCGGCCGTATTACGCCATGCAGTGTGCAATGTGGAATATATTGTCAGATACTTTCACCCTTTGTAGAATTCCAACTACCAAAAGAAATATTTTACGAAAACTCGTTTACACCGGTCTTTGATGTTTTGTCATATCCCTTAAAAAAAGTAATAGACCGTGTTAAAATTGTTAATCAACATTAATTACATTTACATCAATGTAATTATTGCTACCAAAAAAAATGTGATTAGTCATTTTTTCATTACGAACAACTGGCTTCTTCCCATTAATTAAAACAGTTTCTAAGAATCAAATGACAATAATATGAAAATGATTGATGAATTTCTATTAGGAATAAGGTCAGGTAATATTGACAATTGTCCTAATTAACGATAGTGTTCCATTATAGTTATTAAAGGGACATCAATCCATATCGTATAGTAAATGTTAAATATGAGAGAGAGAGAGAGAGAGAGAGAGAGAGAGAGCTTAACTTCCAATCGACACGGAAAAATATGATGAATTGAAATAGGCCTATTACTAATCCATCTAAATACATTCCGGAAGATTATTGAAAGTTGGTATTAAGATATTTTTATGGACCGTATAAAACCAGCGGCTGCCAGGCAGGATACGCCCACATTTTCGAGAGATGGATAGAGAACAAGCAAAACCGAAAGTGATTTTTCCTACAATCAAAGGCCATAATTCATTAAGTTACAATTTGATATGCGCAAATATCGAAAAGTATCAAGATATTTAGGTTATAAACATGCATTTCAAGTTTCATCAAAATCGAAATTAAAATTGTGACCTCTACAGGGTCCACAACCTTGAAATACCATTTTTTAACAGTATTCGCGTACAAACAGCAGCCATTTTGTATTGTAATTTTGGTCCTATTTTCCTGAAATTAGAACTCTACCTTTCATAGCTTGTAACGGTGATATAATCAAACAATTTTTTAAATCAGATAATAATTGTGACCTCCAGAGAGACCACAAGCTAAACAAAGGCGATTTTGCGTATAATCAGGGGCATTAATTCAGGAAGTTACGATCCGATATGCGCAAATATCAAAAGGACCCAAGATCATTGGGTAATATCTATGCATTTCAAGTTTCGTCAAAATTGAATTAAAATTGGGACCTCTACAGGGTCGACGACCTTGATACACCATTTTTCAACAGTATTCGCATACGAACGGCGGCCATTTTGTATGGTAATTTTGGTCCAATTATTCCGAAATTCGAACTCACCCTTCCTTAGGGTGTAACGGTGATATAATTAAACGATTTTTTAAATCGGATAATAATTGTGACCTCTAGAGGAACCACAAGCTAAACAAAGGCGATTTTGCGTATAATCAGGGACCATAATTCAGGAAGTTACAATCCGATATGCGCAAATATCGAAAGGAACCAACAACTTTGGGTTATATCCATGCATTTCAAGTTTCATCAAAATCAAATTAAAATTGTGACCTCTACAGGGTCCACAACATTGATATACCATTTTAAACAGTATTCGCGTACGATCGGCGGCCATTTTGTATGGCAATTTTGGTCCGATTTTTCCGAAATTCAAACTCAACCTTCTTTAGGGTGTAACGGTGATATGATCAAACGATTTTTTAAATCGGATAATAATTGTGACCTCCAAAGAGACCACAAGCTAAACAAAGGCGATTTTACGTATAATCAGGGGCATTAATTCAGGAAGTTACGATCCGATATGCGCAAATATCGAAAGGAACCAAGATCTTTGGGTTATAACCATGCATTTCAAGTTTCATCAAAATCAAATTAAAATTGTGACCTCTACAGGGTCCACAACCTTGATATACCACTTTTTAACTGTATTCGCGTACAAACGGCGGCCATTTTGTATGGCAATTTTGGTCCGATTTTCCCGAAATTCAAACTCAACCTTCCTTGGGGTGTAATGGTGATATAATAGAACGTTTTTTTTAAATCGGATAATAATTGTCGGCTCAAGAGGGACCTCAAGCTAAAATAGGTGATTTTTCGGACAATCAGGGGCCATAATTCAGAAAATTACGTTCCGATAGGCGCAAATATCGAAAGGAACCAAGATCTTTGGGTTATAAACATGCATGTCAAGTTTCATCAGAATCGGTTCAAAATTGTGACCTCTACAGGGTCCACAAGCTAAAAACGTGATTTTTCGTACAATCAGGGGCCATAACCCATGAAGTTTCGATCCGATACATGCCAATATCGAAAGCAGCCGAGATCTTTTGGGGATAAAGCTATATTTTAAGTTTCGTCAAAATCGGACAAGAATTGTGACCTGTAGAGGGTCCACAAACAATTGTGGACGGACGTCCGGACGGACGGACAGGGGCGACGACATAATACGTCCACATGAAAATGTGGGCGTATAAAAAGCTCCAGGATTTGAGTACGTTTTAGCTTGGATGATGCCGTGGGAAATTTGATATTTGTCGAAAAAAATTCCACTGGCGCATTGAGTCTTTAATTTAGAAATTAATAATCTAAATATACCGTGCTTTTTAAATGTCATTCCCCGTAAAAAAGAATTGATGCAGCATTGATTGAACGGGGGTTAGCCACAGAGGCCCAGTGAGTAAGACGTTGGCTCTCTAACCTTTGGCTGAGAAAGTTCATCGGAATGTGTTGGCGTGGCTCCTCCCTGTCTGTGCTGTGGGACAAGGGGCCTGGCGATGGGCAACGTATAGTGGTTCAGATGAGACGAAAAACTGAGGTCCCGTGCACGTAAAAGAACCCTTGTAGGTCGTAGCGAAGCATAACCCCTTGTGGCCCATCTTCATTAGCCAAGTTGGTGCAGAACAGATTGACGTTAAACCCCATCTCTACCCTTTCGTATGCTTTACAGAACGACACTGGCCATTGTTACACTGACTATATACATTGTTTTTTGAATAATTATGTCTACGTAATTACCCAAGGTACCATAAATACGGTAATACATTTGACAATAAGCGATGGGTATCTTGGGATATTTATGAAAGATGACATGCATAACGTCTATTATTCACAATCGCGCCTTTATTTCGTTGTCAAACGCCAAGATTAACTCATTTATTACTCGTGTGATTATAAAAGGGAAATTTGTGTTTAAAAATGGCGCTCATTCAAACACGAGAATTAGGCTTCTAGTGATTTAAGTGCAAAGGTGTTTTATTTTGTTGAGACTAATATTATACGAAAATTCTTATTTCTATGGTTACAGAGAAAGAGCGATAGAGAGAGAGACAGAGCGAGAGAGAGAGGGGGGATAAACTCGTCCAAGCCTTGCTTCTCCCCTGGCTCCTCGCTTACTAACGGTCAGGGAACTCTTTATCTCGTCACGGCATGTGCATAATCTCTTGAAGTGGTGTGGATCTTGTACACAGATCATGTAAAGATTGTAATGGAAATAATGAATTAATTAGATTTAAAAAGATCGTGCTATGCCAATAGTTTATATAGAGGTGAAAGTCAAAATCATTTATTGTCAAAACTAGCAGAGTTCATTAAGTACTATGCACCTAAATCATAAATGATATCGCTGTGTTACACCTCCTCCTTATCACGCACAACCGGTGATTCGAAACCACGTCAGTTGACTCAATGACAGGCTCTATGGTTAAAGTAAAGGATAATATTGGTTCATAGCCATTATCACATAAATGACAGAACTGGTTAAACACGTCCCAAATATAATTTTAAGACAGAGATCTTTGCTACGATAATGCGCAATGAAGATTCCAAGAAACGGAAGTGACGAAAGCAAAAGGAAAACACGAGTTATCCTTCTATATGACTGATCTTTGCTACGATAATGAGTAATGAAGATTCCAAGACACGGAAGTGACGAAAGAAAAAGGAAATCACGAGTTAACCTTCTATATAAGTGACTGAATTGACGAGTGAAAACATATACACGGGCGAGTTTCTGCTCACTAATAATTCCTTCGAAGACTGTCACTAGATAAAAGAAAATGAAAATCCCCCAGAAACAGTCCGCGAATTACCATGTTTTTATTAAGTGGAGAATGAACCGTACTTTAAGGGAATACATAGAATGTTTCTATTTTTCTCGTAAAAGAGCCATTGGCAGTTGGAATTCGATATATAGATCAAAGCGAAGTAGGAAGTTAAACTTCATTCCATGTCATATTATGTCTCTTTAATTTCTTTGATGTTTAGAAATAATACTCATTATCCCAGAATATTTACATGTAAAATTGAAATTATGATGGATACCTTTGGGCTATTTATGAAAGATTATCATCTTTACCGTACTTTAGGTTTTTGAGTGTACTGTCCCAACAAGACTGAAACGGTTTCTTCATCCGAAAATTAGAGCAAAGGGTTACCTTAAAGCGAGAATTTCATATTTTCTAAGAAAGTCAAAACATAAATATTTTTATGTCTTTTGCTCAAAAGGTTATCAATTCACCATTATACGACCATGGGCATTATTTGCCGCCCTTAAAAACCATTGACAGGAAATAACAACACAATTACCTCCCTTGTTTTCCTATTGCCTCCACACATTAGCTACCTTCAACGTTGGAATTTGAAGTTGAAAATGATATTTATGCCAATTTCTCAGCTGGGAAAAGTGAATTATAGGATTAATAGGGCTATTCTTTAACAAGGCGGGACTGTTTATGGATACCATCTATTTGAAGGCTTTATATTAATATTTTTTTTTAAAATATAACTTAAAAATATGACATTATAGCTTTAAAGAGGTCCATCGACACTCTAAAAAATTACCGAGTATAGCTTTAAAGAGGTCCATCGACACTCTAAATAATTACCGATTTAATACATCGACGTCAACGACAAATTCTAGACAAAACAGCATTCATTGTGTATATTATGGTAACTGGCTGACTATTTGCGGATACAATTCAATCACTGACCCATGGAAAAACTTGCCCCAATACACCGGTAAGTAATTCAATCTGCGTAATTTTAAATTCTTAAAGGACAATATTGGTGTCAGTCATTATCACATATTATGTGGTAGAACTGATTAAACACATTCCAAATTTAACTTTAACACAGATGCCATTGCTACGATAGATGCGTTATGAAGCTTTCAAGAAAGGGAAATGACGAACGATAAAGGAAAAACACGAGTTATCCTTCTTTATGGACACAGGTCACCAAATATTCCTGGAATATTCCTGGGCCGTCACCCACGAATGTAGGGCGGAAGTTATTTTTAGTCCCCCCCCCCCCTTTGCATGGCGATTGGTGTTGACTTTTTGGTGTAGAATCGAAAAAAGGGTTTTGAAAATACATTTTGAGGCGGAAGGATACAAGAGTTGTAAGGTTAGTTACGTTCGAATGTAGGGCGGGAAATTGCACGTTTATTTGTCTCTACTTCCAGCTTGTGTATCTCAATTTTTTCATGGTGACCCTCATACATGCTTTTGGGCAAGAGTTTGCTACATGTTGCTCCATCTGTGGCAAAAAGCGTTCTATCCAGCGAACATTTGGGAAAAAGTTAGAGCCGGTCTAAGAGACGAGAATTAATATTAAAGTCAATGGGGAAATTAATGGTGATCTGCCTTCTATATAACTGACGGAAGTGACCGATGATAACAGACACACGGGCGAATTTCTGCTAATAATAATTCCTTCGAAGACCAAAAGATTGCGGGAGGATATCTCACAATTCAATTCAGTCAGTTATACATAAGGATAACTCGTGTTTTCCTTAAGTTCGTCACTCTAATTTCTTAAAAGCTTCAAAACGCATCTATCTGAGTTAAAGGTATACATGTATTTGGAACGTGTTTAGCTAATTCTATCACATTATGTGATAATGACTGACACCAATATTGTCCTTTAAGGTCATTTCAAGCATCTTCGTATGGATTTTGACACTCCAGTCGAATTGGTGGCAGGATTGAGCTTAGGCGACCGACAATGAGCTGCATCTGTCGTACTTTAAAACGGCCCCACTAAATTGAATACATAGCGTGATTGGGTAGTGAATTAATCGCGTAGCAACGGCGTTTGAAATAAACAAAACCGGACGCCAGACAATAATTGCAGTGGGCGACGAAAATACTACACATTAAATACTCAATGTTGTTCATTCGTGATATCTCCATCAATAAGATGCCCAAAAAACGTGAATGAAGAGAAAGAAATAAGATCGTTATTGATCTCAGGCTATTAGTGTAAATTCCTTAATCAAATTGTTCGATTCAACCGACGCGATTAACTCACGGCAACTTTATGTTGAATGGAACTTCAGCTCCTCAATAAGTTGAGATAAATAAACATCCCGGACATTTCCAGCTCTTTAGTATTGAAGATAGAATGGGTGTTTATAAAGACGCTAGATTGTTGTAATTTTTAACAAGAAAGAGTGAATGTGTGTGGTACCGTAAAGTTTTAAATGAATAAAATCTTTGGATATGACAGTGCCGTGTATGCCCGTCTTCATTAGCCTAGGCCATTTCATTTTATTTGTTTATTCAAAATTATTTTACGTAGCAAGTGAACACATCAAGTAAAAACCCGGGAAACAATTTAATTTTTAATCAAAATAAGTCCCCTTTTTACATTCAATTTTGTTTTTGTTTTATGACCTTAATCGTTTTCCTTACTGAAAAAAAACAATATGCGAGAGCAAAATCTGCCGACTGCAGGTCTTTCTTTAGGATTGAAATGTTACCTAAATTATTAATTAGATATTAATGAACTAAATCAGACCATAATCAACTATCGATGTCATCGCTAGCATGCGATATTTACTGGATTAGAATCATATCTGCTGCTCAACGCTCATTGATGTTTTTTTTTAAAAAAAAGGATAATCGGGACTATGTTTTATCGTACCGACTTTAGGAATGATGATCGAGGCAAATTCCATTTACATTAGTAGTTTTTAACTATTATAGTGAGAACTGTCAACTCTTTATCTAATCGTCCATAATGTATATTTAAATTTGACAAACAATAATTGTGATAACAATTAATTATTTTGTTATTTGATAGAGCAGTTTATACTATTATTAAAACAAAAATATGATTCAGATACCATGTTGGCGTAGATGTTGGAAATATGCTTTTTGTTAAGGTTATTATTGATTGTGTATAGTCTGAAAGTCTTTGTTTAAGAGAATTTCTGATTACTTTTGAGGTGATAACCTTACCACGTCCCGTGAATCGCATATCAAATGAAATGGGGTTTAGCGTCCTACTGTTCTGCTCCTAACGTGGGCTAATGAAGACTGACAATTTTGCACGGGCAGCTACGCTATGGCCTACTCTTATATCGAATTCCAACTGCCAAGGGATCTTTTACGTGCACGCCAATGTGCACACGGGACCTCGGTTTTTCGTCTCATCCGAACGATTAGACAGCTGTCCTTGTCAGGCCCTCCGCCCTGCATCACTGAACCAGCCGGAAAATCAGAACGAACTTTTTCGGCCAATGCAGGAATCGAACACCCGACCTACAGGCTAGCGAGCCAGCGTCTTACCCACTTAGCCACGTGATCCCCGAATCGCATATCAGGTCAGACAACCGCGGCTCATATATTTGCGAAATGGTGTCTGGCACCGTGAATAGAGAATCTACGGTAATCGCACAGCGATAAATATATCATCTTTATCAATATTGTGTGCTTGGGTTTAAATGATAAATAGAGACAGTATGAAATAATATGATATTAGAAATAAAAGATTGGAAAGAATCAATAATTCCAACAAGTCGTGCTTAACACTGATAATAGTCATTAAAGGAAATATAATCTGTGTTCAATGAAGACATTACCGGAAAAACAGGGAGAATTTTAAAGAGAGGCTATTTATAACTTAAATAGTTTTGATATGTAGGCCACTGGGGCAGGCGGTGAGGTGGAGGTGGGCATGGTTAGTTTTAATGTGTTTAGGCCCATAATGTGTTTGTCGGGCGGGGCCGGGGGTGATGGGCACTCCATTTGCCTACGTGTAGGCCAGTTGGGCAGGCGGAGGGTGGGGGTATGGTTAGCTTTAGTGTTTTCAGGCCCGTTGCTTGGAGAGGGGGGGGGGGCACAACTTTATTTCAATAATTTCCTTCAGCCGGGTGTCTATAGGTAGGAAATTTGAGGACCGGGAGAAAACCCACGGTGTTAAAAAGGGTAAACTACTCCTTGTAACGTACAAGCGTGGATTCTAAACCACGACACTTGGTTCAATGACAGACCTAATGATCATGCGTTCAGCCTTAAACCACCCAACCTCCGTATATAGAAATAGTTTGACTGACGCGTCAATAGCGCTACATAACTGCAAGTCCGGATCTGTTTAAAGAAGAACATTAAAGAAATTACATATTTTCGATAGTATATTAAATTTCTGTGGAACATTGAAGAAATTACATATTTTCGATTATATATTTAAAATTTCAGTGGAATTAGTTTCTATAAAGAAATTTATGTGGGACTAACCAGGCCCTGATCCAGGATTTTGTCGAAGAGGGGGGTGGGCATACATTGGAGCAAAGGGTAATCATGAGAGTGTCGCATGCATTAGTGGTTTAGATGATCAGTCTCACTGGGGCTGAGGGGGGGGGGGGGGGCTGAATCCGCGCCTGCTAATGACGCCATGTTTAAGTTACCCCTAAAATGTGGCGCGCGGTTGGTTCGGCAAGGTTATCCAGTGCCCTTAACGCAGTCCAGTAGATCCGTCTTTCAGTTCCACATTCTGAATTCGGGAATGAGCAGAAGAGCGGGAAATTGTATGTCTGTTTCAATGGCATTTAGTAATTGAACTAGAGTATACAGGTCACAATTCTTTGCAATACAATTACTGCTTATTACTGAGCGACGTTTCGACTAGGCTTCTCTAATCGTTATCAAGCAATGATAACGACTAGAGAAAAGCCTAGTCGAAACGTCACTCAGTAATAAGCAGAAATTGTATTCCATAGAATTGTGACCTGTATAAATTGTAGTTGTGATTTCTTACTCGGTGGTTCCCTTCAGCTTACACCGGGATTTAAGTCCAAAACGTTAGTCGATCCAAAACACAGGTTAAGGAATGTCGTGTTATGAAATCCTTATCGCAATTACCAAAAAAGTAAATTGACACCCTACTTATATTTAGTGAAGAATACAGTCCCATGTATGCTGTAACTATTAAAGAAAGGTTATTTGTAACTCAAATACGCCTGCTGAATACACACACTCCATTCAAAAACTTCATCGGAGAAATATAACCAGATATTCATGCACTTACGGGGCTAATAATAGACACAAACTGGGTCATTTCGGAACTAACATTTGGTTTTATTTTCATTTTAATAATTCGCTTGCGCGTAGGGGTCTTTATCACGGGAAGGAAACCGGAGGACCCGGATAAACCTACGAGGTTGGACAGGCAACCCTACTCCTTGTTACGTACAACGCCATTTGACACAATGACAGGCTTTATAATACAGCGCGCACACGTTAACCATTCAGCCATCCACCCCACCCCCACGGGGCTAATGGCGAGGGTAAACGCCACAGAGTTTGCTAGGGGATAAATTTTGCCCGGGAACCATTTCGATTATATAAGGCTCTTATACGCCAACGTGAACTTGCAAATCCGACCTCGGTATTTCGTCTCAACCGAACGGCTAAACTTTTTACCTTGCCAGTCCCTCTGTCCAACACCACTTACAAGGGGGGACCACCCCAGAAAATCCCAATGAACTTTCTCGGCCGACACCAGGGTCGAAGATTGACGTGTACGTAAAAAATCCCTTGGTTGCTGGAATTCCATATAAGAGTAGACCGCAGTGCCAAATTTCGGGCAAAATTTCACTTATAGCCATGTCGGAGCAGACAACAGGACGCTAAACCCCATTTTAAATACGTTAACTAATTATGGCCTGATCCTTCAGCCTCAAATTCTTGAATATTTCTCAACACCTGGCCGAAAATGTAAGTTCAAACACACTCTTTCAATTCCAGTCTAAAACGCAATATACCTTTATACATTTACAATATAACTATAACTTCGTCATCACTGTGTATACACATAAGGGAATAAAAAGATGGGCGCGAGAGACTGTGGTACTATTGGATGGGCTAAAATAGCAACGGCCCAAATAGCAGTTTACATTCTGTAATAATTAAAGGACCTAAGTCCGTAACTCAAAATCCTCCAAAATCTTCGACATCGAAAACACGAATTATTAGTCAATTTAAATCAACATTGATGATTTAAACGTACCGGGAAAAGATGAGCTTCTGATATCCAATATTTAAGATAAAATAATTTTTTTAATATTGGTACACGAATCGTGTACCATAATGCGCTTCAGCCCCAGTTGTATTGAGGGACTCGATCAAACAGAGTCATTTAGACTAGAATAACTAGACGCCACAAATCTGTACTCAATTGGGGTTGCTGGCTTAGTTCGCCTAACATAACTGATTAGAAATTGGAGTAAAAACGGAAACCATTGAATGTAAATCTGTTTATATACATTCATATTACAGTATTATATGCATTGCGACCCACTTTTGTGAATTTCTAGGTCCCAAATGTTAGCGATTTATCTCCTTTAATCTTCGTATGTTGAACCTCTTTTATATGACATTTATACATCTAATAAAATTAATAGAGATGGTTTATCACTTTGGATGAGCTATCCAATTCAAAAATTTAATGAACGGATGTTCGCAAGCTGGCATAACAAAACTAAAAAAAGACCTTGTTTTTGTTGTTTTCTTTTCTTTGCCAACTTGATTTGTTTTTTGTATGGTTCAAGCACGTCAAATGTCGATTTCTCCTTGAAGACACGATAAATGGAACCAATACATTCGATGCAGAAATTTACATCTCTTAAAGAATCAAATATCAATCTATTTGCGGGTTATTTCAATCTGTTAGAATGTTTTAAATGTCACTACCAAATTAAACAAATAATCGCTTGCACGCCATGACAAGAAACATTAAAGAGACACTAGTGCTATATCGATGGTCCATACAAAGTGCTTTAATTTGGTTAACAGCTATACGAAATGTGCTCGGATTAGAGTGTAAATTTGAGACTGATTGGTCAATCCATCACTAGATGAATTAAGACTCCTAAGTATTCTGGTGATGGGAAGTGTGTGGGTGGCTGGCCGAATGGTTAGCACGTGCGTGCTATATCATAAAGCTTGTCATTGAATTCGAATTCACGGTTGTACGTGACAAGGAGTAGGGTCGCCTGTCCTCGGGTTTTTCCCCACTGCTAAATGCCCTACGCGCAAGCGAATTATTAAAAATAAAATTAAAACCATATGTTAGTCCTGAAATGACCTAGTTTGTGTCGAATGGACGTTAAATCTCATTTCTCTCTCTAATTAAAAAGACATAATGTCCCTTTAATTATTTTTGACGTGTGTCAGTTTTGAGTATAAGAACCACTGACAGTTTTAATTCGAAGTAACATTATGCTGTATCCCCGCTGTCCAGGAAATTGATTCTATAGTTGTTCATGAGCCACACATTAAATATGCATGAAGATTTGGATAAAGAGCTGACCGTTCTTGCTCTGAAAATGTTATTAAAATTGTTTTATTCTCAGCGGAGTTATGCGTGTTTGAAGTTCTGACAAGATATAGCGTAGATTGTTTATTATAGCAGCAATGATACTTAACAATCGAAACTTAATCTCGATTATCCATTTCATCGTTAGATTTTTAAACCTCGCCGGTGTTCTTCGATGGTCTGGAGAGTTGAGTACAGCCTTGTCATATGAATAAATATCTAAATAATAATTGATGCAATATTTGAAGTTAACATTAAGACCTGCAATAGCAATAATGTGTCATTAAACATACAGTATCTGTATATTGCATGTCTTTCTTTAGGCCTGAAATATTATCTAAATTTATCAATTAAACCATAATCAACTCTCGATGACATCGCTGACGATCTTTAGTGGATTATGAGCCGATTTACTGCAAAACTTTCCTTCACGGTTTAATGGTTATATGGATAATCCAGACTATGATGTTTATCGCACTGACTTTAGCAATGATGATCGAAGCTAGGCGGAAATTTCAATCGCTTAATTCTCGGTTCATAATAGATCATTTTCAATGACATTTTCTGCAATTTGTCTTTAAATTACCTAGTTATTAACTATAATAGTGAGAACCGCTAACTTGTTATCCAATTTCCCATAATGTATCTTTAATTTCAATCGCTTAATTCTCTGTTCATAGCAGATCAATTTCAATGAAATTTTCAGCAAATTGTCTTTAAATGGTCTAGTTTTTAACTATTATAGTGAGAACTGGTAACTTGTTATCTAATCTCCCATAACGTATCTTTAATAAAGTTGTAACATAGTCAGCACCACCTTATGTATATTATTAAATATGGTTTCTTGTTTTAATGTCGGCCAATAACATATATATTTATTGTAGCTTATAATAATTGATGGTTAAATATTAATAACATTGGTTATAACACCTTTGTTTCTATAAATATTATGTGATTGACTATAATTGAATAGAGAGATGGAAGAGATGAAGAAGATGTGACGACATACGTGACGTAAGTTGCTGAACCCAGCATGTGGTTAGATCTACAAACAGATAAATTATAATATAGTATGTCCCTGTATATAAATATTATTAGATTAATTAGATAATATACATTATGACGTTCTATCCTGTAATGGCCCGTAGCCAGCTTGTTGGCTGCAGAGGGACAGTTATGTTTTTAGGTTAGGGGCACACTCGGCGCATTGCACAGTAAGTATTTTAGAGTTATGGTCGGCAAATTTTCTTTCGGGGGCTACGGGCCTGGTCGAGGCTAGTTCAGCTCTGAACGTCGGTCTAATTACACTCACTCTGAACGTTCAGGGATTGTCCTATTCAATCAATGTCAAAAACAAATTGGAGAACAGTCAATTTTACTGGACAACTTTTCACTGCTAAACGACGGGGTGTCAATCCGTGTGAAAGCGTGTACAATGTAACGCCTGTACATTTCGTTTCGTCTTGTATGACCGACATTCCTGAATGTGGACGTTTACCTGCAGTTGGAGTGTCATGGCGGGGAAATGCAACTCGATGGGAGGGGACGTATTTTTTAACAGCGGCGTGTTGTGTCGCCCATACTGTCTCTAGCGAAGTAAGCAAGGTCTTATTTTCTCACTAAGATGTTCGTTAACATTGTACAGGCGCCCACACGGATTGAGACCCTATCGTTTGGCAGTGAAAAGTTGCCCAGTAAAATTGACTGGGGTTCCAATTATTTTCGACATTGATTGAATGGGACAGTCCCTTAACGCCCAGGGTGAGTGTAATGAGACCGACGTTCAGAGCTGAACTAGGTCGAGGCTAATGAAAAAGTGGTACTGTTGTAATAAAGATGTCGGCTTTGTTCTTAGATCTGTACAGATATGTTATACATAATAACCAAATAGCGCAAAAAAGTCCTAAACCAGTGACGCACGTTATAATTTCTGTAGCACCGGCAAATCCCATTCTGCGCACAGAGATCCATCTACTTTATACTTCGAGAATAAATCTCTGTTCTGAATGACCGCCATATAAAAAAATCCCCAGTATATTGTTTTGTAATGTAATGCGGTTCTACTTCGTTTCACATCTGGCATGCTACACACAAAGACTAAATAAACCTATCCAATTCCATTAAATGGAAGCAGTATAAACACATCTCAAAATTGCCCAAGTATACTAATTGTTTTCGACTAAAATCGTCGTTTAAGGACTTAGAATGTCGGTCAACTAGCTTTGTGTCTGTTTTAAGCGGGGCTTACAGTAGACAGACAGCTTAAGTTTAGTATGAGGCACACCCTACCCACTGTCCTGATTAGTCACATACGTCGCTTAAAATCCAATCTCCCAAATCAGCCCATATTCGTAATCATTGGCGCTAATTATTCCTTTGATTCCAACATCTAGTTAGCAAATAACGTGACAGGTCGTCAATGTCGGCATCAAACAATGTGTACATGACAATTGTAATAAAGGGTTTTAGAACACGTACCAAATACGACATGAATATGTTCCGGTGTATATACTCGGGCAAACGATTCGACCATATATATTGACTCAAAATATCGATGATTTTTTCCCCATTGGCTATTATTAGCTCACTATGAAGGATTTATTGTAAGAGTACGTGCTCTTTCCCGCCATAACGCCATTTTCAATAAAAGCAGACGGAAACGGCCAATTACGACAGCAAAAGCAAATAAAATAGACGGGATCAGAGCAGACTTCGGGTATTAGAAAGCAAATTAAAGAGACGTTCGGAATTCATTATGAACGTTAAGCGGCTTACAAACTTTATTATGAAATTGAATTTATACAATTTGAAGGGACATTATGAAATTAAATAATTTATTTTAAACAGGTTAAATGGTCGTTCAGATTTGATTAAATAATTAAATTTAAACAGACTAAAGGGACTTACACGCTCCAATAAGAAATTAAATAATTTAATTTGAACAGTTTAGAGTGCCGTCCAGACTTAATAATTGAATAAATTAAAGGAAAATTTCAAACATCATTATTAAAGAAAAAGATCTATAATGAGACAATGAAGACGGGCGTACACCATACAATTTGCTACGAAGAAAGTTTTCCCCAAACAGCGGTCAACGGCCTACTCTTATATCGAATTCTAACTGCCAAGGGATCTTTTTACATGTACGCCAATGTGTACACGGGGCCTCGGTGTTTCGTCCCATGCGAACGACTAAACAGCTGTCCTTCTCAGGCCCTCTGCCCCCACCACAGACAAGGGGAAACTCCGCTAAACTTTCTAGGTTAACACTGAGCCATCGGCTTACTCACCTTAAAGACTTATATCTGTGCTAATCCACCTTAAAGACCTTTACACAAGAATATAAACTCGTAAAAGATGTTCTGTATACGTGGGTTAAGTACTATACAATACTTAAAGGCCCAAATAACACTCTTGTTGTAAATGAATATGTCCAAACCTTTATTCTGGTCTACAATTTGTACTATTTTACAATATTCCAATTAATTGATGATACAAATTTATCTTAACACACCGAATAAAAAAATGGAAAAATTCAACTACATGGTTTGAAAAGCTTTACGTAAACCTTTTCAAATGTAATGGATAATTTACACAAGAGGTAGGACACATAAACATCTAGTAGTTAGAATAAGGCTATTTTTTTCTGGACCCGTCAAGCCAGCAAGAGTGTTATTGTCCCTTTAAATACGTGCTTAAAAAGCACTTTTCACTAGATACATTCTGCGCAACATAGCCCAATGTTACTTATAATGCGCATGCCGATTCTTGCTCAACGTTTAGAGAACGATGCACACCATTTAGCAATGTCGGTAAATTCCAGTTAAAATAAAATGAAACCAAGTTCGAACAATCCAACCCATTAGACAAAATTCGAAGTCTTAAAAAAACGGCACATTCAAACTAGTGTAATCAGACAAAATAGTGTAATCAGCATAATATGGGCTATTCGCCGCGGTAAAAAATGTTTACTCCTGTATGTAGACTTTTACCCTAAACAACAGTAAGCATATCATGCATATTGCACGACAATCGCCACTACCCATACGCTCATTTCAACGCCCTTTATGTGAAAAGTTCGAATCTCACTTTAAGAATCGTTGTGGATATTGAATAGGACAAATTAGATTTGTTTATAACGATTTACGATATGACGGACAAATAATGGCCAAATCCCACATGACGGAAATGGAATACGAGGCAATTAAAAGGTTTGTACCAGAGTTTTCTTTCCGCAGTGACCATTTCCGTTTCCCCTTTCAAAATGAAAAGTAAGTAAATTACAAAGAATTTGTTGATTGAGAGACATAAAATGACATTTAAAGATAACCTATGTCATTAAAGACCAAATAATGTACAATTTTATTTCAATAATTGTAATGCTCGTACAGCAGTAACAGAAAACCCACGAGGTTTGTAAGGCTACGCTGCTCATTTTAACATACATGTATGTAGCCGAAACCCTGCCACTTGAATCAATGCCAAATCATATGATCAAATGTTTGACCACTCGACCTGTCTGTCAACCCTCCTATATCACACTTAAATAGTAAGTGCAAGAGGGCCAACGCACACATAATAAAATCCCACAAGACAAGACACATAATCTACAAAGACACTGCAAATAATGAACACATTAAATATCAAGTCAAGTGAATGGACAATTACACGTCCACTGTGCTCTACAGTCCCGGGCTTGTGATATGAACTCCATTCAAATGAAAACAGAGAGAGAAAGAGAAAAATGGGGATTAACGTCTACTCGACACAAACAAGGTCATTTCGGGACTAACATATGGTTTAATTTTATTTCAATAATTCGCGTGCGCGCAGGGGGCTTTAGCAGTGGGAGAAACCGGAGGACCCGGAGAAAACTCACGAGGTTGTTCAGGTGACCCTACTCGACACCAACTAGGTCATTTCGGGACTAACATATGATAAAACAAGTATGACGGTTATTTTTTTTTATTTAATTATTTCTGAAGTTTTGTAATCGGAGTTCAGCTTTAAGAAACGACTGTAAGTTTTACAACATCTGGACGTTCATAGATAACATCACGATTCCCAAACGTTTAGCTACGTTATCTACAAACACATGAACAGTAGTATCCAATCAGAGGTTGTGACATAGCGACCTCCAGGGAAACCCTGATATTGAACAAACCTTGAACTTTGTAACTCGATTATCACGGGTAGATAGATTAGCTTGAAAGCGCCAGAGTTGATAGCTAAAGCGAGATCAAGCCTTCTATTGAAGATGCAACACCGTGTACTTATGGCTCATTGGATCAGATTCTGTTCTTATAATATATAACATTTATATACAGTGTTTAAACGGTCTTGTCTTGTTTCATTTTGGGTCCTTCGCAATATAGAGAAAGGTGTTTGGAAAAGAACGCGCGCTTATAGTATCACGTTGAAGACCGTTTGGACTCTTGAATACACATTCGTGCACATAACGGACCATGAACACCAGATCCCGGTTTGTCTCAGACCTAAAAATTTACCCAACTTACTCAAAAGTTAAAGCGGAAGTAGGGTTGTTGCTGTATTTTTTTTCACTTAAAATCGATTTTAACATGAACGTGTCAGAGGTTTGCACGAAGACACAATGTCACTCCAAAATGTAAATCAACAATAATTAAAGTAGCTAAGTCTCTAACTCAATATTATCCAAAATCTTCAACATTGAAAACCCGATTTATTTGCCAAATTAAATCAACGTTGATGCTGTGATCAAACCGGAAAAGGATGGGTTTTTGTTATCCAATATTTAAGACAAAATAAATTTTTTACCATTGATACACGAATCGAGTACCATTATGCGCTTCAGCCCCAGGGACGAGGCTAGACACATTACACCAAATCAAACGTATATAGACTGGAATAATCAGACGCTAGAAATTTGCACTCGATTGAGACTGCTGGTTTATTTCGCCGATCATAACTGATTTGACATTTGAGTAAAAACGGAAACCATTGAATGTAAATCAGTTTATATACATTCATGTTACAGTATTCTAAGCGTTGCGGTCCACTTTTGTCAATTTCTAGGTCACAAATATTAGAGATTTAACTCCTTTAACATCCAATGAATTCAACAGTTTATTTTTTTTAACCCTAATCAAAGAATTCCAATCTTTTATTTGAAATTGTAAACCCGCAAAGTTTGAAACAACTTTGATTTAATAAAAACTAAAAGATAATAGGTTGGAAAACTAGGACTGAAGCCATTTCAGGAATACGTGTATGAAAAGAATTAATGAAAAAACTGTATAATCCGGTTATAAAAATACAAAACATCAGTAGAAATATCACGCCATGTGAATTATTCGCGTAAAAAAAGATTACATTTAGAAACACAACACGTGAATTACTCGCGTAAAAAAGATAAGATTTAGAATGAAATCATAAATGGACAATGAAAACCCGGAAAAAAATATTAATGCCAAAAAATTACTGAGACCCTAAGTCAATTACTCGCGTAAAAAAGATAACATACGAAAAACACGATGAAAAAACAATAAAATTAGCACCGGAGAATCATACCTGGTGTAAAATAAACGAAGAATTATGAATAGATTTTCTATTATAAAAATTTCGTTAGGAGTTAAAAATCAATGAAAGCGCATTATCTTGAGGTTTCTAAAATCCACATATTGTACAGTATATTGATTGAAACCTGCTAGTATGGTACGACATTGTCGACAAAGTGGTCTTACGCTAACAAGGCAGTCATGGTTCGTTCATCCATACATTTAACTATAATAAGTAAACGAGTTTTAACAGATAAAACAAGAAAAATGCTATTATTCAAAAAGCTTATGCCATAACCATAGTAGCTCATTTGATCTCATCAAGTTCAGAACGCTTATAGCAAATTGGGCTGAACAGCTACATTAATTTGGACTCTTTCTATTAATTTGAACTGTATGGAAATTTAAAAGAGAGAGACAAAGCTAGAGAGAGAGGGGGATAAAGAGATGGGTTAACGTCCAATCGGCACAAACTAGGTCATTTCGGGACTGACATATTTTTAAATTTTATTTCAATCAATTCGCATGTGTGTAGGGGTCTTTAGCAATTGAAGGAAACCGGTTGACCCAGAGAAAACCCACGAGATTGGACAGTTGACCCTAATCCTTGTTACGTATAACCGGGGATCGAAACCACGCCAGTTGACTCAATGACAGGCTTTATGAAATTTAAATAGATATGTGTTGTGTCGCAATGACAGTATTTTAAAAATAATTATTGTAGATACCGTAGCAAACATTCCTAGTGTTAGGAGTATCTACAAAACGATACCAAGTTCCTAAAAGACTGTCAAAGCACTTTCACATTTTAGACGCACAAGGTTTTAGATTTAGATCTAAAACAATTATTTTGTAAAAATTGGCAAGTCGAAAATAAATGACGTCAAATGCATTCTGGAAATGGTGTTAATTAAAATTTGTCTGATTTTAGGCGCAAAAATGTAGGACGTTAAAACTCCACTTCCGTAACTCAATATCATTCAAAATCTGCTACATTGAAAACACGATTTTTTTGCAATTTAAATCATCATTGGTGTTATGATCTTACCTGGAAAAGATGGGTTTCCGATATCCAATATAAAGACAAAATAAACATTTTACCATTGGTACACGAACGGGGTGTCATACTGCTTTCCCGCGCAATTTGGAACAAGGTGCTCAAAGAATAAGGCTATACATATTCGACAAGTCATGTCAAACGGCGATGCCATATTCTTATTTGGAGAGCATGCGCAATAAATACTATCGGCGTTGAATGGAATAACCAGACTCTAGAAACTGACTTTCGGTGTATTTCGCCGAACATAACTGACGACAATTCACAGTAAAATGGAAACGATTGAATCTAAAACAGTTTATATAAATTCATATTATATTATTATACGTATTACGACCCATATGTGCCAATTTCTAGGTCTAAATTATTAGCGATTTAGCACCTTTAAGTTTATAAACTTGTAAATGATGGGGTGAATACTGTCCAATTTATCACCAGAGAACAGTGACATCCGATAACATCCGCACAAGACCGACTTATGAATGGACCCACAGAGACGCCCTTACCCCGTTAAAATACATAATACGCATACTTACTGTTGACTTCTAATTCTCGTTTGGCTTCTTCCATGTCTCGTTCTGAGGGGTTCCATCCAAGGCAGCGTAATAGAGCTCCTAAATCTCTGACATTAATTTTTCCTTTACCCTTTCCTTCAAATAACGAGAAGGCTTCTTTTAATTCTAAAATGTAGAAATAAGAACGTTATTGTTAAAATAAAACCTGTACATGATATAGACATATGATATAGACATGTTCCTTCCAGTTTTAATATACATGTACATATACCTTAATTCAATGGACGACTGCCCCTTTCTTTGGTTTTACAATTTCAAATTCCTTCTTTCGCAAGACATAAAACCATTACTAAACCATTAACTAAAATATTTGACCTTAATGTATTAGAATATAAGAAACGCCGTTAACCATTTTTTGTTCTATTCAGACTCTCCGAAACTTTTATTTCACTGGTTCGTAGACTTCAGCTACAATCAAGCCCAAGGCAGATAATTTGAAATCAGGGGATAGTGAAGTAGAACGGAATAAGACCACTGGGGATACCGAGGATGACGGTTTATTGGATTGGACGTTAAAATTAGCTCAATCATCCAGGGCAGATAACTTGAAAACGTACCTCCACCCTCATAGATTAACCCAGGGGTTATTGGAGTAGAACGGAATGAGACCACTGGGGATAGCGAGGATGACTTTCTGGATGAATGTTTTACAATTCCAAGTGATGTTTAGACATGGCGTGGTTGTATTTAGATGCAATA
Source organism: Patella pellucida (assembly GCA_917208275.1). NCBI lineage: Eukaryota > Metazoa > Mollusca > Gastropoda > Patellidae > Patella > Patella pellucida. Next base: position 66,623,435 of record OU795038.1, read on the forward strand.
AACTCAAATACACGAAGTTTTATTCTGGAATTTGGAAATAAACTTTGTCGACAAAACAAGAAAAAATCCGAAGATTTGTATACATGTATATGCACATACTTTCAGGGTTGATTTTTTGAAAGTCCAAGACATGGTGTGTGTGTGTGTGTGCGCGCGCGAGGGGGGGGGGGGTGTTTAGACTTAACATTAAGAGTATCTCGTATTATTATTGATATGGAATTAATTTCAGTCTTTGACAAACCTTATACTTTTTTTATTGTTAAAGGGCTAATGTTTATGTTTAAAGGGCTAATCCCGAAAATAATTTTGAGAATAAAACGGCTAAATTTTGTGTTTTGCCCTTAAAAACCTATATCTCAGTATGTGATATGTTTTCAAACAGCTTAAAACCACAGTCTTCGTCTGGAAATATATTATGCAGTGTCAAGATAAAACCAGAATTTTATTTTATAAAAATAATGTGTAGGTGAAATCTATCTTTCTTTATGAAGTACAGCAGACGGGTCACTGACTGTATAGATCTCTAAAGGAATGGGATTTGATTATTAGGTAAAACAACGGGAAAATTGACCCGAAATCTTAAAAGTGTTACATGTCCAGATAAGCAGTTTTGACGTCAAAACAACTCTATAATTTGAGCTGGAATTTTGCGACAAGATAAATACACCATTTCTATATATTTTGGTGCTTAAATTTCATACGTACTCGGGCTTTTATTTTTGAGATGCTGTTCAACTCGGGATAGTCCTTTTAAGAAAATATCTGATATAAAATATTAAGCGTGGATCATCAACACAGTGAGGTGAAACCAATATTATTATTGTTTACACTGGACTCCTACACCATAGTCAAATCTAAAAATCTCTGAAACTTACAGTCCATATGCTGATTACACTATTTGCCTGATTACACTATTTGCCTGATTGCACTATTTTGCTCTCTACCATTTTTTTAGTTTTTCGAATTTTGTTAAACGGTTTTGATTGTTTGTACTTGGTTGAATTTTATTTTTATATCTAGAAATCTCTGAAATTAGCATTCTTTTTAAAAAAAACAGTACATCAGAGTAAAACAACAAGAAAATGTCCGAAACTACGATTTATATACATTTAAAAAAAAACAAACCCAAACAAAACAAACAAAAAACCCAACAAAAACAATAAAAAACCAAAACCAGTTCGGCAAATTATTTACATTTTCCTTCATTGGACGTCGATTGCGCGGTAATTGCCCTTTAATAATACGAGGTAATAGTTTAATGTATACTAATCGGATGTATGTTTTGTGTTTGTTCTACAATGACTAACTTAATGCATCTTTCACACGCAATCTATCGTGTAACACTAACAAATCAGACATGTTTTTGTCCACAGTGTAAAAAGCTTTTGACTCGGTGTAAGGACGTTATTCAAATATTATGTAGGAATGACATTCACAAGTGGATGGCAAACTAAAATAGAGTTTAAAGGGGCTAAACCTCTACATTGTAAATCAACACTATCCATTATCCATAACCTACGAAATAAAATAAAAACAAGAATTGGAATTTAATGTTTGGCCATTTCAATCAATATTGATGCTGTTATCTTCGCACGAGCGGACATCTAGCATTTAACATAAAACGAACTAAATAATATCTGCTCCCGACGTTGGGTTCTCTAACGTTACAACTCAATACATATCCCACAAGTCAATGCGGTAGTAATAAAAACGACAAACTTCTAGACTGGAGTAGCCACGTGCAAACGAACATACTTGATTAAAAATTACATTTACAATTTAAAAAGATGTAATTAAATGTAAAGCAGTTAATATATATTCATATTACATTTTAAAATATGTGCTCTGTCGCAAATTTTCTTCCGTTGTGTGTTTCCAGGGAATAGAGATTTAGTTACGTTAACGGATCAGTGGCAGATTTCGTGGCGATCTAATAAAAACTGCATTTCAAATTGTCTATTTCATTATATTATCTATATTGATTTATTTAGTGGTGTGACAATATAGATAACGTCAACGTGCAGATATAACGAGTTGCATATTTGTTCCAAATTCGACATAGAAAATGATAAAAAAAACGTAGCTTAATTCCATACAATTTGGAAACATAATATTGATTGTATTTAGTAATCGTCAAAACACCAAAGTTCTTTAAAAAGTTAAATATGCTAATCAAAGTTGTAATTTAAAAAAAGAAATAGCCAATATATCCACTGGCGCTTGTCAAATGGAAAATCCCTTTCGATAATCACATTACACGGAGGCTAATCATTATGTCTTAAGTCTATTGAAGAAGCATTATGTAAGGGCTAAAATATGTCTATGCCGGTCCTTTTTTGAGCCTCTAATGCTATTATTAATTATCAATCGGACATTTATTCACATGACAAGCCCACAGCCAACTCGGATTGTCGCGGTTTTCAATGGATTGAAATACGATTGCCGGCTACGAGGCATGTTGCAAAATTGTAATAGGTGGAGTTAGCTCCAATGGTAATGGGTAATGCCGCCTCCAAAGAGGGATCAATCTTATTAAAGTACAGATCTATATTTCGTTTCTGTTTTTATACTTTCGATGGCCTACACTACATGAAGCTCTGACCGTTTGTTGCGATAGGTCACGTCAGCGGTCATACGAGCGGCTTTGACCCTATGACGTCAGACATTTGATAAAGCAATCAGCATTGATGTTACCTGTGGACTACCCACAGTTCCGTGTAAAACACGCATAAAGCTCACCGTAACATTGGCTAATCGCTCACACCATTTAGAACACGTCAATGATAACAACACTTCAAGATCCTAGTGCAGTAAGGACAAGTAAAACGAAATTGTGAACTATAAAGACGAAACGAAATAGGATCTGTGTTTTAATTAACTGTAATGGTAGTGCTGCCTCCACTGAAGGGGCCTTTGTTTAAAAGAAATTGTAATGTTCGGGGAAACCTCCGCTTAGACGCATGGTAAACCGACTGTCATGAATTGACCGACCTTCGCCGTGATTCCTAGTATACAATTGTAATAGGTGCAAGGGCTCGAGAATAGGAATGGCTACCTCCGCGGAGCTGCAGTTGAACAGCTCTAATGGATGGGCCAACCTTCGTTGGGGTAAAGTAATTCAAATATCAGCTACATATATTGAGCCCATAATAGTCTGTAGCGACTAATATTCACGCGGGCGCGTTTCCGTGCCCCTTTCTTCTTTTTCCATTTAATTGACCAACTTCATCACTTTGAAGGTACTGTCCTCTAGCATCTCGCCGCCAAGTCGGGAGACGCGGACTGGCAGAGTCCCTTCCGTTGCTACCTGTGCGCGCGCCAGAGCCCTTTCTCCTTTCTTTTCTGATATGCTGGCGTGGATCTCTTTTTTCCCTCGCGGTCGTCTTCGTCTTTCCGTGCGTCGCCGCCTTGCCGCTTTTGTTTTGTTTTGGTGTTTGGTTTTATGCCTTTCGTCGCGGTCACTGGCCGCAATACCATTATTTTTACTTCCCTTTTTTCTCCTGACAAGAGTTTGACAGATTGGAGAGTAATGCATTGTCTAGTCCTATATCTAAAAGCTCTTGGTATATTAGTCTCATTAAAACAACAGCACTGACTCTATTACTGTATGTAAATAATTTACAATGTGATTGGAGATCTTTCAAGCCGAGACATTATGGATTAGGTCTTTGAATTAGAATTGTTATTTGTCCATTGACTCCTGTGGGGATCTTCTAGACATGTGGCGATGTTATAATGTTTTTTTAACACCCTTTTAAGAACATTCACGGGAAGTCGTTGGATATTTTCGTGTTAGGCTGAATTTACAAGGAAAGTGTTGTAACCTCGTTGTCCATGTCTCCCGTCAAAAGTCAAACCTAGTAACTCACTTTTTTCTTATTTTGAGAAAACAAAGGAAACCGTAATAAATGAATATTAAACCCCAGCTCATTCATTGATTTGACTTCTGAGTTACTTATCGGTTGTTCTGTGGTATACTAGGCAAATGAAGGAAGTTGCTAGGTTGTGTCATGGGTGTAAGTAGGGCCTACTTACAAAATCAAAAGATTGGAATATATTATTATACCACAACAGGAAGCACCTACCATAGTAGTAACTACACATTTTGTCTTAACTCAATTTTGATTTAAAAAAAGTAAGTTACTATTATGTTTTGCCCTTTGAGGGAGATGTGCACAGCTAGAATGCCCGCCAATCGCATTAGTACAGAAATGTATAATCTCTTTTATAATTCCTTAATTACGTTAAACACCCCCCCCCCCCAATTTATCCACATTTCAGCAACGGAGCTACTCTTGATATATGCTTCAAATCCCGACCACAGACAATACCTTTTACTCGCAGTGAAGTGAAATACAATGGTGTTTAACGTCCTTCTTTTACTTTTATGCATCAGTCATGCATACGCCATGTGGTGTGTTACAGTGAGTTGCGAGAAAAATTTAGCCTGGGCAGCGATCTACTCTTTATTTCACCATACATGTTGCATGGGACCCCGGTTTTTAGTCCCTTCCGAACGACTATACGTTGTCCTTTGCCAAGCCCTCCAGCGGCTCCTTTAATTTACTACCACTATCAAGCTTTCTTTCACGTGCACACCACATGATATTCCTTTACAGAATATATTCAAGGAGTATTTTCCCAGGTAACTAATTTGGTAATTGGATCTAAGGTCAAAAGGTAAAGCTCACCTATTCTCTGATCTTCTGTTAATGTGACATCTTCATCTAATTTTGGTACCTGCAAAAGATGTAGACTATTTAGTAATTGGTATCGACACGGTGAAAAAATTAATTACTTCTGATAATTTGGTTAATTATAGAAAACGAATACATGTCTATTTAGCTACGAGGGAGAATTGCGCGTAGGGGCCTTTTAGCTGAGGGGGGAAACCGGAGAGAAAATGAATGGAAAGAAATGGGGTGGGGTTTAACGTCCTACTATTATGACCTAACCTGGGATAATGGAAGACGGGCATATGCCATACAGCGTGGTACGAGGGACATTTTTGCCAAGGGATCTTTTACGTGCAACCGAATGTGTACACGGGACCTCGGTTTTTTTGTTCGATCCGAACGACTAGGCAGTTGTCCTTGTCAGGCCCTCCTTCTGCATCACTGACAATCGAGATGAACTTTCTCGGCCAATGCAGGGATCAAACACCCGACCTCCAGGCTAGCGAACCAGCGTCTTATCCACTTAGCCACCGTGATCCCCCGAAACCGGAGAGAGACATTATAATATAAATTGCATAATATGGTGTTCCATCTTTCCTATATTTATTAAAATATTTATCAATGGGTGTTTATACTCCTAAAAGCTGGCAGAAATTTTGGACATAAAGTTTGCATGCAACGGTATTATTTTTTGATGATAAAATAGTCTAATATAACGTATATTGTTGAGAAAATACGCTTCGAAAGTATGTATAATGGGGGGGGGGGTCCGAATGGTAAGAGCTTGACCGTTGTATAATTAGGTCTGTCAATGAGTCAACTGGCGTGGTTTCGATTCCTAGGTTGTAAGTGACAAGGAGTATGGTCGCATGTCCAAAAAGGTGCGTTTTGGCCGTGTCATCCTGCCCCCCTCCCCACACACATGCTTACAAATTATGTAAGTCCCTAAATGACATAGTTTGTGTCGAGTAGACGGTATCCCCTCCCCCTCTCTCTCCCTCCAGTTATTAAATAGCCCACTTCAGAGGAACCAAACCGCCTGATTGAGACCAAAATAAATTATTGAATTAAGTTGACATAAGCAAACTATATCCGATTTAATATGTCTCTATTAGGCGAAATTTCGAAAATTTATTTTATTTTTGGTTTACTGTGTCAACATTGGAGCTAAAAAAAAAACCAACGTTACATGTATATCTCAACGCCATCAAGTATTTAAGATTGCCACTGAACAGAACAAATCAAAATATAAAATCCAATAAAATTGACAATTTGCAGTCTGGTCATTTAGGAAACTATTAAAAAAAAACATTGTATAGAAGCATCGCCTTGGTTTGTTGTTTAATAAGAAAATAATCTCTAATCTCCATTCAGACCTACAGCGACAATTTAGCCATACCCCCCTCTTCTCTCAATATCACAAGATCAAAGCCAACCCGATTCCGATCAAATCTACAGGAAATTTCTGTCGAGGACAAATGTGCGAATTCAATAAAATTTGAAACCGGACATTAATTTTCACACATGATGTCTACGATCTAGAAATCATATCTTCGACCGAGACCTCTCCGCACCCGGTTATAAGCCAATTAATTTTTATTTGAAGTTTTAGATATGAAGAACAAGTGACAGGTCTCTGGTGGCCTTCAACACAGCGCGACAGCAGAAGTGTCTGAAAAGGTTAGCGAGAATGTGGGCGCAAAAGCTTTCCAATTAGGAATTATGTTTCTTATCCATTAAAGCTTCTTGGTTTTTATAGTACCGAATGCCTGAATATACTTGATATGCACTGTAGTGATCTACAAAAAAAATATTACACAGCGTTAACCACTTAGTCTTTCGTTGTTATCGTATAGTGTGCATTACTCACTAGTTGCCCTATATACCAAGCAGCAAAAGAAATGCCAGGTTGGTATGTTACTCTGACAAGACGCATTGCATAAAACTTGCCAAATGTTTTCATTGTACATTTAATTTTAATTGTGACCACATCTCCAGATTTACCTGAGCAACGTGGCTCCTTTTCCAACACAGAATTGAACCCAGGAAATGTTCCCAAAAACGCAATCTGATTTCTGAGATGGTAAAGTGTTCTCCGTGATTTTCATGTAACTCATGTTGCACGAGCTGATTACCGGGACGAGCCATATAAAATGCACCCGAATACCTGGTTAAATCATTCACACTAAAGCGTCAGCAGCATGCCCCGATTCGCGACAGCTCAGAGGAACCAGGCGCCTGAAAGACTCTACGCTGGCCACACTGCCCAAGCCTTTGCGAATTACTTCAAGGTCAATGTTCGGACAATCTGCATGCTTCAGCAACGCTTTCGGTCCAACAACACCACTATTAGACCAAGCGTTACCACAAGGCGACAAGACCGCCATGTTGTGCGACAGTGGACGCAGGAACCCTTTACACAGGCATCCGAGACATCACGTCAAACAGTGGGAACGCTCGGAAAATCCACCAGTACCGATACAATGCGCCGACGCCTTACCAGAGAGAACACTCATTGCCATAGACCGTACCGTGGATCGATCCTCACTCCGCGGCCAACAACAACAGAACTGGTGACACAGGCAATAGAGAATTGTTATGTTCACAGATGGGAGTTGGTATTGCGTATCAACTGCAGATGGCAGGGTCATAATATGGCGTCGACATGACCAGCGCCATTCTTACCAATGTGTCATGGAACGAGACTCATGGGGAGGTCCAGGCATAATGATTTGGGGTGTAATCGGCCAGAACTATAGAGCGGGTCCTGTGGTGTTCAATAATCTTGGTCCAGAGAGAGGGGCGGCATGATGTATATACTATGTACAGACTCGTAATGTCTTGGAATTGTGATGAATCAATCACTAATGTGTCAACATACCATTCACAAAAAAGGTGCTTTGACCCATTTAGTTAGTACGTAGTTTTCTAGAATGATTTGATTAAAGTGCCTATCTGATTTTGAAATCGTACTGACGTTGTTTTTTTTTTGCTGTTTAGTATATTACATAAGGCGTTTACTTTCAATTAGTAGACTTTTAATATATTAAATAAATCAACAAAGGAAACGGGGGTTAACACCCTTCTCTTGAATCCACCGGGTTGACGAAGATGCACATAGGCACGGAGAGCATTGTCCCTGTATACAATGTGTACAATCCACCTCGGTTTTTCGTCCCATCCCAACCACTAAGCGTTTCTTTTGATCATTGAGCCAGCAACTTACTCACATACAAAATGATAACATAATCCAATGTAATATCTCCAAAGATACGTATACGTATATATTTTTTTCCTGGTAATCTTGGTATATTTTTTTTCAATCGATGGATAAAAACTAATTTGGATGAATAATTTAACATTGTATTCAGACATATTTTTAATCTATTTCCTACAACAGAAAGAAAAAGAATACTAATTAAATTCCACCATTTTTTCTTCTATCACTTGTTAACTTGTTGGAAATCTAACCTATATGTGTAGTCTAATTAAGGCCTGATATTGTGTGATATTGTGAGCATGTAACATGATTAGGATGAAGTTAATTTTTAACCAAGATTTTCTATCCAGTACTCTGACTGTAGGACACCTATGGAACATGAATATCCTTAATTGCCGATTCTAGTCATGCGCATGTAATGCCATCTTTTTAAACATAATTTTTACACTTCTTAGTTCTAATGGGGGGGGGGGGGTGTTGTATAAATATAATGTCGGATCGAATTAAAACCCAAGACCGTTTTAGTCGACAGTCCACGTACCTAGCCGACCAAAAAAACCACAGGGGGCTTGGGTGGCCGAATGGTTAGTGCGTGCACGTCGTATCATAGGGTCTGTCATTGAAAAAACTGGAGTAGGGACGCCTGTCCAATCTCGTGGGTTTTTACCGACCCTCCGATTTACTACCACAGCTAAAGACCCCTACCAACAAAAAGAAAAATATTGAACCTTATCTTAGTCCCGAAATGACCAAGTTTATGTCTAGTGGACGTCGACCCCTCTCTCTCTCTCCCTCTCTCTGTGGCATAATGTCGATATTGCTATGATAAAATTAATCAAAAATCTAACCTAAAATGTTTGCAATAAAAAAAATGAATGATCAAAATAGAAAAGACGTATTTACTATGATATTCGTTTAGAAACATGCTTGCGCTTTAAAATAATTGAGAATAAATGAATTATATTTCGCTGCTTACATCTACAGGGTCTAAACTTGTTATTTCTTTAAAATAAACAATTAACAGTAAACTAGCGATTTTGCAATATTTTAGATTGTTTTGAGGCCCTTTTAAGCTCGAACAATAACTAAATGAAATTAATAAAAATGTCGTCTTGTTTTGATTTAGCGGGGTTTTTTTTAACGTTTTTTGTATCACTTTGACTTAAAATAAAGTGCTTATTTGTTAACTCCTGGCATGAAAACAGTAGGAGACGTTTTGTGGCGTTTCGGTGTTCCTTTTCATTAGGCAAGGGACAACTTATAGTCGTTCGGATAGTACGAAGAACAGAGGTCCCGTGTACACATTGACATGCACGTAAAAGAACTATTGACAGTTAGATTTCGATATAAGAGTAGCCCATAACGCCACTATCCGGGCAAAATTTCCCTCACAGTACACTGAATGGAGTATACCTGTATTCATTAGCCCAACAGTAGGACGTTAAACACCATTCCATTACAGTTCATTTCCTTTTCATTAGGCGGCTAAACCCTAAACCTTAAACACATTTACAAAAGTCAAACGTATACTGCGTTCTGTTTCACGAAATCTTAAAATCCCAATTTTAACAATTTGATTGGATAATATAATAATATTAGATTGATTCAAGTGCTTAGTCAATCAAAATTGAAGTATCTACTAACATTTGGATTTTATTTTTAGTTAAGATTTCGAGAAACAGGGCCCTTGTTTTCCTTTATAAAAGTATTTTTCTCTAGCGGTAAACAGACTCCTGGAAAACCAACTAAAAGATATGACTCTGATCTGAGATTAAAGTTTTAAAGTTGCTGATTGTATATTTTGACCGATTTACCTCAAATTTCGCAATCGATGTAATTTGAATTCCCACGGTGTGAATTAAAAAACTGACAAAGATATTAGTCCAATTCACACCGAAAAGGTAAGACAGATAAATAAATGACGCACTGGCTCTAATGCGCCAAATTAAGGTATGCAAATTAATTACCGTACTCAAAATTGAGCTCCGCCTATCACCTTCTAGCGAGGACCGATTTCACAATACTTACTAATAAGTCATTGCTGTCTTAAAGAGACTTGATGTAGCCTTCTTCAACTTCCATCAATCGCTTACATAGGCTCTTAAACACCTGCCGTCTCAATTAACATTAAGCCAGTTCCAATCTATATTTTCAACAAAAATTAGCCCTTTGGGCACAACACGGATTACAATCGGTTTTATTTCCAAATGTAATGTCCCAAGACAGAAACATTAAAATTGTTTGTAGATTAACAAGACAGACGTGAGCAGCTTAATTTGACAATCATCTAAATTATATGACTCAGAGATTAAAATACTAAAGAATAATTGTCAGATAAATTGATTATTAAAGGGAATGTAGCATTGAAATGAAATGAAGTGGGATTTAACGTCCTACTGTTATGCGCGGGTGTTTCGATTCCCCGCTTGTATGTTACAAGGAGCAGAGTCGCCTGCCCAACATCGTAGATTTCCTCCGGGTCTATCCTCTGCTGAAGGAAGACTCCCACGCGCAAGCCAATTATTGAACTAAAAATGAACCAAATGTTAGTTCAGAAATGACCTACTTTAAGTCTAGTGTTTACCCCCTCGCTCCCCCCTCCGCCTCTCTCTCTCGTCAACTGCAAAACCAGGCCAAGTACTGCGTCGAATTGTAAATAAAATGAAATCTTATAAAAACCTGCTATATATTATTACCAGGAAGAGTTCTTCCTCTTATATTGGATATTGTAAATTAAAAACACGGATTAGAATCCGATATTGGTCTATTGTAATCAATATGATGTTGTTATCTTTCTGTGCAATATGTAATCCTAATATCCAATGAACTGTGATTTGAAATGTTAAATGTTCAAGGAAGTACCGTGTAGTATTACATTAAAATGTTATTTTAGGCTCGTACTCCTCTATTTTAAGCTTCAAATGAAAAGAGCTACCTGCCGTGTAAATGAGGCTACTACTCAGACTGTACAACGCAGCTGAGGATTAATATACTGCATTTACACACGTGTTATACCCCCCGGGGGGTTGGGATGGAGTGGTCTAGAGTGCCGCGCTTCGACCTCTAGCTGGCCGGCCACCTCTGGCTTGCGGCTGTGGTTTCGAGCCCTGGTGTGAGCGTATGTGGCATGGAGATAGGGGCGCCTCCTCAACCTCGTGGATTTTCTACGGGCACTTCGGTTTCCTCCCAATGCTAAAGACCCCTACGCGCAAGCGTATTATTTAAATAAAATTAAACCATATGTTAGTCCCGAAATGACCTAGTTGCGATGAGTGGACGTTAAACCCCATTTCTCTCTCTCTCTCATTATACTTCCCGATACCGCGGGAAAGTGGAAATGTTGAACTTGTAAATTAGCAGGAATTGTGATTACACGATTTACTCTTGGCAAAGAATCTGCCGTAATCATTGTATCATCTCACGGATGTCTTCAGTAATTAACCTTCTTTGAATCAAGGCATATTTCCTGCAATTTACCTCCTCTGCGACTTCTGCTACTGTCATATTTCGCATTATTAACTTTTACGAGAGGTAAAGGGTGCCAAGTTAGTAACGCTTTACGTCTTCTGTGGTTGCAAGAATTACACTCAATAGAAAAAACGGTTAAGATAATCCTGTTCATAAAACGTATAGTTTTTTTTCATCAGGCTTTGATTTACATCAGAGCCAGTTCGAAGCTAATACATAATAAGTCACTTCAAATTAGACGGTATATTTGTCTTGTTCTTTAAAGCGACGCTTTGCAAAAAACACCAATTCAATTACTCGTTCCTTAGACAATTGCGCGTCACAATTCCAAGATAGCAGTTTTTAGCATGTAACAACAATATAAGCCATTGACTTGTTTCTGAATCCCGTGAATATTCACATCGACAACACCTTAGGTCGGTGGCTAAGCGAGAAGGGCGCTGGAACACAAGCATGGAGGTCGCGGTTCGATCCCGGTACTTACCGATAAAGTTCATCGGATTTTCCAGCGTGTTTCCCTTGTCAGTGGTATAGGACGGAGGGCTCGACAAGGATAAAAACAAAGGTCCCTTATACATATTGGTGTACACGAAAAGATCCCTTAGCAGTTGGAATACTATATAAAAGTAGACCGTAGTGCCACTGTCCGGGCAAAACTTCCCTGATAGCACATTGTATGACGTATGCCCGTCTTCATTAGGTCAATGGGAGCAGGGCCCTTGTTCACGAAATCTTAAACTAAGTTACAACCGAAATTTTAAGAAATGCTGCAACTTCATTGGATATATGCAAATTGATTTTAGTGGTCAGCCAATCGAATTGCAATATTTCTTAAAGTGGGACTTTAAACCCCATTTTATTTTATTCCACAGACCAAACATGACCACTCATCTAAAAAGACCCCTCACCTAAAAAAAAAGACCCCTCACCGAACCAATGGCAAGATGATTTCCCTTTGTCAATTTTAGCCAACCACAATGACCCAGAGTATATTAATATATTCGTTTATTGAAAAAACAAACAAACAAACTACACGATACTTCCTTGAACATTTAACTTTTCCAAGTTCCATTTCGTTGTCTCTCTCTCTCTCCCTCTCTCTATCTCTCTCTCTCTCTCTCTCTCTCTCTATTAATAGAACAAACTACGACCCGTGGCATTTCAAGATGGGAAAGTTAAAAAAAAAACCGCGACGATATTTTCACGCCAATTATAACCCGTCATTGCCTTTATTATCACCTACAACAGACTGTGGCCATTGATTTTACGTCAACTACAAGCCTTTACTTAACCTGTAGTAAAGACATAATTATATTACACAGACATAAATAACTTATTATTTCTTTCTTTATAACTAACTTGTGTTTCCCAAGACTGGAGGGTGTTGGGTGTGTAGTGGGGTGATCTCACGACTTTAGTACGGAGTGTGGTCGTTTGGCACGGTTGGATGGGTGGGTGGGGGTGTTGCGGAGTTTTAGGTTCACGTCCACCAAGGGTGATATCGCAGAAAAGTGTTTCATAAGACACTTGCCAGAAGAAACCACAATCATAAGTTTGGTCCACAGTTTTTTTCTCGTTTCTGAGTAAGATACAATGTCTTTGCACAAGCTGCAACAAATTGAACACCCAGCGACAGAATTAAAGATCCAGCAACAAATGACACAGCTCGCAACAAATTAAACATCCAACGACAGAATGAAAGAGTCAGCAACAAATTACACAGCAAACAACAAATTTCACAGCCAGCAACAAACTAAAAAGCCACCAACAAATTATACAGCCAGCAACAAATTATACAGCCAACATTAAATTTAACAACCAGCAATAGATTAAACCGCCAGCAACAAATTACACGGCCAGCAACAAATTACACAGCCAGCAACAGATTGAACACGATTGTTATTACATAATAGCACCAACCCATCATTCTGTGGTATCGTTAAAAATCGTTCACATCTCGGTAACGACAGGTTTTTTGCATTCGTCATCTTGTAATTCTATTTTATAATGGCAGCTAAACCTTGACCACTTTTATATACATGTATCTGGAAAGAATGCTATAGTTTGGGTATGTTTTCTAGTGGAAGCTTTTGTATTAAAGATACCGAGCCCAATCGTGTATTTTATGCACACTATCTTTTTTTTGCTCAAATTGATTACTTGACATTTAATTAAGAAAACAGAGCAATACATAGAGAGATAGAAATGGGGTTTAACGTCCACTCGACGCAAACTAGTTCATTTCGGGATTAACACATGGTTCGATTTTATTTCAATAATTCGATTGCGCATAGGGGTCTTTAGCAGTTGGGGGAAACCGGAGAACCCGGAGAAAACCCACGAGGCTGGACAGGTGACCCCACTCCTTGTCACGTACAACCGGGGATTCGAAACAACGACAGTTGACTCAATGACTGGCTTTATGATGCAGTGAGCACATGAACACTAAATAGATAATAAATCCCTTTAATCTGTTTTGTAGGCTTGTTTTAGTATCGTCGTATCGTTATAAATTCTGAACAGGATTAGACCATTTCTGGATTGAGATGCAACTTCTGCAATAAGGAAGTTGGCAATTCCTCAGTTAATGGCGATCTGCAGATTGAAGCTTCGAGCATGATTAAAGAAATCATAAAAATCTTTCAATAAAACTTTTTACTATTTTCAACAAGGAAGTAAATTCCTATATTCTTATACCCTTTTTTATTAAATTCCCAGAGTCTATTAACTTTTTAAAAACAGATTGACAAGCTCTGACTTAATAACCTAAAATTAAACGAAATTGTGTGTTATGTCAACGAAACCTGTGTACACGTGTTTCTAAATATAGACGTATTACGTCGATATCTGAACTGTAAGCTCAAAGGGCTTCATTTATCCTTTTCATATCTTTGGTCTGTGAAGTAGCTTTCCTTGAACTCGGAACTTCAAATATTAGCAGAACTAATTTGATGGCCCGGAGGTCGCATGTCTCCATCACTGTCTTCACTTTATTAAACATTTTTATGTTTGACCAAAGTAAACCAAAATAATATTAATTGAATAATTTCAATTTGTATATTTTTTTTAAAAAACATAAAGGTATTTTTGTTTTTAGACCATGATGATCAAATTACTTTATGACGTAATGCCTAATGCACATTACTGCCTAGAAGTGGAATATGATTTTTAAAACATCTTTCTTTATGAAGACGGGCATATGAAGGAACTCCCAACTGTCAGGGGCTTTGTTACGCGCATGTCAACGAATACACTGGGAGATTATGGTGTCTGGAAAAGCCTCTATTTCTAGATACATCGTGAGGGCTACCGTTAAAGCCCCCGTCAGACCAGGATGGCGTCCTTACTGCGCAGATACGACCATACGCCGACCAGAAAGTGCACAAGGTCGCCGACAACCGTGAACACAACGCGAGAAAATGTCCCGAAAACATTACATGCGTGGTGGAAACGCCAGATATCTTGCTGTGGTATCAATGGTCGCCAAAAATCGCCCCGTCACTGCGTTTGTTTTGAGCATGTTCAAAACAACCGCCAAGGTGTGACCGGGAAAGCTGCGAGAAGCGGTGGGGCCGCCGCGAAGGTTGAGAAACAAGCGTGGTAACACCTCCATGAACGTAGTACACGCGCAGTACACACGTGACAAAGACGCTGCAAACATTGCAACGGCCAAAGTGTGTTTGCCACGACCCCACCAAGCGTTTGGAGTCCTCATGGCGATGTTACGATGATTTCACCACTGTTGCACGGTTGAACCACGCACCACTGCGCATATGGCGACCTTTCCTTCGCCTTGGCTTAAAAATGACTCCCGCTTAGTATCTAGAAACACGGCGTTAAGCCACCACAGGCGACCCTACTCCTTGTCACATACGTAGCGCCCATAAGATCTACGTTATCGAAACGTAGGATATAAAATAAGTAAGTCAGCTGGTTGGTTATAATTACCTCTTGAGACATTAAATCCACTGTTCATCATTTTGATGGATATTGGATCTCTCAAAAACAGTATTGTGAAAGCTGAAGCTCTTAAGGGAATATCAGGAATGGCCAATTAAGCTCAGTATTAACAAAGACTTGGCGAATTAAAAACTTGGTAACAGTAGGTATTGGAGGGGCACCGAATTTCTTGTAAACGGTATTGTGAAAACTAGAGCTCTTAAGGGAATATCAGGAATTACCAATTAAGCTCAATATTTACAAAGACTTGGCGAATTAAAAACTTCGTAATATTCGGCATTTGCGGGGTGTTGAATTTCTTGTAAATCGTATTGCGTAAGCTGAAGTTCTCAAGGGAATATCAGGAAGGACCAATTCCGTTCAATATTTACAAAGTCATGGCAAATTATAAATTACGTAGCACTTGACATCCACTGCAGACAATATTTAAAAGAGTGGTTGCCAGGTAATGAAACGTACGCCCACAACTGCTAAGTCGTCCAGGCAGTCAACAATGAAAACATTTACAGCACACTCAAATCTGATTCTAATAACAAACCATTAAGAAATTATCAGAAATCATTAAAAAAAATTCGATTGTATGTCTCATAACCTTAAAAAGAGAATAAATTTATATTAACTTTAGCCCCTGGCCTTAAACACTGTGTGTGTATAAATGTATATCAACTTTACGCTGTAGAGTGGCCACAAGATTTTTGAAAATCAATAGGATTCTTCGTCTCATGACTGTAAACACTGTGTAAAAATTTAAAGTAATCAGATAATGACTTTAGCCTCTAGAGTATTCATAAGAATTTTCAAAGCGATCAGGGGCCATAACTCTGGTAGTAATGACCTTAAAACACTGCGCATACATTCGGATATTAATTTTAGCCCTTATGCTTATGGACGCTGGAAGAACGGATAGACGGAACCGACGACAATATACGACCACATTTCTATATGGACGTTTAAAAACTCAGTACAATCTATAACTTTTTTTAATATAAAGTACATTTTTTTCATAACCCCTCTGTTTACCCCTATTTTCAACCGTTGAGATTTTGAGTTTGAGTTCTTAATCAATAAATAATATATGTTAGTTATTTCTCTCACTCATAGCACACTGTTCGGCGTTTTGCCGTCTTTATAAGCCCAGTCGGAGCAGAACAGTAGGACGTTATACCCCATCTAGTATCATTTCTCGCGGTAAGGCATCTTTAAATATTGCCAAAAATGCAAACGGCGACTAGGGAGGGCTTTAACGGCATATTCTTATTGTTGATGTATTTAATGTGAGAACACGTTACAACTATTCCAAGGACATCTACACTGCTACAGATGCTGCAACCAGCGAGAAAATCTTTAAGTACATAAAAAAACATCTTTAGAGCTAAATTAATACCATTGATCGATCTGCTGATATAAAAGTTTAGAAATAAGCTTATACATGTATACATAGTAAACATCGTCGACTTTTTATAGGATTCTCCAATGCCAGGTTTAAATATAGCCGCTGGTGAGGTTTATAGGAGTTGTGTTTGTTTATTTGACAATTTTCGACTTTACAACTGTCGTGGTCGCCTATTCAATTTCGTGGGTGTTCTCTGGGTCTTCCGGTTTCCTCCCACTGTTTAATACATACTCCTTGCGCAACCGAATTATTGAAAAAAAATTGAACCGTATGTTAGTCCAGAAATGAGTGGACGTTAAACTCTCTCCCTCTCTCTCTCTCTATCCCTGTCTCAATTGACGAGCGAGTTAAGGAGTTTAATGAAAACTCGTGATAAATGGCTTACTCTAAGTAGGTAAGTGCTTCGGTTTCCAAAGGTATGTCTAACTTTACTTTGAATATTAAAACATATACAATTTATTTCATTTCATTTTCTCGCGAAAATGTCTGTCTCGATGAGTTATGACTTAAATCCACCCGTCTTGGATGTTCAATCAGTTTTTCATTATAAGTAACTAAGGTAAACAAATGACCCGTTAAATTAATATATCATTTTTGAATTACTTTAGTGATGTTTCCGCTCATCTGATTAATCGCTTTTTCAGACATTACAAAGTGTGGATTTAATCATAAATTGTTCATGCCGTATTGGTTTGTCAAGATGAAAAGGCGGCCATTTTGCCCAAGAGAATGTGTTCTTCCAATGCAATGATTAAAATAGCAATTTGCCATTGTCATAATTTCCTTAATGTCAGCCTTGGCATTTACTCTCTAAATAAATAATGTAGTTTAATTAAGTTAATGTGACTGCTTATTTGTTGAATATTTTCAAGTTAAGTAAACAAAAAAAACCCCCAAAAATACAATTAAATGGCGTTTAACTTCCTGTGCTTCTGCACCTAACCTTGGCTTATTGAAGACGGGCATACACCCACCATACAGTGTGCTATGAGGGAAATTTTTGCCCGGACAGCAACTGAATTCCAACTGCCAAGGGACCTTTTACTTGCACGCCAATGTATACACCGGTCCTTGGTTTTTCGTCCCATCCGAACGATTAGGCAGCTGTCCTTGTCAGGCCCCCCGTCTGCATCACTGACAAGGGGTAACCACGCTGGAAAATCGAGATGAACTTTCTCGGCCAATGCAGGGATCGAACACCCTACAAGGCCAATGTATTAACTATGTAAGTTTCGGGTATGAGAAGTGATATCTCGTGTTCTAGTAAAAAGATTGTTTACTCTGCCCTGTGCACTACCCCCATTATCATTACGTACAGTGGTATACTTTTTTTTAACGCAAATTGACTCCCCGTGAATGACCGATTTTCCATTAAAAATAAAATAATACCATTGGACTATGTGTTACATAACCCAACCAACACCCCCTATTGACGAATACCGCAAATACTTTTCCATTATTTTGATTTAAGACCCCCCCCCCCCCAAAAAAAAAAAAAAAAAAAAAAAAAAAAATCAGAACAATTGATATAAGTTGAGCGTTTCTGTCGGACTTTTTTCATAACTAAATACTGTGATTAGTGCGCATGCGATCATTAATATTTCCCTTATAATCTAAAATTACACGCTATGACAAGCGATGACAAATATACCAATATAAGGCAATAAGTCCCGTAAAGTAATATAGACAATTTGATTGGTCATTAAGATCACATGACCTCACACGTTAACGATAACACAATGCAACATAGAGAAAATAAAACGAGGCGTAATTCAAATCAAATTTTAATCATACTGGAAATACCCTGAGACGTTGACTTCTTTGAGAGATCCAAAACATTTACTAGAATGTGTTTCTTAAATCCTTAGGCATTTTTGCAACAATTAACATTCAAAGTTTGCTTATAGTTTCTTCGATTCTGTTCTGCTTAATCACTATTCCTTGGGGACTCAGCTATTATACACATAACGAAAGAAGAAAAACTCTTTCCCCGAATTTTTCAATTTTAAAGGTTAATATCTTATATAATGTCAACATTTTAAAAAGGCATTTATTTATTTATTCATTCGGTAGCTCCATTAGCTTACCAGTTTAAAAACACTCGGTATAACATGTTGTTTTGGAATTCAGCTAGCTACAAATAGTGTAAATTGGGTAGTTATGCCTAATTAATGTTTATCTATTATACAACACCTTGATATCACTAGTCTCGGTCACCCAGAACCCCCTAGTCTTCAACGTACGTCTGGGTCCGTTGTCAATTTTTGACATAGACCGACTTTCCGTCAAATTTTGAGGACCCATCCAGACTAATATTCGTAGAATATTTGTTTGGATGATAGAGACTATGATATCACACACGTATCGTATTGTTGTTGTATTATATATTCCTTCTATCGTATCATGTTATTTTACCCTCAAAATTATGGGGGGGGGCGCGAATGGTTAGCACGTGCGCGCTGTAAGGTCTGTCATTGAGTCAACTAGCGTGGTTTCGATTACCGGGTTGTACTTGACAACCTCGTGGAGTTTTCCGGGTCCTCCGTTTTCCCCCCAGTACGTGCAAGCGAATTTTTGATGTGCTAGTCCCGAAATTACCTAGTTTGTGTCGAGTGGACGTTAAACTCTACCTCTCCCTCCCTCCCCTTAAAGGGACAATAACACTCTGGCTGGCTTGATAGGTCCAGAATTTTTTTTAGCCTTATTCTAACTACGAGATATTTAAGTGTCCTACCTGTTGTGTAAACTATCCATTACATCCTATTTTACTTGTCCAGAGGGTTCGAAAATATGTTTAAATCCAAGTTACATTTGAAAGTGTTTACGTAAGGCCTTTCATTATCATACAGTTTAATTTTTCCAATTTTTTTCAATTAGGTGTGTTAAGATGAAATTTGTATCATCAATTAACTGAAATATTGTACAATTTGTTGAACAGAATAAAGTTTGGGACATATTATTCATTTACAACAAGAGTGGTATTGGGGCTTTAATATATTTATACCGATTTCTCAAAGAGGCAGACGAAATGTAGAGGGGGTCTAAAGCTATACTTTTCTTCATCAACCGGACTAAAAAAGACAGGCATGTTGCTGTGAGACAAAGTCTTGCCCGAACAACATCCTTTCCGTTTACCAATTCCAAGCATCAATGGTTGCTAGCGATCTTTAGGTATGCGTATAATTTCCGAAATTGTATTTATACCCATCCGCAAATTACAACTTTTTGTTTTAAAGATACTGAAGAGCAAAAGACCGTTTCTTAGATCAAACCAATTAATAAATTATTACACAAACTTATGGAAAATTAATTACTGATTTATGTAGGCAATTTGTGGATGTTTATTCTGTCAACGTTATCCAGCTAATATAATATAACAAAATGTGAGGCAACATTATATAGGAAAAACTACAACAGCAGAACTAAACTTTACATGGCAACAACAAGATGAAAGGCCTATGAAACAATGGGGTTATCATACATAACAAGATACAATAGACTAATTAAATTTACTGAAGCAACTGATGTGAAAATAATTCCAGGTGATGGTAATAGGAATGAGAGAGAGAGAGAGAGAGAGACGGGGTTAAACGTCCACTTGACTCAAACTAGGTCACTTCGGGGCTAACATTGTTTAATTACATTCCATTGATACGCTTGCGCGTGTGGGTCTTTAGCAGTTGGGGAAAATCGGAGGACCCGGAGAAAACCCACGAGGTTGGGCAGGCGACCCTACTCCTTGTCAATTACAACTGGGATTTCGAAAGCACGTGCCAAACATCCCCCCCCTCGTATTAATAGACTTTACACTGATTTTATCTATATGTAAACTAATGGTTCGTTTCGTTTTATTTAAAGCCATTTGTTCATCATATCGCGACAGTACTTGTAGCACACAGATAGATGGGAATTACCGTCTATATTATTATGCTCTATAATATTTAGCTGGTTTAGGTTACGGACAAAATTCAATTCACCGGTCCTATTCCAATTCGTTTGTAAGAAAAGAATCCAGTTCGCTGACATGAATCGACAAATAACTCGTTTGGTGTATTAATCATAATATTGGAAAATCACGCCGATGATCGGATTTCTGCTTTCTAGGTCCAGCCCATAATATAAATTCAATAAGTACTGATCAAATCCGTCCAGAATCATGCAATAACTACATGTATTTCAAAAGACTGGAAACCAGGCAGAGTCCTTTTATTCTCTAAATCACTCTCTAAAAAACACTTTTCGACACTTATTCTGTGTTGAATTAAACAAAGTAAAATATTTACCAGCATTCGGGAGCATTGTGGCTTTAAATTACGAAAGGGTCGAACAAACAAATTCGTTTTTCCGAAAAAAAAATAATAATGAAACATTAAAGAACCCCATTATTTACAATATGTCCCCAATGAATACAGTTTTTATTCAAGATGTCGGCTGTGTTTACTTGATCCTGTAAACAATAGGAGCATAAACTACACAAATATCGATCATTTTAATTTACTTATTGCTTTAGAAATATCTATTCTTCTTCTTGGTATTGTTTTGGACTTTAATCCCCAAAGTATGAAAGGCTTCGAGTGTTTATTCACAAGAAAAAAATATTTATTCGAAAGATTATTTCTTGGGAAAACATCATTATGGTATCAAAGCTCCTTTGTGTGGATAGTGTGACGTCTTAAAAACATGTTATTAACGTCACGTCTTCCTGTTACTGTTGTATACTCGTTTTTTAATGTTAAATCTTGATTCTGTTATAATTTTCTCGATCAAGTGTCCTATTGACAATAAAATAATTATTTTAAGTTTGTTGTTTCTTCTCTTTTTAAACGTGTTTATAAATTATTGATTATTATTTTTAAATGTTATATTGTCTATTTCGTTTAATGGCTGGAAAGCAGTCGAATGTTTACGTGTAATTTACTGGCCCGAACATGACGTCATTGTCGTCATCTTGGAATTGTCCAAGGAACATGTACTCGGCAAACCTCAGCAGATCCCAGTGCCCTACATCTAGCCTCGGCTGTTTGATAAAGTCCGCCTTTCAAGTTCTTGGTTTACCAACGGCGTTGCCCATGACGACGCCTTTCAAGAATGTTGTATTATACACAGCTTTCAATATCTGAAGCTGTTTTCTTTCCAGTTTATCCGATTTACTTAAGACGTGGGCACGTTGACACTGAAAATTCTACACACTCCTCGAACGCCGCAAATGTGAGAACTTCTATCTAAACGCGGCAAGTTTTACTTATAAGTAAACCGGTGCCGCGTTGCGATTGTATAGGCATAGCTACATATCTCTAACCGTCCTACTACCGAGGCAAGTTGTAGGGTATTGAAATCGGCCGAGGTTTGCCGTGTGTATGCCAACTTTCATATCGATCGTACTTAAATTAGTCGAGTTTTACGCGTTTGTCGAAGAGCGTCGCCCACAAGAAAAACAAAATGGGTAGCAATGGGGGATCAGTTTCAAGGCTACTCGATTGACTGGACATTGTTTTTGACCACTGGTCAAATTCTACATTGTTTGGTTTTTACTTTAATTCAATTTGAATTAACACGAAACATTTTAAGAGAAATTAGTATTTGATTAGTACGAGTCTGTGGTGCAGACATCGTCATGTGTACATCACCAGCAATGCTAACGCCACAAAAACTTCAAAATTACAAGGGCGATAATAACCACTTGCCAGAGTGAACATGATACGGTCAGGGCCTGTGCCAGACTATTTTTCATCCTAGGTAAGGCCCACTGTTTAACCCTACCCCTAAATAAAAATGGCAAATATAAGAGCCATTGGCAGCCAACATCATGAATAAAATTCTAAGTACTAATTCACGTTTTGTGTAATGGAAAATGGCAGTATGTAAATATTGGTTCACGCTACTGTTCCATTACTTCCTATAATTGTTTTTAATATCCGACTTGAAGTTTTTTTGCGAACTTGTTCTGCATCAACGAGATAATAATACAACATTTATCTATCTTTTACATTCATTTCAATCGACAATTTTATTGATTTATTTTATTTACATATTTATCTCAGAAAGCGTACGATTTTAAAACTGTCGTTCACTCATTCGTGTCACTCAGCTGGTAGTTATCATGGAATGAAATGGGGTTTAACATCCTACTGATCTGCTCCTAAACTTGGCTAATGAAGACGTGAAACGGCGCTACAGCCTACTCTTCTTCCTAATTTCAATATCAAGGTTTCATTTACGTGTACGCCAATATATTTTAATCACAGAACTAGAATACTAGTTCTATGTTTTAACCCATCCGAAAGGCTATAGCCCAATTGATGTAGAAAGGTATGACTTTAAACCCCATTTCATTCCAGTGTACTTTTAGGCTGTGTACCAATGAAATTACGTGGCCTATATAGCCTAATAGGTGACAACAAGACATATGTCGGACTTGCAACTGAAGGCAACTGGCTTTTCTGCAACTGGAAGCAACTGAATGCAACTGAAAAAGTCGACCTGAGCGCCTCAACTAGTTGCAGTCAGTTGCAGCCAGTTGCACATGTTCAACTTTCTGCAACTGGCTGCAACAAGCTGCAACTAGTTGCAGTCGACATGAGCGTTCTTGCAACTGGAGTCAACTCGTTTCTACGGAAATAACATCACGTGATTAGAGAAATCTGTCATGTGACTTTATTAAAAAGCAAATGGAAGCGAACGAAGACACCAACTTTTCAAATGTTGATGATGTCGACAATACTATATTAAAAATAACCGTAGCAAGACCGACCCAGCCTTTGGGTTGCTACTTCTAAGTTCTTCGCCATTTTCTTGATCACGTGATGAATAAATAAACAGTCTGGTGTTAAGTGTGGTCGCTATCAGTTCCGAGTCGACATAAGCGCTCCGAATTCAGTTGCTCCTATTTGTCCTCAGTTGCTGATATAATCGACATAAGCACTCTTGCAACTAACTGCAACTAGTTGCAGTTAGTTGCAAAGTCGACACAAGCCCCGCTGGCGCTTATACATGTATATATTGACAGTATATGGAGTATAATTCTAGTTCCCATGCTTATACAGCTTATACTTGGATTGATTCTTAAAGCGTTGTACCACAGTTTGGATGAACCGTCATTTATTCATTCATTCATTCATTCATTCATTTTCACAGCTTCATTAATTTAAACATTTTTTTAGTGCTTTATGCATTTAAGTGTTTTTCGTTTTGGTCTATTCGCCTGGTCTTTCATTAAGTTTGTATTCGTGGACAATAACATAGGGTACATAATTATTGTATTATCTGTCCTATTATTATGGCTATCTACGCAACGTTAACAATAATCGTCTAAGGAAATTAAAACTCCGGAAATATTACACTCAGTCTAGACATAAATTAAACAGACGCTTTCTCATTTATATTTAACCAGCACAGTCGACAGTCGTGTAATTATGTTCTGGATATCCCAGACAGATATATATAGTCCCTGACAGTCCAGTTCAAATGTCATTATAGTAAACCAAATAGTAGGCCAAAAGAAATAAAGTACTTTTCCAAATTATTACCTGATCAAAGCGCCGTATAATTACATTTCCAGATTAAACAAAGGTCGACTTACTAAGTTTAGCTTCTTATTTTATTTCAAACCGGCGGTTATATTTTAATACTGGCTTCATTCAAGGAAATAAAAGTTGTTAGCTGTGAGAACTCCTCCAATAAAAAGTGATAGAGGGAATGGAGGGAATGACAAGTACAGCTGTCTAGTCGTTCGGATGGTACGAAAAACCGAGGTCCCGTTCACAAATTAGCGTGCACGTTTAAGATCCCTCGCCACTGCCCGAGCAAAATTTCCCCCATAACTCTCTGTATGGTGTATGCCCGTCTTCATTAGCCCAGTTCAGGAGAAAAACAATAGGACGTTAAACCCAATTTCATTTTATTTCATTTAAAAGCTTTGTGTGTAGTCATTACATAGTTTTTAATTAAACTCATTTTTTTATACCCTTCATTTTCCGACCACAAATGAAATGAATATTTTGGGTCTTTCTCAATAACAATACTAAACAATAACTGCATATATTTGTATAATATGCTGATTACACTATTTTGCTTGATTACACTATTTTGCTTGATTACACTACTTTGCCTATACCTTTTTGTGGGACTTCGAAATTTGTCTTATGGTTCGGATTGTTCGTACTAGGTTTCATTTTCTTTGTTGTATTTTATTACACTAGGTGTGTTAAGATTAAATTTGTATCACCAATTAATTGGAATATTGTAAAATAGTAGGCCCACAATTTGTTGACCAGAATAAAGATTGGGACATGTTATTCAGTTACAACAAAAGTGGTATTGCTCCTGTTTGCTAACTACATTTATTATTTTAGCGTTTTCCGAGATTCTATTACGTTCTCATGGCGTCAAATGGCAGACTATCGCCATTGAAAAGACGACAAGTGCCAAGAATGGTCGCAGATTAATTGGCATAATGGGCACGACGAACCGGCATGATACGAAACTGTTTCAAACTGGCGACAGATTCAAAGCGCAACACGGTTGAATTAAAATAATTTTCTACCTTCAGCTACTGAAATTCAAGTTCCAACCATTGCTTAAGTGAGTTCTAGAGTCGGTTGTCATATACAGTCTATGGACGAGACAGGCCATGTTTACTATTCTAGAACACTTGATCATTTATTCATAAACGTGTGTTTAGTTTCGTATTCAAGTTTTACAATAAGGAAATTCTAAAGAAGCTAGGGCATCTTTACCCCTTTTTGACGTCGCGTAGGTCATAAACGTGTGTTGTA
This sequence comes from Patella pellucida, assembly GCA_917208275.1. Classification (NCBI taxonomy): domain Eukaryota; kingdom Metazoa; phylum Mollusca; class Gastropoda; family Patellidae; genus Patella; species Patella pellucida. The sequence continues at coordinate 66,648,926 of OU795038.1, forward strand.
GTTTCGTATTCAATACTTAGAATTAACAACATTGAATATATCTTACAGGAGCTTTTAAGCAACCCCTAACTCAATTTTTTCCCCAATATTCGAAACTAAAAACAACTTATTATAATTCAATAATTGTCCATTTCAATCAACATTGATGTCATTATAGTACCGTGGATATATGCAATCCAGTATTTAAGACAAAATGAACATTTTTTTTATGTTAATGGGTTTTTTTATATTAGGGATGTCTGAGTGGGATTTACACCCCCCCCCCCCAAAAAAAAAGAGAAACCAAAAAAAAGAAAAACAAAATCCGACGCGCACATGACAGGCGTTCAGATTTGGACTGTTTGTGTATTTCACAGAACATAATTGATTAGAAATAACAGATTTTAAAATTGGATATATATACAGTGGATATATATATTACATTAATAGACCCATTCTCGACTATTTCAATGTTCCGAATAACAAATTGTACGAATATACGGCTATAATAATGTACATAGAAACATAAAGTACGAAAATAGGCCTACGGCCATAATAATATACATAGAAGCATATAATAATATACATAGAGGCATATAATAATATACATAGAAGCATATAATAATATACATAGAAGCCTAACAGTACGAATATACGACCATGCTAATGTACATAGAAACACAGGCTATGTTTATTGTTTAGCCTGTAGTGCATAGTAGAACATTATAAAAAGTTTCGTTAAGAGCTGTGATTGTTTCTAAATATAAATCACAGCACTTATAACAGTTAACGGTTTTGTAAGAAGCGTGAAGATTTTGGCAGCTCCAACTTGCCAGGGTTAATAACGAGTTATTTCTTATCAGTATTCGCCTGTCAAAGAAAGTAATGTGTGTTTTATTTTAGTTTCATGCTTGCTATATTATGGTTTGAGTACAAATCAAAACAAATGTTGTGTTATTGTTAAAAGTACATAGTTGTTTCATTTTGTGGTAGCTCTATATTACTTATGAAATGGGGTTTAACGCCCTACTGTTCTGCACCTAACCTTGGCCAATGAAGACGGGCACACGCCATACAATACAGTGTGCTATTAGGGAAATTTGACCCGGGCAGCGGCGCTACGACCTACTCTTATATCGAATTCCAACTGCCAAGTGATCTTTTACACACGGAACCTCGGGTTTTTCGTTGCATCAGAACGACTAGACAGCTGTACCTGTAGACAATGAATGAGAGTTATTTACACATTTATGGAATGGGGTTTAACGTATCGTCGATGTTTCACAATTCACTGTCATAGCACCATGGATGTTTATTACTTGGGGTTTAAGGTATCGTCGATACACCACAATTCACTTTCATAGTACTTTGGCAGTTTATTACTTGCCATGTTCCTGTGTGATGTGTCGTTTGTGATGCTGCTGGTTTGTGAAAATGAAATGGGTTTTATTAGAGTAGGCCGCAGAATCTCTGTCCTGGCAAAATTTCCCTTATAACACACCGCATGGCGTATACTCGTCTTCATTAGCCCTGTCAGGACGTTAAACCCAATTCCATTTCCATGTCTTCGGTGAAATTGTGTTTAATAAAGGAAAATAAAATGTTAATTGGTCATCTGCCGCAGATCCTCTTTAAATGCGACATCTGTATTTTAGATGAGAATGTGCGGCTGATTAAGGCAAGGAATATTGTATAATCGCCCGGGTAGGAAGAAAAAACCCAAGAAACTGGATACACGTTGCTTGTACATAGAAGAACCGCTCACAGAGAGTAATTTTCTCAGCCCACTGCCTTAGCTCTATTGGTGCGAAAACAGTAGGACATTAAAACCCGTTTCATTTATTTATCTTATAGGTCAAAGTGTGTTTCTAATATACTTCTACTATTACTTATATATCTCTAGACCAATCAGCGTCACAGTACTATTATCTACATCTAATAACCAGGTCAGATATATGTAAAAGTAATTACCCCCAACACTGGTATAATTATTATAACGACACCCAAAAATCTCCCTTAATTCTCTTGGCGAGAAAATTGTTTCTATTAGCGTACATTACACTTATAATTAAAAACAATCATAACATAGCGACAAAAGAAACGCCAATACAAGAATTCTGACACTATTATACGGTTATGTAGGGATTTCAATTCGACGGCGGAAGGGGGGGGGGGTAATGAATATATATTGATTGAAAATGGTTTAAATTTATCGTCAAGACAATAATGCGGTTATTTTGAGATACACATACTGTATATTTTTTGTGTTTTCGCCTAGGTTTCTTCTACTTTAAAATATTAGTGGTTGTTTACGTACACGGTCAGGCCTCGGTTTCCGTACTATCCGAACGACTAGTTACGCTTTTCTTCTCGGTCTGAAGGCGCCAAGTCAAGTTTTTTGTCGACCCACGCAAGGGTTAGAACTCTGGTCAATCAAAGTTGCGTATCCAGTGCTTTTACTGGCGTGGTTTCAAATCCCCGGTTGTACATGAAAAGGAGTAGGCACGCCTGTCCAGCCTCGTGGGCTTTCTCTAGGTTTTCTAAATTCCCCCCCACTGCTAAAGACCCCTACTCGTAAGCGAATTATTGAAATAAATGTTAGTCCCGAAATGACCTAGTTTGTGTTGAGGGGACGTTAAATCCCCCTCTATCTCATTCTCTCTTACTCTCTCTATCTCTCTTTTCTTCTCTCTCTTTATGTGGCGTTGCTTTTGTCGTTTACCCGACAGGATAATAAGATAAAACAAAAACAATATAACACTAACGTATTCATATTTTGTTTTACACTCAGACCTATATAGTATACTATTCTATTTATATAAGTATCTACTTTTGATACCAAACCTTATCGTAACGGCGTCTCTCATTTCCACTTCATATATTTGCGAATTTAATAAATTCTAGTTTTATCGAAGACACGTATCTGATTAAATTTAATTTGTAGGAAACTTCAAAGTCTGAATGTAGTAATGGGATTTAATCAAATTATAACCAATTCCGAGCTTACTCAGCGAATACGTGATAAAGTAGAGCGAGTTTTAATGACATCGTATGGAATGGGGTTTAACGTCTCGTAACGTAATATTTATTGTATTGCTCATTTGAATGGTTACGTGTACAACGAGAGCTTCCAGGGCCCTGTTTCTCGAAATCTTAACTAAAGATAAAAGTCAATTTTTAGTAGATACTTCCATTTTGATTGGCTAAGCACTAAAACTATTCTCATATTATCCAATCAAATAACTAAAATTTGGATTTTATCTCAATTAAATTTCATGAAACAGGGTCCAGGACTACTTTAGGTGTACATCGATATACAATGGTGAACATTGGTCTTTCATTCCAGGCGAGCGGTTAGGCGCCAAGTTCAAACTTGACTTCAAAAGCCCCTCACAGAAATCTGATCTATGTTGTGCCACATAATATTTCTCTGGAACAGAAAGTCCGATTCCGATGCGACATACTGAATTTGAAAATCACTAAAATTCATCATGTCACAATCAGAATGCTGCATGCACCAAACTTGAAAAATTCGGTCCACACAGAAAACTGTGCGTATAATATAACCATCATAGTATTGCTTGAAAAGAGTATTAGAAAAGTCGCTCATAGAATTGAATTCCATAGAATTGTGAAATCAAATGAATAGGGTTTAATGTCTTACTGCTCTGCGCCGATTGCTCTAATGACGACTGTACTATTAGAGAGCACGGGGGGGGGGGGGTAGTGGGTGCGCGCTGTATCATAAGGTCTGTCATTTAGTCAACTAGCGTGGTTTTGTTTCCCCGGTTGTACATGTCCAGGAGCAGGGTAACCTGTCCATCCTCGTGGATATTCTCCGAATATTCAGTTTTCCTCTCACCGCTAAAAAACCCTACGCAGAAGCGAAGTATTTAAATACAATTGAACCATGTCAGCCCTTAAAATGACCTAGTTTGTGTGGAGTGGACTTTAAACCCCATCTCTCTCTCTCTCTCCCTCTCTCTCTTTCTCTCTCCTTCTCTCTCTCTCTCTCTCTCTCTCTCCCTCTCTCTCTATATCTCTCGCTATGAGTGAGATATTGCCCGGACAGCCATGGTATTGAATCCTGTGTGTTATTGTATGTAATATTATACGCGTGTGTAATGTATGTATATGTAAGTAAAAGTATAGTAAAACAATAATATATTATTGATATATATACACAAGATAATACAATATACATAAACAATATATCTATAAGTATACATTTTATACGCATGTATCTATATACATACACTAATAAATACAAGAACACGTGGTGTTGTTAGAACAGTTCAAGGTAATTTAACAGTTTATTATACTCTTAGATGGGATGTCATTTGGTGCAGAACTGGGGGTGGTAGGGTGAGGTACGTGCTCTCCACAGAACGATGTACCTATTTATATATAACTGGTCGACGTCCCGTGTATATGAAACACAGTTTAGGATCATTCGATTTTTAATTCTAAAAGATAGTGATAACATAGAGTGGGATCGAAGATCTCGTCGACAGTATACAGTTGGCATTTTAGACAAACACACGGTTATTCTATAAAATGAAATGGGGTTTAAGGTCCTACTTTTCGTCAGTTCCGACTGAGCTAACGAAGACGGGCATACTCCATGCAGTATGCTATGAGAAAATTTTGCCCGGACAGTGGCGATATGGCCTACTTTTAATTCGAATTCCAACTGCCAATGGATCTTTTACGTGCAAGCCAATGTGTGCACTAGACCTCGAATTTCATCCCATCCAAAAGCCAATACGTTGTCCCTCCGTCGTACACCACTGACAATAATTATTTTCATCACATTCCCAATGCCTAGGCAACATATCACTTGTGAACGCAGCAGCCGCTTACTTATGATAAGTCGGAGCCGGGTTTGAAACATCCACCAATGTTGTTCTTGACCCGGGGATCTTACCGATCGACCAACGCCCCGAAGTCGCACCCATGATTGTTCTCGGTCTAATCCATGCTTCAAAACAGGGACATTGCAGCCTAGAGCCCAGGGCCCAGGGCCCTGTCCCCTTACCCCTCAACAACAATGTCTTAATCTCGACACCCTTAAAGAACTTAAAATACAATCGCACGTGCATTGCAATGAAATACGCCACGTGGGTCCAAGCTTTCATCAACTAGTATAAATAATGTACGGTTGGCACATTACCCGTACCATTATTTGAAATAATGGTACCGGTACGCGAACATTAAAGGATGACGTCACATCAGTATTTTAAGTCTTTGGATATATTTTTTACACTTTGTTTTAGTGTGTATTTTCTCGTACCTGGCTACACAATACCTTTATTTATTTATATTATATAAACAAATCATGTTTGTTTACATAATACATTTATATCATTTTTCTTTTGTTATATTATACCTGCAAAACTGTTACTGAGGCTTTAATCCACAGTTACATGTATATGTATACGATATGTGAGTTATTTCGGTCGAGCAGTTGGAATCAAGGCCTTAGACTATGGGCTTTACTTGAGTGGTCTTTACGATATGTGAGTTTTTTTGGTCGAGCAATTAGAATAATGGGCATAGACTATGGGGTTGAATGATTTTTACGATATGTGAGTTATTTGGGTCGAGCAATTGGAATCAAAGGCTTTGCCTATGGGGTTGAATGATTTTTACGATATGTGAGTTATTTGGGTTGAGCAATCGGATTCAAAAGCTTTGACTATGGAGTTTAATGAATCCTAAACACAATACGTCGATCATTTTGAGACAAAATCAAAGTAGTTTGTGTATTTGGATGTGTATGTGTACAGTGCCCGAGGCAGCGTATGCTTTCTAGAATATCCGAAACAACTTCTTATCTGAGGAGTTTACACAACTAAAGAAAGTTTGAAGCTCGGTTGATTTTAACATGACGAGGACCCAACCTGATTAAAATACAAATTTTTGAGTCAACTGGCGTGGTTTTGATTCCCCGGCTGTACGTGTCGAATTGAAGTTAAACCCCAGCTCTCTCTCTCTCCCCCTATACCTGTCTCTCTCTCTCCACATAAGCCTTGTCGGTGCAGAAAAGTAAGACGTTACTTTTCATTCACTCCAAGGTCCTGATTCAGAAATTAAGAAGTGAAACACACAGACATGTAATTCATCAGAGTCCGACATGCGTTAGCCTTAAACTGTATCTTTATTGCTCATAAGTAATATATCATTACCCTGTACTGGGCTCATTAATGCCTGTATGGCCCATTTATCAATATTAATAACTCGATTTACCTGCAGCACAGGTATACGTAATCTATTTTTAGAACTCTTGGCGTCGTTAAGATCAGCACTGTTTTTGTAACTTTTTGTTATTAGCCAAATATGAGATTGGAAGCAGATTGAGAGGGAAAAAAACTTTAATTTGAAGTATTGATTTCTATACACAAACTTATAAAGCGTAATATTTGGGGAAAATCCTACAAGCTGCTCGGATGTGCTTTGACAATCGTAAAAAAAACATCGTTCTTATTAGTTATCGTTTGTATCTAATGCTGTTTTTCACTCGACAATCCTTACATTTTGTTGCATTCTGATTCCCAAATTTTGTTGCGATTTGTAATTGAAGTTTACCACGTGCGAGTTTGTTACAATTTAACTTTATTTGTTTGTAATTATAAACAGTCACACAGTGTGCTATGAGGGAAATTTTCAACGAACAGTGGCATTACGGCATCGAATTCCAACTGTCAAGGGATCGTTTACGTGCACGCCAATGTGTACACAGGACGCCAGTTCTGCATCACTGACAAAGGGAAACCATGCCGGGAAATCTTGATGAACGTTATCGGCAAATGCAGGGAACGAACACCCGATCTCCAGCGTCTTACCCTCTATGACCCCCACGGGGCCGTATTTAGCGGGGGTGCAGGAGGTACATTGCACCCCCAGAAAAATAAATTCCTATACAGACGACCCTGGACCCCCACACAGTTACACATAAGTATCTCTAATATTTTGTAAATAAGTAATGAAAAGGAAGAATGTTTTGTTTGCAAGAGTATTTTGTATTCTATATAATTTGTCTATAATGTTATATATTTCACAAATTGCCTGTTCTAATTGTTTTTTTTGAGTAATGACGCCCACGTGGCATACAATGTCTTCCAAGTGTCATTTTGATATATCATATTATTTTTTATCGTAGTTTATGTTAGCCCACGCGATTTAATAATAGTGGACCTAAACGGTTTAATTCTGCGTCATACATGTCATATTATGATTATTTCAATAAAACGGATAGTCATGCATGGATTTAACACAGCCACAGACACAAAGCTAGTCGACCAACATTTTAAGTCATAAATCGACGATTTTAGCCGAAAACAATAAGTAAACTTCGAGAATTTTTAGAAGTATTCTGCTTTAATTTAATGGAATTGAATAGGTTCATTTAGTCTTTGTGTGTATGTCAGATGTGAAACGGGGTAGACGCGCAGTAGAAAATAAAATACTAAATTTTAGATATGGCGCCCATTCAGGACAGAGATGTATTCTCAAAGTATGAAGTAGATGGATCGCTGTGTGCGGAATGGGATTTAACCGTTTTCCTTTATTTATCGTCAGACGAGAGGCAGGTCTAAAATATGTTTCGGCACGATGAGCGTGCGCGGGTTTAGTAGCAGACCGATTATAAATAAAGCTGGTATTATATTAAAAAAAATCATACGAAAGAAGCATTTTTCTAATTGTACATGACTTCTTATCCCCCTATTCATTGCTGTGATACAAGGGTATCCATAACTTATCTAAAGTAATCCGTCTTTTTTAATCAAGTGCATGTTCGAAAAAGGTGACAGTCTCGGATTCAGACTTTAGGCTTATAAAGTTATGTTCTATTAAATTCGTGTTTTTCATGTCCACTAAGTTACCCTGTATTTTCATACGCATGCGCGGATCTCTGCCCCTCCCCCTCCCTGTTCAGACCAGCACCTGCACCCAGCAATGAGAGTCCCAGATTATAGTTTCTGTGCGACGAATACTCTGGGGACTACGCCAAACCACTAACGCTTGTGGCACTCTGATGATTATCCTTTTCTCAAATGTATGCCCCCCCCCCCCGACAAAATCCTGGATCCGGGCCTGCTACGTTATCAAAACTGTAAGTCAACGATGTATATAACTAAATTTGCGCGACCAACAATGTCCAGAGATTCTTTTCTGCACCGAAAATAGGCTTATGATTATGAAGGATTTTCGTCCCATCCGAGAGAGAGAGGGGGGTTGATCATAGATCATCAAATTCCTTGGATATTCATTTAGGTGCTGAATTGAGAATGCGGTATAGTAGTAGGTGCCAATTTTGTGATCATTTCCGATCGACTCACTGGCAAAGTCAACACATTTTGGCATTTTGTTTTCGATATTCTGTGATATTAAATCCCCTAAACTCTAAAATAATATGAGGCATTTCACACAACAAAATTAAATCGACACGACAGGAAATGGCATTGTTGAAAATACCATACAATGGCTGCAAGTCTTGATAGGCGGTGTAAGCGAGGTAGTTTATCATTTCCGTAGCACCCGATACCACTTTGTGTATACAACACTTTTTCAAAAATATAAAACCGAGAAAAACTCGTTCGCTGTAAAGACTGCTTTGTCAGCAGCGTTAAACCGCCGTCACATTCCTTATATTAAAACATCAAAATATTTCAACCAATTTACTTCCATTTGTCACAAAACACTTCAAAATGTTATTAAGAGAAAGAGAGAGAGAAATGGGGTTTAACGTCCACTCAACACAACTAGGTCATTTCGGGACTAACACATGGTTTAATTTTATTTCATTAATTCGCTTGCGCGTAGGGTTTTTTTTTAAGCAATTGAGGAAACCAACGAGGTTGAGAAGTCACCCCTATCCCCATGTCACATACGCTCACACCAGGGCTTGAAACCACAGCCACAAGCCAGAGGTGGCCGGCCAAAAAAAATTTCATTAAATATTCACGAGTATAACGGCTGGTGACAATATGGTTTTCACAATCGTAAAACTACATCAAGAATGAAACTGATCTCTTGAGAATGTCACATGGTGATAGCTAATTCTAATTTCGCAATACTCATATAAAGAAGACCTTAATTTGATTATACAGTCCGTTGCCATAGTTTTACGTAGAACATATACAATTGCTGATTTTTTTTATTCTACATTTTAACACCTATAAGAAATAATTGTCGATTATAATATTGTGGCTTCGGCATTGAATAAAAAAAGGGGATAGAAAGATAGAGAGAGGGAGAGAGAAAGAGAGAGAGAGCGAGAGAGAGAGAGAGAGAGATGGGTTCAACGTCCACTCAACACAAACTAGGACATTTCGGGACTAACATATGGTTTTTAATTATTTTTTCAATAATCGCTTGCGCGTAGGGGTCTTTAGCAGTGGGAGGAAACCGGAGAACCCACAAGGTTGGTCAGGCGACCCTAATCCTTGTCCTGTACAACCGGGGATTCGAAACCACGCACGTGCTTATCATTCGGTCATCCAACCCGCTCCAACATCAATGGTAGATGCTCATAATATAGGCCGGATGGGGAGGTTCGGGAATTTCAGGAGTTCACAATGACCGCTTTATATAAAGGAGAATTATGGGGAATACTGACTCTAACCCCTTTTAGAAGACTGACCTTGGATCAAGTTTATCTATTACCCCCCCCCCCCCCCCTTAAAAGGGTTGAGGCTATGGTTTCATATATATAAATCGGTCATTGTAGTCTCCGGAACTTTCAGAACCGGCCTACCATTTACATCTCCCTTCGCGCCAATTTATACCCATAGTCCTCGCAGTTTTCCGTTTGATTCTCGGGCCATTGCTTCGGGAATATAACTTATACCAGTCGCACAACTGGTCTGAATATCCAGATTTCTCTCGTCGTTTATATATAAAATAAAACTTGACCGCTAATTATTTATCTACATAATATACATGAGTATATAACAGTAAACACAAAGAAGTTCATATAAGTTAGAATTGTAGGTTAATCAACAAGGTGTGATATTATCTTTTTACCTGGATAACGTATTGTTTTAACACCTGTCGTAACTGCATTAACACACATTCTGTCAGAACTGCTGAGTGGAACATAGCAAGAGTAAACCGCGGTACTGATTGCAGTAGAAGATAAAACACTTGTCTATAAATAAATGCATGAAGGAATCACACTGATACCGTGACGTGTATAGGAGTCCAGTGGCGAATAATGCTCTACAAATGAGAGAGAGAGAGAGAGAAGAGAGAGAGGGAAAGAGAGAGAGAGAGCAAGAGAACGAGAGAGGCAGAGATGGGTTTAACGTCAATCCGACACAAATTAAGTCATTTCGGGATACACATACGGTTTAATTTTATGTCGATAATTCGCTTGCACGTAGGGATCTTTAACAAAGGGAGGAAACCGGAGGACCCGGAGAAAACCCACGAGGTTGGACAGGCGATCATACTCCTTGTCACATACAACCGGGTATTCGAAACCATGCCAGTTGACTTTATGATACAGCGCGCAGCCCCCCCCCCCCATCCGCGACAATGGGCCATAAAAACCTATACAGTTGACCATAAAACCTATTACTTCTCCATGGACTTCAGTCAGTCCCCGTCTCTCTGGCCGGCTCTAACATGTCCCGACATATTCTTTGCGATTAACGCTGTCTACTATATATGGGCAAAATGTGACAACGCCTTTGGCAAAACGTGTATGATGTTCACCATGTAGTTTTGTGATACACAGACTGAAAAAACAGCATACTAAGTAGAAACACGTAACTATCTGCCGCTACATTTCAACTCACCCAAAACTGGCAGTCAATCCCTTTTCTTCCATTATGCAGAGGGGGGGGGGGGGTGCACCATGAGGAATGCCATGCTTTAAACCTTCCGAGTGCAAAAGCGGAAAATTGGACCCTTTGACCTCCGGGGTCACAAAGAACAAAGGTGAATTTAGCAAGTTTACATTTGTATTGAAAGAGTGATTACTTTCGATCATCTTCAGCATGTTTTCGTGATATATAAGAACGGCTGCGCATTCACTTTTAGTGCCTTTGACCAGAATATCTCGAAAACGCCCCAACGGCAGACTGATTACCACTCGGCATCGTATTCTAGAAAAATTGGATGTGGCTTTGTGCCCATTTGATCGACCCCCCCCCCCCCCCCGCATTGAGCCTCCATACTAGAATATTTTGACCTTCTGTCCAGTTGAAATCAAAAGCGATATACACATTTTGCCATGTCCATATATTTTGTCGATCAGACATTAAATCCCATCCATTCATTCATCCCGTTTGATTTAATATCACGCACGACCCCATTATTATCTTCCATGTCATCTTGGTATAGAAGCCATTACTTGAAGATTAACTATGATCTGTTTTTGTATAAAAATCAATTAAAGATGTTATGTTTTGATATATGCCAGATGTCAAATAAACAGTTGTTATGGTTATTGGGGGCTTTCAGTTCAACACTGTGATGTATTGTTTTCGATGACGTACATCGTCTGGTTGTCACAATGCTTAAACAAGGCAAGAGAAAGAATATTTTAACCTGTTTTCCTATTCGCACTAATACGCCTTGCACTCGGCAAACCTCAGCAGATTCCAGTACTCTACATCGAGCCTTGGCTGTTTTTCTTACAAGTTTATCCGATTTTCTTTGGACAAGAAAAAGTTTGCACTGAAAATTGTACTGCACTCAAACGACGCAATTTTGAAAACTTCTTTCTAAAAGCGAAAAATTTCCCTTATAAGTAAACCGGTGCCGCACCGCAATTGTATAGGCGTAGGAACATATCACTTACTGTCATAGTCATACAGCCGAGGCTTGCCGAGTGTAACGTCTTGTTGTCACATTAAATCGGCATCGTGTAAGATCTAAATCTGCCTATTGCAGGTCTTTATTTAGGCCTTAAATATTTAATTAGGCAATAATTAACATGACAAGACCATAATCACCCCCATCCTCAATAGAAGGCTTGATCTCGCCTTAACTACATACAGCTTATCAAGCCCTTCACTCAACACAGCACTCTAAATTTTTCGGCACTAAATTTGATTGGGTACCGGCCCCAACCGTGATCCAATCAGAGTCCTTCGTTAAAAATAAGACTTCTTTCAATTTATTTTATTTATCCCTCCTTAAAAAAAATCGTCAGGATTATCAAGTCTCGCGCTTCTAAATAAAATGTATATGTGACAATCGAGATGTAAAGGTCAAGGTTCGATTAATGTCAAGGTCCTAAAACTGCTTCAATTGCCTTTTTTTTGTTTTTCTGTGAGTTTCTCAATTGAAAAAAAAAGGCTGTAAACTTGTCTCGTTCTTTTTCTGTGGAGGCTGCCATATTTGTTTACTACAGTCACGTGCTACAATGTGAGTGTGTTATGTGCCACGACCTCTGATTGGACAATGATTTGAATGCTAATTAGTCACGTGTAAACACAACCAGCGTAAAAGTTTAGGAATAGCCAAGTGTTGAAGCAATGGTTAGATGTTTTTAAACTCGCGGCCGTTGCTTCAGGAAGATGAATCAACCCTTGATGCCATCGGGTGGCTTGGCTTCGATGTTAAGTAGATTAGAACGGTTCGGCCATTTAATGATTTAATTTCCAAATGGTGAAATAGGGCTAAGACTTGACTCATCAGTACGGTGGTTACAATTATTGCACACATCTTGTCAACACTATAACCACTGATAACTTCGCTCATTTAATTAAAGTTTCCAATTCACTTTGCATTATCTATATACTATGAAATATTATAGCGAGAACTGTCAACTCTTTATCTAAGTCGTACATAAATGTCTCTTTAATTCTGCCATTTTTACCATTAAACAATGCATGTAAAAGATCTTCTTGAATTCACCTTTTAAGAGATCTTTGGGGTGTACTTCAAATTTCTCAACAATATCTTTAATTGATTTCCTTCCCATACTCAATTTATTTTCCTTTTAGAATGTGTAGTTACCCCCAGTATATTGTGAACCGATGTAGGGGTTTGACTAGCTATTTAATTTCGCTTGAACCCTAAGAAACGTGCATCAATTAGCCATCTTTTATATTCCTGAGGCAATGGTCCGATAAATTTCTCTTTAGTGGATTAGGTCTAATCATATAAACACCGTGCGGAGTATAATGCTTATCTTTATGTGATTATTTCAACATCCGAACTGTCTGTTACAGGCCCGGCTGAATTGCTTCCGGCGGCCCTGTGGTATTAGTATAAATCTTTGAGGTTGCATTTTCTTATCAATTTAAATAGATTTGTTTCCAATTATTATTCGGCCTGGTTTTGGTACTATATTGTATATTATGTATGACTGTCATTGTATCGGCGAGTTTTACAACATCTGGCCATTGCTGTTAAATTTAGAATTCCCAAACCTATATCTACAATTCTTTTGCAGAAACGTCAACAGTGGTATCCAATCAGAGATTGTGACATAGCGAAACACACAGAAACCTTGACATTGGACGAACCTTCAACTTTGCAACTCGATTATCTCACAGGTTGACAATTAAGCTTGAAAACGCGAGACATGGTATTCACGACGACCAAGGAATCTGATTGGATTACAAACTGGACTGGGATTTATAACCGACCAAACTTAGTGGCAAAATATGCAGAGTATTACGTGAAGAGTATGTACGCAGTTAAAGAGAGATCAAGCCTTCTATTGCAGATATGGTTGGGGATGGATGGCCGAATGGTTAGCACATGCGTGCTGTATCATAATGCCTCTCGTTAAGTCAAGGAGTATGGTCGCCTGTTCAACCTCCCTCGTTGGTTTCTCTGGGTCCTCCGGTTTCCTCCCACTGTTAAAGACCCCTACGCGAAAGTGAACTATTGAAATAAGATTAAACCATATGTAAGTCCCGAAATGACCTAGTTTGTCTCTCTCTTTATTGTAGACGGGGCTTCTCGGGATTATCTATTGTAGAGTCCAATGTCTTTATTACGGTATGCAACAGAGTTTGAAAAATAAAAGTCCAACCTAACGCCCTCTGATATCCGATTACAGAGATCTACCTTATTTCAGTATGACGTCACAAAGCATAAGACATGGATCATAGACTTCATTTGTTTCAGTTTAGTAGTTTTGGTACTTTTATATAGTGTAGTTTGATCATAAACATACATTATGCAAGAGCTAAACCCTCCTATTGAAGGTCTTTCTTTACGTCTAAAATGTTATCTAAATTATTATTAGACATTAATTGGCTTATTCAGATCATAATCAACTCTCAATGTCATCGCTAACTTGGGATATTTACTAGATTAGGATCCGATTTGCTGCTCAACTTTCATTCATGATTTAATCATGAAATTGATAATCGAGACTATGTTTCTTTTTATCGGACCAACTTTAGTAATGATAATCAAGGCTAGGTCGAAAATTCAATCTCTAAATTCTCGGTTGAGAGTGGATCAATTTGACTGAAATTCTCAGCAAATTGCCTTAATATTATCTAGTTTGTAACTATTAATAGTAAGCCCATAATGTCTTTAAATGTAAGTTAATATTCCTGTCATAATTGTTGATAGGCTTATTAATATAATTGATGATGTACCTTTCAAATGTGATTGACTGACTGTCATATAATATAGACAGGCGACAAAATAACGACTGACCAGACACTAAAGCCCATTACACACGGGCCAACATTTGTAACCAACCTGTAACACAGCAATTGTTCCCCATTAATTATTTTAACAAGTAGGCTACATTTGCTAAGGAAAGAAATGGAAACCGGCCTTTGTACAGTACATTTCTTTGCTCCGTTTGACAAAGATACATACATGTAGTAACCTTTATATTGTTTGATGGGACGAATTTTGACTAGACAGTGGCGTTTCTACATAATTACGCTTCTTCGGATCTCAACTGCTAAAGGATCTTAAATGTACAATATCAATATTAACACGAAATTTATGATTTTGTGCCATACTAACGAACTATCAACACCCACACAAACTTGATGGCGTAACATTTTAGAATTAAAATTGATGACTTAGCAACATTGTTTTCACACCAGAAGACACAATTTCCACCAATGCACATGCTTCCATTATCCTGATGGAATAGGAAAGCAGAACGTTAAACTTCATTTCAGTATAAATGTCAAATATTTCAAGAAATTAAATTGGAGTTGTTTTTTTCACCAAGAAATGACTGGAAAATCACATATCAATGCACATCACTGAGCTTTATATTGAATTGTGAAAAAATTTGCAATAATTCAATATCGTCATAACGAGACTCTATGTCGATTTTATTACTCCATAAATGTCACATTTGTCTACAGTGTTGTTACATGTACCGATAGTGTTGTAACGTTTATCTATAGTACTGTAACATTTACCGATAGTGCTGTCGCGATTAGTTGTAGTGCGGTCACGTTTATCCATCGTGTTGTCACATTTACCGATAGTGCAGCCACGTTTAGTTGTAGTACTGTCACGTTTACCGATATTGATGTCACGTTTACCTATAGGAGAGAGAGAGAGAGAGAGAGAGAGAGAGAAATGGGGTTTAACGTCCACTCAACACAACTAGGTCATTTCGGGACTAACATACGGTTTAATTTTATTTCAATAAATCGCTTGCGCGTAGGGGTCTTTAGCAGTGGGAGGAAACCGGAGTGCCCGGAAGAAACTCACGAGGGTGAGAAGGCGCCCTATCTCCATGCCACATACGCTCACACCAGGGCTCGAAACCACAGCCACAAGCCAGAGGTGACCGGCCAGCTAGAGGTCGAAGCGCGGCACTCTAGACCACTAGGCCATCCCAATCCCCTTACCTATAGGACTGCACATTTACAAATAGTGCTGTCACATTTACCTATAGTGTTGTCAGGTTTACCTACCTACAGTGTGGTCACATTTACCTGTTGTGCTTTACACAATAAAGAATAACCAAATGAGCTAGCTACGTGAACTCTTCAAATAAAATAAAAAATGAAATTGAATAAGTTTAACGTCCTACTTCCGTGCGCCAACCGGGTTAATGAAGACATGTATACGTCATACAGTATGCCAAGTGTCATTGGGGATGTTAGGGGTATGTGTTTCGGCCTACTCTACGTCAAATTCTAGATGCAAAGGGTTCTTATACGGGACCTCGTTTTATCGTCCCACACGAACCATTGAACGATGTTTTTTTCCGGGCTGTCGGTCGCGCAATGGAAAGGCCAAGGATCTTTCTCATCCAGCAACGGGGTCGACACCCGTGCCAGATCCAGGGGAGGCAAAGAGGAACAAATGTCCCGGGCCCCCCACATTTAGGCCCCCCCCCCCACAAAACTCTGTCATACTAATATTTTATCCCGGGTGGAGCTATCTAGTACGTGGACTGAGGGGCGAGGATTGTGGCCCTGAGCAGTAAGAGATATTGGGGGTCCCGGGACTGGTAGGTACCAACAGATTTTCGGGGGGGGGGGGGAGATCGGTTTGGCCCTAAAATTAACTAAATTACATAATTTAGAGGTTCTACCAATCAATAGGACTCCATCCCGCGATGTGATTGCTGGGGCCCAAGCAGTCCCGGGAAATTAACGTAATCTTAGTATAGTAAATCAGTCAACGGAGTTTAATGCTATATGTCACCTGAAATAATTTCACTAAATTCCTGGAAGGAAACACCCCAGGCACTCAAGGGGGCTGAGTACATACTAGTACGATCCGCGGTCAGTACGAACAATTCGAAATGGGGCCCCCGCACAGCTGGTATGTCCCGGGCCCCCACAAGGTTAATCCGGCCCTGGTCGACACCGGGACCTCCTGATCCCTTTAAACTGAAGTAAGTATACCCAGCCCTAAGCACGACACTAAGAATTGCGGCTTTTAGACTATACACCAACTGTATTGGAATTAGGTGGGATCGCAACTAGATGACAAAACATTGCACGAATTTTTCAAAAACTGAAAACGGGCTTGACTAAAACGGGCTCACCGAAATTCAGCTCAATTATAAACGGGGTCTAACGTCCTACTGTTCTGCTCCGAACTCGGCTAATGAAGACGGGCATAGGCCATACAGTATGCTATGAGGGATTTTTTGCCCGGACAGCGGCACTAAGGCCTGCTCTTATATCGAATTCAAGCTGTCAATGGAACATTTACGTGCACACCAATGTGTACGCGGGCCTCGGTTTATCGTCCCATCAGAACGACAACAAAGTTATTTTTGTCAGGCCCTCCGTCCTGTATAACTGACATGGGGGAATCACGCCGGAAAATCTGGATGAACTTTCTCGACCAATGCTAGCGAGCCAGCGGTCTTACCCACTTAGCCATCGTGACCCTCATCTTTCAAAAAGCCAGATACCGTTTTATTCAAAAATTATAAATTTCGTATGTTTACATTTCTGCCAGAAGCGAATCCAGCTTTAATGGACACGAGTCTTTTGTTATAATTGAGTGCTGATTTAATAGCTGATGAGCGCTTCATTAATTGATATTGAGTTTTTCTCTAATCGGATAAATTTAATGAAGACCTTAAAAAAATGGATTATAATGGAGGTAATATTTTTTTCACATCCTTTCAAAAAATCAATAAATTGACAAGATAGTTTTAAACCCTTAGGTTTGTTAGTAATTTATCAAAAAATAGGACTGTATTTCCTTAGCAACGGAGTAAACAATAAAAAAACAATCTCTTTCAATTATCTACGCATCATCATAATAAAGTAATTTTTTTAAGTGGAATTGTTTATCTAATGAAAACTTGTCTCATCTATTGTACTAGTTTGTATACATTTCATTAACTTAGAATGATGAATGGGGATCTATCTATTGATGTCAACATAACGCCTCAATACTGTCACGGTGACCTATCCGTGGGGTAGCCACGTGTATTGTAGTTAATTGTTTCAATAAAATTAATATCAAATTAGAGAGAGGGGGGGGGGAGATGGGGAGAGAGAGGGAGATGGGGAGAGAGAGGGGGAGACGACTCGAAACAAACTAGGTCATTGCCGGACTAACACATGGTTCAATTTTATTTCATTAGTTCGATTGCGAGGTTGGACTTGGCGACCCTACTCCTTTGTCACGTCCAACTGGGGACTCGAAACCACGCCAGTTGAATAACAGACCTAATGATACAACGCTCACGTGCTAACCTTTCGCCCCCCCCCCTCAAAAAATTTTTTTAGATAACATTTCAGGCCTAAAGAAAGACCTGCAATAGACTGATTTAGCTGTTGCATAATGCATGTTTAACGTAATAAAAAAACCAAACACATTAATTGATAAACGCTACATTTTGTGTTGTTTTGTGTTTCAATCGATGTCGTTAACCCCATTTTAAAACTGAACTACATGTATTTCTTAAAAGAACATCGGCAATTCTAATGTTGCCAAATTGTTTTTAGTTTGAAATTTTCGCAAGGTTAAAAGTCAGACGACAAGTTGTTTTTAGATTTATCTATGTGAGTTTCTTATTTTGGCAATTGTACAGACGTTAAAGAACATCATGAAGCCTTGGTAATCTTTTGTTTTGGCAGTTGGACTACTTTCAGTCAATGTTTATATTTTCAAATAGTGCTTTCTAATCACTCAGTTAATGGAAATCTTAAAAACATTTCCTGTTCTCATCTGTTTTACATCTTAATGTTTTGAATGATTTGAGTCCTAACGACAAAAAAAGGGAGGGGGTGGCATTAAGACCGTATCTCTTCAAAAGTATTAAAAATTAACGAATTTCGACTGTTCCTATTGATAAATAAAGTACTAATCTTGCTTTAGATTCGTATTTATTTAGTATGATTTTTGACGCCATATACTTTTAATCTGCAGCAATGCCCCATGCTCCCATTTTCAATTTTCCTCGCAACCCTAACTAATAATAATAAGTGTTCTTATAAAGCACTAAACCCCAAACAATATTGTATGCTCAAAGCGCCGACCAAATTTCCAGGAAATAGTTATAAATGTACATTAAAACCGAAATAGGGAGAGGGCGAGAGATAAATAGAGAGAGAGAGAGAGAGAGGAGGGTGGTGGTGGTAACGTCCACTCGACCAAGCTTGGTCATTTCGGGACTAACATATAGTTCAATTTTATATTCAATAATTTGCTTGCACGTAGGGGTCTTTAGCAGTGGGAGGAAACCAGAAGACCGGAAGAAAACCCACGAGGTTGGAATGGTAGTTCAATCAGGGATTTAAGTCGTAGTCCACGAAGTCCTATAGCTTTGCTTTCACCCGGATTATACCTAGATCTCATTAAATCGAGGGTTGATTAACATATATACAATAAACTAAAACCTAATTCACGTTCTTTGTAAACAATAGATAAAAATAAATCGAGGGTTGATTAACATAGATACGATGAACTAAAACCTGATTCACGTTCTTTGTAAACAAAAGATAAAAACGAATCGAGACATCCCACTCCTTGTCACGTACTACCGGGGAATCGAAACCACTCCAATTGACCCAATGATAAACATGCCCACGCGCTAACCATTCGGCCACCAACTCCGAGAGATAAGTTCCATGTATGTGCTGCATGATAGACAAATGATCGACAGCTAATGGAATGAATTCAAACCCATTATGGCCTTAACATATATTTAACAATATCACCATAGTACTATAACCTAGTCTTAAAAGCAAACATGTGTATACGTTTACACAAATACGTTGCCAAGTTTCTGTCAACTAATAAAAAACTATACGAGAAAAAATGGATTAATTGAAAATCCATTTTTCGTCCACTAATGGGGCTTGTTAGTTGATCAAGAAGGTTGTCTTGAAAACTCGTAAGACTATAATACTTGAAATATTGGCGCTTGGTGTTGTAGAGGACAACGTCAATCAGATGGATGGACCACACGGTTCTTATGACGTCTGATAAATAAAATGGGGTTTAACGTCCTATTGTTTTGATCCAACTGGGCTAATGAAGACCGGCATACGCCATGCAGTGTGCTTTATGGGAAATTTTGAAACTGCTAAGGTTTATTTTTACGTGCCCGCCAATGTGTACGCGGGACCTCGGTTTTTCGTCTCATCTGAACGACTGGAAGCTGTCCTTTTCAGGCCATCCTTATACACCACTGACAAGAGGAGGCCACGTCTGAAAATCAAGATGAACTGTCTCGTTTCGTTTCATCTACTACACTGATGTTCACGCTGGAAATCGAAACCAAGCCATTGATCTTATGACCCAAAGCGCACGCGTAATACCGCCCGACCATCCAACCTCCCCAGACTTGTCCGGACAATGCCTATTACTTTAACCTAGGAACGAACACATCGCATCAATAATCCCATATACTAATTTAATATCATTTACGACAATACCGAATCAATAATGCATGTATCGAACATGCAGTGCGCATCCCTTTGGGGATAGTTCGACATCGTTACGCCATCGTCGATCAAGTTAATCAGCATAATTTGCTTAAGTGAGTCTTGCTGTGGTCTGTGTGTGAGAGAGAGGAGGTGAGGGGAAGATGTGGTTTAACGTCCACTCGAACAAACAAGGGACTAACATATGGTTCAATTTTATTTGAATAATTCACTAGCGCGTAGAGGTTGTTGGCATTGGGAGGACAGCGAGGGGCCTGGAGAAAACCCACGACGTTGGATAGGCGACCCTTCTTCTTGTCACGTACATCCGTGGAATCGAAACCACGCCAATAGACTCAATGACAGACCTTAGGATACAACGTGCGCACGTACTAACCATTCGACCATACCCCCACCCCTCCCCAGTTTACGACAGATCCTTGTCCACAATAATTATATTTAAATTTGTCCCGTTTCCTAGTTGTTTTATATGTTTATGCATATGTTGGAGGAGGAAAAGGGTGTGACAAAGAAAGTCAATGACATTAATAAATGATAGAAACAGATTGTCCGAATTGCCTAAATACTATACATCTATATATTGTGATATATATTTCCAGTGTAAACATCTTATACGGTAAACTGCATTGGTTTATAGTCAATTTAACAAAATGAAAAGGTCATAAGTCAAATTAAAAATGGTAAGAACAGGTGGTAAGTCACGTGTTTTATTTGTATAATTTGTAAAACACGTGTTTTATATGATTAATTTGTCACTTAGGAGAGAGCGAGAAAGTGAGAGAGAGAGATAGAGAGAGAGAGAGAGAGATTGGGTTTAACGTCCACTTGACACAAACTAGGTCATTTCGGAGCAGTGGGAAGAAACCGGAGGACCCGGAAAACCCCAAGAAGTTGGATTTCACTTAGGACAAATATGTCGGATCTCGGTGGTCGTGTGGTTAAGAAAGTATAATCATAACCTGAATCACCAAGAATCTGCCGCGACGGATCACCGGGATTTTCCAAACCCTGCTGCCACTTGTCAAGGATGGATTCGGCGTAGCTGAAAAGGGACGTGTCGTCGGATGGAACGAAAATAGGGTATCACATTGCTAGTGCGCAAAAACGATCCCTTTGCTGATGGGATTCTAAGAAGAGTAGACCGAAAGGTCGCTTTCCACAGGAAATTGTTTTCTTCGCATTAAAATAAAAACCGTATCTCAAGGAGTCAAGTCTCTTACTCAATTTTTTAAATAATTTTCGAAATTTTAAACACGAATGAATCAATATTAATTAATTTCAATATTGATGTTGTTATGTTGATGTGAAACTATAGGATTCTAATATCCATTAACATTTTATAATCAGTACACGAGTCGTGTACCTTATGTCTTCAGTATCATTTTGTAATGAACAAAGAAAAAACAAATCCTACAACACAATGTGAAAGTAATTAGTAATTTGAACTGTTCACGTATTTCACCTAACATAAAGTATTAGAAATTCCAATATTTGTTTTCAAAAATTGAATATAAATCACCTAATATCTGCTTTAAGAAACATTTTCATGTCTATTTCAAGGTTAAAAAAATAAAAATAGAACCAAACGCCTTTAATCTAAAATTGAACAATGTCTATAAGTATATGTCAACAAGACGTCAAACTCTTTCATTCTGACATTTATTTTCAGAAAATGAAACTATTGTTTTTCTTTTGATGTCCACCCAGTGTTGCATGCATATGAACAAATGTTACTTATCGCAGATCGCAAGTGAATTTAAGAGACACAATCCTCATTCATCATGTTTGAATCACAAAACAAAGTATTTTGTTTGAGAAAATATACCAATGTGACAGAATTGTTGTCTTTTATAGTTTGCGTCTTCATTAGCCCAGTAGGGCGTTAAGCTTCTTTCCCGATATTCATTAGCATGCTGCTTGTTTTCGTATCCTTTAAACTGTACAATTGTATGACTATATGTAATTATATTGAATAAAATATTGTTTAAACCAAGCTTCATTTCCTTTTATATTTTTCACATTGTAGTTTTTATATTTTTCACATTGTAGTTTTCACATTGTTATGTTTATATTGTATGTTTTGTATTGTTGTTGATTGCATGTATCTAAATTTGAATAAAATTAAGAGCGCTTCCTCACTCATCCGTACCGATGTTTGCCGAGAAAAATCCTCGTGATATTTCAGCGTAGTTTCTCCTTTTCAAAAGCACAGGACTAAGGGCTTGGTAAGGAACAGTATCTATTCGTGAGGGTGGGTAGAAACGCCAAAATAAAGCGTACACAGTTAAAATTTTAAATAAGAGTAGACGCTATAGTACACTGTATGATGTATATTCATTTTTATTCATCCGTTTGGGGCAGAAAAGTAGGACGTTAAACCCCATTTGATATCTTTAGAGACATAGGGAGAACCACTCCGGAAAATCTGGATGAACTTTTTGGGCCAATGCAGGGAACGAACCCGAGACCTTCGGACCTTCCAACCTCGTGCATGGAGTTTTCTCCGGGTCCTCCGGGTTACCCCTACTACCAAAGACCCCTACGCACAAGCTCAGTAATGAAATAAAATTGAACCATATGTTAGTTCCGATATGACCTAGTTTGTTTCGAGTGGAGGGGGGGGGGGTGAATGGCTGGCATGAGCGTGCTGTATCATAAAGCCTGCCATTGAGTCAACTTGCGCGGTTTCGAATCCCAGGTTGTACGTGGCAAGTAGTAAGGTCGCCTGTCCAGCCTCGTGGGTTTTCTCCGGGTCCTCCGTGTCCCCCGGTTTCCTCCCACTGCTAAAGATCCCTACGCGCAAGCGAATTATTGAAATACAATTAAAAACCATATTAGTCCCGAAATGACATAGTTTGTGTCGAGTGGACGTTAAACCCACTTTTTTTCTCTCTTTCTGTTTCGAGTGGAAGTTAAACCCCATTTCTCTGGATCTCTCTTATTACTGCAGGAGATAATGCCTCTTTAAATTCATTTTTTAAAGAGTTAATGTTTGCCACTTACAAACTTATCTGTTTTATCACTCTCATTTGACGGCTTATAGACATGTACAACATTATCATATGGTTTTACTCATAACAATATGCATGCGTAGAATAATTCATTAATATAGTTTTTAATAAAAGTGCCGTATAGCTTAGATAAATTTGCATGCAAATGAAATGAAATTGGAATCTGCATGCATGGAATGAGAATCTGCATGCATGGAATAAACCTACTTTGAATAATTTTTATTTATTTTTTTTAAATAACCGTGTTATTTTGGACAAATTTGCATGTGCATGAAATGAAGAGGTGTTTAACTCCCTGCTTTTCATGCATGTAACGGACTAACAAAGGCGAAAGGTATTTTAGATTTTTTTCTGAAATAGTCAGTAAATGTACAGAAACGTATATTTATTGAGAAATTTAAACTGTCTTGGTTGTTCGGGTCTTTTGGGGGGCTAATAAGGCATGCATTATCCAGTGTTAATGACGCCACGGCGGAGATCAACCAGCACCGAGGGGGCCCACTGCGACGTCGAATACTTATATTTAAAAAAGCATTAATTACATCCATAGTGGAGTTAAACTCTTATCTTTGTTTAATTAGGGTGTCACAGCAAAGTTTACAAATTACGGGATGATCACTTATTAAATTTACATCGCGGAGGCCCACAGCGAAGTCGAATACTTATTTAAAAATGTATTAATGAGGTCCATAGCAGAGTGGATCTCTTATTAAATCTTTAAACACTAAGGAGGGCCACCGCAGAGTTTATAAAATATACATCAATTAATAATAAGGATTTCCTGGAAGTTCCAGGAAAAATTTGCATGTCAACTTGTACGCGGGACCTCGATTTTCGTCCCGCCCGAACGACTAGACGCTGTTCTTGGCTAGTCCCTCCGTTCTGCAACACTTTCAAGTGGAAAGCATATCGGAACCAACAGGCCACAGTGGAGTCGCAGAACACTTACGGATAATTGGAACCCCAGTGGAGTAGCAACACCTATAAAAATAAAAGCAAACTTACATCGTTTAAGGTGACAGTTGAAGCCTTTCTAGTATCGTTTTGCATGTTTTCACGTTAACCCATAACAGGCAAAGCGTATATTATTATAAATATAGATATATTCCAATAGTTTATGGTTTGGCACTGACTACATACATGAACAACTGGTTATAAAAGACAAACTTCTACCTGTCTAGTCTACTACATACTAGTGAGAATACCAGTAACGCAACTGCAACTATATCAGCACGCTATCCTATTGATCCTTACAAATTCTTGTTTTGCTCGTCCTCGCCAGTCACCGATAGGCTTACCATGTTATACTTATTGGTTTAGTTTGTAAGAAAATGGGTTTAACGTCGCGTCAACACAACTATTCGACTATTCTGAGACTAACATATAGTTGCTCGTCCTCACCAGTCACTGATAGGCTTACCATGTTATACTTATTGGTTTAGTTTGTAAAAAATGGGGTTTAACGTCGCGTCAACTCAATTATTCGTCTATTCTGAGACTAACATTTAGTTGTTTTTTATTGCGATGGTCATGTTCGTTATGCTAAGGGATAAGACTTTCATTGAAATTCCACCTGGAGTGGGTTCGTATATGTTTACGTCAAAGATTATACTGGTGACTAACACAGTTATCTTTCGTGCGCAATGTATAGAAATTAAATGGGGTTTAACGTCCTACTGTTCTGCACCTAAACTGGTCTAATAAAGACGGGCATACGCCAAACAGTGTTCTATGAGGGAAATTTTGCCCAGGTAGTTGTTCTACGGCCTACTCTTATATTGAATTCCAACTGCCAAGGAATCTTTTACGTGCGCGCCAATGTGTACACGGGACCTCGGTTTTCCGTCCCATCCGAACTACTAGACAGCTGTCCTTGTCAAACCCTCCGTTCTGCATCTCTGACAAGCGAAACTACACCGGAAAATCTGGATGAACTTTCTCGGCCAATGCAGGGATCGAACACCAGACCCCCAGACTAGTGAGCCAGCGCCTTACCCACTTAGCCACGCAATAATTAGAGATAAGAGGTGCATGTAAACGAACGGTTGGCAGTAAGTTGGAATTGGATGAACAGTATTGCATGTCGTATGTTGTCTTTAGAATCTTCCATTTCATTTAATTCTACAATAGCTAAATCCCCATTTATTTTCATTTTAAAAGAGAACCGGGGTTTCTTCTGTGAAACGGGTGCATTTTTGGCTCCCCAACCCCACTCCACATTCTTTTGCACCCCCTTACAAATGGAAAAAAATACGTGGTTTCTTTCTGGTTTTTACACTGTTAGTAGATGTTTTCGTTCGTTCCTTGGGGGTGGGGCGGGGAGGGGTGCCCGAGTGGTCTGGAGTGCCGCGCTCCGACCTCTGCTGGCCGGCCACCTCTGGCTTCCGGCTGTGGTTTCGACCCCCTCTCTATCTCTCTCTCCCTCTCTCTCTCTCTTTCTCTCTCTCTCTCTCCCCCCTTCGTTCCTGGAGTTTTACGTCCACTTCCACCTAGACAAGTGTTAAATAAGTGCTAGCCGCAAAAAGAGGGTTGGTTTGGCTAGCTTTTAGGATAAGACATAGTTAGTGTCTTTGCAGAGTATCGCTGAAGGTCAGTTTGTTCCAAGGGAGTACCTCCGGGTGACTAGATTATGATCTTCATTACTTCATATATTACTCGGGGGTTGGGATGCAGTATGGTTTAACGCGTGTACGTCTGTCATTGAGTCAAGTCACGTGGTTTCGACCCCCGTGACAAGACATAGGGTCGCCTGTCGCACTTCTTGGTTTTTACCGAGTACTCAGGTCCCCTACCAGTGCTAAACACCCCCTTCCCACTGCTAAAGACCCCTACGCGCAAGCGAATTATTGTCATAAAATTAAACCATATGTTAGTCCCGAAATGACCCAGTTGTGTTGAGTGGACGTTAAACTTCATTTCTCTCTCTATCGCTAAAGACCCCTACGCGAAAGCGAATCATTCAATTGAAATTGAACAATATGCTAGACCTGAAATTATTGAAATTAACTAGTTGTGTCGAGTGGACGTTACCCCCCCCCCCCCCGCCTCTCCCCCCCCCTCTCTCTCTCTCTCTCTCTATCTCTCTCTCTCTCTCTCTCTCTCTCTCTCTCTTTCTCCCCCTTCAGACTGGGGGATTTGATGTCTGAGTGGTTAGCTTGCGCCCGCTGTATCATAAAGCCTGTCATTGAGTCAACTGGCGTGGTTTCGAATCCCCGGTTGTAAGTGGCAAGGAGATGTGTCGCCTGTTCAAACTCGTTGGTTTTCTCCGTGTCCTCCAATTTCCTCCCACAGCTAAAGACGCCTACGCGCAAGCGAATTATTGAAATATAAAATTGAACCACGTGTCGAGTTTGTGTCGAGTGGACATTAACACCCCCTCTCTTTCTCTCTCTCCCCATCTCTCCATCCCGAGCCTACGTCTTACTCACTGATCAATTAAGAATAGTGATAACATTTAAATTGGAAACTAGGATAAATTTCACAAAGTTATTTATAGTATTTTCCAATTAAACATTTTAAATGATTTATCAACATGATACCCAAGGGGCAATCGAACGCAAAAAATGGCGTCGTAAATCATTATAGCGTCTTGTAATACGAAGCAACGGAGATTAAAATTGTTCAAGTGATCTCCACATCTCTAACGATTGATCGATGCGTGTAACGAAAATCGTTTAGATTTACTCTAATAGATTCAATTACAGATCAGTATTTAATTCAAGGATATACTTAGGTTCCTTCTAGATCACCCCTTTGCGGGGCAGGCGAACGTAGAACACGAGAGCAACACTCGGCCAAACCTCAGCAGATTTCAGTGCCTTACACCTAGCCTCGGCTGTATGACGAAGTCCGCCATCGGGACTACTTTTAAGTTCCGGATTACCAACGGCGTTACCGATAACGACGCATTTTAAGAATATTTTACCATACAAAGATTTCAAAGTCTGAAGCTGTTTTTCTTTTATAAGTAAACCGGCGCCGCATCGCAATTGGCTATATGTAGGGTACCGGATTTAACCGAGGTTTGCCGAGAGCTAGAGCAGTAGTAGTAATCATAGAGAAAGAGAGAGGGAGAGAGAGAGAGGGATAATGAATGAAATTAATATGGAGTTTAACGTCCTACTGTACTGCACCGAACTGGGCTAATGGAGCCAGAGAGATTGAGAGAGATGGAGATTGAGAGAGAGAGAGAGAGAGAGAGAGAGAGAGAGAGAGAGAGACCCAATGACAGACCTCATGAATGATACAGTGCGCATGTGCTAACCCTTCGGTCATCTATCCCCCGTAGCAGTAATCAAGAGAAGCTTGTGACGTATTTTATAATGGTCGGATTCGAGTGAAAAAGTAAAAAAAAAGACACGACAAAAGCAAGGGTTACGACTAAATCACTTTGAGACTAACATACGTCAAACTATTCAGTAGCTGACCTACAAGCTGTGAATGGGAGGGGGCATATCTAGGTCCCCATCCGCAACCCCACCCCACGTTTCGCGTGTCCGTATCGATTTGTAGTTTACATACGCGACGCAACACCTATCGCACATCTTTAAATTCTTCAAAGCATTTCCAATTGATTAAATGAATTTAATTGTATGGTAGAACATAGATCGTATAGCCTATATTTGTTGTTCGTCGATCGTTATCTCAACGGAAATCAGTTTTATTCAAGTTGACATTAAGTTGATGGTATGATTGCTATTGATTTTGTTATGATTTTTTTTTAGTGAGCCTGCTATTGTTGCTTCTACATGAGTACTTCGACAACACTTATGTTGTTTATTCAACATATGTACATGTGATCAGAATAATTATTTTAAAGGAACTATCCCGATTTGAACAGAGTCTCAAAAATGAAATTCCTGGTACGTATGAAATTTAAGCGACAAAATTTCAGCTCAACCTCAAAACT
This sequence comes from Patella pellucida, assembly GCA_917208275.1. NCBI lineage: Eukaryota > Metazoa > Mollusca > Gastropoda > Patellidae > Patella > Patella pellucida. Next base: position 66,677,152 of record OU795038.1, read on the forward strand.
GCTTATACGGACGGACACGTCGTCCTTTTAAGATTTCGGGTCAGTTTTTTCGTTGGGTGATCTGATAATCTATTCCCCTCCTTTTATAGGTTTATAGGCCTACAGTGAATGACCCATGTGCTTTACTTGAAAACGAAAGGTAAATTTCACCGATACATCATTTTCATAAAATAGAAGTCCAGGCACCGCATAATACAGGCACCGCATAATACAGCTTGGGACACCGGTCAACATTTCCAGATGAAGACTGGGCGGTTTAAAAAGTTGTTTGAAAACGTATCACGTATATTGAGTTAGTTGCTTGGCCCTATAAGGAAGATGATGTTAAGGGGGTTTAACACACAATTAATAATAATAATAATAATGTATTTATATAGCGCCTATTATCCAGTAAACTGTTCAATGGCGCTGAGTTGTCTGTCACATGAATGGTGTTATATTGACGTAAAGAGATGAGTCTTTAGTCTCTTTTTGAATCCTGCAAAAGTTCCTTCTTCTTTCACATCATGTTGGGTAGCTTGTTCCACAGGACTGGTGCTGCTACAGAGAAGGCCCTATCACCACACGATACGAGATCTGTTCTTGAAATATCAAGCTGTTGTATATTTGACGACCTGTTTGTTCTTTGATGGGATTTTATTTGAATTAGCTCCTGGGGGTAGCTCGGAGCTGTGGCATGAAGACACTTGGATGTCAACAGTAAAATCTTTAATTCTACACGTGTCCTCACAGGTAGCCAATGAAGTTTCCTAAGAATTGGTGAAATATGAACATGCAGTTTAATTTTAGTAATTATTCGCGTGGCCGTGTTTTGAATCTTCTGTAGACGATTTAATGAAGTAGTTAGGGGACCGTAAAGTAGTGAGTTACAATAGTCAAGACGAGAAATTATGGAGGCAGTTTTATTCTCCAAATATTATCGGGATTGACCCTTTAAAGTGAGATGGATTGTCATTGAGTCAAGTGCCGGGGATTTTGATCCAACGCTCGTTGGGTACAAGGGAAATATATAGGATTACGTGCCTAACCTCGTGGGTTTCTGCGACCTACGAATTGAATTGAATGTAAGGTGCTATATACATAATTTAATTAAAAATGGTGCAGGATGGAAGGCCAGTAGGGATAGAACAGTAGGACGTTAAACCCCATTTTATGGATTAGATAAAAAAAGAAACGTTATATAATTATGCGATAGCGAATTATTCAAATAAAACAATTTATAAACTTTTATGTAGCCCTTTCGCAAAAAGACCCCAACATTTTGTCAATTAATTGTTGCCGTCTTTAAACTTGTCTAATATCATAATTTATATGGAAAACAATCACTGGTTTTTATACAAATATATCACGACGTTTCGACAAGTATTCTCTTATTATTTTCAAACACAAAGCAGTGACTGTTTTCCATAAGTTTATTTTATAACCTGTCGTTGCACAATATAAACCTCTTTTTATTGGTACCCGAATTCTATGAATCGGACAAACATTGGCAGAGATATGGGAGTTTTAAGTTTGTATACTCTTTCATTTGACGCCATTATCTCCATTTCTTCAAATTGACCTAAGTTTACTTTTTTGTACTGGAGGGTCACCAATGATAATTAATTACTAGTTTTAGGGTTACTTTAGAAAGTGGGGAATAATGAAGTGACACCTGTTCCATTGTTTATATATTACCGCCATTAGAAAGTATTCCACGACATTTTGATCGTGTTCATATTCAAATTAAGCTTAATCATTTATCTATTTGAAAATATTATTTGACATCTGAGTAATAACTCATTGTAGAAAAATGAAATTAAATGGATGTCATTTTACGTACGTTATTCTCGTGGGTAATTACAGTGAAATTTTCTAAATCAAATTGTCATTTTGATTAAATTATCTCTTCTTGTAATATTTATAATAGATAACTTATCGAATTTAAAAAAATTATGATATCAAGAGTAACTCAGATTCTACTGCGCTGTGTTCTTTCTAATTTCATGATCAATTTAAAGGACAATATTGGTGTCAGTCATTATGACATATGTGATAGAACTCGTTAAACACATTCCAAATATAATTTTAACACAGAGATCATTGCTACGATAGTTGAGTAATGCCGGTGATATGACATGAATCGGAAGTGACGAACACGAAAGAAAAACACGAGTTATACCTCTATATAACTGACTGAAATTGGCGAGTGATAACATATAGAAGGCGGAATTTCTGCTCACTAATAATAATTCCTTCGAAGACCAAAAGTTGTTGTGTGAAACTGTGAGAGGATTTCTGAAAATTTATAAAAAGAATTGACTGTCACCAGATAAGAGAACACGAAAGAAAAACATAAAAAGTCCGTGCATTACCATGTTTTTATTAGGTAAAGAATGAATAAAATCAAGGGAATGTACGGACTATTTCTATTTTTCTCGTGTTTAATCTCTTTTCATAACCAGAGTTTAGCAATCTGATTAAATACACAGATCCTATTTCGCTTCGTTTTTATCGTCCAAAATTTTGTTTTACTTGTCTTCACAACACTAGGATCTGGAAGAGTTGTTATCATTGATGTGTTCTGGATGAAGTGAGGGATTAAGCGGTGGACACACTAGCCGAATGATTCGGCCGAATAAATCGGCGTCGAAATTCGCCTAGTGTTTCCACTGTCATTCGGCCGAATTTCTAATCGGCCGAATGATTCGCCCGTTAGCCAATGAAACGGTCTGTTATGGCGAGTTATTTGCCTTTTGATGAACGGAACTGTGGGCAGGGCCGAATTAACCAGGGGGCACAGGCCCCAGGGCCGCCCACATTAGAGGGCCGCCCACAAAAAACCCTCTAGTCCCCTCCTCTAGAAATGCCATCATTTCATAGCACTCGCATTATTCACTAGGGCCGGATTAATTATGGGGCACCATGGGGCACAGACCCCAGGTCCCCCACATTAGCCCCCCCCCCCCCCCACAAATAAATCGAAGTTGCGTCAAGCCCCCTCCTCTAGAAATGCCATCATTTCGCATGGATTGGTCCACTGAAATAACGCCAGAATGCGCTAATTTTATGACAGAATTTTATGACAGAATTTTATTTTTTTCTGGGGGAGGTACTTCTAAATTGCTCCACACAAGTGCCTGAAATGCCATGAAACCATGTTTCCGGCTTCCAATTTTCTGAGAATTTCCAGAAAAATAGGCGCTCCCTCCGAAAATTGTCAACTTTTCAATTATAAAATAATACACTTTATTATGATCACATAGTGATGCTCCTGAGGCACTGATGAGTCGGTCGGTTTTAATGGCACCTACACCTGGTCCAAACTTTCTTATATCTCTTATGTGGAGGCTATCGGGCGCCACCACAGGCACAGACCCAAGGTGCGGACACCAGGAGCAAATGCCTCTACCGCCATATAAAATACAAAATTGCCACTCAGATATCACCCCAATGGCAGTAAAACGTGTTTCTTGCATCGTTATTTTTCAATATTTTCTGAGGGAGGACCCAAGACAAGGGTGCCTCCCCCATAGGCGAAGGGCCTCCCCTATCACCTCTTTCTGGATCAGCGCCTGACCCACCATATGACATTAAAGGGTTCGTTTTGGTCGCAGCTGTGAAAAATGTTCATGTATAGTCCGGTTTGACGCAGCATTGGAAGGTCTATGCAAAATCCGATTAGTTGCAGTGGTCGAAGGCCTCTGCAAAATCCGGTTAATAACAGTGGTCAAAGATCTATATAAAATCCGATTATTCGCAGCTTTCGCAGATCTATAAGATCATGTTTTTCAAAGCTGTCGAAAGTTTACACAAAATCGGGTTAGTCGCAGTTGTTGAAAGTCTTTACAAAATCCAGTTAGTTGCAGTGATCAAAGATCTATACAAAATTTTAGATAAATTAATTTTTTTTTTATGAAGATTTTTCTTTCTCGACGTAAATTCAAAAGAAATACCCTGAACGTAGGAAGCAGTGCTAGGGGTAGACAATATGAAATTAATAAGCCAACAGCAATATTTTTACATTTTCAAAGGCAAAGCTGAGCCCTGTAAATATTTTGTGTTGAGTGGACGTTAAACCCCATTTCTCTCTAAATATACACATATATATATATATAAATGAAAGGGTTATAATATAAACATGGGTTAAAAAGTTATTGTATATACAAATCTCACTTTAAAACACGGTATTTAAATTTGCTGTCGTGAAAAGTCATACTAAAATCAAGTTAAAACAGGAGTTCCAGCTGATTGATGGTTGGTATCACCAATGTGTATAGCAAAATGGCCGTGTGTGTGTGTGTGTGGGGGGGGGGGATACCAATTTGCTTTAGCTGGATTTGTGGATTATTTAGAATTAAAATCTGTTCTTGATTTCCCTAAGGTTCAAAATATCCCGTTCTTTAAAATAGTAAACCACTTTACTTTGGTCTGCCTTTAAAATAGTTCGTCAATTTACTTTGGTCTGGCCTTCCACCCCTTCTATGTATTTTTAAAAAAAACGAAAAAAAAACGTGCTATTGCAATTTACTGCTGTCTAATGAAGTAAACCGTTACAGAATGTCGCTAGTGTGCAAAGCCAAGCTTAGTCCGACTGCTATTTTTCGTGCACACCAATCAGGCATCCCGTTCTGCATCAATGACAAGGGGAACCACGTCGGAAAATCCCGATGATCTTTCTCGGCCAATGCGGGGATCGAGCACCCGATCTCCAGGCTATCGAGCCATTTAGACACCGTGACCCCCTAATATTAGATACTAAATACATGTTACTTGCAATGAGTAATATTCCCCTTTAATTGCCTATTAACAGACGAAAAGACTTGAATTTTTGAAACTTTTTAAATACTAAATAAGTGTGTTACATGCAATACCTAGTGTTCTCCTTTAAGAACGTAATTATCTATAAACAGACGTAACGATTTACATTTTTGAAACAAACTATTTTGATATTATATAATCAATAGCGTTATCTGTAATAAGCAGTGTTCTCCTTTAACACCGTAATTATCTAGAAAATAGACAACAAAGAGGAGTTTGTGGGAGTAAATATTTTTTGTTACATTTTTTATTTACCTTCTTTTGTTAGACCAAGACACAAAAAGTGCCTTGATAATTTTTAAATGATATAATAAAAAAAAATATATTTCGATCATCTTATAATGCAATGCCAGAAACAAAATTCAATATACAAAAAAAGATAATCAGTAAGAAATTTAAAAATTCTAACAGATATATCTTAAAATGCACCCAGATTATAAATGAAACATCCACATTTATAAATGTGCCACATGTAGAAGATCTTATCTAAGTACAGGAATGTCACTTTGATGACGTTTGTTCAGTTCTGAGTTCTGAGGATATCCAAACACGTACTACAATGTAATGCTTTCCTTCCCTATGGTATAGAAGCCAATGACTGCCATGCATCTACTGTCGTCTCTTCAAACAAGAAAGTCGAAAAATCGAAAAGTAGAAGTTACTACAAAATGTGAGGCGACACCCCACTATTCAAACCTAAGTCGACTCGAAAATAGGACATTAAAAAATAATACACCGCGATAATTTTCGACTTGCAATTTGGCTGTTATACCGTATTGACGACTTTCAACTTAAGTCATATTTTTGTATTTATTGATGGCAGTAAGAAGAATGAGGGTGGAGGGGGGGGTGAGTGATCTTACCATATGCATTCGGGGTGGAGAGGGGGGGGGGGAGTGATCTTACCATATGCATTCGATCTGACAATTTAGTATCGATCATAAGCATGTACATGTACGTGGCAAGGAGTATGACCTTCTTTCATTTCCTTTCCCTTCTGAAAACCCCTAGGCGCAAACGAAAAAAAAACATACCATCTTGGTAACGACAGGGCCTAGTTTGTTTTGAGGGAATGTTAAACCCCATTTTCTTTCTAACTATTGATGATAAGAGTGAACACCAATATCAATTATTACATATATCGATTTACATCTTAATACTATAAGCGTGGAGATTAATGGTAAAGGTCATAGTATATTAATAGTAACGGTCATCGTATATAAATAACCCATAGTATTGTGTCGATTTTGAACTTCTCGAATTACTCCCCCAAACTAACCTAATTTAAAGGTAATTGAGTAATGATTAATCAATTGTATTATTATTGCTTCATTTCTTTTATATCTAAATTAATCCGTTTCGCAGAGGTAATGCGAAAGCCTTCTTGTTTAAGATGAATGACCATTAAAACTGACATAGTGCATGCATTGTTTACTTACGCAGTAACTTAAAATGCCTTTAACTCATTTCACGCCCTCGCGTAGTATTTTGTGTACCCATTTACACCATAGATCGTATATAATATGGATAACTGACTCTGCAGTATCTGTCATTGGACGATGAATTATGTTGTACATCGCATGCGCGAAGTTGACTTACTGTTAGTTACTTCCGGTAGAAGGTTTGGCTATTGTTTTATTTAGCAGTGTCGTATGAGCTGATATTAGATTATTCTTTTGTAATAATTGTACTTAAGGTAACGACTGGAAATATTTGAGACAACTTTCCTATATTAATGAAGTTAATAATAACACGAAGACCGTATTTTTTACTTCATTATTTCTATATTTAAAACGTACTTGAATTATAGATCCCATACTACGGGCCATACTCACCTTGCTGCATATGAACTGATATTTGATGTTATTATTTTGTAACATTGTAATTTATATCTACATTGTATATTTGATAATATACTGTTCTTTAGGCCAAATTTGCATTTTTAATTTAAAATTGTAAGGTTTTTGTTTCAAAAATATCCCTCAAAATGCAATTTTCAAACAAGCGATTTCGTGCAATAAACGAGTTATGTCCCTTGGTTACTTCTTCCAAACTTGCTCGGAAATCACAAAAACGTTACGACTGTAAATTAAATATGACAATTTGGCAAATATCGATATAAATTATTGTTTTATAATTTGAAATAATGGTGGATTTGGGTGGATTTAGGTAGATTTGGGTGGATTTGGGTCGATAGTAGTAACTAGAGATATGGGATCTATAATTAATGTACGTTTTAAAAATAGAAATAATGAAGTAAAAAATACGCTCTTCGTGTTATTATTAACTTCATTAATATAGGAAAGTTGTCTCAAATATTTCCAGTCGTTACCTTATGTACAATTATTACAAAAAAATAATCTAATATCAGCTCATACGACACTGTTTAATAAAACAATAGCCAAACCTTCTACCGGAAGTAACTAACAGTAAGTCGACTTCGCGCATGGGATGTATAACAAAACGACCAGTCGGACTTCCTTCTAGTACAGTTCCCTGCATTGGCCGAGAAAGTTCATCTCGATTTTCCGGCGTGATTTCCCCTTGTCAGTGATGCAGAAGGAGGGCCTGACAGGGACAGCTGCCTAGTCGTTCGGATGGGACGAAAAACCGAGGTCCCGTGTACAAATTGGAGTGCACGTAAAAGATCCCTTGGCAGTTGGAATTCGATATAAGAGTAGGCCGTAGCGCCGCTGCCCGGGCAAAATTTCCCTCATAGCACACTGTTGGCGTATGCCCGTCTTCAATTGGCCCAGGTAAGGTGCTTAAGCGTAGGACGTTAAACCCCATTTCAATCAATCAATCTATGTTTACACTAAATAGAAAATATTTTTTATCCAGATATACTTCAAACACCAATATCTATTTTGTTCGTATACTTAAAAAAAAAAGATTTACAATTTAATTTGCAGAAGAAAAAAAATGTTAATATTATGAGCTAATTAACTCACATCGATATTATCTTAGTAAATGTAGCGGCCTAGCGAATGTTTACTGCTGATCAGTTTGTATCTAAATGTCAATTCCTGTACCTACACAAATATTAATGGTAAGCATTTGTTTACATCCACTGGAGCCTATTGTGGGTTAGAAAAAGGGTTAGACTTGGCCCAGGGTTAGGGTTAGGGCTAGCCCTGTCTATATCTCGAGACTCTGACTAAATCTGCAGGCCACAACCCTAACCCCAGCCCTTATCCTAACCCATAATAGGCCCCGGTGGATGGAAACAAATGCTTGCCAATATTAACAGGTACTCCGGTTTGGATTACATCATTATATCAATAGGATAATCTACTTTAACTAATTCCCTCAAAATGAAAACGCCCTTCATTTTGCAGGCCTTTTCTCACAAGAAAGAGAGAGAGAGAGAGAGAGAGAGAGGGGGGGGGGTAACGTCCACTCGACACAAACTAGATCATTTCGGGACTAACATATGGTTCAATTTTATTACAATAATTCACTTGCGCGTAGGGGTCTTTAGCAGTGGGAGGACACCGCAAGACCGGAGAAAACCCAAGAAGTTTGATTTCACTAGGACAAATATGTCGGATCTCGATGGTCGTGTGGTTAAGGCAGTATAATCATAACCTGAATCACCCAGAGTTTGCCGCGAGGGATCATCGGAAATTTCAAAACCCTTCTCTCACTTGTCAAGGATGGATTTAACGTATTCTGGGGCACTATAACATTTGGATATTTTGTTTCATTTGAAACCCCTGATTACTCCGTCAACGGAGATGTATCATTTCCTTTAATTATCGGCCAAGTATTCTTATCGTACCAAACAAAGTCATTTTTTTGTCTCAGACGCATCCTTACTGATGTAAATCTCGATTTAACCTTTTTAATTCTAAGGATTTCTTTACAAACTTTCAAAGGTTGACAATTAATTTGATGGCATTAAGATAGTAAAGGATTAATGACGTCATTGCTATGCGACATATGCAGCAAGTTTCATAATTAAGGGTTGTTGTCTAAAGAGAATTTAAAGAGAGTTTTACACAATTATCGATTAGACATGACCTGACGGTACAGTAACTTCGAGAATGTACAAATTAGCATGTACTCATAATTCGAGACAAAGCACACCACCATCGCGTACGTAACTAACGTGGCGAAATTAAATGATAGCTGGCTTTTATTTCTCACGTACACAGTGAATGGCCATTTTGCTCAGTAATCCCAGCCAGAAATTGGCTATTCTTTTCAAATTGCGTTAACGATTTAAACTTTTGTTTAGAACTGAAATAAATTAACTTTTAGTCAACCCCCACGCTAAAACATTAACAGAATTGATTGTGTATATTTATCTGAAATAGACCCGACCGAAGCACAAAAAAGTTCCAAGATGTCAGGGCCCATGAGCGAAGAGTTTCGGGACGCTATAAGCTTTTCAAAGTCGAAGTTACAGACTTAAATTTGAAGGAAAAACAATTGTAGGCATTACATGCTTGTTATGAAGGTCACGACTATTACGCTGTGTTACCGACAGGGTATGGAAAGAAATACAAGGAAGAGTGAAGCCATGATTGTTATTGTTAGTGCGTTGACCCCATGACCTGTGAAGTATAAAACCACGTCATATGAAAACAGGGGGATCACGGTGGCTAAGTGGATAAGGCGCTGGTTCGCTAGCCTGGAGGTTGAGTGTTCGATCCCTGCATTGGCCGAGAAAGTTCATCTCGATTTTCCGGCGTGATTTCCCCTTGTCAGTGATGCAGAAGGAGGGCCTGACAAGGACAGCTGCCTAGTCGTTCGGATGGGACGAAAAACCCGTGTACAAATTGGAGTGCACGTAAAAGATCCCTTGGCAGTTGGAATTCGATATAAGAGTAGGCCGTAGCGCCGCTGCCCGGGCAAAATTTCCCTCATTGCACACTGTGGCGTATGCCCGTCTTCAATTAGCCCAGGTACGGTGCTTAAGCGTAGGACGTTAAACCCCATTTCATTCATTCATTCATATGAAAACATGGCCATTGACTGTCTCTGAGATTACTTCTCTACAGGTAGCGTGTCTCAGATGTTCAGAATGCAGCCATTGGCGAGATAAAGGGTTTTAACTTTAAAAAGTTTGTGTCGAGTGGACGTTGAACCCAATTTCGCCCTCTCCCTCTTATATGTGTTGTCGTGTAACGTTTGAACACGGGGTTTTTCAGAGAGATGAGAGTTAACGTCGACTCGACACAAACACGTTTTTTTCGGGTTTAACATGTGCTTAAATTTTAATTCGCTTACGTTCAAACTGGGAATCAAAACTCTTTTTAATTCATTGATGTTGACCCCTAGCCAACAAAAATGATAAATAGAAAGAAAACTTGTCTAACATGTCTTTCAAAACAAGAGACGCAGCTAGATTTTGCCTTTGCTAAAAGGAATGAATGTCAGAACGGAACCGCTGGCACGTCACGCCACATTGATAGAAGTACTTAGCAACCAAGGGACTTCCGGCATTTTGTGTCATATGATCTTTTATGTTGACTGTGAGCAGTATTAAGCTTATTTTGTAATTACAGAAGAAGCTCTTCACACGTTTACTTAAACGAGAGATAGAGAGAGAGAGTAATAAAGATAGAGATAGAGAGAGAGAGGGGAGAGAGAGAGGGGATTAACGTCTACTCGACACAGAGTAGGACATTTCGGCACTAACATATGGTTTGATTTTATTTCAATAATTCGTTGGTCTTTAGCAGTGGGAGGAAACCGGAGGATCCGGAGAAAACCCACGAAGTTTGACAGGCGACCCTACTCATTTCCACGTACAACCGGGGATTCGAAACCAAGCCAGTTGATTCAATGACATGCTTTATGATATAGCACGCACGTACTAACCATTCGTAACCATTCGTCTATCCAGGTTTACTTAAAGGGGTTAAGGTAGAATCCGGGTAGACCATTATTTCATGTTTTTTGTAGGCGAACTATCACACATCCCATCTTTGCTACTATAAAACAGAAATATGAATCGTATTTGTAGTGTTGAATAGTATACAAAAGTTATGGGAACTTTACTTAGTCCCGAAATGACCTAGTTTGTGTCGAGTGGACGTTAAACCCCAGTACTATCTATCTACGGGATTATGCAAGTAAATCCGAATTTTCGTATGACTTTTCATTTTTCTGAATAAGAATAAAATGAGTGATTTTTTTTTATTTTGGGATTAACGGGGAAATTTTTTTACGAAATAGCGACAGTCAACTTGGTCTTCAACTCCATCGTGTTACTCTCTGTAACTGGGGGGTGGGGGGTTAGACGCTGGCTAGGTAGCCTGAAGGTCGGGTTTTTGATCCCTGCATTGGTCGAAAAAGTTCATCCAGACTTTTCGGCGGGGTCCCCCCTTGTCAGGAATGCTGGACGGGGTGGGGTGGGGGTGGCTGACAAGGACAGCTGTCTAGTCATTCGGATTGTACTAAAAACCGAAGTCCCGTGTACACATTGGCATGCATGGAAAAGATCCCTTGACACTTGGAATTCGATACATAAGAGTAGGCCATAGTGCCTGTCTTCGTTAGCCCAGTTCGGAGCAGGACAGTAGGGCGCTAAGGCCATTTCAGTTACATTGTTTAATTGTCATCACATTACTGGGTTATCCGATGCTAGGACGTTGCATAACAAATATACCATTGAGGGATATGATCCCGGCTGGAAAACAAACCTAGGACGTTAAAACCCATTTAATCAATCGATTCTCTAAATAAACTTTATTTGCCACCTTTGTCACCTTTGGACTTTTGCTTAATTATTAATGATGCTTTTTCCTTTTTGGATGTAGAAGAGTGTCCTGATGCTATGACAGATGACGGCAGGGACAACCACATCACGCAAATCAATTTTTAGTCGTTCAACAGCCATTCATAATTTATAAACTATGTGTTTCCTCCACAGCTAGAGACACCAAGAAATCGATAATCTTGCAGTTATATTATTGAGCTTTCGCAAAGGGTGTCGGATTGAGACCCATGGGAATTGCACAACTTTCCCTATGACCGAACGTATTACTGAATTAGAAATACAATAACAACGTTACTTATCTTCACACGGGCTGTAGTCAATCGGTTTACACTTGATGTGAATGAATGTCTGGTGGCCGCCATGTTTTTACCACTCAATCTATTTGCGAAACGAAATATTAAAGATACAGGTTGACTTCATCATCCCACATAAACAAGAAATCAGTGATTCTCCCAAATCCCTTGTGCCTTATAAATTAACACGAACAAAATATAAGAAAAAAAATTAAATGACCGTGCGTTTTTGTGACTAAAATATTGTTCATCTGCTGCGTGGTCCAACATATTTTGCATGACAATGTATATACGTTTACAGGATAACTTCTTTTTTTTTTTTAACACAATTCCTTTTTGGTATACGGGTTAATCCGTAATTTCTAGCGTCGTGACGGAATGTATATTTTTAGAACTGAGTTTAAGCCGGATTAATTTGTTACGCTCTAAAGTATAGGCTGTTAACACGACTTAACTGTACATAGAAATCTTCAGTCATAATATGAGCCCAGCAGTGTTTGAGTGGGATTAGGTAAGATAAAATAAAATGGTGTTTAACGTCCCTACTAAACAGGGCTAATGAAGACGGGCATACGCCATACAATGCGCTATGATGGATATTTTGCCCGGGCAGCGGCGCCACGGCCTACTCTTATATCGAATTCCTTCTGACAAGTGATATTTTACGTGCACGACAATTTGTACACGGGACCTTGGTTTTCCGTCCCATCCGAACGACTAGAAAGTTGCTCTTGTCAGGCCCTCAAACCACGCCGGAAAATGGGGATTGACTTTCTCGGCCAATGCAGGGATCGAATGATCAAATAAAACACTCCGAGAAGCATGCACATATATAATTATGACAATTTTAGCGTAAAGCTCTGCTCATTCGAGTACGAGTGACATGGTACTTACCGCAAAGCGCATCGATTTGCCATGACGTTACAATACAATTACAAGATGACCGTTGAGATGACGCCATGCCCGGTTCTAGATTCACGTTGTACGCTTGTTTTAATTAGTATTGATAATTAAAAGTTTGGTTTGCTAGTCAATATTATTTTAATTAACCAGTTTTAGCCATTTACAATTAATTTATGGTTCTTTTGTCGCTTATTGTTCTTGATTATTTGATTAAGACAATGGTAGGCTATATCATTATTGAGTGCAATTTTAATTAACGGATGCCATTTTACTACAACCCCTCCACACTTCTAATATAATTTAACACCTTTTTAATTGTTCCATTTGTGGCAACGTCAAATTTAATTTCACCATGACAAGTTTGAGTGTTAAGTAACACTACCCGGGGCTATTTTGTACACCCATGGTAATTTCAAATCATGTAATCTTTGACTGGAACAGAATATTATGCTATAAATTGCAACAGTTTGTAACACACCACATTAAAGATGCGTTATGTAAAGCTAAATCGGCCTAAGGAATAGAATATTTCGGCCATTTAAACATACATTATGCCAGAGCTTAATATGCCTACTCTTGAAATGATATGTACATTATTATTTAGACATAAGTTAACTTATCCATACCATCATCAACTCTCGATGTCATCGCAAGCCTGTGAAATTTGCTGGATTATGATCTGATTTGCTGCTTAACTTTCATTCATGATTAAATCATGAAATGGATAATCGAGACTATTTATTTTTACATACCGACTTCACTATTGATGATCTTTAAATTCTCTGTTCAGAGTGGATCAATTTTCCGCAAATTTCATTAACAGCATTTAGTATTTAACTATTATAGTGCGAACTGCCAACTCTTTATCTAATCTTCCATCCCAAGACTACAATTACCGATAATTTCGCACATAAATTAATTTTACTGGAATTTCAATATATTTATTTTTCATGATCTATGTTGGAACTATTTTATCGAGAACTACTGGGGTTTTATCTAATGCGTACATAGTGTATCTTTAAAATAGAATGGGATTGAGTAGTTTCCAACAGGTAAGATATTCATTGGTAATATTGTAAAAACCGGGCAACATTTAAAGAAACAGTACTCTATTTAGGCCTACACCAGTCTATTACTATCCGCCAGACTAACCTATGGACTTTCTTTAAGTGATATCAAGTAATTTCAGTGGCACAGTGCAACTTACATATTTAATAACAACTACAAGAGAGAGAGAGAGAGAGAGAGAGAGAGAGAGAGAGAGAGAGAGTTTAACTTCCACTCGAGACAAACTAGGTCATTTCGAGACTAACATAATATGGTTTAATTTTATTTCAATAACTCGCATGCACGTAGGGGTCTTTAGCAGTGGGAGGAAACCGGAGGACCCGGAGAAACCTTGTGAGGTTGGACAGGCGATACATTGGTATGCACGTAACATATCCCTTGGCAGTTGGGATTAGATTTAAGAGTAGGCCGTAGCGCCGCTTCCCGGCCAAAATTTCCCTCATATCACACTGTAATGTCCGTCTTCATTAGCCCAGTTCAGTAGCAGAACAGTAGGACGTTAAACCCAATTTCATTTCGTTGGACATATTTTTAAGCCTCGGCCACATTTCATTTCTTCGATCCATTCCATGCAAATCAATGTGACCTGACCGCCCAAAGCGAAAACCTTGGTTGCATTTCAAAGATATACGGTTATATTCCAAAGATCATGGATTTTTGAATTTGGCATCTATCGGACCGTATCTTTAATAAACATTGTCCCTGGCTGTATAAAACACCATATAGGTCAAAATATTTGTACGATTTAGATCAAATTTTCAGCATGTGATTATATCCCAAGGATCCATTTCAATAATTTGCTTTTGGTAGGGGAAAACCGGAGGACCCGGCGAAATACCACGAAGTTGGACAGGCGACACTACTCCTTGTCGCGGGGATCGAAACCTCGCCACTTGACTCAATGACAGGCCTTACGATTTCACGCGCATGCGTAAACCACTTGATCACCTATGTATTTTGTAAACGGTGAACAGTCACTATTATGCTGATTACACTATTTTGCCTTATTACACTATTTTGCCTATACCGAAATTTGTCTGATGGTTTGGATTGTTCTAAACTGGCCCAGTCCCTTCTATTTATTTTACATTTCGATTTATATAAAGGTATTAATTTTTAGTAAACCAACACTTTCGTTTCCATTTGTATAAAAAAAACTTTGAGTAAACTTGTAACCAGCACCAGAGACTGGACAATTTTCGAACTTCACAATAAAATTGGCGTTCTTGCCATGTTTTTCGTCCTACCTTATTTGGAATGATTGACAGTTACCAAGCACTTCTCGAGTCACGTGACATGAATCATGCGTCTCCGACTGCAGTGCAAAGCAGTCATGCCGAGACCGTCTGAGGGTTGATGTCACGTTGTTGTTAGATATGTCGTGATCACGTGCACGACGTCACACGGCCTACATAGATTGACCTTTTTTGGAGTGGACTGGCCAATTTTTGATTTATGGAGAAGACTGGCCACCAGTCTAGGATTGTTCGTACTTCGTACTGGCCCCGAGTATACAAAGCATTCTAAGACTTAAGTTGAGAGTTTACCCCAATTTGTTCATCTTAATCTATCTAGAATATAGCCCTTTATAACACTTTTGCTGTTTTAATGTATCAAATACATGAAAAAGAAACTATGTGCAAAGTTTTGTGTGTCTGCATCAAAGATAATTCTCATAAACAGTGATTGAAAGTTGAGCAAATTCACAACTTAAATCTGAGAATGCTCTGTGAACTCGGGGCCAGATATGTATGCATGTTTTGTATCGAGTATTTGTTGTAAGCATTTTCAGTTGAATATTATCAATCGAATTAAAATCTACTTAAAACAGTGATGTCTGTGTTTACATTTCATAAATTAATAATCTAAGTATGTTTAATATCGACTAAAAGCTTTTTAGACTTTAAGAATAATACCGGTTTCTTAGAAACGTGATGTTATTGTCGTTTTTATTGTCTAAGTTGAACAGGGTTTGTTTAAACATACATCGATATGGTAAATAAAATAACAGACGGATATTCTGACATTTTGTTTTTTCTCACTCTGTAGTTTCGTTCCTGAAAACAGCTAATCTATATTTGAATAAGTTAATTATAACCGTTTATAGAATGTCGGTTATACGTTTTCCCAGTTCCAGAGTGAACGTATGAATTATCTAAATTTTCA
Organism: Patella pellucida; assembly: GCA_917208275.1. Classification (NCBI taxonomy): domain Eukaryota; kingdom Metazoa; phylum Mollusca; class Gastropoda; family Patellidae; genus Patella; species Patella pellucida. The sequence goes on from OU795038.1 coordinate 66,693,112, forward strand.
AAACGAAGGCTGGTGCTGGTGTCGGAGGCAATGCTAGGCATTTTCAAAGCGCTGTTATATTTATTTATGTTAAAGGGGCTAAGTCTTCCATTCAATATTCTCCATAATATTCGAAATTAAAAACACAAATTCGAATTTAATATTGATGTTGTTAATTTGCCGTGAAACAAGTTATAGAATCATGATATCCAATATTTAAGAAACAACTGACATTTTATAATCATTACACGAGTCGTGTAGTTTGTGTTTTCAGGTGCCATTTGGTAATGAACAAATAAAACATATCCTTGTAATTAGTAACGGTTGATCCACAAACGACAAAACAATAGTTTTAGAGAAAAAAAACGTGGCAAATGTACAATATCATGTGCTTTTGGAATAAGGTTTGTGTATATAAAGGTTACAAAAAATCGAGCCCCCCTCCCCACCCTACCGCGTTTTAATTTCCTTTAAAATTTCTAACAAAGTTGTTATATACGTTACCCCAACTGTCCTTACCTTGTTATAAAATTCAATATCGGGAGAAATATCCATGAAACGAAATATATTGACTCAGATAATGCACCTGTTTGTAGTTTTAAAAGTCAATATTTGAGAAATTTCCATGGAAACATTATCAATATTAAGTCGGACTTGTATAAAAAAGAAAATCTGTTTTCAATTAAAATATTAAAACAGCCACGTGATGTAGATATATCTATATTATTACACCTGTAACAAATGAAAGTATAACAAAGGACATATTCTTGGAATGTCTCTCTTTTGTATACCAATATTTACGTAGATCTGTTTACCGTGAACTGAACATTAGAGATTCTCTTGGAAACGATGTTTTGATAAGAAACAACTGTTTTCAAACTACAATGAAATTATCGATTTTGGAGATCTGGTAGGTAAAACGATAAGTCTTGATAGAATTCTAAAGTTTATCTAGGGTTTGGACAAAGAATGAACTATTTGTATATACACGATCTTAATAAACACATGTCTTGATTCATTTGTATCTATTGTGTACACAGAACGTGAATTAGGTTTTAGTTTATTGTATCTAATGTTAAATTATTCCTCGATTTAATGATATCTGGGTATAATCTGGGTGAAAGCAAAGCTATAGGACTTAACAGAGATTCTCCACCCCCCCCCCACACACACACACTGCGAAAGACCTGTACGCGCAAGCGAATTACTGAAATAAAGTAGAACCACATTTAGTCCCAAACTGACCTAGTTAGTGTCGAATGGGCGGTACACTTCGTTTCTCTTTCTCCAATGGACAATCGTAATAGGTGAATGACTTGATGAGCAAGTTGTGCTTAGGCTAAGCAGAGACAAGCAGTTTAGTTTGTTATCTTGCTCCAAAGCAAACCGATTTGCTGCGCACAAACTGGGTGATTAAATGATATATTTGGACTAAAAACATCGCAATTGTCAGGAAATACCCAGGCCATAAAAAAGTCAGGAAGTGTTGTACCATTCGGCAAACCTCGACAGATTCTACGCATCTAATCTCGGCTGAATGACCATTTCAGCCATATTTGAATTATTTTAAAGGTTCCGAATGCAAAAATGGCAGCCCCCATGGAGATTTCTGTGGAGTCGAGTGTATTGTATCAACAAACGTCACGTTTGGCATTGTGTTTGGGGAATTACCAGGGAATTTTATCAAACCAGCAGCCTTGGGACAATATCTCTGCTCAATTAGGTATTATATACACTCTACAAAAGACGCAATTTGGGACTTTTTTGTAAAAGCGACACGTTTTCCTGTTTTGTTTAAAGTAAACCGGTAGCCGCATCGCAAAAGTATGGGCGTTGGTACATATCACTGTCATACAGTCGAGATTTGATGTAGGGTACCGGGATCTGTCGAGATTTGCCGAGCGAGTGTTGTACGTCAACGTGTAAACCAAAGCGCCCAATCTCCGCGTGCAGCCTTTGGCGTCATGCGTGCAGACATTCCCAATCGCCGGGCTATCGTATCGATTTGGAAAACCTCACACATGCACCCCATGTGGGTTGTTCAGGGAATCCAGTATTTTTCTAGTAAGATTGGATATTTCTACTTTTCATATATACCAAAATTGCGATACTCTTTTTGGAAATAACCATTCGATGATTATCCATCTTTAAGGCCCGTATTTTCAAACAGTGTCTAAAATAATCTATGATTAGGTCTAATCAGTAACTAGCTAGTTAGAGATGAGTGGTTGACTAAGTTTGGTATTTTCAAAAGTCAGATTAGCTAATCTTTGACTATAATTTTGAGTAATCAATGATTAAAATTCATGTTTAAACTTTGATTATAATTAAACATTTAATCAACGATTATATATAATCAGTGATTAAAAAGGTATTTGTCATTGATAAAGGGGCCCAATTATAGGAAGTAGATTAAAAAAAGTACGTGTTTTAGAACACTTTTTCCCATCCTAGGGTTCGTGAAATTATTTTTAGGGTCCGCAAAGTCAAAGGGGTTCGTATTGGTTGGCAACAAAGAAATAAAATGTATGAAAAAAGGCAATTAAAATAGTGTTCGGATATGTTTAGTATTCAAAATGAAATAAAATGGGGGTTACTGTTCAGCTCCAACTAGGTTAAGGAGACGAACATACGCTAAACGGTGTGCTATGAGGGCAATTTTTCAAGCCAGTTGATTCAATGACATGCTTTATGATATAGCACGCACGTACTAACCATTCGTCCACCTAACCCTATCCAGGTTTACTTAAAGGGGTTAAGGTAGAATCCAGGTAGACCATTATTTCATGTTTTTTGTAGGCGAACTATCACACACCCCATCTTTGCTACTATCAAACAGAAATATGATTCGTATTTGTAATGTTGAATAGTATACAAAATTTATAGGAACTTCACTTAGTCCCGAAATGACCTAGTTTGTGTCGAGTGGACGTTAAACCCCAGTACTACCGATCTACGGGATTATGCAAGTAAATCCGAATTTTCGTATGACTTTTCATTTTTCTGAAAAAGAATAAAATGAGTGATTTTTTTTTATTTTGGGATTAACGGGGAATTTTTTTTACGAAATAGCGACAGTCAACTTGGTCTTCAACTCCATCGTGTTACACTCTGTAATTGGGGGGTGGGGAGGGGGTTAGACGCTGGCTAGGTATCCTGAAGGTCGGGTTTTTGATCCCTGCATTGGTCGAAAAAGTTTATCCAGATTTTTCGGCGGGGTCCCCCCTTGTCAGTAATATAGGACGGGGGGGGGGGGCTGACAAGGACAGCTGTCTAGTCATTCGGATTGTACTAAAAACCGAAGTCCCGTGTACACATTGGCATGCATGGAAAAGATCCCTTGACACTTGGAATGCGATACGTAAGAGTAGGCCATAGTGCCTGTCTTCGTTAGCCCAGTTCGGAGCAGGACAGTAGGGCGCTAAGGCCATTTCAGTTACATTGTTTAATTGTCATCACATTACTGGGTTATCCGATGCTAGGACGTTGCATAACAAATATACCATTGAGGAATATGATCCCGGCTGGAAAACAAACCTAGGACGTTAAAACCCATTTAATCAATCGATTCTCTAAATAAACTTTATTTGCCACCTTTGTCACCTTTGGACTTTTGCTTAATTATTAATGATGCTTTTTCCTTTTTGGATGTAGAAGAGTGTCCTGATGCTATGACAGATGACGGCAGGGACAACCACATCACGCAAATCAATTTTTAGTCGTTCAACAGCCATTCATAATTTATAAACTATGTGTTTCCTCCACAGCTAGAGTCACCAAGAAATCGATAATCTTGCAGTTATATTATTGAGCTTTCGCAAAGGGTGTCGGATTGAGACCCATGGGAATTGCACAACTTTCCCTATGACCGAACGTATTACCGAATTAGGAATACAATAACAACGTTACTTATCTTCACACGGGCTGTAGTCAATCGGTTTACACTTGATGTGAATGGATGTCTGATGGCCGCCATGTTTTTACCACTCAATCTATTTGCGAAACGAAATATTAAAGATACAGGTTGACTTCATCATCCCACATAAACAAGAAATCAGTGATTCTCCCAAATCCCTTGTGCCTTATAAAATAACACGAACAAAATATAAGAAAAGAAATTAAATGACCGTGCGTTTTTGTGACTAAAATATTGTTCATCTGCTGCGTGGTCCAACATATTTTGCATGACAATGTATATACGTTTACAGGATAACTTCGTTTTTTTTAACACAATTCCTCTTTGGTATACGGGTTAATCCGTAATTTCGAGCGTCGTGACGGAATGTATATTTTTAGAACTGAGTTTAAGCCGGATTAATTTGTTACGCTCTAAAGTATAGGCTGTTAACACGACTTAACTGTATATAGAAATCTTCAGTCATAATATGAGCCCAGCAGTGTTTGAGTGGGATTAGGTAAGATAAAATAAAATGGTGTTTAACGTCCCTACTAAACAGGGCTAATGAAGACGGGCATACGCCATACAATGCGCTATGATGGATATTTTGCCCGGGCAGCGGCGCCACGGCCTACTCTTATATCGAATTCCTTCTGACAAGTGATATTTTACGTGCACGACAATTTGTACACGGGACCTTGGTTTTCCGTCCCATCCGAACGACTAGAAAGCTGTTCTTGTCAGGCCCTCAAACCACGCCGGAAAATGTGGATGGACTTTCTCGGCCAATGCAGGGATCGAATGATCAAATAAAACACTCCGAGAAGCATGCACATATATAATTATGACGATTTTAGCGTAAAGCTCTGCTCATTCGAGTACGAGTGACATGGTACTTACCGCAAAGCGCATCGATTTGCCATGACGTTACAATACAATTACAAGATGACCGTTGAGATGACGCCATGCCCGGTTCTAGATTCACGTTGTACGCTTGTTTTAATTAGTATTGATAATTAAAAGTTTGGTTTGCTAGTCAATATTATTTTAATTAACCAGTTTTAGCCATTTACAATTAATTTATGGTTCTTTTGTCGCTTATTGTTCTTGATTATTTGATTAAGACAATGGTAGGCTATATCATTATTGAGTGCAATTTTAATTAACGGATGCCATTTTACTACAACCCCTCCACACTTCTAATATAATTTAACACATTTTTAATTGTTCCATTTGTGGCAACGTCAAATTTAATTTCACCATGACAAGTTTGAGTGTTAAGTAACACTACCCGGGGCTATTTTGTACACCCATGGTAATTTCAAATCATGTAATCTTTGACCGGAACAGAATATTATGCTATAAATTGCAACAGTTTGTAACACACCACATTAAAGATGCGTTATGTAAAGCTAAATCGGCCTAAGGAATAGAATATTTCGGCCATTTAAACATACATTATGCCAGAGCTTAATCTGCCTACTCTTGAAATGATATGTACATTATTTTTTAGACATAAGTTAACTTATCCATACCATCATCAACTCTCGATGTCATCGCAAGCCTGTGATATTTGCTGGATTATGATCTGATTTGCTGCTTAACTTTCATTCATGATTAAATCATGAAATGGATAATCGAGACTATTTATTTTTACATACCGACTTCACTATTGATGATCTTTAAATTCTCTGTTCAGAGTGGATCAATTTTCCGCAAATTTCATTAACAGCATTTAGTATTTAACTATTATAGTGCGAACTGCCAACTCTTTATCTAATCTTCCATCCCAAGACTACAATTACCGATAATATCGCACATAAATTAATTTTACTGGAATTTCAATATATTTATTTTTCATGATCTATGTTGGAACTATTTTATCGAGAACTACTGGAGTTTTATCTAATGCGTACATAGTGTATCTTTAAAATAGAATGGGATTGAGTAGTTTCCAACAGGTAAGATATTCATTGGTAATATTATAAAAACCGGGCAACATTTAAAGAAACAGTATTCTATTTAGGCCTACACCAGTCTATTACTATCCGCCAGACTAACCGCCAGACTTTCTTTAAGTGATATCAAGTAATTTCAGTGGCACAGTGCAACTTACATATTTAATAACAACTACAAGAGAGAGAGAAAGAGAGAGAGAGAGAGAGAGGGAGAGAGGGAGTTTAACTTCCACTCGAGACAAACTAGGTCATTTCGAGACTAACATAATATGGTTTAATTTTATTTCAATAACTCGCTTGCACGTAGGGGTCTTTAGCAGTGGGAGGAAACCGGAGGACCTGGAGAAACCTTGTGAGGTTGGACAGGCGATACATTGGTATGCACGTAACATGTCCCTTGGCAGTTGGGATTAGATTTAAGAGTAGGCCGTAGCGCCGCTTCCCGGCCAAAATTTCCCTCATATCACACTGTAATGTCCGTCTTCATTAGCCCAGTTTAGTAGCAGAACAGTAGGACGTTAAACCCAATTTCATTTCGTTGGACATATTTTTAAGCCTCGGCCACATTTCATTTCTTCGATCCATTCCATGCAAATCAATGTGACCTGACCGCCCAAAGCGAAAACCTTGGTTGCATTTCAAAGATATACGGTTATATTCCAAAGATCATGGATTTTTGAATTTGGCATCTATCGGACCGTATCTTTAATAAACATTGTCCCTGACTGTATAAAACACCATATAGGTCAAAATCTTTGTACGATTTAGATCAAATTTTCAGCACGTGATTATATCCCAAGGATCCATTTCAATAATTTGCTTTTGGTAGGGGAAAACCGGAGGACCCGGCGAAATACCACGACGTTGGACAGGCGACCCCATTCCTTGTCGTGGGGATCGAAACCTCGCCACTAGACTCAATGACAGGCCTTACGATTTCACGCGCATGCGTAAACCACTTGATCACCTATGTATTTTGTAAACGTTGAACAGTCAATATTATGCTGATTACACTATTTTGCCTTATTTCACTATTTTGCCTATACCGAATTTTGTCTGATGGTTTGGATTGTTCTAAACTGGCCCAGTCCCTTCTATTTATTTTACATTTCGATTTATATAAAAGTATTATTTTTTAGTAAACCAACACTTTCGTTTCCATTTGTATAAAAAAAACTTTGAGTAAACTTGTAACCAGCACCAGAGACTGGACAATTTGCGAACTTCACAATAAAATTGGCGTTCTTGCCATGTTTTTCGTCCTACCTTATTTGGAATGATTGACAGTTATCAAGCACCTCTCGAGTCACGTGACATGAATCATGCGTCTCGACTGGAGTGCAACGCAGTCATGCTGAGACAGTCTGAGGGTTGATGTCACGTTGTTGTAAGATATGTCGTGATCACGTGCACGACGTCACACGGCCTACATAATGCAGAATGACCTTTTTTTGGAGAGGACTGGCCAATTTTTGGTGTATGGAGAAGATTGGCCACCGGTCTAGAATTGTTCGTACTTCGTACATTTACAGAACTGACCCCGAGTTTACAAAGCATTCTAAGACTTAAGTTGAGAGTTTACCCCAATTTGTTTATCTTATTCTATCTAGAATATAGCCCTTTACAACACCTTTGTTGTTTTAATGTATCAAATACATGAATAAGAAACTATGTGCAAATTTTTCTGTGTCTGCATTAAAGATAATTCTCATAAACAGTGATTGAAAGTTGAGCGAATTCTCAACTTAAATCTGAGAATGCTCTGTGAACTCGGGGCCAGATATGTATGCATGTTTTGTATCGAGTATTTGTTGTAAGCATTTTCAGTTAAATAATATCAATCGAATTAAAATCTACTTAAAACGGTGATGTCTGTGTTTACATTTCATAAATTAATAATCTAAGTATGTTTAATATCGACTAAAAGCTTTTTAGACTTTAAGAATAATACCGGTTTCTTAGAAACGTGATGTTATTGTCGTTTTTATTGTCTAAGTTGAACAGGGGTTGTTTAAACATACATCAATATGGTAAATAAAATAACAGACGGATATTCTGACATTTTGTTTTTTCTCACTCTGTAGTTTCGTATCTGAAAACAGCTAATCTATATTTGAATAAGTTAATTATAACCGTTTATAGAATGTCGGTTATACATTTTCCCAGTTCCAGAGTGAACGTATGAATTATCTAAATTTTCAAAACGAAGGCTGGTGCTGGTGTCGGAGGCAATGCTAGGCATTTTCAAAGCGCTGTTATATTTATTTATGTTAAAGGGGCTAAGTCTTCAATTCAATATTCTCCATAATATTCGAAATTAAAAACACGAATTCGAATTTAATATTGATGTTGTTAATTTGCCGTGAAACAAGTTATAGAATCATAATATCCAATATTTAAGAAACAACTGACATTTTATAATCATTACACGAGTCGTGTAGTTTGTGTTTTCAGGTGCCATTTGGTAATGAACAAATAAAACATATCCTTGTAATTAGTAACGGTTGATCCACAAACGACAAAACAATAGTTTTAGAGAAAAAACACGTGGCAAATGTACGATATCATGTGCTTTTGGAATCATTTTTGTGTATATAAAGGTTACAAAAAATCGAGCCCCCCCCCACCCTACCGCGTTTTTGATTTCCTTTAAAATTTCTAACAAAGTTGTTATATACGTTACCCCAACTGTCCTTACCTTGTTATAAAATTCAATATCGGGAGAAATATCCATGAAACGAAATATATTGACTCAGATAATGCACCTGTTTGTAGTTTTAAAAGTCAATATTTGAGAAATTTCCATGGAAACATTATCAATATTAAGTCGGACTTGTATAAAAAAGAAAATCTGTTTTCAATTAAGATATTAAAACAGCCACGTGATGTAGACACCTGTAACAAACGAAAGTATAACAAAGGACATATTCTTGGAATGTCTCTCTTTTGTATACCAATATTTACGTAGATCTGTTTACCGTGAACTGAACATTAGAGATTCTCTTGTAAACGATGTTTTGATAAGAAACAACTGTTTTCAAACTACAATGAAATTATCGATTTTGGAGATCTGGTAGGTAAAACGATAAGTCTTGATAGAATTCTAAAGTTTATCTAGGGTTTGGACAAAGAATGAACTATTTGTATATACACGATCTTAATAAACACATGTCTCGATTCATTTGTATCTATTGTGTACACAGAACGTGAATTAGGTTTTAGTTTATTGTATCTAATGTTAATTTATTCCTCGATTTAATGATATCTGGGTATAATCTGGGTGAAAGCAAAGCTATAGGAATTAACCGAGATTCTCCCCCCCCCCCCCACACACACACACACTGCGAAAGACCTGTACGCGCAAGCGAATTACTGAAATAAAGTAGAACCACATTTTAGTCCCAAACTGACCTAGTTAGTGTCGAATGGGCGGTACACTTCGTTTCTCTTTCTCCAATGGACAATCGTAATAGGTGAATGACTTGATGAGCAAGTTGTGCTTAGGCACAGCAGAGACAAGCAGTTTAATTTGTTATCTTGCTCCAAAGCATAGATAAACCGATTTGCTGCGCACAAACTGGGTGATTAAATGATATATTTGGACTAAAAACATCGCAATTGTCAGGAAATACCCAGGCCATAAAAAAAGTCGACCGAAAGAGGTCATGTTTATGTCACGAGACTTACCCATCTCGGTACCTAGCAACGGGTGCGAAGTCGGAGGTGAATCCATTTGCATGCACAAGACGGTGGTGTCTTTCTGCGTTAAATATTTATTAGAAATATCGAAGCCTAATTACACTCTCAGATTATCCACTGCCCGCGTCTTTTTCTCTGATTTTTTGTTCTCAGGAAGTGTTGTACCATTCGGCAAACCTCGACAGATTCTACGCATCTAATCTCGGCTGTATGACCATTTCAGCCATATTTGAATTATTTTAAAGGTTCCGAATGCAAAAATGGCTGCCCCCATGGAGATTTCTGTGGAGAGTGTATTGTATCAACAAACGTCACGTTTGGCATTTTGTTTAGGGAATTATCAGGGAATTTTATCAAACCAGCATCCTTGGGACAATATCTCTGCTCAATTAGGTATTATATACACTCTACAAAAGACGCAATTTGGGACTTTTTTGTAAAAGCGACACGTTTTCCTGTTTTGTTTAAAGTAAACCGGTAGCCGCATGTATGGGCGTTGGTACATATCACTGTCCTACAGTCGAGATTTGATGTAGGGTACCGGAATCTGTCGAGATTTGCCGAGCGAGTGTTGTACGTCAACGTGTAAACCAAAGCGCCCAATCTCCGCGTGCAGCCTTTGGCGTCATACGTGCAGACATTCCTAATCGCCGGGCTATCGTATCGATTTGGAAAACCTCACATATGCACCCCATGTGGGTTGTTCAGGGAATCCAGTATTTTTATACGCCCACATTTTCATGTGGACGTATTATGTCGTCGCCCCTGTCCGTCTGTCCGTCCGTCCACAATTGTTTGTGGACCCTCTACAGGTCACAATTCTTTTCCGATTTTGACGAAACTTGAAATATAGCTTTATCCCCAAAAGATCTCGGCTGCTTTCAATATTGGCATGTATCGGATCGAAACTTCATGGATTATGGCCCCTGATTGTACGAAAAATCATGTTTTTAGCTTGTGGACCCTATAGAGGTCACAATTTTAAGCCAATTTTAATGAAACTTGACGTGCATGTTTATAACCCAAAGATCTTGGTTCCTTTTGATATTTGCGCCTATCAGAACATAATTTCTGAATTATGGCCCCTGATTGTCCGAAAAATCACCTATTTTAGCTTGTGGTCCCTCTGGAGGTGACAATTATTATCTGATTTAAAAAACCGTTCGATCATATCACCGTTACACCCTAAGAAAGGTTGAGTTCGAATTTCGGAAAAATCGGACCAAAATTGCCATACAAAAAGATTTTAATGAAACTTGATATGCATGTTTATAACACTTAGATCTTGGTTTCTTTTGATATTTGCGAATATCGAATTGTAACTTCCTGAATTATGGCCCCTGATTATACGCAAAATCGCCTTTGTTTAGCTTGTGGTCCCTCTGGAGGTCACAATTATTATCTAATTTAAAACATCGTTTGATGATATCACCGCTACACCCTAAAGAAAGTTGAGTTTGAATTTCGGAAAAATCGGACCAAAATTGCCATACAAAATGGCCGCCGATCGTACGCGAATACTGTTTAAAATGGTATATTAATGTTGTGGACCCTGTAGAGGTCACAATTTTAATTTGATTTTGATGAAACTTGAAATGCATGGATATTACCCAAAGATCTTGGTTCCTTACGATATTTGCGCATATCGGATCGTAACGTCCTGAATTATGGCCCCTGATTATACGCAAAATCGCCTTTGTTTAGCTTGTGGTTCCTCTAAAGGTCACAATTATTATCCGATTTATAAAATCGTTTGATTATATCACTGTTATACCCTTAGGAAGGGTGAGTTCGAATTTCGGAAAAATTGGACCAAAATTACCATACAAAATGGCCGCCGTTCGTATGCGAATACTGTTGAAAAATGGTATATCAAGCTCGTCGACCCTGTAGAGGTCCCAATTTTAATTCGATTTTGACGAAACTTGAAATGCATGGATATAACCCAAAGATCTTGGTTCCTTTTGATATTTGCGCATATCGGATTGTAACTTCCTGATTTATGGCCCCTGATTATACGCAAAATCGCCTTTGTTTAGCTTGTGGTTCCTCTAGAGGTCACAATTATTATCCGATTTAAAAAATCGTTTGATTCTATCACCGTTACACCCTAAGTAAGGGTTAGTTCGAATTTCGGAAAAATTGGACCAAAATTACCATACAAAATGGCCGCCGTTCGTATGCAAATACTGTTGAAAAATGGTATATCAAGCTCGTCGACCCTGTAGAGGTCCCAATTTTAATTCGATTTCGACGAAACTTGAAATGCATGGATAGTACCCAAAGATCTTGGGTCCTTTTGATATTTGCGCATATCGGATCGTAACTTCCTGAATTAATGCCCCTGATTATACGCAATATCGCCTTTGTTTAGCTTGTGGTCTCTCTGGAGGTCACAATTATTATCCAATTTAAAAAATCGTTTGATTATATCACCGTTACAAGCTAAGGAAGGTTGAGTTCAAATTTCGGGGAAATAGGACCAAAATTACAATACAAAATGGCTGCTGTTGTACGCGAATACTTTTAAAAAATGGTATTTCAAGGTTGTGGACCCTGTAGAGGTCACAATTTTAATTTCGATTTTGATGAAACTTAAATTGCGTGTTTATAACCTAAATATCTTGATACTTTTCGATATTTGAGCATATCAAAATGTAACTTAATGAATTATGGCCTTTGATTGTAGGAAAAATCACTTTCGGTTTTGCTTGTTCTCGATCCATCTCTCGAAAATGTGGGCGTATCCTGCCTGGCAGCCGCTGATTCTAGTAAGATTGGATATTTCTACTTTTCATATATACCAAAATTGCGATACTCTTATTGGAAATAACCATTCGATGATTATCCATCTTTAAGTTACGTAGAAATTTATTAAAGGTATTGATTTAAAGAAACTTGCATCCCTCTTCCTCGATCAAAATCAAAGTTACCGTGTTCCAAAGCATCGATAAAACAAACTGCTCTCTATGCTTAATCCTGCGCCAAACCTACCATCACATTCGGTCAATACATTCATATAATATACATGTACATCTACGCAAATGCACAGCTAGTCCAAGTCCACACATTATTGCAAGTCTTGATCAATCTCTGTCCAGCCAACAATGCACCAAGTCAAAATCGCCTTTGTTTAGCTTGTGGTCCCTCTGGAGGTCACAATTATTATCTAATTTAAAACATCGTTTGATGATATCACCGCTACACCCTAAAGAAAGTTGAGTTTGAATTTCGGAAAAATCGGACCAAAATTGCCATACAAAATGGCCGCCGATCGTACGCGAATACTGTTTAAAATGGTATATCAATGTTGTGGACCCTGTAGAGGTCACAATTTAAATTTGATTTTGATGAAACTTGAAATGCATGGATATTACCCAAAGATCTTGGTTCCTTTCGATATTTGCGCATATCGGATCGTAACGTCCTGAATTATGGCCCCTGATTATACGCAAAATCGCCTTTGTTTAGCTTGTGGTTCCTCTAAAGGTCACAATTATTATCCGATTTATAAAATCGTTTGATTATATCACTGTTATACCCTTAGGAAGGGTGAGTTCGAATTTCGGAAAAATTGGACCAAAATTACCATACAAAATGGCCGCCGTTCGTATGCGAATACTGTTGAAAAATGGTATATCAAGCTCGTCGACCCTGTAGAGGTCCCAATTTTAATTCGATTTTGACGAAACTTGAAATGCATGGATATAACCCAAAGATCTTGGTTCCTTTTGATATTTGCGCATATCGGATTGTAACTTCCTGATTTATGGCCCCTGATTATACGCAAAATCGCCTTTGTTTAGCTTGTGGTTCCTCTAGAGGTCACAATTATTATCCGATTTAAAAAATCGTTTTATTCTATCACCGTTACACCCTAAGTAAGGGTTAGTTCGAATTTCGGAAAAATTGGACCAAAATTACCATACAAAATGGCCGCCGTTCGTATGCAAATACTGTTGAAAAATGGTATATCAAGCTCGTCGACCCTGTAGAGGTCCCAATTTTAATTCGATTTCGACGAAACTTGAAATGCATGGATAGTACCCAAAGATCTTGGGTCCTTTTGATATTTGCGCATATCGGATCGTAACTTCCTGAATTAATGCCCCTGATTATACGCAATATCGCCTTTGTTTAGCTTGTGGTCTCTCTGGAGGTCACAATTATTATCCAATTTAAAAAATCGTTTGATTATATCACCGTTACAAGCTAAGGAAGGTTGAGTTCAAATTTCGGGGAAATAGGACCAAAATTACAATACAAAATGGCTGCTGTTGTACGCGAATACTGTTAAAAAATGGTATTTCAAGGTTGTGGACCCTGTAGAGGTCACAATTTTAATTTCGATTTTGATGAAACTTAAAAATTGCGTGTTTATAACCTAAATATCTTGATACTTTTCGATATTTGCGCATATCAAAATGTAACTTAATGAATTATGGCCTTTGATTGTAGGAAAAATCACTTTCGGTTTTGCTTGTTCTCGATCCATCTCTCGAAAATGTGGGCGTATCCTGCCTGGCAGCCGCTGATTCTAGTAAGATTGGATATTTCTACTTTTCATATATACCAAAATTGCGATACTCTTATTGGAAATAACCATTCGATGATTATCCATCTTTAAGTTACGTAGAAATTTATTAAAGGTATTGATTTAAAGAAACTTGCATCCCTCTTCCTCGATCAAAATCAAAGTTACCGTGTTCCAAAGCATCGATAAAACAAACTGCTCTCTATGCTTAATCCTGCGCCAAACCTACCATCACATTCGGTCAGTACATTCATATAATATACATGTACATCTACGCAAATGCACAGCTAGTCCAAGTCCACACATTATTGCAAGTCTTGACCAATCTCTGTCCAGCCAACAATGCACCAAGTCAAGAGATCCGCGGACTAACGAAGACAGTTATTATTTTTTTTGTACCGTAGCATATCACATGGAAGTCCCCGGTATTCGTGTTTAATATCCCCGCATGTATCCTACCCCCCCCCCCCCCGCCTCTAGCAACGAACGTTGTTAGCCCTAAAGAGAGTGTCTGAGAAAGAGAGAGAATGGGTTTAACGTCCACTCGACACAAACTAGGTCATTTCGGAGCTTATATATGGTCCAATCAAGTTAATTAAATAATTTACATGCGCGCAGGTGTCAGTGGGAGGTTCCGTGAAATCCCATAAGGTTAGACAGGCGACCATACTCCTTGTCACGTATAACCGGGGAATCGAAATCACCCCAGTTGACTCAATGACAGACCTTATGATGCGGCGGGCAAGTGCTAACCGTTCGGACATCAAGCCCCTAGCCCTAAAGAAGCATCTGTACATGGACATTACATTTCCTTCTATATCACACTAAGTAATACCAAATTAAAGCCGAGAACAAAACTGGATGTGTACAGCTGATTGACAAAAAACAAACTGGAAGTGAGAGCGGCTAATCTTTCCAGGATATAAGCCTCCTTGTGCGCCATATTTATTTCACAAATTGTAAACAAGTATGGCGGCTTAGGGGCATTTTATTTAATTATTTCGGTATTTCAGCTTTAACCCTTCGATACTTGTTTACGCAATTTCCATTGACCTTTTTATCCATTTCGAAGTAAAACCATGTGTACTGTTTACTTTGTTGCGGGATTTTTTAATGGGTGTTGCGTCCTTGAGTTAATAAACTTACATAATATGCCTAATGCATGGTTTTCAAAGAGCTTCTACATCATTCATTGATTCCTGGTTAGCGTTTTATTTAATTACCGCCTTATGCTGGTACGCAGAAAAAATAAACATGAACTTATACTTGAAATTAGTTTAAAGGAGCTACATCGCTAGTATTTGGGAAGTAGAAATTGACACAAATGGGTTGCAACGGTGAAATTCGTCAGAAGTATCCATCGAATGATAATCTATCGCTTCTGGTTATTCCAGTCTACACCGATAGTATTCATTCGCGAATGCCAAGTCTCGCGCTTTCAAGATAAAATGTTTACCTGTGATAACCGAGTTGAAAAGTTCAAGGTTCGTCTAATGTCAAGGTTTTCGTGGGGTCGCTATGTCACAATCTCTGATTGGATGCTACTGTTCACGTGTCTTCAGATAATGTAGTTAGGGAATTGTGAAGTAAACCCGCAACGCCCAGACGTTGTTAAACATGGCCTGTATACAAAAGTGGACTTTTACGGGTGTATCGGCGAAACTGCACAGTGCAAAATACGTTCGGCTATAAACAATCCCCATTCCTAAATGGTACCAACGAAGCTTGATCCTGCTATGTATAAATACCACCACCTTCGTTTTACATTTTACCGATTGGTTTAAAAACAAGCCAACAGTGAGGCTGATGTCCCCCGCCGAAATCCAAAAATAAATAGTTGACATATATTAATTAATCGCACATTTATTTTTTTTCAAAAGTATTGAGCAATCAAACTATACACTAAGTTTCATCACTCTTTACCAGATAGAATCAGACAATGTTCATCAACAAACCTAATGAACGCCTACAACTAGTTTGAACATTCTACCTTAATTAGAAGGAGAATTATTGTGTTCCAAAGTCTAGACCTATCAATTGCTTATCGCTTTGCTTACCCTCAACAGAAAATGTTCATTATTGAACTTAGTCAAGGTATCGATGAAATGAAACTATGTACCAAGTTTCATCACTCTCACTTAATTACAACTAAAGTTATTGCGTCCCAAAGCATCAACCAATCAAATTGCTTATCTCTGCTTACCCTAAGCAGAAAATGCCCATCTTCGAACTCCATCAAGGTATTGACCTAATAAACACCTACATCAAGTTTGAATATCCTAGCTTAATTAGAAGGAGAGTTATTATGTTCCAAAGTCTCGGCCAATCATATTGCTTATCGCTCTGCTAACACTAAGCAGAAAATGCGCATTATTGAACTCAGTCAAGGTATTGATGACTCTTACTTAATTACAACTCAAGTTATCGCGTTCCAAAGCATCAACCAATCAAATTGCTTATCTCTACTTACCATAAGCGGTAAATGCTAATCTTTGAATGTCATCAAGGTATTGACCTAAAAAACACCTACACCAAGTTTGAATATCCTAGCCCAATTAGAAGAAGAGTTATTATGTTCCAAAGTCTCAACCAATCAAATTGCTTATCGCTCTGCTTACCCTGAGCAGAAAATGCTCATTATCGAGCTTAGTCAAGGTATTGATGAAATAAAACTATATACCAAGTTTCATCACTCTCACTTTATTACAAGTTAAGTTACCGTGTCCCAAAGCATCAACCAATCAAATTGCTTATCTCTGCTAACCCTTAGCGGAAAATGCTTATCATCGAACTCAATCAAGGTAATGACCTAATAAACACCTACACCAAGTTTGCATATTCTAGCCCAATTAGAAAGAGAGTTATTGTGTCCCAAAAAGTGTGACAGACGGACAGACAGACAGACAGACAGACAGACGGACGGACGGACGGACGGACGGACGGACGGACGGACGGACAGACAGACAGACAGACAGACAGACAGACAGACAGACGGACGGACGGACGGACGGACGGACGGACGGACGGACGGACGAACGAACCCATTTTAATAGTCCCCTGCTTTCTTCGAAAGGTGGGGGACAAAAAGGGTTTTCGCAGTGCTGGATCTAGGGGAGGCAAAGTGGGACAAATGTCCCGGGCACCCCACATTTAGGGCCCCCCCACAATTCTGGCTAATGCTAATATTTTATCCCGGGCGGAGGTAGCCGTACATGGGCTGAGGGGCGAGGATTGGGGCCCTGGGCAGTATGGGATGTTGTGGGCCAGAGATCGGTTGGGCCCTAAAATTGACTAAATTACATAATTTAGAGGTTCTATCAATCAATAGATCCTAACCAGTCCCGGATGCCACATCCCGTGATGTGATTGCTGGGGCCCAACCAGTCCCGGGAGTTTAATGTTTTATGTCATCTAAAATAATTTCAATAAAATAAAGTAATTGAAAACATCATGAGAGAAAGGATTAAAATACTCAAATTGTCAACGAGTTCTTAACGTCATTGAAATCGCTGCCTAAATTGTCCCAGATGCACTGAAATTAATTTTTATTTTAAACAAATAAACTCTGGAAAAAAACACCCCAGGCACTCAAGGGGGCGGAGTACATACTGGTACGATCCGCGGTCAGTACGAACAATTTGAAATGGGGTCCCGCACAGTTGGTATGTCCCGGGCCCCCCACAAGGTTAATCCGGCCCTGGGTTTTCGTCTCACTCGATCAGCAAGACATTTTCCTGTAAACTAACAATAGGAAGCCGCGATGCAAAATGCAGGGGAAATTTCTCAACCAAAACCAGGATTGAACTACAAACCCTCTGGTTAGTGAGCCACTACCTTTTCCCTAAGCCACAGCGGTTCCACCATTCATAACAAGAAGTGATACCCGGTTTTATGTATATTGTATATGAGCAGAACGATGGGGATTTCGGTCCAATTTCGGCCATTTGGTTTGACGTCATATTTTGACCCTTTGCGGTAGCTCAATTTCAGAAAACTGTTGATATGTTGTTGTCTTGACCAAATACTATAATAAAGCGTTTTCTTGCAATTTGTTTTAGGGTTATTCTGCAATGTGACTCTACTATAAGCATACCAATCGTGGATCAAACCAGTCAAAATATACACCTGGAATTATAGATTGTATTCAAAGATCTAAACTTTAAAAAGGCATACCGTACCCGGTGCATGACATTTGACAGTACTGAAAGGTCATGAGCACCATATCGCATTTCAAAGACAAGAAATAATCGTTGTACAATGTCATCATTTGTTATTTAAACTTTAATTATATCTCGATAGCCGTCTGTTGACATTTGTTAATGCGATTTGCCATCACTGCCTCGACTATCCGCCATTATTAAGTCATTCCAACAGTCCGCAGAGACACATCCATGATTAAAACGCTAAAAATAGTCGATTGCTGTTCGAGAGAAGAGGAGGCCATACATTATTCGCGCTCCTAGCGGACACCTGCTTGTTTCAATAATGAACGACGGAGTCAGGTGGAAGTTTGAAAAACCTATTATTATCTAGGAGTTATGTCTTCATTAAGAGACCGCCTTTTCAGAAGGAAGCCATCTGCTCTGCTTCTTGAATGGAATAGAGTTTAAACGTCTTGATAAAAATTTATCTGAGTAAAAAAAAATATATTTACACTAAAGTAGAACTGTTATTGTTTAACACTTTTTACGTGTGCGAAACGACAAAGAAGAATTTATTGCGCTTCGCCAAAATTGTTTTCGAATTTCAATTTTCAGGGGATTTTAGAAATACTCTGCCAGCGAGTCCACGTAGGGTATTATTGTAAGCATAAAACTATATAAAGAAACTATTTTCATATTTCTATGATTGTAAGTCACGAACAGACATGCCATTGTAAGCCGCCATGACAACTGGATTAAAATGTTCCTCAGATTCTTGAAATATGAAAAAGAAATAAATATATATTTGTTAATTCGAGTTTCTTGTTATCAAAAAGTGATTTCTGCCAGCGATGGGAGAGAGAGAGAGAAATGGGGTTTAACGTCCACTCAACACAACTAGGTCATTTCGGGACTAGCACATAGTTTAATTTTATTTCAATAATTCGCTTGCGCGTAGGGGTCTTTAGCAGTGGGAGGAAATCGGAGAGCCCGGAGGAAACCCACGAGGCTGAGAAAGCGTCCCTATCTCCATGCCACATACGCCCACACCAGGGCTCGAAACCAGACCGCCAGCCAGAGGTGGCCGGCCAGCTAGAGGTCGAAGCGCGGCACTCTAGACCGCTAGGCCACCCCCTCCCCGCCAGCGATGGGATTTAATGTCCTACTATCATGGTCATAGTGGATAATTAAGACGGATTTTATATTTACATGTCAAAAAAGACAATCTGATTATAACACAGATCCAATTTCGCTTCGTTTTTATAGTTCAAAGTTTCGTTTTTACTTTTCTTTACTACACTTGGATCTGGAAGACTTGTTATTTAAATGGTCTGTCGAATCGACTGTTTGAGCTTTTTTCGCTCGGAACTGTGGGTAGACAATAGCCGCGATAGAAATCAAAACAAAGCAAAAGTAGATAAAAATAAACATGGCGGTCGCTAATTGGTTAATCGAATGACTGGGGTCGCTTGGTACCTGACTTCATTGAACGTGAACTACCACTATAACTTGTTAGATCTGCTTGTAGTGTAAAAAACGAAAGTATAGAAAACGAAACGAAAAATAGATCTGTATTTTAATTAGATTGAAAAAAAGAGTACAATCATGGAATAATTCATCTTGACGATGACTCGCGCCCGGGAAGGCCAGAAAAAGCAAACATCCAAGAACTAATTATCCGAGTGCTAGATGTGGAGATGGCTGATCGACGGCTGACCAATCGACATATTGCCAGCTTAGTGGGCATCTCTCATGAGAGGGATGAGTATATTATCATCAACGAGTTAGGGATGACAAGTCTTGTAACGATGAATGAGACCTGTTTCCATAAAGGTACTAGTCGTCATATTCCTAGTAATGAACAGGTCATGTCGGTTGTGAACGACATTTATTGGGTAGCCGAAAAAAAAATATTAATAGCCGACATCCAGTTCTTGCAGCATCGTTAACAAACGGGTGAACACCTCGAAGGGGTTTTTATAGAAAAATAAATGGAAATGAAATAGGGTTTAACTTTTCAGACAATGTTCGTACTATCGACTATCTGCGTTGAGCTTATTGAGCATTTATATAACCGAATTCATTATGTTGTGACAAGATTTCATGATAAAATCAAAAAACAAAAAAGTTAAAATTTAACATATGTTATTGAATTTTTAAACGTGTTCTTAGAATTAAAAGGAATCCTTCGAGAAGAGAAAAATGTTGAAACGATTCCAGGGGTTTTGCAAGAGGTTAGCAGGAAGGAAATTTACCGACAAATTCACGAATCACAAGGGTAACTTTAATGCGGGTCCGATGGAGTCGAATGATATTTCATTGACGGGTATACTATATCCCTGATAATATAGGTCTACTACGTTGTTAAGACTGTTCATCACGTGTATTTTGCATACCGATAGCTCATTGGTGTGGCATGCCAGCAGGGTAAGCTTACTCTTCCGGAGACCTGTTACCACTGTTTGTCGTGTATTTTGTACACGGTGAACAGTCCATATGCTGATAACACTATTTTGCCATATTACACTATTTTAGGACTTCGAATTTTGTCTGATGGTTTGGATTGTTTGTACTTGGTTTTATTTTATTTCATATTAAGAGCAAAAATAAAATGGTTAATATTGCAAAATTATCAACGTAAAAATGGCAAAAAGACATAACTAGTTTTTTACATTGTTAATTTTGTCGACCAGTTTTTGTTTTGACAACAATATTTTGGGATATTTACAAGCGAGTAAAAATTCAATTTTAACCATGATATTTTCTCTTAATATGACAACGATTCAGTTCCATAGTAAACTAGCTGTTGGAACACATGATATCACTTCTCCACTGTATGAGCAAGTTTTATTGTCTCGATACTGACTTCATTTGTGTAATTGTTTATACACAAGCTCACTATTTATTAAATTTTTCTCTTGTTCAATCCCCATGTCTACGTTTGCAAAGCAACGGAGACATGTTTCCGCCTGCTCTTAGTCAATTCCAACTTACAGTGTTAATGTGAATAAACTTGATTTTACGTTCGATTTGAACGACTAGACGTTCACGACTCGTTCTTGTCGCAGATAAGCGGAAGTTTAATTGGCCTAACAACACCTACGACCGCGGCTGCCATTATTTCAAGAAGTGAACCAGGGACAGGATTGACTAAGCGTATTGTAATTTACGTACACTTAATTTCAAAAAAGGAAAATGTTCGATATACATCCACTTTGTGGGGCACAGGTCACAAATGGAGCTGGCAGATATGTGTATATTATGGTTGCCATGACAACCGATTGTTGATTTTTCAATTGTTATATTGTTTACTTAAAGTAAGACAACATATTGACTGGAACGATTACATAACTCAGTTTATAACATGTATTTTAGTGAAAATATCGACTGAGCGTGTGTAAACATGCGTTCAATATTCCTACTCGAATTTCCATTATTTAAAGAAACCATTACACACTTAGGGTAAGTTGATATTCTTTAAAGTTATCATAACACCCATAGCACATTCAGGACGTGATTATATTCTTTAAAGATATTATAACACTCATAGCACATTTAGGGCATGTAGATATTCTTTAAAGATATCATAAAACACTTAGGGTAAGGTGATATTCTTTAAAGATATCATAACACCCATAGCACATTCAGGGCGTGATTATATTCTTTAAAGATGTCTTAACACTCATAACACATTTAGGGCATGTTGTTATTCTTTAAAGATATTATAACACTCAAAGCACATTTAGGGCATGTTGATATTCATTAAAGATATTATAACACGCATAACACATTTAGCACATGCTGATATCCTTTAAAGATACCATAACACTCATAACACATTTAGGGCATGTTGATATTCTTTAAAGATATCATAACACACTTAGGGTATGGTGATATTCTTTAAAGATATCATAGCACATTTAGGGCATGATGATATTCTTTAAAGATATCATAGCACATTAATGGCATGATGATATTCTTTAAAGATATCATAGCACATTAATGGCATGATGATATTCATTAAAGCACATTAAGGGCATGATGATATTCTTTAAAGATATCATAGCACATTTAGGGCATGATGATATTCATTAAAGCACATTAAGGGCATGGTGATATTCTTTAAAGATATAGCACATTAAGGGCATGATGATATATTCTTTAAAGATTTCATAGCACAATTAGAGCATTTTGAAAGTCTTTAAAGAAATCATAGTTATGTTGAATTTCTTTAAAGTGACCATAGCGAGCACATAAAGGAACCCTTGGCAGCAGGAATTCAAAATATGAGTAGGTCGTAGCACCACAGGGACACTGCAGGCAAATTTTCTGCCATAGACTGCATAGCGCATGGCCGTCTGCATTAGAAAAGTAGGACGTTAAACCCCATTGCATATCATTTTATTTTATATTTAGAATTGACGGTACCATTTTATTCCTGGTAACCTGTCCTGTCCAATATGTGGGGCCTTGTAGTCGGGTGTGAACTTACTGCCACTTTTAAATATTGACAAGAAGCGACTACAGCGGTTCATAATAACAAAAAATAACACTACTCGATTTTCAGCGCTATTAGGTTTTCGATTTTTCATTAATTCGATATCCGAGTTAAAAGCTTTTATTGTGTAAGATATAGATCATTCTAAGTTTTGTGTTTTTAGTAAATATAAAGATCCTTCTAGAGGTTGTTTTTAAAAATAAAATATAAAGATCGTTATTTCGTTTCGTTAATACAGTTCCGGTCACACGTTTTATATGTGGTATATGTACACAGTAATCTATATCCATGCTGCCTTACATATCGTATTTCTTTAGATCTCATCATATTAAAAATATTGTTATATGGAATATCAAACAAATCATTTGCATCTTATTTGAACAATGCCAAACTTGTTCGCAGTGAACTTAGGGTTTGGATGACGTAATGAATAGCCTGTGCGCGCTGTGTCATAAAGCCTGTCATTGAGTCAACTGGTGTGGTTTCGAATCCCCGGTTGTACGTGACAAGGAGTAGGGTCGCCTGTCCAACCTCGTGGGTTTTTTCCGGTTTCCTCCCACTGATAATAACACCAACGCGCAAGCCAATTATCGAAATAAAATTAAACCATATGTTACCTAGTTTGTGTCGAGTAGACGAAATCCCATCTCTCCCCCCCCCCCCCTCTCTCTCTCTCTCCCTCCCTTTCGCTCTCTAGCAGTGCAGTGAACTTGACTTCGGGTTGCGAGCGTAGGAAGTCATAATACAAGAGAAGCCTCTGTAATTAGGGTTAGGGTTAGCATACGCATATTTTCTGACTACACGCGTAACAAGCAGTTGTATATATATACACGTGCCTTTAATTTGTATACAATTGTTTGCTATTTTAAAAACTTACCTTTCAATAAAATATTTTTGTATTTGTATGTTGTATAGTTGTCACGAACCAGGGATCATTAACAATAATTTTCACAAATTATTTTTTATTTTATAAACGTACTTTTCAATAAAATATTTTTGTGTCTGTGTGTTCACATATCTGTTTTAGTTGTGAGGTACCCTTGGTCATTACCATTATTTGCTATCTCATATACGCACTTTTCAATAAAGTATTTTTTTTATTTGTGACTTCACATTTTAACTTCCCGTCTTTATAAGCCCAGGCGGGGCAGAACAGTAGGAATGAAATGGTGTTTAACGTCCTACGCTTCTGCACCTAACCTAGGTTAATTGAAGACGACTTTAAACCCCATTTCCTTTATATTAACAGTGTTGACGTACATATGGCCATTACCAATACTTTGAATAAAACTTTTATTATAGGCCTACCATATAAACCTAATTTTCAATATTTTTTGTTTTAAATTATTATTGTGGAATTTGGTGATCTTTTGGGGTAATTAACCCCTGGGGCCTGTTTCACGAAATTTTAACTAAGATAAAATTCAAATTTAGTTAAAATTTAGTGAAACCGGACCCTGGTCTACACAACAAATGGACATCGGTGTATCAACGACGCAAATCTTGCAAATACAGTTCAATGTTTCGACGGCGGCGAGTTAGTCCAATACAAATGAGAGAGAGAGAGAGAGAGAGAGAGAAAATAAATGGGGGTTTAACGTCCACTCAACACAACTAGGTCATTTCGGAACTGGCATATGGTTTAATTCTTTTTCAATAATTCGCTTGCGCGTCAATACAAATGTAGGGACCGTTTCCCGGACAGTTTTCACGTACCTGACAAAAACACGTACATGGAAAGCGGGCCTTATGTTTGGAGCTCGGCAGCTAACAACGACAGCTAACGTTGCCATGGTTAATAACGTTATTAAACACGACTGTGATATATGGCAATATCCCTTTGGTTATCATCACTTTACCTGCTAAGTTATTTTTTAATCAACATGATTTCCAATTTCAAATTTACAAGGTTTTTTTTTTAAATGTATTAAAATAAAGCCTAAAAATAGATGTTATCCATAAACAGTCCTACCTTGTTAAAGAAAAATCCTATTAATCCTATCATTCACTATTGCCAGCTGAGAAATTGGCAAAAACATAATTTTCAACTTTAAATTCCAACGTTCGGAGTTGCCTAATGCATGGAGGGCAAAGGGAAACATGTGAGGTAATTATGTTATTATTTTCTATGTCACTGATTTTGTTTTTGAGGGTGGGAAATAATGCTCATGGTCGTATAATAGTGCGTTGATAACCTATAGAACAAAAGACATAGAAATAATTATCTTTTGACTTTTTTTTAGAACATATGAAATTCTCGCTTTAATGGGTAACAGTGCAACCAATTGCGGTCTACGAATGCATGTACACAGCAGCGGATTAAGGTATGTGGACACCTAGTCCAAACTAAAAGTGGAGCCACCTTGGTAAGAAGAACCACTGTCCTAGAACAAATAGGTCGGATATTCGATCCCTGCATTGACCGAGAAATTTCTTCCAGATTTTCCGGCGTGGTCCCCGTTTGTCAGGAATGCAGGACGAAGGGCATGATAAAGACAGCTGTCTAGTCATTCAGGTGGCACGAAAATTCGAGGTCCTGCGTACACATTGGCGTGCACGTAAAAGATCCCATGACAGTTGGAATTCGATATAAGAGTAGGCCGTAGTGCCGCTGTCAATCAGGTGACACGAAAATTCGAGGTCCTGCATACACATTGGCGTGCATGTAAAGGATCCCATGACAGTTGGAATTCGATATAAGAGTAGATCGTAGTGGCGCTGTCGGCGCAAAAGTTTCCACATACCACACTACAAAGTGTTTGGCGTATGCCCGTCACCATTATCCTAGTTTGGAACAGAGCAGTAGGATGTTAAACCCCATTCCATTTCCACGAACAAATGATTACCAATTGCCAATACGTGTTACGTTACTCATAATTATTTACCGAGCGAAGCCAGGTGCAAAGCAAATTAGTGGATTCTACCCAAAGCACTATGATATTAGTCCCTGATCGAAGAATTCATTCATAGATTGTAGCGAGTCTGTTAAAAGCGTACGTGGACGGCCGTGGACTCAATGGCATACATATTATAGGTAATCTGCCACGGCGTGGAGCTATAGTTCTTCATTCACACATACTATTATATTGCTGTTAGTTAATCGATATTGCATTGGTTATTTATAACGACTAAGTATGCAGGTATTTAATGTCACATAATTTATGTTCTTAATATTATCGATTCAAGCCAATAAACACGGCACGCTGAGATAAAGGGACGCAACTCCAAAGAAGCTAGGTATCGTTTAAAATCCATACGGAGTATCATTGATCACGTAAAGCCTTGTTTGAATTAGCCGGGAATGAATGGGCATTTGTTACGTACAAACGAACCGTGTACCATAATGCGTTTCAGTTTATTTTGTAAAGGTGCTCAAAAAATGAGGCTGGACATATTCCACAGGGCATGTCAAACGGTAATGTCATACTCTTATTTGTAGAGCATGCGCAATAAATACTATCGGTATTGACTGAAATAACCAGACGCTAGAAACTGACTTTCGGTTGAGACTTCTGGCGTATTTGGCCGAACATAGCTGATGGCAGTCCACAGTAAAACGGAAAGGATTGAATGTAAAACAGTTCATATAAACTCCTATTACATTATTATAATATGTGTTGCGACCCATAGGTTCCAATTTCTAGGTCCAAAATATTAGCGATTTAGTTCCTTTAAATCCCATTTCATTATGATCTACCATACGTTACGAATAGCCGATGTGTAAACGCAAAGAAGTTTGGCGATTAATAACAGATGTATGAGGAAGCATCAACGTTCGGTTGCCAGAAAATGATTATGTTCATTTCGTGTGGATTTAGCCCACTGCTTGTTTGATATAAGATCGAAATGGAGCCATCTGTACTAGCAAACCATGGGTTTGTAATCCAAATATCGTACAATTATTCAACTAAGAAAGGTCGACATTTAATTAAAGGACCCAAGTCCGTAACTCATAATCATCCAAAATCTTTAACATCGAAAAACACGAATTATTGGCCATTTTAAATCAACATTGATGTTGTAAACTTACCGGGAAAAGATGAGCTTCTGATATCCGATATTTTAGATAAAAAAAATTTCAACATTGGTACACGAGTCGTGTTCCATAATGCGCTTCAGTCCCAGTTTAAATAAGAGACTTTAGGAGTGAGGCTAGACATATTGCACCATACCATACAGCGTATGTTGACTGGAATAACCAGACGCTATAGAAATTTGCACTAGATTGAGACTGCATGGCCTATTTCGCCGAACGTAACTCATTTCAAATTGGGGGGGGGGGGAAACGGAAACCATTGAATGTAAATCAGTTTATATACACAGTATTATATGCGTTGCGACCCAATTATTGACAATATCTAGGTCCCAAATGTTAACGATTCAGCTCCTTTAAAATAGGAATACATGGAAACAACCGTTTCGCTAACACAATGCAAATCGCTCACTTACTACCCATTCACGTGTATTCTCAGTATAAAAGTAAGAAAAAAACATGAAGTCCGGGCACAGTGGTGTTTCCGTGATTCGAGGCATAAAGGTAAACAAAAATTGCGCGTGATAATGTGGATACCTAGCATAAAGTAAGTTTACACACAAGTGTGCGTGTAAATCGATGCCTGAAACGCGCTGGTGGGTAGCCTTTTGGCATCTAAAACTGGAAATGTGTCACCCTCCCCACATAAACCATAGCCTTAGCCCCAACAACATACATAAGACACCAAAATTATTATCCTAGATGGGAGTTATAGTGGATTATTTGACATGGCGTCCATGTCATGGACGCCATCTTACATTTCTCTACACGCTCAAATGTGACCGAGGTTCACCCGACGGATTATGATAGAGGGACACCTTCGGCTACTAAAATCAATCCAAAAACTCTGCAACCCATTTCCAGGTTCACTCGAAATATTGGGTTTGGAAACCGGACTCAGTGTATGAAACTGGTTAAATCTAGGTCGTGTTTTAAAAAACCTTTATTCTTGTGATGCGTTTAAAAAAAATGCCAACGCCCAATATTGTCAAGTGGCATTGGCGTTGAATCGGCGTTGATTCTTGCAAGTATTCGATTTGTTCTGATGCATTTGTTATTTTTGTTTGTTTACGTTGGGGGTGGGGGGGGGATAACACAAAGTTGCGTATAACTTTAAATCCTATAATAGGTTGGTTCGATAACCCGAAGGCTCGGCATTCCAAAATC
Source organism: Patella pellucida (assembly GCA_917208275.1). Taxonomy (NCBI): domain Eukaryota; kingdom Metazoa; phylum Mollusca; class Gastropoda; family Patellidae; genus Patella; species Patella pellucida. The sequence goes on from OU795038.1 coordinate 66,721,020, forward strand.
TCATCAAGACCAACTAAATTACAATTACCGAACTAAGAATAATCGTCCATTTAATATAATACAAACAGTTAATGGCGAATCACAATGAAACATAATGACATTCGATTTCAATTTAAATATTTATTTTCTGCAATCGATTTGCATTCTGAACAATATTGACAGGGTAATTACGTAGGGTATTACGTAGAAGAATACAGATGGATAATACATAGCAAGCAGATTACTTAAAGGCCTATCCACATCAAGTAATTGTGTGACCGGTGACAGCCAAATGAGTCACTTGGGGTAAACAATAATATTGAGTTATGCATATATTCAGAAAGTACACGTTATAAGCTTTTCAATGATATATAAAATGTAAAGATTGAATGAAAATTTTAAAAATTTGTATATTATTGAAAAGCTTATAACATGTTAGCTTACTTTCTGAATATGCACAACTCAAATATTTTTTTTACCCAAAGTGACCGATTTGCCTGTCACCGGTCACAATTTAATTGGGCGTTCGGCGACAGTCTATCCGACAAAACATTCAGCGCATTTCCAATCCCCAATGTTACTCTGGCATCATATATGTTTATGTCTTTGCCTACATAATGGTTTAATTAAACGCAGTGGTTTCCATCAACGGCTTAACTAAACAATCGCCATTTTAAGAGCTTGCATTTTGAAAGAGATTCTCCCCACCTGATATATGGTTATCCGGCGAAGGACTGTTTACCAGTAGAGGTCAATCTGTCGGATTATATACTTCTCCGCAAACAAAATATCATGTTTCGTCATAGACCAAAAGAAAACCTTAACAATTTGAAAATGAATATGTGGGTATGTGCGGAGAGATGGGGGAGATATGGGGGTTAAGAGTCAACTCGACACAAACTAGGTCATTTCGTGACTAACATATGGTTTAATTTTATTTCAATAATTCGCTTGCACGTAGGGGTATTTAGCAGTGGGAGGAAACCCACGGTGTTGGACAGGTGACCATTATCCTTGTCACGTACAACTGGGGATTCGAAACCACGCCAGTTGACTCAATGACAGCGCGCACGTGCTAACCATTCGGCCGTCCAATTCCCTATCATATTAAGTCAAGTGTTGTCATTTCGATAAAAAATGATTTCTCACGCAAAATTCCGATTCACTAATTAACAGGTGTTCCGGGATTCGGAGCATGTTTTCGCCGATGAAGTTCGCTGGGATTTTCTAGAGGGTTACCCTTTGTTGGTGGTGCAGGTCTGAGAGACTGACACGGAACAACGCCTGATCGTTCAGATAAGACAACAAATCGAGGTATAAAAGAACATTGGAAATTCAATTCCTGTCAGGGCAAAATTACAATTATCCCGGTAATTGCATTTAATTACGTGTATAGGGTTTTTTCGTCGATATTTTGTAAAGACCGACAATTAAATGTCTGGGATGAATGCAAATAAAAAATGATAATTAGGCCTAAACAATTACCTACGCTATCCAAGGGGAATGAAACGACCACTTTCGGCTCCCATAAAACTCTACCCCCCCCCCACACCTCAAAAAGACACCTGTGTTGCGAAGTTAGGCATTCAAATTGTTTTATTATATGTTATGGGAATTAGGCCAGTATTTCGTGTAATGTAAATAAGATCAGTATTTTTATACAAAAATGTAACTTACCGTTAATTTCACTGGTTGTGATTTGGTTGTTGATTGGATTGACCTATGACCTCGAGGCATGGTGAACTCTCCAATGTTTTCTTCCACGCAAGTAGAATAAATTCTTCAAATAATATGTGTCCTTTTTCACAGTAACTTAATTATGCCGTAATATTTAAAAATATGATTCAAACTGTGTAAGTCTCAAGATTTCACAGAAACTACAATATAAAAAGACATCCAATATTAGTTATTGTGCCTCTGAAAATGTCCAGCTTTAACCGCCACACTTTTCATTCAGTACTTTGAAGGTATACCTGGAATGTTTGAAGAAAATCCGCACGTTATGGTAATGTCCAAGCATTTAAAAAGCAACTGTACTTCAATGCTTTACGGAAAGCCCAGTTTAACCTCAACTGATCTCACAACATCTGCACGTTAATGTAATTTCCAACCATGTAAAAAAGCACTGTACATATGTGCTTTACAGAAAGTTCAGTTTAATCTTGAACATTTTTACTAAATCAACACTTAAACCATTGTATTCGTTACGGAAAGTTCGGTTGAATCCTGACTGTTTTTAGAAAATCCACACTTTAAAGTAATGCCCAAATATTACAGAAAGTTCAGTTTAGAATTGACTGTTTGTACAAAATTAATAATTTCAGTTTATGCCGAAGCATGTAAAAACCACTGTAAATGTATACTTAACAGAAAGTCCACTTTAACATTGACTGTTTTTAGAAAATTCGTAGTTTCAATTAATGTCTAAACATGTAAAAACCACTTTACATAAATTCCAATTTAACCTTCACAATTTTTACAAAAACAGCAGTTTAACCTGAAATCTAATGAAATAGTTAGAACTGCAGAAAAACAAATCACTGCAGAGTTATGCTTTAAAGGACTTCATTTTAAAGTTAACTGTTTTTCATAAAGTTGACACTTTAAACCGCTTTTTTATCTTTAAAGTAATTTAACGAAAGTTTCAAAACAGCATAAAAAGATGACAAAATTGCTTTCAACATAGATAATTCAGTTTTAACATGGTTGTTTTCATAATACAATTTAAAAAAAAACTGCTTTATTTCTATATAACGATCCTTTCAGTTTTATTATCACATGAAAATAGATCATGTAAAATAAGTCTTGTTGTCCCGTTTTTTTGTGATTTCTTTTTTTGAATTCGAAAATAAAGAAAGAACCTAAATACCTAATGCAGCCTATATCTAGTTTACTTCTGTTTTGGATATTATCCAATGACGAAGCCTTCAAATAAATACAATCATCAAATCAGGGTAAATTTCATTAAAATATTCATTAACGAAACCCTTCTTCTCAAATCGAATCCAAATTTGATGAAGTTTATCACATAATTAATTGCCTCTGATTACCATCTTTAATTAAGCCACGTTTCAAAGACTTGAATATTTATAATGTACAATGGTTTTCTTAACATCTTCAGGTCGGTCGATAATTTGAGTTTTAAAAGTGGACAAACACTAATTCTGCCGAGAACAGTTTTTATAGGAAATCAATTTATGTCTAAATAAAGAAATATTAATTCATAGCTAACGCCGTGTCTTTTGCATTTTTATGTTTTGTTTTACCGTCTTCATTATCTCGACGTTACACATCACTTAATTTCAACCAATATAATAATAATAATATGTATATTTATATAGCAGGGGGGGGGGATGGTGTTTAACGTCCACTCGACACAAACTAGGTCATTTAGGGACTAACATATGGTTCAATTTTATTTCAATAAATCGCTTACGCGTATGGGTCTTTAGCAGTGGGAGGAAACAAGAGGACCCGGAGAAAAACCACGAGGTTGAGAAGGCGCCCCTATCTCCATGTCACATACGCTCACACTAAGGCTCGAAACCACAACCGCAAGCCAGAGGTAACCGGCCAGCTAGAGGTTGAAGCGCGGCACCCTCGACCTAGACCTCTCGCAGTGATACATTTGATTAATTTAGGATTTGGTTTTGATGAAAGAAAGGTATAGGAGTTGCGTAAGTCGGAGGTAAGGCACGAGATTGAACGAATAAGCTTCGGTACATAATGGCTATTAATGATTTCTATCGTGACTGCGTTCCCTTCTTGTGGTACGGGGGGGGGGGGGGGGAACCAGTGCGCGTTGGATCAGAAGATCTGCGCATGTAATGATCTCAGGACATGTCTATTGGACAATAACACCTCCCTAAATGCTAAACAGGAAGTATTTATCTCCTAAATCAGATCACACAACGAAAGAGTTAACGCGGAATATTAAAAGGGTTACGTGTCCGGGTAAGCATTTTTGACGTAAACGTAGAAAAGTCTGAATATTTTGCGCTGAACATTTGAGACAAGGTAAATACACCATTCTGGCGCTTCAATTTCATACGTAGTCTGAGTAAAATGTTGCTCTGGCAGCGGCACTATGGCCTACTATTATTCCAACTGACAAGGGATATTTTACGTACACGTCAATGTGTACACGGGATCTCGGATTTGCGTCCCATCCGAACGACTAGCCAGCTCTCCACTGACAAGGAGAAACCACATCGGAAAATCCCAATGAACTTTCTCGGTCAAAGCAGGGGTCGTACACCCGACCCCCAGGCTAGCGAGCCAGCGTCATACCATTTATCGACCGTAGCTCCCTTTAGGGGCACTAAGGGAAACGGGTACTAAAGTATCAATTTAATGACATTTAAGTTACTATTACCTTTGTTCACTTGGTAGAATCGCACTTTATATTCTAGTGGTAAACATATGTCAACTCCCTTTTCTTTAATGCTGGACTGAACAGTATTTAAAACAAAGATTAAATTCTGCGTAACAAATTAAGACCAGATTAACCAGACTATAGGTATGAATGACAGCTACTCAGTACGCCACCTCGTGCATTGAATAGAATGATTTGATTGAAAACTCCATCTAAAGCGAGATTGCAGACGTAGCAGAGCTAGTGTTAGTGCCCTTTTGTATACAACGTTTTTTACATCAGTGTTGACTATAAATTATGTTTATCACCAAGAAATACATTTTACAGTAGATATCACTTGTGTGATAAATTTCATAAACTAATGCGATCTCTCCTTTACGTGAATTTGATTGGTCAATCAAAAAGGTACTATACTTTCGTAATTTTCAACCTTCTTTCTTATTTGGATCTAGTATTATGCAAATTTCATAATCTACACGGATTTGATTTGTCAATCAAAAGGACTACTTTTTTGTTTTCATAGAACAGTTCATTGTTTTTAATTAAAAGTAACTTCTTTCTTATTAAAAAGGAACTAGTTTTATGTAATTGACTTTGGTGGAAACACTGGGTCAATATGAACGACTTTGCAATGGTTGAATTGCTGTCACAAAATGATGTATCACTACGCCATAATGTAATCGGGTTCACTAAAATTTAAATCTATAGCAAAGAATTATATTTATTTATTTGTGCATGTAAGAAAGGATTGGGTGATAAATAAAATCTCCTACTCTTCTTTTTAGATATCAAAAAATATCAAACCTCGTCAACAAAGTAAAAGATATTCGGCAGGGCCTCGTTTATTGTACTTTATCGTCTTGTGTGTATATTTTTTTTTGAATCAAAATAGACTCGTAGGAGATTCTCTTTTCATCTAACAAAAACACTGCGAGGAAGAAGTCAAACTACTCTACAGGTTATTGTGAAGGTAACACCGATACAAGTTATACACGGGGGTTTGGGATGGCCTAGTTGTCTAGAGTGCCGCGCTTCGACCTCTAGCTGGCCGGCCACCTCCGAGTGGCATGGAGATAGGGGCGCCTTCTCAACCTCGGGGGATTTCCTCCGGGCAATCCGGTTTCCCTCACACTGCTAAAGACCCCTACGCGCAAGCGAATTATTGAAATAAAATTAAACCATATGTTAGTCCCGAAATGACCTAGTTGTGTTGAGTGAACGTTAAACCCCATTCCTCTCTCCCTCTCACAAGTTATAAACAACGACAGTCGGGCCCTTGTTTACTCACGGTTACGTACAGCAATGTGAGCGTAGGTGTACCAATCAAAAACTGCACTCTGCAAACCCCGGCAGACTCCAGTTCACTGGTTACAAATGACGGCGCCCATGAAGAGTGTTTTATCATAGGCTAAGAGGGATTTTACATAGGATAGGCCTGTTCCCCAATCCCATTCAGATATCCTGAATAAAATATTGTTTATAAAAAAAAATCATACAAAGTTTTCAATGTCTTATCCGATTTTCTTCAAACAAAGGACACCTTTGCAATGAAAACTCTACTCTCTTCGAACGACGCAGTTTTGAGAACTTCTTGTCGTGCTCTTTAATGACGTAAAGATAAAATATATGTTAATTTGAAAATGAATCGTCTATAATGTGTATCTAAATAAATCTATGTTCTATTTCATTGCCTAGTCTTAGATAAAGAAAATAAATTAATTGGGTTTACCGCTCCACTTTTCGCCATCACCCGGGCTACTGAAGACCGTCATGCGTTTCGTGGTTGATTTCTAACTTACTTTCATCGTCGTTGACACGTACACACCCACGAATGCACTGTTGTGACTCGGTTGTTCGTTACAATCGAATGAGAACACGCTTTTCCTTGAAAGGCCCTCTATCATAATCAGTCACACACCGACTACTCATACCAGAGTCATAAAGAGAGAGAAATGTGGTTTAACGTCCAATCGACACAAACTACATCATTTCGGGACTAACATGTTTTTTTTAAATTTCAATAATTCGCTAGCGCGTAGAGGTCTATCGCAGTGGGGGGAAACCCGAGAACCCGAAGAAAACCCACGAGGTTGAACAGGCTATCGTGCTCCTTGTCACGTATACCATCGGGGAATCAAAACCACGCCACTTGATTCAATGACAAACCTTCTGATCTAACGCACATGCGTTAACTACACCCACCCCACGTACCCATACAAACACCACTGCAATGGGAGATGGTAACCCCGCGAATCAAGCAAAATTTTATATCGTAGCAATGCTCATGTGGCTACTGATAAAACAACTCCTAAATTAGTCTAAAAATGACATTAATATCGTGTTGAATAGACTAGACACCGTTCTATTCTTCTCCAATCTAAGCGATGCTCTAAACTCGAAACAAAGTTTGTCTGACAAACGGTTACGTTACAATATAAACTGATTATCGTAAATTCAAACACTTACTGAACTCTTTTAGTCGCCATCTCAATATTAACGAGATCGGAACACGTAACAAATCACACACCTATGAAAAGACCGCGAAGAGATCGGAACACGACACAAAAAAATCACGCACTTTGACAAGACCGCGAAGAGATCGGAACACGTAACAAATCACACACTTTGGCAAGACCGCGAAGAGATCGGAACACGTAACAAATCACACACTTTAGCAAGACCGCGAAGAGATCGGAACACGTAACAAATCACACACTTCGGCAAGACCGCGAAAAAAAACTGTGTGATTATACACATACGCGATCATCACTAAAGCTGTAAATAATTAAAGTCAATAACGTCATTGTTACATTCTTTGTGAAAGCCTTAACACATCGCTAAATGTCAATCAAACAGGTAAACAAAGTAAAAAAACACACCTTTCATCCATTTAAAGGTACGATGATTTCCAAAGCGTTTAAACTGAATATCGATAACATACCATTTAGTCATAAATCCTTGTTATTGATAGAAATCACGCGAGATAACTCTAGGCCATTGCACATCAATGGAATTCCCAAGATGAATTGACGTGTTTGTGTGTTCGAGGGAATGGTGCCAATATTATTCCAAGAATATTGGAATTCAATATTGAGAGCGACTTGTCAATAGTCGTCTTAGTCTTGGGATATTAAAAAGAACTAATGAAAATATGTGGTACCAGTGTCCTTCCATCAGTCGGCCCAATATCCCAATATTAATAGGTGCTTATTATATAAATTATATACTCTATTAATAATAACATACTGACAGCATCAGGGTTTTTTAACTGCGTATATAAAATTAATAACTACCTTTTATATAACATTCAATTGCTTCATAACATTCCGTACTAATTATCCATCGGCGGCTCTGTGTGTGAGACGTTGGCTCGCAAACCATGTTTGACCCTTTTGTTGTCCTTGCAAGTTCATCGGGATTTTCCAGTGTGGTCCCTCCTTGCCAGTTATTCGTATGAGACGAAAACCCGAGGTCCCGCGTAGGCTACACATTGGCATGCGCCTAAAATAATCCTTGACAGTTGGAATTCGAAATAAAGAAGGTCGTAACGCCGATGTCATAGCACATTAACCCATTCTGAACATAATATTAGGACGTTAAACTAAATATCAATTCCTTATGTTTTAAGCCAGGCGTCACGGTTGCAACTGAGGCCCTATTTACACTTTGGTGTTCACGTACAAGAATCCTTGACAGATGAAAGTCGATGACGGCAAAATACCCCCCCCCCCCCAAACTCCTTAGCACGCACACGCTACATAGTGCTTATGTCCTGACTCCTATTTTACAAACCACGCCAGTTGACTCAATGACAGGCTTTATGATACAGCACTTACGTGCTAACCATTCGGCCATCTCCCTCCATCGAAAGAAGAACACTCTTATATCTTCGTGTAGACCTACAATGGTTTAAAATGGCCAATTTCATGGTATTATACGACCTAATGTCATATTTCAAGTATTTATTCACACGGCTTTGGGGCTATGATAATTAGTAAAAAGATAAATCAATAATCATAAATGTGTTTACTTAAACAATTTTTTAAGGCCTGTTTGAAATTAAATTTATTATCATAAATTTATTATTATTTCTAAATGAAGGATACGTTTATTACACAACATAAATCATAAACGTTTTAGGAGCCAAACTAATGTTATCTTGGGGAAAAATAGATAGATATGCATTATCCTTTACGGAGTGTGGCACTGTTATTTTCAAAGTATCATTTATAGGGTCTATGGCGTTGTCATTTCAAATCTAGGCATTGGAACATTGGCTATTTGTTGTATAAGTTTAAAAGTTGTTAAATACTATTAAAATTAGCCAATAATTTACAGCCTAAATTAGTCGTTTGAGTCAAAAAATTAAGGACTTGGACAATTTTAAATAGATTCTGTTCTCCAGGGGGGGGGGGGGGGGTGAATAGCCGAATGGCCAACACGTGCACCATAAAGACTGCCATTGAGTCATTTGGCATGGTTTCGAATCTCCGGTGGTATTGACAATGAGTGGTATCGCCTGTCAAACCTCGTGGGGTTTCTCAGGGTCTTCCCACAGTTAAAGACCCCTACGCGCAAGATAATTATTGAAATAAAAATAAACCATATGTTAGTCCCGAAATGACCTAGTTTGTGTCGAGTGGACGTTAAACCCCATTGTTCTATCTCTCTTTCTGTTATCCAAAATACCATAAAACTACGAAACTCAAGCGATTTTCTTTATAGATACGCATTATTGTTATTGAAGCCTGTGAGAAATCAAATGCCAAGGTCCCGAAAGCAGCATGTAAGTTCAATGCCAACCCATTTCGAAATGAATAATACGTATCCGCTCATTATTTCATCACTCTATGACTATCTGCTCATGTGTCAACATTGCTACAACCTATGCAACTCTCACCATTGCTATTGTAACCGTTAGTTCAACCTGTCAACAGTTTCCAGTTCCGAAGCGTAATTGCTTACACCCTTAGTGCCCGCGCCGAAAATGTTACCCTGCGCAGGCGCAAGCAATTTTTACTAAAATCTATTAAAAGTGAATTTTAAGTTACAATCAATCTTCGTGAAATGCATAAAATGTAAAATTAGTTTTAGCTTTAAGTGTTTGTAAAACGGGGTCTTGGTTTGATGCCGACGTTTAAACCCCAAGTCATTTCATTAACCCAGTAAATGGAGAAAACTAGGAGCTAAAACCCTTTTACATTTCATTCCCGCCATAATTTTACTGTGCTGGTACTCAGTGAGTGGGGTCTGCGTTATCATTTTTAGAAGAGCTGAATTTACATAGTTAAAACGCGAATTTATTTCACCTTAAAATCAATAATAATCACCAAAGTCTGGCACATAATCAACAGTTCAATCCATTTGATCAAACACAAGTGCAAACAAGAAAGCGAGTGGGGGGTAATGGAATTTAACTGACCGATAATCCAAATTAAACCCCGTTTCACCAGAGAACGAAATGTGCACGGAAAGCGTGTAGAGGGTCACTCGGCAAACCTCGGCAGATTCCGGTGCTCAACACCTAGCATCGGCTGTATGACAAATGGCAGTAATGTGAGTATTTATAATGCGCTATTTCCATTAACGATACACAATTAGTATAATTGATATGTACCTACGCCTATACAATTGCGATGCGGCTCCGGTTTACTTGTAAGGGAAACTTGCCGCTTCTAGAAAGAAGTTCTCAAAATCGCGTCGTTCGAAGAGTGTGTAGAATTTTCAGTGCAAACTTGTCCTTGTCTAAAGAAAATCGGATAAACTTGAAAGAAAAACAGCTTCAAAATTTTGTAAAATAAAACATTCTTCAAATGCGTCGTAATGGGCAACACCGTTGGTAATACGGGAACTTAAAAGTACATGTAGCTTTAATGGCGGTCTTTGTCATACAGCCGAGGCTAGACGTAGGGTACCGGTACTGGAATCTCCTGAGGTTTGCCGAGTGGGAGAGATTTATCTATAAAACATACATTCCATATGACCCGTACCATTAACCCATTATAGCCAGGCATTCACGGCATCGGAGAATGGCGTCATTTCTGAAACTTACAAGAAAGACTTTGCACATGTAGGGGATTCTATTTACGAGTTCAACATGATATCGTATACAAAATAATTTAATCTCCATTGTCAAGGGCTATCATATAATTCCTACAGATAATAACATAAAGTAACTAAGACGTTGTTTCATTTTTTATGATGTCTGTTTAGTTACATTTTCAGTCTAAATTAAAATTTCATACCATTCGATTGAGAAGTTCGATTTTCCGTAGAGCTCAACAATGACGAGTCTAATCGCTGAAATGCGTTATTGGTAAAATCACTGATTCCGAGCCTTTTCAAACAAAGAAAAACAATCACGTCTTGTTTTCTGTCAGCCGGTAGAATATTGTATTAAATCTTGTCAAGTCAATACGGATCTTTAATTTTTAATATCTGTAACGAAGCGATGGCCAAGTTATTGGATTTTTGAGAAATGTTGGATTGAAAAGAACAATAACAAACGAGATTATATAATCAATTCTGAACACTCCCTATGCACTACCAGAAATATGACTTAAGCGAAGGTTACACTATGCGATTTTATACTGAATTCTGGACGGATTATTCTCGAGGTTTACATCCAATTGTTCAGCATACGACAAAATACACAAGTATTATGAGGATAATAATATGCAGACTATTTCATGTTACAGATTTACCTTTTAACTTGTACGTAACCCTAGCCAGTTTGGTAGAAAAATGAAACACTAACCGAGTCGTCCAGTCGAACCAATCGTCGCCGAAATTCGCCTAGTGTTTCCAGTGTCCGAATTTTTTTTGGCCGTGGTAATATTCGCCTAGTGTGTTATTAGGTGCGTCTCTGCACGGGCTTCCAGGTGAACGCGCAATACGAATATTGTAAGTTCGCTCCCAGCCTAGCACGACGACCTAATCAATGAAATGAGAAAGACATTCTAGGTTGTACAAATAGTCAACAGTTTATTGATAAACATCTTAATTGATATAATAACTCAACAATTTACAAAGTGAATAAAAGTTAAAAGTTAAAGCAGGTCCGGCCTTATTTATATTATTATTAACCACATTAATTTGTTGATCCCCACCCCCATCCCCCAAATTATACGAAGGGGAAGTTCATCACTGATATGACCAAAGTCTTACTCTAGTCGTTCTCAGGGCTTGGGAAAATAATCTAGCCGGTGGCACGGAACAGGTGATATTGGACTGGGACCTGGAGCTGGGCTGGGGTAGGCTACTGACTGGTGCTGGGTTCTAGTTCTGGCCCGGGGTTACTGCCAATGCAGGTGCCTGGGGTTGTACTGGTCCGGTGCTTCCTAAGTCTGGGGCGGGGATAGACTGGTGCTGGCCCAGGGTTACTGTCAATGCTGGGGCCTGGAAATGTGCCGGTCTGGTGCTTTCCACTGGGGCTGGGGTTAACAAACTGCTGGGAATGGCTAGCACTGGTTTGGATAATAAATTATATTACCGTCGGCACTCATAAGAATAATAGATAGGCACTATTACCATACGTTTTTTCATTTCCTCAATTTTCTCTGACCCATTGGGCAACTAGTCGTAATTGAAGCTGCGTCCTTGTGAAATACGTATCTTCCTCCTGAGACCCGCGACAGCTACTGGCCCATTCCACGTCACGTGTGTTACAATTCAGCAGCAAAACTAACATACTTTTATGTTATATTTTCTTTAAAAAAAACCTTTTACGATAAAACATATCCTTTTATATTATATTTAAACATTATTTAACCATTTTGGTCATATAAATCTTATATTTTGTTTCTCAAAGTGATTGAAAGGTTGCCATGCATAATGTAACGTGTGTTACGGCACAAAAAAACACATTTTATTTTTAACTTCAATACACATTTCTGTGAATTATCAATATTTTTTCATCAAGAACATAAAAATTCTTAAATTATTGATCCAATAATGAACTGGGGCCTGTTTCACGAAATTTTAACTTAAGATAAAATTCAAATTTTAGTACATACTTAAATCTGATTGGCTAAGCGCTAAAATCAATCTAATACTATCCAATCGAATTACTAAAATCGGATTTTATCTTAGTTAAAATTTCGTGAAACAGGCCCCAGATTGGTAGATTATTTTTTATTAAAACTAATCATTTATATTGTGTCACGTGTGTTACAATATTTTGTCACGTGTGTTACGCTTATGATCACATGATCTACGTGTGGTCTCTTGAAAAAAAAATAGAGGACATTGATAAAGGAGTTGCAGATATACTTCTAAAAGAGGTAATTATTCTGATTTTGTCAAATTTTAAGATTAATATTTTTAATCAGATTTATTTCAAAAAGCTATTTGTTCATCAAAATATAGAATTTTATTTGAAAAGTATACACAGCTAGTAGGCAGATGACATGACATGTCCAATTTAAGGCCTTTTAAAAAATGTTAAAGGGCAATTTTTCTTAAATAAAAACAGCATATACACTAATCGGTAAATATTTGCTGTAAATTTGGGAGTGTTTTTTTTTCTCAGGACATTTTTGTTTATTCTTGTCACTTTCTGTTTTCTCAGACATTTTTTAAAACCTTGTCACTTTCTTCTTATTTTCAAGGTTCAACCTCTGCAGAAAGGATGAAGAAAATGTGCGCTAAGAAAAAACTTCTGTTTAACGACTTTGAAAAAACCCCAGAAAGTGAGAGGGTTGAAAAAATTCGGAAAAACAAAGTAATAAAGATGAATAAAGATCAATTAAAACAACACAGAAAAAAATAACCAGAGACCGAGTGAGACTATACAGATTTAAAAAAATCATCGAAAGTAAATATATCTTCTAATAAGAAATCTTTCAAAAGCCCCCAATCATTTGGTAAAGCTGTACGTCGTGTAGAAAACAATCTACCAGAGTCACCCAGACGACGTGTTACAGTCATAAGTGGATTGGCAGAAATGTTATGGTGTTGCCCTGGCTGAAACAGCTTCGAAAGCAATGGAGGGAACCAGACAGGGTTTGGATATAGAAACAATAAATACAGTAATTGAATTTTTTAACATGGTAGATATAGTTTACGTGCTACCAGGCTTTAATGATGTTTGTACTGTATGGAATAAGGGTGAAAAAAAGGAGAGAAAATTGTATTTAACTTTGTATTTAAAAGAGTCAACATATTTAAGCTAACATATCCCAATATTTCAATTGGCTTCAGTAAATTTTGTTCTTTACGCCCACCAATTGTATTTCTCTTAAAACAACAGCCTGCTGATCAGTGTAAATGTCGCATTCATGAAAATTATTCTTTAAACCCAAAGGCCGTAAAATGCTCTTCTTACACAAATGATTTTTGGATAAGAAATTTGTGTAGTTAAATTGAGTATATTGGACGGGTAACTGTGATAAATGATGATAGCTGTCACCCTCTCCTAACTTAAAATCACGACATTAACAAACATTGATTAGAGCTACATTATTTGATCTATTGTGAAATAGATCAAATAATTTCCTTGTCAGTGATGCAGAAGGAGGGCCTGACAAGGACAGCTGCCTAGTCGTTCGGATGGGACGAAAAACCGAGGTCCCGTGTACAAATTGGAGTACATGTAAAAGATCCCTTGGCAGTTGCAATTCGATATAAGAGTAGGCCGTAGCGCCACTGCCCGGGCAAAATTTCCCTCATAGCACACTGTATGGCGTATGCCCGTCTTCAATTAGCCCAGGTTAGGTGCTTAAGCGTAGGACGTTAAACCCCTTTTCATTCATACATTCTATTGTGAAATAGAGATATAATTGGCACATAATTTTAACATGCAATCATTTCCAAAACAATTTTCATTCAATTTCTTTTCATAGTATGGGATATACAGCTATGGTCCACCCGTTTATTTTATTGTAAGGCAATTTAAGCATTTGGATAGCGCCCCATGTTAGGACTCCAAGAAAAAACCCACCCAAAACGCCAGTAAACTACACACTAAAAGAAAATTTATATCCAATGTCATGGGAAGAAGAGCACTTTTATCTATAAAGAAAATATCTTCATGTACAATGGTTTAATATGGCCAATTTCTTGGTATAAGAAGGCCTAAAGGACTATAATACTAGACATACCATATGTAGTATTTACTCATGTTTTTGGGGTTATGATGATTTGTAAAAAGATAAATCAATAATCTGAATGTGTTTATTCAAAAATATTATAGGCCTTTTTGAAATTAAATTTTAATATCATAAATTTATATTATTATTTCTTCATTAAGTTACGTTAATAAAACAACATAAATAAAAATATTAGGCGCCAAAGCTATTTTATCTTGGGAAAAAATCATTTAATTGAGTAAGATAGATAGACTCTTTTGCCTTTTCAAAGTATCATTGAAAGGGTCTATGAGAATGACATTTCAAATCTATAATAGACATCGGAACATTGGCTACTTGGCGTAGGCTATTAATTTCAAAGTTGGTAAATACCTTTAAACTACGACAAAAAATTTGCAGCCTAGATTAGTCGTTTAAGTGACAAATATCATAATATGTTTGTGAAAATTCTCAATAGTGTCTCTTGTCCAAATTACTATAAAACTACGAAATTTAAGCGCTTTAGTTTATCGATACACATTATTTCCATTGAAGCCTGCGAGGAAATCAAATGCCAAGTTCAAGGCCAACCCACCAATACATTTCGAAACTAATAATACGCAATAAACTCATTTATTTAATCTCTCTACGACTTTCTGGCCATGTGCAAACATTTCTACTACGTATGAAATCATCCCCATTGAAAATGTAACCGTTAATTCAGTCTGTTAACAGTTTTCAGTTTCGAAGCGTATTTGCTTTCACCGTTAGTACCCGCAGCGGAAATCTGCACTACGCGGGCGCAAGCGATTTTAACTAAATTCTATTAAAAATGCATTTTAAGTTACAATCATAAAAAAAATAAAATTTCATTTTGATTTTAGTTAAAATCGACTTTGATGATTTTAGTTTAAGTTTTCGTGAAACAGGGCCCAGAAAAAGAAGACAAAATATAGTATAAAATTTAGTTAAACATCTATCTGCACCTATACAAGCATGTTCCCGAATCAACGGCCGCGAGTTTTACAACATTTAACCGTTGCTCCAACACTGGTCAATTCTTGAACTTTTACGCTTGTGTTTACACG
This sequence comes from Patella pellucida, assembly GCA_917208275.1. Taxonomy (NCBI): domain Eukaryota; kingdom Metazoa; phylum Mollusca; class Gastropoda; family Patellidae; genus Patella; species Patella pellucida. The sequence goes on from OU795038.1 coordinate 66,736,529, forward strand.
TGACTAATTAGCATTGCCCAATCAGAGATCGTGAAACTAACACTGTACTGTCGCCGAGATCAAACTGGCACGCAATAAGACCACTCACCACACAATAAAGGACAATCAACTCAGCATGCAATAAGGAATTCGTTGATCACGTGCTCTGTATGGGCTAATCCGAGCCTTCGATAAATAAAATGAATTGAAAGTAGTTTATTTTTAGTAACCCATTTAATGAAGGAATCTGATTGGATCACGGTTGGGGGCTATACCCAATTAAATTTAGTGCCGAAAAATGCAGTGTTGAGTGGAGGGCTTGATAAGCTGTATGTAGTTAAGGCGAGATCAAGCCTTCTATTGAAGATGCTCAACAAGTTGATGCTCGTGGGCAATTTCCATATTTACCGGTAATATGGACATATAATAAACACAATGTTAATTAAACATTGAAAAACACAAACACAATTTATGGATAACAATCACTAGCAACTTTAATAGTGCAACGTTTCAACAAGTATCCTCTTGTCGTTATCAAGCACAAGGTAAACGATAATATGATACATTAAATCTGGGAGTGAACAGATGTTTGATCTGACCATCTAAATCTAAGATTTACCTTACTTGATATATACACCTATACAACTTTTTTTATAATTGTGTTAGGCCCTGATTATTTACATTGCTAAACTGCATTATTTTAAAATAATAATCTGAAATAGCTTCCAATAAGAATATAATGATATCACACGACTCTCTTTGTCATCTAAAATGCAAAACAAATTTATTTTCACTTTTGTAACAAACGTGACGTCACGTGTGTTACAGAATGAATGAATGAAATGGGGTTTAACGTCCTACTGTTATGCACTTAACCTGAGCTAATTGAAGACGGGCATACGCCATACAGTGTGCTATGAGGGAAAATTTTGCCCGGGCAGCGGCGCTACGGCCTACTCTTATATCGAATTCCATCTGCCAAGGGATCTTTTACGTGCCCTCCAATGTGTACACGGGACCTCGGTTTTTCGTGCCATCCGAACGACTAGGCAGCTGTCCTTGTCAGGCCCTCCTTCTGCATCACTGACAAGGGGAAATCACGTCGGTTCTCGGCCAATGCAGGGATCGAACACCCGACCTCCAGGCTAGCGAACCAACGCCTTATCCACTTAGCCACCGTGATCCTCACGTGTGTTACAGACTTTTGTAATTCAAAAGCAAGATTATATTATTTTTCTTCGAAAAAAAAATTGGTGTTGTTACATTCGTAGCTTAAAACTAATTTTGTATCTTAATTGAAACGCTTCTTAAGATTCATTGAATTTTTGCAATAAAAACTTTTTGCATTATAACGTAACGTGTGTTACGACTACAATTGTTGAATTTTGAAAGGGTCTCATTATTGTAAAAATGTCCATTAAAATTGATGTCATGTTTTACTCAGAATGTATAAAAGTTGTATTATAATAGTTATATGAATTTCCTTTTGTGATTAATTTCAAATACTTTTAATGAATTGAATTTCGGGTTGTGCCAAATACAATGCAAAGTGTTTATTTGTGTTGCAAATTTTTATTTTTACAGTTTCAAATGTTGTATTTTTATGTTAAATTTTCAAAATATAATATCTTGTTATTAAAAAAATACCAATAATAAGCCTTATTCGTTTTTATTTTTTGTTTACATGGTGACCACTTAGCTTGAAATGGGCCTATAGCGTGGTGGCAATGGGCGCTAGTTTCTAGCGGCCATCCTGCCGAAGATAATTGCTAGTAAAATATAAACGGACATTGAAATAAAGGAAGGGTGAATTCAATCTCGAGCTCTGTCTGCGATGACACTAGCGTGTTTGGCCCGGATAATCCATTTTCCAATCTACGATCTCTTCCGGCCGCCATGTTTGCCCCTCGCCAGCTGAGAAGGTAAACAAACTGTAGGCCTAGCGAGCTGTCGGACGTTTGCTATTATGAATGAGAGATGCAATAACTAAAACTGCAAGGACTATTTATTATATTCGTAACATTGTTCGCCTCGCCGAAGAATTCGAATTCGCCTGATTGTAGAATCCGTTAGCTAATCACCACTGACGTCAAGAAAGTCACACGTCTTTGTTTTGAATATTACCTCCGCTGGAGTTAATATTTTTCATTTTCGTGGTCGCTGCTATGTTTAATCGTATTACTTACCGCATGAAAGGTAATGCAATCGACTGGTGAATCGGGCCAGGGGGTCGCTAGTTGTGTCCACTACTGAAACGGCAGAATGCATTCGGATACAATTCAGCGGTGATTGATTTGGCTAGTGTGTCTTCCGCTTTAAACACTATTTAATACACCGTGTATCTGTTATAATGAGAATCTATGCGGTTATTCTTTAAAGTTCCAATTTCAAATTTTCAAGTTATTTTTTTTTAAAATGTTTTTAAATAAAGCCTTCAAAAAGATGGTATCCGATCCATAAACAGTCCTACCTTGTTAAAGAATAATCCTGTTAATCCTATCATTCCCTATTGCCAGATGCGAAATTGGCAAAAATATAATCTTCAACTTCAAATTCCAACGTTTGAGATGTTGAATGCATGGGAGGCAATGGGAAATCAAGGGAGGTTATTGTGTTATTCTTTCCTGTGTCCGATTTTTGAGGGTGGGAAATAATGTCCATTGTCGTAAAATAATAACCTATTGAGCAAAATACATAAACATTATTATGTTTTGACTTTCTTAGGAAATATAAAATTTTCGCTTTAAAATCGGGAGCGGTGTTGGCCAAGAAAGTACATCGGATTTTTCATCGTCAGTGTTGCAGGACGGACAGCTGTCTAGTCGTTCAGTAGAGACGACAAACCGAGGTCCCGTGCACACATTGGCGTGCACGCAAAGGATCCTCTGGCTGTTCGAACTCGATATAAGAGTATGACGAAGCACACTGCATGGAACATCCCTGTCTTTATTAGCCCAGTCGGAGCCAAACCAAAGGAAGTTTAAAACCATTTCAATTCATTTATTTAATATCGCACAGTTCAATGTATATTCTTGAGGAAGTTATAGGGGCTCTCTTGGAATTATTAAACAACCATATTCACATTAATAACGCGGTCCCTCTTCTTCAGATATAAATATCAAGTATATTTTGATAAGAATTAAGCTGTTTTCAACATTAGATTTAGTATCGAATATTAATATTTCTAAAGGTTAGGCAGTATTATTCAATAATCGGTCACATTTACACAGAAAACATGGTAATTGAATTTTATCAGGCAATTAATAAAAATAACAACCTAACAAAATTACAGCAAACAAGTAGCGGTAACAACAAAAACATTTGGCGACCAAAATAGAAAAGATTTTTCTTTGAAACAAATTACAATGAAGCTGTTCAAGAAGATATTGAAGTAAATAATATGTTCAGCGAGGTTACAGTAGCTATGGGGGTTTGCCGGTTGCTTAATAGTTAATTTTCAGTTTGTCAGCCTGTCATTGAGTCAAATGGCGTGGTTTCGAATCTTCGGATGCACGTGCCTAGGGATAGGGTCGTTTGTCTAACCTCGTGGGTTTTCTCTGGGTCCCGGTTTCCTCCCACTGCTAAAGACCCCTACGCACAAGTGAATTATTGAAATGACATAGTTTGTGTCGAGTTGACGTTAAACCTCATTTCTCTCTCTCCCTCTCTGAATTCTCTGACAGAATTTATTTAATATTTTGTTTAAATTCTAAAATAAGTTTTATCTGCCATGAGTTGTGTTTCTTATTGTATTTATTACTGTTTTTTATATTGTTTATTTTTAAGACACTCGTCCTTTTGTTCCACTTACTAACAAACCAAAACCGAATTACCGTTAGCCACAATGTACACAAATAAACGAAATGAAATTTAACGTCCTACTGTTTTGCTCCGAACTGGGCTAATGAAGACGGGTATACGCCATACAGTGTGCTATGAGGGAAATGTTGCCCGGCCAGCGAAACTACGGTCTACACTTATGTCGAATACCAACTGCCAAGGTATCTTTTACGCACGGACCTCCATTGAGCCACCGTGGCCCCCATTACACGACTAAGTCGACCTTTGCCAATCTTTTGAAACAAAAAGTTAATATAACGAGTGTCGCTTCCATATAAAAATTCAATATATTATTTGAGCTCTTTAAATTAAGTGCGAATTATTCATTTTAAATACTAAAATATGGTAGTCTTAGTTCCGAGTCACACTGTTTGATATTGCTACATTAGAGGAACTTCGGTTAAAGGGGGGTAACTAAGATACAACGAATATAACTTTCTTGGGAAAATGCAATTATATAGAGAATCTCCTACGAGTATTTTTTGATATAAAAAAAAAGATAGGTTGGGGATTTTATTTATCACCCAATCCCTCCTTTCATGCACAAATACATAAATATAGTGCTTTGCTATAGATTTCACCATTACTGAACCTATTACATCACGGCGTAGCGATACATCATTTTTTGACAGAAAATCAACCATTGCAAAACACTTTATAGCCCGATCTTTCCACCAAGGCCAAGCAAATAAACATATTTCCTTTTTGATAAGAAAGAATTTACTATGAACTGTTCTTTGAAAACAAAAAAAAAGTAGTTCCTGTTTGTGTGACCAAGTAGGAGATTATGTAAATTATCCGACAGGCGATAACTACTCTAGAATGTATTATTTGGTGATAAAAACTTGTATCACCTAATAACACATTCTACAATAGATATCGATAGTGTGATAACTTTTATAATCTACTGAGCATAATATCTCCACAGGAGATATCGCTTTACGAGAATTTGATTGGCCAATTAAATAGGAACCACTTTTGCTAAAAGGTACTACTTTTTCCATGTAAAGGGAACTACTTTCTGGATCCAGTAATACTGTTTGATAAAAGTTTTAATTTACAACGAACAATTACAATACACCCCATAACCTTAAAGGAAACACCGGGTCAATATATTGGACTTTTCAACGGGTGACTTGCCTTCAAAAAATGGCGTATCACTACACCGTAATGTCATCAGGTTCAGTATAATTAATTCTATACCAAAACATTATGTTATGTTGATATTTTTTTATATAAAAAAAGACGAGTAGGATTCTTTATCTATCCATGTAGTCTAAAAACACAACAGGAATTATGAAAGTTAATAAAACAAAATATGGACAAAGATTTGACTTGTCTCCCTTTAACTGTGACTTCTCTTTAATATAGGAGGACTGTGGTCGCGTCGGTGTACACTGGATCATAATACCATTTGGCAAACCTCGACAGATTCCGGTACTCTCCGTAACCTTCATCTAGACTCGGATGTATGATAAGTCATTGATATGTACCTACGACCATACATTTGCGATGCGGTTATCGACTACCGATTTACTAACAGGAAAACGTTCCGCTTTTACAAAAAAAGTCCCAAAATCTGGTTAAGCTGTCCACACCCGTTGGTGGAGTCGTCCACACGACTTAGTATAATTTCTGGACACATAATGTATTTGTAAATAGTATAGCTTTTCTGTGTGGTCATCCTTTCTCTCGGTAAAAAATCAACAAAGTAAATAATTTCTGGATATTGTAATACGTTGTATTTTTAATTAGTATAGTTTTTTTCTGCGTGGTCACCCTTTCTCCCGGCAAATAAACAACAAAGCAAATCGTTTTATTCCATAAATAACAAATTCATTAACAAATTCATAAACAAATTTAGTTGTGGACGACATCACTAATAGTTGTTGGCGACATCACCAATGCCTTGCGGACGACTCCACCAACGGTTGTGGACGACTTCGCTTGTGGACGACTTGACTGGCACCCATCTCCTGGGGGCAACCATGTTTATCCGGGTCCTTTAAAATAGTTCCAAAATGGTGGACTTCATCATACGGCCGAGGTTTGCCGAATGTCATAATACTTGTTATCAATACAAGGACTGGGTTCAATCTAACATTCTTCTGTATACAACGGAATTTGGCTGTAAGAAGCAGGGTGGCAGCAGTGGATAATCCTGTATTTGATTATTTGTATGGGTTGATCTATTTGTTGAAGTCATTTGGTTCAATTTAGAACCATAACTTTGGAAGTTTTTATTTCATCCTGCGTCAAGTTTTCGCGATCGATTATTTTAAGGCGAATCTCCACCATAGGACCATATACGGCGTACTTGCGGTAGCGCAGTTGTAATATTATTAATTTGCTCGGGGGGGGGGGGGATGGTGGTTAGCCCGTGTGCGTTGTGTCTTAAACATAATAGCGTGGTCGGTGGACTGAAATTTGGCGAATTAGAAGGAATTAAGTGGGGGGAAGTTTTTTTTTATGATCTATGGATGCATAAGCCCCCCCCCCCCCCGCCCACGGAGTGACCAATCTCTACCATAGACATACTAATAATATTATGAGTATGTCTATGATCTTTACCACTTGAGGAAAAAAAATTTCGGCGCCATTTTGAATTTTGGCCCCGCCCACTCACGTTCGAGAGCACTGATTCCTAATGCTGCGTTCACACTGACCTTTAATACGTATCCCAAAGCGCATTGAAGCTTTAATACGCTTCAGGTGTTCACACTAGGAACCCGCTAATGCGCACTCAAACCGTATTAACAAATACGGTTCTTAATGCGTATTCCATTCCGCTTTAACTAATTCGAATTGGTTACATCGCTTTGTCACCGCAGCGTTAACAGCTTAAAGGACCGTCGTCCGTAACTCAAAATCCTCCAAATTCTTCGACGTCCAAAACACGAATTGTTGGCCAATGTAAAACAACATTGATCCGATATTTAAGATAAATAATTTTTTAACATTGTTACACGAATCGTGTACCATAGTGCGTCTTAGCATCAATTGTAATAAGGCACTGAGAGAACGAGGGTTGTTCATATCCTGGACGCGGATTCTACAAAGTGTTGTAGTAAAATGGCTGACGAACAAACGAAGAAACGACAAAGAAGATCAATGAGCAACCCGGCGAAAAAGTAGAAAAAAGGGAATATGACACATACGGGTCAACAAGTGAAATATCGGTGTGGGACTCCTAGTATTACGATGATTGCCAAACCATGGTCCGTGGCCAAACATGACACCATTATCTTAACTGAGGAGCATGCGCAAAAAATACTCCCTTAGTAGACTGGAATAACCAGACGCTATAACCGCCCATTGATTGGAATACCTCGCGTATGTCTTCGAACTTTTTTGAAAGATAAAAAACGGAAACAATTGAATGCAAATCAGGTATAAACATTCACATTACACTATTATATGCGTAGCTACCCATTTGTGTTCATTTCTAGGTCCAAAATGTTAGCGACTTAGCTCCTTTAATACGTATTAAACTGGAATCCCGCGTTACGCATGCGCAGTTGAATTTTGTCCACCTACTTCTGTTTTACGTAGTGGGGAAAAGGAAATGAAATGTTGTTTAATGGCACGTCAGCTCCAATCGGGTCATATTGCGCCATACATGATATTTACGAGACAAATTAAAAAAATACCACAGGGATGTATTCATATATGTAAATAAAAACAAATATTACATAAAATATAATTAAAAATAAATAATAAAAACAAATATCAATTCATTTACATATATAAATATCTAAAACCGTGTTGACATAAATGTCAGAGGATTCTATTCGTAGTGATGGCTGGTGGTAAATAAAAAGGTTGTGAACCGTGGGGTCCAAAGAATAGAGGCTGGCTCTCCTCACCGTTTGGAGCAACTAGGACATCGAGGGTCAGTTGACAGGAGTCCACCACAATGCACATATTTATGACCGTGTATCGCAGTTGCTGCTCCCCTGTCAGATACAACGAACGGGCGAGCAGTGCCGCGTGAAATTAAAAGCCACGATGAGCGATTGGGGCAAGACTAGGGCCAACCTTTCCCTTTCAGGCCCCCCCCCCCCCCCGTCAGATACAACGAACTGATGAGCAGTGCCGCACGAATTAAAAACCATGAAGAGCGATTGGGGCAAGACTAAGGCCAACCTTTCCCGTTCAGGAACCTCCGGGGGCAGAAACAATGGTGGCTACTAGGATGATGAAATGGAGATCATGGACAAGATCCTGGGGACAAGACCCATACACAAACCTCGCAATATAGTAGACACAATGGCTAGGCCTAATGATGCCCAAGTTGATAAATTGATGTTAACGACTGGTCAGGGGATGAATACCCTGGTGATGACGGTCCCGATATTGATGAAGGTGATGGTGCCGTACCTGAGCAGGAGCCTGACATGCCTGAGGCACCGTCCAACATGTCTGCTGGCAGTGCATCAAGTAAGTAGGCCTAGGCTAGTGCGACATGACCTGCCTTATGCCGAATCCAAGAGACATCCTGCTGCCTTCTTGTGACCCCATCATTTTCACCCCTGAAATAATAATTTCACTCACTGCACCAAGTATGTTATCATTTCAGACATGCCAAGCTGCTGGATGATAAATGACGGTGATGCCCTGTCTGACGATTGGGGGACTGATGACAATCTGGAACAAGAGCGGCCTGCATCGAGGGCAAATGAAACTCCAAAGCCAAAGGAAACTCCAACTACTGCTGTGAATGGTAAGTGACAACTTATAACAATTGGATAAACATTGTTTTATGTTTTATTACAGCCAACTATTTCTATGTACATGATAAAAGGTTGTGTAGACACACGTTTTATAGACTCGTACTACATGTACAAATTATTCCTTGCAGACTACACAAAGCGGGTGACAACGAAGAAGAAGAATCTGATCAGCTCTCCGATGTGCTCACTGATTTCCTTAAACAACAGGCGGACGCAGCGAAGGAATTCCGCCAGCACGAAACTGAACTCGTGAAGCAACAGATGGCTCAAGAGAAGGCGCTTCGTGCGCAAGAATTCCAGCAAAACATGGAGATGATGAGGATGATGGCTGGAATGATTGGAAACCAAGGTACTTACATAATTACAGAAGACAATATCACTTTTTATTGCAGTTCTGGCAAATGTTTCTTTTCTCACTCACTCATTGCTAAAATGTACTATCTGTCTGGTGGTTGAAAAGCAGTATAGTTGAATGTCAAGGCAAAGTGGGTGAGCTGTCATTGGTATACTATTATATACATGTAATATTTACATAATAATATTTACATCCAATGTTTATTTGCAAGTAACAGACCGGTGCATTAGTCAGCTCCAGATCCAGCCCAACTTCAAGCTCCAGCTCCAAACCCGGTACCATTCGCTATGCCACCCCAGGTACCTGCTTAATTACCAATGGCACCATTTCGCACCGGATTTCCAGTACAACCAGGGCAGGTGCGCGCACCATACCATCATAAGATGTCAAATCAAGCTTTGACCTGATGAATGGCGAGGATGGTTTTAGAACAAGTACAGTGCAATACAATGTCGCCTAAGGCCATATAAAAGAACCCCTGTTTAGCCTCTCCTCTCAATTGATGATGACATGTCTCTTTTTATATCGCCTTACAAACAATTCAGTCAAGAATCTCAGGTGAAATTTAGATTAGATTTCATGTTAAATGTGGAAATTACATGTTTATTGGATTAATTTTAAGTGGGTGTTATCACTGGGATGTAATTGTTGACATACACCAATTTTAGATTCAACCCAATGTGGGTTATCTTTTGTATCAAACTTTATTTCATTATTTTGTCCATATTTACTGTATACTGATAGTATATTACGTCTCTACTGCTGCTGCTAAATACTGGAAAGTTCTGTGTCAGATTGCAAGATTATAGAGTCCAGGTCATTCATTTCAATGCATAGAGCACACAAATGATCACACTGCCCTCTTTAATCTGGCAATCTTACACACAGTACCTCCGAGTATATCGTCTTTGCCCCTTAAAAATTATGAGGGAACTCCGGTACAATGCTGCACAAGTTCTGTCAGCAAACACTGCCGTCTCTATTGACCAAGTTGTCCCAGGAGCTGTAAAATGGACACAATACGACATATTAACTGTTCTCAAAAGTACTTTATTTTTTCAATAAATGATATTTTTATACATCTGCATTTCAACTTTTTGAAACTGTCGAAGTTGCAAGCATTCACACAACGGTCAAAATATTCTACAAGTGCGTCGCGTGTAGCACGTGCTGCATCAACATCGATTTGCTCCACCATTCTCAACGGATCATTGTCTTCATATTCCCTCAGAATTTCCCGCAAATTTCGATTGAAGCGTTTGTTGTATATTTCACAAATATTGTGCAACACACAGCAGGCAAGCACGACAAAATGAATATTGTCAAGTTCAAAATCATTTTTCTTCAACAAACATCTCCACCTATTTCGCTGAACTCAGTCTGCAATTGAAACGCCTCTGTGCAGCTGTCAAAACTCAGCCATGGAAGTAGAAGGTACGCTGGGTCACCTACAATTAACAGGGGGATGTTGTGCCCGGCAATCAATAGATTCTGTTGTGGTAGTTACTGTCCAGTAGTTGCCATCTGGTGAATTGTTGAATTAGCCAGTATCCTTGCATCACGCGCACGGCCAGCGAAGCCAAAGAATATGTCTGTGAACCTATAATTCCAATCACAAACTCCTTGCAAGACAACATAATGATTAAATGTACGATTGTAGACATCGGCAAGGTTGTCTCTGGGTACATTCCGTCTATCGCTCCTACACACTGCGCGAACCCCCAACGCTGGTAATAACCTCGAACTGTACAATTCAGTCTCTCACCAGTAGGAAACCGCGGGTATAGTGGCTGAAGAACTTCACATATGGCTCGACAGGTGCCGTGTACAATGTTGCAGATGGTCGACCTACCAAGCCCAAAACTCTGCCCGAGACTCCGATATTCAGTTGGTGTAGCCAATTACCATAATGTTATTGCTAAGCGATCATGGTGCGGCACAGGCCTTCTCAAATTTGTAGTCTGGCGTTCAATAGCAGGTCGCAAGTGGTCGCATATATTCTGGAATGTAGAACGAGACATTCGGGGACTCCCTCCAATCCGTTTCTTCCCATAAATCACTATTGTTGATTTCATCCCAGTAGTAACGAAGGCGGCGTTTTATCCATATCTTCTTAGTGCTGGTGGATCAGGTACCTGCAAAGATTAAACAAAACACTTTTTACCAATCAAGTTTATAAGTTTTAGCATCCCCAATTTGAGAAGACGCTGGTGCGGCCGGCCGGGGATGGGGATCTGGTGGGGGGGGGGGGGGCTGATACACATAACACCTTCAGTAGCCTTATACATTGCAAGGTGACCTGCATATGCATAATCAGGTAGCAATCTTCTTATCCATACTCTTCCATTTATAATGATCATTATAGGCCTATGCCTGTATTGTTTCGGTGCATTGAACATGCTGTCAGATAGCTTCAAGACCATTGATTACCTTGTAGCAAAAACCAGTAACTTGATTAATTGTATGCGCTCTTTAAATATAGATTAAATAGGAACACTCTGTGCAGTATTTACAAATCCTTCATTTGACCTATTTTTGACTATGGTGATTGCGTTTGGATAAACTGCACGAAATATGACTCGGACTTATCAGAAAAACTGCATTTAGATGCCCTCCGAACTATAACGGGATTACCACTAGGTACATCACATGATATCCTGTATAACGAAACGGGATTTTGTGCGCTGAATAGACGCTGTTCGATGCATTAAATGATACTTTTTTACAAAATAGTACATAAACTAGTGCCAAGTTATCTATCTGACATTATACCACCCCTTGTCGCCCCAACCACTTCTTACAATCTTCGAAATTCAGAAAGCATAAAACAAATTGCATGCAGAACATGTCATTATCAAAACTCCTTCTTTCCATAAGCGATACAAGACTGGAATTATTTAAGCCCGGGAATAAATGAATCTACAGCACTCTCAGAATTTAAAACAAAAATATCTTCAATCTATCAATTACAACCTAAAGAATATTTCTATTTTGGTAAGAGAAACTGGCAAATCATTCATTGTAAAATGTGAAACTCAAAAAGCGATTCCCAATGCACATAACAATTATCATTACTGCTCTTGTGGGGAAACATTTGACAATTGCGACCACTATTTTTTCAAGTGTCCTTTGTACTTGACCAAAAGACAAACCACAATCTACACATTGGACGAAGACTCAAAATATACAAAAATTCATCTAAATGGAAACGAAAATAAACGTTACGAAGGAAACATAGATCTCTTCCGAATTGTTTTAAATAATTGTAATAAACTCGTATTGCATTCAACTAACACGTACTGAGGAGTAGGAAATTAGTATTATAACAAATCACTGAATATGGTGTCTTTATAAATAAGGCTTCAAACACGCCGTGATATATTAAATTAAGCCCTTCCGGACATTGGTAACTGATGATTGATTCAAAGTTGGAATCACGACAGGAAATGATCATGTTACACCTATAAAATAATTATTTTTATCTTCCGTGCTTCCATCTTTGAACTCACATATTAATTTTATCCACACCTCTGGTTTAAATCGCACAATCCTACAGATATATATCTTTGTAGTCGTCATATATATATATAATGATCATAATTATGGAAACAGTTTTATATAAGCAGTCTTGCTTGTTACTGCATCCTATTCACTTATAATCTCTTAAATGATAAACTGTAAATACTAATGTATTCCTGAATAAATTACTGTTTAAACCAAGACCATGTATATTCAGTCTCGCCTCCCCCCCCCCCCCCGGTGCCTATCAAATGTAGGCCTTACCCGCGGGTAGATTGAACCTACATACTGCATACTGTCTAAATGTAGGCCTAGGCCTGATCAGACAAAACGTAAAGATATTGTTTAGATTTGGTCCAGCAGGCCGTCTGGATGGGCGAGGCTAAGCCCAAGTACAACATGATATCCCTCCGCCGAGTGGATATAGGAGGTTCGGCCAGGAAGTCGTGTAGAGTTTCTTAAGACAGTTTACAAGGTAACATTTCCTTATTATTCCAAGCTGAGAGCTTGGTTTATATAATATATTAGATATATTCCCTCGACCACACCACAAAATGGTAGTTAAAAATTAATTACAAATACTTTTTCGTTAAAAAAAATATAACGAGAGAGGAAAGATAAAATAAAGTTTTTTTATTTATAGTTATAGGTTGAAATAAAGATTTTTACTTTATTAATTTGTTTTAATATCTAAGGCCCTGTATCCATAGGCTGTTCCCTTGTGGCGTTGTTCCCATGTGACCCGACGCTATACCCACCCGTATCCATAGGCTATTCCCTTGCGGCGTGTGCAATGTACGATGGAAAGATAGGTAAAATATAACGAGAGAGGAAAGATAAAATAAAGTTTTTTTATTTATAGTTATAGGTTGAAATAAAGATTTTTACTTTATTTATTTGTTTTAATATCTAAGGCCCTGTATCCATAGGCTGTTCCCTTGTGGCGTTGTTCCCATGTGACGTTGTCCCCATGTGACCTGACGCTATACCCACCCGTATCCATAGGCTGTTCCCTTGCGGCGTGTGCAATGTACGATGGAAAGATAGGTAAAGGAAAATTTTACATACGCCTACGAACGTTGATAAGAGAGAGAAATGGGGTTTAACGACCAATCGAAACAAAATATGGTTCTCGCTGGTGTTTGTCAGGGTAATCCTTATTTCTAGGATCCCACAGCAACGGCTGACTTCTCACCTCCTCAATAAACTCACCTTTAGCCATAGTAGAGAGGTTTCGCACCAGTACTATACGTATACAGTTAGTGGGACGGATACGTCAGCAATCCGTGTGTTCTTGTGACGTCACAGCAACTTTCCTTATCCGTATTGCGTACTAAAGGACGGTTAGTCGGGTCACTGCACGTGGTAGAAACTAATTTGTGATCTTAGTGGAACGGATATGTCATCAGTTTGTGTGTTCTTGTGACGTCACAGCAAGTTTTCATATCTGCTAATCGTACAGAAGGACGGCTAGTCAGCTTACTACACGTGGTCGAAAAACGAGTAAGTAATCCTCAGTTTTTTCATAATTTTGGATATAAACAAACTATTTCATGAATTACAAATCTATGTCAATACCATGTAGTCCACAGAATTAATGATTATTTGTGTTTTGAACATCAAACACCTGCCCAAAAGGCGCTTTGAAGAGACCCCTATACTAGGACAAAAATTTTGTTTTGTTTCTTCATTTATTAATTTTCAATTTTTTTTTTTCAGAAATGGCGATGGCAACAGCAGCAAAAAAGCCGACACGCTTTTATCCTGCAATGGATATTAACCTGTTAAAAGAAGTATTAGCACAGTGGTCCCCTGTCCAAATTAAACTAGAGGTTTTGAACGTGCAAATTGTTATGTTTACTGTTACAAATCATTAGTGGTCTGACTCCAAACTTCCTCCTATAGTTGTTGTTGCACGTGCTTTTTTCTGCTGTTAAGAAAGCGGCCTGTGTGTCACTTACCATTTTGTGTAAAACCGTTCTCTAAGCAAGAGCGAGCAGTCCCGCCATAGAAGTAACTATTTTACGGAATTCTTATTTATTTACATATTTTGTATATCTGATTTTAAGTGTAACGCATTCAAGCCACCACCAACTGTCCTATTTTCGCAGACGAATCTCTCGAGAAGTTTGCAATACCAATACTCTTTAATAAATATTTATCAATCTAAATAAATCCACGGACTGATCATCGCTGAGATTATCCATATATAAATCAACATCTGGATCGTATGTTACAAGGCCATTGCGTCGTGCATCAGCTTTTCGTCGTCATTCTCGATCGCCATAATCAAAATGTTTCATTAAAGCCCCCCCCCCCTTTTGACAAGACATACACGAGCGACAGATATCCGCTATACGTTAAAAATGCGGAACCTCCAAAAGCCGTCTAACCGTTAACGGTTAGCTATGTGTAACCGTACTTGTTTACGTTCAGGTGCGAAATGTCTCTAGTAATGATAATAATGCCAACGAATTTCAACAGTGTAGATGTATCTACATACAATATCACACTCGTAATGACATGTTCCCTCTAGTGCAGCTGCAAAAGAATTGACATGTTCATTGTCTGTGTTCCCGGTCACATGTTCCCTGCACGAGGCCACATGTTCCCTGGTTACATCCTATGGGAACGGGCACGTTAAAAAACAATGGTTCATTCTCCTTGTGACGCGTCACAGGGGAACAAGGGGACACGCCACAAGGGACCAGCCTATGGATACAGGGCCTAAGTTTGAAGGGTTTTGTTTGTGAGCGTGTCTCGCAGGTCCAAACATAATTCATTAACACATTTTAGTAAATTTGTTGATATAACACACGTGTGTAGTGACTGCACGTGCAACTATAGGCAGTCTATACCCGACTTATTACACGTGGTGTATCGTTGATAATTTTGTCACCAACTTGTCGCTAGACATTAATTAAGTTCTTTCCTAGTGATTATTAGTTTTATTTGATAGCTTCTGTTTGATTCAGAGGCATTTAAAGGGACATTATGTCCGCTAAAATTAATGTCAATAATTGTACATTTGAACAATTGTGTGACGGTGGAGTCCGTCCGTCAGCGGCTGAACAAATATGTGGCGCTCGAGAGGCTATGGGACATATACCGGTACCCCAAAGTGAATTGGAACGCATTCCGGAGGTACTAAACTTATCTGCCTCTGTGTTTTTGCGATTGTGCACGGAAGAGTTGGACGCTAAACAACCGGATTTACTTCGACCCGATTTCCTACGGGTAATGGCGGAACCCATCCACGTCGTCAGATTACATCGTCGTCTGGAAATGATTCAGAATTAAACCGGTCTAACCGGACTTATGCGAGCCACATTCCCACCCACGTCTCTTTCCTATAATGGCAAGTTGGCAAGCATTCTCCAACAAATTTACGCGTTACGCTTTGCTACAGGAATGGAGCACTGCCGAGAGCATGGACACCAGTTGTGTTTTTGTCTTGAGGGGAAAGCTGGCGACTACTATTGTGTGATGGCCGACAGATATGATAGATTGTCATTTTTTGAACTGTTAGGTAAACTGGAAAAGCGCTTTGGCAATCAAGAACTCACAGAGTCACCGATGGCTCAGTTTTATAATTTACGCGCAGAATAATGGCGAAAACATACACGATTGGTCAGACCGTGTTTTATCGGTTGCTTCACGATCTTTTAAAAAATGTTCCGATGAACATATTACTAGTCAAATTGTGTTGAGATTTTGTCAAGATTGTATGGATAAAGAGACTGGACAGCACGCCTGTAATATGCGCCCAAAAACCCCGGATGCTGCAATCCAATCTTTTAAGTGGTTCAATCATAATAGTATTGCTATTTTTGGACGAAATTCTCGTAGGGACATGCGCAGTCCGGTTAGGGAATATGATCCTCCAAGGTTACGGTCGGTCCATACCGCCGTGAGGTTAATGCCAGCAGCCTCTCCACAACCAATGCCGCTCAACAGGCCTAGATTCTGGCCACAGCCCACCACCCGTAGAGTAATTGGAAGGTTGCAGGGTCGCAATCAAAATTGCCCAATCACTAACTGAAAGATAAAATATCATGTCTTCCGTAAACATTTGCCGCCTTACTTCACCCAGGAATGAGATTGTTCTCCCGACCTCATTGATAGACGGGTAGAAGCACTGAGGACTTTGTGCAGAATGATGGGGGGAAAACCCCTCATTCTATGATGGTAAGGGTGAATAGGGAAGCCTGGCTCGCTGTCGGGTGAGGGAATGCCACCGACCGGCTTTAAGGGCCCTGTGTGAACGTGTGGGTTGGGGGATGCCCCAGAGAGACCGTTTACATTAGTTCCCCTTAATTCTCCAGCAGGGCTCACTTACTGGAGGTGCTTAGATGTGATTTTAAACTATCTAGCTCCAACACAGCAAGGTGCATTCGCTGCATTATTAGGTACCGGCCGAAAGGTGGGAGTCAGACAGTGACTGGAACCGGGAGGCTGATATTGTCTTGAGCCAATAGCGGTGTAAACCGTGGTGCCACGCGGGTGAAAGGGGTGTAGGCCTATGTTCATGGTGTAGAGTATACACCGTTACCTGTATGAGTGTGCGTGAGAGTTTTGAATGTGAACCCGTATAATAAGTGTAAATATTGTAAATGTTTTTTTTTTATTAAAAAGATGCGGTTATTTTAAGAACCGGCACAGCTCCTCATAAAATAAAAGGGGAGATAATTGTTGTATATTTGGTCCAGCAGGCCGCCTGGATGGGCGAGGCTAAGCCCAAGTACAACATGATATCCCTCCGCCGAGTGGATAAAGGAGGTTCGACCAGGAAGTCGTGTAGAGTTTCTTAGTACAGTTTACAAGGTAACATTGGTTATTGCTTAGCGGACATTTCCTTATTACTCCAAGCTGAGAGCTTGGTCTATATAATATATTAGATATATTCCCTCGACCACACCACAATACCATTTGTAATGTGAAAAGCAATGCTAGCATTGCTACTCACCGCCGTTCCATGTACTGATAAAAGCGCCTCCGCCGCTCTGCAGCCAATCTTTGAATTCTCAACGTTCGCCGACGTCGATTCTGAGCTGTTATTTGCATGAAAAACACGAACAAACATATAAAACGAGGGTACACATCGCGCAAATTCTCATTCTCCATCATGTCCCTGGGCGCATCCATCTTGGAAATTATTTGACCTTCACCTCACAGGATCTTTCGGCTCGGCCTCCTTCGGGATTTGTCGGAGGCCCTCGGAATTAGTTTAAATCGCATTCGATAAATGCCGTGGCGTTATGACGCATTGAGTGCGAACGCTCCAGAACCGGATCAGCAAGCGAATTTGGAGCGAATTAACGCAATGTGAACAGGTCATTTTTAAATCGCATTACCGAAACCGTATTCCGGAGTACGTATTCCGGAATACGGATAAGAACCGTGCTCAGTATGAACTTAGCATAAATATCTTATGAATATTGACCTCTAAACCCAGCAAACAAGGTGTCTACCTATAGGTAATCGATATCACTAATTTTAAAAAAATCACATCCATTTTGCACTATGACGTCATTATGGTATTATAGTGCGTATGACGTCAATGTTTCCTCGTACTTCAATAGAGAGAGAAAAATTGAGTTTAACGTACACTCAACACAACTAGGTCATTTCGGGACTAACATATGGTTTAATTTTATTTGAGCGTAGGGGTCTTTAACAGTGGGAGGAAACCGGAATGCCCGGTTGAGAAGGCGCCCGTATCCCGATGCCACATACGCTCACACCAGGGCTCGAAACCACGGCTGCAAGCCAGAGGTGGCCGGCCAGCTAGAGGTCGAAGCGCGGCACTATAGACCACTAGGCCATCCCAGCCCCCAATAGCGGTGGGAAATCTATTCAAGTTAAGATTAGTTTAAACATATTGTATTGCAAATAATTTACAAAGTAATCAGAAAGGAGTGAAACAAACCATTTAATATGTTTGGAATGACCCTAAAAATATATGATGGTTATAAGGTAGTATATGCATTATGTATTGGCGATAATAGGTTGTAAATGATCTCACAATTTTTAATAATACTAGTTAGAAGCATCACTGAACGTCATCGCCATCAACATCCCGAGGAATTCTAGATGGACAGTTATCACAGTCACGACCGCGAGAACCACCATACGCTTCTACACACTTTAGTCCGTGATTAACACAACTACACGTACATTGGTGATCACCGCATATGTTTTTGAGTCGTTTGCAGGTCATGAGTGGCTACAATCCATTTGGCCCAACCTCCCATCCGCTTTATCTAGTAAGCAACCGTCCAGCTGATGCCACCTAACAACTTGAAGGTGAACAGGGGAGGCTGTGATAGTAGGATGCACACAGCTTGGGCGGTAACAATTGAGGATCTAGAATTTCGATAATCATCACTTGGAATTTGAATGTCTCAATGTTGTGAGGTCGTTGCCGTTCTGGTCACCAAAATGCCTGCAGACTACCTCTGTTCCCAAGTCTCCAGCTTGAGTCTGTGACACATCGGTACTGTTCATTTCCTCGGCGAATGCTTCCAATCTTTCACGTCTCACGATGTCATTGTAGTTCCAATTTCCAATGTTTGAATAACAACGAGGATGTGTCGCAGCCTGACCACGCATGGAAAAAAACCAACGCTTCAGCTTGCCTTTGGGTGGATTTTGCCACACATATCCTGTATGCGATATAATCCACCTGAATTCGATTTGCTGGGTAACGGCTCCTTTTGCAAAACAATCTGATCAGATGTATCATCCGCCCGCTGGAAAACCTGCATACACAACTACGTCAGTATCGTAACAAACTACTTGCCCTCGTTTGTCATAGTGATATCAGCGTCGCCAGAACACTTCCGCACAATATGACCATCTTCCAACAGTTCTACAATACGTGACTTATTTGTGTTATTTGACATGAAATTCGACTGGTGGTACTTGTTCAAAGTGTCCAATCGAACCATAACATCTTCGCAAACTTTGCCGTCGGTGCGGCGCATTCGTTCATGATGTTGGAGTCGACGTCCATAACAATCATACACTTACTGGCAAATCTTTGACAGATAATCTCATCGGCGTATATGAATCTCTCTTCGCGCAACGGACATTAATTATATCCATAATTTGGCAGTTCTAGATGTCGAACGTAACGTGGACTGAAGCAGAGATGGGCGTCTGGCCAAAGTCGGCAAGATTTGATTCTTTTTAAAGTCATTATGCCCTGATCAGTTCTAGGCTTTTCTTCAATAGGTGGCTGAGTGACGTCACTTCTTCTACGGTCAGTCGTGGCACGGTATTGTCATCATTGTCTGTAGCCACGGCTTTAGCTGGCTGTAGAAGTAACAGCTTGATGTGGAGAAAGGAATCCAAAAAATTAATAGCGCTCAAAGCTGACTGTATTCTCTCACCTCTATCATCCTTCTTCGTTTCCAGATCCGGTCATTCGATCAGTGTGGAATCCCCCCAATCTGATGACTACTGTTTCGCAGTGTATGGCGGTTGCAACCTCCACTGCTTAAAAATACAACGGTTAATCCAGTCAGGTGCTAACTGTGGTGCTTTCCGCAGCAATCATGACGAATGCCACAAAAGGGTCGTATAGAACTCCGATGAGTTGACTATATCTTGTATTTGAATCTCAAGAAACGGCGAAATGTTTAATTGGGAAAGGGCAGGGATCGCGCTACGAAATACGCCTTTGTCTGTATACCACCTGGGCCCGGTTCCTAGAAAATTCTTAAAGTAAGCACAAAGTCATACTTCACTTTTACTTACGTAAGAATCTTATAAAAATACCGTCCCTAGAAAATTCTCAAGACCATTCTTACGTAAGCACAAGTCAAGTACAAGTCTAAGCACACTGTGACTGGTAAAGCTTACCATACACTGAGACTACGATGCTCTTTAACGTCATAAAATAACTTTGGTATGCGAATTACGTCATAAATTTGTCGTCTGCTTCATTGTGGTTGATTTTGATTGACATGTCCCCTGTATAGGCCTACATAATTATAAAATGTGCCAAAATATATTTTAAAAAAACGCAGACACATAGGCCTACAAACTAACTGAATAATTGTGAGAGCGCCTAATCAGCCTGTGTGTTTGTAGCCTATTGTTTACTAATTGACAAATACATAAATTGGTTTCAGGGTAGGCCTATAAGGCCCCAGATGCAAAATTTTCTATAGCATTCTTAATTTCTTTTTGAGAAGAATTTTCCCTGTCTTGTAATTGTCTCTTTGGTATCAAAAGATGTCGGAAATGCCGTCGAATAACTCTACGGTCAGTCATCTTTTTGAAGCAGAAACATACTTAAGGTTGGTAAGCAAGCCCTATACCTTGCTTGGGACTTGTGCTTAGACTGGCTATGTTTAAGAACGAAGTTGTGCTTAATTTTTTTTTTTGGAACGCATAATAACGTTCTTGTGCTTACAATGAAGTCTACTTAAAATCGAAGCACAAGGCCGTTCTTAAGAATTTTCTCGGAACACAAAATAAGGTAAGTTTACTTAAATGCAAAGTCGACTAAAATCTAAGCATAAAAACGTGCTTAAGAATTTTCTAGGAATCGGGCCCTGGTCTTTTTTACATCGCGTATAGCGTCATCGTCGGGATACTTATCCTTATTGTAGTTTATCTCGCGTATTTCTTCACGGACTCATTTTGTGGCGGCCGTCATTATCCTATTTTTCTCAGTTACTAAATCACCCGACCGTTCAGAATACCACTGCTCATTAACAATGTAAGATGACATATTTCTAAAACACGCGGCTTTCTTCCTTGATCCATCAATGTTCGCAACAAAAAAAAATATATGTTCTCCATACTTTTCCTTCAAAATGTATTTGAGCCATTTCTTACCGTAAAAATTTGTGGTGGCGGCTAGGTCGCACATCTTTTTATCTGCTGAGAATATCTCCGCATCTCCATCCTTGTCCAACCATTGACACATCATAGCGAAATACCCATTTCTAGTTCCATCAGTCGGGCAATTGGGTGAGGTGTGTGTAAGCTCACGTCGAGGTCTGGTAAAATTTCTATAGCAAGAGTTTCTGATATCGGGAGTCCACGGCCACTAACTCAAAACAATCACATAACCCGGTTATTATAAGCGCGCCTTCACCTGTTAGGACCATGCATGGTCAGAGTTACATACTTCTAAAAGTTTTGCTCTTGCTCCATCAGTTGTTCGGATCTGAAATACCGATTTTCCTTCCGGATGCTTAGGATCATCTAAGGACTTATCACAGCAAAAAAAAAACAGTTCGTTTATTTCCAGACAAAGCGCCCATACATTCGTCTGCGTGGGGGAGCGGAAAGATGTGCTTGGTTGTAACCGCATTTACTTTAGGGTAACCTATACACCATCGAATCGTTCCATCTTTTTTCGGATTAAAACTGGAGAAGCCCAATCGGAGTTAGCCGGTTGAATGACTTTCGCATCTAGCATTTTTGTCAAAATATTCGGGTATTTTGTCAAATTTTATAGAACCCCATTGCTCAAAATCTGGTGGTAATGGATCAACAATATCATTTTCCCCAAACTCCAAGGCCTTAGCTATAGACTCGTTCGTTTCTAGTACTACCCTGTCGTCGGACGGATTGATCAAACAAACGCTTGGGAATTCTGTTTCAATATGCGAGTGTATTGAACGAGCAATTAGTAACTTCGGATGTTTAAACGGCCCGCCATATATCTCGCTAAACTTTTACTTATATTACACCGAACACGAGCTACGGACATCGATGGAACTCCTATTGTCTTAGTCACTGATCAATCAGCACGTTTGAATTGTTCGTCGAAGCTACCACAGAACAAGTTAAAACATCGTCACCAATTTCCATTCGATCATTTAACATGACAATGGTAAGTCCTAACAGCATATCGTCCTCGATAGGGGCAACATATAAATGACCCAATCACACTCGAAAAGAACCTAAATTTATGTTAGCCGTCCCGACAATGAAACCGGGGAAGTTTTACTGACGACCTGCAGTATGTAACTGTACATCTCATTTTTTCGGTGGCTTATCTTTTAATTCCTCATACCGGCGATCTGAGAGAATCGTCACTTGACTACCCGTATCAAGAATATTGTTGACATTTTGTTGACCTTGTACCTTTAAATTACGTTTATACATAGAACCTGCAAATCTCGAAACCAGAATAATTTTGGAGAAAATTTTTTCTCTGGCGACACTGGGTAGCTATTTTCCCGGAACGGACGAATCACACAACTGTCACGTGACATGTATTTATTTTTCGTGTCTGGATGATGACCGAATCATTTAAAAAAATACAAACTTAAAAAAAAACACTCTAGTTTTCGAGAAATCGACCCAAAAAAGATTGACCAATAAGAGGTCAGAATGGGCGGGGCTTCGGTCTGAACAAATTTGGATAAAATGGACGGTATATGGCCCCAGAGGACTCCGGCCCCGCGGCGGACTCTGGGAACGAGATTGAGAATCTGCGTGTACCCTACGAATAGACGCCGACAATTCGCACGTTTCCTCGACTGTCGCGGAATCGATTCTTGTACAGACACCAGTTAAACCGGTATCCTGGAACTTTTGATCACCCCCTGGGTGGTGGATATACGCAAGGGAACCGTCCAATCTGGTCAACAATTTGTACTATTTTACAATATTTCAATTAAAAAATGATTCAAATTTCATCTTAACACACCTAATTTTAAAAATTGGAAAAATTCAACTACATGCCGTAACATGGTTTGAAAAGCCTTACGTAAGCACTTTCAAATGCAACTTGGATTTAAACATATTTTCGAACACTCTGGACAAGTAAGATAGGTAATGGATAATTTACACCACAGGTAGGACACTTAAACATCTTGTAGTTAGAATAAGGCTAATTTTTTTTCTGGACCTGTCAAGAGCCAGCAAGAGTGTCCCTTTAAAGGTGTACTGCACTGCACAGCGCGAACAATCCATCACTTCCATGTGAACATATATTGTCTTCGCCCCACTGCACTGCACAGCGCGAACAATCCATCACTACCATGTGAACATATATTGTCTTCGCCCCTGTCCGTCCGTCCACAATTATTTGTGGACCTCTACAGGTCACAATTCAGATTTTGACGAAACTTGAAATACAGGTATATCCTCAAAAGATCTCAGCTGCTTTCGATATTGTCATGTATCGGATCGTAACTTCATGGATTATGACCCCTGATTCTACGACAAATCACGTTATAGAGTTCAAATGTCATGAAAATCGGACCAAAACTAACGGACAAAATGGCCGCCGTTGGTACGCAAATGGTGTAAAGATATGGCATATCAAGTACGGTCGTGGACCCTGTAGAAGTCACAATTGTAATCCGATTTAATGAAACTTGAAATGAAGAGACGGAAAGTTATGGAAAAAATGGAAAACACGTAGTAACAAGCGATAACAGATACACGGCCGAATTTCTTCTCACTGATAATCAATTAAAAGACCAAAAGTTGTTATGTGAGGCTGAGAGGATGTCTGACAATTCATAAAAGAATTGGCTGTCTTTCAGTAAGAGAAAACGAAACAAACAGAAGACAAAGGACCCATCTGTACTATGCTAGGTAAGGGATAGGTCCAATGTTAGGTTAAAGGTTGGATTTACAACAGGGCCCAAACTGTGTAATATATGACTGACGCATGTATAAAAAGGTGCAATCATAATTAGAAATGCTAAATGCAAATTCGTTACATGAAATCAACAAAACACTAGAATTACTAGTATTGTTATCCCAGCATATGGAAAGTGCCACCTTTCACATCACGTGTTCAGGGGCACTTTATTGACAATATAATAATGAAAGAAAAACAACAAACCAAAACTGGAAAAAAAGCCTGAAGATCATAGACATGTTTGGTAACTGTTGTATACACAGTTAAAAGATTATTTAAATAAATGTGTTTTTAATTTTTTTGTTTTTTTAAAAGCATATAGATGTGCAGCAACTTCTCCTAAATGGAAGACTATTACAAAGGGGGGTCTTGAAAACTAAAAGAGTGCTGACTAGTTGGACAGGTTTGTGCATTACAAGTTGTGTTTATCTGATGTATGGGGGTTCAGCGTCCTACTTGTTGGCACTGACCGGGTAATGAAAACGGGCTTACGCCATACAATGTGGTATGAAGGACATTTTGTATGGACAGCGGCGCTACGGACTACTCTTATATCGAATTCCATCTACAAAGAGTTCTTTAACGTGCATACACTGAAAAATCCCGGGCCTTTCTAATGAGAATACAAATCACGATTCTATAGAATACAAATACTGAAAAACGTTTGGACTAGACTTTATACTGAGCGACATTTCGGCTAGACTTTACTGATCGACGTTTCAACTAGACTTCTTTAATCGAAACGTCGCTCTGTAATAAACAGTAATTGTATTCCATACAATTGTGACCCGTATACTCCAGTTCAATTACTAAATGCCACTGAAACAATTTATAATGAGAAGCGGTAGAATGAGGCACCCATGTGACTAAATTAAAGCGTCAACTTACCAGTCGTTCGCATGCACTCCTGTCCGATGCTCTTATGTGTTTATGTATTAAGAGCTCTAGGGCTATTGTGCTATAGATGTTTTGCTTTACAAATCCATAAAATAATCTTCATGTATGGCCAAAGGGCACTCAATACACTTCTTTAGAAATATACAGTGCTAAATGTGAACTTCATTGATATCATACCAATGATAGATTATATTTAGCACTGTATATTTCTAAAGGTATGATATCCGCGTTATAACATTTCCTGCCAAATTTAAACAGTGATCGCATTTCTAACAGTTTGCAGATGTAGAGTGAAACAAAATTATCTTCAAAATGATCACATTTCCACAGAAATTAAGACATTTGACCCCGCCAACTCAACTTTTGTTCACAACCCACAATCGAAATCTACGCGATGAACTGCTCTAGAAATGGGGGTTTGGATGGCCTAATGGCTGGCCGGTCACCTCTGGCTTGCGGCTGTGGTTTCGAGCCCTGGTGTGAGCGTATGTGGCATGGATAGGGGCGTCTTCTCAACCTCGTGGATTTCCTCCGGGCACTTCGGTTTCTTTCCAAGGCTAAAGACCCCTACGCGCAAGCGAATTATTGAAATATGTTAGTCCTGAAACGACCTAGTTGTGTTGAGTGGACGTTAAACCCCATCTCTCTCTCTCTCTCTCTAGATAATCTTGGTATTGCGCATGACCTCCCCCCCCCCCTTTGAGTAATCGGTCTATATATTATAACCTATTATTCCAGTGCAACTATTAAAAGTGCTTTGTAACAGATTGCAAAGTAAGTCAGAAACTGGTAAATGGAGATCTCGGACTTGCTCCAACTGTTGGCCGATTAAGTTTCTTGGGATTGTTCGGTGTAGTTTCTTCTCGTCAGTGGTGTATGATGGAGGGGCTTATCGCGTGGGTAGGATTAATGTCGAGGTCGCGTGTACACGTTTGCGTGCGCAGAAGTATCCTTGATAAGTTGGATGTCGCTGCCTAAACAACATTCTCCTCATTAACTTGATCTGGCTGTGGGGTCGGTGTAATTAGAGTATGAATATGAATCCTAAAGATATTTCGACTTTTTCAAAAACCTTGGTAACGTGATATTATAGACCGCCAGACTTTAAATTTTTTTTTGCTAACGACCGTAATATTTAGACATGATGTCTGTCACAAAATTGGACCTTTGGTTCTTTTGGGCGGATTGACGGTCATGTACTTATATAGTTGCCATTAACAAAAACACAATATGATTTAAATATCTTTATATAACTACAACATACAACATATAATACATTTATAACATATATATATAATTATGTAATTATTCTCTAATATCACTGCCACTGGTTCAAAATACCATGCACTAATCACATTTTAATGTTGATGAGATGACGATGAGTTGGTGATACACGCGCATACAGCAATCACTAATTATATGGCTCTCTGCGGCACATGTCAGACGATGATTAAGATGAAAAGGTGGATGAGTTATTCATGTAGATCGTTTCATTATTTTTAACACCATGAAATAACTGGAACAGTAACGATCACAACAACAATATCGATAACACTAACCGTAGCACACTAACATGATCAGAAACAGAATCAGGACATAATCATGTCGTAATCAAAATCAAAATCAGAATCAGGTCACAAGCATATGTACTAATTATTACTCATAAATCACACAGATTACCATTATAAGGACACACAGTCAAAACCAACCACACATAGAGTCTAACACCCATTTAGTTGAAATATATATGAATGATATGCATGATCAATGGTTACTACATGTGATTCTCCCAAAATCCATTATTAGAGTGACTATATAAATTCATATCTACCACCACGTAAACTACATTTGAACTCACAACCAATCAAACCACAACAACAAAACAGGAATTCTGACTTTGGATATGGTCTGTCTTCGTGATGATCACATCGCTTGATTGGGGGTGGGGCGGATATCCATAGGTTAGTCTATCCATTTTACAAAATAAAGAGTACAACAGCGACACGGGAGGTCGGACATCTCTGAATATTTACAGGGTTTGCCGCTTATGACAACGATGCTTTATGGGGAATTTGTAAAGAATGCGTTACAAACGGTGGTCTGTATCGCGTTCACAAGGTTTCGGCACGCGGTCGATAAGGAATGGAAAGTTACGGAACGATGAATATTGATAGGGTTTTTTCGCTCATGACCACACTGATCCAAGGTAATTTTTTTAAAAGAATCGGTATGCTGAGTATTGATAGGGTTTGTGAAGTAATGAAAATTTGGAAACTTATTTTTAAAACGTTTTTATTAACAATAAACCAATAACAATAACCAAAGAGGAAAATGTTTTTATTAACAATATACCAGTATCAATAACAATAATCAAAGAGGAAACAACAAACATTGAATGAATATTAAAAAGACAATAACATTCTTACTGGCTTGACAGCTCCAGAAAAATAAATAATATTCGCAGTACTGGAGGTTTAAGTTTCCGACTTGATGATTTAAATATCCATTGTATCCTGTGTTATGTATCATATGAATCGTTTGACCTACTCATAATATGTGTTATGTATCATATTTTAATAAAGAATATTATTAAAAGGTACAATTTTAATACCATTTACTATATTATTTTTATTCCATTTGATATGATTTATAGTAAGGTAAGATAAAAATTGTAGATTGACCTATATTATTATTTTCTTCCATTTAATTTAACCTAGAATTGACACAAGAAGTTAGCGCGAGTAGTGAAAATCCCTTAGATTTATAAAGACGAATTTTATGTTGTTCTAATTACACACATTACTTTAGGGTCATACATATTATATTAATATTACTCTTATTTTGTATATATTTTAGAATAGTTTGTATATATTTGGTACCTTGTTGAGTAATAGTTTAAGACCTAGAATGTAACAATCTGTTTTACAGAGTTAAGGCATCCGTCTTTTATCTTTGTCCAAGATGACTGAGAGTTGAAAGGTCAGACCGCTATATTTCTATGGGTGACGTCCCATCCTAATGTTCACCAACAAATTAAGATGGCGTCGATAACGCCCATAAGATTACTTCTGTGCCCATTTACGCTAAATATGGAATATTTTTTTATCCAGATATACTTCAAACACCTTTATTTAATTTTCTTATACTTCAAAAAAAAAAAAAGGTTTTAGAATTTAATTTGTCGGGAGGAAAAAGGTTAATACTTCTAAGTCATTAAGCCTCGTCGATGTCATGCTTATCAGTTTTACTAGCTGCCAAGCGAATATTCACTGCGGATCAGTGTGACAATATAATGGTAATCTGACCAACTTCATATAAACTATCAACTATGTGCTGTTTATAGCCAACGGGGATCACGGTGGCTAAGTGGATAATGCGCTGGTTCGCTAGCCTGGAGGTCGAGTGTTCGATCCCTGCATTGGCCGAGCAAGTTCATCTCGATTTTCCGACGTGATTTCCCCTTGTAAGTGATGCAGAAGGAGGGCCTGACAAGGACAGCTGCCTAGTCGTTCGGATGGGACGAAAAACTGAGATCCCGTGCACACATTGGAGTGTACGTAAAAGATCCCTTGGCAGTTGGAATTCGATATAAGAGTAGGCCGTAGCGCCACTGCCCGGGCAAAATTTCCCTCAAAGTACACTGTATGGCGTATGCCCGTCTTCAATTAGCTCAGGTTAAGTGCATAACAGTACTTGGTTGCTATCGTTTCATGCGCTACATGGGCGGTATTCTAAATTCGGTCACCTATTCGGAGCGCTGACTATTTTGTTTATTTAATGCAATTGTCAACCTTTTATACTAAATAACAGAACAGTGGAACATTTTTATACGGGATTTGAGGTTAAAGTTATGTAGGCTAATTTATGCTATATACATGTACCGCTCAACTATAATGTTAAATTGCGACAATAACCGACATGCATTCTGTTTAGGCCAGTCTTTACTTGAACTACCAGGGTATGCGGCGTCTATTAGTAACCCAAATACCGGGCCGTGATGGTTGTACACGATTCTGAGAGGTACAGGAAAGAATCGCACAATAAGCCTTACGGAATTCCGGTCTTTTAACTCCATAAATGAGCCCGTTAGCTAGAGAATTCATTGCACACAACAACACTAGCCATTCTATCAGCATCCTGTCCTTTGCCACACGAACAGTGCTGGCAAGTACTGCCCCGGTCACCAGGGGAATTAAAAATAATAGAAACACGCCGTATACCAACCCCATTAGCTTTGTTCTGCGTTTCAGACCAAATGAAATGCTGTGCCTACGCGAGGTTACCAACTTGTACAGGATTATTAAAAAAGATACACAACTAATAAATAAAGCCAAAACCAGGATAAAGGCCACCAACTGGAAAGCTGTCTTATGAATCACATTTGCAGTGGTGCAAGGTTTAGAACAATCCCAATCGTTAAACACAATGCACGCGAGAACACTAATAAATATCCACAAAATCCAAGAAAATGCACAAGCCAGGACAGTAGCGGGTGTTTTATGTGCGGTTTTGTATTTTAATGGAGCGCTTATAGCAAATAATCTATCTATGGACACGATTAATATTCCCATTAGACCACTTCCAAAGACAAGCACCCAATTAAAATGCTTCAGGCTACAGCTATATTTACTTTCTGTCAAATTGGGAAAGATCATGCTGACTGTGTTAACGGGAATTAATATCAACCCCACGAGGAGATCGGAGACCGCTAGATTCGCGATTAAGATATTACTGGTTAATATTCGAAGATGGCGGAACTTGATAATACTTACTACAATAAGAAGATTAGAGATTATAATTAATATAGATGCAACACTTGCTACTGTGGCGAAGAGTATAACAGAAGTTCTTGACACCGTAACATTGTTATAGACACAGGTAGAATTTTCCATCACGTGATGGCGCTATTCTTTAGGGGTTAACAGTGTCTAGTTTCTGGTTATTTTCAATTTTCCATCACGTTTTGACGTTATCCTTTACGTTTTTAGCAATAAACAATGTCTAGTTTCTGGTTATTTTCATTTTTCCATCTCGTTATAACGTTGCGTTTTAAGTAATAAACAATGTCTAGTTTCTGGTTATTTTCATTTTTCCATCTCGTTATAACGTTACGTTTTAAGTAATAAACAATGTCTGGTTTCTGGGATTTTTTGTCAATTCACATGTCTGTTAATGTGTACTTCTTCGATTGGTTAACACTGATGTTATAAGATCTTTTAACGTTTTAAGCAATAAACAATGTCTGATTTCTGGTTATTCCCAATTCATTATAATTCACATTTCCAACAATGTTTCCTACATCGATTAGTTAACACGGACGTTATCAAAGCTTCCTTCCGTGATCTTTTGAAGAGGTTTCGAAGACTTGAATGAAATGCGAATTTTAGAAAATATGATTTTTACAACCGGTTTTGGCATCTCATATCCAACTGTTGCTTAATGTCATCCGCTGATTAATGTAGGTTTCAATTTTCATTCCTTTCGCAAGTTTTACTATGCCGAATAATCATTAACCTGAAAGAAAAATATAACAGAGTAAAGTCTCACGAAAAAAATGTACCCAAATGTTTTCAATGTCGAAGGTGATATCGAGTTAAGAGACTTAGCTACTTGAATAGCAATGGCCGCTCATGATATAAATGCTTCACTCCAAATTAAAACACAAATCTGTAAAAAAAAAAAAAAAAACTGTAGCAGGTATCGCATTCATAAGCAATACCCTCAAACACTAAACATCGCCCGATATACCAATCTATATTCGGAGGCGCTTTAATAGAATAAGGCGTGTCGTGGATTCAAAAAGCGTGGTTTCGATACGTTACAAGAATTAGGATCGCCTGTCCCACTTCTGGTTGGCTTTCTTCAGTACCTCTAATGACTTTTGTGGCAATTATATAGAGAATCTCAAACGACTCTATATTTTGATATTATGAAATTTATCACACAAGCGATATCTACTGTAGAAATTATATTGGGTGTTAAAACATTATTATCCCAGCTCCTACTTGTTACTACGTAAAGTCGTGTCGGGATTATAATGTGTTCGTTTTTCGGAAAAGGGAGCGTCACTTTCGAACGGACGGTTGTGTTTAAAGGAGCTAGAAATTGACACAAATGGGCCGCAACTCATATACTAATTTAATTTGAATGTATATGAACTGATTTGCGTTTGGTTTACTGTAACTTCTAATCAGGTATGTATGGTGAAATATGCCAGAAGTCTTAATCGAATGGCAATGTCTAGCATCTGGTTATTCCAGTCTACACCGGTAGTAATATGTATTGTTCATGCTCTCCAGATAAGAATACGACGTCACCATTTCACATGGCTTGTAGACTATGTCTAGCCTCGTTCTTCGAGCTCCTTGTTACAAATGCCGTTGAAACGCATCGTGAACCAATGGTAAACTGATTATTTTGTCTTACATATTGGATATCGGAAAGCCCATCTTTTCTCGGTAAGATCACAACATCAATGTTGATTTAAACTGACAAATACTTCGTGTTTTGGGGGTAGGGATGGCCTAGTGGTCCAGACTGCCGCGCTTCGACTTCTAGCTTGCCGGCCATCTCTGGCTTGCGGCTGTGGTTTCGAGCCCTGGTGTGAGCGTATGTGGCATAGAGATAGGGGCGCCTTCTCAGCCTCGTGGGTGTCCTCCGGGCACTCCGGTTTTCCCCCACTGCTAAAGACCCCTACGCACAAGCGAATTTTTGAAATAAAAAATTAAACCATATTTTAGTCCCGAAATGATCTAGTTGTGTTGAGTGGACGTTTAATCCCATTTATCGCTCTCTCACTTAGTCTTTTAAATGTCGAAGACTTTGGGTGATATCGAGTTAGAGACTTAGCTATTTTAAAATCGATGGCCGCTCATGATATAAATGCTTCACTCCAAATTAAACCACAAATCTTTAAAAAAAAAATGTAGCAGCTATCATAAGCAATACCCTCAACCCCTAAACATCGTCCGATCCAGTAGACATGGTACAAGGGTTAATCAGCGAAATGGATGCATGAGATGTGATGTTGACGTTTGGGAAAGTAGACGAGGGGAAATGTGTAGGTAGTGATAGTTAGATGTATTATGAATGGTTAGAGTGGCTGTGGTGTTACGGTGAAAAACTATGCCGCCACCGTAACACCACAGCTTTATAATTTGTTAGACAGGAGTGATGTAATAAATCCGACAATAATAAATAACATATTTCTGATTTTATTGTCGTCTTTTCCCACTTGCACTGGTTGTACGCCATTTTGAAACTAGGTGACAAAGACAGCTCGGGCGGCGATTGTTCGACTCCGGGCTGCTCTGTCAGTCGTGTTATGTCACTCGATATTCACGCGGTACTTCACGGAATTCCGTGATAAAAAACATCAAACCACCGCGTAGCGTGTACTGTATGTTTTATCCTTGACCTATTACTCACTGATAAGCTTCCGCTGCAAAAGGAGTTCTTGCCTTTTCATTATAAGTATAATGACTTCGTCACGTGCGACAGGTTAGTTTGCTTCTAAAAACACTGTTTACCGTTCGAAAAAATGCAAAAGTAATTTTCTAGATACTTTCTCTCGGTGTAAGGATATTATCGCTATGAATATACGTTCATACACTGTTGAGAAAATAATCCCGTTGGTTTGCTTAGCAACAATTTGAGCATCAATCAACACTGTACTAAAAAAAACGTGCGTAATAAATCTGAACGGTCTTCAAACATTCGGTTTATAATTAGCGATACACAGGTACAGTGGCAAGTGTTATGCTAAACAGACCTAATACCTCAAAAGTACCTACGCGCGAAATCCCCGATTTTGGTACATGTTAAACAATAAAAATAGTGCCCGTGCGCGTGCCAGTAATAGAAAAACTAAGAGTTCGCGCATAAAAAATGCACGAACGCACCAGGCGCGATGTCATCTAGCCGGATAAAATTTCGGGAAAATTAGACCGTTTTATTAACGGCGGCCCAGAAGGTTTAAGCGACATCCAATCAGGACTAGGTTACCTGACGTTGTCTCGGTTTTCTATTCTCACGATTTCTGGTTCCGCATTTGGGCATATTTTAGAGGTGTAAATTCTCTCTTCGGATATAACAGACTTCGGATGATTCTTCAATTCTTTAATATACCGGAACATAAATATAGATAATATGTTGTGATACAGTACTGACAGGCCAGTTACTGCACTTAGTAAGGGATCCTAACGGGGACGTCTCACTTTCCCCACATCTATTGTTTAGAGTTCAAGGTCCACTAGGCCATGACTGATTAAACAACAAAGGGGGTTTAAGGGGATTTAAAGTATAGTCTGTAATAAGTTTGTGACACGTCAACATAGTAAATAAATACCTTTGTATAGTATAAATATTTATAAAGTTTGATATATAATAAGTACAGATATATAATAAGTACAGATATATAATAAGTACAGATATATAATAAGTACAGATATATAATAAGTACAGATATATAGTGAACATATACATATATTAACTAAATAAAAATAAATATATAAATTATATATGCATATATTAACTTAAATCGATTTAAAGTATAGTCTGTAATCAAGTTTGTGACACTTTAACATAGTAAATAAATAACTTTTTATAGTATAAATATTTATAAAGTTTGATATATAATAAGTACAGATATATAATAAGTACAGATATATAATAAGTACAGATATATAGTGAACATATACATATATTAACTAAATAAAAATAGATATATAAATTATATATGCATATATTAACTTAAATCGATTTAAAGTATAGTCTGTAATCAAGTTTGTGACACTTTAACATAGTAAATAAATAACTTTTTATAGTATAAATATTTATAAAGTTTGATATATAATAAGTACAAATATATAATGAACAGACACATATATTAACTAAAAAAAATAGATATATAAATTATATATGCATATATTAACTTAAGGGGATTTAAAGTATAGTCTGTAATCAAGTTTGTGACACTTCAACATAGAAAATAAATACCTTTTCATAGTATAAATATTTATAAAGTTTGATATATAATAAGTACAGATATATAATGAACAGATACATATATTAACTAAATAAAAATAGATATATAAATTGTATAGCTCTGAAGTCAGCTCTGACTCTGGCCTTCATCTTCTCTACAACCTCCAGGACTGCTATCGTGTCCTCCTGAAGTGTGATAATGTTGAGGAAGAGGAGATGCTAGAATACCATAGCGAATGGTAGCCCTAGCTGTACAGTACTTTTTGCAACATTCCCAGTATATGATAGTATTACGTCTAGACTTAACTCTGAATTAAAAACCATCCAACGCTAAATTTCTGACCACTTTTAGTATTAGCAATTTATTTAAAGTTAACCAGAGCGTTCGCCATTTTGGAATAACCATTTGTAATTCAGAGGAGCTATTTATATCAACTGATAAGCTGTGATTAAATATCAGTAGTTTAATTGGTTTTATTACAAATTAATTATGACATCAAAACAGCTCACAATGTAAATTTATCAGTAAACAGATTTCACTTATTTCCCCTATCTACTGATGGTGGGAAGTGTTCACCATTATCAATAATTAAAGTGAGAAGTTTACACCAGTTATACTATAATTAATTAAAACAGACTATAGCCCTACACCCACGGTCTACTAACCTCTTATTCCTTTATCAAAACATTCAAATGTGGGGAAAGTGAGACTAAACCATCCTAACTAGTGACTGCGTTAGTAAGGAAAATCAGATAATAGGATAAAATGTTGTAAATCAACAAATGCAATAGATGGGATTAATGTCGTTACCCAATGACGGCTTGAAAGGGTTGACAGGTTAACGACTTGCAAGTCAGTTAATCTTAAATGGTTAATTTAAGAAAAATTAATTATATTGACGATCGGTAGATTATCACACCATTGTAATATTGCTTAATAGGTCTCACTTATCCATGATCATCGAGTTTATTCCCATAACGCCGACTCACCGAGTTTTAGAGGGGAAATTTTGGTCGGTGTCAAGGGGTCTACTGGCCAAGAACAATAGACCCAAGCTGGGGGATAAAACTAATTAAGCCGATACTTTTGGGAGCATTTATTTTTCTTTAAAAAATGTATAACAACCTTTAACTTTTAACACATAACACTAAAATAATTTTAACTTTTGGTCCGCATAAAATGTCCAACATAGTCCAAAAATTCTAACAAATTCAAGTCGAGCTTTGTTTACATCACGTGAATTCTCGCTCATCTTTCCACCGACCGTGGTGTTAGAATTATCCCAGTTTCTGTTCAACTTCTTCACATCTTGCCGAAATGTTTATACCGATCCTTTGATTTTCCAAGGGAATCAGTGCTTTTCACATTGAAATGAATTTTAATAAAACAGAAATCTAAATAATGCCAACTATATCGAGAGTGCTGGACTGGTTATCATTCAGCGTCGTAATTGCCATGACGGTCCGTCCGTGATTCGGATATAAATATTTGACTAAATCAATGGACACCCTTTGACATAGTACTTATATTTTATATTTTAATTTAGTATCCTTGTATTATATAATCCATTTTCAAGAAGGTATACGCTCCAATGGCAATGAGAAAGAACAAGTTTGCAAGGGTAAACCGCACGTAGCTATAAAAATATGCACGGCCGAAATAACACAAACTTTTTTATTACCGCCACCGGTAATGTTTTTTGTGCCTCCTTCATATGAAAACATTTTTGATTTAAAAAAACAAATATTATAATCAATATTTTTAAAAATTAAAATTATAATAAACAACAACTTTAGCAAGTTTTCGTGGCTATATATCTGTGTTTTAACCAGCTCATTAAAATTTGTTTGTAAATTCAGTAGGCCTACTGAGTACTGTAGGCCTATATCAGTGCTTAAAATTAAATAATATTACGTCTATTGATTCCAAAGAGTCGAGTGAATACTCCAGGGGTATTTCCAACTTTTTATGCATGTTTATTTACATTTAAAAAGTGATAAACTGAAAGTATTGGCATTTTATAAAATATCGCGATATAGTGATAATATCGTGATATTTTTGAAAATATCGCGATATCTGTTTCCAGGGATATCGCCCAGCTCTACAAGTTGTATATCGGAATAGGCTGGTGGGTGGTTGTGATCGACGTCTATTCTGCAAACTACTAGTATATCGTTAATGGATGCTGTAGCCCTACATCCCTTGCTCTTTTCGCAGCACTGCCATGCCACTAAGTCGTTATTCTTTCTCTTATTCAGTCTAAACTTAAAACAAGCAACACATAGGTAATTGCCACCTCTAGCTGTAGGAAGAAACTTAGATTGAAACTGTGCATTAGCCATCGTAGAAAGAAATGTATATGAAATATGTTGGGATTACTTACGTATTTTTACTTATTTTGAGAAATAATCACAATGAATTGAATTTCGATCACTTGCCAGCTTCTTGTTGAACTGTCGTATATTATTTTATTAATTAATGAGTGAGTTGAATTGAAGCGAACTATTAAAGTAAACTATAGATTAAGAAAACTATAGTTAGCGAGTTGAATTTAAGTGAACTATATTATTAATGACTGGTCCCTACCTCATTAACGCCTTTAATCCGTTCTTAACCCATCAAAGAGTGCCGCGGTCGACTTTCCAAACTCTGGTGAGTCGGCGTTATGGGAAGACACCGATCATCGAGGGTGTGTGATAAACTACCCTTCGCCAGTCCATAAACTTGAAAACTTGCGAGGCGACGCCCATCAGTATCCATGTGAACATCTATTGGACTGTATTAAATTACATTCAATTGTTCTTCTGGCTTCCCGTAAAAGTATTGTTATATTTGATATAATTACATTTGGTCTATGTATCTGATTGAGAAGAATTTGTTTTACAAGGCATGATTATATTTCTGAAATGGAAATTGATTATAAAACCTTGCATTGGAGATGGTGTTGAAACGATGACACAGGACATTTGATCCCCTAAATGTAAGGTGAAGAGAACATCAAGGAAAATAAAATGAATCCGTATTGTAGTAGTTAGTATTAAAATAGTTTATAACGGAAGTCAAAAGAGAGTAGGAAATTAGATATATGATATTATATACCTGTTAAATAATTGAAGCCTATAATATTGTTGAGAAAAACAAAGAGTTTATGAAAGGACAGGAAACTCGAGTCATGACGATGTCATTAAAAACTAACAGCTTTAAAAATTATAGGAGATTAGATAAAGAGCTGTCAGTTTTCGCTATATTAGAAAAAAAATAGATAGTGCAAACAAAAAATCCAGAAAAATTTAGTCAAATTGCTTAACTCTGAACCGTCATTACAAAATAAATTTGGTATGATTACAACTTCTCGATTGTTCGTTTTTACGTTAACTTACCAATCACAAACTGTATTCAAATCCACTAAATAAAAAAAACCCAAGTACGAACAATCCAAACCGTAAGACGGATTTCAAAGTCCTAAAAAACGTTATATAGGCAAAATATTATATTCAAGCCAAATAGTGTAATCAGCAAATGGACTGCTCCCCGTGTACCACGACAACAAGTGGTAACAGGTGTCCGAAAGAGTAAGCTTACCCTGCCTGGCTAGCCATAGCTGCATCCAAACTATTAGGCGAAATCTGGGTAAAATAGCGTGATTGGCCAATGAAATATCGGTATGCAAAATGCACATGATTAACAGTGTTAACGATGTAGTCGACAGACATTATCCGGGGGATAGTATATGTGCCCATTAAATATATTCAGAATAATAGCTGAGAGAGACATGTTGTATTTACCAACTAAGTCAATATGTCGACCATAAAACTTTTTAAATGTTTTAATAAGTTTAGTTCGCAAGTATCCCTGTAGTTGAAGCTTAGATGACAAATGCATCGATCTACTTTAAAAATTGGGTGTTAAAACATTATTATCCCAGATCCTACTTGTTACTACGTAGAGTCGTGTCGGGATTATAATGTGTTCGTTTTCGGAAAAGGGAGCGCCACTTTCGAACGAACGGTTGTGTTTAAAGGAGCTAGAAATTGACACAGAAGGGCCGCAACTCATATAATAATTTAATTTGAATGTATATAAACTGATTTGCGTTTGTTTTACTGTAACTTCTAATCAGGTATGTATGGTGAAATATGCCAGAAGTCTTGATCGAATGGCAATGTCTAGCATCTGGTTATTCCAGTCTACACCGGTAGTAATGTGTATTGTTCATGCTCTCCAGATAAGAATACGACGTCACCATTTCACATGGCTTGTAGACTATGTCTAGCCTCGTTCTTCGAGCTCCTTGTTACAAATGCTATTGAAACGCATCGTGTACCAATGGTAAAGTAATTATTTTGTATTACATATTGGATATCGGAAGCCCATCTTTTCCCGGTAAGATCACAACATCAATGTTGATTTAAACTGACAAATACTTCGTGTTTTGGGGGTTGGGATGGCCCAGAGTGCCGCGCTTCGACCTCTAGCTTGCCGGCCACCTCTGGCTTGCGGCTGTGGTTTCGAGCCCCGGTGTGATAGTATGTGGCATAGAGATAGGGGCGCCTTCTCAGCCTCATGGGTTTCCTCCGGGCACTCCGTTTTCCTCCCACTGCTAAAGACCCCTACGCACAAGCGAATTATTGAAATAAAAAATTAAACCATATATTAGTCCCGAAATGATCTAGTTGTGTTGAGTGGACGTTAAACCCAATTTTTCTCTCTCTCTCACTTGGTCTTTTAAATGTCGAAGACTTTGGGTGATATCGAGTTAGAGACTTAGCTATCTTAAAATCGATGGCCACTCATAATATAAATGCTTCACTCCAAATTAAAACAAAAATCTGTAAAAAAA
Source organism: Patella pellucida (assembly GCA_917208275.1). Lineage (NCBI taxonomy): Eukaryota > Metazoa > Mollusca > Gastropoda > Patellidae > Patella > Patella pellucida. The sequence goes on from OU795038.1 coordinate 66,775,301, forward strand.
AAATGTAGCAGCTATCGCATAAGCAATACCCTCAACCCCTAAACATCGTCCGATCTAGCCTGATAAAATTTCGGGTAAATTAGACCGTTTTATTAACGGCGGCCTAAAAGGTTTAAGCGACATCCAATCAGGGCTAGGTTACCTTACGTTGTCTCGGTTTCCTATACTCACGATTTCTGGTTCCGCATTGGGCATATTTTAGAGGCGTAAATTCTCTCTTCGGATATAACAGACTTCGGATGATTCTTCAATTCTTTAATATACCGGAACATAAATATAAATATTATATTGTGATACAGTACTGACAGGCCAGTTACTGCACTTAGTAAGGGATCCTAACTAGTGACTGCGTTAGTAAGGAAAATCAGATAATAGGATAAAAGTAAATGTTGTAATTAAAACTGGCATGTTGATAGATGAACAATGCATAAAAGATTAAAGAATAAATAAATCAACAAATGCAATAGATGGGATTAATGTCGTTACCCAATGACGGCTTGAAAGGGTTGACAGGTTAACGACTTGCAAGCCAGTTAATCTTAAATGATTAATTTAAGAAAAATTAATTATATTGACGATTGGTAGATTATCACACCATTATAATATCGCTTAATAGGTCTCACGTATCCATGATCATCGAGGGTGTGTGATAAACTACCCTTCGCCAGTCCATAAACTTGAAAACTTGCGAGGCGACGCCCATCAGTATCCATGTGAACATCTATTGGACTGTATTAAATTACATCCAATTGTTCTTCTGGCTTCCCGTGAAAGTATTGTTATATTTGATATAATTACATTTGGTCTATGTATCTAATTGAGAAGAAATTGTTTTACAAGATATGATTATAAAACCTTGCATTGGAGATTGTTTAGTTGAAACGATGACGCAGGACATTTGATCCCCTAAATGTAAGGTGAAGAGAACATCAAGGAAAATAAAATGAATCCGTATTGTAGTAGTTATTTTTAAATTAGTTTTAACGGAAACGAAAAAGACAGCAGGAAATTAGATATATGATATTATATACATGTTAAATAATTGAAAGGACAGGGAACTCGAGTCATGACGATGCCATTAAAAACTTAACAGCTTTAAATAAGTATGGGAGATTAGATAAAGAGCTGTCAGTTTTCGCTATACTAGATAAAAAAAAATAGATAGTGCAAACAAAAAAATCCAGAAAAATTTAGTCAAATTGCTTAACTCTGAACCGTCATTACTAAATAACTTTGGTATGATAAACAACTTCTCGATTGTTCATTGTTACGTTAACTTATCCATAACAAACTGTATTCAAATCCACTAAATAAAATAAACCCAAGTACGAACAATCCTAGTTCCTTTAGTAACTGTCTCTGAGCGAACGATGTCTCGCTACACAGTTCCTCACGGACCTTATTATCAACTAGTATGAAAATAAAGCTTTACCCCATCTAGGTTCTAAGGCTATTTTAGATCCTTACCGTCTATTTTGCACCGTGAAACATTTTTGATCACCAAAAGAAATCATTTCCTGACACAACCGAGACAAATTTATAATAATCCAACACTATTTTCGTGTAGAATTAGAAAATAATCCTTACCGAGATGGAGAAAAGCCTTATTTTCATACTAGTTGATAATAAGGCCCGTGAGGAACTGTGTAGCGAGACATCGTTCGCTCAGAGACAGTTCCTAAAGGAACTAGAACAATCCAAACCGTAAGATGGAATTCAAAGTCCTAAAAAACGTTATAGGCAAAATAGTATATTCAAGCAAAATAGTGTAATCAGCAAATGGACTGCTCCCCGTGTACCACGACAAACAGTGGTAACAGAGACATGTTGTATTTACCAACTAAGTCAATATGTCGACCATAAAACTTTTTAAATGTTTTAATAAGTTTAGTTCGCAAGTATCCCTGTAATTGAAGCTTAGATGACAAATGCATCGATCTACTTTAAAAATTGGGTGTTAAAACATTATTATCCCAGATCCTACTTGTTACTACGTAAAGTCGTGTCGGGATTATAATGTGTTCGTTTTCGGAAAAGGGAGCGTCACTTTCGAACGAACGGTTGTGTTTAAAGGAGCTAGAAATTGACACAAAAGGGCCGCAACTCATATAAAAATTTAATTTGAATGTATATAAACTGATTTGCGTTTGTTTTACTGTAACTTCTAATCAGGTATGTATCGTGAAATATGCCAGAAGTCTTGATCGAATGGCAATGTCTAGCATCTGGTTATTCCAGTCTACACCGGTAGTAATGTGTATTGTTCATGCTCTCCAGATAAGAATACGACGTCACCATTTCACATGGCTTGTAGACTATGTCTAGCCTCGTTCTTCGAGCTCCTTGTTACAAATGCTGTTGAAACGCATCGTGTACCAATGGTAAACTGATTTTTTTGTCTTACATATTGGATATCGGAAGCCCATATTTTCCCGGTAAGATCACAACATCAATGTTGATTTAAACTGACAAATACTTCGTGTTTTGGGGGTTGGGATGGTCTAGAGTGCCGCGCTTCGACCTCTAGCTTGCCAGCCACCTCCGGCTTGCGGCTGTGGTGTCGAGCCCTGGTGTGATCGTATGTGGCATAGAGATAGGGGCGCCTTCTCAGCCTCGTGGGTGTTCTCCGGACACTCCGTTTTCCTCCCACTGCTAAAGACCCCTACGCACAAGCGAATTATTGAAATAAAAAATTAAACCATATGTTAGTCCCGAAATGATCTAGTTATGTTGAGTGGACGTTAAACCCCATTTCTCTCTCTCTCACTTAGTCTTTTAAATGTCGAAGACTTTGGGTGATATCGAGTTAGAGACTTAGCTATTTTAAAATAGATGGCCGCTCATGATATAAATGCTTCACCTCCAAATTAAAACACAAATCTGTAAAAAAAAAAATGTAGCAGCTATCGCATAAGCAATACCCTCAACCCCTTAACATCGTCCGATCTAGCCTGATAAAATTTCGGGATAATTAGACCGTTTTATTAACGGCGGCCTAGAAGGTTTAAGCGACATCCAATCAGGACTAGGTTACCTTACGTTGTCTCGGTTTTCTATACTCACGATTTCTGGTTCCGCATTTGGGCATATTTTAGAGGTGTAAATTCTCTCTTCGGATATAACAGACTTCGGATGATTCTTCAATTCTTTAATATACCGGAACATAAATATAAATATTATATTGTGATACAGTACTGACAGGCCAGTTACTGCACTTAGTAAGGGATCCTAACTAGTGACTGCGTTAGTAAGGAAAATCAGATAATAGGATAAAAGTAAATGTTGTAATTAAAACTGGCATGTTGATAGATGAACAATGCATAAAAGATTAAAGAATAAATAAATCAACAAATGCAATAGATGGGATTAATGTCGTTACCCAATGACGGCTTGAAAGGGTTGACAGGTTAACGACTTGCAAGCCAGTTAATCTTAAATGATTAATTTAAGAAAAAATAATTATATTGACGATTGGTAGATTATCACACCATTATAATATTGCTTAATAGGTCTCACGTATCCATGATCATCGAGGGTGTGTGATAAACTACCCTTCGCCAGTCCATAAACTTGAAAACTTGCGAGGCGACGCCCATCAGTATCCATGTGAACATCTATTGGACTGTATTAAATTACATCCAATTGTTCTTCTGGCTTCCCGTGAAAGTATTGTTATATTTGATATAATTACATTTGGTCTATGTATCTAATTGAGAAGAAATTGTTTTACAAGATATGATTATAAAACCTTGCATTGGAGATTGTTTAGTTGAAACGATGACGCAGGACATTTGATCCCCTAAATGTAAGGTGAAGAGAACATCAAGGAAAATAAAATGAATCCGTATTGTAGTAGTTATTTTTAAATTAGTTTTTTAACGGAAACGAAAAAGACAACAGGAAATTAGATATATGATATTATATACATGTTAAATAATTGAAGCCTATAATATTGTTGAGAAAAACAAAGAGTTTATGAAAGGACAGGGAACTCGAGTCATGACGATGTCATTAAAAACTAACAGCTTTAAATAAGTATGGGAGATTAGATAAAGAGCTGTCAGTTTTCGCTATACTAGATGAAAAAAAAAATAGATAGTGTAAACAAAAAATCCAGAAAAATTTAGTCAAATTGCTTAACTCTGAACCGTCATTACTAAATAACTTTGGTATGATAAACAACTTCTCGATTGTTCATTGTTACGTTAACTTATCCATATCAAACTGTATTCAAATCCACTAAATAAAATAAAACCAAGTACGAACAATCCAAACCGTAAGACGGAATTCAAAGTTCTACAAAACGTTATAGGCAAAATAGTATATTCAAGCAAAATAGTGTAATCAACAAATGGACTGCTCCCCGTGTACTACGACAAACAGTGGTAACAGGTGTCCGGAAGAGTAAGCTTACCCTGCCTGGCTAGCCATAGCTGCATCCAAACTATTAGGCGAAATCTGGGTAAAATAGCGTGATTGGCCAATGAAATATCGGTATGCAAAATTCACATGATGAACAGTGTTAACGATGTAGTCGACAGACATTATCCGGGGATAGTATATGTGTCTATTAAATGTATCCAGAATAATAGCTGAGAGAGACATGTTATATTTACCAACTAAGTCAATATGTCGACCATAAAACTTTTTAAATGTTTTAATAAGTTAAGTTCGCAAGTATCCCTGTAGTTGAAGCTTAGATGACAAATGCATCGATCTACTTTAAAAATCAGAATAGCATGAACAAGCTCTTGCGTAACGAATTAGCTGGGACACAAACACCATAAGCTGGTGATATTGGAATGTTACTACAAATAAATGGAATGTTAACAATCGGAAAGTCAAAGTCATCACGTTTATCGTACAATTTAATACTCAGTTTATGGTAATTGTCAAAATCGAGACGCAGATTCAAATAGGAGGCGTAATTGTCACTGTCAGTGGTGTTTTAAATTTCGAGCTCATCAGGATATATGCATTCTACATAATCACTAAATTTGGGATTACTAAGAGATAAAACATCATCGATATATCGATAAGTGAAATTAAAAAGTCTGACTGATCGTTTATTAGTTTTTACGAGCGTCTATATGTATTCGGCTTCAAATATCACAGACTAACAATGGTATCGTTATTGCCTGGATCAGTTAATTAATGTCTAATTAATAAATAAGACAATATTTTAGGACTAAAGAAAGACCTACGATATGCATGTTTAGCCTGTTCTCCAATATTGTTCAAATGGGAAAAAAATAAAGATGGGTAAATATATTAATTAATAAGAATCGGCACCAAAAAAATGACAAAAAGAGTACATAATCTAAATCACATTTTCAAATAAAGAAATACATAGAAAAAATAAATTGTGGTTAAGGCTCAACTGTTCTGCATCGATTGGGCTAATAATAAAGACGGGCATACGCCATACAGTGCGGTGGTACTTTTTACCGCCGACCACCGCCGACCAAATGCTTTTTACCGCCGACTACCGCCGATCAAATGCTTTTTACCGCCGACCGTCCTGTGTTTGCCGCCGACAAAATACTCTTTACCGCCGACAAAATACTTTTTACCGCCGACCGCATTGAAATAACTTTCAACCGTAATAATATAATTACCTCCGACCAGTGCCGGATGTAAGGGGATAAAGTGGGACATAAGGGTAAGAGTATGTTTCAAATTCCTCGGTTTGGACGATGATGGCTGCAGCTAATGTTATAAAAGGACCAATTCATTCTGTATCCCCCCAGTTAATGGTATAAAATCTTATAAAATCTTAGATTTGACATTCAATTCGGAACTATCAAAATCAATTGGTGCTCCGTCTTCAATTCGCTACTGGTTACCAAACCATTTCGTGCTACTTAAACCAATTCTTCCAGCAGAAAATATTAGATTTGACCCTAAGCTATACAGGTCAACAATATCAGCAGACTCCTCCATACCGCCGACCACATGTCTTATCTGACGATAATATTTTTTTAAGAAAGCATAACAAAAATGATATTCATTTGGAATATATTTATAAGTTTTTAATACATTTGATACATCTAATACATAATACAAAATATCGAAGGCATTTCACATTTTGTTCACAATCAATGAGTTAAATACTTTATCTTCGCGTTGCACGAACGCTTCGTGCACGTTTTATTTGATGCGATTTTTGATCGGTAATTTTGCTTTAGTCACTACACTGATTTCTTTTTTGATTTTTTGAGCATATCATTTCATTCTCTTCCCTTTTTCTTTTCGAATGTTTAAGAAAATTTTAAAAACATTGGTCTTTTTGTTCTTCAACGCCACTTCTGTTCCGAGACTGAATATGCCTTGAATCTGCCACAGAGTTCGTATTCTTCAGAAAAATACAGGGATGATTTTAAATTAATGAACTGGTAAATAATAATTGGTATGGTTTATAATATCCTTTGTAAAATTCTATATTTTATATATTAAAGTATTTGATCCTCAGTAAATGAACACGATCGTCGGTAGTTGGGTGGCGGTAATTACTCGAAGGTATTAAAATGTTATTTATTTATAACCAGTAGCTGAAACAATCTTGATGTATTTGCCCTTCAATATATTTAGGTGGCGGTAATTACTCGTAGTTCTGCCTTCCTTATTCTTTTAAATACATATGAATGTTTTTCGACAGTTGTATGTGATTACAACTCAAATAAAAAAAAATTCTTGATGTATTCTTTTTTATATAAAAACAACCATAAAATAGTCGGCGGTAACAAGAAGCATTAAGCAAGTCATTACAATGCGGTCGGCGGTGAAAAATATTTGGTCGGCGGTAATTACAGGACGGTCGGCGGTAAAAAGCATTAGGTCGGCGGTAAAAGCCTTTGGTCGGCGGTAGTCGGCGGTAAAAAGCATTTGGTCGGCGGTAGTCGGCGGTAAAAAGCATTTGGTCGGCGGTGGTCGGCGGTAAAAAGTACCACCCATACAGTGTGCCATGAGGGAGATTTTGCCCACGACAGAATATAATATAGCTTGGAACAATATTAAAGGACAATATTGGTGTCAGTCATTATCACATATGTGATAGAACTGGTTAAACATGTTCAAAATAAAATTATTATGGGGAGAAATTCAGAGGATATCTCGTGTTTTCCGTTTGTGTTCGTCACTTCCTTTTGTGTAAACCTTTATTCCGCATCTATCGTAGCAATGATCTCTGTGTTCAAATTATATTTGGAACTTGTTAAACCAGTTCTTTCACATATGCGACAATGACACACCAATAATATTGTCCTTTAAAGTTAAACACACGAGAAGCATTTGGCGCAAACATGTGTAAAACCACGTGATTGGCACACGATTGAATCGGACCAGCGGGAAATGCAGTAGCCATGGTCAATGCCAGCCTCGAGACCACCATATCTCCCAGCATCCCATCCTCTCACAAATCCCCCCCCAACCATTCGGAAAGATCGAAAAGAACCATTGGCAGGGGGTTGACTTTTCTAGAAGCATTTTTCCTCAGGAATCCGAAAATGGTGGCTGATCACTCACACTCGAGGGAGCGTTCAGGAGGTATCGAGGTTAAAAAGTCACCATAAGTTATGGATTTAGCCACTTCTGATGCTGTCTGTCGCAGATTTCTTGCTGGAACGCAGCTAAATCATTGAATAAGTGACAAAGGATAATTTATTTTGTGAAACCAATTATCAAATTATGACGTATTTCAACAGGTCACCGATGTCAAAAAGTGGCTAAATTCACACCATTTATGTATTCGATTTCTTGTTATATCTAATTGAAATTAATGTAAACAATTTACTCATGTTTCGCGCTAAAACTAATTACCAAGCGTGTGGTTCCTAATGCCTGGTTTTGACTTTAATCAGCTAGACAGTCATTTGCACCTGCTGTGTTCATTCCACTCGCATTATTATTATTAAGTAATTTAATGGTTTAACCTCACTTTCCCCACATGTGATTGTTTTGATAAAGGATTAGGAGGTAGGTAGACCTCGGTGTAGGACAATAGTCTGTTTTAATTTATTAGTATCAGTTCAGTTGTTTATTTACCTTGAGTATCAAACTCATCAGTATACATATAATAACAATATTTATATCATCTACAATATAACAAAGTTAAAAAGTGGAGAGTTGAAATTTAAATTATATGTCTACTATAATGTCATCTAAAATTGTAATCTAATAATACGCTTAATTGTAGGCTACTAAACATCAGTAAGGTTATAATCATTAAGGCATTCTACATTCTTTCTAATAACATTAGTTTTTTAAAGGGACAATAACACTCTTGCTGGCTTGACGGGTTCAGAAAAAATAAAACAGCCTTGTTCTAACTACTGGAAGTTTAAGTGTCCCACCTGTTGTGTAAAGTATCCATTAAATCCTATTTTACTTGTCCAGAGGGTTCGAAAATAAGTTTAAATCCAAGTTGCATTTGTAAGTGTTTACGTAAAGCTTTTCAAACCATGTAGTTGAATTTTTCCATTTTTTTCAATTCCGTGTGTTAAGTGAAATTTGTATCATCAGTTAATTGGAATACTTAAAATAGTACAATTTGTTGACCAGAATAAAGATTTGGAAATAATATTCAGTTACAACAAGAGTGGTATTGGGGATTTAACAATATTGATCGACAAATAATTACCCAGTCTATACAAGTCTTTTGCATTACTGGAACAAATGGTAACCAAATTTTGAGATACACAAACTTGAAGAAGCATACTAAAAACATGTGACTAGTTGCCGACTTGCCGTACATATCACTGTCATCCTTCCGCCTCAAAATCACGAATATTTACCAAAACCTGGCAGAAAATGCTAATTCAAGACTGTCAGGTCTGTGTTTCAAGACATGTCCGGAGGGTCGGGAGGAGTGCCGACAACCCTCTAAACTGTTACCCAATTCCCACCACTCCATCGTAGACGACACCGCAGCTACGTTCGCCCTAGCGCCGGTCAGGGCAAACAGGGACGCGCTCGTCGTCTCACTACAACCGAGACGAAGCACTCTAAAAGTCGGTCGTAACTCGCTACACACCGGAAGATATGGAGACGAACCCTTTCCCGCGACCGAGCCCGTCCTTAATGCGTCAGGCGTCGCTCATCTTCGACGCTTTGTGTAACGGTTTTCCATACTCAGACACTCTAAATGTTATGCCGGACGCTGCAATGGCAATACAATATCAAATGGGGATATTTAAACCGATTTTGGGGTTAAATTCACTTATTTGAATAGCACTGTGGTATTTAGAACATTTGAAATTTCGTACAATAACAAACTTCGTGAGTTTAAGTTTTTTTGGTGGACTCTTTGTATCGAATAAACCATATTTTATTATTTGTTAAATATAATCAATATATTAAAACATTGCAAACTCAAAATCGGTGTTTTTTTAAAATTATAAGTCCGTAGTTTGATTAACAAATTACCCTTTCAGATGATAGTAAATCATTATCAAGTTTTTTCAGCACCAAAGAACAAGAACCAAAAAATCTATCCCCACCCCAATCAAATCTATTATCGTTAAAGAAGCCCTGCCTATTGGAAAAAGTGCCAAAAAAAAGGATACAATTCTTACCTTTATACTCCAGTTCAATTACTAAATGCCATTAATACAATTTCTAATGAGAAGTGGTAGAATGAGGCACCCATTATTATTCTGTTGCTAAATTAAAGCGTCAACATACCCGTCGTTCGCATGCACTCATTTCCGATGATCTTATGTGTTCGTCATCAAGTATTTGATACGTTATTGATTAATAAAAACACGAGTTGTCGTTGGAAGATGTTTTCCATGTACATAAAAAAAACAATTTAATATTTAGACAGACGACCTTAATATATCTTGTGACATAGAGTGCCATCATAAATAGAATGAGATATGCGAATAGATTGTTTTGAAACAGATATCTTTTTCCTGCGGCATGAAATACAAATTTATGTCAATTTCATCTTAGTTATATTATTAATTGGTAGTAATAAAATGTGCCCGTAGATCTGCCCCAATCAGAGGCGGGATAGCGCGCATCAAATGTACAGTGCAGTGAACGCTTACGGCTGGCCCCCAAATCGATTCACTTGAATTGATATTTATTTATTTTTTGCGATATCAATTCCTGCCTCGTCCATAGATTTTTATACGCCCACATTTCAATGTCGACGTATTATGTCGTCGCCCCTGTCCGTCCGGACGTCCGTCCACAATTGTTTGTGGACTCTCTACAGGTCACAATCCTTGTCCGATTTTGACGAAACTTGAAATATAGGTTTATCCCCAAACGATCTCAGCTGCTTATGATATTGGCATGTATGGGATTGAAACTTCGTGGATTATGGCCCCTGATTGTACGAAAAATCACGTTTTTAGCTTGTGGACCATCAATTTTGGACCGATTTTGATGAAGCTTGACATGCATGTTTATAACCTAAAGATCTTGGTTCCTGTCGATATTTGCGCCTATCGGAACGTAATTTCCTGAATTATGGCCCCGGATTGTACGAAAAATCACCTATTTAAGATTGTGGTCCCTCTGGAGGTCACAATTATTATCCGATTTGAAAACCCGTTTGATTATATCACCCCCAGGAAGGTTGATTTCGAATGTCGGCCATACAAAATGGCCGCCGTTTGAACGCAAATACTGTTAAAAATGGTATATCAAGGTTGTGGACCCTGTAGAGGTCACAATTTTAATTTGATTTTGATGAAACTTGAAATGCATGGTTATAACCCAACGATCTTGGTTCCTCTTGTTATTTGCACATATCAGATCATAACATTCTAAATTATGACCCCTGGTTGTCCAAAAATCCCTTATGGTCCCTCTGGAGGTCACGATTATTATCCGATTTAAAAAAAACCTTTGACTCTATCACCGTTAAACCAAACGGAAGGTTGAGTTCGAATTATTAGAAAATCGGACTATAAATGCCAGACAAATATAAATGTTTCACTCCAAATTAAAACACAAATCTGTAAAAAAAATTGTAGCAGCAATCGCATTAAGAATAAATATTGTTTACAAAAAAAAAACAAGATGGATAAATAAATTAATTAAAAATAATAGGAACCAGAAAAAAGACCAAAAAGGGTACATAATTTAAACCACATTTTCAATTAAAGAAATACATAGAAAAAAATAAATAAGGGGTAAGGCTCAATTGCTCTGCATCGATTGTTTAATGAAGGGAGACGGATATACGCCAAACAGTGTGCTATGAGGAAAATTTTGACGACGACAGAACATAATATAGCTTGAAACAATATTAAAGGACACTATTGGTGTCAGTCATGATCACATATGTGAGTAGAAATTCGCCCGTGTATCTGTTATCACTTCAGTCCGTTATATAGGAGGATAACTCGTGTTTTCCTTTTGTGTTCGTCACTTCATTTTGTATAAACCTTTATTACGCATCTATCGTAGCAATGATCTGGGTGTTCAAATTATATTTGGAACGTGTTAAACCAGTTCTATCACATATGCGATAATGACTGACCACTATTGTCCTTTAAAATTAAACACAAGAACAGCATCTGGTGCAAATAATTTTGTGTAAAGCCACGTGATTTTAACACGATTCAGGTCGGCCAGTGGAAAATGCAGTGGTCGGGGTCATTGCAAGCCTCGAGACAAAACAATCAGGTTTACAAACAGCGGCATCTAGGGGAATTTTGGAATATTCGGCTGCAAACACAATTTCCTGCTAATTCAGACGGTGATCAAAGGAACTTCAAAGTGGTCTAATATAGCCTAATTAAGGTGGTTGACTCGAATTCCGATCAATCGTTTACAATCCTCGAAGACGGGACCGTTAGGAGAAAATTTTGAAAATTTAACTGATATTTGAGCCGGTGAACAAAACAACTTCGAAGTGGTCTAATATAGCCTTGGCTGACTCGAATTCGTTTACAGTCAACGAAGACGTTGAAAGAAAATTTTAAAGGGACAATAACACTCTTGCTGGCTTGACAGGTCCAGAAAAAAATAGCCTTATTCTAACTACAAGATGTTTAAGTGTCCTACCTGTTGTGAAAATCATCCATTACAATCTATCTTACTTGTCCAGAGGGTTCAAAATATGTTGCATTTGAAAGTGTTTACGCAAAGCTATTCAAACCATGTTACGGCATGTAGTTGATTTTTTCCAATTTTAAAAAATAGGTGTGTTAAGATGAAATTTGTATCATTTATTAATTGAAATATTGTAGAATAGTACAAATTGTTGACCAGAATAAATATTGGGACATATTATTCAGTTACAAGAGTGGTATTGGGGCTTTAAATAATAATTGACTGCCGAAAACGCGTTTTCCTGCTATTCCGGCCTGTGAATACAACAACTTGAATTTGGTCTAATAAATCCTACCTGGCTGACCAGAATTCCAAACGATCGTCGCGCGGTATGTGGGCCTCACATTTTCTGCTCTTCTAGCTCGTGTAAGCAACTTAAAAAGTATCCAATGGTTTTGAACCGAAATCCCATTCTAAATTCCAACTATCCAATCAGATTGTTGGATCTGCATTCACAAATAATAATCGATGCCCGAAAAATGTCGCACAAAGTGGCTCCTAGTCAACTCAGTAAAAATTCGTGATGTTCAATTACAAGAAAAGTAAAATTAGTGTTTTATTAGGGCTCGATGACAGATGGGGAAGCGAAACTAGAAATGCCCGAAAAATTACGGGTTTATAGACGACGCGATGCCGGTTTTATTTGAGGGGCGAAGAAGCGAAGTTGACCTTGTATGGACCCCCAAGGAAATTATTCGATTAGTTGACGGTCGCAAACGCGTTTTACCATTATTCCATTCCGTACAATTATTAGATTTTGGACACTTTTTTTTGGCCAAGTAGATGATTTTTTTTTCACTTTACCCGTCTGGCAGAAAAAATCAACTTGCCCAAAAGTTAGGGGGGGCAGCTGCCACCCCTCCCCCCGCCCCCTGGCTCGTTCGCCTATGAGCCTGAAGTTCATCACGCATAATCTCTTCCATTGTTGTTTTCGATTTCTTGTTATTTCTAGATGAAATTAATCTCAACAATTTTCTCGGGTTTCGCGCAAAAACTAATTACCAAGCGTGTGATTAGTTCATTATTATGATTAAATCTGTACATGGCATTTAGTAATTGAATTACTTGATGGTTTGCGATCTAATGTAGATCACTTGCTTCAATCTCATCTATACAAACGTTTGAATTTTCTACTTTGTACACTAAAATTCCCCATAGTAAATTAAATGCTCGGTTAAAAGACATTATTCACTTTTCATCTAAATCGGGAAATGTTAGACATCAATATTTAGTATTACAATTCCACATATTTTGATAAAAACCATAGTATGACCAAAAATAAATTCACCGTCTGCAAGACAATTCAGATATTGGATTTTGTAATTGATAATATCTGTGTTAAATTTAGAGGGGACATTTATCAGCAAGTGGCAGGTATCATTTTTTCCCGCCAACTGGAAAATTTTATCTGCCAAAAATATTTGATGAAAAATACAATATCTAACAATTTTATGTCTCAGCTAGGCTTATTATAAAACAATTATCGGTATATACAATACAATAGACAACTTAGGAAATATGTCTTTACATAAAACATTAACACAGTTTGGATTTAATAAGATCAGATTTGGGGGACTTGAGCCTATTTGAACATCGTCGTACTGCCCTATATTATATTCAGTATTTACACGTCAATTCTCATCCAAGGATTGCGAATTTTCTATAAATTAATGTGCTACGTGTACAATAGACATTTGACCTATTGTTATTTTCAGGTACTGTAATGCATGAACCCTGATAGAATGATTTATATTTCAATTATATTTGCAAGAGGTGCTTATATGTTTTGATTATACGTTTTACCAATTTATGTTTTAAAACAAAACATCAAATAATCACCGCTAATGTATGAGATAAGGTTTAATATATATCATTGGCAATCAACTTATTATTCATCCAATACAACTGATTAGTGGTTCTCGTCGACGCGATCCGGGTTATAAGCCAGTTGATTAATAAATTATAGTTTGCCCGGGACGTCTCACTTTCCCCATATCTATTGTTTAGAGTCAAGGTTCACGAGGCCATGACTGATTAAACAACAAAGGGGATTTAATGTATAGTCTGTAATAAGTCTATGACACTTTTACATAGTAAATAAATACCTTTTTATAGTATAAAGATTTATAAAGTTTAATGTATAATAATTACAGATATATAATGAACACATACATATATTAACTAAATAAAAATAGATATGTTAATTATATCTACATATATTAACTATATGTGAAACTTCAACGTAGTAAATAAATACCTTTTTATAGTATACCTATTTATAAAGTTTGATATATAATAAGTACAATAATGAACAAATTAATATTTTCACTAAATAAAAATATATATATAAATAATATAAACATTAACTAAAAAACCCAAATAGGCCTACACATATTAACTAAATAATTAAATACATTTTTATGGTATATATATTTATAACAGTTTATAAACATGACATTTCACAGTCCAACAAAATTCATAACTGCATTAAGGTATTCAATTGGGGTCTTGGTACCTGTTATCAATAAATTTTTCACTTCTGCGATTCTCTCATCAAGACGGCGGTACTTTCTTCTTTTGGGAGCAAGTCTGCCCCCAGATTCATATTGTCTGATGGTTAGTTCTATATCTTCTTGTTCATTTTTAATTAAGTCAAGGAACTGGTATATATCTGGATGGCCCGGACCAAGCTTCTTTAGTTTGCAGTGCCAGCCTTCCACACGATTTGTAGTTTTGGCCCTCCAGTTGCGAGATGGTTCCAGATGTCTCTGTCACCATCGATCCACTGCTCTATAAAATAGTCAGCCAGCTGGATAATTCGGGGATCGTCCGATTCGGATCCTTCTATGGCATATAACCAGGCACGCTTGATGAAGAGGTTGTCAGATGGGCCAGCCTTTCAAATCACAAGCAAATGAATTGCAAGCGGCATTTTCGGCGGCGATGTTGTTCTCTGCAGCTTTTTTTTGATGGTGTCGAAGAAAGTAAGGTATGTGGACTGCTTCTTGTCAGGGAGTAAGCCGTAAACTAGGGGACACATCTTATCGTTCATAAAGGCTAGGGCTGGTGTGGAAGGTGCCATCACAGAAGTAGGTATCAGCTCTTGACAGGTGTAGCAAAAATTAGCATCATCTCTTGCTGGGCCAGGAGGAACGGTTGTTGGGAATATGTCAATTTGTAGGTTGGTGGGAGGTTGATTTCTGACGGTCTTGGCGGAAGAGGTAGGACGTCCTTGTTGGCATGGGACCGGTATAGAATGGTTTTTAAGCTGTATACTGAGGGACTGTTGCCGCCATACCAAGGATAACTAAATAATGAAAGTACACCTTATAATAATATTAAAAGAAACTAATTGTGTTACTAGATTTTCAATGGAAGGATAACTAAATAATGAAAGTACACTTCACTTAACTTTTTACATAGCCTTTTTGCAGATCCAATAATTCCGTGATTGTAAATGAGAAATCTATAAACCTTCATAATTAATATTGTTTCAAACTAAAGATTATAATTTAACCTCGCAGCTCTTTGTACAACTCCGACTCGTGCCTTTGTCTTCTCTACAAACCTCTAGGACTGCTATCTTGTCCTCCTCTGAAGGGTGATAATGTTGAGGAATAGGAGATGCTAGAATGCCATCACGAATGGTAGCCCTAGCTGTATCGAACTTTTTCCAACATTCCATGTATATGATAGTATTACGTCTAGACTTCAACTCTTAATTTAAAACCACCCAGTACTAAATTCTGACCACTTTTAGTATTAGAAATGTATTTAAAATTAACCAGAGCGTTCGCCAATTTTGAATAACCATTTGTGATTCAGAGGAGCGACATGTATATATATCAACTTATAAGCTGTGATTAAATATCAGTAATTTAATTGGTTTTATTTCAAATTAATTATTACACTAAAACAGCTCACAGTGTAAATTTAATAATAAACTGATTTCACTAATTTCCCCTGATGGTGGGAAGTGTTCACCAGTAACAATAATTAGAGTGAGCAGTTTACACCAGTTATACTAATTTATTGAAACAGACCATAGTCCTACACCCACGGTCTATAAACCTCCTTATCAAAACATTCAAGTGTGGGAAAAGCGAGACTAAACCGTTTTTTCCGCCATTTCTCAAAAAGAATCGCCAGTACCGCAAAATATTATCGCCTAAATCAAATTTTAATCGCCACTTTCATATTTGTATCACAAATTGCGACTTTGTCGACCGACAGCGTGATATATCGATGATGTTCTATCACTGAATATTGTTTATAAGAAAAAAAGAGAAACACTTCTTTAGAAATATGCAGTGCTTTCCGCATCATCCCATTTCCCGTCAAATTTAAGCAGTGATCACATTTCCCGAAGTGTGGAGATGTAGAGTGCAATAAAATGATCTTCACCATTATCACATTTCCACCCAAATTAAGACCCCTAACCCAACTTTTGTCCACAACCCATACTCGAAATCTACGCTCTAGAAAATCTTAATCTCTGGAATTACCCTTACGGATGGCGCATGACACCCCCACCCCTTTCAGTAATCGGTCTATATATTAGAATCTATTATTCCAGTGCAACTATTTCAAGTGCTTTGGTACTGATTGTAAAAAAAAAAATGTTGGTTGCAAAATAAGTCACAACCTTCCATACTGTCGGCAAGGGCCTGGATTATAATTTCTGCTCACTTGCGTTGGTAATTGGTTTAAAAGTAAGTCGCTCGTTGATGGAGATCTCGGACTCGCTCCAACTGTTTGCAGACAACGTTTCTTGGGATTGTTCGGTATAGTTTTTCCTCGTCAGTGGTGTAGAATGGAGGGGCTAATCGTTCGGGTGGGGCGAAACGTCGCGGTCGCGTGTACACGTTTACGTGCGAGGAAGAATCCTTGACAAGTGGGTTGTCGCTGTCTGGACAACATTCTCCTCATAGCACCCAATATAACTTATGCATGTCTTCATTAGCCCAGTAGGCACAGAAAAGTAGGACGTTAATAACGCAATCCCTTTCGTTCTAAAACTACTTGTCTCGGCAGTTACCAACTAAACTTGATCTAGGCTGAGGGTGTCGTGAGAGTATGAATCCTTGTTAACGTTATGTAGACAGTCAGATTTTAACATATTCTGCTAACGAATTTTATGTGAAGCATTAAGGTCTCTAGAGGAATTAACCTAACGATATTCGGCATCCTGCGAGCTTTCATTACCTATCCGAATCCCATTCATTCAAAGTTACCCCGACAAAACCATCAGAAGCTGAATTCCTTAAAAATACTATGTTGATCTAATAATACGGGCTTATAAATACAAATATCCTTGTATTTCATCAGGCCTGTAAATGCATTCGGTTTTGTATCATCTACATGCATATCCTGGGGCCGGTTGCTCAAAGCTCTGTTGACTTTTAACGATCCGTTAACATGGAGTCAAAAAAATCGTTAGCTTTAACGGGGAGAAATGTTGTTGGAAGACCAGTTAACTTTAACGTCTCGTTAACTTGCCGTTATATTTAACGGCGGTGTTGGTCTCCGTTATCTGTTTAACGGTCGCATTAGTGGCCTGTAGCATAAAGTCATACATGTACCAGTGTAATTTTCTACAGAACATTCGAGAGGGGTGGGCGATGGGGGACAATTACATTATAAAATTATATAGTATTCTGCAGAATTTTGAGGGGTCTGTAGAAAATAATGGTCCCAAATATTCTCTAGTGTAAATTGCATAATTATGCCTTCTTATTTATAAAGTATTCTATAGTGTTTTCTGTAGTAAATTATCTTTTTGTGAACAGATTGCACAGTTTGTTGTCCCGCTGTCTTCAGTTTCTTGTTAATACTAACTTCTATGAAGTTGTTATAAATGTACATTGAATGGACAGACAGTCTTCTCTTGGATTAACTGTAGTCAATCTGTTAATGAATAATGAAAGTGACTTTCCGGCAACAAAAATGTAACGGACCATAACACACGACAGGTTAGAAAGATAATGATCTGTTAGAGTTTGATCATTATTCAGTCGAAATTCCCTATCTGAAATTTCTCGTATATTAGTAGGTCTGCGATTAACATTTATTTGCCTCACGTTTTGGCCATTTATGGATTTAAAATATAATTTTAAGCCTTAAAAATAAATCTGAAAGCCTTGAAAGGAATGTCCTTACCGTCTGCTGTTTCCCACCAGTGTTGTAATAAATGACTTTAATTGGGATTTATTTTAACTTCCAAGGGTTAGGTTAGAGTTAATTTTTAACAAGATTATGACTTTTATTAAGTAATTATTATCTAACATGTTTTTATTCAATTAGAAATAATATTTCACAAAGCTCCTTGTATTTATATTGTTTTCATGTAAACTGTTCTTTTAATCGGGAAATTTATAATTTCTGTTTATCAATCTTTTGGACCACACATCAGATCAACGAGAAGGATTGTCACGTTCTGTACGTATTTTGTTTCACAAAAACTGGGTATAAAAACATAGTTTTTTTTGGATAAAATAAATAGTTCATGTTTTTTCTTCAATAAAATGGATCAAGACTATCGAAAATTTAAAGGTAGACATCAACAATTGGTAAACGTTTATAGCATTTATATCGGAGAGTTGTGTCAAAGATTTTGTTTTGTCCAAGAGCGAGTTTCAGTGTTGATCAATATTACATATGCGAGTATCGATGTTTGTTCCCGATGCATCCAAGGGTAAAATGTTTCTTGAAACCAGCACCCGGTTAAGTCATGAAATTTTCCCTATATATTACTCAGGAGAGATTTGATAGGGCGAGAAGAATGGGCACGCCCCGTCAAAGACTCGAGTTTTCCGTCTCGGGCCACTGCTTCGGGAATATCATAAAATGAGTAGATCAACGACTCAGAATATGTATCTTAAAGGAGCTACATGGCTAACATTGGGAACCTAGAAATTGGCAGAAGTGGGTGACACGCATTATGGTACACGATCCGTATACAAATGGTAACAAGTTTGTTTTTTGGATATCAGAAGCCCAACTTTTCCGGTAGGATAACACCATCAATGTTGATTTAAATTGACCAATAATTCTTGTTTTCAAAGTTGAATATTTTGGATGATATTGAGTTAGAGACTTGGCTACTTTAACTTCTGAATGCAAGACTAAACCACCTATTGTCGATAGGTGGCGATCCGCAAAGCGTACTTTAATAAATCGACTCCGATGAAATAATGGTCGCAAAACAAATTCCGCCACTAATGACTATTGTTTCATTTGTTTTTTTTACTATCGGTCCTAGTTTTTTTATTTAAAAGTTACAATCTCGACTGGAATTACAATCATCAAGCCTTAGGCTCTTTGAAAATAAACGTCATTAAAACATACATAAATACTAACGTTTATTTATTTTCTGTTTCTGAATAAATGGACGAACAAACATAAATTCAAAATAAGAGACAATACATAAATTCTTTATGTAGGTAAATACGTACTTTCTATCAATATATACGTCTTAAAGAAAAAAAATGAATGCCAATTATCAGTTATAATTACCTATAGTATGAACTTATTAATGTTAGCTTTATCATGTTCTTACTATATAGGCTATACAGTAATGTTAGCTTATCATTTTCTTACTGTATAGCCTATACAGTAAGAAAATGATAAGCTAACATTAATAAGTTCATTGAAATAATAAGATATGTATAATGGTGTGCCTAATAAGACGCCTTCTCAAAATATCATCACAAAGTCTTACAATCACTTCGTATAAGTATTTGCGTAGATTATATAACAGGTAGAGTGGTCCAAGCTCAATATTCGGGCTTATTTTTTTTTTAACATTGTATGATGATTGAAATGAAATGAAATGGGGGTTAACGTCTTACTGTTCTGCTCCGAACTGGGCTAATGAAGACGACTTAACCTAAAGAATCCATTCATCAACAATCGACGCCTGGCCACGTTTGATTTTGAATATAACCATTTTGGCATGTTTAAAAATGTTGCTGAAAATGTATTCAGAGCACACTACCAAGGCAGCTAACTCTTGTTGACAAAATGAGTTGTGGTTATGGAGGCAGACCACCATTAATTTCCCCATTGACGTCAATGTAATTCTGGCCTCTTTGCCCACCTCCAACGTTTCCCCAAATTTGCGTTAGGCTGAATGCTTTTCACTATTGACAGAGGAACAAATGACCATGTCTTTGCACTAAAATTTGTATGAGGTTTGCCACCCAAATTTTGAGATACACCAACTTAAAGAAGCATACCCAAAACATGTAACTAGTTGCGTTTAATATCACCGTAGTTAAACTGATAACTCAGTTATCCCTCCGCCTCAGTTATCCCTACCGAAACCTGGCCGAAAATATTAATTCAAACCATCTTCGTCCATTTTAGACCAAATAATCAACAAAAATGGGCATGCAAAAGGGGAGAAAAGAGACGGAGAGAGAATTGCTATAAATACACGAACTAGGGTACCGAGAGTGAGAAATTTAATGGTGGTCTGCCTCCTATATGGATCTTGGTCACTACGTCCCTAAAACGAAAACGTCTTCAGCACACTCGGGAAACATCGTTTATTTTCTTGTCGCGAAGAAAAAAATAAAAAAATTCAACCTTTGAGAAGATTAAATTTTCTACATCTGTACGCATGCGCAAACACTTAGGTTTTTGTTTTACAATAAGCTGAAACCTATTTTCAATTTTCTTAATAAAAACCCAGTAAAATTCAGATATATAATATCCTCCAGTGTTTGCCAGACAAAACCACTTGCGCAGAAGATCACCAAAGGCCTTAAATTATGCCAAATCCAACATTCAATTTGGTGCAAACCATTCGTAATTACACTGGTATTAATAGTTTTTTCATTATCGATAAAAACAATCCTATAGTAGAGACTATAGATAAAATCAATAATAAAGATAATGCAAAAATAATAGAAACGTTCAATTTTTCTACTTTGTATACTATGCTCCAACATGCAGATCTTAAAAATAATTTGAATTGGTTTGTTGATTAAGCCTATAATGGCGTTTTCGGAAAAGGCAGAAACGTAATGACCATTTACTCTCAAGATGCTAGATGGATCATAAAACTGTAATTTTTGATAAAGAAAAATTTCAAAAAATAATACATTTTCTCTTTGAAAATGCTATATTTGAGGTTTTGGATCAGAAAATACAGCAAACTATTGGTTTACCAATGAGAACTGGCCCCGTCCCATTGATGGCAAACACACATTTACATTAATATGAATTTTACTTTCAGGACCATAAAAGAAAAACAGATTACAAAGTAGCTAAAAGTCCGAACTACTCCTTCCGCTACATTGATGACATAACACCCATCAATGATAATGAAAATTTCAATAAATATATAAGTGAAATATATCCCCCTGAACTAATATTAAATAAAGAAAATTCCGGCACCCAAAATGCACCTGTTCTTGACCTGGACATCAATATAATTAATAATAAATTTAATGTTGGTATTTTCGACAAAACGGGCAAATTCGGTTTTGAAGTAGTTAATTTAAGTTTAAAATTTATATAGTTACGCAATCCTGTCTGGATTATCGCCCTTATTGTTATTATTTTATGCCTTTATAAATACACTTACATGGTACGATTTCTTCGGCATTCCTATTTTGCATAGCTTGTATCGGGTATTAAGTATTATGTTTTGTGCAATTAATTAACTTAAAAATTCCGATTGGTTCATTAAACTTATAGTTTTTAGCATTGTTTCATCTTGACTATCGCCCTTTTTGTTACGATATTCTAGAAACCTCTAACTCTGACGTCATTGATAACAGTACGACGTATTTACGTCACACCTTTCAGTCAGCAGACGGCTGCCTTCTAAGGCAGTCTACATTTCCTTTGCTTCTTTGTATTCGGTTTTGTTTGTGCGTTTTCTTGTGACGGGTGAAATATGTTCCCTCAATACATTTACTATACATCTATTTAATTTTATATTTAAACACTGCTTGAGTGTTTTAGACAACCTTTTTAAACATTTCACCGATGTGGTGCTTGTATAGTTGAATTTTTTACTACAGTATGCTTGCATTCGTATTTCTTGTAGCGTATTGCAGACCACGACTCATGCTGACATCACATAATGTTTTACTTCTTCGGGTTGTATTTCCGATTATTTTCAATTTTGAGTGAGGTCTGTGTTACCCCAGACCCGGGACTGTACAGCGCAGTGGAACACTTTCGGCTAGCCCCCCGGATCCATTCACTCATTTTTTAATTGTTTGTTTGTTTGTTGTTTCTGAGTATGATGTCTTGTCGTTATATTTGTCTTGCAGTCCCCCTGCACTTACTATTATAATATGCTATGGTGGCAATTAAAATACATGTTGCGCTGGATATCAAAATATCGAAGTTTGACACGAATTGCTTAAAGATTAGCCTATATTATTAATATGAAGATTGACTCTATCTCTGTCTTTATAATGGCATGTTCGAGAATCTGATAGAGGGAGACGTCTGTAAATCTAATAATTTAACACTTGTTAGTCCCATAGATAATTATATTGTGCAGTATGATGTTTCTTATGGAAAAAGAACAGAGGAAAACAGTATTAGCCTACATGCGAATCATTTCTTTTCTAGTCTTCCGAAGTATATCTTTTTAACTGGACGATTGTTCTTGTATGACACTTTGAAGATCCTGTTTAGCGTGCTCGCGCTGTATCATAAAGTCAGTCGTTGAGTCAAATGTCGTGGTTTCTAATCCTAGGTTGTACGTGACAAAGGGAGTAGGCTCGCCTGTCCAACCTCGTGGGTTTTCTTTCGGTCCTCCCACTGCTAAAGACCCCTACGCCCAAGCGAATTATTGAAATAAAAATAAAAACCACATGTTAGCTGTTTTCCTACATAAATCAGTCAAGGTCGCATCGGCAGATGCTTCAGTCTCTCTATTAATGCAATTGATTTTACTAGTACATGTATTTACCGATTGAGTCTCACCCGCTATCGCTCTCATGGCGAGATGGGGGTGTCAAGAAAAAATGATTTATTGGAATTAGCTTTATTTTTCCCCAGTGTCCTAGTCTTTGTCTCAAGTCTGGTCAGTCTCTTTTCAATTTAATCAGTTTACCTTGCCACGGTCATTAGGTTGCCACTCTTACAACATGTGTAACATAGGAGAATAGCGATCTTGAAGACCGATTTTCTCTAATTTTCGGTATTTTCCTTTTCAGTAGATCAAATAAAGCGGGCACTTTGATATCTATGTCATGCCCCAATCTCGTTAAATAAATATTTTCAACATTGATTATTCATAGAACGATGTTTAACTGCAAACGAAACAGTATCGATTAGCTATACAGCATTCGATAGAGAGGCGGCTTCTCACCAATGCATCTAGGGTCCAATCCCAGCTCAGGGCAAGAACTTTATCGTTGTAAGTGAGAGGGATATTGGGTCTCCCGTCCGATCAGGCAGGTTTCCCCCGAGTTCTTCCTGCAGTAATGATCGAAATCATTCGCACGATCTGTGCCAAGGGCCAAATTGGAAACAAGCCTCGGGCTTAATTTGATACCCTTGTAAAATGACGAGATTATTATTATTATATTATTATTATTATGTCAAAACGCTGCCTTGTACAATCAAAAATATGCGGGACGATCCCTTTTCCTCCCTTGGTGACAACTTTTGATACCACCCATTAGGTCTTTGACTCATCGAGAAGGGTTTACTAGTCCGCGGATGCCGCTATAAGAAAGGACTATAATTATGGGGATCAATAACCCTAACCCACTTCCAACCCTAATTATAGACCCCGTTGGACTAATGAACCCACGGAATAAGAGTGGTGGATGTGAACTGTTTTAAGAATCCACCATATTTAAGGCGAGGCCGTCGAGTCGAGAAAGATAAAGGGAGGGGCCGTTAACGCCAAATTGACACTCATTTTGAGACTAACAGAGGTTGCATTATATTTAGATAATTTGTTTACGCATAGAGGAATTACCATTGGACAGGCGATACTTGTCACGTGCAGCAGGTAATAAAAAACATCCCACATGACTCAATGACACACATTAACTTATGGTCTTAAGATGCCATTTAACACAATGAAGACTGTCGCGTCTGTTGGGGGCCCTTGCCTACATTTTGAGACTAACGGAGGTTTTTTTTCTCACACTATTTATTCAATAAATATTTACATATTATAAAACGACACTATATGAGTATTAGATCTGAAAACAAGCCGGGGCTTGTATAAATTCATCTCCGGAGGACATTATTTACAATAAAATATAAATACAATGTATACGGTTACAATCATAAATAACAAACTTGTATAAAAATTAAAAGATAAATGGGTTTACTCTCATTTAATTAATTAAAACGTTATATTGGATAGATTAAGATTGGTTTTCTCATGTTCAAGGTTCGAGGCCCACAGAACATAATACAATAAGCACAATTGATATAAACTTTGATATAATGAGTTAATACATTAGGTATATCTTAATAATTAAAGATATTAATATAATAGAATATCAATCAACTCATCGAGGTAAAATGAAAATATATACGGAAACGTGCAATTAATAAGTATTTGCGATAATTAGGGTTTAGAGTATATACTATACAGGCATAATATGATTGCATTGGGTGGCTTTTTTCTTTCTGAAGGCAAAATAAATAAACTTTGCAACATTTCTCAAAACTGTCATGGATTTAGTTGACATGAGAATCTCAAGGTTTTGTTGTTAGATTGGTTGTATATGCTTGTTGATAAAAGTAAATCTAAGAATACTGTACATAAAATGTGATTCGTTTTCAATTTGGTTCATGTCACATGACTTACATTTCCTATCCTCCTCAGACATACCTATCCACTTGCCTCTAATACACAGGAGATCTTGGGCCAAGCATCTAAATTTGCATAAGGCTTGACTGAATTTGTCATAGTTGTGTAGATACCTTTCTACTCCTAGAATTGTCTTATATACATAATAATTATCAAGTAGAGAGTTATTTTGTACATGAATACACCATTCCTGGGCACAACAGTCGCTTATTCTCTTTTTAAATAGACTATTAAAATATTCTTTGTTACCAACAGATTGGCTTATTCAGACATACCCAAAGCCGTATCGAAATGAAAGATTCTGAACATGTGTAGCCCAATTACATCTACCACTTTCATCTAGACGATGTAACATTATAAAAACATGTTTTGGTAATCTACACTCATTCACTTATAATAGACAAACCCAATATTTAATACATTTAAGACTATATGTACAGAAGAGTGGTTTTCGCCCACTTGCCCCAAGGACCGCTGCATTGCAATGCATACTTTGGCAATTTTTAAAATATTCTTTAAAGATGGGTCCCCAGCAAAGTATTTACCGGGTGATCATTTCCAATGGCAAATGTGGTATATATGAAAAGTATAGAAACCCAATCTTACTAGAAAAATACTGGATTACGCAAAAAACGCCCATGTGGCAAGCACTGGGCAATATTGTCAGGGAATCCCTAACTGTCAACCCGACAGGTTTTGGTAGCTTATTGTCTGCTGTCTTAGGTCAGGGAGCAGTTGTTATTTCTTGCTCAAATGGTAGGCGGGTTTGAGAACATTGAGGGTTGTCAACGTACAAACGACTCTGCAATTAAACGGCAGAAATAGAAAATTAAGAATTTACTTAGGCCTCAATAAGTATGGTAAATATACAGTAATTAATGAAAGATACATTCTCAAAAATGGACCCTCCCACAATGAAGCCAAGTTGGCAAACATTGCGTCTAACAACAGCTTACTTATAGCTATAGGTATCCACGATGAAAACAAAGTTTTGAAAGGGAATTGAAGAAAACTTTTGATAAATTGGTTACTTTGAATATGGTTTTAGTACAAATATATCATCAAATCACAAAGTTTGTACCCGGGAATGCATCTTTAAGTATGGGGTTTAAGGTCCACTCAACACAGCTAGGTCATTTCAAATTATATTATTATATGCGTTGTGACCCATTTGTGTCTAGTTCTAGGTCCCAAATATTAGCGATTTAAATCCTTTAAGCAGAAAAAGCTATCGATTGCATATGGTGTATCACACATGATAAACTATGCGCTCTATATAAAATGAAACCAAGGATCAACCTCAAATGGCATTCTTGAGAGTTGTTACAGTACACTGTCTTCATTGAACCGGTCGTAACAGAACAATAGGACTCAATTATTCTGAAATAGTGTCCAACCCTTAACTGACAATGGCGTCTTTGAACAATCCATAGATTTCAATTTGAATTATGAAACATTATGATTACTTCCTTTGCATTCATTCAGAGCTGCATCGATTAGTTTAGGAGGATGAATATATCTTAAGAATCTACCGCCGGTAATAAAATATCATTAGTTTAGTGTTTCATTATGATAATAGTCTTCATATACTAAGGATTGTCACAGTCTTTAAAGATTTGTACATACATAACTAAATTAAAAAAAAAACAAGTACGGACAAACCAAACCATTAGACAAAATTCGAAGTCCTACAAAAACGGTATAGGCAGGATAGAGAAATCTGGCAAAATAGTCTAATAAGCATATGGACTGTTCACCGTGTACAAAATACACGACAAACAGTGGTAACATTAGGCGAAAACTTGGTAAAATAGCGTGATCAGTATGCAAAAAGCACGTGATGAACAGCGTTAACGATGTAGAAGACATATTATCAGGGAGATAGTATACTCGTCAATTAAATATGTCTAGAATAATAGTTAAGAGAGAAATTAATATATGTCAATCAAGTCAATATGACAACCATTAAACTTTTTAAAGGCTTTATTAAGTTTAGTTCGCAAGTATCGATAATCCAGTCGCTTAGATAATGTTAGTTACATGGTTAACATGACCAGAATAAGCCCAAGAGCTAGCATGTATGGAGAGTATAGAAGATGGGTTAAGTTGGTCAGGGAGAGGAGGTGAGTTGGTCATTGGTGCATACACAGGCCCGAAGCCAGAAACCAAAATTTAGCCGACATAGGGGGGCGAGGAAGATAAATTTCCGACGACAAAAAATCAATGAACGAAGGTCATCGCCGACCCCAATAGCCTCGGGCCTGTGCATACAATCTCTATTTTGACGAACGGCTCGAAATGGAACGAACTTATTAAATACAGGATATATCTATATATCGAAATATGAGTTTTTTTAGAAAGAAAAAAAACTAATTTCATCTTAGCTAGCGCTTTCACCCACTACGGGGATCATACATAATGGGAGATTAGATAACGAATATTAGATTATAAAACCACTTTCAAGACTACTGACATCTATACTTACGGCAGTGAAAGAGGGTATTCAAAAATACTGTGACAAAATATACTCTCGAAGTGGTTTTGGTTTTAATCAAATGTAATCAAGAATTACTTGATGGTTTGCAATCTAGATCACTTGCTTCAGTCTCATCTATACAAACGTTTGACTTTTCAACTTTGTAAACTAACATTCCCCACAGTAAATTGAAACCTCGGTTAAAAGACGTTATTGACAGTGTCTTTTCTTGATAATATACTCTTCATTACAACCTGGACATATTATCAAATATATAACACTTTTACTGGTCATAAGTTGTCTTACTTTGAAATTCACATTTCCATTAATAATGTTGTCACAAGTTTTACATCTAGATCACTTGCTTCAGTCTCATCTATACAAACGTTTGACTTTTCAACTTTGTAAAATAACATTCCCCACAGTAAATTAAAACCTCGGTTAAAAGACATTATTGACAGTGTCTTTTCTTGATTATATACTCTTCATTACAACCTGGACATATTATCAAATATATAACACTTTTACTGGTCATAAGTTGTTTTACTTTGAAATTCACATTTCCATTAATAATGTTGTCACAAGTTTTACATCTATCGTCCCCACACTTTGTGACACTCGATTCTGTGATTTCAGAATCAAAATTTGAAGAAGTAAGTATTCGTCGTAAATTTTGGGTTTATTTGTAAGAAGATATAATTTTTGTAGTATCCCATATTTCCGACATTATTTTACTATTTAGTAGGTTTACAGTAACTTTCCTTTAAAGTCACATGGTTCCGCCTTCCTGTCTTGTCACGTGATAAACTAATTAATTATGCAAGATGGTTCCATGCTGTAACTAAACTCAGATATTCTCTAATAAAACCCATATTTGTCTATCATAAACACTTTGTTTAATGAGTAATACACCACAATATGTATGTTTATTTATTATATCCCTGGATTTTTGGGTTATAAGTTGAAACTGATGTTAAAGCTGAACTTCCGATTATAAAACCATAGAAATAATTAAATAAAATAGAAGGTAACGCCCAAAACAACCGCCATATGCGTTTTTAATTTTTTGAACTAACATGGCGATCGCTTTGGGCGTTCAAACACATACTCATAGACATGGCAAGGTATGGGGGCGTTTGTAAAAATGGACCATGAAAAATTTATGAAATATTTTCTTTTTATTTTGCCTAAACAATAATAGTTTGTCATAATAATCATCTTGAAAAACGTAGGAAAAAATATTCGACTAACTTTTAATCTGTGGTGTTTTTTACCACAACAGATCAACAATAATATGTTTTTCAAAATTCCTCTTGTGGCGTTTTTCTAAAAGTTGCACAAGATATTAGACTGAAACATGAAAAAATTGGTTATTTTGCTTAAACAATAATGGTTTATCATAATTAACATCCTGAAAAACGCGGGGAAAAACTATTCTACAAAATTATATTCTGTAGTATTTCTCACTACAACAGTTCCACAATATATTGAAATTGGAAAAAAACAAACATTTTTTTCTTTCTTTCAAATAATTCTTCTCAGGCTACCCGTATTGCTGTGTGGTATCACATTCCACAAGATTTTCGACTTAGTGTTTTTTTTACAAGAGGTCCACAAGATATTAATGTAGACTTAAAAAGAAAATCATTTTTACCAAAATGTCTTCTCAGGCTACCTGTATGCCTGTGTGGTACCACATTCCACAAGATTTTCGACATAATTTTGACACTGTGTTTTTGGTCTGTGGTGTTTTTTACCATAAGAGTTCCACAAGATATTAGACTTGGGAAAAAATCAAAATTTCTTCTCAGACTGTGCCTGTTTGGTACAACATTCCACAAGATTTCGTAGAATAATTTTGATACAGTGTTTCAGGTCCGTGGTGTTTTTCACCACAAGAGTTCCACAAGATTAGCCTTAAGTTGACGTCAAATTGTTTGCCATTTCTCTGTCGCTACAGACGATGCAAACGTATTGTTGCAATATTTAGTTTACGCCAAACTTTCGCCATGGACGGACCTACAGCCTTGGCCCTTTAATCAAAATTTGATGTCAATCTTTTTTGGCTGTTAATATCACCAACAGACGATCAAAAAACCTGTCAAAAATTTGACGTCAACTTTTTTGTCCAAAATTTTGATCGTGTGTAGGCCGCTTTAGAACAACAACTCAAAATGTCTTCTCCGACTCCCTCTGTTCGCTTGTGTGGTACCCAATTCCACAAGATTTTCGACTTAAAATAATATTGATACTGTGTTTTAGGTCTGTGGTGCTTTCGTCC
Organism: Patella pellucida; assembly: GCA_917208275.1. Taxonomy (NCBI): domain Eukaryota; kingdom Metazoa; phylum Mollusca; class Gastropoda; family Patellidae; genus Patella; species Patella pellucida. Next base: position 66,804,935 of record OU795038.1, read on the forward strand.
ACACGAGTTCCACAAGATATTAGACTTTGTTCGCCTGTGTGGTACCACAATCCACAAGATTTACAACTTAGAATAATGTATAATTAATATGTATACCCACGGAAATTTATGCACCATATTTAGTGCTAATAATAGCGATAATAATGTCCTAAGTATAGAGAATGTTCCTGAATTATACTCTCATCATGAAGAGGCAGACACTAGACTTATTTTTCATGCCGACCTCCTTTTACTCCGATGTTTACAGATATAGTTATCAAAAGCCCTGATATATATGTAGCAATCATTTTACTTTCCGTTATTGTGGACAGTGTTTCAAATTTATTATTTTACACCGGGACAAAACTAAAAGTCGATTAATAACCTTACTAAAAGTGTTGGAGTCAGGGGCGTATCGTTGTGTCGCCGTCTCTTATTGTATAGGGTTAGGGTATCCTAACCCAACGGCGGCATAACGGGTACCTCCCGTTTGAGTCCCATAAGTCGTGAAATTTTTGTAGCCTTGGTTGGGCATCATACATTCAAAAAGTTGCTTGCATGGAAAGGGCTAGAAAAAACCTTAGTATTTTATTTCTAGTATTACATTCCCTTGATACCTCTTGATATTTATGTATTTTTTGTTTAGTTTTTAGCTTTTATTTTCTTTGTGAATATATTTGTTCTACTAAATGAAATATAGTATAGCCTTCAAGGTTACAATCGACGCTATTTGTATGATGTTACACACTGTGATTGTAATATGTGAACTATTTACTATTGATTATTTTGGAATGAAGAATTTTTTTTGAAAAAAAAGAAAGAAAAAACCTTATGAAGTAATGATTAGGAATCAGAATTTTATTCAGGCATACATACAACTTGGAAGTAGTTTCATCTTCCTATCACTTTAGAAGAATTTGTTAGTGATTTGTATAGACAGAAAGATGAGAAAAGTATAAGTGTGTACAGTGCCAGATATAAATTAGTATGCTTAAAATCTTCTTCTGAACAAAGTCCCCCCAACTAAAGATGCATTGTGTCATATATTAAAAGATTATAACACATAAAAATGGAAGAACATTTACTGATTTATTTAGGCGACGTTTCGAAGAGTATTCTCTCAACATATTCAAGCAAGCACAGTAACGAATGGGTAGGGCAAATATATATAGACAAACGTTGAGAGAATACTCTTCGAACCGTGGCGTAAATAATTCATAAGTAGGTCATAGTCTATCTAAGACCATCTCTGTGTGTCTTCCACCTGCTGCTTCAATATTTACAGCTGAGCTCCAGGCCATTCTTCAGGCGTTGGGATTCATTCAATCATCGCATATATTACAGCACATCATCTTTACTGATTTTTTGTCCTCACTTCAAGCAATTAACAATAAACAGCTTGAACACCCATTAGTAGCAGATGTTTATCGTCTGCTACTATCCTACGAGTGTCAAAGCTGCTTTAGATCTTCCCCAATGCCCCTTTTTAATTCCATATAAGGATTTTAAACCTGTAATCAATAATTTAATTTATGGCCGTTGGCAACGGTTTTGGGATCTTGCAGGCACCAACAAACTTCATCACATTAAGCCTCTCTTAGGAGAATGGCCCAACTCCTACAGAACCAACAGGAGGGATGAAGTTGTTTTGTGTCGCTCTCGGATAGGTCATACATTTTTAACTAATATTTTCATCTTAAAACGAGAGCCCCAACCAGAGTGTGAACAATGTCATGTTCCTTTGACAGTTAAACGCATTCTGATTGAGTGCAAGCATCTCATAGATATTAGATCCAAATATTACCGTTGTCATTACAGAATTTATTTGCCCAACTGGGTCTATATTGTAAAGCGTTGGATTTTTTATAGGAGACACATTTTTATAGAAAGTTTTAATTGTATATATACTGTTTTTCGATATTTTATTTTTTAAACATTTGATAAACATAAAATAATATTCTTCAATTTTAATAGTGTTAACTGTGATACTTGTTTTTATTTATTTATGTATATTAATTTTTTGTGATTTCATTTAATGTGTCACGTAAACATCATAATATGTTTGGCGCAATATAGCCCGGTTGAGCTCACGTACCATAAAACCACATTTCATTCTTTCATTCATTCATAGTCTATTCCTCTAAAAGATCAATATTAAAAGATGTAACTATCAGTCTTCAGTCCATAGGCATTAAATGCAGAAAGTTATTTCCCCTCCACTCCCACTCGAACATGGGTGGAATATAGCTCATCGTGAAATTTCAATGAAATGACAATGTGAACATGTAATAATAACATCTTCCAGTTCCGGAACGCCAAATCATCCATAACCATGCTCAAAGTGCTTTTAAGAGCAACATACATGTCTATTCAATTTTATTCTACAAAAGAACTTTGAACAACTGAGTTTTTAATTGGAGTTTGCTGTCACAAATAAGTTGAGATCTTTTAAACCTACAATTATGCACTGTCGTTATTATGCCTGTTGTTTTTCTCTAAATGTATCACTCAGTTGAACTTCCATTGCTGTATGTAGCATTGTTTTGCATATCATAGGAAATGTACAAAATTTGGCAAATTATATTCAATTTGGTGCATTCTGGCGTATTTCAGGAAGGTAAATTCCGAAACTGTAGAAGCTTTTCTACCATCCTGCTCAACTCAATGTATACAAACTCGCAATTTGTGGGTCAGATTCAGATTTGTAGATTTAAGTTTCAAAATTCCAAGTCTGGGGGGCTAGACCCGCGCCTGGGTTAGTTGAACATTCTACGATCCATTTTGGTTTGCCATGCCCGCGCCTATTGTGCAAAATCATGAGATATTAATATTAGCATAGAGGCCTAATGAACATGCAAATATGGCCTGATAGAAATGGTAGTTTTGGGACTACAGGTTGGGGCGACAAAAATCTGTAACTCGGTTAAAAATTTAGTCCGATTTATCGTCCTTCGCAGAATATAACCATCATTCACAAGATTTAGTAGAAAGACGGTCAAGAAATTATCAATCAGAAATGTCCTCCCAATATTCAAATACAAGCTAGTAAATGGCGGTCTAAATATGCGTGAATTCTCGGCTGATTAAAACAAAGGGAAATAAATAATGATTTGTAGCTCTAATCCTTCCCCATAATTATTGAAAACAGCATGAGTGTACATGACTAACATTATTTTTTTTATTGTTAAGAACATTTATATAGCGCCCATTTATATAGCGCACAATTCATATAGTGCTCTAATGCGCCTTACAAAGTAATATATCAAAATGGTCTGAAGAGGTTCAAGAGAACTGAAAACGTTAACCATAAACATATGTTTATTTCTTTTTTAGCAGTTATAATAGCTTTCTTAAATTTATTTGTTACGTTCTCTTGTGTACTGTTGACGTCACGCCCATCAACCGTTGCCATGCCTCGTATATTCAAACTTCATTTGTATTATTCTTCTGATGAGTGTGGAGTTCCACATAAAACTTTAAGTAAAGAACTTACAGATTTCATATTTTTAATTATTTATATATATAATATATTACATAGAAAAAATAAATAAAGGTTGAAAATGCCTTTGAAAAGTACTATTGTTTAATTGTCTACATGTTTCGCCTGAGCTTGTCAAGACATACAATAACAATATTATATATATATATATATATATAACCAGTGTTGAAATCAGTTTGTGTCGGCATACCTTTTTATCTATTCATCATTTACCGTGAAACAAAGTAGTACAGCTTTGCGGTTGTGCTAATAATTTTGGATGTATATATCTTTAAATGTGCACAACACCTACAAGTAAAATTGCAAATTTTCCCTTTTCATAAAATGAAAGTCGATGACATCACGAAAAGGAAATTAATGGAAAACCATTTTATTAAAAAAATACGTTCCTCGACTTAAAAGTCAATAAGTAACAATTGACCATTAGCTTCGTTAATCTTCTTCAATCTAGGATTATCTTCCACTCATTGTTCCTTAATTGAACCAATATACTACAGATTAACACACGTGTATACATGTTTTCTGCTCGTTACCTATATACTATGTAACCATAGACAATGGTAACTATAGCCAATTAAAACCACAGTGTTACTATGTAAATATAAATATGTGTTGAAATCAGTTTGTGTCGGCATACCTTTAGTCATTCACACAGCCTTATGTGATTCCATTGGCATTGGTGAGAAAATTCATTTTAGTCAACCTGTTTAGAAATCCGCCTAAATTTCCAGTCAATCTGTACATTGACTGATTTTTTTTTAGTCAATCTACAGAATGACTTAGTGAATCAGTCAATCTACAGAATGACTTAGTGAATCAGTCAATCTACAGAATGACTAAAAATTCCAGTCAATCTACAAATTGACAGGGTTCCCGCGGTCCTTGAATATCCTTAAATTTAAAATTTCATTTTCAAGGTCTTGAACATTTTTCAATTTTGTGGAAATAGAAAAATATCCTTGAATTTAAGTTGAGATCCTTAATTTTGGACAGACGAGCTTATTTTTCCGCCCGATCGCGGCGATAGAAATTCGTCAGCGATTATTTACGGCAGATAACAACAGGCACACGTAGCGATCGTCTCTCCGTGAGTAAATATACCGACCACGTGACTTGTCGATCAATGACTTGTACAAAATGGCAGCTATTTTGAGATCATGTGATATCAACGATGTCGATGATCGGCTCATAAGAATGAATTGCCCGACAATTTACGCTGGACACGGGCACAGGAGCGATTTTAATCGCCGGCGAAAAATATTCGGCCGAAAATATCTAACATCCTAGATACGAGCGATTGATCGAGCGAACGGTTCGGCGTATAACATTGTGTCGCCCTGAACGGGCACTCGGACGTATTTTTCGAGCGATTTTAAAAATCGCCGCGATCGGGCGAAAAAATACTGTCGTCTGTCCCCCACAAGTTGATATGGAAATCCCGTTTAGATTAGAAGTTATGCTTGTTATACTAAACAATAACTCTGACGTATACCTGTCAATCAACAGATCTAAATAAACAGCTGTGTTTTGTCACGTAATAACAAGATAAGCCAATGACATTTACCGTTAGGCAACCAAATACCCCCACGTGACCCCATTGTCCAATTTACATACTAGAAGCCACTACACTGACTAATCAAAATCGGTATTAGTAATTACATTAAACTAGGCTTAATAACGAAGGCAAGTCTGCATGACGTTGAAAATAAAACATGTCTTGCAAATTTCAAACTTCGTGGCTTGATAGCTATAGCTGACTAAGTTGCGATGAAACAAGTATTCATCAAGCGAAATGCTGCCTATGCAAGAAGAGTTTCAGTATCAAGAAAATTGGCATATCCGCTGTACGTTCACACAATAAGAGTGAAAAACACATCAAATTAACGAAAGCTACGTCATCAAATACATAGGCGTAGGAGCTCGATGACAGTTAGGGGGGCAGGACCCGAAATGCCCGAAAAATTTTCGGGTTTACAGACAGCAACGATCTTGTATCCCCCCCCCCACCCAAAGAAAATTTTGGAACATTTTACGGCTGCAAACACGTTTTCGTGCTATTTCAGCCGGTGAACAAAGCAACTTCAAAGTTGTCTAATATAGCCTAATTAAGGTTGGTGACTCGAATTCCAATAACTCGTATACAGTCCTCGAAAACGGAACCGTTAGCAGAATTTTTTTTAAATTAAACTGCCACAAACGCGTTTTTCTGCTATTTCAGCCGGCGAACAAAGCAACCTCAAAGTGGTTTAATATAGTCTAAATTAAGGTGGCTGACTTGAATTCCAATCAATCGTTTACAGTCCTCGGAGACGGGACCGTTAGGAGAAAATTGTGAAAATTTAACTGCCGCAAACGCGTTTTCCTGCTATTTCAGCAGTTGAAAAAAGCAACTTCAAAGTGGTCTATTATAGCCCAATGAAGGTTGCTGAATCAAATTCCAATCAATCGTTTACAGTTCATGAAGACGGGACCGTTGGGAAAAATGTTTGAAAATTTAACTGTCGCAAACGCGTTTTCCTGCTATTCCAGCCTGGGAATACAGGAATACAACAACTTCAATTTGGTCCAATATAGCCTACCTGGCTGACCCAAATTCCAAACAACCAATCAATCGTCGCGGGGTATTTAGGCCTCACCCTCCCGGAGAAAAATTTAATCACCGCAAATACGTTTTCTGCTAGTCTAGCCCGTTTAAACAACTCCAAAAGCATACAATGGTTTTGTAATCGAAATCCCACTCTGAATTCCAACCATCCACAATTAGACTGTTCCATCTGCATTCACAAATAATAATCGATGCCCGAAAAATGTCGCACAAAGTAGAGCGGCCCCAGACAAAATGTTTTAATCCATAGTCAACTCAGTACAAATTCGTGACATTTAATTACAAGAAAAGTAAAATTATGGTTTTATTAGGGCTCGATTACAGTAATGGAAGCAAAATTAGCAATGCCCGAAAAATTTCGGGTTTATAGACAGCGGTGCCGGTTTTCTTTGAAAGGCGAATGACCCCCCAAGAAAATTTTGGATTATTTGAAGGTCGTTTTCCTGCCCGATGCCTGTTTTTTCGGACAGATCCTATTTTCGGGTAATACCCTTTTTTGGGGCATACCTATCATAAAAGAGCTTCGGGCATTTGTTCGGGCATGCAGTGGACAAGAAAAAGACGAGAAAATACTTTTCGGGCAGTGTGGATATCATAGAAATAAGTTAGTTATATTTTTTCTCTAAACGTTAATAGAAAAAAAGGTCGTCGAATTTTTCATTGCCCCTGCCCCACCCCTATGATCAAATATGACTATTAGTTTTACATCGGCATCAGGCTGCAAGTCAACAGCTTCGATTACAGAAAGGAAATCCTCTCTCCCTGCGACAGCGCAACCACCAATAGATACTGTTTTAAGCACAGCCTCCTGAAACCGTCCAAGTGGGTACAAGTGGCCAGTCACAAATATCTGTCACTGGCAATGCCGTTTTAACTTCTGAAATTTTATGGGCAGTAAAATGTATTACGTCACATTATAGTTATAACAGTTGCACGGATATAGACAAATTTTTTCAACGTGCATTTCCAGACAGCCCAATTGCCCAGAAATTTACATGTGGCGAAAATAAAATTAGCTATCTCGTTTTTCTTTGGTATTGGTCCCTACATACAAGACACATTAAAAACATTGATACGCGGTGTCGAAAATTACGTCATTATGTTTGATGAATCACACAATGAAAGTTTACAGAAAAAGCAGGTTGATGTTCATGTTCGTTTGTGGGATAATGGATTAAATTGCGTGGTCTCTCATTATTTAACTTCCGAATTTATTGGACATGACAGAGCAGAAGATCTTCTTCCCGTTTTAATCAAATGTGTCGACGATATCGGGCTTAACAAAAGTAATCTTTTACAACTTTCCATGGATGGTCCAACTGTTAATTGGAAACTGTTTCGACTACTTAATTCGAATTTCGGAGACTCCATGATTAACATAGGTAGCTGTGGGTTGCATACAATGCACAATGCTTTTAAATATTCGGTTGAAAAGTCAGGATTAGGTGTTGGCGATTTTCTCAAATCACCGTACTGGATATCTAAAGATACGCCCGCACGAAGGTCCGACTATACAATTTTAACTGATTCAACGGTCTTTCCACTTAAATTCTGTGGTCATCGGTGGCTTGAAAACAAGCCTGTGGTAACCCGGGCAATTGAAATCTGGCCAAGTGTTGTAAAATATATAAAATATAAATCCACACAATCATATAAAAGTAAATCATTTGAAGTTGTGCGCATTGGTATTAATAACGATAAACTTATGTTTGTTAATTTAGCCTTTTTCCTGACTGTAATAAACCTAATGACCCCGCTCTTGCAAATATTTCAGAGTGAGCGACCCTTAGTACCACTTTTGTGCACTCATATAGAATCAATGATTAAACAGTTAAAAGAAGAGTTTTGTAAAATCGTCCGTACTAAAAACCGCTACAAATATCTGTAATTTACTCAAAATTGATGTTGAACAAGTAGATAATCATATCATTTATAAAGACCTCGATCTCGGGTTGAAGGCCGAGGGAGAACTACGGAAACTGATTGGTGGGAAAGTTGTATCCGAAAGGGACGTTTTGGACTGTAGAATCCAGTGCAAGAATATGTTAATACATATAGTTAAACATTTAATGAGAAAAACACCTATTACATATGCCATTGCTAGAAATCTAGGGTGCCTGCATCCTAAACGGATAGCGAATCTTCCGGATATAGCAAAGACACAATTTAAACACATCCTTGAAATATTAATAACCGCCAAAAAAACTAGATGAGGCGACAAGTGATTTGATAAAGTCTGAATATGATGATTTCATTAACTATGTGTCTAATTTATCTCAATTGGATTTATTAGAATTTAAAAACTGCAACGCTCTTAACAGCGATCCGTTAGATTTGTTTTTAATGAGATATCTCGAACATTTTAAAAATTTGCGAAAACTTGTCAAGATGTTGCTGATCTTATCTCACGGACAAGCTGGAGTAGAACGCGGGTTTTCTTTTAATGCAAAAGTTTTAACGGAAAAGATGCTGGAAAAATCTATAATAAATCATGGATGGTCCAACTGTTAATTGGAAACTGTTTCGACTACTTAATTCGAATTTCGGAGACTCCATGATTAACATAGGTAGCTGTGGGTTGCATACAATGCACAATGCTTTTAAATATTCGGTTGAAAAGTCAGGATTAGGTGTTGGCGATTTTCTCAAATCACCGTACTGGATATTTAAAGATACGCCCGCACGAAGGTTTTGTGCCTCATGTACATTTAATTGGCGGAGTGGACAAATTTTAAGTTACGCCCCAGTGCCTTCAATATGCTAGTGCAGCTCGAAAAAAACACAAACAATACCTGGATGACCAAAAGAAAGAGGGTGCTAAGTCAACAGTAGATTCAAAACGAAAATACATTGGAGATGAGCTTACTGACTGTAAAAAGAGAAAGTAATGCCTCGAAAATGACATTATTACTCTAAAGGCTTCGGCGGACGAGAAGGCAGATAATGCGGAAAAGGCCGTGACATCAAGAAACTTTTAATGGAGTCGAACGCCCTTCGCCGGGCAGCAAGAGCCAAAAAGACTGAAATTTCGGAAATAGACGAACAAATAGCTAAACTTGATAAACTATTAAAACAACAATAAAAGTATTAATAATCGGCAATTTAACGTTAATAAACTGTACTACTTTTTAGTCGTACTTTAGTTTAATCAGTGGTCTATCAGTGGTCTGATTCGATAAGGGAAATATCTATGTTTTTAAAATGGTGGGAGTTTTTCCGTTGTGCCGAAAGTCGACCTGTTATAATAGTTTATGTCTTCGATTACTTTTAAATGCGAGATTATAACGATAATGTTAATTTTTTGGTTACTTTTAAGATGAAAAATTGTATTTTTAGGCTAAGAAATCCCTTGAAAATCCTTGAATTTGACCTAAATTTATCCTTGAATATCCTTGAAAGAATGTTTGACGAAGCCGCTGGAACCCTGACTGACTGATTTTACACATTGACTGTAACATATATATATATGTGAAGATGAAGGTCCATTCTCAGTGATAGAAGGGTCGGAAATTCGGATTTCTAGCGAAAAAACTTTCTATATTCGCCAGAATATGAACTGTAAGTCACAACATGTTGTGTACATGATGACTTGTGGGGGCTGCAATGAGCGGTACATCGGAAAAACGGACTAAAAATTATGCCCGAGAGTGAACCTTCATCGCCCACACATTAAAGGGACAGTCCGGAATTGAACAGAGTCTCAAAAATAAAAGTCTGAGCACATACGGAATTCAAACGCCAAAATATAGAAGAATGGTGTATATACCTTGACTCAAAATTTCAGCTCAAAATATTGAGTCGTTTGGGCGTATGCGTTAAAACAGCTTATCCGGACACGTAACCCTTTTATGATTCCGGGTCAATTCTTTCGTTGGGTGACCCGATAAACGATTCCGTTCCTTTAGAGGTCCACACGGTGAATGGTTCACGTGCTGTACTTGATAACAAAAAGTAAATTTCACCGACACGTTATTTTTTAAAATAAAAGTCTGGTTTTATCCAATCACCGCATAATATAGCTTGGGACACCGGGCTCTATTTCCAGATTAAGACTGACGGGTTAAAATTGTTTGAAAACGTAGTTGCTCGGCCCAAGGATAGGGATTTTAAGGGATTTTAACACAAAATTAAGCAGTTTTATTCTCCAAAACATTATCGGGATTGACCCTTTAATGAGACATCTCGAACATTTTAAAAATTTGCGAAAACTTGTCAAGATGTTGCTGATCTTATCTCACGGACAAGCTGGAGTAGAACGCGGGTTTTCTTTTAATGCAAAAGTTTTAACGGAAAAGATGCTGGAAAAATCTATAATAAATCATGGATGGTCCAACTGTTAATTGGAAACTGTTTCGACTACTTAATTCGAATTTCGGAGACTCCATGATTAACATAGGTAGCTGTGGGTTGCATACAATGCACAATGCTTTTAAATATTCGGTTGAAAAGTCAGGATTAGGTGTTGGCGATTTTCTCAAATCACCGTACTGGATATTTAAAGATACGCCCGCACGAAGGTTTTGTGCCTCATGTACATTTAATTGGCGGAGTGGACAAATTTTAAGTTACGCCCCAGTGCCTTCAATATGCTAGTGCAGCTCGAAAAAAACACAAACAATACCTGGATGACCAAAAGAAAGAGGGTGCTAAGTCAACAGTAGATTCAAAACGAAAATATATTGGAGATGAGCTTACTGACTGTAAAAAGAGAAAGTAATGCCTCGAAAATGACATTATTACTCTAAAGGCTTCGGCGGACGAGAAGGCAGATAATGCGGAAAAGGCCGTGACATCAAGAAACTTTTAATGGAGTCGAACGCCCTTCGCCGGGCAGCAAGAGCCAAAAAGACTGAAATTTTGGAAATAGACGAACAAATAGCTAAACTTGATAAACTATTAAAACAACAATAAAAGTATTAATAATCGGCAATTTAACGTTAATAAACTGTACTACTTTTTAGTCGTACTTTAGTTTAATCAGTGGTCTATCAGTGGTCTGATTCGATAAGGGAAATATCTATGTTTTTAAAATGGTGGGAGTTTTTCCGTTGTGCCGAAAGTCGACCTGTTATAATAGTTTATGTCTTCGATTACTTTTTAAATGCGAGATTATAACGATAATGTTAATTTTTTGGTTACTTTTAAGATGAAAAATTGTATTTTTAGGCTAAGAAATCCCTTGAAAATCCTTGAATTTGACCTAAATTTATCCTTGAATATCCTTGAAAGAATGTTTGACGAAGCCGCTGGAACCCTGACTGACTGATTTTACACATTGACTGTAACATATATATATATGTGAAGATGAAGGTCCATTCTCAGTGATAGAAGGGTCGGAAATTCGGATTTCTAGCGAAAAAACTTTCTATATTCGCCAGAATATGAACTGTAAGTCACAACATGTTGTGTACATGATGACTTGTGGGGGCTGCAATGAGCGGTACATCGGAAAAACGGACTAAAAATTATGCCCGAGAGTGAACCTTCATCGCCCACACATTAAAGGGACAGTCCGGAATTGAACAGAGTCTCAAAAATAAAAGTCTGAGCACATACGGAATTCAAACGCCAAAATATAGAAGAATGGTGTATATACCTTGACTCAAAATTTCAGCTCAAAATATTGAGTCGTTTGGACGTATGCGTTAAAACAGCTTATCCGGACACGTAACCCTTTTATGATTCCGGGTCAATTCTTTCGTTGGGTGACCCGATAAACGATTCCGTTCCTTTAGAGGTCCACACGGTGAATGGTTCATGTGCTGTACTTGATAACAAAAAGTAAATTTCACCGACACGTTATTTTTTAAAATAAAAGTCTGGTTTTATCCAATCACCGCATAATATAGCTTGGGACACCGGGCTCTATTTCCAGATAAAGACTGACGGGTTAAAATTGTTTGAAAACGTAGTTGCTCGGCCCAAGGATGGGGATTTTAAGGGATTTTAACACAAAATTAAGCAGTTTTATTCTCCAAAACATTATCGGGATTGACCCTTTAAGATTCCGGAAAACCGCACAGTTCCTGTCAGTTGACATTTTGATATATGTGGGAAAGGTAAATTTAAAGTTTTCCCCATTTTTAAATTGAACAATATTGATATGCATCTTCTGGAACTAAAAAGGCTGAAGGAATTAGAAGAGAGAGATGCTTTAATGACCAGCGCGTAGAATGTGGTGGCGAAAGTGGAGTGTGTAGACAGAAGGCTGAAGGACTTGCCGATAGAAAGGGCAAGCAGACGGAGAATCAAGGAGAAAGTATACCGGTAGAGGAGAAGGAAATGGAAATGGATGTTGCCGGGCCAAGCGGCACCTCGGCACCCAAGAAAAAAGTCAAGAAAGATGGTCGTATCCCCGTCAATGTAGACGATCTAGACGCCGACTTGGCCGCCCGTATCAAAGGAAGCAAAGTGAGTCTGACCCGCGACCCTAAAAGTAAGCTGACAGACGCCCAGAACGCGTGCATCGCCTACTGGTTTCAGCAGAGAAGCGAAGAGGATGTGGTGACGGGTAAGTACCATAATGTCTTTGCCAAAGATTGTTAGATTATGAAATACTGGTTATCGCCTGAAATATTACATAAACTATTAATAAGACATTAATTGACTTATGCAGACCATAATCAACTGTCGATGTCAACGCTATGAGTTTGATCGTAGTCGTCGGAGCTTTCATTGGCTTTACATTATCTAGTTTTTAACTAGTATAGTGAGAACTGCCAACTCGTTATCTAATCTCCGTTAAGACGCTGGCTCGCTAACCGTGTTGTGGGTCGGGCAAGACTGAAGTGTGGCAGATGGCCGTGGCGCAGTCGTTCGGATGGGACGAACAACCCGTGCACGTAACAGATCCCTTGGCAGTTAGAATTCGATATATGAGGAAGCCGAAGCGCCACTATCCGGGCAAGGGGTCCCTCATAGCACACTGTATGGCGGAGGACCGAATCCCATTTAATTTCCTTTCATTTTCAAGTGTTTTACTCCCGCAAATTTGGTCTTTTTCAGGCAAAGGATCGGACTATTGGCCCTATGCTCAGATGCCGTACGCGACGGCGTGTGGTACGCCGGGTGGGAGCCCGTTGGCGTCAAGAGGGGCCTTGAGCCCTACTTGTGTGAGAAGCTGAAGGGGCACAAGAAGACACTTCTTTTCAAGAATAGGCAGATGGAGAACCGTGTGAGCGACATACGATCGATTTTAGTGGGTGAGGTTAACGAGGCCCCGGGTCAGGGTCAGGATTACGGTCAGGGACATGAGCAGAAACAGAGTTAGGGACAGGGACGGGGACAAGGTTAGGGACAGGTGATAATGTATGTATCTGATTATAGTTGTGTTTTTTTATATATATTTTATTATGCGATAACGTAATGTATATATCTGATTATAGTATATTTTTTTTGTTTTTTTCATATTGAATTATGCGAGAATGTGTTTATTTGATTATTGTAGTATTTGATTTGACTAGGCGATAATGTAATGTATATATCTGATGAATAATGTAATGTATTTATCTGATGAATAATGTAATGTATATATCTGATTATAGTAGGGTTTTTTTTCAAAATTATATATTGGATTATGATTATGAGAGAATGTGTATATGTGATTATTGTAGTATTTTATTTTGTTTTGACTTTGGATTGTTAATAATTAAAAGCTGTCCTAAATATTTTCATGCATTTACTTTTGGTTTCTTCCGGAAGACAAAGCTCTGTTGAAGAATAGTCCTCCTCTGTTTCCTGAAAATGAATAGTAAGGATTGAAAAGTGGACTTACAAGTTTGGCCATCAGGCCGTCTGTGTATTTCTTTCTAAGGCGGTAAAATGCTAAAAATAGTTACTATCCCTTGTAACTGTTGACGTCGCTATGACGACGTATTGTCACTTCCATTATTATCGCCCTGAAGACACCTCAACGGTCGAAAGTACTCGGCGGAATGTGATACATTTTTAGTTTTAATGAATCGTTAATAGTTAAAAATTCTGTTTTTTTTAAAATATATATACCAAAAATACTAAGATTTGGATGGAAAGACTATAGTTAAATTACATTTAAATCCAAATCTTAGTATTTTTGGTATATAAACCTGAGAGTTGAATTAAGAATCTTTTAAATATATATATATATTCAACGATGAAAGTACTACCCAAAATTTTAATTTTTAGTGTTTTTTCTCTAATATTTTAATTTTATTTATATGATGAACTGAGATTTAGATCGTTTTATATATTTTTTTCTTATTTCTAACACTTTCATGGCGGAGAAAGAACCTAAACCGAAGAAATCTAAAATGCTGTCTCAAACAACTATTGAAGATTTAGCTGGAATGGTTGGTAATCTACAAGGAGAAGTTAAAATGTTACGGATACAGCTTGAAACTTAGATGGAGGCAACCAAACAATTATTGGATATGTGTTACAAAGGCTTTGAGAAAGCGGATGACACCAATAAAGAGTTTTCCCAATTACGCAATATAGTAAAAAAAATTATCTGCTAAAATAGAGGAAAAAACTCATGAACCAGCAGAATATTTACAACAGAGGCAAGCTACAGTAGGTCCATCGACACATGTTCTAACGGCAGAAGAAATCGCTGAAAATGGTAACCGTTGCAAGCTAGACATGTGTAAGCTATGGAATACATGTAGAAAAACTAGAAAGGGGCTGTCATGGATAGCCTACAACAAGCGGCAATTTATGAGGAATGGTTAACGAGACTAAGACCAGTTATTCCTATAAAATACAGAATGAAACCAATACAAGGCGAAAAGGAGGAATCCATAATAATCCGCAAAGAGAAGGCAATATATAACTTTTCTGTCCAGGTTAAGTTGATGAATTTAAATTCAGAAACTCGACAAAAGGAAATATCCGACGTCGATAACAGCATCCTGGAAAGAATCTCGGAAGTGACAATTGCGGAAGTACAAGAGTACCTACGACGGGTATGGTCAAGTGAAAATACACACGACGATGCCAATAATTTAAAAACGTGGGATACGAAAAAGGAATGGTTAATGCCGTATGAATAGATTCATGGTAGTAGCTTTTTCAAAAAGGTAAACGACACCAAGAAAAGCTACGCCGAGGCTACAGCCAACATTAACCTCATGGGAAAGAAACCTATAAAAACAACAAATTGTCAAACGTTCCGAGAAATTGGAGGCGTGTTCCAACATATAAGAAGAGACACTTCTCACCCCAAAGTCAGCAAATCAATGCTCCAAGGCCAACGAGGGAAACTATTTTCAGACCCCACAAAAACAGGCCTGTAAATAAATATGCGAGCAGGAAAGAGGCCTACGAACGAAATTACAACAACAGCCCCCGGAAAGTGAAAGATACAACTGACAAACATAGTGATTATAATAATTTTTTAGAAGTGCGCCAGGAAACAAACCGAGACCGATGGAAGAGGAGTCTAAAACAACAGCAAAATTAGACCCCAAAATAATAAACATTTCAGACTATAACCTCACCAAAGATGATATAAAATTGTTGTCAAAAGGGTTAAAGTTTACTCCCACTCCGAAAGAAAACAAAGAACTCCTGCAGTCGGAAATTTCAAAGTTTTGTCGTAAGTTACGATTAGCAGAATACTTTACGGAAGTAGAAATAAGCGATGACAATGACCCTACACAACTTCATCGAACTGAGTCTGAAAGTCTAGTGTGGAACAAATCAACGTTCACGCCAAATATAGGTAGGGACCCACACTTGGATGATTACATAAGAAATACTCAGAATCACTCTATTCGGTCATGGAAAGGAAAAGTATTAATAATTTAAGCAAAGATCCCAATATTATAATAAAACAAGCAGATAAGGGAGGGGCTGTCGTTCTCATCAATAGATCATTTTATCATAATAAGATTTGTGAACTTCTTAATAATAAAGAATATTACAAACTTACCTCCGACGTTATAGACCGAAAGGTTAAGAGAAAGGTAATACATTTCACGATAGCAAAAAAGGCTCTGTTAACGACAAAAGAAACAAGTTACCTCACAAAGTATGATCCCAAGCATGCACATTTCTATGGTCTTCCAAAAGTTCATAAAAGTGCCCTTATCCAGAAAGCTGTATCTACACAAAACAATGCTATTATAACCATTTTAGATCCAGCTGATTTGAAGTTTAGACCCGTAGTAGGGGGGCCTAATAGTAGTACACAGAGATTGAGCAACTTTGTAGACATTATCCTCAAACCTTTTTGTACACACGTGAAAAGCTTTTTGCGAGATGACATAGACTCTTTGTGCAAACTACCAGAATCTGTAGACGCTAACAGCATTTTAGTCACTTTTGATGTTGAAAATTTATACAGTAACATCGAACAAGATCTTGGATTAAAGGCAGTAGATTATTGGTTAGATAAGCTTGAATCAGAATGCCCAATAAGATTTCCTAAATCATTTGTTGTAGAAGCACTTAAAATTGTTCTTTCAAATAATATTTTTTATTTCGCTGGTCAATTTTATGATCAAATTAAAGGGGTAGCTATGGGCACCAAAGTCGGCCCAACATATGCAACGCTTACTCTTGGTTATTTGGAAGAACTGTGGTATTCGGAAATAGGGCAGAAATTTGGTCGTGAAACACAATTAATCATTGAAGCAGCATGGAGGAGATTTCTTGATGATTGTTTTATAATATTAACAAATAATCCAAAACTCATTATTCAACTCCATTCCCTGTTTAATTCGATGAACACAAGTTTAAATTTCACGATCGAAAAAAGCACAACAACTCTCAACTTTCTAGATGTGTCAGTAAGACTTTTATCCACTGGAGAAATAAGAACCGTCTTATTTTATAAAACCACGGATACACATCAGTATTTAGACTTTCGTTCATGTCATTCAGCGCATACCAACATTGATGATCTCAGAAAACCAAAAATAAAAGAGAACAATTCTAATAATATAACTCTTGTCACAACATTTAATCCTACGCAAGAAAGAGGGTTGTCCATTGTAAAGGGGCGGTTAGATAATTTAAAGAATAGTCGTAAATTAAAATACATCCTAAATAATTCAAAAATTGTAAATAGTCTAAAACAACCTCAAAATCTTAGAAGAATGTTAACATCATCAAAATTTGATTTTGATATTTCGGTACCCCGTGTATCCAAGTGTGGGGACCTGCGATGTATGACATGTTCCGATATATTAGAAGGAACATCTGTCCAAATTAATAAAGATGTTAAATTCTATGTAAAACAAAACATGAATTGTCAATCTAAATATGTAATTTACTTAATTATATGCAATGGTTGTGATGGCACGTACATTGGAAAAACTACTGATCAGCTGAATTTACGAATTAACCAACATCGCTCCAATATAAAACTCGCAAGAAATAGAGTCTTGCCGGTGAGCGAACATTTGGATATTTGTGGTAAAGGTCAATTCAAGATTTTCCCATTGTACAAGCTCAATATTAGTGACAATGATCTCTTAGAAACAAAAGAGAGCAACTTTATCGCTAAATATAACCCAGTTTTGAATGCTAAGGGGTGATTATTTTAATTATGGTTGATGATTAATTAGTGTTATTTCATTTTAGTTTTATATCTTACATAGTCATTTTCCTCTGTTATGACGTAACGTTATTGTAACAGCATAGTAACGCATTAAAAATGGCCTGGCCATTTGTTTGATAACGATGAAAGTACTAGCCAAAATTTTAATTTTTAGTGTTTTTTCTCTAATATTTTAATTTTATTTATATGATGAACTGAGAGTATATATATATATTCTATAACTTAAGTAGAAAATACCATTTTTCTACTTAAGTTTTTAGAATGTATGAAATGATATCATTTTACGGTAAGCACCCTTTTAATCTAATATTTTATATATATATACAAAAAAGTTTCTTTGAAATACTCTCAGAGAAATATAAATAAAATTACGCTGAAATAACCACACGTTTTCAGTTCTCTTGAACCTCTTCAGACCATTTTGATTATTAAAGTGGTTAGAAGATTCCATTAGAAGTAGATAATATACGTAAAATAAAGTAAATGCGTCCATTCTAGATAGTTATTTTGACATGTTTCATATTTTCAAGAATGTATATATATATATATGTCGGCATACCTTTTTATCTATTCATCATTTACCGTGAAACAAAGTAGTACAACTTTGCGGTTGTGCTAATAATTTTGGATATATATATATATATATATATATATATATTAAAGTAGATAAAGTACAAGTACTTCTTTGTTTACGGTAGATAAATGCATAAATAAATAAAATATACGTCCAGGTAAGAAAATCTTCCACTTTACTTCATTATGACATACATTAAATTATAAGCTAGCTATCTGCCTTCTAAGGGCGTCTTCAGATATTAATAATGTTGTGGTAACAGCTCTCCGGTGATATATAAATAAATAAGATGTTTGAAAAGAAAACAAACTACATATTTCAAGTTAGCGCTTTCAGTTCCAGAGGAACTTTAATATATATATATATATATATATATATATATATATATATATAATTGAAATTAAAGATGGCAAAAATATATCGTATATGAATATTTTGTATAATAATAATTTATTTCTTATATAGCGCATTACACAGAAGTTTCAATGCGCTTTACATATAAACACATGCTACATTAAAACTGATATAATAACAATAAGGTGTAGAAGTATTTAAAAATATGATCAGGTAATATACGGCATATGTTAAACTGTTGCATATACACACATAAATATGATACATTTTATACATTCAAATTTATAATAAAAACAGGAGGATAGAGGTGGCAATATATGTACATGCATGATATGATATTTTACAGCAGTATTGTTAGTATAATTGTCAGAAGGGGTAAGCTTATTGATTCCATATCTAGGTGTATTTTCTGGAGTAAATGGAGCTTCGTTTAAGTTCCGAACAACATCAATAGATGAGATGACACTAATGTTTATTGGTTTTGGTTGAACAGCTGTAAGATTTTGAAAGTTAACACCTCGGTCGGTTTTCTTTGATATTGTCCTATTATATGTTGTTATGGTTTTGGAACGCCTCACTAGTTTCTTTCCCCCTCTAACACCTCTCTTACTAAAGCAATGAGTGTCTTGTAATGAATCACTGGTTTTGAATACACCATTGTTATACGACGATTGCGGATTAAAGCTGTTGTAATTTACCATAGTTCACATCAGTGCAGAAAAATATATAAATATATGCAATAAATCTTTGCAAATTCTATTAAAGTTACACATCCAAAATTATCAAAGATACTAACAAGTTATTCAATAGTCCTTTAAGCAGCTTCTTGCGTAAATTCAATATGATAGACACACTAGTTGAACAAAAAAATAGCAAAACAAGACCAGCAGCCTCACTCGGCGCAATATACATTCAGATAAGTCATAATAATACAAAATCTATAGATCGAAGTAGGCCTACAGCCGACCGGACAAATGTAAACACATACTCTTTGTCATAATAATGCAGAGGAGTAAACTTCTTATATACCTCACACCAAAACGCTCACCATGCTATAATAAATCGTTAACCTCAGCAAATTTCTAGATACTTAATGACTAGGTGACAATAAAGTAGACAAAAAAGTAGACATCGGCAGGTCATCGGAGACAGCCATTTTAAATATTTGACAGTTAACAGCTGATCAAAATGTTCTTATTTATAATTACGACAAACAGCAAAATGTTCCTGGCGATCACGCACACATGATGAAGTAAAAATTAATATATAATAAATATTATATAATTTATCGAAAATCAAACTCCGTGCCGTTTGAAGGTAACGGCTGACTCACGCATGCGTTATGGTTATACATTATTAATATCTGAAGACGCCTATAGAGGGCAGACAGCTAGCTTATATGACTTAATGTGTGTCGGAATGAAGTAAAGTGGACGTATGTTTTTTTAATTATAGGTAAATACAGCTCCCAGCTAACATATATATAAACTAAATTATAGAAAGGCACCAAAATATGAATTTAACGGCTAGCGCTTTCTGTTGGTTATTTAAATATTGACAAACATATGATACAGTCAATATCTCAAATTCAAAACGGCAACATCAAGGCATCCCTGCGACAAATGTGGGAAGACGAATGTAAGGCGGATGAAACCGATGTGAAAAAGCTTGGGAAGAAAAGAGAAATTGGTTGGCTTTATACGAGTCAAAGTGTTGCATTATTTTTTTAGGTCCAATATACGACAGAAGGCTAAACAATCGGAAAAAGTGGCAAGGGCAAAAATGAATGATAGGGCCCAAAGAGTATCCCCATGAAGAGAAATGTCTTCTGAATATTCGGACTAACAAAACATGCACAGACAAAGATCTAATCGTCCTAAGAAACGTACTCCACAAGTGCCTGAAAATGTCAAGACAAACCAAAGATCTCCACGAGAGACATATGTGACATTTTCAGAGGTAGTCAAAAGAAATCGACAGTCTAAACTAAATAATATAAATATGGTGAAAAACGAAAATAACCATTTTTTTTAGAAAATGAGCAAAAGCCCACAGAGAGACAAGTGGAAACAGAAAACGCGAAGATATAAAATTATTGTCTAGTGGATCTAAATTTACTCCTACACCTACACAAAACAAAGAACTTCAAACAAAGAATTTATAAAATCAGAACTATCAAGCTTTTGTCGAAAACTACGATTGGCGGAATATTTTAAGGATATTCCGCATTCAAATCAAGATCAAGATGGGAATAGTGTACAGGAAAGTGAATCGGACAGTCTAGTCCGTAATAAATAATCACAGTTCACACCAAATCCAGGTAGAGAGGTTCACCTAGACAATTATAATCATACAATATTAGATCAGGTTATCTGTAAACAAATCTATCACCCCAAGAGAGAAGTAGCTTTCAAATAATGGGTATATAATTATCAAAGAAGCCGATAAAGAGGGTGCTATTGTGTTGATGAACAAATGAAATGAAATGAAATGAAATGTGGTTTAATGGCACTTCGGCACCAACCGGGCCATATTGCGTCAAACCTACAATGATTTATGTGAGACAAGTTAAATAAACATCACAGAAAAAGTTTTATATGCACAAATAAAAACAATATCACAGTAAATAAGATTAAAAATCAAACAAATCTTTTGTGCATATAAATGTTTAAAACATAAAACATGAAATGATAATTAATATACAATTAAAATTTATAATAAAAGCTTGTCTCTTTTAAAAACTCCAACAATTTACAATACAAACCCGGTTGGGCAAATATTTGGTGCAGAGGCTGGCAACGGTAATATTTCGATCTTAGGTTCTTGAGATGCTTGCACTCAACCAAAACGTGCTTCACTGTCAAGGGAACAATGACAGTGTTCACATTCTGGTTGAGGCTCTCGTTTCAAAATGAAAAAATGTGTTAAAAAAGTATGACCTATACGAGAGCGACACAGAACAACTTCATCTCTCCTGTTGGTTCTATAGGAGTTTGGCCAATCGCCTTAGAGAGGCTTAATGTGATGAAGTTTGTTTGTGGCTGCAAGATCCCAAGACCGTTGCCAGCGGTCATAAATAAAATTATTTATTGTCCATTTAAAATCTTTAAATGGTAATAAGATGGTGATTGAGGGAGATCTAAAGCAGCTTTGGCAGCAAAATCTGCTTTATCATTTCCCTTTATATCAACGTGACTGGGAAGCCAGCAGAAGACGACGTCTTTGCTGCTGAGCTCGTACGATAGTAGCAGACGATAAATATCTGCTACTAATGGGTGTTCAAGCTGTTTATTGTTAATTGCTTGAAGCGAGGACAAAGAATCAGTAAACATGATATGCTTTAAAGCTGAAGAGGACTGAATGAACTCCAAGGCTTGAAGAATGGCCTAAAGTTCAGCTGTAAATATGGAAGCAGCAGGTGGGAGACATACAGAAATAGTCTCAGATGGCATCACTGTAGCCGAAGCTACCCGGTCACCATCTTTAGAACCATCTGTGTAAATAGGAGCATTTTCACCATATTTAGACCTTACTTCTCCGAAGAGAGTTTGAAACACAGTGGAACTAGTATCTTTCTTCCTTTTTTTGCAAGATCTAGATCGATCTTAGGGGAAGATACATGTATAGCCCATGGCGGTGTCTCAAAGAAAGGGGTATTTGCAATACTGTCAAGGCTGATACCAGCCTCAGACAAAAGGAGTTGTATGCGAATATCAAATTGTGGAATAACTTTAGTCTTTGACAGATATAAATGCTCATGTAATGGTCTAAATATGGTGTTAAATGAAATATGGTTTGGAAGGGATGCAATTTTCGTAGCGTACTATTTTATTTTTATATGTATGAATGTCATGAACGACGTGAACGTCGTATTAGCTATGTAGATGGATGACTTAATATGAATGGCTGCCTGTTCAAAGAACTAAATTTCGGGAAACCTATTGACAGTGCTACGTATAAACGCTCGACTTTAAGTAAGGATGAAATTTTATCCAATCACAGATCTGTACTCACTTCATTTGGTACGCCATGTGGTGATACCTATACAGATCTGCCGCTGCTATATTGGATACCTAAACTACATAAAAATCCCTACAAGCAACGTTTTATAGCAGGTTCATCCCGTTGTTCCACAAAACCACTTTCAAAAGTATTGACATCTATACTAACGGCAGTGAAAGAGGGTATTCAAAAATACTGCGACAAAATATACTCTCGTAGTGGTATTAATCAAATGTGGATCTTAAAAAATTCCAAAGAATTACTTGATGGTTTGCAATCTAGATCACTTGCTTCAGTCTTATCTATACAAACGTTTGACTTTTGTACCTTGTACACTTAAATTCCCCATAGTAAATTAAAAACTCGGTTGAAAGACATTATTCACCGTGTCTTTTCAACTAAATCGGGACATGCTAGATATAAATATTTAGTTGTTAATTATAATTCCACTTATTTTGTCAAGAACCATAGTGATTCAAAAAACAAATACACAGCCATCAAGATAATTCAGATGTTGGATTTTTTAATTGATAATATCTTTGTTGAATTTGGAGGGGAAATTTATCAGCAAGTGGTAGGTATCCCCATGGGTACCAACTGTGCACCTTTGCTTGCTGATTTGTTTCTCTATTCCTACGAAGCCGAGTACATGCAGGCACTCGTAAAATCTAATAAACGTTTAGTTAGACATTTTAATTTCACTGTTCTATCACTGAATAATCCAAAATTCAGTGATTATATAGAATTCATATATCCTGATGAGCTCGAAATTAAAAATACTACTGACAGTGACAATTGCGCTTCCTACTTGGATCTGCGTCTCGATTTTGACAATTGCCATAAACTAAGTGTTAAATTGTACGATAAACGTGATGACTTTGACTTTCCGATTGTTAACTTTCCATTTATTAGTAGTAACATTCCAATATCACCAGCTTATGGAGTGTTTGTGTCTCAGCTAATTCGTTACGCGAGAGCTTGTTCATTCTATTCTGATTTTTTGAGTAGATCGAGGCATTTGTCATCTAAGCTTCAACTACAGGGATACTTGCGAACTAGACTTATTAAAGCCTTTAAAACGTTTTATGGTCGTCATATTGACTTGATCGGTAAATATAACATGTCTCTCTCGACTATTATTCTAGACATATTTAATTGACGGGTATACTATCTACCTGATTATATATGTGTACTACATCGTTAACACTTTTCATCACGTGCATTTTGCATACCGATATTCATTGGTCTATCACGCTATTTTACCGAGTTTTCGCTTAATAGATTGGATGCAGCTATGGCGGGTGTGGCGCGCCAGGCAGGGTAAGCTTACTCTTCCTAGGACACCTGTTACCACTGTTCGTCGTGTATTTTGTACACGGTGAACAGTCCATATGCTGATTACACTATTTTGCGTTTTCACACATTTTTGCCTATACCGTTTTTAGGACTTCGAATTTTGTCTAATGGTTTGGATTGTTCGTACTTGGTTTTATTTTATGGTATATATGACATATGGCGATACAATATGAATAAAAGTTTGAAGTCTGAATATGTCGTCAATAAATAAACGTCTACGTCTAAAGTCTAATTATGTCGTCATTAACGGAAGATCATCGAGCCCTTGAATAGCTACTAGTGTGGTATGACATGTCATCAAAACAGGTCCTGTAGGATTTGTATGCTAAAATTGATTTTTTGTTGTTTTGAATTACTTAGGGACCAATCTATCCAAAAATGTTGGGTTACAAATTTTCTGACCCCTTGATCTCCCTGGGAGGGCCATTTTTGAAATCGGGAACCCTCTTAACGAGGACATGGCTATCTCCGCCATTAATAGTTGGATTTTCAGGATCTGAAATTCATTCTCGCGTTTGTTCATCATGCCGACCCCATCTATGATACATTTAAAGCGATTGGAAGTAGTTTTTATTGACTTCCGGTGGGGATTTTTTGAAATCGAGACACCCCTGAACAGGGCCATAACTATCTCCACCAATAATAGTTGTCGTGTATTCATGATGCCAACCACATCTATAATACATTTAAAGAGATTGGAAGTAGTTTTCATTGCTTTCCGGTGGGGCATAACGATTCCCGGTGTCAAACTCTGATTGATTTTAGCCAATAATCTTTGAATTTTGGTGATGTGAAGTTCATTCTGCTGGGGTTTTTTTATCATGCCGACCTCATCTATGGTACACTTAAAGCGAATGAAACTAGTATCCATTGTCGTCCGGTGGGAAAGACCAATTTCCGGTATTGATTCAGCCAATAATCTTTTCAAGATCTGAAGTTCAGTCCGGGTGTATTTGTCATCAGACCGACTGGATCTATAATACACTTAAAGCGAATGGAAGTATGTCTGAATGACTTCCGGTTGGGAATACCAATTTCAGTTTAGAGAGTAGGCTAACACTTTTTGTGGCTTCGGAAGCATGGTAAATGTTTCGTGCAGTCACTTTAGGGTCATTTGAATGTGCTGTCATGAGATTCAAGACACATCTGTCAAAATAAACAAGTTTGACACCAAAAACAAAAAGAAATCATAACAAGCCAGAAACGAAAACAACGAAATTCCTATCTCGGAAATAAATACACAGTCTCCTTGGACACCTCTGGTCATATTGGTACGCGCCCTATCAAAAACCTTATACCGAGATGTACAAGTGTCAAAGTCAATCATATTTCATTAACATCACTATCGGTCGCCCAAACTCTGCCGCGTGGCTCGCTCAAACTGTCTACCTGCATGCACGTGCATACCGGTAGTATATAAACCTTGCAATCTGGCTTGTTTGGGAGATGGATTATGGCAGTTGGAGGACTCGGTACTGCCACCAGGGCCCGATTCCTAGAAAATTCTTAAGCACGTTATTGTGCTTAGATTTTAGTCGACTTTGCATTTAAGTAAACTTACCTTATTTTGTGTTCCCAGGAAATTCTTAAGAACGGCCTTGTGCTTAGATTTTAAGTAGACTTCATTGTAAGCACAAGAACGTTATTATGTGTTCCAAGAAAAAACTTAAGCACAACTTCGTTCTTAAACATAGCCAATCTAAGCACAAGTCCCAAGCAGGTATAGGGCTTGCTTACCAACCTTAAGTCTGTTTCTGCTTCAAAAAGATGGCTGACCGTAGACTTATTCGACGGAATTTCCGACACCTTTTGATACCAAAGAGACAATTACAAGACAGAGAAAATCCTTCTAAAGAAATTACAAAAGCTATAGAAAATCTCGCATCTAAGGCCTTATAGGCCTACCCAGAAACCAATTCATTTATTTGCCAATTAGTAAACAATAGGCTACACACACACAGGCTACTTAAAGATCAGGCGCTCTCACAATTATTCAGTTAGTTTGTATGTGTCTGCGGTTTTTTTTAAATATCTTTTGGCACATTTTATAATTATGTGTAGGCCCAATAGGGGACATGTCAAACGCATCCAAATCAACCACAATGAAGCAGACGACTAATTTATGACGTAATTCGCATACCAAAGTTGTTTAATGACGTTAAAGAGCATCGCAGTCTCAGTGTATGGTAAGCTTTACCAGTCACAATGTGCTTAGACTTGTACTTGACCTGTGCTTACGTAAGAATGGTCTAGAGAATTTTCTAGGAACAGTATTTTTATAAGATTCTTACGTAAGTAAAAGTGAAGTATGACTTTGTGCTTACTTTAAGAATTTTCTAGGAACCGGGCCCAGATACTTAGGTCGCCTGTAGGTGCCTACTAATAGATGTTGTGTTGAATTCCTGCTGTTATCGCCGATGAATGGTGTCGTCTAACTGGTATCATCGATGAATAGTCGTCGATGCATGGTCTTGCCGATGGGTGAACAACTTGTTCGATACATGGTATCGTCTATGAATAGTCGCCGAAAATTGATATCGTCGATGTATGGTCTTGCCGAGGGGGGGGGGGGAGTTATTTTGTCACTGGTATCGTCTATTGAATGGTCGTCGATAAATGGTATCGTCGATGTTTGGCCTTGTCGTCGATGGGTGGCCAGTTTATGTTGTCAATGGTATCATCTATTGATGGTCGCCGATAAATGGTATCGTCGATGTGTGGTCTTTTCCGATGGGTGGTTTATTGGTTCTGCGAATGGTATCGTCTATGATTAGTCGCCGATAAATGGTATTGTCGATGTATGTCCATGCCGATGGGTGGACAACTTGGTCGATACATGATATCGGCGATGTATGGTCTTGCCGATGGGTGGGAAGTTTTTTGTTTTCACTGGTATCGTCTAAGGAATGGTCGCCGATAATTGGTATCGTCGATGTTTTGGTCTTGCCGACGGGTGGAGAGTTTTATGTTCTCATTGGTATCGTCTATTGATGGTCGTCGATAAATAGTATCTTCAATGCCTTGCCGATGGGTGAACTTTAACGTCATAATTTATTCTGTAATATGGGGAAACAATGCAGCACAAGTCGGTGGAAGCATCTATCCCTCCAAAAATTTCTGAACTGAACAAATGCCATTTGTAAGTGCTGGTTGGTTCATAAAATTTGGAGGAACAGATGCTTCCACTGCATTGTTTCCCTATATCACAGAGTACACCGCAATATGCGACAAGTCGTACCTAACCAGATCCCTCAACCTTCCTGCCATTTAACGACAGTGTCTGGCAGTTGGACAAGAGCATTTACGTTCCTGTACCGAATCTTGATCTGCCTGCTCATCGTGCTGTAATTGAACTTAAAAAAGTCTGCACGGGGCGATGTAGTTGCCGCAAAAATGGTCTGCCTTATACATCTCTGCACGTGTTTTGATAGGGAGGGACCGTACCAATATGAGGACGAGGTTGATGAATAACTGGGCCCGATTCCTAGAAAATTCTTAAGCACATTCTTATGCTTAGATTTTAGTCGACTTTGCATTTAAGTAAACTTACCTTATTTTGTGTTCCCAGAAAATTCTTAAGAACGGCCTTGTGCTTCGATTTTAAGTAGACTTTATTGTAAGCACAAGAACGTTATTATGCGTTCCAAGAAAAAACTTAAGCACAACTTAGTTCTGAAACATAGCCAGTCTAAGCACAAGTCCCAAGCAAGGTATAGGGCTTGCTTACCAACCTTAAGTCTGTTTCTGCTTCAAAAAGATGGCTGACCGTAGAGTTATTCGACGGCGTTTCCGACACCTTTTTATATCAAAGAGACAATTACAAGACAGAGAAAATTCTTCTCAAAAAGAAATTAAGAATGCTATAGAAAATTTTGCATCTAGGGCCTTATAAGCCTACCCTGAAACCAATTTATGTTTTTGCCAATTAGTAAACAATAGGCTACAAACACACAGGCTGATCGGGCGCTCTCACAATTATTCAGTTAGTTTGTAGGCCTATATGTCTGCGTTTTTTTAAAATATATTTTGGCACATTTTATAATTATGTAGGCCTATACAGGGGACATGTCAATCAAAATCAACCACAATGAAGCAGACGACAAATTTATGACGTAATTCGCATACCAAAGTTGTTTTATGACGTTAAAGAGCATGGTAGTCTCAGTGTATGGTAAGCTTTACCAGTCACAATGTGCTTAGACTTGTACTCGACTTGTGCTTACGTAAGAATGGTCTTGAGAATTTTCTAGGGACGGTATTTTTATAAGATTCTTACGTAAGTAAAAGTGAAGTATGACTTTGTGCTTACTTTAAGAATTTTCTAGGAATCGGGCCCTGATGTATTCATTTCAAAGATAGGATCTTTTTGTTTCATTCCTGCCCTGTTAATATTATTTTTGTTTTTGATATTAAACTTATTTTTTTTGTTACAAATCTGATGACAGAACATTCCATTCACAAAAAAGTTACCACATTTATCATCTTACCATGCTTCAAAAGTCACAAAAAGTGGAAGGCTGAGACACAGGAAATCCAGAATAAAGTTCAGATCATAAAATCCAAAGATTATAGGTTAAAATCAATCCGAGTTTGACACCGGAAATTGGTATTTCCACCCAAAGTCAAAGGAAACTACTAGAATTCGCTCTAAGGGAATCGCGAGTATTCACAACAGATAGTGTTTTGCTAAATGAATTATATCTCATGCTAAACTCACTAAATGAAAGTTTAAATTTTGTAATAGAAAAACACTTGAAGTCAATTAACTTTTTAGATGTAACGATAACATTATCTAAAAATGGTGACATTACAGCGGATCAATATTATAAAACTACTGACATTTAGATTTCAATTCATGTCACCCTTCACATACCAAAAGAAACATCCCATTTTTATCTTGCTAGGTGAATTTGTACAATCCTGTGGTAAGTAAAAAACTCGTAAGATTATAAGAATTGAAACAATTCCTTCAAAATCAAAACTATCCTTGTGGTTTAAAAGAAAATGGCATTAAACAAGCATCAAAAATAGGAAGTTTTAAAAAAAAAAACTTTAGGTAAACAAAACGAAATTTTGACTTTAGTTACTACACACAATCCTGCTCAAGAGAGGGGTATAGATATAATTAGATCACGTTTACCACAGTTATTTAAAAGTGAAAAACTTAAATATATTATGAACAAAACAAATGTGATCAACAGTCTCAAACAACCCCCGATTTCTCACTTCCTCACAATTTGATTCGGAAATTAATAAACCTATAGTTTCTATACGTGGGGATGAAAGATGTTTAACTTGTAAAGTGATAGTCGAAGGAAGCTTCATTAAAATAAATGAATCACATGATATTCATGTAAAACAAAGCATGACATGCTAATCAAAAAATGTAATTTATCTCATTATATGTTGTGGTTGTGAAGCGAAATACATTGGTAAAACATAAGGTCAACTAAACCTTCGAATGAACCTTCATAGATCGCAAATTCAGATTCGAATAGTAAGTGCAGGGGGACTGCGCCACATATGATTTAGATAAAGAGCGAATAGAATGACAAGACATACTCCGAAACAACAAACAAACAATTAAAAAAAGAGTGAATGGATCCGGGGGCTAGCCGTAAGCGTCCAGGAATACATTATGTAATGTCAGCATGAGTCATGGTCTGCCATATGCTGCAAGAAATACGAATGCAAGCATACTGTAGTAAAACTTCCAACTATACAAGTAACCACATCGGTGAAATGTATAAAAAAAGGTAATCGAACAAAACCTTTAATTGCACGCATCGACACGTGTGGAGGAGGAAAATTCAACGTATTTCCCTTGTACAAGAAATTTGTTCAAATGTGTAAATTTTCATACTTGAATGTTCACTCCCAGATTTATTGTATCATATTATCGTTTACCTTGTGCTTGATTACGGCAATAGGATACTTGTTGAAACGTTGCACTGTCAAAGTTGCTAGTGATTGGTATCCATAAATTGTGTCTGTGGAGGTTGTTGTTTCTTGGATGAATTGTTAGATTTATGGCCGTCATATTGACTTAATTGGTAAACATAACACGATTATATGGGCTATTATTCTAGATATAAGTAATTGACGCGTATACGATCTCCTGGTCAGGCCCTCCCTGATTATAACTATAGCTACATCGTTATCACTGTTAATTACGTGCATTTTGCATACCGATAGTCCATTGGCTAATCACGCTATTTTACCAAGATTTCGCCCAATAGTTTGGATGCAGCTGTGGCACCAGGCAGGGTAAGCTTACTCTTCCTGGCATCTGTTACCACTGCTTGTCGTGTATTTTATACACGGTGAACAGTCCATATGTTGATTACACTATTTTGCCGATACTGTTTTTGTTGTATGTCGAATTTTGTCTAATGGTTTGGATTGTTCGTACTTGGTTTTAATTTATTAAAAAGTCATTATATCTATAATTCTGAAATGGAATGGGGTTTAACGTACTACTATTTTGCTTATAAAATGGGCTAATAAAGAAGGACATACGCCATACAGTGTGCTATATCAAATTCCAACTGCCAAGGGATATCGTACGTGCACGCAAATGTGTACACGGGACCTGTTTTTCGTCCAATCCGAACGACTAGACAGCTGTCCTTATCAGGCCCTCCATCCTGCATCAAACTATAATTCCAACTACCCATACAGCTCACAGTAACATAACATATGACAGATTGTAGTCATTACGGCCATCCTCCTAATTCACGTTTTCTTCCTTTGCCAACATGCCCTTGTTTTGTCTTGTTCAGCGATCTCTCGACAAGCTTGTCAAAGTTATGCTCCAACCGAGATCATTTTTAATGACAAGGGTGTTATCAACAACCTTAATAATTAGTATTTAATAACCAGTCACAAGTTTTAATACATAATATATTATATTAATAACATTCAATTAACCGACAGTTATTTTTAATGATGAAGGTGTTACCAACACCCTTATGCGCTATTCCGACTAGAAAATATACAAGGTCGCCGGTAAATGTAAACACAACGCGAGAAAATGTCCTAAAATTTTACAAACTTGAAAGAAATCTTGTTCTTTACCCCGTCAGACCGGGTGGCGTCTTTACTGCGTTGCTACAACGACGGAATATGGCCCCAAAGCCCATCAAGGTCGCGGTAAAGCGTGATGGAGTCGCCCGATATCGCGCCGTGGTCTCTATGATCGCTGAGTCACGGCATTTGTTTTAAGCATGTTCAAAACAAACGCCAAGGTTCTGCAATCTGCCCATTGAAAGATGTGAAATAAAAAAAAAAAATCAAGTTTATGATAAGTTGTGTTCACGTTTGGGCATTTGCTGATCACCATATGTCACTGCAGCGCAGCAGTAAGGACGCCACCCGATCTGACAGTGACTAGGCGATCATTCACGATCATGGAGACCACAGCACGGTATCTGGCGTTTCCACCACCATTTTACCGCGCTTATGGCGGGCTCTGTGGCCATTTTACGTCCCGTAGCGTCGCAGTAAGGACGCCACCACAGTCTGACCGGGGTATTAGATCGTAGAACCTTGGCGTTTGTTTTGAACATGCTCAAAATAAACGCCGTGACTCCGCGTTCATTGGCGACCATGGTGACCACAGCACGATAGCTGGCGTTTCCAGCCACGCTTCTGGCGATATTAATGCGCTCTAAACTCATTTTCCATCGCCGTAGCAACGAAGTAAGGTCGCCACCCCGGTCTGGCGGGGGTGTTAATAATTAGTATTTAACAACCATTAATAGCCTTCATTTAACAGAAAGACATGTTATATAATCTTATAATATTGACGTTATGTCCTGCTAACTAAACTAATTATTAAATGGGTGATACACCTGCCAACACCATTGTTTTATAGCGATTTGGAAACATTGAGCGGTTTAGACGTACACAATTCAACAGCATAAAAGAGGTTGGCAGACGATAATCCAAGAATTTCTTTTTTTGATATATTCGCTTGTTGATGATTTCTACGTATTGTTGCTTTCTTGTCCGTAGTTTTGTTTTTGTAAATTATATGTGGCACCGCCCCCCTGCAATATGTGTGGTAAATGAATAGTAAATAACGAAAAATACATTCTGAAAATGGGCATTCCATTAATCAAGTTATGACAAACAATATATTTCTAATTTCTTGGGTATTTCCCGCGAATACAATACTTTGAGAGGAATTTGAAGTACATTTTTGACAGATTTGTGGCTGATTGGGACCACGACAAGGTTCATTGGGCCATTATTTAAATGACGAGAGTATTTATGATAATGTTTGCATATATTTGATAATAAGACAAAAATGACAATAAATAGTGTACACAGCGTCCTTTTCCTTGTAAGCCAGCTCTTAGCCGAGTTCCACCACCTTTCTGTAGACGGCCTGGCACCAGTGGAAATTGCAGCCTCGAATATGGGAATCAAGAAAGACACTCTCCACTCCACTCTCTCAAAAATATTTTTATTAAGTGATTTAATATGTCTTTAATCTAATATCAGTATTTAATGTAAGTAATTTAATATTTAATTATAATTTATAGTAAGTATTTGAATAATTTAATATAAGTAATTTAATATTTAATTTAATTTCAGTATTTAACTTCCGGTATATGAAGTATTACTCATGGTTAATTATGGTTAATTTCATGGTAAAAATGTTTAGAATTAATCAAAAACAGTAGTGCAACATTACATAGATTGGAACAACTTGTTACCAAATTGGATAATATAATAGAAATAATGGAGGGAAATATACGAAAAATAGATTTAGTACACTCGATGGTTTTAAATGAGTAGTCTTGAGATAGACGTGAACGAAAAAAACCTAAACAGGTGGATTTTAAATCTAACACAATCTGGTTAAGAGAGAAACATATCGAAATACAAATAAATCGTTTATGACTTAATTTCCAGAGCAAATCTTTGGTATAAATTAATTAAAGAAGGTATTGATGGAAGAATATTGAAACTTATTCGCTCACTTTATGACAAAGTTAAATGTTGTGTCAAGCTAAATGGCGAGGTTTCGTCAGCCTTCAATCTTAATTATGGTCTTATTCAAGGTGAAATTTTATCACCATTATTATTTTCGATATTTATGAATGATGTTGAATCTCATTTACAATTAGATAACTGTGGTACCCTTGATTTAAAAGATTTTAGTTTATTGTTGCTCGTATATGCAGATGATAAGGCTGTTTTTTCAGAAATACCCGGAGGTCTACAAAATATATTTTTGACTCTCTATATACGTATACTGAGAAGTGGAATTTGTCAGTAAATATTAATAAAACAAAAAATGTTGTATTTAGAAATAGGGGTAAAATATCTGGAAATGAAACATGGAAATTTGGCAATAACAAAATAGAAATAGTAGACGAATTTAAATATCTTGGGATATTACTAAACTTTAACGGGAAGTTTCTTAAGACAAGGAAACATATACCAGAGCAGTGGAGAAAAGCCTTATTCAGTATTTTTAAAGTCTGCAATGAGATTTCTTCTAATGTTGAAACGAAGTTAAAGATTTTTGATATTGTAAACAGTATTCTGACTTATGGATCTGCGATTTGGGGCTTTCATAAAGCGTATGGCATAGAGAAGGTACATTTAAACTTGTGTAAACGGTTATTGGGCGTAAAACAGACAACTAACAATAGCATAGTCTACTATTCGAAGAAAAATACACGTATTTTAAAAAATTATTATGTACCCAAAAAAATTTGTTCAAGTCGTGTTTAACTGAAATGGTAATGAAGAATGATGTATGGTTGGCCAATGTACAACGCGAATTGTACACAATTAGATTTGGGCATATTTGGGAGCGTTTTAATTATAATAAATCATATCTTCCTGTTAACAGTAATATAATTTTATACATTTTTAAACAAAGGTTCACAGAAGATATTTGCCATTCAGTCAAAGGTATTCTATATCAACATATTTTTTGAGAAAATCTTTACACTATAACTATCAAAGATTAATATGTAGAATACGTTTATCATCCCACAATTTGCACATAGAAACTGGTCGTTTTGAGAAAATAGAGCGTACAAAAAGAATTTGTAGATTATGCAATTTGAAAAAGAAAGAAGGTGAATACCATCATAATATTATATGTCCATATGTATATGATTATAGGAGAAGATATATACAAGCTTACTATTTTGTTAACCCAAATCTCTTTATAAAAAAATCAATTATTATCGGTACAAAATATCAAAGAACTGATAAAATTGGCTTATTTCTTTCTCGTACCGATAAAAAACGTTATCTGTTCTCTCTGAAAATAGAATTATATCATAATATATAAGTTGTTTAGGTTAATAAGCCTTTGTGTGTGGTTATTACACAGTTTTTAAAATAATGTTGAATATATTTTATTTACATCCTTCATTTTCCGACCACAAATGAAATGTATATTTCAGGTCTTTCTCAATAACAATACAAAACAATAACTGTATATATTTGTATATTATATTTATTTATTGTATTTTTATTACATCGTATCTTATAAGTCGTATGACTTAAAGATTTAAATAAAGTTAAAGTCAAA
Source organism: Patella pellucida (assembly GCA_917208275.1). Taxonomy (NCBI): domain Eukaryota; kingdom Metazoa; phylum Mollusca; class Gastropoda; family Patellidae; genus Patella; species Patella pellucida. Next base: position 66,839,410 of record OU795038.1, read on the forward strand.
GAAGTTACAAAATGTGAATATACCTTATAAATTACAAAACCATCGTTAATTAGGAGATAAAATCTCAGGACATGTCTACTGGACAATAACACCCCTTTAAATGCCAAACATGACGTTTATCGACATTGTAACATACTATTTAGGATTTTTAAACGAAATTATTGAAACAGAGGGGTGTTATTGTCCAGTGACCGTGTCTAATTGACCAATCAAATGGCGAGATTCACTTGTAAGCATGTTACAAACAAACAATCAAAAATCATAACGCCAATTAAATGTGAATATACTTTATTACAAAAACATCGTTAATACTAATCAAACAATCGACAATAACAAAATCATAACGTCAATTAACAAGCAAAAAAAGTACCGTATACGTCATTGGAAAAACATCGATGAGCAATAAACGAAAAAAAATTAAGATAAAATCATAATGCCGATCTAACATCAAAACAATGATCATACAATAATCAAACAAAATGATTAACTTTATTACAAAAACATCGGTGATTCGATCTGAAATCAAATAACAAAACGGTCAACGAGTACTAGCTATTTCTTCCATACGATTAAATTGTGTACGTGTCTTAATTCCCCAATAGTTGTGGACGACATCACCAATGACGGATGTGGACGACTTCACTGTAGAGGAAACTTCAATATGCCCAATGTGTGTGACCGAGCCGAGAAAGTTCTAAGAGAGAAGGCACATACAGTGTCCAGTCGTTTCGCCGTTTTAAGAAAGAAGAATAGGGATATAAATACAGATAAAACAATAAAAACAACCAACATTTTCAAATGACTGGTAATACCAATGTCGGTTAACTAAATACCACATGTGGGTTTACCTACCGGCTGTTGACTTAAACTACATAGTGATTCTTTGTTGACCATACTTATCCCGTCCTGTTAATATTACTTATCGTCTTTTGATTGATCATAGTGACCTCCTGGTGTTTCTCAACCCTTTGTACGGATACTATGAATAATATATTAGGGAAACTAATGAACTAGAAACAGGACGCACACAACGATTTACTCACATCGACATATATAAAAATCTATTTATCACCCAATAATACATAATACAGTAGATATCGCTTGTGTGATAAATTTCATAATCTACTGCTACATCTCCTTATGAGATATCGCTGAAAAAAAGTTTGATTGGTCAATCAGAAAGGAACTCTTTTTTAATTTTCAAAGAACAAATCATTTTTTTTAATTTTCAAAGAACAAATCATTTTTTTTAATTAAAAGTAACTTCTTTTTTTAATTGAAAAAAACTATGTTGATTTTAATTAACCTTTGTGGTTTAAACTGTGCATCGACATTATCGTTGCACAATAGTGTGCAGCGTCTATAGGCCAACTGACAACAATAAAGTATACACCAAGGAAATGTGCAAGGCCACTCAGGACCTCCACACCCGATTTAAGAACGCTATTTTACCACGATTTCGCCTAATAGATTGGATGCAGCTATGGCGGGTGTGGCATGCCAGCAGGGTAAGCTTACTCTTCCGGACACCTGTTACCACTGTTTGTCGTGTATTTTTTGGCACGGTAAACAGTCCATATGCTGATTACACTATTTTACCTGATTAAACTATTTTGCCTTTACCGTTTGTTTTCGAAACACAAACGGTGTAGGCTTGCATTGATAGTCTATGGGCCGAATCACGGTATTTTACCAGATTTCGTCTAATAGTTTGGATGCAGCTATGGCGAGTGTGGCATGCCAGCAGGGTAAGCTTACTCTTCCGAACACCTGTTACCACTGTTTGTCGTGTATTGTGTACACGGGGAACAGTCCATTTGCTGATTACAGTATTTTGCTTGATAATACTATTTTGCCTATAACGTTTTTTAGGACTTCGAATTCCGTCTTACCGTTTGGATTGTTCGTACTTGGTTTTTATTTTATCGCTCAGCGAAGGTGGTACATTGAACTAAAACCCTAAAGTGAAAGCAGAGATCCTTAACCGTCAGTATCATCGTTAGGAGATTCCTACCACCAGACGGTATCAGACATCATAGTATCTCAGAGAGGAGTACTAAAACTGTTACAGGGACTCAACCCACACAAAGCCAGTGGTTCAAGTGCATTCTCGACAGGTTTTCTTAAGAGCATGGCAGAAGCGATTACTCCAGCACTCACAACCAGGGTAAGATCCCACCTGACTGGAAGTCGGCCTTCATCACACCACTCTTTAAGAAAGGGGACAGAAGTAAGGCTGCCACATCACATCATCACATATCTTGAAAAGAAAAACAACATCCTGTCAGAAAACCAGCATGGCTTCAGAAAAAGACGATCTTGTGAAAGTCAACTTATAAAAACCATCCATGACCTAGCCACAGGATTGAATGAAAGGCAACAGATTGATGCTGTTTTGCTCGACAGGCAGATTAGCCCACTATGGGGTAAGAGGAGCCACACTATCTTAGATTGAGGACTCCCTGTCAGGCAGATCTCAAATGGTTGTGATAGGCGGCGAGAAATCATCGCCAGTGTTATCTGGAGTTCCTCAAGGTACGGTCATGGGACGATTTATCAGGTAGAGTTAACTCGACAACGAGACTGTTTGCATATGACTGCGTGATGTATCGCACATCAGCACAGACGAAGACGTGAAACAGCTTCAGACAGATCGTGACTCGCTACAGCTGTATAGGGAAATGTGAGGCAATACGCGTAACATCATTGAGGACTCATTTTCGATCCATGGACAAACCCTAAAAAGGAAAAACAGTGCTAAATACCTTGGGAGTCACCATCGATCCGAAACTGTCATGGAACAGCCACATCACCAGCGTTGCGAGAAAAGCGAACACCACTGCTTTTCTGAGACGCAACGTCTCATCATGCCCAAGGCATGTTAAGGCCACATGCTATAAGACCTTAGTTCGTCCACAGTCTGAGTACGCGGCCACAGTGTAGGACAACACCTCCAAAACCCACATCAACACCCTATAGAGGCAGTACAGCGTAGAGCGGCTCGCTTCATTATATGAGACTACAGCCAGACTAACAGAGTTACAGCTATGCTCATGGAGTTCGAGCTCCAGACTCTCCAGACGAGAAGGGACCAGGCTAGAGCTACGATGATGTACCGGGTAGTTCACAACCTGATAGACATACCACCAACACCGCTCGAACCAACTGGCTCGATGACCAGAGGTCACACCAACCGATACCTCCAACCGTCATGCAGTCTCAAGGCCTACCAAGACTCCTTCTTCCCTGCCGGAATCAGCCTGTGAAATAAACTACCAATCCATATTGTGGATGCCGATACCCTGGATATCTTTACGTCCGGGATCGGAACGTTCCAGCCCCAGGCAGCCATGTTTAATTGATTTTATCCTGATTTTAAAAAAGCGTGAACTCGCCACTACACGATTTTTAACCTTTTTAACCATGTGCGAATATGTTCTAAACAGAACCCGGCACATTATTGGAAGAAGAAGAAGTCTTCTCCTTAAAAATATTAATTGATAAGAATATTTTAAATATTTTATGGAAACACTTGGTCAATATACAAAAAAAAACGTTGCAAGGATTGAACTGCTGTCAAAAAATGAAGTATACGCCCTAATGTAATCACGTTCAGTAAAAGTGAAATCTTTAGCAAGGATTATATGAAAGTATTGGGCGATAAATAAAATCTCCTACTCGTCTTTTTTTAATTCTCCTGTTTTTCTTCCCTTTCGGGTAACTTATATCTAGGAATAATCATCCGCAACAAGGAAACGTGTAAGTGGTGAACTGTATTACAGGACTTGAATGTTTTAACTATATGGAGATAATTGCACAAACAGTTTTTGATATGGAAATATTTCACGGACCCAGCTATGTGATTTTAACTGCGAGAATTCCGCTTTTCCACATAAAGCAAAAGTAGTCTTTTTCCAACCTTTATTTTTCTATCTTGCTAAATCTTGTATCAAACTCAATGGTTCAATTTCCCCGAACTTCAATTGTATGATAGGTGTCAGGCAAGGTGAAAACCTATCCCCTTTATTGTTTACCATCTTCCTAGCAGATTTAGATTCTTACTTATCGGACCAAAACTGCCGGCCAAAATGGCCGCCGTTTGTATTCTAAAAGTGTAAAAAAGAATATGGTATATCAAGGTTGTGGACCCTGTAGAGGTCACAATTTTTAATCTGATTTTGATGAAACTTGAAATGCATGTTTATAACTTAAAGATCTAGGTTTCTGTCGACATTAAAATAATTGTAGCAAGAGCGACCATGCCTTTGGGTTGCTACTTCTAAGTTATTCGCCAGTCAGTTGCAAAGGCGACATAAGCCCCGCTTTATGGCCGCCGAGTGTACGAAAAATCGCAATTTTAAGCTTGTGGCCCCTTTAGAGGTCACAATTATTATCCGATTTAAAAAAGAAAGTTCAAATATATCCATTATTCTATGACTGTATAGTGATCGTTTTGAACTAAATCCAGAATTATCCTAATTAAAGATCCATGAACCCCTTCAGCGCGTTTCACCGTTTGAATAACGAGCTGGTTTATTTACCGACTATACGTCATTTAATGAGTTTTATACTGCTAGGGAATACTTTGCAAAACCATTATTCTATTGTTAACTAGTGACTGTTTTGAATTAAACCTTGAAATATTCTCATTAAAGATGCATAAACACGTTCCTATCCCGAATAACGAGGTGAAAAAACGAATAACAAACTGCTCGTTATTCGCTCCTTCAATAACAATGTTACTGTTTTCTTCAAAAAGTCGTTTTGCTGTGTTTTATACTACTGGGGGATACTTGACATTCATCATTCTAGTCATGGCTAGGTCTATATCTGAATCCCAAATAAAAAGGTTGAATAACGAGGTAGCTTGCCTTGTTATTGGTGAATAACTAATGACGAAAAACGATCCAACTTCACACTGCCCTTCTATTTTCACCTATAGATGCAATTGTGTAACACTTTTCAGCCAAATGTCCGACATATTTCCTTCGCGTTCTAATCCATATTGTTCCAAAAGCATCTAAATATTTCTTCCCTATTGGTATCATTTATCGGTCGACATTTCCTAGTGTTATCGTATCTTTTGCTACAGCCTCTATCTCCAAAAATTCTTCCATCCTTTTCTATACAGTTTTTTTTCTTCCCTACGGCTACACCTTTATAAGCTTTTCCGTTCATGCGTAATTTCTCATTTTCGTTTCTTTGCCATTTGTTAGGATCCGCCATCCCCCCTTTCAGTATTTACATCCGTACAAATCAACATTATTTTCACGAACCTTGGCTACTCAGTAAGTCAACTAGAATTCTTGTAAATAAATAATAATTGATAGCATTTAATATGACACAACAGGGGCTATAGACAGGGCTGCACAACATGGGGGTATTGGGGGTGGATCGATTTTTTGCCGATTTCCCTTTTTGTTCCTGGAAAATGGGCCGTTTTGGAGTCTTTTAAACATTCAATAAAACCAAAATGAGGCCTTCAAATCAATATTCAACAGGGTCATTTCAAAATTACATAGTGTCTTATTTACTACTTTTAAACCTTACTAGGGGTAATAATTGATCGCCGGGCGATGCTATTTTTTTATTTGGTGCCAAATATTAGCTAATGGTGGGCCGATTTGATTTTCTAATGTTAATTGGGACGATTTTTTGGCTTCGCCCCTCTCTCGTCACCAGGGAAATTATGTTTGTGTGCCCCAGGCTATGGAATGAAATAATCTATGTAGGTTAACATAAACCCTAAATTGTATTTGAGCCCAGCTACATGAGACTTCACTTCAAACTTGTTATATTTTTATTATATTTTTTATTTTTTCTAATGATCGATTGACATTGGAAATTATGAAAACCATACCCAATCCTCTCGATAATAACTTTAACGGCAACCGCGATATTGGACAATTATTCAATGTATATCACAGGCCCAATAGAATTACAATACAATAACTGTACATAATTATCTTCTAGGTAAGAAAAACAAACAATGAAATAGCAATTATGAAATTTATCACACATGCGATATCTACTGTAGACTGTGTTAATGAGGTGCATTGACGAAGGTTAACCGGTAGTGTATAATCCGAAGATCGAAGATCGCAGACCTGTATAATCCGAAGATCGCAGACCTCAACTTTAATCCGCAGACCCCAACTATAATCCGCAGACCCCCTATACTATATTCCGCAGACCCCCTATACTATATTCCGCAGACCCCATCTATAATCCGCAGACCCCCTATACTATATTCCGCAGACCCCAACTATAATCCGCAGACCCCCTATACTATATTCCGCAGACCCCAACTATAATCCGCAGACCCCCTATACTATATTCGGCAGACCCCAACTATAATCCGCAAACCCCCTATACTATATTCCGCAGACCCCAACTATAATCCGCAGACCCCCTATACTATATTCCGCAGACCCAACTATAATCCGCAGACCCCCTATACTATATTCCGCAGACCCCCTTTAAAGCTTCAATTTTTTTAATTTTTCACACTTTCAGAATTCCTAATACAATGTTGCAAGGTTGCAAGACATTTCAAATTTAGAAGAAATTGGGAGTGGTGCCTTTGGCACAGTGTTTAAAGCATCGCATGACGAGAACGTTGTTGTTGTAAAAAAAAATTATCGGGGAAGGCGAATTCTACAAAAGTCGAGTTTTAAAAGAGTGTTCTTTGTTGGAATCCTTCAAACATCAGGTAGTGTATAATCCGAAGATCGAAGATCGCAGACCTGATGTTTGAAGGAATCCAACAAAGAACACTCTTTTAAAACTCGACTTTTGTAGAATTCGCCTTCCCCGATAATTTCTTCTAAATTTGAAATGTCTTTCCATTTAAAATTTGAAAATTTACTAAGATTCTTATCCTCCTTTACAGAAATTCGGGCAGGTATTCTAAACATAAGAAGAAATATTGTAAACCCTCTCTCAAGAGAATCAAATTTACAACTGAAGAATATATCATTTAATTTATGTAATACATGGACAGAGTGTGTGAAAGGGGCTAATATTCTATATAGCCCAGTGAATAAGGGCAATATATGAACCATCTGATAAAATTTCGTTATAGTAATGCCGAGTCAGTCCTTTGAAGTCAAAGATCAATCGAATTCAAAGCTTTGGACATAAAGTCAAATTACTGTGACCTTGCAACATTGTATTAGGAATTCTGAAAGTGTGAAAAATTAAAAAAATTGAAGCTTTAAAGGGGGTCTGCGGATTATAGTTGGGTCTGCGGAATATAGTATAGGGGGTTTGCGGATTATAGTTGGGGTCTGCGGAATATAGTATAGGGGGTCTGCGGATTATAGTTGGGGTCTGCGGAATATAGTATAGGGGGTCTGCGGATTATAGTTGGGGTCTGCGGAATATAGTATAGGGGGTCTGCGGATTATAGTTGGGGTCTGCGGAATATAGTATAGGGGGTCTGCGGAATATAGTTGGGTCTGCGGATTATAGTATAGGGGGTCTGCGGATTATAGTTGGGGTCTGCGGAATATAGTATAGGGGGTCTGCGGATTATAGTTGGGGTCTGCGGAATATAGTATAGGGGGTCTACGGATTATAGTTGAGGTCTGCGATCTTCGGATTATACAGGTCTGCGATCTTCGATCTTCGGATTATACACTACCAAGGTTAACCGGTAAAGAGTTCCGCCTTCAAGCAAAAGTTACCATCCTGTTACTTAGTATATGATCAGTTGTTTGTGATCGCATTTCTCGATTATGATCACATTAAATTGTCGATAGAATGTAAGATTCAACATGTCCAAACAGATAGTTAGGAGCGGTGCCATACTTTTAAAATACTTAATTCTGAGCGAAGTTATGAATGTTTAAAGTTTTTACATATTGTCTCAGACTCTTGATTACAAAATTGACACGCATCGTTACCCAGAATCTTTTTTAAAAAAATGTGTTATGAAGAAAATAGTTGATCCTAATAATTGAGAGGATAGTACGGTATAGTAGCCATAATAGTTTGCTGTCCGAAGTGGGTTTTTTTTAGCCAAAGAGCCGATATTTGGACAAATATTATCGGCACGTTAAAGTTATTAAATTTGAAAAAGATTCTCATGATATGTTGCTTTCTATAACTTAGGTTACTGATGTGTCTTTTCCTTATAATATTTACTCTTTTTTTTTTTAATAAGTCCAGTTTTTCTTATCTTCCCATGTCACTTTATAATCTGTGTATGTCATTTACAACCCCGGTAATGATCTGACAAATACAACATTAATCTGACAAATCCAACATTGATCTGAAAAATACAACATGTAAATTATATATCAATTTGCTAGGCGGGGGACTGGGAAGTTCTAACTAGCTTAGTTTTCAAAAGTCGTTGCAACTCACCGCTGGGGGAAGTTTTAATATTTTTTTTCTCGAGAAATAACACTAATATGTTGTAAACAGATCTACCACACTCCCATGTATGTGCCAGAAACGTTTTAAACAAATAATCTAAACGACGGCATTTTTTGTCCTCGCAATAATAAAGTAGTGAGACGGCGAGCTTTCAGCCAATAAAAATCTAGTAAATAGCGAATAACAGTAAATACACGTGACCGTAAGGAGAATTTGATAGATCCCGTCGTTGTTTTGCTATAATATAATCAGGTCGATTTTTTTTAGCCAAACTCGTTATAAATCATATTTCTAATGAAAAGAAAGTGCGCGCTATTAATACTGGTATTTGCCGATGTCGGCTAACATGTAATAAGTGCATAAATATGAAAGATTTAGGTCAGCTATGCCGTGTTTTCGGACGAAGAGTTTTCCCCGATGCCAGACAAGCTTTATCTCTAACCAAGTACGAACAATTCAAACCATAAGACAGAATCCAAAGTCCTAAAATGCGTTATAGGCAAAATAGTGTATTCAAACACTCACACACACCCATACACACTACACATACACTAATTCATTGATAATTAACATCAAACAACTGAGAAATAAATGCACCATTATAGACTAAATAAAAATGTATGCTGCACATGTCTGATATATAAAGGAATAGTTAAGATTTTTAATACATGTAGTTCAAAAATTAAACATTAAATATTACGGTTATGATTTAAAATTGACAAAAGTTACCAACTACTTTCATAGTGTCCACTTTTTACCAATCAAGCAAATAGCAGAAAGAGCACTAGTGGTAGAAGATTGAGCTGCTGAAAGTGATCTATGCGACCGTAATCGCTTCTTAGGTGACTGAGTTGACTGCGGTTTGACAGGTGGGGCAGGTTTCTTTGCAACTATCTTCTGGGTTTTCCACACGCTGCTTATCACAAAATCGAGAATAACACAATTTAACGCTAAACTATAGGGTTTTTTTGAAAATATCACGACATTTTTAACCTGACACTATGACATTTTCACAATACATTTGAAATGTAATGTCTCGTAAAAATGTCGTGATGTCGGGTTGTCGACTTTATTTATCAATGTTGAAGCGGCCACGAGATCAAGTTAGCCCTCACTATCTCAACCTTCACTAAGAATACCTACCCTTCAATAAATTAACTGCGAATCAAACTGGCACTCACTACCAAATTCTCTGGGTGACCATGACTTGAGTAAAATAATGTGCTCGGTATGGGCTACGGCCTACTCGTAGGTATTATTAGTTAAGGTTGAGATAGTGAGGGATAACTTGATCTCGTGGCCGCTTCAACATTTATAAATAAAATCGACAATTTTAAAAAATAATTACTAAATACTGGCACATGCTGGATGTGTGGAGATCATGTTTTTTAAATTAGTACAAAGAGGCGTGTAATTTAAAAAAAATAAAATCTCCCACAGAAGTTGGTGCAACGAACTTGAACGATAAATTTCTTCGGTCTTTCGCCTATGCCATGTTAGTTTTTAATACAAATAAACTTGTAAATCTTAACATAATAAATTACATTTCTAAAAAAATATTTTATTAATAACGAAACATAAAGTTGATTGTAATTTTCATTATGTTAGATAAGTCTAGCTTATATAATGAAATTTATTAAGATCTAAAGTGTTAACAATGATGTTTTCGCCACAATATTATTCTACCAGTTACGAAGTCTGAAAGTAGTATAGGCCATGTACGTTGAAATACATGTTTTGTCAACGTAGACAAGTGCTTTTCAGTTCCGTAGGTACATTACTCACGGATTTAGACTTGGCACTGTGAAATTAAATAAATATATATCGGTATATATACAAGTCGATTTTAACTATGTCAGAAGTGAAATTTATTTATCTTTTATTTAAATGGAATTTTCACCATATTTTCAATATGCCTTATAAACCTTGAATTTAAGTTTTTTATTTTGATCAAATGCTTTTAGGTTTCGTAACTGTAACATTAATCACGGAAATTGGCTTGGGGTGATTTATCAATGAAATATTACTATTATTGAAAATTTCGACAGCTACGGATGTTGTTATACTCACAGTCATTGCTTAAGGAGTGTTATCACATCCTTCCAAACGGGCATATTTCCTGCAACCTACAAACAGACTATTGTTTGACGGTTGATTAAGAAAATAGGTCTAGACAAAGATACTTTAAGGAACTATCGACCGGTTGCGTTATCTAATTTCCTGGATAAATTAATCTTGGGAAGATGGTGTTAACAATGCATAACAATGTAGGTGCTATGATATCAATACATTCTGTTGCTAGGGTCTACTGAGCTCGGATGGTTTGGATGGCCTAGTGGTCTAGAGTGCCGCGCTTCGACCTCTAGCTGGCCCTGGCCGGCTACCTCTGGTTTGCGGATGTGGTGTCGAGCCCTGGTGTGAGCGTATGTCGCATGGAAATAGGGGCGCCTTCTCAACCTCGTGGGTTCCTCCGGTCACTCCGGTTTCCTCCCATTACTTACAACCCCTACGCGCAAGCGAATTATTAAAATAAAATTAACCATATGTTAGTCCTGAAATGACCTAGTTGTGTTGAGTGGACGTTAAACACCATTTCTCTCTCCTCTCTCTCTTGTGCTGGTTTGTGGGGGGGGGGGGGCATTTTACAAACAAGATTAACATCACCAACACACAATGATCGAAAGGAATGACAAATTGAAGATAGTGACAATAAAATTTCATGATCGGAATTGATATCCGAGATAATTCATTTATTTTTTGCTGTGGTAGATCTTATCGACGTATGATCCTAAAAATGACTAAGTGTACCGGTTATAGAATAGTAAACGTCGTCTGACCGTGTAATAACGTCACTTATAATTAACGTCACTTATAATATTTGTTTATCATTTTGTATCCGAAAGTCTGACAAATTTAAATATTGCTATTAGCGAATACGGTAGCCTTCGGCCCAATTGCCATTCCTGTGACCAGGCCCACGAGCAAATGGCGGACGAAGCCCGCCTTCAAGCGCTCGAGAGGGGTCTGGGCGGGTTTCCCCCCCCCCCCAGAAAATTTTGAAAGATAGTAAGCTGGCACTGCCAGGCAGGATACGCCCACATTTTCGAGAGATGGTTAGAGAACAAGCAAAATCGAAATTGATTTTTCCTACAATCAAAGGCTATAATTCATTAAATTACAATTTGATATGCGCAAATATCGAAAAGAATCAAGATCTTTAGGTTATAAACATGCATTTCAAGTTTCATCAAAATCGAATTAAAATTGTGACCTATACTGGGTCCACAACCTTGATATACCATATTTTATCACTATTAGCGTACAAACGGTGGCCATTTTGTCTGGCAATTATGGTCCGATTTCCCTGAAATTCAAACTCAACCTTCCGTATGGTGTAACGGTGATAAGAGTCAAGTTTTCTAAATCGGATAATAATCGTGACCTCCAGAGGGACCATAGGCGATTTTTCGGACAATTAGGGGCCATAATTCAGGAAGTTATGATCTGATATGTGAAAATAACGAAAGGAACAGTATTCGCGTACAAACGGCAGCCATTTTGTATGGCAATTTTGTTCCAAATTTTCCCGAAATTCGAAGTCATCATTCCTTAGGGTGTAACGGTGATATAATCAAACGATTTTTTAAGCTAAACAAAGACGATTTTGCGTATAATCAGGGGTCGTAATTCAGGAAGTTACGATCAGATATGCGCAAATATCAAAAGGAGCCAAGATCTTTGGGTTATAACCGTGCATTTCAAGTTTCATCAAAATTGAATTAAAATTGTGATCTCTTCAGGGTCCACAACCTTGATATACCATTTTCGCGTACGAACGGCGGCCATTTTGTATGGTAATTTTGGTCCGATTTTTCCGAAATTTGAACTCAACCTGCCTTAGGGTGTAACGGTGATATAATCGAACGGTTTTTCAAATCGGATAATAATTGTAACCTCCAGAGGTACCACGAGCTAAAATACGTGAATTTTCGGACAATCAGGGGCCATAATTCAGGAATTTACGTTCCGATAGGTGCAAATATCGAAACGAACCAAGATCTTTTGGTTATAAACATGCATGTAAAGTTTCATCAAAATCGGTTCAAAATTGTGACCTCTATAGGTTCCACAAGATAAAAACATCATTTTTTGTACAATCAGGGGCCATAATCCATGAAGTTTTGATCCGATACATGCCAATATCGAAAGCAGCCGAGATATTTTGGGGATAAACCTATATTTTAAGTTTCGTCAAAATCGGACAAGAATTGTGACGTGTAGAGAGTCCACAAACAATTGTGTCCGGACGGACAGGGGCGACGACATAATAACGTCCACATGAAAATGTGGGCGTATAAATATAGACAGCCCATTTTCCAAGCACCTCAGGCCAGAGCAGCGGATGGAGATGCAAGCTCAGACCAAATATATCTGTATTTCTTACGAAAAAAATTGAATTTTTATTCAATTTGCCTGGTCTGCAGTCATCAAAATCGAAAGTGAAATCGAAACCCGGAAGTTTTTTATTTTTTCACAAAATATTTCAGTTTTTGGCCATTTATCAGGTTTTAATGACTTATCAAGAGCTGGGAGTGACTGAAGTAAGATTGCCGGTTTATAATGCTGTCACCATCTTAAGGTTAAACTCATGAATTTATGCATAATGTCGCCATTGGCAAGTGGGCCCATTCCGGCACTGGTGTTATTTTCAACGATTATAAACTAAAATAGACCAGCACGGACTGTTGCTTAGTTACTCTGGCTAATGCATGAACAATGTAACCCATCTCGTCCTTTGAATTTGTCACGTACGAAGGACCCGGACCGATTCACACGCTTTGTTTATAATTACTACGCACTATGCAAACGGAGCGTAAAAATTCATCATATTTATTTTCTTGCTATTCTTTCAAACCAAAATTACATAAAATAGATCTGTTTTAGCGTTGTAACAACAATATGCCAAACAAACAATAAATTTTATATTCATTTCACGCGTATGGATACACGTAGCTTTCTTCCTCCACTCTCTTTCACTTCGAGTTTGACACGTATCAGCTGGCATCAATGACCCCCCACGCTACGTGTAGTTTTAATTCTCCCTCATCATTCCATAGATCTAAATAATGAGCATTAGAAAAAAATTGTAGACAATTGGAAAATAAATTACACCGGCTGTGAGCTACAGTCAGGTGGCAGTAATTTGGTCAAAAAGTATTTACTGCAAGGTATGCCGTGAAGTATATGGCAGTCCGGAATCCTTTACGAATGCCAGTGCAACAGATGGGTCTGTACCGGTGTATTTTCCACATCAACGCATTATAGGGAATGTAAGGAGAAGAATCGATAAATGGGTTACGGGTACTACTGTAATGAAGAAATGCAATGCCGAAGATTATGTTAATAAATCCAAAGTACACCAGGATGCATTACTTAGATGCCGTAGTGACCCCCATCCCCCGGAGAAAAGTCAAGTTGGTTCTAGTACTACTAGTATGGTAGTACCGCGGGTAGCTGCGATTTGACAGTTGAAGAAAATAATGTGTTGAAGTCAAGCCAGACTACTATTACAGAATCACGTAGAAAACTGTTTGTTTCACACAAAAAACAATTGGTAAAAAAATTCCAACTTGCTCATTTTGTTGCTGAAAATACCCGGCCATTCACTGACTACGAGAAAATAGCAAATTTTGAAAAAAAATTCATGGTGTTGATTTGGGAGGTGGGTATCTCTCCGACAAATCTGGGTGTGAAATGGTCTCAGTATAAGCACACTGCATAAGACAACAGGAAGTTACAGAACCCTTAAATGATAAACAACGAATTTATTATTCACTTTTCTATGATGGGTCTAGTAGTGCCAAAACAATGGACGAAAAAGAATTGTATGTAATCAAAAAGATTGAAAACCTCAGTTCCAAATACTGTCATTAGAAGAACATGAAAACTCCGATGCAGAGAGCCTTAAAGTGGTTTTGGCAACTTGCATTAACAAACAAGGTTTTATCTTCAATAGAAGTTAACGACAAATTGGCAATGGTGGCGATGGAGCTGCTGTGAACAATAAACTTTTTAAAATGGAAAAAAATGACATAATTTAAGTCTGTACAATATTGGAGTAATATGAGAGGACTGTTTTGTTTGTGTTATAAGCCTGGCTGCATAATTTTGTACTTTTTGGAGTTTATAAATTACTGTAAGGAGAAGTCCAGCTAACAAGGAATTGTAATTATCTAGTCTAGAGGTAATGTTTAAATTAATCAGAGGTTTTGTTGCATCATTATAATGTATTTTCTTATTTGACCAATTTTCCTTACATAATAGTAACATACTCTACAAATACTATTTACTTGAGCGTCCATGTTCATATTTTGGTTAAATATCACGCCGATGTTTCTAGCTACGTTAGAGCACATAATTTGACAATCCCCAACATAAATTTCTTTAGTATCTGACATTTTGTGTAACTGCTGTTTAGATCCAATACATCGATACTCAGTTTTGTCAGAATTGAGCTTTAGAAAGTTTGATGCCACCCATGATTAAATTTCTAATATGCAATTTTCAAGACTATCTTTCGCAGTATCAAAGTTATTATTTATAGGTTTAAAAGAACAATACAGCTGCGTATCATCCACATACAGATGGAATTGAAGACCATATTTTTTTTTACAATTCAACCAAGCGGTTTTGTATAGAGACTAAAAAGTAATGGTCCTAATAAAGAACTCTGTGGTAATCCGTGAATGAGTTCTGCCTTGTCAGACACGACGTCATCTATGTCTAAATATTGCTTTCATAGATATGATTTTAAATTGTTTTAAGGCAGAATCGGCTATGCCAACTTAATTAGAGAGTCTGTTTAATAAAATTATGTGATAGACTGTATCGAAAGCTGCTGAAAGATCAAGCAGACCTGTAGCGTAGCTACATGGAAAGGGTTCATAGAAACAATCGTCCCAGCTAATAATACACTCGTTTTGGTTTACAAATTTATTTCAACGATGTACTTAAGAATATAAGTATGCACATGAGCACAAGTATGAGACATAAGCAGGAGTATGAGGTTTAACTGAGTTAAAAGAAAAGAAAAATGGTTTCTAATAATAACTATTGATTGATTGATAACAAATGAACATAAAAATACTGATTGGCTATGACACTGTACCGTAATTAATATGCCTACAGAGCGTAAAGTAAAGGCCTAAATAATAGACATGAGAAAATAAACAGATAGCCTATCAAATATAAGATTTCATAGATCCCTAAGATGTGCCTAATATATAGTAGGCCTCTATATAATTATGAATAGAAGTAATATTAATAGCAGAAATATAAGTTGACAACAGACATTAAGTATTAAGGCTAAGGGGTCACACAATAAACACAATTATGATCTAGTATGCCTAACCTCTTCAAGTATTATTTAGTAACTTATATACATATGCCTATATAGTGTCATGATGATTAAACCTAACATAGAAATGCATATTTATACATTAAAATATTACTTAATACGCTGGGGAAATCATTTTAGGTAAAAGGTACAAAATAGTCCTTGTTCAAAGCACATGGTTTTAACAAACTTTTATATTAAGGGCAGATAACTCAATCATACTTCCTGCTTAGAATTGAAAATAATAAAATGAAAGTAGCACAACAATAAAATAAAAGTAGCAGCAAGCCTGAGCGTAACATTCCGCCCCCGATGACAGCTGTCATCCAAAATAAATCGCGAACTATCAACCCCAGCGGCCACTGATATCTTGGAGTCTTGTCATCTTTGATAAGGACGAGATCGCCTTCTTCCAGGTTACGTTTTGGTACAAACCATTTTTGACGTGCAAGAAGAGCTGGTAGATATTCCCGTAACCAACGATGCAAGAATATATCAGCGAGATATTGAACCTGTCTCCAACGACATTGATAAAGGTCTTGTTTGACGAATATGCCTGAAGGTGTATAGTTGGACCATATCTCAGTAGACGGATATGTTTTGGTGTCAGTGGTTCTGAATCTCTGCCGAATTGTACTGAAGCTTGAATATAGAGTTTTCAGCGGCACAAGTTTCCGCAGACACTGGAGGAGGTTTTATTGTCGAATTTCCCAATGATAGCATCTCCCTTCCAAACAAAATATTGTGTGGTGAATAGCCCGTTGATTGACAAGGTGTGCTTCGTAAAGCCATCATTACGAACGGCAGTATTTCATCCCAGTTGTCCTGAGCGGCATTTGCATATGTACGTAAAATCTGGGCGATGTCTTTATTTCTTCTTTCACACACACCGTTAGTCTGTGGATGATATGCTGATGTGGCATTATGTTTAATGTCGTATATCTCACATATTGCATTGACCAACTTGGAGGTGAACTGCCTTCCCCTATCAGTAATAAGTGTCCTTGGCGCACCGTAACGAGTGAAGACCTCGTTAACAAGAAGTTTGGCGACTTCGGTAGCTTCTTGGGTTTTCATTGTGAAGGCTTCGGTCCACTTGGTGTAGGAGTCAATTGCAAGCAAGACATATTTAGCATCGTTTTTAGATTTGACTAATTGTCCAAGGATGTCGACATGAATTATGTCAAAGGTTCCTTCTATTGGCATAGGTACCATTGGCGCGTTCTTTGCATGGCTGGGTTTGGTCCTCTAGTACATATCACGTGTTTTTATATAGTTTTCAATGTCTTGGTACATGCCAGGCCAGAAGTACTTTTGCAAAATTGAATGACGCGTTGCATCTCGTCCCAGGTGACATCCTCCTAATTTAGAGTCATGGTATGCCTCAAGTAATGGTAATCGATCAGGTTCTGGAATCGCCAATTGTGTGATCATAGTACAACTGTTCTTCTTGTTGCCTCTATGTTTGGCTTGGTAGAAGCGGTACAGAGCGTCATTCAAAAGGTCGTATTCCTAGGCACGCCCTACAAGGCCGGTGATCTGAGCCTCGCTATAATGGGCAGGAATTTCCGCTTTTTCGAGGTAGTTGAAGATTACACCTAATTCCGGACTGTTCTTTTGTCTAGCGCTGATATCTGGAAACGTCTTTTCTTCTTGTGGTTGTATTGCAGCAATTAGGTGCTTACCATAAGAAAATGTGACTTCCAAATGTTCTTTGGTTACTGTTGGTGTCATCTATGACTACCAATGTGCTTTGGTTACCCAGTCTTCAATTAGCTCAGTTTAAGTGCATAACAGTAGGACGTTAAACCCCATTTCATTCATTCATTCATTCTTTGGTTACTGAACTACCACTGTTGATGTCCTCTATTGATCTAAGACAGGCTAGAATTTCATCTGCGCTGCTTGATGTGGTAGGCGGGGGTACTGCCTCCTTGATAGAGCATCTGCATTTTGTTTTAATTTTCCACTTCTGTGAAAAAATTCGTGTCGGTAACCCTGTAAAAACACCGCCCATCTGGCAAAACGTCCAGTTCCACTGGGCTTGCAGGTATTAAGGAAGGCGACCGCTTTGTTGTCTGTATAAACTTGCCGTGAGCCAAAGACGGTCGGTATGTTTTTATTCCTTCCAAAACTGCAAGGCATTCTTGTTCGGTGATAGACCATTTCTTTCCAGCCGCATGGGGAGCTCTTCCACCATAACAAATTACTGTCTCTTGTCCTTTATCATTAAGTTGACCAAGTATGTAACCTAAGGCTTCTCCACTTGCATCCGTCGTCGGGGTGAACTCCTTGTTAAATCAGGATAAGCAAAGATAGGTGCATTGATCAACGCCCGTTTGAGACTATCAAAGGACTTCTGACATTCATCTGACCAAACAAACTTGGTGTCATTCTGTAGAAGCTTAGTTAACGGAGCTGCTAATCTAGAATAGTTTTGACACACATTTTCTACAGTAATTAGCAAGTCCTAAGAATTGACGAACCTTTTGCTGTGTGTTTGGTGCTGGAAATGTATTTACTGCTTTGTCCTTAGATGGATCTGCGTGGATTCCTTCTTTGCTAAATATGTGTCCAAGATACGTAACTTTCCTGGCCGCAAAACGACATTTGCTTGGTTTCAATGTACGACCTGCTTCGTGAAGTTTTGCGAAGACATCTTTGAGGTGGCTCAGGTATTCTTGAAAATTCTTTGAGAATATTATAATGTCATCTATGTATATCAGGACATATTTCCAATTCATCTGTCGAAGTGCTTTGGACATCGTCGACTGGAATGCCATTGGAGCGTTTTTTAATCCAAAGACGCCTTCTTGAGTGATGAATACGGATTTGTGCTTTGTTTAAGAATCTAATGGAATTTGCCAAAATCCACTCGCACAGTCCAAGACAGAGAACATTTTTGATTCAGATTGCCCCACAGAGTCTATAACATCGTCAAATCTGGGAATAGGAAAGTAAAAATAGGCTTTGTGATTGCGTTTAATTTTCTTTAGTCAACTGCGAATCTGTAAGTGCCATTCTTTTTCTTAACCATCACTACAGGAGAATGCCATTGAGAATCGCTCTCTTGGATGATGTTGCTGTCTAGCATCTCTTTTACCTGCTTGGCACATTCTTCTTTAACTTGTATTGACTGACGGTAAAAGGGCATCCTCACAGCTGCAGCATCTCCAGTTTCGATTCTTTGATGATGCATGTTCGTTTCTCCTAATTCATCTCAAGATGTAGCAAACACATTCCTTTGAGTTTGTAGAAAATAAATCAATTGATTTTTTTTTCTTTTTGCGAAAGATCCGAGTCTGCTAAATCGTAGTAAATGTCAGTTTGATTGGTGTGATCAACATTGTTAACTTGCATGTTTTTGTTAGTCGTGGGAGACGTAAGTTGTGAGTCCTGTAATTGAGTTATTGATGCTAGTATAAAATTTTTGGGAATAAATGTTTATCAGTTGAGTTAAGAATGCGTATTAAGGATGTTTTGTCCTTGGGTTGGATTACGCATTTAGCACTCACAAATTGTGACCGTTCAGTAACTAAAGGTTCTAGCAGTAATACTGAGTTTGCATATGCTATGTTCACACCTAATGCGCTTTCAAACCGCTTTCCGTAAAACGCCCTACGGAAGGCGCTTTCTTACTACTACAAATTCACACTACAAATTAAACCGCTTTCGATTCGCATTAAAACACGTCACACTCAATGCGCATTAACAGCGTGCGACATCTATGATAGATCAATGGAACTATCAGATAGGGTGAAGGTCATTCATGCCAATATGAATGCGCCCATGAATCGAGATGTAAACATGCCGAACGCGATTAACTTTCATCGGTTACTACTTTTCATGGTGATATCCTGGGGTTGTGGATAGGCCTTTGACCAAGGACGTCATCGAGGATACCCCACTCCTCCTCATCGAATCCACCCGTTCTACCCCCTGATGTCCCCGATTTATTGTTCAGATCGTTTTGTTTGGACCTTGCAAGCCGCATGGCCTTCAACATGTTGCGGCACTGTTCCGCCGTCCGCTCATATCCACCTCGAATTTGAAGGAGCTTCGCCACTTCTCCGAAGACATTAATGTTACGGTGTAGGCCACCTACCTGGCCTTCAACGTCTTCATTCTGCCAGATCTGCAATAGCAGCAGTCTCTCCTGGCGTCCCCAAGTTTCCCCTCTTGCTTTGGCCGAAGATTTTGCCATGATATATCAAGAATTAAACGGAAAATGAACAAAAATGAACGTTAAAGCTGATCGACAAGCACAAATGCTTTCCCCATGCGATAAAACGGAAGTACTGCGCTGCGCAAGCGCTGTTCGGTCTCAACGCGCTCAATGTTTAACGCGAATTAAAGTGGATCACACTTGTAATTGTGATGCGCGTCAGTTATATCGCTTCAGCCAATGCGCATTAGAAATGCGGTTTCGCTAAAGCGGCTTAGTTTTGGTTTAATGCGCATTGAGTGTGACGCGTTTTAGCGACTTCAGGCTTTAATGCGCATTAAAAGGCTAGTGTGAACACACAGCAATATACTCTTGATAGCACTATGGGGACATCACATTCCTGTCTAGTTGCCAGTTTACACGAAGTTGGTGAACTTGCTAAGCCAGTATTACATTCAATAAGTGAAACATGAAAAAGACCATCTTTGAGTGAAACTGCGGTTATTTAAGTCGATTTGTGCTTTGTTATTCGTGAGGAAATCAATACCTAAAATATTGATTGGTGCAGTTTATTAAACACATGAAACTTTTGCTCAAAGGTAACATTTCCTATTCGTACTTGAATTATTTTAGTGCCTAATAGACCAGAGGGGGGAGGGGGAGCATTGTCACCCGAGTGGGGGCAAATTCTGAGTTAATTTTTCTAGAGGCATTTTTCACCAGGAATCCGAATCTGGTAGGTAATAAGCCAGGTGAGGGGGCGTTTCCGAGATAATCGAGGTCAAAGGTCACGGAAGGCCAAATAACGAAAGAAACGTATATAATTCAAAATCTGTTCAGAATAGGGCCGGAAATCATTGATAACAGCAATGAGACAATTATAATACAGTAATATATTATAATAACAATAAGCAGCGATGACACCTGCATACCTGTGGTATTAAGCTCTATTACTATGATAATGAAGGGGGGGGGGTATTCAATGCCAAAATACAGGTCTTATTACGAAATTCCAGATATAATGTTACATATCACCGAAAAGCTTGTTGTTTGCTCGCTTCAAATAATTTTCTGGCCCATTTAGATTTACTTACCGGTACCTTACAAAACGGTCAAGTTTGGTTGGTACTGAACTCAATTACTATGATAATGAAGGGGGAGGGGTATTCAATGCCAAAATACAGGTCTTAGTACGAAATTCCAGATATAATGTTACATATCACCGAAAAGCTTGTTGTTTGCTCTCTTCATAATATCTAAATAATTTTCTGGCACATTTAGATTTACTTACCGGTACCTTACAAAACGGTCAAGTTTGGTTGGTACTGAACTCAATTACTATGATAATGAAGGGGGAGGGGTATTCAATGCCAAAATACAGTACTAAGTACGAAATTCCAGATACAATGTTACATACCACAGAAAAGCTTGTTTATTACCCACTTCAAATATGTAAGTAATAGTATGGCACATTCATATTTACTTACCTTAAATAGCGATCAAAGTTGTGGGGTATTAAACTCTATTACTATGATAATGAGGGGGGGGGGTATTCAATGCCAAAATACGGGTCTGAGTACGTAATTCCAGATATAATATTACATATCACTGAAAGCTTGTTGTTTGCTCTCTTCAAATATGTAAAAAACATTCTGGCACATTATGATTTACTTACCTAAAATAGCAATCAAAGTTGTGTGGTATTAAACTCTATTACTATGATAATGAAGGGGGGGAGGGGTATTCAGTGCCAAAATACAGTTCTTAGTACGAAATTCCAGATATAATGTTACATATCAGCGAAAAGCTTGTTGATTTTTCTCTTTAAATATGTAAAAAATTTTATGGTACATTCATATTCACTTACCTTAAAAAGCAATCAATGTTTGGTGGTATTAAGCTCTATTACTATGATAATGAAGGGGAGGGGGTATTCAATGCCAAAATACTGGACTAAGTACGACATTCCAGATATAATTTTACATATCACTGAAAAGCTTGTTTATTACCCTCTTCAAATATGTAAATAAGATTATGGTACATTCATATTTACTTACATTAAAAATCAATCAAAGTTTGGTGGTATTAAGCTCTATTACTATCATAATGAAGGGGGGGGGGGTATTCAATGCCAAAATACGGGTCTAAGTACGAAATTCCAGATATAATGTTACATATCAGCGAAAAGCTTGTTGATGTCCTCTTCCAATATGAAAATAATTTTCTGGCACATTAAGATTTACTTACCTTAAAAAGCAATGAAAGTTTGGTGGTATTAAGCTCTATTACTATGATAATGATGGGGGGGGGGTATTCAATGCCAAAATACGGGTCTTAGTAGGAAATTCCAGATATAATGTTACATATCAGCGAAAAGCATGTTGATTTTTCTCTTCAAATATGTAAACAATTTTATGGTACATTCATATTTACTTACCTTAAAAAGCGATCAAAATTTGGTGGTATTAAGCTCCATCAATATGATAATGAAGGGGGAGGGGTATTCAATGCCAACACACGGTTCTTAGTACGACATTCCAGATATAATGTTACATATCAGCGAAAAGCTTGTTGATTGCTCTCTTTAATTATGTAAATAATTTTATGGCACATTCATATATACTTACCATATAAAGCGATCAAAATTTGGTGGTATTAAGCTCTATTACTATGATAATGAAGGGGGAGGGGTATTCAATGCCAAAATACGGTTCTTAGTACGAAATTCCAGATATAATGTTACATATCACAGAAAAGCTTGTTTATTACCCTCTTCAAATATGTAATAATATTATGGCACATTTATATTTACTTACCTTAAATAGCATAGCGATCAAATTTGTGGGTTATCAAACTCTATTACTAAGATAATGAACGGGGGGGGGGGGGGGTATTCAATGCCACAATACGGGTCTTAGTACGAAATTCCAGATATAATGTTATTATTATATTACTGTATTATAATTGTCTCATTGCTGTTATCGATGATTTTCGACCCTATTCTGAACAGATTTTGAATTTTTTACGTCTCTTTCGTTATTTGGCCTTCCGTGACCTTTGACCTCGATTATCTCGAAAACGCCCCCTCACCTGGCTTATTACCTACCAGATTCGGATTCCTGACGAAAAATGCCTCTAGAAAAATTAACTCAGATTTTGCCCCCATTCGGGTGACAATGCCCCCCTCCTCCCTCTGGTCTATAATACTGGATGGGTTTTGCCGCCTACGCCAACAATAATACTGAATTCTATTTTATTCAGTTGTTCCATAGAAATTCCCGTTTTTTGTAAATAGCTTAATGTACAACACGACACACTAGCGCCACTGTCCAATAATGCACTTGTTTTGGAGCCTTTTACACTAACAGATATGGTATTGCGCTCCAATGGCGCTACTAATTGCACTATTTTGCTTTTGCAATGCCTGTTCAAAAATGTTCCATGTCTTTGGCAACTTTTCTTAACTCGTCCATATTTTGTGGCGTTTTATATTTGACCCATTGTATGAGGTGTGACTTCAAGCCTTTGGTAGCATAGGATACGAGCACTACATCGCTGATATTGTACCCTATTGTCTTTTGCTGAACTCTATCAAGGTACCGTATTTCCTCTAATAAGCGCCGGGTCTCCAATAAGCGCCGGGCCTCTAATAAGCGCCGGGGGGTCAAGGGGTGCTGAAAAAATAAGCGCCGGTCTCTAATAAGACATCAGATTGCTTTTGATCAAATGCCGTAATTCAAATGATTCTCGGCTTTACCCTAAATTCAATTTGCCATTAAAGAAATAAGCGCCGGGCCTCTAATAAGCGCCGGGGGGTCAAGGGGTGCTGAAAAAATAAGCGCCCGGGCGCTTATTAGAGGAAATACGGTATTCGTCGACAAACTCACCATCATACTGAGATACATCTAAAACACTACAGTCAAATTGTGATTTTGAGAATCTGGTCTCTAGTCTGTCGAAAAATATTTTAACGGGGGTCGATTCAAACGTTAGAGGCAAATTTTCGAAAAATTTCCGAGCTGAGCCATCTAATATTGAGCACAGAGCCTCTTTCTGTTGCATCTCGGTGTATTTCCTAGACTGAAAAATGCATAATGTCCTTTTAGCCCAAACATTAAAATTTTGGTCGGGTAAGCCGCTGTATTTGTTCATACAAAAATTGGGTGCGGACATCTTGACGTTTGTATGATGTGTGTTGCTTACCGAAGAATCCGATTGAGTAGCGCTTTCAGCGTCAATTTCTGTATTCAAGTCGTCTGCTGTTTCTGTGTTTCGGTCATTTCCGGTTCCGCTTCTTTAACCGTATACAAAAATCCTTTGTCTTCAATTGTTTTTGGCATCTGGTATTATTCTTTGTTCTATAGGCTGTTTGGGATGGAACGTGCCCTTATTCTGTCTTGGGGTGTGACGCAACCCTTGGGTTATTTGTCACTAGTTCTCACAATGTTACCTAATACTAAGAATAGATTGTTAACACATGATGTCTTTAATGTCTTCAAGATATAATAATGCTTCTTGAGTTTCTGGATTTATATTTTAATTTCGGTTACCATAGTCAGCGTGTATTCCAAAGTATTTTATCCCTTTCTAACGGAGAGGATTATAACCCACACCAAGACAAGACATGTTAACAACCGAAGTTTAACTAGACAAGAGGGATTATCCATTTGAATACAAGCTAATGGCTTAAGCTTTAATTTAATTATTTAATTGCTAGTGTACAACAAATATATGTTTGTTGCACACTATGGCAATAGTCTGGGTTTTGGTTGATGCCATACACCAGAATCTGTTGCATTATTTTATAGCCGATGTGGGGTTATGTTCTCGGTTTCTGTGGGTCGAGTGGGTAAAAGGATATTCAGTAGGACCTACATCGACAATAGCCTCTGTGTAACTCTGCTCTAGAGATTCAGCCCTGGCAAGTTTCGACTTCAATTCAACGTCTTTGTTCAAGATCTAATAGAAGTCTTTCGGTTTCAAGTTTATTTTGTTCAGCATTGCTGTTTAACTTCAAGCTGTTTTAACTCTAAATCAGGTTGTTCTCTTAGATTAATCGATTTTTTCTCTAAAGTGGTTCTTTCAGCGGTAGCCTTGATTCCAGACTCATAAACAGAAGGTGTTGCACATATTTGTGATTGTTTACTAACATTTGATGCCGATGTATGGGTCTCATCTTCATCTTTAATATCATGTTGATTTAACGACGTCGAATCTGTATCTCTCAGATTCTGATATTTCGATTCCATCTGTTAATAAAATGTGATAGTCTGTATGGGCTTGTCTGGAATCTTCTAAAGCTTGATCAAAGGTTTTCATACGTTCTTCAATCTGGGATGTATTGCGTTTATCTGCCATTAAGGAGTCTTATTTGGTGCATTAAACGTCGGGCAATCCTTTAGCAACGCCACGTCTGGATTTCAGATTTCTTATACTTTCATCTTGTGTCACTTCCAGGTTGAGATTCTCGGGATTATAATTAGGTGTAGAAGTTGTAGGTTTTGAATTCTCTTCCTGGTTGGACATGTTGATAAAGTATAATTGGTATTATTTTGGTTTGGTTCACTTGGTATATTAATATCAATAAGTCCAGGTCGTATTAAACTGAATGTAGCGTAGCTATGTCACGGGGTCTTTATAAATAACACGCTAAAGAATTGTAAAGGTTCTTTATTCCGGTTACTTCAATGAAATGAACATAATGACCTACAAAACAATTAACACCAAATGCAGATACACATTACAATATTACGGAAAATAATATTATACATTACACAAATGCACCACTTTAAATAATAGCCGTTCATACTAGACTGTATACTATACGAATATAGATCAATAAGTCATACTTAAACTAATCAACAACTGCAAAGCTATTGATGATAAATATATTGATTAAAAGATATTAAATATAATCTTACCATTCAACATGTGGTTTTATAGTTCTAATTCATATGGAATATCCATTATAAGTGCATACACATGTAAATGTGTTCATTCCATATGTCTGCTCGATCCGATGTTCAATAGTGCAGTGCAATTAAATATCCGTGCATTTCGCGGGTGGAGATAAAAAACCAATCAAACAATCACACGTGACGGACACACCCAAACATACCGACAAAGAACAATCTATTATGGACAACCTCAACACACAAAAATAAAACACGCTAGCGCAATATTAATATTCTGTAATGTTAACCCTGCGACATTCTCCCCTGCTAAGAAAAATGGCTCCTGGCATTTCATCAGAGAACACAAACACACATTTACAGGATACAACTATATATACCTGAAAAATAAATATTAGTTACACCAAATTGAATGTGAATTACAAATCGACAATTAACTAGTATCATTAACGTTGATTAAGCAATGTAAATTAACTTAGGAATCCGCTGAAATAAATATTCATATGAAAATATATCCATACTCTATTGATAGACTATACCTCTGACATTCTCCCCTGCACCAATCTATCCTGAAAAGATTACACAAAAACGGGATCACGCGGGTCAACTTGTTGAATCATAAGCCATTCCCCAAATCGATCGGGTGGTTTTCGATTTCTTACAAGGCGTTGCTCCGGAGGTGTAATTACATAGGTTTCATCGGGTGCAGATAAAGTTTCACCTGAACGATCTCGATTACGTACATGCATCGTTGTACCTAAATGTGTTCGCGAAGGCGAAATTGAATTAATATCTACCGAAAAATTAGAACGGTCAGACATTTCTATGGAAGATATGTCCCTGTCACGCATACGTCGTTTTATTCTTCTTGCGGGTATTACGTACTTAGGAACACTATTATCATCTGATTATGAACTACTATCCTCTGAAGGGGATTCCGCAGATGTTGGTTTACCCTTGTTCGTTTTGGCACGGAAACTTAATCTTCAGACTCCGATTGAACGGGCTCAAAACGCGGAAAAGACATGAATGGTAGGAGCAGATGTCTGTGAGGGGTTCTTTTTGTTCCTTTCCCGGAATCCTTCTGCACTTCATAAACGGGATCATCTTGATTGCGAATTTTCACTACTATATACGGATCTTTCTCCCATTTATCTGAAAGTTTATGCTTACCGTTTATACCCAAGTTTCTGACTAAAACTCTATCGCCTACCTGTAAAATTGAATCTCTTACCTTTGAATCGTACCGCTCTTTACTACGCATACTGCGTCGTTCTGATTCAGCAGTGGCTACCTTATAGGCATATTTTAGTCTTCGTTTTAGCTTCTTGGCATAATTTTCTCTAGTTGATATCACATCTTGTGGTTCATCCAGTCCTAAATATGCATCCACAGCTAATTTTGGGTGCCATCAAAACATTAAATAGTGAGGCGAAAAGTAGTTGTTTCGTGTCTTGTAGCATTATAAGCATGCACGAGCGGAGCGATATATGATTTCCAATCCGCTTTCTGATAATCCTTAAGCGTACCAAGCATACTTATTAGCGTCTGGTTGAAACGTTCTACGATACCGTTTCCCATAGGATGGTACGGCGTCGTACGACTCTTTCCTACACCAGCCAACTTACATAGCTCCTTAATTACACGACTTTCAAAGTTTCTACCTTGGTCACTATGTAGTCTTGCTGGAAAACTGTAATAATTGATAAAATTTACATACAGAACTTTTGCTGTTGTCTTCGCCAATTGATTGCGGGTAGGAAAAGCCTGGGCGTATTTAGTAAAGTGATCGATGATAACTAAAACATTTTCATATCCACCTTTAGATCTTTCAAGAGACAAAAAGTCAATACACACCAGTTCCATAGGACGTGGTGTCTGTATTGAGACCAGTTCAGCTTTCCGCTTCAAGGGAGTCTTGCGCCGTATACATCTTCAACAGTTTTGAACTTTAGCTTCTACAACAGCTTCCAGACCTGGCCAATAAAATCTGCGACGTACAAGCCACAATGTTTGGTCTCGTTCTTGATGACCAATATCATCATGAAGATATTTAAGCACGATGTTTTTGAACGATGATGGTAAAACTAATTGTCTAACTTCTTCATTCTCTAAAACAGTTGTTCGATACAAAATATTATCTTGAATGAATAATTTGCTCCATTCACGTAGATACTTAACATCAATTGTTGAAGGTCGTACATCAGATCTTAACAAAGAGAGTACTCTATTTATAACAACATCGTTAGATTGTTCTCTTACCCAATCAGTGGTATTAAAATCTTGACATTCCATCAGTATCATACCTTTCTCGGCTAAGCTCTTCACCGTCTGTTAACACTAAACATTCTGCTAATGGCAGCGCTTCTCTACCTACTAAAGCAACTTCACAGACAGCTTTTATGACGTCATGAAACATTTCAGCATGAGGCCTTCTTGACAATCCATCAGCGTCTGAATTAGATTTGCCACTTCTATATACCAATTTAAAATTGTAATTACACAACGAAGCCAACCACCTATGGCTCTTAGCATCAAGCTTAGCTGATTTTGTTACTTACGTTAACGGATTATTATCTGTTCGTACCTCAAATATGTTTCCGTACTAATAGTCGTGAAAGCCAACTTCAAAGCTAAAAATTAAAGCTTATGAGCCGGATATTTACGCTCACTGGGTCTTGATCCACGACTTGCGTAAGCGATAACACGCTCATAACCATCCTGCTTTTGATAAAGAACTGAACCTAACCCATCTTGGCTAGCATCTGTTGTGACGATAAAGGGCTTGCTAAAATCGGCATACGCTAAAATAGGAGGTGACGTAAGTTTCTTGATTATGATCTCAAAAGCATTCTGTTCCTGATCTCCCCATACCCATGGAGTTTTAGGCTTAAATGATTTCTTAGATGGCTTATTAGTAGGATGTCCAATCAATAAATCATTTAATGGTTTGACTAATTTAGCATAATCTTTTACAAAACGGCGATAATATCCAGTGAAGCCTAAAAACGATCGCAATGTTTTTATGGTTGTTGGGACAGCCCAGGTTGTTAACGCCGATATCTAAAACTATTATGATACTTTACCTGTGTCTTGTAAAACTCGCACTTCGACGGCTTCAATTTGAGACCATAACGATGCAAACGCTCAAATACACGTTCTAGACGTTCCAGGTGCTCATCAAACGTGGAACCAAAAATTAAGATATCGTCCAAAAAGATGAGACATTCTGTGAGATGTAAATCGCAAATACACGTCTCCACCGGGCGCTGGAATGTTGATTGTGCGTTGGTTAAGCCGAAAGCCATGCGATTACACTCATAGAAACCCAGTGGACCCACAAAGAAAGCTGTTTCTGTTTATCCTCTTCTTTCATTTCGACCTGTCAATATCCTGAACGTAAGTCCAATTTACTAAAGAATTTCGCTCCCATCAACGAATCAATTGTTTCGTCAACCCGGGGTAGCGTATACGCATCCTTAATTGTAGTGTTGTTTAGTTTCCGAAAATCTATGCAAAACCTTAGAGAGTCATCCTTTTTGCGAACTAAGACCACATGAGAACAATAAGACTATTAGATTTCCTGATAGCACCAGCTTCTAACATCTCTTTTAAATGATGTCTTACCTCCTCAAACATACCAGGGGGGATGCGACGATATGCATCCTTAAAAGGAGTTTTATCACTCAACTTTATAGAGTGTTTTACCAAATTAGTATTTCCTATATCAGTAAAAGAACGTGAAAATATACTTTCCCATTTCTGCAGTAGTCCATTACCTTTAAGTAATTGTTAATTTGTCAAATGATCAGATTCGACTTTGATACCAAGCTCATCGAGAGAAGACGTATCGACAATTTTCTTCGAAGTTGTGTCAGGTGACCACGATTCAATAACTTGCGCCGAGCTAAGTCCGCATATAGTGCTCTTGGGAAGAATCACAATCGGTTGGCATGATATGTTACATATTCTTACAGGAACACGCACAATATAAGGGGGTAATGTAAACGGAACTTTATTTGTCGATTTGACTGGTATTGTTTTATCAATACATATACTGTCAACAGTAAGTCTCCAAGCTTCTGGAATAGAATCATCTACAAAGTTTTATAACATTAGTACCCACAACAACAGGGACCTTGAGATTGTAATCTGTGTTTGAAGTCACTAAAACCGGAACATAAAAGTTTTCGTCCGATAGAAACGATATATTAATAGACGCTTCGATATATCCTATAAACGGAAGTTCATTGCCCCCAGCGGTATATACATTTAGTTTGAAATCCGAAATATTTCTAAGTAATGGCATAGGATTTAAAGATCTATAAAATTTCTCAGATATGCACGTTATCATCGAACCACTATCAATCAATGCATCTACTTCAATTTCACAAATAGTAATAACGCCAACATTGGATTTACCAATTAGTCTGTTTTTAAACCAATTTTAGGGCTAGGCAATATACCTCGCTCCGTCTGCCCTTCCAGAGAGGAGGGCTTTTGGGTGAGTGTTAAACTGTTGATATCCAGGTCTATTATAGGAAGAGGAACCTCGATAACCACGGTAAGTGCCGCGTCCGACACCACCGCGATACTCTTGATTACTGTTATCATGGTAACTCCCAGGCCAAGAAGTACCACGGGAATTCCTTGTAATTCCTCCACGGCAATTTGGATTAATTGCAGCAGAATAATCATTACGCACGTCGTCAGACTTTTGAAAAGAATCTACTTTCTTCTCAAGTTGTTGAAATTTCGCACAACAGATTGTCATAACAACGAGCAGTGTCATATTTATGTCGGGTTTGACTTTCCAATGCCTCATTACGTAAACCTGTACAGAATTTAGACCTGAGCATATCATCTTTAGCAGCAATACCTACATGTCCATTAGCAATAGCAATTTATAAAAGACTCCAATCTGCAACCATGTGAAGTCACCGGTTCGCCTTCTTTCTGCGTCTCCGTGTAGAACTTTTGCACGATGGATTCATTTCAGCTAACATTTCCAACTAATGTATCGAGTTTCTTTAAAATATTATAAGTAGTAGCCGCTTCATCTAAAGGTATAAAAATTTGACGCGCAGTTCCGCGTAATGACCGACGGATTGCTAATAAACTGCTATGTTCTGAAATAGATTCGTCGGATATAATACATGCTACATCAAATGTTGTGTCACCCTTTTGAGGAGGTTCGTCACCCGAAAACATGGGTAATTTAGGGACTTGGTTATAAGGAATACCGGTTACATTTCTATTTGGATTGATACTACTTTCCGGCGACGGAGATTTCACGGTACCGGGTAAAGGCTGAGATCGTGAAAGTAGTTCTTGAAAACGGTTTAACCGAGACTGATTAACATTGGGAGTACTTTCTAAATATTGTGGAGGTCGCCTATGCTTATTGAATTCATCCTTAGTTAATACTACATAATATTGACTTTCTCGAAGTGTTTCAATCATACGCTGAATTTCATGTTCTCCAATGCCATCTAGTTTACAATCGGATGCCATGTTATGATTGTTTAGGCTAATGTGGGTATTACGAAAGCTACAGATCAGTATGGTTAATATGAGTATGCAGATATTAAATATACTAGTAAACATGAATAATACTGTATTTAAAGAACTGTCAAAGAATCAAATAAATTGTCATCGCTACAACCTGAAAAAGATGAGCCAACGCAGCGCCAAACATAAATGTAAACATACAGCTAACACAACTAACCTCTTTCAACCTTTTGTTACCTTCATACTTGTGATGCAAGTGTAAAGTGCAGACCGTGCAGACTTAAATCTTAATCTTTATCTTAATTATCAAATGTAACTGATTCTGATGTATCTGCAAAAATAAATTACTGATGTCAAAAACAAAACAAAATAATATATGTAATTAACTACGGATAAAGACGGAACATAACATAAGACACAAATTTAAAGCGACGGTCGGGTCGGGAAAATTACACATGTCTGGGTTGGTCAAAGGATATAAAACCGAAATAGATTCAGCTTTATACAGCCAATTCAAATCATGAGGGAGGGGTTATGTTAGGAAGGGTTTGGGTGGGTTGGGACTGTATTCTCCTAAACACTATGAATGTTTAGAGTAACTTAAAAAGCAAACATGTACTTACATAATTTATACATATTCAAAGTATAGATAGGTATAATTACGTTGAAATTCGGGAACAGATCAGGAACCACCACTTTAACACACGAAATGTGAAAATCGTTAGCTTGTTGAGATCATTTACCATATGCATACCATTTCACCATTAAAACGTTGGGCGCCAATGTCACGGGGTCTTTATCAATAACACGCCAAAGACATGTAAAGGTTCTTTATTCAGGTTACTTTAGTGAAATGAACATAAATGACCTGCAAAACAATTAACACCAAAACAAGATACACATTACAATATTACGGAAAATAATATTATACATTACACAAATGCACCACTTGAATTAATAGCCGTTCATACTGGACTGTATACTATACGAAAATAGATTATTAAGTCATACTTAAACTAATCAACAACTGCAAAGCTATAGATGATAAATATATCGATTAAAAGATATTAAATATAATCTTACCATTCAACATGTGGTTTTATAGTTCTAATTCACATGGAATATGCATTATAAGTGCATACACATGTAAATGTGTTCATTCAATATGTCTGCTCGATCCGATGTTCAATAGTGCAGTGCAATTGAATATCCGTGCATTTCGCGGGTGGAGTTAAAAAACAATCAAATCACTTAATAGTTCTAATTCATATGGAATATGCATTATAAGTGCATACACATGTAAATGTGTTCATTCAATATGTCTGCTCGATCCGATGTTCAATAGTGCAGTGCAATTGAATATCCGTGCATTTCGCGGGTGGAGTTAAAAACCAATCAAATCACTTAAACAATCACACGTGACGGATACACCCAAACATACCGACAAAAAACAATATATTATGGACAACCTCAACACACAAAAATCAAACACGCTAGCGCAATATTATTATTCTGTAATTTTAACCCTGCAACAGCTAGATGGAAAGGGTTCATAGAAACAATCGTCCCAGCTAATAATACACTCGTTTTGGTTTACAAATTTATTTCAACGATGTACTTGACAATATAAGTATGCACATGAGCACAAGTATGAGACATGAGCAGGAGTATGAGACATGAGCAGGTATGAGACATGAGCAGGAGTATGAGACATGAGCAGGAGTATAAGGTTTAACTGAAATAAAAGAAAAATGGTTCCTAATAATAACTATTGATTGATAACAAATGTACATAAAAATACTGATTGGCTATGACACTGTACCGTAATTAATATGCCTACGCCGAAATAATAGACATGAGAAAATAAACAGATAGCCTATCAAATATAAGACTTCATAGATGTGCATAATATACAGCAGGCCTTTATATAATTATGAAAAGGAGGAATATTAATAGCAGAAATATAAGTGGACAACCGAGATTAAGTATTAAGGCTAAGGGGTCACACAATAAACACAATTATGATCTAGTATGCCTAACTTCTTCAAGTATTATTTAGTAACTTATATACATATGCCTATATAGTGTCATGATGATTAAACCGAACATAGAAATACATATTTATACATTAAAATATTACTTACTACGCTGGGGGAATCATTTTAGTTGAAAGGTACAAAATAGTGCTTGTTAAAAGCACACGGTTTTAACAAACTTTTATATTAAGGGCAGATAACTCAATTATACTTCCTGCTTATAATTGAAAATAATAAAATTAAAGTAGCACAACAATAAAATAAAAGTAGCAGCAAGTGTGAGCGCAACAAGAAAACACAATCGCGTTTGTCCAATGAGAGCAACATGTCGTTATGAACTTGTGTAAGTGCCGTTTCAGTAGTATGACACTTTCGATACGCACTTTAAACTTTTTCTATCATACAGTTTTCCTCAACATACGCTGTTAATTGAGAAGCAATGTATTTTTTCTAGAATCTTGGAGATGAAACAAAGGTTGTATACTGGTCTGTAATTTTTTAATTGATCAGGATCAAGATTTGCCTTCTTAGTAAGCGGATGTATATTAGCAGTTTTAAAGACATCTGGGATGATGGACTGTGCTATTGATGAGTGGATTATTGAAGTTATAGCAGGTAGTAATTAACCAAGACAGCTAATTAATAGATGTGTTGGAAAGGGAACCACACTGTTTGTCGTGTTTTTTGTATACGGGGAACAGTCCATACACTATTTTGCCAGATTACACTATTTTGCCTATACCGTTTGTTAGGACTTCGAATTTTGTCTAATGGTTTGGATTGTTCGTACATGGTTTTTATTTTATTTTGGAGGTGATAGCATGATATGATCTTTGAAACGGTATTTTCATTTATTGGATTAAGTAAATGATCTCTTGCGGGAGATGATGTATTATATATGATATCGGAGATTTTATTTATCAGCCAATACATGCACAATTGAATAAATATAATTCTTTGGTATAGACTTCCCTTTTACTGAGCCTAATTACATTACGGCGCAGTGATCCATTCTTTTTGTGGACAACAATTCAACCATTGATCCAGTGTTTCCATCAAAGCCAATTATATAAAAAAAAAATAGTTCATTTTTAATAAAAGAAAAAATAAACTTTTAATAAAAAATTAACTGTTCTTTATAAACAAAAAAGTAGTTCATTTTAACTGTTCCAGCGTGTTTCCCCTTGTCAGTGATGCAGAAGGAGGGCCTGACAAGGACAGCTGCCTAGTCGTTCGGATGGGGCGAAAACCCGTGGTCCCGTGTACACATTGGCGTGCACGTAAAAGAACCCTTGGCAGTTGGAACTCAGTTGCTGCCCGGGCAAAATTTCCCTCATAGCACACTGTATGGCGAATGCCCGTCTTCAATTATCCAAGGTGAGGTGCTTAAGCGTAGGACGTTAAACCCCATTTCATTCATTCATTCATTTTTAACTGACCAATCAAATTCATGTAAAGTGATATCTCCTAAGTAGATATCGCAGTAGATTAAGAAATTTATCACACAGGCGATATCTATTGTATAATTATTATTGGGTGATAACAACATGTACATGCATTGTATTGTATCTTTATAAGATATAAATATTTATTCAATAAATAATGTTACAAAAAGAGATGGATTCTTCCGACCTATGAATTTTCCCTGAATGAGCTTATGAAGATAGTAAATTTTATGATTATTACATGAACCCATTTTACTTCGTAACACCCAACATAATTATTTTACATGTCTTAAAAATAATAATATATATATATTGTTATACACAAATTGTCACAGTCGTCTTTACACGGGCGTACTATATGTAGTATATACATAATATTAAATGAAAAATAACTAATTCATAAAAAATCTCAATTAAAGGTACACAAATGTATGTCTATAAAATATTAGTTGACTATATAAGTATTATTGCCTGATTGAATAAATATAATTTGAGGTTGGATTTAAACAGACTGAATTTGGTGAGTGATCTATGTCTTAGTGGCAGCTCATTCCAGAGAGTAGGCGCGGCACGAATGACGGAGCGACAGCCATACAACTCACTCATCACTGCTTCTTGTCCGATAAGATAGAACTTGAATACTAATAATATGAGTGAGGTTCCGACGTATGACGTATTAAATTGAAAATTATACACGACAGTTTGAAATGAATCCGCTTCTTAACTGGTAGCCAGTGTAGCTCTTAAAATGGGCGCCATCTCTCCGTGACGTTTCAGCTTCCTTTGGATCACCAATCGAGCAGCGGAATTCTAAACATGTTGTCATTTCTTTAACTTGTATTTCACGAGACCACAAAACAGACTGTTTCAGAAATCCAGCATTGGTGCCACAAAGCCATATACCAATTTCTCAGTACTGACCTGATCTAACAGATGCTGTCGGATTCTTTCTATAGTGAAGCCTTGCTACACACACTCGTGATGTGATCATCTGGCAGTCCAGCCGAGTCGATCATCACCCCAAAGTCACGAGCGGAAGCTGATGGTGAAACAAGCACCTCACCAACTCGTACACGTACATATCCCGCGGACTGGCATTTTTCATGCACGGTGAGAAACGGACAATTTCAGTCTTATCGTCATTGACTGCAAGTAAATTTGCACTCGTCCAGAGATGAATCTCATTTATACAGGCCTCAATACCACTGTCAGAAATCGAGTCCGTTCGAGAGTCACAAGTGGCGAAGAGATGGGTATCATCAGCGTATATCACAGCATTTAGACCATGGCGGCTGATGATGTCCTCGACTGGAGTCGTGTATAATGCAAACAGAACCGGTCCTCGGACCGAGCCCTGGGGAACTTCAAATTCGAGGGAATGGTCCTCCGACACCACTGATCTAACTGACCCCCTGTGTTTTCTTCCTCGAAAAAAGAATTTACCCAATCGTACGCCTGACAACAGACGCCAAAACGCTTACGCAATTTGTTCATGAGGCTGTTGGGATCGATGGTGCCGGTGGCAGCAGAAAGGTCCAGTAATACTAATATGGTATAATGTTGCTTATCAAGAACGAGCACAACATCGTTCAGGACTCTGAAGGGGCGCCGTCCGGGTACTGTGCCCCTCTCGATAAGCAGACTGAGATGTCCGATAGATGCAAACACTTGACAAGTACTGATGTAGCGCGATAATACACATTTCTCTTGGAATTTGTCTAGGAAAGTACAATTTGACACTGGTCTGTAATTTTTTTAGAGTATTGGGATCCACCCAAGTTTTTTGATCAGGGATCGGACAATGGCAGCTTTACACTCGACTGGGAGAATACCAGACTCGAATGACGCATTCCCATTACGTAGTAACAGAGGGGCCAATACATCACAACAATCCTTAACAAACTGCGTGGTATTGGATCCAATTCATATGTCATCGAACAATGGCAATTACCTCATCAAGTGATAAGGGACTAAGTACCGTTAGCTCACACCGTGGAATTGAATCATAAACAATCGGAATGTCATGGTTCCTACGTTTCGCTCGAATTGCAGCTTGTTTTTCAGTGAAAAGATTCACAAATGTATCTGGAAGCATAGTAGTCTCAACAATATTCGGAAGAATGCCAGCTGATCTTTACTTTGAGTCTGAGATACTGTCAACAATATTGAAAAGTTCCTTTGAGTCAGCTGCCCCAATTCGATTACGATGAAATGACGCCTTCGATTCCTCGAATAGCCTGTTGTAGTTAGCCCGAGCAGCCTTGAACATTTGATGATGAACTTCCAATCTAGTGTCCAAAAATTGACATTAAAGCTTTCTGAGCGGTCGTCGTTCTGCCAACAAATCAACAGTAAACCATTCTGCTCTGGGTTTGTCTATCATGGTCTTCCTTTTCATTGGAGTGTGTTCATTCATCACATTAATTTTGTCATTTCAGAATTGTAGGCGGTCGCGAGTGAATTGACATCGACAATAGATTCCACCTGCTTTAGTCTAAATCCAACACAACATTGAGCGAAAATATATAGATACATAATATTGGGAATAAAAGCACCAATGTTGAACGATACATTATGGGAGATTATCTATATTAGTTAAAAATTAGATAATGTAAAGGTAATTTGCTGAAAATTTAAATCACACTGGTCCACTCTGAACCGAGATTTTAGCGATTCGATGATCAACCTAGTCTCGATCATCAATACTACAGTCGGTACGATAAAAACATAAGTCTCGGTTATCCATTTCATGATCAAATCATGAATGAACGTTCGGCAGCAAATCCGATCCTAATCCAGTAAATATCGCTGGCTAGGCTAAAGTTGACATTGAGGGCCGCTTATGGTCTGAATAGATGAATAGGTTAATTATTGTCTAATTAATAGTTTATATTATTTCAGACCTAAAGAAAGACCCGAAATGGGCAGATTTAGCTCTTGCATGATGTATGTTTAAATACATGTGTTTTGACTTTGGAACAATGAAAATTGTATATTATTCAACAATTATCCCGGTTGGTGCAGAAAAGTAGGATGTTAATCTCAGTTCATTTCTTCCAGAATTACTGCAGCGTACGCCAACTACCAATACGCACCTTGTATCAATGGCTTTGAAAAGTATATAAACAATGATGAACGCTTTTTTTTGCATTTCAAGGTTAGGGTGAATATTGTTACTTCTGATCAATAATATACACGGATTGTGGCCTTCTGTTGTTTATAAGATAACCCTAGAGCGCATTTATATATAATCAATAGCGAGAACCCATTGATTTTTACTTTTTATAAAGATTAACGTTTCTTTTAATAATTGACACAATTCGCCAACTGCTCCCATGTAGTAAAACTATCGCTAACATGCGAGTGCAGACTTAATTAGCTTATGCGACCTAATCGTTTTTTATTCAAATGCAAGTTCTCACTGATATATAGCTGAACTATTTATTCTCATTGACATAACTTGTGCGTATAATTCATTACCATTAACACAGCTCATGTGTGCACCAAGTAGCTGGTGATTAAACTGTGTGAAGTGACTTATGCTGAGCGGGGAAAGTGTGTTTCAACTTTGAATTGTCGACTCTCCTTGACATAATTTATTATCATTAACGCAGCTAGTTTACTTGGTTACTTATTATTATCACTATGGAGAAACTGTTTGCAATGATATTAACTGTGTCATTTATATAGCGGAAACTATCATAAGACCTGTTTAAACTGTGTTATTTATAAAGTTGAGACAATTATAACACGTGTTTAAACTGTGTTATTACAGTTATCATTTAGCTAACTCTTATATAAGTGGTATCATACCGATTAACAGTTTTGTTTAAACTATCTGAAAACGACTAAGATGAAGGGATATTTATTTATTTTATTTTCGGTTTTGGTTAATGGGAGTCGTGCAGATTATATTGCATCTCTTTACACACAGACAACTGTCATCCCAGAAATACTAACTTGTACACAAACAACTTATAACAAACTTATTATCCAGCAACAGGCTTTATCAAAAATAGACTGTGGTCGACTATGTTCATCAGATGCATCATGTCGAAGAATTATGTTTGACAAAGAAAAGGGGCTCTGTTCCCTGTTTCAATCAGGCGCGGATTGCATAACCAATGAAGGTGTAAATGGTAAAGTTTGTTTCAGACAGGTAAGAATAATACAGTTTGCTAAAAAAAAAATAGTAATGTCTGTCTATTTACTATAACATGTAAGAATGGTTAAGTTTACTGTATCCAGGTAAAATAACGAAGTTTACCATAACCAGGTAAGAATAATAAATGTTTTCTAGAACCAGGTATGAATACTTATAGTTTATAGTACAGTTTGTCACAACCACGTAACAATAAATGAAGTTTACTATAGCCATGTAAGAATAATAATGCGAATCACGTAAGAATAAAAAAGTTCACGGCCGTCACCAGGTAGGGATATTATAAGTACAAAAATAATACGGTTTAGTAGGACGTTAAACCCCATAACCAGATAGGAATATTATTAGTACATTAATTATAAAGTTTACCATAACCATGTACGAAGAATAATGCAACCGTGTAAAAATAGTATAGTTTACCGTAACCAGGTAGGAATACTAATAGTACATAATAAAAAATAATAAAAACCAAGTACGAACAGTCCAAACCATAAGACATAAGTCCTGAACACGTTCTAGGCTAAATAGTGTAATCAGCAAATTGACTGCTCCTCGTGTACAAAAATACACGACATGCAGTGGTAACAGGTGTCCGGAAGAGTAAGCTTACCCTGCCTGGCGCCATAGCTGCATCCAAACTAGACCGTGGTCGACATGTTCTTCATAACAAGACGGTAACCAGATGGTAACAAACAAGTTTACCATAACCAGTGATGAATAAAAAGGTTTACTCTAACCAGATAAGAATGATAATAGTTTATTTTAACCAATCTGAAAAAAAAACAACGATCTCTCTTCTTCTCTTGGAGTTTAACGTCCACTTCCATCAAGGGTGATATCGTAGACAAAACACAGATCATTTTTCGTTTCGTTTTTATTGTTCAAAATTTTGTCTTATTTGTCTTTGCTACACTAGGATCTGGAAGAGTTGTTATTTAACGCTTGGAATGAGTGGTCAGCCAATCAAATGGTCTGTCGATCGAGTTTTGACCTTTTTTTATGTCGAACTGTGGCATAACCACTAGCAACATCGATTCTGATTGGTTAATCAAATAACTGACGTTATAGGGTCACCTGACGTGAACCCCAACTACAACTTGTTAGATCTACATGTAGTGTAGGCCATCGAAAGTATAAAAACGAAACGAAATATAGATCTATATTTTATTTTAATTAGATTGTATTTTAATCAGATAAGAATAATAAAGTTTACTATATACAGGCAAGAATGATACATTGTTTAAGTGGCATTTAGTAACTGGATGAGAATAACACATGACACAATTATATGGAAAACAAGTTACTTATAGAGTTTATTTCAGATACGTTTCGACGAGAGTTCTCCCGTCTTTATTAAGCAAAGAATGACAACCATAGTACATTGAAGATATATATACACAATATGGAACAAAGACAAACATCTATATACAATCAGAGATTATGATTTGGAAACCATGAAAGGGGTGGGGAGCCATAAGGGTTGGTATAGTGAACTGTGTACAAAGAAAACATAATTATAAAAACAGCTATTTGGGCGGTAATTATGCTAGCACAGAAAAAACTCACTAAGAGGCCATATAGAGAAACCATATGTGAAATACCATAAGATAATCAAGTATTAAATCAATAGACATTAAAAAAAATAACCATTTCCTTAACAAAATTTTAAAATAAAGAAAATACAAATTTCCAGATTTATAAATATGTTTAAGTTTTTAACATAATAATTGAGGAACAGAGTGGAAAATGAACTATAACAATTAACGGATGTACAAAAATATTGGGTAAAATTAGAAAGATAGAAGTAAGAGACATTGGGTGTTATGAAAATAACTAAAGCACAAAGTATAAGTTGATGTCTAAGGTTGGAGTAAGGTGAAAGTGAAATAATATAAACGTATGTTAAAATTATTTCCAAAAGCATAGTAAAAATTTAGGCGGTAATTATGCTAGCACAGAACAAACTCACTAAGAGGCCATATAGAGAAACCATATGTGAAATACCAAAAGATAATCCAGTATTAAATCAATAGACATTAAAAAAACACATTTCCTTAACAAAATTTGGGGATCACGGTGGCTAAGTGGATAAGGCGCTGGTTCGCTAGCCTGGAGGTCGGGTGTTTCATCCCTACATTGGCCCAGAAAGTTCATCTTGATTTTCCGACGTGATTTCCCCTTGTCAGTGATGCAGAAGGAGGGCCTGACAAGGACAGCTGCCTAGTCGTTCGGATGGGACGAAAAACCGAGGTCCTGTGTACAGATTGGAGTGCTGAGATGTTGGGCTATTGCTGAGGTATTGTTGGCTGCTAAGGATTGGTGCTCTTTGATACGGGCATTTAACGTGCGTTTCGTTTCTCCTATGTAGGCCTGGTCACACGAGCACGAAACTTGGTAGACACACCCTTCTGGTTGTTGTGGGATGGTTGGGTTGACCTTTCCGTTGGCTCGCAGCAAGTCTTTCATGGTGCTGCTGCTGGAAAAGACCGTATCAATGCCTGTCTGCTTCAGGATTCTTCTGACGTGGTAGGATGAACTGCCGTTAAATGGGTGAAGGGTCTATTCATGCCGGCTTCTTGGTGGAATGTCGGGTCGCCATAGTGGAATTAATGGTTTTATTGATTAGCTGCTTAGGGTCCTGGTTGAAAGCGGAGAAGACTTGTTTGAGGTGTTCGATTTCTTGCCGTAGGAGATCATGGTCACGTGGATTGCAATCTGAACGACATACTCACCCTACCTACAGAAAAGTGACTCTGACACAATGAACAGCCATGATATCCACATGGCGTTATCTTAACGTCACAGGTAGAGAGGTACAACGCACAGAAGTCAGTTTGTAAACAAACAAACTACAATGACTTCGACGAACAGAAAACCTGGGTCGTATCAGCGTTGTCTGTGCAATAACACGGTCACAACTCGAGATTGAATATTAATCCCCGGAAGAAACTGGGATTTTAGCAGAATTAGCAATTTTAAACGGACATTTGACACACACAGAACCACACTATTGGCACTTATTTGTGCTTCGGTCGGGTCTATTTAACATATACACAATGAATTCTGCTAATGTTTTTAGCGTGGGGATTGACTAATAGTTAATTTATTTCAGTTCTAAACAAGAATTTAAAACTTTATCGCAATTTTAAAAAATAGCCAAATTCTGGCTGGGATTACTGAGCAAAATGGCCATTCACTGGATACGTGCGAAAAAAAGCCAGCTACCATAAATTTCGTCACGTTAGTTACGTACGCCTGGATTTGTGACTTTTTTGATGTTGCTGCAAAATTCATTGGAGTCCAGGATATAAGAATCGGCGGTTTTGGCTAATGACGATAGTAATTTGGATAGGTGCTGTGCTGTTTTGTAGTACACTGAGTCTCTGGAATACACAAGTAGTCTGGCTTTAGGCGGGTTTTTGTGAATTTTGATTGTGGCTATGGAATAAGGCGGGTGAGGGTGAGTCGGTTTGAATTGATAGAAAAGATGGTTTGAAATCTGATTCTGCTCTTTGAGACATTTGAGGTGTTTCAGATGTTTGGTTTGGCACACAGAAGTAGGGTCTTTCCTTAATCTCTTGTAGGTAGCTTGGTCACAGAGGAGGGTGTTCACTGTGTTGACGTAGTCCAGGGTATCCATTATAATATTTATAACTGTTGCTTTCTCTACAGTAAGACACAGACTGACCATTATAAGGGTAAAATGATACCCGGGGTCAAACAGCAAAGTTACCACAGCTTCACAACAAAGTCAGTAACGGATTAATCCTCCTCTGTTTGCCAAACAAGCATTGATCCTACGTGGCATACTCCCTAGTGAGACATCTAAGGTCATTTTGGTCCAGATTGTCCAATTCCTGTTGCAACGCAGCAGCAAGTTCTTGGACATTGGCAGGACGTTGTTGACGTTGACGTAACCTCTGTCCATGGGACATGCTCGATGGGAGAGAGGTCGGGACTCAGTTCTGGCCAAGGTAATGTTCTGTTGTTAGAGGTAACCTGTAACGATCCTAGCCCTCTGACATCTTGCGTTGTCATCCTGGAAGATAAAACGGCGGCCATGACGTCGTGCGAACGGCACAACATGGTCTGCCAAGATGTTGTCCCGGTAGTACTGGTCTGTAACACGCCCTGCAACAACATGTAAAGCCGTTCTTACAGCAACAGTGATGCCTCCCCACACCATAACATAACCACCCCCAAATCGATCATGCCTGGTGACGTTAACGTCTTGGAAGCGCTCGTTTCGACGACGGCACACCCTCCTACGTCTGACCAAAAATCAATAGTGAACCTTAACTCATCTGAAAACATCACATTGCTCCAGCGTCGATTATCCCAGTGTTGACGATCCCTACACCAACGACGTCTTGCCTGAATGTGA
Source organism: Patella pellucida (assembly GCA_917208275.1). NCBI lineage: Eukaryota > Metazoa > Mollusca > Gastropoda > Patellidae > Patella > Patella pellucida. Next base: position 66,882,803 of record OU795038.1, read on the forward strand.
TGATCTCGCGAACAAAGGATCACACGAGGACGTCGGGAGCGAAGGTGACCCCTATGCAGTCGATTCCGAATCATCTGGCCACTCATTCTCACACCAGTGTCTGTTTTGAAGACGAGCGCTGATCTGCTTTGCTGTGATGACACGATTTCTCAAGGCCAAGGTACGGATAAATCGATCCTGGGCTTGGTCTGTCCTGTACAGATTGTGTATCACGGTATCTAGACCATAGCCTGCTTATGACAGACTGAGAAACATTCATCGTCCGCGCCACAACCGCCTGTGTTGTGCCGATCTGTAGCATGCCAAGGGCACGTAACCTTTCATTTTTGGTAAGCCGACGCATATCAAAATTTGTTTTCTGGTCGCTAAAACAATTAAACTGATGTTTCTACCCTGAAATTCAATGCCACAATGACTGTAACATTTAAAGTCAGAGTCGTACAAATCTTGGGTTGACCCCCATGGTGATCCCAAGCATTGGTGCGTTTGGGCGTCACATGTAACTGGAAATGTTTCTTCTGTTAGATTCTATAGTGACTTTTTTCGTAGTCATTTGCATATTTTAGTATAGATGTTTGTCTTTGTTCCATATTGTGTATATATATCTTTAATGTACTATGATTGTCATTCTTTGCTTGATAAAGCCCTCGTGGAAACGTCGCTAAAATAAACTCTATAAGTAACTTGTTTTCCATATAAGTGTGTCATGTGTTACGAATGATACAGTCTACAGTCTATAACCAGTTAATAATAATTTTGTTACTAACAAGTTTTATTGATAAAGTTTGTTATAGAAATTAAAGATTGAGAAGTTGTTTATGAGTTAATTTTAAGTGCACGTAACTCTTTATAATCCATAATATTGGAATTAAAAACATATTAGAATTTCAAATTCGTCTTTTTAAATTCCCAATCAATATATTCATATTGTTGTCATTATTCATATTTTTTTAAATCAATTCACGACGTCTGGTTCTCTATCGTCTCGGGTACGACCTGTAATGAACAGAGCAAAACTTATCTCAAATGTCAATGTGGAAGTAATTGGCTAATCGACAAAGGACAAAAAGATAAACGTCAAACTAGCTAACCAGGCGCAACGATTGACATTTAATTTGGACTGCTCACGCATTTCTACGAACATAACTGTTCAGAAATTAGGATACAAATTGAACAAAATGAATGTTAACCAGGTTAAGCACATCCATACGCCCATATCAGCGCATAGTTGTTTTGTTTATGAAATTAAATTAAACACAATTTGACTTATGGGCCAACTATACTAATAAAGACGGGTAGCTACGTTTTTGTCATATACGTGTTTTAAGTTTAATGGAAGCGTAGGCATGACCCAATACTAAATTTCTTAATAAAATTTAAAGATAAGCGTTTTAGTAAAACGCAGTATATTGTGATTCTTTATCTCCAATGACATTTTTCGGAAAGCTAACCATGACGTTTCTCATATTCGAAATTACGAAACTGCAATTCTCTTATAAAATACCGTACTCCCAGATATGTTGTAAACATAGGGGTCACGATGGCTAGTCTGGAGGTCGAGTGTTCGATCCCTGTATTTGCCGAGAAAGTGCATACATATTTTCCGTCGTGGTTCCCCCTTGTCATTGATGCAGAAGGGATGGCCTGGCAAGGGCAGCTGTCTAGTCGTTCGGATGTGACGCAATACCGAGGTCCTGTGTACACATTGGCGTGCGCTTAAAAGGTCCCTTAACAGTCAAAATTCAATATATGAGTAGGTCGTAGTGCCGCTGTCCGGTCAAAATTTCCCTCGGGACACTGTATGGAAGATGCCCGTCTTCATTAGCCCAGTTCGGAGCAGGACGCTAAACCCCATTTCATTTCGTTTTAAAGATAACCCCACAATTAATGATTATTTAAAATTTCGAAACGATCGATCCATCTCCCTATTGCATTTTTTTTTTTTATTTTGTTATATAAATTACTTTTTAAACATATTTTCATATGTCGAGCCTATAATCAGCTCTCTAGAAGATATGTTGTCTGAGATTAAAATACGATACGGCTACTATTAAGGATTTAATTTTAAAATGTAGAAGCGAGGCTTAGTCTGGATTAACAAGTAACGTTACTACGATAATAAGCACACGTGCAACATCTTCCAACACCTGTAATTTCGTTCCAAATAAAGTAATTTGAATGAAACTTTCAATATAATCATTAATTATTTTTGCACTATTATAGCAAGAACGACCATTTCTTCATCTAAAAATCTTACATGGTTCATTTTAAGTTGCTAAACATAGTAGGTTTCAATTTTAAGTTGCTAAAATAGTAGGTTTCAATTTTAAAGACGTTTAATAGTGAATAACAATCCTACATGTTATTCTTAGGGTTATATCAATCTCTTAAAAATGATGTTATTTTGTTTATTAAAGAATTAACGTCCAATACATCATTATATATGATATTATGGACAAGTTGATTTAATTAAATTATTTACACTTCATGGGTTGAAAGTTGGTAAAAACATACAATTCAGATGTCCGTTTATGTCTAAGAGTCTCCATAAAATTGGTTAACACACAAAATGAAAAGTCTTGGTATATTTAAAAGTCAATGTAAAACACACTCATCTTCTCCATTTTTCATAATAAAAAGAATTATGTTTAAACAGAATCCGATTGCGTTATGTGGTAATGAATTCGGTATTATAATTTAAATGATTGTTCACCCCAAACATGTGCTTGATTCGTTGTTTACTTCTATCCTTAGCGTGTTATTACAGACGCGGTATATAAGAGCTAAATCTGCCCATAGCAGGACCTGCTGTTGGCCTCAAATGTTATATAAACTATTATTTAAACATGTATTCACGTGACTATCCCATAACTCTTTAGGTCATAGGGTGACCGAGATTCAAATGGATTAGAACATCCGCGAAATTTAAAATTGTAACGAAAAAATGGATAACCGGGTCAAACAATCTATGCTATAGCTGGTCAAACCCTAAAAACTCCGCTCAAAATAAAGTAATTTGAATGAAATTTTATTCAATATATTTATTCTACATTATCTTTTTTTGAACTAATAATAGCAAGCATGACAAGCTCGTTATCTAAATCGTACATCTTTAAATGAGAAAAAAACATCTTAGCCATTATACAAAATTCGTTTTTTTTTTAAACGCAAATGATTAATTGTTAGCTTTAAAACTCCTGTATCGTCTTAGAATATTATTTTATTTCAATATTTGCCATTAATAGAAATCAACTTCTATTAAGAACGATTTAAATATTGTTTTTTTCTTATCCACGATTTTTTGGCATTAATGGAATGCAACTTAGCTATTAAGAACGATTTAAATGTTGTTTTTCTTATCCACGATTATTTGGCATTAAGACAAAAATTTAAATGTGTTTTTTTTTCTTATTCGCGAATATTTGTCTTAAATGGAATGCAACTTAGCTTTTAAAAAAACTGTTGGGGTGACAGCCATGCAAACTGGCAGTTGCACGTATACAGCCTGCTTTCGCATTTTAAAAACTGTTCCCTCGTTATTGTTATTCTATTCTGGACAAATATGCACCGAAATTCGGAGACGGTCCTACACATTTGACATCATGTTGTGGATTGCAGGTTAGTTTAAGGGTTAGCGCTAGCCCTGTTTACATCTCGAAACTTTGGCGAAATCTGCAGGTCCAAACTCGACATATATGACATCATTATTAATCTATGTGCTAAAATGTGCAGGACCATCTCCGATCAAGCGTGGTTTCGAGCCCTAATGTGTGAGCGTATGTGCCTTGCAGATAGGGGCGCCTTCTCAACCTCATGGGTTTCCTCTCACTGCTAAAGACCCGTTACGCTCAAGCGAATTATTGAAATAAAATTAAAACCATAATTTGTTAGTCCCGAAATGACCTAGTTGTGTTGAGTGGACGTAAAAAAAAATCCGATCAAGCGTTCTCTCTCGAAATCATGCTGGAAACCAGGTTTGTCAAAATGTGGTCGCCACCGCCCCACCCTACACGTGTTCCTAGATGGTTCCAAAGATGATGATCGGGTAGCTTCGGCTACCGTAACATCATCTGAGACTATTTCTGTCCGCCTTCCACCTGCTGCTTCTATCTTTACAGCTGAACTCCAGGCTATTCTCCAAGCCTTGGAGTTCATTCAGTCTTCTTCTGTATTAAAATACATTATTTTTCCTGATTACAAGCAATTAATAACAAACAGCTTGATCACCCATTAGTAGCAGATATTTATCGTCTGCTACTTTCATACGAGTTTATCAGCAAGGACATTGTCCTTTGCTGGCTCCCCAGTCATATGAATATTAAAGGGAATGATCAAGCAGACTCGGCTGCCAAGTCTGCTTTAGATCTTCCCATTCCTCATAAGGATTTTAAATTTTGTATTAACTTATTTATTAATGACCGCTGGCAACGGTCTTGGGATCTTGCAGACACAAACAAACTCCATCACATAAAACCTCTAGGGGACTGGCCAAGCTCCTATAGAACCAACAGAAGAGATAATATTGTTTTGTGTCGCTCTCGCATAGGTCATACTTTTTTAACTCATTTTTTCATCTTAAAGCGAGAGCCTCAACCAGAATATGTTCACTGTCATGTTCCTTTGACAGTCAAACACATATCTTGATAGAGTGCAATCATCTCAAGAATATTAGATCTAAATATTACCGTTGCCAGTCAGCACGTCAGCTATTTGCTCAACCGGAGCTTTATGTTAAATTGTTAGCTTTTTTAAAAGAGACAAACTTTTGTTTTAAATTTTAATTGTATATATTTATCATATATTGCGTTCTAGATATTTATATATGTAAAGGAATTGATATTTATTTTTAATTATAATGTCTGTGATATTTGTTTTTATTTACATATATGAATACACCCCTGTGATATTGTTTTAATTTGTCTCGTGAATTTCATCATGTTTGGCGCAATATGGCCCGGTTGGAGCTGACGTGCCATTAAACAACATTTCTTTCTTTCTAAGACCCCCCTTAAATTACCCTGCCTACGCGGTCACACAATACAGTTCAAATAACACAGTACATTTTGTGATCGTCATTCGTGGGAAATAGTCCAAACAAATATTTATTTAGATCTCTTGTATGTTCCACTACATTCGACAATATAAACGAATATCATATTAGACAAATATAGTGGTGGTGGACTTACGGCCTAGGCTACCAAGAAACCAAATCGCCTACGGCTTTTAATGGAATTTTACAATACCAACGTCGAGCAATCTGATTAAAACGCAGATCCAATTTCGTTTCGTTTTTTATAGTTTAAAATTTTGTTTTCCCTTGTCTTTACTACTCTTGGATCTGCAAGACTTGTTATTTAACTCGTGTTCTGCTTGAAATGAGGAGTTAGCCAATCAAATGGTCTGTTGAATCAAGCGTTTGACCTTTTTTGCGTGAAACTGTGGGTAGACATTACCAGCCAATGAAGTCTATACTAACACCAGTAATAGAAATCAAAACAAAAATAGATTTTAAAAAAGCATGGCGGTCGCTTATTGGTTATTCGAATTACGTTATCGGTTCAAATGTCGCGTGCTTGATTCCTGACGTCATAGAACGTGAGCTCCAACTATAAAGCGGTGGACACACTAGCCTAGTGTGTCCACTGTCATTCGGCCGAATGATTCGCCCGAATCAAACATGTTTGATATATTCGGCCCAATATTTATTCGCCCGAATTATATTCGCCTGGTGTGTCCACTTCGCCGAAGCATTCGGTCGAATGTAGAATTCATTAGCCAATCAGCACTCCTATCGAGAAATCACGTGATTGTTTGAAGACATAGACGCCGCCGTTTTTAATCATGTGACGTGAAAAGTGATGCAATCACTGGTGAATCGACCGAAACATTCGGCTGGTGTGTCCACCCATTCGGCCGAATAAAATTCGGCGCCGATTGATTCGCCCGAACGATTCGGCCGAATGATTCGGCTAATGTGTTTAGTGCTTAACTTATTAGATCTGCATGTAGTGTAGGCCATCGAAAGTATCAAAAACGAAACGAACTATAGATCTATATTTTAATTAGATTGCACGTCGAGTATCCTTCATGTTTTTATTTTGTTAATTACGATAAGAACTCAGCAGACCTGTTAATTGCTTACTCCTTATTATCATAAGACTCCCCACCTTAGAAGTTCAATCATATTGATTTTAAAGTATTCCGCTCAAAACAAATATTCTTTTTTAGTGTTTGTTTTTAACTTTTAAAAAAAACTTTAATCAATTACATAATTATCGTTGAGTATTTGATATATACTAGTATCAATATTGTTTCAAGAGATCGTGTAAATTTTAATATGAAAAAAAGATAGTTGCAAATTTAACGAAATGTCACGTTCCTTGTTAAATAGGCAAACAAAAAATCCAACAAAACAACTATATCGTGCTACTTGTTTGAATTGCAATCTCCTTTTAAATATGATTCTAAAGTAGGGTACCAGTTTACACGATCAATTCTCCATTCTTGTCGAAACGTCGTCATTCTTACGTCATTCTTTGACGCAAGGAAATCGTGTTATCACCCCGCCAACCTCAGCAGATTCCAGTACCCTACATATAGCCTTGGCTGCATGACAAACTCTGCCATTAGAACTACTTTCAAGTTCCGGATTACCAACGACGTTGCCCATGACGACGCATTTGAAAAACGTTTTATCTTACAAAATTTTCCAAGTTCAAAGCTGTTTTTCTTTCAAGTTTATCCGATTTTCTTTAGACAAGGACAATTTGCAATGAAAATTCTACACACTATTCGAACGACGCAATTTTGAGAACTTCTTTCTAAAAGCGGCAAGTTTCCCCATAAGTAAACCGGTGCCGCATCGCAATTGTATAGGCGTAGGTACATGCCACTAACTGTCATACAGCTGAGGCTAGACGTAGGGTACCGGAATCTGCCGAGTGTCGCGTTAAGGAACTTTTGATTAATCCAGGATGTTGATATATGTTCCCAGTGTATCTCCGCTATGAACTACGTGTCTGTCCGATTGATGTCTAGATTGTCAATCAATGTATCCTTACTTGGAACTGTCGAAAACGCTACAAACACTATTGGTAGCAAAGAAATATCTTTTATATTTATACATTTAAGAATTTGTAGCCAAATTGTCGACGATTTCTCGTATGGTATAGAAATTATTTGTCACGTGATCAATTCGTTTTCTGTCATGAAACAAGGAATCTCGATTTTTGTAATTAGACAAATAAAGCAATAAATAATTCCCTGCCGACAAAACTTTGAAATCGACAATAGTAGCTTTCGTTCTTGGCTTGGATATTACACCTATTCTTAATAAAAAAATATATTTCGACATTTCAATAATGTAATACGCATATATATAAACTGATTTACATTCAATATTTCTGTTTATATGTTCGGTGAAATACCCGAAGAATCTAACATGAGTGACAGTCTTTGGCGTTTGATTATTCCAGTCTACGTCCTGTTGTATTCTCTTGTCAGGTATGTTTTGCCTGGTTCGTCGAGTTGCTTTATTACAAATAAAACTCGAAAGCATTCTAGCACGCGATTCGTGTGCCATTTTTTAAATTTTCATTCTGTCTTAATATTGGATATCCTTTCATGGCAAGATAACAACATCAATACTGATTTAAATTGACCAATAAGTCGTGTGTACAATGTCGAAGATTGTGGATCATATCGAGTTAGAGACCTGCCTCCTTGAAATGTTATATAAATTATTCTTTAAACATTATTTAACATGACAAGCCCATAATCAACTCGTTTAGGCGTAGGAGCTCGATGACAGGGGGGCAGAACCCGAAATGCCCGAAAAAAAATTCGGTTTACAGACAGCAGCGACCTTGTATCCCCATCCCACCCCAAGAAAATTGTGGAATATTTTACGACTGCAAACACGTTCTCCTGCTATTGCAGCCGGTGAACAAAGCAACTTCAAAGTGGTCTTATATAGCCCAATTAAGGTGGGTGACTCGAATTCCAATCAATCGTCTACAGTCCTCGAAAACGGAACCGTTAGCAGAAAGTTTTGAAAATTTTACTGCCGCTAACGCGTTTTTCTGCTATTTCAACCGGTGAACAAAGCGACTTCAAAGTTGTCTAATACAGCCTAATAAAGGTGGCTGACTCGAATTCCAATCAATAGTTTATAGGTCCTCGAAGACGGGACCGTTAGGAGAAAAAAATTGAAAATGTAACTGCCGCAAACGCCGGTGAACAAAGCAACTCCAAAGTGGTTGAATATATAACCTTGTTAAGGTGGCTGACTCGAATTTCAATCAATTGTTTTCAGTCCACGAAGACCGTTAGGAGAAAATTTAACTGACGCAAACGCGTTTTCCTGCTATTTCAGCAGGTGAACAAAGCAACTTCAAAGTGGTATAATATAGCCTAATTAAGGTGGCTGACAGGACCGTTGGGAAAAATGTTAGAAAATTTAACTGTCGCAAACGCGTGTTCCTGCTATTCAAGCCTGGGAATACAGCAACTTCAATTTGGTCAAATATATCCTACCTAGCTGACCCGAATTCCAAACAACCAATCCATCGTCGCGCAATCACCGCAAATGCGTTTTCTGCTATTCTAGTCCGTTTAAGCAACTCCGAAAGTATCCAATGGTTTTGTAACCGAAATTCCACTCTGAATTTCAACCATCCAATCAGACTGTTGCATCTGCATTCACAAATAATAATCGATGCCCGAAAAATGTCGCACAAAGTAGAGTGGCTCCAGACAAAATGTTTAAATCCATAGTCAACTCAGTACAAATTCGTGATATTCAATTACAAGAAAAGTAAAGATAGTAAGCTGGCACTGCCAGGCAGGATACGCCCACATTTTCGAGAGATGGTTAGAGAACAAGCAAAACCGAAAGTGATTATTTCCTACAATGAAAGGCTATAATTTATTAAATTACAATTTGATATGCGCAAATATCGAAAAGAATCAAGATCTTTAGGTTATAAACATGCATTTCAAGTTTCGTCAAAATCGAATTAAAATTGTGACCTATACTGGGACCTGTAGAGAGTCCACAAACAATTGTGGACGGACGGACAGGGGCGACGACATAATACGTCCACATGAAAATATGGGCGTATAAAAATAGTGTTTTATTGGGGCTCGATGACAGTTGGGGAAGCAAAATTAGAAATGCCCGAAAAATTTCGGGTTTATAGACAGCGGCGCTGGTTTTCTTTGAGAGGCAAATGACCTCCTAAGAAAATTTTGGATTATTTGAAGGTCGTTTTCCTGCCCGATGCCTGTTTTTCGGGCAATACCATTTTTTGGGGCGTACCTATCATAAGAGAGCTTTAGGGATTTTTTCGTTCATGCAGTGGACAAGAAAAAGACGAGCAAATACTTTTAAGGCAGTGTGGATCTCATAGAAATAAGTTAGTTATATTTTTTCTCTAAACGTTAATAGAAAAAAAAGGTCGTCGAATTTTTCATTGCCCGAAAATAATTTGTTGGGGGGGGGGGACATGCCCCCCCCCCCCCGGCTCCTACGCCTATGTCAACTCAGGCCCGTAGCCAGGAAGTTGTTTTTTGGGGGGCAAAAATGTTTTCGGGAGGGCAAACTAGCATGGGCATCTGCATGAATTTTTTCGCAGCTACTGGTATTTGCGGTAAAGGCCAATTGGAGCGTAGAATATTATATGTAAAACACTAGTTATATGAACTTTTAACAAATTATTAGAAATTTTGTTTTAGTTAAAATGTAAAACATCTCGATTGTCAGGGCCTATTTTAAGGATTATTTGACGAAGCACAGTTTCCGTGTCAATGCATATTCGGGGGGGGGGGGGTCGCTCCCCCGGCTCAGAGAAAATTTTCAAAATTCGACCTCCAGGGAACGCCGGAACCACCATTTCCGAGTAGACAGTGATCAGTCCAATGTAGCTCCTTAGCTTTCAGAAACTGTGACCAAATGGATCATGAACTATGAACAAAACAATCAGATAAAAGTCACCAGAAGTAAATTAATAACTTCCAGAATTATTATCACACTATTACACTTTTAATACCAACGAATTGACTGACAGATGTATGTAATATCCGACCGCTTGTCAGGGCATCAGATGTTCAAAGAAAAGTCCAAAGTCGAATAAAAGAATCAGCCTTGGGCCCCTATTTTCGATGCGATTTTCGAGAAAAGAAGTGTCTGTGACTTCTCTATTGAAATGGATAAAAACACAATGTCTTAATCACTATCAGAAGAGGCGTTATGACGATATGGGTTTTTGAAATCGCTTCAAAAATACGGGCATTAATCTCTTTGTTACTGTCCGTCTTAGGGTATTCAAAGAATCAGCGTTGGGTCTGTATTTTCGAAGCGATTTTCAAAAACTCAAGTCAATGCGAAGAGCCGCCGCGAAAGAAACAACCAGTGAACCATGCTTCTGAAACAGAAAGCGAAAGTGAAGAAAATTAATGAGACTGACAAAGTCAAATGACGTGATCGATGATCACAATGACTGCTGATGTCGCACTTGCTCCATTGCATGATCGCACATTTTACAAGTACACACTCGGATTAACAAAGATATACACACCTTTTTTCAGAGCACGGATTTTTCATCCCGAGGCACGTCCATACCTGTAGGCACGTTAAGATAGGCCATGTGTATTGTTGTATAATAGATATCAAACATTACAAAATACATATACCCGATAGTCAAACTGGAGTGAAATTCGACTGAAGCATTTAATGGAGTGAAACAAAAACAAAAATCACAACTGTCAACACTAGTAATGTGCCAGGTAGTGTGCAGATGCCCTGCCAAAACAATATTGAAATTACTGAAAAAAATCTCTTGTGATATTGGGGGGGCAAGACTCAGTATTGGGAGGGCAGTTGCCCCCCCGTGCCCCCCCCTGGCTACGGGCCTGTGTCAACTCGCCAGATCGTTGATGGGCTCTGGTTTTACGTAGATTAGAACACCGCAAAAGGAGCAAAATCGCTAATATATTGGACGTAGTAATTAACACAAATGGGTCGAAACGCATATAGTAATGTAATATGAATTTATATAAACGGTTTTACATTCAATCGTTTCCGTTTTACTGGGTCAGTTATGTTCGGCAGAAAACGCCAGCAGTCTCAGCCGAAATTCAGTTTCTAGCGTCTGGTTATTCCAGTTAACACCGATAGTATTTATTGCGCATTCCTACAAATAAAAATATGGCATCACTGTTTGACATGAAATGTGGAATATGTCTAACCGCATTCTTTGAGCACCTTGTTACAAATTGAGCTGGAACGCATGTTGATAAAATGTTTATTTTGTCTTTGGATATCAAAAGCCCATCTTTCCCATGTAAGATCACACCACCAACACTGATTTAAATTGCAAAAATAATCGTGTTTTCAATGATATTGAGTTACGGACTTAGCTACTTTAAGAGTTTGGTGATAATAAATAATATAGATTAATACCATTGTAAAGGTAATCTACCGTTGCTAGGGTAATAACAACTTCGCACAGAATAAAGTAATTAGATTTTCAACATATTCATATCTAATATCTATTTTTGAACTATTATAACAATAACCCTTTATCTAAACAACCCATCTTTAAGAGTAACTTATAGCCTTATTATTATTGTAATAAAGGAAAGTCGGTATTTGTATTAAACGACCAAAAAGCTATTACGTTATTGTCTAAGATAGATTTCTAAACATTGATCGTATTTTGTACATGGATATAATAGGGGTTAGTGTGGTGGAAAAGTTTAACGCATGCGAGTTTGATCGATCTCATGGATACGATATACATTAAAGTCACATCGATCCCCTCGTACCAACTGGGTGATTTAATGGTATATATGGACTAAACACATATTCAAACTAATTAATCTGTCATAGGTGTGCTTCAAACCTTTCTTACAAAATGTAACTGCCAAGGAATGCCCTGCTATAATAATTCGATCAAACCAGGTCCTGTTTATGGCACGTGACTTACCTCTCTCGGAAGGAGAATTCATTACATATATAAGACGATGGTTTCTTTAATCGCTTAGTATTTAAAAATATAAAATCCTAATTAACTTCTCGGATTATACACTGCCCGCGTCTTTTTCTGTCATTTTTATCTCAAAAATTGTTGTACGTCTAACTCTTCATAAAGTTAATCAACTTGTAAACCAAGCGCTCAATGTTCGCGTGTGACCTTTGGCACCATGCGTGCAGAAATTCCTAATTTTCGGGCTGTTGATTAGGGAACCCTTACATTTTTGTCCTGTATACGCCCCATGAGTGTTTTTGGGGAGTTCGGTATTTTTCTAGTAAGATTGGATATCTCATCTACTTTCCATACATGTATGGACCAAAATTGGATAAAAAAAAATCTGGGAACCCATCTTTAAGATAATTACAAATTCATAATTATAGCCACTCACTCCCTTACTAAGACAAAACTAAACCACAACAAAATTACCAACAACATTAACTTGGTACTTTGCATTATGGGAGGCATATTAAAGGAAGTTAATTAGTACTGTAGTAGGGTACATTTAAGTTATATCTAAGTAATTTTTTTTTTATTCACACAATATATAAGATAAATTAATATGGTATGAGAGAGAGGGAGAGAAAGGGTTTAACGTTCACTCGACACAAACTAGGTCATTTTGGGACTAACGTATGGTTTTTCAATTATTTCAAAACTTCGCTCGTGCGTAGGGGTCCTAAGCATGTGGGGGAAACCGGAGTGCCCGGAAGAATCTCACGAGGTTGAGAAGGCGCCCCTATCTCCATGTCACATACGCTCAGACAGCCTCAAGCCAGAGGTGACCGGCCAGCTAGAGTTCAAAGCGCGGCACTCTAGACCACTAGGCCATCCCAACCCTCCGGTAAAATAAAGAATATTGGAGACAGGTGAATATGTAAGACACTATAAAACAGGAATATATGGTGGTAATTAAGGTGTATTAAAATATTGCGCACTGAATTAAGTAACCCTGTGCGGATTGTCATCGTCCTATTTTTAATATGCTATTAGTAAATGTTTAACAATTAAGCCCACATTTTGCAAAAAAAGGAAGGTGAAAAGGCTAAGAAAAAGTGATTTATTTTGTACAATCGGGGGAGAGAGAATAATCCAGGACGTTGCTGTCTGATTTTCACAAATATCGAAATGAACCGAGATCTCTTGGATACAAACATTGTGACTTCTAGAGGGTCCACAACCTTGGTATTACATACTCTTACACTATTTGCGTACAGGTATCAGCCAATTTGTCGGGAAGTTTTCACGGCATTTAAACTCAACCATCATTAGGGAGGGTGTAACGGTAATATTTTTAATTAGATACAAATTGTAACCTCTACAATCAGGGTCCATAATGCGTCAATAGCGCAATCAACCCAGATCTGTGGATATTTTAAGTTTTATTAAAATCTGATAAAAATTTGACTTCTTGAGGGCCCACAAACTAACAACGCAATTTTTCGTACAATCAGGGACCATAATTCAGGTAGTTACGTTCCGATAAGGATTAAATCATACATTTCAAGTTTCATCAAAATCTGATAAAAACTGTGATTTCTATGAAGTCCATATACTTCGACATTATTTGCGTTTGAGGAGCAGCCATTTTGTCGGACATTTTTTTCCTGAAGATTTTTGTTTTGCGTCAAGTGTGGTCCTCCTGCACTTACTATGGGATTTAACTTAAATTCGTTCAACTTTAATATTGATCAGTTTTTGAGTGTTCTTTATTACTTACCCAGGTTCGCTAGTAGGCAACATTCTTCTAACTATTGTCTCAAATTGGATGTTTAAACATGCATTATGCAAGAGCTAAATCTGCCCCTTGCAGGGGTTTCTTGAAATCTTATATTACATTGTTAATTCGGCATTAATTAACTTTTCCAGACCATAATCAACTATCGATGTCAAGGCTAGCCTTTGGTATCGACTGGACTAGAATCATATATGCTGCTTAACGTTCATTGATAATTAATTCAAAACAATAGATAATCTAGACAATGATTGTTAACGTACTAACTTTAGAAATGATGAACGAGGCTAGATGGAAATTTCCAAAGCTGATATTTCGGTTCATAGTGGGTTAATTTGACTGAAATTTTCAACAAATTACCTTTACATGATCTAGTTTTTAACTATTATAGCGAGAACTATCAGCTCTTTATCTAAATGTTACATAATGTATCTTTAATAGATTTTGTATATGATTTCTTCTTAAGGCATTACGTCTTTCCGGACACCTGTTACCACTGTTTGTCGTGTATTTTGTATACGGGGAGCAGTCCATTTGCTGATTACACTATTTTGCTTAAATATACTATTTTGCCTATAACGTTTTTTAGGACTTTGAATTCCGTCTTACGGTTTGGATTGTTCGTACTTCGTTTTATTTTATTTATATGTAACAGTCTTCGTCAGTAATATTAATGTTTGGAAATTTAACAGTTTTAATTTTCACAAAACTAGAACGCAAGCATCACTGACTGATCCTCGCAAATAGGCAGGAACTTACATTTTTTTAGATCCTTCATAGGAAGTGGTGTCAGTTTCTACATCCGTGCAATTTAGGACTGCAGAAGACGTTATTTGGAATACCCAGAGGGCATTTTAAAACAATACAGCGTTCTATTAAAAAATACACAACGTTCAGAGAAGTAGGAATATTAAAGATTTGGTGCCTCGAAGCGTAGTCTTTTGGGGGCCCTGTGACACAGTGGGACGGTAGTGTCAAACAACTACTTGAATTATGAACATTTTACATGCAACAGTTATGTTCTACAAAAATTTGAAGGACACTCACTATATTAACCAAATACAGTAGAATCTGTTAGAGCAGCCACTCCAATTCAGCGACATCTCCTTAAAAGCGGCCAGTTTAAACCCCCCCCCCCCCCGTGGACATTACATTGTTCCATCTCTTTATTCAACGGCCGCTCCTATAACTCGGTCAGTGGTCACGATTTTGCCGATGGATTGAGAAAAATTGTCCTGATTCAACGGCCACTGTTGATATTCGCCATTTAGTTTTTACTGTCACTATGGTTTTCATTCGCTACTTGCCTCTGCTTCACCCCAGATTAAGTGTTAATCAGCACCAACAAGCCAGCTGAAAGGAACAATAAAAAAATATGAATCTACCTAAAAGTATCGGTTAATCAAGCCCTTGTTTTTTTAATAACAAGTCAGGTGAAAAAAGCAATGAAAATGACAATAACTCGAAATCATCGGTTAATTATACCATTGTCATTTAATCCTTCCCGAGCGACAATAATCCGTATAAAATGAACATTTAACTCAAAACTCTTTATTTAATGAATATTTTAACGATCGAGGAACGAGTAAAGGTCGTTAACCTCTCCGTTTCAAAGCGGTAGACAAATAGCAGATTCGATAGGTGTCGGCAGATAGAAAGCGTGCAAAATGTGTGACAGGGAATGAAGACATAAACACTCTAGTCTGGGAATATTTTAAAGATAAAAATCTGTTTTTCCATTTGTTTTCAATTTTATGCAATTTGATTAACACACATTACTATAGTTCGTTTCGTTATTTTATACTTTCGATGGCCTCCACTATGTCGATTTTATTGTATTGGGAGGTCGCGTCAGCAGGTTATATGGGTGGCTTTTAACCCCGTGTCGTCTGACATGTGATTAACCATATGGGTATTTAGAAATACATTTTTTGCTTTGTCTTCGCTGATAATGCCTACCCACAGTTCCGTGCAATAGCGACTATTCCAAAAAACTCTAGATTCCGTTGTTTTATCTGTGATATCACCAATGTGGTAGCAGTCGCTAAGCTTTACGAGCAAACGAACTAGTGGAGGCCAGGGGTGGATCTAGGATATCTCTAAGGGGGGGGGGGGCGTACTTTGAGGGCGAAGCCCGAATTATGAATGCTGATAATTTGAAGCAGCTGTGGGGGGTTTGGGGGTCTCCCCCCCCCCATAATTTCTTTTTAAGATAAGACTCCATATATGCGATTTCCTCGCATCTGATCTTCAAATATTAAACACAATTCCCACCCTATTTTCAGTGTTTTTGACTGCAAAATTATCAGGAATAGATCGGCAGCCTACTGCCTGACAAATTTCTGAAAAAAAGACGGACTGAAGGAAAGGCGTGTGGTTTGAAGGAGGTAGTGAATTGTGAAAGAAGGTTGAAAATTATTTTTCAAAGATGAGCGTGTGTTTTTTTTTAGGATCATGCTGCTCACAGAACTGTACCTGTCCCTTAGTAAGTGAGCCTTTAGAATGTATATTCTAAGGGCTCACTTAGCCTACCAAGGGACGGCTAAATGACAGGTAAAGTTCTTTGAGGTAATGTATATCCACGATCGGTCAACTTTGGTTAGATACCATTTAGCCTACGTAGGACTATTTAAGTAACTGCGGAGCCTCCCCCAGATTTTGTTTTAAGATAAGAATATATATGCGATTTCCCGGCATCTCATCTTCAAATATTAACCACGACTCCGACTCCTATTTTCAGTGTTTTTTGTCTGCAAGATCATCAGGAACAGATCGGTACAATTTCGTTTTTAAAACACCTTGCTGGAATAAGGTGGGGGGGGGGGCGTGCGTCGGGTGTGCCCCCCCCCCCTGGATCCGCGCCTGAAGGCAAGTAAAACAAAATGTGGAACTATATAAATCGAAATGAAGTTGAATTTTGTGTTTTTAATCAGATTGAATTTTATGAAGCATGTAAGCCCAAAATATGGCGTTAAACTCTTCCTTGATTTTATTTTTTGTAGAAATATGTATGTGGAAATGAAACCTGCACAAGGTGTCCCATTGGTTATTATGGTGATCGCTGTGAACATGTTATAAAAGGTCAGTATCAATGGAATGAAATGGGGTTTAACGTCTCATTTGTGTACTGCACTGGTCAATGAAAAAGATCACATGCGATGCATTTTGGACTGTAGGAGGAATATTTCCACTTCAACCACGTTTCGCTATCGTGACCTATGTATTTTCAGTTTAAAGGATGCAAGCCGCTAACTCGATATCTGCGATTTTGGAGCACGACTTATTGTTCAATTTAAATCAACATTAATGTTGTTATCTTAATGGAAAAATGTAGGCTTCAGATATCCAATATTCAAGACAAAATAAACATTTTAAAATAGGCATGCGTTCAAGCGCCATTTGTAATAGAGCGACTCGATGAACGAGGCTAATCATACCCCACCGGAGAATAAAACGAAATGAAATTGGGTCTAACGTCCTACTCTTCTACACCTAACGCGGACTGTTGGGAGACGGGCAACGCCATACAGTTTTCTATGAGGGTAAATTTACCAGGGCAGCGACCTACTCTTAAATCGAATTCCAACTGTTCAGGGATCTTTTACGTGCCAATGTGAACACGGGACCTCGGTTTTTCGTCCTATCCAAAAGATTAGACTGCTGTCCTTGTCAGGCCCTCCATTCTGCACCACTGACAAGGAGAAACCACACCGGAAAAACAAGATGAACTTTCTCGGCCAATGCAGGGATCGAACACCCGACCTCCAGGGCGACCTTCGGATGCAGACTATGGTCGCGACTATAGTCTGAACCAGCATCCGAACGCAAATGGCCCTAGCCTTTAACTATTCAATATGGTGGCGACAATGTCAGTTGTTCCGCCTGCTATATTTACTCATGTATTTTTAAAAACTGGTTAATTTTTCATCCTGCGATGTGAAAGCAAGATTAAAAAGGGTTACAAATAGGATTAGTCAATATCAGAATAATTTTCATTTGATTTATGTCACCTAACCAAGATCATTTCACGCGTACAGTTTTTTGTCGTGGGCCTATATATATTCGAATAAGAAGATGCTAATATTCCTAATCTGTCAAATTCATCAAAAAAAAGACGAACAAAAAATCAAACTTAACATCTATACTCGAATGCCCATTCACTAAATTTCTGGTGTTAACATGGACCCTATAATACCGACCAAGCTGTAAATAACGCAAGTTCAAGCTGAAATTTTATTATATTTTAACGAAAATCTTCTCAAGTGTCATTTTTGTCAGCCATCTTTGAACTATCCCGACCGTGCTCTATTGCATGGTACGTCTGGTCACGACCACTGGTTGAACTAAATGCCATTCGGATGCAGATGGTTCGACTATAGTACGAAAATCACTGCAACCGAAGGTCGTCCTAGCTAGCGAAACAGTGCCTTGCCCACTTAGCCACGTGATCCTCGCCCGGAGAATACTACTTGTGTATACATGAATAACCAGACGTCGAATTGATTAGAAACTATTGAATGTTTATCAGTTTATATACATTCCCAATACATCATTATATGCGTTACGACCAATTTATGTCCATTAAAATGGGTATGTCCGCAAATCCTCTGTCTGTTTGTCAGTCATATTTTTTGGGACACGATAGCTTTCTCTTCTTCTAATGGAGCTAGAATGTCCAAACAGTTTGAAGATAATCATTTCCTGCTTAGGGTAAGCAGAGGTAAGAAGTTTGATTGATTGATGCCTTGGGTCAGGATAACTTCTGCTCTAATTAAGTGAGAGTGATGAAACCTGGGGTATATTTTCCTGAACTAAGTTCAATAATGAGTATTTCCTGCAAAGGGTAAGAATAGCGAAAAGCAATTTGAGCTCGATAACTTTGATTCTTATTGAGCGAAAGTGGTGAAACTTCGTGTCTAGTTAATTACACCAATACCTGACTAAGTTCGATGATAAGCATTTTTATTTAAAGGGACATTAACACTATTGCTTGCTTGACAGCTCCAGAAAATAACTAACAGTGTCCTACCTGTTGTGTAAATTATTCATTACATCCAAGTCTCAAATTAATAGAAATAAATTAGGCTTTTCAAATCATTAAGTTGAATTGTTCCAATTTTTTTACATTAGGTGTGTTAAGATTAATAAATTTGTATCATTAATTAATTGGAATATTGTAAAATAGTACAATTTATTGACAAGAATAAAGGTTGGGATATATTCATTTACAACAAGAGTGGTATTGAGCCTTTAAGGCTAAGTAGATACTTCAATCTCGTTGGTCGAGACTTGAGAACCCAATAACCCTCCTCGAGATAGTGTTTATAATGTGAATGCATTGATGAAGTTTAAAGATGTGCATTTTCGGCTTAGGGTAAGCGAAGATAAGCCATTTGATTGGTTATTGCTTTGGAACACATTACTTTTCGTCTTTATTAACTGAGAGTGTTGAGAATTAGTGTATGTTTTATTATCTCCATACCTTGAAATGGACATTTACTTCGGAACATAACATCTCTGCTTTTAATTGCGGTATAATGTTTCAACTTTTTGTCGTAGATGTTTATTAGATGAATTTCTTGGCCGAGTTTAATAATTAACAGTATCCGATAAAGCTAAGCAATATCATTGGTCGATGCCTTGGAATTTCAGCCCCGCTGTTGGCTTGTTATTCAATGAAATTGAGAGAATTTCGATCTAACCGTTTATTTCATCGTTTGAACATTTATATATAATGAATACACGTTTCGAATTTGTAACCTAATTATTTTACCTATTTCAGATTGCAAGGATGGTGCTGAAAGAGGAGTTGTTCCCATTAAAAAACTGGTGTCCTTTATAAAGCCGTCGGTAATCGGGCCAGTTTTGGAAGTAAAATGTCACTTCGCAAAATCAAGAATATATATCCATTACAGAAACCAGAAATGTCTGGAAATCGATTTTAACAGAACACATAATGAGTATTCAGATGGATTCGGAAATGCCCTTGGTAATTATTTTTTAGGGTTGGAACCTATCTATAATATTCTTCAAAATATGAATTTTACATTGGTCATTCGCTTTCAATTTCTGGATGGTCAGGCCTCTCAAGTTTATTATTGGAATTTCAAACTCGATTCTAAATCTGAAGATTATCGACTTACAATTGGGTCCTTCGAAGATGATTCTGGATATCCCTGTGGAGATGCCATGAGTAATGACACATTCAATCTAAACGGGAGGCCATTTTCAACGTTTGACCACGACTTAACTAATTACAGTTGTCCAGTACGTTATGGAAGTGGGTGGTGGTTTCTTGATGATCCTGTCTGTAGCCTTGGTAACGTCAACGGTAGAATAACTGGCGATACTTTTGAATCAACATTACATTGGCGAGAAAAGACGTCACTTTCCTCAATAATAATAAGACTTGAACAGTAACAAACGCAAAGTTGAAATTACAAGACAAACTAACGGACCAAAAAACAAAACAAGTCCAGTTTAAGTCACATAAGATATATCATACTAAATTCAATGAACTAAAAAGAGCATCGGACGTACATAAAGAACAAACAGAACAATTCGGAACCAATAAATTTTCTGGCGCCCAGGTTGACATTTCGCGGTATTTTGGATGATAAATCTCCGTACAGTATGTAAAATTCGCAATGGGGAAGTCAGACAACTATTTTCCAGTGTTCTAAATTCAATGAACTAACAAGAGCATCGGACGTACATAAAGAACAAACAGAACAGTTCGGAACCAATAAATTTTCTGGCGCCCAGGTTGACATTTCCCGGTATTTTGGATGATATATCCCCGTACAGTATGTAAAATTCGCAATGAGGAAGTCAGACAACTATTTTCCAGTGTTTGGGGGTTGCATTAAACGTGCCACCTGATTAGTTTTTTTAGAAATCTTTTGTCCGTACTAATATCTATTTTGTTTTGGAGCACCACCTTTGGGTAAATGACAAAGTTCTTGTCTCTGCTATAAACAATTGGAACATATGTAACGGATATAGGCTTTAAATACCCTTTTACTTCGGAGAGTGCCATTGATGAAGCTCGAAATGTTCGCCTGCCTACTTGCCGCCGACAGGTAACTTTTATGGGCGACAATTGGCCTTACCGCCTGTGCGATAGGTGATAAAAATTTCAAATGATTTAATGGAAAACACACCGACCATGGCTCATATATGACACAAAGTCAAAAGTTATGAAATGCTCGTATTGCGTTACGTATAATCATTAAATTTAAAGGAAGTATGTGAATCATTCCGACTGGATAATGTTCGATCACATCACATGAAATCAGTGATGACCATAAATTACGCCACACGTCTTTTTTAAATGCAAATAACCCTGTGACCTACCAATAATTAAGGCCGTAATTAACATGGACAACAGATATTTAGATACGATGACAAATTGTTTACAACAGCATTGTATATTGGTAAACATGGAAAGCCGTACAAACATTTCATCAAATTGAATGAACTGCAAAACAAAAACTACAGTGATAACATCAGTAAACATTATAATACTGATAAGCAGGCCCGTAATTTTATTAAATGTATTGCTCAATCATACAGGAAGAGGAAAATAGGGTTTAACGTCCACTCGACACAAACTAGGTAATTTCGGGACTAACAAATTGTTTAATTTTAGTTCAATAATTCGCTTGCGCGTAGGAGTCTTAAGCAGTGGGAGGACCCGGAGAAAACCCACGGGGTTGGACAGGCGACGCTAGTCTTTGCCACGTTCAACCGAGGAATCGAAACCACGCCAACAGCGCCCCGACACTAACCATTCACCCAACGGGGAGAATCAGTCACAGTTCATAAATAACTCGGAATTCATTGGGGTCGCAATAGATGGAACGACTGGTAATGCCAATTTTGAAATATAGATCTATATATATTTTATTGATAGCGACTTCGTGCCTCATGTTGAATTTTTGACAATCGACAGTATTAAGGGACGGGTGACGGCGCAAAATATGACAGACACATTTTTCTAAAACATTCGATAAGCTGGACATAATATGGTCCCAGTGTTACGAAAAACATGTGCGATCTTGTGCCGTGCCCTTTGTCTTTGTCATAAGAACCCGCCTTTAAGGACGCGACTATTTTGCCTTATAACGTTTTTTTATGACTTCGAATTCTGTCTAATGGTTTGGATTGTTCGTACTTGGTTTTTATTTTATTCCACTTGTTCACGATTGTCACGCGTTGTTAAGATGGTTTGCACCACTTTTATTCCGGCAGCAGTCTTCAATGGAGAACTTTAAAAGCAACAGCAGAACAGCCCAGTTTTAATCCGCTTGTACATTCAACCCGAAGGGCACACGATGGCTAAATGCGCATCGTCAACGGGCACTTAGTGCGCTGATTAGGAACTTTGCGGCAAATGGTCCACAACTGTTAGAGTGCGCTAATGGCATCACCCACTGCACCGAAACGAGGGCAAAGACATCCGTCTTGAAAGAAAGGATGGTTGAAGAACATCTGGTTGTCTTTATGTTCTCTGATCTTCGAGTGCTGTTTGGGGATTTTATATGTCTCAGCTGCTTGTTACAATCAGATGATTTGAGTATCTATAGTCTAGTTATTACCAAAAATAACCCCATTAAACACAAACTTAATAATTTTAATCACAAGAAAGCTATTGCCGATTTCCGTTGTTCAAACGTAAATAACGACGTTTACCGTGATGTTAAACTACAGCCAAAAAGAACTGGATGTCGTGGTAAAAATCCCAACGAGTTCTTGCATCAACAAACTCAAACACTTGTAGATAATCCTTAAACATCAATCGAAGATCGCTTTGGCCTTTTAGGAAATCAGCTATATTTGATGTCAGTAATTTGCCCGATCGTGATGAAGATAACATTTAGCTAAATGGTATAGAAGAAATTAGGGAACTAGTTGATAATTTTTTTTAACTTGCTGTCGCCAAAAGGCTATGATCCTTCTCGTATTGTAGATGAGAGGGTGCCTCTATGGCAGTATGTGCGTTACGTTTTGAAAACTATCACAATTTTCTAGACAGTATGCATCGAACGTGGATTTAGTCTCACAAAGAGGATTAAATCCGACTTGCGTGCCTCTTTGACTACTTTATCGTTGATCGACCTCACGCTTTTTGCTTTATATAAATACACCGTATCAACATTTGATTCTGAACCGGCTATTAAACTGTTCACAGGCTCTAAATCTAAAAGGCATATGGTTAATGCTTACAGTCTCAGTCAACCTGATGATCATGTTCAATCATTACAAGACGTGGAGCGCGACACAGATAGACAGTGATAGTGACGTTAATGCATATCAATTTCGACATGTTTGTCGTGTATTTTGTACACGGTGAACAGTCCATATGCTGAATACACTATTTTGCCAGATTACACTATTTTGCCTATACGGTTTTTTAGGACTTCGAATTTTGTCTAATGGTTTGGATTGTTCGTACTTGGTTTTATTTTATTTATATAGATAATAGTTCGAAAGTAGATGATGTAGAATTTAAAAATTTCATTCAAATTATTCTATTGCAAGCGAAGATATTGGCCTTTGAAGGATTGACAGACGTGTGCAATGATTTCAACCACGGTCCTGGTTGATCGAAGCTAAGTCTCGCACCGCCTGGATTAAATCAAAGTATCGATGAAACGTTTAATCTGTTAAATATCGGAGAAAGCTGATGCCACCCAGAGTTGGTGGATCAGTTAATTAATGTCTATACTTTAGAAACCATTTCAGGCCCAAAGAAAGACCTGTTAAAGGCAGATTTAGCTCTTAACTAATGTATCTTTAAATACATGACATCAAAGGCACACAACTTGGCTCTTCATAATCAAGTTTAATTAATTGGTTAGACTTGTTAAATGGGCTTAATATCTACACGTAGCTCCGATTAAAATACAGTAATTGTTGATCCATGGAACGTTTAAGTGTATTTTATATATGTTGAATTACTAAATGCCATGCAAACACTAACAGTATAGATCTAAATCTCTATTCTTTGGAACCTAGTCACTTTTGGCTAATATAGCCTCAAATTTTGTCGTAACTTCTACTTTTCGACTTTAGTGTTTTGAAGATGCGAAAAGTAGAAATTACGAATGGTAGTTATAGGCTTTTGTAGTTTTAGCTTTTCGTTAAACACTGACATCAATTGTAAACTTTTCTGGTTATGGGGCACATTCTTTTAGTTATCAAACGCCTGTTCTATGGAATCAATTACCTATAAATATTCGAATTTCACCATCACTAGTTACTTTTTTTTAAAACAAGAGTACAACTTTTTTATTTTTAAAGCCTTATAACAAATTTTAACACCTCATTCTGTGTCTATCGTAGTTCTTTTTGTATTTTTTAAAGAAATAATTGCTTATTTAATGTATTTCTAACACTCTTAATGTAATTTACTTTTTGAATGTATGTTTTTGTTATACTGTAAAGTGCCCTTGAACACACCTGTGAGACTCTAGACATTTGCCACCTGGACATATGCCATCGGATTTATACCACCTCAGGACATTTGCCACCCGGACTTTTCCCAACATAGGACATTTGCCACACGGATGTTTCCCATCCGGACTTTTGCCAACATAGGACATGTGCCATCCCAGGACATTTGCCGCCTGGATGTTTGCCACCCGGACAGTTGCCTTCTGGATGTTTACCCCCCGGAGTTTTGCCATGTAGATTTTGGCAAATCTATGAACATTTCCCATGAAAATTTGAAATGAATTCTTGCAAACATTTTCATGACAGTGATGTTTTGTTTGAAGCTGCACCCCACCCACATATTTCTCTGTCCTTTTTCTTCCTTTCTTTCTTTCTGTCTTTGTCTTTCTTTCTCTGTCTTTCTTTTTTTCTTTATTTATTTATGTCTTTCCTTCTTTCTCCCTTTCCTTTTTTTTATTCTTCTCTACAAAACCAAAATTGTCTGTGTGCAAGAATGCATGCGCATGCCCTTCTGTGTGTACATGCGGGTAGAACAGGGAGGGGAGGGGATCAGGAAGGAAGGAGGGATAAAGATAGAGAGATATTCAGATGTATGAAATCGATCTTCGAAAGTTTTGATGTCTCTTTTTGTGTGTTTTATTCAGTATCATATACAATTTTAAAGAGCCAACCTCGGAATATCGTGAAACAGAGTACCATCAATAAAGCAACAAACATCTCCTTTGGGTATCCTTCCAAAACATCCACCAAAACATGTGATGTTTTGTTTGAAGCTCCAGCCCCCCCCCCCACATCACGCCGTTTCTGTCGCGCTGTTTCCAAGAAATGAGGCTCTGATTCTCTGACGTTTTCTGCGCTCAACCCATTTATAATTGCAATTTTTATGTAAATAAGCGATTAAAATAGTTCACCAAGTAACATATATATTCTTACTGATGGTAGCTTCAATTAAATTTTTAGATGGTTAATTTTCCCCAAACCATTCCTCACAATTATAAATATAAAAATGGATTAAAGTTACATTATTCAAGACAAAGATAAGAACTAGCCATTCTTGCTATAATAGTTCGAAAGAAGATGATGTAAAATAAATAATTTGAAAATTTCATTCAAATTACTCTATTGCAAGCGAAGATATTACCATTTGAAGATTTATCAGACGTGTGCAATAATTTCAACCGCGGTCCTGGTTGATCGTAACTAAGCCGCGAACCGTCTGGTTACGCCATATTTGATTTATTGAAAGTATCACTGAAACGTTTTAATCTGTTTAATATCGGAGCAATCTGATGCCATTCAAAGTTGATTAAGGCCTGGATCAGTTAATTAATGTCTAATTAATACTTTAGAAAACATTTCAGGCCCAAAGAAAGACCTGCTTTTGGCAGATTTAGCTCTTAACTAATGTAACTTTAATAGGCTAGCTTGCTTCTATTTCTCCATTCCGACCATTTTCGGGTGGAAAATAACTACAGATGTCCTAGGGTGGCAGATGTCCTATGCCGGTAACAGTCCGGGTGGTAACAATCCGGGTGGCAGATGTCCTATGTCGGTAACAGTCCAGGTGGTAAAAACCCGGATGGCAGATGTCCCAGGGTGGCAATTTCCTATGTCGGTAACAGTCCGGATGGTAAAAATCCGGGTTGCAGATGTCCTAGGATGGCAGATGTCCTATGTTGGTAACAGTCCGGGTGGTAAAAATCAGGTGGCAGAAGTCCGGGTGGTTATTGTCTGGGTGGCAAATGTCCCGAAACCCACCTGTGAAAGGGGCGCAATATAAATTTTGTAATAATAATAATAATATAAATTAAATGGTGACCGAGGGCATGTCACCGACTGTTTTTGAATTTGTTCATTATTTCATTATTATTGCATCACTCAGGAGCCCGTATTTTGACAAAAAGATAAAACACTAATATTAATTGGAATGAGCCAATAATTTGTGTTTGAATTGCGAAGACCGTCAAAATGGGCCTGGATAAGGGGATAAAACCCGCGCTACATATGAGTTTCGCTGAATCTTGTGATGGGTCTCTTTATAATCATATTGAATTCAAATTGGTAATCTATCTACCGTCGATATTTTGTTTTTTAAATTACATGTTAAAGTTAGGTTCCCAGCAAAGTATTTATCGGGTAGTTATTTCCAATAATAGTATGTCAAATTTGGTATATATGGAAAGTATAGATACCCAATCTTACTAGAACCAGCGGCTGCCAGGCAGGATACGCCCACATTTTCGAGAGATGGATAGAGAACAAGCAAAACCGAAAGTGATTTTTCCTACAATCAAAGGCCATAATTCATTAAGTTACAGTTTGATATGCGCAAATATCGAAAAGTATCAAGATATTTAGGTTATAAACACGCAATTTAAGTTTCACCAAATTTGAAATTAAAATTGTGACCTCTACAGGGTCCACAACCTTGAAATACCATTTTTTAACAGTATTCGCGTACAAACAGTAGCCATTTTGTATTGTAATTTTGGTCCTTTTTTCCCAAAATTTGAACTCAACCTTCCTTAGCTCTTAACGGTGATATAATCAACCGATTTTTTAAATTGGATAATAATTGTGACCTCCAGAGAGACCACAAGCTAAACAAAGGCGATTTTGCGTATAATCAGGGGCATTAATTCAGGAAGTTACGATCCGATATGCGCAAATATCAAAAGGACCCAAGATCTTTGGGTAATATCCATGCATTTCAAGTTTCCGAAATTCGAACTCACCCTTCCTTAGGGTGTAACGGTGATATAGTCAAACGAGTTTTTAAATCGGATAATAATTGTGACCTCTAGAGGAACCACAAGCTAAACAAAGGCGATTTTGCGTATAATCAGGGGCCATAATTCAGGACGTTACAATCCGATATGCGCAAATATCGAAAGGAACCAAGATCTTTGGGTTATATCCATGCATTTCAAGTTTCATCAAAATCAAATTAAAATTGTGACCTCTACAGGGTCCACAACATTGATATACCATTTTAAACAGTATTCGCGTACGATCGGCGACCATTTTGTATGGCAATTTTGGTCCGATGTTTCCGAAATTCAAACTCAGCCTTCTTTAGGGTGTAACGGTGATATTATCAAACGATTTTTTAAATCAGATAATAATTGTGACCTCCAGAGAGACCACAAGCTAAACAAATGCGATTTTGCGTATAATCAGGGGCCATAATTCAGGAAGTTACGATCCGATATGCGCAAATATCGAAAGGAACCAAGATCTATGGGTTATAACCATGCATTTCAAGTTTCATCAAAATTGAATTAAAATTGTGATCTCTACAGGGTCCACAACCTTGATATACAATTTTTAACAGTATTTGCGTACGAACGGTGGCCATTTTGTATGGTAATTTTGGTCCGATTTTTCCGACATTTGAACTCAACCTTCCTTAGGGTGTAACGGTGATATATTTGAACGGTTTTTCAAATCGGATAATAATTGTGACCTCCAGAGGTACCACGAGCTAAAATAGGTGATTTTTCGGACAATCAGGGGCCATAATTCAGGAAATTACGTTCCGATAGGCGCAAATATCAAAAGGAACCAAGATATTAGGGTTATAAACATAAATGTAAAGTTTCATCAAAATCGGTTAAAAATTGTGACCTCTATAGGGTCCACAAGCTAAAAACATGATTTTTCGTACAATCAGGGGCCATAATCCATGAAATTTTGATCCGATACATGCCAATATCGAAAGCAGCCGAGATCTTTGGGGGATAAACCTATATTTCAAGCTTCGTCAAAATCGGGTAAGAATTGTGACCTGTAGAGAGTCCACAAACAATTGTGGACGGACGGACGGACAGGGGCGACGACATAATACGTCCACGTGAAAATGTGGGCGTATAAAAATAGTGGATTACGCGAAAAACGCCCATGGGGCAAGCACTGGGCAATATTGTCAGGGAATCACTAACAAGCAACCCAACAGGTTCTGCTGTCTTATTGTCTGCTAGCTAAGGCCAGGGAGCAGTTGTTATTTCTTGCTCAAATGGTTAGGCGGTTCGGGGGACATTGAGTGTTGTCAACGTACAAAAGACTGCGATTAAAAGGTCTAAAAAGAATTAGACAGAAATAACTAAGAATTTACTTAGGCCTCAGTAAGTATGGTAAATGTACAGTAAGTATAAAGGATACATTCTGAAAAATGGACCCTCCCACAATGAAGTTAAGTTTGCAGACATTGCGTCTAACAACAGCTTACTTATAGCTATGGGTATCCACTACGAAAGCAAAGTTTTGAAAGGGAATTGAAGCAAATTTTTGATAGATTGGTTACTTTGAATATGTTTTTAGTCCACATATATTGTCAATTTACAAAGTTTGTACCCGGGAAGGCATCTTTAAATAATCACTTTTAGTACATTTTAGCGTGAATCAATTTGCGCGCAGAGACTTTTAATAATATTATTGTACTTTACTTACTATTAAATTGACATAATTCCCAACTTTGTTCGTTTTTCTTTCCCATCAATATTGGTGAGAAGTGTTGCTCATATTTCTTCAACAACACGCCCCACACCAAGCAACTAATGGAAATACTCGACTTTCCCGCTCGTTTACGTCTTAAGCCAATGAAACACAACCAGGAATTAAATTACTGGTCAGACGCGCTTTTTTCAGCTACCTCTCCGCGGTAATATCATCAGTATTGCCCCAAACTGCTCTGAAATTGCAATAAAGGAAGAAGGGAGAAAACAAAATTAGGGAAAATTGTCTATTTATAACTCACACTAGATCTGACCACAATTTGGCATTTAAAAGTGTGTTAACAGACTGTGTGGTGTTCGATGAAAGTGTCTAAAAGTCTAATATTGCATCATGATTACTGTTTTAAAATATTTTCGTGTTCTATTTTTTTTTTGAATTCATCTCATCTTTTTACATCAAAAATAAAAATGTTCTTTGGAATTCAAAATTCTTGTCATTTTAAATTATCAATCCTTAACTGGGGGTGGGGGTATTGATGAAAAAGCTGTTGTAGTTTTACATAATCAGATTATTTCAACTTACATATTACTGTATATGAATACAGCTATATAGACAGTTCATGCGAACGCCGTCGGACTTCGGTCATTACCGATAAAATAACTCTCGGTCCGGTATTTTCATCATGAATACCGGCCCAGTTGTCCGGAAAAATTCTGAATCCGGTTTACTGACTGCTGGTTGTATTAAATCATCGCCGTATTGGCACTTCGTGCACGGACGGTTGAATTCTCGTTTAATTTATTGTGTTAATTTCACTATTGTTTAAAATGTAATCAAAATCTTATCTCGAGTACGTTGTACCGTATATCGAGCTAGTCTATCAAGTAGTAGGTTAGGTTAATCCTTTTATTGTATTAATAACATTGGCTTCTGGTAGACTCGATTGTCATCTTAGGGATTATATTTTCTTAGCGTGGTCTATTTATAGAACAGTAAAACGTTTGTAAATATTGGCGCGATAAAAATTTAATTATAAATCCAAGCAGAACGAGAAAACGTGAGATAAAAACAAATACATGTAGAAGCATATTTTGTATTTATTGATCCAAGTCAGGACAGCGTGTTGAAACTGTCAACTTCTATGATTTGTATTAGCTTGAACAAATGCAGGTAATTTTGTTTTTATGTTTATTTTAAAACAAGCAGGTAATTTAAATAAATATAAAAATATTACATGCGTGTTTTGAGTCTTATTGAATTTTTAGTAAACCCAGTTCGGGTTACTTCCCTTATCTCGTTAAAGGTCATCTTTTTATTGTGTTTAACGTTCCACCCTATGTTTCTTTTAAGTTTGCTAATGACTGATTTTTTACGGTGTTGTTTTAAATTAAGATTAATATATTTAAATTAAAGTATACTATACTCCTGGTGTTTTACCTGGTAAACATGTGAAAAGAAAACACCGATAACCACAATTATAATAATAAACAATAAACTAGAGGAGAACCGAGTTCGAAAGTTTAATCCAAACTGGCAGATCAACAGACCGTGGCTCCAATTCGGAGCAGACAACAAACTAATGGCATGTTAATTTGGGAGCGTATCGATGTGTCGCCGTGCCACCGTCCCTTATTGTATAACCCTAACCAAACACTATCGGCGGCATAACCGGTACCTCCCTTTAATTTTGTATTGCTCATTATTGTGATCATCAAAAAAACAATCAATAATAAACTAAAGGGGGCAAAACACATTCCTTGGTGGTTGTTCTAATTATCGACTAAGCAAAACGCATGTTACTGCGACCTTGGTAACAGAAACCAAATCTGAGGATAAGATTACATCTACCACTGGCAAAACTCTAAAATCTTTGCAAATTGCTGACCGTGAAGTTAGGTATTTTGTATAAAAATAAACATGCTGTAACATAGCATAATCGACCTTTAAGACATTATAAATGACTGTGTCAGTTGGACGTTTCCAAGGGATTGAATATTGGGGAAACAAATTTAAATGAAAAGGCTGCCTTAAACTTTATGTCCGCTATAGCGATTTCTACCAGAAACTTGTCCCAAAACCACACCATTCTTCGCATTTATGATGGGTGGAACTACAGACATTATTTATATTAGAACATCAAAACTTGGAAAAGTTTCTGAACATTTTTGGGGAATTGGAAACCCAAGCAGCACCTGTTCCAAAGATCTATTGGAGTTTGTTCTAGAAATGTTTACTTTGTGTGGCATAGATACAGGTAATATGTTGTACCTTCCTTATTATAATATTAAATCCTGTACAATGAATAATTATACATAAAATAAATTTTACATTATATGACAATAGCATGTATTAACGGTTATTATTGTTTATTAAAATTATATATCAATTAGATTTGCAAGAAATATTGTACTTTATGATTTTAGGTAAACTGGTAGCAATGGGGTCTGATGCAGCTGCTAATATGGTTGGTATACGTTCTGGGTTAGCTGCTCTAATCAGGGAAAATGTAAATAATGAGGTAATAAACAACCATTGCTTTATCCATAGACTCGAACTGGCTTTTAGGGATGTCCTTAAAACAAACAATTTATATGATAAATTATTGACACTACTTACTGGTATACATTACTTCTACATGAAAACAAATAGGCCTTACTTTTAGTACCAGTAGGGATCAACGGTGTGTTACCACCCAAAGTAACCGGCACAAGATGCTTGCCACACCATTCAAGAATAATATCCAGCCTGTTAAGATAATTTAAGGCATACGAAGCACATCTTTGCACATTAGGCCTTTCAAATCCCTAAAGATGTGGTTTGCTTTGTTCTTTTTTTAAAGTTAAAGTCCCATTTTAGTTTTGATTATCAGTTAAATTAGATATATTATATAATAAATAATTGTCTGTAGCAGGTAGCAGCTAGTTAAACTTACATATTGTATATTGATTGAAAATTAAATACTTATTTTAGAAAGTACTAGAACCTCTTATGAGACTGCCCTTAAAACTCCAAAAACGTGAAGTGCCAATTTCCGAAAGTATCATTTGGGTTGAGTCAGCTATTGATCTAGTTAATGAAATTATTTAAAGGTAAATATTTAAAGAGCAAATCTAGTTGTATCTAAACATCTCATCTATCAGAGAAAATCATTTTTGTGTCAAAGTCATTAGGTTTGGTTAAATATTTGTGTTAGTTTGCAGACTATGCTGAAAAAAACTGTATAACTTTTAGAAGTAATTAGTTGATTACGGTCTGGATACGTTAATTAATGTCTAATTAATAATTTAGATAACATCCAAGGCCTAAAGATAGACCAGCAATGGGCAGATTAGGCTCTTGCATAATGTATGTTTAACATTCTTAGTGCAGAAAGCCCGGAAAAGTCAGATCACATCTATAAGACCGAGAACTGGAACAGTGGTGGCAGTAATTTTATACATGCGCTTTACGTAGATTGTAAGGCCATCGATGTGGGTGTCGCTTGCCCAACTTCGCGAGGTATCATCGCTTGCCTTCCTGTGTGCAAGGTAATTAGCATCCATTCCAATCAAACATATTTAGTGGTGTACTAACCCCAGGTCGATATAATATGATAGCTTTGACTTTCCGATTGTTAACTTTCCATTTATTAGTAGTAACATTCCAATATCACCATCTTATGGAGTGTTTGTGTCTCAGCTAAATCGTTACGCGAGAGCTTGCTCATTTTATTCTGATTTTTTAAGTAGATCGATGCATTTGTCATCTAAGCTTCAACTACAAGGATACTTGCGCACTAAACTTATTAAAACATTTAAAAAGTTTTATGGTCGACAATAATATTGACTTAGTTGGTAAATATAATATGTCTCTCTCAGCTATTTTCTGGATATATTTAATTGACACATATTATACTATCTCCCTGATAATGGTTGTCGACTTCATCGTTAACACTGTTCATCACGTGCATTTTGCATACCGATATTTTGATTGGCCAATCACGCTATTTTACCTAGATTTCGCCTAATAGTTTGGATGCAGCTATGGCGGGTGTGGCTAGCCAGGCAGGATAAGCTTACTCTTCCGGACAGCTGTTACCACTGTTTGTCGTGTATTTTGTACACGGTGAACAGTCCATATGCTGATTACACTATTTTGCCAGATTACACTGTTCATCACGTGCATTTTGCATACCGATAGTTAATTTGCCAATCACGCTATTTTACCGAGATTTCGCCAAATAGATTGGATGCAGCTATGGCGGGTGTGGCATGCCAGCAGGGTAAGCTTACTCTTCCGGACACATGTTACCACTGTTCGTCGTGTATTTTGTACACGGGGAGCAGTCCATTTGCTGATTACACTATTTTGCTTGAATATACTAGTTTGCCTATAACGTTTTTTAGGACTTCGAATTCCGTCTTACGGTTTGGATTGTTCGTACTTGGTTTTTATTTTATGATAAATCTAACATGTCGACCTTGTTTTAAATGCATATAATCAGTTTAACTGTTCCCACGCCACTAATAGTGTAGTATGTTGTTTAAAGGCACATAAAAAATCAATATTTACATTCAAAATTTAACATGCATCATGGACGAGTTAAATCTTTCGTTAGGTCCTGGATGGTATATAAACTATGTCATCTCGATTTCAAACAGATTTGGATCCGATATGCGGTTCACTTTTCAAGTCGAAACATTCATAGTGTGTTTTCTCAAGCCAACACATTCACCGGGATGATTTTGTTACTAGAAAAAGTCATAGGGTGATTTTGGTAATCGAAGCAATCATTAGGTATTTTCATAATCGAAACAGTCATAGGGTGATTTTGTTAATCGAAACTGTCATGAGGTGGTTTTCTTAATCGAAACAGTAATGGGGTGATTTTGTTAATCAAAAAGGTCATGATGTTATTTTCTTAATCGAAATTGTATTTTCGACCTACAGAGCAATTATTGTGCCGGAAGTGAGATTTTTACCCCAGTCAACTCAAAAACCCCCATACAAATGTACGATGAGCAAATTGCCAAATGTTGTCCCCATTGTGCCTATAAAGATTGGAACCAACGAAGTGTTGAGCAAAAATCTACAGCCTATGACATTTAACATTGAAGTAAATGGCCAAATGCTTACTAGTCCTTATCTTAGCCTTACAACTACAGGTCTCTGTCCCCGGGCTCGTTTACTTTTCTAGATAAATACCGTTTTGAATGACATGCATAAATAGTCATGAGGTCAAATTAATTTCCGTAATATGCATTGAGAAAATCTCGAGTAGAAAATCTGAAGTTGAATGTCAAACGTTGATTGAAAGTAGAAATTCTGTTGTTGAAAGTAGAATAATTACGACTTAATGTTGAAAAGGTGGACGTATTACGTCGAAAAGCACGAGCGGCATATGTTTCCCACACGAAAATGTCCATTTTGGATAAGAATTTTCTCTTTTGCTTTTTTATTTTCTACTTTCTACTGCAGATAGCATTTTGAACCTGATACCCCGCCATTTTATTCTAGATCGATTCACAATGTATTTTCCTAATATTTAAAAAGACAAAACCCATATCCGTTAACAATCTGTTAGTTATATTTTATGTCCAATACATAGGCCTACCCCTATTTAATAACGCTGTCTACTTGCATGCAGTTCAAGGTAGAAAAGAAGGCCCGTTAGCTACGAGTAATTAGTGAAACAGGACGACGACCCCTATGGTATCGATAATGTACTGGCTCGATACGGACTTGTTAGTATGTAATCCCGTAATATAATGAATGGTAAAAGTATATGTACGCACAGATATTATATGGCCTGGAAGATCGTGAATATTTCAGAGTGACAGGTTAGTTAACGAATCGATAAGTGTATGAAATAAAGTTACCTTTAGCGATAGGTAACTTTTTTGGAAAAATTCGAGACCTATAGACTGTTACATATTGCTTCCTGTCATCTTGACACGTGAAAGTAATTTTTAATATCAACCTGTCCGTCCCCTGGAGATCTTGGTAGCATGTCTTATGTCATTATGTAACTTTCTTTGTCTGATAAAACTGTACCGAATGTTAAACCTGATATGATATTATATATTAGCCCAGGTGCCTAATGAGATCCTTTTTCTGTGGAATGTGTTTTAAACCCAGAATGGAAACAGCATAGTCAGTGAGGTCCGGTCAGGACAGAGCGGAGGACCATTCGGCAAACCTCGACAGATTCCGGAACCATCCGTAACCCTACACCTAGACTCGGCTGTATGACAGTAATTGATATGTACCTACGACCATACATTTGCGATGCGGCTAGTCGACTAACTTCAACAGGAAAACGTGCCGCTTTTACAAAAAAAAGTCCAAAAATGGCGTCTTTTCTAGATATAATCTCTATGGTTACAGCCAATTTTTAGTTTGTTGATATAATCTCCATGGGACAGCTATTTTTTATCCGGGTCTTTAAAATCGTTCCAAAATGGCGGAATTCGTCATAAAGCCGAGTCTAGATGTAGGGTACCGTAATCTGTCGAGATTTGCCGAGTGAGCGGAGGCCATGCACGAGCCGAAACGGAACGAGAGAGCGCGTCTGAGAGTTGGTACAATGTGCCAAGCTAGGACATGGCTCCCTCAACACAAGTTAGTTATGGAGTCCCTAAGTTTAGTACATAATGTTATAAGACGAATATTGTAACATCAGTTCCCACAAGCGAACACACAGCATCTGTATTTAATTAAATTTAAACGACTGCATTGCAGACATCCCAACAAAAATTAACGAAGTATGTCAAGAGCAGAAAATTAGACTTTCAAATTAAAAGACTTCCCGTTAGTTTTCCTTCTGCGAATTTTGTTAGTTTTCGGTACCATTTACTACCCGAACCCAAACATCTTTTTCCTTATGTACCAGGAACAATATACTGTCCAAAATCGAGGCAAAATAATAAACAGTTAATCAAAACATTGCTGATGTTAAGGACTTATTGTACATACGACCATATTAGGGATTATAGATTTCAATAACATGACAATGCAGATTTTCATAATGTTAAAAACAGCGAAAGAGAAAAAAGAAACATGTCAAATATCGGCTTTATTGTTTTTACAATCAGAAAATATCGGTCCATAATTGAGTTCAATGGAAGAATAACCCACTCGTTCATCTCATGTCCTTTAAAATCTATCGAACTTCGATCATGGTTTAAAGATGATTATGGCCTTGACGTGTTGATATGTCTAATTAATAATTTATATAACATTCAGTATATCAACCAACACGGTCATTGAGATCGTTCCACACTCAAAACTGAAACATTTTGGAGACAGAAGTTTAGTGTAGTTGCTCCTAAAGTGGAATCATTTACCACTGAAAATTCGAAACGTTAAAACTTTGACTACTTTCAAATCACAGCTGAAGACTCACTTATTTCGCGAATGCTAGGAGAATAAGACTTTCTGCTCTCATTGCGCTTTGGGCATGCTTTTTCTGTGGATTTAGCGCTCTACAAATGTACATTATTATTATTATTACAGTAGGCAGATTTAGCGCTTTAATATCTTTAAACATGTCAATGGAACGATCGGTGGCACTGTTTCACAGCTTCGTTATTGCTATGTGCTGCTCGGCGCGACGTTTATGTTTAAAATTTTGAAATGTCACGTTCCTATTTTTCCTTGTGTAAACATGCATAATCAGATGGACCAGTGTATTAATAGGTGTATGACTAGATAAACTAATGTTCTATATTATTCTCTATTTGATGGCTTTTAACATGAGCATGTCGGGTTATCCTTGATCGGGAATTTATGGAAGTTCAGAATGTATTGCATTTGTTGTTACGAATCTTGCTATTTCTTAAAGGAGCTAAATCGCCAATATTTGGGACCTAGAAATTGACACAAACGGGTCGGCACGCATATAATAGGGTGATATGAATGCAAATAAACTGATTTACATTGAATTGTTTCTGTTTTTACTATATTTCATATTTTTTATGTTCGGCGAAATACGCTAGAAACTCAATAGAATGACAATCTTTATCATCTGGTTATTCCAGTGTACACCGATAATATTTATTGTGCATGCTCTCCAAATAATAATATTATGCCCTCGCCGTTTGACATGTCTTGTGGAATACGTCTAGCCCCGCTCTTCGAGTCCCTTGAAACACATGGCGCTGAAACGTATTATGGTACCAATATACAGAGTACAATTGATATGCTAATTATTTTGAAATCAGATCCTGCATCATGTGAGTCAGTTCAAGATTTTATATCTAAATCTTTAATTACTAATAGTGCTTTGGACTCTGTGTATGAAAATATTGAACTCAAATGAAGTACAGCTATGTTCAAGGCCTTAATTAAACATGTAAATCAATCATTGAGAAGGTTTTTAAAAACATTAATATTCGATTCTCTTCTGTTTTTTAGAAGATGAGTTTATTTCAAGTATAGACTTGATCGATACAATAAACTGGCAAGTTACAGAAACAGAGTTAACATCACAATTATATTGGCCATTCCTATAGGCACTGCACGTGTAGAGAGACTCTTTTCAGCAACCCAGAAAAATATAAGCCCGTGGCGTTTGATCTTAAAAGTGCAAAACCATTGAGAACTTCGCCCGGATATTGTCTGAGCAGGAGCGGATCCAGAGGGGGGGGGGGGGTGACCACAAAAGAAAAAAATTCAACACTTTTTATGAGAAAAAATTAACGGACGCTCAGGCTTGAAAATATATAGGGTCCGAGAAACTTAAATATAAAAGCCTGAATCTGACCCGAAAATTGCGAGTTTGTATACATTGAGTGGAGTCATGACTTCCCTTCTATTGTTGACAAAAACAAATAGTCACATACAGCTCTGGCAATTATCCGAAATCTTCGACAGCATAAATTGCCGTCGGGACCAATTGACCCCACGGGAAATCGCCTATTGACGACGACAATTTTTTAATACCGTTCAGTATGAAAATATAAGTTTATTGAAATTTAAAGAGTTTTATTAACGCTGTTCGACTGTTGACGTTGAATATTCTTGTGTTTGCTTTTTAATTTTATCGACAGCGTTGATAACTAGCCTAATTGTCGAATTCCCTTCCTTTCGTTTCTCCTTAGTCTCGCACACCAAGTAACGCACCAAGTTTGGAATAAAATACATAATGTCGTCAGGAAGGTAAATCATTGATTTTTGCTCTTCATATTGTAAAATGTTAAAGGGTCAATCCCGATAAGGTTTTTGAGAATAAAACTGCTTAATTTTGTGCTAAAATCCATTAAGATCCCCTACCTTAGGGCCGAGCAACTTACTCAATATATGTGATACGTTTTCAAACAACTGAAACCCACAGTCCTCATCTTGAAATTGAGTCCAAAACTGTATTATGCTGTGAATTGATAAAACCAGACTTTTATTTTATAAAAATAACGTGTCGGTGAAATTTACCCTTTGTTATCAAGCACAGCACATGGACCATTCACCATGTAGACCTCTAAAGGAACGGGCATCGATTATCGGGTCACCCAACAAAAGAATTGACCCCAAATCTTAAAAGGGTTACGTGTCCGGATAAGCTGTTTTAACGCTCACGTCCAAACGACTTTTTTATTTTTCAGGCTCTGTTCTATTTGGGACTGTCCCTTTAAGAACAACCACAATATGACATTTGAAGATATTTTGTTCCTCACCTGTGCCCGATTCCTAGAAAATTCTTAAGCACGTTGCACTTAAGTAAACTTACCTGATTTTGTGTTCCCAGAAAGTTCTTAAGAACGGTCTTGTGCTTAGATTTTAAGTAGACTTCATTGTAAGCACAAGAACGTTATTTTGCGTTCCAAGAAAAAACTTAAGCACAACTTCGTTCTTAAACATAGCCAATCTAAGCAAAAGTCCCAAGCAAGGTATAGGGCTTACCATCCTTAAGTCTGTTTCTGTTTCACAAAGATGGCTGGCCGTAGAGTTATTCGACGGCATTTCCGACACCTTTTGATCCCAAAGAGACAATTACAAGACAGAGAAAATGCTTCTCCCAAAGATATTAAGAATGCTACACATGTACAAAATTTCGCATCTAGGCCTATCTACCCTGAAACCAATTTATTTTTTTGCCAATTAGTAAACAATAGGCTACAAACACACAGGCTACTTAGGCGCTCTACTTATTCAGATAGTTTGTATGTGTCTGCGTTTTTGGTTTTTTTATCTTTTGGCACATTTTTTAATTATGTGTAGCCTATAGGGGACATCTCAAATGCATCCAAATCAACCACAATGAAGCAGACGACAAATTTATGACGTAATTCGCATACCAAAGTTATTTTTATGGTGTTAAAGAGCAACATAGTCTCAGTGTATGGTAAGCATTACCAGTCACAATGTGCTTAGACTTATACTTGACCTGTGCTTACGTAAGAATGGTCTTGCGAATTTTCTAGGGA
Organism: Patella pellucida; assembly: GCA_917208275.1. Taxonomy (NCBI): domain Eukaryota; kingdom Metazoa; phylum Mollusca; class Gastropoda; family Patellidae; genus Patella; species Patella pellucida. Next base: position 66,921,883 of record OU795038.1, read on the forward strand.
CGGTATTTTTATAAGATTCTTACGTAAGTAAAAGTGAAGCATGACTTTGTGCTTACTTTAAGAATTTTCTAGGAATCGGGCCCTGTGAAGGGAGCATTCCCCATCATCATTTTAATGCACCAAATTGAATCTAATTTACCAATTTTTCCATTACAACGTTTAGCGCCTTCGGCAATTAGTTAAGCAGTTATCCAACCTACCCCACCCCCACCAAAAAAATCCTGGATCCGCCCCTGCTGAGGGTGTACCACTTTATAATTTCGATACTAATGCAATTGTAACAGCCTGGCAAAATGAGGCCAGGCACCGACCTTGTATAAAACCATACAAAAAGATAGGCTGGCAGTGCCAGGCAGGATATACCCACATTTGCGAGAGAACGGATAGAGAACAAGCAAAACCGAAAGTGATTTTTCTTACAATCAAAGGCCATAATTCATTAAGTGACAATTTGATATGCGCATATACACTATTTGCGTAAAAACGGTGGCCATTTTGTCTGGCAATTATGGTCCAATTTTCTCGAAATTCAAACTCAACCTTTCGGAGGGTGTAACGGTGATATAGTCAAACGGCTTGTTAAATCGGATAATAATTCTGACCTCTAGCTAGAGGGACAATAGGCGACTTTTCGGACAATCAGGGCCATAATTCAGGTAGTTATGTTCCGATGGGCGCAAAAATCTAAAGAAACCAAGATCTGTGTGGTATAAACATGCATGTCCAGTTTCATCAAAATCGGTTCAAAATTGTGACCTCTATAGGGTCCACAAACCTATAAAAGTGATTTTTCTTACAATCAGGGGCCATAATCCACAAAGTTTCCATCTGATACATACCAATATCGAAAGCAGCCGAGATCTTTTTGGGATAAACCTACATTTTAAGTTAGGTCAAAATTGGATAAGAATTGTGACCTGTAAAGAGTCCACAACCTTGATATACCATATTTTTACACTATTCGCGTACAAAAGGCGGCCATTTTGTCCTGCAATTTTGGTTTATTTTCACAAAATTTGAACTCAACCTTCCTTACGTTGTGACGGTGATATAATTAGACGGGTTTTTTTTCCAATCGAATAATAATTGTGACCTCTAAGAGGAACCACAAGCTAAAAAAATGCGATTTTTGGACAATAAGGTGCTATAAATAAATGAAATAAAACACCCGCCATAGCTACATCCAATCTATTAAGCGAAATCTGGCATAAATGAGGAAGGTACGTTCCGGTGGGCGCAATTATCGACAGACACCAAGATCTATGGGTTATTAACATCCATGTCAAGTTTTATCCAAATCGGTTTGAAATTTTGACCTTTATAGGGCCCACAAACTAAAAAAACATGATTTTTCGTACAATCAGGGCCCATACTCCATGAAGTTTCAATCCAATACATACCAATATCGAAAGCAGTCGACCTCTTTTGGGGATAAACCTATATTTAAAGTTTCGTCAAAATCGGATAAGAATTGTGACCTGTAGAGAGTCCACAAACAATTGGGACAGACAGGGCGACGACAATATACGTCCACCTTAAAATGTAGGCGTATAAAAAGTCATCAGTAAATGAGTGTGACACTGAGAGTGAATGTTATGAGATATTTGAATAGACATTTTTATAAAAATAAAAACTTTAAAATGCTCTGTTTGTGGTTTATTTATTATTCATAATGATTAATAATCAAAGTTCCCCAGTTTACAAAAATGCGTTAGTGACAATAGTTAATTAAATGTTTTGCCTTGGTATCAAATAGTGAAAAAAACATTACTGCGGCAATTTCTTAAAAAAAAATGCCTTAGTTCCAATTCCACGTTTTATTCATCTCTGCACGATCCACAATCTTGATATACCATATTTTTATACTCACATATTTTCATGTGGAAGTATACATGTATTGTCGCCAATGTTTGCCGTCCGTCCGTCCCTCCACAATTTGTTTGTAGACACTCTACAGGCCACAATTTTTATCCGATTTCAACGAAACTTGAAATATTGGTTTATCTCTCCAAGATCCTGTTTCTTTCTTTCGATATTGCCGTTATCGGAGAGTAATTTTATGGATTATGGTCCCTGATTGTAAGAAAAATAGCGTTTTGGTTCGATTTTGATAAAACTTGACAAGCATATTATTAACCCAATCTTGGTTCCTTTCGATATTCGTGCATATCGGACTGAATTGTGGCCCTTGATTTTACGAAAAATCACATCTTTTCGCTTGTGGTCTCTCCAGAGTGTAAAAATATGGTATATCAAGGTTGTGGACCCTGTAGAAATCAAAATTTTAATCCTATTTTGATGAAACTTGAAATGCTTGTTTATAACCCAGGGATCTTGGTTTCGTTCGATATTTGCATATATCGGATTGTAACTTACACAATTATGGCCCCTGATTGTACGCAAAATCGCCTTTTTTAGTTTGTGGTCTCTCTCGCGGTCACAATTATTATCCGATTTAAAAAAAAGTTTAATTATATCACCGTTACACCGTAATGAAGGTTGAGTTCAAACGTCGTGAAAATGACCGCCGCTTGTACACGAATAGTGTACAAATATTACAAGGATCAAAGGTCTTGGAGTTATAAACACGCTTTTCAAGTTTCATCAAAATTGTGATCTCTAAAAGGTTCACAAACTTAATATACCATACTTTTACAGTATTCGCGTACAAGCGGCGGCCATTTTGTTAGTCAATTTTTGTGCGATGCTCACAAAATTCGACGGTGATAAAATCAAACGGTTTTTGAAATCGGGTAATTATTGTGACCTCCAGAGGGACCACGATTTTTATTACAATCAGGGGTTATAATTCGGAAATTACGACCCGATATTCGCAAATATCGAAAGGAACCTTGAATTTTGTTCCGATTTTCACGAAATAATGAAAGTTTTTTTTTTAAATCCAATAATAATTGTGACCACCAGAGGGACCACACGCTAACAAGGGCGATCGTTTTGAGAATCAGGAGCTATTATTTAGAAAATATCGACAGGAACCAAGATCTTTGGATTATAAACAAGCATGTGAAGTTTCATCAAAATCGGTTCAACATTGCTACCTCTATAGGGTCGTACAATCAGGGCCGTAATCCATGAAGTGTGTGTCCGATACATGCCAATATCGCAAGTAGCCGAGATCTTTAAGAGATAAACCTACACTTCAAGTTTCGTCAAAATCGGTTAAAGTTACAATTTCATATCTTTAGTTATATTTTTAAATTGTATTAAAATAAAGCCCTTAAATAGATGGTATCTATAAACAGTCCTACCTTGTTAACGAAAAATCCTATAATTCACCATTGCCAGTTGAGAAATTGGCAGAAATATCATGTCTCAAGAATGTCTCAAGTCATCGCCTGGGTGCTTGACGTAAGAGAATTTCCGATCATAGCTCGAAGGCTGGACGTAAGAATTTACATGCGATAAAATTACATCACGTCCATTATTGAGGCGTATGACTGGGACATATGTTTTCTAGCTTTAAGCGTGGATTGGGTGCTATGGCATTCATTTGCATATTCAATGAGTCAGTTGTCGATAATAGTCAACCATAAAAAAGGGATAATGAATGCTTCTGGCTGTAAAAAAAATGAGACCTAGTTGATAGGCCTGTGTGTAAAATAAGCCTTGTGATTGGTCAAAAAAACTTTATGCGCATGAGCAGAGAGAGTTTTGTCAGTTATTCCGGGTTATCCCATGAGGGGGGGGGGGGCATGCTTTGTTTGCTTCTAAATAGGGGTATATAGCACAAACTTTGCTTATTTATCAAACGCATTCCAAGAAGACTTTTAATATATTTTTGGATAAGCGATATTAAAGATTTGAACACCATTTTGTAGTGTAAAAAGGTAAACAATTTTATATTATTGAAATGTCTAGAGCTGCACGATTATTATTATCCCCCGAGTAATTTGACTATATGGACGTGCCAGGCATCACTGATGATATAATGAATGAAATGAAGTGGGGTTTAACGTCGCACGCCTAACCTGGGCTAACTGAAGACAGGCATACGCCATACAATGTGCTATGAGGGAATTTTTTTTCCCGTGCAGCAACTGAGTTCCAACTACCAAGGGATCTTTTACGTGCACGCCAATCTGTACACAGAACCTCGGTTTTTCGCCCCCCCCCCCCCCACGACTAAACAGCTGTCCTTGTCAGGCCCTCCGTATGACAAGGGGAAACAACGCCGGAAAATCGAGATTGGACTTTCTCTGCCAATGCAGGGATCGAACCCCCGACCACTAGGCTAGCGAGCCAACACGTTAGCCACGTGATCCCACACTAATGGTATAGAACCTGTTATAAACGAAGCCATGGTATTTGCAGAGGAAACATTTGATTTCTTTCACATCGAAGACCGCAAAAATCATTGCAAATGCCAGTTGTACCTGAACCAAAAGACACGGCACAAGGAACTTGTGTATTCGGCAGTTCACCGAAATTGAACAAGATGACATAAGGTTAGTTGGATTAGCTATAATTGCACGATTTACTGTTGGTAAGTTACACCCCTTTAACTCAGTCAAAATTCATAATTCTTGGTTTGTAAATGTGATAGAAGCAACGGTTTTGATTGGATCTTTACTTAACTTGGTATGTACCTTTTTCATCATAAAATATTCAATCTTTTCAAACAACAAGTTTGCGCGACTCACGGTCGATGTGTTCTGTTTCCCTAATTTTGTCAAAGTTTGTTGTTACATCGGATCTTTACGAAACTTGGTATGTACTTTAAAAGCGAAACGTGACTAGCAGACAGATCTAACCAACATCCGCCGCATCCGGTGGTTTTAATACGAACACAAACGGATTTGTCGAGACACCTTTGTTAATCTTATGTGGGTGTTTCGTTTTTATAGATCATTTGAAATAGCTATGACTTATATTATTCTCGCCAATCTAATAGAAATGACGTATATTATTTACCCTGTTGCATCAAACTCGGAATTCTAGAGAAACACGGCTATGTTGTTGAATGGCTTGGGCTGTGTAGTTCGGTGCTTCTGATTGAATAGCGGGTTCTCAATTTGGGATTCACAATCCGGGTCCAGGTTCATGCACGTGCAGGCTGCCGTGCAGAGCGTATAGGTAGGGTATTTAAGGCCGGTTAAATCAGTCTTTGTCGAACGGTAGGGGGACGAGCATCATTTACTCCACTCGAGGTAAAAGTTCCCGGAGCGGTCGTGGGGTGTGAATCACAGCAGGAATATTAGATACTCCGCTCTGAACATTGAACAAAACTAAATACCGTATTTCCTCGAATACAACCCGGGGGTAAGGGGGTGTTGAGATAAATACAGCCCGGGTCTCGAATAGAACCCGGGTCTCTAATAAAACCCGGGTCTAACGTAAAAATTCAATACTTCCTGTCAAAATATTAATTAATTGATGATCCCTGCACAGGAAGTAGAATTGTCACATGTCACGCACAGAGAGTTTAGCCTTCGTAATTGCAAGACCGACCCTGTCTGCTTGTTTTACTTGTCCAAAATGTTACTCCTATAGAAGATTTTGAAGCATTAATTCGGGTCTAAAAAAATACAACCCGGCCTCGATTATAACCCGGGGGTCGGTGGTTGCTGAACGAAATAGAACCCCGGGGTTGTGTTCGAGGAAATACGGTAATCCATATTAAATTACATTAAACGCAGTTTGTTGACCGACATTGTAATTCCTTCATCCACGATTTAAGTCGAAAACACTTCATGTAAGTATACTTAGAGAATTTTGAGAATTATTAATTCTTCTTCTATTTGTTAAAATTGAAAATGTTTGTTTAGCCTTTGTTTGCATTAAACATACACATAGCATAATAGTATGCTTAGTGTGAATATCGCGGCCAGTCAGGACAGAGATTTTTTTTTTGTCAAAGCAGATAGTTCACTGTCTGTGAAATGCTAGAGAACAATACCAACTAGTGTAAAGCATTTAAAAGTCATTGGACGTGTGTTCTTCTTTTTCATTTCAAGGGAAACAACTCCTGATAGATTCCATTGGCTAAGAATCTGAACTCCTGACAGACAAGGTGTACGGTTAGATTCTCGTTTGAAATATAAAGCGGAATGTGTACAGATGCGTAAATATATATTTCATTTATTTTAGGGACATGGGGGAACACGGTGGGTAAGACGCTAACGTGCTAGCCTGGAGTTCGGGTGTTCGGTCCTTGCATTGGCCGAGAAAGTTCCTCCAGATTCCCAGGTGTGGTCTCTTCCTTGTCAGTGATGCAGGACGTATAGTCGTTCGGATGGGGCTAAAAAAACGAGGCCCACATAGGTGTACGCGTAAAGGATCTCTTGACGGTTGGAATTAGATAGTACACTGTATGGCGTATCTAATTCGGTCAGAAAAGTATGACGTTAAACCGTATTTTATTTCATTTTTAGGAATTCGCCTGAATGATTGTCATCACTCTGCTGCTTTTCTAGAACGACCTTTTCATATAAGACTGTGGCGAATTAACTGCTTGAAACGCCGAGGGAAATGTCTGGTGTATGGCCGTCTTCATTTGCCAATTTTGATATTGAAAAGTAAAGCCAGACTGACACTTGCACGACTTTTGGCCACTATTTTGTTATGGCCATCACTGTCCACATTTACACGAACTGGCACGACGAGTTTGCGCATTGTTTACGCACTTCCCGCAATGGCACCACGAATTTGCGCAAATCGGACGGTGTCGTGCCAATGCGTGCCACGGAATCGTGCAAGTGTCAGCCTGTCTTAAGACGTTATACCTAAGAAACTGTAATCTTCTTGGTTATACCCCATCTCGTTGTATGTTGGTTATAACAATACAATAATTAGAATGGGACGAAAAACTGAAGTACGTACATACCACTAGCAGTGCGTTAATGATCCTGTGACCGTTCCGTCATATTAAACTATTCTCTTTTCATTATTTCGTATAATTAGGCCTGGGGCTGGATGCTCAAAACTAAGTTATTTTAACGATCCGTTAAACTGTAACGGACATATCTTGGTAACGTGTTGTTTCTTAACTTTCCGTTGAATTTACGACCGAAAACACAATAGAATACATTATTTTTTTTATATTAGCATAAATCTGTAGAAAAAATTTGCACCACAGAATGTTCGAGGCATTTATTTCCAGGAACAATCTTTCTCTCCGTTTAAGTTAACGGATCGTTAAAAGATAACGGAGCTTTGAGCAACCAGCCCCTGGTCTTTTGGTATGTATGGTGCTCATTGGTTTGTTAGAATGAATGAATGAATGAAATGGGGTTTAACGTCCTACTCTTATGCACTTAACCTGAGCTAATTGAAGACGGGCATACGCCATACAGTGTGCAATGAGGGAAATTTTGCCCGGGCAGCGGCGCTACGGCCTACTCTTATATCGAATTCCAACTGCCAAGGGATCTTTTACGTGCACTTCAATGTGTACACGGGACCTCGGTTTTTCGTCCCATCCGAACGACTAGGCAGCTGTCCTTGTCAGGCCCTCCTTCTGCATCACTGACAAGGTGAAATCACGTCGGAAAATCGAGATGAACTTTCTCGGCCAATGTGGTTTGTTAGAACATGTATAAACTTTTAGAACCCGCATAAACAACCTTCCCTAATTTTTATTCCATTAAACGGATTTTTTTTAATAAGAGTAAAATGTCATATCTGTATACCACCCGTGGACTCTTGTCTGTGTCTTTTATAAATAATGTACTCTATAAATTCAGTTTGTCGATATTACGCGGGGTTTTTTATTTCGAAATTTCAATCATCCGTAATGTTATTATTTTTTTATGAAATCATTAAACTGTTGTACAGGATGTGTAGAATATGCATTCAGGGGTGGATCCAGAAATTTTTGAAGGAGGGGGTTTGTTGGTTTCCTGTTAGGGAAATTTGACAGTTGACAATGCATGATACTATCATCGTCTCCAAAATACGTATACATACATACATACTTACTGCCCCCCCCCCCCTTATGACGTATTTTTTTTATTTTGAAGTAATAGGGTCACACTGTGGTTGGTGCAAAGCATTCATTGTGGTATCAAATATGTCGATATAATTATCTCGCGCTTTGAATGCCCAATTGTAATTAAATTACTGATCACCAAGAGACATAATACACCACTCTTGTTATAACTGAATAATATGTCCCAATCTTTATTCTGGTCAACAAATTGTACTGTTTTACAATATTCAAATTAATTAATGATACAAATTTCATTTTAACACACCTAAGTTAAAAATTGGAAACATTCAAGTGTATGATTTGAAAGGCCTTACGTAAACACTTTCCAATGTAACTTGGATTTAAACATAATTTCAAACCCTCTGGACAAGTAAAATAGGATGTAATGGATAATTTACACAACAGGTAGGACACCTAAACATTAAGTAGTTAGAATAAGGCTAATTTTTTTCTGGACCTGTCAAGCCAGCCAGAGTGTTATGGTCCCTTTAAGACCTTATTTCCATCGCTGTTACACCGCCGTCAAACAGCTAAAATTTAGGTTATGAATGATACCATTGACATTGTTGTTCCACTCTGTTGACTATCAGTAGACAACAACGATCACACCCCGTTTTATAAAACTGACCTATGTCAAACTATAGCAAACGGGTTTTAACATGGCGGATATGAAAACAAAATCTGCGCAGTAGTCTGGTAAGTTATCTGATATGTTTATCTATTTAAATGACTAGAACTTAACACAAGGGAAAATTTTATGGATACACAATTACTTGGTTTAATACTACCGGTAAGTGACGTTTTGACGAGGATACTCTCGTCTTTATCAAGCAAATGATACCGATGTGAGAATAGAAGGCAATATATATACAGAATATGCAACCAAATACAATTAAAACTTGACATAATTATGTATCCCTAAAATTGTACCTTGTTGTAATATGTTCAATTATTAAATGCCAATCACAGAAGATAACTTGAAGTTGTTGATTGTGCTGGATTTTAAAGGGTAACATTATTTTGTTATATACATGCAGTTTTGCGTATTTAGTAAGATGGCATTTTGATTTCGTGAACATTGTACCCATGCAGACAAATCCAGTTCAAATAACAGCCAAGATCAATTCAATACGTTTGGTGAGGGAGCGACATGGGGTTTAACATCGTCTCGACGAGCGACCTTACAACAAGATGTGCGCATTGTGATAACCAGACCACTGTATAGTCGAGACTAAGCCTCGCTTTCCCATTTTTAAATTAATTTTTAAATTAATTTTTAAATTAATTTTTAAATTAATTTTTAAATGGTGAACCGTTCTACTAATCTCATTAAAATGTCAGGCATTCGATGCCATCGAGAGTTGATTATGATCTTGTTTTGTTAATAAATGTTTCATTAATATTTCTTTAAGAGGCATTTAGTAATTGCTAGGTTAATGTATATTTATGCGAGAGCTTAATCAGCCTATTATAGGTCTTTCTTTAGGCCTGAAATTTTATCTAAATTATCAATTAGTCATTGATTAACTTATCCTTACCATAATCAACTCTCGACTGCATCGCTAGCCTGCGATCTTTAGTGAATTATGAGCCGATTTACTGCATAACTTCTCTTCACGATTTAATCAATAAAAATGGATAATCGAGACTATGGTCTTCAGTGTAATGACTTTAGTATTGATGATCGAGGCTGGGCGGAAATTACAATCAGTTACTTATCGGTGCATAGTAGACCAATTTGACTGAAATTTTAAACAAATTGCCTTTACATTATCTAGTTTTTAACTATAATAGTGAGAACTGCCAACTTGTTATCTAATCCCCCATAATGTGTCTTTAACTGAACCCTTGATATTTTCCCTCGGAACACCATGTATAGCGCATGACCGTCTTTAGTAACACGGTTGATAAACAGCAAAATAACCCGTTATGATAAATCCAAGGCATGACGACGACATTGCGGGTGTTTGTGTATAGGTATGATAACTACGCTGTCGAAATAGATTTTACGATATGTTTTCTTCATGACACGACTCATCCATGTCCTATTGAGAAAAAAAACGTGCGAGGTTTACAGACGTAAATAACACAATAGTAGTTCACTACGAAGAGATTTATACTAGTATTCATTTCAATGGCTTCCTTTTATACCTACTTTATTATGCTAATATGAAATCTATATCACTACAGTCAATATTTAAGCAGTGAAAGAAATATTCGGGCGAACATAACTTACATTGGTTAACCATTTTGTTTACTGGGCTGTAACAAGAAATTCACTTGACCTAAATTATAGTGATTTCCTCTTGACCTTGGTGTAGTAAATGTCATTTGAATATAATTGAGATATTAGTTCTTCACTTTCCCTTAACTGTTTTAATACGGTAATGATATATTGAAGTCGTTATCTACAAATGGGAAACAGCTAGATTTGGGCTAATTAAAATCGGTCAATGACGTCATAGCCTGGTAGTTCAAATATGATCTTCAATGCTAGAAAACTGAGCATCCTAAATCCGTCCCTTTGTCCTTGGTTTCCATATTAGAAACATTGTGTGTTTAAATCCAGGGTAACTTCTGTGCAGGTGACCAATCAGGGAAAGGAATTAGGTAACCAAGTCAGTCTATGAATCATGGCCGTATCCTCTTAATACGAAGTAGTGCGATAAAGGTTCTTTTAGATCTGCATACGGTCTTCCGAGACATGCGACCATTAACCGTCTCGGCTTCGAGTCAGGGGTAAACATCATAAATTTTGATCGTGTGTCAAACACCATACAGTGTGCTATAGGGGAACTCCAACTGTCAAGGGATCTTTTACGTGCACGCCAATGTGTACACGGGACCGCAAAATTAGACAGCTGTCCTTGTCAGACATTCTGTCCTGCATCTCCGAGAAAGGGAAACCACGTCGGAAAATCTGGATGAGCTTTCTTGGCCAATGCAAGGATCAAACACCCGACCCTCAGGCTAGTCGTCCGGCGACTTACCCACTTTGAATTTACAAAAAAATATAGATTGTATACACAACGAAAGGTGAAGTTGTACTGTGACCCCAGATAGTGTCACATATACATTTTTTGTCCCAGCGTGTAGCATTAACCGTCAATTGCTTTAACGACAATTTAGAACAGATCGTGCCCATACACTGGAAACAATTCGAACGTAACAAAGAGTACTATTTGATTTCCTCATCTTTATTAGCCCAGTCGATGTAGAACAGTACGTTATACACCATTTCATTTGATTTCTATTTTGATACACATACTGATGTTTTGAGGCCATTAAGCACACCTAGGAATCAAAAGACATTCCGTACCGTGTAGAATTGGTTTTAATATACGTGTTATAGTACATATTTTGATATACATGTATTTCCTTATCTGAATTAACTTATCCACTTTAAAGCAATTAGTTAATTAAGATAAGTAAATACATGTATATCAAAATATGTACTGTATCTATTTACCTTTTCTGAACATCTAATGGGGTCCATACACGATCAATAATTCCGTCAATAATATTAACTCAATATATTGACTCAACATATTGAGCCAATAATATTGACAGGAATTGCCCACACACGAGTCAATATTTCCATCAATAATTTCATCATTTTTTGGTCATTTTTCAAAATGGATGCCATGTTTACTCTTCCGAGGTTGACGATGGAATGAAAATATTGACGCAATTATTGACAAATTATCCACACACGATCAATTGTGTCATTCAATAATTGACCATCCGCCAATATATTGATGAACCATCAATAAAAGTCGAAATGATTTGATTCGTCAATATATTGACGCAATGATGGTCATTGACAATATTTTACATCAATATAGCCCACACACGTTCAATATTATTGAATCAATATGTTGAGTCAATATATTGAGTCAATAATATTGACGGAATTATTGATCGTGTATGGACCCCATACTGTAAAATAATTTAGTATTACTTAATATGCATCTTAGTCATTCATTGAGTATGTACCTATATTTGAGTAAGTCCTCAGTAATGTAAATATGTTAATTTATATCACGTTTTGTATTATATGTGAAACCCTTATCATGTACATGTTCAAACATTTCTAGTTTAATTGTTATTAAGATATTAAGTTGGCGATAGCGACTGGGTATAAATATAAGAGACGAAATACGGACAATTATGTTCATTCGATAATAAACCCAGTTCGACGTCAAATAATTATTACTTATATTTTTTATAGGTGAGTTAGTTTATTATTGTGTCGACTAATAATTCATTTAGTATATATGTTTTTTTATGTATAATATTATGATGTGAAATAGTTTACTACACATATTCACATAGTATGATAATACTTTATATTCGCTTATTGATTAATATAATATTACGTTCTTTATGCATAATAAGACAATGTGAAGTACCTAAGAATTACACTTGGTCACATAATATATGCTAAAATTATATATTCAAATATTCCTTAATAGATAACTTGTAATTGATGTTTTAAATATGATTTCAATATATCTGAATTGTGTTATTATGTTCAATGGTTAATAAACCCAGTTCGACGTCAAATAATTATTACTTATATTTCTTACAGATTAAAGCTCCTCAAATATTAAATATCATAAGAGCGCTGTGTGCTTCGACGTATTAGAGCTACGCACCCCCAGCATAAGAAATCTCAAAATACGTCAAGCTAACACAAAAGAGCACGCTCGCATACGGAACAGATATCACTGCAAAAATAGTAGTATAAACCCATGTAAGCATGAAAAAAATGAAATGGGGTTTCAGGTCTTACTGTTCGGCACGGATTGGTGAAAAACTTAATGTGACTATAATTAAGTTAGTAATCATTGAACAGGAGCCGAGCATAATGTTATCGCCGCCATTTTGAAATTTTGCCATCAAATAAAAAATCTAGGTCCTTTCGTACAATTAACAAACATGTCAAGTGTAATATCGATTGTATTTAATTAGGCGGTGTCTTGGGTAATTTTCGAAGAATGCTGCCCCATGCATGAGTATTCCGAAATGAATGGTAGCCATTTGCGTCAGATTAGTCTAAAGTATAATATGGACAAAACCCCGGAAAGATTCCGAGAAATCTTATCCTCTTATAACTGCCAAACTAAACCTTTAGCTAAAACAATAACTAGGGTTTTTAAAGTATCAAATCCTCATATATCATTTAATGTAAAGACATCGTTATAGACAGCTTTTTGTTATATTTTTTACAAAGATAGACCAATTATGGCTACGCAACAACAAATATTAGCAAATACAATTGGGAATCAATATATAATTTTCTACTTCATATATTATGCTTCAACATTCTGACCCAAAGATAATTTGGATTGGTTTGTTGATAAAACCTTTAATGGTGCATATGGAAACTTGATGACGTCCAGAAATCTTCTTTTTCCAGAGCATTAGACATTTCCTTATTGGGTTAATCTGATGTATTATTTTGATTAATGAGACAACCTTTGTAACATTAAATTTTGTATCGTTTTCTATTTTCAGGTTAAAGACCTAAAAACTCAGAAAATGTCTTCAAAGCGACTATGGGCTTTATTATCCTATGCTGGTGCTATTTTTATGATCTATCAAATAATAAGTTATATACATATGTGGCAAACTGTTCAACCAATTAATCAAAGTTTTAACGAATTATTTCAAAAAGAGATATTAAAAAACTATGACCTTAGTAATGTTACAACTAATGAGGAAATGAATAAAGCCTTAAACTTCATATTACTTAAATATGCCTTAGATTCAAAAGCTAAGAATGCTGGTCGTGATGTGAACCCGGTTCTGAATCATGCATTACACGACAACGGCGTGAATTCAGTAGATGATGCTAACCCGATATTTAACGGTGATTATTTATTAAATAATGTGAATGTATGTCCAGATAATTTAGACATTATCGTAGTCGTTCATACGGCTCCAGATCATTTCATCCGTCGACAAAATATTCGTACAACGTACGGTTCAAGTACTATATTCTTACCGGTCAACATCCGAACCGTGTTTCTTGTAGGGAGAGTGAAAACGGCGGAAAAACAAGCTGTGATGAACACAGAGTATTCTCGCTATGGTGATATAATTCAAGGAAATTTTAACGACGCTTACCATAATTTAACATATAAAGCAGTTATGGGTCTACATTGGGTTTCGCATTATTGTTCACAAGCAAAATATGTCGTAAAAGTAGATGACGATCTTGTGTTTGATATGTGGCGATTTTTAAGCATGTTCCATGCCAGTAATAATTTTATCTCAAAATCAATATACTGTTATGTTCGCGTTAATGGAAAAATTCATCGTAAAGGCAAATGGGCGGTTCCTGAAGAAATGTTTAAAGGTTATTCATCCTATCCGTTTCAACACTGTATCGGATTTACGGTTATTTATAGCGGAGATACTATTCCGGCATTATACCGTGCTTCATACAAAGTGCCCTTCTTTTGGCTTGATGACGTGTATGTAACAGGTATGTTAAGAATCGCTGTCGGTGGAATCAACCTAAATCACCACACACGTGAGAATCTTTTACGTCCAACTTTAGGAGGGTTACAATGTCTACAAGAACAAGGCAGGAATTGTACTTATTTATCTATGGGTGCCACAGACAGCACATTCCATGCCACGTGGCTAGCTATGAAGCGTCGAAGTTACAACTCTCTTAGACAAATTTAAAAAGTGTCGGTATAGAAGCCCGTGTCACGTTTGTCATCTGTATATCTAATGTGCCAAGGCTTTCATTGGCGGAGTCATTGGAGAGTACTGTGGCCAAGCATATTATTTATTAACTCAGTTCCAAGAGTCTTTTGGGGTTATTTATTTGTACAATCACATGAAATAAACACATCAGGTCTTTGGATAACAATTACTGCATTTCTATTAAAGCTACGTTTAAACAAGGATTCTCTGCCCTTTTCACGAAGTATATCAAGATAATTTGGATGATGGACTTTTAATTGATTAATAATTATACCCTTGTTGAATTAGGAGGGGAACCATCTGTGCATCTTTGCACACCAGGAAATTTAAGACAGACGAGCACATAGTATATATTTGTATTTTGCACTATAAAATAATTGTTTAAAATTTGATGCAAATGCGAAATGTTTACTAAAAAAAAATGTTTCGTATCGAACATATTTTTGTCCCCGCCTTTCGAAGAAAGCAGGGGACTATTAAATGGGTTCGGCTGTCTGTCTATCCTCCACACTTTTTGGGACGCAATAACTTTCTTTCTAATTGAGCTAGAATATCCAAACTTAGTGAAGGTGTTTATTAGGTCAATACCTTGATGGAGTCCGAAGATGCACATTTTCCGCTAGGGTAAGCAGGGATAAGCAATTTGATTGGTTGATGCTTTGTGACAACACATTGACTAAGTTCGATAAGGAGCATTTTCTGTTCAGTGTAAACAGCGATAATCAATTTAGGGTAAGCATAGAAACTTGAGTTCTAATTAACTGAGAGTGATGACATTTAGTGTATAGCTTTATTACATCAATACCTAGACTAAGTTGGACAATGAACATGTTTTGCTGAGGGTAAGCAGTGCGATAAGGTAGAATGTTTAAACTTGGAGTTCGATGATGAACATTGTCTGATTATATATGATAGAGAGTGAAACTTAGTGTATAGTTTTCTCGATACTTTTGAACAAAATAAATGTGCGATTAATTAATATGTGTCGTCTATTTTTTTTTTGGTTTTCGGCGGGGGACATCAGCCTCATTGGTGGCTTGTTTTTATAAAAAACAAATGCATATTTGATAATTTTGATGCTTTTTATAATATATAAATAAAGTATTAGTGAGGTTAAAATAAAATAAAACGTCCTACTATTCTGCTCTGACGTGGCTAATAAAGACGGGCATGGAGAAAGTTTTGCCCAGACAGGAGTACTACAAATGGGTAGTTCGAATAACAACAGGCAAAGGCTATTTTACGTGCACACCACATAACCTCGGTTTTCGTCCTACCAGAACGGCCTTTCTTCTCCTTGCCAGACCCCTCCCCACCTTACTATACCAATGACAAAGGGAACCACGTCTGAAAATCTCGATTAATTTTCTGAGCTAATACCGGGGCTAAACGCGGTACCATCAGGAGAGCAACTATTGTATAAAATCAACAAGAAATAAAGACCGATTTATGGTATAACTTTCGATACTGTTAACGATCTAATATTTCGTCCATAAATAATTTTGCTTGTGGTGTCCCACAAGGATCAGTTTTGGAACCGGTACTTTTTAATTTTTATACATCACACTCGTGAAGATATAGTATGTAAATACGGTCTATGTTTCCAATTATACGCTGATCGTATACACATAGAGACAAAAGTTAAGCACCCTATGTACTACTTACAATGACTTGTCTTACAAGATTAGGCGCCAAGACCCCGTCAATATAACCTCGGAAAAATTAATGTGATTTGCAAAAGATCTTTGACAAAAAGAAAACAGAATTTTTCCCTTTTTTCTGATTTTGATCACCATTATGAAAAAAATCCAAAATGCCGTATTTGAGCCACCAAGAAATCACAATAAGTATGTCTTGTGTTTGATATGTGGCGACTTCTAACCCTTAAGATCCCAGACCAGACTGTAAATCATACCAGAAGTAAAATTTAGGATTTGACCTGTTTGACCTTGAATTTCAAAATGATAAAACAATCCATATAATTTGAATAACAGTAATATTCTTAAATTATAACAGTGGTTAACAAAATAAAACACTAATTTGGCACGACATAGAATTTGAATAACAGTAACATATTAAAAATTATAGCAGCGTAAACCAAAATGAAACACTAATTTGGCACAATTTTAGTTTGAGTGATATGTCAAAAAAACAATTTCTTGATTGGGCTCCTGGTGTAACCCACGGGGAAAAAAATCACATTTTCTACACTTCCATTGTGTGTAACCATTTCCACAATGTCTACACCTGTTTCGTTTTTAATGAGCAACTGGGAAATGGTCAAGCCTCACTTCTGTTGGTGGAGCGGGGTGTATTGGCCCTTCTTAGTTGCTGGAGGTGACTGCAACATTGGAATGCATGAATGAAATGGGGTTTAACGTCCTGCACTTTTGCACCTAACTGGGCTAATTGAAGACGGGTATACGCCATAGTGTGCTATGAGGGAAATTTTGCCCGGGCAGCAACTGAATTCTAACAGCCAACGGATCTTTTACGTGCACGCCAATGTGTACACGGGACCTGTTTTTCGTCCCATCCGAACGACTAGGCAGTTGTCCTTGTCACACCCTCCGTTTGCATCACTGACAAGGGGAAACCACGCCGGAAAATCGAGATGAACTTTCTCGGCCAATGCAGCGATCGAACACCCGACCTCCAGGCTAGCGAGCCAGCACCTTACCCACGTGATCCCCCTCCAACATTGGAAGACGACGATCTACCCTAGCTGAAACAGGCCTATCCTTCTTCATGAACACTTCAGCGACTGATGAGTGGAACAATTTAAGGGGCATAGGATTTTTGACACCATTTATTACACACATACGTTTATAAAGAAACCATGCGTTGACCATGGCTATGTTGATGGTGTAATAAAATATATATACATGTACCAGCGTTTGCCTTTTATTTGTCTTTTATACAAAGAACACATCATGTCTAGCAGGTCTACACATCCCATCTTTTTATTATAGACTTCTACAACATTCGGTCGATCAACCTCAACGTGAATTTCCCTTGATTTGTCATATCGACTGACTTTACTTACGGGCTCAGCTGTAAGGTATATGATATAGCCCTTACAAAATGTAAGTACAATATCATTATCTTTAACAGAAACCGTACTGTAAGAGCCGCGCCTCTTCTTATTCAGTTCATTGTTGGACTTCAGAGGTGCATTATGTATTCGTTATTTGTTAATCTTTCCAGTATACTCAAAACCTCTTCTTTTCAGTTGGTTTACCATATTTAAATTGAAAAGAAATTATCAGCAAAGACCTTGTACCCACAGTCACGATCTAGGGACTCACACAGCGAAATTACAACATGTCCTCCGAGACAACAGTCTCTCATACCTTCAACATCAATCCTAGTTCCCTTGCCTTGGTACATATTAAAGTCATCTAAAAATACACTGGCGTCACAACGACCCCATAACTTAAATCCCCATGTGAAGGGTTTATTAGACAAGTGCTGTCGCAGGAATAACCGACCATTAAAGGTACAATTATTTCATCCACATATTGGAACTCTGTATTGCTTACTATTTTGAATGAGCTCGTAGAATGTCAATCCATGGCCGAAGTCATGTTTCAAATCCTCAGTGGCAGTGGCATTATTCACAAAGTCTGTGAAACCTATTTCTACTAATAGCATCAGCAATAAGAGGGAATCTTAGACCTACTCTCCAATAATCTGACATTTTAGGAAGTTTAACAATACCCATCATAAAATAAAAGCCTAGAAAACATCCATATCTGATTTCACAAAGTTTCCAATCGTTCTATACTTTTCTGGTGAATACCTGTTAGTTTCACAGGCAAATTTTTCAAGCATAGCATCCTGAATGAAAAGTTTTGGATACTCATGGGGTGACCTATCAACATTTCGATCTGGCGAAACTGGGTCGTCACCCACAAATTTATATGTAGTAAACTGATATGTAGGCTTCTTTTTAGACGTTTTGCTTTTCTTAGAGTGAAGTTGTTCCAATGGAATTTATTTTCATTGTCACTTTCATTGCTAGAACTTGAAGAATCATCATGGTGTTGATTGACATTGTCATCTTCAGACGATTCTGAACCGTCTTTCTTGATCTCCCCAACCGTCACTCTCACCATCTGAATCATCATCAAGACCTTTAATTTCACACTCAGATGCAGTTACAAGATCTAAAACATCTTTAACTTCAAGCATACTTTGCCTTTCCATCTATAATCAAGGAAAATAAACATAAAAAACATGGTGAAATTCAGAATAAAGTAACATTGTTTACCAATGTTGTTCCGATACAAAACATTAATTTAGACACCTGTACTTCAGATCTCAAACCTCATAGTGTGACAAAACTTATTTTATGGATTCCTTGTAATGACTTTTCAACAAATAATTACAAACTATGTCCCTTTACAACCACTGGTGGGTGGAAATTACCTTGAAATCTGGATCTGGAGTGGGTAATACATTCAGCAAATATCCACCATTTTGTTTCATGTCACATGACTGACGTTGTGATCACAGACTCACCCTATACAGTACACAGAACACTAACAGTGCTGCATGAGTGCATCATTGGGGTAAAATATAATATTCATGTGTTTAAGGGGGTTATTTTGGAAACGTTGCACACGTAATAATTTTAACTCAAAATCAATATACTGCTATGTTCGCGTTAAAGCTGAACTCTGGTTACAAAAATACCGAAATAATTAAATATAAAAAAGTTAACGTCCAAATTTTGAAATAAATATGGCGGACATCGAGGCTTATGACCTGGAAAGGTTAGCCGATCTCACTTCCAGTTTGTTTCTTGTCAGGAAGCTGTACGAATCCAGCCTTATTCTCTACACACGCTTCACTGATCGCTCTATTCTTTCCCAGCAGTATACCTAAGTATTGGATATTGCAAAATGTCTAATCAGGCAAGCCCGTAAATAATTATATGAGCCGCGTCTACTACAATATAGCCTACTCTTTACTCTTTAAAACAAAATATGCAAAAAGATGGCATACCCCCAGCCTGTATTTTTTAACCCAAACAAATCACCTACACAAACTAGTGTCTTCTTCATATTTTTAGAGTTGACCAGCTAAAGTGGTTCAATTGCGTTAAGTTTTTCCAAAGGTGTGATGAATTGAAAGTATGCCCACCTCAGAAATCATCTGAAAACGATATATTATACTACATCTATATGTGGTGAATGCCAGCCGCCATTGTCAACTATTATCTTCGCTAAAATACTAACTTTAATTGTTTTACTTTGTGTATCGAATTTAAGTTAAATATGGATTATATGATCTGCTTTATTTGACATGGAGTTATCTGGATAATAATTATTGTCGTCTCTGAATTATTAAAAATTGGACAACAGATTATTGTATTGTCACAACAGGAAAATAGTATATATCCTTGGTGCAGAACAGAATACTGGTATTGTAATGGTGTAATAGTATCTTGTATTATTAATATTGCATGGCATAACATTGTTATCAAATAAGGCGGTTATTTACTCAGTTATCACAAAACTTTAATTAACGTAATTGGAGATCTTTTTATTCAGCCTCAAATGGATTTATAAGCCTTTGAAAAAATACGTCACATAGATTTTTTAGGGAAAGGTAGTTAGTTTACACGTAGAAAATTCCGCTCAACAAATTGTTGTTTGTTCGAGAAGAAGATGTGACACCATAACATGTTACAGAAATCGGATTACTTTATAGATCTGTGGCCTGTTTCACGAAATTTTAACTAAGATAAAATCCGATTTTAGTAATTCGATTGGATAGTATTAGATTGATTTTAGCGCTTAGCCAATCAGATTTAAGTATGTACTAAAATTTGGATTTTATCTTTTAAGTTAAAATTTCGTTCTGTAAACAAAGTGAATAATTTAATAATTAGGAAACTGCTAATCTCCTGTAGAAAATGAAATAAAATGGGGTTTAACGTCATACTGTTCCCTGTAGAAACTAGTTTTGTAATCAACATTTAACGTAATATAACTTTCACTCTTTTTATACGCCCACATTTTCATGTGGACGTATTATGTCGCCGAAACTTGAAATATATGTTTATCCCCAAAAAATCTCGGCTGCTTTCGATATTGGCATGTATCGGATCAAAACTTCATGGATTATGGCCCCTGATTGTACGAATAATCACGTTTTTAGCTTGTGGACTCTAAACCGATTTCGATGAATCTTTTATAACCTAAAGATCTTGGTTCCTTTTGATATTTGCACCTATCGGAGCGTAATTTCCTGAATTATGACCCCTAATTGTCCGAAAAATCACCTATTTTAGCTTTGGAGGTCACAATTATTATCCGATTTAAAAAAAAAAAAGTTCGATTATATTACCGTTACACACTAAGGGAGCTTGGGTTCGAATTTCGGACAAATCGGACCAAAATTACCATACAAAATGGCCGCCGTTCGTACGCGAATACTGTTAAAAAATGGTATATCAAGGTTGTGGACCCTGTAGAGGTCACAATTGTAATTCGATTTTAATGAAACTTAAAATGCATGGTTATAACCCAAAGATCTTGGTTCCTTTCGATATTTGTGCATATCGGATCGTAACTTCCTGAATTATGGCCCCTGATTATACACAAAATCGCCTTTGTTTAGCTTGTGGTCCCTCTGGAGGTCACAATTATTACCCGATTTAAAAAAAAATCGTTTGATTATATCACCGTAAACCCTAAGGAAGTTTGAGTTTGAACTTCAGAAAAATCGGCCCAAAATTGCCATACAAAATGGCCACCGCGTGTACGCGAATACTGTTATAAATTTGTATATCATGGTTGTGGACCCTATACATATTCCTGAAGCAACGGCCCGAGAAATCCCTCTCTGGACATTGCTGGAATGGCGTCTGTTTCTTGAACTTACGCGGGAATGTGTCTATTCTTTCCATTAAATCAAATCTACCACTTACGTACAGTAACACGACAGTCCGTCGTTTAATCTTGAGTCTTTCTTAATATTTTGGACAAAGATTTAAGGTATTAAAAACGTTGAAAGTCTGTTCGTTACCATACAGTAGTGTTTACTTTACGTCAATACCGATAGCCTCGTTTGTCACGCAATTAGTTTTACTGCAATATCCTGCTATGCGCTGGTAAATATAGCATAAAAAAAACGTGCAGCCATGACGTAGCGTTATGTAAACACAGTTGCCCTAATTAAACGTCCTGTTTTAAAGGTAATACCTTTGTAACGAAGTCAGTGATTGGTCAGTAATAGGACCACTGACCAGTCATAATTAGAGACAATAATACCCACTCAGTCCAGCAGGGAGTATTGGGATTAGCTCTAATCAAACGGAACACTGCGAGGAGGATGTGGACCCTATAGAGGTCACAATTTTAATTTGATTTTAATGAAACATGAAATGCATAGTCATAACCCAAAGTTCTTGGTTCCTTTCGATATTTGCGCATATCGGATGGTAACTTCCTGAATTATGGCCCCTGATTGTACGCAAAATCGCTTTTATTTGGCTATTGGGCCTTTTGGAGGTCACAATTATTTTCTGATCTAAAAAAAAAAGCTTGATTATATCACCGTTACACTTTAAGAAAGGTTTCAGTTCGAATTGCGGGAAAATCAGACCAAAATTGACAGACAAAATGAACGCGAATACTGTTTTTAAAAAAAATGGTATATCAAGGTTGTGGACCCAGTATAGGTCACAATTTTGGTTCCTTTCGTTATTTGCACATATCAGATCATAACTTTCTGAATTATGGCCCCTGATTTTTCGAAAAGTCGCCTATGGTCCCTCTGGAGGTCACGATTATTATCCGATTTAAAAAAAAAACGTTTGATTCTATCACCGTTACACCCTACGGAAGGTTAAGTTGAAATTTCTAGAAAATCGGACCATAATTGCTAGACAAAAGGACGCCGTCTGTACGCGAATAGTGTTAAAATATGGTATATCAAGGTTGTGGACCAAGTATAGGTCACAATTTTAATTCGATTTTGATGAAACCTGAAATGCATGTTTATAACCTAAAGATCTTGATTATTTTCGATATTGGCGCATATCAAATTGTAATTTAATGAATTATAGCCTTTGATTGTAGGAAAAATCACTTTCGGTTTTGCTTGTTCTCTATCCATCTCTCGAAAATGTGGGCGTATCCTGCCTGGCAGTGCCAGCTTACTGTCTTTTCTTTTGTGATGTACAAAACTGGTCTTGTTCTGTCTAGAATATCAGCATACTGCATCATTAGTTTTCTGGCCTATTTGCTCATATTTTATATAAGTCCACATGGACTTATATTGACCCCAAATTGATGTCATCTCTCTCTGAGGCGGACCTTTGACCTTGGAGCATTTTAGTAAAATATGGCATGATTATTCTTTCTAGGGATTGGGTGGCGCCTTTTGCCTGAACTGCAGGACAAGTGCCACGCCTACCTACTTTCCGTCCCATTGTTAGGCGTGGAAACACTTTCCATGTTCCAATTATTCAAAGATTTCCGTGATATGGCAGATAATTATACAACCAATCAGCAGTGAATATTCGCCAGGCCGCTAATGCCACTGAGAGCGAAGACATATGTGCAGGTTAATGAGTTCACAATATTTTATTTTTTTCCTTTCGCAAATTAAATTCTAGAACATTTTATTGACGTGTTAATGTATATCTAGATAAAAAAAGATATGTCCTATTTAGTGTAATTATATATGCAATGATCAAAGCGCATCATTCTGCTATGAGATGTGACGTCACAGGCAGCAGTTCTTAACGAATCGTCTTTCTGGCGCATACCCGGCCCCTACAGACCTCAATGTTTAATAAGTAGACTTATACCCTAGGGATAATCCATATTGTCTCTGGAACATGCCCAACCCACAGGGGCACCGTCACGCCAATTTATATGTGGGTGCTGCCTATCAGTCGCAATTCTTAATAGATCGTCATGGAACTTGAATAAGTAATCGCTTTATACCCTAAGGACGGCAACTATTGATATGCATGATAGTATTTTGTCTGTAGATTCTTTACAGGTCGCATGCATTAACATATTATGTTCAAATTCGACATGGCCAATTATTTCAATGCTATGATTGTATCTATTTATATTATTATTGATCCGCATAATTTTGTGTCTATCGTCCGCAGGCGGCATCTTCATGGTAAGTGTATTCTCTGTGTCTTGCTATTCGGGTGTTGAAGTAGGCAATATGGATCAACATCTTTGCCGAGTACGATGAAGCCGTTGCCCACCTTCCGATACCAGATTTGATTGCTGTGTGTTACGCTTTTTATTCGAGGAAGTCAGAAATACGACTATGCTCAGATTTGACTTCTCGCTGGTGGTCCATGTTTGTTTGTATCATTTCGTGATAACTGTGAGAGTAGGTATCCTTATTGAGACGTATACAGTTATAAACTTAATGAATATAATCTATAAAGCTGTAAACAATTCAATACACATTATTCTAGTAGCCCGTTCAGACGCGCAAGTTAAACTAGTTTAACGTTATCCGGAGATAGTTAATTCAGCAATTTTCGTTTTTTATCTGGTTTAACTTTTGGCGTCTGAACGGGTAGGATTATAATATCCGGATATTTTCCCTCTGGACATGCGCAGTGCGTAGTAAATAACAATTTTAGACAAATGACGGCTATCAGTGCTCATGCGCGTTTACCTATGACGCTTGACCGATGAGGTCAGGAACATGGTTAGGAATGTTAATCCTGTATAGTGCCAGTATTTTAAAACACGTATGAACGCAAAGATTGCCGGATAAATATCGCCGGATAAGTTATAAGCGTCTGAACGGGGTATAGTTCTCCTCTTTAAATACAAAATAATTTTCTTAATCTTATTGGATAGTTAGTTTTTTCGGCCTTTTATTGTGTGGAAGTTTAGGAATTAACAGCCTATCGATCTCAAATTTGAATACTCTCTCTCTCTATCAATAAATTAATTGTCCATAAGTTGTACAGGAATCACTATAACACATATTGATGTTGTTTCCCTTCAGTGTTTACATTGATTGCAGGAAACCGTTTAGCAATGATTGTGTTTGTTGCTGGTATTGATATATAACATTGATTTCGCCCCATGCCGACAATGTTCGTGATCATCTTCTCATAACTACACTTACTCTATTTTAAGTGCACAGAGATAAGATTATTTTATGCAGCTATGGCGGGTGTGGCATGCCAGCAGGGTAAGCTTACTCTTCCGGACACCTGTTACCACTGTTTGTCGTGTATTTTGTACACGGTGAACAGTCCATATGCTGATTATACTATTTTGCCATATTACACTATTTTGCCTATACCGTTTTTTAGGACTTCGAATTTTGTCTGATGGTTTGGATTGTTCGTACTTGGTTTTATTTTATTATTACTATGTATTAAAGGCCTGAAGATGTTGTGTTGGAACTGAAAGCGATGGCCGTCTAATAAATACTGTTTTCTTTCCGCAATTTTTTTATTTCCATATATACATTACATTTAAATTCCACACAAGCAGATCAAATAAATTACAAACGGAAAAAAAACCCAGATGACTGATCCATGTATACAACGTTACCAAACATTCTGGTTTTAAGATAGCCGAAATAACTCTGTAATTTAAATGTTATTCTTTTGTCAATGAGAAAAAAACTCCGCGTGTGGGGTGAAAAGTTTTGGGGGTTCCAACACACTAAATAAAACACCCAATGGGAAGTCGGTTCACAGATTTCGTTACGGAAAGATTTCATTGGATTTGTACGACAAATGAAAGCAAGCCTATAAGTGTTGTGCAGTGTCATGAACATCTTTGCGAACAGAATAATTTTATTGTTCGCACTGCCATTACGCTATGCTTTTCTGCCTCGCGGACTTCATTAATAATTATTTATATCAGTACGCAGTGTTTCGTTTGATTAGACCTAATCCCACCCAAACACTGCCGTTCCCATCGCAACTGTCTGTACAAAATTATGACTGGTTAAAAGTGCGATCAACAACCAATGCAAAATCAATCGGGATTAGCAAGAGCTCTAAATATTTTATCTTCGAGTGTCTGGTGACAATCGCGGCTAAATTACGTCATAACGCGCGAAATGTATTGTAGTCCTGGATCAGACTAAGTCTCAGTAATTTGTCCGCAAGTACTTTTTCCTCCGCATTACTGAACGCAAGTAATTATACCGTTAGTTACAAAGAGGTCTGATTTTAACATGGAAGTGATACGTCTGGAACGTAGACTTTGAATAGAAAACCCTATTATGATCCAATACTGATAGCTGGGATGACAGACCCCCAGTTGCTAACAGTGCGGCGGTGGATGCAAAAATACTTTCGAGTTACAGATGATGATACCGCCGTCTGCGAAAGGTAAAAGGGGCAGAATTTACCGTGTAGGCACCCCACCCCAGTCTAATATAATTTGGAAAATTTGACGGTCGCAGGCAGGTTTTCCTGAGGCGAAATAATGAAATGAAATGAGGTTTAACGCCCCACTGTTCTGCTCCCTCACTGGGCTAATAAAGACGGCCATACGCTATTAAGTGTGCTATGAGGGAAATTCTGTATTAACATCTATTTCTATGTTACACCTCACTGGCTTGCACAAATAAAATTAATTGTCAGACCGTTTATGTCGCTTTATGTTTTAAAAAAAATAGATATAAGAGTTACGTTCTTGTTGAATAATTATGTCAATTATAATATATAATATAAAGAAGACGATGGGTGAATGTGTATACGTGATTTTTAATTGCTTTCATAACAAGAAACCGGTTATGAAGGGTGTTTCAAGTTTCGCCAGTTTTCAGATAAATCTATAATAGAATGGACCTGTCCTGTGATGCATATCTCGATGAAAGTTTGAAAATTAATCTTTAAAAAAACGACGGGGTAGAATATTTCTCACACTCCTTACCGCATGTCCCTTATTTATCCAATGCTTCACTGCTATCAGTAATGGTCAGTTAAAACAAGCAGTTGCCATGCAAATTAGGCCTACATTTTCTAAGAAATGTATGGGAAGAGGTAAAATCAATAAGATCGTATTCAAGATCTTTTGTTCCTCAACATATTATGGGACAACAATACTGCAGCCCCCAACCCTACCCCCCGTGGATGACGGCCTACAAATTCATACATTTTTCACATACTGCAGGGGCACAAGCTCAAGAATGTAAGGTCTCTGTGTTTAATGTGGGTAGGAGTAAATTGTACAGCATTAAACACCTTAGGATTCAGCAGAGAAAATCTTGGATAGAGCTATAATTGCTTATTAAAAATGGATTTATCTGAAATTATGTTTTGTTACATCAAACCAAAACATAATTATATAATGCATGTGATATTTAAGTGCATAATTGTGTGAGTCAAATTATATTGACGGATGATTGATTTCAGTTAATTTGAAACTCACAGGAAATTAAATGTATCGGGAAGACGATTAAATTATTGATATTTAATGGTATATTGGAAATGTAAGATTATTATTTTTTTTTTGTTTTACATTCTTTACTTTGATAAAGACGATGTACAATCCAGGTTATGTCATTGATTAAGACTAATTGCTAGAGACAGTAGGTAAGTACCACGGGTGATAATTTTGGGGTTTAACGACACAAACTAGGTCATTTTGGGAGTAACGTATGGTTTTGATTTTTTATTTCAATAATTCGCTTATGTGTAGGGTTCTTTAGCAGTGGGTTGAGAGCGCCCCTATCTCCATGTCACATACGCTCACACTAGGGCTCGAAACCACAGCCGCAAGCCAGAGGTGACCGGCCAGCTAGAGACCGAAGCGCGGCACTCTAGACCACTAGGCAATCCCAACCCCAAAGATGATACACAGAGACAAAGGATAGAGACTAATGTTGTTTTTAATATTTGAATATTTTCAATTTAATTGGATTTTTTTTATTTAAAAAAAACGTCTATAAGCAACGGTGGCTAAGTGAGTAAGACGTTGGCTCGTTAGCCTGGAGATCGTGTGGTTGATCCCGGTGTTGGCCTAGAAAGTATGTCTGAATTTTCCGGCGTGGTTTCCCCACCCACCCACCATAGTGCAGGACGAAGGGCTCGAAAACGACAAGTGTCTAGTCGTTTGGGTCGGACGGATAATCATACCACGTAAAAGTTGGAATTTGATCAAAACAAATTAGGTCCTAGCGCAACTGTCAGGGTAAAATAAAACACGGTATGGCGTATGCCCGTCTTCATTACCATAGTCAGAGCAGAACACTAGATCGTTTTACCCTCGTTTCATTTTATTTCATTTTTTTAAAAAACGTTTCTGCTACAATAACTAAAATCACCATGTGATTATCGATTATGTGCAGGAGGAATCGACCACACATAAATTAAACTGCAAGACACACCCGCGGATAGAACACACAATTATGCGCAGGCATTTCGATCTTAAACGACAAACGTACATACCTAAGCAGGTGAGTATTAATTACTGTTTTTATTTATTTAGGACATCAGGCCCCAAATTCGAATATCCTTCTCAAACTTAAGAATTTAATCAACTTCAAATCACTGTTTATGAGAAATATCTTTGATTCAAATACTTTTTTTTATTTATATTCTTTAAAACAACAGAAGTTTTATAGGGGGCTATACTTTAGTTAAAATAGGGCGAACAATTTATAGTTAATTCTTTTGTGAACTCGGGGCCCGCTCTCTACTCTACCTTGTCTGGCTATGTTGTCTTCCTTGTACGAATAGGTGGAATATATACTAAACAGCAAATAAATATTCTAGAAAACGATCCAAGCAATTTTTTGTGAACAGTATGTTGACACATTAGTGATTAATTCACCACAATTACAATACATTAAAGGGACAATACCACTCTTGTTGGCTTGACAGGTCCAGAAAAAAATAGCCTTATTCTAACTACTAGATGTTTAAGTGTCCTACCTGTTGTGTAAATTATCCATTACAACCTATCTAACTTGTCCAGAGGGTTCGAAAATATGTTTAAATCCAAGTTGTATTTGAAAGTGTTTACGTAAAGCTTTTCAAACCATGTTACGGCATGTAGTTGAATTTTTCAATTTTTAAAATTAGGTGTGTTAAGATAAAATTTGTATCATTTATTAATTAAAATATTGTAGAATAGTACAATTTGTTGACCAGAAAAAAGATTGGTAACTATTATTCAGTTACAACAAGAGTGGTATTGTGGCTTTAATCGAATATTTAGAGTCTGTAGACGATTGGTGAACGTCATTGGCACCTGGAACCATACTTTAGACAAGCCTGGCGCAGTCCATCGGTTGTGTTTAGTCCTGGTGCGATGTTATGAAGTGTCCTCTGAATTCCACCCAAAGATGTTCGATTGGGTTTAAGTCCGGACTAAGGGTTGACCAATGCAGAACGTAGAGACCGTTCTGCTGAAGAAAGTTTTTACAGTATTGGGTCTTTATATCAAGTTCAGATGTCATGACTAGTTATAATACTTTTATTCTTTATGCGACGTCATCATCACTTCTGCAAGATAGTCGATATTCAATTGCATGCAATTTAATTACCATCTGCTGTGATAGAATACATAACTATTTTTATTAAAAATATATTTTAATACTGTACAAAAACATGTACAACTCTACATATTGCCATTATATTTTTGTCATATGGGCGCCCCATGTGTTTTGAAGCGAGTCACGTATTTTCTATTAAGATTGGGTGTCTCTATACTTTCCATATACCAAATATGCCATACTGTTATTGGAAATAACTACCCTATTAGAACTTCCATGGGGATGCGCCTTTAAATTAATTTGTAAACATCTCCATCCATGTTCAGAGAAATTGGAAATTTAATCAATGAAAGCCTGTGAATAGTTCACATTAGGTTTGGTATTACATACATTTCAATATATCAGATAAAAAGACGCACTTCGGTTTCTAGTTAACATGAAATTAATTTCTAAGTGAATCTTTTGTGGATAATTTCAGATGAAAAGCAGCAAACATTATGGTCAGATTAAAAGAAACAGTGTTGGTCGGTATCATCATAATAGGTAACTATCCTTTATAAAGAAGCCTTACCGGTCAGGGGGTTGTCAAAGTCACGGTGGCTCAGGGAATAAGGTATTGCCTCCTAACCAGTCAATCAGCGGATTTTCAAGCTCGGTTGCCCTTTGTCAGTGTTGCAGGACGGAGGGCTGAGCAAGGAACATTATGTGGTTGTGCGGACGTGTACGCACACACATATTCTGCCCGGGCTTATAAAACATAGTTTGAGTTAACAGAAATAAAAGATGATGTGGATTCAACTCTTTTTTTTCAAAACACATACAATGGTATACTAAATATATGAGAAACACTTCTCTGGCGAGCCACCATAGCCTGTCGGATTTATACCCAAAATGGTAAATTTATTAATGATACTGAATATCCCACGAATTATGTTACTCATTGGGCAATTAGTCATGTCAAAATACAGTTTAACACCCACAAAATTGCTCAAAAAGGGTTTCTAAACTGAAACTGACAGGGTTTAGTGTACTTAATAACATACTAATAGTTTACCAAAGTAGGACCCCCGGATGGAGTCAAATATGGCCACCGAAACGTCTCAATGGTCATATTATGTAACTATCAACTCCAATTTGATGATCTTGTGGTCTATTCCTAGGTTTTGGGGGACAAAGAACTCATTAAATTCATTAAAAATTATGTTGGCCTATTACGTTAAAAATGACCGCTAACACCTCCTAATGACCGCAAGTCCATGACTGTTGAATCGAATTTGGTGTTCTTGGTGTCTATCCCCAGGTTTTGGAGGGCAGGGAACATATTAAGACAACTTTGGGCATCACTGACCTTCAGCTGTCTTCTATCACATAATGCACAAACACTCCTGGTCATAGAATAAATTTCGGGGCGTTCAGTTTTGAGTGTCAGTTTTCAGCTTGACAAGGGCCACATACAGCAGTGTAGGGGAGTCAATAGACTCGAATCACCCCCACCCACCCACCGAATAGTTGCAATGGATAATTTTCAAAATTTCGCCAGGCGCAGCATTGTTTGGGTCATAAATTAATTAACTGACCATTTCCCTGCTTCCATCCCCATTTCATTTGCCATCCCCATTCATGCCATAATTTGAAAGTAAACACGTTGGCTATGGAATTTTGCTGCAAGTAATGTTGGGGGAAGCCGTTAGGGAATGACAGATGCTTCAGCAGTTGGCACTTTCGTGGTGCAAATGACATGGCACAGTGATGATAGCGTATCATTCGATTTGCTACCAAAGAGATTAACCCTTTTTGCCAAGATGTACTGTTGAGATTTGTTTTGAAGGATGAATACACTATAACAGGACTTCATGACAGGATCAGATTTCACTAATTTCCGGAAGGTGGGCTTTTTTCCGATGCCAAAAATCTTTGAAGTTGAATCACAGTCTGAGTAGAAATGTGCAAAGTGCAACGCGTTGCACGCATCTTCCCTTAAAGTTTTTTTTCAACTGGTTAACGTTATACACGTTGGCTGCTTGTTTAAACGGAAGTAGATGACCTCATTGTCTGTTCTGGAGTAATGAAGGAGCGAGACCAGCAAATCTGTGACAATTCAAACAGCAGTCAAGGGGTCAATACTGAGGAGGAGGATGACACTCAAAACTGAAAGCTCTGAAACATATTCTATAATAGTGTACAGCGGAAGATCATGAATTCAATTTCATAATTATTCAACAGCTAAGTGATATTCAAAGTTCCCCTAATGTGTTCCTTGTTCCCCATAACCTGGGGGTAGACATCAAGATCATCAAATTTGAGTCAATTGCGTCATTTTGAGGTGTTGGCGGCCATTTTTCACATACTAGGCCATCATCATTTTTCATGATCTTAATGTGTTGTTTGCCCCCAAACAGGTAGATAATGACAGTATTTTGAGTTGATATATGACTCTATTTTGAGTTGATAGTAAAGAAGTTCTGATCATTTTAAGACGTTTCGCCGGCCATCTTTGACGCCATCTTCAACAAACACTTTTTGGGGTCCTAATTTGGTAACTTTTTAAAGTACTCTAACCCTACCCGAATCAGTTGAGAAACCTTTTGTAGCAATTTCTTTTTTTTTTGGGGGGGGGGGGGGTTGAGGGGGTATTTTTCATATATTGACCTGATTCTTTGCTTGACAAAGACGGGAGAACCCTCGTCGAAACGTCGCTGAAAATAAACTTTTAAGTAGCTTGTATTCCATATAATTGTGTCATGTGTTATACTAAGTAATAGTTTTCCAAAGAAACTCATATCTGATCAGGTTTAAGTGATTGTTTTCCAAAGAAACTCGTATCTGAAATGTCATTCTCGGCTTTCAGATTTTCGTCGTCTAAAGGACTAATTAAAGTTTTTACTATAATTATTATTATTCTTTAGCCCTTTATAGGCGAGTATAGATAACAGTGCACACATAACAAACTGAAACATAAATCATTTCTTTGGGACCTGTTCAGGTGTTGTCTCTAGTGCTCATAACACGAAAGCGGTCATAATTGGTCTTAGGGAAATTTGCACAATTAACATAACTCCAAGATGGCCGCCAGTGTACCAGAATATCGTAGAAATCTCCGAATAGATTAAATTTAGTGGAAATGTATATACTAACGACCTAGAGGAAATCGATACTCGCGAGTTTAAAAATGCCGTCATTTTTATACCTACGACCTTTTATGACGTCGTAACGACTTGCGGGAGGCATTACGCCGTTCTGGTTGTAACGTCATTATCAAACTGTATTGAAACTGCGCTCGGAAAACTGTTGGAAACCATGAACCCCCTTACAATTTCTATAAAAGAACACATCTTCAACCAAACTGATCATCCATCTATAGCTTGGAGACACGGTGACTCAGTGAGTAAGACGTTGGCTTTCATGGAGGTTCAGTGTTGGATCCCGGCGTTGGCCGAGAGAGTTCATCAGGATATTTCGGCATGGTAACCCTGAGACTGAAGACCTGACAAGGGACAACGTATATAGTTCTTTCGGATTTGACGAAAAGCCGAGATCCCGTGACACAGTGCCGGACTGGGCCCACTTAATGTCAAGTGGGCCTAAGCCGAAAAAAAATATGGGCCTAATTTAAGCCTCAAAGAAAAAAAGAAAAAAGTAAAAAAAAAGAAAAAGAAAAGGTAGTAAAAGAGGTAAGGAGAGGAAACAGGGAAAGGAATTCTTGACTATGACAAATTTGATTTCTCTATTCGTATTTGAGGATGTGTGATTAAAGTGCTCGCAGGTCACCATATATCTCCATCCGCTGCTCTGGCCTGAGGTGCTTCGAAAATGGGCGGAAAACCCTCTCAGGCCCCCTCAAGCGTTCGCGCCTTGTCACAGGTATGGCAAGTGGGCCTTCGGCCCACCAGTCCGGGACTGCGTGTACACTTTGGCTTACACGTTAAAGCTCCCGCGACAGTTGTTATTCGATGTGAGAGTAGGAGTAGTGCCGCTGTCCGATCACGATATCCCTCATAGCACACTTAATTATCCCAGTCGCAACAGAATTGTAGGACGTTAAACCACAATTCATTTATAGCCATCTAATACAAGCCGATGAGATTAGTCTACCTCATTAGAATATAAAAAAGGAAACATCGAAATCCATTTAAAAGACCTAGTAAAAATCAAATCTTACGTAATTATAGCTGGCATTCTCATCTGAACAAATCTGAATAGGCCAATGGAACAATAGAACAAGCTCACCGTGATGTTGACAAATAGGTAAGACAATATGAACATAACATGATTAGACTGAAAGGTGATATATTATTCAATATAGATAATTAATATCTACATTCAAGTTAAACCAGCTTTGTCTATTTGTCGAGGTGAAAAAACTATATGATTTATTGTCATTAAAACATCAATGGGTGATTACCTGTCAGTAATTAACGACAAGGATCATTGTAGAAATAATCATTAATTAATTTGCACGTATCTCCCAGGTAGATTCAAAGAAGACCAGAAAAAATGTGTAACATTTTGGTTATAATCAAAATTCTACCAATTCAGATTTCATATTTTTTTTTAAAATTAGAGTTGAATCTAACAACTCAAAAACACATAATGATATATTATTACCAAATTCCGCGATTTTGGATTAAATTTTGCCGGCCATTTGAATTTCTGCCATCATGAATACAATTAAATTAACATCTGTCTATTTGTGTTGCTGCCATTTGTAGCAACATGGGCCTTTCTGTCTGACGTGGAGAGCTTCTGGAAAACCGGTCGCATATTGTTTCTTGCTACATATTAGAACAGCCCTTGATCGTCTAGAATTGATTCTAGCTGTCTTTGCTTCTACTTCACGTTGTGTATTTTCTTGTTGCTTTCTTAAGACGTTCGTCTTCTCGCTTATAACAATGCAAGAGTTCGTTTTTAACTTTTATGTAGAAGATATAGGTATACATACAAGCAATGTACATATTTTAACATAGTCAATATCAACTAAACAATTCTCCAGTCTAGACAGCTGTCTAGGATCTCTTAGATCGTACCTCTCTGGAAGCTAATCGGAATCTGACTAAAATTTACAAATAGCTATTGTATAAAGGATTCTGTTAGACATGCATGCTAGCACGCGTTCATGGCCCTGAACTGGTGTAACTAATAATATGATTAGTCAGATGAACAAAATGATACAATCGTATCATGTGTAATTTGTTGAACTGCTCAACCAGATTGTAATGGGTCTATAAGTGTTTTTATACCACAACACTTCACTCAAACCCTGAGTTGATTTTAGTATTTTAAGTACATATGAGAATATGTATGAAACTTGCCAAATCAATAGTTAATATAATATAATTGCATCTTAATCCTGAATCTTAGAAGCACAAAGCCTACTAAATAGTTAGTGCAGGGGGACTGCGCCACATATGATTTACATAAAGGACAAATATAACGACAATACATCATACTCCGAAACAGCAAACGAAACAAACAATAAAACAACAATTCAAAAAAGAGTGAATGGATCCGGGGGCTAGCCGTAAGCGTCCACTGCGCTGTACAGTCCCGGGTCTGAAGCAACTCAGACTTCACTCAAGATT
Organism: Patella pellucida; assembly: GCA_917208275.1. NCBI lineage: Eukaryota > Metazoa > Mollusca > Gastropoda > Patellidae > Patella > Patella pellucida. Next base: position 66,956,602 of record OU795038.1, read on the forward strand.
GAACATATTGACTCGTACAAGAAAACGCACAAACAGCCCAACACAATGAAGCAAAGAAAATGTAGACCGCCTCGGGAGGCAGTCGTCTGCTAACTGAATGGTGTGACGTAAATACGTCGTAATGTTATCAATGACGTCAATAGAATTTCTTAACAAAAAGGGCGATAATCAAGATTTAATAATGCTAAAAGCTATGAGTTTAAACAACCAATTAGAATTTTTAAGTTGTATAATTGCACAAAACATAATACTAAATACCCTATACAAGCAATGCAAAACAGGAATGTAGAAGAAAGCATACAATGTAAGTGTATTTATGAAGTAATAAAATAATAACAATAAGGGCGATAATCCAAACATGGCTACGTAACTATACAAATTAAACTAAATTAAATTGGATAATTATCCAATATGTACTCGGTTATATACTTATAAGAAATGTTAAACTTGGTATATTGATGAAACGGAAGTTTCAAAATTTCTTTAAATATGCGTAACTGTGTACCACCTTTGGCAGTGCATTTAAAAAACAGGGATTTTATTCGGGAAAGAAACAGTTCTTTGTTGTTACATACGGTCAAAAATCGTAATGCCTGTGAATAGAAAACATTATATAGTGTTGTATCTGGTATGTTGCTATAAATTGACGGATATTTTACTACTTCAAAACCGAATTTGTCCGTTTTGTCGAAAATACCAACATTAAATCTTTTGTTAATGATATTGATGTCCAGGTCAAGAACAGATGCAATTTGGGTGCCGGAATTTTCTTTATTTAATATTAGTTCCGGGGGATATATTTCACTTTTATATTTATTGAAATTTCCATTATCATTGATGGGTGTTATGTCATCAATGTAACGGAAGGTGTAGTTGAGACTTTTAGCTACTTTGTAATCTGTATTTCTTTTATGGTCCTGAAAATAGAATTCATATTTATGTAAATGTGCATTTGCCATAAATGGGGCGGGGTCAGTTCCCATTGGTAAACCAATAGTTTGCTGTATTATCTGATCCCCAACCTCAAATATGGCATTGTCAATGAGAAAATGTATTATGTTTTGAAATTTTTCTTTATCAAAAATTACAGTTTCGGCATTGCGAGGTTTTATAATCCATCTAGCATCTTGAGAGTAAATGGCCATCAAGTTTCTGCCTTTTCCGAAAGCTCCATTAAAGGCTTTATCTACAAACCAATCCAAATTATTTTTAAGATCTGCATGTTGGAGCATAGTATACAAAGTAGAAAAATCGAACGTTTCTATTGTTTTTGCATTATTGATTTTATCTATAGTCTCTACTATAGGTTTATTTTTATCAATAATGAAAAAACTATTAATACCAGTGTAATTTCGAAGTGTTTTGCACCAAATTGCATGTTGGGTTTGGCATAATTTAAGGCCTTTGGTGATGGTCTGCGCTAGAGGTTTTGTCTGGCAAACACTGGAGGATATTATATATCTAAATTTTACTGGGTTTTTATGAAATTTGGGTATCGAATAAATGTACGGTAGTGCATCTATTTTCACATTGTCTTTAATATTATTACTCCTGTTAAAAGAGTATTGGTTGTGCAAGATATCTTGTTTAGTTAAATCCGTAATGCATTTATAAGTGTCATTATTTGTGTTGGGCCAGAGTCCAACTTCAGTCAGAATATTTTTAATATAGTACTTTTTACAGATAAAGGCAATGTTATTACTGGCCTTATCGACAGGTGTTAGAACAAATCTCTCTTGGAGAGTGGTAAGACACTCAACTGCAGATGCATTTTTTAGAACCTCTGGTGGCGGGTGTCTTGGTTTAAGTTTGATATATTTGATTCTTTTTGACAAGAGATCAAACACAGCATTTTTCCACTCTCCAAAAGACTCAAGAGGTGCACGAAATTTATCAGACCAGGCTACAATGCATTTCCTAATTTGGGATTTGAGATCATTATGTAATTTTTTAAAATTAGTCCTATTTGGCTGTTCCCGAAATTGTGGACCCAATCTGAAGAGATTTCTAAGATTTTTATCTTCGATAATGTCAAAGTTTCCTGTCAGTATATGGTCATGAAATGTATCTTTAAAGGGAGAGTTGGTGCATTGACATGTAGTATTATCGTAATTTTCAATAAATTCTTGTACGTTTAGGTTTTCGATAGTTTCATGGTAGTTAAATATTTTATTACGGATAGGAGGTAAAAATTTGTATACGACTGTAGGTGAAATTTTAGGAATAGTACCTGGTATAGATTTTATAACTGAACGGTCTCTGAAGATTCTATTCAGTCCAATGTCTTGTATATGTTTATCCGTGAAAAGGATTTTACATAGCACATCAGGTTTTTTCTTATGCACTTTATGAGGCTGTATCGAATAATTGGGTGAAAATTTACTGTTTATCAAATCGGTAATAACATCGTAGTATTGAGGAAGAAAGCGTTCATTAAGTTGATTAGAATGGATGATGTCCTGTATGAGGACACCGAGTTTTTTAGCTGTAGATTTTTTCAAAGTGTGTACAATTTGTCGGGCTAAGTTCATTACACAGGCAGCACAGGACAATTTTTCAGAAGTATGGCATTGGCATACAGTATTACACATTTTGGACATCGATAACCATATAAAAGACATAGCAAAAAGTCATTTCATACGAGACATCGTTCTCCGAAAATTCCCGAAGACCGCGATATTGAATTATGTTGATTACGTTATTTTGCCTTGGCCAAATTCGGTCGATTTTAGTATGCTTTTGTCTAATATAATTTATCATGGAACTAAACTGCATTGGTTTCTTTTGAAATTTGTTTAAAATAAACGTTATCCCTCTCCACCTTTAATACTACAAGAAGTAAATAAAACGTTTGTTAAGTAAACCTGTAGGCCTTTGACGCCACGATGTCATGTTTTTTGTGGCTCCATAGTTGGGACCCAAAATGGCGCCTGGAAATGAGTTTTCGTTCCTTTCCCTATCAAGTGGCTAAGCTGGTAAGACGCTGGCTCGCTAGTCTGGAAATCGGGTGGTCGATCCCTGCATTGGCTGAGAAAGTTCATCCAGATTTTCTAGCGTGTTTTTCCTTGTCAGTGATGTAGGACAGGGGCCTGACAAGGACATCTGTATAACCGTTCGAATGCGACTAAAAACCAAGGGCAGTGTAGACATTGGCGTGCACGTAAAAGATCCCTTGGACGTTAAACTCCCATTCCATTTAATTATTTCGGAGATTTCGTACTGGCGGCAATCTTGGAATTATGTTATTTATGCAAATTTCCTCGAGACCGATAATGGCCGCTTTCGGTATGGGAGTACTAGAGGCCATACCTGAACGGTTCCTAAAGAAATGATTTATGTTGCGGTTTGTTCTAGGCCACCCTTTTATATTGTTATCTCTACCCACCTATTATGTCAAAGATAATAAAAGATATCGGTCAGGGGTTACAATTTCTAATGTAAAACCATTTGACTGCTACTGGGTAAAACAATCCCGAATGTTCTGTCTGGAAAAGAAGTGCCCGAATTGCCGAAAACCCGAAGCTGTCGTTTTACAAATTCTTTCGCTATTCCGTAATTATTAACATTTTTGGGTAGCTTGTCTCAGGGTCTAAAAGATAGCAAGTTTAGTTCCAGTCGATTTTATTCCGGTAATCTGGGGCATAAAGCCACTCGATAACACTTTGAAATAACTGGAATAGGACAAAATAGGACAGAAAATCGAAAAGGGTACAAAAATGCTCTATTATTATTTTTTTATTTTGACAAACTTTCAAAAGAGGTTTATATATTCAGATAGCTTCCCGAATGGCGATTGTAAGGCCGTATATGTATTAAGTTATTGAAATTTCATTTTCTATATTTTGACATTTTTGGCAATTTCGATCATATAATTTCTCCGGGATATTTCATGAGATCAGATAATGTAATATATTATTATAGAACCCTGTTTATATTTAAATGCCCAAGCCGGTTGCTAATACTTTTCCGATAATGATTCGTATACTGGAAGTAGTCCAGAAAATGAAAATAAAAGTAAAATGTTGGTCTAGCGAAAAACGTGATTTCCCGGAAAAAAGTCACGAGATCAGAACGACTCAATGTTGTTGGATAGTGCCATAGGCGATCGAAATGATACAAATTTCATGGTTAGGAAATACATAATGGAACGCCCAAATTCTAGCATTATCCAATTTACAGCCTTTATACACGCTTTATCTCGAAAACTACGTCCTTTTTTTGTCTTAAACTTCTATTAATTAGAGCCCTGCCGGTTGTCTAATTCGTGCATACGAATGTAAAAGCCCTTAAATGGTGTAGTAAGAAGTCGAAAAGGGGCCGTAATATTGAAATTCTCACCTATTTTCTGGCACATGGAGTTAATTAGCCAAACTATTTGTTAAAACTGGCCCGATATTTGTAAACCGAAAGTACTCGAATAGCTTGATAAATATACTATAATATGACACGTTACATGTCTGCTCCGGGAGAGCTGGTGCAGTGCTGCTACACAGTTCTAGTTATTATGACTATTATATAATCATTATTATTATATAAGTATTACTATTATATAATTATTATATAATTGTTATTTTTATAATATAATTGTTATTTTTATAATATAATTATTATTATTATAGTATAATTGCTATTATTAAAATATAATTTTTATTATTATAATATAATTTTTATTATTATAATATAATTGTTATTATTATATAATTATTATTATTAATAATATGTAACTATTTTGTAACTATTATTATTATTATATAATTATTAGTAGTATATAATTAATATCATAAAATTATTATCATAAAATTATTGTTATATAATAAATAATATTATTATTATCAAAGGGCTTCATTTTGGTTTGGTGTTATGTGATTGTGGTGAACCAGCGCTTGTAATTAACGCCTACAGATATTTAGATAGTAACGTAACTGGTAGTAACGTAACTTATATATGTTATATTGGATTTAGCCACCAAAGTGGTAATTTAACTCGTTACTGCCAAGCAGATGGCAAATATAGTGGTCAACCCGCATTATGTGTATGTAAGTATTTTAAATGAACTTTATAATACGTAAGGGGTTTCTCCTAGCAGGAAATAGTCGATTCCAATAAATGTGTGTGGATTTGTTTTTTGGAATGACAATCTATGTTCGGTGAAACTTTTATGAGCGATTTCTTTACGCTGTCAATTATAAAATAAAAACCAAGTACGAACAATCCAAACCGTAAGACGGAATTCGAAGTCCTAAAAAACGTTATAGGCAAAATAGTATATTCAAGCAAAATAGTGTAATCAGCAAATGGACTGCTCCCCGTGTACAAAATACACGACAAACAGTAAATCAGAAATTAAACTAGATTAGTAAACAAGCCGAGTTGGTTTACTAAACGAAATAACACATCAATAATACCATAGTTGGCTGTGCAGAGCAGTATGACGTTCATATCATTTACTAACTTCTTTTTTAATCTAAAGTGGATTGCCTGGAACCTAAAGATGTAACCGGAGCCAGTAAATCATATTATACAACAACTAGAAACTCTGTAGTAAACTATACATGTTGGTCTAACTATACACAAGAAGACCCAATAGAAGAATATACCGGCATTTGTGGACCAGAATCTCAAATATGGTCAAAGTTACCGTACAAATGTTCAGGTCAGTATATTTATAAAACGACAAAGATATTTGCAATTGAAAAATTCGTTGGTTCATTTTGAATCAGTGTTCGGATAAACACTCTCTAAAGTCCTCTGTTTCCCTACCGCCCACTCCTGTTTTGATAAATTCCTGGACCAGTACAATTCCACGGCTAGCTGATGAGAACATTTAGAGGCCTTGAGATTGCATTGGTCTCTACTGGAATAATTAAAACCTACGTGGGTTGTTCCATCTGCATTGACGATACCACACATCAATCAGTTGGACCTCCTGTTTAAACAGATTGTATTATGAAGATCAACCGCCCACTCTTCTCACGACATCGAAATTTAACACCATGTTATTTAAATGTATTTGCCCATTTTTTTAATAACTCATTCATATGTAAATAACTTAATCAAACCAGCCTGTCTACAATTTCATATAAAATATATTTGACGCTACATTTGTAATAAACACAAACAATGATCGATTAGTGTCAACAAGGGGCTAAACAGAAAGTAGGTAACTAGGTTTATCGATTTAATCGATAAGAAAATGGTCAATAAGTGTCATCGAACAGCCTGTTGAATAATGATGAATATGTATTCTAATAGTTTAAGCGTCGAGGGTGATTTTATGCATTCTTGTTGTCAGAAATAAGTCGTTGATAAACGATGAATATGCAAGCTAACAGTGTCTGCGCCGGTACCTGAATGTCTTTCGGTAAAACGTTTTACTACCCAGAAACGCTATTTCTGTGACTCACTAATTTAAAAACAAACCTAAACGGTCTTTATTAGAGGGGTAAGCCCTTTTCTGTGAATAAAATACTAACTGCTACATATATTTCATAAGTTTTGGGGCAAAATCGTTTTCAAATCTGGTAGCTGAACATTGCAGTACCCTCCCTACATTTGAAACAGTGTCCAACACTATCAACTTTTATATCATCACTGAAGATGTATCCGTTCTTACGCTATGGTTAGTATATTCTGTGTTGTCAATGTTGCTCGAAATGTAAAAAAAAGAACTATTTGAATGCGCTACGAGGATACAGACAATGTGGAATGGACTATTAATGTTCACATTTTTATAACATAAAACGAAACTCTGTAAATGAATCAACAAAGTAGGTTGAATTCATCGGCATTTTCTAAGGAGCAACACTACTCGATGCAAAAAATCACTGAGTTACTCCTACTGTTACCGAAATCACGCAAAGGCCCAAAAAGTCGTGCTTTTGAGAATTTGTTGTAAACTTACACAACAGAGTCAGACTTGAATTAGTCTTTCAATTTTTAAATCCCATACAGACCAGGGTTTTTTAGAATGTTATGTCTCACTTTTTGGAATTGTTTGATCGGCCAAAATGGGTAATCTCGGGACATTCATGGCTCTCCGTCATAATAACACCGAGCTATTATCTCAGTCAAATTCACCCCCTTTCGAAGTTATGGCCTTTGATACGGAATCTTGAAATCCCACTATCTGATATTTCAGATGTATTTCGATTGTTCCGCGATTCGGATTTATAATAAAATTTATATATCCACAAACTCTGAACATCTTGTTTATATGTTCTTGTTTCAGAACCTAAGGCACTAGATTTGTTAAGTCAGGAGGCATATACTCATGATGATGAGATAGATTTAAATCCTATTGACACCAACACAGCGTCATGTACATCAACCAGTCCTTCATTAGTGACATATTGGAAATTTCGTCTAAGTCATACAGATACTTATGAGCTAAATAGAGTCAATCTTATTGTCAAATCTATAGGTAGGTATGTTTTTTGTTATGTAGCACCGCCAGAAGCATTGTGCTTTTCGATTGATGCTTAGTTCACCTGAAAATGTCTTTGATTGTTAACAACATACAGAAAAATATGTGAATCTGATTATCAAATCTATAATAGGTAATCATTTTTTTTCATGTAGCATCATCAGAAGCTGTGTTATATTTTCAATTTTATACGAGAGAGAGAGATAGATAGGGTTAACGTCAACTCGACACAAACAAGGTCATTTCGGGACTAACATATGGTTTAATTTTATTTCAATAACTCGCTTGCGCGTAGGGGTCTTTAGCAGTGGAAAGGAAACCAAAGAACGCCGAGAAAACCAACGAGGTTGGACAGCCGCCCCTAAGCCTTGTCACGTACAACCGGGGATTCGAAACCACACCGGTTGACTCAATGGCAGACTTCATGATACAGCCCCATATTCATTTTTATACGCCCAGGCTTTTGGGCGGTAATTTCCTATAATATGGGTGCTGTGTTTTCAAAAATTACGCTTTTCGTGTGTGAACATTCTGGAGGTCACAATTGTTTTCGATTTTAAAAACCGTGCAATTAACCACCGTTAAATCATAATGACGGTTGAGTTCGAATGTCGTGACAATCAGACCGAAATTGCGCGACACAATGGTCGCTCCCCGTACGCAAATAGTATAAAAGTATGTCATACCAAAGTTGTGGAGCCTCTGGAGATCACAATCTTTATCCCAAAGGAATCGGAACAGAAAAGTAAGACGTCAAACCCCATTGCATTTCATTTATATCCCAGTTCGTTTCGATACTAGCACGTATCGGGCATAACTTCATCGATTACTTTTGATATTGGCCCATATATCAGATCGTGATATCTTGCTTTTTAATGTGGGCCTGTCTTGCATGACAACTCCTTGTTGTTTCGATTTATGTTTAGTTCATCCCCATAAAACAATCATTATAGACTATGTAATCAATGTCTGGTATTGTATTTATTATAGAATATGTAATCAATGTCTGGTATTGCATTTATATAGAGAATCTCCTACGTGTCTTTTTTTATATCAAAAAAAATATCAACACAAGTTGATAATGTAAACAAAACCGAGGTTCTGCCGAGTTTTTTTTAACTTTATCAACGAGTGTTGGTATTTTTTGATATCATAAAAGACGAGTAGGAGATTTTATTTATCACCCAATTCCTACTCACATGCAGAAACAATTAAATATAATTATTTGCTATATATTTTCTATGAATACATTATGGCTTAGTGATACATCATTTTTTTAGAAACCAATTCCACCATTGCAAAGTCCTTTATTTTGACCCACTGTTTCCATCAAGGTCAATTAAATAAAAATAGTTCCTTTTTAATAAGAAAGAAGTTACTTTTAATATAAAAAAAGAGCTGTTCCTTGATAATAAAAAAACATAGTTCCTTTTCGATTGACCAATCAAATTCATTGAAAAGCGATATCTCCTTAGGATTATGAAATTAATCACACAAGCGATATCTACTGTAGAATGCATTATTTGGTGATAATATAGAATATGAAATCAATGCATATTATCGTATTTGATTGTTTGGGGATTCAATGATCAATAGTTATATCTTGATTCCAAGGTCTCAAATATTTAAACAGTTACATGTATATTACACACTCGAATTAAAACTGTAGAATTTAAAATTGTAGATACAGGTACTTAATCTACATACGGCTGCATTTTAAAGAAATCAAATTAAATGTACGATCATCTTACATAAAATCTACAGGATTACGATAACCGTGAAACATCTAAAAGGCAAGTGACAAGTTTGTCTTGAGATTTTCAAGTGTTCTTACAGATAAGGATTTTGTCTTGGGATTTTCATGTATTCTTACAGATAAGGATTTTGTCTTGAGATTTTCATGTATTCTTACAGATAAGGATTTTGTCTTGAGATTTTCATGTCTTCTTATAGATAAGGATTTTGTCTTGAGATTTTCCAGTGTTCTAACAAAGGATGACGTTGATTAGATGCCGTTAGATTATAAAACACTGATGCTATACACAGCGGCGTCCAGGGAAGGTCATACCTAGCGGGATTGGGTTCGGGGGGGGGGGGGCATTGCACCCTCAGAAAAATATCCCCCGCAATTTGTTTTGTTGAAAAATTGACAACCTTTCAATTATAAAATAAAAAAATGATTATGATCACACAGTGGTGCTCTTAAGGCATCGACCAGTCGGTCGGTTTTAAAGGTATCCACCTGCTTCGTTTGCCCTGATACAATAATTCTTATATCGTTTATGAAGAGGCGCGGATGCCAGGTAGGGGTGGGGCACCAGGGGCTAATGCCCCTCCTAAGAGGTATGCCGCCGCTGAAAAAGAAATCGACCATAAAAAAATACAAACTCGACTCTAAGATATTCGGCGCTCCGAATTCAGTTTTGATCGATAAAAACAGATATTAACACACTTCCAATGGTCGAAAGAAGTTTTACCGTTGCATAACGGAAGGCCAATTGCAGGGACAGTGTTTACACATTGGTCTTCAGGTAAGAGAACCCTTGACAATTGGTATTGTCCATGCAACATTTCCTTGATAGCACACGGTATAGCGTATGCCCGTCTGCATGACCTCAGTAGGTACAGTAACAGTTAAACCTCATTTCATTTTATTTATTGTCAATTATGTATTTATTTAAGTTAACCTACAGAGCATAGTGGTTGACGCATTACTTGAAGAAAATGCAATGAACAATATCTGTCAAACTAGAACTAGTAATTTTATTAGCGGATGGATGAACTTTACATGTGAGGGAGTCAATACGTTTTCTACTCATGGACGAATTCTTAGGATAACAGCGACGTATTCCTACGCGACTTCGCTAGAATTATGTGAAGTGGAGATTTATGGTCGTATTAAAACAGGTTAGTTGTTACTTCCGCCTGCACCAGTCCAGTTGGTGCAGTACAAAGGGATTTTAAACCCTCTTTCATTACCCCTTGTTAAACTCCAAAATTTTCATGTGGTCGTATATTACAGGCCCCTGTTACAGTTCTTATCCGATTTTGACGAAACTTGACATACAGGTTTATCTCCAAAAGATCTCGGTTCTCAGATTATGGTCCCTTATTTTAGACGTCGCGATTTTTATCCGAATTTGATTTTGATGAAACGCAAAAGATATGTTTATAACCAAACGATTTCGATTCCTTTCGATATTCGCGCATATCAGACCGCAACTTCCTTAATTATTGCCCCTGATTGTTGTTCCAAAAATCACAATTTTAGCTTCTATGGTCCCCCTAGAGGTCACAGTTTCTATTTTATTTGAAAAACATTACACCATAATATTAAATGAGTTCTAATTTCGCCGAATGCCGGACAAAATGGCCGTTCTATGTACGTAAATTGTGTTCAAGTATGTAATATCAAGTTTATTGGATCCTCTAAAGGTCACAATTTTGATACGATTTAGATGTAACTTAAAACATATGTTTATGTCCCAAAGATCTCGGTTCCTGTTAATATTCGCGGATATCGGAACTTAAGTTGATTTTTACGAATCAACGCCCTTTGGCTTGTTTTATGTCCATCTCTTGAAAAATGTGGCGGTATTGTATATGGCAACCTAATATATTTCGTCGTTTAGACACTGCTGATGAGAAGGCAATATCATTACGTTTTGAAATATTATTTTAAAAATGCTTTGTGTGATTTTCATTTTTCGGAAAATCTAATTTCTCCCCGCGTAATACACGTTAATATGTACTCAGATTGATTACGTTCCAAAATATATAAATACGAATACTATTCCTTTTAATATTGCTTGTGAGTTGCGTTTATCGGAAAATATTGACTTTCTCAAGGCGTTATCCACCTTAATCAATTATATATGGCACTCTATAACATTTTTTCAGTTGATTGTGAGCGTCCAATTTTTAAGTACGGGTCATCTGTAGAGGTTACTAATAGAGGTTTTCTAGGTGAAGCGAAGTACAGTTGTGTTCCTGGTTTTAAAATGGTAGCTGGTTTAGAAACAAGCAAGTGTTGGCAAAGTGGTTGGTGGGGGAATTCATATACAGTATGTTATGGTGGGTAATGTTATAGTATGTTACGGTGGGTCACGCCAACGTCTTCTTATCTTTTTTTGTTATTCTTACTACATCGGTGCTATTTGGCGTTTCTGACCGGAATAGTAATTAGCACTCGTACGTCTAAAACAGGGGATCCTTGCCTGGCCTTCAAATTAACGAAAATGTAAATGGAGAGTTTTAACTAAAGCTGTGGGTATGCGTGAAAAGCAAGGGGTGTCACCCTTGATAGAAATATCTGCATAAAACAAGCCCTTTAGCAGTTGACCAGTTCATCTTAAAATAACGACACAACTTAGTGTGCATTTTTTTCCAAAACCAGGTCCGGGTTAAGCGACTTGTGCGTGTGAGGGGGGGGGGGCACTAAAGGAATTTTGTACCATAAATGAATATCTTATACGTATATTTTACGGCACATTTTACGAAGGCCTGGGATATACAATTTCCGCAGCTAACATTGTATTTATTATCTTTCATGTTTGTGCCAAAATGCATTTATCAATCTACCAAACTTACAAACATCATTGAATTTGTGTGTGTGACGGACAATGAACATAATATGTCCCTTGTCATTGTTGTTGATGCAACCTCCCCAGTGACATTTTCGGTCAGGAGCCCATGTAAGCCTAATCGATCCCTGTTCCAAACAATATTCATGTGCTTATGTACTATGCCATTTATATATTAAGAGCTTGTGTCACCTCAATATTTATGTATGATGTGAAATATATATTCCATTTAGATGGATACACAGCGGATATTTCGTCGTCAGTGACGTATTTTGCAACATGTCATCAGTTGAGTCAGCCGCCATTATACGTTAAGACCGAGGAAGACTTTGAAATACATTCGGTGACTGTTCAAGGTAAGCTGCATACTGTTAAAGCTATGTTCGAGGCATGCGTACTGGGGGTAATTTCGAGTTTCTGACATAACAAATATAAAGTCAAATCACAGTTGAATTTAAAATAACTAGAATATAAAATGACAAAATATCTATTCATGATTAAATACGGCATGAATAGACAGCCGAATAAGTCTTTCAATAAAATTTTAAGTTGATTTTAAGCCACGGGCGATCGGAACTGTCGAAAATACGTCAAACCTTATTGAATAAAAGCTGTGAAAAAAAAATGAAATGAAATTGGGTTAAGCTGTGACTGGACTAATAAAGACAGACGTATGCCATACATTCGGCAAACCTCGACAGATTCCGGTGCCCTATATCTAGACTCGGCTGTATGATGTAGTCCCCCATTTTGGAACTATTTTAAAGGGCCCGGATAAACATGATTGCCCCCAGGAGATGGGTGCCAGTCAAGTCGTCCACAAGGGAAGTCGTCCACAACCGTTGGTGGAGTCGTCCACAAGGCATTGGTGATGTCGTCAACAACTATTAGTGATGTCGTCCACAACTAAATTTGTTTATGAATTTGTTAATGAATTTGTTATTTATGGAATAAAACGATTTACTTTGTTGTTTATTTGCCGGGAGAAAGGGTGACCACGCAGAAAAAAACTATACTAATTAAAAATACATCGTGTGGACGACGTATTACAATATCCAGAAAATTTTTACTTTGTTGTTTATTTACCGAGAGAAAGGGTGACCACGCAGAAAAACTATACTATTTACAAACACATTATGTGTCCAGAAATTATACTAAGTCGTGTGGACGACTCAACCAACGGGTTTGGGTAGCTTAACCAGATTTTGGGACTTTTTTGTAAAAGCGGAACGTTTTCCTGTTAGAGTAAATCGGTAGTCGATAAGCCGCATCGCAAATGTATGGTCGTAGGTACATATCAATGACTATCATACATCCGAGTCTAGATGAAGGTTACGGAGAGTACCGGAATCTGTCGAGGTTTGCCGAATGGTATGCCATACAGTGTACTCTTATATCCAGTTCCAACTACCAAAGGCTATTTTAAATGCACACGTGACCGGGGTTTTTCGTTATCCAAACGACTAGAAACTGACCTTGTCGAACCTTCCGTCTTACACTATTGACAAGGAAAAACCTCACCGGAATATTCCGACGAACTCACTTGACTAACATCCGAAACATAATTAGCCAGCTAGTATCTTATTATGCAAGCCACCGCGGCTCCCTAGGCAATAACTAGGCACCTGGAAGAAACAATAAATTTACACAGTTTAGAAAAGTAGTAGCTTCAACTACTCAGGTCGGTAACGTTAAATATTTATTTTGTTTTGAAAACCAGAGACTGCCAGAGAGTAAAATTTACTGCGAATGGCAATACATGTACATACATATTACGGAAGGTGAAATGATAAGTAAAACTATTTCTAAATTATATCAAAAGATTTTAATTCGAAGGGTTTTTTTTGTTGAAATTTATTTTTGAATTGTTTGTTTGTTGTTACTGAGTATGATGTCTTGTTAACATATTTGTCTATTGTCTTGAAACCTCTCAAGGAAACATTATCACCCTCACCACAAAATAAATGTGATTAATTTGGAATAACACTATATTTGAAACCACTAAAAGAGTTCTGCGACCCGTCAAAACTCCTATTCGTGAGCGATGAAGTCACAAACTATTCACAAATTTGCATACGGTCTAATTCAACCTCCCAGATAATTTCTCTCTTTAACTACGATGCCATATATTTAAAAATATTAAAACCTCAAAAAGTATATTAAGCCCAAATCGAGTGTAAATTCAAATATTTAGCAATAATGTCACGGCAAGTTTTGTTGTCGTTTAATTAAAACTGATAATTCTTTGTAAGATCTGAAAAAGTAATAATGGTGTGGGGTTTCAGTTTTAATATTTTCTAAATAAAACAGGTCCGATGGATTGGTCGGATATATCCGTGGGAGTCATGCGTACATCAGTCTCTGGCCTTAAAAATTGTTTACCCGATGGGGAGGATCATCACAACAGTGACGTCAAGACCTTCTATTGTACATCTCAGCCAATAGCCAAGAATCTTACAGTGGTGATTTCTACCGGTTCTAGCATACCAATATGTGACGTCACAGTATGGGGTCGAAAACCTAATCCTAACAATGAAGGTACTGGTTTGTTTTGGGGTTATTTTTGTTATACACTAGCAATATGTTAAAGCTAAACTCCGATTACAAAACTACAGAAATGGACCCCCGGACTGTTTTTTACTATCAGCTTGAAAAATATTATTGCTACTCAAATTTTATGAATCCGTATTTAAATCTGTATGATTCCGTATATAAAGCTAAACTCCGGTTGAAAAAATACATTATAATTTTATAAAATAGACTAACGCCCCCAAGCTGCCATACTTGTGTCTAATTTGTGAAATAATGGCGGACATGGAGGCTAAACAGTTTAGATTAGACTTCACAGGTATTGCTATGTTCGATGTTGTTGACGAATACGATCAAGGGACATAACTACTTTTTGGGGCGTCTCTCATTGTTAGCATTTGTAGTATTTGATTACCTATATGTAAGCATTTCAGTATTTCAATGTCCATGTAAACATTTCAGTGTGTATTTCAATATCTGAATGTAATAATAATAATAATAATAATCTCGTCATTTTACAAGGGTAACAAATTAAGCCAGAGGCTTGTTTCCAATTTGGCCCTTGGCACATTTCGTGCGAATGATTTCAATCATTACTGCAGGAAGAAACCGAAGAACTCGGGGTAAACCTGCCTGATGGGACGGGAGACCGAATATCCCTCTCACCTACAACGGTAAAGTTCTTGCCCTGGGCTGGCATTGAACCCTCCATGCATTGGTGAGAAGCCGCCTCTCTATCGCCACGGCTATCCGACCAGCTGTCCATGTTTAAGCCTATCTTTCTATATATATTTCAGTATTTGAATGTCTACAGACACCTAATGGACATGATTATAAAGGGTTTATCAATACAACAGTCAATGGTAAAACGTGTACAGCATGGGAGACCATGGGTACACTTCATGACATCACAGAGTTTCCTGATTTTGAAATGAATAAAATAGGTAACCTTTGTAGAAACCCAAATGGTATGAAAAGCGCACCTTGGTGTTATACTAGTATATCACCGGTCGGATGGGAATATTGTCCAGTAATGCCATGCGGTAGGTATAATCAGTCTTCAACTATTGTATCACATGTATACTATTTCGTAACTGTGACAATCACATAGCAGGAATCATGGACCCTTTTTATAAATCGAACTTTCTACGTACTCATATATTTGAATTAAAAGGCAGCGATGTGGGTTTTATTGACATCTGGAAAACAACTAAATTATTATCCATAAAATAAATGTGTTATTACAGAGCGAATGTGTAAAACAGAAGAAGATGGAAGAAATTATAAAGGGAATAAGGTAACAACAATCAGTGGAAAGGAATGTATATACTGGTATACGTTTATAGGTGCTGAACGATTTATCTGGAATGTTATCAAGGATGAAGGGAGGTATTGTCGTAATATAGGTCGATCCCAAAACCAGCCCTGGTGTTATACAAGTTCATCAACAACCGACAATTATGAACATTGTTTTATCCCGTTTTGCCGTAAGTATTGATATGTATAAGTATAAAATGTCCGTGATGTTGGCTTGCGTATTCACATAACGCCCTTATAGCCTATATCCAAACTACATGTATGTAAATGATATCTTTTAAAGCACCATAAAAAACAATTATTATTTGCTGATGGGACTATTCAAATTCAAAAATATTGTCGGGCAGTCAAACCAAGTTTCTTCGGGCAATTAAGCACACGCAACAATTTTAATGGATTCTGTATTTAAAATATGCATAGTTACAGTATCCGGATGATTTCACCACGCTGGGATACTGGGTCAAATCAAAACCTTTGAATTTATTGGTTTCATCATTCACACATGACTTTCAAATTGCTATCAAAATTAGAAACATCGCTATTTAGTTGCCATTGTTTGTCAAGAAAATTAAACGTGGCTGATTGCTGTTCAAATGCGGAATTGATAACGGATTTAAGTTCACTAATATCAGTGGGACGAAATGTAATGTTGGTGATTCTCAAGAAATTGATTATAATAGTAGTTTTGTTCTCAGATGTACATGTCATCCCCTGGCATAAAATTAAGTGTGATTTTGCCCTAATTAATAGGTAATGAACAATTACTTACTTACTTGTCTCTTGAATGGGATTATATTATCTTGCACTTGTATTTAGATCAAGGAATCTGACATGCACTTGTATTTAGATCGAGGAATGAGACATGCACTTGTATTAAATGTTTTTTTCTTAATATACATATTTTCTAGCTTACTACAACGATCTTAATATCATGAATATGAGTTTAAGTCAGGTATTAAAGTATCAAGAGACCTATTCATTTGATGATTGCTGGCAATTTGTAAAATACGGAGATATGACGTCCACCAGCGACCTGCCATCAGTTAACCTAACCCAAGAAATATACGGTCTCTGCAGCAATACCACGTATTTCACTATGACGTGTTACAGCTTAAATAATGACAATGAATGGTACTTCGTCTATATCTTGTGCGGTAAGCGACCTATCTCTATGTCGATAAGTTATGCTTAAATTCAAGACCCCTTGTCGAAATCTTTTGCCTACTATATCTCTATTCGGATAGCCGTGGCGATAGAGAGGCGGCTTCTCACCAATGCAACGAGGGTTCAATCCCAGCTCAGGGCATGAACTTTATCGTTGTAACTTGTAATTGAGAGGGATATTCGGTCTCCCGTCCGATCAGGCAGGTTTCCCCGAATTCTTCGGGTTCTTCCTGCAGTAATGATCGAAATCATTCGCACGATTTGTGCCAAGGGCCAAATTGGAAAAAGGCCTTAGGCCTAATTTGCTACCCTTGTAAAATGACGCGATTATTTTTATTCTACCTATTCTTTATTTTAGATCATTAAAATACATTGTGTAAGAGCTAAATCTGCCTATTATAGATATTTCTTTTGGCATGAAATGTAATCCAAATTGTTAATTAGACATTAATTAACTTATCCAGACCATAATTAACTCTCGGTGCCATCGCCAGCCTGCGATATTTAGCGGATTGGAATACATTTTTTGAAAATTAATTAAATGTAAAAATGGATAATCGAGACTTTGTTTTTGTTTTATCGAACCAACTTTAGTAATAACGATGGAGGATAGTCTTAAATTCAAAAACAAATATCCCGGTTCAGAGCGGAGCAATTTGACTGAAATCTTCAGCATACTCTATTTACCTTATCTATTCTTTTACTATTAAAGCGTTAACTGCCAACTCTTTATCTAATCTCCCATAATGCCCTTTAAACTTTTTATTTGCTATTCAAAACATCCCTTTTTTGTATCAATATTTTTGGTATTTTTGTTTTTATCAATATTTTTAGTATTAATTATATTAATATTATATGTTTCTTATAAATTATTCTATCCTATTATTTATTTATGTTTGAAACGAATTAGTAATAACTTTATGTATCTATTTAATAGCCGTTATTGCTATTTAATTCAAGACAATTTTTTGAATTCTCTATCTTTGCCATCAGATGAAGTAGCGGAAATATCGACAGCCATTTCTACGACATCGGCAACAACGTTGTTCCAATCACCGACTACACAGACACCACAGTCATCACCATATACACAAGAACAGCTGACGTCATCCACTGAAAATCTGACATCGGCTACAACGTTGTTCCAACCACCGACTACGCAGACACCACAGCCATCTCCATATATACAAGAACAGCCGACGTCATCCACGCAGAATCTGACATCACTGACAACCATGATATACGAAATAGTTACGCGTAATGCAAGTAGCACATTAAACATATTTTGTACATGTCCTTGTTTACAGCAATTATTAAATTATACAGACGAAGAGGTAGAGGATAAAATAAAAGAGATAAAAAACATTCTAAAAATAGACAAAACAACTTTATCTAAAACTAAACAAAGGTATATCAGTATAGTTGATGATAGGCCATCCGTTGTTTATATAGGTGGTGGTGCTGTCGGTTTGTTTATAATACCCTTTTTGTTTATATTATTATTAGATTTCATGACACTCTGCAAAACTTTTACTTCGAACGAAGGGGTTGATATAAACTAATAAGGATATCATATTATTTCTTGGATTGTAATACATCAATGTAAAACGGGGGGTTGGGATGGCCTAGTTGTCTAGAGTGCCGCGCTTCGACCTCTAGCTGGCCGGCTACCTCTGGCTTGTGGCTGTGGTTTCGACCCCTCGTGTGAGCGTATTTCGTATGCAGATAGGGGCGCCTTCTCAACCTCATGGGTTTCCTCCGGGCACTCCAGTTTCCTCCCACTGCTAAAGACTCCTACGCGCAAGCGAATTATTGAAATTTAAAAACCATTAGTCCCGAAATGACCTAGTTGTGTTGAGTGGACGTTAAACCTCATTTCTCTCCCTCTCTTATTGTAAAACTAATAAGAAATTATTTAATAACATCATATAACTAATCAGCAATAATTGAATGTCTACCAATAACAACCTAATTAATAACTTGTATTAGGTGACATTAACCAAGTAAAATTGTATACACATATTGCAAATAACATAATATGAAATAAAATAAGATAAGGTATTATTATTACATTTTTAAAAAATGTTACTAATATTATTATATGGAATAAAATACTGTATTATTATTACATTTATATATAAGTATTATTAATAATATGATATAAAATAATATGCTGTATCATTGTTATTATGATCTACACATACTAAAATCTAATATAAATTAACATAGCGCATTATTATTACATTTTATACACATATTTAATATAAAATTATACTGTATAATTATTACATTTATTTACAAGTATTATAAATAATACAATATAAAAGAGTATGCTTTATTATTGTTATTATGATTGACACATACTAAAATTTAATATTAATTAATATAGCGCATTATTATTACATTTTATACACATATAGCTAAATATAATATAAACTAATAATAATATACAGTATTATTATAACACTTATAATCACGTATTATTACATAGATAATATATCTTATTATTGCATTTTATACACATATAGCTAAATATAATATAAACTAATAATAATATACAGTATTATTATAACACTTATAATCACGTATTATTACATAGATAATATATCTTATTATTGCATTTTACATACACATATTGGTAATACAATTATAATATAAAAATATATAACGTATTATTATTGCCAATATAATATAATGTAATGTAATCTTGTGTATTGTAATGTATGGTATGACATGGATTGCATTGTATTGTATTGTATGGAATTGTATTAAATAAACACTTGAATTATGCATTGTAATATATTCTTAGTATATGTAATTCATAGTGTTATATATTCACATCTAGTTATACTCTATACACTAGTGTTTGATCATTGCCGTAGTTTGTTTGATCTTGTATACTATTGTGTTATTCAGGTGTTAGTTGTTACATGGGTTCATGATTTTCTGGTTTCCCATTTCATCCTCCTTTATGAAAAAACGCGAATAATCAATAGCTTTGTACTTTTGTGGATATTTTTTTTATGTATGAGTGTATAAACGTTTTACGTTATAATGTGGTATATTTTTAAAAATAATGTTTCACAGTGCACTTTGGAAATGTTGCACATCAATACACCATTAAATTTATACCGTTCAACAATCTCTTAAGGCCTGTGTACACTACCAACATTTTTACAACATTTCTCCAACATTCCTTGTTGCAACGCCGTGTTGGAAAAAGGTTGCCAAGTGTATACAGAGAAAATAATGTTGTAAAAATGTTGGAGAACTGTTGGAAATTTGTTGCAAAAAGAATTGTCTGGTCAATTTTTTGTTGCAAGTTTTTGGTCGTGTTGTAAAAATGTTGCTAAGTGTGCACAGAGCAAAACCAGTATTCCAACATTTTTACAACATCTAATTGATCATGTGATCTACCTGAAGTCATGTGACGAGCCCTAGATGGACACAATGGCAGCCTCCTTTGAGATGGAACAGGAAGAACAGAAAGGGTTTTGGACCCAAGAAAGAACAGACAAACTGATAAATGCGTGGGAAAGTTGTCTTTGTCTCTGGGAAACTACCTCCAAACTGTATAAAGACAGAGAGAAAAAGAAAATAGCACTGGCAGAGATCGCAGACAACAAACTTCCAACATATTGTAAAAATGTTGTAAAAAATGTTGTAAAAATGTTGTAGAAATGTTGCCAATGTACACGCTGCTTTAGGCTATGAGTCGTTTTGTCGCTCCGTACTGTCTACATTGTTGTACCTTCGCATATTGTTCTCTTAAGGCCTGTGAACACTACCAACATTTTTACAACATTTCTTCAACATTCCTTGTTGCAACGCCGTGTTGGAAAAATGTTGCCAAGTGTATACAGAGAAAATAATGTTGTAAAAATGTTGGAGAATTGTTGGAAATTTGTTGCAAAAAGAATTGTCTGGTCAATTTTTTGTTGCAAGTTTTTGGTCGTGTTGTAAAAATGTTGCTAAGTTTTCCAACATTCTTACAACATCTAATTGATCATGTAATCTACCTGAAGTCATGTCACGAGCCCTAGATGGACAAAATGGCAGCCTCCTTTGAGATGGAACAGGAAGAACAGGAAGGATTTTGGACCCAAGAAAGAACAGATAAACTGTGGCAGAAGCAGCCAAAACACATGTGCTCTCCTTGAATTCATCCATGATTTTCCCACCCAAAAATAATTTCCCGCTCTGTTTTTACAACAAACTTACAACATATTCCCAACATATTTGCAACAAATTTCCAACACAGGGCATGTTGTAAAAATGTTGTAAAAAATGTTGTAAATTTGTTGTAAAAAATGTTGCCAATGTACACGCTGCTTTAAGCTATAAGTCGTTTTGTCGCTCAATTCTTTCTACATTGTTGTACTTTCACATATTGTTCTGATAAGCCATGAGTCGTTTTGTCGCTCCATTCTTTCTACATTGTTGTACCTTCACATATCATTCTGATAAGCTATGAGTCGTTTTGTCGCACTATTCTTTCTACATTGTTGTACCTTCACATATTATTCTGATAAGCTATGAGTCGTTTTGTCGCACTATTCTTTCTACATTGTTGTACCTTCACATATTGTTCTGATAAGCTATGAGTCGTTTTGTCGCACTGTTCTTTCTACATTGTTGTACCTTCACATATTGTTCTGATAAGCTATGGGTCGTTTTATCGCTCCATTGTTATACCTTGGCAAATTGTTCTGATACTGAAGGATGAAATGAGTTTTAACAAGTTTTATTAATGTTATTGATAACGATATGTTTACATAATAAATGTATGTTTAAAACATTGTCTTTACAAATAAATTGCATGTTCAGTACACCAATTATTATTGATTATTTAAGTCCCAAATTGTGCATGTAATTATTATTTATTATTAAATTCCCAAATTATGCATATAATTATTATTCATTATTAAAAAGCCCAAATTGTGGATGTAATTGTTATTCATTATTAAAGTCCCAAATTGTGGATGTAATTGTTATTCATTATTAAAGTCCCAAATAAGGAATGTAATTGCCTGCTCTATATCTCAACCGTTTAATTATGTTAGCTTTCCTCACAACCATGAATATTCGCAAAATACACAACATTCTAATAAAAGTCAAACCATCCTCCTCGTAGTTGCGGTGAATTAGAACGGACAGAGGGTCTGGGACAGTTCTCAATATTTGACGAAAAGTTCCATTGTCCATGCGAAACCGTGAGTTTGGTTTTCTATGTGTTTGATTATCCAGTATATTTTATGAAGTCAATTAAGAGATGCACCCATTCTCGAAATGAATCTCATAATTCATGCATTATTATGAGCAAACATGAATCGTGACGACGAATATACATTAATATAGAAAAACTGGCTTATTGGATATTGAACTGACAGTGGCAATGCTAACGAGATTTCTAATATATTAATTCGACAACCCTTTTAGGACTAGTTACCTCCCGTAGACTGTGCATGATAATGTAAAAGCCCGGATAATCTAGCCAATGACCTATTATTCTCAAATAGAGACTACCCTCCTCAATTCTAACCAATACCAATGTCACATCACTCTCGTAGTTTATAACCAAAACGGGAATAACATGTGTTAAAGATGTTGCCACATATTGTTCCATGTGTGGAAAAGTCGGATCAGCCCAACGAAAGTTTGGAAACAAATTAGAGCCGGTCAAATAGAAGAGACGTCCAGGAATTCTTCGGCTAATTGAAATTATTTGAAGCTTCACACGACAAACAAAATGCCAACCCCCAACAATATCATGAAGTCAAAAGCGCATCTGCGCATGTACGACCTATTCGCCGAGAAATCGGTACAGACATTGACATCGTGTGCACACTGCGTTGCTCCAGTAACTTTGGCGCGAATAGTTCCGCTATAGAATAAAACAAATATGCATAGTGTGTCGTATTATTCTCAAATTCATAAACATTTGCGTTATAGCCTTGTTACACAGGCACTCGAAGGGATTAAAATAAAACTCCTTACTACTCTCTGACTATATATTATATTACAGTAATAACAAGGTGTGTCAGCTGACATTTTGTTTTGACTTGTTGACGACATTTCATCTACTATCATCTCATAATACTCACTATAGTTCTAACACTTCCCGTCGTTTTTATTGCCAACAAGACTTTATTTGATAATTATAGACCTTCCAATGTAATTAAATTGGTCATTTTACATCCTTATTAATTTAATCAAACTTGAAGCTTGATCCCTTTGCTATCCCTCCCTTTACGGCGCTTTAATTGAATAGTAACCGTGTTCCATATTATGTTATATGTTTATTGTGTATGACTTTAATTTTAAAAAAATCAAATGAAAGAGATTCGAGTTATCTATATCACTTAATTTGGGTGTCACTCTTTTGAATTTATTTAAAGGTACAAACTCTCGTCTAGATTCAAAATCTATTAACCTTAATCTATTTTATTATAACCCACAATGAATAGCTATTTTGGGTATAATAAGTACATGTGGTTTCTCCATTATATTGCTGTCCACGCGTTTTCTGGCATACATATACAATCTTCGCCCATCATTTCCTACAAGCAACGCAAGTTACCTTTTAAGGGTCGTAAATGATTGGGTTGCGTAAAGGCCTGTGTACACTACCAACATTTTTACAACATTTCTCAAACATTCCTTGTTGCAACGCCGTGTTGGAAAAATGTTGCCAAGTGTATACAGAGAAAATAATGTTGTAAAAATGTTGGAGAACTGTTGGAAATTTATTACAAAAAGAATTGTCTGGTCAATTTTTTGTTGCAAGTTTTTGGTCGTGTTGTAAAAGTGTGCACAGAGCAAAACCAGTTTTCCAACATTCTTACAACATCTAATTGATCACGTGATCTACCTGAAGTCATGTGACGAGCCCTAGATGGACAAAATGGCAGCCTCCTTTGAGATGGAACAGGAAGAACAGGAAAGGTTTTGGACCCAAGAAAGAACAGATAAACTGTGGCAGAAGCAGCCAAAACACATGTGCTCTCCTTGAATTCATCCATGATTTTCCCACCCAAAAATAATTTCCCGCTCTGTTTTTACAACAAACTTCCATCATATTCCCAACATATTTGCAACAAATTTTCAACACTCTTATAATAGTGTACACAGGGCATGTTGTAATAATGTTGTAAAAAATGTTGTAAAAATGTTGTAGAAATGTTGCCAATGTACACGCTGCTTAAGGCGATATAGGTCGGTGCGGTTTTTTTATTGTGTTTTTTTGCTTGGCGTCACTGACGTCCCTAACTTTCTTATCCAAATCAATAAATGCGCCCCCAGTCCGTTTTAAATTTTCTTTCTTTTCCTTTGACGGTTTCTCGTTCTTATTGTCTATTCATACACCCTTGTTACATATCACAGTTTACTAAAAAACCCTGATATTGAACGACGGGACGAAAGTCTGAAGTTTGTACATACCACTTGAGGCGCGTTAATGATCCTGTGACAGTTAGAAATGTAAGGGCCAAATTTCCCACATATCACACGGCATTGCGTATGGCAGGCTTCATTAGCCCAATTTGTACAGAATAGTAAGGTGTCAACCCATTCTCTTTTCAATTTTTCGTATAATGGGATTGTATCATGCTCTTTGGTTTGTTAAAAAATTTAAGAACACTAGTCTGTCTTCCATAATTTCTATTCGATTAAATCGATTTTTTATAAACCCGTGGACACTTGTCCATGACCTTTTATAAATAATGTACATTATAAATTCAGTTCGTCGATATTTTATCAATTTTTATGGAATCAGACACTTGTCCATGACCTTTTATAAATAATGTACATTATAAATTCAGTTCGTCGATATTTTATCAATTTTTATGGAATCATTCAAATTTGGGATAGGATGTGTGGAATATACAAATTTCCTTACAACATTTTGAGCACTATTCACCAACTTATACGCTTGTCTGCTCTTGGATCTAATTACCCATACATTATGTAAGAGCTAAATCAGAATATTGCAGGTCTTTCTTTGGGCCTGAAATGTTATATAAACTATTAATAAGGCGTTTATTAACACAAAAAGACCACAATCAACGCTCGATGGCATAGGATACTCGAGTTTTTAAATAGATTAGAACGATTGGCCATTGAAAAATTTAGTTTAAAAATGGGAAAGGGAGGCTAAGTCGCGAGCATACCAGTGACCTGGTTACCACTTTGCAATACTATGCATGCACGTATCTTGCCAAAGCTACATACAATGATAATTTGACTCAGAATGAAGTAATTTGAATGACATTTTTAATATTCTATTCTGTAATCATCTCTTGACCAACTCTTGATTAAACTCTTAACTAATGTATCTTTAATAGGAATGTCAAAAACAAAAGGATGCTACCTTCATAATCTTGGAGTTGGAGTTTTAGTGAGAATAACCCCGTGAACCTCGCCTGATTCTGTTAACAATAATATGTGCTTCTTTTCGAGTTCAACTTGATGTACACAATGCTTTATTTCGAGTACAACATGAGTATTTTTAATTCTACTACAATAAATTAAAACTTGGGTTCAATCGCTGCAACAGCTAAATTTAGGTTATGAATGATACCATTGACATTGTTGTTCCACTCTGTTGACTATCAGTAGACAACAACGATTACACGCCGTTTTATAAAACTGACCCATGTCAAACTATAGCAAACAGGTTTTAAACATGGCGGATATGGAAACAAAATCTGCGCAGTAGTCTTGTAAGTTATCTGATATGTTTTATCTATTTAAAATGGCATGAACTTGTTGATTCTTTTGAATATTGTAGGATGACGTTATGCTGTTATATATGTATGTTGGCGTAGGGGCGGGGATGGTCGAATGGTTAGCACGTGCGCTGTATCATAAGGGATGTTATTGATCCAACTGGTGTGGTTTCGATTCCACAGTTGTAGGGTCTCCTGTCAAATGCGGTGGGTTTTCTCCGGGTCCTCTATTTTCCTCCCGCAGATAAAGACTCCTACGAACAAGCGAATTATTGAAATACAATTTAACTATGTGTTAGTCCCGAAATGACCTAGTTTCTCTCTCTCTCTCTCTCTCTCTCTCGTATTTAGATTTAAAAGGATAGCATTATATTTTCGTTAATATAGTAGCCTACCCACGCAGAAAAAACGTGATCACATAACACACAAGATCAATTCAATATATTTAGACCTAAATCCAAGAGTTATGTCTTGGGCTGCTATCACATATAGGGGTATACGATATTCGATACACGGGCACGGCGGTCATAAGCAGGCTATGGTCCAGATACTGTGATACACAATCTGTACAGGACAGACCACGCTCAGGTCGACCAAGGGCGACAACTTAAGCCCAGGATCAATTTATCCGTACCTTGGCATTTAGAAATCGTGTCATCACAGCAAATCAGATCAGCGCTCGTCTTCAAACATACACTGGTGTGAGAGTGAGTGGCCAGACCATTCGGAATCGACTGCATAGGGGTCACCTTCGCGCCCGACGACCTCGCGTGATCCCTTGTTTGAGAGATCATCACATTCAGGCAAGACGTCGTTGGTGTAGGGATCGCCAACACTGGGATAATCGACGCTGGAGCAATGTGATGTTTTCAGATGAGTCAAGGTTCACTGTTGATTTTTTGGACAGACGTAGGAGGGTGTGGCGTCGTCGAAACTAGCGCTTACAAGACGTTACCGTCATCAGACATGATCGATTTGGGAGAGGTTCTGTTATGGTGTGGGGAGGCATCACTGTTGCTTGAAGAACGGCTTTACATGCTGTTGTAGGGCGTGTTACAGGCCAGTACGTGTTACGTCAACGTCAACAACGTCCTGCCAATGTCCAAGAACTTGCTGCTGCGTTGCAACAGGAATGGGACAATCTGGACCAAAATGACCTTAGACGTCTCATTAGGAGTATGCCACGTCGGATCAACGCTTGTTTGGGAAACAAAGGAGGATTTACCCGTTAGTGACTTTGTTGTGATGCTGTGGTAACTTTGCTGTTTGACCCAAGGTACCATTTTACCCTTATAATGGTCAGTCTGTGCCTTACTTAGTCTAACGATCATTTGGATTAAGTCGATGAATGTGAACTTCATTTCATTTTGTCATTTGTTTCTTCTTCAGTTTCATTAGGTGACTTTAATAACACTTAAAAATCAAATATCCCCTACTATTTTTGAATAGTATACATATTCGGGCAATGACAACAGCTGAACAATCATTGTATCTAGCCGACCATAACCACCAGTAGGGGGTTGAGATATCACGTTTTTCATACAATAAACATACAGGTATACCTATGAGCAATAGTCATTGTGACCTATCAGAAGGGACAGTTTACACGGGGATATTCTGTCAGTAAATATCCCAATGAATCCCTATTATCATCTTACTTTGCCTACAATATACTCCAGAGAAGCTCTGCAAAATGCTAATAATATATATACTAAGAAGTAACAAATATCATTAAGTTTTATTTAAACCGTTTTGTAAGTTTGATATATTTGTGAACTTCAAGAAAAGGGTTTGTATTCATATCAATTGACAATTCTGGATTGCCGCACAATAGGATATCTATATTTATGTGTGGTTTAATGGTCGAGGGCGAGACATTAAGTAATATATTGTAACAACAAGGGGACCGTCAGGTCCGAGTGTTTTTACAATATATTACGCAATGTCTAAGCCAGAGACAATTAAACTACTTAAAATACAGACTCCGCACGGGCGTTTACAGTGAAAAACATCATGCCAGTAGTAATATTGAAATAATGTACTATTGGCAAGTTGCCCGTACATTATTTGACATAATGGTACGCCAACATCAAAGGATGACGTCACATCTGTATTTTAAGTGACATTACAGAAAATGCTTAGGGATTTTCTCTCGACCATGACCTAGTAAATGACAACATTTGAATATAATTGAGATAGTAGCTCTTCGCTTTCCCTTTACTGTTTTAATATTGTATTGAATTCGTTACCTACAAATGGATGATAACTAGATTAGGGCTAATTAGGTACATGTCACCATATCCTGGGAATGCACACAGTCCAATATAGAGCTTTGGTAATGCAAAATATGGTCTTCGATGCTCACCCTTAGTTTCCATATTAGTATTAGAGCATTAAGTTATATTTATAGCACAACTTTCACGAGTTAACAGGTTTAAACATCGGTAAGGTTTTCGTTGTTCACCCGAGTCACTCGAGTCGACACCAGACCGTTCGCGTTTTGAATCGAGTTGGTCACATGACTTAATAAGATTAAGAATGGAGGCAGCCATTGCGAAAAAAATAAAACAAAAAAAATTAAAGGTGTCTCGCCATTATGTTTTGATGTCATGTGACTTCTCGGACCGTACGGGATGTTTCACCCGGGTAAACTCAGCAATGAAGTCGACTCGAGTGATGCGAATAAACGACGAACACCTTACCACCGAGACCGTAGGTCGAGATGTTAAACCTGTAAACGAATGAAAAAACGAATGAAGCGTGCTATAAATGACTTGTAACATTGACACCAGGGCCCTACGAAATTTGTAAAAGTAAAATTTAGTAAAATTTGTATTGTATCTTTAGTTAAGATTTCCTGAAACAGGGCCCTACTCAACATGCCTGATGTAATTGCACAGAATACCCACCCTACTTCTTTACGTGATGTCTACTAAAACTAGCGTAAACCAGCAAAAGAGTGCAATAACATTGACCATGTCCAGTTATTGCACGGTTAAGCTCCACCCAATCTACTAGAGGGAAACAAAGGAAGATTTATCGTCAACGTAACAAGTGTTTTAAACAATTTAAAATGTCTCTTAACTCAATATCATCCTCGGTCTTCAAAATTGAAAACACAAATTACTTATCAATTTAAATCAACATTGGTGATGTGATCTCACCGAGAAAAGGTGGGCTTCTGATGTTCAATATTTAACGTTAAATCTTTTCTATTTTCAGGTTAAAGACTGAAAAACTCAGAAAATGTCTCCAAAACAATTTTGTGTTATAGTCTCCTATATTGGTGCTATTTTTATTATCTTTCAAATGATCAGTTATATACATATGTGGCAAACTGTTCAAACAATTAATCTTAGGTTTAACGAATTATTTGAAAAAGAGATATTACAAAACTATAACCTTAGTAATGGAGTAATCGATGATGAAATGAAGAAAGCCTTACACTTCCTATTACTTAAATATGCATTAGATTCCAAATTAAAGAATGATAGCCGTAATGTGCACCCGGTCTTGAAACATATTATATTACATGACAACGGTGTGAATTCAAAAAATAATGCTAATCCCATATTTAACGGTGATTATTTATTAAATAGTGTGAATGTATGTCCAGATAATTTAGACATTATCGTAGTCGTTCATACGGCTCCAGATCATTTTGTCCGTCGACAAAATATTCGTACAACGTATGGTTCAAGTACTATGTTCTTACCGGTCAACATTCGAACTGTGTTTCTTTTAGGACGAGTGAGCAGCAAGAAACTACAAAATAAAATTTTAATTGAACATGATAAATATGGTGATATAATTCAAGGAAATTTCAACGACGCTTACCACAATTTAACATACAAAGCAGTTATGGGTTTGCATTGGGTTTCACATTATTGTTCACAAGTGAAATATGTCGTAAAAGTAGATGACGATCTTGTGTTTGATATGTGGCGATTTTTAAGCATGTTCCATGCCCGTAAACATTTAATCTCGAAATCAATATACTGTTATGTTCGCGTTAAGGGTCAAATTCATCGTAAAGGTAAATGGGAGGTTCCTGGAGAAATGTTTAAAGGTCTTGAATCCTATCCGTTTCAACACTGTATCGGATTTACGGTTATTTATAGCGGAGATACTATTCCGGCATTTTACCGTGCTTCATACAAAGTGCCCTTCTTTTGGCTTGATGACGTGTACGTAACGGGTATGTTAAGAATCGCTGTCGGTGGAATCCACCTAAATCAACACACACGTGAGAATCTTTTACGTCCAACTTTAGGAGGGTTACAATGTCTCCAAGAACAAGGTAGAAAGTGTACTTTGTTATCTATGGGTGCCACAGATGACACATTCAATGCCACATGGCAGGCTATAAAACGCCGAAGTCACAACGTTCTAAGGAAAACTTAAAAAGTGTCCGTGTCATGTTTGTCAAATGTGTATATTTAATGTGCTAAGGCTTTTATTGAAGAGAGAAACTAGGTCATTTTGGGACTAACGTATGGTTTTCAATTTTAATTTTAAAAATTCGCTTGCGCGTAGGGGTCTTTAGCAGTGGGAGAAAGTTGGGGTGCCCGGAGGAAACCCACGAGGTTGAGAAGGCACCCCTATCTCCATGTCACATACGCTCACACTTTGGCTCGAAACCACAGCCGCAAGCCAGAGGTGACCGGCCAGCTAGAGGTCGAAGCGCGGCACTCTAGACCACTAGGCCATCCCAACCCCTGCTTTTATTGAAGGTTCCATTGGAGTTCAATATTGCCAAATATATTACTAACTCAGATTAAAGAGCTCTTGGAATTGCGAGCGTGCTCTTCTGTGTTAGCTTGACGTATTTTGAGATTTCTTATGCTGGTTGTGCGTAGCTCTTATACGTCGAAGCACACAGCGCTCTTATGATATTTGATATTTGAAGAGCTTTAATCTATAAGAAATATAAGTAATAATTATTTGACGTCGAACTGGGTTTATTAACGAATGAACATCATAACACAAATAAAGATATATTGAAATCATACTTAAAACATCAATTACAAGTTATCTATTAATGAATAATTGAATTTATAATTTTAGCATATATTATGTGACCAAGTGTAATTCTTAGGTATTTCACATTGTCTTATTATGCATCAAGAACGTAATATTATATTAATCAATAAGCGGATATAAAGTATTATTATACTATGTGAATATGTGTAGTAAACTATTTCACATCATAATATTATACATAAAATTAACATATATACTAAATGAATTATTAGGCGACACAATAATAAACTAACTCACCTATAAGAAATATAAGTAACAATTATTTGACGTCGAACTGGGTTTATTAACGAATGAACATAATTGTCCGTATTTCGTCTCTTATATTTATGCCCAGTCGCTATCGCCAACTTAATATCTTAATAATAATTAAACTAGAAATGTTTGAACATGTACATGATAAGGGTTAAACATATAATACAAAACGTGATATAAATTAACATATTTACATTACTGAGGACTTACTCAAATATAGGTACATACTCAATGAATGACTAAGATGCATATTAAGTAATACTAAATTATTTTACATTAGATGTTCAGAAAAGGTAAATAGATAAGACAGTACATTGAGATTAGAACGATCAGGGTTCGGAGTAAAGATTAACTTATCTACTTTAAAGCAATTAGTTAATTAAGATGAGTAAATACATGTATATCAAAATATGTACTATAACATAATATTTATTTGTACAATTTCCCTTTTCACGAAGTTATATGACATCCTTGTTGTCCCTATAATGAGTTATATATCAGCCTGATTGATCCTACAATACACGTAAGTGACGTGTTAAGCCTAGTTTACCCTTTCATCCAGGTAAATATGGGTAGGTAAAGCATGTCCTTTTTTGTTGGAGAGTCACGGTGTCGAAGTTGGTAAGACGTTGACTCGCTACCCTGGAGGTCGCGGTTTCGCTGCCGTAGTTGACCGAGATTGTTCATCGGAATTTCACCTTGATGAACTTTCTCGGTCAAAACCGGGAGTGAGCCTGCAACCACCTTATTTTAGATAGACGCACACAGACGAGTATTTAACACGTATAATTATAATGAATATTAAATCTGATGCATATGTGTGATGTTTTTATGTATTGTACATGTTTTATTTTTATTCAAGTGGAATGTTTTTTACTGGGTTTTTTTAAAAATAAAAGTCTCGTTTTATTCAAATTTTAAATGCAGTTTTGATAATTTAAATATTTGTATTATGAATAACACATTGATGAGATGAAAATAAAGTCAATTGAAGTTAAACTATTCTGCTCCCACGTGGCAAGTTTAAGACTGACATAGTCATGCAATGTGATATGGCCACGGCCTCATTTCGAATAACAACTACCACTGGTTCTTTTACGTGCACGCCACTGTGTACCTGTGGTCTCGGGTTTGGTCCCACTCGGACGACTATCCACTGTCCCTCGCCGGACCCTCCGCCCTTCACCGATGACAAAGGAAAACCAAGCCAGAAAATCTCGATTAATTTTCTCACCTTATCCCGAGCCTGCCGGGTTAGCAAATTAACGTCGCGCTACTCCGTACTCACTGAAACACAGAGACTCCTATTGTCTAATTCAACTAGAAATACTGACTAATTTATGGTATAAATCTCGATACTGTTGACCATCTAATATTACACCCATGAACAATCTTGCTTGTGGCGTTTCGCAAGGATCAGTTTTGGGACCGGTATTTTTGAGTCTTTATACATCACCCTCTTGTAGATGTAGAGCGTAAACATAGCCCATGTTTCCAATAATACGCTGTCGATACTCATGTGTATATCATTCAAACCTTCTGTTGACAATCATTTTATATTTCCTGAAACAATACTTTAACAGTGCATAGATGGTATTGATATTTGGATAAGTTTAAACCATTAAAAAACTAATTATCTACGAACTTGTTCTAGAAATATGCTTAGTATTAAGTTGACGCCGATCTTTTGAATGGCGTGTTTAAAACTACAACCTGCAGGAAACAAATGAGCAATCTTTAACTTACATTTCACGATTGTAAATCATGTTAATAATATTCGTGAGAATGGCTGTTATAATCTGCAATATCAGTAGAATACGTAAATATCTATAGGACTGGGGAACAGACAAAGTCTATATAAACCCCTCTCCATATCTGTTAATTCTACTAGGAGTTTAACTGGGCTACTGTTCTTGTTACAATCAAAACTACTAAAACTATAAAATTCTGTGCAGCACGCCCGGTTACTGATGCGCGTAATCATGAGCACATAACTCCGATTCTTTATAGTCTTCGTCGACTTCCTAATAACTCTACAATAGGAGCAATGTTCTCTCGGAGGTACTCAGGCACGCTATCAAAATATTGCAAAAGGTTGTATAAATACCTGGAAATATATAAATACTAATTACAACCAATAGGCTATTTACTGATAAATATCAACTGGGCCGGACATAAATAAGAATGATAATGTTGAAGAATACTAAGTGATAGGACGTCTGCAAAAAAGTAAATATGTATCGCTAATTAGTATGGAAAGCAACAATTGGTAAATAAATCATTAAAATTGATCAAATATACTTCTGTATTGTTGGTCTGTGACCGCAAAGAGGCCTAAGCGTGCGATAGAAATCAGATTTTGGCAATGTTTTGGGGTATCCACATTCGATTCAGTCTGAGAAGTGGCAGAAGACAACTTGTGTTTATCAAAACATTGTAAATTAATCAACAAGCTGTCCGTCATTGAGTAATATTAATCTGTAAACACTTCACACTGATTAATGAATAGTTGGTTGATAACGTAAATGATTTGGCTACCGACAACACTTTATTAACTCCAAATAATTAATCAAAGCGGTAATTATTTAATATCTCGTTTCTTCTATTCGAAAAAAAAATATTGGCCTTAAATGGAAATAAACAAAATAGCCAATAATTTTATTGATAGCTGAATTCCGTTTACTGTCGCTTCATACGGCATGCAAAGTAAAGAATGCATATTGGATATTATTGTTTAAAATTCTATTATCACCATGATCGGGAAAATGAGAACGGCCAACGAGTCAATTATCGAGTGGGAAAGATAATCTGCCATTGTTTAATTACAACGCCTCCAAAATTATTTTATTGATAGCTGAATTCCGTTTACTGTCGCTTCATACGGCATGCAAAGTAAAGAATGCATATTGGATATTATTGTTTAAAATTCTATTATCACCATGATCGGGAAAATGAGAACGGCCAACGAGTCAATTATCGAGTGGGAAAGATAATCTGCCATTGTTTAATTACAACGCCTCCAAAATCCGCTTAAATGAACGTAAGCATTTCATACCAATAGAATTGAAATTTATAATCTATTTGGGACTCATATTTTGATACCGTTACGGTACCTGAAAATAGGAATAGACCTATGGCACACGCAAAATCTTAATTCAGTCGTACAGCTGTGGCGGCTTATTTGAATAGGCTACTAAACTTGATTACCCAATCAACAACCTTAATCTTCTGACCCCTGGCACCAAAGTGCTAATTAGTTAATGAGAATATAGATTGTTGTATAGATTGTTCTAAATTATAATGCTATCATAGGGTAATGTGAAAATAACGCATTGTCGTTTCGGTCGCCATTTTAATAAAACAAATTCTTCGTGCAAGTACATATAGGTGTACGTGAATAGCTGTAAATTGAAATGTCGGCGACTACCTGGTCGAAGTTCCATGGCGTTTTATCAGAAAATCCTGTTGTGTGCAAAGTTAAAGTCAAAACTTACAAAATTATCACTGGTCTCAACTGAACAAATCTGAATAGGCTAATGGAACAATGGAACAGGGTCACCTTGATGTTGGCAAACATGTTAGACGATACGAAAATACCATGATTCAATTGAAAGGTGATATATATATGCAATATAGATGATTACTATCTACATTTAAGTTAAAGGGCCAATCCCGATAACTTTTTGGAGAATAAAACTGCTTAGTTTTGTGTTAAAATCATTTAAAACACATTATCTAAGGCCGATCAACTAACCCGATTTTGGTGATACGCTTGTAAATAACTTAAACCTGACAGTCTGCATCTGAAAATGGAGACCTATGTATCATACAGTATCTGGATAAAACCAGACCTTTTTCTATAAAAATAATATGTAGGTAAAATTTACCTTTTGTTATCAAGTACAGTACATGGGTCATTCACTGTATAGACCTCTCAAGAAACGTAAATCGATTATAGGGTCACCCAATGAAAAAAATGACCATAAACCTTAAAAGGGTTACGTGTCCGGATAAGCAATTTTGGGGTTCACGTCCAAATGACTGAATATTTTGAGTTGAAATTTTGAGACAAGGTATATACATCATTCCCCTATATTTTGGCGTTTTATTTTCATACATTCTCAGACTTTTATTTTTGAGCCTCTGTATAATACGGGATTGTCCCTTTAAACTAACTGTGTCTATATAATTTTTATGTCTTACTTCGAGCTGAATAAACTAAATGATTTATTGTCATTAAAACCCCAACAACTGGTTAATTGTGTGTAATTAAAGACTATCACTGGATCTTTGTAGAAATACTCATTTTAAGTTATTTAAGATGACATACCGATGCACATACCTCCCCGGTAAATTCAAAGACATAATATAATTCTCAGTAAGGGGTGGGGGGTATAATTTATTGTGTAACATTGTGATTATAGCCAAAAATACCTCATATTGCCAATATTTTAATGCACCTATATTGCATACAGATATTTAAAGCGTGTTAACAATATATTCATTTAATAGAAACTGTGTCATTTCGAGATTAACATATCGTACAATTCATATTCATTTGACGATCGACCTCCTATTTACAAAACTATGGATTATGCGAACTACAGAATAGACATGATCTAGAAACTCTATTTAGGGTACATCAAGGTTAAGAGACTACCGGGTACCTCATGGATTATAGAATATATGAACTACAGGGTATATCGAAGTACAGGGTACATCATGGTTTAGACACTCTATCCGAACTACAGTGTACATGATTGTTTAGAGAGACTCTATCCGAAGTACAGGATACATCATGGTTTAGAGGCGCAATACTAACTTCAGAATGCATCATGGTTTAGAGACTCAATACGAACTATTGGGTAGATCATAGCTTAGACTCTCTATCCGAGCTTCATGGCACATCATGGTTTAGAGAAACTGGACTCCTGGTCCGTCACTGATAATATCAAGACCGATATATACCGCGGGTTCATTTAAAACAAAATGGTCGATATTGTCGGATAAATTTTTACCACGACGATTATCATTTCGGAGCCATTTTGAAAAAAACCCCAAAATAACGGGTATTATCGGATTGACTCTTATCCTACACCCCTAAAAACCCATAAAATGACATTAATAAACACATAACTTGTGAAAACTTGAACAATTGGAAATGTTAACTACAAATTCCGTCTTCAGCATCCCTGAAAACTTCCAGAAAACAATATTCAACAACAAAACAGCAAATAAATGGCCGGGTTACTATGGGATTTTGTTTTGAAAAATACCAAATCTTTGACTTGATTATTCTCAAAACTTACTTTGGTAATTTGAGTGGCTTCAAGCGGACACAGCTCAGTCAATTGTTGCGCGATTAAAACATTAAATTGAAGGTATTGATTAGTAAAATGTGAAAATAACAATAACTGAATTTTTAAAATTCTCTCATTGCAACTCATTATGCCACGACGGGTCACATTTATTATTTTTTCAGCTAACCTACATAGCATAGTGGTTGAGGTATTAGTCGAAGAAAACAAAGAAAATTATATTTGTCAAACTAGAACTAGTAATTTTACTAGCGGATGGAGGAGCTTTACATGTGAAGAAGTAAACACCGTTTCTGTCCATGGACAAAATCTTAGGATAACAGCGACGTATTCCAAACCAACTTCGTTTAAACTATGTGAAGTGGAGATTTATGTCTCCATTATTCCACTCGATGCAGAACAGAAGGAACTTGACCCACATTTCATTTCACTTTTCTTGTTATGTGTTATCGCTTACTGTAGTGGTTCTCAACCATTTTTTTAGCCAACAACAAACCTTGGAACACATGACAAAAAAAAACATGGCAAGTCATAGACGGCAAACAGTCATAGTCATAGAAAAGAAAGAAAAAACACAGCTGTGAACTTACCAGTACACACCAGTGAATACTCCATTGGGATCAAGTGGTTTTATCGCATTTTCTTAGTGTGCCGTTCAAAATTTAGCGGCACACTTAGGAAGATCTTGCGGCACATCAGTGTGCCACGGCACCCTGGTTGAGAATCACTTGTTTAGAAACTGGCAGAGAGAAAGCGTTATCATTACGTTAAAGCGTGTAAATGTTATATTTTGGAAAGCTAATGTACCCAGATTATATATATTAAATTATAGAATATATTAATGCGAATTCGCTTATCGCACATCATTATTTTTTCAGCGTCCGTTTTCTAATACAGCCTATCGGAAAATGTCTAATTTCTCACGGCGTAATTCACTTTAATATAGACTCAAGTTGATTAATTTCCAAAATACATAAAATACTAATAACATTAATTTAAGTATAAATTCAGTTATTGTACATTATAACTTTTTTCAGTTGGCTGTGAGCGTCCAATTTTTAAGTACCGTCCCTGTAGAGTTTACAAATAGCGGTTTTCTAGGTGAAGCGAAGTACAATTGTTTACCTAGTTTCAAAATTGTAGCTGGTTTAGAAATAAGCAAGTGTTGGAACATTATTATTATTATCCTTATTTTAAAATTAGTGCTTTGATTTAATTACGTAAATGGCGTTTCGCTGTTCTGACCGGGACAGACTGGAATACAGCCAATGACTCCAATTATTAAAGGGACCCCTAAGTTAGTTCAAAAACATTATGTACCACAAATAAATACGTCATATGTTGCGGTACATTTTACGAAGGGGGCATCCGAAGTCGCATCCGGGTTATAAGACGTTGTTTAATATGCTGCGTATGTTTGTGCCAAATGGGTCTACAACACTGACATACAAATAGGATGAATGAATGAAATGGGGTTTAACGTCCTACGCGTCTGCACCTAAGCTGGGCTAATTGAATACGGGCATACGGATTGTTTTTATTAAGTTATTGTTAGGGACATTCCTTTCGAAGTCGAATATAATAAGAGAGAGAGGGGGGGGGGGGGTAACGTCCATATTTTGAGATTCTTTGTTTCACATAAAGGCACAAACTCTGGTCTAGATTCAAAATCTATTTACTTCACCTAAATCTATTTTTTTTATAATCTGCAATGAATAAATATTTGTAAAACCCCAAATAAAAACAATTTGTTGTTTGATAAAATAATTACATATGGTTTCTCCGTTTTATTGCTGTCCACGTGGCATTGAAATTGTTTTCTGTTACACCTACAGCTAAATATGGACAATCTTCGTCCTTTTGCTCCACACAACGAAAGCCATTCTTTGACGGCTGTAACTGATTAGGTTTTGCATCCGTAATTAGTTGAATTCCATCAACGGCTAATCTTAACAATCCAGTCACATAAACATCATCCAGCCAAAACAGGGGAATTTTAAAGGAAGCCGAGTATAAATGCGAAATAATATCTCCACTATAAATAACGGTAAATCCTATGCAATGTCCGAATGGATAATGCGTATACTCCTTGAATAAATGATCCGGTACCTTCCATTTTCCTTTACGGGGAATTATACCGCCATCTCTGACGTGACAATATATAGTTTTGGACACGTAAAGATCGCGAGCATCGAACGTTTTTATAAATCGCCACATATCAAAAACAAGATCGTCATCTACTTTAACGACATAGTTTGCTTGTGAACAATAATGTGAAACCCAATGTAGACCCATAACTGCTTTAGATGTTAAATTATGGTAAGCGTCAATAAAATTTCCTTGAATTATATCACCATATTTATCATGTTCACTTAGAATTTTATTTTGTAGCTCCTTGCTCCCCACTTGTCCTAACATAAACACAATTCGAATTTGGACTGGTAAATACAATGCCATAGATCCATAGGAAATGCGAATATTTTGCCTTCGAACAAAATGATCGGGAGAAGTATGAACAACCACAATGGCGGTTATTGTTTCTTGATCAGAACAGATTGTTTTATTGTTTAATACGTAATCTCCATTAAATATGGGATTGCTGTTCTTCTTGTGCAGGAAATTTGGTTTTTGAATTTGTAATACGTACAGAAATATAAAGATGGCTACCGTATATTTTACATATTTCAAAGTTTTATACGAAGAAAAGGGTAATAGCCGTTTACCACAATCCATATTCGGAAATCTGAAACGAGAAAGAATGAGAAATTAATTATGAATGATCATTACTTCATTGACACTTTGCTTCATTAACAGGCCCGTGGGTAGTGGGTGGGGGGAGCTGCACCTCTGGAGAAATTCGGCGTCCCCGATGGGTGCTAAAGGGACCCTTTGGGGAAAATCGCCCCCCCCCCCCTATGGACACAAAGGCGCCCTTTCCAATGGACGCAATACGAAGCCAACGACCAACGTGTCCATGTCCTTATGGGCACCACATAAAGCCCCATAGGCGCTCAACCAATGTCAGTATATATTAGGCGCCCCACCCCCTCCCATAAAATGGTGAAGCGCCTCATAATGACTCAAAAGATAACTAGCGGTTGCCAGGCAAGATACGCCCGCATTTTGCAAGAGATGGATAGAGAACAAGCGACTTTCTGTACAAACAGGGGCCGTAAACCAGACAGATATGATCTGGGATCTTTGGGATATAGGGACATATTTTAAGTTTCATCAAAATCAGATAATAGTTGTGACATCTAGAGGGTCCACAAACGTCGTATTACATACTTTTACACAATTTGCGTACAAAGAGTGTTCATTTTGTTGGGCAGTTTCATTTCGATTTCCCCAAAATTCTAATTAAACCCTCATTATGGTTGAATGGTGATATAAGTAAACGGTTTCTAACAATCAGGGGTCATACTCCAGGAAGTTATGTTCGGACTTATCAAAAGGAACTAACATCTTAGTGTATAACGATCATATATTACCACGTTTTGTTTTAAATCGGATAAAAATGTCACGTCTACAGGGACCAGACGCTCAGGACGGGATTTTTCTTCCAACCAAGGGCCATAATTCGGTAAGTTACGATCTGATATGCGCGAATATCGAACGGAATTAAAATCTTTGGATAACATGTATTTCAAATTTCATCAAAATCGGATCAAAATTGTGACTTCTAGAGGGTCCACAACCTTATACAAGATTTTACACTCTTTTTTAAGTGCCATTAAAGAATTTCATATTGTTATAGCATTGTAAATGTGTTAAGGTTTTTTACATTTTTGAACCTTTTCCATGTTTTTACTTAAAAATGTGATGTGCGTTTTTCTTGAAAATTGATAAGTTCATATAAACATAATTTTTAGTAACTGGAAATAGCATTAAACTAAACACATACTTATCGAAAAACAATTACTGATTTATTTAGGCGACGTTTCGAAGAGTATTCTCTCAACTTTTTCAAGCAAATACAGCAACAATTTAATCTTCTTCTTCTTTTTGGTGTTTAACGTCTGCTTCCACTTAAGTGATATCACAGACAAGACATAGGAGAGCCGAAGCTGCTTCCTGATTTTTAGAATATGATTTTGCAATCTTTCCATTTTGGCCTTAGGCCATGGATTAGGTTTTAGTGGGAAGTTCTTCCCTTTATTTAATAAAAACACATCGTTGGTAGATGATCTCTTCTTCTGGATTGGTAGATGTCTTCTTTGTGGGATTTGTGTTTAGGTACCAGGCCTGTCTTCTCGTGGCCTCCCCTTCCTCCACTATCCCACTGGTATTTGTTTTGGCAGAATAGTGTTTAGATGCCGAGCCCGTCTGATCATGACTCCCTCTTACTCCACTATCCCGCCAGTTTAGTAGATGTTAGTAGTAAATTAAACTAATATAGAATTAAATAAATAAAGAGAGTATAAAAAAGTTGTAGTCAAAAAAATTAAAGGTAATAAAATAAAGTAAATTAAAGTAAAAGTAAAGTAAAAGTAAAGTAAAGATAAAGTAAAATCAATTAATTAAAATTTATTAGTTAATTAAATTAAAGGTAATTAAAATAAAATAAAATAAAATAAAATAAAATAAAATAAAAATAAAATAAAATAAAATAAAATAAAATAAAATAAAATAAAATAAAATAAAATAAAATAAAATAAAATAAAATAAAATAAAATAAAATAAAATAAAATAAAATAAAATAAAATAAAATAAAATAAAATAAAATAAAATAAAATAAAATAAAATAAAATAAAATAAAATAAAATAAAATAAAATAAAATAAAATAAAATAAAATAAAATAAAATAAAATAAAATAAAATAAAATAAAATAAAATAAAATAAAATAAAATAAAATAAAATAAAATAAAATAAAATAAAATAAAATAAAATAAAATAAAATAAAATAAAGTAAAGATAAAGTAAAGTAAAGTAAAGTAAAGTAAAGATAAAGTAAAGTAAAGTAAAGTAAAGTAAAGTAAAGATAAAGTAAAGTAAAGATAAAGTAAAATGAAGTTGTAGAGTGGTTGGGCTTCCTTCGAGAGGACGTTTTTACTTCCCCACCCTACGTCGTATACAAAAAAATAAATAAGTTAAGATAAAAAATAAGTAGAAAAAATAAAAAATAAATTGAGGTAATGAATAAAAATAAAATAAATTTAAGTAAAAGTAAAAGTAAAGTAAAGATAAAGTAAAATGAATAAATTAAAATAAATGTATAGGATGGTTGGGCTTCCTTCGTGAGGACGTTTTTACTCAACCATCCTACGTTGTATGGAGAATTTATCCAGCCGTGGCCCTTTCTTATTTCACTAATTTACATAGTCCAACTGCGTCCATTAGGGTGTGGATTTCTTCGAAGATTTGTAGCTTCAGATCTGGTCTAGGGAAGAGTAGGTTCTTAGTGTTGAATGGTATGTTATTGGTCTCCATCATTCTCACTAAGTCCCGTCTCTCTTCCTTGTAAACCTCGCAGTCTACCAGGACATGGTTGGTGGTACACTCTTCTCCGCACTCACAGACGATGACTTGGTGTTTGTAGTCTCGCAGCCGCTCTTTCACCCTTAGTTTCGATATGAGTCTGCATATATCTCGTCTAGGGTGATTGGTCGCTGTCTTGGTGTAGATCTCGTCATCCAGTCGGAATCTGTATGTGTCAAGTTCAACGAGATTTAATTCCCAGATTGAATTGACCTGTCTTTTGACCATACTGTAGATTTCCGTGGTGCTGTAGTCTATGAGGCGGGGTGTAGCTGTGTCCTTGAGACCCTCGTTGGCGAGTCGATCTGCCTCCTCGTTTCCTTTAATGTTGACATGTGATGGAATCCACACGAGCTCTAATTTGCTTCCCTTCTCTAGGACCCTCTGATATAGCTGCCTGATTTCCAAAATGACTTCTGGTCTTGATTCCGAGTTGTCATTTTGGATTGAAATCAGACTGCTCAGAGAATCGCTTGGAATGACGAACTTGCCAGTCTTTTGATGGGAGATCCATGAAATAGCGTCACGAATGGCAACAAGCTCTGCAGTGTACACCGAACAGTTATTGGGCAGTTTCCTGCTTATTATCTGTTCCCCGTTTGGCAGGTATATTCCAAACGAGCTGGTGCCCCTTTCAGGATTGCGTGAGCCATCCGTGTACACATGGTCCCAGTCATCAGACGGCCAGTTGTCTTCCAAATGTTCTAGAGAGAAAGTACGTGCAGCACTGAGGTTATTTTTCTTGTCGGTTTTCTGTAGTAGATCTAGATTGACCAGTGGTATAGGGAGCGTCCAAGGGGCGACAACTGGGGGGTCGTGTTTATTTATCACGAGCTCCCCCAGTCGTAGTTCCTTGATCGTTTCTCTGATACCCTGGCTGAAGGTTTTCTTTTTGGGATCTCTTACATATTTTGTCTTTTGTAGACTGACAAATGTTGGGG
This sequence comes from Patella pellucida, assembly GCA_917208275.1. Taxonomy (NCBI): domain Eukaryota; kingdom Metazoa; phylum Mollusca; class Gastropoda; family Patellidae; genus Patella; species Patella pellucida. The sequence continues at coordinate 66,999,377 of OU795038.1, forward strand.
ATCTTTCACCTAGTTGTGATATCTTGACAATTTAATGTGTACAATTTAATGTGTACGACAATTATATATAGACAAGGAATAACAGCAATTCTGAAACCATGCATGATAACAACAAGATCAAAGGCATATAACAACATAATGAAAGGCAAGGTGAGGCCACTGATAATTGGCATAATTAACGTACGAGGTATGATAAGTAATTATAGGGGTAAATTATTTAAATTAGACAACCAATCATGATAAACCTGAAACCATAATACAAACATAAACAACAGACAAAAGGGAAACCATACATAATGATAAATATCGGAGAACTAGTAACTCCAGATAAACTAAATGGGGATTAAATATTTGGACCATAATTGATTTAATATAAGTTAAGAAAAGATTAAAATCCACACAGAACAGCTAAACCCACATACTCCTAGGTAAACTAATTATTATTTAGAGTCCCACATTCTTCCTTCCGAATGACAACACCACATTCTGCACAAGTTAAATAAAGGAAAACATTTGAATAGTTACTAAAATATGATTATGAACATGACCAGGAGTTAAGTGGGATATAATTAATGAATATGAATATTTGGAAAGCCACACCTCAGTCTTATTCACAGGCTCACAAATAATTATGTCCTATTAAATACACACATTACATTCAGTTTAGTTCTGCAAGTAGGTAAAGAGAATTTTTACCAGTAATACACACGATTCGCGAATAAAATAAGCTAAGCACTTATGGAGAGTATAGGCAAGAACACATCAGTTAAGGATTAATTCATCATATGCTCTTGGGAGGAATATTCCTGTGTCGCGATAAAGGTTTGGTTTGGATCTCCTGATGTGTATAGCTTCCATGATCTTCCGCGTCTTTTCATTGTGTTGATTTAGTGCTAGGGTCTTAAACGATTGAATTTCGTGGCCAGGATTGGACTGAAGGTGTTGGGCAACTGCTGACTCTGCTGTGGAGGACCTTGACTTGTGTTGGGCGATTCTTTTAGGTAAGGGCTGTCGATTTTCTCCAATGTATAAACTACCACACATGCACACAACTTCATACACACATCCTTTAGGTGGCAGTGGAATGGTACGAAGTCCCTTAAGTACACGATTCCACCCCTACATAATTATTTCGTTTAAACGAATTATTATTTCGGTTAAACGAATTATTATTTCGTTTAAACGAATTATTATTTCGTTTAAACGAATTAATTACTTCGTTTAAACGAATTATTATTTCGTTTAAACGAATTAACATTTTCGTTTAAACGAATTAATTATTTCGTTTAAACGAATCAATTATTTATACTTATAATTAATTCGTTTAAACGAAATACTAATTCGTTCAAACGAAATACTAATTCGTTCAAACGAAATAATGAATTCGTTTAAACGAATTATTATTGCATTTAAACGAAATAATTAATTCATTTAAACGAAATAATTAATTCATTTAAACGAAATAATTAATTCATTTAAACGAAATAATTAATTCGTATAAATGAAATAATTAATTCGTATAAATGAAATAATTAATTCGTTTAAACGAAATGATAATTCGTTTAAACGAAATGATAATTCGTTTAAACGAAATAATAATTTATACGAATTAATTATTTCATTTATACGAATTAATTATTTCGTTTAAATGCAATAATAATTCGTTTAAACGAATTAATTATTTCGTGCACTTAAGGGGCTCCCTGGAATGGTGGGCTGGAGTTTCCCATTCCCTTTTAGTTGGTCTTTGAGTGAGTGTGCGTCCCGTAGAAAAAATGACTTGGATACCTGTAGTTGTGAGTAGCCTTCTGATGTGGCACGACAACTTCCCTTGGCCTTTATTTCATAGAAATTGACAGAAAACTAGAGCAGCTAGGGTAGTATGATCATAACGTCGGCGGTCATATTTGATGACGTCATAGGGAATAACCTACCACACTTCCCTACAGAACCATAGTCAGATACTGGATTACGCGGTCCTTTAAAAAAAATAACCATAAGAAGAACCATTCAGACGTGTTCATGAGTAAACATTTAAAGTCTGGCTGTGCCCATGTTCCGGAGACCACCATGCTTTCCTTATTGAAGTCGTTGCAGAGCAGAGGAGGATGGCCCTGATCACAACAAGGTGTATGGCATTCCAGACAAAACAGGATAATGCTGACTGCACATGACAACCACCTACATATTATATGCCTAAGTTCCAACATAAGTTGTCGCTAACTTAGATTTATGTGGTCACGTGTACATGCTTTCTGGCCCACATTCCTATACCACCGGGAAAGGTCATGCATGTAGTGCTGTATTTGACATATGCCATCTACTCATTCTCGGATGTCATGTGTCATTCTCGGATTTTAATATGGAATGTATGGTAGTCTTCTGATCTGCAATGCCTATCCATGAAAACTTCAGAATAGTTATGTGCAATAATCAGATCCTAAATACAACTGGCGATACGCGCGGTCTGATTCCTGAAATAATTTGACCAAAAATAATATATTTAATTGTCACGAGGAACGTTCAACTCGCTGAATATGGTAAAAAAGGTGATAATTTGAATATAGTTGGCCGTGAACATACATGCCCATCGAAGAATGCCAGTCGAAAATCTAGATAAATATTTGTCCATATGCAATTCGAATATCTCATCCATTGTTTATTTTAAATGTATTTTGGTCAATCGAGGATAGGATAAGTATGGGCACACAAACCAATACTTATCCCAATGCTTGATGTGTAGCATCCACGGTTACCCAGTGTACTCATTCCGTTCTACTCCACTATACTCTGGGTTAATCCATAGGGTTTCCACGATTTCAAATTTATAGAATGAAGTTACAATGTACGAACCAATCAGGAAACAGTTTACAAACCAATCGTCTCCCCTTAGTTTTTATAAGGGTAGATAACCAAATTCATATTCCTGATTGATTTATGTTAGTAATTTATGTATTTAAAATTTATTTATGTTTATTTGTATTATCAAAATCTGTAGTATGTGTTATTGATCTCAAATATTATAACACCTATATGTTTGACTTTTGTTATTATTATTACTATTCGTTCTTTGTCGGAAACAATAATAATAATATGTACATCTGTTATGTTTATTATTATTGAACTTGTACTTGGTAATGTGATTCACATTACTTGACTATCATATCACCCTAGGTTGAAGTGTGCGTTAAACCCCCAGATACGAGCGAAGGATTCACATTATTTTGCCACATTATATCACGTGGACATAAAATACAGGGAACGAACGAATATAACTAATGACCCTACATTATTAAATGAAAGTCTTCTCTTCATTAATATAAAGTGTAATAGGTTGTTAATAATTACGCTCTAGAATAGGATAACTCCTAACACTGTCCGATAAAAGTAACTTCCCTTTGCCAACTTCCTTTTCAAATAACAATTTATTCGATTGGTCGATAAAAATAGCACAATCATTAAGGGCGGATAACTTGAAAACGTGTCTCCCCCATAGATTAACCCAGGGTATAGTGGGGTAGAACGATAGGAGTACACTAGGTAACCGAGGATGGATGTGTAGTGACCTTGCTCATCGCGTGACCTTGACTCATTATCACTGGACCTTCTACAATACCCTTGCTCTGGAAACCTGTTACAGGGGCGAACATGTACATCTCTCAGAAACAGTTCAAATCTTCAAGCCACGGTCGACGTAACACATGTGGTCGCTGACCTACCTGATATGCTTCGCTACTACTAGTATAGCGAGTTATCGCGGTTCGGTTGCTCGGTTCCCCACGTAACAATTCCAGCCAAGTAAAGGTACTGCAGATGCTATCGCGAAACCCACGTAGTTACTAATAATGGGGTGATATTTTCCTCGAGAGCTGAAATAAATATGCTTACTCGGAATCATGAAGCATATTTCACCTTTCATTAGTATATCGTATTTATATAAGATTATTATGATTAAATTGTATTGGTCATTCACGAAGCAGGTGTGGCTTTGGGATGGTCTAGTGTGTCTGTCTATGTCAGGGTATGTCGTTAGTGTACTGTTAGTAATGTATATGTGTGATATCCGAAGCTATTGATAGCATCACGACTTGTTGATGGTATAGTAGCACGAAGTTTTACAAACTGATCTCGCAGTGAATATTCGCTTGACCGCTAGTATCATTTATAAAGATGACATCGGCAAAATAATAACTTTTTTCCTCCGACAAAATAAATTCTAAAACATTTTTGTTAAGTATAAAGACGTTTGAAGTATCTGTAGTTCAAACATATTTCCTATTTAGTGTAAAAGGGTATTAAAATGAGTAAAAGGCATCATTTTGCCCGAAGCAGTTAGGTGTTATGTAAACAACGCACGAGCCGTTGAGCCAATGACTGGCGCCACGCGAAGTCAATGCACGTGTTCAAGACAGTCATCTGTGACAGAGATAATTCGTGCCTTATTCTCTGTAAAACAGATTGGAAGTTTTCCTGTAAAGTGCGGATCGTTGACTAATCAACCAATAACTTTTATAATTGGATCTATACAACACTAGCGGATCAAAGATGTCATTTAATACACTGTACAAAAGGTTTATTAGTTCACTAACATTGCTAGTAATATAATCAGGCAGTAGTTATTAAGTAGGTGTTATGCCACTAAGGTGTTAGAACCGGGACTATTGAATTATATGCACCAATAATGTTCAGGTGTGTGTATTCAATGGTATGTTTAACCCTAGTTCATTTTATTTGATAAAAAGTCATATCTACACTAGTTATACAACTGCTAATTTAATAACAACTGTATAATTTCTAACTACTTTTTATACATACCACACACTAGTTTATAATAATGATCACTAATGTTATTTAATGACACAAAATTGCCATTACTAAAATTCCTAGGTTCATAACGACATTAGCTTACTAGTGTTTGAATAAAAAGTGCAGCTTGTTGTTTGTTATACAAGAATATGAACCCCAACAGTTATCTCAGAGACAATCAATAGACATGTTTCATATGACGTCATCTATACGTCGCAGGTCATGAGGTCAATACACTTATAATGACGTTAGTTACGTACGGGTGTCAGGGGTTGGTTATTGAATGCTCCAATAAATGCGAAAATTTAACAACAAAAGACTTTTAATTGCTACAGCCGAATGACTGGCCTAAAAAGAGAAAACGATATGCCGTCAAGTCCAGGTTAACTATTGAGTTTAATGTATAGGCAAAGAAGCGGAAATATTTTTTGAATAGATAGGTTTAACTGCCATAGACCAAAATAATTATAAAGCTAGATTTGATAAACAGTTTATACCAAGACGAAATGAAGGTCAGGAGAGGGCAGTGCTCCATTATCGAAGTCAACACGATGCTGAAAAGGCTGAACGCTTAGTAAGAGAGATAGAGAGAGAAATGGGATTTAACGTCCACTCGACACAAACAAGGTAATTTTGGGACTAACATATGGTTTAATTTAATTTCAATAATTCGCTTGGGCGTAGGGGTCTTTAGCTTTAGGAGGATCCAGAGAAAATCCACGACAGGCGCCCCTATTCCTTGTAATTTACAACCGGGGAATCGAAACCACTTAGTGAGAGCTTTATATAAACATTAGAAACGTTTAATGGAGTGGTATTAAAGAAATACAGATAAGAGATGAATTTGTCTTGGTTTAAAATATAAAGGTCTCTCAGAAAAATTAGAAATGAAGCACGACATCGCTTTAGATTTAGCTTCAGAAATAGAAAGAAATCATGAAAATTAATGATAAAACAGCAAAACAAAGATGAGAAGAGGGAAGTAGATGTTTTTCGACAACCAAAAAAATAAAATAATAATGAGCATAATTATAAATATCATACCCACTATGAAGGACAGTTAAGATCCAGTAACCAGTTATAGAATAATGATAATGTTGGTACAATTAACAGAGAGAGAGAGAGAGAGAGAGAGAGAGAGAGAGAGAGAGAGAGAGAGAGAGAGAGAGATAGAGAAATGGGGTTAAACGTCCACTCAACACAACTAGGTCATTTTGGGACTAAGATTTTATAGAAGTAGACCAACTAATTCAAGACAGTTAAAAGATATAATAAACTTTAATAAATGTGGATAATCTGAGAATGTCCTGCTTTTGGAAGTACTTGTAATATTTGCCACAAATACGGACATTTTTCAAAGTTTGTTACTTTCGAGACGGTAATTATCAAGGTAGAAATTAAATTAATTATCAACTAGGAAGAGGTTCGAAACACAAGTTGAGCGTTTTGAGAAATTCAAGATGACGTCCAAGACGGGGGCTGTTTTAAATAATTCCCCTATAACTCCCATAGTATTTAGTCTAGGGTGTTAATTTTGGTATCTAACGGTATGTTTAGGGATCAAGGAATACACTGAAATCGTTCATTAGGTTGTGGGGTGATACGATGATAAAAGAATCCAAAATGACAGACAATATGGCCCTTTAACTCGATAGTGGCGATTGGGGCGATTATTTCACCAAACCAAACATATCTAGAGACAAACTATTGTTTCTGGGCATAGGAGCTTATGAGTCACACGATAACACCACATACATAAATATCAGGGGCCCCAGAGCGACATGGGACGGCCATGAAAAGGGGGCACTAACTGTTATAATATTAATTTGTACTTTTAAAACAAAGTTCTACATGCAAAACTATGTTATATTCTGTTTAATCCTTTAGTCGCGTATCTGGCTACAACTTTCGACAACAGCGAAAAATATTGTACAGTCTAAGCCGTCCCTAGTGCAGCTACAAGAAACCGTACTACATGGGGTGTCACTTTTGCATCAACATCTCATGAGCCACATTACAAGACAACCGAGCAAGTTAACCGGTTTTTATGTGCTCAATTTACTATCCTTCACCCGCCAATGCAGTTCCGGGTAGAGTTGGGGGGTTTTGTATACGCAATATTTTATTCACAGAAAAGAATTGAGGAACAGGCTAGGACTATATTAATAACCTTTCCCCCATAAATATACTAAAAATATCAGTCAAATTACTTCACTCTGCGCCTAGAAATCCTCATTGTAAATGAGATAAACATTTTCGAGATTTAAAAATTTAACCCAAAAATGGGCTATCAAGGCTAAATCTCAGTTTTCGGTCATGATATAATCTCCGCTCAGAATAGGCCTAGAGTATACTTTGAATGTAATGCTCAATATAGACATGTTTTCCATAATCTTATTTCGAACTGGTATAGAAATAATGCCCAGCTTTTTCTCTAAATCCAACATAATGCATCCTTAATTATATTCGCTATTGGTTAAGACTTAAATTAAAATATTCTAAGAAAGCATACATATCATTGACTTTGAAGAAGCACAGATTGTCCATCAAAGCCGAAGAAAATTTGACCAATTCACATACATGATAAATAAATACAATTCTTTGCTATAGATTTTACCTTTTCTGAACCTGATTTCTTTACGGCGTAGTTATACATAATTTTTTGACAGCAATTAAACCATTGTAAAGTCCTTTATATTGAACCACTGTATCCATCAAGGTCAATTAAATACAAATAGTTTAATTTTAATTTTTTAAAAAAAGAAGACACTTTCAATTCTAAGAAAACCCCTGTTCTTTAAAAAAAAAGAGAGTTCCTTTTTGACTGACCAATCAAATTCATCCAAACCGATATCTCCTAATGAGATACAGCAGCAGATTATGAAATTTATGACACAAGCGATTTCTACTTTAGAATGTAGTATTGGGTTATGAATTCATTTTCCCTCAAAAAAATATCATATTAATTTATTATATATCCTTTGCTTTACTCCTTTGTCCCAAAAATCTTATTTCCAGATTTGGGTTTTGTGTGGTTTTTTTATTTCTTTCGGTCGGTGAGGCGGTGGGATCTTAGCTGGTGACAACAGATGTTTCAACACACTTTAAAAAATAATAACTGTTTATTTATTGTTCCTTTCAAGAATAAGTCAACCGGTAATTATCACAAATTTCTGTACGCTTTTAGGGAGTTGCTCCTGGATTTTATTGGTGAAGATAAGTGTTATTTAGAGCTAATGGTTTCTATTGTGTACTTTCTTCCCACTAGTTTCTAGAAAATTATTATATTGAATCCTTTCTTATGAAACGCTCCTACAATTTTATTGTAATTAATCATATATCACCTAACTTATTTGGGGGGTTGGGATGACCTAGTGGTCTAGAGAGTAATAATAATAATAATAATCTCGTCATTTTACAAGGGTAGCAAATTAAGCCTGAGACTTGTTTCCAATTTGGCCCTTGGCACAGATCGTTCGAATGATTTCGATCATTACTGCAGGAAGAAACCGAAGAACTCGGGGGGGAAACCTGCCTGATCGAACGGGAGACCGTAGCGCTTCGACCTCTAGCAGCCCGATCACCTCTGGCTTGCGGCTATTGTTTCGAGCACTAGTGGCATGGAGATAGGGGCGCTTTCTCAACCTCGTGGGTTTCCTCCGGACACTCCCACGACTAAAGACCCCTACGCGCAAGCAAATTATTGAAATAAAATTTAAAAACTATATGTTAGTCCCGAAATGACCTACTTGTGTTCAGTGGATGTTAAACCCCATCTCTCTCTCTCTCTCTCTCTCTCTCTAACTTATTTTTATACTCGTATATTTTGCAATGCATTAAATATCGGGCGGGGTGTAATTTGATTCCACAAATTTCATTTTTCAGTTACAACAAGGCACTAATTTTGGATGATTGATAAAAGATTCGATACTTGTTGAAACAATTTCGGTTTATTTTTCAAAATGAAATGAAATGAAGTGGAATGGAGTTTAACGTCCTACTGTTCTGCTCCTAAACTGGGCTAATGAACTCGGGCATACGCCACACAGTGTACTTTGAGATACATTTTGCCCGGGCAGCGGCGCTACGGCCTACTCTTATATCGAATTCCAACTGCCAAGGTATCTTTTACGTGCACGCCAATGTGTATACGGGGCCTCGGTTTTCCGTCCCACCCAAACGACTAGACACCTGTCCTTGTAAGACCCGCCGTTCTGCATCACTGACAAGGGGAAACCACGCCTGAAAAACTGGATGAACTTTCTCGGCCAATGCACGGATCGAACATTTGACCTTCAAGTTAGCGAGTCAGCGTCTTACTCACGTGGTCCCCAATATATTGTTCAAGAAAACCATCTCTAAAGCAGGGTGTTGCTAGGTGTTGGATGGAATTATGATGTAACGTCTGTCATTGAGTCAAATGGCGTGGTTTCGATTTTCCGCTTGATTATGAATAGGTTTTCTCTCCCACCCCAAAAGAAACGTACGGACAATCGAATTATATCGATAGAAATTGCTAGTCCCAAAATGACATAGTTCGTGTCGTGTAGGCGTTAAACGTTATTTCTCTGTGTGTTTGTTGTGGGATTCATATTACATGCAGTTCAGAGATAGAGAGAAAGGAGGTTTACCGTCCACTTGACAAAAACTAGGTCATTTCAGGACTAACGTATGGTTTTAATTTTATTTCAATAATTCGCTTGGGCGTAGGGGTCTTTAGCAGTGGGAGGAAACTGGAAGACCCGGAGAAAACCCAAGAGGTTGGACAGGCGACCCTACTCTTTGTCACATACAACCATGGAATCGAAACCATGCCAGTTGACTCAATCACAGACATTATGATACAGCGCGCACACGCTGACCCCCCCCCCCCACACACACACACACACACACACACAAATGCAGTTCAGATCAAAAGCTTAACATAATGATCTTAAAGTTATGCACTATTTCATCGATTGAAGGAACCGTACTTTTTAAAGATGCACTATGTAAGAGCTTAATCTTCCTAATGCAGACCTTTTTTTGGCATCAGATTTTATTATAAATCATTAATATGTCAAGCCATAATCAGCTCTTTAGACCATCGGGTGGTTTTGATTTTAACGGATTTAAACATTATTGCCAGTTAATGATATAAATAAAAGTGGAAAATCGAGGCTTTGTTGGGGTTTGTTTTATAGCAACAAGGGTAGCAATGACAATCGTGATTACACTGATCATCAAGCAGCCATAACTCCTCTCAGAATGAAGTAATTTGATTGATATTTTCAATATTTTCCCTGTTCATTATTCCGATTTTTAATACTTAAAGAGAACTGTTAATTCATTATTAGCTTAAAGTTTCTAATGTTTTCATATTAAAATAGGCAAAGTATCCTCAAAGACACGATCACCATTTATTTAAGCACAACATTTCTATAGAACAAAATGACTGTATTTTCAATCGGAGCTACGTTTCTACAAAACTTACACATTTGTTGTTGTTCATGTTCTTTAACTTCCGCATCCGAGTTTGGTATCGCAGACCAGTTGTCTTATTTTCCTTCTTTTAGGAGTACCCGGAGTTAACCAACGTGATTGAGAAGGCGCGCCTATTACAAGCCACATACGCTCACACCAGGGATCGAATCAACGCCAGCCAGTTGTGACCGCAAGGACGAAATATATACTATGCACATACAACCCAATCATTAGTGAACCAGAATCGAAAACTATTGTAGGAAATCCTATCCTAAAAAACGATCTCATAAATTCTCCGCTCGCTTGACAACATTCCCCTTCTAGCCAGTGGACTACAATAAATACAATAATACTGATTTATGCGGCGGAATAGTGTATCGACAAAAGATACTTTATAGGGCATGTTACCTTATATATGATTTAGTTCATGTGTAGAACTATTGTGTAAACGGTATGCTATCTAAGAGTAATTTGTATAAATTCATTCTTCAAAGCAAGTTATAATATGGTAGATACTATTATACACTGATATGTAAAGGTAAGGTGTGTGTATGTGTATATATAATTATATAAACAAAGTTCAATATGATATAAACCTAATCTGAAACAATGTAAAGGCAAATTGTATAAATCTAATCATTAGACAAAAGTTCAATAAGAAACAAAACTAATAAGAGGTCTAAAATATGGTTCAATTGTGTCTGTAGATGCGGACACCTGTTACTACTGTTTGTCGTGTATTTTGTACACGGTGAACAGTCCATATGGTGATTACACTATTTTGCCAGATTACATTGTTTTGCCTGATTACACTATTTTGCCTGATTACACTATTTTGCCTATACTGTTTTTTAGGACTTCGAATTTTGTCTAATGGTTTGGATTGTTCGTACTTGGTTTTATTTCATAATACCAGAGAACCCAGAGAAAACTCGGGGTTTGAAAGGCGACCCTATACGTCTTGGCGTACACAATGGATCACAATAACAGTTAAACCGTTCGCCCACCCCCTCCCCTCCGTTCGGGAAAAGCACATGTTTACAGTGTTTAGCGGTCTATTTACAGGCAGCATGCCGATAGGTTATAATATTTGATCTTACTCCCATGTGCTAGCGATTCAATATTAAAATATTTTTTGCATTTGTAACTTCCTACATAGACGTCATGTCATAGCCGCTTTAGATTTTCGCCCGAGGGCTACATTAAAAGCTTGTGTGTGTGAAATAGGGTAACGTCCGTTTCCACCGAGGTGATATCGCAGACAATTACATGTTATATATACATAGTGAAAGTGAAATATTTACAATGTGAATAGCGAAGAGAGAGAGCGAGAGGGAGAGAGAGATAGAGAGGATGGGTTTAACGTCCAATCAACACAAACTAGGTCATTTCGGGACTAACATATGGTTTAATTTTATTTCAATAATTCGCTTGCGCGTAGGGGTCTTTAGCAGTGGGAGGAAACCGGAGTGCCCGGAGAAAACCCACGAGGTTGAGAAGGCGCCCATATCTCCATGCCACATACGCTCACACTAGAGCTAGAAACCACAGCAACAAGCCAGAGGTGGCCGGCCAGCTAGAGGTCGAAGCGCGACACCCTAGACCACTAGGCAGAGGATGTTGTGCTTGAGATCACACGGTCTGTCACTGAGGCAAGTCCAGTTTCTTCCCGCTGCTTAAGACCCCTTTGCGCAAGCTTATCTCGAGTGGACGTTAATCCAAATGGATGTCTCAAACCACATCCGGTTGGTGCTTATACGTGTCATAGTTCAGGATCTTGTGAACATTTATACTATATTTCGAGGGTTTAGAACACACTTGTGATAAGTTAAAATACCTGATTTTGAGAAAATTGCAATTTATACTTTTGATTCACTACCAAAACTTCATTTATTAATATATTTTATCGATATTTTCAGACATTTTGAAACGAGCGATGGTATTGATATATTGACAATATTTGTTTTTTATTTTTTTAACATTAAAAATACCGCAAGAATCTAACATCATTTGACTTCAGGACAGGTTAAAACGAAAGTATCGAATAATGATTACCTATGAAATTAGAAACTATTTTTTTTTATTTCGAATCGTATGTTATTATGGTATTATCCCGCAACTAACGAAGTAAGAGTGGGATACTTAAACGTCCATCCTATTTTTTTTTTTTAAAAAAAACACATTGACTTTAAACCTACTGTAATGTTCCAATATATCGTTTGACTACATATTAAATCGAAAGTATCGAAATGTAAATGATTAGATCTGAAATATAAATTAGTTTTTGTATTTATGTTTTATCGTATGTTATTATAACGCTCTAAAATGAGTAAAGGACAGATATTAAATAGGGTTCTGCCCATCCCAATTTCGTTTCCGCCTCAGGAGAATATCTCAAGATATCTTTATGAAACTGTGTTATTTGTAAACACATCAACCTATTATAGTAATTAGGATTTAATCATTTTTATGTTTTCTTGAAACAGGCAGTTGGGCGGTCAAGTGAACTAACACGTGCGCTTTAGATCAGAAGGTCTGTCATTGGGTCAGGTGGCGATGTTTCGATCTAAAGGTCCTACGTGACAAGGAGTAGGGGTCCTGTTCAACCTCGTGTGTTTTCTCTTGGTCCCCGAGTTCCTTTTCACTGGTAAAGACCCTGTGCAAGCGAATTATGGAAGGTGTACTATAGTAAAGATGGCCTATATGCAGGCCGCCGCCATGTTGGTGGACAACAACACGCCACCTATCCGTAATCATGGTAATAGATTTTAGTATCATCCAACATTGATTGTTTTTCAAAGTAAATAAATATAAATGCGCCAAAAAATAATTTACATATTTGAAAAGAGCAATGATACGTAATATGATATCTTGAATTTTGTATTAAGACCCGCATTTTTAATTTAAATACCCCTATCCCCGTCAAATAATACGTGTTCCGTACGACTGGACTGTGGTCACATAGCACTAACTAACAGAAAGACGAATATAACGTCCACTCGACGCAAACTAGGTCATTTTGTCAACCTAAATATATTTGAATAATTTTCAGGCGTGGTTCCCGTACAGAGGGCCTGGAGGGGGGCAGTGTAAAGTCGTTTCATGGGACATAAAAAGAGGCACCGTGTACGCATTTACATGCACGTAAAATAGCCTTTGACAGATGGAATTCAATATAAGAGTAGGCCGTAGTGCCGATATAAAAGTAGGCACAATTTACTTCATACCACGCTGTTTGGCGTATGCCCGTCTTTATTGCCCAGTCGGAGCAGAACAGTATGACCTCTTGCCCTATTTCAATTCATTTTATTTCTTTATTTGAACCTAATTCAACGTGGTTTAGCTCCTTTACGAACGATTTTTACGTATCGTATTTCCCGTTCACAATAACAAATCCTTCATTTTGGGCTAACAGAAAGGCTGTTATAAGTGGTCCTGTAATGGTCCAATATAGTATTACATATTTCATACAATAAACGCTAAAAAGAAAATACACTAAATGGCTAAATTGAGGGTATAGAACTTAATTGTGATAAGTCAAAAAATAACCAAAAATATTTTATTCTATTAAAATGAAGCGCTTGTAATTCTCTTACTATTGGTATATATATCAATACCATCGCTCATTTCAAAAAGTCTGAAAATATCGATAAAATATATTAATAAATGAAGTTTTGGTAGTGACAGACCGTGTGATCTCAAGCACAACATCCTCTGCCTAGTGGTCTAGGATGTCGCGCTTCGACCTCTAGCCAGAGGCGGAATAAGGTGCCGAGAGTGCCTTCTTCTTCTTTTTGGTGTTTAACGTCTGCTTCCACTTAAGTGATATCACAGACAAGACATAGGAGAGCCGAAGCTGCTTCCTGATTTTTAGAATATGATTTTGCAATCTTTCCATTTTGGCCTTAGGCCATGGATTAGGTTTTAGTGGGAAGTGCTTCCCTTTATTTAATAAAAACACATCGTTGGTAGATGATCTCTTCTTCTGGATTGGTAGATGTCTTCTTTGTGGGATTTGTGTTTAGGTACCAGGCCTGTCTTCTCGTGGCCTCCCCTTCCTCCACTATCCCACTGGTATTTGTTTTGGCAGAATAGTGTTTAGATGCCGAGCCCGTCTGATCATGACTCCTTCTTACTCCACTATCCCGCCAGTTTAGTAGATGTTAGTAGTAAATTAAACTAGTATAGAATTAAATAAATAAAGAGAGTATAATAAAGTTGTAGTCAAATAAAATAAAAGTAATATAAATTAAAGTAAAAGTAAAGTAAAGATAAAGTAAAATGAATTAATTAAAATTTATTAGTTAATTAAAGGTAATAAATAAAAATAAAATAAAATAAAATAAAGTAAAGTAAAAGATAAAGTAAAATGAATCCATTAAAATAAAGTTGTAGAGTGGTTGGGCTTCCTTCGAGGGGACGTTTTTACTTCCCCACCCTACGTCGTATAAAAAAATAGAATAAGTTAAGATAAAAAATAAGTAGAAAAAAAAAAAAAAAATAAATTGAGGTAATAAATAAAAATAAAATAAATTTAAGTAAAAGTAAAGTAAAATGAATAAATTAAAATAAATGTATAGGATGGTTGGGCTTCCTTCGTGAGGACGTTTTTACTCAACCATCCTACGTTGTATGGAGAATTTATCCAGCCGTGACCCTTTCTTATTCCACTTATTTACATAGTCCAACTGTGTCCATTAGGGTGTGGATTTCTTCGAAGATTTGTAGCTTCAGATCTGGTCTAGGGAAGAGTAGGTTCTTAGTGTTGAATGGTATGTTATTGGTCTCCATCATTCTCACTAAGTCCCGTCTCTCTTCCTTGTAAACCTCGCAGTCTACCAGGACATGGTTGGTGGTACACTCTTCTCCGCACTCACAGACGATGACTTGGTGTTTGTAGTCTCGCAGCCGCTCTTTCACCCTTAGTTTCGATATGAGTCTGCATATATCTCGTCTAGGGTGATTGGTCGCTGTCTTGGTGTAGATCTCGTCATCCAGTCGGAATCTGTATGTGTCAAGTTCAACGAGATTTAATTCCCAGATTGAATTGACCTGTCTTTTGAGAGTGCCTTTTCTCAGACCCAAATATGTCCGCTCCCAGCCCATTGTATGGCCCTAAATGACTCAAACCATCGACTCAAACACACCAGTCTTGTCTAATAATGCTTCAACTTTCAAACGACATTGTGTTGTTTAGCTGACGGTGCCCTTATAGACAGAAATCAATGATAGCATCTTGTGGACTCGGCGGCGTATACACTCATGCCTATCACCGACGCACGTGCGTGCCACTTTATGTAGCATGGTTTCACGTGTGGACAGTAGGCCTACTCTACACAGTACACTTTGCAAGGCTTGATAATAGTGATAAGTGAAGTGGCAGCAGGCTTGGGAAAAGATTCGTCTTTTTTCCCCATCATAATGCCGAGGCGGGAAAGAAAACGCAAGGAATTGGAGAAGGAGAAGACTGACATCGCGGCAAAATGCACGAAAATCGTAAATTTCTTCAAGTTAGTCATTGGGTGCAAGTATTTTGGGGGGCAAACGGCTCGTAGCAATTTTTTATTGAGATTTTGTGATGTTGATTTTTTTATTGATATGTTATTTTAGAATGTGAGTCATCACTTCGAGAAGTTTGTTTATGGGGGGCTAAACGGAACGTCTCCGAGAGACGTGTCTGTCTCCTGCAGGTTTTATTAAAATGAGCGGATAAAGGGCGCCATTCACGGACGTTCAAATGAAAGGGACACGTTTACTGTTACATAACACGGGCGCCTTCAGAAAAAGGGCGGGTCGGTTTCACCCAGGAAAGCCTATGTTAATTTCTATAATTTCGATGACCTCAGAGCGCGCGCAGGAAGGTCCAAAATTTGAAAATCAAACACCTGGTTTGCATATATTATATTCATGTTAAGGCAGAGGCAATACAGTACTACGCACACCGCCAGTTTGGAGGTATGGCCTCCAAAACCGGCATAAACTGACAGCTGTTGACCTTTGCCTTTTAATTGAATAAGGCCTTGCCAAATAGTGAAAGAGACACGAGGACGTTATTTTAAACCCCTGCCCGCACGTCTTAAATCTTAAGAACCAACTTTGTATATACATGTATTCCGTATTAAAGGAGTGAAATATACCAACTGTCTTTTTTGCTCTATTTTAAGGCTCTTTTTCAATGATTTCTCAACGTATACTGAGACGAAAATATCAGCGGCCAGTGCCCTCTTTTTGCGGTCAGTGCCCTCTTTTTGCGGCGCCCCCCTTTTCGAAATTCCTTGATCCGCCCCTGCATATATGACACCAAAGTCTTTTAATTAGAGGCTCTAGAGCGCATAATTCGGCTCTGGCTACAGTGCATATATTGAATAGGTTTACCCTCATTTCGACTACGTCCCATTTCGACTACACCCCATTTCGACTACAAATTTTATTACCCTTAAAACCCTGAGCCCCTAACTAATCAGCAATGAACTGTTCCGCTGATTAAGAGGTCGGATTTAGGTAATGACTATTGTTAAAATGCCTTATTCATTATATATATTTTAGCTTGTTTTTTTAACATCAAAGCAAAAAAATCAACTCCGAGTACATTTTTGTTTTGACAAATATTTGTAATATTTAGAGATTACATTGAGTTTAATACTTGCTTATCTATATAAGATGATTCATTTCAAATTGTATACATTTATTCTTCAAGTTCGCTATCATTTACTATTGTTTCATGTATGTATTGGTGTAATTATAATTTTGTTAATTAATTATTTAAAAAAAGAAAAAAAAAATTCATTCAAACATTTTCTTATCTTATTAGAATTCTTTTATTACAATTAGTTTGTGTATTTTCGAAGTAGAAATATTAGTTTATTTATGAAAAATAACATTTATTCGTGTGTAGCCTAACCTCTTCAGATTTTTTTTATGTAATTCGAAATATTGAGAGGTGCGAACAGTCCAAATATGCTCAATTGACCTTAGGAGCGGCACCACTATAGAGAGGGTATATAAGTAGGGATTATAAAACCACCAGACCATTGTCTGCGATATCACCCCGGTGGAAGCGGACGTAAAATAAAGCTATTTACAACAACCACCAGACCGTACCATCTGTTGTTATAAGCTGTAGTCGAAATGGGACGTAGTCGAAATGGGAGTACACCGAATAGATATACAAATTTGTGTTATTTGTCAGAGCGTAACATACGTGAGGAGGACGTGGGCATATTTGTAAAAAGTTAATGGTTTCGATGCAGGATTATTTTCAGTCACGTGTTGATTTGTGTTTCTGTTACATCTCTGTGTAAACTCGATTTTAATATATATCTTAAAGGATTTTACTGAGTGTTAGGTAAGTAATGAACATTGTTGTCTATATTTATTTTACATCAATGTCATTTTTGATTATCTTTCACAGACAAGCATAATCAATCAACAAGAAACGCTGAAAAGGTGTATGGTCATTCGACAAAGCCAATAGTTCACTATGATCATCGAGACGTTATTATGTTTGATCGTCTACCCGTGTCTGTCTGAAGCGATTCTGTGTCTTAACTGGGCAACCCATAATCTTTTCGACCTAGCTCCTAGATCGGTTGATCTGGCGAAGTGTTGTTTATTGGGGGTTGCAGCTTATTCCAACACTAACGACGAAAACTCAGAATAAATAGTTAAGGTTGTACTTTTAATAAGGAGTGTCCACAACTGGACAACGGTCACAATAACGAGATATGTATTGCCAGAGTTTTATATAATAGGGTCTGGCCAAAAGTCATGGACATTTTGTTACCCATTCTTACGTTGCAGATAGAGCCACAGTAGCCCTTCAGCGTGTTAGCGATTTATATGTTTTACATCTAGACAAATGTATTTGTATGTTCACTCAAGGTG
This sequence comes from Patella pellucida, assembly GCA_917208275.1. NCBI lineage: Eukaryota > Metazoa > Mollusca > Gastropoda > Patellidae > Patella > Patella pellucida. The sequence goes on from OU795038.1 coordinate 67,017,530, forward strand.
TAGGGGTAGACAATATTTTTTATTATTATTATTCAAATTACAGTAACAGGCATTCAGCCCAAAGTACATGTGATATTATTTAATATGCATAGTTATAATGGTCATATAATAGTTATATAGAATCATACAATAAGGAAAATAAAATCGCTGGCATGCTTATAAAAGATTTAGAATAATATACTCAGCTAAATTACTAAATGGGTTATTTATGAGTTGAATATATGACGTCATACAACTATAAGACTTTTGACCTTTTGTTTAATATCATACCTTTTTCTTAAGACGAGAATAAAGTAGACATTTAAATATAAAGTGAATTTCATTCTCTACAATACTATTTTTAAAAGTGTTATTACAAAACAGATATATTCTTTTATCGCTTTCAACATTTTGCCATCGACCTGTTTCAATTGTTAGTTTGTTACAATAATTTCAATTAATCACAATTTGTAAATTTTATTGACAATATTTATTTTTTATTTTTTTTAACATTAAAAATACCGCAAAAATCTAACATGTCATTTGACTTAAGGACAGGTTAAATCGAAAGTATCGAATAATGATTACCCATGAAATTAGAAACTATTTTTTTTATTTTATTTTATCGTATGTTATTATACCGCAACTAACGAAGTTAGAGTGGGATACTGAAACGGACTTCGTCAATCCTATTTGATAAAAACAAATTACCCTTAAACTTACTGCAATGTTCCAATATATCGTTTGACTACTTTAAAAATCGAATTTATCGAAATGTAATGAATAGATCTGAAATTAGAAACTAGTTTTTGTTTTTAAAGGAGCTAAATCGCTAACATTTTGAACCTAAAAGTTGACAAAAGTGGGTCGCAACTCATATAATACTGTAATATAAATGTATATAAACTGATTTACATTCAATGGTTTCCGTTTTTACTCTTATTTCAAATCAGTTATGTTCGGCGAAATAAGCCATGCAGTCGCATTCTCGTGTGAATTTCTAGCGTCTGGTTATTCCAGTCTACATAATGCCGTTTGGTTTGGTGCAAAATGTCTAGCCTCGTTCCTCGGAGTGTACCAATGTTAAAAAAATTATTTTATCTTAAATATCGGATATCAGAAGCTCATCTTTTCCCAGTAAGTTTACATTATCAATGTTGATTTAAATTGACCAATAATTCATGTTTTCGATGTCGAAGATTTTGGAGGATTTTGAGTTACGGACTTAGATCCTTTAATGCTTATCGTATGTTATTATAACGCTCAAAAAGTAGTAAAGGACAGATAATAAATAGGGTTCTGCCCATCCCAATTTCGTTTCCGCCTCAGGAGAATATCTCAAGATATCTTTATGGAACTGTGTTATTTGTAAACACATCAACCTATTAGTATTACAGTAATTAGGATTTAATCATTTTTATGTTTTCTTGAAACAGGCAGTTGGGCGGTAAAGTGAACTTACATGTGCGCTTTAGATCAGAAGGTCTGTCATTGGGTCAGGTGGCGATGTTTCGATCTAAAGGTCCTACGTGACAAGGAGTAGGGGTCCTGTTCAACCTCGTGGGTTTTCTCTTGGTCCCCGAGTTCCTTTTCACTTGTAAAGACCCTGTGCAAGCGAATTATGGAAGGTGTACTATAGTAAAGATGGCCTATATGCAGGCCGCCGCCATGTTGATGGACAACAACACGCCACCTATCCGTATTCATGGTAATAGATTTTAGTATCATCCAACATTGATTGTTTTTCAAAGTAACTAAATATAAATGCGCCAGAAAATAATTTACATATTTGAAAAGAGCAATGATACGTAATATGATATCTTGAATTTTGTATTAAGACCCGTATTTTTAATTTAAATACCCCTATCCCCGTCAAATAATACGTGTTCCGTACGACTGGACTGTGGTCACATAGCACTAACTAACAGAGAGACGAATGTAACATCCACTCGACGCAAACTAGGTCATTTCGGGACTAACATATGGTTCAATTTTATTTCAATGATTCGCTTGCGGGTAGGGTCTTTAGCAGTGTCAGGAAACCGGGGGACCATGCGAAAACCCTCGACGTTGGACAGGCGACCCTACTCCTTGTCACGTACAACCGGAGAATCGAAACCACTCCGGTTGGCTCAATGACAGACCTTATGATACGGCGCGAACTTGCTACCCCCCCCCCCCCCCGCCATTAACTAATGTGTGTTCCCACCTGGTTACATTAACTGACAGTAAACATGTTGACACGTGTGTTAATGTGTTGTATATGGGTATAATTTGGGAACAATGAGTGGAAAATATTCTTAGGAAAGATTAAAAATTGTTACTTACTGAAAATTTGGTCGAGGATCTTTTTTTTAATAAAATAATTCCCAATTATTTTTATCGAGTAATTTGAATGAAATTTCCAATTTATTGATTTTACATTTTTTAGTTTCGAACTATTATACCCAGAATGGTTAGCTCTTTATCTAAATCTTACATAATGCATCTTTAACATTCCTAAAAGTTGGATATGCACCCAGATTGTCGTGGTATCTTTTCGTGGTATCTATTCATCTTGTTTGTTTGAAATTTGATTACTCTTGATCATCGGGGTAACAAAGGGCTTTTGAATAGATAGAAAAACTCGTGGCATTAGGTACACTTTGAATCACGTCTTCCTTGGATGACTGTTCTAGTTGAGAGGATATTTTAACCATTGTGTGTGTATGGATGGGAGAGAGAGAGAGAGAGAGAGAGAGTATTACGATAATGGGTTGAGGCATGGAATCAAGGAGTAACCGGGCATCACCCCAAATCTCCATATGTCACTGATGACCTGTGTTGTGTTTTACTGTCAGTCAATTAGTAAACAGACTTATGTAGGACGATTGCAATCAATAGACGAAATAACGCACCATGTCAACCTAAATATATTTGAATAATTTTCAGGCGTGGTTCCCGTACAGAGTGCCTGGAGGGGGACAGTGTAAAGTCGTTTCATGGGACATAAATAAGAGGCACCGTGTACGCATTTACGTGCACGTAAAATAGCCTTTGACAGATGGAATTGTATATAAGAGTAGGCCGTAGTGCCGATATAAATGTAGGCACATTTTACCTCATACCACGCTGTTTGGCATATGCACGTCTTTATTGCCCAGTCGGAGCAGAACAGTATGACCTCTTGCCCTATTTCAATTCATTTCATTTCTTTATTTGAACCCAATTCAACGTGGTTTAGCTCCTTTACGAACGATTTTTACGTATCGTATTTCCCGTTCACAATAACAAATCCTTCATTTTGGGCTAACAGAAAGGATGTTATAAGTGGTCCTGTAATGGTCCAATATAGTATTACATATTTCATACAAAAAACGCTAAAAAGAAAATACACTAAATGGCTAAATTGAGGGTATAGAACATAATTGTGATAAGTCAAAAAATAACCAAAAATATTTTATTCTATTAAAATGAAGCGCTTGTACTCTCTTACTATTGGTATATATATATCAATACCATCGCTCATTTCAAAATGTCTGAAAATATCGATAAAATATATTAATAAATGAAGTTTTGGTAGTGAATCAAAAGTATAAATCGAAATTTTCTCAAAATCAGGTATTTTAACTTATCACAAGTGTGTTCTAAACCCTCGAAATATAGTATAAATGTTCACAAGATCCTGAACTATGACACGTATCAGCACCAACGGGATGTGGTTTGAGACATCCATTTGGATTAACGTCCACTCGAGATAAGCTTGCGCGAAGGGGTCTTAAGCAGCGGGAAGAAACCGGATTTGCCTCAGTGACAGACCGTGTGATTTCAAGCACAACATCCTCTGCCTAGTGGTCTAGGGTGTCGTGCTTCGACCTCTAGCTGGCCGGCCACCTCTGGCTTGTGGCTGTGGTTTCGAGCTCTAGTGTGAGCGTATGTGGCATGGAGATATGGGCGCCTTCTCAGCCTCGTGGGTTTTCTCCGGGCACTCCGGTTTCCTCCCACTGCTAAAGACCTCTACGCGCAAGCGAATTATTGAAATAAAATTAAACCATATGTAAGTCCCGAAATGACCTAGTTGTGTTGAGTGGACGTTAAACCCCATTTCTCTCTCTCTCTCTCTCCCTCTCCCTCTCAAACTGATTTGTAAGTTGTTTTTCAGGGCAAAGGAACTTAAATCAATATAATGGTTTCATCCAGTCTTATTATTATACAAGTTACAATAATTTCTTGACTTTTTTTTCTATTTTCAGACCACATTAGCTGACATCCATAAAATGGCAAGGATACTTCCAAGATTCCGCGTTGCGAAATATTTAAAATATACTGTAATCGTTCTTATTATATATCTAATTGTGAGCTGTGTACATCTTTGGAAAACACCGAAAAACAATTACATAAGGGACCTAAACTCGATGTCAATCGATGTAAACGTGATGCATAAAGTATTAAAAGCTTACGTAATGGAGTCGGCATCGCTAAAGACAGACTTCGGTCGAGAAAGTATGAAAGTAAATAGCGAAAGCTTAGATCAACAGCCGAACGACAAAAATAAACTCCAACCTTCAATTGACAGCTATAAGAATCCGATCGTAAAAAATGGTAGCTTGAAGCAAAATTTAAAAAATGTAAATCTAGTATTAAATAACAAAGATGTGAATCAAGTGAATCCAGTAAACAATATCAACAATGCCAATCAAGTGAATCCTGTAATCAATAACAACAATGCCAATCAAGTAAATCCTGTAAACAATAACAACAATGCCAATCAAGTAAATCCTGTAATGAATAACAACAATGCCAATCAAGTGAATCCAGTAAACAATAACAACAATGACAATCAAGTGAAGCCAGTAAACAATAACAACAATGTCAATCGAGTAATAAATAACGGAACTGTGAATCCGATATTTAACGGTGATTATTTATTAAATAATGTGAATGTATGTCCAGATAATTTAGACATTATCGTAGTCGTTCATACGGCTCCAGGTCATTTCATCCGTCGACAAAATATTCGTACAACGTATGGTTCAAGTACTATGTTCTTACCGGTCAACATCCGAACAGTGTTTCTGATAGGACGAGTGAAAACCGTGGAACTAACAGTGAGTATAATGAAAGAACATCTTCAGTATGGAGATATCATTCAAGGAAATTTTAACGACGCTTACCATAATTTAACATATAAAGCAATTATGGGTCTACATTGGGTTTCACATTATTGTTCACAAGTGAAATATGTAGTTAAAGTGGACGACGACGTCGCCTTTGATATGTGGAAATTCTTAGAGGTGTTCCATTCTCGTAATCTACATGCTTCCAAGTCAATCTTTTGTAGGACAACATTAAAGGGGATTGTTCCTCGAAAAGGAAAGTGGGCTGTGTCGAAAGATGTTTTGGTGGGATATAGTCATTTCCCTTACCCATTTTGTCACGGAATGGTTATGATTTATAGTGGGGACACAATTCCTCTCCTTTACCGAGCCTCGTACACAGTTTCTTTCTTTTGGCTGGATGATGTGTTTGTGACGGGAATGTTGGCCAACGACGCCGGAGGAATCAAAATTATATCACAAACGAGAGATTTAATAATGGACCCAAGAATTAACGGTTTGAAATGTTTACGAGAAAAGGGAATTAATTGTCATGTATTAGCAGTCACTGCGTCAGAGGGTTCGTACAATGCCACATGGTTCGAGTTAAAGAATCGGCATATTAAAACGACACCGGTTGGACAAAACGGTACAAAATACACGTGAATTACATGCAGTCAATTGTGATTTCTCTTGTGATAATATATAAATTGTAAGTGCTTGTGTAAAGCGGATGTTGGGATCAAGCTGATTATTTATTCAAATGCCAAGTGAAAACCAACAATATGACTAGAACTAGTAAGCAGACGATTTCCGGTTAGCACTGATCAAATCCGGCGTTAAGATATAACCGGATACTCTCCCAAGCGACAAGATAACAGCACAATACTAGATCTTGGACATCCAGAAATATCTTTCCCCAAGGGTTAGGGTTAGGGTTCGGGTAAGGTTTAAAAATTACATGCCAAACGTACAAATTGAAGCTATAACAACGGTGGAAAGTTGCTAAAACTATTCTGAAGGGTTAGGGTTAGAATTGTGGGTATAAACACGTACAGATATTTCTCGGATAGTGAAGATCTAGTATCGTGCAAGATAACAATGAAATAGAATTACTTACAACCTGACTTTCGGTTAATATTATAGAGCGTCATCAACATTAAATAACAAATCAATCTATGATGCTTTATTTATTATTTTCTACTTGAAACAATGCGGTTCGGTCCATTGAACTGATTCAAATGTGGTTATTGTAAGTTTAGTTTTAAAAATCTCAAACCTCAAAATGCAAAACGGAAAAATCAACCAAAATGATAACTAGTACAAACATAAAGTTCATAGAATTAAAGATATATATGTGAAGATCCTTAAGGACAGGGTTAGTGTCAGCCATTATTATATATGTGATAGACATTTTAAACACATTTCAAATATAATTCTACAGAGATTTGTGCTATGATTGATCCGTATCACAGATTTGAGGAATCAGTAAAGGGATGCAAAAAAGAAAAGCACTATATTATTATTACTATTAAACTTACGTTATGTTTGAGCTAAACTGCCTATTGCAGGTCTTTCTATTGGCCTGAAATTTTAACTGAATTATTAATTCGATATTAATTAACTTCTCCAGGCCATAGTCAACTATCAAAGGCATCGCTAGCCTGTGATAATTACTGGATTTGAATCCGATATGTTGATCAATAGTCATTGATAATTTAATCCAAAAATGGATAATCGAGACTATGTTTTAATTGTATCCACTTTAGTAGGGATCATCGAGGGTAGGCCTAAAATTCAAAAGCTACTATAGTGATAACTGCCAGATCTTTATCTAATCTCCCATAACCCCCTTTGAAATAAAGAGCGATTACAGTTACACGTCTAACAATTCCCTTGTAGTTCGAAACGAGCTATATATGCAAATAAAAAAAAAAATGACGTCCATGAGATAAGTTACAAATTATAAGCTATAATTATAGTTTATTCCAGCAGCTCTATAAATATGGCCGTACTATGAATTTCGTTTTCTTAGGACTACCTTCTTACTAATGAATTTTGTGCCATATTTGAAAAATCCCGATACAAGCATTTTAATAACGGTATATTATTACAAAGTCCTGTAAATTATAACAAAAACTAATATTTCGTTAAAAGGAATTAATATTTCGTAAAAAGGAATTAATATTTCGTAAAAAGGAATTAATATTTCGTTAACAGGAATTAATATTTCGTTAAAAGGAACTAATATTTCGTTGAAACGAATTACTATTTTGTTAAAACGAATTAATATTTTGTTAAAACGAATTAATATTTCCTTAAAACGAATTAATATTTCCTTAAAACGAATTAATATTTCCTTAAAACGAATTAATATTTCCTTAAAACGAATTAATATTTCCTTAAAACGAATTCATATTAATATTTCGTTAAAACGAATTCATATTAATATTTCGTTAAAACGAATTCATATTAATATTTCGTTAAAACGAATTCATATTAATATTTCGTTAAAACGAATTCATATTCAAATTTCGTTAAAACGAATTCATATTAATATTTCGTTAAAACGAATTCATATTAATATTTCGTTAAAACGAATTCATATTAATATTTCGTTAAAACGAATTCATATTAATATTTCCTAAAAACGAATTCATATTAATATCTCTTTAAAACAAATTAATATTTCGTTAAAACGAATTAATATTTCGTCAAAACGAATTAATATTTCGTCAAAACGAATTAATATTTCGTTAAAACGAATTAATGTTTAACACGTCGAAAAATGACCCCTATGCTTAAAGATATGTTTCCAGAATTCTTGGATGATTTTTGACGTTTAAATACTGAAAATATAGAGTGCAGTATGGTGTTCAAATAGCCAAAAGTCCTCAAAAATAAAATCTGGTGTTATTAAATCCAAACTGTAAATACAGATTTTTAAAGCTGTTGTATATTATATTGTACATATCGGTAATTGTTTTATAATAAGCCTAGCTGAAACATAAAACTGTTAGATGTCTTTTTTATCATATATTTTTAGCAGATAAAATATTCTAGTTGGCGGGAAAAAATACGTACATTTTTTTTATATAATAGTTACCATCCATTTTAGCGGCAAAAAATTCAAATCCAGTGAGAGCCATGTTTCCGTTGTTATATGGATTGACCCTATCAATTTCCCTCATTGTCCAGCAGCCGTGTGTACATAATTCCTTGTTAACATGATTATTTGGGAAGCATTGGGACCACGAGAGAATGAATCCTATCATTTTCCACTGGATCTTCCATCAACGATTTCTTGTTATTTCATTTTCGGGTTCTGTATATTTCAGGGCTTATTTGCGCATTTTAATTTGTTTTTTTTTATAATATTGGGGCCTGAAATGTTATCTAAGTTATTAATTAGGCATAACTTAACTTATCAAGAACATAATCAACCATCGATGCCACCATAAGCCTGCGATATTAAGTGGATTCGAATACGTTTTGTTATGGATGAAATAACCGCAAAAATGAATAATGAAGACTTTTGATTGCAATTGGTACAACGGTAGTAATAACTGGTGCAAGCCTAGAAATTGATTCCTAATATCTAGGCTCAGAGTGAAGTAATTTGATTGACATTTTCAGCATATTTTCTTTTCATTATCTATATTGTAACTATTTTAGCTGGAAATGTTAGCTCTGTGTCTTATCGTACCTTATGACCCTTTAATCAGAGACGGTAAAAATATTCGTGTATTATGTCAATTGCTTAAATATAATACTTTGTAAGAATATCGAAGCTCTGGGTAAACAAACAAAAAATAAAGAGAATCCATAATGTTTATAATGATTTTTTTTTAAATCCTTTAATTGGTCATTCATGACTTTAATAATTAACCGATTCACTTTTTTTCTATGTAACATAAAATATAAGTATGTATACAATCATCTATGTCGTGACTACCAATTTGTGTTCGTTCTCGCCACACCCGATAGAAACATAATGCACGAATAACCTTTGGTGTCTTATGCCACACCCATTTAACCCTTAGTTATAAACCTCTCACGGTAAATCTCTTTTATCTCTGGGTTATATTCTATGCCCGGAATAACTTGAGGTCTGAAAGTCAATTTGGGGTTATTCTTCTTCCAGGGTAGGTTATTTTTTCCACAAGAAAACATGATATTATAATGTTTTTCTTACTGGAATTATGGGATAATCTCATTTTACGTACATGTAAACCAGTGGTTCTGCACACCTTGGAACACATGAAAAAATAGTAGCACACCTGGCTAAATATTATAATATATGAAAAATATTTGAATTTTGCAAAATTACAACATGGCAAGTCATAGACTGTGTACAACCATAGACACAGACTAGCCATAGATACATAGAATGACCAGTACCTAACGGGAGTGCAGGGGTACATTGCACCCCTAAAAAAATAAGGCGTCTCCAAAAATGGCACCCCATCGCCAGTAATTCGCTTGCGCGTAGGGGTCTTTAGAAGTGGGGGGGAAACCAGATGATCAAAAGAAAACCCATCAGTTTGGACGGGCGATACTACTCCTTGTCACGTACAACCGCGAAATCGAACCACGCCAGTTGACTCAATCCCGGACCTTATGATACAGCGCGAACGTGCTAACACCCCCCTCCCCCCACCGATGATATCTTAGCGCGCATTACTCTAACGATCTCACGCTACGAGTAAATGCGTCACCGTTTATGTACAGTTTAACGGGGGGCTACGTTGACATGTTGAATGTCAAATCCGTTTCGCTCAATGTACTCCGAAAGATATTATCTCTTTGATTGCAAATATTTTTTCCGTGTTTCTCATGTGTATGTTTTACAATCCATATTTATAGATACATTATGTACGTCTTACATAATGTATCTTAATAGAAATTATAATAGCTAGAACGGCCAACTCATTAGCCACATCTTATATAAACTATTATGGCAAGAACTGGAGAGTTTCTAACTTTACTCAAATCCATATATTCACAGTTTGTGGCTCGCGTAAAGTTTCTAGACAATGAATATTTTCATTTAACCACGGATTGCATGCAAGGAGAATTCTCTCTCCATCCCATCTTTACTGTCAAAATGTGATAAGGTCTGTCATTGAGTCAAGTGGCATCGTTTCCATTCTCTGTCTGTTAACTAATATAAACAATTTTTGTTAGGAAAATAATCTCAATGTTAAAGATATTGGCTTTTGAAATTTGGGTCTAGCTTCTATCATCTTTACTAAAGTCCGTACGATAAAAAAAAACATAGTCTCGGTTATCCGTTTTGGGATTCAACCATATCTAAAACAATTTAGGTATTTCATCCGCTAAATATCGTAGGCTAGCGAGAGTTAATTATGGTCTCTCTGGATAAGTTAATCATTGTCTAATTTATAATTAAGATTAAATTTCAGGCCTAAAAAAAGGACACTTTTTCGAAGATTGTTACCATGTGCCACCCTTTCGGGTGTCCGTGGACAAACTATTCATTTACTTGAGCAGCAATTTCAAGATATTTGCATTTTATTAAATGGTCATGAAATTCAATTGATTTTTTTAACACTGTTCATAACTATTTAAAATTGTAAAAAAGGACAAATCACCCGGCCTGTTATTGATTTATTTTTCTATACATACATATGCCATAGAACACTCCACTTTTTAGTGGGTCTTATATGGTCGGGTGGGGGGTTTCTGTACTACTATTACATCGGTACCATAAAATAAAATGAAAAAATATAGAAATAACAGAACGAACAACTGTATATATGTATAAATGGTGAGTTTATATTTTTTGCTCAAATAATAAATAAATTTTGCATGTATATCTTGTTCTATATTTGAATGTATATAAATTAAATTTATTTGTGTAAATTCTGGAAAAGAGTCAACAGAGGCCTAGCTAGTTCTCTGATCCATTTTTAAATTAATTAAAATATTGTTTACAAACAGTGTAAAATGTTTATCTATAAAATTGATGGTAAAATTAGAGACAATGAAACCAGGGGTTGGTTGCTCAAAACTAAGTTATTTTTACGGTCCGTTAAACTCTAACGGACACATCTTGGTAACGGACATATCTTGGTAAATAGAATACTTTATTTTTTCCTTTAGAAATATTAGCATAAATCTGTAGGAAAAATTTTCACCACAGAATGTTCAGGGCCTTTATTTCCAGCAACAATCTTTCTCTCCGTTAAAGTTAACGGATCGTTGAAAGATAACGGAGCTTTGAGCAATTGGCCCCTGGACATTATGAAGGGAAAGATTTTGAAATTGTGAAATCTTTTAATTATCTAGGGGTGATCTTCCAAAATAATCTCGTAAATTCCGTCTTACTCCAAAGACAATTGCAGAACCAGCTTATAGGGCATGTTTGGTTTACGCAAAGAATAGTCCCGGGATATCATTCCAAACTTAAATGGTCATATTTAACACGTGTATGGTACCATATTTAATATGTTAGTGGGGCGTGAGGCAATCTGATTAAAATACAGATCTATATATGACAATCTGACTGGCTGTAGCAATAGGTCACATCAGAGGTCATGTGAGTAGCTTTTGACCTATGACGTCAGACATTTGATTAACCAATCACCATTAATGTTACTAGTGGATTACCCACATTTCCGTTCAGAGAAATACGCACGCCTAAAGAATGCCTATTATATAACAACTCTTCCAGGCCCTAGTGTAGTAAAGACAAGTAATACGAAATGTTGAACTATATAAAGCGAACCGAAATAGGATTTGTGTTTTAGTCAGATTGGGTGTGGGGTTAGTATTCTGATGATGACGTTAACGTTCTTTAGGGAAAGTAAAACTTCAACATTTTTAACATGTTGAAGTCACGTATTTCCCCACTTCAGATTTACAAAAAGATAACATTCAAAGGATACCAAAATGTACGTTATGTGTGTGTACCAGATGTCACCTCTATTTACAAAATATTTATTAACTACAATATTACCTTTGTAAAAACATAATACATAAGAAAATAATATGTAAATTATAGAATTTATGTGTATGATTTTAAAATAGATAAAGGGAGGTATAGTAGCAATAATAAGCAAAAAAATAGAACAATTGAATTGTTTGTTGTGATGAAATTGAATTGTCATGCAGAGAGAAAAGTATATCGTAAAGTACTAATGGTTAAAACCGTTAGTGTATAAATTGACATTGCTATTAAAAAGTACCAATATCAAAATTCTAAATAATTTAGATCGATACCTTTATTTAATGTTATGAATGAAAACAAGTTTTAAGATGTAATTATTATGACTATTAATGTCTAATAGTAATTATTATTAATGATCTCGTGGTGGCCCAAATCGTATAGAGGGAATAAAGTATTGAATTGAACTGTCTTTCTGTGTAAAACAGTGGATTCTGTATATAATTTCATTTAATGTTCGTTTTTCTATGTATTGTTGTATGTGTGTTTTACCCGATGGGTCTCTGACCCAAGGGAATAAAGAACTAGAAGTAGAAATGAAGTGAACTATATATCTTTCAGTGAACTGTGTTAATCCCCTTGTAAACCCTTGATTAATCCTAACTAATCCCCATTGTTGCGTCGTTAAATGTTGATTAATCCCAAAATAAAGGAACTAGCATAGTGGGGTAAATGATGTGGTTTTTTTTAAATGTTTGGTCTATTTCATGCAGATTATGCGATTATGGAAAATGTAGTAAACTATATAAAGTTGTTTTTGTCGAATGTCACTTTTATTGTAAACCACATTTCTGTGAAGCAAACTATAGTTTTGATCCTAGTGTATTCGATAATCCCCACGCTCCTACAATGGGAACAATAGTGGGGGGCATACCGGGATGACCCGTTTGACACGGCAACGATTTATTTATTGTATAAGCACCCAAACTATGGACTATCCCTTCCCTCCTATTCGTGCAAAAACCAATATTGAAAACTCATGTACATTCTTTCGAGAGGATCACGTGGCTAAGTCGGTAAGGTGTTGACTCGTTAGCCTGGCGGTCGGGTAGTTCGATCCCTGCATTGGCCGAGAAAGTTCTTCGATTTTCCGGCGTGGTTTTCCCCTTGTCAGTGATGCAGACGGAGGGCCTAGTCGTTCGGATGGGACGAAAAACCGAGATCCTGTATACACATTGGGGTGCACGTAAAAGATCCCTTGGCAGTTGGAATTCAGTTGCTGCCCGGTCAAAATTCCCCTCATAACACACTGTATGGCGCATGCCCGTCTTCAATCAGCCAAGGTTAGGTGCAGAAGCGTAGGACGTTAAATCCCATTTCATTCGTTCATTACATTAGTTCGATCGATATTTAGTTTATCAATAATTCACCCTTATTGTAACATGTTATGAATTACGTCATACTATATTGTTGGTTTTTCATATTTTGAATAATTTTAAAAACAAGAAGTAAAGAATGTAGTAAATAGCTTCGAGGCGGATAGGGTAACAATGATTAAAGATTTTTTTCTCATAAATGAATAAAGACCACAACGGCCAGTAAACAAACACAACGATGTTATTCTGTATGGCAGGTTTAATATCGCCTTTAGTTAAACGCCATGCAGTTCATTGTTCAATTAGAAAATGGATCATTACCATCCTACTGTGATGTTTCCACGCACCTGTATCTCTGAACCTTTGCTTGAAACGAGAGACCCGTTCCTTTTTTTCTTTCTAAACGCTTACAAGTCCTTCGTCCGAGATTTTATCACATCAAATACGAAACGCATTTTGACGCATTTTTCAAAATATTCACAAATGCGGTTGATAGAGTTCTGAAACATTTAATGAAAATCGTTTTGACATTTCATCTACAGTTTTTAAATTGAAATTTAAATTTGTTTTTCATATATTAATCTATAGAAATTAATAAATACTATAGCCCCCATTTAATACCATGGTGAGTCCTCGGGTTTGCTGAAGACTCCCGCTGAAGACAGATGTAAAAGACCCCTGGTGTAAAGTGTAGATCCCTGCGTGTAGAAATTCCCAATATCTATAGTCCGGGATAGTCACGGCAAACAACAGTAATCTTGTCCAAATTATCTGAAAATATTAATTTTTATCGATGGATGTTAGAATCATCTATTAACTATTCGTACCATCCTAGCATTTAGTTGCGGTTGGACATATAAATATTGAATTGATCGGCTAATTGTGATCTTACATCCTTGGGATACGTGCACCCGTGGGGGCAATTGGACACCTTTTTGTCTGGGGGAAATTATATATGGATTGTGCACGTAAGGTTAGTACACATATATATGTAGAGTATAATGATGATCCATGAAATTAACTGTTCTGCACCGACCTGGTTAATGCAAGCGTGAATATGCTATACACTGGGGAATTTTGCCCCGGCAGCGACTGTACGACCTACCCTTGCCACGGGTTCTTTTATGTGTACGCCAATGTGTACACGAGACATCGGCTGGTCGTCCCATCCAAACGCCTAATCGCTGTCCCTTGCCAGACACCACCATCCTGTACCACTGACAATGGGGAACCACGCCGGAAAATCCTTATGAACTTGCTTAGCCAACACCGACCGGGATGGAACACGGAACCTCCAGGTTGGCGAGCCAACGTCTTACAAATTGGGACACCGCGGCTCTGTTACAACCCCTATTGTAATAACACCCCCTATTGTAATAAATGTAATAATTGTAATAAAATTTCAGTCAACCCCTATTGTAATATCAACCCCTATTGTAATAAATGTAATAATTGTAATAACATTTTACTTAACCCCTATTGTAAAATCAACCCCTATTGTAATAATTGTAATAAATGTATATTCCCATACAATAAATTCGACATCTAAATCAAACAGTATATTATGAAATTCGATAACCATCTGAATATCAATATTTAGAAGTTATGGCATGCGTTTACACTGCATAAAATATTATGAAACACCATAACCGAAAACATGACTAAAAGCCGTTAAGGAGTTTGGAGAAATTATAAAAATGGAAGCTCCAACCCCTATTGCAATCAATGATATTTATATAAACGTAAAGTATGATCTCTGAAAGATCGGTCGTCAGGGGATTTTTATCATATGTTCCGTATGCATATCGGATAAAAAAATTCACCTTATAGCATTGTTTTAATCCTTCTCACGACGTAACCCCTATTGTAATAAAATTTCTGTCAACCCTTATTGTAATAATTGTAATAAATATGTTTTGCCATGCTAATAAAATCGACATTTAACTTTAAAGGGACAATAACACTCTTGCTGGCTTGACAGGTTCCGAAAAAAAAATAGCCTTTAAGCTGCGTTCACACTAGGGCTTTAACCTGCATTGAATTCAGAATAAAGTCTTATTCCGGACTTTGGCGCCACACTGAATTCGATAAAAACCGAACTGAATCTGAATTAACGAATCCGTATATTTTTCCGAATTCAACCCGGAACAATTATTCTGAACGGTTTATTCGCAGTTAACGTGATTTTCTAGCGTGGTTTCCCATACCAGTGATGGCTGTAGTCGTTCAGATAGGAAGAAAGACAGATTTTCCATGTACTCAATGACGTGAATTCAATCCGAAAAAAACTGTAATGTGACGCACCATTTTTAAAGCGGGAAAAACCAATCCGAATTCCGGAGATGTAGTGTGAACGTAGCTTTATTCTAACTACTAGATGTTTCAGTCTCCTACCTGTTGTGTAAATTATCCATTATAACCTATCTTACTTGTCCAGAGGGTTCGAAAATATGTTTAAATCCAGGTTGCATTTGAAAAGGCTTACGTAAGGCTTTTCAAACCATGTTACCGAATGTAGTTGAAATTTTTCAATTTTATAATTAGGTGTGTTAAGATGAAATTTGTATCATTTATTAATTGGAATATTGTAAAATAGTACAATCTGGTGACCAGAATAAAGATTGGGACAAATTATTCATTTACAACAAGCGTGATATTGGGGCTTTAATTAAAGGTCTGTGGATTTTGATCACCATTTCCGTATAAATATATATGAGTACTGGTATGCCTTTACACCGTATAAAATATTATGAAACAACACCACCGAAAACATGTTTTGAAGCAGTTTGCAGGATTATTAAAATGTAATGTCAATCCCTATTGTAATCTATACTGTATAGAATATTATGACCCCACACCGAAATCGTGTCTCAAAGCAATTTGGAGAATTAATCAAATGGAATGTATATTCTCTGAAAGATCGGTCGTCTTGGGATGTTGAACATATTTTTGGTATGCATATCAGATAAAATAATCGACCCAATTGCATTTTGTAAATTCTCATCTATAGTTAAATACAGTTATTACAATAGGGGTTGATATTACAATAGAGGTTACACGGTATAACCCCTATTGTAATAAAATTTCTGTCGACCCCTATTGTAATATTTGTAATAAATGTGTTTTGCCATGTCAATAAAATCGACACCTAACTTTAAAATTCTATGGTTTTGATCACCATTTCCGCACCAGTATCTACGATAATGGTATGCATTTATACTGTATAGATTATTATGAAACTATACAACCGAAATCATATCTTAAAACTGTTTGGAGAATTAGTCAAATGAAATTTCAACCCCTATTGTAATCATTGATATTTGAATAAACGTAAAGTATGATCTCTGGAAATTCTGTCGCCTGAGGATATTGAAAACTTTTTCCATGTTGACATCAGAAAAAATAATCCGTATGCATATCGGATAAAATTATTCTCCTAGTAGCATTTTTTAAATCCTTATCTACACTTAGCCACATTTATTACAATAGGGGTTGATATTACAATAGGGGTTACACGACGTAACCCCTATTGTAATAAAATTTATGTCAACCCCTATTGTAATAAATGTAATAAATGTAGTTGTCATGCCAATAAAATCGACACCTAACTGTAAAAGTCGATAGATTTTCATCACTATTAGCGTACCAATATATAAGGTAATATTATGCTTAATACTGCATAGAATATCATGAAAAAAAACCACCGAAACATGTTTTGAAGCCGTTTGGAGCAGTACTAAAATTGAATGTCAACCCCTGTTGTAATCAATGGTATTTAAATACACGTTAAGTATTTTCTCTGAAGTATCTGTCGTCTGGGAACTTTGAACATCTTTTCCGTGTGCATATCAGATAAAACAACCCTCCTATATCATTTTTAAAATCCTTCTCTACACTTAGACTTATTTATTACAATAGGGGTTGATATTACAATAGTGGTTACACGGCATAACTCCTATTGTAATACAATTTCTGTCAACCCCTATTGTAATAAATATGTTTTGCCATGTCAATAAAATCGACACCTAACTTTAAATGTCGATGGATTTTGATCACCATATCCGTATCAATATGTAAGAGTACTGGTATATCTTTATACTGTATAGAATATTATGATAAAAAAAAACCCCACTGATATCATGTCTCAAAGCAAGCCGTTTGGAGAGTTAATCAAATGGAGTGTCAACTTTACGTTTATTTAAATATCATTGATTGCAATAGGGGTTGGACATTCCATTTTAATAATTCTCCGGCCTTTAATCATGTTTTCGGTTGTGGTGTTTAATAATATATCTATGCAGTGTAAACGCATGCCATTACTTCTAGATATTGATATTCAGATGTTTATCAAATTTCATAGACTTTTTCATTTAGATGTCGAATTTATTGTATGGTTACATACATTTATTACAATAGGGGTTGGTATTACAATAGGGGTTGATTGAAATTTTATTACATTTATTACATTTGTTACAATAGGGGTTGTTATAACAATAGGGGTTGTAACACGGCTCCCCTAATGACCAAAGTGTTTTGTGATGATGTGTGCGAAAAGGGACATTATTTTGCAGTTTCCAGTCCCCGGGGCGAAAGGCACAGTCTTGACATAAACATTAATACCATGGACAGTGTACAGACGGACAGGAAACGTCCTCGAAGCCTTTAGAATTCTGTGCCGCGACGTAGAAGACCGGACAATCGTTAGTTAAATGAAATAACCTCCCCTCGCACAATTACCAGTATGAAGTTTAAAAACAAAGAAACATAAATCAATTCATAATATTTTTTTTATTAATCTTGCTACATCAAGCGGCCTTATAACAACTTTTCATGGTCGCCCCCCCCCCCATACACACACACTCCCGCTCTCCACAATAATTTATTAAAAAAACACAGGTAATGAAATATACAAACTTATTAACATAATTTTGTTTATGTTTCCCAATACATAGTTTAGGCAGTTTAGCAAATGGCAGAGTAAAAAATTTACGCTGACACCGACATTAACCCTTGTTGCGGTCACGTTGCACAAAAAACGTTGTCGACAAAAAAGGGTAATATAAGACCACACACAAAAATAGGTTTTTTGATGCATAATTTTATTCAAATACGATCAAATTACAGCTTCATATCAAGACTGAATAATATCAATCAGAGCGAGACAGAAAAAAAATTGAGGTTTTAACAGTGACGATATGAATTATAAGGTATTTTGGAAACCATACAAATCTACACATAACTTAATTGTTATTTTTCATGTAGAATCTGTCAGTATACAGGGAGTGATCGTTAAATAATTTATACTATACGGCCTATCTCATCTTCATTTATATGTTCGCATATCCTCTTGTAGGTCATTTTGACTTTGTCAGTTTATTTAGGTCACCGGGTGGGTATTACAATTCAGAGTTTTAATCCGAGACTTGGGTCTTTCCAGGACTGAATTCAAGGCTATATGTATAGGGCTGTATTTATCCGATAAGCATGTTCTCAAAATCCTCTAAAGAGAATTCTTCAATGTTATAAAAAAAGTTGGGGGAACATGTCAAATTAAATGATGAATGTTCCCACTGCCTCACGTACAGTCTTTTTTTACAGCATAATACTCGATATTTAGTAGCTGACAAAGTATAAAATTCGCGCCAGACAATAAATGA
This sequence comes from Patella pellucida, assembly GCA_917208275.1. Classification (NCBI taxonomy): domain Eukaryota; kingdom Metazoa; phylum Mollusca; class Gastropoda; family Patellidae; genus Patella; species Patella pellucida. The sequence continues at coordinate 67,036,527 of OU795038.1, forward strand.
ACCAGTTCATCACAAACATTAAGGATATGGTCGTTGTGTCCCGAAATACTCCTTGTATACGCACACGAGTTAAGGTAGTTTATTTTATAATTAAAAGGAGACCAATTTGGAGTGGGCTGTACAGTAATTTATTTTCTTGAGAATGATAATTTCAGTCGTATATATCCACCATAAGAATGAATGAATGAATGAAATGGGATTTAACGTCCTACGCTTCTTTACCTAACCTTGGCTAATTGAAGACGGGCATACACCAAACAGTTTGCTTTGAGGGAAATTAAGCCCGGGCAGCAACTGAATTTCAACTGCCAAGGGATCTTTTACGTACACGCCAATGTGTACACGGGACCTCGGTTTTTCGTCCAATCCGAACGACTAGACAGCTGTTCCTGGCAGGCCCTCCGTTTGCATCACTGGCAAGGGGAAAGGACGCCGGAAAATAGAGATGAGCTTTCTCGGCCAATGTAGGAATCGAACACCCGACTTCCAGACTAGCGAGCCAGCACCTTACCCACTTAGCCACGTGACCTCGACCCCCCATAAGAAACAAAAATGCAAATATTATTCAGGTGTGGATGCAGAATGAATGAATGAATGAATGGATGAATGAATGGATCTGGTATGAAGGACATATTAATTTCATTTGATTTCTTTATTATACGTATATTATTGTAATAAAATGTAATTTTCCTTCTTTGAATCATGTTTTGTTTTTTCTTGCTTTTCTGAGGCATGACAAGAACAGTTGTCTAGTTGTTCGGACGGGACAAAAAACGAGCTCCCGTGTACACAGCCCTTGACACACACACTCACACACACAGAGAAATATAGTTTAACGTCCACTTGACACAAACTATGTCATTTCGGGACTAACATATGGTTCAATTTGGGAATGAACCGTTTAATGACAACCTATGGTGAGGTCGACGCGATAAACCAATTAATAATCACAAAAACACAGTAACACAAAGATAGGACCAATATCACAGACAATATATAACTAATATATAAGATAAAAAAAATCATCACAAACTACAACTAGAAAATAAGGTTAAAACAAAATATCACATTCATTCATGTACATAAACATAAAAAATGTATAAAATATAATCACAGTATATATATTATATACAATCAAAGTTTAGAATAAAAATCTTGGGCCAACATATTTTTCAAATTAGATCTTGCATCTATTATGGTTGAAAAATCCCAGGACATTATTACAGTGCTTGTTTATACGGTTGAATGAAAACTATTTAGAAGATGATGATAGCATTCATAAATGAGGAGATCTTAAATAGGTGGATTCAATATAACATGATTATGGCCTATTGGGAGGGGTGTGGGATCAGGACTCCTGCTAGGAATTATTTCCCCTATCTCAGTAGGCTACCGCGGATTGCAGTGCATCATGGCAATATCTCTCTCTGTGTCTCTCTCTCTGTCTCTCTCTGTATCTCTGTCTGTCTGCTCTTGCCTCTCTGTTGCCCCTCCCCCCCCCTTTCAACAGATTGTGATCATCGGGATGAAAAGAATGACATCTTTTCTTGTGTTACGATGAGAGAAAAACCTGTAAAATTTAATTGTATGGTTAATAAAAAAATATTTTATAAAGATGAGTTTCACATTTACTTCACATGATTGCTTTCATTTCACAAACAACCTGTTATCTCGGTACTCTTTACCTTCACGCTCTATGTCTTCTGTCTGGCTACATAAAATATATTTCCTTTTACAATGGGGTAAAGAGGCTAAAGGTCAATCTGTTTTACAGGTTTAAAGCTGAACTCCGATTACAAAAACTACAGAAATAATTGAGGGTATTTAACTATCGGTTTACTGAAAATAATATTGCTACACAATCATTATGTCTGATCAGGTACATATCATTTTACGAATTATACGAAATAAGGAAACCACTATGTACTTTTGCTCTAAAAATGAAAGAAAACTGCTTGGTCCCAAACAATAACAAATCTATGCTGATCTACGAACAAAAAACAAATGGATGCTCCTGACACAATATCAAGGGACATAACTACTAGTCAGACTAGTAATTATTTGCCCATTGACTTCAATGTTAAATGGGTGTAACATCACAGGCTGTAGCTTTTTGCTCAACATTCCGTTGGTACCAATCTTTTTAGGCACAATGGGGACCACATTTGGCAATCTCCCCATCATAAACTTGTAGGGGGGTGATGGTTTAGATTTTTTGCTACGGGGATTTGAAGTTGACTGGGGTGAAAATCTCACCTCCGATACATTTCATTGCTCCGCAGAAAGACATTTTACACCCCCATCCCTCCGCTGTAATATCACCAGTATTACCCAAAACTGCTATAAAATTGCAAATTTGACCCCTTTTCTCCTATTCTAGACCAAAAAGTCAACCCAAAAATGCAGGAAGAGGGGAGAAAAAAATTAAGGGAAAAATTGTCTATTAATAACTCGCGCTACAAAATAGGCAAATAATTACTAGTTTAAGTCCATAAATGACAAGATGAAGAATAAGTGAAAGCATACTTCTTTGATGGAGAGAACAACAGTTTTATTGCTGCTTTGGATATATTTTGGAGGGATAATACTAGAATTTATAATACTAGAAATTATTTGATGTTTATACGCTGCTGTGCAAAACTTTTCAAGAAATAAGAAAAAAATGGTTGGTGCTGCTAGAATTGTTATTGTTTGGGGTAAGGTAGTTTTTCCCATATTTTTAGAGCAAAAGTACACAGTGGTTTACTTATCTAGTCTAATTAGTAAAATGCTATGTACCTGATCAGACATTATAATTGTATAGAAATAGTATTTCCAGTAAACCGATAGTGAAATACCCTAAATCAGTCGGGACATTGAAATATTGTTAGCCGGATGTGGACAGTGTGGTTGACAAGGTATACACTGAATGTGGGCGCGGCCAGTCTCTGTTTTCAAGCGTCGTACAATCGCCTTACTTGTTCTATCGATTGGAAAAAAGTATTGCGGTTATTTTTTTTAATTTCTTTATTTTTGTAGTTTTGTGATGACTGGCCTTTGAAAGCTCAGACCGCTATATTTCTTAGTGTGACGTCACATCTTAATGTTTACCAACAAATTAAGATGGCGTCGAAAACGCAAAAAAAGAGATTAATTCTGTATCTATATACGCTAAATATAAAATATTTTTTTATCCAGATATACTTCAAACACCTTTATTTATTTTTCTTATACTTCAAAAAAATGTTTTAGAATTTAACTTGTAAGGGGAAAAAAATTAATATTTCTTAGTCATTAAGCCTCGTCGATGTCATCCGTATCAGTGATACTAGCTGCCAAGCGAATATTCACTGCGGATCAGTGTGGCTAAAGGTATGTGTTCACTGGGCGTGACAGCGATAACTACGTAAGAGCTGAAGCTTGTCTGTGATATCACTTATGTGGAAGCAGACATTAAACACCAATTCTGAGAACATTCTGAACATCTGAGACACGCTACCTGTGGAGAAGTATCTCAGACATCACATGTCATGACATTGACGTCAATGGGTCATGAGATCAACAACATGTTACATTGTAAACAATTGGCTTATCATAAGCATTGTTTCCTTTGCACACATAGGTTCTCTCCTCTTCCGATGATTATTACAAAAATAACATCTACAACTCATTGAATTGACGTCGTCTTTAATGACAGCATCTGCGAATGGGTTTTCACCAGAGCAACTGCTTCCGTTTAATGGTGAACACAAATACGGCTAAAGAAATGCCGTTATAAAATGATTATGTGCGTATACCCTTTTAAGAGGCTCCCAACCAATCTGGCTATGTCGTTTAAAATAATATAAACAAGTGGGAATTATTTGGCTTGTTGTTGTTGTTGAATTGTGTGATATGTATACTAATAAAGTATTTCTCCTTCAGCCTCAAAGCATTCATTCTTCATGACGTTTGCATTTTTGAATAAACTCATAAACTAGTGTGAATATATATATAAAAAAAATTCTCTACCAATCATCACTGATTTGCTGGTTTGGATTTACATTCTCTGAAAACGTTTGCTCAGATAACAGCAGTTAAATCATTTTAGTGAAGCCTGTACCACAATAGGCCCGGGACTGTACAGCGCAGTGGACGCTTACGGCTGGCCCCCGGATCCATTCATTTGATTTTATAATGTTTATTTTTTGCAATGTCTATTAGTGCGGTCCTCCTGCACTTACTGATATCTATTGAACTTACGGAATTCCCCCTTTGACGAGCATTCCTTTATAGTAAAATGAAATGAAATGGGGTTTAGTATAGTACTTTCTGCTCTGACAAAAGCTAAGTCCTATTGCAGATATCGTCATTCACAGGTTACGAGATTTTAATATGGGTGAGATTGTGTGTTAACCCTAACCATAACCCTGTTTACATCTCGTGACCTATGACGAAAGCTGCAATGGGACTTAGCTTCTTTTTTTATTATTAATAATAACCATTCGTATACAATACAGTCCAACAGTAATATTTACTTAGCTTGTGTCTGTCTTCATTAGCCCAGTCGCTAATAACTCCCAACATCGATAGATAGCTTTAGCAAAATATTGGTACTTATTTGATGATTTAGAGAGTAACAAACACATTATTACACCCCCCCCCTCCGTCTTCATTAGACCAATCGGAGCAGAACAGTAGGACGTACAATGCAACCTAAACTCCATTTCATTCGTGAGTTAATCGAGTTGTCACAATCCTTGTCGGACAGAGATGCAACTACCGTACGATTTATGAAAATGGCCGATAATGGCAGTGATTACCCAATAACACCTAATAACTACAAAATGTTGACTTTGGAAACACAAAATATCAATTTAGTTGAATTTAAAAAGCATCGCTGCTTTGTGTCTAGCGGTCACTCGACTGAAGGGAGATAACTCGTTTATGTGATTTTTGTTGACCAGAAATTAATGTATGCTTTCGTTGCAATTCGTTGTAATTACTCTCTTGAACCATTAAACAACCAGAATGGTATTCAATGGTCATTCAGTTATATTTATTTATTCTAAAACTTCATGTTATTAAACTCAATTATGGGTGTATTCAATGGCTTGAAAACGTACTACTTTTGTCCAGACTGACGACACTTTGAGAATTCCGTCAAACAGTAATAACGGTCACCACTACTAGGCAACATCAATTTTTGTAAAAAAAAAAAGAAAAAAAGTAAGAAATAAGGGTGGAACCTATAATTAATTCTAACGTTTTTGGTGATGATTTCTTTTTTTTAAATAACCTGGATAGTACAGTTGTATTTTAATTGATCTTGGGTTCTTTTTGTAGAATAACTATTTCAACTCTTCCATGGGTATCGTCATCAGGCGGTTGCAATAACAAAAGGTTATTACAGATGTCGACGCTATATTATTTTTTTCATGAAATTCAAAATAAATTCAAATATAAATTAGTCTGTACAGAAATGCTAATTAACTGCCAAACATTCTTTTACATTCTACGCACAAAGTCGCTTATACCTGACGAGGTAACGAGATACTTGGCGGTTGATTTTTAATTCCTTTACAAACCAATATTTTATTAAAATATTTAAAAATGTTCCATATGAAATATTTTATTAAAACTTACATAGTCATTCAATGAGGTTTTTTTCTGGGGGTCTTCGTTTATGTTGCCGTGTATGTTTGTTAAACGTTTATGTTGGCTTAAAGCACCCGAAATCAACATTTTTGACAAGGGGGGATTTTTCAAAGGCGCAAGGGTTAGAACCTGGGTCGTATATCAGTAAATAAAACTGGCTAATGCTTCTGGAAGGACCCGACCATGCAACGATCTGACCTTGCCAATGGCCATGTGCCGTGGATTTAGAAACGAGCGTCTTGATAAGCAACCACCATTTTTCTGGTTAAACATGCATATAACACGAAAATGACAACTCTCCACTGTCTAACATTTTTTGTGTACATGTAGTTGTTTTCAAATACTAATTTAATTCATGTGTTATTGTTGTATTTTAATTACCCCTTGACACAAAGTTTGAAAACAGTATTCAGTTATCAAATATGAAAAATTAGAGGCGCGAACAGCACAGTACTGGATCTTCAAAATCATGCGAAATATTTTGATACTAACTGTTATCCAGTACCGCCATATTATGCTCCCAGGGTTAGGGTTAGGGCTAGCCCTGTTTACATATCGAGACTTTGATGAATCTGCAGGTCCTAGTCCTTACCCTAACCGTATACAGCGACGGTTGCTATTGACAGGTTTATCAAGCCAAAACCCCAGCCAGATCGTTGGTATACAGAGGTCCAGGTCGCTACTTGGTCCCCAACTAAGAGGACCAAGGGGCTTTCCACACAAATTTAATCAAATTGACACGCGCCATTAGATCTGATCGAATGCTTAAATAGTTTAATTATGACACTAGGTCACGATTTATTTTGTAACCATGGCGCCCATTCCTTGGAGAATGCAGTATAAAGCAGAACCTTAATTAACATTTTATTTTCAAATGGCAGATAGCCGCCAATATCCAGTAACACAACTCTATGTAGCAGAGAAAGAGCCATAACCGAATAATTCAGATACTAATTTCGTCTTTTTAGCAACACATATTAGCCATACTTTTAGTTAAAATAATATATAAAACAAGAGCATCGCTACCGCTGCAATATACGTCCAGTCATGCCTTGATTGATATGAAGAGAATGAAAAATTGAAATAGCTGCAACGACTGTAATATGATAAGAGGCAAAGGGAGCTAGGCGTTGGGTTTGATTAGCCAAAGACGGATATACACTATACAATGTACTATCTATGGGGGAAATTTTGGCCACACAGCGCCGGTACGTCCTACTCTTATTTCGAATTTCATCGAGTCAGTGAATTACTCACTGAGTCACTGCGGCTTCCACAGAGATAGATGACACTTAATTAGGTAGGCGATAAACAGAGACATGTGACATTTAATTTTATAATTATTTTAATTCGTGTATGGAATAGGTGCTGATGCCCGAATCACTGTCTTAAATAAAAACATTTACATTGTTTTGTTTTCAAAGGAGAAAATTATTGGAAAAGTACAAATATAGCTGGATTACAAATGCAAAATGTAAATATTTGTTGCTAATTTAAATGTGCCGTATCTGTATAAGAGTTGGAATTAAGAAAACACTGGATTAACTGTTCCTCCATCAACCAAAATTGTCTCCCCTGTTATGTATGAAGCTTCATCCGAGAGAAGAAATTTGACCAGTTTTGCAACATCTTCTGTTTCGCCTAATCTTCTAAGCGGGGAGGTGTTTAAGATCCTAGCTTCCATCTGCAGAGAAATTTGTATATCATTTAGTTTCCGAGTAGATTTACGGAATGTAAACTGAAATGGTATTCTGTGTAAACGTTATCTTGGCCAACATAAGATTAATAAGAAAGAAGCAAATATTCTTGAACTCGAATACGGAATCAGGTTTAATTTATAACTTGGCCATCATAAGAAAGTAAGAAATGATAAATCTGGTTGTTAGTACGATGCTAGGTGAATATTTATGTATTTTAAACAGCATATGTTATTTACCCCCGATATTTGCTCTTCTGAAAATCCAGTTTTTTCAAAGATTGATGTTGAAATGTGACCAGGACTGAAAATATAAAGGCGGGAAGCGTATTTAATATGATTATGTGCTTACTAGGGCACCCAAACTTGCCCTAGTTATCATGACCAGTGGCGGAGCCACGGGGGGGTATGGGGGGGGGGGGGTAGTTACCCCCCACTTTTGAAAAACATGGCCATCCCAATTTTGCTAAAAATGACATAAAAGTTAGGGGGGTGGGGGTGTAGGATCCCTTTTTTGTACATTATATTATATTAAAGTGCAACATCACATGTTAGAAAGGGCTTTTCTCGACCTAAAACGGGTGTGTCCAATAGCTGGAGAAGGGCGTTTCCCTAAGCAAAAAGCGCGTGTCTAAAAAAAAAATGTTGGGGGCAAAGCCCCCAGACCCCCATAGCTTTTTACCCCCCCCCCCCCACTCGGCACCGGCTGGCGCCGCCGCTGGTCATGACACTCAAACAAGCACTAGTTGGCATGTCACTCAGACTAGCCCGAGTTGGCACAACACTCAGTCTAGCTATAGTTGACACGACACTTTGTCTAGCCCTAGGTAGCACAATACCCAGACTGGTTGGCACGATAATCAGGCTGGCCCTAGTTGGTACGACACTAAACCTGTTCTCCAATAAAATTCAGTAATCCAGAATCAATTATTGTTTATTTATTTACTTCTCCTTAATTGTGCTGGTCCTTGACTGTCCTTAAATATTACCCAAATAATACCAAATAATTCCACATATTACCTCATTAATGTGATTATATTAACTATTTAATTTAAAGAAATTGAGTTAATTTGCGGTATTAGCCATTATTTTACGGCCTATTTATAGTATCAATACAAGTATCTCTGCTGTATAAACATGAGCCAAATATTACAAAACACCTTCCTATACTACAAAAATAGAGAGGAGAGAGAGAGAGAGAGAAATGGGGGAGAGAGAGAGAAATGGGGTTTAACGTCCACTCAACACAACTAGGTCATTTCGGGACTAACATATGGTTTAATTTTATTTTAATATTTTGCTTGCGTGTAGAGGTCTTTAGCATTGGGAGGAAACCTAGACCACTAGGCCACCACCCCCGCCCTATACTACAAAATACAAACACATAATAACTTGTTATTAACCACAACACAACTGAGAGAATTCATAAATCAAATCTACAGTTAGTTCACCCACATACCCCCCCCCCCGGCAGTGTTTCGTTTTATCAGAGCTAATCTCACTCAAAACTGCTGTAATGGAAGCAAATTTCTGTCCCAAATTATGACTGGTCAATAGTCCGATTACGAACCAATAAATAACTGCGTAACAATATCATTACGCTTCGAACAGAGTTCCAAATTTGACCAAATATGTTTACATAACGTTACGCCATGACTAACAATTTTATTATATGCCCTATTAACCAGTACATAGCACAATATTGCAGACCAACTAATTGCGTGACAAACGAAGATATATAAACGGGTATAATGTAAACAATACTGTTTGGAGACAATATTTTCACCGTCTTTAATACCTTAAATTACTGTTCCAAATATTTAGGGAAAACCCCAAGATTAAAAATGTAGGGATGTCATGTTGCCGTTGGGATAGATTTTATTGAACGGGAAGAACAGGCACCCTCGCTCAAAAGCTCAAGTATAAGAAACCAATCCTGCAATGACCATAGAGGGATGTTATTTTGTTTCGTTTATATAATTCAAAATTTAGTTTTACTTGTTTTTACTATATAAGGACCTGGGGTCAGTTGCTCACAACTAAGTTATTTTATGTTGCCGGAAAGTCAATTTCATTATCCTTGAGCTAACATTTTAAATTTAATGTACATGTATATGTGTAACAACTTCATAGTAGTTAGTATTAACAAGAAACTGAAGACAGTGGAACATCTGTAGACAAAATGATAAGCGTAGAATTTACTTTAAAAAACACTATAGAATACTTTATTTTTTCCTTTAGAATTTTTATTGTAAATCTGTAGAAAATTATAAGACTTGCGCTGGCTATTATTTCCTACAGACCCCTAAATTCTGTAGAAGACTATAGAATTCCATCCTGTAGAAAATGGAATAGCCCCCCCCCCTCCTCCATCGCCCAACAATCTGGAATGATCTATAGAAAATTACACTAATCTTTACATTTTTTGCTAGAGCCCACTAATGCCATCGTTAATAAGATTGGGGACCGTTTGAAATCGACAAAACCTGTAGGCAATAAATTATATAATTGTAAGAAAATAATTTAATACGTACTTGACACTGTTTACTCTAACTCCAGATGGTCCAATTTCTGTTTTAAAATTACAATGAATTAGATGGTATATTACCTGGTCATATTTCAACATGATGACAAGTTATTGATTATAAATTAATTATACATATCATCATGAGAAGATCAAAAATATGTCAGGATAGGCTTAAGCGGCATTGTATTAATTTATAGTGTGTTCAGAAAAATAAATGTTGACAATTTTATTAGTTGCTGGACAAAAGGCTTCTTAAATAATTCAACAATGAGCATATTATAATCACATTTTACCTGCAGCTAGCAGATGTGTAAACTGGTCCAGGGCAGCTTTACTTAGAGAATACGTTGGTAATGTAATAGACTACAAGTACATAAAACGGTTAGTTATGTAATTTCAGCAACGTCCAAAACTTAGGCTGCCTATATACAGCTAGCACCAGCTGAGAATAGTCACTAACCTAATTAACCGACATTTTAATTCCTACATCGACGATTTAAGTCGATAACACTGAGTATGCTTTTAGAAATTTTTAAAAGTATTTATTTCTCTCCTATTGTCATATTGGATGAAATTAAATATATTTTTTTAGCCGCTGTGTGTTTGGAAGATATCAAACTAATAAGAGCCAAATTACAAAAAAGTTCTGTAATTATTCAATATGGCGGCGCCTATGAGAGATATTTCACAGGGGCAGTTTTGTTTGCGAAAACAACTTAGGAGTATCTAACCTTGTTTTGAAAGATAAACAGATTGAAACTCTGAAGACAGTTTACAATGGTAAAGAATGTATTGCAATATTGCCAATATTATATCGCTTTTACGCTGGTGGCAGCATAATGGCGTGTTTACATGGCGTGTCTGTTGTCTAAACAAAGCGGTGTGTAGTCGATAAGTCCCAACCCTAAATGACCACGTGAGCGTTTTAAATGGCGGGTAATCCGGACAGTGTCACAATCTGGGAAGTATGACGTAGGTTGGTTGCTGTGTGCAATATGTTTCAGCAACTGTGGTTTAAAAATGGATTGGGGTGCTGCAGAGTGTCAAAAAATAATCTTAAATACGTTTTATTTTTGCAAACGGGAATACTAAAGGCGCAGTTATAAAATATTTACCAGAAATCACTAAATAATCTAAAATCCATACTCTTCGTGTGAACGTTCTGAGAAACGGTTCTCATAGAAATAAGAGCTCAGATATTCCCCATGAATAATGGGTGGAGATCATATTCCTTTGGTCTCCAGGATAAAAGGACAAACCAAAAAAGGCTAACTTACAGCTTTTTTTGAAGCTATACTGGACATGTTGACCACACAACCTGTAAACATAATAATACTGGTTGTCTATTCACTGATTATGGTTATGAAAAAAAAAGATTTGAAACAATTAACGTCAGTGGGTCATTGAGATTTAAAATGACCCACTGACGTTAATTGTTTTATTTATTTGGTAGCGTATTCCATAGAAAAGACGCAGAATCAACTAATTCGTTTAAATAAAAGAACTAATTTGTTTAAACGAAATAAAGACAGCAGTATCCATACTGATTAGAAATGTAAGAGTTAAATTTTATTCCTCTGGTATGAAATCGTGTTTCACCTTCTAGGATAAGTCTTATTAAGGCAATTTATACTAGATAATCTGTTGTAAATTGAGTTGGTTGATCAGTTTTAATGTACATCCCATCAAAATAATAACTATCTACTGTATCCTGCAGTTGCTTTTACAGATGCGCTCCAATGAAAATAATTATGATGTATTTCCAATGAAGGTGTGGCAAACTTGATATAAATGGTAAAATACTGGATTACTTGAAAAACGTCGATAGGACAGAATTGGGCAAATGGCATATTATTACTAGCTGGCAACCCGACGGGTTATTGTATGCCAGCTTAACTTAGGGAACGCTTGTTATATCTTGATCGAATGGTTAGAGGTTGTGGAAACAGAGAGGGATTAGAACGTACATCCACTATACCTTTAGTGTTTTTTAGATGTGGTAGACACAGTTTGGACAAATAAAATGGAGCTCTGAGATTGACTCTCATAATTCTATCATAATCTGTCATGTGTGTCGCTTCAATATTTCCTTTTGTACTATATCCGGCATTATTAACCTGCAAAGATCAATGTGACAAAGCCAGTGTTAACGGCAAGGCAATTTGAAAAGGGAGTCGGGTAGCCGAATGGTTAGCACGTGTGCGCTATAACATAAGGTCTGTCATTGAGTCCACAGGTGTGGTTACGGGGTTAACGTCCACTCGACACAAACTAGGTCATTTCGGGACTAACACATGATTCATTTTGATTTCAATAATTGCGTGAAATATCAGTTGAACTACTAAATTAAACAAGATTGTATTCTCTGACATAAACACTCTGTTCATCCGGATTAATTTATCATAAATTGTTCTATGAATTTACCTCCATTTTAATATGTCAACCATCTTGGAACAAGCCTGACCGTTGAAAATTATAAATATTAATCTAAGTGAACGTCTTCAAGTCCAAAGTAAATGAGACTGATTGCCTTCTTTTAATATTTTACAGACCAATATCAATTGTGGAGCACGAACTTAATCCTGAATATTAAAATGGGAATAAACTGTGCTCACCAATCCATAGATAGAACCAAATGATTTTATTGTTGTATCAACTAAATTCTGTAGATTATCATCTTTACTTACATCACATTGTACTGTTAGAATCTAAAAACAACACAAATTGTACTGCTAGAATCTAGTAACATAAACATTGTACTGCTAGAATCTATTAAAATAAACAATGTACTGCTAGAATCTATTAAAATAAACATTATACTGCTAGAATCTATTAAAATAAACAATGTACTGCTAGAATCTATTAAAATAAACATTATACGTCAGTGATACGTAGAATGCATATAGTACTATTTAATGGTCAGAAGTAGGCTTTCGTATAACCTCTTTGAAGCAGGTTGACCAGTTCTGGACTGTGCACTAGTGTACCATTCGGCAAACCTCGAGTGGGCTCGACAGATTCCGGTACTGTCCGTAACCCTACACCTAGACTTGGCTGTATGACAGTAATTGATATCTACCTACGACCATACATTTGCGATGCGGCTAGTCGACTACCGATTTACTTTAACGGGAAAACGTGCCGCTTTTACAAAAAAAGTCCCAAAATGGCGTCTTTTCTAGATATAATCTCTATGGGGGCAGCCATTTATTAGTTTGTTGATATAATCTCAATGGGGGCAGCCATTTTTTTATCCGGGTCCTTTAAAATAATTCCAAAATGGCGGAATTCGTCATACAGCCGAGTCTAGATGTAGGGTACCGGAATCTGTCGAGATTTGCCGAGTGCTAGTGTACGTTACTATGTCTTATTTAAACACTGCACGAGCTATCGATGCCAATGGTCGACGCCGTGTGATGTGACGTCACACACGCCAGTGACACACAGGATGCATGTGAACTTTATAATCGTCAGAAAAAGGCTTTCGTATTACCTCTGTGAAGCAGGTTGGTCAGTTCTAAACTGTGCTAGGGGTAATCTTTAGCACTAACCATACCCCCAACCCCCTATTCCTCGGACCTTGGTACAAGATTTCATATAAAAGCGCACGAATGTTAACTTACGTTATTTGCAGATAGTCCAAGTTTTTCACATTGTGAACGTGTAACCTCTAAACCTGTGACGTTCCTAGCAGCTAGAACAAGCTTGGGTTTATACGGCGCTAGATGAGCAGCTATACCCTGGCCAATACCGGAACTCGCCCCTTTAACAGTCAAATAAAAACATCTTATACACATGGTGATATGTATCTAGAACACTACTCAAACAATAAATACGCATAAATCATGTTGAAATTATTTCCAAAGAGACGGAGATAAGGGGTCTTTAGAAGTGAAAGGAAACCGAAGGACTGGAGAAAACACACGGGGTTCGACAGGCGACCTATTCCTTGTCACGTTAACCCCGGTTCAATATAAAGTTGTTCAACCATTTGATTAAATAAACTATTATACATTTTCTTTTTGAGTGAATTAATTCATTTGACATAATTAAATGAAGAATGTGGCTGTAAATATCGTCTGACGCATGTCTTATTGGGTTCAGATCTCTAAATGAAATTGGGTTTAGTGTCCAACTTTTCTACGCCTACCGGCAGTTCAGATCTCCAAATCAATATGCAGGCCTAATTATGAAAATGTTCGTTTTTATATGTCATCGCCGATTAAACCTAGTCTGCAAACCCTCTCACTGCCCATGTCGTACCTGGATTACGTATTTAGTTTCTCATACTCGGTTTCCTCAAATTCCTCTTATAAAGGACATTCATTGACATTTGACAATGCATGTAACCATCATCGCCTGAAATGCTATCTGAATTAGAAATTATACATTAATTGACTTATCCAGACCATAATTATTTCTCGATGTCATCGCTATCGTGCGATATGTAGCGGATTGGAATACATTCATGAATATTCGAGTCATTGTTCTTTTTTTTATCGGACCGACTTTAATCTTTCTTTATTCTTGATATGTAATCTAATAGTAAATGCAGGAGGACTGCACTAAACGCAAAACAAACACAAATTTTTTTACAAGATAAACCTGCGGACAAGACTGAAAACAGACATTGCAAAAACTAAACAATTATCAAATCTAGTGAATGGATCCGGGGACCAGCCGTAAGTGTCCACTGCGCTGTACAGTACCGGGCCTGTTTTGGTACAGGCTTCACTAAAAAAGACGTAACAAAAAAATGCGACCGATCTTGTAAGTGGTCGTCTTTTCAATGGCGATAGTCAGCCAGTTGTCGTCAGGTGTTAGAACGTCAAACAATTTTAACAATAAGGGCGAAAATCCGGACAGAAACTCGGAAAACGCTAAAATAATAAATGTAGTGAGCAAATAGGAGCAAAGCCCGACAACGAGAACATTCTGCAGTACGAAGGGCTAAAACTCTACTCTAATAGTAAATGCAGGAGGACTGCACTACACGCAAAACAAAAACAAATTTTTTTACAATATAAACCTGCGGACAAGACAGAAAACAGACACAATTAGATATTAATTGACTTATTCAGACCATAATCATGTCTCTGCATATTCTATTTACGTTATCTATCTTTAACTATTATAGCGAGACATGTCAACACTTTATCTAATCTCCCATATAATGCTTCTCTAATTGTGATATCACATAATGTCTATATCATTATCTCGCGCTTGGAAAGCATCAAAGTGTTGTTTTACAAAAAAAATATGCCCCCACACACACACACGCGCGCCCTCTGGACCCACCCGGTCTGAATACTAATGTGTGTTATATGTGGTTCGTCCATATCTGGTATAGTTTGAAAAACTTAAAACAACATAAAATAAAGGGTATCTTGTGTTAGAAGGACTGAGCATATACCACTGACAAGATCGGTCGCATTTTTTTTTTGTTACTTCTTTTTTGTAAATCATTTTAGTGAAGCCTGTACCACCACAAGCCCGGGACTGTATAGCGCAGTGGACGCTTACGGCTGGCCCCCGGATCCATTTACTTGATTTGATAATTGTTGAGTGTTTGCAATGTATATTTTCTGTCTTGTCCGCAGGTTTATCTTGTATATTTTTTATTTTTTTTGCGTGTAGTGCAGTCCTCCTGCATTTACTAATAGAGAACCGTGGGGGTATAAACGAGTTTACCTACTTCTTTACCATGAGGTCACCTCTGGCTTGCGGCTGTGGCTTCGAGCACTAGTGTGAGCGTATGTGACATGGAGATAGGGGCGCCTTCCCAACCTCGTTTGTTTCATCCGGGCAACCCGGTTTTCTCCCAACGCTAAAGACCCCTACGCGCAAGCGAATTATTGAAATAAAAATTGAAAACCATACGTTAGTCCGAAAATGACCTCCGAAAATGACCTAGTTTGTGTCGAGTGGACGCTTCTCTCTCCCCCCTCTCCCCTCCATCTCTCTTCCTCTACTCTCTCCCTCTCTCTCCCCCTCTCTCTCTCTCTCTCTAGTCTCTTGATCTTGAATCAGTATCTCTCTCTCTCTCTCTCTTGATCTTGAATATCAGTCTCTCTCTCTCTCTCTCTCTCTCTCTCTCTCTACCTTGCTTGTGGACACTCTTGAGGTCAGAATTTTTGTCTGATTGAAGTAGGCTATATATGTAACTCCCAAAGATATTGCCAGTTTATTAATAGAACCACCTAAATATCACATATAAATGAGAGCTGAAAAAGTCGGATATGAACGAACAAATTATAACGTCAGTTTATTAATAGAACCACCTGAAATATCACATATAAATGAGAGCTGAAAAAGTCGGATATGAACGAACAAATTATGACGTCAATTTGCCATACAACGAATGGACCATTGTATCGTGTAAACACCCTTCCGATATGTTGCATCCGACGGTTGTATAGATTGATTGTATCGTGTAAACCAGGCTTAAATCAGTATAAGTCAGAACAATCAAGAAATAATAAATAATATCAAATCTATTGAATGGTGTATGTAAGATGGTGAGCCTACCTGTTATGATTATAACCTTTTCTTCCAATGAAGTCATCGTAATAACTTCTGTAATCTAGGCTGCCGATTCGGCATAAATATAATAATGTGTATCTTTTTGTCACGTGATTTATATCTAGGTCATAAGTTGTATTACTAAACCAACAGTATAGACCCAAGTCCGTAGTCCGTAACTCAAAATCCTCCAAAATCTTCGACGTCGAAAACACTAATTGTTGGTCAATTTTAATCAATATTGATGATGTAAACTTACCCGGAAAAAATGAGCTTCTGAAATCCGATATTTAAGATAAAATAATTCTTTTAACATCGGTACACGAATCGAGTACCATGGTGCGTCTTAGCATAAGTCACTGAGAGAACGAGGGTAAAATATCCCACAAGTCAATGTGGTTGTTCATATCCTGGACGCGGATTCTACAAAGTTTTGTAGTAAAATGGCTGCCGAACAAACGAAGAAACGACAAAGAAGATCAATGAGCACCCCGGCTAAAAAGAAGAAAAAGGGAATATGACACATACGGGTCTACAAGTGAAATAACAGTGTGGGGTGATTGCCAAACCATGGTCCGTGACCAATTTCGACACCATTATCTTAACTGAGGGGCATGCGCAAAAAATACTCCCTTAGTAGACTGGAATAACCAGATGCTATAATCGGCCATTGATTGGAATAACTCGCGTATTTCTCCGAACAAAACTTTTTTTTAAATTAGAGTAAAACCGGAAACAATTGAATGCAAATCAGGTATACACATTCATATTACATAAGTATATGCGTTGCTACCCATTTGTGACCTTTTCTAGGTCCAAAATGTTAGCGACTTAGAGACGAGCCTCAAATACAATAGCTAATATCTCGGTTCAGAGTGAAGCAATTTGACTGAAATTGTCAGCATATTTTGTGTTCATTATCTATTTTTTTAACTTTAACAGCGAGAACTGTCAGCTCTTTATTAAATCTTCATAATGCCCCTTTTTAAAAAAAATTGCTATTACCGTTGAGTATTTATAATTTTGCAGCTCGTCTTTGGCTATCCGTACACCACAATAAATTCGTTCACGTCTAATGAAATACAGGAAGGCACAGTGAGACCAGCTTTAGTTTGTCAAGTGGACAAGTGTTCTTTTACGTGCAGGCTAATGTGAAGGCCCCTACACTGGATCTTGGGTTATCGTCTCATCTGAAAGGCTAGACACTGTCCTTGTCAGTCCGTCGTCCCTGCACCACTGATAAGCGGGAACCACGCTGACTAATGTCGGAGAAAACTGGCAAACCCAGAGAAACCCCAGGAGGTTGGACAGGCGACCCAACTTCTTGCCGTGTACAGCCGGGAAATCCAAACTACGCAAGTTGACTCGAGCACTAAGCATTCGGCCATCCAGAGAGAGGGAATGAATGAATGAAATGGGGTTTAACGTCCTACTGTTATGCACTTAACCTGAGCTAATTGAAGACGGGCATACGCCATACAGTGTGTTATGAGGGAAATTTTGCCCGGGCAGCGGCGCTACGGCCTACTCTTATATCGAATTCAAACTGCCAAGGGATCTTTTACGTGCACTCCAATGTGTACACGGGACCTCGGTTTTTCGTCCCACCCGAACGACTAGGCAGCTGTCCTTGTCAGGCCCTCCTTCTGTATCACTGACAAGGGGAAATCACGTCGGAAAATCGAGATGAACTTTCTCGGCCAATGCAGGGATCGAACACCCGACCTCCAGGCTAGCGAACCAGCGCCTTATCCACTTAGCCACCGTGATCCCCAGAGAGAGAGTGAGAGGGGGAGAGGGGGAGGGAAGAGAGGGGGAGAGAGATACGCGGGACATAACGTCCACTCGACACAAACTAGGTAATTTCGGGACTAACGTAACGTTTAATCTTATTTCAATAATTCGCTTGCGCGTAGGGGTCTTCAGCAGGCGTAGGGGGTCTTTAGCAGTGGTAGGAAACCGGATGAGAAAACCCACGAGGTTAGGAAAGCGACAAGGACAGCTGTCTGGTCGAAAATGGATGCATTCAGGGTTAGAAATTCATCGTGAAATCTTTGCCGCTATGCGCACAACTTATAATAAGAAACTGGATGAGGCCAAGACAAAATTTAACCGAACTGCTATTGAATCCGCCGACACTAAACAACTTTTTGCAATCATGGATAAACTGACAAGTTCTAAAAAATCCTCTTCAGATGTTTTACCAGACATAGACTCTCTGAAATTACCTGATATATTCGCATACTTTTTCACCCAGAAAATTTGTGACATTCGATATACTTTTCCAAATTGTTCTGCAAATACTCCTTCATTTGTATCTGCAGCCAAACTTTCGACACAATGTTAATTGTCTAGTTTTGAACCAATGAGTATCAGTGATGTCACAGCTCTTGTGCGTAACATGTCTTCAAAAACTTGCTCAGTTGACCCCATGCCCACGAACTTAGTCAAAGACTGCATTGAACTATTAGCTCCAATGTTGGCTCGTGTTGTTAACACTTCGTTTGAATCAGGTATCTTCCCTGATGAGTGTAAACATGCAATCATTCGACCATTAATAAAGAAACTCTGACTCGATCCAAATATACTCAAGAACTATCGTCCGGTTTCCAATTTGCCATTCCTTGGCAAATTTTGTGAGAAAGCTGCTCTACTGCAATTTCATCCTTGTTTTCAAAATAACTCTCTTTACGGTAAATTTCAGTCAGGGTATCGAGAGAGCCATAGCACTGAGACCGACTCTTAAGAGTACAAAACGATGTTATGCGTGCTCTCGATAAGCAACATGATGTCATTTTTGTGCTACTTGATTTGTCTGCTGCCTTCGACACCATTGATCGTGATATCCTATTGGATCGATTACGTTCTCGTTTCGGTATCACGGGTACAGTCCTTGATTGGCTAAATTCTTATTTTAGGGGTAGAACGCAAAGGGTTTCCATTGGCTCGGTGGTGTCGAGGGAGCACACACTTCAGTTTGGCGTGCCACAAGGATCTGTTTTAGGGCCCGTGTTATTTTCGTTATATATGGTTCCACTTGAAGACATCATCATACGCCACGGTCTGAACTCTGTAATTTTTGCCGACGACACCCAACTTTACATCGCTTGCGACTCTCGAATAGACTACACGGTAGTGGCTCGCATTGAGAATTATGTTGATGAGATTCGATACTGGATGCAATCGAATTTGCTGGCGTTAACGACAGTAAGACAGAAATAGTATGGTTCTCGTCACGCTTTAAGGATGTCAATATTTGAGCAGTTGTGACTGATGTAAGGATTGGGAATGTCAAGGTATCTGCTTCGAACTCAGTTCGCGATCTGGGTGTGGTGTTGGATTCAACTGGAACCAGAGGCGGATCCAGGGGGGGGGGGCCTAGGTGCCCCGGCCCCCCTAAATCCCTAAATAACAGTATAAAAAAAGATATGCGCCACAAATCACCACTGACACCCCGATTTTTTCAAAAATTTTCTCAGCCCCCCCCCCCCTAACTGGATTTCCTGGATCCGCCTCTGACTGGAACCATGAACACACATATAAATAGTAGGCCTATATGCAGAGCGGCTGCTCACTCACTATGGCGAATAGGATAAACTAGAAACCTTTTGGACCAAAGCCAAACGGAGAAACTGAAACATGCATTTATTACTTCCAGACTTGACTACTGTAACAGTTTATTTTTCGGACTCTATGATTATCAGTATGACACCCGTTCTTTGGGAACTCCATTGGCTTCCAGTCGAGATGCGAGTTTTATTCAAAATTATATGCATTATTTTTAAATTAATACGCCATAGTGTGTCAGCGCCCCTCTACCTTAGTGACTTGATTAAGGTATCGAATCAGACGATTCGAACAAAAAGCTGTAGTGGTGTGAAACTCGACCATCAGATGGTTCGACCAATACCCAATAAGGCATATGGTGATAGGGCTTTTTCTGTTTATGCACCCAAATTGTGGAATGAATTGCCAACTGCGATGGGGGCTATCTGTGGCTTCAATGTATTTAAAACAACACTCAAAACTCACCTTTTTAAAAGTCACTATTTTTAAGCTACCAAACAATATTTTTAGGCCTATATGTTTCTTAAGTTATCTTTTAGTATATATTTTGTATCATGTGATTTATGTATTATTTGGAAAGCGTTTTGTGATAATGTATGTAAAACGCTATATTAAGAATAAATCATTATCATTATTTGGATTGGCGTGCACGTAAAAGATCCCTTGCCAGTTGAAATTCGATGCAAAATGTAAGTACTTTTGTGGGCTTTCTAGTATGATGAATTGCGATCACGTTAATGCCGCGGGAAACCTTTCTATTCTCTAATAAACCTGTAACGGTAAATCGCTTTGATCTTAGGGGTATATTAAATGCCCGAAATCACTTTAGGTCTGAAAGTCGGGGACGGCTGTGGATATATACAGAAGAATTTGGGATTATTCTTCTGAAAAACCTCTTAACATGTTATTCTTCCAGGCTAGGTTTTGTCCCATAAGAAAACATGATCTAAGGTTTTTCTTATGGGAATCCTGGGATATTCTCATTTTGCGTACAAATAAACATAGACGATGTCATTCTGAACATCTGAGACACGCTACCTGCAGAGAAGTTATCTCAGACACATTCAATCGACATGTTTTCATATCACGTGGTCTATACGTCGCAGGTCATGAGGTCAACACACTAACAATAACAATTATGGCTTCACTCTTCCTTGTATTTCTTTTGTAATATCCATGGGAGAATTTGAAATTCAGGCTCTTGCCATAACATTTCGGTAACACAGCTTCACAGTCGTGACCTTCATAAAAAGCATGTAATTCCTCCACTTGTTTTTCCTTCAAATTTAAGTTTGTAACTCCTAAATTCGACTTTGAAAATGTATAGCGTCCCGAAACTTTTCGCTCATGGGCGCTGACATCTTGGAATTATTTTGTGCGTCGGTCGGGTCTATATCAGATATACACAATCAATTATTTTAATGTTTTTAGCGTGGGGATTGACTACATATAATAGTTAATTTATTTCAGTTTTAAACAAAAATTTAAATCTTTATAGCAATTTTAACAAAATTCTGGCTGGGATTACTGCGCAAAATGGCCAGCCACTGTGTACGTGCGAAAAAAAAGCCAGCTACGTCATAAATTTCGTCACGTTAGTTACGTTTGAGACGATGTATAAGCAAGATAAAATCATCGACTTCGGTCATGCTGGTGTTAAAGACTTCAGAAAAAAAACCTTGACAGACCAAGCTTAGGACACTTCGGGAGTGGGGGCAGCGCTGAGACATTTTGGTTCTGTGACACATGCTGAGGTCGATTTGACATACCATACTTTGGCATTTGATCGAGGCATTATGATTTGGAGAGGTATATTTCAAATCCATGTGATAACACCCCACCCACGAGACTATTGAGCTAGCTTCAGCCGAGAATGTTTATCGACCACTTGTCCACTTCATTTCTGCACAATTCAGATGGGCACAGAGTGTGACTTTGGTTCTAAAGACACATAAATAAGGCTATATTGGGCTTATTTTAAATCCAAACCACACCTGGGTCTACCGAGTTGATTTTGAGCTTGTGTAAATCAAGGTCTAATCATTTCTATAACATCTGAAGCCTAAAGTAAGATTTGCAACAGGCAGATTTAGCTCTGGCATAACTTATCTTTAACTTTACATGAATTCTGGGTATATCTAGATCCTTTAATTTTTTAAGGAAATTGGCAATAATTGATAGTCTGGTGCATGTCATAAATTTACCAATATTATTTACTGATGTAATTATGCTTACGGTGTTTTCGCGGTATAGAATATTATAAACTAGTGTCCAAAAGAAACGATACCAACTTTCTTTCCAATTATTTTTTTCTAAGTGAGATTTTTAGTATGAAAACATGCCAATTCGTATTGCAAATCCCTAACACAGCATAGTCCATAAAATTATATCGGGAACACTTGCTCACTTCAGGGAAAAAACGTAAATTTCGTGAAAGTGACATTTCCCTCTCTAGCATGTTCTGCACGTGCATGAAAACTGTACAAAACGGCTGATCAGACACATTGATATCACAGCAACAAAAAGAACATAAGATATGCCACATATGAACGAGAGCGAGAGCCGTTGGAATGGTTCGACAAGGAGCGTCACATGTCGACGTCGCCAGGGCGACCTTCGGATGCAGACTATGGTCGCGACTACAGTCTGAACCAGCATCCGAACGCAAATGGCCCTAGCCTTTAACTATTCAATATGGTGGCGACAAATGTCAGTTGTTCCGCCTGCTACATTTACTCATGCATTTTTAAAAACTGGTTAATTTTCCATCCTGCGATGTGAAAGCAAGATTAAAAAGGGTTACAAGTAGGATTAGTCAATATCAGAATAATTTTCATTGGATTTATGTCACCTAACCAAGATCACTTCACACGTACAGTTTTTTGTCGTGGGTCTATATATATTCGAATAAGACGATACTAATATTCATAATCTGTCAAATTCATCAAAAAAAAGGACGAACAAAAAATCAAACTTAATTAACATCTATGCCCATTCACTAACTTTGTGGTGTTAACATGGACCCTATAATACCGACCAAGCTGTAATTATATTTTTAAGAAAATCTTCTCTAGTTTCAGTTTTGTCAGCCATCTTTGAACTATCCCGACTGTGCTCTATCGCATGGTACGTCTGGTCACGACCACTGGTTGAACTAAATGACATTCGGATGCAGATGGTTCGACTATAGTACGAAAATCAGTGCAACCGAAGGTCGCCCAGAAGGTTAGGCTGCTCACGCATCACTATGACTAGGTTGATGCAACGGTTCCGTCTGACAGGTCATACGTCAGACAGGCCCAGGAGTGGAAGACCACGAGTAACCACGCCCCGTAAGGGTCGTTACATCCGGGTATTACACCTGAGGAACCACACTGGAACACCGTATCAGTCGACAGACCGTTTACAGGAGACTTCGGCAGTATGGTATCCGGTCACGTCATCCCTACCTGACGCCTCGACCGACTGATTTGGGCCAGGCGAGTTCGACGTTGGCAACGGCGGGACTGGACACGTGTTAGGTTCTCTGATGAGAGCAGATTCCTCATGTTCGGAAATGATGCACGACAGCTTGTATACGGAAGAGTTGGTGAACGTTTGGCGTCTAACTGTGTACTACAGGTCCGGCCATTTGGAGGGGGAGGGTAACAGCCTCGTGGAATCATTTTCCAACATGACAATGCAAGGCCACGCACAGTAATGGGGTCCATACACTATCAATAATTCCATCAATATTATTTAACGTGTGTGGGCTATATTAATGTACAATATTATCAATGCCCATCATTGCGTCAATACATTGACGGATCAAAATCATTTTAATTTTACTGATGGTTTATCAAAATATTTATCGTGTGTGGAGAATGTCAAAAATTTGGCCGTGTATCCTTTATTAATCGTCGCTTCAGTCAGTAATACAGAACAGTAAGCTCGTGTTTTACTTTTCGCTTTGTCACTGCTGATTCGGGTAACGTGTATTACTTAGCCATCATAGCGATGATCTCTGCCTTAAGGAAATTTGGAAATGTGTTTAACCCGCTCTATCACCAATATTGTACTAACTAATGTATCTTAAACTGGAACATGACTTGTGGTCTGCTGCCAGTCTTGTAAACAGGAGTTATGTCCCGTCATATGTGATAATGACTGGCAACAACATTGTCCTTTAATGTATCTAACGGAGACGTTACTTGTGGTCTGCTTCCAGTCTTGTAAACGGGAGTTATGTCCCGACATATGCCACTTGTCCTTCATTTGTCTACAGGGCTTACACTGTCGGTCGCCAAAGTAGCAATTTGCGATAAAATTATGGGAGTGGTGATTAAATTTTCTATTTGGCAATAACTTTGGCGATAGTTTTGGGGTACTGGCGATTCTTTTTTAGACTTGGCGAAAAAAAATCCTTAAAATTCTAATCGTATTTATCCTTGATTGACCATATAGCGGCATACTTAAATCAATCAACTTGCTGATAATCCAGAACCTGTCATAAGTAATACTAAACAATTGTCTGGGAATAATGGTTTCAACGGATTGATAATTGCCCATAATAAAGCCTATATCTAACAAATTGTTTAAATCTCACTTCTGGAGTGACAATAAAATACCTCAAAGAATTAAAAACAACTTTTAGGGTTTTTATTTTTTTTTATTTTGCAGGATTGAAGTTTATTTACCAGGTAGAATAATACCATCATACTGAAAATAAACAAAATATAAATTATAACAATTTCATTCCAGACACGAAAGAGAAATGGGGTTTAATGTCCACTCAACACAATTAGGTCATTTCAGGACTAACATATGGTTTAATTTTATTTCAATAATTCGCTTGTGCGTAGGGGTCTTCAGTGGGAGGAAACCCACGAGGTTGAGAAGGCGCCCCTATTTCCATGTCACATCCTCCCACAGTAGGCTCGAAACCACAGCCGCAAGCCAGGTGGCCGGCCAGCTAGAGGTTGAAGCCAGCACTCTAGACCACTAGGCCATCCCAACCCCCTCATTGCAGACACAGGTAATGATAGCTAACATACAAGAATCAAGGGTTAGGAGAATATTTTACACTTAGGAGTTCAAATGGGTTAGGGAACCTTGAGTCAATACCATATGCATATTCATAACGGCAAAAAAAGCTGAATATCTTTGCACACTTTTCGGAATATTTGACTCTGGTGCAAAAGATCGACTATGATCCACTTGTAACATGTGCTCTGGTGCCCACCGACACTATAAAAGAGTGTCACCTCACATTTTCCAAATAAGCCTGATGAGTTTGAATAAGAACGAAACTAGTAACTGAGAGAAATCTGGGAAGGCAGTTCACCTATTTACAGATTTTACACCTCAATACAAACACAAAATTAAAGATGGAATTCATGATATCAAATGCTGGCCATTTTCAAGTTTGAGGACAGCATATTGGAAGATCATCTTGAACTAGGCCTCCTACAACATTTCCAAAAGTTGATCCATGAATCAGATGTATTGAGTAATTGGATAGAGCCAAAAACACCTACTTATGGAAATCTTTTTAAGTTATTTTGCGGGCATTTTAAATTTTCCAACCAAGTGAGATAAGCTTATTGTGCAATTTTCCAACAAAGTGAGATAAGCTTATTGTGCAATAATTTCAGGATAAACATTATAAATCTAGTAAAACCACAAGCTGCAGTGCCTTATGTCCATCAAAGTGAAGATTTTGGTCACACTGACATGTGTGCCATACTAAAAGATAATTGTCAATGGATATTTTATGTGGACCTGCATTTTCAATCTCATCTAAACGACTACATAACTTGTCAGTACCTACACATGACAATAGGGAATAAAATATAATGAACTCATGTGTACATCACTAAACAATAAAAATGACTGCAGACATATTCACTTTCAGTTTTAACATGGTTTCTAATTCAAGAATACGAAAGACTATCTTAAAAGTTTTTGCTGGTGAAAATAAGCCTTTCATGTTATACATACCTTCTGTTGAAACCATTTCATGGCTTCATCTTTAGTTATTCTGTGTTTGATGCCTATTCTATTTTTACATCGTCGTCTCTTGGACACATTGTATCCTGAAAATATACACAAATTTTTTTTTAAATCTTTAAAGATGCATTCCCGGGTACAAACTTTGTGATTTGATAATATATTTGGACTAAAAACATATTTAAAGTAACCAATCTATCAAAACTTTGCTTCAATTCCCTTTCAAAACATTGTATTCGCCCTAAATACCTATAGCTACAAGTAAGCTGTTAGGCGCAATGTCTGCCAACTTCGCTTCATTGTGGGAGGGTCCATTTTACAGAATGTATCTATCTTTACTTACTGTACATTTACTATATTATTGAGGCCTGGGTAAATTCTTAATTATTTATGTCAACTTCTTTTTCCAACGTTTATTTGCAGTCATTTGTACGTTGACAACCCTCAATGTTCCCCAAACCGCCTAGCCATTGAGCAAGAAATAACTGCTCCCTGACCTAATCTAGAAGACAATAAGCCAGCAAAACCTGTCAGGTTGACAGTGATTCCCTGACAATATTGTCCAGTGCTTGCCCCATGGGCGTTTTTCGCGAAATCAGGTATTTTTCTAGTAAGATTGGGTGTCTATACTTTCCATATAAACCAAATTTGCCATACTTTTGTTGGAGATAACTAAACGATAAATACTTTGCTGGGAACCCATCTTTTAAACCAGCAATGCACTGATAATCTTTCAGTTAAAAACAAGAAAACGTGTTGTAGAAAATACAGTGCTTTTAATGTTTCTATAAAAAGTAAAATATGTTAAAACCACTATTTCTATTATTGGGCCTAAGTGGAGAACACTTTTTCCATTCTGCTGGTGCATAGTCATGTCTGGATTATTAGAATTTTTAAAATAATGTATATTTGTTTATGCAGTAATAAATGAATGTTGAAAGATGCCCATTTCATAGAATCAAGACAATGCAATTGGACAAATTCAACCAACAAACGGTCAGTTTGGCCAGCATGCCAGAAAAATCCTATATTTAACACTAAGTATCATAAAAGATAGGTTGCTAGGCAAAAACAAACAACCACAGCAGTTAAATGAACGTTGTTAAACGGTACATTTTCAAAATGTGACCATGGACAACCACCTGTGAAGTAATTATCAGAAAGCATTACAATTTGATAAATGTCTTTCTGTAACTACATCAGCAACACTTTTTTGTCTATCAAATGTCTGTATAACAAGCCATCCCAAACTTAGGCTGCCTGTCTACAGCTAGCTCCACCTGAGAACAGGCCCCAACCTAATTAACAGACATTTTAATTCCTACATCGATGATTTTAGTCAAAGACTGAGTATGCTTTAGAAATTTTTAGATATATTTTTCTGTTGTGTATACAAAGCAGTAGTCCAGTTGATAAGACCCACCCAAAAATGATCACATGAGTGTTTTAAATGGATGGTTATTAGGGCAGTGATCAATTCTTTAAGTATGACGTAGATGAATCGCTGCAAGCAGAATGGAAATAAGCCACAGACACAAATACAGGTTTTGTCTTGCCAATTGTTCTTTTCCAGAAGGTAAGGCAGGCAAATAGGAAATGGGGTATGAAATCCACTCAACACAAACTAGGTTATTTCGAGACTAACATAAGGTCCTATTTATTTCCATAAATCGCTTGCGCATTGCTGTCTATAGCAGTAAGAGGAAAACGCAGGTTTCAGAGAAAATCTACACGGTTGGACAGGCGACCCGACTAATTGCCATTGTACAAGCAGTGAATCAAAACTATGCAGGACTTAACCAATCGATTACCCCCCCCCATCCTTAGGCAGGCAAAAGTGTGAGATCCAAATGACACACTAATCTATTACAATTTAAATTCAAATTGTGGTTTTGATTTTTTACATATTTGTTTCATAGATTTGTCTTGATCTGTAGTTCTTGATTTTGCGTAGATTGTAATATGTTGTCTATGGTGTGGTGACTATATAATAAAGTCAATTAATCTTACCTGCTCGTCCGAGAACAATGTAGAAATGCATACCATAGATACCGATGCTAGGGTCATACTTAATTCCTAAATCAATATGTTCCTGAATACCAAAACCAAAGTGTCCGGAGTCTGAGAAATTTCCACCTTTTAATTCATATTCAATAACCTGAAACAATGAGTAATAATTAAAGATAACTTCCTTCAATAATCATTAGGTCACCTATTTGACCTACAAATTATGACAAGCAGAGAAACCTTATGATGACCACGAAATGCATAAGCCAACAATACATTAAAGTTATTTTAGAAAGTTAACCTGGCAAGGTAATCACTCCATTTAAACTCTAACACACTTAATATTTTAACCAGATATGCTTTTGGTAAATACTAATTTCCAATTTGAAGATATTTGTCAAGCTATGGTTAGGCCATAAAAATAATACTTGTGTTTATAATACGTTTCGGCGAGGATACTCTTGTCTTTATCGAACAAAAGATATATGAAAATTAGACAAGCATATACAGATTATGCAACAAATAAACCAATCTCAATACAGTGATAAATTTCAAGCTTGTGATAAAGACGAGAGTATCCTCCTCGAAATGTCGCTTAGTATTAAATTCATCAATTGTGTATCCATGAATCTGTACCTTGCTTTAATATGTTCAATTACTAAATGCCTATCAACGAAACATTTAATACCTCTATCTAAAACAATTTTGAGATAGAGACTACCCGCTTAAAACTTATTCCATTTCTTTAAAATTTATTACCTTTAAACCTCGTTCTAAGATTTCTTCGGCTTTAGGGCCTCTTACTGTGGCATGAACAGCAATTTTTTCATTACGTCGGATTCCAAAAGCACGGATTGTGTATCGAGCTAAAATATAAAATTTAAAAATTTAATCATTTACAAACCAGATATATTGCAATGGAAAAAAAAAATCAATATGTAACATTCATTTGCAGAAATCTTTCAAATTGATCCTCAGCCAGGTATTGCACTAATCCCACAAATAATGAATGAAATGGGTTTAACGTCCTACGCTTAAGCACCTAATCCCACAAATAAGATGTTACTATATTTTGACATCCAAAATCAGAAAAAGTCAAAAATGCCCAATATCAAGTCCATCTATTGCACACAAAATCTTTTTTTTGTCTGATTTACACGATTTCCAAAATTAATCACTGGCAAGCTACTGCAAACCTATTAACCCATTAGCACGCAGAACGTCCGCCAACGTCCATACTATATATCCTCAGAACGTCCGTCAACGCCCGGGTGTTAATATTATTCACTGTATCAAAACTACTGCACTGATGTCATTGATTAACGGCTCCTTTGATAGCTAAAACCTGTGCAGACATTCTCGAGGTGTGAAAACTGGGTCATTGTATTCGACTTTTCTTAGTAAACAAAGCGTGAACTTTGATACCGGAAGATAACGGTACAGGTCATGTGACTAGCTAGCTGGGTTATACCCTCTGACCTTCATCACTAGTGACCTATATTCTACTGTTTCAACATGGCAAGCTCTCGTGTCGTAAACGAATGAATGTTACGACTGCATTGGGTCTTTTGATGGAATTGGATTCGGAATTTGAAGAAAGCAGTGGCGAGGAATCGGATGGTCATCCAGAGCATTCGGATTTAGATCTCAGTGCATTAGTTTTGATATTAATACCCAGGCATTGACGGACGTTCTAAGGAAATATATACCTCTGTGAACTTAAAACTACACACCATTGGAAAGATGAATTTATTTGCTATAAAATAACACTTAGTTGTAATGTATGATTTTCAATAGCTTTTTCATGGTAGTTGAATGAACAAAACAGGTCATTTATTACGTCATATGTATATTTAACACTTTGATATAACGTAATCATTAATTTAACTTCTGGCAGCTAATGGGTTAATCTATGGAAAATTCAAATTCCACACAAAACGAAATTGATCCATTTCCCATTTTATTGTCAATATCTATTATGTAGTTATCTAAAAAAAAATTAACATTTGGTTCTACAGCTGGGAAGGACAGTGTCAAAAACACTGAAACATTATATTTCATTTTAAGTACCGTAAATAGTGAGTCATTACATATAGGTCAAACTATCCCATCATGGTTGTTCGGTTTTGATCTAGGAAGTCTTGGTAAATGTCACTTTGGACAAATGTTTTACTGGACAGCCATAGCTTGTAAGCGAGTTATATTTATATTCAATGCTGGTTCGTGAAATATAAGATAGGAAATGGATGTGAAATTTAAAAATTGCCAACTTTTAGCTGCAAGTGTTTGGTTTGGTGCACCACAATTTCAGTAGGAACTTTCACGCAACTACAGTTCGTCCCAGATTTTTTGAACTGAAATCGCGGCGACGCGGCGAAAAAAAACTCTCGGAAATCTCTAAGATTACACGGTGAAATTACGCTTGATTCCGCGGCGATTTTTCACGGTGTTTCTCTAGGAATTCACCGAGTTTCTCTAAGAATTCACCAAGTTTCTCTAAGAATTCACCGAGTTTCTCTAAGAATTCACCGAGTTGCTCTAAAAATTCCCCGTGTTTCTCCAAGAACACATCGTGTTTTGCCGTGCTTCCGACAAGGAATTCGCGACCCTACCTTAAACTAGGGTCGAACTAATATTGTCTATAATAAATTTAAGGAGTTGTTATATAGTATTTCTCCCGGGAAACGTGTAAATATATAATGTACAGGCCGATTGAATAACAAATGAGTTAAGTAATCTCGGAAAGACATTTTATCGGCATTCTGTATCGGTTAGGATTTTTCCCCAAACGCATTGTACACATAACGCCGGCCAAAATGTATGCCAGAATGAACAACTTACAATTTTCTAAACGTATTATTACATCTTCGTCTATAACTTAGATGTAATCCGTCAATTTTGGGCTGCTATCAAATCCACACTTTAAATTATTTACGATGACCTTCACACATTACTACAGCTTCGGTCAATCTAAATCAATCATCCATACAGCACGTACAGTAAAGCACTCCGCCTGATTGCTTAACGGTATGTCATGTGGTCAAAAACCCGCCAAAAGAATTGGGACTACATTATATTCTTACGCGGTATAGTCACTGTTAGTGTTACTCAGCGAATAATATCCGCTGTGACAATATGCATCTACTTTATGTCACCCAATTAATTTCGGTAGGAGCGGATATTGAATAAAGCCATTTCGCACACACGTGTACAGTACACGCGCATGCTGCGCATGGCATATATTTATACAATATCCCCAAGTGTATTAATTCTCGTCTTCCTCCCATTATAAATTACATTTTTTGAGTACACTTTCTGAATGATACCATTCTTTTGTACGTCATACTTGTCGATTTACTACTGTATATATATACGTCGTGTAGCTGCAATCTAAGATTGCAAAATCATATTCTAAAAAACAGGAAGCAGCGCCGGATCTCCTATGTCTTGTCTGCGATATCACTTGATTGTAAGCAGACGTTAAACACCAAAAAGAAGAAGATGCAATCTATAAGCTTATACATACATGTATGTTTGCGTTTAAAATCTAGATATCATCAGCTTGAAACTTATACTAGACGCAGAATACGCCAGTTTCTTGATTGAACCTGCATCGGTATTGCATAAATATCGGACACATATTTATCATTGATACTCTCATAAACCCAAAGGACCACTCGGGTCAATTAAATTACATTGTAAGGCCTGACTAATTCATTTTAAAATATGTTATTTATGATTAAATCACAATACAAAGAGGCTAATAATTTATAGATGAATATATTCATAGCTTAATTGTTTTTCTGTGATGTGGTTCATGGTGAAACAATACCACGGGTAAGTACATAACGCTTTATTATTTCAAAGAAAGCAGATGCATGTTAAAATAAACACAATTATTAATTATTAAAACAACAATTAAAACAAACAGTGCGTGATTAAGAATTGAAAGGGGGTGTGTTGGTAACACGTCATTTGGGACTCACGCCTAACGAGAATGCATTGAAAAAAGAAGAAATTTCCATATTGATATATTACACAAAAATAGTAATAGTAGTAATTCACACGCAAATGATATGTTTAAACTAAAATGGATTCAGCATAGGCCTACCACTAAATTTACATTGGTTACATTTGTGGAGACTTGTGTTCTATTTGTATGCAGAAAGCGGGCAGTCATGATTTATTCAAAGATCAAAGATGTATTGGATCAAACAGAAGCGTGCCATGCACGATTTGGGGACTTAATGCAGTCATAGAAATATTTCTATGATGCAGTGTTCTATTTTTAGGCCACGTGGTTTATTATAATTGCAAAGGAAACTTGATTGACCTGTTATGAATAACCAACAAGCTTGTATTGTTTTATTTTACCGAATTATCAAAATTACCTTTAACTGTACTAATTACTTGGATTAGCCTATAATCCGGACGGCCGATTGTCACTAAGGTATGATTGCCATGTGTTTGTAGCCGAAAAGCAAGTTGATTGTCGATATTGGCGTATATGCAGTAGAAAATCTGGTAGTTGAACGTACAAAGGAATGTATTCATTCAAAAGTGTACTCAAAATAAGTAAATTATAACAGGGTGAGGGCGAGAATTAACACTCATGTGGCCATTGTATAAATATATGACATGCGCATGCAACGTAGCCTACACGTCTGCGCGTGTGTGAAATGGCTTTATTTATTATCCGTTTCCATCGAAAAGAAATGAGCGGCAAACAGTAGATGTATATTGCCACAGTGGAGATTTGTCGTAAGAATATCTCTTTGGTTGATTGCATGTAAATGTACAGGAATCTATGGAAACGGAATTTGTAAAATAACAAATAATACATGGCGCCGTCACTTTTGTGACTTGCGCAGTATACACTCTCCCACCCATATTATTTTAATACGTCATATAACATTATTATCCTATATAATGTACGTTTGACAGTCAAGATTTGCTAAATACTTTCGCCAAGTAACACGTAGCGTAAGAATATATAGTCCCCGTGTCAAACCAATAATCGCGGGTTTCTGACCACGTGATTTGCGGAGGGATTTATGGCAGTGACTGTGTGCGATATGAAGGGTTTATTGAGATAAACTAAAGCTGCCAGTAATGAAGTAATGTGTAAAAAAAAAAATCAATCGTATATAATTTAAAGTTTGGATTTGATAGCAGCCAACAAGATAAAATGATACGTTTACAAAACTGTAAGTTATTCATTGTTTGCATACACGTACATTGTGGCACCACGTTATACATGTACAGAAATACAAATTAAAAAAATATGACCATAGATGCCTCGCCCACGGTTAACACATCGTGTATTCAACTTAAATGAATAACATTTTTAGTCAACATGCTTACATCGGGATGATATCGGCACTCAAGTGATTCTCCGTGTTCCACCGCGAAACACCCTAATTCACCGCGAAACACCCTATTTCGCGGCGATTTGGCAAGCTGGCGTTCCGCTAGCGATTCTCCACGGATCCGCGGTGGAATAGAGCGTTTTTCCTCGGTGTTCGGTGTTTCTGGTCCAAAACTCCAGAACTGTATTGTAACTCTGCTTGAGGTGCCAATAGGTTTTGTGTAAACAAAACCTCTAGGCACCATGGAGTAGTATCACACCAGGTAAAGTTTAGTCTAGTCCAGTTTTTAATCTCCCAAAACAGGATCCCGTATTTGTTCCCGGAGGAAAATGAATAAAATTTTAGTGTCAGGATATTAATGGAGTATTCTACATTAGATAACTTTATTATGTATCACTTTTCTGTTCTTTTAATCTGAAGAATTATTTTACCACAGTAATTAACTAAAACCATTATTGCCAAAGTAAAAGCAGCTTATTGTTGGCTAAATGACTCATTAGATTTAGCCAAATTAACCTACTTCAGACGTAGACCAAAGGTGTGTTTAAAAGTTTTACCTTTAGCAAAGACAGGGGTTTGTCCTGTAAGGGCTTCAAGCACTTTACCAGCCCGGGTCAGCCTATCTCCAGATTCACCAACACAAATATTCAAACATAATTTGGCAATTTTCAGTTCTCGCATAGGATTATTCTTTTTATCCTTTTTCTCAACTTTAGCTTTTCCTTCTTTTTTGGGCGTTTTGCCTGAAGCAGGGGTCTTGGTCTTTGGTTTAGGCTGAAATGTACAATGGATTAATGTATCAATTAAAGGAAAAAAAATATGAAATAGGCCTCTCAAACCAGTGTCGTTTGGAAATAAGGCAAAAATGCAGATGTATACTATAAGGGAAAGAGTGAGTGAAACGGTGTTTAACGTCCTACTATTTTTGGTTCTTGCAGGCTAATGTGGACAAATCCAACTAGAATAGATTGATATTTGTTCAGTAGTCATTAGTGAAAATAACTGCTAATTGATATCATTTTTGGAAGTCGTATTTTATTATCCATCAATCTGGATTGTGAGATAAGTTTAGTCTAGAGGACATGTCCTTGTCAGGTCCTCCCGTCCTACACCAATGACAAGGGGGAATGAATGAAATGGGGTTTAACGTCCTGTTATGCACTTAACCTGAGCTAATTGAAGACGAGCAAACGCCATACAGTGTGCTACGGCCCACTCTTATATCGAATTCCAACTGCCAAGGGATCTTTTACGTACACTCCAATGTGTACACGGGACCTCGGTTTTTCGTCCCATTCGAACGACTAGGCAGCTGTCCTTGTCAGGCCCTCCTTCTGCATCACTGACAAGGGGAGGAAATCATGTCAGAAAATCGAGATGAACTTTCTCGGCCAATGCAGGGATCGAACACCCAAACTCCAGGCTAGCGAACCAGCACCTTATCCACCGTGATCTCCTTGACAAGGGGGAACCACGTTGAAAATCCATATGAACTGTCAGTCAATGCTGGGATTGAATCTGCAACCTCCAGGCTTGCAAGCCATAGTTTTACCAACTTAGCCTGCGTGGCTCCCATGTTTAACATTTAAGCCACAAATATGTATTTATGTTTTGAAATTAAGGACAGATAAGATTCTGCACCTACACAATCAGTTTTAAATATTTGATAGCAAGATCAGTTTTAATGTACCAGATTTTAAAATGTTTAAAAGGTACAGACTGAGACAGTTACCAGTTTGGCAAATTATTTCTACCGAATAGTAATAATCCTGAAATTCCAGGTCATCGACTCATAGTAATAGTAACGAGTCAAATAATGTCTTATTTCATGTGGAAAAAGAACAAACTAAATAGAATTGACACCAAAACTAGGCAGAAATTACGGTAGACTGGAAATTATTCATATAGTAGGGGCTACTACTTCGTGGATACACAATACAATTTCAGAGTGACATTCATTCAATGGGATTCATCATTGATTCAATCATCATTGATTCAATCAATCAATGATTGCTGAGAAGGAATCCGATTTACGGTACGCAATGTGACAAATCTTATTTATTATCGATGCATAAAGACTATCATGGCCCGTGGATACACAATTTCAGAGTGACATTCATTCAATGGGATTCATCATTGATTCAATCAATCAATGATTGCTGAGAAGGAATCCGATTTACGGTACGCAATGTGACAAATCTTATTTATTATCGATGCATAAAGACTATCATGGCCTGGCGAGTAGTATAAGGGCACGACAGACATTGCTTTGCATAATCCATTGCGTGGGAAAAGTGTCCAAGATTTGAGATAAGTTGTAGTCGGTGTTATGCTGACGAAAGAATATTTATTTTGGACAACACACAGATTCTTGCTAAATTAGGGCCATAATCGTCAATAAAACGAGTAAAAGCTTCTCTTTAAAATAAAGGAAAATTATTTCTGCAACCAAATAGTTCATTCGAAATCATAAATAGTTGTCATTTAGTAAGATGAATGTGGATTATATGTGATAAATTTCAGCATGGGACATACCCCCATTATGGCGAATTGTAAAAGGAAGTATGTTGGAGAATTCTGGGTAGTAGTACCGAAGAAACGTATCGGCATTTAAAAATAGAAATAAAATAATTTAGAACTAGAGGTGTTTTATTGACGCATAGCAACACGTTACATCGATTTATCTTAAAATATCCTTTATATTTTTTAAATGAATACACTTCATTCTCCCTGAATAAAAATAAAAATATTGCCCGAATCTGCAGTCACGTGATGAATGGCGACTCTTGCATAGCAACAAATAAACTATACATCAACCGAAAAAAGAAATTCTTCGTTAGATAACTTTATTTCGAGTTAAAAATGAGTTCTAGTGGCGAAGAAGAGGAGGTTGGTCCATCTGTTGATTCAAATGATAAGGAAGAACGTATAGCAGCCAGGCGTTTGCGTATAAATAAAAGAATAGAAGCTTTAAAAAGGTAATTAAATTTGAGATAAATAATAAACTGAAGTGACTGTCCTACTACAGTCAGACTCCATCTACTGATCTAGGCCTGTCTGCTGTAATATTATAGCTTATTTTTTGAGTTATTCATCCCTGAAAATGTAGTCCGTTTGGAATGGAGAGGCCTAGTGGCCGGTAGTAACGCTCACGTCCAAACAACTCAATATTTTGAGTTGAAATTTTGAGTCATGTGTTTTTCTAGTTCCTTTATTAGGAACTGTCTTTGAGCGAATGATGTCTCGCCAACAGTTCCTCACGGGCCTTATTATCAACTACCCGGTAGTATGAAAATAAAGCTTTACCCCATCTCGATTCTAAGGCTATTTTAGATCCTTACCGTCTATTTTGCACCGTGAAACTTTTTTGATCACCAAAAGAAATCATTTCCTGACACAACCGAGACAAATTTATAATAATCCAACACTATTTTCGTGTAGAATTCGATGTTAGAAAAAGACCGGTCTGCGCTGACGTCAGTAAACAAACATGGCGGCCAGATTTGAACGATTTTGTTTATCTTTTTCTAACGTCGAATTCTACATGAAAATAGTGTTGAATTATTATAAATTTGTGTCGGTTGTGTCAGGAAATATTTACTTTTGGCGACCAAAGAAGAATCACGGTGCAAAGTAGACGGTAAGGATCTAAAATAGCCTTAGAACCGAGATGGAGAAAAGCTTATTTTCATACTAGTTGATAATAACTTCTAAGGCCCGTGAGGAACTGTTAGCGAGACATCGTTCGCTCAGAGACAGTTCCTAAAGGAACTAGGGTTTTTCGCCATTCTCATAGCTGCCAACCCCTGGCCATGAAAATGAGTGAGATTCTAAATTTAGCCGGGGTCAAGGGGCCGCAGGCCCATGGTAGGTCCAGGGCAAAGCCCTGGTACTGGTAGGGGGTCTAGGGAGGCAAAGCCACCCAGCCGAAAAGCGATTTTTACACTTTTTTACTAAATTTTAATTTAGAGGTATTAGGTTGATTGAATTTCTTACTAATAAGGTGAAAAAATATGAAAGAATCAACAGCTAAAACAGATTTTAATAGTTTAAAGTAGTCAGTGAAAAACATGTCAACGTGACAAAAATAAATTCAAATTGGTTACATCGCTTTGTCACCACACAGTGTGAACCATAGAAATATATAAATATTTATATATTTCTATGGTGTGAACAGCTTAATACGTATTAAACTGGAATCCCGCGTTACGCATGCGCAGTTGAATTTTGCCACCTACTTCCGTTTCACGTCGTGGGGAAAACGTGTTAACATAAATGTCAGATAAATTTGCGGATTATTTGATCTACGGCGCCGATTATTTGCATGAAAAACACGAACAAATATATAAAACGAGGGTACACATCGCGCAAATTCTCATTCTCCATCATGTCCATGGGCGCATCCATCTTGGAAATAATCTGACCTTCACCTCTCGGGAACTTTCGGCTCGGCCTCATTCGGGTATTGTCGGGGGAATTAGTTTTGATCCCATCCGAGAGATTCCGTGGCGTTATTACGCATTGAGTATGAACGATCCAGAACCGGATCTAATTCTGAATAACGCTTTTCGAATGCGGTGTTTTCTTTTAAAACAAATTTTTGATATGCGTGAGAAAAGGTGTGTTAGGCGTGTGAGCGTGATCACAGGTTAAAATGCGTGAGTCTCACGCCAAATGCGTGACAGTTGGCAGGTATGCATTCTTCTATGTTTTGGCGTTTAATTTTCAGACTTTTATTTTTGAGAATCTGTTCTATTTGGGACAGTCCCTTTTACCCACCGAATTAAAAAAATTGGAGAAATTCAACTAGGCCTACATGGTAACATCATGATGGTTTGAAAAGCTTTACACACGTAAACATTTTCAAATGCAACTTGGATTTAAAGGAGCTAAATCGCTAACATTTTGGACCTAGAAATTGACAAAAGTCGGTTGCAACGCATATAATACTGTACGGTAATATGAATGTATACTAGATTACATTCAATGGTTTCCGTTTTTTCCCCAATGTCAAATCAGTTATTTTCGGCAAAATAAGCCATGCAGTCTCAATCTAGTGCAAATTTTTATAGCTTCTGGTTATTCCAGTCAACATACACGATTCGTGTACGGTACCAATGTTTAAAAAATTATTTTATCTAAAATATCGGATATCAGAAGCTCATCTTTTCCCAGTTAGTTGACAATAATAATAAATTGGCCAATAATTCGTGTTTTCGATGTCAAAGATTTTGGAGGATTTTGAGTTTGAGTTACGGACTTAGGTCCTTTAAACATATTTTCGAACCCTCTGGACAAGTAAAATAGGATGTAATGGATAATTTACACAACAGGTAGGACACTTAACTTAAACTTAAACATCT
Source organism: Patella pellucida (assembly GCA_917208275.1). NCBI lineage: Eukaryota > Metazoa > Mollusca > Gastropoda > Patellidae > Patella > Patella pellucida. The sequence continues at coordinate 67,075,182 of OU795038.1, forward strand.
AGTAGTTAGAATAAGGCTAATTTTTTATTCTGGACCTGTCAAGTGTCAACCCAGCAAGAGTGTTATTATCCCTTTAAATATGCTAGTCAAGACTCAAGTTGAACTACATGTATATTATTATAATATATAATTAATATATTACTATGTTTGTAAATAATTTATTACGCTAAACTGATTTATAATTCCGGCTTATTTTCAGATCCCATAATTGAATATTGTATCTTTATAATATGTAAAAGTATTAAATAAATATTGTTAGAGAACTATTGAATAATGAAATGATATTATATTAATTTATTATAAAAATTTTACAATCACATGGTAATCTTAAAAATATCTGTGTATGTTTGCCCATCACCGGCCTTTGTTAATGTGATCCGCCGACTTACATAGTAAATATGCATACTCCTCGCAGTGTTTCGTGTGATAAAGCTAATCCCACTTCGTACAGTTGCTGTACTAAAGAAAGCAAATTTTTGTTACAAATTATGACTGGTCGATAGTCCCATCAACTATTAATCGCTAACCGCGTAACAGAGCTCCACATTGGACCAAATATGTTTACATAATGTTACGTCATGACTCACGATTTTATTATGCCCAATTAACCAGTGCATAGCAGAATATTGCTGAAAAACGAATCATGTATTCTATGGTTTTGGGTGACGTTTAATAATGAACAAATAATTTAGCTGGTGGGATAGCCGTGGCGATAGAGAGGCGGCTTCTCACCAATGCCACGAAGGTTCAATCCCAGTTCAGGGCATGAACTTTATCGTTGTAAGTGAGAGGGATATTCGGTCTCCCGTCCGATCAGGCAGGTTTCCACCGAGTTCTTCGGTTTCTTCCTGCAGTAATGATCGAAATCATTCGCACGATCTGTGCCAAGGGCCAAATTGGAAAAAGGCCTCAGGCCTAATTTGCTACCCTTGTAAAATGACGCGATTATTATTATTATTAAAACATATCCCAGACAATGTCGCAGTAATTAGGCCTAGTAAAGGCTGATCCACAAACAACAAAATAAAAAAATAATGTGTAGAATGTTCGAATGGACTAAGCAGGTGCCAAGGACTGCCATTCAATTTGAACGGTTCACGTATTTCACCTAAGATAATTGATAAAAAATTACAATATTTTGGGGGAATATATTTCACTTTATATTGGCTTACATTTCACCTATTTCAAGGTTTAAAAAAATATAGCCCTTATAATAATGTACATAACACCAGATTAGATTAACAAAGTGCTTAATGGTTATGGTACTTTAGTACTTCTAACATAATAACTAGGTCTGTTATTTGATTTCTTTTTCTTCTTATAATAAATAAAATTTATTTGAAATTTGGAATTATTACAGAGACCCAAACGATCCTGGTGACAGTAAAGAAATTAAAGAAGAATTAAGTAAAAGTCGTAAACAGATAGAGGAAAGTCGACTACGATTAACAAAACTACGTAAGGATGGGTTTGAATTGGTCAGTAATATTCGTGTGGCTGGTGATGCAAGAGAATCAATCAGACGCGGAGATGAAGAGGAATCAAAACGGTTACGGTATGTAGGCCCTATATTGAAAAATATCTGACATGCATACACGATATTTCCTCAGATTTAACACATTACAGGTTAAGGATATGTACCTTTTCAATGTAAAGAATTTTGTTTTTAATGTAATCAAGCAAGCATATCTGACGAGGAAAATGAGACAACAATTGTTAGTACGGTACGGTACTATGTTTGACTTTATAATGGGCCAAACTTTAATGTTAAGATCGATTTAAATGAATTTTTTAACTAAAACTACTAGAATATTTTTCAGAATGATAGAGATTATATTCCGACATGTTGGGCTTTCAAGTTTTTCTGTCAATAAATAATGTTTAAATAATTTTTTTTTTGTAGAAGAGAAAGATTAGAACAAGAAGCGAAATCAGGTGCTGAAAGATTTGAGGAGGTAAACTAAAACTTTCAAATAATTATATTAATTCATAATGTTAAAATCTATAATTAAATGTATAAGCTTATGTAGTTAACCTTATGACTTGAAGCTTAAACACCTTTTTCTGACTGTATCACTGTTTATTTGTAAGGAGCAATCCATGCTTGTGTTATTTTAATGATTGAAACAATTGTTTGGGATGAAAAACCAATTGAAACCTGTTAAATAACAAATCGCTTTATGATGATTATTTCTCTTTTTTAGATCACCAAAAAATGGGAGTCCGCTTTACAAAAAGAAGTTCCACAATCCCTCCATGAAATGTTAATGCAGCAGAAAACTTCTTGTGATTCCATGATTGATGAAAAAAATAAACTAATCAATGACTTTCAATTGGTAAATATTGGATTTACTTAATTGTCAGTAGGGTTACCATACGTCCCAGTTTTACTGGGAAAGTCACTTTTTTTTGTGTCGTCCCGTCCCGATCCCTCTAACGTGCCTTAATGTCCCATTTTTTAAATTGGGTGTTTTTCAATTGAAAATAATAACACAAAACACATAAACTAGTGATTAATATTAATAATAATATTGCTACAAACACTCTTACTTCAGCACACCAATTCTAATCTAAATTGTACAGTGCATAATACATTCGGCAGGCCCGGTACCGTACATCTAGATTCGTGGCATAATACAGGCTGAATGTGCATAATACAGGCCTAAAACTGGACGGGTTCCTACAAAAATTACTAACATCTGACAATCAAAATACAACATATATTTTTAGTGTAACTGCCATCACAAAATGTCTGAAAACGTAACTCCCGGCTGCTACAAATGAAAAATTTTATGGGGTGTAGAACAGCATTACAAGCTATTATACTAATTTTTGGACATGGTGGCCATTCAGAGCAGAGATCTATTCTCGTAGTATGAAGTAGATTAATCTCTGTGTGTAGAATGGAGCTAACCATGAGACATCGTCAAACATTTAAGAATATTTCATAGATTGATTCTATTTTTTTAGGACCTCAAGAATAAAGATGATTTATATGTTAAAGATTTAAAAAAGATGGCAGAGGATGTAGATTTGATGATCGAAAGAATGAATGAACAAATAAAAAATCTGAAGAAAGCACAGAGGGAGGAATTGGAGCAGGATGAGGTTTGTGCTAATAATTATTATTATTGCATCTGTTAATGGTTTTTTATTGGGGGGGGGATTCCATATAAGATTAGGCCGTAGTGCCGCTGTCCAGGCAAAATTTCCCTCAATGCAAAGTTTATGGTGTATGCCTGTCCTCATTAGTAGTGCAGTAGAACGTTAAACTCACATTTAATTTTGAAATATTTGAGGTCGTGGTGTAAAATAAATCAATTTTAAAAGTTTTCAGATCATTGTGCTTTTACACAGAAAAATTTTTTGTGTGTCGTTTGAAAGTCTATAAGCTAATTACCTTTCTTTTAATAGTTGTAATCTAGAATATTTAGTAATTTTATTACAAAATTTAAACTTTTCATAATGGAGGATATCTCATGTTTTCAGAGGGCTTTTGTGGCCGAAAGAAATGAGCTTCTAGAACAACACAAGAAAAAATGGGATGAGAGAATGACGTATCGTCGTGACAAGGAGATTGAATATATGAAAAATCGTGAGAAAAGAGTAGAAGAATATGAACAAATGCTTCAACATCTACGAGTGCAAGATGCAGAGGAATACAACATGGTGAAAATCAGACTAGAAACTGATGTACAGGTAAAAAGTAGTTTCTTTCTGATTTATAAAAAAATAAAATGAAGTGTTATTAACCATTTTTAACACTCAACCTATAATTAAAACACACACAGATTCCATTTTGTTTCTCTGTTATAGATTCAATTTCATTTTGTTAGCTTTGTCAATATGACAGTAAACTGAGAGGAGTTTTTAAATAAACCATCTTCTGTTTTGCCAGAAAAATGATCTGTGTAGTCTAACTCTTGTGTGAGGTACTACGTGACAAGAAGTAAGGTCGCCCTTCCAATCTTGTGAGTTTTCTCGGCACCCACCCACACACACAAACAAATCCACCCATCATGGGTTTCAAGAATGACATAACATACCTGGCCTCATGCACTACAACCATCACTTCTTATAGCTTGTTAATTTTTATCCAGATTTTAGAACAACAGTTACAACAAATGAGAGCAACTTATCAATTAAACCAGGAAAAACTAGAATATAATTTCCAAGTTCTTAAAAAACGAGATGAAGAAAATGCCATCACTAAAGCTCAACAGAAAAGAAAAATAACAAGGTACTAAAAGATTTAATAAAATCATTTTTCTAATTAAGGAGTAGAGTTTATCAGGCATTCACCATGGCTTGGTGTGTAGCCTGTGGTTGCTAACTAACCCAGGTTCAGTCCCAATGTTGACCCAGAATATGGTTATTGGATGAGACAAAAAACCTGTACCATTGGCATAAAGTTAAAGATCCCTTGGCAGTTGAAGAAAAGTAGGATGTTAAACTCGATTTCATTTAATTTATATGGATCTGGGCAAATCTATGATTTTTTTTCCGGTTTCCTCTCACTTCTAAAGACCCCTACGCGCAGGTGAATTATTGAAGAAAAAAAAAAACATATGTAAGTCCAGAAATGACCTAGTTTGTGTCGAGTGGATGTTAAACCCCATTTCTCTCCCTCTCTCTGGTTATTTAAATATGTTAATTGATTAGATTTAGTTTGTTTTTGGGAGTGATGATTTTGATTTTATTATTGATTTCAGAATGCAGGATGTATTGAACGGTTTAAGAATTAAATTAACTAAACAGGAGAAACAATACCGAGATGAAAACTCACAATTGACAGAAGATTATAAAAGAATCGCAGAACAGTTCCGAGATTTACAGAAAAAGTCAAAGTAAGGCCAAAAAGATGAATAGTTTGTTTTACAGACATCTACCATCCATTTGTGTTTTTTCAGAATGCAATGAAATGTCGTAGCATTAAATAAAAATTGCTGAACATTTTCTAGATTACAGATAGAAATCATACTCATTTTATTTTCGAAGAATTCAATAAAATGTCGTAAAAATCACATTGATTGCTGGATAAATTATTTTCAGTGCAGTTAGTAAAAAAAGGACAGCTTTTAGTTAAAGGTACATTATGGGAGATTAGAATGAGTTGGCAGCTCTCACTATAATAGCTAAAAAAAGCTAGATAATGTAAAGGCAATTTACTGAAATTTTAAATTGATCCACTATGAACCGAGAATAAAGCACTTAATAGTTTTGCTTAGCTTCGGTCATCATTACTAATGTCGGTAGGAAAAACATCATAGTCTCGATTATCCATAAATTGTTAAATCCATAAATCATTAAATCAGGAAATCGGATTATAATCCAACAGATATTGCAGGCTAGCGTTGCCATCGATAGGAAGATTTAGCTTTTGCATAATGTATGTTTTAGTTCTATTTACATTTATTTGCAATTTATTTGGGATGACTAAGAAAGCGTACATTATCTAATAACACTGTATACCCTAGCCATATGAAAAAAAATGTGGAAAAATTGTGGCAAAAAAAATTTATCCTTTTGTTTTGAAAATGTTTTTACTTTTATTATTCAATTTGTTTTATTACAGACATTTTATGGCAACAGATGCGAAGAAGTTTGCGGATGTTTGGTGTATGAATGAAGAAGAATGTAAAGAAATGTTAAACTCTATACTTCAATGTGATACAGTCATACACGAACAACAGTTAGGTCTACAGTGGGGAGCGCCAGACTTGTAAGTTATTCATAGTTTTATAAATAAAATGAAATGGGACTTATAAGTCCTACTTTCCTTCACCATCTGGGCTAAGGAAGGCGGCATATTGAATTCTAACGGTGCACGCAAATAAGTGAATGTTGGCTTGCTGATCTGGTGCAGGACAGTGGGCCTGACAAGGACAGCTGTCTAACCGTTCTGATGGAACGAAAAAATGATGTCCTGTATACATATTGGCATGCACGTAAAAGATCCCTTGGCAGTTGGAAATCAATGTAAGAGTATAGGCCATAACGCGGTTGTGGCATGGGCCAAAAGGGACCTTCAGGATATTTCAAGTCAGGCATTCACTTGTCAGACATGATGTTCATCGGATAAAGAAAGACTGCCTGGTCTTTAGGAATTTGAAAGAAAAAAACACAAGTTAGGGCAAGCGACCCTATTTCGCTTTCAAGCTTGAGGCTGAAACCACACATTTTGTCTCAGTGACAAACCTTATGATATAAAGCATACGCACTAGACCAATTCACCACCTGACCATCCTCCTTTTATTTATTTTTCTAGAGAATTTGTAGAGAATGTCGGACCATTAAGAATCCATGAAGAAACCAAGAGTGGAGTATCAGCAACACAAGTTTTACATGAAATCATGTCACAGGCTGGTAAGTTTCTCGATTCTCTAGCATTCTGGCAAACATAATGAAATTGGTTCTGCTCTGACTGCAATAATGAAGATGGACTGACCATACATTGTGCTATGAGAGAAATTTTGCCCGAACAGGCACTACAGTCTAATCTTAATTCGAATTCCAACAGTCGATGGTTGACCACAGTTTTCCATCCCATCCGAAAGACTAGACACTGACAATTGACTAGGGTAATGCACACCAACACATCAACAAACAAAAGTCGAACACATCTTTGATAAGCTTTTATTAATTGAACATATTTAACTGTAAGGAGCTATTTCCAGAAGACATATTTAATTCTTGTTGGTTCATTTGGAAATGGATGAGGAACCCAGATTCCATTCCCTTTAATATTCACAGGCTTCAACAAATATATTTCTTGATAATTTTGTGACTCTTTTATGTGGCATATCATTTAGAGAGAGAGAGAGAAATGGGGTTTAATGTCCACAAACAAGGTCATTTCGGGACTAACATGGTTTTAACTTTATTTCAATAATTCGCTTGCGCGTAGGGGTCTTTTAGCAGTGGGAGGAAACTGGAGGTCCAGTAGAAAACCCACTAGTTTGGACAGGCGACCCTTCTCCTTGCCATGTACAACCGGGGATTGGAAACCACACCAGTTGACTCAATGACAGGCTTTACTGTACAGCAGGCTTACCAATACCATTCAGCCCCCTCCCCCCAATATCGTTTAGAGTGTAAACAAGTCATAGTCTAAAGATGACTTTATTTTATTACAGGAAGTCAAGCTGTAGAAGAAGTAGGAGAAGAAGAAGGGGGAAATGATGAAAAACAAAGAACAAATATATTTACTAAGATCTCAGCACATACTGTTAAAAGTGTTCTAGAGTTACTGTGTGATGAATCAGTGAGTACCGATAATAACGTGAATATTCATGACCTTTGTATATATGAATAGTAATGAGTTATGTGTGTGCGCCGACATGAACTACAATAGGGACGGGCCATAGCTAGGATTTTTTTAAGGAGGTGTCATAATCAGGGTTTTATTATGGAGGGGCTATAGCGTGGATGTTGCTGGTAAGGGGGCCATAGCTAGAATTTCATTAAGTACAATGGTCGTAGTAAAAGCCTGCAGTTGTTAGGCATATTTGAGAAGATGTACAAATACAAACTTTCAGTTTCCTTATGTGTCTTGCAACAAATTCTCAAATTTTAGGAAACCCAAGTATCTAGACAACCATGTCTTTGGAACTAACACAATTATATGGGAAAACAATCACTGGTTTATTATACACAAGCACGACGTTTCGATAAGTATCCTCTTATCGTTATCGTTATCAAGCACAACATCGTGCTTGTGTATAATAAACCAGTGATTGTTTTCCCATATAATTGTGTTAGTTCTGATATGTCTCAAATCGCTAAATGCCACTAAAAGATTATATCCATGTGTACATATTAACCATATCTTATTAGATTCAGAATGACAAGAATTTAATTGCCATTCCTTCCTTCACCATTTTGAAGACACATAACATTTTCAACAGAACCACACCCTGCTTACCATTAGCTCAAGCATATTTCTATTTTCAACTTTCTCTTTTTTCCAGGGATTTTTAGTGGAGAAGAAATTAGAGAAACTTCTGCAACCATTAGAAAAAGATGAACAATCACTGATGAAACTGGATGCCATATTTACTGTAAGTTATTAAATACTTCTTTGTGAGCCATGGTGATTCAGTGAGTAAGATGTTGGCTTGCTAACCTGGAGTTCCTGTGTTCCATCCTGGTGTTGGCCTAGAAAGTTCATCTAGATCCTTTGGACTTAGCACCTGGCAAGGGACAATGTATAGTTGTTCAGATGGGACGAAAAAAAGGGGTCCTGTGTTCACATTGGGGTGCATGTAAGATCCCTGGCAGTTGGAATTTAATATAAGAGTAGGCTGTTGTGCTGCTGACTTTATTAGTCCAGTAAGAGCAAAACAGTAGGTAGTTAAACCTCCATTCATTTCATTTCATCAACCCACTCATGATTGTTTTTGTTTTTAAAGACAATTAGTTTGAAGCATCACTGTTCAAATAAGATTGATCTCTAGTATTCCTGACATAACCATGGAAGATAAATATAGCCACATGTTAGTCCCAATATTGTGTTAAAATAGTATGTCTTTCTTTCAGGCATTAGGAGTTGAAACAGAAGAAGATATACACAAATTAACAACTTACTTCATGCATCTTATAGAAAGAATGGAGAGAGCAGCTGAAGAAAATAAGGTAGGTACAGGAAGCAATCTAATTAACATAAGGTGGGGGTTGGGTATCTGATAAAAAAAAGTGGTGGGGGGCTATATAATAAAAATATGGTGGGGTTGGGCTATCTAATGAAAAAAAGGTAGGAGGGGAGCAATCTGATGAAAAAAAAAAGGTAGGGAAGGGGTTGTTGGATAAAAAAACAAGTTGAGAAATGTCATTGAGATGCATACATTTGAAGATTTATTAAAAGTCATATAATTGCGGTTTATAAATAGTATTTATAGCAGACAAAATGTTAACATCTGTTTTGAGTAACATTTAAATAATTACATCTATTTTCTTGATGAAATTAACATGACTATTTTTATATTCAGAAAGATGAAGGCACAGAAAAAGATGAAATGGAGAAAACATCAGCAGAAGGGGTAGGTCTAATCATATTATTCTAAAAAAATATTTAAAGAATGCCCTTTGTCAGATCAGGAGCCATACTAAACTTAGGCTGCCTGTCTACAGTTAGCTCCACCAGGGAACAGACACTAAGCTAGTTGACTGACATTTTAAGTCCTAATGCATGATTTTAGTCGAATTCACAAGGCATACTTTGGAAATTTTTGAAACTATTGATTCGGCTTGCATTAAATGAAATTGATAAGGTTTATTTGGTCTTTGTCTGTTTGGATATGGTGGCCATTCAGGACTGAGATCTATTCTCGAAAGTATGAAGTAGATGAATCTCTATGTGCAGAATGATCGAGAGCTACTATAGTCACTGTTTGACTTGGTACCTGGTTTGACTTCAGTCCACCCTCACTGATTAAGTACCTATCTATTTATGTCTTTTCATGAAATTCCTAGTTTATATCAGCCACAAATCTATTTATTCAATTGTTACATTTTATTTTTTTTTCATTGTCTTTTCATATCCCCCTTTTCTGGTGTGGTTTTTCCATGTCAGTGGTGCAGAATGGAGAGCTCAACAAGGACAGCTGTCTAGTCAGTCAGATGGAACAAAAAAATGAGGTCCCATGTATACATCTGTATGCATGTAAGAGATCCCTTGGCAGTTGGAATTCGATATAAGAGAAGGCCATAATTCTGCTTGTCCAGGCAAAATTTCCCTCTGAGCACACACTGTATGGCGTATACCCATCTTCATTAGCCCAGTCGGAGCAGAACTGTAGGACGTTAAACCCTTTTCCATTTCAATTCATTTTATTCCCTGCTGCAAGAGCTATACCAGGGCTTTCAATTCATTTATATTTGCCAGTCTTCACTCACTGGCAAATAATTTGACAGATAGAAGAGCTTACCTGTAAGTCGAATTACATGCGATAAAGTTAGAATAGTCATATTTTTTTCCCCCGAAAGGTAAGTAGCTAATCCCAAACATGTTAAAAATTGACAAACTGGAAAGATTTTAAATTGAAAGATGTGGTATAAAGAGGGTGTAATAAAGATTGATCAGGTTGTTTTTATTTCTTCAGTTTTATAAATTCTATACCATTCTATCACAGGTAGAAGATGTAGATGTAGAGATACAGGAGGTAACTGGTGGTGGTGTAGATGATGAGCCTCCTCGTGAGCAAACAACCAAAGATTCGGTTCATCTGATCCATCCTAATGAGGTTCTGAAAGCACTTCGAGCATTTGTAGATGATCACAAAAAACCTACCAAGTATGAAAAACTTTTGCTGTATCTTGATCTAGACAAACATTATAATCTTCTTTTTTTTTTTAGCTCAACACAAATTTTACTTAAATACATGTATCCATTTTATTTCTTTATTTCATTGACCATTGCTGTTTTATAATTTCTTGTTATTTACCTCATATTGTTTCAGAGAAAAGGGTCACAAATCACAGTTCCGTATTGCTACTCTAGAATATAGAGATCCATCAGAAGATTCTGAATATTGGGCGAAATATACCAATACTCATAGTGGTGTAAAAGAACGAGTTTGGGATGGTTTGGTTGAGGGCCTTGAAAAATACAGGTTTGTGTTGATTTTTTTAGGCATTTGTATTTGTTGTGTATTGCATATCAATCAATACAAAGTTTTACAAAAATATGGGAGATATATAGAATGAATTGAGTACCCAGCCAGAATTGTCTCTGCTTCAGCTACAATAAAGTGATGGGCTGGATGAAATAATCTGATTTGGCTATATTCCGATATTGTCAAAGGTCATGGTTGAGAGGAAGACTTACTCCACCTTTTGATGGAAGTGTGTGGAATGCTTTGTTAATTGGTGGCTTACCATCAGGACGATTTTAAATGGTGTATAGTCACATGATAAAACATACTGAACTTACACTGTCTTTCTACAACTAGTTCCACTTGATTACAGACACTAAGTAAACTAAGCTATTTGACTGACATTTTAATTCCTAAATCGATGATTTTAGTCGAAAACACTAAGTATATTTTTGCGAATTGTGAGAAGTATTTATTTTGCTTTCATTTATGACAGATGTTGAACGTAAAAAGGCATTAGGAAAAATATACTTACTTTTAGACATGGTGGACATTCTTGGCAGAGATCTGCCCTCAAAGTAGTTAATTCTCTGTGTGCAGAATGACAATAAAAGGGCTAGTTATTTGGGTGAATGATCATATTTTACAGTGAATGGTAACATGATTTGTTTGTTTATTATATTTTCCAGTGAATGTTTACAGAGTCGAAGTAATTTAATTAATGAAACTGATGCATTAAGACAACAGAATGCTGAACTGAGAATGTTATTACATCAATATGTTAATTCTAAGGTACTTTTTGATTTTATTACGTTGTTATAGACATATGTGACAGAAGACAAATAATTGTTTTCCTTTAAATATAACAAAAAAAAAAGGTTTGAAAAATGTTCTTTGAACAACTGAAAGGAAAAAAACCTAACTAACATACCATCTTGATCTTGATGTTCATGGATTGAAATGGCCAGTACATAATCATGACCATTAGGGATGGTGGCTTGAAATCATAGACAGTGGTGTGAACATAGGCTTCTTGACCTATTGCATATTATTTAGTCTGGAATATTTTGGCTTAAAAGACAACACGCAATTCCATCCATAAAGTACCCCCTCAAAAAAGATAAATTATCATTAAACCTCAGATTAATAATTTTGTGTTGTCTAAATTTTCATGCAATTTTTAAATATTTTATTTTTCAGGTGAACACAGAATTAGAAATTCCACCCACGAGAGTTTTACAGCTAGAAATGAATCCTCAGTATTAGATTATTATTGTATAATTTTAATTGTACTTATTGAAATGTTTTTAATGTATATTTAATTGTATAGGCTGTGATAATGTTTTAATTGTATAATATTATTTATATCATCTAACTGTCTTGATATTTTTCAAATGCAAATGCACTAAATAATAATTTAAGTTTATTCTCAAGAAGAAACCTCAGAAACATTTAGTAACTGTATTGAACACTGTACTATTATACATACTCATGGAAGAGGAAATACTTATTTATATGGGATATGTTTCAAGCAGTTTTCTTTCAATGTTTTTAAGTACTCTTTGAAACGGCTAAGGGGGTAAAACGCTGGCTCGCTAGCATGGAGGTCGCCGGTTCGATCCTAGTCTTGGCCGAGTACGTTCATCAAGATTTCTGGCGTTGTTACCCAATGTCAGTTGTGCATGACAGGTTTGCCTAACAAGGACAACTGTCTAGTTGTTCAGATGGGTCGAAATACCAAATTCCTGTGTACACATTAATGTGCACATAAAAAAAAAACCTTGGCAGTTGGATTCGATTATAAGAGTAAGCCGCAAATTTTCCCTCATAGCGCACTGTATGGTGTATGCACGTCTTCATTTAGTGAAGTCTAAGTAGGAGGTTAAACCCTATTTCATTTCATTTCACCCAAATAAATTAGTGATTGTTTCTTTTCATAAGTATGTGTAATAGTGTGTTAAACCATTTCATATCTGATTGAACCATTTCAAATGCATATTTATTATTTATTAATTGTGATCTGATCTAACATATATGAAGAATGAATAAATTTTATCATTCCACATCAAACAAGTCTTCTTTTATTAAAGGACCTAAGTCTGTAACTCAAAATCCTCCAAAATCTTCGACATTGAAAACACAAATTATTGGTCAATTGAAATCAACATTGATGATGTAAACTAACCGGGAAGAGATGAGTTTATGATATCCGATATTTAAGATAAAAAAATTTTTTTTTAACATTGGTACACGAATCGTGTGCTTAGACCCAGTTGTATTGAGAGATTCAAGGGGCAAGGCTAGACACATTGCATTTTTTCAAATGGAGTCATGTAGACTGGAATAACTAGACGCTAGAAATCTGCACTTGATTGAAATTGCTGACATATTTCGCCGAACATAACTGATTTGAAATTGGAGTAAAATAACGGAAACCATTGAATGTAAATCAGTTTATATACATGCAAATATTAATTTTTTATTTGCTGAAAATTAGATTTTGGAACAATTTTTGGGTGGTGATCTTCGGATATACATTATGAAGGCTGGTACAGTTTGAACTATCCAAAAGGCCCAAACAGCAAGGGGGGGTGGGATGGCCTAGTGATCTTGAGTGCCACGCTTCAACCTCTAGCTGGCTGGCCACCACTGGCTTGCACCTGTGGTTTCGAGCCCTGGTGTCAGCGTATATGGCAAGGAGATAGGGGCGCCTTCTCAACCTCGTGGGTTTCCTCCAGGCACTCCGGTTTCCTCCCACTGCTAAAGACCCCTACTTAGCAAATTATTGAAATAAAATTAAAACCATATGTTAGTCCCGAAATGACCTAGTTGTCTTGATTGGACGTTAAACCCCATTTCTTTCTCTCTCTCTCCCCAAACAGAAAATGGCCCAAGCCACCCTATTGATTCTTCAGCACCCTTGATATGGCAGCACCCTTGAAACTTTCCCTCTTTTACAACTGAGTTAGAGTCTAGCTCATACGCTTAACATGTGAATAAATGTCTAGAATAATAATTTACATGTATATAGCATTTGAAGCCAGACGAAAAAAAACAGCAATAGTCAAATTTAGCATAATGAATCTTCAAACATCTGGAACCCTCTGCATCAAAATTAAAATTCATCAACACTCAAAATTTAACTCTTTTTCATCAATGCTTGACCAAAAAGTAAACAATGAAAAAGGAAAGAGAAAGATTTTATCAACAAAATTAATAACTCTCTAAATAATTTCCCAAAATAGTTAGTGGACTGACACCATAAATACGTAAGCGGGCTGTCTCCCTTGACACATCAGCATCTATACCATACTGTAACTAAAAAAAATGTAACTGGCAAAAAACTTTGGTGATGCTAGTGTCCATGGATCATTTAATATATCAGTAATTCTAAATTGAGTATTTTTCTCTAAAATTATCTGGTAGCAAAATGAATGACGTTTTCTATTAGTATTACCTGAACTATTGATGCGTTAGGGGGGATAACCGCTTATTGATGCGTCAGGGGGGATAACCGCTTATTTATATTTTTATGTTTATTCGCACCATCAAAAGTATACACAAGAGCAGTTAGTTGTGTTAATTGGCGATTGTGTACTGACGAATAACACTGAATACATAATAAATAAAATAATAACTTTTAATATAAAGGAAATAGGGTTTTAACGTTCTACGTTTTTGTACAAACGGGGGGGGGGGGGCTAAAGTTAGACAGCCATACATCTTTGATAGGGCTACTCATATTTTGAATTCAAACTGTTATTGGTTCTTTTACGTGCGTGCCAACGTGTAAACGGGACCTCCGTTTTACGTTATCATCGAACTACTAGACGGTCAATCTGAACGCCAGAGAAGTGAAAAAAAGCCAGCTACCATAAATTTCGTCACGTTAGTTACTATAGAAGACCAAATGGGACAATATTCATGATTCGTGTTTCTACATTCCAGTTTCAACATTTTAGACACGAACGCAACATTCTAAACTAATGATTCTCGTTTCTACATTCCAGTTTGAACATTTTAGACACGAACGCAACATTCTAAACTAATGATTCTCGTTTCTACATTCTTATGTCAACACTTCATGCACAAAATCAACATTTTAAACAAAAAATTGACTTTATGTTCATTTTCGCCGTTTTATCGGTAACTTTTATATATCATTAAATATTAAAATTATAAAATAATTTCTTAATTTTACACGACAAAGAAATCAATTCAATGGTTTCAGAAAGTGTCTAATAAAAAAAATCTGAAATTTGAACTCTTGTGAAAATATCTTCTACGTTTCAAAAAGTCTTGAAGTTAAAATCTTGAAATGAAAATGTCCAGAAAAAAAAATGAATTATCAACATTATTACACCAGAGGGCGCTAACCGAAAACAATTTGGCGACCTATTCGGCTAGCGACCTATTCGACAGATCCAGCTGGTAGGTAACCTGTTCGTTGGCAACCTATTCAGAATAAATTTAACAGTCGACCAAACTCATCTTTTTTATCAAATTCAAAGTTACGTCTATCAAATGAAAGTAGAATATATTATTATGTATCCATTCCTTTAGCTCAGAATAGCGATGTAATTTCGCATTATCTTACAAAATTCTGGACATCCAACTAAATATATTCCGAACGGTATTTAAATAAGCTTTCCCAAATATTATTAGTAAAAGTTGGCACAGTCATATTAAAGGGGTGCACTCTCATCCTATACATGGCCAATTTTGAAAATAAAAAGACTTAAAGGGAAAGACTGTTAATGTTAATATGCCGTGTCAAAATTCGGACCATCGTACACAATTCTGACGATCCAACTAAATATATTCTAAAAGGTAATTGAATAAGCTTACCAAATATTATTGGTAAACGTTGGCACAATCATATTAAAGGGGTGTGCCCTCAACCCGGGCATAGCCAATTTTTCAATATTCTAAATGTAAAGTTAGGCCTGTGTTTTTTTTTCGAAGTCCAAATTAGGATCATTCTGATTCCTACAAAATTCTGAGCATCTGGCTATGTATATTCTGAAAGGTAACTGAAAAAGCTTTCTACATAATATTAGTAAAAGTTGGCACAATCATGTTAAAGGGATGCGCTCTCATCCTATACGTCGCAAATTTTTCACAGCACTTTAATAAATCTTGTTTAATCACCTTTCGGGATATATATAGCTGGATGCTCAGAATTTTGTACCGGCCTATATTTACATTTAGAATATTGAACAATTGGCTATGTTTGATTGTGTCCACTCTTACTAATAATATTTGGAAAGCTTATTCAATTACCTTTCAGAATATGTATAGCTGGTTGCTCAGAATTTTGTACGATAATCCGTATTTCGACTTCGAATAAATAGCGGCCTATCTTTACATTTAGAATATTGAAAAAATGGCTATATTCAGGTTGAGAGCGCGCCCCTTTAATATTATTTTGTCAACTTATACTAATAATATTTAGAAAGCTTGTCTAATTACCTTTCAGAATGTATATAGCAGGATGCTCAGAATTTTGTACGATGATCCGAATTTTGACTCGGAATATCACTGTTCTGTCACTTTCAAATTGAAAGCGCGCCCCTTTAATAAGATTGTGCCAACTTCTACTAATAATATTTGGAAAGCTTGTTTTACTAATAATATTTGGAAAGCTTGTTCAATTACCCTTTAGAATATATTTAGTTGGATCATTAGAATTTTGTACGATGGTCCGAATTTTGACACGGCATATTAACATTAACAGTCTTTCCCTTTAAATCTTTTTATTTTCAAAATTGGCCATGTTTAGGATGAGAGTGCACCCCTTTAATATGACTGTGCCAACTTTTTCTAATAATATTTGGGAAAGCTTATTTAAATACCGTTCGGAATATATTTAGTTTGATGTCCAGAATTTTGTAAGATAATGCGAAATTACATCGCTATTCTGAGCTAAAGAAATGGATACATAATAATATATTCTACTTTCATTTGATAGACGTAACGTTGAATTTGATTGATTGATAAAAAAGATGAGTTTGGTCGACTGTTGAATTTATTCTGAATAGGTTGCCAACGAACAGGTTACCTACCAGCTGGATCTGTCGAATAGGTCGCTAGCCTGGTGTAATAATGTTGATAATTCATTTTTTTTCTGGACATTTTCATTTCAAGATTTTAACTTCAAGACTTTTTGAAACGTAGAAGATATTTTCACAAGAGTTTAAATTTCAGATTTTTTTTATTAGACACTTTCTGAAACCATTGAATTGATTTCTTTGTCGTGTAAAATTAAGAAATTATTTTATAATTTTAATATTTAATGATATATAAAAGTTACCGATAAAAAGGCGAAAATGAAACATAAAGTCAATTTTTTGTTTAAAATGTTGATTTTGTGCATGAAGTGTTGACATAAGAATGTAGAAACGAGAATCATTAGTTTAGAATGTTGCGTTCGTGTCTAAAATGTTCAAACTGGAATGTAGAAACGAGAATCATTAGTTTAGAATGTTGCGTTCGTGTCTAAAATGTTGAAACTGGAATGTAGAAACACGAATCATGAATATTGTCCCATTTGGTCTTCCATAAGTTACGTACGCTAGACGGTGTTCCTTGTAGTTTTTAATACAATCTAACCAGATTTATAAATCGCAGTATGGCCCACGACGTGGACGATAACAGCATTGAAAGAATATAAGGCAGAATTGTCGCTTTCCTGGAAAACCCCTCCATAGTACAGCACATAATATTATCAAAGAATTACAAATCATTATTACCGAAGTATTCTGGGTGTTAAATTATAGGCCTACATCTCATTACCTAACCATCAAATAGGCCTACTCCTTAAAGAGCATGAAACATTACGAAATAAAATGAAAGCAAGAAACATAACGAAATGAAATCAGTCAATTAGAATCTTAAACGAGTCCTTTTCCTGTTAGTCTTTTATGGTCAAGCTGGTAAGATCAATTTTTAAATAGATTCGCCTCGCTTCGACCATCGAACAAGAAAATAATATGCCCTTTTAAACACAAGTACCGTCGCTCCATGGACAGAGAACTGTGACATATCAAATTTCGAAGTATGTCAATGAATGCACAGTTGTCCAGGGAACACGTAAGGCGTTGCCAAGTCAATTGGGCATGGATAAATTATGGAGTCGGCGAATTTTTTTTGAAGTGCATCGTCCCATTTCCTTCTCCAAAAACGATCTCCTATTTTAGGAATTAGTGACAAATTTTAATAAGCCTTGGTGCGTAGGTATTAATTTGAAAAATAAGTATATTTGGTCAAAATCATAAATAAAGATCTGGAATTAATTAAAATAATTAAAAAAGATCATGAATTAATTAAGATTTTAAAAGTATTACCATTACAGTCATAATTATGTTTTAACCATTAATAAATATATAAGTAGCACAACATCCAATTAGGACCACCCGTCAAATTTTAATTAGGACCAAAAGTGAAGAGTTAATGATCATCGTTAAGATTATCGGATTAGATCCTTGAACTTTATGCCGTTAAAGACCGGATTAGCTAGATTATCGAAGAAAACGGGTCAATAATACACTGGCCACGTGGTTGGGCTTTAAGGCCAATACGATTTGTTTTTAAATTTTAAAGTGTTATGTGACCAACGGAACGCGATTGCTGACGTTGAAAGCAATACAATGATAAAGTTATAACGCTCAGGCGAATGTTGTTTTTTTTATGTTAAAAGAGAAAGCAAATCTGTTTTTTTTTCAATGTCCACCTTAAAAGTTTCTTTACGTGTACGCTAATTGGGGGGGGGGGGGGTCAGAAAATACATGGTTTGACACAGTTGTTAATTTCAGCAGAAGTAAGCGCCCCTTTATTTGTATATAAACGAAATGGGGTTTAACGTCCTACTGTTCCGTCCTTAACCTGGGCTAATGAAGACGAGTTCTCTATATATTTTTCCCGTCACGCGTGTGCTACTGTGTAAATTACAACTCTCCACAAAAGTCAGAATTTTCTAAATAACTTTTTTTCTTTTTAAAAAAGAAACACTTAAAAAATGATTGCCCAATTTTGGTCTCGGGTCTTAACAAAACCAATAGTTTATTTGTATCGGCCTATCAGGCGTGAGCCGTAATCGCATCATTTCTAATTGATTGAGTCGACACGCTCTGACTGTAGTGTTTTATTGTTGTGGTTAAGGGCTTTTTGGATATGTTTTGTCTATTTTTTTTACACCATGTGACAGTGTATGTCAACCCGTTTTAATTAGGTCATAAACAACTTATATTATGACGCGTTGTTATGTGATGGGGTTTTCGGGGACCATATTTATTATGGACGAAGACTTTAAACACAGTGAACGAAGCAATCTGTGACTGTATGGTGTATGTTCGGTAGACCACCAAATTGTGTATTTAACTATCGAACAGTTATTTTACATACATTTTACATTGGAGCGAGTTCAACTTTTATGTTATGTATGAGATTTATACGTTTTGAAAGAGGATTATCGGATTGCAGTTAGTGTTTTGGAGCTGGAGCATGACGAGCTAGACACTTTATAATTTCAATGATTTCGTAGAAAGAGATTCTACATTTATGTTGTGAAGTATTTAAGATGCTCTGTAGATAAAATATATTTAGTGCATTAACTTTTATCACCTCATAATTAACAGTTAAAACTGGCACATCATGTTTTGATGGATAAAGTATAAATTAAACATTGTCAAAAGGAGAGGATATATTTCTAGCAACTTTTGATGTGGTGGACCATTTCTAGATTAATTGGACCCAGAAAGAACTAGAATATCGATATAGATTTAATTTTTGTATGGGGTAAGTTCATTAGATTATCTAATATTTATGTCGACAACCCTTTTAAAGTTTAACGGGAAAATCCAGCGTGGTTTCCCCTAATCACTGGTGATGGGGGGGGGGGCAAAGAGCAGCGCCTAGTCGTTCAGATGGGTCAACAAATGAGGTCCCCTGTACAACTAAAGTGTGCTCGTAAAATAATCAATTTTTATTCATTCATTCATAGAATGTATAGCACAAATATGAACAAAATAAATGAAACGAAATTATAATCCCATTTACATTAGTCTGGTTTCTTTGCACCATCAAATTTTCACATGATAGATGGAATCCGTAAATTATAAGACGAAACGCCGACTAGGCCTATGTCCGAACAATAAAATGACACTTAATTAAAAAAAATTGTGGACAATACCGAATTTTTGTTTCTGTAAGAAAAAGTTTGCTTAGTTATAAAATGACCAGGGCCCAAGTTCACAAAGCATTTTAGTTTGAATATAGAACTTTATAAAATGCTTGTTATTTTAATGCACCAAAAACATCAATAAGAAACTATATGCAAAGTTTTGTGTTTCTGGATCAAAGTTATTTCTCATAAACAGTAATTGAAAGTTGAGTAAATTCTTAACTTAAGTCTGAGAATGCTTTGTGAACTCGGGGCCCGAGTATGTATGGTGTTGCTAAACTCTATTCCCATATTTTTTTATCTTGCTTTCCTGTCTACAACCCACTTGTAAATATCATATATAATTCGACTGACATTTTAACATAGCCAGTCCCATATACTTGAGAATGATAATGAGTCAATTATCTCCTCTCAATCCCAATTCATAATACATCTGCCATTTTTCGCATAAGCCTACATAAGGTAAGCATGGATAAACATGTGTATTTGTGAACATAGGCCTAGTGTTATTATTAATTTCTATTCTGTCTCAGTCGACTGGTTTGCGAGTCGACATTTTGATATTGCATAGTGTATTTATGTTATTTTGTATTAAAGAGAGAGAGAGAGGGAGAGAGAGAGAGAGAGAGATGAGGTCTAACGTCCACTCGACACAAACTAGGTCATTTCGGGACTAACATATGGTTTAATTTATTTCAATAATTCGCTTTCGCGTAGGGGTCTTTAGCAGTGAGAGGAAAGAGGAGGACCCAGAGAAAACCCACGAGGTTGGACAGGCGACCCTTCTCCTTGTCACGTACAACCGGGGATTCGAAACTACGCCAGTTGACTCAAAAGTCAATGATAGCCTTTATGATACAGCACACCATTCTGCCATCCAATCCCCCCTATTTTATGTTAACATTCGTTTTGCGTCCAAGGTAATGAAATGTCATATCACGTAAATATAAATAGATATCATTATTGAATATAGTAAGTTCAAAAACTATCTGAATATTTACCACAGAAAGCATTTTCGACGGCGATTCAGTGTTTTAAAGTTGACAAAAAGCTATCAATGACATAATAAATAATAGTTTTAACTTTTTTTCTTTCAGAAAATCACATTCGGTATAGATTCACAGAAGCACGTATGAGAAACAATAATGTGAATCCATATTTCGAATTTTTAAAAGTTCGAAATTCCGAATATCAACTATTATTATGGCGGATAAGAGAACATTAGAAATCCTCCAAACATTGTCACCTTTCAACGCACGTGGGGAAGACCTTGTGTCAACGGCGGCAAGAAATGTGCTGTTAAACTATATCAAGACTGAGTCGAGATTCCACGAGGTTTTCTTTCCGTTAGAAAACCCTGGAACATATCGGGACATTGCCGACATGGGGACGTTTCCCCTGTTAAAATATGGAACCGCCTATATTTCACAGACTATATCTAAAGTGAAGGATGAATATAAGTTTCATTCGACTATCAATAAATCGTCAACGGAAGATTTTTTGAGAGACATTTATTACGGTTTACAGTGGAAAAAATTAGGTAAGAAGATGAACCTTAAACTAAAGGGCAACACGACAAAAACTAAGAATCTTTTTTGTTAGTGATAAAATATGTAAAGCAATCATTTATTCACAAATCAAATCCAAAACAGTATTTTTTGTCAGAAGCCGTGGTGAATGAGTGAATTAGGCGGTTGCTCGCTAAAAAGGAGGTCGGGGGTTCGTGTTGGCAGAGAGAGAAATTCTCGAGGATTTCCCAGCATGGGTTCCCCTTGGATGTGGTGCAGGACTCTGGGCCGGGCTACGACAGTATCTAGTCGTTCGGGTGAATATGTGCAAAACCTGAAATGCCCGATAAAAAAAAAATTCGGGTTACATACGTCGGTGCCGGTCGTCTGCGAGAAGCGAAGGAGCGTATCGTACCGTGTTGGACCCCCCCCCCCCCCCCCCCCGACAATTTGGAAAATTTGATGGCAACAAACGCGTTTTCCTGGCTCGAATGTTGATAGTGGGGACCTAAAATTAAGACAGTTGTGTACTAACATCGTTACATCTAACTGGTTAGCAAAATTAAAATGAATAGTCAATCCATTTATGCTCATTAACGCCGCCAAATGCATGGGTAAAAATAAAATAGATATTTGAGTTACTTCCTTGTTGAATAAGTATGCCAATAATAATATATAATATAAAGAAGACGGTATGTGAAATTGTATACGTATGTATTTTATGATATATACATGTATGCTTGGTGTAATTCATTCAGGGCCGTATCTAGCGGGGGTACAAGGGGCACGTGATCACACAGTCGGTCGGTTTTAAGGGCGCACACACGCCAATGGGTACATGATTCGTTTGCCCTGATACAAACTTTCTTATATCACTTATATGTGGAGGCTATGGGGCGCCATCACACGCACGGACGCAAGGGAAGGGGGCACCAGGAGCAAATGCCTCTCCTAAACAATCTGCCGCCCCTGAAATATGGCGCCCCTGAAAAAATCGACCGAAAAACGCGTTCCAAACATCTTTATTTTTCAAAATTTTCTGAGGACGGACACTAGACATAAATGCTGCCACCATAAGCGAAATGCCCCTCCTATCACCCCTTTCTGGGTCAGCACCCGTACTACTACATGACATTAGAGGGTCCGTTTTGATCGCCCTATCCACATTTGATAGGGCCTGCCCTTATCGGTCTTTGGGGGTGCCGCCACCATATTACATTATTAGAGATTCTCGTTCTGGTCGCCCTATCCCCATGGCCTTATTAGTGTTTCGGAATATCAATTTCTCATTTTGGTGTGTTTAATATCTGAATGAGAAATAGCACCGCCGCAATTAACATAGGCCTACGGGGGTCACTTGATAGCGACTTTGATTGCAGCCCCAAGTGGGTGGAAAACGTCAAATTTTTAAATTCTTCCCACCTCTGCCGCAGATGCTCGCGGCTTCGGCGACAGCTCAGTAACTCGGGTATTATAATATTGGCGCCCCACCACTCTGCTGCACCCCCATTTTTAAAATCCTACATACGGCCCTTAATTCATTATATATACATTTGGATCATGGCGTAATTTAATTTTTTAAATAAACAACAGCCTTTTATGAAGGATGTTTCACTAGTGTCCTCTTACCAAGATATACGTCTAGAAATATCAGATCATTTTATACATAAAATTGTCCCATCCCATGAAGCATAGGCGAACGGGCTCATTGAACGTTAAGAGAGTGGGGGGAGAGGAACTGAAATGCCCGCAATTTCGAGTTATAGACGGTGGTGGTTATTAGAAAAAAGATTACAGGTCAAATTATTTTCCACCACATTTTTTAAACATCAAGAGATTGCAGGATTATCAAATTGAACGAGATGAATGGGTAGAGTTTTTTCAAATTTGCATACAATATAATTCAAATACCGTTGATCTTTATAGCATTACGAAGAATTAATTTTTGTTTTCAGGATTCTCCTTGTATACGTTGGTGTATCCAGAAACAGTAAAAGATCCAAAGACTGGGTTAACTATAAATGATTATCTAGATGATGAAAGGTATGTGGGTATTTTTCGCAGTGTTTCATTCATTTCAATTTCGTTTCGTATCTTACTTGTTTTTGATATGTGTATAAGGCCATAAAAAGTATTAGATTATAACGAAACGAATTAAAGATCTGTAGCTTAATCAGACTGACTCATTTCATATACATTTGTAAATTCTGAAATCTGACCATTTGTCATCGACAGGAAAAAGTGTCACCCAAATTCCAATGAAAAGTCATTGGCTATTTAAATATAAAACTACTCTTATTATTTGATTAGTAGAAATTTCCCACTACTTGATGGAATATATTTAACTATAAGGTAACATTTTCCATATGAGACATTTTTAGTTTGGAAGGTTTGCGTTAGTTGTGTTCAATATTGACCAATTTGGCAATAGTATATTGTTGGTTAACAGTCTGGTTCATACAGGGCCGAATTGAGGATTTTAAAAGTGGGGGTGCAGCAGAGTGGTGGGGCGCCAATATAATGCCCAAGTTACCGATATTTATCATAATCGGATGTATCATTTTAAAATTGAAAGACTGTCCAAAAAAAAAATCGGGGGGGGGGGGCGGGCGGGGCGCCATTTCCCGAGGAGCCTTATTTTTCTAGGAGTGCAATGTACCCCCTGCATCCCCGCTAGATACGACCCTGGGCTCATCCTATATTTACTGAACTGTGTTTTAGGACCATCATGACAATTACAATATTAACTGACTTATTATTTATTGTACTATTTTAGCCACATCTGGGCGGAAAAACTGATAGCAGATATCATGGACCCTAGATGGACAAGAAACATCCTGCAAAAAATAATAAAAGGCAAATATACAGATACGCAATACAATAGAGATATGAACGAGTTATTTGTTAAATTGCATATACTGGATCCACAGTCTGTTATTCCTGCTTACCAATTCTTGTTAAGCCAACGAGGTAAATTCAAATAAATTATATTATTTAAAATTAATATGGAAGAGAACAATTATTAAGGTTTATTAACCGTTCACTATTCTTAGTGTAAGTTATCGTGCACAGGACAGAGTATGCAAACTGTTTTTGTCTGGAACACATGAAATGAAATCAAATAACCGAGGTTGGTATCCTACATTTTTGCATCGACCAGACTATGGAGTGATGCATACAATATGCAAGTATTGTTAGAGGTGTATTTCCCAGACAGTGTTGTTTCTGCCTACTCTTCGTCTGCCAGGAGTTCTTATTTTTAGAACGCGCGATGCCACTCCTGATTATAACAATTTATATGTATTTTTGGTTTATATATCTTGGTTCGGTAACTTTTGCGTCTGATATGGGCCCGACGTTACTTTCTGCCAAATGACTTCCGCGTCTGGAAGTCATGTATTAATTATATAAATGAAATGAAATGGAGTTTAACGTCTTACTGTTATGCACCTAACCTGGGCTAATGGAAGACGGGGTATTAATTATATAACGCAGTCCAACAATCAAATGTGCAATATAGGCACAGCGTCCTAGTGACATTATTTACAACTGGTGGTCAGACAGCATAAACTGATCTGACACGCCTGAAGTTTGTTAACTAGCATAACTAGCATGTCATGTTCGGATTAATGTTAAATCATTGGACAGGCGTCAAGCAAAGGTAGATAATTAAGCGACGAGTTGTTCAAAAGTACCAGTAGTTTTAGTTTTAAAGCAGTTAAGCATCTTCGGACGACTCTTCTCATTCTGTTATTTCTTCTACTTCCAGCATTACCTGCAGTTAATCTAGAATTAGCGACGAGAAATTACCTTGGTGGACCTTTAGACATAAATCTGATTAAACCAGAGGTTGAAACAGCCATTAGAAAACCCAGCGTGCCTTTAAATGTGTCGCGACTGAGTCTCACGGAGGTGGAGGTTTTCCACGGTGTTCAAGTCGATGAGTTCGTGGTCACAGAGTGTCGAAACCAGGGCTTCTGGTCCGGATTGAGACCAGAAAACTATCGAATTTCACGCTATAAAGACAGATGTAGCATCATGTAGCTTAAACTCGTTATCTTCTATCCGTTATTTATTTATTTTATAAATTTGTGTAACAGGCTTCATTGTTTCTTTGCAATAAATCTATTTACAACCGTTGACATATTGTTATTTCTAGCTAAGGAGTGCAGCTGAGGAATTCGTTAATTCTTTAATCTGTCCATCCCTACGTGTAGTCATGCTTTTCCTCAGGACCAGGGCGGCAAATTTAATCTCTTGTGGAAGAAAGCATGTTCATAGAGCTTTCGTTTGATTTCAAAGAATCTTATGTGCTGTTCATTTATATGCTGAATCAATTTTAGAACGTTGGGGATAAATTTGATATTTTCTACATATTTTCTTGAACGGATGGCTGTGGCTTATTCAGATAAGTTTGAATACTGTTGGGCCCGAACACGTGCGGCTTACAGGCATACTATAACACAGGACGTGGAGATTGGTTGGGGTGGGAGCATGCTTTGTGAATATGTGTTCCTTAGCTAAACGTGTTCACTGAAACCGACAAATTTGGACACTTTCGATTTCTTTTCTTGAACCACTGATTGCAAACAGTTTTGATAAAATGTTCCTTGTGTGATGTTCTGAAATGAAGTCGCTCCGTCCGAAATGGTCGCGAACCGGGCACCCTGAAGAGGGAAGTTTGACTTTAAGCACGTTGGTGATTAATTTGCTTGGTTGGTGCCCATTCTGATCAGGTCAACCAAAGTTCAAAAAGTTGTAGGCTAAACAAATATTTTGGGTCTTTTTATTTCTTTTAAGCCGGTTGAAGAGATTATCTCTTTAAGATATTACTTTTTTTAAGGGGAGACAATATAGGTAAATTTAATCCAGACCGAAAGGAGTTGATTCGTCTATCGCGCACCCTTCAGATCATAAGGTGTCTCATTGATTCAAATGTCTTTTTGATCACATGGACATGCGAATTCTTCAAACAAATGAAATTAAATTATTGAAGACGAGGGAATTGTTGAAATGAAACTATGCTATAATAATATATTAACCAATGAAATCAATCATTTTATTTTGACCCAAATCAAGAATGATGTCGGAAGTGAGATTTTAACCCCAGTCAACATCAAATCCCTGTAGCATAAAATTATGATGAGGATATTGTCAAATGTGGTCTCCGTTGTGCCTATAAAGATTGGAACCAACGGAATGTTGCGCAAAAAGCTACAGTCTGTGATGTTACAGCCATTTAACATTAAAGTAAATGGGCAAATAATTACTTGTCCGAGTCCTGGTCCTTTATGCAGGAGTTATTACTCTTTATAACTCTCTAGTATAAAAGTCAGTAAAGGTGTATAACCAGCCAACGTGTTCAATTTATATTGCAGACGATGCTTTTCTTGTTTTACAAATTACTCGACAAAGTAATATTTTCCACATAGTGACAGTGGTGGCATTTGGAGATTTTCTGCTTTTGAGAATATTTACAACGTGCTGAAAGCGCAAAAAAATTGGAAAACACTGTAAGGGAGAAAAGAAATCCTGTGCGTGTTTACAACAAAAAAAACCCAGGGCAGAAGAGTTACACCCCTTGCTAAAGTAAAAGTAGAAACGAGATGAACATGGAGAACTTCTTTGTTTTGCTGGTGATCGTAGTTGCAATATCAACAGCACAGGCAACACTTGGTCAGGGTGACAAGAAGAAGAAAAGTACAGAAGAGAAGGTAACTAGCTAGGTGACAAACCTGATCAAATACTTACACTAACTTCAATGAATGAAATGCCAGGGTTTATCGCCCAACTGTATGCATCTTACCTGGGCTAATACAGGCATACGCCATACAGTGTGCTATGAGGGAAATTATGCCTGGGCAGCGGCGCTACGGCTTACTCTTATATTGAATTCCAACTGCCATGGGTTCTTTCAGTGATGCAGAAGGAGGGCCTGACAAGGCGGCTGTCTAGTCGTTCGGATGGGATGAAAAACTGAGGTTCTGTGTACTGTTAGTCTAACTCTAATCCATCGAAGACAGACAGAGTGAATTGTTTTGACCCGTGGCTTTCCAAAATCGTTTTGGTAGTTGTTGTTGTAAAGGTAGACGTAATAATGGCAAAAGGACAGTCAGAAACAATTATCAGTTTTGTAAAAGCTTTAACTTTAGAAGTTTTTGAACCTCTTTGTGCCAAGGTTAGAGCTACACAGGGATTCTCTCATCAATTTTCTAAATGACCATCGAAAGTAGGATTGCATTTTGTTGTATACCATTAGTTTTGCAAGGCATCTTTAAATTTACATTAAGCTATACTTTTTTTTACTTCATGATCAATATTACAAGACAGCTGTTCCAAACAAGTGGTTTATGTTAACCTTAAAATAACTGAACTATTGATTGTGTGGACTCAATGCAAACCCCAATTCATTAATATTATTCTTCTTTTCAGACTGAACTTTCCCAAACATCAGTTATAGAGCGAGATTTGGTTAATGAAAAGATTAAATGGAAAGATATAGTAAAAGAGCATGCTTCATATTGTGAAACAGAGAAAGATGTAAAGAAATTTAAAGGATTAAATCTAGGCTATGTTACTCCAGTATGTACAATGCAACTAATAATTTATATTGAATAGATTTGATTTAAAGATACATTATGGGAGATTAGCTGGCAGTTCTCACTATAATAGTTGAAAACTAGATAAAGTAAAGGGAATTTGCTGAAAATTTCAATCAAATTGATCGACTATGAACTGACTTTTTTTAACGACTGAATTTTCAGTATAGCCTAGATCATCATTACTAAAAAAAAGACATTGTCTCCATGGAGACTCTCCATTATCCATTTCATGATTTAATCATAAATGAAAATTGATTAACAAATGGCATCCTAATCCAGTAAACATTGCAGGCTAGCCATGTTGTTGAAATTTGATTATGGTCTGAATAATTCAGATAACATTTCAGGATTAAAGAAAGACCTGCAATACGCAGATTTAGCTCTTGAACAATGTATGTTTGTTTAATGATGGAAAAGAATGAGATGAAATATTTTTCTCTTAGTTATTTTTTTGTAATAATGTTATTTATTTGTAAGAATGTTTTTTTTTTTTACAGTGGAATAGCCATGGTTATGATATAGCAAAGATATTTGGTGCTAAATTTGATTATGTTAGTCCCGTGTGGTTACAACTGCAGAGAAAACCAGGTGGAGCTTTTCATATGGCAGGTGGACACGATATCGACAAAGGTAAAAAGATGACGATGTGTTTTGATTTTTCAGTAAATTATAGTTTTAATGTCCAGTGCATTTAAGGGGGTTGGAATGGCCTAGTGGTCTAGAGTGCCGCTTCGACCTCTAGCTGACTGGCCACCTCTGGCTTGCGGCTGTGGTTTCGAGCCCTGGTGTGAGCGTATGTGGCATGGAGATATGGGCATCTTCTCAACCTCGTGGGTTTCCTCCGGTTTCCTCCCACTGCTAAAGACCCCTACGTGCAAGCGAATTATTGAAATGAAATTAAACTAAAATCTGGGACCTTCCTTTTGATAGGTTTTGTTTATATACAATTTGTATTGTAGGCTGGGTATCTGATGTTACCAAGGACAGAAATACAAAAATAGGTAAGTTCATATTCAATACCAACCCTCATCACAAAAAAGTAAGCCTAATATAAAAGCTTTGCACGTCAGCGGAAGACTAAATAAAAGACATCTTTCAATTGACAAAGTATTATTTCCGTACCTAGAGTAATATGTTGATCTGAGTATTATTTAATGGTGTTATTATTTCAGTACCTAGAGTATTATAATGGTGATATTATTTCAGTACCTAGAGTATTATTTAATGGTGTTATTATTTCAGTACCTAGAGTATTATTTAATGATATTATTATTTCAGTACCTAGAGTATTATTTAATGGTGTTATTATTTCAGTACCTAGAGTATTATTTAATGATATTATTATTTTTAGTACCTAGAGTATTATTTAATGGTGTTATTATTTCAGTACATAGAGTATTATTTGATGATATTATTATTTCAGTTCCTAGAGTATTATTTAATGGTGTTATTGTTTTAGTATCAAGAGTATTATTTGGTTTAAACAATATTTTATTTCTTAGTGAGTCACAGATTTAACATACAATGTATGGATACAAAAACAAGCATTGCTGCTTATATATTTGATGATATTATTCCAGTAACTAGATTATTATTTAATAGTGTTATTATTTCAGTACCTAGAGTATTATTTGCGGATTAATAATTTCACTACCTGTGATGTATTATTTGAGAGATGGATTTTCAAATTATTTG
This sequence comes from Patella pellucida, assembly GCA_917208275.1. NCBI lineage: Eukaryota > Metazoa > Mollusca > Gastropoda > Patellidae > Patella > Patella pellucida. The sequence continues at coordinate 67,104,760 of OU795038.1, forward strand.
ATGATGATATTATTTCAGTACCTAGAGTATTATTTGAGAGATGGACTGGTAATGATTACGATACTTTATTTTCAAGTGAGGATGTTATGGAAGATTGTGCTAATTACATAATTAAATATCTTAAGGTTGGTATTTAACTCCAGAAACATATCGAATTTGAACTTCAAGACAATAGCCATCAGTCAAATTGTTTGTGGTGGTCTGGGGGAATAAAGATGCAACCTCCAGCAACTGATTTGATAATACGATTTTAAAAAGTCTCAATAATTTGATCTGAATTTTTCAGACAAAGTAATTGGGGTATGTAATTTACATACCAGTACTGAATCAAAAAACGTTTATGTGGATACAGTGAAAACTGGGACTCCTCCTTTGCTTATTATTATATTTATAGAGTTCATAAATAAACCATTTAAAGCGCCAGTATTTCTGTCAGACTCCCAAATTGGGAAGAGGATTTTCAGTGGCTCTGTGCAGGGTCTTGGCTAACCAACCAGGAGGTTCCAGGTTCGAACCTGGTGTTGGCCAAGAAAGTTCATCAAGATTTTCAAGCATCAATTTCCTATGTCAGTGATGCAGGAAGGAGGGCCTGGCAAGAAAGAGGTTCTAGTAGTTTGGATTGGATGAAAACCTGTACCGTAGTCCCATATGATATAAAAACCTGTACCGTAGTCCCATGCTGGGTTGGTACAAAAAAGTAGAATGTTAAACTCCAGTTTATTTAATTTTAATTGACAAAGGGGGTTTGGATGACAGAATTGTTAGCGTGTGCACATTCAATCATAAAGTCTGTCATTGAGTCACCTGGTGAGGTTTTGATTCCCCTGTTGTATTTGACATGGAGTGGGGGTGCCTGTCCAATCTCGTGAGTTTTATTCAGGTCCTCCAGTTTCCTCCCACTGCTAAAGTGAATTATTGAAATGAAATTGAACCATATGTTAGTCCCGATATGACCTAGTTCGTGTTGAGTGGGTGTTAAACCCCATCTCTCTCTCTCTCTCTCTCTCTCTCTTTGACAAGGAGTATTATAGCTTAATATTGTAATTTACACTAATAATTTGATTGACAGAAATATGGTTTTGGTGGAATTGTTTTAGAGATATGGTCATCATTAGGTGGTACTAGAAGACAGTGAGTAAACTCTTAATTAATTGTAACAAAACTACTATTTACTGGTAAAAAGAAAAGTACCATTTCTTCAAATTAATTGTAACCTGAATTTTTTAAAATTGATATTAAAGGGAAATTTATACTGTTTTGGGATTTGATTTAATACTGATGAAATTAACGATCATTTTTATCCCATTTTATTTTTTACAGAGATCTGATTCATTTTATCAACCATGTAGCTGAAATCTTTCACAACCAAAAGAAAATATTTATATTAGTTCTCCCTCCTCCAGTATATGCAAGGTAAACCTAATACACAGTTTATACAAGGTAAACTTTATACACAGTTTATACAAGGTAAACTTTATACACAGTTTATACAAGGTAAACCTAATACACAGTTTATACAAGGTAAACTTTATACACAGTTTATACAAGGTAAACTTTATACACAGTTTATTATACAAGGTAAACTTTATACACAGTTTATTATACAAGGTAAACTTTATACACAGTTTATACAAGGTAAACTTAATACACACGTTAATAAAGGTAAACTTAATACACACGTTAATATAAGGTAAAGGAGCCCAGGTGGATAAGTAAGTAAGACACTGGCTCAAGAGCCTGGAAGTAACTATGATTTTCCTGCATGGTTTCCACTTGTCAGTGGTGCAGGATGGAGGACCTGGCAAGCAAAGGGGTCTAGTAGTTTGGATGGTGTGAAAACCTGAGGTTCCATTCAACATATGCTAGTTAGTGCAAAAAAGTTAACATTAATTACAAAGCACCATTTCATTTCAATTTCATCATTATTTTCTGGCGTGGTTTCCCCTGCAGAATGCAGGAGGGCCTGATTTTGTTTAAAATATCACATGAACATCTTGACTAATAGATTTGTCAGTATTGTTCTACGAAGACTTAATATTGTGGTGAATTATGAGAAAGCATACACATGTATATAATTTCTATTAGATTCACACTCTAGACATTGATAACTTTACTGTTTTATTTTCAGAAAGTCCCCAGGATTAATAGATAAATCCAATTTTGATCAGTTCTCAGAATATATTGATGGTTTTAGTCTTATGACATATGATTATTCAAGGCCTGGAAGGTAAGACGAGGTATATTTCTACTGCAATTCAGAATTGTACATCAATTGTTTTATTATTGGTAGTTACTGCCCTTGTCGTTGCTCAACAGACCAGAAGGTTACTTGGGATTTTCTGGCGTGATTTCCCCTTGTTAGTGTTGCAGGACCTGGCAAAAACAACTGTCTGCTAGTTGTTATGATGGGATGAAAAATCAAGGTTCCGTATACCCATTGACATGCACGTAAAAGATCACTTGGCAGTGGAATTCGATATTTGGAGTAGGCTGTAGCACCACTGTCTGGGCAAAACTTCTTTCATAGCACATGTATGGCTTAATCCTGTCTTTAGCTCAGCCGGATCATTGAACTTTCTCTTGAAAGTCTTTTACTCGCTCTACAAGTTCAGAGATTTTCAAAGTTCTAATTCAACTTTATTAAAATAATAAATTATGTTATAATTTAAATTTAGTCCAGGAGCAAATAGTCCTATAAAGTGGGTGAAAGAGTGTGTAGAAAAGCTTATACCAGACTCGATGTCTCCACTACGAAAAAAGATATTACTAGGTTTAAATTTTTATGGTTATAAATTTGGTAATATGCAGTCTGAAGCAGTAGTCGGTCATGAGTAAGTTTTAATAGTTTCTTATATTATGAAAAAACATAATAATGGTTCTTTAAGTCTAGCATAAAATTGCCAGTATTATTATCGGATGAACATAAATAGATGTGCTGCATGTAAGAGACCACTTCCATAATTACAATAGGGCTAATGTTGGGATCGTGCAGGGAGGGTTGCCTGACTAGGACAGCTGTCATAGTTGTTCGGATGGTACGGAAAACTGATGTCCTATGTTTACATCGGTGTGCACATTAAAGATCCCTTGGCAGTTTAAATTATATATAAGAGTAGGCCATAGTGCCGCTGCCCAGGCAAAATTCTCCCCATTTAATATCATTTTGATGTTGTGATCAACTGTGTTATAGCGAAATTCTTTTTGTACACCAACGCTTCTCAATACTGGGGTCAGTTGCCATACCTGTGTTATATGGAGACCCTTGTACATCATATACTGAGGCTTTGTTCTTCTCACTAATCATACAGATCTTTTGTTGTTTAACTACCTGTTATCTACATTTTTATGCTTTCTTGATTCAGGTACATATCAATATTGAAGGAAGTTAAACCCAAATTTAAATGGAGCACAGAAAATAAAGAACATTCGTTTGGTATTAAGTAAGTTATATGGTTGTCACTTTTTTCTGATTAGGTTGTTAAATTATCAAAATTTACCATTGATAATAAGCATTATCAGCTGAGTTGCAATTGCATGTTAAAAGAGCAATTATTGGTAATTGTTTCCATTGGTCTACTAAGTTGGCAGGCAGACCAATCAAAATAGTTGATACATCATTTGTTGCATTTACCGGTTATAAATAATTTAAACTGACATCAAATAAGCTTTTTGGAAATGGATATTGAATGGAGCCAGTTCCTATCGAAAACATGTTAATCATAGCTGTATGTTAGAGAGTTAGACTGTAATTATGTGTGGCATAACTAATCAGAACACCACTTTATCATAGTATGTGTAGCAGTGGTTAATGAACAGATAATGCTTATATCCATTGCTTCAAAATTAAGAAAAAAAAATCTGTAATTTGTTTTCAGAAATGTATAGGTTTGTACATTATAGTAAGCTTTGGTATATTATTGTAATTGTATGTTTTACACCATATGAAGATAGAATATAATTTGTTTTATGAATTATAACTGTATCATTACTTTAATGTAAGTGATTTTTTTTTCTAGATCTGGCATGGGATCAACTGACACAGTATGGTATCCTACACTTATGTCTATTCAAGAACGTTTAAAACTAGCAGAAGAATTAGGAACAGGAATTTCAATATGGGAGATTGGGCAGGGTTTAGATTATTTCTATGATTTATTGTAATATAGATCTTCAACAAATATAAAAATGTGGCCCAAAACATCAATGCTAAATAATGTTTGTTTAAATTCTTGTTTCAATTGATAAAAATGAACTGTATTCTGTAGGTTGGTGCATAAACTTTATAGTCCACGATTTCACATCATGCTAAAAAAAAAGAAGATAATTATAGTCTGCACAAGATGGATTACAAATCACAAGTTTGCCAGTAACTTGTATTGAACTAGGACCTTCATAGATCTTTGAGAAATATGTCATTCATTGTAAATATCATGTTAATCATGTGATCTGATCACGTTTCATAAATTGTTGTAAATTAATTCCAAAATAACTATGCACTGGTGTAATGGATAAGATGAACTCTGATCCATATCTTGCCTTTAAATTTTGTTACGTTTTATTAAAAAATCTGATGATTTGTAGATTTTTGGAGTAGAGAATCGATTCAAAACGAGAAATTGTATGTATAAATTGGATTACTTGTCAAATTTTTATGTAGAAATTGGGTTACTTGTTGAATTTCTATTTACCGGTAGGTTTAATTTAAAATTATAGTAATATCTTGTGGAACTGGTATAAATTGGCCTTTATAGAGGAGCGTTTTTTTATACAGAGTTGGAATCCAAGGATCTAGATTTGATACATTCTTTTTATATCTGATCATATGCTTTAGTCACCTGTAGTACTGAGGTGTTCTTTAGTCGTTTCGAAGAGTATTCTCTCAACGTTTTCACTTGCTTGAAAATGTTGAGAGAATACTCTTTCAAACATTGCCTAAATAAATCAGTAATTGTTCTACTATAAGTATGAGTTAAAGTTTATAGCACTGAGGTGTTTTTGGGGTGGGTTTAATTTAATGTTGTATTATGAATAATATCACTTTTTTCAAATTTACATTGTTTGTTTATTATTGTTGATTAATTAATGTTGGTTATTTTATGAGTTTTTTGAAATAAAATAAATTAAAAATAACAGATTGTTTTTCTATAGGAAATGTAGTTGCTTGAATTTCTAGTGAAAACTGATGTATGCCTTGAAAATATTTTGACATTCCAGGAAAAGGCTGGCAGGAAACAATGCAGTTGAGATTAGATTTTTCGTACAACTGTGGGCTGAAAATATACCAACAGAAGAAGCAAAAAACAACAACCCATAAAGGCCATAATCTTAACTTTCACTAAAACATAGGCATAAGTGTCAAAATTTAATAGGGGGATCAAATGGCTAAGTTGGTAAGGTGCTGGCTCGCTAGCCTGGAGGACAGTAGGATGTTAAACCCCATTTTATTCAATAGGGGGATCAAATGGCTAAGTTGGTAAGGCGCTGGCTCGCTAGCCTGCTGAACAGTAGGATGTTAAACCCCATTTTATTCATTCAAAATTTAATAGTCAGAATGTGTGTGTTCACCTCTAACAGCAACACACCATGCTACATCGCCAAGTGGAGGAGATAAGCCTGTCAGAAATTTGTTACAAGAGAATCATTGTTGAAACTTCAAACGTAGCTTTAATAGATTTAGGCTACAGTAATTTTTTTTATCCATAGAACTGTTGTGTTTATCTTTGTAAAGGACATGCATTGCTTCAACGATGCTCTCAAAATGCCCGTATTCCTCTACTTCTACTATGGACTCTGTCAATTCCGACATCGATATGATATGCTGGATTAGACAGCATGTCGGAATACTCACTTCTACTGGAAGTATTACTGTACCCTAAAATATTGGAATTTATATTATAATGCACAGAACTTAAAATATGATAACGCTTTCTGTACATTCAAAATTTTATTGCATCATATCTATCAATTACATAACAAGACAGAATAACTTAACAATACATGTAAATAACAATTTACTTTGGATATATATAATATAATAAAGCTGAATAAATAGCACTGTTGAAGCCTTACGATTGGCCGACCAATTGACTGACAGGTTGTGTTTGTCCACGCCCTTAAAACACTCTGTTTGAATTCATATTTTCACTTTAAAATGTTGGATACTGTAGTACGGCAAATTGAGGCAAATTGAATACTTAACGGCTTAGTCCTTCTGTTGGGTCAAGAAACTTTTTCAAAATCTGCTGTAATTTGCTGCTTGAAATGTCAAATCTGTACGGGCACAATTTGCACTACGATCAAACATTATGAACACAATATTATTATAATGAATGTGATTCTTATTCTTTGCAATTTATATATATAATGTTGCTGTATTATACAATTATCAAGGTAATCGACAGAGACCAACACTTGTTTTATGCTCACAGATAATTCATTGACATTTCTTGTCGGTTAGCACTCACTGATTGAAGGCTGGATTATCCAATGTGTGACTGGACCGCCGATAGATGTCGTAATTCGGAATATTCAGAATCCAGATTACTCAAAACCTTCTTGGTTAAAGTAATAAGGAAATAAATCGATACATGAAAATGGTGACAGATTTCACAGAATGCTGTAGTATTCAGATGTCAGAGGTGACAAGAGTCAACTGGATATGTTTTTTTTTACAGATTTTATAGAATAACTATCTAAAAGTGGTACGTACTGTAAGCCAGTTTGATTATTTGTACACTTTAGAAGAATTTCACATCGTCCTGATTAAAATTATTGGAGTTATGACACTTTATGTGTCACTGTATGGCTTGAAGATTCCATGGTCACAGCTGTGGTCCATATAAACAAGCTTTGAATGAATCTTTATTAATGAATCCGCATTAACTATAAACCTCTGATAAATTAAACTGATTTTCAACTCTAATTGTTCTTCCTGAAGCACCAGTCGATACTGATATGAAGTTCTGATCAGTTTCATACTGTGTATGCAATAACTGATCATTATTTGTGATACTGTTCTCACACATCTGATCTAATTGGCTGTTATTATCAATGGTCCTTTGTTTTGATTGGTCAATTATATCTGAAGGGTATCCTTGATGTGATTGGTCAATTATATCGGAATGATAACCTTGATGTGATGAGTCAATTTCACATGGAGGGTGTTCAACATTCATGTTTCTTTCTAAATCGATATGTCCATCATTTTGTATAAAATCTAAGTCCCCTTGTGAATGGGTAATATAATTCATACGTTTTCTGAACTGTTTCCTTCTTTCTCTGTCTTTCTGTCTCTCGCAATCCCTATATCTTGTATCTTCTCTTCTTTCTTTCATTCGTTCTCTAGCCTTCATTCTTTCTTTTTCTCTAAAATGGAAAGATTAAAAATGTTTAGAATTTTTAAATATTGAAATTACTGATTGTCATTTGACACTGTCATATCATGAAGTGCAATCTCTAATATGAGTCCATAGATGGTTCAATTTCTATCAGTATTAACAAAAATCTGGTGAATTGCACAACATTTAGCATCCATTGTTTCCAGTCATATCTAGTTTTGGTTGAATACACGAGGTTTAATTATTATTATTATTATTTGTTATAACAGCATATTTATAGTGCCCCCTTTCATAGGGGCGCTTTACAAAGTGACAATGTAATCATAAATAAATAACAAGATTATGGACATGTTAACGATTGTATAGGACTACAGATCAAGTCAGTTAAAAGCCTGATTAACAAAATGTGTTTTAAGTATTTTTTAAAAAGAATATAGAGATGTGCAACATCTTAAACTAAATGGTAGATTATTACATAGAAGAGGTGCTTGATAACTAACAGTGTGCTGACCATTAGAGACTAAATAAACAGTTTTTGGCTTTAAAAATAGCTAATCTAATGTACCTAATGTTTGAAGAGGTGTATACAGCTCTAAAAGATTTGAGAGGTAAACAGGAGCTATATTATTTAAAAATTTCGAAGTAAGTAATAAAATCAGCTTTATCCAAATTGACATTTGGAGTCTCACTATTGGCAGCTGTTCTGCACTGCCTGCTGAGCTATTGCTATTTCTGTATATGCGTTATCAAGCAGTAGATTGTCTGTTTATGTAGTAAAGTCTGCAACGTAAACATGACATTAACTTTTTTGAAAATTTAAATATCTGAATGCAGATTTTGTTTGTTATAAAAGATAATACCTGAATTCAGGATTAAGTCTTTGTTCTCGTTTCTTGACCTTGTTTCTTTCTCTTTTAGATGCCATAGTTAATCCTTTTTCTTGATTATTAGGTATAACTAATTGTTCTTGTGGTACATGATTTATCACAGGATCATCGATATTATCTTGTGAACTGAAAACAATATGTTTATTTCTAATTTTATTTTTTAGTAAGGCTCAACCACAAAATAAAAATTTTGTAGCCTTAACCCCCTTTGTTCAGAGTCAATATATTACTTAAAGATACTTTCCCACAAAAGTACTTATCAGGTGTTTTTTTCCAATAAAATTATGGCCAATTTTGGTATATATGGAAAATAGAGACGGTCAATCTATCTTAATAGAAATATACTGGATTCCTTTAAAAACGCCTATGAAGTGTGCACAGGACAAAAATTAGAGGGTGTCATTGATGATTAAGGGCTGTCTGCTCAAATTTGCACGTGTAGATTGCCTGACTTCACGAAGTTAAGGATCGATTGATGTATACATGTATGTTGATAAACTTGACGGTAGGCAAAAACGTGACAGTTTGTGAAATAAAAACCAAGGAAAAAGACGTGGGGAGGGGATAACCTGAGAATTTACTTAGGCTTCAATATTTATGATAGCTGACAGTGATTGTCTTTTATATGCAATGAATTGTGACACAAATATGACTTCTTTTATAAAAATTTTTTTGGGTTGGTATGTTTTGAGAGGGAAATGAAGAAATTTATGAAAGATAAATTAGGTTGAATATTGGTTTAGAGTTTAGTCGAAATACATGTATTGTATGTCCTCGGAACCCAAAGGTACCTTTAATGTCTCTCTCAACCATCTAATTTTATAATAAAAAATCTATGTACCCTTGTTGAGCCTCTATTTTTTGCCATAATACATCATCGTTAGTTTTAATTTCTAAATATTCACTGGGCTTCATTCTAATACTACCAGTACATGAATCTTGATGGTTGTAAAAGTCAACCTCAGATGAACTTATTACAGTCTCAGCAGCTATTTCACCTGCTAGAACAAAATTATCAGCGTCGTTTTCTGTCATATTCATCTCGATCTAATCTGTAAAAAAAGTACAAAATGTAATAAATAACTACGATCACATATTTCAACATTACATAAACACAATATATCAGGGATTCCACTTTAAAATTTTAACTGTCAGTTAATTCTGATAATCACAATTTATATTTTATGGCAGGGTGAATTCACATGTCTATGCCACATTGTCAGTGTGGATGGACTGACATGCCATCCATAAGTACAATTTGGCTGTTGATTTTCATAGATTGTAGCCCTGCTTAAAAATGAGAGAGAGAGAGAGAAAAATGAGGTTTAACGTCCACTAGACACAAACTAGGTCATTTCGGGACTAACATGGTTTAATTTTATTTCATTAATTCCCTTAAGCGTAGGGGTCTTTAGCAGTAGGAGGAAACCGGAGGTCACAGAGAAAACTCACGAGGTTGGATAGGAGACACTACTCCTTATCATGTACAACCAGGGATTCGAAACCATGCCAGTTGACTCAATGACAGGCTTTATCATACTTTACAGTGTGCATGCGCTAACCATTCGGCCATCAATCCCCCCTCCTTCTTGGTAGATATCTTCATAACAACAATAACATCAAAAGTGTTTAACATCCTACTTTTCTACTGTGGTCTATTATAGTGGATCAAGATATTTGATCTCACTATAGTATGGTATTATTATATTGATATTCTCAGACAAAATCATGAAAATGAACATGGGTAAATTTAGATTTGGGATTTTGCTTTTTTTACATCCACTAGATTAATTCGGATTGGAAAAAAGACTGTCTGGTTTACATATTAAGTTGTGGTGGATAAAAAAGCGTACAAATTCAAATAGATAATGAAGGAAGACTGCACAACAGACAAAGCATCATTCATTGCATTGTCAAAACTTATAGTTACTACGTTACTAATACTATAACTATCAGCCCCTATTGACAACTAGTATGAAAATAAGGCTTTTCCCGTATCTCAGTTCTAAGGCAATTTTTGAATCCTGATCGTCTATTTTTCACTGTGATTCTTCTTTGGTCGCTAAAACTAAAAGGAATCATTTCTTGCCACATCCAATACAAATTTATAAAAATACAACACTATTTTCATGTAAAATGACATCCCTAAATTTGGAATATTGGCTGAGGGTTTGAACATGGCGGCCATATTCAAATGAAAGTTGTTTATGTTTTTGTATCGCGTAATTCTACATAAAAATAGTGTTGGATTTTTATAAATTTGTGTTGGGGGATGTGAGAAGAAATGATTCCTTTTTAGCGACCAAACACGGTGAAAAATAGAGGGTAAGGGTTCCAAAATAGCCCGAGCACCGAGGTGGGAAAAGCCTTTTTTTCATACTAGTTGTCAATAGGAGCTGACAATAACGTAGTACTAGTAGAGAGCAGAGCCGATACAATTGACCTTTCCGTCGACTCCGCCCACAATAAGGCTTTGACCAATCAGCTTCGATTACGTTTCTCGCGAAATGATGTTGCGTTTCCACGCTTCATCACCTTAGACAAACTATGTGAATTTTGACATTTTGCCGTGTGTTAAAACGTCAATCGTAGTTAAATATTGCTCACGCGGTCATCGTAACAGCGATAGCTGCTATCCAAACAGGTTAAAGGGTGGTGTAGTGTGCAATACCTTTCCGAAACAGCTGAAAGAAATATGGGACGTGTCTTTTAATAGATAGACAGCTGTCGAAGTCACTGCCCAATTAAATGTAAACAAACGTCAATTCTAACCTGTCAAGTGTGTTCTGAGGTAAGTAAATTATTTTTTCAATGCTAAATAATATTTAATTTTATTTAAACTATTCCAATGTTAATTAATTTGTTTTCGTTTAGCCAAAAAACAATAAAATATTATGTAATCTACGCCTTTATCGTGTAACACTTCGTCTGCTAACACTATGAGTACTATGACTACTATGAGTCTACAGTCCCCATTGTGAGTATCATTGTCAAAACGTCGGGAGCAACCTAGGTGTAGGGTAGGCCTATGTTACTGTCGTTACTGATACTGTCCTATCTTCTTTTATGTTTTTTTAACGAGTTATCTCACATCATTCCATAACATTCATCCATTCCGTATTGCAGAATTCGGCAACAAGGTGGGAATTTCTTCACCCTCCCCTTCCTGTTCAGTTCAAGGCCCACAGTAGGCTAGGCCTAGACAGTCTAACCACTTAAACCAGACGGTATGTAATGTACGCTTTTATAGAGGCCTAAAACTCTATTACCATAACCAATTGAAGGCTACACTAGAGGCCTAGGCCTAATTCTAAGATAGTTTATTAAGATAGGCAATTTAGGCTAGACGAGATGTGCCTTCTAGGCCTACAGGCATTATTATTTGGTGTTTTAGTAGTCTTAAATGTAATGTTTGAATACTTTGCATTTAAAATGACATGTTAAATCAACTTATTTTCAGCACTTTCTGACGCTGCCTGGACCACTAGAAAATATTTCAGAACCCTATTTACCTGATCATAAAATGGAAGTATAACATTAAACCAAAATTAACAAGAGCTGCAGCAATAAAAAGACAAATTGTCGACAGGTAAATAAACTAGCTTTTTAACTACTCTAATAATTTTATTATCAAATCAAGAGTTCACAATTAATACAGATCATACAAAGATAGAAAAGCGTTACTCCCATTTTTCTTGTTGCTAGGCCTATTCTTTCCAAATACATTTTCCACTGAAATTTGTTGTTTTGTCTTGCTAGTCATGTATTACGGTGAAATTCAGGGTAAAAAAATTAATCATTTAATTTCATGAAACAAATTTGTTGGGTTTATTTGAAAAACTCTGATATAAAATAGCATGTTTTTATTTTTGATGCTGGTGTCAATTAAGTGGAACCATACTGCAATTGTTTCAAATATATGTAAAATTCAATTTAGGCCTATATACACACATCACATTATGTATGTGTATATTTTATATCAGTCTATAGCTTATTACTTCTTTATTCTTTTACAGCAACATTCCTGAAGAAGAAAAAAAAATACAAACAATTTTAACAAAAAATGTACACTATTTAGCCTAAAACTTTTTTTTTAGGGCTTCGAATTTTGTCTAATGGTTTGGATTGTTCGTACTTGGTTTTATTTTATTTACTAGCACCATATTGGAGTTTTGCTTAATATTATTAATAATCTTCGATAACCACATGTGACATATATATAAGCTAATTCTTCAAACTCTTACAAAAAAATATGTGATTTCACAATGTCACTCTCTGCAAAGTCTGTTACCTTTTGCTTCAGAACATACATTATAAAACTGTTTGCATAATTATATCTAGTCATTTAGATGTAGCCTTTACTGTACAAGTACATGTATTTTTAAATAAATAATATTTTATTAATACTTTTGAGTATTACTTACCGGTATCTACAATCTTGAAGTGTATTCTTAAACCAAATGACATTGGGTTGATGGATAATGTGGGTGCGGATTACTGCAACAGGATCATAGAGTTATATAACTCTATGAACAGGATCAATCTTGTCACCTCTTAGTCTTGGTTTTTCTTCATTGTTGTTTTAGTGACTGATCAATGTACATGGGGGGGAAACTGAACCCCATCATTTGACAGCAAGGGAGCAGTAGCCACACATCCTACAAGTTAAATCATCATGATAAAAAGAAAATCTCGGCATGTTTTCTCTATTTTATTAGTTGAAATGAACATATGGGGTGGCCCGGCCTACTATATAGACATACTGCACCAGTTATAAAAAAAGTGTAATTTCGATGCCTAAAGTCTTGATATTTCACTATTAAAAAATATATAGTATTAGTAATAGTAGTAGTACAAGTCACGACAATATTGAATAGCCTAACGCAACTTTGTGTTTAGGGTGGCCTTATAGGCCTTGCAATCTACAGAAGTGCCTATATCCAACCTTAGTTTTCTCTAAATTTATATTAAATCCAGACCAGACAATGGCATATGCTGAACTATGATGAACCTTATTAATTTTAAGTTGCAGGTCCGCAGAATGTCATACGTTGATAAGTGTATTGTACCCCACCCACGCCCCATTACGGCTACGCTTCACTAACTTTTAGTAACCAAAACATGCTTACAATTTCAATACAATTATCGACATAAGTGATATTAAAAAAAGGAGAATTTGCTTACCCAGTCTGACAGCAACGATGGTAGTCTGTTACTTCCTTTGAAGTCAAATTTAAACGAAATAAATATGATTTCTCGCTCTATCTATGTCTTTGTCAGTTTTGACTTCTGTGACATATCCACTGATCGTTGGTCTGTCGTCAATCGCCTAGGAAAATATCCTTCATTATAGTACCCGGAGGATTGCTGTCTTTACTTCAAACTAACAATACACTTCTCTTTCAAAAATTTATTCTAAAAAATTAGCGGAAAGGTCCAAAAGATTGGCACAAGATTGAATGTCGTTCTGCCATCGCCATGCTTGTTTATGTCTAAGGCGTGTCAATGTTGTCTAAGGTGACGTCATTATAGCTCCTCCCCCTTTTTATTATGACGTCACCTTAGACAACATTGACGCGCCTTAGACATAAACAAGCATGGCGATGGCAGAACGACGGTCAATCTTGTGCCAATCTTTTGGACCTTTCCGCTAATTTTTTAGAATAAATTTTTGAAAGAGAAGTGTATTGTTAGTTTGGAGTAAAGACAGCAATCCTCCGGGTACTATAGAAGGATATTTTCCTGACATGAACCTGTTTTAGGCGATTGACGACAGACCAACGATCAGTGGATATGTCACGGAAGTCAAAACTGACAAGACATAGATAGAGCGAGAAACCATATTTATTTCGTTTAAATTTGACTTCAAAGGAAGTAACAGACTACCATCGTTGCTGTCAGACTGGGTAAGCAAATTCTCCTTTTTTAATATCACTTATGTCGATATTTGTATTGCAATTGTAAGCATGTTGAGTTACTAAACGTTAGTGAAGCGTAGCCGTAATGGGGTGGGGTGGGGTACAATACACTTATCAACGTATGACATTCATCGGAGCTGCAACTTTTAAATTAATAAGGTTCAGCATAGTCTGGTCTGGATTTGATATAAATTTAGAGAAAACTAAGGTTGGATATAGGCACTTATGTAGATTGCAAGGCCTATAAGGCCTAGTAGGCCACACTAAACATAAAGTTGCGTTAGGCTATTCAATATTGTCGCGACTTGTACTACTACTATTACTAATACTCTATAATTTTTTATAGTGGAATATTAAGACTAGGCATCGAAATTACACTTTTTATAACTGGTGCAGTGTGTCTATATAGTAGGCCAGGCCACCCCATATGTTCCTTTCAAAAAATAAAATAGAGAAACATGCCGAGATTTTCTTTTTATCACGATGATTTAACTTGTAGGATGTGTGGCTACTGCTCCCTTGCTGTCAAATGACCCATGCACATTGATCAGTCACTAAAACAACAATGAAGAAAAACCAAGACTAAGAGGTGACAAGATTGATCCTGTTCATAGAGTTATATGATCCTGTTGCAGTAATCCGCACCCACATTATCCATCAACCTAATGTCATTTGGTTTGAGAATACACTTCAAGATTGTAGATACCGGTAAGTAATACTCAAAAGTATTAATAAAATATTATTTATTTAAAAATACATGTACTTGTACAGTAAAGGCTACATTTAGAAATAATTATGCAACAGTTTTATAATGTATGTTCTGAAGCAAAAGGTAACAGACTTTGCATAGAGTGACATTGTGAAATCACATACTAAAACCCTTTGTAAGAGTTTGAAGAATTAGCTTATATATATGTCATATGTGGTTATCGAAGATTATTAATAATATTAAGCAATACGGTACTAGTAAATAAAATAAAACCAAGTACGAACAATCCAAACCATTAGACAAAATTCGAAGTCCTAAAAAAAAAACGTATTAGGCAAAATAGTGTACATTCTTTGTTAATTGTTTGTAATTTTTTTCTTCTTCAGGAATGTTGCTGTAAAAGAATAAAGAAGTAATAAGCTATAGACTGATATAAATTATACACATACATAATGTGATGTGTGTATATAGGCCTAAATTGAATTTTACATATATATTTTTGAAACAATTGCATTATGGTTCCACTTAATTGACACCAGCATCGAAAAAATAAAAACATGCTATTTTATATCAGAGTTTTTCAAATAAACCCAACAAATTTGTGTCGTGAAATTAAATGATTAATATTTACCCTGAATTTCACCGTAATACATGACTAGCAAGACAAAACAACAAATTTCAGTGGAAAATGTATTTGGAAAGAATAGGCCTAGCAACAAGAAAAATGGGAGTAACGCTTTTCTATCTTTGTATGATCTGTATTAATTGTGAACTCTTGATTTGATAATAAAATTATTAGAGTAGTTAAAAAGCTAGTTTATTTACCTGTCAACAATTTGTCTTTTTATTGCTGCAGCCTTGAACTGAACAGGAAGGGGAGGGTGAAGAAATTCCCACCTTGTTGCCGAATTCTGCAATACGATACGGAATGGATGAATGTTATGGAATGATGTGAGATAACTCGTAAAAAAAACATAAAAGAAGATAAGACAGTATCAGTATCGACAGAAACATAGGCCTACCCTACACCTAGGTTGCTCCCGACGTTTTGACAATGATACTCACACTGGCGACTGTAGTGTAACTTTACAGTCATAGTAGGCCTACTCATAGTGTAAGCAGACGACGTGTTATACGATAAAGGCGTAGATTACATAATATTTTATTGTTTTCTGGCTAAACGAAAACAAATTTATTAACATTGGAATAGTTTACATAAAATTAAATGTTATTTAGCATTTAAAAAATAATTTACTTACCTCAGAACACACTTGACAGGTTAGAATTGACGTTTGTTTACATTTAATTGGGCAGTGACTTCGACAGCTGTCTATCTATTAAAAGACACGTCCCATATTTCTTTCAACTGTTTCGGGAAGGTAATGCACACTACATCACCCTTTAATCTGTCTGGATAGCAGCTATCGCTGTTACGATGTCCGTGTGAGCAATATTTAACTACGATTGACGACGTTTCAACACACGGCAAAATGTCAAAATTCACGTAGTTTGTCTAAGGGGATGAAGCGTGGAAACGCGACGTCATTTCGCGGGAAACGTAATCGAAGCTGATTGGTCAAAGCCTTATTGTGGGCGGAGTCGACGGAAAGGTCAATTTACGTTATAGAGTTAATTCACATGACGTCACACACATTGGCCGCGGCCATCTTGGTGGACAACCCGTCTACACGTGGGCCGATGGTTACAATGTGATTGCACTTGGAATTACGATAGAAAGGGCCAAACGCTTCTGTAAAATGTGATATTTATGTTGAATAAAAAGTTTGTCTATGTATTTTAAAGTTTACATTTATTTTCTATTAAAATCCGAATTTGACCGTGACATTTCGCGTTTAATTTTTACGACAGATCACAGAACGGTGTTTGTGTTGTGTATGCAAAGTAGGCCTAGGTATATAAATAATTTCCATTAAAATCCGAATTCGATCGTGGCATATAATGCGTTTATAGCGACAGAATGGCGTTTGTTTGTATAATTATAAAACATATCAAATTCTGTTTCTCTGCGGCGTAAGTATTTTGAAAAAAAATACCCCGGTAGGACCATTTGGCATTAATTTACATGTATTTAAATAGGCGAACTAGCTGCATTGTGTTTGTGTACATGGATAATGTCTGACGTGAAAAATTATAATAAATAGGGTGGTTGCTGACGCGACATTTCATCTTCGAGACCTACGTAATTTTTTAAAAAATAATAAAAAAACCCGACACACTTATTATGGAAAATCGTGTGAGAAGCTCGATACCGTAGGGAGATCAAACGTTTGAAAAACTGTCGTCACTGGGTATAGTTTCTTTTCTGAGGTTTAATAATTATTCTCTGATTCGATGTAATTATCGTTTTATTGTTTCTGTTATTCATCTTTAATCGCCAACTATTTTATCATTGGTTAGAGCGGTATTGACGCGGGAAACTTTCCAGTAACTATTAGCTAACAGCATGTACGCACGGAGGCTCACGCGCTTATTTGCATAATGCATACTTTATAGTATTATTGGCTGGATTTTTTTTTAGCTCCATAACCTCTATGTGCAGTATGTAGTACCGTAGGTATTTATTCTGTACGTCAAAAAAAATATGTCAAGCATCTATTTACTTTAGGTGCATCGTGATCGTAGGCTAATTCTAGAACAGCTAGTAGAGTATCGAATTCAGCGATACTTATTTTTGGTGCAAAAAATAACATTTTCATCGGACGATATTTGAGGATTCGGTTGTCGGAAGGGGGGGGGGGGCTTTGTTGGCAAATTTGTAAGAAATAGGACGAGCGTGATTTTATCCACAATCGAACAGGAGCCAAGAAGAGCGACAGTGATCACTCGATCCGCTCAAATATGAATCGCTGTTGGCATAATTTATTATTGCTCGATTTGATTTAGTAAGATCGAATACGAAATTACATTTATCATGTTACCTACCATGGAAAGGCACGTTACTGCCCTTTCCAAATATATAAAATATTTTCCAGTACAATCATATTTACATGCCTTAAAAATTAAAAGCGACGAAAGTCCACTGGTACGGAACATGTATTATATTTGACTGGGATAGGGGTATTTTACTTTAATATTAAAAATACGGGTCTTAATATAAAATTAAAGATATCATATTACGTATCACGGGAAAGCACGAACACTGCTCTTTTCAAATATGTAAATTATTTTCTGGTGCATTTATATTTATTTACTTTGAAACGCTGTCAATGTTGGATGGTACTAAAATCTATTACCATGATTACAGATAGGTGGCGTGTTGTTGTCCACCAACATGGCTGCGGCCGGTATATAGGTCATCTATCGGGTACGCTCTATTGAATTAACTATGTCAAAAAAGCAACCCAGTCGTCTACTTTTACTTTAGAATAATAATTCTCATCATTTCTCTTTTCAAAATGTCTTTTAACTTGCTCTAAAATTGTTCATCACAGAATAATAGCAGTTATGTATCAAATTCAATTGGCGAGTATATTTTCTAATGTAAATTGATATAATACTTACGGAGATTACGAGCCAACAGTTCTATGATTTGATTGAAAGCCGATTCAAGATTGAAGTAAATTTAGACAGGAAGTAGTTTTGCATAAACAGTAGTTACCTCCCCTCAACCACAAACTTCAGTTCAATCGTGTATATAAAGCATGTGGCTCAATATATCTAGTCTTGGCTACAGCTTTTGCTCTAAAACAACCAATTTTTTTCTTTAAAAAGTCTGTATGATCTTCCCATTTAAGATATTGAGCATGGGTTTCCCCTAACCTTGTCTTTGGTGCATGAAGGAGGGGGGGGGGCTACTAACAATAACACACGCAATGTGGCCGCCCCCACTAAGCACCATACTGTACATATAGCCCCACTTAACCTTTTTTTGCTTTTTTGAGCTTTTGGCGAAATTTTATTTTTCACTATTAAAAATTATTGCCGAGGCTTAAGGCCCCCTTAGCCCCCCGGCTGCACGGCCCCTGTGAAGTAGGGCTTGGCAGAGATAATCGTCTATTCATTCAGATGGGACAAAAAACAAAGTCTAGTAGTAGCCTAGGCCTATACAGCATATTTTGTGGAGGGAATGTAAAATAACCGTTGATAGTTAGGATGTGATGAAAAGTGGTCAGAAAATCTGCTGCCTGGACAACGTTTACCTCATTGCCAGTAGACCGCATTTCATTTCTTTTTTGACACAGTAATATGCTATGCCAATAATAGTCTACAGTAAATAATAATATTCTCTTTATTGGGGCTGAACACATCACCAGTCTGGCTAAAAATCCTGATAAGGGATATGTGATAGGATCATCAAGTCTTTTATTGAGCATTATTAGGTCTTCTGCTTGACCTTAATTATAGCCGACAGTAGCCTATATTTTAAATCACCAGGAAAAAAAAAATCAAATTATAGATTTATATTGCCTAATTAACCCTCACTAGAATACCTTTCACTAAGTTACACATAGAAATATGGTCTTTAACTTTAATGACATAGAAGGCCAACAGCATGTTAGACTAAACAGATATCACATGTAGGCCTACTGGTGATTCAAATAGATAATGAAGGAAGACTGCACAACAAACAAAACATCTTTCATTGTCAAAACAGCAACCCTGTCGTCTACTTTTACTTTAGAATTATAATTCTCATCATTTCTCTTTCCAAAATGTGTTTTAACTTGCTCTAAAATTATTCATCACAGAATAATAGCAGTTTACAAAGATAGGTTACCCGACAAGTAAATTTGTCCACAGCAGCTAAGTAGGCCGAGCAATCCACAAAGATTGTCGTATTGACACAGTACAAATGGAATTCATTTTAAAAAATTCAATGTATTTTTTATTTACGTTACTTTATATACAAAGACAAAATAATCATCATGATGAAATATGTATAAATATGTGAATGATTTATTTCAATGATGGTCTGTTTTTAAAGAAATGTTAAATGTAATATACTCTGGTACAAGATGTCAAGTATGTGAAAAGAAAAGTACTACAACAATTTCACAAATTATAACCAGTTGTTTGCCTAGCAACAAGAGAATAAGGCTTTTGGTTGGATTTTTATAGAAGAACATCATTCTAGCCACCAGCCCTAGGGTCCTTGATTGAGGAATACATGTAAAACCAAAATATGTAGGGCAAAAACCCAAAACATACCAAAAAAAGGTTTAAACCCAAAACATACCAAAAACACAAGTTTTGGTTGGGATTTACTGTTTTCCTAAAATTTGGTTCATGGATAGGTCAATCATGGGTGTGTAGAATATGTTCGTAATGGCATAAAATCTTGATTCTTGAACACCATCCTTATTCTCGTTGCCAGGTGTCACTAAATAATTCTTAAATAAAACCTTGTGTGTGGACATTTGGAAATACTTTTCACATTTGACATCTTAAAAGATAGTTTAATTTTTTTTAATAAGAGCACCCTGATTGTATGTGTAAATAATTTCTCACTTTTTTTCATTTATTGGCTAATTAACATTTGTAAATCACAAAAGATCAAAATCTTTACACTAGCTCAATGTGAAAACTATCGTCCCAGATTTTGGTTCCAACAGATTATTTTTAGTCTTGATTCACAACTGCTGAGACATAAAGCTGATAAAAGGGTTCACTTTCTTCAATAAGATCGATATTTATATTGAAACCAATACTGTGTTTTATCACAAATTAAACTGTTTATTTCATTTCTGGAGTACTGAGTCCATATTTCTGTTTCATCTGATCCAAGTCCTGTTTCTTTTTCTCTGTGTCTACTTTTTTAAATGACTGAAAAGGTAAAAAGACAAAGTTTAACATTGCAATATTGTTATTTATTGATAAAAATAACCAAATACAGTCTTTGTATGGAGTTAAAGCATTTGAGCCAAACTATTAAATTTTTCTACATTAAAATTAAAGAGATGCATATACATGTATGTTTGAGCTAAATCTGTCTATTGCAGATCTTTCTTTAGCTCAAATGCTATATAAATTATTTAGACATTTATTCACATGACGATCATAAACTTCTTAATATTGTTTAATTATGATAAACAAATCTTTATACTTATATTAAATATATACCTTATTAGCTTGATAATATAATACAACTAGATATCTGTTACACACGTTAAAACCAGATAAATGATCACAAGCATTTTTAGCATCAAATATATCTTCATATACCACAAATGCTGTACCTTTAGTTTCTGGTGTATTACCACTGAAAAATAAAATATGAAAATTGAACATTTAACAAAAATGAAAATGTGATAGAAAATAAACTGAACAACTGCGATATTAGTATATGGACCAGAAATTGAGAAGGACGTCATCAACACCATCTTGAAATTGTGACATATTAAATTTTGTCAATCAAGGCACATATACTTTTTTTTTATCAAAAGAACAGGCATGTCGGGTATCATGTCATGTCAATGACGTTGGTTAGGCTTTTTCTTGAAGCATGTCAGTCCCAAGAAGATAAAGTACTCTAACTTCAAGTACCCATACTAAGGTTGCAGCCATAACCCAGGGATGCTTCATATTCGCGATTATTTTTTAAATTATGATAGAAAAGAATTTAATTTAAATAAACAACATTCATCGATCGTATCTCTGACAAATTTTTTTCTGGTGTTGCGGAGGATGCCAGTGCTGGGTAATGGTTATAACTAATTATCCAGCCTCTTTTGAGTCTTTTCTCATATAATGAATCAGTACTTGGGTTCAGCAGTCGAAATATTTTTTTATACTTTCAAGTGTTTTTTGTTTTTACATTTGCTACATGCTCATTTTTATAATCATACAAACCTATATCAATCAAAAGTTCATGTATATAAGCTGATACTTTTGTATATTTAGACAATTTCGCTTATTGGAAACGCTTACAATCACACTGCCCAATAGGCTAGCATATTTTAGGCTGGACAATGCTCCTCCACCTGGATTCTGGATGTTTTAAAAGAGAACTATCGTGAAAAAATACATAATCGCAATACGACTATTTATAGTGATAATTCCAAAAGCAGTTATCTTGATTAATTGTGATAAAATAATTTGATTTCGCTGCAACCTTAGCCCATACCTATCTAAATAACTTGATGATTAGCTTGCTAGTGTAACCATGAATGGACATTCAGATACAAGCTCCACTAATGCCTTTATCCTAAACCATTCTTTAAACTTACACTCTTATTTGGCGAATAGCTCCATATTTTCCAAATATATCATACATCTCCTCTGCTGTAATTTTATATGGTAAATTTTTTATGTATAAAATTCTGTTAACCTCTGGCGGAAGCCGCACCTAAAAAAATAAAAAAATAATATATTTTAGTTAATACATGTACACAGTACAATATATGTGCAAAATGTTTAATTGTCTTGACCTCGGAGGTGAATAAAGCGTTTTGCAAGAGGATTGTACGGTCATCCTTCTGCGAGCAGAATGAATGAATGAATGAAATGGGGTTTAACGTCCTACTTATGCACTTAACCTGAGCTAATTGAAGACGGGCATATGCCATACAGTGTGCTATGAGGGAAATTTTGCCCGGGCAGCGGCGCTACGGCCTACTCTTATATCGAATTCAAACTGCCAAGGGATCTTTTACGTGCACTCCAATGTGTACACGGGACCTCAGTTTTTAGTCCCATCCGAACGACTAGGCAGCTGTTCTTGTCAGGCCCTCCTTCTGTATCACTGACAAGGGGAAATCACGTCGGAAAATCGAGATGAACTTTCTCGGCCAATGCAGGGA
The DNA here is from genome assembly GCA_917208275.1 of Patella pellucida. NCBI lineage: Eukaryota > Metazoa > Mollusca > Gastropoda > Patellidae > Patella > Patella pellucida. Next base: position 67,127,371 of record OU795038.1, read on the forward strand.
TCGAACACTGGACCTCCAGGCTAGCGAACCAGCACCTTATCCACTTAGCCACCGTGATTCCCCTTCTGCGAGCAGAGAAAATGTCTATTTTTGCTGAGAATATTCAGAAAAAGACAGATTTAAGAGTACAGTACTCTTCCAAAACATCCAAATAAAGGTGTTTTAATATGTTATATTACTATTTTGATCTTTTGTAAGTTTTGGGACGATAAATATAAAATAGTATATTTATAGACTGATTTTTGTGAACATCTCAATTTCCCTCAAATTTCAAAAATCAATATTTTCACTTATTTTGTCTTTAGTCTCATTATTGGGTCTAGCGCAAATATGAACACAACCACAAGAAGTGATGTAACTGTCAAATAAAAATATCAGTACCGGTGTCACAGTTTCTGTTGGTCGCTGGTGTGTGTTGGTTCCTGGCGCATGCGCAGTTGTAGGAGTCATCTCACACTGTTATAGACACAGTGTGTGTTGACTCCCCGTGATAGGATGACCCCTACGATTTTCTTACGGTCAGATCGGTTTCTACTATTATCTACCAATATATAGTATTAGGCTACTACTGACAGCCGAGGATGTTGAGTTTCTATTGTTTGTTTATTTCATTTAAAAGGAGAAATACAAATTAACGATCTTATAAAAATTGAAAAATTCCCGTCCACATGCAGAAACAGAAAAAATCACCCTTGGTATAAACACAGAATTTGGGTGATTCATGTTCAAGAAATAGTGGTATTTTCAAATTTAGTTTCAGATGTAGATCCCTAGTTACTATAAAAACGGATGTTACCGGTTTTCGGATAGAGGCCAAAGCCGATAAATATCTGATACTTATAGTAACTAGTATAGTAGATCCCATTGTTTGCATGATAAAGTATTTGTATTTGGCAAATAAAACACAAAGGCAACTTGTAAAAATTTTATTATGTACAAAATTAAAATAATGATTCAGAGAAATCCCATTCATATACAGGCCAATTTCAAGCCAATCATCAATGTGTATGGTTTCCAGTTCCACTGATTGTACGCGTGTAACGACTAATCACTAAAAACAACGGCAACAAATCACGAACGATAGAACAATTAATCTCAAGCCAATTAACTTAAATCCGTTGATCGTGTAACTACTGATCACTAAAAAAACAGCTAATCACGATAACAAGTATGTTTATTAATGACAAAACTCTAACTAAGAACATAACACTTTTTCATGAAGTGATCAGTTATTTGAGTTATGAGGAACCATCTCACAATGGCGGAAGTGGATGAATCTGTGTTGTCCGTGTTGCTAACACAAACATCCGTCTCAGACATGCGCAAGTGCCCAGGAACCAACACACACCAGCGACCAACAGAAACTGTGACACCGGTACACAAAATGTATAATCCAGTTCAACTTTCAACCAATCTTCCATCTTTGATTTTCAACAAAGTGTGGCATCTCCAATATCGTTGGAGTCCTATATTGATTTTATTTAAAGAGACTTTCACTTAGCACTTGGCTTGGCCAGTCAGTGGCGGACTCATGGCAGAAATAAGATTGATAACAAGTGAACAACACAGTAGAAATTATAATATAGTTTCATGGTGTCATATTAAAGGACCTAAGTCCGTAACTCAAAATCCTCCAAAATCTTCGACATCGAAAACACGAATTATTGGTCAATTTAAATCAACATTGATGTTGTGATCTCACCTTGAAACGGTAGGCCTCAGATATCCAATATTTAAAACAAAAAAAAATTTTTTACCATTGGTACACGAATCGTGTACCATAGTGCGTTTCAGCGTCACTTGTAACAAGTGACCAGACAGAACGAGGCTAGACATATTCAACAACTCCTGTCAAACGCTGAGGCCATATCTTAGCTGGTGGGCATGCGCAGTAGACTGGAATAACCAGACACTATAATTCCCTCTTTGACTAAGACTCATGCAGTATTTCGCTGGACATAACTGATTTGAAATTAGAGTCAAAACGGAAACAATTTAATGTAAAACAGTTAATATACAATCAGATTATATTATTATATGCGTTGCGACCCATTAGGGTCAATTTCTAGGTCCCAAATGTTAGCGATTTAGCTCCTTTAACGTCATATAAACGTTTTAAAAATTTAAAGAACTAGACTACTTACGTACAGTGAACGTCGTAGAGCGAACTCGAGTGATTCTCGAAATTTATATGTATTATTAGTTCCTTTAGGAACTGTCTCTGAGCGAACGATGTCTCGCTACACAGTTCCTCACGGGCCTTATTATCGCCTAGTATGAAAATAAGGCTTTTCTCCATCTCTATTTTAGATCCTTACCGTCTACTTTGCACCGTGATTCTTCTTTGATCGCCAAAAGAAAACATTTCCTGACACAACCGACACAAATTTATAATAATTCAACACTATTTTCACGTAGAATTCGACGTTAGAAAAAGATAAACAATATCGTTCAAATCTGGCCGCCATGTTTGTTTACTGACGTCAGCGCAGACAGGTCTTTTTCTAACATCGAATTCTACACGAAAATAGTGTTGGATTATTATAAATTTGTCTCGGTTGTGTCAGGAAATGATTTCTTTTGGTGATCAAAAAAGTTTCACGGTGCAAAATAGACGGCAAGGATCTAAAATAGCCTTAGAACCTAGATGGGGTAAAGCTTTATTTTCATACTAGTTGATAATAAGGTCCGTGAGGAACTGTGTAGCGAGACATCGTTCGCTCAGAGACAGTTCCTAAAGGAACTAATGTATTATATGATTAATTACATAGGCCTATATATGTACTGACCTCAAAAACGAAAACAAAACGATTTTCGGATAACGGTCTAGCCGCCTTTTGTTTCATTGCACCAATTATACACACATAAATGGCTAATAATCAATTTTATGGTATGAGACAGCAGTGAAATATACATTTGATAACGATCCCGGGGTCAATATTGTTTCTAAAAATTATTTATTGGAGATTTTAATTTAAAAAACCTTACGTTTCCTCTTTTGCTCATCGCCATCTTGAATTTTTTCTCGTAACTGGGTCACACGTGGTTGTCAAATTTCGAGACTCTGCGGATGTATTTTTATTTGATGATTCAATTTCCAATAGTTTATTTGCTATTTTCTTAAAAAGGCATATTTAAGTTGGAAATACACTGTTTTGTGGAGTGGGAGAAAATTCAGTTTTAGGCAGTTGTGCACAACAAATGAAACGTCATCATTTTCGACGGAAATGACAGCATCAATGACGTTTTACACAAGCAAGTATCTGCCAACTCGAACGTCGTAAAATAAAAACAGGAAAATAATGTCTACTTCACCTAAAGAAGAAAATCTGCTTGAGAGCAGCCGCAGTAGTGGTAAGTCATGTAAATTCTCACAATCTAACGGCAATTTCTTTAGGCTTTTAGCTCAATTATGATGACAACAACCGAAAATATGCCAGCAATAGTGTTAGTGTTTATGCAGATTGAGATGGCAGGGTGAGGGAAAATAGAGGAAGTGCAAATCTATTTTATTTGATGTCTGAGACTAACGATTACAGACAAAACAGGTTCGATCAGCGTAATCAAGAATGACAATTATGTACATCGCCACAAAAAATTAACAACACAGCATCAGGTTTACACACATAGACCTATGTTTATTTACAAGAAATGAAGAATGGATGAAAAAGAAGTGTACAAACAAGAGAAGAAAACAAAAGTAACTATCACATGGAATTGACAAATATGTCAAATTGATGACACATTGTACACATATTGTATGTCATTTATTACCCAATTTTGTATTTATTGCTGTAACTACACAATATTGACACAAGAGGAAGTATGTCTAATCAAGTGATAAATGATTATTCAAACTTTGTTGTGAGACTTGTCAAAATTGTTTATTGTTCACTCCACACAATAAATTATAAAATTCTAATTTTCAGACACCGTTGTAATTCTTAAAATATTTTTACTGACTCAAACACATGCAGCTTTCACATCACAGCCTACTTCACTTGCAAATCAAAGCGTATTATGAAACTATCTTTTCTGTCTTTTATTCTCAAGGCTGATCGCCTACACAATTTGTCATTTTTTGCCTTTATTTTTGCAGGAAAAGAAATGTCAATTTTCAATGTAAAAAAAAAAGCTTGAAAAAATATAAAGCACAATGACTGTGTACATATAGTCTATTGTGTTTCAATATTCCAATTTAATGATTTGTTGATAACAAAATTAAATTGCATCATTAATTATAGTCTACAATTGGTCAAGGAGTTTTATTAATTAAAACTGAGTATTTGTTAACACCTTATCAAGTACTGTGATCTGTAACCTAATTTATAGTATCATGTTCATAGATGTGTATAATTAACAACTATTAATCCCCTTCAATCACCATAGATTAACTGTTAATATAGCAATTGGTCTTTTCATCTTTAGGTGTGACAGGGGAGGATTTGATTTGATTAGTTTATTAACTGACCCGTCATATTTACATAAATCCCCAAATGACTTTGACTTTGGTGACATTTGATAGCTACATAGTTACGTATCACAATAGTCAACATGATTTAAGATATTCCCTAAATTGAAATTGAATGCTTGCATATCTTTGTATTGTCATCATCATTCAACATCCATCATATTTTGATAAATATCAAAAATTGGAATAAATAAAGGCCCTACAATGTACATGTATATTCAGTGCTGCTATTTTGCTTGACTGAAAGTTTCAAACAAAATTTCTAGTCATTTGTGTAACAGGGTTTAAGTTATGTTACCGGTACTGGTTTAAGTTATGTTACCGGTACTGGTTTAAGTTATGTTACCGGTACTGGTTTAAGTTAAGTTACCGGTACTGGTTTAAACAATTGTATTCATCAGTTAAAAGGATAAATGAAAAGACTTACAGTCCCACCCCCTATGTGCACTGTAAGTTAATATTACTTCTAAAAAGTATCACAGAGCTTCTTCATTCATGACTCAGATAAAAGTTTCTCAGTAATTAACTTATACATTGTAATTAACTAGTTTTTATTTTCCACTTGGCTGTATCTGGGACTCCTTATTCAAATTTGCACTTCAGTGCTCAAATTCTTGGCCTTTTTTTTAAAAACAAATTGTCAGGAAAGGTTGGGGGTGGGTGGGGGTTAGTGTAAATGATGATCCTTATCTTCTGAATGCCCCAGGCCCTGAACGACAATTTCAATGATATTACTCATACAGTACTGTATAAATTGACTGCTATTGTGTATGGGACAGATTTACTCCATGTAGCCTATCAAGCGAGGTTGAGTGATCCAATGGTTTAATGTGGGCTCGTTGGATTATATGGTCTGCCATGTCAAGTGTCCAAGCTAGGAAATAAGGCACCTGTCACTGACAACGTCAGGCACAGATGATGGCTTTGTCAGGCACAAAACCTCTGGTGTCTGTCATTTTGTCCGGCACTTATTTGTTCTTTTTTGTTGATATAATTAATACACCTCCGACACTAAGTTGAAAATGATAGGTTTTATGTCATTAGGTTCTTGTCAGGTACATCTAAAAATGTTATTTCCAGACCGGCAAGTGTTGTGGTTTCGATTGTCTGATTGTCCGTGATAAGAAGTAGGGTAGCCTGTCCAACGTCATGGTTTTCTCTGGGTCCTCTGAATTATCCCCACTGCTATAGACTCCTATGCACAAGAAAATTATTGCAATAAAATTGAACCAGGTTAGTCCCGAAATGACCTAGTATATGTCAAATGGATGTTAAACCCTCTCTTCTGATTTCCACCTTGTCTTGACAAATACAAGCTGTACCCATTTGAGCTTTTTAAATTAATTGGTTGTCATATTGCTTTCTGAAATGCTGTTGGGAAATTTTCAAATTACAATTCAAAAGTTTAAAAACCGAGGAACTGTTCACAGCAATAAACACTTTAAAACCAATACACACTGAATTCAAATGTGCAAAGTTTCCAGAGATATACACATGCTGCATAGAAAAAATATTATCCGCATGCTCAAGTGTCAACCAACACATTATGCTTCAAGTACGCTTTCATGATTGCCAACAATACTTTGTATCTCATTCGGGGGGGGGGGGGGCGGTTGGGATCGCCTAGTGGTCTAGGGTGCCGTGCTTCGATCTCTAGCTGGCCTGCCACCTCTGGCTTGCGACTGTGGTTTCGAGCCCTGGTGTGAGCGTATGAGGCATGGAGATAGGGGCGCCCACTCAACCTCGTGGGTCACCTCCGGGCACTCCGGTTTCCTCCTACTGCTAAAGACCCCTATGCACAAGCGAATTATTGAAATAAAATTAAACCATATGTAAGTCCCAAAATGACCTAGTTGTGTTGAGTGGTTGTTAAACCCCATTTCTCTCTCTCTCTGTATCTCATTTGAATATTGCAATGGTGGTAGTCCTCAGTTTAAATTAAATGAATTAGGGGTGATGATCACAGAAAGAATTGAGAAATCTGGCGTTTGAAATAATGCATGTATTTACGGAATATCATGGAAAAGTCTACTTTTCAAAATGTAAATGTGACCATAAGATACATGTACTCATACTTTTATTGCTGACACAATTTAATTTTCGTAAATATCCCCCCCCCCCTAAAAAAAACAACAACATAGAATTGATAAGTAAATAATTTGATTTTACTATGTTTAATAACAAAATGATAATAAAATTCTGGTTGTCTCATTCTGATCACTAAGAGAGAATTCTGTTATGAGTCCTACCAGTAAATAGAACTACCATGCAGCACACTGCACCACCAACTATATCATATTCTGCTAAAAAAAAAAAACGGGTAAGAAGCTGAAAAAGTTTATCTCCATTTTCCGGCATGGTTTACTCTTGTCAGTGATGCAGAACGGAGGGTCTGACAAGGAAAGCTGTCTAGTTGTTTGGATGGTACAAAAACAAGGTCCCATGTACACATTGGCGTGCACGTAAAAGATCCCTTGGCTGCTGGAATTCGAAATAAGAGTAGGCCATAGCGCAGCTGTTCGGTCAAAATTTCCCTCATATCACACTGTATGGCGCATGCCAGTCTTCCATTAGCCCAGGTTAGGTGCATAACAGTAAGGCATTAAACCCCATTTCATTTCATTTCATTTCATTTCTGCTAAAAAACCTGAAATGATCTAACACAATAATCAAATTTTCAATGCAAATAGGGCCAAACAGTTTGAAATAGATATTATTACACAAAAAAACAAAATGTTCCATGTCATGAAAAACAATAATATAATGGAATTCATAATGTTTAAAACAGAATTTATTTCATGTGAAACGGGGGGGATCACGGTGGCTAAGTGGATAAGGCGCTGGTTCGCTAGCCTGGAGGTTGAGTGTTCGATCCCTGCATTGGCCGAGAAAGTTCATCTCGATTTTCCGGCGTCATTTCCCCTTGTCAGTGATGCAGAAGGAGGGCCTGACAAGGACAGCTGCCTAGTCGTTCGGATGGGACAAAAAACCGAGGTCCCGTGTACAAATTGGAGTGCACGTAAAAGATCCCTTGGCAGTTGGAATTCGATATAAGAGTAGGCCGTAGCGCCGCTGCCCGGGCAAAAATTTCCTCATAGCACACTGTTGGCGTATGCCCGTCTTCAATTGGCCCAGGTTAGGTGCTTAAGCGTAGGACGTTAAACCCCATTTCATTCATTCATTCATGTGAAACGGAAAATCATCACCCATATATGGGATTTATCATCCTGCTTGAATGCACCAATCAGGCTTATAATTATATGAAGCGTTTAAATTAGCCTTGATTTAACAATTGAGACATTGTAATCTTAGTACTAACATTTAACATTTCACACAGTCAAGTTGTTTATGATAACTCTATAAATAGCTCAGATAATTCTATAAATAGCTCTCCCTACATCCTTTTGTTTATCATCACAGAATTTTACATAAAATGGTTCAATAATCTAAATACAAGTAGTTTAAATAAATGTGGTCCGGCGTTGACGTTTAACACAGTTTCTATATGCATGTATTAATTAAATTTACATTTACATTTATAAATTTACAAATGAAGTTACTGGATTATTTTTTTTTTATGAATAACATTTTATGCTACATGTATATGTATATATCATTATGTACCTATTCATAAAGACATGACTTTATGGATTTGTAGTTTTAAGTTTATTATATGCAACGTTTCAATACTCCTACTGGTATATTTTATCAAGCAGCGATGTATTATATTGGTAGTATGATTATAATAAAGTTTCAGTAGCGACCGGCGCCACCGCTAGAGGGCTCAGACAGTGTTGCTCACAGCTATGGACGATTTTCAACCCCACTCCGTCTGTTTTTGGGTCATATTTTCGCCGAGCTAGTACAGACTTGTCTGAAGGAATTTGGATCGGAAAATGAGTGATTCTCATAGAGGGTATCCAAACGGGTCTGAAAAAAATGTTACCCGCGGTTGACATGCGGTAAATTAGCTTTTAATAAATTGTTGAAGTTTTCGTTTTTATTAAAATTGTCTGATACGCGATGATACGCTCACAATTTTACTTACAACTATGAAAATAAACACTAAATTAGTGATCTAAAATGTTGCTGAGGACGGAAACCCCCGTGGAAAGTGGCAAATCTTGAAAATCGGCACCGTGTCGGATTCCAAAGGGACGCAACTCCATCAAAATATGGGTACAGACCACAATCAATACCTCAACTATTTTATTGAAATTGTCTGATATGCGCTGATAAGCTCAAAGTTTTACTTACAATTATAACAATAAACACCAAATTAGTGATCTAACATGTTTCTGAGGACGGAAACCCCTGTGGGAAGTGGCAAATACATGTACTGGAAATCGGCACCTAGTCGAATTTCTAAAGGGACGCAACTCCATCACAATACGGGTACAGACCACAGTTAATATCAACTAACTTTGACAAAAGAAAATGTTGCTTGTCGTTCAGTGTGTATTATTAGATGTAAGCTTAAAAATAAGTGTAATTTAAAATGCAAATGCAATTTTGAAAATGGAATCAATACAGTTTTCAGCATTTATTGTTCCATAATTCATGGGAAGAAAATTAAGTTGTACCTGTTACACAAAGGTATTAATTTTATTTTACATTGTGTATGATGAGTGTGCGATTAAAATAATTTTAATATATAGATAATAAATCATAAATACATGGCAATAAAGTTTTTTATGCATAATAGTAATAAATAATTAAAACGGTTAGCTTCATAAATAAATATGATCCTGATTAATAATTTTTTTTTTAAATTCTTTGGGGGGGGGGGGGCGTAATATTTTAATTTTATTTTTAAAGTAGTTTATTCTTATTCTCTTTTGAATACTCTTCGACGAAGTTTTGTTTTTAAATATTTTGATTATATTATATTATTATTGATTATGATTATGTTCTGTTAAAGTAACTATTTAATTTTCTGTACCGCTATTTCAAACCTCAGAAAAAAAATTATTCAAGGTATGTGTCATGTGCGTATATCGGTGTGTTGATACATAAATAAGCTTAATTTTGGCTAAACAATTATGTCTCTAGCTTATTTCCTTTCTCATATATGGAGTGGGACTGAAAATTGAAGCAAACTCACTGATTTCGCGAAAAGGAGGGTCTGCCAGTTGGCGTTACTAAACGGACAATAACTCCGTCAATTCTGCTCTGAATTAAAAAAAAATAAGTGTTGTTACAATGCAGAGATTTTCAGCTTTTGGGAAATAACAAGGTTATCGACAACAAGTTAATGTTTTAAAAGAGCTGCTTGTAACTAGTTCAAGTTTACAACACTATTTAATCTTCTGTACGGTAAATTTAATCTTCTGTATGGTTAATGCTAACATTAAAAAATAAACTAATCGACCTATGGGTAATGTATTTGCATTATGGTATTAGTGCGTAAATTAGCTTTATTTTGGTGAAATAATTATGTCTCTAGGACTTTTGGTTTCAGAGATATGAAGTGGGGTTAAAAATTGAAGCAAAATGGCTAATTTTGCGAACAAGGTGTCTGCCAATTTGCGTTAATAAATGGACCATAACTCAGTCAATTCTGATCCGATTTTCATAAACTTGGTGTTGTTACAATACTGAGATGTGCAGCTTTCGGGAAATAACAAGTTTCTGGAGAAAATAATAATATTTCAAAATAGCTGCCGGTCGCTAGTTTCAGTCAATCAGATGGTGGCTTCAGTCCCTATTTTCAATATTATAAGTATGACAGAATGTGAAGTCACATCCAAGGAAAATGGTTGTTATTGGTCTTGATTAATGTCATTGAGTCCACTAGTGTGGTTTCGATTCCCCACTTGTACGTGACAAGGAGTTAGGTCACCTGTCCAACCTCAAGGGTATTTCCCCAGGTTCTCTGGACTGGTTTCCCCCCACTCCTAGTCCTAGAGACCCCCACGTGCAAGAGAATTATCTAAATAAAATTGAACCATATATTAGTCCCAGAATTACCTAGTTTCTCTCTCTCTCTCTCTCTCTCTCTCTTTCTCTTCATTATTGATCATTGCTTGCTAAAAGAAATTTGTGAGAGTATTGAAACATTGTGTGTAATAAACTAAGAAGTAGTAAATCCATAAAGTTTTGTTATTATGAATATCATACCTTTACTTCTAAATGTCATACAAGGATACTATATTATGTACCTATCGAGTACTAAAGTTTGCCAAATGAATTGGTTAAGCAGCATTATGTAAGATTTAGATTTATAAGAGCTGGCCGTTCTTGCTGTACTAGTTCAAAAATAGATAACGAACAATATTGAAAAACTATATATATTCAAATTACATAATTTTGAGCGATTAAGTTATGTTTTTGTAATTTTTCATATCAAACATAACATACAAACTTTTTTTGTTATTATTTTTTGATACTCAATTTTTAAGAAATTTTAATGTATTGGATAGAAAGTTAATAAATACACAATGTTTATATGCCAACAATCATACATATTGAAGACTGGATAACCATGTGAAAATGTCTGTCATTCAAGAGAGGCAATGGATAGAATTATTACATGCTGTCATTGTGTCAACCAGCATAGTTTCGATTGATTCCCCAGTGTCCAACCTTGTGTTTTTTCTCTGGGTCCTTAGGTTTCCTTCCACTGCTAAAGACCCCTATGCGCAAGTGAATTATTGAAATAAAATTTGAATCATGTGTTAGTCCCGAAATTACCTAGTTTTTTTTCCGAATGGGCGTTGTTAAACCCCATTTCTCTCTCTCTCTCTTTCTTTGCCTGACAACATATCTTTGATGGATAAATAAAGATCAAATGATTTATAGGGATAGAATAAATAAATAATTGGTTATTTTATAATCTGCAGGCAGTATTTAAACATACATTATGCAAGAGCTAAATCTAAATTATTAATTAGACATAGTTAATTTATCCAGACCATAATCAACTCTTGAGTGAAGTATGATCCGTTTTGCTGCATAAAATGGATATTTGAGACAATGCTTTTTATATTTTATAAATATATAATTCTTGCTTAATGCTTGTTTAAATTAGTACAGGAAAGAAATTACTTTATAGAGGTCATTATCACATTTTGGACCAAATATATACACAATAAGCGGAGAGAATTAAGGGTTTCTAGTGTGTAACTTGTCTTTAATCTAAAGAAAACCTATTGTTAGAAGAATAACAATAATGTTACATCATATTAACTAACTAACTCAAGAGTGTGACAGGCTCATAAGGACTGGTAAATTATTGATTCATTCACCCCTTGGGGGCTTGTCGACTTTTACTGGCTAAATACAGGTAGAGTTTGTACCCAGTGTTGACACAGGATATTGACGTGGCAAAGATTAATACATTTTTAACTGTTTAACCTGCAGGCTGGGTACAGTTTTAACTCCTTCACATCGCAGCCATTGGATATAGTTCTACTTGTGTTGTGATCATGTTTTAAAAAATTGTGATATTCTCGATTAATGTTGTGAAAGGAAATCAATGATATTGTGTATGTGTTTATAAATTTTGGTAGGTTGGAAGCCGTGGATGTTGCCAGACGTTGTCTCTTGTTGTACAATCTGGCAATATGTCCCTTTAATTTATTTTTGTGTCAGTAGTTGGATACATGTAAACAAGTATAGTAGTTTATTCTAAAGTTTTGTAAATGGTGAGATTGATTCTAATGTTATTCAAGAAAGAAAATCTATAGTTTTATGTTTACCACATTTTGTATTGCTGTGGATGGATAACAGTTTTTTATATGTGAAATATTTGAACAGTTTTGATTTTGTGATTGGAAATATGTGATTTATGTGTTATAAGGACAAAAACATTGGAAGTGTTATGTAATATATGTTAAGATTTGATCATTTTTGAGAGATTGTGAACGGATCTATGAAAAGAGTAAATTTGCAGTTAAAACTGATAAAGCAGTAATCAGGCTATGCAAGCCACTCAGCCTGAATAATCATTAATTAGCCTTTTATCATGTGTTGAATGCATTTAATGCATATTAATTTAGTATGTTTAGAATTTTAAGTTCCAGTGCTTGAATTATTCTCATTTAATGTCTTTTATTGCAAACAAACTTTAATGTCATAGCCCATAAGTTTAAGAAATAGAGTCCCAAAACGTATTTCATGTGAAGGTTTGTTTAGATTCAATACCAGGGTTTGGATGGCCTATAGTGGCTTCAACCTCCAGCTAGCTGGTCACCTGTGGCTTGTGGTTGTGGGTTTTCTCCCTGATGTAAGCGCATTTGGCTTGGGTGCCTTGTCAACCTCGTCGGTACTCCGGGCATTCCAGTTTCTTCCCACACAGGAAGGACCACATGCTAAGATAATAAAATTGAAAATTGGGTATGGTTTGTTTTTATAAATTGCTATATGTACTTTAAAGGGGCGTTATGGTAGATTAGATAAAGAGTTGACAGTTCTTGCTATAATATTTTTAAAAAATAGATAACGTAAATAGAATATGCTGGGAATTTTAGTCTGATACCTCCACTCACTGAACCAAAAAAATAGCTTTTGAATTTTAAACCATATTTGCTATCCTCGATCATGAATACTAAAGTCAGTATGAATATGATCAAAATACAGGTACGGATTATTCATATCTACGTTTTATTACCTTTCATAAAATGTATTCCAATCCGCTAAATACATGACATGTATCACAGACTGGCAATGGCATCAACAGTTGATTAATAATTGAGGTAACATTTCATGCCTAAAGAAAGACCTGTAATAGAAGCAGATTTATGTCTAAATTAGATGGTCCATCTGCGGTTTAGTCCAAATGTATATTGAACCCAAACTACTCACTTAAAACCCTAGATATTATTAATAAATACCTAGATATAAGTTAACTGAAAACATATCTGCCAAGAGAGCAACACCCTTGGTATCTCCCCTGTGATATATCTTTCCATTCTACTCCACAAACTGCTGGGTCTGTTTCAAATTATCTGCCATTGATGTATTCATTGGCCATGTAGGGGGACCCTAAGTTAGTTCTATTATCAAGGGCAGAACATTTGACTCTGTCTCCCCTGTTAATGGACCCAGGGGTTATCGGAGTAGAACGGAACCATACATGTATCACTGGGGATTATACCAAGGTTAGGAGAGCTATTAATCTGGTATAAATCTTTGTGAGGCACTATATATATCTGTGAGTTTGATTTCATAAGGAGGTGTCTTTTTACGTCAACCATAATATTTGTGCCATCTGTGAAGATCCCGCCACAGTGTCATTCGGGCACCGATTCACTAAGACTTCAGATTTCGATCATGAGAGACTTGTTTCGTTGACCTCAAAGGTAGTAGAAAAAGTCAGTTCATTTGATTTCCTCTTCATTTCTGTGAAATTTGGATTGGAATGAGGTCTAACAGCCTACTTTTAAGCTCCAGCTAGGCCAATGAAGCTGAGCATATATGTACACATGTACGGTCACACATGTGTGATGCTTTGATTCCACTCTTTATTGCATTGCCAAGGGCTCTATTACGTGTACACCCAGGAGTAACATGTGAATTGTGAACCCTGGTTTCTGTTCCAGCCAAACGACCAGCGTTTTTGTCGTCATCGGGTATTCCTCCCTGCTCTTCGAACACAGGAGAAACTAAGGAAACTAGCTGGAAAATCCTGAGGACGTGTCAGGGCTGGGACATCTTCATACCACCATGGCAACAGAGCTGAAATATGAATATAACCAAGCTTATGCTGATGATTTATCAAAATCTGTTTTTTTAACAAAATTTTGTTACAATGTCAATGGTTATTGACAACTAACAGCAGCTGTTCAATCCTGGATTAAGAGATACATGGTAAAGCACATCAAAGGTTACAGTCATAAATAGTTGAACTGTGGTAACATCTGTTAACAAGCAACTTTGATAAATAGTTTTTAAAAAATAGTATTTTTTGATAAATAATTTTGAAAAAATAGTATTTTTTGATAAATAATTTTGAAAAAATAGTATTTTTTGATAAATAATTTTAAAAAAATAGTATTTTTTGATAAATAGTTTTAATAGTAAAATTTACTTAAAAACTAAATAATTTAAAGGGAATTTGCTGAAAATTTCAGTCCAATTGATCTACTCTGAACCAAGATTTTAGCGATGACATTTTCGGCCTAGCCTCAAAGATCATTGTTAAAGTCCATGCAATAAAAAAAATACATGTAGCCTTGATTATCAGTATGAATAAAAGTTGAGCACCAAATCGGATCCTAATCCAGAAACTATTGCAGGCTAGCATTGACATCAAGAGTTGATTATGGTCTGAATAAGTTAGTTAATTAATGTCTAATTAATAATTCAGATAACATTTCAGGCAAAAAGACCTTAAATAGGCCGATTTAGCTCTTGTACAATTTATAAGATAGCCATCTTCTGTAAGGATTGATTAATTTTAATGATTTTTAGGCATTTTATTACTTTTTCGAATTGAAAGAAAATGAGGATAATAGCATCCTAGTACTGTTATACTCCTGCTGGACCAATGAAGACAGGTTTTGAGACTGGAATATTGTAGCTTTAATAAATGATAAAAAGGAAAGATAATTCATAATAATTTATATTTTCCTGCATGTGTCCCTTTAATCAAGCTTAAGATATCTTTAAAAGTAACAGAGCGTGATTATAATGTCACCACAACATGTGAAAGTTTTAAACATGAATCACTGACAACAAACACAGTAGCCTACATGTACATACTATCAAATTTATGACAATTTACATTATTTTTTTCTAAATCAGATATACTTCAGTTCAAAGTCTAAAATACCAGAATACAGGTTGAATACAGAGAGAGAGAGAGATGGGGTTTAACATCCACTAGACACAAACTAGGTCATTTTGGGACTAACATATGGTTTTTAATTTTATTTCAATAATTCTCTTGCGCGTAGGGGTCTTTTAGCAGTGGGAGGAAACTCGAGGACCCAGAGAAAATCCACAAGGTTGGACAGGTGATGCTACTCCTTGCCACGTACAACCGGGGATTCATAAACATGCCAGTTGACTCAAATGACAGGCTTTATGATACAACGCGCACATGCTAACCATTCAGCCATCCACCCTGGTTGATAGAGAGTTTAATTAAGACTATATATACAGTCAAAAGTATTTTTTTTTTAAATTCTACTGTATGTTTTATATACCATCCAGTCAATTCTTCATTAAGGTCTTTCTGTAAACAAATGTCCTTAATTACAAAATAAGTGTCTTGTCATTAATATAGAAGATCACTTGCAAACTACAATATTGAAAGAGTATCTTTGAAATTATTATCAGTCCAAATATTGTTCCATTCATTATATGATATGATGATTTGAAAATTTTGCATATGTCCGCTTCTGCAGACAATATAACTGAAAATTTTGCAACATTCAGATTCTGCAGACAATAACGATAACCATTCCAGTGCAATCTATGAGTTCTGTTGGGTAACATCTTTTGTTGGTCCTCTTTTTAATCACTTCAATGCAAGCTTGGAGATTATATAAAAACAAAATTGTGTCGAGTGGACGTTAAACCCCATTTCTCTATCTTTATATATGACTTATTTAGGTTTTGTTTTCACCATTTTTATATGGATTTTGCTATTAGTCTTAAAAATACCTAATCTGAGGCTGTAAGGCCTGGTGAAGATTTCTTATCAGTTAGAGATTATCTACCTTCATATTTAGGTTTTGTTTCCAATATTTTAGCATGGATTTTGCCATTAGTCAAAAAAATACATGATCTAATAAGCTGTAGGGCCTGGCGAAGATTTGTTATCTGTAGTATTAAATGTGTTTGATGCCCTGAAGGCTGGTTTCTGTAGTACTACAGTAAAATATATATAATAATATACCATCATCTATATTTATCTTGTATATAATAACCATAGTCTTACTTATTGACAATAGATACATGTAGTTGTAATTAACGAGACAATAATTATATACTTCAGAGTTCAGAGGTCAAGTTAAAAATAATTCTTTGATTGACATGATGATTTGTCTACCTCAGTATTGTGATCAAATTAGATTGTATGTCAAATTTTGAGACATAGCTACAAAATTTTTCCCAAATTGACATAACTCAATACTTGGTTTATGTAGGCCATATTTAGATTTTAGATGAGTGTAATTGCTTCTTTATATGATATCCAAAATCTGAGAGAGAGAGAGAGAGAGAGAGAGAGAGAGAGAGAGAGAGAGCCCTGTAATTACTGCAAATTCCGTTTGAATAGCTTAGAGAAACTGTTTAAATGCGAATATTCAAAAACATCTTTTAGAATAGACAATTGGCCAAATACACACGGCCAGCATTCTTCTTGCCTGTCATTGAAGATTATAGAGCCAGTATAATGAGATATATTGAATTGACTCATTATTATGAAAAATACTAAATTGCGGAATTTATACCTGCATTTTCCAGACATTTCCTAATGGTGGGTTGAGGATAAGATCATAGTCATAAATAATTTAAATATATAATGGATATAGCTTGATTACTGTGTCTGCATCAAACCAAAAATAGCTGCCTCGTGTCTGCTCTGTGAATAAAATTTGAGATGGCGATATTTTAATTGATAAAACTATAGTCTAGAAATTAACAATGTCTAATTTCAGACAATTTACTGATTTTTCTGGTTTGGCTAATTTCCAATACTTTGAGTCGTTTTCTTGAAAGGAACATTCTGACATTTAGTCAATCCATGCGTACTGTAGGAGGTCGTCACCCTAAATGTCAAGACGTACTTTTACAATGCAGCTTTCCTTATTTGGATATAACAGAAAACACAGCTTTCTTTGGCATTTAATTACATTGTCAAAATAGACTTGATTATCCCAATACCTATTTAGCCATGTACCGTAGTCTTCGGTCATGGTTATCAAGTCTCTGGTATTTACAAATTACACGTACAATGTGTTCAATGTTGTGAAAACATTTCCGAAATAAGTTGTTGAAACTATTGTGAAATTTGAACTTCAAATAGCTATAATGAATAGTATATTTGGATAATCTAAATTTGAATTTGATTAAAATCAAAACTTTCTTTCTTACTAAAATTTTGTACATGAAGCAGGCTGGCAGGGTATGCTTACTTTATTCAGAACACCTGATATGAGCTATCATTTATTTAGAAAAGTTTAACAGCTATTTTTTTAACTTGAGAATTTTTATTTGATGTGATAATTATAAGCAACATAACTAGAATGGAGTCAGTTATACCAATACATACATATAAGCAATATTTTTAGGCCAGAGTTAAAAATATTTCAGTTTGCCCAAACCCGACTCATGATGATTAGGTATTGGTAGGTAGGTAGGTAGGCAGGCAAATTCTTTCTTCTTTTTTTGGGGAGGACCAGACTTTGACGATAAATAGCGAGATTTTACTACATGTATTTTTTTAAATCATTTCATTTTGCACATATACCGGTACATGAATATATTTTATCCCTTTTAGGTACTCCCACTTTAAATTTTATCAGGAAACTGGATACAAATCCATCACAAGATGTCAATAATATTACAACATTTATACATACCATAGATAAGATAAAATTACTCCTGTCATCAATAACTTACTATTTTTAATACCTGTTGAGATGGGGATGTACCTGTTGAGTTATTAGACCGTCCATCGTTTGTAGTTTATTCCTAGTTTTATTTTTATTTTTTCAATTCACTTTAAACTATAATATTATTGAAAAGATTCTTCCTTATCTGCACAGTTGTGGGTTTTACTGATTTTGTAGGACTTATTTTCAGAATCAGTTGGTATTTGAAAGTAGTATTAACATACTAAACTTAGGCTGCCTGGCTACAGTTAGCTCCACACTAAGCTAGCTAGTCGACCTACATTTTAAGTCCTAAGTCGACGATTTTAGTTGAAAACACTAAGTATACTTATCTATTCTGCTTACATGTAATGGAATTGAATTGGTTTATTCAGTCCTTGTGTATATGCCAGATCTGAAACGGATTAGAACCTCATTACAAAACAATATACTAATTTTTGGATATGGCGTAAATTGAGGAAAGAGATTTTCTCGAAGTATTCAATGTAGGTGGATCTCTGTGGTTTCATTAACTCCTTGGATATTTTTTTTAATAAAGATGAATTGATTATGTAGTTAGATTGTACTTGTATTATGAAATTTGGGATAGATCTTGATGCTCAATTAACATTTTGCTTAAATATCAAATTTATAAAATTAACAGTGGAGTATTAAGCTCCATCAAGGCCTGATGTGGCATTTGCTGAAGGGCCTATTTAAAATGGCGTGGGTCTAATTAATTGCTGGTCAGGGCCTATGTTGATTCCCGTTGGGCCTAAACACCAGTCCCTAACATTCATTGTCTATGCGTTTCAAATTGTATCGGACAAGTCTTAAAAAAAAAAAATTTCCAAAATCTTTGGGCCTGAGACTGCAGCCTTATCAGCCTAACTGATAATCCGCTACTGCCGCTTAATCCAAGCTAATAATATGTACTTGGATTGATTATTTAACAGAAATTAAAATAGATGTACTAATGGTATTGGTAGCTAATGTCCCGGCTTGGATTTAGTTGGATTTAAAACAATCCTATATTTAATTTTCATGGGAAACAAAATAGCAGCAAGCTTTAGCATTGTGAGTAGCATATATGTAGATCGATAAAATTTCAGTTCCACAGATATATTTATAAATACTAAATGCAATTGAGCCATTATTGGACTGTGTGATATTAGAGATTCATCTTCAAAAATACTCTAATCAGAAAGCGATTCCTATTGCTTAAAATCAGGACTTTCAGTTGTTCCAGTGGTGAGAGGGGAAATCCTTTCATAAATTATAAACAAACGTTTCTTGTAAGCTATATCTCTCAAACAGATATACACTGTACATTTACGTCTATTCCAGGAACAAAACAAAGTGCTCCCAATTTATTGAAAATGAAATTGAATAATGAGAAATTATTAGATTTATAATAGATATATGTGGGATAATTGTGCAACAGAACAAAAATAAACCAAATTATATGGGAATATGGAGAATACAATATAAAATACATATTCCCACAGCTATTGCGATATAAAAACATCTATAATTGCCTGTCTAATTTTCACTGATTGTAAATCGCACTTGGTTGCTGAAGTATTGACCGGAAACTTTTAACGCTATTTGAGTTTCAATTTAGAAATCGTCAAAAGTTCTGCGGCTAGATAACTTATTGATTAGGATATTCACAGCATTAAAGTGTTCAGCGGTTCTTTAATTCTTTAAGATGCCACGAAAAATCTTGTTAATACTTTGAATTTTTTTAGAGTGTGTTAACTTTTAATTGGCTGGAATAAGTGTTCTTTGAATTGATTTGTTTGTTGTGGTTTTCAGAGAGCTTTAATATCTTTTTTAAGTTACTGAAGCTTTTCCTCTATTAGCTGCTAATATATGCCTTCTGATTTTTGCTGGATTTATATTAAAGAACGGTTTCAAAAATAACCTTACTCTCTTAAATTATTTCTTTTAAAGTTCAAGTCACATTTCGTTTATATTCTGTTGGGTCTCATTGCTTGGTGATCAGTTAATGATTTTTTGATTGTGTTTGCTTCATTCTAATTTGTGGCAAAAAGAGCTAGGGTAGATTGTTTTTAAATTGTATATTGATTACTAAAACAATTATTTCAGAAGACATTTGATGGTGTTACATTTGGTTAGACCTGATGAAGATGTAGAAATTTATTTGAATTGAGGAACGTGTAATTATCGGCTGGATTTTTAGCCGCATTAAAATCAAAATACGCAACAGAAACATCGAAATTTGTTTCTTTAAGTACAAGTGACAATAGATAATCAACAAAATGAGAGATGACGATTTGTTAAAAAAATCAAAAACCATGGATAAAGAAAACAATGTGATATCGACGAATACCGGATCAATTCTAACGGATGTTAATCTGCAGGGATTAAGTGTTACAGACGCTACGGATGAAGATAAGGATTATGATAAAGTGATTAACTCATTAGCGGATTATCATAATTATCTTTCAATAACTCAGACAACATCGTTATCAGATGATGAAAACAGTTTATCAGAAAAGTCTTTCGAAGGTACAATAAAAATAAAAAAACATGGATGTTATATTGATATGTAAACATCTTTTGTTAATAGGCTACTGTTACATTAGGCCAGGGTTAAAAATATTTCAGTTTGCCCAAACCCGGCTCATGATGATTAGGTATGGGTAGGTACATGTAGGTAGGCAAATTCTTTTTTTTATGTTGGGGAGGAGGACTGAGGACCACCCTTTAAGAACTAAATGCAAACACAAAACAATATTTAAACTCTATTTTTATTAACGAGAACAGTACAACACAACACAGTGTTATTAATATGTCTGTTAACAGTAAAAGTCGCAAACTTTAACCTGTTGTCAAATTTAAGAAATCATGTGTAGAGTTTGGTGTTTCTATGTATAGACATCAAGCGTAAAAATAATGCTGTTAAAAAACAAAACTTCAAAAACGGCAATAAAAGAATTTGACTTGGCAGCTTTTTTGGGGGTTGGTAGCATTTGGTGGGAAAACAAACAATCTTTTAATTTTGGCCTTATAACAAGACAAGAACATAAACTGCACGTTTTTATACAAATGTAGATTACTTCATGTAAGTATAACAACTGCTATAACATGGATGTATTGAAATCTACATACATGGATGTACATACAATGTACCCATGAGTTTACATTAAATTAGTGCTGACATGATGTATATCAATGAATCATGTATCACGATTCTTTTTATACGCCCACATTTTCATGTGGACGTATTATGTCGTCGCCCCTGTCCGTCCGTCCACAATTGTTTGTGGACTCTCTACAGGTCACAATTCTTACCCGATTTTGCCAAAACTTGAAATATAGGTTTATCCCCCAAAGATCTCGGCTGCTTTCGATATTGGCATGTATCGGATCAAAACTTATGGATTATGGCCCCTGATTGTACGGAAAAATCATGTTTTTAGCTTGTGGACCCTATAGAGGTCACAATTTTGAACCGATTTTGATGAAACTTTACATTCATGTTTATAACCCTAAGATCTTGGTTCCTTTCAATATTTGCGCCTATCGGAACATAATTTCCTGAATTATTGCCCCTGATTGTCCGAAAAATCACCTATTTTAGCTTGTGGTACCTCTGGAGGTCACAATTATTATCCGATTTAAAAAAACGTTCGAATATATAACCGTTACACCCTAATGATGGTCGAGTTCAAATTTCGGAAAAATCGGGCCAAAATTACCATACAAAATGGCCGCCGTTCGAACGCGAATACTGTTAAAAAATGGTATATCAAGGTTGTGGACCCTGTAGAGGTCACAATTTTAATTCAATTTTGATGAAACTTGAAATGCATGGTTATAACCCATAGATCTTGGTTCCTTTCGATATTTGCGCACATATCGGATCGTAACTTCCTGAATTATGGCCCCTGATTATACGCAAAATCGCCTTTGTTTAGCTTGTGGTCCCTCTGGAGGTCACAATTATTATCTGATTTAAAAAATCGTTTCATTATATCAGCGTTACACCCTAAAGAAGGTTGAGTTTGAATTTCGGAAAAATCAATGTTGTGGACCCTGTAGAGGTCACAATTTTAATTTGATTTTGATGAAACTTGAAATGCATGGATATAACCCAAAGATCTTGGTTCCTTTCGATATTTGCGCATATCGGATTGTAACTTCCTGAATTATGGCCCCTGATTATTCGCAAAATCGCCTTTGTTTAGCTTGTGGTTCCTCTAGAGGTCACAATTATTATCCGGTTGAATTCGAATTTCGGAAAAATTTGGAACAAAATTGCCATACAAAATGGCCCCCGCGTGTACGCCAATACTGTTATTAAATGGTATATCAAGGTTGTGGACCCAGTCTAGGTCACAATTTTGATTCAATTTTGGTTCCTTTCGTTATTTGCACATATCAGATCATAACTTCCTGAATTATGGCCCCTAATTGTCCGAAAATTCGCCTATGGTCCCTCTGGAGGTTACGATTATTATCTGATTTAAAAAAACGATTGACTCTATCACCGTTACACCATACGGAAGGTTGAGTTTGAATTTCAGGGAAATCGGACCATAATTGCCAGACAAAATGGCCGCCGTTTGTACGCTTATAGTGTTAAAATATGGTATATGAAGGTTGAGGACCCAGTATAGGTCACAATTTTAATTCGATTTTAATGAAACTTGAAATGCATGTTTATAACCTAAAGATCTTGATTCTTTTCGATATATTTGCGCATATCAAATTGTAATTTAATGAATTATAGCCTTCGTTTGACTGTAGGAAAAATCACTTTCGGTTTTGCTTGTTCTCTAACCATCGCTCGAAAATGTGGGCGTATCCTGCCTGGCAGTGCCAGCTTACTATCTTTTTAATTTATTTTTGTCGGTCCAGTAAAAAGCCTGTACCTCTTATTTGTCCACATCAATTTTAAATTGTGTTGGTCATTATTTTGATCGACATCAATATCGTGATAAAAACAGTTTTATTTCTACAACATCGTTCAGGACTAAAAATATCAATTATTTATTAATCCTGTTGTTTTCTTGGTAAATATTGATCTGCTTTTGAATCATGATACGAATCGTAACGTACCACCCACATCGCAATACATTGCACATGTACTAGAATAAAATTTAACTATAAGCTTACAGATATATTTCAAAAATATTCTCGTTCAAATTTGACCATTTAAAATGTACATTGATTTCAAATTGCCATCATTATATGTCTTTGTCAAATATATATTGACATAGTTAATAATAATTCTTTTATCTTTTTACCCTCGCCAACTCTTTCTTCACAGAAAGGTTGTGTTTTCAATCCCTGTATTGGCTGAGAAAGTACATCTGGATTTTCCGACGTGGTTTCCCCTTGTTTGTGGTGCAGGACAGAGGCCCTGACAACATCCTGTGTATATATTGGCTTGCATGTAAAAGATCCCTTGGCAGTAGGCCATAGTGCCTCTGCCTAGGCAAAATTCCCCTCATACCACACTGAATGTTGTATGCCCGTCTTCATTAGCCCAGTCTGAGCAGAACAATAGGACATTAAACCCCATTTCATTTGATTTGTTATACAGGCAATAACAACCGTCTTTACATTAAAACAATGCATACATGTACTTTGGGGATAATATGAAAGATCAGGCTTGTTGTGCAACTCCTGGAGATTAAATACTTGGAGATATTAATATATCTTCAACTTGTTTTCAAATTCATTTTATCAGTATTATATATATTATATATACATGTTCTACTTAAAATAAAAAAAGATTTAATCTCAATATGTGTATATTTCAGATGATCAGGTATATGATAATTTAACATCACCAATATTTGAAACAGCACAGAGTGTTGATGAAGATACACCAGTTTATCAAGATCCTGTTGAACGAGATCGACAAATGTTAGAATGGAAAGAAGAATTAATAAAGGTAATTATTTTATTGTTGTTATATCTTGCCTACTCCCTTATCCTGTCTTTCTGTCGACCAACATGTATTATTAAGTTACAAAAAATCATACAATATTTCATTTAGAAATTGTGATGGGTTATCTCTCTCGGTGAAAAAAGGAGCCTGTTGATTTTCAACCTTTTTCAATAATCTCCCTGTTTCATGGCTGGCAGGCATTGGACAAGAATTATAGAAGAATCTTTAGGACTTTTAAATGGCCTGTATCAGTATTGTAGTTGATTAATTTTCAAAATAACGTAGGAGAAATCATTATACTGTGAACTAACAGTCTAATTCAAATTAGATTACTTTTTTTTCATTGTTGTCGTTGACTGCTGGTAAATTGTCAAATATGTATTGGGAAAACACTATAACACGATCTTTTTTGTTTCCATTAAGGAGATGAAGCAGCCTACGGAATCCCAGCAATTTGCATTACATTTTTTTAGTTATTGCCCTTGCTATAATTTCTGATTCTTTTGAACACTCTACTCAGTCTACTGGCAATGCTAAGTTTATGTATAACTTTTTAAATGAGGTCAAGAATGTAGTCAACCCAGTGAATGTATTGAATTTTGAATAAACTATGACCTTTTTGTCTTTATTACAGGTCGAAGGTGAAATAGCTACATTAAGACAAGTATTAGGAACTAAAGTTCGTTATGCTTCAGAATTAAAACGTAAGATGGGTATTACACCATTCCAGGAATTTAAAGCTGATATGGCTACCAGTTTCGAACATATTAAAGGATCAGAAGGGTATGTTTTTAACGTCATAATTACATGTAAGAGTAGCTGCAAAAAGACTTGAGAGTGGGGGGTTGGATGGCTGAATGGTTAGCTGTATCATAAAGCCTGTCATTGAGCCAACTGGCTTGGATTCTAATCACTGGTTGTACATGTACGTGGCAAGGAGTAGTGTCTCCTGTCCAACCTCGCGGGTTTTCTCCAGGTCCTTAAAGCAAGTGAATTATTTAGATAAAATCAAAACCAAATGTTAGTCCTGAAATGACCTAGTTTGTGTCGAGTGGACGTTAAACCCTATTTCTCTCTCGCTCCAAACATATAATAGCAGGGTGTTTATCAGTTTAGAATCAGGCCAGCCTTTTTTCACACCATATTCAAGGCTGGTTATAATAAAACAAGATTGAAGATGGAAAACCCTAAATGAAAACCTCCCCATTGCTTGACGTTTTTGTTCACAAAAGATACATGCGTGTAATAAGAATTTATTTGCATATAAAAAACCCCAAACATATAAGGGACTGAAGGGAGTCATTATTTTCTACAATTGCATGCAGAAATGGATGACAAAAAGACTTGGAGGTATTGTTGACAGGAACTGATGTACCTTTCGTCTGTAGACTAAGTGGTTTCCTCTTGTTAGTGATACAGAACGGAGGGCCAGACAAGGACTGTGCCTTGTCATTTGGATGGGACAGAAAACGGAAGTCCCTTGATAGCTGAAATTCAATTATTGTCCGTGGAAAAATCCCTCGTAGCACACTGTATAGCGTTTAGCTGTCTTCATTAACCTGGTAGTGGTAGATGTAGAAAAGTGTTACGTTAAACCCCCATGCGGCAAACTTCGTCAGATTCAGGTACCCTACCTCCAACCTCGGCTGTATGATGTATGCTGCCATTAGAACTACTTTCAAGTTCCGGGATTAAAAATTGCGCCACTGAGAAGATGCCCTCGAAGAGTATTTCATCTCATGAAACTGAATGCTGTTTGATATGTACTTCCGATAGAAAAACCCTTAAAGTGGCAAATTTTCCTAATAACTAAACATATCACTTACCATCATACAGCTGTCTCTAGATGTTTGCCAAATAATTAAACCCCGTTTCGTTCATTCTCTTTGTAGATTGAGCGTGGTTTTGATCTCCTGTGCATCCACGTTGGTTTCCTCCAACTGATAAAGACCCTTACACGCAATTATTGAACCATATGGTAGTCCCAAAATGACCTAGTTTGTGTCAAATGGATGTTAAACCCCATTTCTCTCTCTCTCTCTCTTTCTCTCTCTTTCTGTAGAACAGTGGGAATAGAAAACAAAGAAATATACACAGCAGTTTTAAGTGGTTTTCTTTTACAGGCTTTGATTTCTACATTCCTTTTATGTAATTTCTACATGTAATTAATTGTTAATAATGTTTGGGTGTGCCATCTACATTCTGCATTTCATTCACTCAGGACACTGCAAGTCTGAAAATATACTCTACTTGTATTATCTTACCATAAATCTTGTTTTCAAAAGAAGAAGGTTTTATTAATTGTTTTGTACTGTATAATAGTTCCCTAGTGAAGTAATACAGAAATTCTCTATGGCCTGTAGTTTAGTTCAAATTAATCTAGAAATGTTTATTACACTTCCAAATCAATTCTTAGGGCAAAAAGACATTTGTTGAATGCTTGAAGTTTAATAAAAGTTACCAACAACAAATTTGTCTTTGTCCAAGATATGCAGAATTTTTTTTTAAATATTACCCAGTGATTTATATAAAACTCTGACTTAAATTCTGAAATATTTTTTTCTTGGAAGCCACAGTCACTTAGTAAGAACTCCAATTTGTGAGGGATTTCCCTTTCTCAATGGTGTAGGACATAGGGCCTAACAAGGAACAATGTCTAGTCCTACTGTTCTGCTCCAATGTGGCTTATGATGACGGGCATATACATACAGTGTGCTATTAGAGAAATTTTGCCCAGGCAGCGAAGCTACTACCTACTCTTATATCAAATTCCTACCGCCAAGGGATCTTTAATGTGTACAACAATGTGTACACAGAACTTTGGTTTTTTAGTCCCATACAAATGACTAGACAGCTGTCCTGCACTTCTGTCAAGGATAAACCATGCCGTGAAATCCTGATGAACTTTTTTGGTCAACACTGCGATCGATCCAAAAGTAAACAACATACATGTTAAAGCACCCATGACATCGAATTTAAAAGAGTACGTCACAGTCAAGGCAATTTTTTCCTCATGACCTGTCACCTTTAGCTAGATACTTGTACATGTAGTTGCAAAAAAGTAGGATATAAATGCCCATTTGATTTCTGTTTTCTGTGATTTTTGAAATATGGAACTAGTGTATTTCTTAGCATGCTAATGTTAATGCCATGTGGACATTTTATTAACTGTTTGTCATTTAATTGTGGTTTTTTTTTTTGTTCATTTGCACATTTATTTGTTATTTTAATCTTTTCTGTTAGAATTTCATTTTGTTCTTGTCTTAAGTTGAGTTGTCCCCCTTTTTTACAGTTACCAAAAGACCAATGCAAAAATTACTGAAATTAATGACAAGATAACGCATTCAACGGCGTAAGTTTTTTTTCCCTCATGAACTGAAATTGAATTTTTGGCTTCATTTAATTTACCCCCTGTCCTTTTTTTCCCCCTTTACTTTTTTCTCATTCATAACACCTGAAGGCCTACTCACGTCATTGTTTTAGTTCTATAAAGTTTAATTGCACTGTTATGTTTATCAGCCACTTTTTCACATCTTTTTAGCATAGCACACTTAATTGTCATTTTATAGCACAAATTTTTGCAGTAATTTAAGTGTTTTTTGTTAGCATTTTCTATTAATCGTGTTTCCTTTTCCAGAGCTTTTGATAGCTTTTTAAGTTTAGAATTATCTCCCTTAGGTTCATTAATATAGGCAGAGATTGATTTATGATGTAAATATATTTCACCAGATTCCTACCTAGACTATACACTTCATGTCAAAATTAAGCACTGGTTGATTTTGTACTAGCACCATGAGTGACAGAAGGCTAGCCTCCTTTAATATTTGCTGTTGCAAGTCGTTGCTAACGAAAATAGTCTCTTGTTACTGCCTTGAAACAGCACGTTATATGGAAAATTCTGATTAGTGTCATGAGATATCTAGTGTTTCCACAGACTGGAATCAAATCTAATGCCTATCATGTTTAACTTACTCTGAACTTAAGCATGCATTATGTAAGACCTAAAACAGCCTGCGGGTCTTTCTTTGGGCAATGTTGTTATGATATAAATAAATTATTAATTAAACATTTATTGACATGACAAGACCATCATCAACTCAATAGCTCTGATTTTTAGTACATGTAGATTAGAATGTTAAACCATTTAATGATTTAATTTAAAAATTGAAAGGCCCAGCTAAGACTCGAACGAGCAGTACAGTGGTTACGTTCAATACACACATCTTGTCAAAACTACCGACCACTGATAACTTTGCTCAAAATAAAGTGATTTGAATGAATTTTCAATTTCAATATATTCATTTTGCATTATCTATTTTTGGAATATTTTAACAAGAATGGCCAACTCTTTATCTAAATCTTACAATGTGCCCCTTTAAAGCTTTAATTTCTAGCTTGTATCAATTTCTTGTCCTATTTTTTTTTTCAACTTTAGGCTAGTCCTTTTCCATTAGTGGCTATAAATACATGTATAGATACATATTTCATAAAGAGTTTGTAATCAGCTTTGCATTTTCTTAAGGCTATATTTTTTTTCAACATTAGGCTAGCCATTTCCTATGACAGGCTATAAATATTATACATATTTAATCAAAAGTATGAAATCAGCTTTCAATTTTCTTAAGGCTGTTCAATTCTCAGTAATAAATAGATATCGGGGGAATAGGAATCGTGGGCCAATGTTTGAACATCATGGCTACATATGTCTGGTACTTTGTTGTAACTAATTTCAGCTTATATTTTTTATAAAAAATATAAAATGAGTGAAAGGAATATATGCAAATTGTATATAAGTATGTAATTCAAAGGTTATAGACTCTCTAGAGGTCTGGTTGTACCGTACAAAAAATCATATTGTATTTAGCTTGTTGTCTATCAATCTCTTGCAAATTGTTGGCGTATCCTGCCTGGCAGCTGCTGGTTATTTGTTCATTACAAAATGGCACCTAAAACCATAGTGTACACCACTAGTGTACTGATTATAAAATGTTAATGGTGTCTTAAATATTTAATTATTAGCATCCTTTATATATAGTTTCATAGCAAGATAGAAACTTCAATATTGATTGAAATTGACTAATATTGAATTCTTATCGTGCTTTAAATTTTGAATATTATGGAAAGTATCGAGTTAAGAGATTCAGCTCCTTTAAGCAGATTCCAATTGTAATATATTGTGTATTTATGACTTCAGGTATCAGAAAACAACTGGTATTGTACGACAAGCATCAGAGAAAACTACATCAGCCTTTTCTGCTGTGGGGGCCACAGTCTCGAAAAAATTAGGAGATATAAAGTATGTAGATTTTTTTACCTTGAATAATTAGGGACCGTAAAGTATGTAAAGCTATTTTGATGTAATAAATTAGAACATATGCATCACACTTTTTCAGCATAAAAAATTAGTATAACGATAGATATTTATTTTCGTCTTCAATGAGAAATATAAAGTGTGGAGCTATTCGGATCTTAAAAAGTTTACTTTCAAACTTTTGTTGTCAGGAAATGAAAAAAATTTCTATTCATTTCAAAGTTTCACTTATTGTTTTCTCTATTATTTGAATGTGAATCTGTATTATAATAACAGATATCAGGGGGGTTTGATGGCTGAATGGTTAACGTG
Source organism: Patella pellucida (assembly GCA_917208275.1). Lineage (NCBI taxonomy): Eukaryota > Metazoa > Mollusca > Gastropoda > Patellidae > Patella > Patella pellucida. The sequence goes on from OU795038.1 coordinate 67,156,938, forward strand.
TGCGAGCTGTATCATAAAACCTGTCATTGAGTCAACTGGCGTGGTTTCGAATCCCCAGTTGTACGTTACAAGGAGAAGGGTCACCTGTCCAAGCAAATTATTGAAATAAAATTAATATAGCCTAGAGGAGTTAGGTGGCCAAATGGTTGAACGTGTGCATGTTAGATCAGAAGGTCAGTCATTGAGTCACGTGCCATGGTTTTGATTCCCTGTTTGTACATGATGACAAAAAGTTGAGTCGCCTGTCCAACCTCGATGGTTTATTCTCAGTCCTCTAGTTTCCTCCCACTGCTAGAGACTACTACGTGCAAGCTAATTATCAAAATGAAATTTAAACCATATGTTAGTCTCAAAATGGCCTAGTTTGTGTCGAGTGGGTTCAATTTCCCATCTCTCTCTCTTTCTCTCTTGTTAGCCCTGAAGTTGAAGCAAAGCAGGAAAGTATGAACCCCAGTTCATTTCATTGCCTATAAATCTCACCTGTTAGTAAAAGCTGTTGATTGGTATTTTTCAGAAACTCATCTACGTTTAAATCTTTGGAAGAAAAGGTTGAACACACTTACACCAATGTTAAGGTAATTGTAAAAAATATGGCTGTATCTTAATATACAGCTTTAGTTTCTAATATTTAGAGATGTTCTTAAAAAACCCATTTGCTCTTTTACAACTGTTGCCTCAGGATGATGTAAGCAAATTTATTTTCATCTTGTCTGATTTGGGCAATGGCATCAAATTTGTGATAAATCATGTACACATTTGAATTCGTCTGAAATGTTTTGTTCAGTCATCTGATCAACTTCCGAACACTAAATCTCAGTAAGACAGGTGATCTGATTGGCTGATGAATACACACAGTAATCAAAAGTAAAACAAAGATTTTGATTGGTTGTTGCTTTTTTAGAGAGCTCATGGAAACATCACTTGTTAAAACATCACTTAGTATTAAACTCAGTAATTTTGTATCCATAAAATTGTACCTTGTTTTGGATATGCCATGTTACATAATATCTTGATACTTGAGGATGTATAAATTGATTATAAAGTAGATTGTAGATGTAGCATAGCATAAATAAATTTGTATCAAAACCTTGAGTAGACAATCCAGAAATTTTAAATTTAGTAAGAATTAGGAAATAGTTTGTAGATGTAGCATAACTTCAATAATTATTGGTTAGTGCCCTTGAGTAGAGAGTATCTCGAAAAATTCAGAAATTTTGAATTGAGTAGGCTACGAATTATGTTTTTTTAACTTTTTGGGAAAAAAAGTTTGTACATGTAGCATTAAATGCATTATTACAGAAAAAAGCAAATACATGTACTGTATGCTTCAAGATATTGCATGAAATATGTAGACTATCTAGGGATTTCTTTTCTAATTTAAAGAATGACATTGTAAATAAGAATCCGGTCCAAGTTCTGCTTATTTTTAATTTTTAATCATCCTTTTTTTTACGAAATATTTTGTTTCATATGCACTTTCTTTCGTAGTCTTCATTAAATATCCATTCAAACCCTATCTTCCCAAATCCATATCCAATTCCTTATATACCTTCCCTACCTTCCCTATAGACTGATGTGGATCTGTTAGGTTGTACTTGATTATATCGTCTCGTAAAACATCCCTCCTCAACCCTTCAGCTAGAAAGGTATATAAAACATACTGAGAAATAGTCATTCACAAAACTTAAAGATACTTTCCCACAAGACTTAGATACTTTCCAACAAAAATTTTACCAGGTGATTATAATAATAATAATAATAATAATCTCGTCATTTTACAAGGGTAGCAAATTAGGCCTGAGGCCTGTTTTCGATTTGGCCCTTGGCACAGATCGTGCGAATGATTTCGATCATCACTGCAGGAACAACCGAAGAATTTGGGGAAACCTCACTTACAACGATAAAGTTCTTGCCCTGAGGTGGGATTGAACCCTCAATGCTTTGGTGAGAAGCCGCCTCTCTATCGCCACGGCTCGCAATTCCAATAAAAATACATGGTATATGAAAATAGAATCATCCAATCTTACTAGAAAAGTACTTGATTCCATGGAGCGCATACAGGGAAAAAATTGTAAGGGTTTTCCTAACCGGCAACCTGACGATTTTTATAGCAGGGGTATTCCCTGGAAAATACAATGTTTTGAGGATTTGAAGAAAATTTTTGATAGATTAATTAGTTTTTATTCCAAATATAACATCAAATCACCAGTTTGTATACAGGAAGGTATCTTTAACCACTAATGACAGCTAGTGTAGAGAGTAAACACACTGAAATATTTGGGAAATTTATATTTTAAAAAAGTAAATTTGAAAAAAATCTCAGTAACAAGGTTTTGGAAGTGCAATGATGATATAATCTAGTACAACCATGACTGAATATTTGCTATATTTAAACGATATATGAATATATTAATGTTGTAGTCGTCACGATCAATAGAAAATTTAAAGGAGAAATTGGTGAGTGGTGTGTAGTTGTAGTGCCTTTAGTTACCTAGTATCAATCACTACTATAAATGTTCAAATTCATCTTCACATTGTCAAGGGTTCAATTGAAAAGTACCATGATAGATGAACTCTTTGCTGAGAGAGAGAAAAGGGACTAACACACAGTTTTGGGACTAACACACAGTTTAATTTTTATTCAATAATTCGATTGCGCGTAGTTGGAGGAAACCAGAGGACCCTGAGAAAACCCACAAGATTGGATAGGCTACCCTACTCGTTGCTACGTACAACCGAGTATTCGGAACCACGCCAGTTGACTCAATGACAGACTTTATGATACAGCGCGTGCATGCTAGCCATTCAACCCCCACCCTTTTTTGAAATGGAGCTGCTGGTCAAACTATTTCTTCAGTAATGAATGTGTATAATATATTATGTTGAAGGTAATTTATGATTTGAGACACAACCTAACTTTAAAGGGGATAGCCCACTTATTTCTATAGATGACGGCTACTGTTATATCCTTGCCAGCCATGCAAATATTATATATTGCTCTGGTAATAAAGTTGTCTTAGTTCTGGTTAGCTGGTGTTATTGATCACGTCACACGTGCTGTACACAATAAGCCATTTGTGGATCATCGGCCATCAAGACAGCTACGAAAATCAATTTTAATGTGCCATGTGACCCTTAATTATTGACATTATGAACAGTTATCTAAAAAAAATTCACTGTTTCCCTTTAACATTGCTTTATCGGCTCTATGACATGACAGGATGAGGTTACAAAAACATTATTTCATTAAAAGTTAGGTGATATTAACGGGAAGGAGTGTTGGGTGGTCTAGTGGTTTAAGTTTGTCTGTCGACTGTCATTGAATCAAGTGGCATGGTTTCGATTCCCCACTTGTAGGGTTGACTGTCCAAGGTGGGAAATTATCTAGCGTTGGTATTTTGGTAAATGTTAGATAATCACTCTAATTATATATGCAAACGACGCGTTGAGCCTTAAAGAGGGACACCCACAAAAATTCATATATATATATATATAGTCAAGGGTATATTATTACCGGTATTGTACTTTTCAACCTTGATAATGTGAAGATATTTCAAATCATACTTTCCTTTGTCACAGTTTAGTTTCTGTGATCAGTTCCAGAGATCTTAATTCAAAAATCAAGAATTAAAAATTTGGAATTTACTTTGTCACAGTTTCGTTTATGTGATCAGTTCCAAAGATCTTAATTCAAAAATCAAGAATTAAAAATTTGGAATTTACTTTGTCACAGAGATCTTAATTCAAAATTCAAGAATTGAAAATTTGGAATTCAACTTCAGGCAGTTTTTAAACACTCACATTGAAAATGGTTGAATATTGTCACATCACCGTCCGTCTGTCGCCTTCAAGTGATTGTGGATGCTTTAGACGCTAATGTAGGCTAGCTTAGTGTCTTGTAAATGTCAAGATTACCTACAAAAAGATAAACCTCTGTAGGACCACCAACCCAGTGACTGTGGGTGTACCTGACATTTATTTATAATCTTGTTAAGAAAGAGACTCAAAGAGTCCACTATTACATTTAAGTTTATTTTCTTTTGCACAACTTTGAATGTTCTGTTCTGAGTAATTCATCCCAGTTTTTCTTATGCATGATGCATGTTATAGTAAAAGTGTGTCTGGAATTGTGTTGTATGCAGTCTCCCTTAATACTAATATCCTACATTATTGTTTTCTTCAACAGAAATGTTAAGTACCATATAAATTACTAGATTTCGGGAAACTGTTGTCTGAGCCATAAGATTTGACAATCAAAATTGATTGATGGATGGTCAATAATTATAGATTTGAACCTAAGTTATGAAATCTTTTTTGGCACCAGTACAAAATTCTCTAGATTTTAAAAAAAGGATGCCGTTTTTGTTAAAAATGTCTAATTTATAAATTAGAAACCACATCCAATTTTCAGATAGCATTTGTTGAAATTTTCAAAATAATGGTAATCTCTTTCTGCCAGAAATTATAATTATTTTACGACATGATTTTCTCCTGCTATATTTATATGCCATGCACATCAAAGTTTTATTGCATGATCTTTGTAACTTGTTGGTTTGGATTGTTTATTTGGCATGAACACTCAGAATTGAAACTTATATTAATACTACTAATAGATACTATAATTATGGCATTTTTGACATAGTTTTTGCATAGTTATGTTCTCTCTGTAAGCTTTTAAATGTATACTGGGAGTAAGATTTATTTTTTTTACTAACCTTGCTGGAATTGTTAGGCTGGTCCATAGGGAGAAATATTTTGAGTATTGCATGGTTTGTTGAAGAGTTATTGTGCCAAAACTATGTAAAATGCTCTACAGATCTGATATTATTTTTCAAACTTGTTGGGATGGTCTGGTTTGTCATTAGGAAAAACATTATCAAAATTCCAACTTCTAATTTTATGCATTGCTATTGCTCCTGATTTCACACCAACATGGTTCTTAGACAAATAAAATAATATAAAATTGCACGATTATTATTATTATATTTGCCTAAGAGGTATAAAGATGGCAGTATGAGATCGATAGAAACCAATGTAAACTTAGAATATAGACTTAACTTAAAGTAGAGTTGATTGAATTAACTTATAATTTTTGAGGTATAAAGATGGCAGTATGAGATAGGTAGAAACTAATCTAAACTTAGAATATAGACTTCACTTTAAGTAGAGTTGATTGAATTAACTTATAATTTTTGGGCCAACCTGATTTTTAAGACTACTACTCTTTATTGTGTATGGTCTTGAACTCTTAGTTCAACATTAATTATGGCATATTGGAGTTTTGATACAATACAATTCCAACCGGGCATCAGAATAATCAGATTCTAACATTATAGTACTGGGTTCAGGTCCATTGTGCATTTTGGTGAAGGGAGATAATTCATTTTCACTAACAATAATTTCTTAAATTAACATAATCTATATATTTAGGGTTTTCTGCAGGCCAAGGTCACAGGAAGTAAATCCACCAATGGGCTGAATGAAGAATTAAGAGAAGAACCAGAGAGTGATTCCGCTTCCCTTATTACGAGCCCATCCGGCCCACTACCAGAAGAAAAAGTTCCTTTGAATTAAAGATAGCCATTTCCACCAGGGTTTTTAAAATGAAACTTTTCTGACACTTATACAGTATCCACTTTTTCAGAAAATTCTTTAGGAAACTTCTTAAAGAGATTTGTTTTTCTTTCGCGTAAATGTTCCATGTAAATAGAATTATAATAAGCCAAGGAGTAAAATCCTAGTTTCTGAAAAAATGTAAATTATGTTGCAAATGACAAATATTATCTGTGAAATTGTCATGCTAATTTTAGTGGGTTTTTTTTGTTAACATGTAAACATGCGAACTTGTATTGTATTCACATATTTGTAAATTTGAAAGTTTAATGTATATTTAGTGAAAATTTTACAATTACATGTAGGCAATGAATGATATAAGACAAGGAGATGTGTTTTATTAGATTTGAATCTTTACTTAAAAATATTTAATTCCCAGATCATCATTTAATTGAATCTTCTTTTTTTACTGAAATATCATCGTGAATTTTGGAAATTAAGATTTTATCTAAAGTGCTAATTTTGATGTATTTTATTAACAAAACTTCATTCAATTAAATATTATGCGAAAAAAATAAATGAAAAAGCAGATTTTGATTTATAGAATGAATAGCAAGAAGGTTGGTTTGAAATGACCACGAACCTCCATTTCCCTCCTGTCTTGATAATCATGAGTGAAGACTGTGGACCAATGAAGTAGCAGGGTTAGTGAGACCTGATTATCAAGTGTCTTAATGACCATGTTCTCCTTTCTCAATGGATACATAAGACTTATATATATACATAAACTGAATATTTTACTAAAATATTACACTTTTGAAATTTGATTATGTTTTAGTTTTGACGTAAATTAATTAAAACCATTAATTTTGTTATAATTATTGTTAAATGTATGAAAGCTAACAATTGCTATTTATGTTATGTTATGTATGTATTTATTATTGTCAAATAAATATAACTCTATAATCTATATAAGGCCAAGCTAAAAAAAAAAAAAATTATTCGTTCTAAATTCAATGAAGGGTGGCTTTTATTTATTTTTCTCTCTTGGGATGTTTGGATTTTTGTAGTGAAAATTGATATTACATTATTTTAGTAATTTGTTATTACGTGACCACCGTATACAAGTTCACTGAATGTCTGTCCAAAAGATATAGATTGAAAACTGTTAATTTTTGGTTGAAAAAATCTGTTGAACGATGGTTTATTTTGCTGAGGCCTAATATTACTTGTTATGAAATCTAATTGCAGTTGCACTTGTATGTTTGTTAATACTTTTAATCAAATTTATAAATACTGTTTTAGCCAAATCATTTGGAAATCAAAATTTGATGCCTGCTTCTATAAAAATATAAGTAAAACTGTTAATCTATATTTCTGTAAAACAATAAATATTCCTGACTGGGCGTGAAACATATTCTAAACCAAATGCTAATAGTATAGACAAGCTTATGTGGGCTTATGTACACGCACAGCATGTTCTTAATTGATGTTATTTTCTATGGCAAATGTCAACACAAGTGCAATTATGAGAAATGCTCATAAATTATGGATTAGAAACTTTATAAATCGATTTTCTTCCATTAGTAAAATTACACGACCATTCTAGTGTATTTTAGTGAGATCCCAGTTGCTTGTACTATCACCAGTTATAGATACATGGACTCTCGACCCTGGGATGGGAATTCTGATACACCTGTAAATAAAGTTACTGCTTCAGAGTTGTCCCAGCACTTTTCACAAGTTTGTTTTTGTCATAACATTACTCTATCTCTGTGACAGAAAAGTAACCAAATTTGAAGAAATAGAATCTGACAAATATTTACTATAATTTGGTATTTCTATTATTAATATTAAGATTATCTTCTTACTGCCAAATATAGAGTTAGCTTTCCTAAAAGTTTCCTAGTCTGTTTCAAATCTATGTAATCTGTTTTCTATATACTGCACTTGTATATATTATACATGTAAGATGTTATATTATGTTCTGTTGTCTTTGTGTGTAGCTATTTGTGTGTTCAGCATCAGTTTAGTTATAACTTCATTAAATCAGTTAAAAAGTATCTGATCGTCATTTTGAGTGATTTTCAATCCCTTACAAACTACAAAAGAAATATCAGTCAAAAAATTGTTTAATTCTGCTTGGTATTTACAAAGATATGAGGAATTGAAAATTTGTCAAGATGAGACATTCTCTGCAGATGATTTATATGGCCTAACAAGCCATTGTCACCCATAATCTTCGCTAAAATCTGGTTAACTTGTGCGGGTTGAATCAGAATGTCTATCATTGAGTCAAGTGGTGTGAATTTGATTTCCTGCTTGAGCGTTCCAACCTCATAGGTTGTCTCTGGGTCCTCTGGTTTCTTCCCACTGCTAAAGACCCCTACATGTAAGCAAATTATTGAAATAAAATTAAACCTTATGTTAATCCCTAAATTACCTAGATTATGTCGAGTGGATGTTTAACCCCATTTCTCTCTCAATCATTTAATCTGATTGAATCCCACATCCCAGATATTGTGAAAAATTAGAATATTGTCTGAACAATGCAAATGACGATTGGTGGCTTGAAATGTATTATTCCATTTAAAAACATTATATTGTCTATTTTTAATCAATTTGATTTGACAGTTGTAGGTAGAGTTAAAAAATTATTTTGTTACAGAATTATTGTGCATAAAGTCTATATATTTTTTGCAGATTTGATTAATTTCACTCTAAACAAGGGTAAATCATGAGAAACTGTGACATATTTGTTAATAATGAAATTAGGACCGTAGTCTTGTTAAGGCCAGCACATGTAGTTTGCCGTTAAAAAAGGGATATTTTGTCCACAGCAAAGGCATCTGTGACAAGTTCTTGAAGGCAGTGTTATTTGGGCCAAGTCATATTAAAATAGATTTATAAATTGGGATTGGGATAATGCAAATGACTAATTTGAGTATTTAATAACATATAATATATTTAAATTTTGATTAAACACCTTGGTAAAATCACATGGTCACGAAATTATCCCTATGTGCATTAGCCTTTTGTGTTTCTTACTATTTCTTAGGTTTGAAATATTAAACAGTGAGAAGCCATGAGTGTTATTACATTTTCAGGGCCAAGAAATTGTATTATAATTATAAAGTTAAACCTAATGTAAATATAAACTATCTCTTCCTTTTATTAAATTTTATGTAGAGTGCTCAAATAGTTAAATTATTATGTAGAGTGCTCAAATAGTAACATATAATTTTAACCAATAGAAACTTATCTAGATATTTAGTGCTTGTCATGAGAAAATGGCTGTTAAAAAAGTGAAAACCCAAAATTGTGAAGAATTAGATTGATAGCCAATTGGACTGTATTGTTCCAAAAGAATAAAGAGAAATAGGTATATATAGTCTTGACCCTAAACCAAATTTTACTTAAAATGTCCCATACTAAAGATGTTCCCTTTTCATTGGCTGAAAGTGTAAATTATTGATTCTTCAACTCTCAGCCAATTATAAGGCAGTATTCTTAAAATATCTTTTTATGATGAAACTTTTTATCAATAAGGTCACAGAGTGATAATAAATTTGAAGATTAACCAAGTTTAGATTGTCGGCCATACTTCTCATGACAAGAGTGGGGAAATTAAATTAAAACATTCCAGATTCAGCTTACTGCATGTAGCTTATTTAAATTAGGCATGAACAATTTAATATCCTTATAAAATATATATCACATTTAAATACAATTATTGTAAATGCGGCAATATTCATGAATAAATATTATATCATACATTAATGTGTATTGTTATCAAAGTTTTAGCATCAAATAAAAAGATGGTATCCGTATCACCATTGGCATCTATATATGGGACAATTTATCAGTTCAGGGTTGTTGGCTGCCCCCATGCTAAAATTTAGGGGTATAAGGGCAGATCAAGTCAGGTAGGTTAAAGAGCATCTTGTTAAAAGGACATAGTTATTGGTGTTGGCATCTTCAATAGAAGGCTTGATTTAACTACATACATATTTTCAAGCCATTCACGTAATACTCTGCTTATTTCGGCACAAAGTTTGATTGGTTATAAGCCCAGCTTGTGAGACTATCAGATTCCTTGGTTGTCGCAAATACCAAGTCTCGCGCTTTCAATCTAAAATATCTACCTGTGATAATCGAGTTACAAAGTTCAAGGTTCGTCCAATGTCAAGGTTTCCGTGGGGAACGCTTTGTCACAATCTCTGATTGGATGCTACTGTTCACATGTCGGCAAATATAGTGATATTGTGATGTAATCCAGCAACGGCCAGATGTTGTAAAACTCGCAGTCGTTGCTTCAGGAACATGGGAGTGAGGTAGGTTAAAGAGCATCTAGTTAAGATGACATGGTTATGGGTGTTGGTGACAAACGGCCACATTGCTGTAATTGTGGTAATAATTTCCAGGCATTGAAGAAGAAATGGGTAGAGTATTTGAGCTTGTGTCAAGCAGGGGTGTCGTTCGGATGGGATGGGAAACAGATCTACCAGTGTGCGGGTGAAAAGGTAACCTTGGAACATGGAAAATAAAAGATATGCAGAAATGCAACATTTTGGACAAAGTTCTCCTCATTATTGCGCAATATGTGACTATTTAAATTAATGTCTCAAAACCATTCTGTGCCAGTGATATTTAAACCCCTTTCTAATTGAGAATGTTAAATTATGTTTTATGTTACAACAATGTGTGTATTGGTTTCTAGGAAAGCAATTTAGTTGTGCTTGCAAGTAAAAAGTAAACCTATCTTATCCTCCTATGTTCTGTTCATATTCTATTGGAAATATCCTAGAAACGAACTCTTAAATTCTCCAAATTTAAAGCTATTCCAATATACCAATGACCAGAAGGCAAACTCCAACCCAGACCTGAAGAGTTTTTACAAATTCCAGTGGAAGGGGCACTAACTGCACAAAATTGATATGGTCTCAGACTAGTAATTATTTGCCCATTGACTTTAATGTTAAATGGCTGTAACATCACAGGCTGTAGCTTTTTGCTCAACATTCCGTTGGTTCAAATCTTTATGGGCACAATGGGGACCACGTTTGGCAATCTGCTCATCATAAATTTGTAGGGGGTTGACCGTTTAGATTTTTTGCTACAGGGATTTGGAGTTGACTGGGGTGAAAATCTCACAATGATTGCTCTGTAGAAAGACACTTTACATCCCCTATCCCTCCGCTGTAATATTATCAGTAGTACCCAAAACTGCACTGAAATCGCAAATTTTATCCCTTTTCTCAAATTCTACACCAAACCCAAAAATGCAGAAAGATGGGAGGAAAAAATTAAGTGAAAAATTGGCTATTTATAACTCGCACTACATTCGTTCATGAAATAAGGAGAAATAATTACTAGTCTTAGACCTATATGTGATACTGAATTAATTCAGATAGGGTTTGGTTCTTTCATATGACTAGCCTAAATCTAGAAATTTGAAATAGAGAGAGAAATGTAGACTCAAACTAGGTCATTTTGGGACTAACACGATTCAAGTTTTATTTCAATAACATGATTGCGCTTATGGTCTTTAGCACTGAGGAAACCTTAGACCTGGAGATGCGCAAACAGTGTTCGGCAGATAACCCTACTCCTTGTCACATACAAGCAGAAAATCAAAACCCCACCACTTGACTGAATGACAGACCACTCAAATTACAATTTAAAATAAATTAAGAGAGTTTTAAAATGAAAGAAAACAAATATTGGATACAAGAACAATTTAATGATCATTTTGATAAAAATAACATGAGATGGAATTTCACAACATAATATAATAAGATAATGTACATGAAGTATAACAACTATATGTTTATAATTGTCCAAAAATTAAACATATAAAAAAAAAGTTCTTCATAAAAAAAAATTGTCTTGATTAATTTATTATGTTGTTTTTCTGAAAAAGAAAGCGTTAATGAGATTAAATAGATAGAGAAATGGGGTTTAACGTTCACTCGAACAAAACTAGGTCATTAGGGGACTAACATATGGTTTAATTTTTTCAATATTTTGTTTGCGTGTAGAGGTCCTTTAACAGTAGGAGGAACCCTAAGGACCTGGAGAAAACCCACAAGGTTGGACAGGCGACCCTACTCCTAGTCATGATTTCTTATTCGTTTTATCCGGTAGCCCGAGAATTATCTTAAGACATCGAATGGGTGATTTTTATACTGTAATTTGCACTGGCATCAGATATATTCTGGTTTACAACTCCATGTTGCCAGGCAACAGAAAATTGACCCACCAGCTTCCTCATCTAAGGCTACTGTGTCAATAAAAAACACAGTATTAGTATTTCTAACACTACATAGGTCCAGTTTTCTACCATAATCAGCCTACCTCACTCTGTGTAGAGAGAAAGATAAAGAAGAGAAATTGGGTATAAAGTCCAACATGGTTCATTTTTATTTCAATAAATCACGTGCATGTGGGAGTCTTGAGCAGTGTGAGTTCAGGGAGAAAACCACAGGCAGACGACCTTACTCTTTGTCACAATCAACAACCACACCCCTTAACACAATGACAGACCCGATTCAACGTGCACATGTTAACCAATGGACTACCCAAGCCCCCTCACTCCATGTGTAGTATGACGGTAAAGATTTTGTATAAGATTATAAATACTAACCGTTTTGATGCTAAACCACTAAGAAGTCTATTACCAAATAGGAATGTAGGTATTGCTAGTATACCTAGATATCGTAATGTCTGGAACATATCTAGATTAGTCCAATAACAATAATATAAACCAAATATAGCTGAAAATACAAATAGTATACAGTTAATTCTTATATACCTATATATTCCTTGAGAATAAAATGAAAACATAAAATATGGTTAAAGCGAGAGAGATGGGGTGTGATGTCCGCTCGACAAAAACTAGGTCACTTTGGGACCAACATAGAGTTAAATATTATTTCAATAGCTCATTTATGTGCTGGGGGGTCTTTGGCAGACAGAGGGAATCGGAGGACTTGGTCAAAACACATTAGCCGGTATAGGTGACAGTACCCCTTGTCACGTACAAACGCGAAATCAAAACCAACCATGAAGGTTTCTACAAGGGAAGTGTTTCCCGGGCTACTGTTCCACCTACTCTTCATAAAATTTGAACTGCTAACAGGTACACACATCAATCATGGTTTCTTCTCATCTGAATCACTCGTTTTCTTTCCTTGTCATCCCCTACATATAGCACCACTGATAACAAGACACAATAACCCCTCAATATAGTACCACTGACAAGGTGGAAACATGGGTTAGCAGGCTACTATTCCTGCTTATAGGCTTGAGAGAAGTGAAAATTGTAACTTTTTATTAATAACATACAGAAGCTAAAACTTACCTGCTAAACAAACATGGAAACCTACAGCACTAAGTGAGAAGGGGAAGTTAGATACATTCACACCAATTTTAATCCACTGAAAAAAAAAACCATAGATAATCAATAGAGAGAGAGAAATGAGGTTTAACATCCATTAGACAAAAACTAGGTCACAACAGGACTAACATGGTTTAATTTTATTTTATGGGAGGAAGCTGGAGGAGAAATGGGGTTTAACGTAAGGGCCACATGAAACAAACTAGGTCATTACAGGACTAACATGGTTTACTTTTTTCAATAATTTGCTTGCGTGTAGGTCTTTAGCAGTGGAAGGAAACCTAAGGACCTGGAGAAAACCCACGAGGTTTGAAAGGCAACCCTACTCCTTGCCATGTACAACAGGGGATTCGAAACCACGCCAGTTGACTCAATGACAGGCTTTATGATACAAAACACGCTTGCTAGATAATCAATAGAATGTTTTGTCTTATAATTTTAAAACATGACTTTCCCATCCACCCTGTTAAAATTTAAATGCAAATAGCCTTTAAAAAAAACATAAGAATATTAATACTTACAAGAATAAATAATACAAGTATTGGAAGTAAAACTAGAGCAGAGAAAGCTAGAGATACAACTGCTGGTGGACGTTTTTCTGGTACATTAAATTGATGCTGTAATATAAAACAGTTACTTTATTTTTATATAGTTTAAAGTTGATTAACAATCTTAATGTTTTATATTTCAGGGGCCTATTTCACGAAAGATAAAATTCAAATTTTAGTCATTTGATTGGATAATATTAGATTGATTTTAGTGCTTAGCCAATCAAAATTGAAATATCCACAAAAATTTGGATTTTATCTTTAAATTAAGATTTCGATGAATAGAGCCCAAATCTGAAAATACACACAGAACCTTAGTTTTTCATATCATCTTAATAACTAGATGATTTTTAGTCAGCAATTCACTATATATTAAATATAATACAACTAAAGAATAATTGATCTCAATTAATTTAAATCAAAGTGTAAACAAATCTCACATACCTTAATTTCAGGTTTGGCGGCATACTGATTTGTTGATTCTTTAGTTGTGGCGCTGCCTTCTGGGAATCTTAATGATAAAGTAGCCTGCAAATAGGTATTAGTGTCAATCAAACATGGTAAAAACATTTCATGCGCAAAATATCTTGCATAGACATATTTAACTCTGTGCAAATTTGGTGGGAAGACAGGGGAAAAGAATAATGAACAAACTACCAGACTTCGGTGGTTCGGATAATGTGATTACCATAATTTGTTACAAATTAATTAGCTTTTGTATCGCACATAAACCAAAACACAGTACAATTTCAAGTCAATGTATCAGTTGATAACTTTAGCCTCTAGAACAACCACAAATTGACTGAGAGAAATGGGGTTTAACGTCCACTCAATACAAACTAGATCATTTCTGGACTAACATTTGATAATTCACTTGTGTGTAGGGGTCTTTAACAGTGGTAAGAAACCTGAAGGACCAATGAGGCTGGTGAAATGGGGTTTAACGTCCTGCTGTTCCGCTCCCACGAGGTTGGACAAGTGACATTACTGGTCACGTACAAGCCAGGACTCAATGACAGACCTTTTGATGCAACGCTCAGACATTAACCCATTGGCCATCCAAACCCCCCGATCAGTAAAATTAATTATTTGAAATTTTTCAATCAATAGGCCTCTTCATCTCATGAACCTAGACATGGAATTATTTTCTAGTGAACTCAATACCAATCTTTAGCTAGAGTACCCACCCACAGGTAATTTTGAACGACTGACAGTTAGACAAGGGTGGTGACAACATTTCAATGTGAGTGTATAGAAATGAGTCGTGTATGATGTGCAAGCCTGGAAACAGACACAGATTCAGACGTTGTCAGACGCAAACCCTCTGGTGCCTGTCATTGTGTCCGGCACTGATTTGTCTTTTTGCTGATATTATCAATACATGTACGGCACCAAGTTGAAACTGTCATTTACTATTTCATTATTGTCAGACATTTTGTCCGGTACATCTAAAACCGTTATTTCCAGGCCTGATGATGTGGCAGTATGTTGACAACCAGAATATCTTTGTCTCAATATATTCAATATTGTCAAGTATTGATTATTGAAAACATCAATATAAAACACATTTCAAGTAAATTTATTCAAACAGCTGTCTATATAAAGTACTTGATCAATTTGAATAAAAGTTTCATACTGTCCAAATATCTACTATAATGTTTATATGAATGGTGATCTACAGAGTATCGAGAATTGATAAAAGCTTAATAAATATATACTGATCCAATCAATATTCATTTAGGATCAAGCGGATTTATAATACATTTTTCCATATAGAAAATAATTCTCCAAGGTATATTTATGCATGGGAGAGAGGGAGGGAGAGAGAAGTAGGATTTTACTCATCACAAACTAGGTTATTTTGGGACTAACATGTTTCAATTTATATTTCAATAATTCACTTGCACGTAGGGGTCTTTAGTAGTGGGAGGAAACCAGAGGACTCAGAGAAAACCAACAAAGTTGAACAGACGACCCAGTCTACTCGTTGTCACATACAAGCTGGGAATTAAAACCATGCCACTTGATTCAATGACAGATCTTATTATGTAATGCACACACATTAACCATTTGCCACCCCCCACCCACCCCCGCGCCATATTAACAATTACTTACGAGTGTCCAGGAGATGGGGTTTTCAATAACAGGATCACCAATAATAAGCTCAACACTGTATTTACCAGATTGGAAACCAAAATCTTTACCACGAGATCCAACATCCTACAATTTATTAACATGAAATAAATGATATTACCTACACTTACTTGAAATGTTCAATATCACCTAAATTGTTTAATACAACTATTAAGAGAGAGAGAGAGAGAAATGGGGTTTAATGTCCACGCGACACAAACTAGGTCATTTTGGGATTAACATATGGTTTAATTTTATTTCAATAATTTGTTGCGCGTATAGGTCTTTAGAAGTGGGAGGAAACAGGAGGACCCAGAGAATGACCACGAGGTTGGACAGGCTACCCTACTTCTTGCCACGTTCAACAGTAATATCACTCTCAATCTGAATGATATTTATCAGGTTAAAAAAATCTCAACCAAAAAAACTGCTCATCACTGCTCATAATCAAACTCTAGTCAAGACATTACCAAATATACATCTACAGCAAGTGTTATCTTTCTATCACAATTAGAAGCAGAGCTATTGTATACCAAAAACTGTGACAGACAGTTTGACAGATCATGTTAATGATTCCTTGCTGTGTCTGAACAAGGTGCCTAACTATAAAGTGATCGGAAAACTTGTTTTAAGGCCGTCGTTCGCACTTCATTTGATGAATTTTAACAATAAAATCATTTTTGAGGTTTTATGATTATCTGTGAGTAATACTATCTAGGAACACATACCAGTCATTTTTTTCACTAAATTCTTCTTTATTTCTACACAATTTGGTTCTGAATGAACCCACCCTTTTTTATTTGGCCCTATTTCTGCTAAAACTATTGAGAAAAATCTAAAAACAATAGACATTTCATACGCGAAATACTGTGTTTCCGATTGGTAAACTGTCGCCATGTTGGATATGGTTAGAAAGCTTGGGATTTCCCCTATTGAAAGGAAATGACGTTTATGTGGGGTGTCTTGAAACCTTTCCTCTGTAGGTAGATAAAAATAGCAAGCATGAACAAGTTTTGCATAAGTAATGAGGTTCCCTCATGAATACGTTATTTGATTGGTCGGTCACATAGGTCAATGGCGAAGTGTCCAATCAGAAGCGGGCATTACTCTAGGTCAGTTCAATGGGCATGCGCACTAAGCTAGTGACCTATATCAATGATGGCTGCTGTATACCGATCCATACGGCATTGTTTATCAATATTTTTGAAGATTTTCAAATAAAATGCTTTTGAAATTGTTTAGATGACTAAATAAGTATGACAGACACTCATAATAAACAAAAAGGAGATGAATATTCGTCTGCTAGACCTAGTAGTGGTACTGATAGCAATACCATTACCAGGTAGGCCTACTGAACTGTCACTGATTATACTTGAACTTCAGTGGTTGATTTCTCAAAACAGTTTTTTTCTAGAGTTACCAATTTTAGTCACGCTATATCTCTGAAAGTTATGGTCAGATTTTCTTGAAATTTGGAATATAACTCCCTATATAATAGCTTTGTGCAATAGGAGATTTTTTTGTAAATCTGCAAAATAGTTCCTGATATATTGTTGCCATAGCAACAATGACACAGGAAATAATTTCGAAGTTAACATTAAAATGTGTATAACTTGCTTTCTAATTAATATTTTGTAATGAAACTAGCCTATTGCACAGATGAACATGCCAGTAACCTCTGTGCTTAATTTGAAAACATTCTGTTGAATAGTTTATGAGAAACTGGATGACTAAAATTATATACAGAAATCCAAGATGGCCGCCGTTTCCACAGCAACAGGTACCCCCAGGAAAATTTTTCGGTCGTTTTTGTATTACTCAATGGATGTGTTCTTAGATGTGTAAAATTGAAAGCTTTACCTCAATTATTAAAAAAAATGAAATTTTCTACTGTCCACCCCCTTAAGAGAAGACTGGCAATTGTTCTACAAGTAGGTCAATATGACAAAACTTTTAACTTTAAACTCAAGCAGGCCAGTAAAGTTATACATTTTACATCAAGCTTGAACTTACCAATTCAAATTTATTAACATTAGAAGAATCAGCTTCAGATACAAAGATAATCTCTTGTTTAGTATCTTGATTAGTTAAACGTACAAATGTCTGAAATGTAAAATTCAAATTATACAAGATTTGAAATATCAACACAATGACACCTGGGCCACAAAAGTTAAAATCCAAACTTAGTAAATACTTCAATTTTAATTGGCTAAGCACTAAGATCAATCTAATATTATCCATTCAAATTACTAAAATTTGGATTTTATCTTCGTTTAAATTACATGAAAAGGCCCCCTGGGGAAAAATGAGAAATGAAATGTGTTTCATGTCCAATTTTTCTGCACAATTCAGGGTGAATGTGACTGATATATGCCATGTAATGTGCTGAGGGAAATTACGCCCAAACCAAATGTTAGATTGATTGTAATTAAAATGCTAAGTCTTATCAACACAAATTTTGGTATTTTAAGATTAATATTACAATTGCTATTTCTAAGGGCAGAGTTGTCGAATCGGTGTCGCTTCCACCTGTTTGTTTTCAAATAGCTACCACCAAGGTTTTATTACCATGTATATGAAGGTGTAGACAGTGTGCATCTGAAGGACTAGACAATCTGAATGTCAGAATAGCAGGCATCAAACCTGGTAACTGCCAAAAGAGGGTTCTTCTCTGTCCCATTGGGATTGTTATTAAGAGGAAATCAGGTTAGGCAAACAGCCTTTGAAGCTCTTTATTTAATGCAACATAGGAGTCGGCGCCATATTGATGACAGTAATCACAGGTGAAGATCCACAAACAAATTTGTATTCACGTTGTTGAGAGAGAGAGAGAGAGTGAAATGGGGTTTAATGTCCACTTGACACAAACTAGGTCATTTTGGGACTAAGACAGGGTTTTAATTTTATGTCAAAAATTTGCTTGCGCGTAGGGGATTTAAGCAGTGGGAAGACACCCAGAGAAAACCTATGAGGTTGGACAGGTGACCCTACCTTGCCCCGTACAAAAGGGGATTCGAAACCACGCCAGTTGACTCAATGACAGGCCGTATGATACAGCACGCACGTGCTAACATTCGGCCATCCAACCCCCTCACATTTTTGAAGGTATATTTACCTGATGAGCTCCAACAGGTTGAGCTGTATTTTTTTCTACTAGTTTAAACTTCATGATGATCTTCTGGTGGAAATCAGCTTCTAATGTACTAGCTGCTGGTTTAGGATAGTTCAATCTGTAAATATAGATATACATTATATATATATATATTACTAGAACAGTGTATGTTCAACCTAGACAATAGTCAACACAATGCACTGTAATACAGGTATCATTTAATCTTGTATATTAAGCATTTAAATCTTTAACAATCATTCAATATAAAAACTGTTTGAAAATCATTAGAAATCTCCTAAATTCATCTAATTTGTACTATTGTCTAGTTTAAAGTTGACCATTCAATTTTGATTAACGCTAAATACAGAAGATTAAAAAATACATAGGTTATAGTGATGACGGATCGTAGAACCAACTCCATATGGACACTAAATATTACAGATAATGTTCATGACATCACACACAGAACCAGAATTACTAGTATTGAAGGACAGTAACAATACAAGCAATTAACCAAAACAAACCGGAGAGAGAGAGAAATGGGATTTAATGTCCACTAAACACAAACTAGGTCATTTCGGGTCTAACATGGTTTAAGTTTATTTCAATAATCTGCTTGCACATAGGGTCTGTTTAGCAGTTGGAGGAAACTGTAGAACCCGATGAAAACCCACAAGATTGGATAGGCAACCTTACTCCTTGTCACATACAACTGGGGAATCAAACCACGCCAGTTGACTCAATGATAGACCTTAAGATACAGGGCACATGTGCTAACCATTTAGCCAGCTATAAAACTTACTTGACAGCTCTAGGAGCTGATGATTGATCTTTATCAGCTACACCAATTTCTACACCTTCTAATGTTACTTGTGTTGTTACTTTCACTTTCACCTGTAAAATAACATAGGTTAATTAATACACTCACACACTCGCATTGACATATTAATACATCATTGACATATTAATACATCATTGACATATTAATACATCATTGACATATTAATACATCATCGACATTTTAATACATCATTGACATATTAATACATCTTTGACATATTAATACATCATTGACATATTAATACATCATTTACATATAGTACATCATTGACATATTAATACATCATTTACATAGCAATTACACTTCCGATTATTTCATTGTTTCTATAAACTTACATGGCCATTACCAAAATAGATACACAGTACACAAAACTTTTATTGATTTGTCAAAACTTAGCGACAGTTCATTACTCAAGACTTCCATAGTCCATATTTTATAACTCACAAAAAGAGGGGGAATAAGTGTATCACCAATTTTGTATTTATGCAATAGCAATTGTTACATAAAGGCATAAACTGGCTTTGGATAATCAAAACTGGCTCAGGGTACCAAGAGACCCCCACCCCTTTTACTTAAGGGTATATTTACATCAATGATTCTTTTATGACTTTCCCCAAAATTGCACAGGATTCCACCACCAAATATGAATGAATGTAATGGGGTTTAATGTTCAACTCAATCCAAAATGAATTTCAAAATGACACACCTAATTTTAGTCAAATTATAACACGGAAAAAATTATAATACACATTTAAATCTGAAACCACAACCAAAATGGAAGGTCAAGGCCTTAGAATGAACAAAAACGACAAAACAAATAAAAGGCATTAATAATATCCAGGACCATTAAGAAAAGCCTCCATAATAACTAAATAATACAACCTTTATAAATATATACTCTGAAACAAGTAAACAATATATTTCACTTTCATCTAGTTCAGTGTAAGAGAAATGTAATGGGAGTATAACGTCCTACTCTTCTGCACCTAACCTGGGCTAATGGAAGACAGGCATATGCCATACAGTGTGCTATGAGGGGATTTTTGCCTGGGCAGCGGCGCTACGGCCTACTCTTATATCGAATTCCAACTGCCAGGGGATATTTTACGTGCACGCCAACGTGTACACGGGACCCTGGTTTTTTGTCCTGTCAAAGCGACTAGACAGCTGTCCTTGTCAGACCCTCCATTCTGCATCTTTAGTGTAAGAGACAATGTTGGAAATGTTGCCCAGGCAGCAGTGCTAAAGTCTACTATTATATTGAATTCCAACTGTCAAGGGATATTTTATGTACATGCCAATGTGTACTCATTTTCTGTCCCATCCGAACGACTAGAGAGCTGTCCTTTTCTGGTCCTTCGTCCTACATCACTGACGAGAAGAAACCACGGCAGAAATTTAAATATGATATCAACGACATATTCTGGGTTGAAACTATTTCAATACACAATTTAAAATATTCAACACATCCTTTGTCCAATAAGATGATAGAAAAAAAGATAGTTTAGAACTTACCACAGCGCCAGTGGTACCAATTAATCTTTTATCAGCTTTAGCTGGACTAACACTTAACGTTAATTCATAGAAACCTTTAGCTGGTTTAGCTTGTATTAGATTTAATTCAAATAATGATCTGAAATATAGTAAATAATTTAGTATAACACACAGTTTATTGTGTAGTCAATATTATATAGCAATATTATTTATATTGAAATGAAATGGGTTTTAACATGTTATTGTTCAGCTGAAGACTGGCTTACACAATAGTGAGCTACGAGGAAAATTTTGCCTTGAGAGCGAGGCCAAGACCTACTCATCTCAAATTCAAAGTGCTAAAGGATCTTTTACCTGCACAATAATGTGTACACGGGACCTTGGTTTAGGATTCCATCCAGTTGACTAGACAGCTTTCCTTTTCCGACCCTCCGTCCGTTTTTAAATAGCATGCATTGTCGGGGGGATGGGGGGTTGCTATGCATCGGAATTTCTCAACTCCATATTTTCGTCATTATGGGAGTAACATCAGGTTAGGGAGGTGAATATTGCCCAGACATCAGGCCTTTACATCCCAAAGGTTCTCATCCCATGCAGGGAATTGACAACGAGTCATTCTAGTCGGAAACCAGTTATCTGCCCAACAACCATTGATGCTATTCATCTCCAACCAGATAATGTATATCGTATTCTGGAAGTTACAACCATTTTGGATACAAGAGACATTACTGTTGTAACTTACTTGTCTTTAGAATTGACAACAAAAGGTTTCTTATTGAGAACAATTGATCCTTCCCCAATATTTTTAGCATTATCAGCAGTAACAGTTAAACTGCCGAGGGATCCTCCCATCAAATTTGTTACACGGACTTGAATTAATGGTTCTGTTTGTGTGACAGCAACAGGACTGGCTAATGTAACAGCAACAGGCACATGGAACTGTAAGAGAGAGAGAATTGGGGTTTAATGTCCACATGACTCAAACTAGGTCATTTTAGGACTAAACATGAAACTGTAACAAACAAAACGTACATCTTATGTAAAATATGTTCAAATAAAATCTGGTTTAACCTCATAATATTCCAAACCACAAACAGAGAACTGGGGTTTAACATCCACTTGACACAAACGAGGGCATTTTGGATTTTGGGACTAACAAACAGTTTAATTTAGTTTCTTTTTTTTCGCTTGTACATGGGATTCTTTAGCTGTCGGAGAAAACCCACCAGGTTTGACAACCAATCCTACTTGTTGTGTACGAGAGGAGAATCAAAACCATGCTAATTGACTCAATGGCAGACCTAGGGATCTAACTCACACAGGTTAAAACCATTTGGCCACCCAAGCCATCCCCCTCTGTACCAATGAAGACAGGCGACAACACTCCTTGTCGGTGCAATCCGGGTTTCAAAACCACAACAGTTGACTCAATGACCGGCTTTATGATACAGTACGCATATGTTAACCATTCGACACCCCCCCCCCACAAGATAAAGAATAACATTTCAAAAAGTTGAGCAAGACGACAGAAGATTAAATTCAATTTAAACTTACTTTGTTTTCTGTCAATGTTTTAACAGCAGATAAGAAATAAGCAGCAGCTCTCAACTGATGAATATGTTTACGACTCAAGAAATAATTAGTAAATTTCACCACTTTATCCTGTAAGGTAAACAAACACATTATGTAACAAAATTTGGCTATATTTATATGTACTATTGGAAATAAAATGAAATGGGGTTTAATGTCCTACACCTAACCTGGGCTACTGGAAGACAGGCATACACCATACAGAAAGCAATGAGGGAAATTTTGCCCGGGCAGAGGCGCTACGGTCTACTCCTATATCGAATTCCAACTGCCAAGGGATCTTTTACGTGCACACTAATGTGTACACAGGAGCCCTGTTTTTCGTGCCATCCAAATGACTGGACAGCTGTTCTTGTCAAGACCCTATACTCTGTAACAATGACAAGGGGAAACCACACCGGAAAATCAAGATAAATATTCTCGGTCAATGCAGGGATCAAGCACCCAACCTCCAGGTTAGCGAGAGAAGAATACTTACTGCTGATATTGTTGGTGCTTTGTTTAATTTTGTAGCTAGTTTATAGGCTGAATCTACAACTAATGACGACACATACAGTCCACCTTCAAACTAAAAATATTACAACACCATTAAACATTTGATATCTTGAAATAAACAAATCTTGAAATATTAGAAGACAGCTAATCTTGAATTCTAGATAGAAGTCAAAGGGATTAAAATACATTGAGGAAACACAAAGATAAACATTTGCAGCTTATCCTTGTCACAAACATTGTACATGAATTCATTAGCCAGTCATTAATATTTTAACACTGCCCACTATTTATGGAATAACAAATACTGGTTATTAACATGCAACATTTCAACGCTGATATACTTATCTTTAATATTTTATCAAGATTTTCAATCAGCATGTCACCCACTGTCTCTTTCATCCGGATAAAAGTTGCAGTCAAAAAAGGCACAATCATGGTTTTGGTTCAATATACGGACATATGACTTACCTGTAAATATTTTTCATCTAATTCATCTGCTTGTGCGACAACATCTTCAATATTATCAAAATATTTTGTAACATCACCACTTAATTCTGTGGCTATGAGAAACGAATAACCATAACTAAAACAAAACAAAATTTAATTAAGACTCACAAAAGACTATGTTTTAACACAAACCATAGCTGGATAAAATGATATACTACTACTTTTTATAATGAAGACATGAATATGCTACACAGTGCGTTACTACAGAAATTTGGCCCTTCGGTCTACTCTTTCAAATTCCAACTGTCAAGGGATCTTTAAAATGCACAACAATGTGTATTGAGGACATTGGTTTTCACTCACATGGACAAACTATGCCAGAAGATCACAAGTAACTTTCTTGGTCAGCTCAGGGATTGAACCCTGGGGCATTCCTTGGCAATTACAATATTTGAGAAGGATTTGAAGCAAAATTATAACAAATTAGTTTGAATATGTTTTTAATCAGCATATATACCATTAAATCACCCAGTTTGTATGCAGGAATGTATCTTTAAAACAATTTAATGTATTTACCTTAAGGCTGAATCGTCCTTTTTTAAGGCTTCTTGTAAAGCTTTATTTACTTTAGTATTATCAACTGAAAATACAAATTATATAACAAATTCATTGCTGATATCAAAATAAATGCATTCAGGGTCCAGTGCCGCCATACCAACCGCCCCAAGTCTCAGTAATCTTAACAACACTCATAAATCTCCAGCAGATATGAGGTAATTTATTGTCATTACAGTATACAATAAACATTCCTAAACAATTATTTTGTTTATATCTATAAAATAAAAACAAATACAACTTCTTTAAGATAAAACTGCATTTAAAGAAATGAACTGAGGCTTAGTGTCCTAATTTTCTGCACCGACTGGGCTATGGAAGACAGCCATAGAGTGTGCTTAGAGGGAAATTTTGCCCTGACAGCTTAGCTACAGCTTACTCTTTTACGTACACGCCAATGTATACATGGGAGAGAGAGAAATGGGGTTAACGTCCTCTCGACTGAAACTAGATCATTTTGGGACAAACACATAGTTTAATTTAATTTCAACAATTGGTTGCGCGTAGGGGTCTTTAGCAGTGGGAGGAAACTGTAGGACACAGAGAAAACCCACGAGATTGGACAGGTGACACCTACTTCTTGTCATGTACTACTGGGGATTCAAAACCAGGCCAGTTGACTCAATGACAGGCTTTATGATACAGCGCGCACATGCTAACCATTCGGCCTTCCAACCTCCCTGTATACATAAGACTTGTCTGCTAGACACTGTCCTTTATAAAACAACATATGTAATTGTAAGCAATATGAACCTCACCTTTTAAACCCAGTTTTTTCAGGGCAAAAAATGCATTAAAGATATCGACAACATTGGCATCCTCTCGGATGGTGTCATCTAATAATTTTTGTACACCTCCACCAACATTTATCTGTAATAGAAAGAACATATCTTATTTATATATTTCTGGGAGATCACAGTTTCACACCCTCATTCCCGTGCCCATAGCCACTATATTCAACATCTTGACTAACAGATATTTTGTTGTCATTGACTTGAGGCAGACGTACGGTCAAAAAACATTTTCCTTATTAAATTTTAACAGAAAACTATGGCTGTAATGTATTCATTATATATATATTTCACCATTAAAACAGTAAACAAAGGTTCATTTAATTACCAAGCGTCTAATTACTCTAATTAACTAGTGTTTAATTTGTTAATTAGACGCTTAGTAATGAAAATTAAACACTATGATTTAAGTTGTACACAAGTACAAGTTCAACACTATTAGCGGAAATTAAACCATAGTTATGAATAATTCTACACAGAAGAGAATTTAAGGCTATATACGCCAAGATAAACCATACCAATTTTCCAGTATGTTAGTCCAAATTTTTATAATACATTACAAATAATTTATCATTCATATGTTGACATATAAAGATGACAATGATATGAACAGAAAGTATATGTAACCTTAGATGACCTCAACAGAGGTTAGAATAGGACTGATCGATTTTAATCATTTTTGGACCAAATTACTTTTTGACAATTTTTATGGTGTAAGTGTATGATTTTAAAGTCTATATTTATTTGGTGATTAAGGGCCAATAATAGGACATAAAATTCACAGATACATGTAGCATACCCAACCCCCCAAAAACTTAGAATTGTGTGATACTCACTTTACACTTTTTTTGACAAGACTTTTTATGGTGTAAGCATACAATTTAAAGTCTATATTTATTTTTCATTTATTTATTTGGTCATTAAGGGATAATAATGTGACATAAAATACCCCACCCCCAAAAACTTAAGAATTGTGTGATACTCACTTTACATTTGGTTAAATACTGGCTGGCAGATGCAGCATGATATAATGAAGCTACATTACTTTCGTCTAATTTCTCGGACAAGGATTTGCATGCTTCTTGAGCATTGGGTATGGTGGCTCCTAATAGAGTCAAACCCAAAATAGAATAATGTGCATTGGCAACATCGCTGTATGGTTGAGCTCCCTCAAAGACAGACTTTAACCTGGCCTGGTCAAGAGTTGTCAGAAATGTGGATGGAGTTAAGGCCCTTCCCACCACAACAACGGCAAAAAGAAGAAGTACTGAAAAAGCTGAAAAGATAATATTTACATGAATTATATCAATGACAGACATCAGGCCTACATGTAGATACATCTATCTGCAAATTGGACTTCCATCCTAGTTACGAAAACATAGTTAAAAACATTAAGGATGTGCTTTTTTTTTTTAAATACAATTAGATGCCTTTAGTTTCACCTGGCAAACTTAATTTCTTTATTAATGCATACCATCTTAAAAATAAGTTCATTTTATACTATCAGAGCTAGTTAAATATACCAATGTCAGTCAAGTTAATGAACCAGGGTTTCTAACAGAAATAAAATGACAAGGCCATTCTTGCAACCTTCATGTATAAAGAAATCCTACTTTTCCCATAATTTGATTGGCTTTGTACAAGACAAATATGTTGCCCTGCCTCCATGACATAAAGATGTCAAATTGAAAATGCTGGGTAAAGCCAACAATTATCGATTTGATTAAAAAATATATCATTTATTGACCAGTAGGATTATGTAGATGGATGTGGCAGTAATGTTATTCAATCATTTTTTGAAAAAGAATTTGATTGGGGTTTGCCAGGTAAAACTTATCGTTCCATACCGTCTCTTATATCAAAACACAGAGGGTTAAACTTAAAATGAAGTCTGATTTTTTTTATCAATGTCCATTCATGACATCAAACCCAAAAATTAGGACTAGGTTAATTATTTGTTCGATGAATTAAAGATAATATGGATTCTTGAGAACAGTATACAGACAACTCATCCCAAGATTAATCATCCCAACTTTAAAACATGGGTTGAGTCGAGATTTAAGACAACTCATCCCAACAAATATACATGCCAGTGATATTTGTTTTAAGACAATTCCTTTCTTTGAAGTCCACTCAAATCATTCTAATTTTGTTAACAAAATGTGTTATCTAAAAAAATTGATTTTGTCGTTTTACTTAAAGTTAAATTATTCAAGAAATAGATAAGAACTAGCCATTCTTGCTACACTAGTTCGAAAGTAGATGATGTAAAATGAATAATTTGAAAATTTCATTCAAATTACTCTATTGCAAGCGAAGAATAATCCATGTTTAAATTGATATTGTTGTTTTACTAAAATTGTTATTGCTGTTTTAAATTTTAAGTTGTTTTAAGTTTTCTGCGCTCTTACTAAGAAGTAGCTATAGTGTGATTTGTACTTATAGGGTGTACCTTATATAACAACCAGCCTGGTGTGATTTGTAAGAAACTCAGTAAAATTCTAATTATGGCAAGTTATCTAATAGAAAGAGGTTAAATTGACTGAGGGTGATTTAATTATCACTAGGAGTGAAAATCTGTGCGACAGTGTGTGTTTTCTGTACTGGGTGTGTTAATTAACACACTGTTGGCACAGATTTTCATCCCTAGTGATAATTAAATCACCCTTAGTCAATTTCTCACCCCCGTTAATAAACACACTGTATCTGCAGAGTTTAATCTCTTTCTATTAGATATCTTGCCATAATTAGAATTTTACTGAGTTTCGTACAAATCACACCAGGCTGGTTGTTATATATATACACATACCGGTAGGTACAAATCACATATAGCTACTTCTTAATGTCTGTATACTTATCATAGCGTACACGTTTCAATACCATCTTTGAACCATACATACAAATGAAAATGTTGGCCCCAGTTGTGCTAAATGTTTACATATGTGTGAAAGAAATTTGTCAGAATACATGTATCATAATATATGACATTATATCCTTATCTTTTTTATATGAGTTTCAGTATATAGCTAATCTCTTGGGATGAGTTATCTTATATTGGGATGAGTCGTCTTTCACTCTTTCGTCTTTGTTTGAGATTTGTCAGGTATTCTTCAGAACCATTGAATACAAACTTGTCAAGACTTCAATTCAAACGTTATGTCCAACAGAGAATTTTGTGGAGTATTTCATTAAGTTGTTATGATTTTACACTTGACATTTAGAATATAGTAAGTAATGATTACGTCTTACTCTTAGGGACGTTTATATTAAGCCAGTGTGGATGTAAATTTCTGCGGAAAACAACAATTAAAAGACCTATAGTCCATTTCAAAGTACCGGTACTATGGCGAGATCGTTAAATTTTCCAAATAAAAAACATGTGATCAAATTGCACCCTGAAGTGATTTGGCGATTTAATGGAATTGCTTTGGAAATCGGTGTCAATAAATTCGTTGATTAGGGTAACCAATTTGAATTTGATGGATGTTAAAGATGAAAATTTGATTAATGAATGAATGAATGCAAATCACTTTTTGTTGACTTTGGTAAATCAGTAGTCGATTAAAACGCCTATAATATTACACTGACAAACAAGAAATCGCAGTCAGAACGGTTAAAAACCTTGCCAAATTTTCAATAACAATTAATCTATACATTTTCTTTTGAATTAGACGTGAAAACATGATAGAATCTTATTTATAACGTGCATCAACCAGCGATTTACACGTGGCAAAGGGGAAGCAATGGCCGACTTCATTCATAACAATACACCGGCGAATACGAATCATTAAAAATATACGAATTGTATAGCGCACATGCAATTTTATATCGGATCCTTAGAAGTTTAGTTATGAAATGCGTCTGTTTGTGAAACCAACATTTGATTATCTATTGCAGAAAACGGTTATCTTAACGGGGAAGATACAAACCTTTAGCCATTTTGACTCGAGCCTCTTTTACATACGGGTGTTCAAACGTCAACCGGAAGCAGGTGCCTGTCATTTTAAGGTGAAGGTCGTAATAACGAACACGGTGGATAAAGTTGAGTGAAATGTCTGCGAATCCGAATTATGCACCAAACTCTAACAAAATTAAATTTTGTGAAATGGCAGTTTATCAGATATTTTTATGGTTTAATCTGAGACACTGTGTAAATAAATAGAGAAACATAGAAGACCCTGTAATACTTTTTAATCTAAACTTTTACTTGTGTACAGAACTTCAGGAGACAAGTCGAGACTCGAAGTCAAAATATATATTATTAATAGATCTATATAGCAATATTCATTCGAAAAATGCACTGATTTTGTGTTATCGATCTAATAAATCCCGACATGTCAGTCTTAAGAAGAATTCTTCAATTCTCAATTGGTTTAAAAAATATTGAACTTTCTGCACAAAGACAAGTACTAATCATTATTTTTAACAGATTGAATTTCAAACCAAATTCAATTAAGTCATTAACTTTTTCTGCAACTTTGAGAGTTGAACCAGCTGATATCAATACTAGGAGCCAACTGCAAGTTTCTGTGCCAACAGACTTTGAAGGAAGCTCTGATGAGGTTAGGTATTTGTCAGATCTCTTTAAAATTGGAACAAACGAAGCGGAACGCTTGGTTGATTTGATCAAAGTGGATAATAGTTATGCATCAAGACAGATGCGCAAAACAGCCCTGGAAATTAAAATAGATATACTTCGAGGTTACAATATTCCACTCTCTGCAATAAAAAATAAATTTTCTGTGATGAGAGTTACGATTTATGAACTTCAAAAGCGTTTGGACTATTTATGGGTTTATGGCATTGATTTCTGCAAAGACCCAGAAACCCACTTAGAAAAGTTACTGGATGATCGTACAAGTGTTCAGGATAAAAAGAAAACTTTTCTCGCTTTTCGCTTAAATTGTTCCATTGACAAGATTAATAAGTTATGCGAACGTCAACCCCAGTTTCTGCTGTCTGGTATAAAAACTTTAAAGAAAAACCTTGACACTGTTCTGGCTGAGGAGTTTGTTACTCGTGAGGTCATCTTTCGTTCAGGCAGCATATTTGGAAAACATCCAGTTGGCGTTGAGGAGAATTTGACTTTTTTGAAACAGTGGATTAGAGAGGAAGTAAAAGATCGTCTTGACGACTCGGAAATAAATGAAAACGATTTGCGTAGATTGGAAGAAATGACAGACAAAACTTTTGAGGACCTAATCTTGCTTCCAAGGAATAAACTCAAACAATTGAGACGAACTATTGACACAAAATTAGTGGACTGGCAGGTCTTAAGAGGTAAAACCAAACAAGAGTATCTAGCCCAACGATTCAATTGTTCTTTGGAAGATATTGAAAATCTAATAAAAAAGAAACCACTTTTTCTGAGTTTTCGGAACTACACAAAGTTGGATAAAAACCTTGATCTCCTTTTCAACAGTGGTTATATAAAGCCCAGAGACATAATACGATGTCCGCAGATAGCATTTTTTCGCACTAAATCTATTGAAAGGCGTATACAACAACTAAACGACCTTAAATTCAGTAATGAGAAACAGTTTTTGACAGCTTTTCGCGAAACTAACGAAGAGCATTTTAAGAAAGTTGTGTCCGAATTTGTGAAGGTCAAGGAGATCTTAGATATATATAGCTGTAAAACTCGCGAAGAATATATCAAATTGAGACTTCAGTGTACGGATCAGGAGCTCCAAACGGACAATATGGCGCAATTAAGGAATATGCGTCTGTCAAAACTAAACGCTATGCTTGATTTTCTTTATAAAGAATGCTTCCTTCCCTCAACACAGGTTGTAAAATATCCAAGAATTTTGTATACAAGTTTAGATACTGTTCAAGCAAGAAAAATGGAACTCGATGAAATAGGTTATCCCCTGTCCACACCCATTTTAGGCATGCCGTCAGAAAATTATAGAAAAAGAGTTAGAGAATTTTCAGAGTTGGGTGTTGTTTATTTTTCGTGAATCTGAGGTGTGTTCAACTTGATATTTTGTACAGCTCATGCATGAAACAGAGCAGACATAAAGAAAATGTTTTTGCCCTGGTCAATTGTCATACATGGATCTCATGCTTTGCAGAGCCAGATTTTCTGAAGCCTAGGGCCTCAAGATCCAGGGAGCCTCTGGAAAGGTGTAGGCCTATATATTTTTGACACATCCTCGGCTGTGTTTAAACCTACACTTTCATCTTCCTCTAGTTGGGAGGGTGGAGGGTTGGCAGCAAAGCCATCTCTTCATCCAAATCTGGCATTCATTTGCATTAAAAGATCAGATCTTTTTGACTACGGTCAGAACTGACTTAGAAATAAAATTGTTGATTTGACTGGGTTTTGTATGTTGATTTGTGTAAAAACTGTCTGTACAATTATATCGATTCCAACTGTCATGGGTTCTTTTACTTACGTGTACACCAATATGTACATAGGACCTGAGATTTTCATTATGAACGACCATACAATGTCCATTGCCAGACTTCCTGTCCTACATCACTGACAGGGGTATAACGACGCTGGAAAACCTGTTGAACTTTCTCAGCCAACACTAGGATCAAACACGGGACCTCCAGGTTAGCGGGCAATGTCTTACCCACTGATGTTTTGTTCTACTGTTGACGACACAGGAAATGAAATTATTCTCAGTAAACAAACAGGCACTTCCTCTTAATCAATTGAAAATAGGGCCTGATCGACCTAATACAATGATTTCTTTATACTTAAATCGAATGAAATCAAACCGAGTTTAACATCATACTTTTCTAGTTTTCTGCATTAGCTGGGCTAATGACAGTGGTAACATGGTAAAGATACATTATTTAAGATGTAGATAAAGAACTAACTGTTCTTGATATAATAATGAAAAATGAATCTATCAAAAATTTCATTCAAATTACTACATTCCAAGCGAAGTTATCAGTGTTTGAAGTTTTGACAATATGAAACGTAATTTAATATCGTTTTTATACGCCCACATTGAAATGTGGTCGTATATTGGCGTCGCCCAGTCCGTACGTACGTACGTCTGTCCGTCGTCCACAATTTCTTGTGAACGCTCTAGAGGCTAAAGTTAATATGCGATTGACTTTAAATATATACACAGTATTTAAGGTCATGAGACGAAGAAGCCTATTGATTTTCAGCAATATCCGGTAATTACCGCCTGAGTTATGGCCCTTGAACACTTCAAAAAATCTTGAGGATGCACTAGAGGCCAAAGTTAATATCCGATTGACTGTAAATTTATACACAGTGTTTAAGGTCACAAGCTGAGGAACCCTATAGATTTTTAGTGATTTCCGATAATTACTGCCAGAGTTATGGCCCTTAATCACTTCAAAAAATCTGGCGAATGCTATAGAGGCCAAAGTTAATATCCGATTGACTTTTAATTTATACACAGTGTTTAAGGTCATGAGAAGAAGAATCCTAATGATTTTCAGCAATTTCTGATAATTACCGCCAAAGTTATGGCCCTTGATCACTTAAAAAAATCTTGTGGATGCTCTTGAGGCCAAAGTTAATATCCGGTTGACTTTAAATTTATACACAGTGTTTAAAGACATGAGAAGAAGAGCCCTGTTGATTTTCAGCGATTTCCAATAATTACTGTCAGAGTTATGGCCCTTGATCACTTCAAAAATTCTTGTGGACACTATAGAAGCTAAAGTTTACATCCGATTCACTTTAGATTGAAACACAGAGTTTAAGGTCTTGGAAGAACAATGAATTTTGATAACTTGACCAGATACATCCATGATATTAAATGTTTCGTATACTAAAGGTTCGCATGGAGGAGAACTTTATCAAAGCCAAACAAATTCTAATGATTTTCTGATAATTACTTTTTAAGTATTAAAATGAGTTGTTACTCTTAATCAGATTTTAGTGTATCATAAATGTTTCATTATCGAAAAAATATAAAATATGCGACAACTCTTGTTGACTGCCCGGACGATTTAGCTGCTGTGGGCGTATGTTTCGTTGCCCGGCAACCTATCTTTTATCTAGTGACCGTACATTACAATTGAAACTAAAGTCATGATTATCCACGTTATCGTTAAATTTTGCGGGTGCTCTTTTCATATTGTAATAATATTTACACCCCCCCCCCCCCCCCCCGGATGACAGGGGGTTGATTGTCATGTGAATAAAATAAATGTGTAATTAATATTGTTTATATAAAATTTGAAGACTGAATAAAGACCCACAACAATTAGATTTAGCTCTTTTACTTTAAAACTTAATGCATCTTCAACAAACTTGATAATGTCCCTTTAAGATCAGTTTTGATGACTGGCACAACACCACGGCCACAGGGTTTTTTTTATTAAAAGGAGTTAGCTCCCCTTTGCTTTGAAACGTGAAAGCATTATCGGCACGTTTGCGCTCTACATACTTAACTTTAGCAACGGATTTTTATCGGCCCCGGCCTCTATCAAGACCCCGATAAGAATCCGTTTCTAAAGCAACTAATCTGACTCTTGAACAGCACCTGTTTGCAGCACTGACTAGCTGGCAATTGCAGATCAGACAAACCGCGATACTCGGATTTGATTCTATTGTAGCCAGTAGTGGCCTATATTCTGTTTGAATGGCATTTAGTAAGCTACGTTCGAAGTATGATTCTCTTGTCTTTATCTAGCACAATGTGACAATACTGATACAGACAAAAGGAACAAACTATATATTGTTTGTTTTGATTGTACATATACATGTAAATTTCGAGGCAGAATTAAAAGCGATATAAAATAGAGTATTGTCCGTGTAAAAGTGAAAGTCGACATGTACACCATATTTTTGAGCAATGTCTCCGAGGGGGGTTGTATAAACTGTAAAAAGAATCGGCCCTAAAATTGAGCCGTGGGGCACTCCATAATGAAGGTCCTTGTGCTCAGAGAGTTTGTTGTTTATCAACACACACTGTCTGACTAAATGAAGATAAGACCGATAGGGTGCTAGAGAAGAGCCAGACACCCCAAATTCAGAATATAGATATAGCCTAGACAGCAATATTTCATGGCCCACTGTATCAAATACGGCGGACAAATCTAGCAGTGGCAGCACCACACATTTTTTGTTGTCCATGGACATCAAGATATCATTTTGAACTTTTAGTCGAGCAGTCTCGGTTGAGTGAAATCTTCTATATGCACTTTGGTATTTATCTAACAAATTATTTTGACACTTTTCAAGGAATTTCGAAAGAAAACTTAAATTTGATACAGTTCTGTAATTTTTGTCGACTTTACGCCCCTTATAAAGAAGACGTCACTCGACCCAAATATCGACAAAAATTACAGCCGCGCAACGTAAGCTGTTGAAATATACCGAGTGGAACTTGAAGGGAAGTGTTCACAATAATATGGCACTAGAGAGGAAAAGGGGTAGGTTCTGTTTGACGGGCCAGGTATAGGTGCTGGATCCAAAGAACAAGATGCGGATTTCATGGAGTTGATTATGTTACATCGTTCTTTTTCACGTAGATCACTAAATTTATCAAAAGAGTAAATGTCATGTGTTTAAGTCACTTTTTCAATAACCACTGGATTTGAAATAACTAGATCACTGCGTATTTTAGATATTTTTTTCAGAAAAGAATTCAGCATGATACATTCAAATGTAGTTCATTAGGCCTATAGTCATAATTGAACCTACCAGGAGTAGGGTCGCCTGTCCAATCTTGTGGGATTTCTCTGGGTCCCCCGGGTTCCCACTGCTAAAGACCCCTACGCGCAAATGAATTATTGAAATGAAATTAAACCATATGTTAGTCCCGAAATGACCTAGTTTGTGCCCATTGGACGTGTTTGTACCATCCGAGCGACTAGACAGCTGCCATTGACATGTCCTCCGTCCTGCATCACTGACAAGGAGAACCCACGCCGGAAAATCTGGATGAACTTTCTCGGCCAATGCAGGGACCGAACACCCGACCTCCAGGCTAGCGAGCCAGTGTGTTACCCACTTAGCCACGTGACCCCCCCCCCCCCCCAGTCGGTGTATAAATGCAGGACGTAAAACTCATTTCATTTCAGGAACCGTTTTAAACTACGTACCTAGTCAAACCGCGACTCCGAATCCGCAATTCGAAAATAAAGTAAGTCTTACGGACGTATATTTCCGTTGACGTATTTTATTGACGAAAAGTCCCTGATTTTATTTCTAAAACATAAAAATTACAGACCTGATCTGATATGCCCAAAGGCTTAAAAAAATATGAAGGGTGTGTATCAGAAAAGTAGGAATTATTAATATTAAATAGTGCGGAGACAATATGTCACGTATAATGTTGCGATAGTTGGGCGTGTCTTGTCGCCATTGATTTAGTCTACTAACTTTAAGTGTTATTACATTATCAAATAATATTGATGGCGACCTTAATAGACAGAAAGAAGTGTGATTTACTATTTTTGCTGAGTGGTCTGGTTTTATTTTTATTAGTTTTATCAAGGTATTTCAAGGTAGCCTACAATGTACATGTACACCCAATTTTGACCAAGAATTGAATGTGGTTTCGCACCTCGTTGCCGTGTTGATGGTTGCATATAGAATTTTGCTCATACTGTGGCATCGGCGTTTAATGTTTCTGACAAGAGACTTTTACGAAAACTAGCAGTATTTTAGCACAAGTTAATACCAGACTTATTTTTCGTCCAGTGGCTCAGTGAGTAGGATTTGGCTCGCTAACCTGGAGTTCCTGTGTTCGATCCCTGCGTTGGCCGAGAAAATTCATCTGTCAGTAGTGAAGGACGGTGGGCCTGGCAATGGGCAAAACATAGTCGTTCGCATTATACAAGAAGCCGAAGTGCTATGTACACATTGGGAGGAACGTAGAAAAACCTTGGCTGTTGGAATTCGAATAAGAGTTGGCCATGCCCATAGCGCTGTTGTCGGGACAAAATTTCCCTAGCCCAGTAGGAGCAGAACAGTAGGTCGTTAAACCCCATTTCATTTTATTTCATTTCTTTGTCTGTATGTGAATGGAATGGACTGAATGAAAATATATCGTCTTGTCAACACCAGACTGTGTTTAAGCTTAATATCCCCTCCCCACACCCTCTGGACCCGCCGGGAGTGGGGGATGTTTAGCACATGCGTGCTGTATCATGAAGCCTGGCATTTAGTCAACTCGCGTGGTTTCGAATCCCGGTTGTACGTGGCAAGGAGTAGGGTCGCCTATCCAACCTCGTGGGTTTTCTCCAGGTCACCCGATTTCCTCCCACTGCTAAAGACCCCTACGCGCAAGCGAATTATTGCAATAACATTAAACCATATGCTAGTCCCGAAATGACCTATTTCGTGTCGATTGTACGTTTAACCCCATTTGTCCCCCCCTCTCTCTCTCTCTCTCCCTCTCTCTCTCCCAAGATCCATTCAAGCATTTGTGTGTACGTGTGTTGTGGTATTTGTTTTATCAATAACAGGAAATCTATGTCGATATTTTATTTACTCTACTCAATGCTACTTTATAAACCCTCCCCCTAATGTTTACATGACTTAATCTGGCAGCTTTCTAACGTTTACTTTACTTGTTAAATAACTGTATGATATATAATGTATTATCCAAATGTTTTAGCACAAATTGTTGGGATCGCCGGATATTTGGTTAGGGAGGCGTAGGTGGATCTTAGGTGGTGCCAGGCCCGGATCCAGGATTTTTTCGAGGGGGGGGGCATACATTGTAACTAATGGTAATCATTAGAGTGCCGCATACATTAGTGGTTTGGTGTAATCCCCAGAGCCTTGACGCATTACCTGGGCATATATCATCAATTAAAAAGCAAAAATTCCAGTCTCGCCGGGGATGAGGGGGGGGGGCACGGCCCCTATGGGCTCCCCCCTGGATCCACGCCTGGGTGCCAATGGTGATGTCTGCAAAGCGTTTAACTGGGTTCTAAAATAACAAAAAATAACATTGAATTTCATCAGCTGCATCCAACTAACAAACAAAAAAAAAATACAGAATGATACGCATTTTTTATACTGTCATTAATGGGGAGGTTGGGGGGGGGGGGCTAGGCACCTCACCCGGATCCACCACTGAGAACAGATAAGGTAAGTTGTAAGTAATCAACATGGGAAGTACATCTAGTGATCATGCTGATTGGATGTATGGCAGGAAACAAACGTTCCATTGACAATCGGAAATAGGTTACGAACTTAATTAAAAGAGCTGAGCTGCTCGCATGTGTGTCATTTAGATGTACAATAGATCCATGTGTTAAAATATCGTGAGTATAGAATGAATAAAAACAAGGGAATTCTAGTTTTCTCGTTTTCTCTTATCAAGTGAGGGGATATCTGAATTGTCAGATATCCCCTCACTGCCTCACATAGCAACTTTTGGTCCTCGAGAGAATTATTAGTGAGCAGAAATTCGCCGGTGTATCCGTCACTTAGCATTAGACGTGAAGTGCACGGAACTGTGTATAACCCACAAGAAATATCAATGCTGATTGGTTAATCATGTCTGACGTCTAAGGCGACTCGTAAGACCTCTGACGCAACCTTCAAGTATAGTTCAATCTGTCTATTAATAGTTCAATCTTATTTGTCTTAAGACATTATTATAAAACTATCATTTATACATTCATTCACCCAACAAGCCTATAAACCAACCCTCTAAAACAGAGGGTGGTCGAGATTTAAACGGATTAAAACACTATCGCCGTTTTATGATTTTATTTAAAAATGGTAAAATGAGGCTTCGTCTCCATTAACAAGAACCGTTGCTACAATAATAAACAATCTATGGCACAACTTGTCAAAACTTCGAACCTTTATAACTCAGCTTATAGAATAAAATAATAATTGAATGAATATATTCACTTTGCATGATCTATTTTTTAAACTATAACATTGAACGGCTAGCTCGTGAACTAAATCTTACATAATGCATTTTTAATGAAAGTAAAAAATAACTCCAATAAAACTCGTCATAAGGACTTTGTGATAGGTCGTGCCATTTAAAGTAGCTAAGTCTCTAACTCAATATCATTCAAAAGTCTTCCACACTGCAAACACGAATTATTTGTCAATTTAAATCAACATTGATGTTGTGATCTTACCGGGGGAAATTGGGCTTCTAATATCCAAAATAAACATTTTACCATTGGTACACAAGTCGTGTACCATAATGCGTTTCAGTGCCGTTTGTAACAAGGGACTCGAAGAACGAGGATAGACATAGTCTACGAGTCACGTCAAACGGTGACGTCATAGTCTTATCTGTAGAGCAAGCGCAATAAATACTGAAGTGGTACCGAGCAATATAATTAGATAATTCGGGAGTAATTATCTGCGTTTCGACATATTTGTGTGAATTTCTATATTAGCGATTTAGCTCCTTTAATGTGTTGTAAGTAAAACAGGTCATTGTATACTCCCGGTCCTTGGTATCTGTATAAATAACAGGATCATGTTGAGGCACTAAGTACTAGTGTGGGGGCCTTTATCTGTGACACGCCGGTCAAAACCGTTTCCCGGCCTCTTACATTGTTTCGTATTAACCTTTACCCCACTAAGAAACATAATCGCATATAATAAAGTTTACTGCGTACTAATTGTCACACCCATATTCACAGAAAATGAAATACGCATTAATCTATTTTCTAAATAATGAATTGAGTTAGTGGAGAAGTGTATTCAAAGCGGATAAAATATATATAATTTTCCTTTGGGTAAACTTAAATAAAATGAAATGGGGTGTAACGTCCTATTTTTCTGCTCCGAACTGGGCGAATAAGGACGGGCATAGCCTACTCCATACAGTGTGTTATGAGGGAAATTTTTCCAGTACAGCAGCACTAGGGCCTACTCTTATATCGAATTCCAACTGCCAAGGGAAATTTTACGTGCACGCCAATGTGTATACGGGACCTCATATTTTCGCCCCATTCGAATGACTAGACAGATGTCCTTGTCAGGCCCTCCGCCCCCTTTGGGTATAAGCTATACGCGTTGAACATTATGGTAACATGAAGGCGATGGGCATAGATTTAGCTCTAGCATAGTGTATGTTTAAAGATTCATTCTTAATTGTAAGAGCTAACGCTGCGCATTTCAGGTCTTTTTTCTAGCTTCAAATGTAATAGGAATTACCTTTAGACATATTTACATGACAAGCCTATAATCAACTCTATTTTGAACTATTATAGCAAGAAATCCCCACTCTCTAAATATATCTTACATAATACATATTTAATGTATCCTAATGCTTCGCTTTAACCCCCCCCCCCCCCCAACAATTATGAAAATCTTAGCGCGACTACGACTTCATATCTTTGATTTTTGAAAAAAATTACTTAAGCACATTATGTAAGAGCTTTATCTATCCATAGTAGGTCTTCTTTTTTGGCTCCAGGTTTTAAAAAAGTTATTAATTAGACCTTTATTTAAATTACAAGCTCAAAATCAACTCTGTAGACCCCCAGATAGTTTGGATACAGCTTGGATTTAAACAGTGATCCAATTAATATTAAATCAATAAATGGCCGAGCACGCTTACGCTTAGGCCCTACCGTTAGTCACTTTACGTCACTACTGAAGACTAGTAATGAAAGGCCTGCCTAGCGAGGGTACCATTGCATTGAGAATGCTACTTGATAATCGAGAATATGTTGGTGGAGATATCGCCTGTCAATCAAACGATCGACAATTCTCTTAGACATTGGGGATAGAGATGATGCCTATTTATAGTCCAAACTACCAACACCGACAACTCCGTTCAGAAAAAAAGTAATTTGACTGAAATTTTTAATATTTTCTCTTTTTTATCAACTATTTTCTGCATTATTATAGCAAGAATGACCAGCTCTTTATAAAAGAGAGCATTTCAAATTTTCTGAGAAAGTCAAAACATAATTATTATTTCTATGTCTTTTGCTCAATAGGTTATCAACTCACTATTATACGATCATGGTCATTATTTCCCACACGTAAAAATCATTGACACAGGAAATAATAAACAATTACCCCCCTTGCTTTCATATTGACTACATGCAATAGCCATATTCAAACGTTGGAATTTGAAGTTAAAAATGATATTTTGCCAATTTCTCAGCTGGCAATAGTGAATTATTGGATTAATAGGATTATTTTTTAACAAGATATGACTGTTTATGGATACCATCTATTTTAAGGCTTGTTTTTAATAAATTTTTAAAATATAACCTAAAAATTTGAAATTGTAGCTTTAAACTCTAACTAGTGTATCTTCAAATACGCGATACAATGATCATGTCAGGCCTAATTACGTAAAGCCTAATTTCATTCCATTGAAGATTAATACTTATAATTATCTATGTGGGAGAAACCGCCACTCCCTTGCTGGTGAAACAATACTATCATTATTATGAAATTTACTATACGAAACCCCGCCTAGGAAATAATTAAAATATTCTACCGTCGACAAAAATTTTATTCGTGATTTTAGTGACGCCCGTGTAGTATACCTGCGAATTTTAAAAGAAAAATAACGCCGTTGGCTTGGATTTTAAATATCAGTTCAACTGCACCCGTGGAGCTACAAAGGGAATGCGTCGAGTGAATGGAAAGGGAATTGATATGTGGTGGCATTGTGTATAGAGTTCCTAAAGCATGGGGATAATATTATCCTACTATCCATTGCTGAGAAAGAGAGAGGGGGAGAGAGGGGGGGGGGGGCGTTTCGGGGGTAATTTCAACTCGACACAAACTAGGTCCTTTCGGGACTTAAATTTGGTTCAATTTAATTTCAATAATTCGCTTGCGGTAAGGGGTCTTTAGCGGTGGAAGGAAACCAGAGGACCCGGGGAATCGAAACCACACGTGCTAACCATTTAGCCACCCACCCCACCCCCTACAATCACACACACACACACACACACAATATATAGACGGACCCAATAAAGTTTTTCTTTGTTTTTTTTTTACCAGACAGTGCCCTCATTCCCACCTCCGTCCTTTGACAACCAAGTAAGTCAGTTTACCCCCCCCCCCCTTTGGAAATCTTGCATACGTTAGTCCCACGGGCGTTTTTCCTGACAAGGGATATCCGGGTCGAAAAAAATCAATAAAAAACAGCAATAACAACAGAAAGACGGATTTAAGCGTAAAAATGAACATTTTCTCATCATTAACATTGAAACTACAAGACATTCACAGCTTTAAATTCATTACGTACGTCATCCAACGACAGTCAACTCGCAATGGCGTTTAGTGATTCCCGAGGCGATCTACTTGATGGTGTGCACTCATAGGGCCTAGTACTGAGAAAGATAGACATTTAAAATATTTAAAAATAAAAAAAAAACCTTAATATAGAACAAAATTTTAAAGCGACGTTTCGTTGAGGGTTTTCTCAACGTTATCAAGAACCCTCAATAAAATGTCGCTTTAATTAAAATGGTAATTGTGTTCAGTTTATGTTTTTGTGTTCCTTACGTGTGTCAATTTCTAAATCCTACTCAAAATAGATGATATAAACTTAATTTTAATTTTACTTTTTGATTGGATTCTCCCACCATGGTGGACGCAGAATATTTTGTACGTCACCCCCTTGCAACCAACAAGCTAAGTTTTTATGCAATTTTGTTTTTAAAACATTGGAATGGAGGGGGGGTCAACCCAGGGGCGCCGGAACGACGCGAGGGCCAGGGTACCAAAACATAGAGAATGCCCCCCCCCCCGGCCTCTAGAAAAATTTGAAATTTGTCAATTCCGAGAATGCTGTTTAGAGCGCCTCTAGCATTCCAAATTTTAAACCTAAAACCCTTTAAAATACATGATAATGACAGAGACAAATACCTGATTATTCACAATTTTCGTATCATGAGTGCAAGAGCCGGTTCGCGACCGACCAGAAAGCAATTACATATCAATTATTTAAAAATAAAAATGAATAGAATGTTGAAAACTTTCATCATTAGGGCATGGGTATACATGTATACCCCAGAAAAGGGTAGGGTACCATTTGTATACCCTGGTACCCAGGTTCCGGCGCCCCTGGGTCCACCTTGATCCCCATGCGCCCTGCACGCCATTACTTTCAACCCAACGTCTATACCGCTAATAACCGGCGGTGAAATTTTACCACAATAACCACACACATCATTAATTCACGGCAATACATTCCATACGTTCACAAGAAAAAAGGAATTCATATCAACCACAACATTCCACAGAACATTTCAATTGTTTTAAGCTGGCGTCTATTATTAGCACACTACTCATATATCAAATATGGAATATTTTTAAGGCTGATGTAATACAGAAATGAAGTAAAATAAAATAGGGTTTAACTTAACTGCTTCGACTGGGCTATGGAAGACGTCCATACGCTATACATTGTGCTATGTGGAAAGTTTGCCCAGACCAGGGGCCGCGGAGCCGGGGGGGCTAGGGGGGCTTTAGCCCCGGCAATAATTTTTAATAGTGAGAATAAAATGTCGCAAAAAGCTCAAAAAAAGCTTGTGGGGGGGGTATGGTCAGTAGCCCCCCCCCCCGAAATCGGGCCCGCTCCGCGGCCCCTGGCCCAGACAGTGGCGTCACTGCCTATACTCTTATATCGAATTCCAAGGGATATTTACCGTGGACGCCAAAGTGTACACGAAACCTCGGTTTTCTGTCTCATCCTAACGACTAAACAACTGTCCATGCCAGGCCCTCCGTCCTTCCCGCTGATGGGGAAACCACGCCGGAAACTCCCCATGAACTTTCTCGGCCACATAAACAGAACCGGAGGATTCATTTTTATAAAATTATTAAATCATAAATTTTTTTCCAATAATGAAGAAGAATTAATTAGTGATTGCGGAATGGGAGGAGGAATGAGTGGGGGGGGATGGGGTAGGGGCATAAACTAATTATGAAGGAGAGTTTGAGGAAAAGACAGAATTGTGATCTAAATATGAATGTTATATTAGAGTTCGAAGTTCCTCGGTATATTTACCGATGGTTTCTCCCCGCCAATGTCGCAGGACGGAGGATCTTGCAAGGGCAGTGTCTTGTCGTCCGTATGTTGCGAAAAAACGAGGTCCCGTGTCAAAATAGTGTTCAAGTTACATAACGCTTGACAGTTGGAATTCGAAATAAGAGTAGGCTGTAGAGCCGCTGTTCCGGAAAACAATTCCCCCATATCGCACTATATACGGCGTACCGGTATGTCATTAGCACAGATTTGTTTTACCCTTGCTATACATGTGAACAGGTGTCTTTAATGATATGCATGTCCGGTGACGAATTATAATTTTTAAACAATGATGTATGCCAAATATTAATCTTAAAAATGTAACAAATTTTGGGAGAGTTCGATTGTATGACGGCCGACAAAGTGTTCGATTGAGTCAACAGATAGGAGCATCCCTTTCTGCCCTCCGGTCTCATGATCCCACGATTTTATTCAATCGAGTCAGCCAGATTGACCCTAAAGCTAATTTACTCCCTTATCGCCAGAATTGATAAACTCGCGTCGCTTGATTGGTTG
Source organism: Patella pellucida (assembly GCA_917208275.1). Classification (NCBI taxonomy): domain Eukaryota; kingdom Metazoa; phylum Mollusca; class Gastropoda; family Patellidae; genus Patella; species Patella pellucida. The sequence goes on from OU795038.1 coordinate 67,200,414, forward strand.
AAAGATTTTCGTCTCGGGCATCTTCATATTAACAATGATAAAATTTGACTTTCTTCATAAGTCGATTATTATTAAGCAAGTGTGACATCAATTGTGATTTCCCAGTAGAACTTATATGAAATTTGATGAAAATTTACGATGAATTTCGAATGCGACAACACGGTGTTCAAAGCTTTAGAATTTTATTATTCTTAGAATAAGAGAAAATTTAATAACGTATTGATTTGGGTCTGATTTAAACGGATAATATTGTGCAGATTACGTAATTGTAAAAGAAAAATGTACAGTTTCGCGATTTGATACATGGCATTATCTAAGTTCCAGCAAATCTAAAGGTATACAGCAGAAGAAAAACATGTTCTTTGGATTCCGACGACCTTTGAATGGACATCGAAATATACGTTTTATATCACCCAGATTTACGAACATTTTTAGAAAATAACCAAATACAAAAATATTTAATAACTACAGAACTTGAAAGAGTGATAATAATCATAGGAATTTTACTTTCAAAAAATACAAATCGGACAGCTCAACCACTGATTCTAGCGATGCACCGCCATATTGTGTTATGACGTCATTAATATTGACCAAAGATAAGGGAAACTAAAAAACAAACAGAACCTCATAATCCGCTAAATAAATAAAATTAATTTCAAGCAAAGTGCTTAATAGAGTTTTATAAAACATATATAAACATGGATGTTCGAGTATATAGTCTTGTTTTTATGAGACTGTTTTTATTCTTGGAACTAGCAGGCGGGAGTCCGGTTCTCCAGGAATCAATGAATGACCTTATGGTAAGTGCTTATTTTGTTAAGGCTTTGTATTCCAATTAACGCTATATACAGTATACACTATATTCGAATTCTTTTCCTGGCAGTGGGGGTCTGTATGGGGAGTAAAGTTGATCAAATGTCAAAATATGTAGGCCTATATTTGGGCCCCATGTAGTCCATTTAAATTAAAGTCGGGCGTTTTGCAATAACTTTACCAGTTTAGGCATTTCAAAATTCTTCTTGTCCAGTTTCCCTCTATCATAACTAAACTGGGAAATACTATATCAAATATAAGACATAATATATGAAATAATATATCAAATATAAGAAATAATATATCAAATATAAGAAATAATATATCAAATATAAGAAATAATATATCAAATAATATAAGAAATAATAATATTATATCAAATATAAGATTATACTTCGGAAATTGTAATAACGAGACAAGGCATGCTTATACCTTTTTGAACACTTGATGTCACTTCATATGTAATTGGGTATTGGGTTGTATATTTGTTTAATGCGTGCGCGTGAAATCATAATGTCTGTCATTAAGTCAAGTACTGGAGTGTAGTTTCGATTCCCTGCTTGTATGTGACAAGAAAAAGGGTCACCTCTCTAATCTCGAGGGATTTCCTCGGGTCACCCGATTTCCCTCCACTACTAAAGACCCCTACGTGCAAGCGAAATTATTAAAATATAATTATTGAACCATATATTAATCCCGGAATGACCTAGTTTGTGTCGACTGGGCGTTAAACCCCACCTCTCTCCAGCGTGGTTTCCTCTTGTCGGTAGTGCTTGGACAGAGAGCCTGGCAAGCAACAGTGTCTCGTCGTTGAGATCGAACGAAAAACCGAAGGCCCGTGTAAATGTTGACGTGTACGTAAAAGAACCATTGATAAATGGAATTCGATATAAGAGTTGGCCGTAGCACTGCTGCTCGGGCACAATTCCACTTCAGTAAACAGCATGACGTATGTCCGACTTCATTAACCCGATAACGATTCTGAATACACTGGTGTTTGTCTTTACTTTGAACAGTTGAAACGGGACACGCTTCACTTTCCAACCTTGGCTAAACATAATATGTCATGCAAAACAAATAAAGACAGGACAAACATATATACAAAAGAACATAGAAGAATTTAGTAGGTGCGTATTTATTTGATTATTTAATACCGGAAAAAAACACCTAAAATATATACACAAAAAGGAGTTAAAGTGGTTGTTTAACGTCCTACTTTCAAGGATCAACCTGGATATGTTGTTTTATCAGTCTATAACTATAACTTTAAAAAAAAAAAAAAAGCAATATTCTATTCAGATTTGCGCTGAATTGGGATTTGAGAGAGTCATAGATTAAACCCCTCTCCCTGTCATATATAGATACATGTATTTACATTTAAAAATAAATAATCAACGTACACGTGCAAGTATGATAAAGTGAAAATATATTTACAATGAGTGTTTATAGTTGTCCCTGAAACCGTCTTGTGATTTAGAAAAACGAAAAATTATTGTCAGTTTTAAAAATATTGAGTTAGTCTTCCAAGTCGTCAAATCGTACAATAAAACAGTATTATTTCGATGAATAGTCGATAAATTATTGTTTTGTTTCGGTCATCTGAATATTAGGAGCAATTTAATAAAAAAATGTTCAGTGTCTCAAATTGATGTCCACATTGACAGGATGGATTGTCAGAAATGTGACGTAATAATTCAGGTCCGTTTAGATTGCTGCAAGAGAGACGCAGTTTAGAATGAATAATTTGGTTTATGCGGGATCCAAACGAAAAGGTTTCGAATTGAAAATATTTAGAGATAATGAATTTTTTGTGTCTGTCTATAACGAACTTAAACTAAGATTAAAAACCACCCAGGTTGTGTTGTTTTATCTCTTTATAATGAACTTAAACTACGACTAAGGACCAACCGGACTGTGTTCTTTTATCTGTCTATAACGAACTTAAACTAAGATTAGGGAACAGCCAGAATACGTGATTTACCCATATTCCCGAAACAATGGCCCGAGAAATCCCTATCTGGGATTAGCTCTAATCAAACGGAACACTGCGAGGAGTAAGTGATTTACCGAGCTTAGATTAAACCAGGGGCGGATTGGGGCCGGGAACCGGCCCGGGGTCCCATGTCAAAGCGGTCCCTTTTACTGACCGTGGAGCCCGGACGGGGGCGGGTAGCTCTTCCCCGGGAAAATTTTGAAAAATAATCCCCAAATATGCGATTTGGTGGCATATCTGATTTATGGGGACGGGGACTGAAGCAACTCCAAAAGTATCCAATGGTTTTGTAGCCGAAGTAAAATAAAACCAATTAAGAACACCAAACCATAAGCAAAATTCTTAAAAGAATCTGTAACGGCAAAATAGTGTAATCAGACAAAATAGTGTAATCAGCGGATGGACTGTTCTAAATTCCAACCATCCAATCAGCTGCATTCAAAAATAGTAATCGATGTTCAGTATAAATTCGCGGTATTCAATTAAAAAAAAGGGGCAGAGAGAGAAATTGGATTTAACGTCCACTCAACACAAACTAGGTCATTTCGACCCTACGCCTTGCCACGTACGACCGGGGATTCGAAACCACGCAGTTGACTCAATGACAGACTTTATGATACAGCGCGCGCACTCTAACCAATCAGACATCCACCCCCTCAATTAAAAAAAGGGAAATTATTATTTTATTATCGCTCGATGACAGTTAGGGAAGCAAAACTAGAAAAGACCGAAAAAATTTCAGGTTTACAGACAGCTGCACCGGTTTTCTTCGAGAGGCGAAGAAGCGGAGCTGACCTTGTATGGACCCCGCAAGAAAATTTTGGCATATTTGACGGTCGCAAACGCGTTTCACTGCTATTCAAGCCCGTAAAATTCATGTTTTATTAGATTTCGGGCACTTTATTTTGCTAAGTAGATGAAATATTTTTATTTTTAGCTTTACCCGTCTATGTTGAAGGATTAGTTGCGGATATGCAGTATATAGGCGTACGGGACATAATTCATTTTTGAGACTATTCCCGACATCCAAATTCTGTAATTTTATCTCTGAAAGTAACGAGTTAAAAAAAAGTCAAGGAATGTTTAACACCAGCCCCAGGAAACTCCAGAAAAGCTTCTCGCACTCATAGTCAGCCAGCAGACTTGCTATGGATCAAATTTTGCTGAAGTTGAATTTTTTTGGAGTTATGAACTACCGGCCGACGTTTCTGGCGTATCCCACATACAGGGTGCAGGTGTCTTAATAATTCGTAAAATTGCGAGCGACAGTGATGGGTGAATCCGATGACATTTTCGGATGAAATTCGGAATCCCCGTTGCATGATTCCGAATTCCGGCCACACCCAGCACACACGGCCAAGAAAGTCTATTATACCAGCCCATTCCAGACTCCAGTTATGACTTGGCGGCCGTTAAAGCCACGGGCCAAATACAACATGATCATCATCGCTCCATGGCCGGTCCAATACCACCCCTCCCTATATTATGTGCAGCAGAAAAAAGGTTTTATTTAGAAGAATTGGACAACAAATAAAAATATTTTTTTTGTCCGACCGGCCCTTTTTATTTTATATCCGACCGGCCCTTCGGGCGATCGGGCCAATCCGCCCCTGGATTAAACGGGCAGTTTGTGAACGATGCAACTTAAATAACATTGAATATGAATATCATTTTTTTGTTGTCCATAATATCAAGACTTAAGAACACTTTAAAGTTATTCTAAATTGTAAATACTTTCCTAAATATCAGGAGCTTTTCTAGAGAGAGCGAGAGCGATGGTGGGGTGTTAGGGGCGGGGGCGGGGGCTTGCACATTCACTTGGATCTTATTCATAGATGGACTAAAATAGGACACTGTCTCATTGCTACTGATTTTTAAATTCTCGGGTGTTCCTCCAAAGCTCACGACAAACTTGAATATACCCCACCCCCGCTACTCGAATTCCCCAACATGTCCCTGTACATGTGTATGTTTAATACTATTTTTATTTATTTATTTATTTATGTATGTTACCTCCAGTAATTCAAATATTACGTTTGTAAATATATAGCATATGGGCATACATTGCGCTATGGGAGATTATTTGCCTGGGCTATGGTGCTACGACCTGCTGTTTTTTCGAATTCCAATAATAGTTCTTTTACGTGCACATCAATGTGTACGCAGGTCCTCACTTTTCAGTCCGATCAGAACAACTAGACACTGTTTCTTGCCAGGATCTCCTCCCTGAAAACAAATGAATGGGAAACCAAACTGGCAATTCCCGAGCTACTTGTTCGACAATTACTTGGGTCGAACCCGGAACTCCCGGGCTAGTGAGCATGCGTATTACTCCCTGATCCACCGTGGTTTATGATGTAAAATGAAATTAATTGAAATAAAAAGAAATGGGGTTTATTGTCCAACTATTTTGTTCCGACTAGGCTAATGAAGACGAGCATACGCCATACATATGCGCTATGATGTAAATTTTGCCTGGGCAGCGACAAGGGATATTTTACGTACACGCCAATGTGTACGCGGGATACCGTTTTTTTGTCCCACCCGGACGACTATACATTGTCCCTTGCCAGACCCTCTCTCATGTGCAATGATGTAAAACAAAACTTTAACGTTTAACAAACACAACAATTCGGTAATTGTTGGGCTAGCATACGATTATATCCCTTTCCGTGGCCAAGGGAGCACAGCTGGATGAAGCTACTCTGAATTCCGATACTACCCTTTTTCAAACCATCGTGAAGAGTTTGAAAAAAAACAAATCTCTAAAACTCTTGACGGATATACATCGCACTCGCGTACTCTATCAAAAATCGTTGCATGACTCTGAATTTGGATACACGAATGGCGACATAAATATGAAGGTCTATTAAATGGCCACATTACACAATTACTTTCCCCATTAGCTGTAACGTAAATTGTCTCTGACCGGCTTTAACTTTTCCCCAAATTTAAAACTGGTTCCTGAACATAAATACAAGAAATAAATAAACATGATAATCAGTTTTGGTCTGTTCACTAGTTAACTTTAAAAAATAATTATTTTTTCAGACCGGTCGTTAGAAAAAAAGTTATTTGAACTTTACGGTGGGCCTACTCCTCGTAAAATAGGCCAAGGTCAAAATTTAAAGTACATCGAAAAGATCTAAAGTGATAATTGCATATTTTTCTAAGAAAGTCAAAACATCATTTTTTCTGTATCGGATGCTTAAGACGATTGCGGGGGTTTGGGTGGCCGAATGGTTAGCATGTGCGCGCTGTATCATAAAGTCTGTCATTAATTCAACTGGCGTGGTTTCGAATCCCCGGTTGTACGTGACCAGGAGTAGGGTCACCTGCAAAATCACCATTATACAACCATAGTAATCATTCTAGCATTTAAAATCCACTCACATTAAAATATGAAATATTCTCTACCCTTCCACAGTACTTGGAAGTTGTGTCATATGTTTTCACTGGAAAAACTAATTTTAAATAATTTGAGTTGGGAAATGCTTGGGATGTGCCAGGATTGTCAAGGTCAGTGGTCAAACAGGATAATAATACCTCTCCAGAAAATTGGAAAACCTCAACGTTGATGTTTGAATTTAAAAATGATATAATTGCTAATTTCTTAACTGCTTGACAATTTAGTGCATTATAGGATACATAGGATTATTTCTTAAGAAGGTAGGACTGTCTATAGATTCCATGTATTTTAAAAGAGGCAAGTCGCTAACTCTATACCATCCAGTCTTCGACATTGCAAACACGTCTTATTTGAATCAATATTGACGTTGTTTTCTTACCGTGAAAAGATGGGCCACTAATATCCAATAATTAAGACAAAATGAAAATTTGAAAATTGGCAGACGAATCGGGGTGCCAGAATGCTTTCGAGTGCCATTTGTAATTTTGCGACTCGGTGACCGAGGCAACATATCCCATCGGTGTAGACTGCAAACCCCCCCCCCCCAGAAACCAAAGACTACCATTCGATTAGGACGCTTCGCGTATTTCACCGAACCGAACATAACTGAATAGAAATTACAGTACAAATAGAAACGAATGGATGTAAATCAGTTTATATCTATTCATATTACATTATTGTATGCGTTGCGACCCATTTATGTCCTTTAGGGCTTTGCTTTGACATCATTTTAAAAATTTTACTTGTATTATGTCTTAAAGGAAATGCCATTAGCGCTTTAAGGTGCACTTCAATGATAACAATTTCTCACAATTTGATGAAATTATAAGTTAGAGCTATTTCCATAGCAAAGAACTTAGAAGCAATGTCTGTGACTTGTACAAAACCTAGTTTGTGTCAAGTGGAGGTTAAAGCCCTCTCTCTTTTTTGGAACACTTTGTTTCGTTTTATTTCCATGACTACAGGTTAAATTTGCTCTGTTACTGTATGGTTATCTAATTTTATATTACACTGTGAAGGCGTCTAAAATATGAAACCGACATTGATAAATATATTAAACAAAAACGGCTTAAATACAGACCCCTGTAGATCCCCGCGGTGAAATAGATAACAAAATGCATAACATTTGGAAATGTTACAATGATAGGAAATTAAAAGTTTTTTGTTTTAAAAAACAAAACAAACCGAGCAACAAAGGACCAAAGAAATAAAAGACGCCCTAGTCGAAGAACAATACTTTGCTGGTCAGCATCTTATGCGGAGGCGTAAGTAATACCCCACAGGTGCCAACGCGTTTATTTTAAGCATTCATTCATTTCAGTAACTATTATGTTTATTGTAATAGTAGATCGGATATTTAGATACTGTCAAATTAATATACGCCTTGTCATTGATTGTATGTAAATATATTTGCTTCGCTTCAAACTCTTGCCTTAAGACATTTTCACATGAAAAGATTTTATCTATTATAATATACATTACAATTCATAAATTCATCGAAATGGCGGCGGGAGATTTATAAGTATGTGCCTAATCTTTCTAGAAGAATTGGTAATATTTCTCATAATATGAAGATTTGACATAGCTCACAAATCTTTGTAGAATGACTATTCAATAGTTACTAAATCTTTGTAGAATGACTATTTAATAGTTACTAAATCTTCGAAGAATGAATATTCAATAGCTTTTTGTAGAATGACTGTTCGATGGCTATTAAGTAGAATGACTGTTCGATGGATATTTGTAGAATGACTGTTCGATGGCTATTTGTGGAATGACTGTTCGATGGTTATTTGTGGAATGACTGTTCGATAGCGAATACATCGTTGTGGGATTTATAATAAATGTTGTAGAATGACTATTCAATAGATAACAAAATTTTTGTAGGATTTGCTATTCAATAAAATCCGTCTAAATGTCTAATCTGTTATCCAATAAAATTTGACAAATATATTTTATTGAATTAATCTGATGCGTTTTCCGATAAGTGATGAGGCAAGCTCTATCTGATTACATTTTTGTTTTGAAGGATTGATAAATAAAAACTTAAGTTTCATTATCGGCCAACGACAGCAGAAGAAAACAAGATTGGCTACGTATCTCAACACAAGCTTTTGTATATAGATGTGGGATTTGCTTCGAGTTTACAAAGCATTCTAATATTTAATGTTTTTGGACTAACTTTTTTTTACATTTCACCGATGTGGTTACTTGTATAGTTGGAATTTACTACAGTATGCTTGCATTCGTATTTCTTGTAGCATATGGTAGACCATGACTCATGCTGACCACATAATGTTTTCCTGATCATTTTCCATTTTTAGTAAAGTCTGTATTACTTCAGACCCGGGACTGTACAGCGCAGTGGACGCTTACGACTAGCCTCCGGATCCATTCACTCTTTTTTTTAATTGTTTATTTAATTGTTTGTTGTTTCGGAGCATGATGTCTCGTCGTTATATTTGTCTTTTATGTAAATCATATTTGGCGCAGTCCCCCTGCACTTAAGTTAAATTTACTCAACTTTCAATCACTGTTTATTATAAATATCTATGACCCAGAAACACAAAACTTTGCATATACATGTAGTTTCTTACTGATGTATTTGATACATTAAAACAAACAAGTTTTATAAATACTATATTTTAGATATAATAAAGCGTACAATTTTGAGTAAATTCTTTAATCTGAGAAAGCATTGTCATCTCAATTTTATTTTTGAACTAACTCAACGCGTTCTTGTCATTCTAAAGGTTTCGGGAAAATGTCGGCATAAAAATATCTCCCCATTAACGGATATGTACAAAAATTACTTATCTGGCCATTGGCTATTGTTCTGGTATGAACTATAGGTCATTTAAATGATAAAAATGCACTTATGGTTATTTTATTGGCCTTAGACAGCTTCCCGTTATCTTGTCTTGACCCATTCTTTATCGTAAACGTTTGCTAATTGATTGACATACAAAAGGTGTTAACATATATTGAGTGCACAAATAGCACTGACGTAATACGCAAATAGATATGATCCGTTTTCTCTTATCATTTCTTTTGAAGTTTTGATTTTTTCGTTCTTCAGTATTACGTTGTTTGTTTTAGATTTTTGACTTGATTTTTTATTTTATTTTTTTGCGTTCTATTAAAAATATAATTTTTGTTTTATTTATATTGATCAATGTTGATAGTTCATTAAGAACGTCGGTGTAATATTTTATTCTTTAAAACTAAATTGTCTTTGCTTTTCTTTAAACTTTAGCATTGCACCCGATGGCGCGCAGAGAGAGAGGGTGGGGGGCTAGAGAGAGAGAGGGGGCAAAATAAAATGAAATGAGGTTTAAAGTCCTATTGCTCTTCTCTTACAAGGCTAATGAAGACGGTGTGCTACGAGGGAATTTTGCACCACTGACAAGAGGAAACTACGCCGGAAATTTCATTCATTCGTTATTTCTACCCACCCCACCCACTGCCCTGCAGCAAAAGATGTTTAAAATATCCACAGAGTAAAAAGTGAAATATCGACATGGACAAAAATAGCACAAAATTTATTTAGTTCAATGACGACGAATAGGCTTCCTTTGTGTAAAATTGAATATTTTATGTTAAAAAATGATTATTTTTAGTAACTTTTATATAAAATAATTTGTTGACTAGTAACCGATCTTTAGTCGAGACTTTATCGATCATATCACCTGTCTGGATTGTTACATGCAATAAAAGGTAGGCCTATTTAAGAGTTAACGCCCTTGGCTATGTAAGCCCCTTCTCAGCGACATGCCTTTAAAAACAATAATGAGCTCTTTAAAATATCGACGGTGACGAAAATAGCTTAAAATTCATTTACTTCAATGACGAGGAAGAAGCTTCCTTTGTATAGAATATTAAAATAAATGAGAATGGGTTTATTTTTAGTAAGTTTTACATGAAATATCTTGCTGTCTAGTAGGCCTATATGTTTTTTACGTGAAATATATGTTGTTGTCTAGTATCTGCAGTCGAGACTTTATCGATCATATCACCCATCTAGATTGTTACATGTATGCAATTAAAAGTATGTAAGAGTTAATGCCCCTGGCTATTTACACACATTAATGATTGGAATACTTATTTAAACGAGATAGTTAGGGAATGGATAACGGCGCATGTAAGTCTATACATATAATGGGGGTGGGGTCACCAGGTTGGGGAGCGGGATGGCGGGCTACACCATAAACATTAAATTACGCGATAAATATAATATGAAATGAAATGGGGTTTAACGCCCTACTGTTCTGCTTTGACTGGGCTAATGAAGACGGGTATACGCCATACATTGTGCTATGAGAGAAATGTAGACCTGACAGCAGCACTACGACCCACTATTATCTAACTCCAACTATCAAGGGATCTTTTACGTGCACTTCAACCACTCGAACGGCTATGCGTTGTTACCCCTCTGTCCAAGGGGGGACCACATCCCAATGAAACTTCCCGGCTAACCCAGGGATCGAACACAGGACCCCAAGGTTAGCTAGCCAACCTCTTACCGATAAATAAAGAGGTTGTCAATAATGAATGATAAAATACAGGATAAAAAAGCACGATGGATTGAAAATCTATGTGAGCATATTTAAAGGGGATTGCACCATGGATTGAGAATCTATGTGAGCATATATAAAGGGGATTGCACCATGGATTGAGAATCTATGTGAGCATATTTAAAGGGGATTGCACCATAGATTGAAAATATATATAAGCTATATTTAAAGGGTCAATCCCGATAACATTTTTGGGAATAAAACTGCTTAATTTTGATTTGAAATCATTTAAAATCCATTATCTAAGGCCGATCAACTAACTCGATATTTGTTATACGCTTGTAAATAACTTAAACCTGACAGTCTGCATCTGGAAATGGAGACCTTTGTATTATACAGCATCTGGATAAAACCAGACTTTTTTCTATAAAAAGAATATGTAGATGAAATTTACCTTTTGTTATCAAGTACAGTACATGGGTCATTCACTGTATAGACCTCTCAAGAAACGTAAATCGATTATCAGGTCACCCAATGAGAAAAATGACCCGTAATCTTAAAAGGGTTACGTGTCCGGATAAGCAGTGTCGATGTTCACGTCCAAACGACTCAATATTTCCAGCTGAAATTTTCAGACAACGTAAATACACCTTGGTCCATAAATTTCACAAATACTCGGACTTTAAATTTTGAGACTCTGTTCTTATCGGGACTGTCTCTTTAAAGGGGATTGCACCATGGATTGTAAATCTATATATGAGCTATATTTAAAGGGAATTGCACCATGGATTAGAAATCTATATATATGAGCTAATGTATATTAAAAGAGGAGGAGTGTCGTCCTGTAATCGTTCTATCATACATGTCATACATATTAAGTCATTCGAACAGATGATATCTAACTGTTTATCTTGAATAATATACGAGTTCCTTTAGGCGGGTATCTGATTAATTCTAGAATTCCTCCCATTATCAAATAGCCATCAGATTGTTCATTCATCCAATGTCCACCATAACCTATATATTAATAAACAATTTGAATAATATGATTATCTATTCGTAGACCGAAATGTCTCTGCCTGTAGGGGGATTAATATTCATGTTGCGTTTAGTGGCCAAAATTGCTTATTGTAGGCCTTTCTGTAGGCCTGAAATGTTATATAAATTATTAATGAGACATTAATTAACTTATCCAGACCATAATCAACTCTCGATGCCATCGCTACCATGTGATGTTTACTGGATTAGAATCCGATCTTTTGCCCACACCCATTGATGAATCAATCAAAAAATGGATATCCGAGACTATGTTTTATTTTATCGTAGTGACGACCCAGGCTAGGCCCAAATTAAATCACTGAATTCTCGGTTCAGAGTGGATCAATTTGACTGAAATGTTCAGCAAATCCCTTCTACATTATGTAGTTTTTAACTATTAGAACCACCAGCTCTTTATCTAATCTCCAATAATATATCTTTAAACAACGGTGACAATCACTAAGTGGTCGTTATAGAGGAATATCCAAAAACTAAACTTGCCTATTGAGTTAGATAATGAGTGGATTGCCGGTCATATCTGCGTTAAACGGTAAAAATATTTTTATTTTAACCAGAGACGGTGGACGAAAGGACTGACAATCGAGACTTCGTTATTAACTTAGGATAATTTAGCTAACGCCTTTATTCTCTTAAGAACTTGGACCCTCCTTCATTTGTATATATTTTTGTATATTTATCTCTACAGTTTTGTTTGTTATGTCTGTTTTCTGTTGAACAGTTTTCCGGTGTTGATAGTATACATTATATTTGTCAGGTAGAACCAGATGATATACATGACGAACAGACCAAAGAAGAGAAACAGATTGTATGGACAGCTCTACAAAAACTCGAGCAAGAAATAGCCAAAAAACAACATAAGAAATTGGTACGTTTGTTAAAGAAATAAAGTATATCAGATACGTATAACACACATAACATTGTACTATTGTACTGTACTATCTAGTACGTATATGGCCGTCATATGTTTTACTTATTTGGAGGGGGCCGAAGTGGCTAAGTTAGTACGACGCCTGTTCGCTAACCAACAGGTCTCGGGTTCATTCTCGATATTGGTCTAGAAATGTTTCCTGGATTTTCCAACGTTATTCCTCTTGTCAGTCGTGCAGTTAAGGACAGTGTCTAGTCATTTGGATAGGACAAACACCCATGCACTAGTTAATATACACGTAAAAGAACCCTTGACAGTTGGATTTCGATAAAAGAGTAGACCGTAGTGCATCTGCCCTGGAAAATTTGTCTCTTCGCACACCGTATGACGTACGCTCTCGAGTCGGCGCAAAAAAGTAGAACGTTTAAACCTCATTTGATTTCATGCCTACCTTCTTCAGTGAAACGGAAGTTATATTCGATGACCATGTACTTTCATTTCCTTGTCTGTTTTGAGCGTTAGTCAGAGACTTGATGATCGAATATAACGCTCGGTCCAATGATGTTGGCTTTACAAATTGGTTAGTGATATATTATCTTTAATGCGATACAGAATAAGAGAGAGAGAGAAATGGAGTTTTACTTCCACTCGACACAAACTAGGTCATTTCTGGACTAATATGGTTTAATTTTGTTTCAATAATTCGCTTGCGCGTAGGGGTGTTTAACAATGGGAGGAAACCGGAGCACCCAGAGAAAAACCGCGAGGTTGGACAGGAGACCATACTCCTTGCCACGTATAACTGGGGATTCACAGAATTAAAGAATCAACTTTAGTTTTAATATATTCAAGTGTTGGTTGTATAGAAAATTATACGGAATATGAAACACTGATAACACAGTGCCCTGTTTCTCGAAATCTTAACTGAAAATAAAATCCAAATTTTAGTTGATACTTCAATTTTTATTGACTAAGCAATAAAATCAATCTAATATTATCCAATCAATTGATAACTAAAATTGTGATTTTATCTTAGTTGAAATTTCGTGTGACAGGCCCCAGATACGTGTATCATAATTTGATAAAGACGAGACACTATCTTGGAAATTAACGCAGCGATACATGTATAAATTTTGTATATTTAAATGAATAAAATATTCTTTAAATAAACATAAAGATCTAAATTAAACAAGATTATGACAAGCGACACTCAGTTGAACACAACATAAACAACCAGTAAATGAACATTCAGGGCAGACGCTGTAATTCTAAATATATACCAAAAGAATGTCGTTATAACTTATATAAGCAGACGCGAGTCGTCGAGTTATGGGTCGGTCATTTTTAGTGGTCTGATTCCATCTAAATCCACTATGGGTTTTAAGTTTATATGACCATAGCCGTAGGCGTTGATCAGTGATAACTAATTGAGTGTATTAACTATATTTGATGACCGACTACACGTACAAAAAATATCCAAGGGCAGATCCAGCAAAGGGGAAACCCTTGATGATAGAGAAAGGAGCGTATAACTGAATCTTTGAGCCCTGGAAATGGTTCCACTACTTATGTCTTCCGCCCGCTTCATACTCAGTAGTGGTTTGTCGTACAGAGTTTCTTGGCACAAGTTTTTTTAGTCAAATGACTACAAACAATTTTCTGGCCTATAGCTCCCCTAAAGTTACATTATTTAAGATATAGATAAGAACTAGCCATTCTTGCTAGACTAGTTCGAAAGTAGATGATGTAAAATTAATAATTTGAAAATTTCATTCAAATTACTCTATTGCAAGCGAAGATATTGGCATTTGAAAATTTGGCCGACCTGTGCAATAATTTCAACCACGGTCCTGGTTGATCAAAGCTAAGACTCTACGCGTCTAGGCGCGCCATATTTGATTTATCACTGAAACGTTTTAATCTGTTTAATATCGGAGCAATCTGATGCCATCCAAAGTTGATTAAGGCCTGTATCAGTTAATTAATGTCTAATTAATACTTTAGAAAACATTTCATGCCCAAATAAAGACCTGCACTAGGCAGATTTAGCTCTTGAATAATGCATGTTTAATTTACACATTAACTGACCCAAAACAGTACTGCACATAGCTTAACATATAATAAATCAATTTCAATTGAAATAAAGGTGAAGCCTTACTGCATAATTATATGATTTGATGAAACCCAAATGCTACGAGGAAATTTATCTCGCGAAGTGTCATGGCGACTCATGGCCGCTTGAGTAATACGTCATACAAAATTCATCGCTATGCATATGTAGAACGCATTACCACAAAGAAAAACTGTTCCGTAACTATTTTATTCACTATTTCTCATAGTTTTACCAAACTGCAATGGTATGTGTTGACAATTGTGCGTTTGAGCCTATTTGAACTTGCGTATGACTAAGACTGTACCAATTTTAACTACTTGAGCCCCAGTAACGGGGAATCAGAGAACCTCTGCTAGTTATAATAGTTGCTGCCATTGAGTCATCTGGTGACGAGGAATTGACTTGTCTTTCCTACCTCTTAGGTTCACCCAGTTCCTCCGTGCAAGTGAATTATTGAAATAAAATTGAACCATATTTAATTTCCGAAATGTCCTTGTTTGTGTCGAGTGGACGTTAAACCCCACTTCTCGCTCTCTCTAAGCGAATTTTCTAAATATAATTGACCATCTGTTAGTCCCGAAATGACCTAGTTTGTGTCGAGTGGACGTTGAACCCCATTTCTCTCTTTCTCTCTCTCTAAATTAAATAGGCAGCCAGGACCGTGTCCTTCCAATGACTTTCTAAGGTCTAGATAGTCTATGGTTAGTTTTCCGATAAATGTGAAATGTTTGAATGTATTGTATGCATTGTATGCATCAAATTGATCTGTATGGAATCAAAAGTATTTATTTTATCCCAGTGCCTGGCAGCATAATTAAATCCGAGGAGAAAATTTCGGATTTCCATTTAGTAAGCACGTTTTGTACACTGGCTAATCGGTAGACTCGGTCAACATACATGTTGTTAAGGCCAATCACCGATATGGTCGACAAAAGGTCAAATTCAACAAATTGATCTCTTTATGGCCAGCGGGTTATAAACTGGTTTCAAGAACATCAATTGGGGAGATAGTGTTGACAAATCATACATGTTGGTCAAATTATTTCTAGAGTCATGACCCGATTTCCGGAAAAAGCAATCCTATACTGGACAATGCCGCGTTCTTCAACATAAAAAAAAATACATTGACTTCTTAAATGCCGTGGTAGAATTTAGCCCAGGCAGCAACAGGACCTCTAGGGATAGTGGCAAGAGCCCATAAAAATACATTAATCAAATAAATAACATACTTTATTCGGTAAAACGAAGAATTATGAATTAATTCTAAGATCATTTAATAAAAGACATGCTTCATTTGGTATAACAAAGAATTATGAATTAATTCTAAGATCATTTAATAAAAAACATGCTTTATTTGGTATAACAAAGAATTATGAATTAATTCTAAGATCATATGCTTCATTTGGTATAACGAAGAATTATGAATTAATTCTAAGATCATTTAATAAATAACATGCTTCATTTTGTTTAACGAAGAAATATGAATTAATTCTAAGATAACATGCTTCATTTGGTATATAGATTATTTCTAAGATCATTTAATAATTACAGTCGATGAAATACGTCTAGTTATTAGGATGTGGCAAAATAACCGAGACCCCGTATGTTTTTTTCTTTTCCTTCGCTGTCCAGCCAGTGACGTCTAACAAATAGTTTAATTCTCCGATTAAAATGAATTATTTTAGCTACAGCGCTATTCAATAAAAATAAACCGTTTAACCCCTAGGCTACCATATAATAATAATAATAATTCATTATTGGGTTAAAAAAATAAAAGTGCGCTCACATCCAACTTAACGCTCTACTGCTATTACTAAAACCATGGACCATATAATATGTCCATACTAAAACCACCACAAAACTATTTGTTTATCTTCCAGAAAGATGTGTCGAAATCTACAAGTTATTTATTTCAAGGTGATATTATATTACGGCCGAGGGAAGCTGAAGAAATGGCGGAATCGGAGTCTCCGAGACAAAAACGAAAAATGTCGGCGAATGAAGATAAAAGATGGCCGTTACCTATTCCTTACAGATTCGATGTTAAAGCTATGCAGTCACATGGTAGGTAAAACTATACAGCCACATGGTAGGTAAAGCTATACAGCCACGTGGTAGGTAAAGCTATGCAGTCACACGGTAGGTAAAGCTATACATCTACATGGTAGGTAAAGCTATACAGACACGTAGTAGGTAAAGCTATATAGTCACATGGTAGGTAAAGTTATGCAGTCACATGGTAGGTAAAGCTATACAGCCACATGATAGGTAAAGCTATGCAGCACGTGATAGGTAAATCTATGTAGTTAGATCACAGATGGTAGGTAAAGCTATGCAGTCACGTGGTAGGTAAAGCTTTGTAGTCATGTAGTAGTACAGCTATGCAGTCAAATGGTAGGTAAAGCTATGCAGTCGCATGGTAGGTAAAGCTATACAGCCACATGATAGGTAAAGCTATTCAGCACGTGGTAGGTAAAGCTATGCAGTCAGATCACATGTGGTAGGTAAAGCTATGCAGTCGCATGATAGATAAAGCTATGCAGTCACGAGGTAGGTAAAGCTATACAACCACATGATAGGTAAAGCTATTCAGCACGTGGTAGGTAAAGCTATACCGTCATATGGTAGGTAAAGCTATGCAGTCACGAGGTAGAAAAAGCTATGCAGTCATATCTTAGGTTAATCTATAAAGTCAACGGACATAACGGCAAATTTACAAATAATTAGAAAAATAATACAAAATATTTCTGTTAAGACTTATTATAAATAATTACTAGAATGACAGATTTGTTATTACTTTATTTACATTAAATGCATAACGTACTATGGCATTGTTAACTCATTAGATAATGTATTACTCGAGTCATCTTGAACTTACTACATTGTCTACTACAGATAATGAAGAAATAAACCATATTAAAGCAGCCATACGACATTGGGAGTCTTTAACGTGCATAACCTTTGTAGAAGTCGACGCTAACCATACCAATCATCCGATATTACTATTTAAAAAAGACACAGGGTAAGTTGTTATACTGTTAAGGTAAAGGCTACAGTGAGATGCCCTTTGATTGACCAGGTGGCCCAGTGTCATTGGAACTGGAGCACCGACCCGGTTCGATACCGATGTTTACCGACGACGTTTCTTGGGATTTTCCAACCCGGTTCCTCTTGTCTGTGTTGAGCGAGGGGCGAGGGATGTCTAGCTGTTCGAATGGTACGGAAAAACTAAGTCCCGTGTATACCACTGGCAGCACGTTAAATAACCCTTGATATTTGGAAATCGAATCAAGAGTAGGATGTAACTCCACGATAGCATACTGCAGTCTGTATGTTATTGGTTTAGTCACTGGACTTATAAAAGGGGGGGGGGGGCGAATGATTAGCACTTTTTGCGCTGTGTCAAAAAGCCTGTCGTTGAGTCAAGTGGCGTGGTTTCGAATTTCCGGTTGTACGTGACAAGGAGTAGGGTCAAGGGGTGGGGGTTGTACGTGACAAGGGGTTTGGGTCCTCCGGTTTCCTCCTACTGCTAAAGACCCCTACGCGCAAGCGATTATATTTAAAAGAAATTAAACCATATGTTTGTTAATTTTTAAAGGGACAATACCACTCTTGCTGGCTTGACAGGTCTAGAAAAAAATAGCCTTATTCTAACAACTAGCCTGTTGTGCACATTATCCATTACATCCTATTTTACTTGTCCAGAGGGTTCGAAAATATGTTTAAAATCCCCAAGTTGCATTTGAAAGTGTTTACGTAAAGCTTTTCAAACCATGTTGTTGGATTTTTCCAATTTTTTAAATTCAGTGTGTTAAGATGAAATTTATGTCATCAGTTAATTGGAATATTGTAAAATAGTACAATTTGTTGACCAGAATAATGATTGGGACATATTATTCAGTTACACCAAGAGTGGTATTGGGGCTTTAAACAATATCTTTATTCAGGTTGTCTAAATAGGATTGTGGAACAGGCTTAGCATATGTAAAACCCCTCTCCCCATATGACCTAGTTTGTGTCGAATGGACGTTAAACCCCATTTCTCTCTCTGTCTCATAAAAAGAATGCCCGGGTTCGAACCCGGACGTGGGACACAATTAACGTTCTGGATTTGTTTTAAATCCAGGTCCCCACTGGTCATGGTGGCGGCGCGAGGAAGCTAACTCCCTAACAATTGGTAAAATAGTCAGAAGTTCAATAAACTAAACGTCAGATGGCCCCGAATCAATAGTCGTTTCGCACTAAATTAGGTACCGATTTCACGGAAATAATTCCCGATTTCACAGAAATAGGTTCTAATTTCATAGAATTAGGTTCCGATTTCACAGAAATAAGTTCCAATTTCACAGACATAGACCCCCATTTCACAGAAATAGGCCCCCACTTCATAGAAATTGGTCCCCATTTCAAGAAATTGATTCCGGTTTCACAGAAATGGGTTCCGATTTCACAGAAAAATGTTCCGATTTCATAGAAATATGTTCCGATTTCACAGGAATATGTTCCGATTTCAAAGAAAGGCAACTCAATTATTTTTTTCCAAAAGCAACTTGAACTTGGGGTCCCTATAACCTGCCTGGTGTGTCCGGGCGTTAAGACATTCCTGTGTATGAGAAGAAAGCTTTTGTTCTGGTTTCAGGTGTTGGTCATATGTTGGTAGAGAAAAAGCTTTCAAAGAACAAGAAGTGTCTATAGGGAAGGGATGTTTTCATGTAAGCTATAACTTTACTGTTTTAACTGTTACTCCGAAATCTTGTTATCCGAATACTTCCACATCCGGCTGCATCAAGGATGGTATTCGGAACAACCAGACCCCCGAGGTCTAATCGTAGGTTTGAGCTAAATTATACAGGTTGCTGGCAATTCTGTCTCTGCTATGCACATTGCATGAGTAACCTGGAGGCTCCGTGTTCGATTCCATTGTTGGCGTACACAGTCCATCGGGGTTACCTTCGGGGTTCCCTCTTGTCAGTGGTGCGCGTAAAAGAACCCCGGGCAGCTGGAATTCGAAATAAGGGTAGGTCATAGCACAGCTGTCATAGCACACTGTACGGTGTATGCCAATCAGCCTTGTTATTTTATCTGCTATGAACAGATATTCTAGTCAAACCACTACACCGATGGCTGTTGCTGAACAGTAGGACGTTAAACCCCATTGCATTTGATAAATCTTTTCAGAATTCAATTTTAATGACACAGTTTGAATAAGGTAGACAAAACAGAGCAAAACAAGTTTTTGGCATATTCGTTTTTTGATGTACTCACATGTCTTATTACCAGTGGTAGTTTAACAAAATTAGGTTTTATCGTATTTTTGCATTGGCTTTAAAGACCTATTGGCAACCGTAATTTAAAGAACGGAGAATAGGAAACACCACTGCTCTGGTGAAATTCACCCCTTGACAGTGACTGCGCATAGCGCGTTAATCTATAGTTAACTTTAGTCGGTCATTTTATGTTTTTTAATAGGTCGGCACAATTGCCCATGAAATCGGGCATGCTATCGGTTTTTGGCACGAACACTCCAGACCGGACAGAGAAAATCATATAGTTATACGATATGAAAACGTCAAGTATGGCAAAGACTACAATTTCTACAAGGAGTCTTGGCGTGACGTAGTGAATTTAGATGTACCTTATGACGTAGGTTCGATCATGCATTATGGATCAACGGTATGTATTATTTAATTCTTATGGTATTTGCTTTAATTTGTACACAACCGCTGGAATAGGCAAAGGTAAAAAGCATGATGTTTGATTTGGCATGTTGTGACTTAGAAAGTTAATGTTATATTTCGTTAACTCGTCTGTCCGCCGATCCATTGGTTAGTCTATTTCTAAACTTTACTCCAGTTTTTCAAAAATATTATTGTCACGAGAATAACTATTGTGCTGTTCCCGACATCGCCTAGGCCAAAAATTCTGATAACTTGATTTGTAAGAGGTCCATATCAATAACTCGCGTGTTTTTTTAACTGAAATACTAGTATTCGGAAGTAATGCCAGGAAAGTAAACAGACAACCCTACCCCTTATTTCGATGGCACTATAGTAATAGAAGGTGGCGTCATAGAGATTACTCCGAACGGCATCGTTTTATATTATATCGGCCTAAAATTTACAAATGCCGTTTCGAATTCACAGTTTTGATGCAATAAACATCTTATCTTATTGTTTTATTTCAGGACTTTTCATATGAAGGACATTCGCAGACTATTCAGACACTTGATCCTCTCGTACAAAGAGTTCCTGGCCAGAGAAGCCTTCTGTCTTTTTATGACGTCAAATTAGCCAATCTTGCATATTGTAATAGTAAGTAGGCTCATCTGACACCAACTAAGAGTTCATAAGCTGTAGTAGTAGTACTTGAAGTAGTAGTGGTAGAATTAGTAGTAGTAGTACTAGAAGTAGTAGTAGTGGTATTAGTAGTAGTAGTAGTAGTGTAGTAGTAGCAGTAGTAGTAGCCAGTGGCGGAGCCACGGGGGGGTATGGGGGATGGGTAGTTACCCCCCCCCCCCACTTTTGAAAATCATGGCCATCCCAATTTTGCTAAAAATGACATAAAATTTATGGGGGGGGGGGGGGGGGTAGGATACTTTTTTTGTGCATTATATTATATTAAAGTGCAACATTACAATTAGAAAGGGCTCTTCTCGACCTAAAACGGATGTGTCCAATAGCTGGAGAAGGGCGTTTCCCTAAGCAAAAAGGGCGTGGCTAAAAAATAAATTGGGGGGCAAAGCCCCCAGACCCCAATAGCTTTTTACCCCCCCCCCCCCACTCGGCACCGGCTGGCGCCGCCGCTGGTAGTAGCAGTAGTAGTAGTAGTAGTGGTAGTAGTAGTAGTAGTAGTAGTAGTAGTAGTAGTAGTAGTAGTAGTAGCAGCAGCAGTAGTAGCGGTAGCAGTAGTAATAGTAGTGAGGTCAAACTACACAGGCTTAAGTAAGATAACTTCAAATAAGTTTAACTATAACTTACCCGAGGATCCTCCTTTCTACAAATACGACATATTTCTCAGTATTTACTGGATTAGAACTCAATCCTATCAGATTAAAATCAGATGTTTTTCGATTCATTTATGGATCAGGTACTGGTCTCCAATAGCTTCTTATTTTGTTCCCGCGGATGACGTCACGCTCGGTTCCTGGTTCGTAATTAATTGTCGTTTTGTTTAGTTTCACATTATTGAGTATTTTGTATTTGACCACGCACAGTTTTACTTAACTACCATACTTAACTTCTTACAAGTTTTATCGGTGTGTCCTGCAAACAACCAATAAAAACGCTACTTAATGTCAAGTTCCCACTGTCGTGCGATGTATTACGATACGATTGTCCCAATTGAGTCCATGATTGGGTACGTGCAGATACGTTCGAATGCGTTTCGAATTTCGATACGCTCAACGATGTTGCTGCGACTGACCCCTAATATATGATAATACCTGACAAGAGCACCACTAAAGCCTGTTTTCCACTAGGCGAATTATTTCGCGCAAAGCGAATTTTTCGTGTACAGGCATGTGCAGTATAATTTCAGACGGCGCCTCATTTTTTGCTGGCTCTTTGCTCTGCGAAAAGGTGAGTTCGACAAGTTTCTAGTTTCCAGCCGCGAAAGAAGGAGCAAGCCAATCAGAATTCCGTAAACCCTCACGTGGTAAAATATAACTCACGAGGCCAAGGCCACCCCATTCTTTCGCGACGAAAAAAATCGATTTGTGCGAAAGAATTCGTCTAGTGGAAAATGCCAAACAGGCTTATTTCTCCACGATTACAACCACGATTTCAGTCGTAACACGAATCGTGGTAGTGGGAACCTAGCATTACCAGTCACGAAACTGCTGCAATGTGAATATTTGCTAGATCATAATATTTACAAATAAAGTCGGAAACACAGCGAGAAACGAAATAAAGATATTACTTTAATTTGGTTGAAACAAAAATAACAATATAATATTCTATCTCGACAGGTAGATGTACAAAACCGTTAAAAGAGAATACCTGTTTACACGAAGGCTATACGGATCCGTTAAACTGTAACCGTTGTCGTTGTCCGGACGGTTTACGAGGTTCTGAGTGTCAAACGGTTGCACCATCTTATGGACGTAAGTATAACCATTGTTTAGATTATTTGCCATGCTTGGAATTGCAGGAAAACTGCACAATAAAGCACAGACAGAACTCAATACTTGAATACTGAGCAGCCACTAACACTAACTCACTAAGAATGAGGTTCTTGATTCGATCCCGGTGTTTGCTCTAGAAGGTTCCTCCGGGTTCTGCAATGCCGCTTCCCCTTGTGTTTAAACGAAAATGTTTCTATCCGGACAAATTATAGGTACGTCCGTCTCTCCGTTAGGTATAAATCACATTTCATTATACGACATTGAATTAAAAGCAAAACAGCGACAACAAAGACCCAGTTAAAGGCGACACCGAGCTGGAACTCTTAAGTTTGTCGTTTGGGAATTAATATAAATTTTTCTTTGTTCATTACAAATGGCGCTCGTAACGACAGATACCATGACGTCGTCTATAGATTTTAAAATGTTCACTGTGTCGTATATTCGATATTAGGATCCTATATTTTCACCTTAATCTAAAAAGCTCAATATTGATTTAAATCGACTAATATTGAATTCTAATTCGTGTTTTTAATTTCAAATATTATGGAAATTATTGAGTTATAGGTTTATCTCATTTTATTAAACATATATTATGTAAGAGCTAAATCTGCCTATTTCAGGGCTTTCTTTAGGCCTGAAATGTTATCTAAATTATTAATTATCTTACCCAGACCATAATCAACTCTCGATGTCATCGATAGCCTTTGATATTGACCAAATAAGAACCCGGTCTGATGCTGGTGATTAAATCAATCGATAATCGAGACTATGTTTTATCGTACAGTCTTTAGTAATGACGATCGAGGTTAGGCCCAACATTAAAAATCTAACATCTCCATTCAGATTGCATCTATTTGACTGAAATTTTCAGCAAATTCCTTTACATTATCTAGTTTTTAACTATTATAGTGAGAACTGCCAGCCCTTTATCTTATCTCCCATAATGTATCTTCCATTAAGGATTACATATATACCTATGTTCACTCTTGCTCGTATACTCTACCAATAACATTGTACTTTCTTGTAGAGCCTTGTGGTGGAATTTTACAGATTGAAGGATCCGAGACTTACACTATACAAACTCCCGGTTATCCTAATAACTTTCTACCTGGTCAACAATGCAATTGGCTTATTAAGGTATGTTATTTCTTCAAAATCATTTTGCCAGAATAAACTTTTGACTTTTCCAAATTACAAATTAAAAGGGATGGACAGTGTGTGTGTGCCCAAGTAAAATACCATCGCAGCACGTAGTTCAAAGCGACAAACAGTTTGTATTATGGACTTTGAAGTTGTACAAAAATTAAAGTAAAAACCAAAAAACGACTTGTTTCGACAAGCATTCTCTTATCGCTTTAAAGTACAAACAGGGTACTCAATGGCTGAATCGACAATTGTTTCGAGTAGTTTAAGAGAAACTGACCCTCCTGGGAAATCACATGACCCCAATACGCCCTTGGAAACGCCCTGACATATTTCTAATTTTCCAGGCAAAGAAAGGTAAAACAGTATATCTGAAGGTATCTCCTGAGCACTTTCTCCATACACAGAATTGTAGTAACCACAGTTTGGCGACTTGTACTGATGATTATATGGAAGTGAAATATCATGTCAGCTTCGGTGCCACGGGTGCCAGGTAAGTTCTAATGAGTGGGAGAGACAGAGACAGAGATGGACAAAAAGGGGGCGGGGATCTACGGGGTTGGACAGTCGACCTACTGCTTTTCACGTACAAGCGGGGAATCATAATCATGGCACTTTACTCAACGACAGACCTTATGATCCAACGTGCCCAAGCTGGGATTTGATGCTTAGGCATTCGACCACTCAACTATCTTCTAATGATAAGTGGGCTAGGATTGGGTTGATACTTGTGCCAGATAGGTTATAATGATAAGTAGGCTAGGGCTGGGTTAATACTTGTGCCAGGTGGGCTCTCATAATAAGTAGGATAGGGTTGGGTTAATACTTGTGCCGGGTGGACTCTAATGATAAGTGGGATAGGGTTGGGTTAACACTTGTGTCGGGTAGGTTCTAATGATAAATGAACTAGAGTTGGGCTAATACTTGTGCTAGGTATAGGCATAGTGAGAGTGATATCATTATGTATAGACATACCTTCGAATCATTATGTTTTAACGTATTGTGATATCATTAAAGTATAGATGTACAGTGGTATCGATATGTATAAACGTATTGTGGTACGTTACACGTGAAGTTATTTAATTATCATACTGACAAACAATATCAACACTATCAACACTTACAATGTGTTTCTTATTACTACATGTAGCACTAACACTTACAATGCGTTTCTTATTACTACATGAAGCACTAACACTTACAAGGTATTCTTATTACTTAAACTAACACTTACAATGCGTTTCTTATTACTACATGTAGCACTAACACTTACAAGGTATTCTTATTACTTAAACTAACACTTACAATGCGTTTCTTATTACTACATGAAGCACTAACATTTACAAGGTATTCTTATTACTTAAACTAACACTTACAATGTGTTTCTTATTACTAGCACTAACACTTGCAAGGTATTCTTATTACTTAAACTAACACTTACAATGTTTTTCTTATTACTTAAACTAACACTTACATGTACAACTTATAAGGTAACCTTATAACTTAAACTAACAATTACAACTTACAAGGTATTCTTATAACTTAAACTCACACTTACAACGTGTTTCTTATTACTTAAACTAACACTTACATGTACAACTTATAAGGTATTCTTATTACTAAAACTAACACTTACAATGTGTTTCTTATTACTTAAACTATTACAATGTATTTGTTTATTACTAGCACTTACAATGTGATCTTATTACTAGCACTAACACTTACAATGTGTTTCTATTTCTAGCACTAACACTTATAATATATTATATTTACTTACATTCACACTTACAATGTACTCTTACTACTAGCACTAACACACCATATACAATGTGTTCTTATTATTTATTTTAGTCCCGAAATGACCTAGTTTGTGTCAAGAGGACTTAAAACCCCATTTCTCTCTCTATTATGTATTTGTATATTTTTATAGATTTTGTTGTACTGTAGCGCCAAATGCAACAATTGTCTCCAAGGGTGATGCCATGTTGGTTATATTTCGATCTAAAAATGGAGGATTTGGGGGTTTTAAAGCGACCGTATCATCTGGTAAGAAGTTTTTAACAGTAACAAAAAAACCCAATACACAAACGAAGAGAATCTACCTAGAGCTCTGTTTGTTTTTGTCTGTTGAGGAAGTCACTGTAAATGATGCAATACAATGCAGGGATACCCACCCGACATTTCCCATCTGTCAAGGTTGACAATTCTCCGCCTTAGCTTTTTACACTTGGCCATAGCAATATACCCCGAAAGATTTTTTCCTAGTCGTTCGGATGAAACGGAAAACCAGAACCCCATCGTGTACATGGCGTGAACGTGTAAGGCTACTTGAACACATGTCATTGAAGAGTGGGCGCAACGCCACTGTCCTAGAAGAACCCTCATACCGAACACTGTACGCTTAATTATGAAGAAACTAATGATACCTTAGTTTAGCAATGTCCAAAGTATTTTGTTGATAGACGTAACTCCATTCATTCTAATATGATGTCATAATTTCTCAAAACACTAAACATAGCTGCACATGCGTACTTAGTTTTCAAAAAAATGGCGAGATCGATATGTGTATTTAAGTTTGTTCTAGGTATGCCAGATCTTGAAATTTTGTATTTATTTTTATAAACTTTTTCAGAAACTTGTGGAGGCTGTGCATTACAAAGTCCAGAGGACCAAATTGCATGTGTGCGACAGATAACTCGATCCTGTCCTCAGAAATGGAAGATAAAGGAGAAAATTGAATGCCCTGTGTTCTTTTTACCGCCAGATTCAGATTGTGGGGGTTATGTGTAAGTTTAAACTTAATAATAAATAACTAGATATTCCAGACAAAAATTACTTGATATTTCAGAGTAAAAGGTACTATATATTCCAGACAAAAATTCACTAGATATTCCAGACTAAAATTTACCGGATATTCTAGAATAAAATATACGAGAAATTCAAAACTAAAATTTACTTACACAAGGTAAGACGAGAGTATCCTCGTCGAAACGTCGCTTAGTATCAAACTCAGTAATTGTGTATCCATAAAATTGTACCTTGTGTTAATATGTTCAATTACTAAATGCCTATCAAAGAAAATAAAATTTATAAGGTGTTCCAGACAAAAATTCACTTGATATTCGAGACTAAAATGTATCAGATATTCCAGACTAACATGTATCAGATATTCCAGACTGAAATTTACTTGATATCCCAGACTGAAATTTACTTGATACCCCAGACTGAAATTTACTTGATATCCCAGACTGAAATTTACTTGATATCCCAGACTGAAATTTACTTGATATCCCAGACTGAAATTTACTTGATATTCCAGGCAGAAATTTACAGAATATTTCAGACTGAAATTTACAGAATATTTCAGACTGAAATTCGACAAAATTCGTAAAGGTATTCCAGACTGAAATTCGAAAAGATAGTATCTAATTTAAAACAAAATTTAGCGATTTCGTTCAGCACCGAGGTCGACCCAGGGAGCTATGGATTAGCGGGGTGATACTATACTGTACAATGAGAGAAAGACCATTGTTGGTACCATAAGTAATAATCCGTCGGTTTTACGGGCTTTAAATATTGATTTTTTTGTTTTTGGAACAGCAATAAAACAGTAACAAGAAATGGAACATGTATGGAAGAAGAATTGTATTGTTGTGGTCAACGTCAACTGGTCAATGGGCGATGTTTAGGTAAAACCGCGTTTCGTATATAACCCAGCCCAGTTTAGCTTTATAATAGTATATTTATTATTTCAAAGCAAATATTAAAGAATACACTGTACATCACAACTTTTCAGCCGGGAATTAACTGCTTGTATCCATATAATTTCTAGTTCTGAGGAAAATGCTTTTAACGTTTTGGGAATTCTGTATTTGTATCAATTATGGTTACTGGTATCGACTAACGTGCAAATAACCATATCAATATCTCTAATATTACAGAAATATAGAATCCCGAATAAGGAAATGTTTTGTAATTTTTGAATTTTACGTCTGCAATATGAGGTGAATTTTTTGCCTCATCTTCCCGGAGTCAAGCTAAAGCATTCCGAGAACTATGTTTCCTTATACACGCATTATGTATATTGTGGGGGTTTCCCTTTGGCCTTAAATGTCATCTCAGTTTAGTTGATATCAACTTTTTGTTTCATTTAATGCCATCCCAAGTTAGTTGCTATCAAGTTATGGTTGGATTGTTGTAGGAGTATATCAAGGTTTTCTTATACAATGTTTTATTATCTCGACCACGCCTTCCCACCAGACCCCAACCCCAACCGCCTCTAACTACACTACTGACCACTAGTCATAAAAAGACATTATTACTAACATTTTTATTAATTTAATTTTAGCTTCATCTCCAGTAATTGTGCCACTAGCAACTTCAGCAATGCCCAACGCTGATTATAATATACAAGCTGGTAGGCCTACTGTTAGTATCGATCATGACGTGGATATCGGCTGGTCAGCCTGGCTAGATGTCACGGCCTGTTCTCAACCTTGTGGTGGATGTGGTAAGAAAACGATGAAGAGAACTTGTGATAACCCGGCATACTGTGGGTAAGTTAAATGAAATGGGGTTTAAGATCCTACTGTTCTGCACCGACTTGGCTAATGACGACGGGCATAAAGCATACACTAATAAAGACGGGTATACGCCTTAAAGTATGCTATGTGGGGTTATTTTGCCCGGACAGCGGCACTAAGACCAACTCTTCTATCAAATTCCAAGGGTTCTTTTACGTGTCCGCCAATATATATACACGGGGCCTCTGTGTTTTGCTACATCCGGGCGGCTATTCGTTGTCCCTTGTCATGCCCACCACCCTGCGTTACTGACACGGGGGAACCGCACCGGAAATTACAAGGGATCTTTTACGTGCGCGCCAATATATATATATATATACACGGGGCGTCAGTGTTTTGTTACATCCGAACGGCTATACGTTGTCCCTTACCATGCCCACCGTACACAGGGAAACCACACCGGAAAATTCCGGTGGGTAAGTGACGCAATAAAAGAAATTCAACGTGATCAAAATAGTTTCTCGAGAATCAATAAACCACGATTTTGAATTTACCGGTGTTGAGATATGGAGAACTGGAATATATTTAGCAATTAATAAAATACCAACTTGAAAGATATGAAATACTGTTTAATAACAGCTATTCTCACGAAGTAATCGTAACGAGCATTGACCAATTATTAACCCATACCATAGAAATATATATTTCTATGCCCATACGAGAACAGACAGACAGACAGAAAACACTAAATATACTTAGATAATTTTGAAAAAGTCGAATTCCGAAAAGGCGTAGGATCAAGTCCTAAGAAAATTATAAAATAGATTTGATTTGGTTTACTCTGACGTTTATTCTAGGCGAGTAATCATCCAATGCAACTTTTGATCTTGTACTCAACGCTAAACGTGGTGGCCAAGGGGACATTGTTTCCACTTCCCTCTCCGATCCGGTACAACCCCTTTCCCTCATAAGGAATGACATTGTTCAAATATGGAACCTGATAATCGGGATGATTTCTTATAGCTTTAAATAAAAGAAGGGGGTGGGGTGGCCGAATGATTAACACGCTTGTGCTGTATCATAAAGCCTGTCATTGAGTTAACTGGCCTGGTTTCGAATCCCTGATGGTACGTGACAAGGAGTAGGGGCACCTGTCTAACCTCGTGTCGTCGGTTTTCTTTGGGTCCTCCGGTTTCCTCCCACTGGTAAAGACCCCTACGCGCAAGCGAATGGTTGAAATAAAATTAAACAATGTTAGTCCCGAAATGACGTAGTTTGTGTTGAGTGGACGTTAAAACCCATTTCTCTCTCTCTCTCTTAAATAAAAAAAAGGAATTTAATAATTGTATTGCGGTTTAATATTATTATTATTATTATTTAGGGGTAAATCAGAAGAAGTGAAAACCGAATCGTGTAATAATCAGCGTTGTAATCAGAGTTTTGTAACGTTGTGCTCACAGAAGAAAAAATATGAATATAGATGTGGCGTGTTCTGGCCTCTTAAAATGTGTACCAAGTAAGTAACTAATCTGCCAAATTAAATGACATGGGGGTTAACGTCCCACTGTTCTGCTCCGACTGGGCTACTGTACATGGGCGTACGCCATGCAGTGTGCTATGGGGGGACAGTGGCACTCCCAAGGGTTCTTTTACGGGCACGCTAATGTACATACGGGACCTTTGTGTTCGACCCACTCAGACGACTATACGTTGTTCCTTGCCAGGCACTCCGTTCCGCACCACTGACAAGATGTATAAAAGCCGGAAAATCTTGATGAACTATCTCGGTCAACACAGGAATTGAACACCGTGCGTAACGATCGCAGCAAGGACCGCACGATTTTGTAACGGTAAATTTTTTAGCTGCCGCAGGAAGTGGCAAGACAGACGGAAGGTTGCCGATAAACCAGTAGAGATTCTCGGGGGAATGTTTGCACCATGGTTGCAAATTAGTAGAAGTACCCTTTGGGGTAAGGGTATGGAAGATCCCGAGAATAATTCGCAGTTTTGAACGCAATTTGCCTATCTATTTCCCAAATATTTTCCATTCTATATTAAAAATACATCCAATAGAATTTTGTAGAGAAGGGCGCATATGCAACCTGTCACGTATACACTATCTTCAATAGAAGGCTTGACCTCGCTTTAACTGCGTACATCTTACGCCTTCACTTAATACCCTGCATATTTCGGCACGGATTTCGATTGGGTACAAGTCCAGCTTGTGAGCCTATGAGATTCCTCGATCGTCGCGAATACCAAGTCTCGCGCTTTCAAGCTAAAATGTCTAATCGAGTGATAATCGAGTTGCAGAGGTTCAAGGTTCGTTGAATGTCGATGGTGTCTGTGCTTGTCGCTATGTCACAACCTCTGTCTGTAGGCTACATAACGTAGCTATAAATTTGGGAATTGTGAAGTAATCTAGCTACGCCCAGATGTTGTAAAACTCGCAGTCGTTGCTCTAAGGAACATGCATATTCACCCAAGATGAATAGAACTAATGACATGCCTAGATATCAAAATGTATGATCGAAAGCGCGAACCTTGGACTATTTGGTCACTTAAACCCCTTTTTTGAAGGCAACCGTGAAATTATTCAGATTTTTCGTTTTATTTTTCAGATATCAGTCAGTTTTGACAGTATGTCAATCATTTTGTTGTCAAGGTTACAAGGACGTTAACGGAACATGCACGGCCAACAAGACAAGATAAATTGTTCAAAGATTTTGTTGGAATGGAAAACGGTTCGAATATATTTCGAGCAAATACGTGAATATACTTGAACACAAATCATACTCCAAAAGTATATATTTCAATGATTATGACATAGGGGGGATTAGCCAACCGATGTCGTGCGCAACGCAGAGTATTCATAGTGTTCAGTTCGGAATTTCCCATGGACAACAAGTCTTGTTATATTTGTTTAAAACAGACAAAGGAATTGTGCTGTTGGACAATGGAAGAGAACTACACAGAATAACATAGACAAAATAAACAGGCAAATTACATGAGCACATGGCGCAGTTGAATATCTCGAAAGATATGAGATTTAAACAGAAAAATAAAACATTAAATAAAATCATGTGGTTCTGTGGGATCCACGTGGGCGCCAACATGTATATAAAAACCACTTTTAATGGTCTAGTTTAAACTAGGGTACTTAATGGGGAAACAAAATAGCTCAAAGTATCCGGTGTAACTATTTAATACTGTGTTGACGTTTAGAAGATGCCTGCCTTGTTCTCCATTGCTAAATGCATTTCATATAGACAGACTGTGTGACAAACGTCAAACATTACTTGGCATTTTACCCTGGTCAACCAGGTCCGTCAGACTCATCTTGCGACTACAAAAAATTGTAATCGAGGCGACAAGGACTGTTATGAATCTATGAATATTTTAGTTCTGGCTTTGGAAAGATGGAACATATGAACGTACCGTTTCCAGTTACTAAATATTACATTAGGTAAAACTATACCTATCCTATTACCGTACAGGGCCGTAGGCTATGTAGAATTTTAAAAGTGGGAGTGCAGCAAAGTGGTGGGGCGCCAATATAATGCCCAAGTTACTGATATTGGTCATAATCAAGTGTATCATTTTATAATTGAAAGACCGTCAAATTTGTTTTGTGGAGGGGTTGGGCGCCATTTTTTTAGGGGCGCATTATTTTTCTGGGGGTGCAAGGGGTACATTACACCCCCGCAAGATACGGCCCTGTTACCGTATAATTTAGGAGAAGACAAGTTGCGATATCCTTCTCTTTAATCAAAGTGAACAAAATGATCATCAGAAGCGAAGATACTCAGTGGTTCAGAACTTTTGCATCTCCACTATAGAACAGTTTTTGAAAACAATATTAACAGAGAATGATTAAAGACAAAATGAATTGAACATATTAAAGCGGTGGCGTGTGTTTTTAACAGAAATTCAACCAAATCGACCGAGATGGCTCCATTGTGGTGTGTTAAATAAATCTACACTCAACACTGGTATAGCAATTATACGCCTGTTGTCTACTAAGCAATGAAATAGTTCGCTCCAGGTTGGAGTTTCATCATTCTGTTTTAATAAACAAATGATGTTTTTAGTCGCGATTGTCATCACACATGTAATTATAATATAGAAACATATTTATGTGGCTCTGCTTAATCTCGTAATAATATATAAAAATATTAATGACAGTGGTTAATCGCGTATTTATTTGTAACGTGGTAATTGATTGGTTGTTAAATTATATGTTAGCCGACCACAATTTGACGTAAATAATAATGTTACGTCAAACATTGTTTTTGTGTTCTAACTAACACCAAACTATCAATGTTTGGCAACCTTTGTCAATACCCCGGATAAACGACTGGCTTTGAATGTATATTGTGTTAGCGTCCAACGCTCGTTTAATATAGGGTATATTATCCTAGTGGACTTTTGAGTGAATAGCTTTTATATTTATGTGTATCTGGATTTTTGTCTTTAGTGTACTAAACACATATTTATTTAAGATTTAAAAATGTACATAATGTATTTTCATTTTTACAATTGCATAATGATTTAATAATGATAATGTCTTTATTAAATGTAGTATTAAATGATATTGGATACTAATATATTGTCAAATACCATTAATAAAACAGTATCCTATCTTACTGAAATTTTGTTTTTATCAGACGGCAGACCTCAGAAGAGTAGGACGTATAAATTACCTATGTCATTTGGTGGCTTTTGACAAATGATATGGGGTTTTCCGATTGGTGAATGAAATGAAATAAAATTAAATGGGGTTTAACGACCTACTGTTCTTCCCAAAACTGGGCATATGCCATACAGTGTGCTATGAGGGGAATATTGCCCGAATAGCGGCACTACGGCCTATTCTTATATTGAATTCCAACTGTCAAGGGATTTTTTACGTGCACGCCAATGTTTTCACGGGACCTTGGTTTTTTGTCCCATCCGAGCGACTAGACAGCTGTCCTTGTTAGACCCTTCGTCTTGCATCACTGACAAGGGGGAACCATGGTGGTAAATTTAGATGAACTTTCTCGGCCAATGCAGGATCTTACCCACTTAGTCACCGTGAACCCCTTTTACCGATTGCGCCATTAAAGATTGCCATACGTCATACAGTGTGCTACGGGGGACAGTTTTCCCCGACAGCGGAGCCACGGCCTATATAGAACGTGTTCACGGGACCTTGGGTTTTGCGCCCCCCCCCCCCCGAAACGCCTATACGTTGTCCCCTGTCCTGCACTCCTGACAATGGGGAACCACACCAGAAAGGAATTTGACATATCTTGGGCCCAAAAAATCAGCTCACTAGACACTTCGTAATAAGAAAATTCTAGAATGACGACCTATTATTCGACATATCTTGAAAGACAACAACGTAAAGATAGGCTGGCACTGCCACATTTTCGAGAGATAGATAGAGAACAAGCAATGCCGAAAGTGATGTTTCCTACAACCGAAGGTCATAATTCAATAAGTTGCAATTTGATATGCGCAAATATCGAAAAGAATCAAGATATTTCTTTGGATGAAAAACATGCATATACCATATTCTTTACACTATTCGCGTACAAACGGTGGGCATTTTGTCTGGCAACTATGGTCCGATTTTCTCGAAATTCGAACTCAACCCTCTCTTAGGGTGTAACAGTGATATATGATATAATCAAACGTTCAAAAGTTCCATATTTGGCAGATAATTTTTTTTCAATTGGGCAATATTTAACAGTTTGTGCGTAATATGATATTAACTCCAGAACGGAAGATCCAATACGATGTCATCAAGAATATAAATTTTTAAGTTCAGCAAACTTTATACATGTTTTACATTTTCCGTAAAAAACAATACTCTGGCACCGAAGAAAGGGGTATACTTCGACATGGATTGTCGGATGCCCCAGATCATGGGCATATAAAAACAAAACAAATAGAAAGTTAATGTTCAAACTTCAAAAACTATATCTTCTTTTAACACTTTTATTACGCTATTTCTTTTCCCTAACCAACTCACTTCACTCCAGCCATATTCTCTACTACCGCCACTACCGGTCTCCGCCCTTCCTCCCGAGCATGCGTACACCTCTCTAGCAGACGACATACACACTAATAGTTATACATATAAACAATACAGTTGACAAGGTTAACAAAATGTTTAATCCAAATAAACAAAATTAACAAAATGAGGATAAAATGAGAATAAAATGAATTAACTTATGAAATACGAATCATGAACTTTTTGTGTTTTTATTTTTGAGTTTAACTTGTCGTACCATCTTGAGTATGACCTCTACAACATTATGTGGTTGTTTATATAACATATGATGATCAGCACCATTAACTACTAAATGTTGAGCCGTGGGAAAATGTTTTGATATAAATTGTTGTTCAGCTTTAGCCCAAGCCTGAAATAAACAGATTGCCAGTCATTAGAGAGAGAACGGGAGAAATGGGGTGTAAGTCACACTGGACACAAACTAGCTCATTTCGAGACTTACACATGGTTTAATTTTATTTCAATAATTTGCTTGCGGGTAGGGGTCTTTAGCAGTGGGAGGAAACCGGAGGACCTAGAGAAAACTCAAGAAGTTGGACAGAAGCCCCTAATCCTTGCCACCTGATTACACTATTTTGCCTTTACAGATTTTTTAAAGAATTTTGCTTATGGTTTGGTGTTCTTACTTGGTTTTATTTTATTTCGGCTACAAAACCATTGAATACTTTTGGAGTTGCTTGCACGGGCGATAGTGGTGGTTAAATTTTCAAAATTTTCGGGTTCTGCCACCCAGTGAAGAAAGAACTTTATCTCAGTCCCTGTCCCCATCAATCAGATATTGCATATTTAGGAATTATTTTTCAAAATTGTCCCGGGGAAGAGCTACCGGCCCCCGTACGGGCTCCTCGGTCAGTAAAAGGGGCCGCTCTGACACGGGAGCCTGGGCAGGTTCCTGGCTCCTATCCGCCCCTGAACACGAGCGACTGTTCTATATTATTGACTGAAGCGACGATTGATGACAGATACACGGCTAAATTTCTGCTCACTAATAATTCCTTGGAAGACCAACAGTTGTTATATGGGACTGTAAGAGGATATCTGACAATTCAATAAAGTAATTGAATGTCATGAGATAAGAGAACATGAAAGAAAAACAGAAAAAGTCTGTGCATTATCATGTTTTATAAGGTATAGAATGAATATAAACAAGGGAACGTAAAGACTAATTCAAGATGTATAAAAGGTTGTATCACTCACCTTGTTTAAGGAGCTGGGCATTTGTTCATCATAATAATTACCAGTCATTATAGATACAGATATTCTACTGGGTATTGTCTTTAATAATTTAGCTGTTCTAAATCAATAAACAATTAGTTAGTAGAATACAAACATGAAATAAAATGGTGTTTAATGTCCTAGTAATGTGCGCCAATGGGTTTAATGAAGACGGGCTTACACCATTGAACTGTGCTGTGATGGTAACTCTTCCCAGGCAGTCTATTCTTATTTTCAATTTGAACGGTCAAGGCCTTTTTTACATGCATGCCAACATGGACTTTAAACATTGTTTTTTGTCCCATCTGAACAACTACATTGTTTTTTGTTAAATTTTGTCCTCTACTTTTGACAAAGGTATACATTGGTACCAAATTATAAAATATTAGTTAGTGAAATATAATTTCGTACCAAATCATAAACAATTAGTGAAATATAATCTGGTACTAAATAATAAATAATTAGTGGAATATAATCTGGTACTAAATAATAAATAATTAGTGGAATATAATTTGGTACCATAAGCAGTCAACTCATCTTCAAATGATATTTTACAAACAAAAGAAATATTTGTTTCTATAATTAAATCTTGTTGACTTACATTTAGCCATTTTTCTAGAACAGCAAATAAAAAATAGTTTTTCTGAACTGAGTTAGTATTGGCGATAATTAAAATGAAAGTGGCACAGTATAAAATCCGTGAAGGGCTTGATAAGATGTACAAATTTAAAGTGAGATCAAGCCTTCTGTTAAGATGTTAGCATCAGTAGTTTTATTGTGCACATGTATACTTACTTTATTTGAGAAAATGTTTCATTTATAAAATGATGTTCATCAACAACGGAACTTAAATGTTTAGGATGACATAATAAATGTTTCTGAAATCAAAAAATAAAACAAATCCAGTAAATTAGCTTGAAGATATATTTCCTTGTACATTTCGGGACTAACATATGGTTTTTAATTTTATTTTAATAATTAGCTTTAGCAGTGGGAGGAAGCTGGAGGACCCGAAGAAAACCCACGAGGTTGGACAGGCGACACTTCTCCTTGCCACGTACCACGGGGATTCGAACCCACGCCAGTTGACTCAATGACAAGACTTTATGATACAGCGAGCGCCCGCTATATATTCAGCCATCCACCCTCACTCCTTCCAATTTCGGACTTGTGAGAAAATATGGTGTTAGTTTATAATATGGGGACTCCCAAGCTTCAAACACCAAGATTAAATTCAGTACATAACTCACTTGTCTATATTCTATATCTTGTGTTATCTGTGAACCTGAAAGCGGATGTTTTAAAACACCTATTATTAAAGCTAATCTAGTTAATCCTATAGCAGCTCCTAGTTGTAGTGTCTGGTATGTTGGAATTAATTGTCCAAACCTGAAGAATATACAAAACATATTGGTAAAAATAAACACTTGATAAAATACTAAAGTCATATTTGATTTACTGTGGATTCGAATCTAGAATCTGTCCTTATTATGTTTCCATAAAGCCAGATTCACACACTGTGGTAGGACATTCTATCTTTTTTTTCCTAAACAATATTTATTCACAGAAGCTGGATTGGAGAACAGGCAGAAGCCTATAGACCCCCTCTCTGAGGGGCATGTGTAGAAAAATGATCTCAGAGGGGGTCTGTTCCGATGCGACTGACTGCAGAGACCTAGTGGGTTCTACCCCCAGAAGTATAATTCAAAGTTGAATTCCTGGCATCTGAGGTCATTTCTCAGTCATCAGCGGTCTCCCCTGTATAGACACCACATGAGCAGTGATGGAGGGATAATCGTAGATGTAAACACCCACATTATTATGTGAGTGCTTGCTCTTAAATTCAAGACATTAGAATCCTAAATTGCATACAAGGTGATTGTAGTCTCTCAAACATGAAATGTCTCATAATAATTTGTTTGTACGATTTTTTTTTAGCCATGGTGGTTAAGTGGGTAAGAACCTGGCTTGCTAGCCTGGAGGTTGTGTGTTCTATCCCTGCTTTAGCTGAGATAGTGGACGTAAAGGACCCCTTGGCAATTGGAATTCAATATAACTGTAGGCCACAGTCACTGTGGCACAGTGCCCTGCCCATGCAAAATTTCCCTCATAGAACATTGTATGGTGTATGTATGTCTTCATTAGCCCAGTCACAGCAGAATAGTAGGACGTTAAACCCCATTTAATTCCCTTCATTGTTTCTAGTTTTCACAACCCAAACTATTAAATTTTTTGTATATTGATAGTCCGAATTTAGGGCATCCTAAAACTTAATGTCAATTAAAGTCTCATCATAATCTATTTCTAGTTCTGGCTATTCACAAATAGAACAACAATGTCAGACGCTTTTTCTTAGCTAGCAGCAAGGGGAGATAATGCCCTGTTTGTCTCTTGCTTTATGCACAAATTAATCACAGAAAATTTGTTGATAAGTCTTTGGATAAGTAAATAAATCATGCATAATGTACGCAAGGCATGAAACTACGTAGAATTTCTCATAATTCTCTGTCTATTTAAAGTAGCTTAGAAATTGGACATAAATGGGTCACAAGGCATATAATAATGTAATAGAAATATATATAACTGATTTACATTCAATCATTTCGGTTTTTACTGTAATTTCTAATCAGTCATGTTTGGCGAAATATGCCAGTCTCAATTGAATGGCAATCTATAGCATCTGTCATCTGGTTATTCCAGTCTACACCTACAGTATTTATTGGGCATGCTCTCCAGATAAGAATATGACGTCACCATCTGACATGATTTGTGGAATATATCTAGCCCCATTCTTCAAGTCCCTTGTTACAAATGACACTAAAATGCATTAGGGTACATGATTAGTGTATGAATGGTATAATGTTTATTTGTCTTAAATATTAGATTTCAGAAGCCCATCAATGTGGATTTAAATTGACAAATAAATCAAGTTTTCAGTGTCGAAGACTTTGGATGATATTGAGTTAAATAACACTCTCGAATCAAATCATATAAACCAACAAACCAGTATTTCGCCCAGGATCCTTGATCTTGTTCAAATAACACTTCAGATAACGGATTAATCAACACTAGACCACTCACATCACTGAAATACAAAATAATAACATTTGTTCTAGACACATAGAAGACAACCAACCATGACTTGATAGCAACCAAGACTTCGTAGCAACCAAGTCCACAATATGTCAGGCAAATATCTGGCAAATAAAAAGAAGGACATTTATATATTTAAAGACAAGTATGCTTAAAGAGAAGATTCATAATTTGTTATAAATTGTTCTTATCCCTTTGTAAAGAAAATTTCTGCAATAAAATATGTTTAAGTAAAAAACAAGAAAAAAAAAAGGATGCATTATGTAAGATTTAGATAAAAAGCCGGTGTTCTTGCTTTAATAATTCAAAAGGAGAAAATGCAAAATTCCTTGTTTCTGTGGAGGGGCCTTTAAAACCCTTTCTCTATATCTCTCTCTTATTCATATTTACCTTTCAAAAATCTGAGTGTAGAATTGAGCAACGGTAGCACCAAGTTCTGCTCCCACAAGAATAAAAGGGCGGGGCTGTTGACTACTACTGGTGATCAATCGGTTTAAATCAGCTGCCATTCTACAAAAAAATCAAATCTTTAAAGGACAATATTGGTGCCAGTCATTATCACATATTATTATGTGTGACAGAACTGAACGAACACGTTCCAAATATTATTTTATCACAGAGATTATTGCTACAATAGATGTGTAATAAATGCTTCAGCAATCGGAAGTGAGGAACGCCAAAGGAAAACACGAGAGTGGCAACAATTGTAAACTTTGGATATAATAAATAAGCTATTGTTCTGTACCTAACTGACATTCTAATACAGAAAATATAACGTCATAATATCGATATAAAATAATAGGAAGGGCACAACTTTTTTTTTGGTTGATTAATTTTTAGGACGA
Source organism: Patella pellucida (assembly GCA_917208275.1). NCBI lineage: Eukaryota > Metazoa > Mollusca > Gastropoda > Patellidae > Patella > Patella pellucida. The sequence goes on from OU795038.1 coordinate 67,240,185, forward strand.
AAATGCGGTTTGAGAAAAAAAAATTCAAATTTGTATAGACAGAAAGTCTCTGTTCATATTTTGATCTGAAATATTGTGCCTTTGAAATTCAACTTGAATATGACATTTTCCAAATTAATTCCATTGTTTTTCCTTCTAGAAATCAACAATACCTCTTTAAAATACAAAACTTCAGCTGAGATGATATAACACTTTAACGCATATACTGACATTTGTCCTAATGGCAAAATCTATTTTCAGTTCTGGTGCTAAAACTGAACTAAATTGGACTTAATCTTGAAGGGGTTTGACAAATGTAATAATGTATTTTATCTTAAACCGGTTTGACTTACTACAATGTATATCATGAAGCGGTTTGACTAATAATGATGTATATCTTGAAGGGGTTTGACTTCTTATATTGTATACAATGACACGGTTTGACTAATAATAATGTATATCTTGAGGGGGTTTGACGAATGTAATAATGTATTTTATCTTAAAGCGGTTTGACTTATTACAATGTATATCATGAAGCGGTTTGACTAATAATAATGTATATCTTGAAGGGGTTTGACTAATGTAATGATGCATATTTTAACTAACCTTTCTACTGTAAATGGCTGACCAGACCTTGTTTCATTTATTCTACTTGCATTCTAAAAAAACAAAAAGAAATGTTATCCGGCAACAAATCAGACACCATTTCTGGACTAACATATGGTTCAATTTTATTTCATTGTGCGTAGCCGTAGGGGTCTATAGTAGTGGGAGGAAACCAGAGGACCCGGAGAAAACCCACGAGGTTGGACAGGCGGTCCTAATCCTTGTCATGTACAAGCTAGGAATCGAAACCACACCACTTGACCTTATGATGTAAGGTGCCCAAGCTGGGATTCGATGCTTAGGCATTCTTGTTATGATTCCCACCAGGTGTCGCTAGGCAAAACTCTGTTCCACATGACCTTATCGATGGTAAGAGAAGCGTATCAGGATTAAATTCCATATTAACGAAAAAAACTAACGTTTGCCATCACACGAGTTCATAATGAATGTACAGGGAAACTGTGCTATAAGGTAAACAATGAGGTCACGTGGAACTGCCACGCCTAAATGTATGTCCCTTTATCTCTAGCGAGGACGCCCATTGTTTGGGACTTACCATTGATGGTCTTTCGCTGAAACCCACACCAGCTCTATCATATATACACACCTGAAAATATGTAACTCACATAAATAATAAATCTGATCTGGACGAAAATTAATCAACATTTATAAATATGAGATGAAATAAAGAGTTTGAAGTCCTACTTTTCTGCATACACTGGGCAAATAAGGAAGAGGATCATACAACATGCAGTTTGCTATAAACAAAATGAAATTCATATCGATGAAAAGCTTTTTAACAATAGCCTATATAATTTGTCTGGTGAACTGTTGGTGGGAAATTAAATAAATGTACAGTCCATTAAAAATTACAAAATTCTAGTGATGAATGAAATGAAATAGGGTTTAATGTCCTACTGTTCTGCTTCGACCAGGCGAATGAAGATGGGCATACGCCATACAGTGTGAAGGAATCTATGGGCACGCCTAAGTGTACACAGGCCCTCGGTTTTTTATTTCCATCCAACAACAAGACAGCTGTCCTTGTCAGGCCATCGGCCTGCATCACTGATACAGGGGAACAAACAACCTCCAGACTATCCAGCCAGCGTCGTACCCACTTAGTCACCCTGACCCCTTCTAGTGATAAACGCTAATGAGTTTTGGTTACTAGTACCATACCTTTGTATGTTTGGCTATATCTGGCCAGACCCGTGACCACACATCTGACGTCATTCCAGTAGGTGCATCTAATACAACTGTAATATAAAAAAACGAAACTTAATTGACATGAAGCAAAACTAAATATTTTATCTAACAGGATTATTGAAAGAAAGAGATATAGAGAAATTGGGTTAAACCTCCGCTCGTCACAAACTAGGTCATTGCAGGACTGACATATGGTTTAATTTATTTCAATAATTCGTTTGACAGATGGGTTTTTAACAATTGGAGGAAACCGGAGGATCCTGAGAAAACCAATGAGTTTGGACAGGCGACCCTACTCTTTGTCACGTTCAATTGGGGATTCGAAACCACGCCAGTTGACTCAATGACAGGCTTTATGATACAGCACATGCTAATCATAATGCCATCCAATCCCCCTATTGAAATAAAACCTTTTCAGAAAAATCATTAGGGAAATAAACGATAAAGTATATGAAAAGTCCTAATCGACTTTCTTATCATCAACGTTGGATTTCTCGGACAAATCAAGACTCAATATGAAATCAAACGGACAAAACGGTTCAAAAGTTTAACATCCTATATTTCTGCACCAACTATCGAACCAGTTGTCTAACATATCCAAAATTCTGTGACGCCCATGTAGATAGTGAGACCCAAAGCTGCAGATTGAAAAGCTTCAGTCTGGATCCGAAATGAAATGATATGATATGGAGTTTAATGTCCTACTTTTATTACTCTGCCTGGGCTAATAAAGACAGGCAGTGTGAGGAAAATTTTACTTTGACAGCGGCACTACTCTTGTTCAGATTCCTGCGATCCGTTAAGGGCTGCATAGAGGCTTAATGAAACAGTTACTATATTAAATGATTTTCAGCATCCCCACCATAAATTTGGCATGCAACCTTTACTGCTTAAATACAGTCCAAGAGAATCCGAATTTATCAACAAATTATGGTATTATATTATACAGTTGAATACAAATACTATATATTTTGGTAGATATGGTTATCCATTTAAGGGGAGGTGGATGGCCAAATGGTTAGCATGTGCGTACTGTATCATAAAGCCAGTCATTGAGTCCACTGGCGTAGTTTCGAAACAACAGTTGTACGTGACAAGGAGTAGGATCGCTTGTCCCACCTCATTGGTTTTCTCCAGGTCCTCCGGTTTCCCTCATTTAGTATACACGAGACAAGATAATACAACTGTAAATTACTTGTTAAGTCTACAGCGAGTAATCATCCATTTGTAGCGACTGACCTAACTAGTGAATCTGTTATTCAACGGTGAATCGTTCCAGATCCTTGCTGGCAGGACGGGGATATCCAGAGTAATGTCAAAACAGTTAAGTATAAGAGAGACAGAATCAATCAAGGGAGATAACTAACTTCTTGTATGGAAAACTAACCTGTCGGAGCACCTTCTCCTTTACACATCATAAACAATTTCTGACCCCAACCAATATCATACATTTCACCTACAAACAAAAAATAGAAAGATAGTAAGCTGGCACTGCCAGGCAGGATACGCCCACATTTTCGAGAGATGGTTAGAGAACAAGCAAAATCGAAAGTGATTTTTCCTACAATCAAAGGCTATAATTCATTAAATTACAATTTGATATGCGCAAATATCGAAAAGAATCAAGATCTTTAGGTTATAAACATGCATTTCAAGTTCCATCAAAATCGAATTAAAATTGTGACCTATACTGGGTCCACAACCTTGATATAATATTTTTTAACGTATTCGCGTACGAACGGCGGCCATTTTGTATGGTAATTTCGGTCCGATTTTTCCGAAATTTGACCTCGACTTTCCTTAGGGTGTAACGGTGATATAATCAAACGATTTTTTAAATCGGTTAATTATTGTAACCTCCAGAGGGACCACAAGCTAAACCAAGACGATTTTGCGTATAATCAGGGGCCATAATTCAGGAAGTTACGATTCGATATGCACAAATATTAAAAGGAAGCAAGATCTTTGGGTTATAACCATGCATTTTAAGTTTCATCAAAATCAAATTTAAATTGTGACCTCTACAGGATCCACAACCTTGATATACCATTTTTTAACAGTATTTGCGTACGAACGGCAGCCATTTTGTATGGCAATTTTGTTCCGAATTTTCCCAAAATTCGACGACAACCTTCCTTAGGGTGTAACGGTGATATAATCAAACGATTTTTTAAATCAGATAATAATTGTGACCTCCAGAGGGACCACAAGCTAAACAAAGACGATTTTGCATATAATCAGGGGCCGTAATTCAGGAAGTTACGATCAGATATGCGCAAATATCAAAAGGAACCAAGATCTTTGGGTTATAACCGTGCATTTCAAGTTTCATCAAAATTGAATTAAAATTGTGATCTCTACAGGGTCCACAACCTTGATATACCATTTTTTAACAGTATTCGCGTACGAACGGCGGCCATTTTGTATGGTAATTTTGGTCCGATTTTTCCAAAATTTGATCTCAACCTTCCTTAGGGTGTAACGGTGATATTATCAAACGATTTTTTAAATCGGTTAATTATTGTAACCTCCAGACGGACCACAAGCTAAACCAAGACGATTTTGCGTATAATCAGGGGCCATAATTCAGGAAGTTACGATCCGATATGCGCAAATATTGAAAGGAACCAAGATCTTTGGGTTATAACCATGCATTATAAGTTTCATCAAAATCGAATTAAAATTTTGACCTCTACAGGATCCACAACCTTGATATACCATTTTATAACAGTATTTGCGTACGAATGGCGGCCATTTTGTATGGCAATTTTGGTCCCATTTTTCTGAAATTCAAACTCAACCTTCCTTAGGGTGTAACGGTGATATTATCAAACGATTTTTTAAATCGGATAATTAATGTAACCTCCAGAGGGACCACAGGCTAAACCAAGACGATTTTGCGTATAATCAGGGGCCATAATTCAGGAAGTTACGATCCGATATGCGCAAATATTGAAAGGAACCAAGATCTTTGGGTTATAACCATGCATTTCAAGTTTCATCAAAATCGAATTAAAATTGTGATCTCTACAGGGTCCACAACCTTGATATACCATTTTTTAACAGTATTTGCGTACAAACGGCGGCCATTTTGTATGGTAATTTTGGTCCGATTTTTCCGAAATTTGAACTCGACCTTCCTTAGGGTGTAACGGTGATATAATCGAACGGTTTTTCAAATCGGATAATAATTGTAACCTCCAGAGGTACCACGAGCTAAAATAGGTGAATTTTCGGACAATCAGGGGCCATAATTCAGGAATTTACGTTCCGATAGGTGCAAATATCGAAAGGAACCAAGATCTTTGGGTTATAAACATGCATGTAAAGTTTCATCAAAATCGGTTCAAAATTGTGACCTCTATAGGGTCCACAAGCTAAAAACGTGATTTTTCGTACAATCAGGGGCCATAATCCATGAAGTTTTGATCCGATACATGCCAATATCGAAAGCAGCCGAGATATTTTGGGGATAAACCTATATTTTAAGTTTCGTCAAAATCGGACAAGAATTGTGACCTGTAGAGAGTCCACAAACAATTGTGGACGGACGGACGGACGGACGGACGGACGTCCGGACGGACGGACATCCGGACGGACGGACGGACAGGGGCGACGACATAATACGTCCACATGAAAATGTGGGCGTATAAAAAGTATCTATGACATTTTTCAAATTGATCAATGATAACTCCAAACAGTAATTATTGGAAATTGTCCAAAATTAATTCATTTCTTTTGTGTCCCAAACACAAGTAGATTGTCCCCAACATTCTTAAAACTGACGAAGGACCATAACTCTAATAGTGATTTAAGAAATTTTTAATAGGACTCGTTGTCTCATGAACAGGGGGTCAAGGTGGCTAAGTGGGTGAGACACTGGCTCGCTGGCATGGAGTTTGGGTGTTCGATCCCTGCATTGATCGAGAGAAAGTTCTTCAAGATTTTCCTGCTTGGTTTAGCTTTGTCAGTGATGCAGGACGGGGGGCCTTACAAGGACAGCTGTCTAGTCGTTTAGATGGGATTAAAAATATTGTTGTGCACGTAAAACATCCCTTGGCAGTTGGAATTAGATATAAGAGTAGGCCGTAGTGCAGCTGTCCGGACAAAATTTCCATCATACAACACTGTATGGCCTATGCCCTTCTTTATTAGCCTAGTTTGGAGCAGAACAATAGGACGTTAAACCCCATTTCATTTCTGACTCATGAACATGAGCCCAGTTCAAGTACAGTGGGTGGTTGTTGGTCTGTATCCTAAAGTATACTGAGAAGAACTGATCTGATTTGTCAAGTCCTGTTCTCCCGTGGTGCATGTTTCGGTGATTCAGAATGGATGAAAAACCTAGATCCAGGAGTGTACACATTCAAAATTAACAGCAGTTGAATACATTTAATGGATCAACATTAGAGATACAGAAATGGGGTTTAACTTCCACTCGACACAAGGTCAAGGAATATAAATTACCTGCTGGCTGTAGTTCTGTCATTTCTTTTTGAAGTGATGCATAATTTAAAAATGGTGGCACAAGAATTAGGAGAAACAAATATTTCACTTTACTGCAGCATCTTCCAATAAAACTACCGCTACCGCCATCTTTAATTTCTACTTTCTATAAAAAAGAGAGAAAAATTAGGCAATCCACACAGTTGACACAAAAGTAATCTAATATCTCATTATTTCGTGTAAATGTTGTGTGAAGAACATAAATTGTACCAACTAAGACATAGATTACCCAAAATGCATTAATGTATATGTCCATTACACATTAAAAGGGTCTTAACATTGGTTAGGCAAATGTCAGCCATCTTGGATCTTACCAGATTTTATCGCTTTAAGGGATGAAATAATAACCCCAAAACATAATTTAGGGTTCACATCTATTACACTTACAGGGTCATAAATCCAACATTTAAAAGTTTCTTGAACATTGATTTAGCGAAAGTTAATTTATATGTTCATAATACATTTATAGTTCTTAAACCAACAGTTTAGGGTTTTCTTGTACACTGATTTGGCAAATGTCGGCCATCTTGGATTTTACTGCTTTCCACTGCACAAAATTTGGTAAACTTTTGGAATTTTATAAAGTATGAATCAAATCTTGTTTAGGCCTATGTTTAATAATGTATTATTGTTTTGCTCTGACTGGAATAATGAAGATGGGAATAATTCATGCAGTTTGCTATTAGGGGAATTTTGCACTCTTTTTCAATAATAAGTCACTCACAGCACTAAAACCACCTTCTACCAAATAAGAGGACGAGAGTACGTGGCATTAGTAGTTTTCTTGCCAAACTACCTCCCAATGTACGGTATCAGCAAAGGACCTATAATTATGTATCTCATATTTTAAAAAAAAATACCCCAAATACAATTACTCAAGCAAATAAAATTAATGTTTATATATACATACAACTGAATGCTGGATCTTACAAGTCATTGAGTATCAATTTTTACAAATTCAAAGTTAAAGATATCGTATTAAAAACCTTAAATTAACAGACGGTAATCAGAAAATTGATAACGCTCGGTTAATAGGGTAAAATCTCTGTGTGAAAAGCTGTAAATACATTGTCGTAGAAGTGGTGCTAGATGCAAGATTATATGCATGGAGGACGGGGGGAAACAAGCATTTCCTACAGTAATTTGTTCCAAAAGTTCTTTTGGAGTAAAGTAATAATGAAACTTGAATTTTTTGGTATTGACATCATTTTCATTTTGCCCCCCGAATTATTCAAATTGTCTCCTTATTAGGTGCGGCCAACACATTGTGAATCACCACCTTACAGCTTTTGACATTGTGGAAAATATTATTTCAACTTACATGTTTATTATTCATGTCAGTAATATAAAATTACATCAATCTAATTAAAATATAGATCTATCGTTTTTATCCTTTCGATGACCTACATGTACATCTAACAAGTTATAGTGAGAGCTCACGTCAGGAGTCACATAAGTGACATATGACCCTGTAACGTCAGTCAATCGCTTAACCAATCAGGATCGATGTTGCAAGTGGATATGCTTTGCTAATGTCTACCCACAGTCCCGAGCAAAAATTGTCAAGCACCCGATTTGACAGACCATTTGATTTGCCTGACCCCTTATTTCAAGCAGAACACAAGTTAAATAACAACTCTTCCAGATCATAGTGTAGTAAAGACAAGTAAAAAGAAATTTTGAATTTTGAAAACGAAAAAAAGCTTGACACCATCCAATACAAAGATCTGTGTATTGCGACTAACGTAGGGCTTGGGACTAGGAGATAGGCATTACTACAGGAAGCCGGGGAGTTGCCCCTCTCCCTAAGAAGAAAAGAACTAGCACCAAGGTATTGGGCTAAGATCTCACAACTGGGCGAAAGATCCCATACTTTTGTCAGTCTACAAAAAACATGATATGTCAGAGATCCTAGAAAGAAAAGCTTCGGCCAAGGTATAAGGGAAATAATCAAGGAACTGCGACTGGGGGAGCGTGTGATAAATGCAATCCCTATACCCCCGGTCAATCTAGATCTGCACATGCTTTCTCTCTAGAACACCTGGAAGGCAACTGGCCGTCTGATTACTTGGACCATGTGTACATGGATGCGGCACCAGCTCGTTTGGAATATACCTGCCGAACGGGAACAGGGATATAAGCAGGAAACTGCCCAATAACTGCTCGGTGTACACCGCAGAGCTTGTGGCCATTCTTGACGCTATGTCATGGATCTCCTACCAAAAGACTAGTAAGTTCGTCATTCCAAGCAACTCCCTGAACAGTCTTATTTCAATGCAAAATGAACACTCGGACTAAAGACCAGAAGTCATTAGGGAAATCAGGCAGCTGTACCAGAGAAGGGAAGCAAATTAGAGCTCGAGTGGATTCCATCACATGTCAACATTAGAGGAAACGAGGAGGCAGATCGATTCCCCAACGAAGGTCTCAAGGACACAGCACCACTCAGCACCATAGACTACAGCACCACAGAAATCTACAATATGGTTTTAAAAAACAGGTCAATTCATTCTGGGAATTGAAATTGGTTGAACTTGACAATACAGATTCCGGCTACACGAAGACAGCGATCAATCACCCTAGAAGATACATATGCAGACTTGTATCGAAACTAAGGGTTAAAGAGCGGCTGCGAGACTACAAACGCCAAGTCATCGTCTGTGAGTGCGGAGAAGAAAGTACCACCAACCATGTCCTGGTAGACTGCGAGGATAACAAGGAGGAGAGAAAGGAACTAGTGAGAATGATGGAGACTAACAACATACCATTCAACACTAAGACCTTACTCTTCTCGAGACCAGATCTGAAACTGCTAATCTCGAACAAATCAACGCCCTTATGGACACAGTTGGACTAAGTAGAATAGTGAAGTAAGAGGGGGCCACCATTAGACAGGCTCAGCATCTAAACACTAAACTACATAGGGGATTTATACCAAACTGGCAGGATAATGGAGTAAGGGAGAGTCGCGATCAGACGGACTCGGCATTTAAACACTTTTCCGCCAAAAAATAGACATCAAACCTACAGAGTGGGATAATGGAGTAAGGGAGGTCACGATAAGACGGGCCTTGCACCCAAACACAAATCCCACAAAGATGACATCTACCACATCAGCAGGAGTGGAATAATTGGGAGTTACGATCAGACGGACTCAACACCTAAACACTATTCCGCAAAAGAAACAGATACCAAACCCATAGAGTGGGATTGTGGAGTAAGGGGAGGTCACAATAAGACATGTACCAATCCAGAAGCAGAAGAAAACATCTACCAAACGATATGGTTTTTATTAAATAAATGCAAGAACTTCCTACAAAACCCAATCCATGGCCTAAGGCCGAAAATGGAAAGATTTGCAAAATCATATTCTTAAAACAGGAAGCAGCTTCGACTCTCCTATTTCTTGATGACAAACCCTAAGTAGTGACAGTAAACTGAAGCCATAATTAATTACTTATCTAAAGAACTATGAGGTGTTAAACGGTCAATGAGGTGTGCAATAAGAAACCATACATGTAACTGTTGTTTCGATAACATTTATATTTGCAATGTATAATGACAGATTATTAGATGGTATACGAAGCACTAGATCTCGAATATACGTAAATAATCACATAATGATTAATAATAAGGGCTAATCCAATATACATGAATGATTTGGTGAAGAAACGAGTAAAGCGAGCTTAGTCTGAATGAAAGTAGTCAGCCATTTCGTAGAGAATCAGAGATTTACAATAGGGAAAATTCACCAACTTTGACTTGCGATTTCGTATTGATGGAAGAGAGGTGACAGAGATTTTATTTTTTATATCGATAGAGGGTATCAAGCTTTGCATAAAACCATTTCGATATTTGAACCTACCTCCGCATCATAGAAAATAAAGCGAATCTTCGCAGGTGCATATTTTCCGTTTTTTTTCGCTATATGTTACACTTTTGCTGACCAGAAGATAGATGCGACTTTTGGTATTCACACTGGGGCACAGGAAGACCCCCACTAACATCCCCAATCACCACCATTTCCATCCAATCCCTACACTCGCCACAATAGGTGGCTAAAAATTGACCAAAAATGACCTGAAAATGGGCAAAATTGGCCAAAAATCACCCGGATGCTGTATCTCAGTAACGGTCAATTTCTGAGATCAGCCCTTCTGGCTGTGAAGTAGTCTCGATCTGCCGACCCCCACCTTCTTACCTTCTGCATGGTTTTCCTGTGGAATGACTCTTAATTATCTAGGAATAATGCAAAACAATTGTTTGTTTATTTGTCGCTCAGTCCAATATTTATTTATAGCGACCTCAAGAACCCCATTTTTTGTACAACACAAACAATATCCTATCAATGCTTTCCCCCAAAAATAGAAAAATCATTACTATTTGAATTCGGTGTTACACACCATGAATGCTATGTAAAGCGCGATCTTGACATAATATATTGTGGATTTCCGCCATGTTGGATTTCCGCTATCCTGGATTTGTTTAGTTTATTTCAGTGCCCACACTTAATTTCGGCTACTTCAAAAATCCCATGTAACTCACTATGAAAGTGATGTATAGCGCGATTCAGACACAGAGGAATTTTGGTCACCATCTTGGATTTCAGCCATCTTGATTTTTTGATATTATATTTTGTGTCCATAATTGAATTCCCATGTTACACACCATGAAAGCTGTGTATACCGCGATGCAGACATAATATAGAGGAATTTTACATTTTTTAATTCGTCAATTTTGGTCGCTATCTTGGATTTCCACCATCTTGGATTTGTTTAGTTTATTTCAATGCCAATATATGATTTCGGCGACTCCAATAATCCGAAGTAACTTACTATGAAAGCTATGTATACCGCCATCTTGGATTTCTGCAATCTTGATTTTTTGGTGCATAATAATAGTAGGATGTTAAACCCCATTTCATTCATTCATTGGATTTCTGCCATCTTGATTTTTTGATATTATATTTTGTGTCCATAATCATATTCGGCGACTTCAAAAATTCCCATGTTACACACTATGAAAGCTATGTATGTCGCGATGCAGATAAAATATACAGGAATTTTTATTTTTTTGGTAGCCATCTTGGATTTATGCCATCTTATAATTTCGAAAACAAATTCAGTGTCCATATTTAATTTTGGCGACTCTCAATGTTCCATGTTAGACAGTAGACACTATGAAAGCTATGTATATATATAGTGATTCGGACATGATATATTGGAATTTTCATGTTTTCATTTCTTTTTGCCCGCCATTTTAAAAAATGGCACTGCACCAGCATAAAAATTATCATTTTTACAAAAATTCTTCTTTACTGGTTTTTTGTAGCCCATTTCACCTTGGAAAAGCATCTGATATTTTATTCAGTTTCAAAAAAAATGTTTATTGTCCCATCCCTTGTGAATTGATGCTGCAAAAATCTAAGTGTCATTTTCGAAGCCATTTTCTCCTAATTAAGGAAACCAGGGATGTCCAAAATAACGACAAGAGAATCATTGTTGAAACGTAGCTTTAAAGAAATATAGTAATTGTTTTCCATAGAACTGTTTTGTTTATTTTAACGTCCAAAACACCCAACTTCAAATCGCAATTCCTCAGTGATTAAACGTCGTAAAGCAATGGTTAATATATCATTAGAAAGCGGAGACCAGCCTCTCTTTGGTTATGCTAAAACCTCATTTTTGAGCTATTGGTCCAGTGCTAGATCTAGGGGAGGCAAAGTGGGACAAATGTCCCGGGCCCGACACAATTCTGGCTCATGCTAATATTTTATCCCGGGTAGAGCTGGGTAGAGCTAACCAGTACCTGAGCTGAGGGGGCGAGGATTGGGGCCCTAGGCAGTAAGGAATATTGTGGGCCAGAGATCGGTTGGGCCCTAAAATTAACTAAATTACATAATTTAGAGGTTCTATCAATCAATAGATCCTAACCAGTTTCGGGGACCACATCCCGCAATGTGACTGCTGGGGCCCAACCAGTCCCGGGAAATTACGTAATCATAGTATAGTAGTTCAGACAACAGAGTTTAATGTTTTATGTCATCTTAAATAATTTCACTAAAATAAAGTAAATGAAAACATCATGAGAGAAAGGTTTAAAATACTCAAATTGTCATAATAAAGCCATATTTATTGTGATAACAACTCAGGTATCATGTAGAAGATGGTACAACATGTATATCTTACCACTGTTAGCCAATTGTTCCAATTTGTTGAAAATCATAAATGAGAACATCTCAGCTTTGATTGATATGGTACTTTTTGAAATGAGGGAGGGAGGGAAATGGGGTTTAACGTCCACTCGACACAAACTACGTCATTTCAGGACTAACATATGGTTTTAAATTTGATTTCAATAATTCGCCTGCGCGTAGGGGTCTTTAGCAGTAGGGGGAAACCGAATACCCGGAGAAAACCCACAAGGATGGACAGTTGACCCTTCTCCTTGCCACATACAACCAGGGATTCGAAACCACGCCAGTTGACTCAATGGCAGGCTTTATGATACAGACGCGCCAACCATTCAGCCACCCAACTCCCCTTTTTGAATTAAGAGAATGAAATTTTAAATAGCTGTATTATGATAAGAGGCAAAGAAGAAGCCTAGGCTTTGGGTTTGTTTTGCCAAATTTACAGACAAAATAGAAAATACTTACAAAAAAGTGGGTGTGACACTGCCACAGGAGGTCGGGGCAAGCACCCCAAAAATAGTTGCTGTCTTTACAGTATAAGGAATAAATAAGCAAAGTTCCAAGATGATCCATTTAGAATTGATGCATGTAGTCAATAAATACAAAATATAGGTGTGACTATCCCCCTAGGATTTGGATATGGAACAATATAAATTGGTACCACCCTGTTATTGAAATGACATCATCAATAGTTTCCATCCTTAGGGTATACAGAATAAGTATTCCAAGTTCCAAGATAATTCATTCATAATTGTGGCCTCTGGACGCTAAAGGAAAAAACTGGGTGTGGCTCCGACCCTGGGGGTTGAGGAATTCACCAAAATCAATAGTTGACGCCCTTAGGCTATAAAGAATACATATGCCAAGTACCAAGTTGATCCATTCAGAATTCCGGCCTGTAAACGATAAACACAAAAAGCATACATGAGACATCAGGTTTTCATCCCATACAAACGACTCCATTATGTTCCTGACCTGGCAGTGGCTGGCACCCTGTCCTTTACCACTGATACTAAGAAATCAAGCTGGAAAATCCACAGGAAGGGGGAAACACTGGCATCAAGTGAAGAAGGCAGAAGTTTTCTAGCAGATTAAACATACATTCTCCGGAATTTGAATAGCAAATTCAGACGATTTTGATTCCGTGTAGATCACCATAATGGTATAGAACGAAAATTTATTCTGGTCCTTATATGCCTTATAAAAATATGAGTGCCCAAAGCTGAGTGAAAATTATTTTTACCTCACCAAAATGAAATTGAATGGTTTAATAACGGTTTATGACCCAACCATTGTTCAATTCAGTAAGCCCTTCAAAGAGAAATGGCATCTACATGTATTACCCTAGTCAGAAATAGCCCATGCTGTAGCCAACATCCTCAAATCAAATCATTTAGAAGGCTGATATATATATGTAGGTACATGAAGAAATGTTACAATACAAATAATTGGGCTTTAAATGACTGAACCCATCTGAGACATAATAATATGCGACGTTGAGCGATATTCTTTGAACCACTTTTGATTGAAATGGATTCACATTTAAGAACCTTTGCATCGGACAGCTATACAATTTTTTATAAGATTTCGTCCAGAAGGCTCCCCAAATTATTTATATTTATACATTAGGTTAAGAGCTAAATCTGCCTATTGCAGCTCTTTCTTTAGGCCTGAAATTTTATCAAAATTATTAATAAGACAATAATCAAATCTCGATGTCATCGCTAGCCTGCAATATTTACTAGATTTGAATCTGATTTGCTGCTTAACGCTCATTGACGATTAAATCCCAAAATGGATAATCAATACTATGTTTTTTATCATTTCTTTAATAATGATGACTGAGGCTAGGCTTAAAATTCAAATAATAATATTTAGATTCAGAGTGGATCAATTTGACTGAAATTTTCAGCAAATTGACCGTAACAAACGTTATCTAGTTTTTAACAATTATAGTGAGAACTGCCAGCTCTTTATCTTATCTCCCATAATACCCCTTCAATAATTGAAATTCAGCATCCTTGAGACTTCTGGTGCTATTTGTAGTTACACTGTTATTTCAAATTATTTTTGTTATTATTAATTCAGTTTTCTTTTATATTATGACTGTTAAAGAAAGTAAACCATAATATTTTTTTCCAGTTTCATCTAATTTCTAAGAAGCCAACAATGAAGCTGATGTCCCCCAGCTGTATTCCTATAGTAAGAGATGACACGAATTGAAATTAATTACTGTTTTTATCATTCTGTTTAACCGAAGCAGAAAAATCCTCATTAAGAGATTTCTTCTTGTCATTGTTTGATGGACATACAACTATAATTAATAACAAGATGACTTGTCATCAACATCCTGTGCCCTTGAACTTGTTTGGAGACAGAGAGAGCGAGAAAGAGAAATGGGTTTAACGTCCACTCAACACAACCAGGTCATTTCAGAACTAACAAATGGTTTAATTTTATTTCAATAATTTGCTTGCACATAGGGGTCTTTAACAGTGGCAGGAAACCGGAGTGCCCAGAGGAAACCCACGAGGTTGAGAAGGCGCCCCTATCTCCATGCCACATGGCACATACGCTCACACCAGGGCTCGAACAGCCGCATCCCAACTTGTTTGGAAGGACACAAACTGCCCAAACACAAAGTGATCCACAATTAACCAAAAGAATATCTGACATCTCAATCTAATTGACTTGCATCAAATTATAGACTAGTTTGGTTAATGGTTATATAGAGACATTTTTGTTAAAAGAAAACATATTCTATGTGGTAACATGGCCGCAACGAGGCTCAAGCGGATGATAGAAATTAGAGTTTGGCAATAATATTATTATCATCATAGGTCGAAAAAATAAGAACGAAAACGAGTCGAAATGCGATGTTTAATTACACAGCCGCCAAAATGCAAGAAAATGACTGTAAGCTTTTCTTGCCAATGAAATTGAAATTTCTATTCTGTTAGGCTGTGTACAAATGTAGAGTCAATCGGATATTAACTTTAGCCTCTGTAGAGTCCATAAAGTTTATTGAAGTGGTCATGATCTTAAACACTGTGTATAAATTTAAAGTCAATCGGTCATTAACTTTAGCCTCTAGAGCACCCACAAGCAATTGTGAATGCCGGACAGAGGGGGGCGACGAAAATATACAACCCCATTTCAATGTGGGCGTATGTAAAGGGGAGTGGATATTCGCCATTCGAATGGCGAAAAGCCTAGAGCCATAAGGATGGTTATTCGCCATTCGTTTTATATAATAACCCTAACATTCAAGAATGTTTGTGCTTTTATTCAAAATACAGACCAAGAATCCCTTTTTAATTGTCATTTGTTATTTGAAGCTTCATAGTGCATATAAACACCTTCGTTCACAGTGAAACCAGCATCGTGTGTAGATAGAAGTAGCACACATGTGAAATTCTGTATCATCACTAATCCAGAAACACTAAAAACGCATTTCTTTACACTTTTGTTTATCACAAAGTAGATAAAATACAAACTAAATCTAATTTCATTCCTGTGAAAGCAATAGAGTATAGAGGCTTATTTCATTGTCAACCGCTTCATTTTCAACTGCGTGTTATATTGGCATCCCGTATTCATTTGCCTACGTATCAGCCAGGGATGATATCGTTATTTCCTAAAATTGACTAAGGGATTAAACTTTAGAACATTTAAAGTCAGTTTTATACACAGTAACATTTTTTTTCAGGAATCATGAATTTTGTTAAAGCGACTGGCTTCGCATGCCGCGTCTCTGTGTACTCTAAACGATATATTTTCTAAGCCTGATCATTATTTGTTTTGGCCATTTCGGGACTAACACATAGGATTCCATTTTGTATTTGAATAATTCCCTTGCGCGTAGGGGCCTTTAGACTCTAGCAGTGGTAGGATGCAGGGAAATCCCATGGGGTTGGACAGGCGACCAAACTCCTTGTCACGTATAACCAGGGATTCGAAACCTGTTTTAGTTATCTGCCGCCCTTTTAATAAAACCTTGTATCATTTTGAAAAATAGAGTAGATCATTAATTGCTAAACCAACAAAGTGCCACACCCTTCCCATGTTAGGGGTTTGACGTCCTACTTTTCTGTTCGGACTCCGCCATTGTAGAAGGGCTGCGAGGAAAATGTTGCCTCAACGATATTGGCCATATTACAGTCAACTCTTATATCGAACTCTTACGAGTACACGGGGCATTCTTTTTTTACGTCGCAGCCAAATGACTATACGTCATCCATTGCCAGACCCCCGTAAGGGTCAACCACGCCGGAAACTCGAGATGGACATTTTTTTAAACATTCAATCGATGTTTCTAAAACTACTGGAGGATATAACTATATAGTCAGACTGTTGGGTAAAGCAATTTCAACAA
Organism: Patella pellucida; assembly: GCA_917208275.1. Classification (NCBI taxonomy): domain Eukaryota; kingdom Metazoa; phylum Mollusca; class Gastropoda; family Patellidae; genus Patella; species Patella pellucida. The sequence goes on from OU795038.1 coordinate 67,257,053, forward strand.
CGATCCGGAAACCAGAAGTATTCGAAATAATGTCCAATATTTTGAAAAAAACGAAAAAAATGGATGCTTTTTGGAAAAACATTATTTTTCCGTCCGATATCAAAGGATTATAACAGATAAGGTAACATTCGGCTGCACGAGAATTGTTGTATCGTATGATACCCAATTCTTACAGACACCATGAACAGGAAGCAAAATATGACACGCTGAAATCAAGTATTTTCTGATTTGGAGCGTTTTTTGACGCCTGTATCTCGAAAAATGCGCCACAGATTTTTCTTAAACTTTCCCTATCGAGAGTTCCTCCAGAGGTCTTTGGCATGAAGCCATTCAATAACACTTTGAAATGTCTGGTAAAGGATAAAAAGGGACCGAAAATCGAAAAAAGTCAAAAATGTTTTTTTTTAAAAGATTTTTAAAAAATGATTACACATTCAGATAGCTGACCGAAATCGGATTCTAACGATAGATAATATGTATTGAAATAGTGAAATTAAATTTTCACTATATTTTGATATTTTTGGCACTTTTGAACATAGGATTTCTCAGGTGTGTTTTATCTTATTAAAATCTGAATTTTACCGTAAAATTTTGCGTATAAAATAATTTCTATTAAAATCCGAATTCGTCCGTTGCATATAACGCGTTTATAGCGACAGAATGGTGTTTGTTTATATATATATAAAAAATATCAAATTGTGTTTCTCTACGGCGTAAGAAGGCCTATTTTTAAAAAAACCAAACATTATATTTACTTAATTATACTGCATCATGTTTCTGTACATTGATAATGTCTGGCATGAAAAATTATAATTTATAGGTAAGTTGCCAACACGAGATTTTATCTTCTTCCAGACCTATGTATATTCATTTTTAATTTATTTTTTTTAAATAATAAAACAGACATACACTTATTATGGAAAATCGTGTGAGAAGCTTGATACCGTAGGCCTACGTATGATGATCAAACCTTTGAAAAACTGTTCTGTCACTGGATATAGTTTCTTTCTTTTTTTGTTAGTTTTCATTTTAGGTTCAATAATTATTCACTGATTTGATATAATTATCGTTTTATTGTTTCTGTTATACATTTTTAATTAAAAGAAAATATAAATGGCAGACTGTTGGATACATTATGTGGTCAGCTATTTTATCATTGGTAAGAGCGATATTAACGCGAGAAAACTTTCAGTAACTAATGTAGCTAACAGCATGCAAGCATGGAGGCTCACGCGCTTATTTGCATATTGCATACTTTATAGTATTATTGGCTGGAAATAATTTTAGACCGACAACCTCAATGACCAATATGTAGTACGTAGGTATATATTGTGTGCATTAACTATAATAATATATAATTTGCCATTGGGCCTATATAAAAAAAATAAGTAACAGTAATAGAATAATTTCACGTCAACAAAAATATGTCAAGCACCTATTTACTGTAGACATCGTGATTCCAGAACAGAGTATCGAATACAGTGATACTTATTTTGAGGGAAAAAAATAAAATTTTCATTGGACAATATTCGAGGATTCATTTGCATGGAATTTATTTGCAGTCTTTGGATTTGGGTTTTTTGTTGTTGACAAATTTGTAAGAAATGACGAGAGCGGTTTTATCCATGAGCATGGAGAAGACCAACAGTGATTACTCAATGGGCTCAAACGTGAATCACTGTTGACAAATTTTGCTCGATTTGATTTCAATCGAATACAAAATTACATATATCATGTTACCTACCACTGAAAAGAACTTTATTGCCCTTTCCAAATATATAATTTATTTTCCAGGACAGTCACATTTACATTCCTTGGAAATTAAAAGCGACGAAGATCCAGTGGTACCGAATATGTATTATTTGATGGGGATAGGGGTTATATATATTAAAAATACAGGACTTATAAAATCTAGATATTATATTACGTATCACTGAAAAGCATGTTCACTGCTCTTTTCAAATATGTATATTGTTTTCTGGCGCATTTATATTTATTTACTTTGAAAAACAATCAATGTTGGATGGTACATGTACTAAAATCTATTACCATGATTACGAATAGGTGGCGTGTTGTTGTCCACTAACATGGCGGCGGTCGGTATATAGGCCATCTTTCGGGTACGCTCTCGCTCTGTGGGCTATTTTATGAAATACTTCCTGTCTGATTCCTGAAAGCCGATTCAGTGTTGCTTGCAGATCTACTGAACTATGGAAAATAATAAACGGATTTCTTCAATTATGAACAAACTATTTAACTTTGGTTTTTATAAACTTAATTGAACTCGAACAAACTTGATATCACAAAATGGAGGGGAATACCCACAATCGAGGCTGTTTACGTCACTCTTCGGGAAATACCATTTCGTATAAAGGGGGAAGCTTATTTACGACAATTGGTGGTATTAGCTTTGGCTTGGTATTGAGTTTGGGGAGCAGCCCATATCTCTAACTCTATATTTTATACCTTTTTTTTACATTCTAGTAAATCATCGAAACACTCGTTTTTTTTTTATAGAAACACGTGGTTGTGATACTCGCTGTCAAAACTAAACACCCCCACAACAACTTTAATGGTTTGGTCCAACACGTGACGGTAGCCATACTGTCTTCTAGTCGGTAGAAGAAGTTAAATAGTTTGTTCATAATCGAAGAAATCCGTTTATTATTGGCAGTGGATATTCAACCGTATATATGGCACTTTACTCTATTTACTATTTCGCCTTAACTTCCGTTTGACATGCGCAGTTCTCTGACCCTAACCATAACCACCATTCGTTCTTTGTCTAACCTTACTACTTTCTCTGTTCCTTATATAGGAGGAAATCGCCATACTTGGTTTCTACGGTAGAACGCAGAGAATTAGTTTTAAAAGAAAATAAAATAATAAATGTAAATTGTAGAAAAGCATTTAGAATATTATTCTATTTCGGTCAAGGGCTCATTTCTGTGGATTTTGGTTTTTAATTTTAGTACCAAGACGGTCAGTGGTTTACGTTTTTTTCCGTAAAACCGTGCTTCTGCGCCAAACTTGAAAGACGAAGTTACCGTTCTTGTGGAATATATCAAGAATCGCACAACTGCGCATGTCGAATGGAAGTGTCGCACAACTGCGCATGTCGAATGGAAGTTGATATTTAACCAATCACACACGATGTATATATACGTCATTGCGATTTACGGTACAATAGCGTTAGTAAATAGGGTACCGTATACGGCTATATATCCACTACGTTTATTATTTACCATGCTCCATATAATATATACTCATAGCATATACTAGTTTATCGTTCAGACAGTAGTTAATTTTGTTTTGGGTAAATCTATGGAGCTATATGGACTTGCCTGGTAGCTGGATTTCGTGGTTGGTAATTTTGAGCAACATATCTTCAATCAATTAAATCAACTAATACCAATCTGAATATTACAAAATGCACAATAAAGTGAAAGTAGCTATTAAGCTCCACTTCACTTTTTCGTGTTAGACGACAAACATACCTTTTTAGACTTTTTAATTTTGTTTTCGATGGCGCCATTCTGTTCAGCAATTTCTTCTTTCTTGATGTCCACCACTTTTCGACGACGTGATGCCATTATTATTCAAAATGTATAATTTATAAGCTTTTTCCTTGAGTTTTCAATGTTTACAGTTTACGTTTACAAATTATGGAAGATCCACGTGGGTTAAATTTCCGTCATGCGCACAACGACTTACTGCAGACATCATTATGGATAGCCATCGAATCAAAAAATGCAAATAGAAATAACGGATTGAGAAAACATTTTGTTGTACGTCAGGACTACTTAATAGGAGATAGAGAGAGAGGGGGGGGGAGGAGGGAGAGAGAGAGAGAGAGAGAGAGAGAGAGAGAGATAGGGGGGTTAATGTCCCCTCGATCAACACAAACCAGTAGACATGGTACAAGGGTTAATCAGCGAAATGGATGCATGAGTCATGAGATGTGTTGTTGACGTTTGGGAAAGTAGACGAGGGGAAATGTGTAGGGAGTGATAGTTAGATGTATTATGAATGGTTAGAGTGGCTGTGGTGTTAAGGTTAAATACTATGCCGCCACCGTAACACCACGGCTTTATGATTTGTTAGACAGGAGTGATGTAATAAGTCCGACAATAATAAATAACATAATATTTCTGATTTTATTGTCGTCTTTTCCCACTTGCACTGGTTGTACGCCATTTTGAAACTAGCTGAAGAACAGCTCGGGCGGCGATTGTTCGACTCCGGGCTGCTCTGTCAGTCGTATCATGTCACTCGATATTCACGCGGTAATTCACGGAATTCCACGATAAAAAACATCAAACCACCGCGATGCGTGTACTGTATGTTTTAACCTTGACCTATTACTCACTGATAAGCTTCCGCTGCAAAAGGAGTTCTTGCCTTTTTATTATAAGTATAATGACTTCGTCATGTGCGGCAGGTTAGTTTGCTTCTAAAAACAGTGTTTACCGTTCGAAAATACAAAAGTAATTTTCTACCAGACAACCATGGTTCTATTCACCGAGACTAGATACTTTCTCTCGGTGTAAGGATATTATCGCTATGAATATACGTTCATACACTGTTGAGAAAATAATCCCGTTGGTTTGTTTAGCAACAATTTGAGCATGAATCAACACTGTACTAAAAAAAAAGTGCGTAATAAATATGAACGGTCTTCAAACATTCGGTTTATAATTAGCGATACACAGGTAGGCCTACAGTGGCAAGTGTTATGCTAAACAGACCTAATAACTCAAAAGTACCTACGCGCGAAATCCCAGATTTTGGTACATGTTAAACAATAAAAATAGTGCCCGTGCGCGTGCGCGTGCCAGTAATAGAAAAACTAAGAGTTCGCGCATAAAAAATGCACGAACGTACCAGGCGCGATGTCATCTAGGTCATTTCGGGACTAACATATGGTTGGGGGGGGGGGGGGGCTTATTGTGCGTAGGAGTACTCCGGTCACGTAGGCCTATACAATCGTTTTACGTTTCTGAGAACATTAGGGCTGTTTGTTAACCTAAACAAATTTAGCGTGAAATATTTCTCTTTCTTTGATTAAGGGGGGTTGGGATGTCCTAGTGGTCTAAAGTGTCGCGCTTCGACCCCTAGCTGGCCGGCCACCTCTGGCTTGCGGCTGTATGGTTTCGAGCCCTGGTGTGAGCATATGTGGCATGTAGATAGGGGCGCCTTCTCAACCTCGTGGGTTTCCTCTGGGCACTCCGGTTTCCTCCCACTGTTAAAGACCCCTACGCGCAAGCGAATTATTGAAATAAAATTAAACCATATGTTAGTCCCAAAATGACCTAGTTGTGTTGAGTGGACGTTAAGCCCCATTTCTCTCTCTCTCTCTTTCTCTCTCTCTCTCTCTCTCTCTCTCTCTCTCTCTCTCCTTGATTGCATACATTCGTTATCAAACCATGCAGGTTGGCGTTTTCCGGGGGTAGAAGGGTGTTTTGCAAATGTGAGAGAGCATCATCTATGCCATCCCAAACTTAGGCTACAGCTAGCTCCGACTGAGAATAGGCCCTAACCTAATTAACCGACATTTTAATTCCTACATCGACGATTTTAGTCGATAACACTGAGTATGATTTCAGTAATTTTTAGAAGTATTTATTCTATTGTCATATTGAATGAAATTAAATATGTTTATTTAGCCGTTGTGTGTATGAAAGATGTCAAACTAATCAGAGCCGAATCACAAAAAAATTCCCTAATTATTCAATATGGCACCACCTATGACAGCTATATCACAGAGGCGGTTTTATTTGCGAAAACAAATTGAGGGGTATCTAACCTTGTTTTGAAAGATAAACAGATTGAAACTCTAATGAAAGTTAACAATAATAAAGATTGTATTGCAATATTACCCGTTTTTAGCCGTTTGGCAGAACTTGAAATTTGACTTTGTGTTTACAACATAACATGTGCTACAGTCTGTTGTGTAAACACAGCTGACGTCTCGTCGATAAGTCCCACCCACACCTCCATGGTCCCGCCAAAAATGATCACGTGAGCGTTTCAAACATAGAAATAATGGTGGATCTATAGGACAGTGTTCTGTTGTGGTATGACGTAGGTGGAACGTTGTGTTCAGTATGCATCTATGCTAGTATTAAGTACTTTGAAGCATGTCACTAATTTCTATGAAAAAATTGTCTTTGTTGTCGGATATATTACTCTTGTAGGTTGGAGCCGACGCGTCGTTCCAGACTTATTTGAAATACACGGTCGCGTTCCATGACTTGGGACATGGGTAGGCTTATTGGGTATGCTATAGTTCAATGTAAAGTTTAAGGGTAAATGATCAGATTCAGTTCTACACCCTACACATAATCTATAACCTATGCGCCATTGTATTTTATACAAGTAAATTCACCCTCAGAATCCCAAACACTGCTTCAATTAACTACATGACTATTTAAAGTTACACATAACCTTAACAGATCCTTTCCAAATGGTTACTTTCTTTATCTTTGGACTTCCTCGGTATTCGAAAGTTATCATTTCTGTACATGTACCCTACTTCCTCAAGGCCCGGTTAGTAAGTTGTTGTGACATCCAAAATGCAGTCACCATTTATCCTTTCCAGTTCTGGAATTAAAATCATCGCATAAAATAATATTGCTATATCTGGAAAATCCGAAATTATTTGTTCTATTTTTTGTTTTAGACTACCAAAACCATCCTCGCCTTCGTGTATAGGGGAGCCTTCGGGGGCAATATAAACAACTCCAGGAATTTTTAAGAAAACCGATTCCTTAAAAGTTTTGTGTATTCGAGTGATATTACAGACGTGGATTAATATTTTGTTATTAAAACTTTGACACCGCTTCGATGTTTCCCATTTTTACGGATACAGATAATAACTTCATTGTTTGGATAATGATGTGATAGATCAATCTCGCCACACAAGTATTCTTGTAAGCAAATGATTAATTTAAAACTTTGTAGGCACTAAATAACATCTGGTAATAATAGCTTACTTTTAAGGCCATTGACATTCCATGTTATAAAATTAATTACACGTAAGTCGCTGTCTTCATCAGTCCGGTTTGGAGTTTGCCATCTTCAGAATCCAGTTTTTGATAGTTGATTTGTCGATAACAATTTATCCTTCGCCTTCATTAAATGTGGTATCTCTAACACGTTTTGAAAAGTCCTCAGATATTTTGCATCTTTGTGCTGTTTTCTCCCTGGCGACAAAATCAAATCTATATCTCCGAGTTTATTAAATACAAGTTACAACTAATATAGGTCTGGGGCCGTATTTATAAAAATTCTTAGAGTTTTCATAACTTTTACTCTAAGACTTCCTAAAACAACAATTAGTTAAAAGTTACTCTTTGGAAATATTTATAAAGGGTCTTAGAGTTACTTTTAACTAAATGTAAGACTTGGGTTCTAACCAAACTAAATCTGTCACAAAAAGAATCCCACCTATGTCCATTCGATATCTCCTTATCAACTAGTCATTGTTGTACTCCACTAAGAAATCTCTTCTTGTTTTAAACTCTCTTAGGCGGCGTACACGGACGGCCATGTTAACCAAGATAAGAGTACTTTTAACAAGTTACGAGTGCTACAGGAGGACTCCTAAATATGTGTCAGAGTTAGGAGTAATTCTTAAAGTAAAATGTTTTATAAATAGGTCTAAGGGAAATCTACAAAGTTAGGAGTAATTTTTGACAGTTAAGATTTGATTCCAACTCTTAGAATTTTTATAAATACCGCCCCTGGTCTTGTCTCTTTGTTTCTTACCCAGCCTAAACACCCGTTTAATACAAACATCTGAATCCCTACTCACATCTTGTAAGTTTGCTATCACACCTTCTCTGATTAATTGTTCACATTCACTAGGCGCTTCAATTCCGATTTTCTTTTCTTCTAATCCATAACCAACCTCGTGGGTTTTCCCCGGGTCCCCCGAATACCCCAAACTGCTAAAGACCCCTGCGCGCAAGCGAATTATTGAAATAATATTACACCATATATTAGTCCCGAAATGACCTAGTTTGTGTTGAGTGGACGTTAAACCACATCTGGCTGGCTAATGCATTTATGTATTTTCTTTTATTTAAACATATTTTATTGATCATAAATCATCAATGGGATGAGAGACATGTGAATTCACTTACAAAACTCTTCCTCCTACAAATACATGATAATAATACATCATTATTAGAACACTATACATGCAATACATATCAGTTTATATTATTCTATTATAACTGTATTTTATATACTAACTATACTTCTATATTTATAGCTACAAATTTGATAATTTAAGCTACAATTTTATATTTATAACGTCAACTTTATTATTTATAACTACGGCTTAAATAACCATAATTACAATATTAATAACTATATCTACACTTAACGTAATAATAATTGCAATTTTAATCCTAACTCAATTTATATATATTTATAAAATTACCAAAAATGTATAATTGACTCGTTCATGGATACTTATATTTACTCTTTATCTTTTGAATATAATGCTATGCCTTGATCGGAGCCTTCTGAAGGATAGACCAGCTCTCCAGTTCTTGAAATGTACCCTGTCTTGTGCTTGGTCCAGGATTGGGTTGCACATTCCCACTCAGTAACAATAAGCAAGAAAACACAACCAGGACTGAGGGAGTTAAGTTTCTAATGTAACTGACATTAATGCAGTTGGTATATTTTGATGATAAAGTCCTATAATCATCCACAGAAAATCCATGAAATCAAAGTTACAGTTTGGTGAACCCCGGGACCCTTCAACGACTCGTCCGTACACCTCGGCTGACTTGTAGCTTGATAAAGACGAGAGTATACTTGTCGAAACGCCGCTTAGTATCAAACTCAGTAATTGTGTATCCATAAAATTATACCTTGTGTTAAAAATTTCCGTTAAACAATATTTCATTCATCGTGTTCACAAGAATTTCGGAAAAGGCATAACTAAGGCATCAAACGTGGCGGAATACTGAATACCAAATCTGAAAGATCAGCCTACAACTGTTGCCTTTATCGCGTTCTTGAGCCAATTTTTTGGCGGACGGACATATAACAATTGAATGTAAACCAGTCTGCATGCACATGTGATCAGCGCCGGATTAACCATAGTGAGGGCCCTGGGGCCTGGAACATGTGGGGTCCCCTGATAACCGACCGTTGAACTGTGGCCGGCGAACCGGCCACCGCGAGCTTCGAAGGCGCGAAGCCACGTAAAAATAGGGTTCCTCTTCCCTTGGAAATTTTCAGAATTTGGAGGCCGGAAACGTGTTATCCTTTCAGGCCTTTGGGTGGAGCCATTTAGAAGTACCTCTCCCAGAAATAAATAAAATTCTGCAACAAAATTAGCGCATTCTGGCGTTATTTCAGTGGACAAATCCATGCGAATTGAGATTTTAATGGGGGGGGGCCTCTAATGTTGGGGGGGGGGGTGCTGTGCCCAGTTGGTCTCCATACTGATAATTTTTAGAAATTGGAGGCCGGAAACTTGATTTCCTGGCATTTCAGGCACTTGTATGGAACCATTCAGAAGTAGGGGCCTACCTCCCCCAGAAAAGAATAGTGGACCAATCCATGTGAGTGCTATGAAATGATGGCTGGACGCAACTGAGATTTTTGTGGGGGGGGGGGGGAGCTCTAATATGTGGGTGGGGGGGGGCTGTTGCCTGTTGCCCTGCATGTGATACATTTTATTAGTCGAAAGGCACATATCAGGGTCATGTCTACGATATCACCCTAGGTGGAAGTGGACGTTAAACCCAAGTAACGAACGAACATATCAGGGAATGAAAATAATAAACCGACATATATTTTAGGTACCAAGGGTTTGGTGGTCGCTGTTCCAATTCTGACCTTTGTGTTGATATGCTGACTCGTGTACCTGGTCCGGGTTTAATGGATTGTCAGATCGATCAGTGCCATTTGAAACTCCAGACCTCACCACAACCACAACTGGCGTATTACCAGACAGAATCTCTCCGAGACATCTACTAAAGAAAAGGTTTCTAATCCTCGTTTTAAATTGCTGTGACCTCTTTAAATGGACAATGAAGGTAGTTAGTTGATTCAGGTGTAAAATACTTGAAACAGAAAGAATGCCATCATTAGGACCAGAAAAGACGACACTAGACAGAATCATATAAAGAACTACTGGTACAGTCGTTACACAGGACGTCAAATAAACGAACATCATCATTTTGGCTCTCCTTAATTGGTGGGTATTCTGTGGCGTAGCACCATTTGGCGCAATGCGTAAATGAGCGATTCGAAAAATTTTGATGTACAGCGCAATATTGACGACTGATGGACACACAAACAATAAGAGCGGGAAAACACCGTAAACGAACACGTTCGGTTTTTGAACAAGGTTACCACACGAAATTCTGTAAGAGCCCGTGGTTGAACCCATGACAGAACCCACTATACTGATAAGCCAAACTGCAGTCACGCCGACTTTTAAATGGTTTAATGTGAATTTCCCTTTATGAAAAATTGGATGCACGACGGCTATGAAGATTTCCACTGTCAATAATAAATGACTGAAAACCATTAATGTTACCGTTATATACCCAACCATGGCCAGAAATGGGTAGATACATCTAAGAAAAAACATATGTTCATCCAAAAAAGTAACCGCCATGACCGGAAGTGTAGTAACCGATGTAAAAATACACACAACAGAGATATTTATAATCGGCAAAGCGCTTTTTGAACCCAGATCTTTACGCATTACATAAAGTTGAGAACTATTTGCTACTAGACTTAAAGGGATTATTGTTATTATGAAAGAGCCGGCGACTATATTTTCCCAAGACAACGCCATAATAGGCTATATATTGAAGTATTACAGATTTAAAACGTATCTACTAACTAATGCTAGGTTTCCACTGCCGTTTGATGCGTTACGACAGGATTGTCCCCATTGAGTCCTTAATCTGCTATTGAAATTAATGTCCACAGTTACACACTGTACTAGTATGAATGATTTATAATGTCCACAGTTACACACTGTACTAGTATGAATGATTTATAATGTCCACAGTTACACACTGTACTAGTATGAATGATTTATAATGTCCACAGTTACACACTGTACTAGTATGAATGATTTTTAATGTCCACAGTTACACGCTGTTCTTATATGAACGGTTTTAATGTCCGCAGTTACACACTGTTCTTATATGAACGGGTTTATAATATGTCCACTGTTAAAAACCGAGTATGAATATGTTTAGCATTAAACACTGTGGAATAGGCCAATTGTTAACACACGCTGTATAGATATCTTCACAATGCCTATTCATATGTTCACTGCTGGACACGGTACGGATATAGTATATTCAAAGATGTTCACTGTGCGAATATAATCTATTAAAATACGTTCACGTTCATACACTGTACATACGGATACACTCTATTCCGTTGAAATATGTTCACTGTAGGAATATTATCTATTAAATATGTTCACTGTTATAATCTATGAAAATATGTTCACTATATGAATATAAACTATCGAAATATATTCACAATATGAAATTAATTTATCAAAATATGTTGACTTTTATAATCTATCAAATATGCTCATTATTATAATCTATGAAAATGTGTTCACTTTATGAATATAATCTATGAAAATATGTTCACTAAATATAAATATATTCTATCAAATTATGTTCACCACATGAAATTAATCTATGAAAATATGCTACTTTTATAATCTATCAAATAATTATGTTGATTATTATAATTTATGAAAATATGCTACTTTCATAATCTATCAAATATGTTGATTATTATAATGTATGAAAATATGTTAATTATTATAATCTATTGAAATATGGTCACTATATGAATATAATATATGTTCACTAAATGAAAATAATCTATCAATTTATGTTTACTTTTAAAATCTACCAAATATACATACCGATATAATCTATTCAAATATGTTTACTTTTATAATCTATCAAATATGTCCAATTTTACAAACGGTACCAATGTCCTATGACAATATTTGTTAACTGGTACACACTGTACACATGTGATTTCTTCAATTTGATAGATTGTACGAATATGAACGATTGTATGTTCACACGTAAAACACTCAACGAATGTCATGTAATAAAATTTGTTCACTTTTATAAACTGTACTGCCATGAACTTCTGTAATTCGCTCCAAACTGTACTTTTCTTCCAAAAAATATTAACTGTCGTTCACTGTTCTGCCACCGGTAAATGAAGTGTCAAAACATATTATATGTACTTGTATATGAACTATTAAAATATATTAACTGTCGTACACTGTACGGGTAATATGAACTGTCAAATTATGCTTATCGTTACTCATCGTACTGCTAAAAACTATTCAAATAATAGTCACTTTACGCACCCTGTCTCTCTGTTTCCTTGTTATGATGAGGCAGGTCTGTTATATTATAGCGTGACACATTGCACTACGTACAGATGAAATAAGCCACGCGTCCGTCTTGGGCATATCACAGGTGATTGGAGCAGCGTTAATGCTTTAAAAAGAAAACAATAAATTTATGAAGATTAATAAACTGATCCGTCTCGCTCTTCCTTGATTCCACGATAGTTTACAAGTCGCGTGCCAGTGTGCACACTTTTCTAATAACAATTGTTAACGAGGGAAACAATAGAGAGATTAAAAAGGCAATAATTAGTGTGGTCAGAACTTAGCACTTATATTCTCCTCTGAGAAATGTGTTACCTAGATACGAACTGAAAGGGGTTTTTTTTTCACTTTGGTCAGTGCATTTGGCGCAATGCTCAGAAGTATGGATGGCAGGCAGATTTTTCTCGAGTACCAGAAATCAAGACTCATGGCCGTTCCTATCGGAATTTTTCTGTCTGCGTCGGAAAAAAATCGCTGGTTAGCTATGCTCGCATTTTCGCCGGGAGAGAGTTATGTACGACATATCCTCTCAAATTCGGCCGAGAGATAGTTAATGTCGGCTGGAAACTCTTAATTTTCCGACACATTCGCCACCTGCATGTCATAGAGGCCTAAATTCACTCTCACAGCTTCTAATTTTCGTGCTCTCCCCTCTTCCTGTTTACGGCAGTCGGCGATGACCTTCGTTCATTGATTTTTTGTTGTCGGAAATTTATCTTCCTCGCCCCCCTATATGTCGGCTAAATTTTGGTTTCTGGCTTCGGGCCTGTACTGGGTGGAGGAGCAGCATGGCAGAATGATGTGGAACCACTTTCACACTGAAGGTCCACGTACAACGAACCATGTTGAAGGATGGCATTCGAAGATCGTATTCATTTTTGCCACTCCTCCGCAAATATCTTTAAGTTGGTAGATAAGAATGAGCAAGCGTACTCTGTGGTAACCAAAGGGAAGGAAGTACCGGAAACTTAAACCCCTTAAACTCCAAACTCTGAAAACTGATCTTTGGAATGGTATACAGACTTTAGTCGAGTATGCCGATGGCGTAGCCCATTTAACTGCTTTGGAAATGACAGGAATGATTATAGATTTGATTTTTTATTGTTTATGTTTTACTATTATGAGAGAGAGAGAGAGTGAATTTAGCCCCGGACGAATTTGGGCCCCGGTCGAATTGGGTCCTCGGTGAACATTAGATAATATTAGATATCTGTTTGGGTGGTCAAGTGAGAGAAAATTGGACACAACCCACACAATCGAGGTAAATTCGGCGGAACTCGTTTGGGCGTAGGGATCTTTAGCAGCGGGAGAAAACCGGGGGACCCGGGGAAAACCCTCGAGGTTGGACAGGCGATCAAACTCCTTGTCACGTACACGCGGAGAATAGAAACCACGCAAATTGACCCAATAACAGACCTTACAATTTCACGCGTACGCGTTAAACAACTAAGCCAACAAACCCCCGACCAACTCTAGCTAAACGAGACACGTGTCACAGCTCTGTTTCATTTTTTGTAAACTTCACTAAACCTAAAAAAAAACCAGAAACATTTTACTGATTTTCTGTTTTTAGCTAATCTGATTATAACACAGAACCTATTTCGTTCAAAATTTCGTTTTACTTGGCTTTACTACACAAGAATCTGCAATAGTTGTTATATACCTCGTTCTGGTGGTTGATGTGAGGGATTATCATTTCGTGCTACTAGAAACAGCAACGCTGATTGGTTAGTCTGACGTCATAGGTCAAAAAGCCGCTCGTATGACCTATACGCGACCCCCTTCTACAACTGGTCAGATCTGTCTTTAAAGAAAATAATGATTTTGTGGTTAAATTTCCAACGTCAGGAAGCAAACCCGTATAGAAATTTGCTGGTACTAGTTGCTATAATTGGGTCTTTAACTTTCCGGGTTTACTAATTTTCAATATCTTTTGTTCTGAAAATTAACATATTATAATGAATTTGACAATACTACAGAGTTAAACATCTCGGTGATGTTGCCTGTTTAAAAATATTTGTCTTTTGAAGTTAAATTTGTGAAAAGCTGTGTTTTGTTTTAGCAAGATCCGATCACTTCACTCTCAAAATTTTCATTGTCAATACGAAATCGACCGGAAGCATGTAACATAAGTTTGTGTCTTGCTTTTGCTTCCGTAACAGTCATTACACTATATTATTACACTCGACAAATCTTGACAGATTCCGGTACCCTACATCCAGACTCGGTTGTATGACGAATTCCGCCATTTTGGAACTATTTTAAAGGACCCGGATAAAAAATGGCTGCCCCCATGGAGGTTATATCAACAAACTAAAACATGACTGCCATTTTGGGACTTTTTTTTGTAAAAGCGGCACGTTTTCCTGTTAAAGTAAATCGGTACGTCGACTAGCCGCATCGCAGATGTATGGTCGTAGGTACATATCACTTACTGTCATACATCCGAGTCTAGATGTAGGGTTACGGAGAGTACCGGAATCTGTCGAGGTTTGCCGAATGTATATTATTATGTACTATTGCAATCAAGTCCCCTTACAAACAAGGCGGCTTACAACAGATTTTACCAGCGACTTAAAACAGATTGTATTTCGCGATAAAGGGAGGTAAATCGTTATTCTTTGGCACCTATACATCGACACAAATTCGTCGCAATACATATAATACAGTAATATGAATGTATATAAACTGATTTACATTCGATCATTTCAGTTTTTACAGTAATTTCTAATCAGTTATGTTCGGTGAAATACGTTAAGAGACCAAATAGAATGGCAGTCTTTAGCGTCTGGTTATTTCCAGTCTACACCGGTAGTATTCTCCTGTGGGATAATAAGCCTCGTTCATCGAGTTACTTCATTACAAATGGTACCCGAAACCATCCTAGCACGCGATTCATGTGTCAATTTTAAAATGTTCACTTTGACACCAGAAGCCTATTTTTTCACTGTAAGATAACAACATAAATGTTGATTAAGATGGACCAATAAGTCGTATTTGCAATGTAGAAGACTGTGGATGATATTGACTTACAGCCTTGCCCTCCTTTGAAATAGCCTGGGAGGGATTGAACTTTTGAAAGATAAATAAGTTTGAATATAAATCACACCGATTGTTCGCAAAAAGCATCTTGAATGTCCATTTTAATATTTGATTGATATTTATTGTTTCTTAAGATTCCGTGACTTTATTGTTCTATTTTTCAAAATGCATCTTTCAGCGGTGTACTATTATCGCTAGGATAATTAGCCATCTGCCTTTTTGTACGCCATAAATGTTGCCATGGAGATGGGTCAGAGTTTAGATTGTTCGATAGACAATATACACTTCGAGACGGGCGCTTATTAATTATTGAAATAATAAAACGGATTTGTTTAGCTAGTATTTCTTGTTCATCATGTTCTATCTGGAACGGGGGCCACATTTCATTTGTGCAATCTCATTCGTTATACACACGGTCGCGCAAACATATTTTTCGGGGGCGGTGGGGGTGGCTATATCAAAAATCCGGGGCCCACTTAGCATTAGCAAATCAACTATTATCCCCAGACATGTCGAAAAGTAAGTAAATATAACATTATGTTAGGTTTTATTGACCAGATCCGCTAAATATTGATTTGTAGACCTCATGTTGTTTTGATTGCAAGGGCGTGGATTTGTCCTGGAACCTTTCATTACCAAACCAAAATGATAATTACGTACAGTTTACCAGTGTTAGGCCATAGGCGTACTGGATCGATGACAGATAGAGGGGCAGAACCGGAAACGCCCGGGTTTACAGACAGCGGCGCCGGTCTTCCTCGAGAGGCGAAGAAGCGTGGCTTTCCTTGTATGAACCCTTGAAATATTTGATGGCTGTAAACGTGTTTCCCTGCTATTTCAGCCGGTGAACAAAGCAACTTCAAAGTGGTTTAATATTAAGGTGGCTGACTGGAATTCCAATCAATCGTTTACAGTTAACTGCTGCAAACGCGTTTTCCTGCTATTCCAGCCTGTGAATTAACTTTAATTTGGTCCAATATAGCCTACCTGGCTGACCCGAACTCCAAACAACCAATCAATCGTAGCGGGATATGGGGGGGGGGGGGCTCATCCTCCCGGGGAAAATTTAACCACCGCAAATGCGTTTTATTCTATTCTAGTCTGTGTAAGCAACTCCAAACGTATCCAATAGTTTTGTAACCGAAATCCCACTCTGAATTCCCACCATCCAATCTGACTGTTGCAGCTGCATTCACAAATAATAATGGATGCCCGAAAAATGTCGCACAAAATAGAGTGGCTCCATACAAAATGTTTAAATCCTTAGTCAGCTCAGTACAAATTCGTGGTATTCAATTAAAAGAAAAAGAAAATCGGTGTTTTATTAGGGTCCGATGACAGTTAGAAAGGTAAAACTTGAAATGCCCGAAAAAAATTCAGGTTACAGACAGCGGCGTCAGTTTAATTTGAGAGGCGAAGAAGAGGATCTGACCTTGTATTGAACCCGCAAGAAAATTTTGGAATATTTGACGGTCGCAAACGTGTGTTACTGCTATTCCAGCCCGTCAAATTGGTGTTTTATTAGATTTTGGGCAATTTATTTTGCAAAGTATATTAAATAAAAAAAGATTCCTGGCAATCAAAACCCTAAATCCACGCCAATGTTGGATTGAATGTGTAAGATGCTCCGATAAACCGATCCATTTTCCCGTAAACAACGGCATACTTGGCAAAAAATCGGCCTATTTGCCTACCTGGACTATGCTCCGTGAGGGGGGGGGGGGGCTATTTGGATTATGTCTGTATACGGGCTATTTTATATCAATTGCACGAAAGCTAAATGTATTATTGTTTTGTATCTATTGAATCTCCCTATTGCGCTGGGGCCGGTTGCTCAAATCTTTGTTATCTTTAACGATCCGTTAACTTTAACGGAGAGAAAAAATGTTGCTCGAAATAAAGGCCCCGAACATTCTGTGGTGCAAATTTTTACTACCGATTAATGCTAATACAAAGAATAAAGTATTTTATAGTGTTTTCTGTAGTAAATTTAACGGAAAGTTAACAAACAACAGTCACCAAGATATTTCCGTTAAAGTTAACGGATCGTTAAAAGATAACGGAGCTTTGAGCAACCGGCCCCAGGTCTTTATTTTGGATTCAACTATCAGTGTGACATTTATTCACATGACATGTCTATAATCAACTATTTAGACCATCTTTAATTATGTATATGAACTTAAATCAATGTGGTGGTTAACACTAATCAGCAGTGAATATTTGCTAGGCCGCTTCAAGTTGTTTAACGTATATCTGGACAAATGCGTATATAAAATGAGTAAAATGCACCATTCTGTCTATAGAAAGTCCAGTTTAATTAAGCTACGACGTTTTATGTAAACAATGCACCTGCAATCGAGCCAATGATGTGAAAATTACTGAAAATGTAGGAAATATTCATCTTATACTGAGTAATAAGAAGACTTTCGCACTCGTCCAGACTCAGTTGTTAATGAGCGTTCGCCCCTCTAACATCTGCTGCTCCAGTGTTAGAGTTGTCCAGTCCAACATCAGTCACCATGGACCCAGTCGTGAAAACGCACACCGTTCCAGAGGAAGAAACCAGACGAGTATCGTACCATGTAGTGGTCAGCATTCATCGACAGGAAAATCCTGAAGTATCTGATTGACCCGCCCGGCGACTGGGAAGACATACTGACAGTCTATTACCAAGAGCACGAGTAATATGTCCATTTCAGAACCAAATAAACAAAGACAAAAATCCATTAGACAGAAAAACATATACCCATGGGGATAACATACAGGTTTTCAAAAGTCTCCCACTGTCGGTCGCCAAAGTCGCAATTTGCGATAAAAATATGCAAGGGTCGATTAAATTTGATTTTGGCGATAATGTTATGGGGTACCGGCGAAGTAGAAGTACCGAACTCCAACCAGCATGTGAAAAAGACAAGAAAAATTATGGAGAGCATTCAGATCAGACGACACAAACCGGCTCTTAACAGAGATGTAGGAGTCTACCTTCCCCCATCCTCCTCGCAGGGTTCCGTTTGATAAGAGCTAATCTGACTACTCCCTGCTGGACTGAGTGGGTATTATTGTCACTAATTATGACTGGCCAGTGGTCCTATTACTGACCAATCACTGAATTCGTTACAAAGGTATTACCTTTAAAACAAGACGTTTAATTAGGACAACTGTGTTTACGTAACGTTACGTCATGGCTGCATGGTTTTTTTATGCTATATTAACCAGCGCATAGCAGGATATTGCAGCAAAACTAATTGCGTGACAATCGAGACTATCGGTATTGACTTAAAGTAAACATTACGGTATGGTAACAAACAGACTTTCAACGTTTTTAATAACTTAAATCTTTGTCCAAAATATTAAGGAAGACCCAAAATTAAACGACGGAATGTCATGTTACTGTACGTAAGTAGTAGATTTGATTGAACGAGAAGAATAGACACATTTACTTAAATGTCAAGAATCCGAAGCGAATCCAGCAATGGCCAGAGAGGAATTTCTCGGGCCGTTGCTTCAGGAATATGACCTTCCCCACGCATACGAAAGAATCATTTTTCAGTAGGATATATTATCAGGATTGTTGTTGTTGTTCGATTCTCACTATAATGTCATTCAATATAATATCATGTATAACGGATTAGCCCCTTATTACTCATTCATCATTATTAATGATTATTTTTTTTATTATTCATTATAAAACAAGCATGTGTATTAGCCCATATTATTAACCATTATTTAATCATTTATGTAAATATAAAAACTAGTGCTCACAAAACTGTCTTACATCTTTTATTATATATTTAAATATAAATGTTATCCAAACATAGTATAGTTCACCTCATTGTTTGTACAATATAGTTTGCATTATTTAACTAATACTGATCACCAATTAACACTTTCTCCCAGCTCTTTAGATATGTAATTAAATATGGCTTTGTTCACTATAGTACTTAGGGCTTCACGCCCATCGCTTTGATCAGTGCTTGATATAGATACTCTCTATAATTATGGCTTCTTGTTACTGTATATAAATACTACATGTTTTACATATTAATTGTCATCACTTGCTTGATAAAGACGAGAGTATCATCATCGAAACGTTGCATGTTAATAAACCAGTAATTGTTAATTCATAATTAATAGTGTTATTGTGGTACTGGCGAATCTTTTTGAGAAATGGCGGGAAAAACACTATAATTTATTAATCAACTGGCTGATAACCCGGGTCGCGTAGACGAGAACCACTAATCAGTTGTATTGGATTAATGATTAGTTGATTGCCAATGATATATATTAAACCTTATCTCAAGTCATTAGAACATTTAACGACCGTCAGCTTCCAGGAACACCTGTAATCAGAAGAATTAGGGAGTAAGAAATTGGAGTACCAAAGACAAAACTAAAATATATACCTTAATTGCTAATCCTAAAGGAAGATTACTGGGATGCTAATGTAAGAGTAGTCACGCCGGGAAACTCCTCTCCATGCTTCAGATGCGGGAAATTTGGCCACGCCCGGAAGGCGAGGTCTCGAAAATAGCTGACCACAGCGAAACCAACAGTCCAGCCAGTAAAGAACCCAATCCTCCCCAAAAGCAAGCCAGCTCCCATGGAAAAAAGTAAACACGTGTCCCCCTGCCTAACAGCTCCAACGAAAAGGAGAAGGGAAGGGTATTCTGAATTCTCCAACATCATCTTACGGCGATCTGATCACCGAAGATGCTGCTTTAACACTGGTTTGGTCATATTCCGACTTGGTTACTGCAACAGTATTTTGAATTAGTATAAAAGTTTACAAAGAATTCAAAACAAAACCGCTGGGCTAATTTGTAAAACTGACTCCTGTGAGCACATTTCTCTCAAGTATTGACCTATTTACATTGGCTTCGGATACATGGGAGGACGTAATTCAAATTGCTGTGCCTGACAGTGAATGGAACCGCACCTTCATACCTACAACAGCTTGTAGAGATAGAGATGGGTTTAAACATCCACTCACATGCAATCTATAAAGATTAATCAGTGGGATAGGGGGTGCTGCTTACGTCAGGTAGGGTATCCTACCTAGGCGAATATTGTCTAAGGAGATAAAGGAAGAGAGAGAGAGAGAGAGAGAGAGAGCGAGAGAGGATGGGGTTTAACGTTCACTCGACACAAACTTGGTAATTTCGGGACTAACATATTGTTCAATTTAATTTCAATAATTCGCTTGCAAGTAGGTATCTTTAGGCGTGTGAGTACCCAGAGAAAACCCACGAGGTTGGATAGGCGACTCTACGCCTTGCCACGTACCACCGGGGAATCGAAAACAGGCAAGTTGACTCAATGACAGATATAATATACAGCGTGCACGTGCTAAACATTCAGCCATCCAACTCCCTTGATAAAGTGAGAAAGCTAGACGTATACATAACAATAATTTTGTCATCTCTTTGCGAGATCCTCGCATTTTCGCCCTGTTTCCTCATGTTCTCACTCCACCACCATCGGGTTCTCGCTTCGCGATTATGAAATGACCGCAACAGTCTTTCATAAACATACGTGCTCGTCATTTCCTCGTCTATTATATGAAACAATAAAGATTTATACCTCTTGTCTCGAGACGTCTCCTGTTTCCTGATATAAAAACAAGTTATGCGTTTGCAAAAAGTCACAAAAATGGGAGAATACGTAAATTTATCTCCTTGGACTCGACAAAAACAGTTGTTAAAGCTTTGGTCACTTCTAGACTGGACAATTTTAATTCATTGTTGGCTGGTCTTCCAGCCAAACTTTTAGATAATGTGCAAAATACATCTGCACGCCTTATTACACGCATTAAAAAGTATGATCATATTTCCCCAATTTTAAAAAATTTACTCGTTACCTATTTCTTATACAATTGATTTAAAAAAAAATTATTGTTAACTTTTAAATGTTTGATAAAATTAGCACCAGTTTATTTATCTGATCTTTTAAATATGTATATACCAGGGTGATGTTTACGCTCTTCAGATGATATTCTTCTTTTAAAGCCCAAATATTCAAAACTCCATATATAGTTAACCAAGAATTCCTCGTATTTACTGATCATATTTCTCTTAAATGGTTAAAAAGCATTAAGGATAAAACAAGCCGCCTTGGAAGATGGTCTATGCTTTTAGGAGAATATCGATTTGACATTCAACATAGAGCAGGTTCCAAGAATGGAAATGCTGATGGTTTGTCAGGAAGAATCTACCCCCCATCAGACAATCCAAACAAGTTCCTTGATGATAAGCCAGTCTATTGCTGCCAGGAGAAAAAGCTAGAAACAATCTACACATTCGAGCATGAGACAGACCGATATGAAGTGCAAAACTGTTAACTTTTGGTCAAAGAAATTTTAGTGTTCAAGCTCCAGCTTTATGGAATAAGTTACCATATGATATAAGGTCCTGTAATAATGTTAATACTTTTAAGAAAAAACTAAAAACCCATTTATTTCTTCGAGCTTTTTATATGTACATATCTTGCAATTTATTATGATTCTTGTTTTGTCTTAGTATTGTATTGTTAATTTTATGAGTTTATAAATATTTATATCTGTACCATTGCAAAGCACCTCTTAACACGTGTATGTGAAAGAGGGGCTATTACAAATGTTTGTAATAATAATAAAAAATAATACGTAGATCCGAGCCTTTGTTACCTGTCTTTTTTAAACAGATTATGAAATTATGGAATATGGAAGAATGTTGCGTCAATAATCTGGCGAAGTCCAAATATAAATGCCGATACGGCAGTCAGAGTTCATGCACATACATGGCAAATCCATGGCGAGATGACGAGCAATCGAGATTGTGAAGAAGCGAGGGCACGGGAAAGTAAGATGTCGAGAAATACAAAAAGGCAAGAACGCGACGGAACGAGAAATCAAGATTATCAAATGACCACAACAAGCTTCCATAATATGTAATTAACAATGTGTGTGTGTGTTTTTTAACGTAAATTCTACTTTCCGCATTTTCACTGCTAGCTGGGTAATAAGGAAATTAAATGAAATGGGGTGTAACATCCTACTTTTCTGATCCTAAACTGCGCTAATGAAAACGTTCTACGCCATATTACAATGTGCTATGAGAGTAATTTTACCTGGGCAGCGGCTTACTCGAGGGCCATGCCTGGTAGACGACCCAGTGTACGAGTTGTACACCAAAAGGTGTTAATGCTTAGCGGGAATACATTCCTAATAACTTGTTTTCCCCGATTTAGATGCTGCTGTAAAATGTATATTTGACGTGGGTTCCTACACGGCAATCTCCGCTCTTCCGCACTGTAGCAGAAGATAGGCGCCGGCGTTCCCCACCCCCACTAACTGTTATCGAGCCCATAGGCATATGGAAAAGTGTATTCTGTATTTTAACAATGCGACATTGGTATTGTGGAGAAATGGAAATTGCAAATTGTAAAACTGAAATACGTATTTTGAACTGCTGACATTTGCAGTTTGCACGCACCATGAACATTGAAATAATATTGGCAACGTTATTCTTCCATAGTCTTGTGAAATTGTGTAGGTGTGCTGGGGTGTTCTCACTTTGCCAGCAGCTCTTGTTTTCGGTGTAAAATCATTGGACCAGTACTAATAAGGGAAACGATGGTGTTAAAACCTATAGACTTTTTCATATCAATATCAACTACGTGTGACTTTACATTAAAGTTTTTATTAACAAATACATGTAATTTAGCATGTTCATATATATTTTTCAAATCAATATTAACAAATTAATTTAGTATTGTACATGTATATTTAAAAGCATATAGTTTTTTTCATATCAATATCAACCACGTGTGACTTTACATTAAAGTGTGTACATATATATTTTTCATATGAATATTAACTATACAAGTTATTTTATTAACAAATTAATTAAGTATTGTACGTGTGTATCTAAAAGCCGACTAAATGTGATATCGAATTTCCGTATTCATACAAAGTCTTCAAACCAGTTAATAATCTAATAATAATAATAATAATAATCACGTCATTTTACAAGGCTTTGTTTTTCATCGTGTATTCTTCTGTTTAATTCTATGTATTTTCTTTTCTTTGGACGTGAAACGCCTCCATTTCCGTATTGTAAAAGGTGTATGTCTGTGTAACCCTGTTCTGACTTTAGTAGTTCTATGAATCTAAAAATATTCGGATGGTTTGACGATACTTTCTTTAACTTTGAATGCCAACCTTCAACATTGTTGGTTGTTCTTGCACTTTCAGTATAGAAATGGTTCCATAAGCTTATATCTACACCTTCGACCCACTGTTCTGTAATGTAGTCTGCAAATTCACGAACCCCAGGAATATCCATATCTGCGTCTTCTAAGGCGTAAAACAAAAAGTCTTCAACATCACCAGGATTTATAAAAGCTAACGCGGCCGCTCGTTTTACAAAACCAGTCACTGAATTGTTCTCACCATACAGTTTCTGTAAACCATGTTTCTGGGCATTTCTCCAGATAGCCTGTCGGTAATGAAACATACAACCCTTAAGGGTACAGTTAAATTCTAGACGAGCTGCATTCTGTGCTGCTACTTCGAAGTCTGTGAAGATGGTAGTTGGTTGTAAGTTTAAATTTAATGAACTGGATTTCTCTTTCAGTATCTGGAAAAGTTTTTGGTATGTTGCCTGTCTTTTATCTGGCATAAGGGCGTATATACCATCGGAAAAATCTTGGTACCAATAAAAGCGTGGATTTTATATAGTTGATAATATAGGGTTGGACAAATAGCGAAGGTTCCGTCGCAGAATAGGGTATCGGCTGCTGCTAGTTGGTAGAGATTTAATTGGCTGCAGAATACTAACATCTTATTCTGGTATTCTGCATGAAGTAGGAAGTTTTCACCATTTTTTGTTTCTTTATAACATTGAGGCAGCTCTATATCACATCGGTTCTTTGGTATATTTGGTAAATTTTGGGATCTGGCTCGAAATAACATTGAATGTGCACTGTAAAATGTTGGTACAGACTTTACACGGTCATCTACTTCTGAAACCCGTAAATCTGAAAAAATATAAAAAATATGAAACTATTATATTATATATATCTATTGTCAATATGAAAAAAATCAGACAGTGATTTATAGTTCATACATGTCATAGGTTAAATTGAACTGTGCATGCAATAATTAAAACAGAAAATAACTCACTAATCTTTAACTTATCCCCAATCCCCTTAATTAGTAGGGTTAATCTGCTGGCAAAGTGAGAACAAACCGGTGTGTGCTCACCATTAGCCAAATTAATTAATATGTATACAGAGATTAATTTTAATTGGAAGAAAAACAGCAATTAAATACAAAAAAACGGTAAGAAGACACCATTAATGTTTACAGGTACGGTCACGTCCTGGGATGACCCACTAATCGTGGAGCAACTGTTGTAAATTAATAAGTTTTCCTGTATATTAATGTCAAGATTATGTTTAATTGGGTTGATAATGATGACCGGACTGTGGTGTTTGATAGGTATATGGTTCTATTCCTTCGAGGGGTCACAAGTTTGTGAGACGTGTCCAGGGACGGATTTAGAGGAGAGGTTCGGGGGGTCGAAACCCCTGCCTGCTTAGGTACATGTACTTAATTTTTTTAATGCCTTGCATCAATGAAATTAAAACACAATGTGATCCACTGATCCTTCATCATTATACAAATTGAAGTCAAAAGGTGTGTTAGATATCTCTATAAAAAGTTCAATGTGTATGCATACCTATTGAATTTAGAGACGATAATGGCATAGTGCATTTCACTGTCACATTTTCTTAAAGTTACATTATTCAAGAGCTACATCTGCCTATCGCAGGTCTTAGTTTAGGCTTCAGATGTTATAGAAATTATAAATTTGATCTTCATTTAGACAACAAGCCCAAAATCAACTCTGTAGACCCACGAATGGCTAGGCTACAGCTTGGATTTTAATAGGAATTCACTGACTAATTTAATCAAATATGGCGCCTCAAGCTCCGTAAGTTCACCGTTGTGTTGACGTCATTATCCGGAAACTGCCATAAAAGGCAGTGCTGATCGAGGCTATTCCCGCGTCATTTAGATACCGCTGTAACATGGCAGACAGCGCTTGATAATCGAGATTATGTAGGTTGAGTTAACGTCTGTCACTGAAACGATCGGGAATTTTCGGAGAGGGTGAAGATGCATTTTGCCCCCATTTCTAGTCAAACATTATAACGCTGATAACTCGGTTCAGAATAAAGTAATTTGACTGAAATTTTTAATATATTCGTCATCATCATCTATTTTTGAACTGTCATAGCAAGAATGGCCAACTCTTTAGAAAAATATCCCACAATGTAACTTTAACAAGAGCCTGCCCCCCTCCCCCCGCAAACATTTATGGATCCGCCCCTTGTGTCACGGAAGCTTTCCCTCTAGCTAGTGTTTATAGAAAGCGTTTAGGGTGCAATAATGAACATCGAATGTGAGAAAGGGTTTAACGTCCACTCGACACAAAATAGGTCATTTCGGGACTAACATATGGTTTAATTTATTTCAATAATTCGCTTGCGCGTAGGGGTCTTTAGCTATGGGAGGAAACCGGGGGGGGGGGGCGGAGAAAACCCACGAGGTTGGACAGGCGACCCTATGCCTTGTCACTTTCAACCGGAGACTTGACAGATCGACCTTTCAACCACATTCGACAGTGGAAATTGGGGTACGAATTGCTTATGTTAAAATTTTATAAACCCATCTCATTTATGAATTAGCCCGTCGTGTCATACTCTATCAAAGGCTTTACTTATGTCAAAGAATATTGCTTTTACTTCACCACCGCTATCTAAGACCTGTCCAATAAGGTCATACGTATCGATTAGTTGATATATAGCGCTATTTCCCGGTTGAAAGCCATTTTGAAATGGACTAATTAAATTAATTGAAAAGATAAAGTTGTAAATGTGACTATAAATTAATTTCTCGAAGACCTTGCCAAGAGAGGACAACAATGAGATTGGGTGATAATTTGAGCACTGGTGTGCATCTCCCTTTTTGTAGACGGGAACAACGTTTGCTATCTTCCAGCATTTTGGGAAAACTGCGGACGAGATTAAGATATCCATCAAACATTTGAATGGAAAACCTAAGGATTTTGCAATAGATTCGATATTTTCTGTCCAATCACGATGCCTGGTCGAGGGGTAATGCTACCAACCACTTAAACTAGTTAAACTTCGTGGTATAAAATGCACATACATCATTTTCGTTGTAGTAAAAGTGCGAAAATAACTACTAGGCAACAAACGATGTTTGACACAGTGCCATTGGAGGTCTATTTATAGCCCAGCGGTGACTACCCCAAAAAGTACCATACGTTATGACCTGCCTTTGAATGGTTTAAATAAGACAAAATAGTTTTATTCAAATTATATGGATTGGAAATAAACATTGGTTGAAAATGAAAGGTTCGGGTAGATAAAAAAAACAAATGAAATAAAAAAAACCTGCTGCTAAATATGAAAAATAAAAACGAAACGCACAAAAAAGATTGGTAATGTTTTATTTTATGTGGATATTCACTGTATATCCGGATGGAACACACATGGTGAGAGAGAGAGGGGGGAGAGAGAGAGAGAGAGAGAGAGAGAGGGATAGTCGGTTCGCCATACGTCCGTTCGAAACAGACTAGATAATTTCTAGACTAACATATGGCTCAATTTTATTTTAATAATTCACTTGTGCATAGAGCTCTTTAGCAATGGGTGAGGAGGCTGCGGAGGACCAAGAGAAACCCCACGTGACTGGACAGACGGCCTTACTCCTTATCACGTACAAGCGCGGAATCAAAGCCACGCTACTTGACTATATAATTATAACACCTTCTGAATCAAGGCGCACGCGTTAACCCCCCCCCCCCCCCAGCCATATTTGGGGCACGGCTCAAGTGGAGCAGGGTGGCGTAGTCGGTAAGACATTGGCTTGTGATTCTGGCCGAAAAGTTCATCTGGAGTTTGCGGTGTGGTTGCCCCTTACGGGGGTCTGGCAAAGGACGACGTATAGTCATTCGACCGAGACTAAAAAAGAATGTCCCGTAAACTCGTTAGAATTCGATATAAGAATTGACTTTAATATCGGATACTGTTGAGGCAACATTTCCCTCATATAGCCTGATGATCACACCCAGTGTTGGATGAATGTTCATTATTGTTCGGCATGGTTAATGCGAGACAGGGGTGGGGTGGGGTCTGACAGGGGACGACGTAGTATTATAAAGCCTGCCATTGAGTCAACTAGCGTGGTTTCGAATCCCCGGTTGTACGTGACAAGGAGTAGGGTCGCCTGTCCAACCTCTTGGGTTTTCTCCGGGTCCTCTCGAAATGACCCTCCCTCCCCCTCCCCCCCCCCCCCCCCCCCCCCCCCCTGCACGACTGACAAGGGGAAATAGACAAAACAAATTATGATCATGCCTACAAATTATATCGTTTAGAGTACACAGAGACGCGGCGTGCGAAGCCGGTCGCTTGAACAAAAATTCATGATTCCTGAAAAAATGACACTGTGTATTAAACTGACTTTAAATGTTCTAAAGTTTAATCCCTTAGTCAATTTTAAAAAATTACGATATCATCACTGGCTGGTATACCTATGTAAGTAGATGTAAGTGAATTGTACATGTATGTTTGACAATAAAACAAACGGTTTGTAGAAATGTAGCCAAATGAATACGTGATGCTAATAAAGAAATGGGGGCGTGCGCGCTTTATCATAAGGTCTGTCATTGAGGCCCCTTTCTCTCTCTCTCTCCCTCTCTCTCTCTCTCTCTCTCTCGTTTAAAATGGAAGGTATAAAAAGAATATACGGATGGCAAATATAACACGCATAGTTAAAAATGAAACGTATATACGAATGGTAGGCCTATACAGATAGAACATGCGGTTGACAGTTAAATAATAAAGGGTAGACTACTCCGGGTGGTAGGCGGGCGGGTAAATTTGGTAGAACAATTTCAATAAGCCCCCGTTGCTTTCGCAGGATCGAAATTAAATTCAGTTTGTATTTTATCTACTTTCATTGTTTCTGGATTAGTAAAGATACAGTAATTCACAGAATGCGGAACTTTTAACATGTGGGCTACTTCCATCAACACACGATGTTGGTTTCGCTGTCGACGCTTCGTTGTGAACGAAGGTGATAATAAGCACTATGAAGCTTCAAATAACAAATGACAATTAAAAAGGGATTCTGGGTCCGTATTTTGAATAAAAAAGCAAAAACAATCTGAAATTGTTTTAGTGTTTTTATATAAAACGAATGGCGAATAACCATCCTTATGGGTCTAAGCTATTCTCCATTCGAATGGCGAATATCCACTACCCCATTTTTATTAACTCGTTATTTTCAGAGATGAAATTGCAGAATTGGGATGTCGGAAATGGCCTCCCATTTCCAAAATTTCAAAAATGAATTGTGTCCCGTACATGCATTTCCATGATAGCAAACTGTATGGCGTCTGTCCGTCTTCAATTAGCCCAGGTTACACTGTTAAAAATGTGTGTAATAAAAAACTATAAGCAGTGTTTGTAGTACTCCGGACGTCTTGTATCTTCACGTTGTCTTCTTGGCCGTGACGAATTACAATACTACAATTCAGGTTCTTTCAAATATTTTACTTTACTAAATCTGGAAGCGTTAGTTATTCACAATCCTTCCTTGACTAAATGAAGTGTCTGGCTGGTCTAAGAGACGATGTAAGCTCACTCTGAGAGGCGATGTTAGCTCTCCCGAATTCTATCTGTGCAGCCTATTTTATAATGTCCCGCCCCCATTGAATTACGTCAGAAACTGACCACCGTCCCGATTCCAAATATGGAACGGGCATACTCTACCCCTCGCATCGGGTAGAGCTCCTTACCAAATTTAGTCAGGAACAACATTCCATTAATATGGCCTCATATTATAAATGTGTTCCTTGACCCTTAGTTCAATTCCTGTATCATGTCATCTCTATGTTATTTCGGGTGTATGTAGCTCCGTACACACATGTAATTAAACAAGTAATAAGGCCATATCGGTTATGAATTTAGAATCACTAATTTGTAAAGGTAACAATATTTCTCCCTTCTTTATCTACGACTTTGACAACAATGCTGCGACTGTCATATTGTTACAATTCTCCCCCCTTTAAGAATACATATAGAATATAGATATTCGAACAAATTATGCATGCAAATATTTAAGATTACTATACGATGAACACCTAATATCTCCTACGACCAACGCTTCCAGTAAAATACAAAACAATGACATCAAATAAAACAACAACATAAATAATCAAAAGTTTATAATTTCACTTCACAGTCCTATAATAATATTCTTTAGCTAACACGAACATGATCACTTTTAATTGTTCATACTTTTCTTCTTCTCCAGTCCTACACGCGTTTATCTACTATAAACACCCAGTCTGCTACTGCACATACTAAAAACCACTTTACTTAATGAGTTTTTATCTCTGCAGTTGATTTTTCGTCCTAAAAACTCCGCTTCCGCAAGTTTAGGTCACACAGTTGAATGTCTTGTAAACACCATAGGTGAAAAGGTCAACATCTGTTAATTGTCAATGATAATAGATGACAGTGTAACACTAAATAATCACCTACATGCTTACATGTAGATAGATACCGGTATGCTGTACTGACGTTTTATATTACCAGCCTAACTGAGTATGAATAACACTAACAACATATATTTATAAACGTATATATAATATAGCTATATAAGACACAAGCACAATAATTAGATAAGCTGTTTAACTTGACAGCTACAGTTAACTGTTGTTTGTCATCTTACACTGGAACAGTTCACTACTTCGCGAGTTCTTCTTTCACAAAGCATGAAATAAAAACACATACCATGTCGATAATAACAACTCAGTGGACCAAAAGCACTGTTACTCAAAAACACACATGTAATGACTATTCATCGTTACAGTTTTTACGAGGATGCCCGGAACATCTCTTGTAACTCCGACATGGTAGAATCTGAGGGTAATTTCCCCATTGTTATCGGTTCTTCCTGAATCCTGTTCCGAAGGGTGATGGGAACAGTTGTCGTCCTTGATGACGGATTTCTTGTGCCCAGTGCAGATGTTGCTGGTGCGATGGTAGCACGCGATGAGAAAGATTCTAATTCTATTCCATCAGTTGTCAATTCGCCTTTTCCAGACATGGTCTTTGTTTTCTCTGCACTGATCTCCAATCGATTTCCACGGTTTTTCTCTCCAAAACAATGACATAATAAATTTTTGAACTTGGAGTTGCGTTCATAGCAACATACAATTCCAGTGAGTACTAAAAGAGTTGAGCCAATAAATATAATTATATAATTCCAAAATGACCAGGCTTTGTCTTCCTCTAATTTTCGCACAGTGATTCAAAAAACAAATACACAGCCATCAAGATAATTCAGATGTTGGATTTTTTAATGGATAACATCTTTGTTGAATTTGGAGGGGAAATATATCAGCAAGTGGTTGGCATCCCGATGGGCACCAACTGTGCACCTTTGCTTGCTGATCTGTTTCTCTATTCGTACGAAGCCGAGTACATGCAGATGCTCGTAAAAACAAACAAACGATCAGTCAGACTTTTTAATTTCACTTATCGATATATTGATGATGTTTTAGCCCTTAATAATTCTAAATTTAGTGATTATGTAGACTTCACATATCCTGATGAGCTCGAAATTAAAAATACCA
Organism: Patella pellucida; assembly: GCA_917208275.1. Classification (NCBI taxonomy): domain Eukaryota; kingdom Metazoa; phylum Mollusca; class Gastropoda; family Patellidae; genus Patella; species Patella pellucida. Next base: position 67,288,238 of record OU795038.1, read on the forward strand.
CTGACAGTGACAATTGCGCTTCCTACTTGGATCTGCGTCTCGAATATGACAATTGCCATAAACTGAGTGTTAAATTGTACGATAAACGGGATGACTTTGACTTTCCGATTGTTAACTTTCCATTTATCAGTAGTAGTAACATTCCAATATCACCAGCTTATGGAGTGTTTGTGTCTCAGCTAATTCGTTACACGAGAGCTTGTTCCTTTTATTCTGATTTTTTAAGTAGATCGAGGCATTTGTCATCTAAGCTTCTACTACAAGGATACTTGCGCACTAAACTTATTAAGGCCTTTAAAAAGTTTTATGGCCGTCATATTGATTTGGTTGGTAAATATGGCGTGTCTCTCTCGGCTATTATTCTAGATATTTTTAATTGACACGTATACTGTTACTATCACCCTGTTAATGTCTACAACATCGTTAAGACAGTTCATCACGTGCATTTTGCATACTATAGTTCATTGGCCAATCACGCTATTTGACTGACATTTCGCCTAATAGATTGGATGCAGCTATGGCGGGTGTGGCGCCAGGCAGGGTAAGCTTACTCTTCCGGACACCTGTTACCACTGCTTGTCGTGTATTTTTGTACACGAGGAGCAGTCCATTTGCTGATTACACTATTTTGCTTGAATACACTATTTTGCCTATAACGTTTTTAGGACTTCGAATTCTGTCTTTTGATTTGGATTGTTCGTACTTGGTTTTTATTTTATTTTTATGCAATTCATAAATCAAACTTTCCATAGAAATTTCCCTAACACTTTCTAATTTAGGCGGTAACTTAGTCAGGGTGTAATTGGTGAGAACTTTATGCAAAGGTTCCCAGAGAGTATCTAAAGCCTTATTAAACGATTTAATAGTTTTATGAAAAGATACAGTCTGAACAACGGCACTTTCTTGTTCGAAATATGCTGGTAAAGTTAATTCAGAGCTAGCTCCTCTACAAGACATATTCAATTGAACTAAATCCATTGGCGGATTTATAGTAACGCTATGGTGTGGCAAATTTGTATTAGTACACACTATAGATAACCTAAACCGTGTTCGTGTACTAAGTACACACTTTACTATATAATTTGTCTAATACAAAACACAAAACAAAACATATTTTGCCGATAGCCCGGACGAGAGCAGGATGACCGTATTTTATTAACACAAATATACAAATTAATCGAAACGTTAATATAATACAATGCAACTAATGAAATATATAAATGAATACGTTGATATAATACAAATAAAGTAATGTATGAATGAATACGTTGGTATAATACAAAAATAGAATATAACACTAACGAAGAATAGCCAAAAAAGTTATTATATTACAAATTATTTTCCAGTACGCTATTTACAATGACATCAAATTACTGCTAAAGCGGCGATACATGTTGACCTAAATGTCAACTTACAGAATAACAAACGTGTTAAACTGTTTTCCATCATCGACGACCTCGCCGGCCGGGAAAACCAGAGATAAAAAGATTTTTGATCAAAAAACTCTGGAACCTGGGTTTGAATCCAATGCAATAATCGTCTCCGGAGATATACTCGAACGTTATATAAATTCTTCGATATAAACAATTAATTTTATCAACTTTTGTTGTTGACAACTCGAGGTGGGCTAGAAGAATGAATCACTTTCTAACTCCCGCCTTTATCACGTGACGCAGATCACGTGCTAGTGATTTATACTCGTAACGTTAATACAATAATTTCCCTCTATACTGCGAAACGAGGGAAATTTTAAGTACACACTTTACTATATAATTTGTCTAATACAAAACACAAAACAAAACATATTTTGCCGATAGCCCGGACGAGAGCAGGACTATCGTCTAGAAGATTAAAAGAAAGGGTCGAGCCATGGTGAATATTTTGCGAAGTTAATAATAGTGCTAATAACCTGTACATATCTATAGCCCCAAACTCTGGGATACCAATAATCTATTTGCTATGCTGTCGGATACATATCCATCCTTACTTATATCTGATTGCCATCTCCCATGTCTCCTAATACACCTTTCGTTTACGCGTGCACGAGCGGCCTGGGTTGCGCCTCCCGACCGTAGAGAATGCAGGCCTAAATTTAAATCTCCATTTATAGATTTTAACAAAGAAACTATATTTTGTCTTGTGGCAGTATAACTTAATTTCTTATTTTTAAAAATAAGCTTTGCTAAACCTTTAGATCTAAATATTGGCCTGAACACGAAATCTGACGAATCGAGTTCAATATTAGCAAGAGCAATGTACCTATTAAACATGTTTACTGGACACGCAATTCCCGTACCTTTGGAAATCAAAATTTCATTTCCTTGCCTGTACTGATCTGTTTTACTGTTGCAAATGAATATTTTTAAATAATCATCATTTAAACTAATCTCTCGAGCTTTCAGCGAACTCAATTCGTCATATCTTAAAAATCCTGCGAAACCTATTAGAATCATGGTTAGGTTCCGTACAATAAGTAAATCCTCACAAGATTCGTATTTTTTAACTAAATCGTATAACATTTCTGGTGTGACTGGGTCTTTTTTGTGAACAGCTTTACCGTTCAGCCTGTTGCTACTCTCAAGAAGGGATTTAACAAATAAATTATTTGAAGGATCGGAATGACCATGCAATCCGTGCACCCATTTTATAGCGTATATAGCTGATTCGATAGTACCTGGTGAGGATTTGCCGTCTATCAATGAAGTTATGTATAAAGCTACATGCACTGGATCAGCAGGCACTGCTTGGTGGCCTAGCGACATTATGAATGCTTCCCAGCGTTTAAATGAGGACGTGTATTTCTTTACTGTGTTTTGGCTTCTAGATTCCAGCATATATCCCGCCATTTTTTCTGCCAGCTTCTTAGAATTGGTATCCTTGTCTAGACGTATTCCGCTCTGTTCAACCACAGACTTCACTCTATCTGTTAAATTTAGTCCTACAAATGACAAAATATAATCAAAATTCTATTCTAAGTGCCAGTAAATTAAACTTAAGGGGTCTTTCTCCAAATACCCCATTCTTTCCCCCGCCTCTTATAATAACTCCTGATTTTGGCAGAACTCTGATTTCTTTTATAAAAAGTACGATTCCATATAAGAGGCCAGAATGGTGAGGATTTCCACTCTGGTATTATGAGTGTTGCCCTTGCTTTGTCCCTCACCAATTTATTGATTGCTGCTGGAATCAAAGCAGGGGGTGGGACAAGCCAATTGTTATCTTTTCCCCAAAATTGTTCCAAAGCATTAACCGCATCAGTGTTGGGACACCAGGCTTTTGAATTAAACCGTGTGCACTGGGCATTATAATGAGATGCGAATCTATCTATACCATATGGACCCCAGCAACTACTGAATTGTTGAAATATACTAGGTACTATACCCCAGTCATCATGGTCGACCTGTCTGCTTAAACTGTCTGCTTTCTTATTTTGCTCCCTCGGCACCCAGACTGCATGCAAATTTATATTATTCTCTTTACAAATATATCTGATATCGGAAGCCATACCGTGCAAGTTCATTTTACTACTACCGACTTTTAAAATATGCTCGACGTTTTTATTGTCTGAAGAAACAATTAAACGTTTATTTTCAAATGTTTTTTCAAAACTTCTCACTGTCCTCTGAACACCAGCCAGTTCTCGCCAAGTGGAGCTCTGAACTTTTTCGTGATCGTGCCAGTTACCAAATACCTCACCGCTCTCAAAACGAGCATCCAAACATGCGGAGAAATATCCACCAAAGCCCACATCTGAGGCGTCACAAAAGACTTCAAAATCAAACGTGTTTTCTTCATCGAGGTTACAAATTTCCACACCAGAACTATTGAGATATCTTAGGGAATTGCTCCAAAATCGCAGTTCTCCTAAAGCCTAATGTGTTATTTTGACGGGCGCGTTCCAACTTGCTCTCCCCAAAACACAGTCATATAAAAATCTTGTATTAAATCTAACACTAGTACCAAGTACTATCTGCATTGATATTAATTTACCGACAATACTGGCCAAAAATCTTGCCCTGAAATACAAATGCCCTCCGTTTGTTGCACTTAAAATACTACTTATACTGTTTTCAGCGCTCTCGATCCTGTCCTGGCTTACAAATATTAAGCCGTTTCTAGTATCCCAAATATAACCTAACCACTTTAATTGCTGTACGGGTTCCCAATGACTTTTTTCTTCCGCTATCAAAAAACCTAATCTAATCAAAGTTTCTCTAACTATTCTAGCAGATTGCGAACACGAATCGTGTGTACTTGCTCCGCCTAATCCGTCATCAAGAAACATAATAATTCTGATACCGTTAGATCTAAAATACTTCACTACCTCCCTTAATACCTTTGTGAAAATATATCCTGCGGTTGAGTCCGAACGGCAATACGTTAAACGCGAAAAACTTCGTTCTACCCTCAATAAGCCAAGAAAAAACCCAAAAAGTTCTATGGTTTTCACATATTTCCAAATGATGATAAGCTTGGGATAAATCGAAAGAAAACATAAAATCATTCTTATCGAAAAGATGTCTTGCCGCCTTTGTGTCCTCATATTGAAATCTGAATTTAAATAAATGTGGATTTATATGACGACAGTCCAAAACCAAACGCAATTTTGTCTTATTAGTGGCCACTGTCAAGGGGTTTTAACCCCTTGACAGTGGCCACTAATAAGACAAAATTACTTCAGGTTGATTGGAAACTTCTGAAATACAACCTTTATCCGACAACTTCTGAATTTCGGATTTGACAAAATCGGGGTTGTCTCTTGCTGATTTGTTATTTCTAAGAAAAACGGAAACAGGATTTGTTTTAAAGGGAACTTTATAGCCATATTTGACGATGTCGATGACATGCTGATTTGTTGTGATTGAATCCCACTCATGTGAGCGTGCTCGAAGTTTTCCGACGGGTGAATTAATTTTACTAACTAAAGATGGTTCACCGCTAACACTACTATGCGTAGCGAATGTCAACTGACTGCCTAGATTAAGTTTAGGCTCACTTTTGCAACCGTGCATATCGATTAAATAAGCTAAATTGTCAAAAAAACTCATCTTGAATTTCTTTTCTGGACAACTGTCGGCCCAATCCCGGCTTACTACTGCTGGTAGAAGCCTCGTCTCTATCTTTGAAGATGGGGCGACTGTAGGGTGTTCTTTTTGTTTTGAGTTTTTTCATTTTCTCCACTCGCTGTTTTCTTTCAGCTCTGTTGTTGGCTCTCAACATTTTCTTTTCGTCTTCTGAGTCGTCTGCTATGGGATTTACGACGTACTCCTGCACGACCCGCCATCCTAACTCGGATGAGTCAGCCAATTTGATCAGTTTTTGGCGTTCGGTTACTAAACCTATACCTTCTAAAATACTTGATTTTGCTGCTTCGACCGAGTCTAGATCTAGTTCATCTTTATCTAGGGATGATCTGGCTTCTTTTAGTTTGGCTAAGACCTTTGATTCATGCCTGTACTGGTTTTCATTTCCCTTTCTGCTAAACGTAAAATTATCTGTTATTTTTTCTTCTATGCGTATCACCTGATCATTCGAAATGTCCTGTTGTGATCGGGTTATACTCCTCTTAAATGTGTCTATCTTAGAATTGATTATCTCTGTTAAATTGCTAAGCAAGCCTTGTTGACTTCTGTTCATATCTGTCTGTACTTCGTGGCTGATAGCGTCCCTGGTTACGTCGTCCATTTTTGTTGTTGACAACTCGAGGTGGGCTAGAAGAATGAATCACTTTCTAACTCCCGCCTTTATCACATGACGCAGATCACGTGCTAGTGATTTATACTCGTAACGTTAATACAATAATTTCCCTCTATACTGCGAAACGAGGGAAATTTTAATTACCCACAGACCATTGACCACATATTCAGCGCGGGGTAAAATACCATTTGGTCTGACATTTACTTTGCACAAAGTTTTAATATGTTTGGTATCTTGCATAAACAGTGCCACAACACATAACTTATTCAAATTTACGGGGTAAGTTGGACTTTTTATGCGACAAAACCCTACTTTAGGATCGCTACACTGTTTCGCTTCATCCGCATTTAAAATAACGTACTTAGTCCTATCGTTATTAATAGCAAAATTCGTAGTTCCCCAATTATATTGACCTATCATTTTATACGTCGCTGTAGATTGACTTGCCAAAAGTTTGGGATGAATTGGTACAGGTAAATTGTGTGCACGGTAAAGATCGTAATTACCGTCCGAGTCAAGCAGCGGTATTGATATAATGACTAATATTTGACTTACATCCAATACTGTCGTGCACGTTAGTAACTGGTAGTATTGCCAAAGATCCCTCACAGGGTCAGCCGGCAAGTGCATACTAGAAGGCAACTGTCGTTCAATTTCTATTAATAAAAGTTTGCAGCGACGAAGGAGGAATGGTAAGGGAAGACAAATATCCTAAACTCAACATTCCTAATTCTTGTTGCAATCTCTCAAGATACATTTCAGCCTTCAACATCATTAATTTAACATCTTCTACGACTAAATTTAGTCGTAAATATAAATGAACAAACTGTTCTAAACGCATCAAATGTTTTTGAAATTCATGAACTATGTTCTGAATCTTCATATCAAGTGTTCGACATGCTCTTTTCGACGACGTGACTTATAGTTTGTTGATTCTTCCCTAGGGTGTCAATATTTGTCCTAATGTCCTGTAACTCATCTTCCGAAACAGTGCCAAATAAAAAATTTAGTGCCTTTCCTACTATTGGAACCAGGGCACGTCTTTGTCTATATCTCTTACGCAGAGTTCGTAAATCTAGTACTGTATGCAAAAGATCATAATATGTATCAGTCAACATTACAATTTCCGATTGTAATCGAAGAAAAGTGTTCCTAAAATCACGAGTCTGAGTTGTATTATATTTACTCACAATCTTTTGTGAAGCAGAAAGACTGTGCGAAACATCGGTAATCAAATTCTTAATGAAAGCGTCAAACGGTTGGAGATCACGTACCAAAGTAACCAACCATCTTGAGCGCGTTGTTTCTATTTTATTTACCGGTCTGAACAAAACATTTTCTTTAATTAATACTCCTCTAATTGGCTCAACCGAAATGATAATAAAAAACAGTGGAAATAGGAGTATCATGTCGATATTGTGCGCCACTTAGTGTCCTAAAATAAAATAAATAAAACAAATATACTTCAGTATTCTAACCATGCGCGACAAGTACAAATTTGTCCGTAAGGTTTCTTATGACAACGCTTTGCATGTCTGAAGAGTTTTTTTGATAACACCCTCTGATGACACCAAAAACAAGGCCATCTTTTGACCTCATGCATAATATGTTTCAAAAATAAGAAACCGAACACAGGTCCAAATCCGTCGCATTCCCAGCATTTGTCGATTTTTGATTCATATTTAGGAATCAAACCCGACATTTGAAATTACATGTATAACTCTAAAAAGGCTCAATACTTTAATCCGTGGAAAACGTAAGCGTGGTAAGCCTACAAAATAAAACAAATGTTTTCTTTTTAATATTCTGAACCATATTAACCTCGCCTTTGTCAACTACTTATTTACGCAGAAAAACAAATATTATAAGAAACTGGCAATGATTTTCAACAACTGTTTTGTCTTCTTTTTCGATGATTTTTTCGTTTTGGATATATCATTATTCTTTATATTACATTCAAGGGCATCTAAGTCCATTTTACGTTCATCATCAGAGGTATCAATTTCACTTGATGACAAACTACTGGTATCCTTTTCATTTTCATTATTTTGCTCATCACGAGCCTTCAGACGCTTAGATTATTCCATTAAAGGGATATCTTCCTCGTCGGATGCGCTATTAGTTCTTTCCCGTCGCAAACGTGTATTCAATTGGGTTAAGGGTAAATTCTCCTCGGACTCACTACTTTCTATATCTGAGCTAGAATCGGAGCTCGATGGGTCTTCTACATAATGGGCTTTTCGCAATAGCTTTCCCTTATCTGTTTGTTTTTCCGGAATTTTCCAATCATCAAGTTTTGCTAAGCGTAGATCCTGTGCATTCGACTTTGTCGTTCGGCCTGTTAACTGATTATGTATTATGAAGGAAACCGGTGACGTTTGCTCAATTATCCGATAATAGGGCGTCCACCTTTCTTGTAATTTATGTTTCCTAAGATGGTTTTTATAATACACGGGGTCACCTACTTTAAATTTGGTATCGCTGGCATTTTTGTTCACATATTCAGCGTTTTTACGCTGTCTTTTCCGTAACCTTTTGTGAACCAAAAGAAAAGCCTGATGTTGATTCTGCAACGCTATTTCATGGGGATCAGTGCCTAAATATTTCCGCCGTGGTTTCAAAATATTATCTAATGGCAATACGGGATCACGATTATACAATAAGTAAAAAGGAGAACACTTGGTAGTTTCATTTACATTAAATCGAATCGCGGCAAGAGTTTGATTCAAATATAAATCCCAGGTGTTATAATTTTCGGAAATCTTCTTAGATAATACGCTATGGAGCGTTTTATGAAATCTTTCGACCTCCAGGTGGTAGAACGAGGTCAGGACATGTTTAATATTCAATTCTTTAAGTGTTTCTGCCATAAGCCTATTGACGTTTTCAGAACCATTGTCTGTAACTAATTCTAACGGAGCCCCATATCTCGGGAAAATTTCCTCTAACAGTAAGTGAACGACATTCTCGGCACACTTGCTTTTTACCGCAAAGGCTTCCCCATAGCCAGAAAAATGACAAATAAAACTAATTATATATTTGTTTCCTGAAAGCGTTGTTGGATACGGACCTGATAGATCTAATCCTATCTTTGCAAAGGCGTAAGGCGGGGTGTCATAAAACTGCATAGGAGCTCTTTGTTTAATTAAAGACCTCGATTGACATAACACACATTCATTTACATGGTTATTTATACGAACATACATGTTTGGAAAGTAATAATGTCTCTTGATAGTATCATGTGTTTTATCCACGCCTAAATGTCCGTTATCATCATGATATTGTTTTAAAACGGTGTTTTGAAGCTGTTGGGATATATATAACATCAATGTCGGATCATCATCGGGACTTGATATGAAATATAACACTTTATCTATGAGAAGAAATCTATTCTTCGTCTTACCACCGCTTGTATTTTTCTCTAATTGTTTAATGATTGCTACAATTTCCGGATCTTCACTTTGTTCTTTTTCTATGTCAAAATTATCCATGTTTAAGTCTATTTTATCCGGTAAATCTTTATCACGAACCGTACACTTCGCATATTTATGCGGATCAAATTTATTCGAATTGAAAGCGCTAATCTCAAACATATTGTTATCTGCGCGTGTTTCGACTGTTTCACCGGAACAATCGTTATCATTTGATACCTGCTTTGACGGAGCTCTAGAGAGAAGATCGGCTATACAATTTTGTTTTCCTGGGACATATTCAATTTTGCAATCAAATCCCGCAATTCCTAATGCCCATAACTGAATTTTCTTATTTTGCATTGGTGATTCCAATAGGTATTGTAGCGGCTTATGATCAGTTCGTATCGTAAATTTAGCATTATGTAGATAATAATCCAACTTTTGTAATGCGTAATGAATTGCATATGCCTCACGTTCTACCACACTCCACTTCATTTGTGAATTCGTCAATTGGTCGTTCGACTTTTTCTTTGTTTTCATTCTCATGGACTTGGACCAAAGCTGCCCCAATAGCGGAATCACTTGCATCAGTGTAAAGTATATACGGTAAATTGGGATCGGCATAGACTAACAACGGAACCGTCGTTAGACTCTCTTTTAAGAACTCAAAAGCGGTTTGACATGCAGATGTCCATTTAAACCTTGCATACTTTTTCGTTAATTTGATTATTGGTTCTGCAATTTTAGAAAAATTTGGTATAAATCGTCTATAATAACTACACATTCCAACAAAACTCCTCACTTCTTTTACAGTTCGAGGTTGGTCCATATTTTGTATCGCACGAACCTTATCTCGATCAGTTTTAATTCCTTTAGAAGTGATTACAAATCCTAAATATTTTGTTTCTTGTTGGAAAAAATTACATTTAGATGGTTTTAATTTCAGCCCATGTTGTCTCAATCTACCAAAATCAGTCTTAATATGTTCATAATGTTCCTGTTTCGAACGAGAATATATCAGTATATCATCAATATAGGCTATTGCAAAATTTTCTAGTCCACTCAGAACGCGTGCCATTAAATGCGAGAAAATACTTGGACAGTTATTAATTCCAAATGGCATAACGTTAAATTCAAACAAGCCTCTGTGACAGACGAACGCAGTTTTCTCCTTATCTTTTTCATCTACCAAAACTTGCCAATACCCCGATTTCATATCCAAAGTTGTAAAGTATTCTGACTTATCTAATCGACTCAACATGTCATCAATAAGAGACAAAGGCCAACTAACTGGCTTAGTGATTTTATTTAGCTTTCTAAAATCAACGCAAAATCTTTTTGTTCCGTCTTTCTTATCTACTAAGACAATAGGAAAAGACCAAGGGCTCTTGCTTTCTTTAATTATATTATTACGTAACATCTCATCAATCGCCTCATCAACAATAGGTCGAGACGTTAGTGGTGTACGGTATGCTTGCTGTTTAATAGGAAGATGTTCACCTGTATCGATGGTCATCTTTACCGTATCTGTATGTCCTAACTCCGAGTCCCTTACCGCAAATAAATCATGATTTTCTTTCAAAAGCTTAAATAATTTGAATCGTTCAGTATCTGGCACATTAATCTTCGCAAACTTGTCATTTAAACTGGCATTCGCCACGTGCGAAGTCTCCCGTAATACTTGGTCTACTGGCGCTATTGTGCTGTCAATCCCAGCGATAGCGCGACCAATAACACACCCTTTTGTTAATCTAAACGTTTTGTTTGTACTATTTATAATACAAATAGGGATCTTTTTATGTTTCATGCTGAACACCGAATGACTCACCATAAGACCCGGCTCATTACTCACAAACCCTTTAGTGGCCTGTTCAACCATAAACACGTCCTGTTTACTGTCATAATTATGTTTCTTTAATTTCGCATTAATGATGTACTTTCTCTGAGGTTCTAACATTACTTCGTTTGCTACTCGCAAAACTGAAGAAATTATTGCATCATTATCTAGGGAAACATACGTTTTACCAATTTTCATACATCCCAAATATTAAAACAGCCTACATATTGGAAACAACATGAAAATCATTTCTAAGCCTTTTTACCCTTAATTTGAAATTCCAAATTTACGCAGCCTAATAATTTCAGTTCAAGTCCATTTACTGACTGTAATATAATTTTACTCTTATTTAATTTTGGTTTATATTTTAAAGAATTATACACGTTGGCACTAATTAAGGATACTTGTGCCCCAGTATCAACTAAAGAACGAAAATTTCGCTTTTCTATTTTAATTAAACAAGAACTTGAACAGCCTGACATATTTATAAAACATAGCGGCTTCTGATATTTACTCTTCCCGTCAGCCGCACAGAAAGAGTGTCCTAGTTTACCCGTTTAGACGAAGTTTTCGACCTGACCGGTGGCGCTCTTTGATAAAATCTTGAATTTGAGTTACGATAGTCTTGAAATTTCCTACAGTCTCGTTGGAAGTGTCCCTCTATACCACAGAACCAACAAGCCATACCCAGGGGCGGATTGGCCCATCGGGCGATCGGGCGATCGCCCGATGGGCCGGTCCGAAAAAAATGAAAAGGGCCGGTCGGATAATTTTTTTATTTTTTTTTTCCCAATTCGTCTAAAGAAAACTTTTTTTTGCTGAATATAATAGGGGAGGGGGGGGGGTGCGTATTGGATCGGCCATGGAGCGATTATGATCATGTTGTATGTGACCCGTGGCATTTTTAAACGGGCCGCTCAGTCATCACTGAAGTCTGGTATGGGCTGGTATAATAGACTTTCTGGCCTACAGTCGGGCAAGCTAACTTTTCGGGCAGACGGGTAAAGCGAAAACATTTTTTTATTTCATCTACTTGCCATAATAAAGTACCCGAAATCTAATAACACACTAATATTACGGGCTGGAATAGCAGTAAAACGCGTTTGCGGCTGTCAAATATGCCAAAATTCCTTGGGGGTCCATACAAGGTCAGCTCCGCTTCTTCACCTTTCGAAGAAAACCGGTGCCGCTGTCTGTAAACCTGAATTTTTATCGGGCATTTCTAGTTTTGCCTCCCTAACTGTCATCGAGCGTTAATAAAACACTAATTTTCCCTTTTTTAATTGAATAATATGAATTTATACTGAGCATGGATTATTATTAATTGTAAATGCAGCTGATTGGATGGTTGGCATTTAGAGTTGTAAAAAGTCCGTTTGCTGTTTTGCCTTTACAGTTTTTTTTAAGACTTCGAATGTTGTCTACTGGTTTGGATTGCTAGTACTTGGTTTTATTTTATACTTTTGGAGTTGCTTACACGGGCGTTTGTGGTGGTTAAATTTTCAAAATTTTCTCCGGGAGGCTGAGGACCCCATACCCGGCGACAATTGATTGGTTGTTTGGAATTCGGGTCAGCCAGGCAGGCTATATTGGACCAAATTGAAGTTGCTGTATTCAAAGGCTGGAATATTCTCCAAACGGTCCCATCTTCTGTAAAGGCTATATTGGACTGTGAACGATTTAATGGAATTCGTGTCATCCGTCTTAATTAGACTATATTAGACCACTTAGAAGTTGCTTCGTTCACAGGCTTAAGTAGCAGAAAAACGTGTTTGCAGCCGTCATATATTCCAAAATTTTCTTCTTGGTGTGGTGGGGGGGGGGGGCGGTCTCCATACATAGAAGACCGGCTCCGGTGTATAAACCCGAATTCTCCCCCCCCCCCCCTAACTGTCATCGAGCTCCGCGGTCAGTAAATGGGGCCGCTCCGACACGGGACCCCGGGCCGGTTCCCGGCCCCAATCCGCCCCTGGCCATACCTCGTCGACTACTTGTTTTAACCTCATTTACTGCTTGCGTTTGACGACAGTCGCGACTCAAGTGACCTCGGCGATAACAAATTCCACACGTGCGAGGTCTTACATGGCCAATATCCATGGGTTCATGTTCCCTACTATTCTGACCTGGTTGCATGTGTTGTCCTCCTAATCTCAAAGCGAATCTTTTTCTAATATTTTGTTCCTGTCTAGCCATCTCAACTGTTGCGATAAATGTTTGCGGATCTTCACGCAATATTTTTGTTTTTATGTACTCCTGCTGAAGTCCGTCAACGAAAAAAGTAATTAATTGCCTATCGAATTCCGGTTGCCTTCCATAATTTTCAAAAGCTTCGCTAGCTAATGATAAAATCCTTTCCGCGAAAACCTGTACATTCTCATCAGGTTTTTGTCTGATTTTCCGTAATATCGCTAATGCTTGTTGCGTATCCGTAATTTCCGAAAACGTATTAGTTAATTCTGTTTTTAAAGCATCCCATGTCAAATTGTCATCTGCCGTCATCTTTCTTTGAATAAAATTACTCACCACTCCCCTACTTGATTGGAACGCTACTAACTTCACCCTGTTTTCGGGAACTTCAGCGAGAACACAATATTTTTCTATGTTCCTAACCCATTCCTTAATTTTTTTAGGCTCCCCCCTGTATGGTTCAATGATATTTGCGACCGTACTGGTAGAAATTGAGGAAGACAAGCCCGTCAATTGTACACCTAAATCCCTAAAAAATGCCTCAGCCATTGTTTTAGACAGAACTTTGCGAAAATCAATAAAAAAGATACTCACAGATTAACTAAAAATCTGTCCTGGTCAGGCACCAAATCTAATTGTAGTACTTCGGACGTCTTGTATCTTCACGTTGTCTTCTTGGCCGTGACGAATTACAATACTACAATTCAGGTTCTTTCAAATATTTTACTTTACTAAATCTGGAAGCGTTAGTTATTCACAATCCTTCCTTGACTAAATGAAGTGTCTGGCTGGTCTGAGAGACGATGTAAGCTCACTCTGAGAGGCGATGTTAGCTCTCCCGAATTCTATCTGTGCAGCCTATTTTATAATGTCCCGCCCCCATTGAATTACGTCAGAAACTGACCACCGTCCCGATTCCAAATATGGAACGGGCATACTCTACCCCTCGCATCGGGTAGAGCTCCTTACCACCTTTAGTCAGGAACAACATTCCATTAATATGGCCTCATATTATAAATGTGTTCCTTGACCCTTAGTTCAATTCCTGTATCATGTCATCTCTATGTTATTTCGGGTGTATGTAGCTCCGTACACACATGTAATTAAACAAGTAATAAGGCCATATCGGTTAGGAATTTAGAATCACTAATTTGTAAAGGTAACAATATTTCTCCCTTCTTTATCTACGACTTTGACAACAATGCTGCGACTGTCATATTGTTACATGTTAAGTAAGTGTAAACTTTACACCACAGCGAGCGTTTTTTAAATGTAATACCTTTCCAAGGGCGGTAACCAACTAAAATAACTACACCTAACAAGTGTAACCGATATTCATGACTACTGAACACCTGAATAGGTGTAATTGTGGGGGTGTTTTGGATTAGTTACACCACTGCCAGTGTTATATTGCATTTACACCAACGGGTGTAACTATTATTGGGGAATAAATCATAGAACAGCGTTATTTTTACACCGTTTATTGGGTTACAAAAGTGCAATCGATATTCAAGGAAGCGATTTTACATAAGCAGCAGTGCTTGTTATTGTATCCATATATAGTATGCTGTATATATCTGACTCACTAATGAAATAAAATATTGTTTAAACTATAAAAATAATCGATATTCATGAGTACTGAACACTAGAATAGGTGTAACTGTAGCCACTAAAGAGGGTTTGCGAATAGCAACACCTCTTCAAGGTTTTTATTGCATTTACACCAACAGGTGTAATTATTTTAGGAAAACATTCCTTCGAATAAGGTGTCAATTTTACACTGTATCTTGCGATACAAAAGTTTTTGTTTGTTAAATATAGCGTTAAATGCCCTTGTAACATAACTATAACTCATTTTAGAGTGTTTACTCATAACGAGTAAAGTATAGATTGCTTTAGCTTGTATACACCTAAAGACGTGTAAATGCTCCAAAATATTACCAAGTACAATATCTTAATTAATTATTTTTAATTCAGGTGATGTTCCCAAATGAATAAACCACATTATTAAGCTAAGTTGTAAGAATATGCGTATTGATTTTCCCCCATGATTTATATTCATTCTAAATTGTTACAGATTGTCTAATTGCACAAGAGCAGTTGAATATAAATTAGTCTGGTGGGTATTTGCCAATTCAATGTCGTTGTAAAATGAAGCAAAGTAGCCAACGGTCTATATGTAATCTGGGTCGGGCTAAACGCCCATTACTTATTATTATAGAGACCGCTAGCCAATTTCAAGTTTTCTGAACTAAGAAGTCGTTGGCTTGAAATAAATATCCCAACCAAACAAATTACATCCGTTTTTGTGAAATAATTATAATTTACATAACCTTCTTGAGGTGTAATACTTAATCTACACCAACGGATGTAACATTACTGTCTGAGTGCATCAGCCAGGTTACACTACCGGAAGTGGCAACTAGTTTCCACCTGAATTGGTGTAATGTTCTACACTAGTTGGGTGTTATCGGTTTACACCACCAAAGGCTAGGAATTACCCCTATTTAGGTGGCAACTAGTTGCCACCCGAATTGGTGTAAACTTTCTTATAATTTTTAACTGTGTAGGTTCAAAAGAGTAGGACGTTAAACCCCATATCATTTCATGTCCCCCCCCCCTACTCCGTCAGATATACCATCAAATCGCATATTTGGGGTTCATTTTTCAAAATTTTCCCGGGCTCCGCGGTCGGTAAGAGGGACCGCTCCGACACGGGAGCCCATGCTCGAGAGCCCCGGTGGCTCACTGGTTAAGGCATTGGCTCGATGACTACGTCTCTGCTTCGCTCACTTGGGATTTCTTGCGTGGGTTCACTACTTGTCGGTGGTGCAGAATAGGGAGTCTGGCAAGGAAATGAGTATAGTCGTTCGGATGGGACGAGGCCCCGTGTACACATAAAAGACACCTTCTTAGTTGGAATTCAATTGCTGTCATAGCAAAAGCTCTTCTATGTCCGTGTGAACGCGGACCTGAGTTTTTCGTCCAATCCGAACGACTATACATTATCCCTTGTCTAGATCTCCGTCCTGCACTATTAACAAGGGGAGATGCCGGAATATCCCGATGAACTTTTGCTACCCCCCCCCTCTCAATCTCTCTCGCTCCCTGTCTCCCTCTCCATCGCTGGCGCTTTTTATCAACTTGATAATCCCGTCCTGGTTGTCGTAAAACATAAAGAGACACTAAATATTTGTCTCGTACTAGTAAATATTTTTCCAATGACTTCAATGTTAAATGGCTGTAACATCACAGGGTGCAGCCTTTTGCTCAACATTCCGTTGGTTCCAATATTTATAGGCATCATGAAGATCACGTTTGACAATATCCTCATCATAATTTTGTAGAGGGTTGACCGTTTAGTTTTTTTGCTACGGGGATTTGATGTTGACTGGGGTGAAAATCTCACTTCCGACACAATGATTGCTCTACAGAAAGACACTTTACAACCCCTATCCCTCCGCTGTAATATCATCAGTAGGCCCTATTACCCAAAACCGCTATGAAAATGCGAATTTGATCGCTTTTCTCCATTTCTACACCAAAACGTCAACCCAAAAATGCAGGAAGAGGGGAGGACAAAATTATGGAAAAAATGTCTATTTATAACTCGCACTACATTCGTTATTCACCATTACGCGTGCAAGACAGGACAGTGGGCTATATTATATATATAATATATATATATATAAGTCTGTGTTTTCCCAATAATAGTCGTGTAATATGACAGAAACCAATTAAATTTAACCTAGATGTAAACCGATGGTAATATTTATATTAACAATCCTCCATAGCGGATAATTCCTACCAAACAGCGGCTACATTACTGGTGCTTATTTCCTTACAGTCTCAATCAACCAAGGATATTCTAGAGAAGCTAGATTTTTATGGAAATACAGTCGACAGACCGCTTTCAATAGTTACTAAAGGGTAGGTTATAGAAGTCTTTAATCAACCGGGGGTAGGAGGTCAAATGGCTAGCACGTACGTGCTGTATCATAAAGCCTGTCATTGAGTCAACTGGCGTGGTTTCGAATCCCCGGTTGTATGTGACAGGAGTAGGGTCGCCTGTCCAACTTCATGGGTTTTCTCCGGGTTCCCATAACTGTTAAAGACCCCTCGCGCAAGCGAATTTTTGAAATAAAGTTGAACCTTATGTTAGTCCCGAAATGACCTGGTTTGTGTCGACTGGACGTTAAACCCCACTTCTCTCTCTCTTTAGTCAACTATCCACTGTTGCAAAAAATTGAATGCAAGGTCCTCTCGCCACAAACTAAGCCATTTCGGGGCTAACATATGGTTCAGTTTTATTTGCATAATTCGCTTCCGTGGGGAGATCTTTGGCAGTGGTAGGGAACCGGAGCACCCGGAGAAAAGACAAAGTACTGGATAGGCGACCCTACGAAGCCGACAATCGAAACGACACAACTCAGTGACAGATTTCCCGTTATCATGTACAAGCTAGGGATCGAAAACTAAAAGTTGACTCAGTGACAGACCTTGTATAGATGACACTTTAGGCCACTCGGTAACCCATCTACCTTGAACGTGGCAAGGAATCATTTATCAGCCTGCAATCGTGACAATTGCTTACTATACCAATATGGGGGTTGGGATGGCCTAGTGGTCTAGAGTGCCGCGCTTCGACCTCCAGCTGGCCCGCCACCTCAGGCTTACGACTGTGGTTTCGAGCCCTGGCTTACGGCTGTGGTGACAACATTGAAACGGACTCCAATAATGCGAATATATACAATTTAGTTCTCATTCATAAACGAAGTTTACCCGGTGACAGAAATAAAACGAACTCCAATATTGTGAATAAATACAATATTTAATTCTCACTGTATGCTAGAAGCCCTGTTTTTTTTTAGTCCATAATCGCTAGCTTTACCCAGTGTCAAAAATAAAATGGACTCCAATATCGTGAATATATACAATTTAATTCTCACTTCTACGTAGCTGTAGTCATTTAAATTCATTTTCATTCGCTAGACATATATGTCAACATTATGTTTAATTACATGACAGATGTTGTAAAATATTAAACTGAAATCGACATATCAAATGATTCATGTAGCATTAATATAATTCATAACGGAAACATTTCAAAGGACATTAAAGAGCCGTCGACTTAAAGAAACAAACACAGGTCACAATGATATTGTTTATTACTGATAGGGGGGGGGGGTGATGGCCTAGTGGTATATAGTGGCGCGCTTCGACTTCTAGCTGGCTGGTCACCTCTGACTTGCGGCTGTGGTTTCGAGCCCTTGTGTGAGCGTATGTGACATGGAGATAGGGGCACCTTCTCAACCTCATGGGTTTCCCCCGGGCACTCCGGTTTCCTCCCACTTGGGTCGCCTGTAGTTATTTCAATAACAGAGCCGATACAATTTACGTTACTTGAAGTAACTAGGTCGCCTTTCCAACCTCATGGGTTTTCTCCGGGTTCCCACAACTGCTAAAGACCCCTACGCGCAAGCGAATTATTGAAACAAAATTAAACCATATGTAAGTCCCGAAATGACCTAGTTGTGTTGAGTGGACGTTAAACCCCATTTCTCTCTCTCTCTCTCTCTCTCTCTCTCTTTATTACTGATTGACATTAAAGAAACAAACACAGGTCACAATGCTATTGTTAATTACTGATTGACGTTTTGAATAGATTTCTCCATACTAAAGTTGGGCTGCCTGTCGACAGTTAGTCCCCCTTGAGAACAGACACTTAGCTAGTTGACCGACATTTCAAATTCTTAATCGACGATTTAATAAGAAAATACAAAGAATATTTCGAGAATTTGAGAATATATTCTGCTTTCGTTTAGTAAAATTGAACTAGCTTAGTGTCTGTTTTAGCTAACTGTAGATAGGCAGCCCAAGTTTAGTATAATATAGCATCGACTGCCTAACCTCGTGATTCTTGTCCTGGTTCTCCAGTTGCCATCCACGGGTAGATATCGAATGGGCCCCACTGATATGACCTATATTGCTCCTGAAACCAACATTAGTTATGGTTAGGATTATTTTTGCTGTTTGAAAAATTGATGACAGATTCTGAAATCACATTCATTCACATCTTGCGCCCCGAGAAGTTGCGCATTAATGAGCTATATTTGAAAAAAATGACCGTATTGTGTTCTGTAGATGTCAAAACACATGTTTCTCTGGATATTGATCGCATTAACCATATCACCGTAAATTATACAAAATTAACAACATGGTTTTCCTGCATAGTAATCATGATCTACTAAATTAAATATACACCATTATTATGTAATATGTAAGAAAATAAAACGAAACGAAATGAAACGAAACGCACTATTAATAACGGTTACGTTTATTGTTCAACTGGAAGACAACTTCATAAGGACGTCAAACTATAAATAACTCAATTATTCATGGACACCACATTACAATTGACGTTTCCTCTTCCTATTGTCATCAATCAGTATAACCCAATCGTTGCATTGTGTTGGACATAATAGGTCATAGCCATACTTCTCGAATATACAATTGGAAATCCCATTTTTGAATTTAGTTGGAATACAAAATAACACGTACCGGTATATGTTAAGTGATATGATCGAGATATATTATTATTTGAGAACGTTTTATGTAACAGAGCTAAAACAGTTACAATAATGAATTAATGTGCATATAATAGCAATTATATACTAAAGGTTGGTTAATGTCGGAGTAAATTGCCTGCGATTTACTCTGACTGGTATAAGTTTAAATTGTTTAAGTGACATTTAGTAACTGTATGAGAATAACAACACATGACACAATTATATGCAATACAAATTACTTGAAGAGTTTATTTCAGTGATGTTTCGTACCTCGTCGATCGAAACATCGCTGAAATAAACTCTTCAAGTAACTTGTATTCCACATAATTGTGTCATGTGGTATAAGTATGTTGTCACTTTAAAACTTAAATTTAATGGTAATTGAGCAGAACAAGAGTAACCACATTTCTCGTTTAATTACTTTACCTTTTTAAAAAAAAGTATTATAAATTAGACCTAGTTTGATTTAGTTGGAATTAAAACAGCTCTTGAATAGAAATGAAATGGCAAAAAACTAGAAGAACAGAATGAGTTTACTCTTATTTCCTTATAATAAATCTTTAAATATTTCCCTATTATAAGTTCTCCGTAAATCATTCGGGCTTAAAAACACTACAATGCCCTTTCAGCGATGTATGTCTATTGACTCATACTTGAATTATCTTTGTTATTCCCCCCTCATGTTATTTATAGTTTATTCTGTTGTATTATTGGTATACTGATTTCGTTTCAGGATTGTTGCAATATTATAATAAATCATGGCTAGTAAAGGGTATATTGCTGTGACGTCTGTACATCTTATCGCACTAATCATCCAGGTAGGCATTTGTATCCTTAATTTTAATAGAGATGAACAATTAAAAATCAAGTTTGTACGAAATTATTTTATTTTGTTTTTAAAAACTATGAAAATGTGAATTTATTGTGCGACACCCTTGACAGAGTCTATGATATACCAAAATAAAGCAGTAGACTTCATTAACGACGAATTTTATCAGTATGTATCGCTGAATCATAAATCTTGTCTATGCGTCTAGGCGAGATCGGATATAATGAGGTGCGATTATTTAAACCGGCCGGGACTTATTTATTATCTCAATAATACGTACACAATTATATAATATATAGTCTAGATTAGCTTACTTTTACTTCGGGGTCACGGTGGCTATATGGGTAAGACGCTGGCTCACTAGCCTTGGGGATGTGTGTTCGATCCGTGCATTGGCGTGCCCCCCCCCCCCCCCGTTCCCGTTGTCAGTGATTCGGGGAGGAAAGCCTGACAAGAGCGGCTGCCTAGTCGTTCGGTTGGATGAAAACCCCACATTGACGTGCACGTAAAATATCCCTTGACAGTTGGATATCGATGTAAGAGTAGGCCGTAGTGCCACTGTCCGGGCAGAACAGTAGGACGTTCAACCCCATTTCATTCTTTTTGTAGTGGCATATGTATGTTGGACGGTGTCTACATGCATGTACGATGTATAATGATTGACGGGGAATAACTCTTGTTTTTTTGGACCACAAATTTTCTCCGTGAGACTTTGATGTTTTATTTTATTCCTTGAACTATGCTTTTTGTTTCTCTGCCCCCCTCCAAATTTACCCATGAAATTGAAGAGAATGTATTACTACTTTTATTTTTGAGCGCTTGCTTCCAATTATTCATTGAGTAACTTGATAAACGGGACAAAGGGACGTTGATATTTTTGTGTAAATGTTTAACAGAGGTTCAGATACTCTGCTTGCTCGCTCTACACACAATTACCAAATTATATCTTACGCAGGTCTTATTCAGATTAACACAACGGGTGTTTGTGTCTGTGGAAACAAGTTAGCAGAGAACATTCCAACGAAAACGAAGCATCATACGTGCACTTTAATGAACATCGTCGTTCCTCCGGGGAGAGAGAGCGCGAGAGAAATGGGGTTTAACGTCCACCCGCCCCAATTATGTCATTTCGGGACTAACATATGTTTTTTAATTTTATTTTTATAATTCGCTTGCGCGTAGGGGTCTTTAGTAGTAGGATGAAATCAGAGGACCCGGAGAAAACCCACGAGGTTGGACATGCGACCCTACTGCTTGCTACGTACAACCAGGGATTCAAAACCATGCCAGTTGACTCAATGACAGGCTTTATAATACAGTGCGCGCACGCTTACCATTCAGCCATCCAACCCCTCTTCCTCCGTGGAAGCCTGGCACCAGTGAGCATACAAGACCTATGAACCACCCCTTTGTAACCTCTACTATGAATTGGAAAATCGCAAGAAAGCCATTTGTAGTTTAAATGCGTTGCTAGATGACATAACGGTTGTTTCCACGAGTAGGCCCACACTTTTACTATTTCCTTTAAGAACGGTTTCCGATCGGACCCTGACCTCCAATTGCTCCTATATGTCTATATATAGCAGCAATATGAAAATGATAATTTAATGTTTAAAGATACGTTATCTTAGATAAAGATCTGACTGTTCTTACAATAGTATATTAGTTAAAAACTAGATAATGTCAAGGAAAGTGGGGGACATTTCAGTCAATTTGATCCACTCTGACTGAACCGAGATTTTAGCAATTGGATTTCGGCCTCGCCTCGATCACCATTTCTAAAGTCGGTACGATAAAAACAAACATAGTCTCGATTATTCATTTCATGGTTAAATCATGAATAAAGGGTGAGCAGCAAATCGGATCATAATTCAAAAAATATCACAGGCTAGCGTTGACATCGACAGTTGATTATAGTCTGGATAAGTTAATTAATGTCTAATTAATCATTAAGATAACATTTCAGTCAGGAAGACCTGTAATAGGCAGATTTAGATCTTGCATAATGTATTTTAAATAAAAGTCATGTTATTGACTAAACTCTCAATCTTTTTTGACTTTTAACTAATATAGCGAGAACTACCAACTCGTTATCTAATCTCTCATAATATTTCTTTAATAAACAAATTGAGTTTAAACAATTTGCCAGGTGAAACGGGCGGCACCAAATTGTAGCTTAAAACAAACACATCAGTATATATCTCAACGCTTCTATTCTCGTAGCTAGGGTCCAAAGTTCCCGGACTCATGCAATGCATATAAAATAGCTTTGTTTTATTTTGTTAGGTCGTTGGGTTTGTCACACCATATTGGCAGTACGAAGACAATTTTAAATACCTTGGTCTCTTTCGGAATTGTACTTCGAATGGTGAATCTTATATTTGTACAAACGTTGATCTTGGTGCAAGTGCAGGTGAGTAATCTCCCCCATAGCGACGACAACGAGAATTATCAGATCATTAAATATCTATTGCCATTCTTCGTAGGAATTACGAACGATTGATTTCCTGGATTTCACTAGTCTACAAGCTGCCTTGTAATGAATTTACTTATCTACTAAGCAGCAAAAGAAACGCCAGGTTGGTACCGGGCATCCTCTATTTAAACCATGTCGTTATTAAGCCCATACAAGTTTTAATTTTCGAATTTAAGCCCATGGGCTTAAAGTTTAAAATTATTTTAGAGAAGTCTCCCTTTTAAATTTTCAAACCGCATTATGTTGACATTGTCATTGATGGAGTCACATCGAATTGGTGTACATTATAATGTTAGTGCCGTTTCACATCTGTAACACTCACTGGACTCCAATTTGACACTAAGGATTAATTTATCTTAGATACCAAATGTGACAATTATAAAAAGAACCAAAATGTTTGTCGTTTTCCCTCTTTTTCGAATTTAAACCCTTGGCTTAATTTCAGAATTTTTTTTTCATCACTAACATATTTCAAATTCGAAATTAAGCCCATGGCTTAAATACGATAATTCCTTGGATGTTGCTCTGAATAGACGCATTGCCAAATATTTTTATTGTATATTTGTGACCACAACTCCAACTTTACCTAAGCAAAAGGCTCATTCCCAAACACAGAATTGAACCTAGGAAATGTTCTCAAAAACGCAACCTGACTTCTGAGTTGGAAATGTGTTCTCCAAGATTTTAATGTAACTCATGTCATGCTGCACGTGCTATTCATCGGGACCAGACCTACACAATGCACCCCCATAACTTCAACAGCATGCCACGACTCACAAGAGCTCAGAGGAACCAGACGCTTGGAAGACTCGACGCTGGCCATGCTGCCCAAGCCATTGCCATCACTTCGGACCATCTACAGAGAGGGTTTTTTTGGTTTTTTTTTTTAAAATAAAAACCTTGAAGGTGTACGGTACACTGCTATACGATTTTTATGTGGTACACCTTTGAGCTTATCTAGCCTAGTTGAAGGACATGCAATTTTGTTCTCGGAATACAACATCCACCACCAGATACCCGACAGACTTACATTTTGATGATACCCGACATGCATGCAATGCATTGATGGCATATAGGAGAGAATTGGTACACTTTTCAGCTAGGCTGACCCATGGGGTCCCGCTCTAAAACTAAGACTTAAAGAGGCAAGGAGTAACTTATTAATCAGTTGTGTGTATTTCTCGATTCGATCACGTCATTAGTTGAAATGGAATACAGTAATACCGATTTGTTTTAAATTATATCATGGTTTGTATTTTTCAGGTTGGGTTAAGGCTACAATAAGTTTTGAAGGACTAACTATTTTAGTGCAAGTTTTAGCACTAATAACTTTGATTGCTTTCCAATATCGAAATGAATCGAGGTTCCACGCTGCAGTAGCTGTCGCCTTCTTAACGGTGGCCGGTTAGTATATATGTTAGACCGTCTTAAATACCAAAAAATCAAAGCGCTGGTCGAATTGTAAGACTAAGATATTTTTATGGTGTTTCAGTGAGGAAGGGCTAGCCATAAAAATTCTGGGTTGAATATTTGAGTGTTGTTTTCCGTTGTTATTAATTGTGTCGATAACAAACATCATCTCCCAAACCACCGTGTTTCGAGATAACACATGGTCCTATATATAGTTCCACTTAGCAAAGCCCAACGCCAATAAGATCGGGCCTCAGTTAGCGAAATTGACAATATTTTTCATGAAAACAACGATTGGTTATTGTTATTTAAAATATTTCTGACACATCCAACTACAATTAAGCATAAATCATCGTTTTTAAAATCGAGGCGATAAGCCGTTACTAGGTGCGCCATTTTAAACGGGCGACACTATGAGATGTATCAAGGCAATTAAAAAGGCAATCGCAAGTAGAGAAAATGTAAACAGACAAAATGAAATCCACCTGTTCTATTCTATCCGCGAATCATTGACTTAACATTGACTTAAAACCCGAACAAGAAATTGTTTTGGATCTGATAATAAATGGCAAGAATGATAATTTTGTTTTATGGTAAAAGGGGTGTGTAGGGTTTGCGCATGTCTAAAGCACCGGTACTATGAATGGACTTCGGTGGCGGTGAATGTTGGATAAAACAACGCTTCATTAATTTAACGCAAATATTTAGAGTTCGGCGATAGTTGTGCCACTGCATTGGCCTGTGTAAGTTTAATTAGTCATAATAGCATAAACTTATCTTATTTTAAAGATGTTACATGTATTAATAAAGATATTGGGTTTGCCACTTTGAACTAGAGGCATCCAACCGTAGCTAAAAACAAGCACGTCAGTATATCTCAACGTTGGTCTTAGCTGCGTTCTCGTAGCTATTATTTGTGCAGAGCTGATGACCTGGCAAAGAACAGCGTCTAGTCTTTCGGATGCTACGACAAACCGAGGTCCAGGGTTTTGTTTGAATTGTTTATCTCGGAACAAGAATAGTTTGACGTCATAAACCAGCTTCAAACCACACTAGGGAGTCACGGTGGCCAGTCTGGAGGTCGTGTGTTCGATCCCTACATTGGCCGAGAAAGTTCTTTGAGATTTCCCCCTCGGTTTCCCCTTGTTAGTGGCGCAGGACGAGGGGGGTCTAGCAAGGACAGCTGTCTAGTTGTTCGGATGGTATACATCGGTGTGCACCTAACAGATTGGAAATCAATGTAAGGGTAGGCCATAGTGGCGCTGCCCGGGTAAAATGTCCCTCATAGCACACTGTATGAACAAGGGATCGAACAGCCGACCCCTAGGTTAGCGAGCCAGCGTATTACCCACTTAGCCACCGTGATCCCTAAATCTATTATGAATTTTGATGTTTCAGGTGTATTAGGTCTGATCGGTGTGACTGTATATGGGTATGAAGCGGACACAACAAACGCAAAAATATATTGGTCCTTTGCACTTGAAGTGGCAGCCGGAGTTTTAAATCTTATAGTTGCTGTGTTTTTAACTCTGATAACTTTCCAGCAAACAGGATATGTGCCAATAAACGAATAGGGATAATAAAATGTAAACAAAGATAATGTAAATAAGGATAATGCAATAATTGAGATTTATAAGTGTATATAATTGATCGAATATTTATAATGTACATTATACTATAGCGAGAATTTCATTTTCTATGAAAGTCAAAACACAATTATTTCTATGTCTTTTGCTCAATAGGTTATCAACTCACTATTATACGAACATGGGCATTATTTCCCACCCTTAAAAATCATTGACATAGGAAAAATAACACAATTACCTCCCTTGTTTTCCTATTACCTCCATAATATTTTTCCCAAGTTCTCAGCTGGCAATAGTGAATGATATGATTTATAGGATGGATACCACCTATTCTAAGGCTTTATTTTAATAAATTTAGAAATATAAGTTAAAATATGAAATTATAGCTTTAAGGATAGTGTTAAAATGAAGAAATTCGCATTTACGGTAACAAGTGTAATGCAAGAAATGGTATATACCGGAGAATAGGGGTAAATACGAAGTCATAAAGTTGACTGGGTTATTAAAGACGGGCAATGGTAAAGGATTAAATAAAATGGGGTTTAACGTCCTACTGTTCTGCTCCTAACTGGGCTAACGAAGGCGGGCATACACAATACAGTGAGGACACTTTTGCCGGGGCATCGCTAAAGGGTGAACATTGGCTCTTTCTTTTAAAAAGAAATCGGTCCCGAGAGGCTTTCATATGGTTTGTATTTACACAATGACAACATTTAAAAGTTAAATTTAGTCTAACTTTTGTCAGATTTCAACCCCAATATTTAAGTTATGTTGATTTCTATATATATTATTGTTAGTTTTATACTGGTATGTTGGGTGTTTAATCAAAAATGTAAACAATAGAAAATGATAGGGGTTTAACGTCCTATTGCTCTTCACCAACTACTGGGTTAATTAAAACATTTAATTAAAATACAGGTCAATATGTCGTTTCGTTTTTTTTTATACTTTTGATGGCCTACACTACATGAAGATCTGTATATATCTGACTCACTAATGAAATAAAATATTGTTTAAACCAAGATCTGACCAGTTATACTGGAAGGTGACGTCAGGGGTCGTACGAGCGGCGCTTGAATCTATGACGACATACATTGATTAATCAATCACCGTTGATGTTTATATTTGTATATTCACAGTTCCGTGAAATCGCCGTACCAGATGATTTCATTGGCTAATCCATCCAGAACACATGTTGTTAGCAACTCTCCAGATTCTAGTGTAGTAAAGACATCAGACTGGGGTTAATAAGAAGGGTATACACTATGCTGTGTGACACGGGCGCAATTTTCCTCGGACAGTAGCGTTTCCGTTTACTTTTCCTCAAAATGTCAATTTACAAGGGTTCTTTTACCAGCACGGAGCGAATGCATAAAAAGGTGGATGGAAATGCCGCTGCCCAGGCAAACTATGGAAGCCTATAACTACCATCCATAATTTCTATCATTACTATATAGACTCTATCACATAGACGTTTTTGTTAACGGGAATTGTGCGTATGCAAATGTGACCTGGAAGGCAGAGACTACAAGAACTTCCGAGACGAAAGTCAAAAAGAAGAAAAAAGGAAATTAAGAAATAACTTGTTTTTTCCTAATTTCCTATTTTCGGCTTTCGCCTTCTTACTGACACCAATTAATACAAAAATATGACTCCAAGACGGTATACAAGTCGAAAATAGAAATTAGGGAAACAATTTTTTTTCTTAATTTCCTATTTTCATGTTGATTTTGGCTTGTATACCGTCTTGGCGACTTTCTACTTTTCGACTTGGCGACTTTCGACTTTTCGACTTTCGTGTTCTGAAAGGGCGAAAAGTAGAAATTATGAATGGTAGATATAGGCTTCCATAGTTACCTCCATGTTAACGGATCGTTAAAAGTTAAAAGAGCTTTGAGCAACCGACCCTAGAACACTTCGTGGCCTGTCTGTTTTCATTATCTCAGTTGGTGCAGAAAAGTAGGCTGTTAATTTTGAACACGATTTCGTGTCATTTTATGTCATTTTATGTCATTTCATTTGCGACTAACCTTGTCGTGATTTCCGAAGGACAACTTTCTACTTGTAGGGCCTTGTGGTATCGTTCAAAAGTAGAGAGCGGCCTTGGTACAAGGTACAATGTATACACTGACTGTCATCTATTTTATAAATTTATTGATATTTATAAATATGTTTCTTTGTAAATAAAGTAATATTCAACTTTCGTGGCTTCTTAAATTAGATTACATTTTTAAACGCTTTGTAAGTCGTCTTCGGTCGTTGGATAATAAGAGATACATTTTAGGGGTTTGAAACTCTAAAATGCATTATGTAAGATATAGACAGAGCTGTTATTTGTCAGCTCTCTTATCTACAACACTGCAAGAGAACACTACGATGGTAAAACAATATAAACCAAAACAATTAAAACCTGTAGGAAGATTAAGCTCTTACATAATGCTTCTTTAAACAACTACATGCCACAGAAAAATTAATTGGGATTAACGTTCACTCGTCACAAAATAGGTCATTTTAGGACTAATATAATAATATGATTCAATTGTTTTTCAATAATTCGCTTGCGTGTAAGGGTTTTTAGCTTTGTTGAGGAAACCGGAGGACCCGGAGAAACTTTACGAGGTTGGACAGGTGACCGTATACTCATTGTCATACACAAGCGGGGAATTTAAATACTGTGACACTTGACTCAATGGCAGACCTTCGGATCTGACGTACTGCTTGCAGATACGTGTAAATCATATTCAAGAAATAACATGGGCAATAAGATAAAATAAGAATAGTTTATATTTCTAAATATATATAGATATACTATTGATACAAATTTCTCGGTTATTTTGGTATATTTGGTGTTCATAATTGTGTTTAGTTGAGTACACTTGGCTTCAAGATGAAATGAATGCAGCGCTAGCTATTTATACCTTTTTGCGTATCCATTGATAGCTATCCTTGACCCCGCATATCACCCATATTAATAGACGTTTTGGTGCAATAAACATCTTACCTTATATATTATCTCTGTATCTTATCGGGTTGAGATGGCCTAGTGGTCTAGAGTGCCATGCTTCGACCTCTAGCTGGCCGCCCACCTCTGGCTTGCGGCTGTGGTTTCGACCCTGGTGTGAGCGTATATGGCATTCTCAACCTCGTGGGCTTTCTCCGGGCACTCCGGTTTCCTCCCACTGCTAAAGACCCCTACGCGCAAGCGAATTATTGAAATAAAAAAAAATTAAAACCATATTTTAGTCCCGAAATGACCTAGTTGTGTTGAGTGGACGTTAAACCACATTTCTCTCTCTCTTATCGTCTGCTAAGATAACAGTACACGTAGGTCTATATATAGCTTTAATATATTATATCTTTCGTCAGTTTATCCCAGATTATGTTTACGTTATAAACACAATGCATTTTATTGTTAAAAAACTGGCCCGTTAAAAATCACGCGGGTCTTACCCACTGAAAAACCCCGAATTATTATTCATTATATTCAGCCTTCACACTAGTCACAAGACACAGTTGTGACCTAGTCAGTTTTGTTTACATCCGTGGGTCAATCTGTATTTATAACTACGTACCATACATACAGACGTTGCTCACTGACAGTTGTTATTTCATATCGCATTGAAGGCTCCTTGAATTTCATTAACAAGGTATGTAATATATTTTTAGATTTTAGCATGATTCTTCTGCTTCTTCTAGTAGGGGTTTTACGTCCGCTAATAGAGTGATATCGCAGACAAAGAACGATCGATGTTCTATTTATATACTTGTATGCAATCTTGTGGTATGGAATCGGTTACATGTTAGCAGTCGATCATATTAAAGGAATTTTCATTAAGAAGGCCGAATGCAGATAATTCACTGGCTACTCTTAGAGATTATGATTACCGCAATATGGCCGCACTTCATGTAAGTAGTGTGGCCTGCTACGTATTCTGCTATTTACTAACTTGTTGAACGAAGAAATGAATTCAACTTTTAAGGCTGTCCGCCTTCTACGGATTAAGTGGTAGCAATATTAATTAATACTCTTCTGTCAAATTTGCTTAGGGGTATATAAGCAGTGGGTGGGGGGGGGGCGGAAGACCCGGGAAAGACCCACCTACTCATTGTCAACCGGGGACTCAATGACAGGCTTCATGATACAGCACGAATCCCGCGTCTCAGATTGTTAACATTTTATCCCCCCCCCCCCCAATATATTTCACAGCTATCCAACCCCTGGTATCTTAAAGACTGAAAGTAACAACAGGCTCATTTAAGAAAATACACATTAAATGAGCTAAATCACTATTCTTTGGTATCTATAAAAATAGACTCTAATGTGTCACGACGCATATAATACTGTATTATAAATGAATTTTAACTTATTTACATTCAATCGTTTCTGGTGTTACTCTTATCCGTTCTGTTCAGCTAAATACGCGAAGAGTCAGAATTGAATGGCATACTCCGGCATCTTGTTATTCAAGTCTACACCGGTAATATTCTCCTACATGGGATATATGTAGTCTCGTTTATCGAGTCGCTTCATACAAATGGCGCTCAAACGCATTCTGGCACGCGAATCGTGTGCCAGTTTTATAATGTTTATTTTGGTTGAGAAATCCATCTTTTCTCAGTAATATAACAACATCAATGTTCGTTTAAATTGACCAATAAGTCGTGTTTTGAATTTCATCAAAGACTGTGGATGATATTAAGTTGAAGACCTGGATCCTTTAAACAGCATTTACATAGGGCCTACCATATGTAGCACGTTACTTTCAATAAAACAATTATTTGCTTATTGGAATTTTATATTAAACGTAAACTTGCATGTATGACTTATATACCAATAGTTAATTTGTAAAGCGTTTAACAGCATATCTTTCTACGCGAATCGGCAATAAATTGTTTATTGGATAAAACGGAAACAATATTTTACACCTGTAAAATAAATACCAATTGTTTATATCATAACAATAAATTAATAACTGTAAAATAGTGTATGAATTATCATTTTATACGGCATATGTTTACCCCTACCTTTTCAGGGGTATGGTAGTTTCAGGGGTATGGTAGTTTCAGGGGTATGGTAGTTTCAGGGGTATGTAGTTTCAGGGGTATGGTAGTTTCATGGGTATGGGAGTGACAAGGGTATGGTAGTTTCATGGGTATGGGAGTTTCAGGGGTATGGTAGTTTCAGGGGTCCCAACACTGGTGAATGATCTTGCGTAGTGATGAATTTACAAGCCATATCCAACGAAAACAAATGGCGATTAAATAAAATTCCTCTATTTTAGATTTCATTTTGATTTTCTGCTGTTGTCGATTCTCGAAATTGATATATGAAATAAGAATTGAACCCAGTGTCATCGACAACCACATCTGGTAAAATGAAGATTAAAGAATCCGCTATTTTGGGGTCAATTTTGAATTTATCTTTCGAAATTTATCTTTAAATTCAGAGACACCAAAATCCATAAAAAAGACATAGTAAAGGTCATATCTTACGATATTTTCGCTGTTTATACGAAAAAAAAATGCCATTTTATTTATGATTAATTAAAACTCAGCCATTTTGGAGTTTTTTCATTTTTGAGGCAGTGTGTAATTTCAACCTTGTTATAAGGTATATCTAACAGGAATAAACGACGATTAACTTAAATTTCGTCTTTTTGAATTCGATATTGGCTGCCATTTTGAATAGCTACCGTGTGGGATTTTTAAAATTATCTTTAAATTCAGAGACATCGGAACCATATAAATGATACAGTAAAAGTTACATTGTACTTGAATATCGCTGGTTATATAGAGAGAAGGGGGTCCTTTTTTATCAAATCATAGGACTTCCTTCCAGTACAGTTCTGTGATCAAATGTTGCAGACATTGTGATCATACAACATTATAAAAATGACTTCACTCGTCACTGATAAGGGATCGAACACGCGACCTCCACGCAAGCGAAGCAGCGTCCTACCTACTTAGCCTCTCAGCTCCTGTGGGTCGGGCATTCACAAAAAACAATAGGGATCATCCGTAGGGTATACGGAATAAGTATGCACAGTTTCAAAATTGTCATCATAGCACACTGTATGGCGTAAACCCGTCTTCATTAGCCAAGTCGGAGTAGGATGTTGATCCCCATTTTATTTCATTTCAGCGTAAAACACAATATAAATAGACATTCCAAACAATAAGAGAGAGAGAAATGGGGTTTAACATCCACTCGACACGAACTAGGTCATCTCGGGATTAACATATTATGGTTCAATTTTTTTTAGTAATTCGCTTGAGCGTAGGGGTCTTTAGCAGTGGTGGGGGGGGAAGAGGACCCGGAGAAAACCCACGAGGTTGGACAGGCGACCCTACTCCTTGTCACGTACAACCGGAGATTCGAAACCACGCCAGTTGACTCAATGACAGGCCGAATGATACTTTACGCACGTGCTAACCATTCGCCCCGCCCCAATATAAATAGACATTCCAAACAATAAGCAACAACCACGTATATCATTATATGTCTGAAAGATGTGTTGAGATAAAATTTAAATATATAGGTAATATATACATGTCTAGCATGGTATGATATACTATTATAAAGTTAGGGTTAAAGGGTCAAGAATGAAGTCACATGGTGAAATTAGTCAACACTGGCCTAGAGGTTGTTGATTCATAAACTCGTGTTTGTTAGTGACATTTTTGTATAATACGCCCCCGTGTAACACATTCTCGCGGCTATAAACTGCCATAGACCGCTTGCTCAAAGCTCCGTTATCTTTAACGATCCGTTAACTTAACGGAGAGACTGATTGTTGCTGGAAATAGGGGCACCGAACATTCTGTGGTGCAAATTTTTCCTACAGATTTATGCTTATATAAAAAATAAAGTATTCTGTAGTGTTTTCTGTAGTAAATTTAACAAACAACACGTTACCAAGATATGCTGTCTGTTAGAGTTTAATGGATCGTTAAAATAACTTAGTTTTGAGCAACTGACCCCATATTAATTAACCAATAACAAAACACAACACAAGGTATATATGGATATAACTACTTCACTATTATTAAAAAAAAACGACGTTTCATAACATAAACAGGTCACGTTTTCAAGTTAATGATACATATTCACCTAGTCAGCCTATTTATACATCTTACACCAGCTTAATTAATAATTACAATAAACCATTAAAATAATTATCATTCCCCACTCGACACAAACTAAGTCATTTTGGGACTAACGTATGGTTTTCAAGTTTTATTTCAATAATTCGCTTGCGCGTAGGGGTCTTTAGCAGTGGGAGAAAACCTGAGTGCCATTTATAACAAGGGACTCGAAGAACAAGCTACACATATTCCACAAGTCATGTAAAACGGTGACTCATTCTCATCCGGAGAGCACGCGCATAAATACTTACGGTGTAGACTGGAATAACCAAGCACTAGAGATTGATTGCCATTCGATTGAGACTTCTGGCGTATTTCGCCGAACATAACTGATTAGAAATTACAGTAAAAACACCAAAACGATTGAATGTAAATAAGTTTATATACATTAACATTACATTATTATATACCGGCCCGGGCTCCCATAACTGAGCGGCCCCTTTTACCGACCACGGCGCGCGGTCGGGGGGTCCATGGCTCTCCCGTAAAAAATGAACCCAAAATATACCATTTAGTGGCATATCTGATATATAGGGACGGGGACGAATGAATGAATGAATGAAATGGGGTTTAACGTCCTACTTTTATGCAACTAACCTGGGCTAATGGAAGACGGTCAAACGTCATACAGTGTGCTATGAGGGAAATTTTTGCCCGGGCAACGGCGCTACGGTCAACTCTTATATCGAATTCCAACAGGTCCCAAATATTGGCGATATAGCTACATCCTTTAAAGATACATTAAGTAAGATTTAGATAAAGAACTGTCTTGCTATAGTTCAAAAATAGATAATGCTAAATGAATATATTGAAAACATTATTTTAATCACTTTATTCTGTGTAACGTTATCACTAATTGATCGTTTGGCGTTCGTATACATAATGCATCTCTAATGGTGTCATTTGGAAATATGAGAATAGCTTTTACAAAAAGGCTTTAAGGTTTGTTCATCTACGAAATGGCACGTGTTTTATTCGTCATTATATTTACCATGTACATGACTATACCGCCTATGTAATTACTTATCTTCTTACACAAAACTTAACAATATAGTGACTACACATAGTATCACTATTAGGAAAAATATGCATATATTGACGTGGGCGTAAAAGATCCCTTGGTATAAGAGCAGACACTATAGGGCCACTACTACCTATACATATCCAAGCAAACGGGTAAGAATGTAAATGGTCGAGAGAGAGGGAGAGAGAGAGAGAGAGAAAGAGATGGGGGTTAACGTCCACTCAACACAACTAGATCATTTCGGGACTAACATATGGTTTAATTTTATTTCAATAATTCGCTTGCGCGTAGGGGTCTTTAGTAGTGGAAGGAAACTGGAGTGCCCGGAGGAACCCACGAGGTTGAGAAGGCGCCCCTATCTCCATGCCACTTACGCTCACATCAGGGTTTGAAACCACAGCCGCAAGCTAGAGGTGGCCGGTCAGCTAGAGGTCGAAGGGCGGAACTCTAGACCCCCCCCCCCCGTAAATGGTCGATACAATCAGACATATACATGTATTTACTGTATAGTATAGTAAGTTTTTTTTATTGACTTTGTTTTGTATAGTAAAGTATCTATTTATTGTCAACAAGCCACAGTTCGTGAACCCCGGTCAATTTCACAATCTACCCATGTGTGAAGACGGCACAGAGTGTAATGTTTTCTCTATGTGGGAGCAGAAGAATCTGACCTTCTTTCCGTATATATGCATATAACCCGGGAGCCCAGCGAGGTTTAATCAAAATATTGGGTCCAAAAAGTTTGAGGTCTACAACACATATTTTAACCCTATATCATTTTGGAAAGGCAAGTCTTAAGTTTTGTAACCTGTGCAATTACCTGGGAGTGCCCCTCCCAACCACCTCAATTTTAATTATAGTTAAAATTAAATGTCCATCAACAATTTTCTTGCAGGTTTTTTCATACTCAACACTAAGAAACAGAATGCATGGCTTAAGAGCTTAATTAATTAGCACTAATTAATGACTGTAATTAAAATTTAGAGTCCATAACTGAAACAAAGCCTAAAAGTTAGCTAGCCAAGTCAGGAAACCGAAAATACTACTTAAGAGCGACAAAAGTTGAACAAACTTTGCTTAAGACAAGTTCAAAGCTGGCAAAAGGAGGGGGGGGGGGGGCACACAATCCACACATAATGATGTTAAAGTGTTTTTTATAAAATTATCTTGTCCGGGGTTATTTTTCTTTCTAATACCTTCACTATGAGTTTCACTGCACAAAATGACTGCTTAAGAGCATACAATGTTGTGCTAAGGCTGCTTAAGAGTGTAATTAATTAGCACTAATTAGTGACTTTAATTAAAATTTAGAGTCCATAACTGAGACAAAGTCTCAAATGTAGTTAACCAAGTCAGGAAACCGAAAATACTACTTAAGAGCGACAAAAGTTGAACAAACTTTGCTTAAGACAAGTTAAAAGGTGACCAAGGGGGGGGGGGGGGGCACACATAACGATGTTTAAGTGGTTTTGCTAAAATTGTCTTATTCGGAATTATTTTCCATTCTAATACCTTCACTTTGAGTTTCAATGCATAAATGACTGCTTAAGACCATACCATGTTGTACTAATGCTGCTTAAAAGCTTATTAATTAGCAGGGGGTTAATGGACGAATGGTTAGCATGTGCGGTTTGCATCATAAGGTCTGTTATTGGGTCAACTGGCGGGGTTTGGATTCCCCAGTTGTACATGATAAGCAGTAGGGTCGCATAATTAGCATTTTTATTGGAGTCATAAATAAAAATGATAATTATGCGACCCTACTGCTTATCATGTACTTTATTGGCCTTTATATTAAATTTAGAGCAATGGATTTGGGTACATGTTTTACTTGGTAGTGTCCATGTTAATTTTTGTAATGTAATCGCATGAATCTTACGAGTCTCTGATGGCGAGAATTTTTAGTCTTGTCAATTATGAAGAAATAAAACTTTTTTATATCACCTTTCGGCAAACCTCGACAGATTCTACACATCTTAATCTCGGCTGTATGACCATTTCCGCCATATTCGAACTATTTTAAGGGTTCCGAATGGAAAATGGCTGTCCCCATGGAGAGTGTAGTATATCAACAAACGTTACGTTTGGCATTTGGTTTGGGGAATTACCAGGAAATTTTATCAAACCAGCAGCCTTGAAACAACATCTCTGCTTATTTAGGTATACACACTCTACAAAAGACGTAATTTGGGACTTTTTTGTTAAAGCGACACGTTTTCCTTTTTGAAGTAAATCGGTAGCTGCATCGCAAATGTATGGTCGTAGGTACATATCACATACTGTCATACTACAGTACAGTCGAGTCTAGATGTAGGGTAATGGAATCTGTCGAGATTTGCGGAGTGTTATATCACAATATACGTATAGATCAAAATAAAAACAAAAACAATTTAAGAGTGTTTAATTAGGACAGGGAAGTATCAAAAAAATGTAAAATTGATTTAGAGGATCGCAATTCAATACAAAAATTCTTTTAAGGACAATATTGGTGTCCGTCATTATCACAGGTGTGATAGAACTGGTTAAACACGTTCCAAATATAATTTTAACACAGATATCATTTATACGATAGATGAGTAATAAAAGTTTCAAAAAGGGAAGTGACGAACGTCAAAAGGAAACCAGAGTTATCCCTCTATATAACTGAGTGATAACAGATACGAAGCTGAATTTCTGCTCACTAATAATTCCTTCTAAGACCAAAAGCTGTTATTTGGGACCGTAAGAGGATATCTGACAATTCAATAAAGTAATTGAATGTCATGAGAATGTCATGAGAACACGAGAAAAAAAAAATTAGTCGGTACATTCTCTTGTTTTTATTCATTCTATACCGTATAAAATCATTGTAATGCATATATTTTTTACTGTTTTTCTTTCGTGTTCTCTTATCTAGTGGCAGTCAATTCTTTTTATGAATTGTCACATATCCTCTCACGGTCTCACACAACAACTTTTGGTCTTCGAAGGAATTGTTAGTGAACACAAATTCGCCCATGTATCTGTTATTACTCGTCACTTCAGAAGGATAACTCGTATCTTCCTTTCGTGTTCGTCACTTTCGTTTGTTGAAACCTTTATTACTCATCTATCATATCAATGATATCTGTGTTAAAATTATATTTGGAACGCGTTTAACCAGTTCTATCACATATGTTATAATGACTGACACCGATAGAAATTACATTGTCCTACTTGTCATGTAAATTCCTCCCAATCATATTCAATAAACATATGCAATTCGATAATTCTAAAATTGACACTTTTTAACTATCACACAAGTCTGTTTATCATTTTGTCTGCGCATGAGAGAAACCCTTCATCATTATAAATTTCATAAAAAATGGTTTAAATCATTTTTCGGCAATCTCATTAAAACACAGAGATCCTGTTTCGTTCCATTTTTTTTAGTTCAAAATTTAATTTTGTTTTACTTGTCTTTACCCTAGGATCTGGAAGAGTTGTTATATAATAGGCGTTCTTGTTGATGTGAGGAATTAGCCAATGAAACAATCTGTTACAGTGACTTCTTTGCGCAGAACTGTGGGTAAACGCTAAGAAATGTCAACGCTGATTGATTAATCAGACTTGAAACCACACCAATTGACTCAATGACAGATCTAATGAATCGAAAGCCTACTGTATGTGCCATCCGACCCCCCCCCCCCCCCCACACACACACACCTTTGTCAACCTTGAACCAGTCTTAAGCAAAGTTTGTTGAAAACTTTGGTCGCTCTTAAGTTATATTTCGGGTTTCCTCCTGACTTGGTCAGCTAGCTTTTCGGCACAAACTGTCATTTTTGGACTAACACGGTTCAATTCAATAGTGGTCTTTTGAAGTGGGTGGAAACCTGAGGACCAAGGATAAACCCATGAGGTTGGCCAGACGACCCTACTGCTTATCACGTACATTGAGTCAATGATAGACCTTATGATGCAAACCGCACGAACTAACCAATCGGCCATTAACCCCCTGCTAATTAATAAGCTTTTAAGTAGCATTAGTACAACATTGTATGCTCTTAAGAAGTCATGTATGCAGTGAAAATCATAGTAAAGGTGATAGAATGGAAAATAAATCTGAATAAGATAATTTTAGCAAAACAACTTAAACATCATTATGGGTCCCCCCCCCTCTCCCTTTGAACTTGTCTTAAACAAAATTTGTTCAATTTTTGTCACTCTTGAGTGGTGTTTTGGATTTTAATTACAGTCACTAATTAGTGCTAAATAATTACACTCTTAAGCAGTCTTAGCACAAAATTGTATACTCTTAAGCAGTCATTTTGTGCAGTGAAACTCATAGTGAAGGTATTAGAAAGGAAAATAATCTTGGACAAGATAATTTTATGAAAAACACTTTAACGTCATTATGTGTGCCCCCCTCCCTTTCGCCTTTGAACTTGTCTTAAGCAAAGTTTGTTCAATTTTTGTCGCTCTTAAGTGGTATTTTTGGTTTCCTGACTTTGTTAACTACATTTTAGGCTTTGTTTCAGTTATGGACAGTAAATTTTAATTACAGTCACTAATTAGTGCTAATTAATTACACTCTTAAGCAGGCTTAGCACAACATTTTATGCTCTTAAGCAGTTATTTCGTGTAGTGAAACTCAAAGTGAAGGTATGAGAAAGGAAAATAATCTCGGACAAGATAATTTTATGAAAAACACTTAAACGTCATTATGTGTGCCCCCCCCTTTGTCACCTTTGAACTTGTCTTAAGCAAAGTTTATTCAACTTTTGTCGCTCTTAAGTGGTATTTTTGGTTTCCTGATTTTGTCAGCTATCTTTTAGGCTTTGTTTCAGTTATGGACTCTAAATTTTAATTACAGTCGTTAATTAGTGCTAATTAATTAAGCTCTTAAGTAGAATTAGAACAACATTTTGTGCTCTTAAGCCATGCATTCTGTTTCTTAGGGTTGAGTATGAAAAGCCTGCAAGAAAATTGTGGATGGACAATTAATTTTAACTCTAATTAAAATTGGGGTGGTTGGGAGGGGCGCTCCCAGGTAATTGCACAGGTTACAAAACTTAAGACTTGCCTTTCCAAAATGATATAGGGTTAAAATATGTGTTGTAGGCCTCAAACCTTTTGGACCCAATATTTTGATTAAACCTTGCTGGGCTCCCGGACTAATACACCATATAATAAAAAAAGAACAGGAATGCAATGTCTTTTGAAGACTCGATTTTACCTGCTCTCGTCTTTCAACAATTCGTAATATCAGGCATAAGGCAATCAAACCTCTGTCGATTCACTCAGATATGTTTTTTCTCTAATCCATTCGTTTTTATTTTGCATAAGTACTCCCACAACACGCCCGTTGACGTTTGTCCCCGATTCCATGCGCTGACGTCACACAAAACGCCGAACACAAATTGGCACCCATTCGACTAGTGACCTATTCGACCGATCCAGCTGGCAACCTGATCGTTGCCAATTAAGCCCCCCCCCCTAAATAACAAGAATGAGTGTGGATCGAACATTTGTATGGAACATACTTTTCCCCAATTTATCAGGTACGTCTATGTTATAATTTCGATATGTTTACGTATAAATAATAACGACAAAGCTGCTGTGGGGGGTACCTTTTATTGAGTGGCAACCTATTTTTGTTCTTTTCATTTCAGATCATATCAGCGTAGAAAATGGCCACTCGGGGGTTTATTATTGTAACGGTATTCGTATTGATTGCTATGGCCTTGCAAGTAAGTAAAACCGCTTCTCCCAAGGACATTTACAGAAAGGTAGATAAAGCCCTAGACCCTAACTTTTGAGATTTATTTGGTGGTATTCAGCTTCGAAGACGAAGGATCGGTAGTTGGTGATGGAGCAACGGATTCAGGGAGGCATTTAAATTAAAGTTTATGTTGTCATCTGCGATTTTGATTATGAAATAAGCTAATTTACCCGACGTTAGGACGTTAATCTCCATTTCATTTCGACAATTTGGAAATGAAAGGTGATGGGGTTTTACGTCCTACTGTTCTGCTCCTTAACTGGACTAATGAAACCGGGCATACGCCATACAGTGTGCTATGAGGGAAAATTTGCCCGGGCAGCGGCGCTACGGTTTACTCTTAGATTGAATTCCAACTGCCAGGGTATCTTTTACGTGCACGTGAATGTATACACGGGACCTCGGTTTTTCGTACCATCCGAACGACATCACTGTCACTTAGTATACACGTAGGCCTATTATCAATGAATAACTTAAAGTAGGCCTTTTATCAATGAAAATATTACTATATAACTTTTATCACGTTTGCACTACAAGTTAGGCCGAATTAAAGGAGAAGTCCCGGTTTCAAAAAATCTCCCGAAAAAAAACGACTTTGTATAACGCAAATCAAAGTCGTACAGATGGTACGGAAAACCGAGGTCCCGTGTATACACATTAACGAGCACGTAAAAGATCCCTTGGCAGTTGGAATTCTATATAAGAGTTGACCGTAATACCGCTTGCCGGATAAATCTCCCATAGTTCACTGTATGAGTATGGCGTATGCCCGTCTTCATTAACTCGGTATAGGAGCAGAACTGTATAGGACGTTAAACCCCATGTCATTTCATCACTACATCGTTGCTCGCCTTGTAATAAACCCGTCGTCATTTTGTTTTAGGTGAATGGAATTGGTAGCCATATTTTAAATCCCATTAAATCCCAACTAGTAGCTTATCTTTGTTCCATCGTTACTTTAAATCTCTAGTCATTGACTGTTCTTTATTATCGTTGTCGGGAATCACGGTGGCTAAGTGGATAAGGCGCTGGTTCGCTAGCCTGGAGGTTGAGTGTTCGATCCCTGCATTGGCCGAGAAAGTTCATCTCGATTTTCCGGCGTGATTTCCCCTTGTCAGTGATGCAGAAGGAGGGCCTGACAAGGACAGCTGCCTAGTCGTTCGGATGGGACGAAAAACCGAGGTCCCGTGTACAAATTGGAGTGCACGTAAAAGATCCCTTGGCAGTTGGAATTCGATATAAGAGTAGGCCGTAGCGCCGCTGCCCGGGCAAAATTTCCCTCATTGCACACTGTGGCGTATGCCCATCTTCAATTAGCCCAGGTTAGGTGCTTAAGCGTAGGACGTTAAACCCCATTTCATTCATTCATTCATTATCGTTGTCGATATACATACTGATAAAATGTTTAGTATATTTCTTATGTAACCTTGATGGCAGGTAAATGACCTCTTATCACTTCAATAAAGATAATGTTACACGTGTGTAACAGTTTATCAATAGAGACTTTTGACAAGCGTAAATCCTTGGTCCGTATCGCGTACCCGTATCCATTTTGCGTTTGAAGTCATACGTGATACGGCATACGGATACGGCAGCACGTATCAAACAGCTTTCATACAAAATTGTTGTGCCGAGCGACTTTACTCCCTCCAGCATTTTTAGGCTAGGCACTGATGTTGATCCTGGTAGATAATTGACATCATGCTGTAAACGAACTAACATTTCGAGTAAACTATGTCGCAATTTATATGCAACAATTTTAACCTATTGTATTTGTGAATTTGTGGTATCTTGTGATAATTATGTTTCCACTGACAGTAAATATCTTATTGTTCCTTACCTCCCCCACCCCCACCCAACTCATCTGTTTTGTCTATATTTTACTGTCCAGTTATCCCATCGTTTAAATTTATTGTATTATGTATACTATTGTAGATTGTTAGGGTTCTGAACAGCACCCCACCCTCGGTCGTTTGTTTGGCCATATTTTACCGTACAGTTATCCCATCGGTAATATTGTAGGTTGTTGGAGTTCTGAACCTCATCCGCTCCCACCCCCAACCTCAACTGTTTGTTTTGTTTGTATTTCATTGTTCAGTTATCCCACCACTGTATGGGTTAAATATATTGTATTATGTATATATTGTAGATTGTTGGGTTCTCTACATCATACTGGCAGTATAAAGAGAATTATGGTCATACCGGTCTTTTTAAATTCTGCTTACCCAGCATAGCTAAAATTAAAATCTGTGGTGATTATACTTTAAGCGACCAATCAGGTGAGTAAGGCGTTACCGTCAGATTTGCATACGAAAATTGCGGGTAGGTGACTCTGCTCCAGAAATATGCGGATCTCACTCTTAAGGCTGAGTCACACTAGTGGATTTTTCCTTTAAGACAAATCCTAGCGAACGTCTTAAAGGATAAATCCTCTGGGTTTTTATGATCATACATTAAGTAAAATCCTAAAGGTTTTGGTCATGTGATCAGTAATACCAAGTAGTTAGGGGGCCTATACAGCCACGCTCGTGCGTGCATGCGCAGACGCATGCACGTGCATGCACATGACCTTGCACGTGTTTGACCTTGATGACCCCTTGCACGTGTGTGACCCCTTGCACGTGTTTGACCCCTTGCACGTGACCTTGCACGTGACCTTGCACGTGCAGAAAGAGAGGGCGCGCGCGGAAGAAAGAGAAAGAGGGAGAGAGAGAGAGAGAAGAGAGAGAGAGAGAGAGAGAGAGGAGGGGAGAAGAGGGGAGAAGGGGGAAGAACTCTTTTCCATTGATTAAGTTGGCCCTGAAAAGGGCCGTTTGGTCTTCAAAATGTAACTAACAGGAGCATCTTGGATGCTCTGCCGAGTACCGTGGTACAGGTCGCTTCTCGCACTTGACCCCATGCTTCGACCGCCTATGATAGGTGTTGGATACATCTACCCCACACCAGAAGCAGACTAGGTAATCTGCTTCTGGCCGGTTCCCCTTAGACTATGTCGGTTTCGTCTAATGGCCTCCACTAATTCGGGAGGAGGTCTTTTCCTGTGAGGTGTTTTTAATACCTCGTCAGGTAAGATAAAGATGTCGTCTGCGGTGATGATGGCCGGCTTTTCTGCCAAATACCTTGGCCGCTTCTGGCATTTGATAAGATGCTTGTGTCGTCTATGGCATGTGTTGGATACATATACCCCACACCAGAAGCAGACAAGGTAATCGGCATCCGACCGATTACCCCCTAAACATAGGGTGATATCCCCCACAAGTCTGACAAAATCTATAATCGTTAGAATCCATTTTGTTTGTGACTTCTTTTGGCTTCGACACTCGTATTTATCGCTCGGGAAGGGGCGAGTCGAACGCCTTTTCCGCCAAATACCTTAGTCACTTCTAGCATTTGAGCTGATGTTTCGACATCCTATGATAGGTGTTGGACACATCTACTCCACACCAGAAGCAGACAAAGTAATCTCGACGCTGCCATTTATTGCCCGGGACGGGGCGAGTTTAATGTGTTGGGACGATACCATTTTCCACCAATCAGACTAGCATGTCGTCACAAAAAAAACCCACCTGATCTGGTGACGACATTTTATTGAGCAAAACTTTTTACCAAAGAAATCAATGAAACGAACAAACAAAAAACACATGGGTGATCACGGCAAGAGTATTACCCTTGGGATACACCAGGGTATCCAATGGGAGCACCGTCATCCATTTCGATACCGAGAGATGAATGTTGTATCGTTTTATAATCGTCAGGACGAATCCATTTGAGGGTTATGACGTCACATACGAACCCGTTCATTGAAGAACGGGCGTATGATATCGCATGTAAATCACAGTGCCTAGGTTGGACGTTGGGAACTAAACATAAACGTGATGCAACGTTAAGCAACGTATGGTGTACGTTGAAGACTGAATATAGACGTGATGCAACGTTATACAACGTATGTGCAACGTTATACCACGTGGTGTGTACGATATCAAACGTTTGATGACGTTACGACATAAGGGGGATAAAAGAGGCGCGTCGCGAAAGGTTTGGTCAGTTTTACGCCACCACCGCACAAAGCCTGTACAAATACAGAAGACAAAATCTGAAACTAAAATATAATCTTATAACCTATTATAACACGGATAGAAATTAAACACTGCTGTTTTATATAACATTTACACGAATAACGCGGATGGTTTACATAAATTAAGATAGATAAAAGTTGGGTAGAATTACAGAATATGATGTGAAGTCAATTCTTTTAAATATGTGTATTACTATTGAACTTCAACTCTTAGCAACATACTACAATAAACTATTACATACCTATGGAATGAAAAAAAGCTTTTAAAATAGTAAA
Source organism: Patella pellucida (assembly GCA_917208275.1). Lineage (NCBI taxonomy): Eukaryota > Metazoa > Mollusca > Gastropoda > Patellidae > Patella > Patella pellucida. Next base: position 67,332,506 of record OU795038.1, read on the forward strand.
ATTTAAAGAAGTAAATATGCTGTATATAACCATAATCATTTTAAATCCAAAGTGAAAAGTAGTTATTTAGACACTATCATTAAGATTCCCTAGCACCTAGTGCATTCCTTGCGGATTGAATGGTTGCGCGATACCAATATTATCATTATTATTATTATAGTTACACCGTTTATACGGAGTGGTAACGGTACAGGATCGTTGTTTTGGGGGTTGTTTTTGCACATTTGTCATAATTGGAACGCGATCATCATCTCGAAGTGCAATTGGTACATCGTTAGGCGATGCCCGAAAACACTCCTCATTGGTTACATTCAGTTTCACCTTGACATTGTTTCTCCGAACGTCCAATTATTCCTTCCACAGTCATCATATGAACAATGACGTCCAGTATAGACGTCATTGCATGTGACCTTTACAAGTTAGAGTCCAATCTTCCAAACCGAGTTGTTTCCCCTTGCAGTTCACGTTAACCTCTGCTAACGACATATTTGACAATATCACCAAGATTCTTTGTATCGATGGATAATGATAAACAACACAATTGAAACCAAATAAATGATACATATATATTACTATTCTAAACTAGAAATGGGTTCATACTTATCGTAAAATAATAAAGTATTTACAATTATACAGGGAACTGTTTCGCGAAAGATTACGGGGTTAAAGGGTCGTTAAAGTTAATATGAACTGCGCATGTGTTAATTTTAGAATATAAACACGTATATCTGTTAACCTTTATAACGCGATTCTAAGGCCTAATACATTTACACACGACGATACGTGCAAATTAAGACTTATTTTTTTGGACGGGTAGTAATTGATGATATTTCCCCTAAAACTCATTAAATGTTTATATCGCCATTTTCATCATGTAGTTTAATCACGTGACCAATGACCTCTGGGTCAACCGGTGTAGTGCGCGAGTCGACGGCCGAGTCGAATGCTGGATAGCGAGATTTGTTTGGAGAATGGTCAAGTTCGTACTCGTACACGGATAACCAATTGGACTATAACAGGCATGCGCTGATTTATCATTACCATGGTTACTGAAAGAGAAATAAGATCTAAAGTGTGATTCTATAATCCGATTCGGTAATGAAATATTTATGTTACGATCCTGATTTGGCCGATATCGGAATTTTCAGTCACAATTTCGTAAACAAACAAAACACAAAAGGAGGATTTAATCGGTATTGTTTGGGTTTCCAGATATCACATTGCCAGATTGTTGTCTTTTCTATGAATGTACAAAACACTTTTATTGTTGAAGCAATTATAAATATAAATTTGATTTCATTATCGCTAATTTCTATATCTCGCCAAATATGTCAAAATTGAAGATGACACATATACTTACAACTCGTCCATAATTTAATGCATTGAACCAAAATTTAAAATGTGTCCGCTATCACTCAGCCTTAGCGTTGGCAAATCTATGATTAAAGGGTGTACATATTTAACTGAATACTATCTAGGGTCTTAGACGCTACACACGAATTATTAGTCCGTTCCAATCAATAGTGATCATGTTACGCCCACAGAATATACACATATTAACCAGGGTGGATTCTGGTCACGTGACCCCCATGGACGTAAAGTTATGTTGGTGGTCGTCACTATAGACCCGCCGCCATGTTTCAACTAGGAAAGAATGAACGCTATGTAAGGACAAACCAATTAAATTTGCCTTACTTCAACAATGTCAACCAAAAAATTGGTGATTGAAAGGTTTTACTAAAAACAAAATCGTTTTGGTATCTTTTGGGGGTTTTAATATTTAGAATAACATATAATGACGGTGGTGCATACGATTTAGGGTAGAACTGACGAAATCATGGTTATTTTATTTATAATCGAGCAAAGTGATAGCCCTCGAAAATGTTCTGACCCACAAATTTTGAAACATGGCTCCTCGTAGTTCACATAAAACTTTATTTTGGATAGATCAATTTGTTGGACGATTTGAAAGGACTACTTGATTGACAACTATAACGTCACCCTGATGATAAATAAACAAATAAATATAATTTTAAACATAAATAATAATCTGTCTCTGTCATCCACCAATAGAGTATTATTGGATGGGAATAAAATAAAATTACTTATGCATATCTGCAGTCTCGTTTTGATTTTTTCCGTGAGTGACGTCAGACGTTGGGAATGTCTTTATAGGCTATTACAACTGAGCACTGCACCCCGTAATTTTGACTTACTGGAAGCATAACATGGTCAATTAGGTTGCGTGGGGATGTACTAATATCCCCAACAATGAATCAGGAAGCACGTGTCAACGCGGTGGAAGGGTCGGTCTCTATCAAAACACTTTTCTCGTTGTATGCGGACCAGTGAAATTTGAATTATATAGAAAGATGTTGCAGTTATATTATCTTTCTCATACTGCACACAGCGACCACCTACGTCATACGACGTTCCCAGTCGGAGCTAGCTGTAGACAGGCAGTCTAACTTTGGGATGTATCTTTCTATGTTAAATATGTACATAGTTCTATGGTATAGGTCTATGTCAATGATTTTGCAGTTGATCATAGATGGTCCTAGACGCTAGAAGTCAGTAAAATTTAACTGGGTAAATGAGTAATCGAAATATTTTCAGCGATAGGCCTATACGTCACCTTCGTTCAATTGTTGCACAAAGAAAGTAGGCTAGGGCATATAATCCCGTATTACCCTACGGCTAGGGTAAACTTGTTGAAATTAATCTCTGATACATTTTTGCCGATGAAAAAAACAACCACGCAACAAGAAATATCTTATTATAATACTTATATCTATATAGTACAAGTCTTCAACCTTTTTGAGGTACGGTATATAAAGCTGTTCTAAGCCTATTCATCATTTGCCATCAATAAAATAGGCTTGGTCCACTATTCAATCACAATGACTGTTTCCCCTTTAATTTGTTATTCATCAACACGATTGGAATTCGACGTAAACGAATAATACAATTTGAATACGGGTTACAAACAATCAACGGTAAAATTATATTCTCTGTAGGCCTATATTTTTATAATAATAAGCAGCCTGCAGCGATCGTTCTTCTGCGCTAGAAATGATACAATGTTCCGAACTAACATTGTCACCGTTGTTTTCATATTCCTGAAGTGTGTCTATTCTTCTCGTTCAATCAAATCTATCACTTACGTACAGTAACATGACAGTCCTTCGTTTAATCTTGGGTCTTCCCTAAATCTTTAGACGGTGAAAGTATGTTGGTTTCTATACAGAAGTGTTTACTTGACGTCAATGCCGATAGCCTCGTTTGTCACGCAATAAGTTTTAGTGCAATATCCTGCTATGCGCTGGTTAATTTAGCATAAAAAGTTTGCAGTCATGACGTAACGTTGAGTAAACACAGTTGGTCAAATAAGACGCCCTGTTATAAAGGTAATACCCACTCAGTCAAGCAGTGAGTAGTGGGATTAGCTCTAATCAAACGGAACACTGCGTGGAGTATGCGTAATTGCTCGCTTTTTTAATTGACTCGTACAATCTCGTGGCTTTTCTCCGTGTCCATCGATTTCCTCCCACTGCCAAAACCCATAAGCGCAAGTGAATTATTGAAATTGAACCATGCTAGTCTCGAAGTGCCCTAAGTGGACTTTAAACCCCGATCGTTCTATCTCTTGGCTCGTACTGATAGGGAAGAACATTCGGACGAAATCAATGCCTGACAAGTTGTCACTTTCTGCCGATGCCATACTGAAATATAGATTGACTGCTTCGTACACGTGTGTCACCTTTTCTTACGTCATGTCACGTGATTTAGCTGTAGCTCATTAATATTCGGGTGTTTCCGTTATTGCGGATATCGGAAAGTGTTTTTAACGTTAGTTGCTATTATAATTCAACCCCAAAAAACCCTCCCGGTTACGCATGGGTAATGGAACTTTTCATCAAATATTGACAACGGTCCCAGACCCATACCCACGTTCCTGAAGCAACGACTGTGAATTTCACAACATCTGGCCGTTGCTGGGTTACTTACAATTCCCAAACTTATAGCTACATCAACCACAGACACGTCAACAGTAGCATCAAATCAGAGGTTGTGACATCGTGACCTCCACGACAACCTTGAAATTCGTCGAACCTTGAACTTAGGCCCGAAATATGCAGAGTGTTACGTGAAGGGCTTAAAGTTGGGTTCCCAGCAAAGTATTTATCGGGTGGTTATTTCCAATAAAAGTATGTCAAATTTGGTATATATGGAAAGTATAGACACCCAATCTTACTAGAAAAGTATTGGATTACGCGAAAAACGCCCATGGGGTAAGCACTGGGCAATATTGTCAGGGAATCACTAACTAGTAACCCAACAGGTTTTGCTGGCTTATTGTCTGCCAGCTTAGGTCGGGGAGCAGTTGTTTTTTCTTGCTCAAATGGTTAGGCGGTTTGGGGGAGATTGAGTGTTGTCAACGTACAAAAGACTCTGCGATTAAAAGGTCCAAAAATAAGTAGACAGAAATAACTAAGAATTTTCTTAGGCCTCAGTAAGTATGGTAAATGTACAGTAAGTATAAAGGATACATTCTGAAAAATGGACCCTCCCACAATGAAGTTAAGTTGGCAGACATTGCGTCTAACAACAGCTTCCTTATAGCTATGGGTAACCACGACGAAAGCAAAGTTTTGAAAGATTGGTCACTTTGAATATGTTTTTAGTCCACATATATCGTCAATTCACAAAGTTTGAACCCGGGAAGGCATCTTTAATAAGATGTACGTAGTTAAAGCGAGATCAAGTCTTCTATTGAAGATGAGACACTCCGTACGTTGAAGACTAGGGGATCCTGGGTGAACGAGACTAAATGAGTGAATAATTGTACATGTGCTGTTCCGGTTACCACTCTTGAAGATTTCGATCAGATATTTGGCATCTTTACTCGAATACAGTTTATAAATAGCATAGAATGTCCCAAAACTAGGTATGACAAAAATTAACATTGAGATCAATGATAAAATAATTACTCCAAATACTAGTTTGGTGAGATGGGGTTAATCCCCTTGTTTGTGGGGGTCTTTTTTGAAAGAGCTATAATAATACATTTATATACCGCTAAATGGTAAAGTAAGACTATAAAGATCCAGTTTCATTGACAATCAGTGGAGTTTACTCCGGCAGGCCCTATCTTAAAAAATGAAGCCTTCCTGCGAACAAATTGTATAGTATGTGTTTTGATCATAGGCCTATTTTTTGGACAAAAACATATTCAAAATAATTTATGAACCAAACGTTTGCTTCAAATCACTATCAAAATATCTTTATGGAAAAAAAACTACCGCACGCCACAAGAATCAGTTTTTAAGTATCCTTGTTTGTCACGTGACTTGATCTAAAGTGAATCTATTTTCAGCCTAAGATAATGTCTGGTTTATTTGCAACAACTCCATTTCGAAATGCAGAGGCCATTCAAAGTTTAAGTCTGGTCCTGGATGGTTTTGTTTTAAGAACCGCTCGGCATTCGATCAACACTTCGAAGCTGTGATTACGTCACTCGAGTTGAAGTTAGCATAATATCAATTTTGCTTGAATACACTATTTTGCCTGTAACGTTTTTAGGACTTCGAATTCTGTCATATGATTTGGATTGTTCGTACTTGGTTTTTATTTTATCAATGTTTCGGAAATCGAGTATTGTTGTTGAACATCTTCTCAAAAAAGACCACGTCATTAAATTTATCAGGAAAGAAAACACAACCAATCTCACGAGAAAAGTACCGGTTTCCGTGAAAAATACCAATGTGGCGCGTAAGGGAAAGGTGTCACTAACTAATAGAGGTGTATATAATTTTACAACCGTCTACGTCGCCATATAATATGATAAAATACCAACATGACTGAGAGTAGTTGTTGTTTTGGTCATTTCAATGTCAGACAAAACAAAGGGGAGTGGATTATCATTTCATAAGTAAGATATATACCCCTAAAAAATTATGTATTAAAGTGAAAGTTTCTTGCAATAATATAAGCTTATGCTTCCTTCATTTTCTTTTCTCTAGATTCCCGCTTTAAAACTCAGAGCTAGTTACAAAACATGGTTAATTTAGATAAGGATTAAACAACTTCATTAGTTCATTTCCAGTTGCATTTTGTAAAATAAATAAGGCCTCATATTTTATTTATTCGATGCTTCTTCTAATATCTCGTAACGTTTATCTTATTTTCTTGTAAAATTGAATATCGCTCCGTAGTTTTTAATCAAAGACACCATGAAATTGAAAAAAAACATGGCATATAGGCCTAAGGCCTCGCTGGCTATGTTTATGTGCTCAGTTGTAATAGCCTATAAAGACATTCCCAACGTCTGACGTCACTCACGGAAAAAATCAAAACGAGACTGCAGATATGCATAAGTAATTTTATTTTATTCCCATCCAATAATACTCTATTGGTGGATGACAGAGACAGATTATTATTTATGTTTAAAATTATATTTATTTGTTTATTTATCATCAGGGTGACGTTATAGTTGTCAATCAAGTAGTCCTTTCAAATCGTCCAACAAATTGATCTATCCAAAATAAAGTTTTATGTGAACTACGAGGAGCCATGTTTCAAAATTTGTGGGTCAGAACATTTTCGAGGGCTATCACTTTGCTCGATTATAAATAAAATAACCATGATTTCGTCAGTTCTACCCTAAATCGTATGCACCACCGTCATTATATGTTATTCTAAATATTAAAACCCCCAAAAGATACCAAAACGATTTTGTTTTTAGTAAAACCTTTCAATCACCAATTTTTTGGTTGACATTGTTGAAGTAAGGCAAATTTAATTGGTTTGTCCTTACATAGCGTTCATTCTTTCCTAGTTGAAACATGGCGGCGGGTCTATAGTGACGACCACCAACATAACTTTACGTCCATGGGGGTCACGTGACCAGAATCCACCCTGGTTAATATGTGTATATTCTGTGGGCGTAACATGATCACTATTGATTGGAACGGACTAATAATTCGTGTGTAGCGTCTAAGACCCTAGATAGTATTCAGTTAAATATGTACACCCTTTAATCATAGATTTGCCAACGCTAAGGCTGAGTGATAGCGGACACATTTTAAATTTTGGTTCAATGCATTAAATTATGGACGAGTTGTAAGTATATGTGTCATCTTCAATTTTGACATATTTGGCGAGATATAGAAATTAGCGATAATGAAATCAAATTTATATTTATAATTGCTTCAACAATAAAAGTGTTTTGTACATTCATAGAAAAGACAACAATCTGGCAATGTGATATCTGGAAACCCAAACAATACCGATTAAATCCTCCTTTTGTGTTTTGTTTGTTTACGAAATTGTGACTGAAAATTCCGATATCGGCCAAATCAGGATCGTAACATAAATATTTCATTACCGAATCGGATTATAGAATCACACTTTAGATCTTATTTCTCTTTCAGTAACCATGGTAATGATAAATCAGCGCATGCCTGTTATAGTCCAATTGGTTATCCGTGTACGAGTACGAACTTGACCATTCTCCAAACAAATCTCGCTATCCAGCATTCGACTCGGCCGTCGACTCGCGCACTACACCGGTTGACCCAGAGGTCATTGGTCACGTGATTAAACTACATGATGAAAATGGCGATATAAACATTTAATGAGTTTTAGGGGAAATATCATCAATTACTACCCGTCCAAAAAAATAAGTCTTAATTTGCACGTATCGTCGTGTGTAAATGTATTAGGCCTTAGAATCGCGTTATAAAGGTTAACAGATATACGTGTTTATATTCTAAAATTAACACATGCGCAGTTCATATTAACTTTAACGACCCTTTAACCCCGTAATCTTTCGCGAAACAGTTCCCTGTATAATTGTAAATACTTTATTATTTTACGATAAGTATGAACCCATTTCTAGTTTAGAATAGTAATATATATGTATCATTTATTTGGTTTCAATTGTGTTGTTTATCATTATCCATCGATACAAAGAATCTTGGTGATATTGTCAAATATGTCGTTAGCAGAGGTTAACGTGAACTGCAAGGGGAAACAACTCGGTTTGGAAGATTGGACTCTAACTTGTAAAGGTCACATGCAATGACGTCTATACTGGACGTCATTGTTCATATGATGACTGTGGAAGGAATAATTGGACGTTCGGAGAAACAATGTCAAGGTGAAACTGAATGTAACCAATGAGGAGTGTTTTCGGGCATCGCCTAACGATGTACCAATTGCACTTCGAGATGATGATCGCGTTCCAATTATGACAAATGTGCAAAAACAACCCCCAAAACAACGATCCTGTACCGTTACCACTCCGTATAAACGGTGTAACTATAATAATAATAATGATAATATTGGTATCGCGCAACCATTCAATCCGCAAGGAATGCACTAGGTGCTAGGGAATCTTAATGATAGTGTCTAAATAACTACTTTTCACTTTGGATTTAAAATGATTATGGTTATATACAGCATATTTACTTCTTTAAATTTTACTATTTTAAAAGCTTTTTTTCATTCCATAGGTATGTAATAGTTTATTGTAGTATGTTGCTAAGAGTTGAAGTTCAATAGTAATACACATATTTAAAAGAATTGACTTCACATCATATTCTGTAATTCTACCCAACTTTTATCTATCTTAATTTATGTAAACCATCCGCGTTATTCGTGTAAATGTTATATAAAACAGCAGTGTTTAATTTCTATCCGTGTTATAATAGGTTATAAGATTATATTTTAGTTTCAGATTTTGTCTTCTGTATTTGTACAGGCTTTGTGCGGTGGTGGCGTAAAACTGACCAAACCTTTCGCGACGCGCCTCTTTTATCCCCCTTATGTCGTAACGTCATCAAACGTTTGATATCGTACACACCACGTGGTATAACGTTGCACATACGTTGTATAACGTTGCATCACGTCTATATTCAGTCTTCAACGTACACCATACGTTGCTTAACGTTGCATCACGTTTATGTTTAGTTCCCAACGTCCAACCTAGGCACTGTGATTTACATGCGATATCATACGCCCGTTCTTCAATGAACGGGTTCGTATGTGACGTCATAACCCTCAAATGGATTCGTCCTGACGATTATAAAACGATACAACATTCATCTCTCGGTATCGAAATGGATGACGGTGCTCCCATTGGATACCCTGGTGTATCCCAAGGGTAATACTCTTGCCGTGATCACCCATGTGTTTTTTGTTTGTTCGTTTCATTGATTTCTTTGGTAAAAAGTTTTGCTCAATAAAATGTCGTCACCAGATCAGGTGGGTTTTTTTTGTGACGACATGCTAGTCTGATTGGTGGAAAATGGTATCGTCCCAACACATTAAACTCGCCCCGTCCCGGGCAATAAATGGCAGCGTCGAGATTACTTTGTCTGCTTCTGGTGTGGAGTAGATGTGTCCAACACCTATCATAGGATGTCGAAACATCAGCTCAAATGCTAGAAGTGACTAAGGTATTTGGCGGAAAAGGCGTTCGACTCGCCCCTTCCCGAGCGATAAATACGAGTGTCGAAGCCAAAAGAAGTCACAAACAAAATGGATTCTAACGATTATAGATTTTGTCAGACTTGTGGGGGATATCACCCTATGTTTAGGGGGTAATCGGTCGGATGCCGATTACCTTGTCTGCTTCTGGTGTGGGGTATATGTATCCAACACATGCCATAGACGACACAAGCATCTTATCAAATGCCAGAAGCGGCCAAGGTATTTGGCAGAAAAGCCGGCCATCATCACCGCAGACGACATCTTTATCTTACCTGACGAGGTATTAAAAACACCTCACAGGAAAAGACCTCCTCCCGAATTAGTGGAGGCCATTAGACGAAACCGACATAGTCTAAGGGGAACCGGCCAGAAGCAGATTACCTAGTCTGCTTCTGGTGTGGGGTAGATGTATCCAACACCTATCATAGGCGGTCGAAGCATGGGGTCAAGTGCGAGAAGCGACCTGTACCACGGTACTCGGCAGAGCATCCAAGATGCTCCTGTTAGTTACATTTTGAAGACCAAACGGCCCTTTTCAGGGCCAACTTAATCAATGGAAAAGAGTTCTTCCCCCTTCTCCCCTCTTCTCCCCTCCTCTCTCTCTCTCTCTCTCTCTCTTCTCTCTCTCTCTCTCCCTCTTTCTCTTTCTTCCGCGCGCGCCCTCTCTTTCTGCACGTGCAAGGTCACGTGCAAGGTCACGTGCAAGGGGTCAAACACGTGCAAGGGGTCACACACGTGCAAGGGGTCATCAAGGTCAAACACGTGCAAGGTCATGTGCATGCACGTGCATGCGTCTGCGCATGCACGCACGAGCGTGGCTGTATAGGCCCCCTAACTACTTACCAGAAATGTAAATATGAAGGAAACTACAAAGATTATCTTTTCTCTCGTTTATGGTAATCTTCGGACTGAATAGACCACAGCACGCTTTGTCGATTGAAAAAAAAAAAAATTTCCCTGTCTCGGCCCGGTTGAGTTAGACGTCTGCCATTTTGATTGGTCAATTCACAGTACAAATCCTACGAAAATAGGACTTGTTCTAAACCTAAGGATTTGTCCGTAGGTCATAAAATCTATAGCCTATAGAACAAATTTTCCCGTTCACATGAAAGGATTTAACTTATGGATATAAAACCTCAGGAAAAATCCACTAGTGTGACTAAGCCTTAAGTCGGTGCTCAGCTGTTGCGACTCGCGGGTGTTTTGGGGGGATTGTAGATTGAAGTCAAGAATTGTTGATAACTTGAATAGCTAAATCGAATATCAGATTACTGATCTTAATTGAACTAGCAGTTCGTCAAATGTTTATACTTACTTCATTTGTTATTGGTCCTGATCAGTTATGATATGCCCACATTGAAATGTGTTCGTATATTGTCGTGGACCAGTCCGTCCGCCCGTCGCTCAAGGGTCTACAATTCCTTTTGGACGCTCTAGAGGCTACAATTAATATCCAATTGACTTTAAATTGATAAACAGTGTTAAAGGTCATCCTATATATTTTTAAGCATTTACAATAATTACTGTCAGAGTTATGACCCTATATCACTTTGATAAATCTTGTTATGTCGATGATCTAAAGGCTAAAGTGTATATCCTATTGACTTTAAATTTGTACGCAGTGTATAAGCCTTTAAAAGTAACAAGACTTTCAGTGATTTGTGACAACCATGATCAGCTAATTCCATGATATTAAATGTTTTTTTTATACTACACCGTCTAAACGTTAACATGGGACAGACCAAACAAGCTAAACAAACTCTAACGATTTCTGATAAATACATTTTGACTTACTCTTCATCAGATTTTAGTGTATTGTAAATGCTTCATTGTCGGCAAAACAAAAAAAAAAAAAAAAAAAACAGATCTGCGACAAACCGAACGGCGTAGCTTCTCTGGGCGTCTGTTTTATTGCCCAACAACCTAATAATATCTTTATTGAATGTCGGATGATTTAGCTGTGGTGGATTATGTTTCTAAGGGGCGCCGGAGCGACGCAAGGGCCAGGGTACCGAAAGATAGAGGGGGGGGGGGCGGCCGTTAGAAGCTATTGAAATTTGTCAAATCCGAGAACGCTGTTTAGAGAGACTCTTGCATTCCAAATCCCCATATAAAACCCTTTAAAATACATGATAATGAAAGAGTCAATAGCCTGATTTTTCACAATTTTCATATCATGAGCAATTCATCCCATAAAGAATATTTTTAATTTGACATTCACTACACCAATCTTTATCAAAAATATAGAATAATCTTTTTGAACGAGGCGGTAGATTTAGAGACACGATTCTAATACTTTCATTATTAGGGCTTGGGTATACATGTATACCGCAGAAAAGGGCGGGGTACCATTTGTATACCCTGGTACCCGGCGCCCTCTGTTTCTAAGCAACATATCTTTTTATATACCAAATAATTCGGTTTCGTAGTTCCTAATCAAATCGTGTTCTCTGCCTGTTTATTTCCCCCGGTTCGAACAGAACCAGTTCCCTTTTCGTTATATTGATAAAAAAAAAAGAATTCATCGAAATCCTCAGTATCAAGGGTTTTGATTTGTCAAAAGATTTAGCTTCCACCAATCACATTATGAGAATTACAGGCCAAACCGAGTGTAAACAACATTACAGTATAAAAAACTTTAATACAGATATGGCGTTTTTTTCTATTTTACAGACTGGTTTAAAGCCGTTCTGGGTTTAGAAAGCATTGCGATTATTTTACAAATGTTTGCTGCCCTAAGTTTACTGGCCTTCCATTGTAAAAATGAGTCCAAAGACTATGCTAAAGTCTGTTTCTTCTTTTTGGTCATGGCAGGTAAGTGAACTGATTATTGAAACATAATTTGGAAAAGTGTGATAAAAATGAGGTCATATAGATTATCTCGTACAATATTTTTTTCACACCCCCCCCCCCCCTCCCTACAAAAAAAAACCGAAACAAATTGGCCCTGACAGCTATTAAATTCCGACTATCAAGTTTTTATTAAGTAGTCGCCATGACCCTCCGTTTTGCATCAACGACCAGGAGAAACATCCTGGTGAATTCCGGGAAACTTTCTGGGCCAACACCGGTATCGAACCACAGATCTCCCGGTTATAAGTGAGTTGATGTCTTAGGCACGGTACCAGCTTGGCCCTGATTTGTTTATCAGGTTGTCTCATTTAATACTAAATTATTAACATAATTTTAAAATCTAAACCGTTAACAGAACCAAAAGATATACATGTAAAAAATGAATACTGTTTTTTTTCTATTCCAGGTATTTCTGGAATTATAGGCACGGTCATATATGGATCGAAAACTGACAATACAGACATAATTCCTTTACATTGGTCATTTGCTTTTGAAATCTTGGGAAGTGGCATAAGTTTGATCGTAGGATTGGCAGCTTCCTTTTCCCTTGTTCGACATTCCGGTTACCTCCAACTCAGCTGAACATGCGAGCTGCCGCCATCTTTTTGCTATGTAATTCTACAACGGCTAGAGCTTATTCATTTCAGAATAACTGTGAAACGGCGCGTCCATATGTAACCTAGCCTAACATCTTTCCGTTATCTTGCCAAAAAATATCTCAGTCTAATTAAAATTATTCTCACTTTTCGCTCCGTTTTATTTTTAGACCAGGAACAGGTGTTCAAGCGCTCTTGTTGTTCTTCTTAATTTAAGAGCGACGCTCTTCGACAAATCCTATATTTCCTTAATAAATTATGCATCAGTTGACAGACTTGGTCACAATTCAAAGATGGAGACGATGATGTCATGTCCGGTTCCGTTTATATACTATCGTCTTGTTAACCATTTGCCCCACTTCATCTTGGGTCTTAAGACAGTTTGTAACAGGGCGTGTCCATTTTCAATCTAACAGCCCATACCGGATGTACGGAAAATTCCAGAATATCTTCTGAAAGGCTTTGAGTTTAACATATTTGATTAACTATCTGATCAAGATACTATGAAGCTCTGGGGACCGTTTCACGAAATTTTAACTACGATAAAATCCAAATTTCAGTAATGTGATTGGATAATATTAGATTGGTTTTAGTGCTTAGTCAATCAAAATTGACGTATCTACTAAAATTTGGATTTGATCTTTAGTTAAAATTTCGAGAAATAGAGCCCTGGCTCATAGTGAATATATCTTCTTTTTTATAAACAATATTTTATTCAGAAACTGAGGGGATTGGGGAACAGGCTAAGCCTATATAAACCCCTCTCCAGGAATCTCACAGAATAAACGAAACAAAAATAATAATACCTAGTTTTAATTATATTGATTAATATAAATGATTTATGTATGTTGAATATATCTCTGTAGATAATATAAATGATCTATGTGTACTTATTGCTCTCTATATTTGTATTTTCTTATTATTGTATATATTAAATATTAAAAGCAATATTTAACGAAATTTGTTCTTGGATTTTTACGTACACTATCACCGAAATGGTGAAGGAACCCTATCGATTTTGGTAATTAGCGCCAAGCAAGTTGAATTGACATTTTTTAATGGATTATGACCCAAAACGTCGGACGGACAGAAGACCTTCCATAATGAATAAGCTTGCTTTGTATAAATCTGTATGACATCTTACGTACATGAATACTTATGTTTATAGGTTATTAATCTGACTTAAAAATAATCGAATATGGAATACCATAAGGTTGAATCCTTGGTCCCCCTTTGTTTTCAATATTGGATCCTATTTCGTTTCGTTTTCATAGATCAAAATTTCGTGTTACTTGTCTTTACTACACTAGGATCTGGAAGAATGGTTATCATTGACATGTTCTGAATAGTGTGAAGGGTTAGCCATTCAAAGTGTTTGTTACGGCAAGCTTTAGGCGTGTTTTGCATGGAACTGTGGGTAAATATTGCTTAAATTATATTTAATTTTCCATTCTGTTATCTCGGGCCTTCCGTGCCCCGTGGACAGATTCCTAAAGAACCAAATATTGGCCAATAAAATTTTAGCGACTTATCGTTCTGGCTAGTAAATAAACTAAATACAATGTTATAGATATCTGACAACCTAGGAAGCTTTCCAAGGAGCACCCAATATCAGTTGTCAATGAGAAAAGTGTTTTTGGCGCGAAATATGAGTTATCCGCAAGATGTGTTCAAAACTCCAAGCCGAGAAAAGCTCTGGGGAGGTGTGCGTGTGTGTGTGTGTGGGGGGGGGGGGGGGTAGTTAATAGAGCGTTCGTCTGCCTATCTGTCCGTCACACTTTTGCGCAAAACCCGCGCACATGGGAAAAAGGCCTAAGGCCGACTTTTTCGCCAAAGTTGGGCGCAGTTTTAAATGAATGAAAAGGAATGCAGAGGTGGATCCAGTATTTTTACAGGAGAAAGTTTGCCAGGTTCCAGAGAATGTATCTCTTTGGTTGGGTGGATTTCTCCGCCCGGCCTTGAAATATTTTGAGAACTACATGGTCTCTATCGTCATTTTGGCATATATTTGGGGTAACCAGAGGTCATTTTGACAAAATACAGAAACTGGGATTTTACATAAAAACATACAAAAAGGTGTACGTACATACGCTACGTTTTAGTGCAGTATAATCAGTTATGTACGATTTGGACAGGAAACTTTAAAGAAGCAAAATAGAAAACAAAAAACGACCGCCACTATGTGTCAGACACCAAAATATCAAGAAAATGCATCACATAAACTATTCGTTTATTTTTTTTCAATACCCACACATAACTTGACAAACGCCTAAATTAGAGTTTTGGACAATTAGGACTCCAAATGCGTGATGCCATCAGGTATACATTACGTAGGTATACACACAGAACACACTGAGAAATCCACTCATGGCAGTTATCTCATAATTGTGGTATTTTACAAAATATCTTTATGTAGCTGAGCAACCCGAAACACACACCTTTGGATCCGCTCCCGAAACGGTCGCAGAGCTTCCTCCGTCTAGAAACCGTTCCGATAGAAACTAAGAGTCGTGAAACTTTGGAACACAATAACTCTACACATGGCGTCCAGCTACAGTATTTATTTGTAGTTAATTCATAACAATTTTTAATAATAAAAATAATTAAATATATGTGGTTATGTGTTAGTTTTGTGGTTTCAACTCAATTTTCTAAAAAATTAAGTAAAATTTCGTGAACCTTTTGCATTACAAACTAACTATCTGTCAGACATAAAATTCAAACGTCAATAACAAGAGCATTATTATGAGCCATGAACTGGGGTTTTGTAATATTTATACAGTAGTTTGCGTATACTTATTTTTAAAGAGGAATTGTGCGAGAGCTGGTCGTTCTTGCTATGGTAGTTTAGTCAAATTACTTTTTTCTGGGCGAACTTACACATAGATACTTAAAGATACATTATGGGAGATCAGCTAAAGAGCTATAATAGTTACAAACTAGATAATGTAAATGGAATGTGCTAAAATTTAGTCAAATTGCTCCACTCTGAACCGAGATATTAGCGATTGAATTTTCGGCCTAGCCTCGGTCATAATTACTAAAGTCTGTAAATATAAAAACCTAGTCTCGTTTATCCAGTTTATCCATGCCTCTTTAATTGTAACATGATAGGTAAGGTTGTTTGTGTTTTTATTTTAAATGGAAAAGAAAAGGCAAGATATGTTTTAAGCTGGTGATGTCCCGCCTCCCTTCTTCATGTCCAGTATAAGAAGGATCCCACTAACCAATGCCAGTACAAAAGCTAACGCAGCCAGATAAAGTGAGTATTCAATAGTATTAATTACGAAAAATGTTGAACTGACAACTATATCAGGCGCAAATTCGCTAGCAAAGACGATGACAGCTATTAAGTAACACACAGCTGAAATATAAAAGAACATCATTGATTTTTAAATTATAATAGTCTACCAAACGAAATTAAACCTTGGTTGTCGACAATGTTAAGTTTTATTAATTAAATATCCAAACAATAAAAATCGATTTGGTTTAATCTAGATCCTCCTCATGAAAATTCCCCCACTAAATTCTCTGTGGCGTTTTGTTCACAACTCAAGCATAACATTCAATATGTAAAATTCATGAAAAAATATGAACACGATACCCCCTGATTTAAACATGATAAACATTGTATTGGTGTGATGTTTTAGTTTAACCCCGTAAAATATGCCAAAACCAGGCCCGTAGCCAATGGGGGGGGGGGGCTAGAAGTAATCTTGCCCCCCCCCCCTTACAAAAAGTCGTCGACCATATGGCCGGGGGAAGAGAACCATCCCGCCAACCCTCCGCCAGCAAGTTGGCTACGGGCCTGGTCAAAACAGTATTTACAGAAGACTGAAACTTTAAATTTACTTATTGTCTAGCCGGAGAACGCTAGATTGAAGACGGTCCTTAGCATTTTATGACGTCATATTATTATAGTAGAAATGACAACCGAGACTATGATACCATTTTCCAAATTTCAAACATTCATAACTTAAGTTATTTGACTGGCATTGTCTTTACATTTTTCATTATCTTTTTTTCAACAATTATACACAAAACATTCTTAATCTGCATGTTATTTAGTCGTTCTAAAATATCAATTTGTACGGATTAATTATCTCGTCTGAACGAGTGATATGTTTAAGACACCCAAATACAGGTAAGATAATTTGAGGGCTTGTGTTCTCTTCATTAAACCCCTTTGTTTGATTGCAACTATATTCAATTTAATGCGTTTCTTACCGGAGAAAAAGCAGATGATGACAGTCGCCATTCCAGCATCACCATTTCGCTTACATTTAGACGTAAACATCATCAGAATAACCAAGAGAAAGGCAACATTGATTCCTACGAATCCAAATATAGCAAATGCTTGAACAGCACCAAACCAATCTGTAACGAAATTATTTTTTAAAAAAATTGTGTAAAAGGAAATGACCAAACCCCGGTGTCGCCAGTGGTATCGTTCCGTTCTACTTCACTAGCTCGGTAAGCTTTTTTTTCCATCCACTGAAGATGGTTAGGGTAACCCACAATCCACGTCATAACACCTGGCTCCAGCAGTGGATGGGAAAAAAACGCTTACCCACTAATTCCTGTGTCCATTCACGGGGGAGACACATAATCAAGTTATCCGCCCTTGAAAATTGAAATTGTGCTATTTTTATCGACCAATCGGGGGGGGGGGGGGGGTGCTGAATTGTTAGCACGCGCGCGCTGTATCATAAAGTCTGCAATTGTGTAAATTGGCGTTGTTTTGAATTCCCGGTATACGTGACAAGAAGTAGGGTCGCCTGTCCAGCCTCGTAGGTTTTCTCCGGATCCTGCGATTTCCTTCCACTGCTAAAGACAAGATTCCTACGCGCAAGCGAATTATGGAAATAAAATTGAACCGTGTGTTAGTCCTGAAATGACCTAGTTTGTGTCGAGTGGGCGTTAAACCCCATTTCTCCCTCTCTTTATCGACCAATCAAAAATGCATCAAATAGAATTAAGGGAATGGGCAAAGGGAAGTGAATAGCATTTTTTGGCAACTATGGTCGCAGATTATACGCCCACTTTTTTATGTGGACGTATTATGTCGTCGCCCCCGTCCGTCCGTCACAATTCTTACCCGATTTTGACGAAACTTGCAATACGTTTATCCCCAAAAGATATCGGCTGCTGTCGACATTGGCATGTATCGGATCAACACTTCAAGGATTATGGCCCCTGCCCAGTTAACATGGATCGTTAGATTTACGTTACTTTTACGTCATTATGGTTAGATTTAGGTTAGCGTCCAATAATGGTAAAATTGTATGGTTAAATTTACGTTACTTTTACGTCAGAATGGTTATGGTTACTTTTACGTCAGAAAATGACGTAAATCTAACGTAAATTTTATGACGGTTATATAACCATTTTTTTTCGCTTCAATACTTCTGGATTAAATAACCATACCAGTGTGTGCACATTATAACAATTGATAAATAGTAGGAATTCAGTCATAATAATTAAATATGTATTATTGGTGATAATTCTAACGTTAATCTAACGTAAATTTTACGTCAGGTTTCTAACCGTTAGTTTATGGTTAGTTTTTTAACGTAAATCTAACGTTAGTTTTCTAACGTAAATCTAACGTTAGTTTTCTAACGTAAATCTAACGTTAGTTTCCTAACGTAAATATAACGTTAGTTTTCTTACGTAAATATAACGTTAGTTTTCTAACGTAAATATAACATTAGTAAATATAACGTAAAACAAGATGATCCATGGTGATAATTCTAACGTTAATCTAACGTAAATTTTATGTCTGGTTTCTAACCGTTAGTTTATGGTTAGTTTTCTAACGTAAATCTAACGTTAGTTTTCTAACGTAAATCTAACGTTAGTTTTCTAACGTAAATCTAACGTTAGTTTTCTAACGTAAATCTAACGTTAGTTTTCTAACGTAAATCTAACGTTAGTTTTCTAACGTAAATCTAACGTTAGTTTTCTAACGTAAATCTAACGTTAGTTACGTTAGTTTTCTAACGTAAATATAACATTAGTAAATATAACGTAAAACAAGATGATCCATTCAGATTTGCAGTCTGCAGATTAGAAGCACAAAAATTGGACATGGCCCACTTCTTTGTGGGATTGGACATAGACCAATATAAATAGGTACAACCTGGGTGGACCATGTCGAAATGGAACAAAATCTGTTAATACAGACAAGATTTTAACAAAAAAGTGTGTGTGCCCGTTCAAGGGGTGCGAATCATGCATCAAAAATCAATAGATGCTTAAGCAATAAGTTTACCAAGTTCCGAGACAATCAATTCAGACGCTAAACCTGGAGTTCGGATGTTTGATCCCTGCATTGTCCGAGAAAGTTCAAGTTGATTTTCCGGCGTGGTTTCCTTTGTCAGTGATGCAGACGGAGGGCCTGACAAGGACAGCTGCCTAGTCGTTCGGATGGGATGAAAAACCGATGTCCTGTGTACACATTGGCGTGCATGTAAAAGATCCCTTGGCAGTTGGAATTTAGTTGCTGCCGGGCAAAAATTTCCCTTATACCACACTGTATGGTGTATGCCCGTCTTCAATTAGCCCGGGTTAGGTGCAGAAGAGAGGGGCACAGACACACAAAGAAGAAATGGGTTTGTAGACATCAAATTGGGTGTGGCTGCAGGAAAGATTTTGTGTGTCCTTTGTAATGAAGTGACTCAATGAACAAGCCTAAACATAACCCACAGGAGAATACTATTGTTGTAGGCTGGAATAATCAGACGCCAATTCAATTTGGACTTTTCGCATACATGTATTCCGCCAAACATAACTGATTAGAAGTTACTGTAAAAACGTAAATGATTGAATGTAATTCAGTTTATACATTCAAGTTATATTTTTACATGCCTTGCTACCCATTTGTATGCATTTCAAAATGCCCAAGAATAGAGATTTAGCTCCTTTAAGAATCGCGGTCTGTAGGTGACACACAAAGAGAAAAATGAATAAATAAATGACCTATTCTCATTTCGAATTCCAACTCTCAAGGGTTCTTTTGCGTGTACATGCAATGTGAGCACAAGATATTTTTTTTTTGTCCTATTCGAATGACTAGACACTGGTTTTGCCAGATCCTACACCACTAACAAGGGGAACTTTCTCGACCAACACCGAGATTGAACCCCTCATTTGCTAGCCATTTTGTTACTAAGACATCAAAACAAAATGGCTAGCAAATGAGGGGTTCAATCTCGGTGTTGGTCGAGAAAGTTCCCCTTGTTAGTGGTGTAGGATCTGGCAAAACCAGCTCCTTCAGAAAATGAGGTTAAATCCGAAACCGTACATAGTTGTTCGGATTGTATACCTATTGGCGTGCATGTAAAACATTCCTTTTGCCTGTAAGAACAGTCACTGTCGAGGCAATATTCCTGTCAAATGAACATCTTCATTAGCTAAGTCAGAACAGCATGCATTCGGATGGGATGAAAAACCGATGTCCTGTGTACACATTGGCGTGCACGTAAAAGATCCCTTGGCAGTTGGAATTCAGTTGCTGCCCGGGCAAAAATTTCCCTCATAGCACACTGTATGACTGTCTTCAATTAGTCCAGCTAGGTTAGGTGCAGAAGTAAGGTGCACAGACATACAAAGAAGAAATGGGTTTATAGACACACATCAAAATGAGTGTGGCTGCAGGAAAGATTTTGTGAGTCCTTTGTAATGAAGCAACTCAATGAACCAGGCTAAACATAACCCACAGGAGAATACTATTGTTGTAGGCTGGAATAATCAGACGTCAATTCAGACTTATCGCATATTTCACAGAACATAACCGATTAGAGAAAGAGAGAAATGGGGTTTAGCACCCACTCAACACAACTAGGTCATTTTGGGACTAACATGTTTTTTTAAAGTTTTATTTCAAAAATTCGCTTGCATGTAGGGGTCTTTAGCAGTGGGAGGAAACCGGAGTGCCGGGAGGAAACCCACAGGGTTGATAAGGCGCACCTATCTCCATGCCACACATGCTAACTCCATGACTCGAAACCACAGCAGCAAGCCAGAGGAGGCAGGCCAGCTAGAGATCGAAGCTTGGCACTCTAGACCACTAGGCCATCCCAACCCCCCTAACCGATTAGAAATTTATATACATTCATGTTATATTTTTACATGCCTTGCTACCCATTTTTATTCATTTCCAAGTGCCCAAGAATAGAGATTTAGCTCCTTTAAGAATTGCGGTCTGTAGGTGACACACAAAGAGTAAAATGAATAAATGAATGTCCTATTCTCATTTCCAATTCCAACAGTCAAGGGTTCTTGTACGTGTACAACTGTGTGAGCCCGTTGTTTTTTTGTCCTATTCAAATGACTAGACACTGGTTTTGCCAGATCCTACACCACTAACAAGGGGAACTTTCTCGACCAACACCGAGATTAAACCCCTCATCAGCTAGCCATTTTCTTACTAAGTCACCACAGCTCCTTTAGAAAATGAGGTTAAATCCAAAACCATACATAGTCGTTCGGATTGTGTACCTATTGGTGTGCATGTAAAACATTCCTTTTGCATACGTACAGTCACTGTCCATGCAATATTCCTGTCAAATGAACATCTTCACTAGCTAAGTAAGAACAGAACGGTAGGACATTAAACCCCCATTTAATTTTGTACATGACATGGAACACAAATTTACCTGTCCAACCTCATGGGTTTTCTCTAATGCTGTGGCTTTCTTACGGCAAGGCGTAAGAATTTAATATATGAAAAGAAATTTGGACTGGAATGCAACATTTCTGCATGCCCAAAAAACTACACACAAGACCAACTCTAAGATTTTAAAAATTTTAAATTTTATCCATCAGTCAATTTTGTAATTTGGATTCGCAGCATGTCATCAGAACTGCAGGATTAAATGTCATTTCGGACTCAAAAATATATGGCCTCGACGATTCAGGCTTGGGGAAGTGAAGCTTTAGACTCTGGAATAAGTTGTAAAAAAAAGGTAGAACACAATTACCGTCAAATCAATTTATAATAAGCCAAAAAAGATTTTTAAAAATAACAAGTCAAATCAGAGTCCGAATTGTTGTCAAGTGATTAAGTAAGTCCGAACTGTCGTACTGAGACTGAAAGGTTACCGAGTCCGAAAGGTTGTCTGTATCGAGTCCGAACGTCGTGCTTCCAACTGCGGGTCATCTGCATGATTTTCTTTCGCTGCTAAAAATCACTACGCTAAACTGAATTATTAAAAAAAAATTGAACCATAACTATAAGACCCACCCCACGTTTAATTGTGGCAAGTGGACTTTAAACCCAATTTCTCTCTCTTTCAATTTTTATTCCAATTCATTGATGATAGAAACAAAGAATGATGCAAGACTGGCTCCAGACATAAAATTTAAGGTATAATTTATAGAGACTGTGCTCCTTTAAGTGTGGCATTTCAAACCAATTTAAATTCGTTCAAAATTTATAGAAATTTAGATATTATTTAATTGTGTTTGACAATTTATAGCAGAATCTATCACACGTTTGAATGTGTTGAACAACTATATGTTGTAGTTTGACCTACATAAATTCAAGTCTGGGAAAGTAAAATTTAAAGCAATTCCCATAACTTAATGCTAGCCTAGAGACCTATATATTCGTAATGGATATATTATTTAAAAATCGGGATTATTTAATTTGATACAATTGAATAAAATGATGCCTGTAGTCGATCTATTTCAACAAAAACTATCTGCATCATGATCCGAATAGGGCTTTTTACGTACATGTATGTATAATATGTGCATGCTTAAAAAGGGCCTCTGAAATCAAATAATAGTTTCTTCAATTTTACTAGTTATAGTCCTAAAATATAACGTAGTTATAGCCTAGGCCTACATTGAAGTCCGTATAAACTATAAAGTTGATAGTCTCATAGACTCCGTGTTCATAAATGTACGTATATATTGCGCCATCATCATGGCTAGGGGGTCAAGGTCACGGGAGACAAATTACAGTCTATATCGATAAATTATTAAATGTTATTTGTATTAACGGATTTCAATGTTAGGTGGACTAAGTTTGTTGTCTTTTTCCATACATTGTACACATTGATTACTAAGGTATTCTAATTCAGATTATTTTACGTACACAAATTCACAATTTTTCACAACCCGGAAACCAGGTATGCTGGGAAGGTTAATTCAACAAGATGGCGCCTTTTGTGGATATTAGAAATGTACAATTTACAGCTATTTGGATTACACACGAGAGAGTACGATAGATTATACGAGTTAAATTGAAAAAAATGTGTTTGAAAGTAAGTTCCTTCTTATATCTCCGACTGCTGATATACATGTATACTGAGTCTACTAAGACTACAAATTCAGCGATTCGAAAGTACATCCACACAGATAGTAGTGAGATACGTGATAGTTCATAATCATAGTACGTCTGTTGTAAAACTATTTCTTTGTCCTTATTATTTTTTTTTTCAACGCAATTGTTATTTATTATTCGAAAGGAATCATTTGTCACAACATGTGACACAAAATCGTAACGATTCAGTACTATTTTGATGTAGAATTTTGCGATTCATAAACAGAATATTTCGTTTGTATTTTTGCGCCATTTATTATGTAGAATGCACGATTTACCAAAACGGTAAAATCAACTGACTTATGTAAGATAATAGACTAATACTATCAATAAATAAGATAAAAAAACCAATACGTTCTTTTGTGAAAATCCATAGTTATTTTGTAGCCCCCTACACATTGGTGTAGTTAAGTATGTTAAAACTAATTTCATTTTTATTATAATTTTGGAATATTAAAGTTGCTTTTTTTTTTACAGATACTACATTTGAGCACCATTGAGGAAGTTATAAACAGGTTTATAAGGGCTTTGTACATGGAAGCTAGAATTGTCAACGATATCACCCTAGAGTGAAGTGGACGTTAACTCCATAGAAGAAGAAGGAAATTAGACGACTACTTACAAATGTATCATATGATGTACACAATTATACTTGTCACATACCGACTTGGGATTGAAACCATGTCACTGAACTCATTGACAGGCCTCATGATCGAAAGAACATTTATCAGATGTGCTGTCCATGATTTTATTAAATTATCCAAGCGCTTTGAAATTTAATAATTAAAAATTATCCACTCAAAAAACTGCACTGTAAAAATTTAGTCTTATTATGGATGTTACTCAGTCCATTCGGCGTCCTTTGTACATGGAAACCCTGCTACTCCCGCCTGTCCATCAACATCGGTTATACGTTACAATAGCGGCCCATGATTTTGAGATACCGAACTAAAACTCAGCAGTTGAGTATTGACCCGTTCTTGGTCCCGATGATAGCTAAAACTTGATTATATTCTTCCCGTAACCTTACTCTATAATATGTACTTTAACACTCCATATACATGTATATTGATAGTTATAATATGTTATGTTTATGTCATTTTTATACGCCCACATTTTCATGTGGACGTATCATGTCGTCGCCCCTGTCCGTCCGTCCGTCTGGACGTCCGTCCGTCCACAATTGTTTGTGGACTCTCTACAGGTCACAATTCTTGTCCGATTTTGACGAAACTTGAAATATAGGTTTATCCCCAAAAGATCTCGGCTGCTTTTGATATTGGCATGTATCGGATCAAAACTTCATGGGTTATGGCCCCTGATTGTATGAAAAATCACGTTTTTAGCTTGTGGACCCTATAGAGGTCACAATTTTGAACATGCATGTTTATAACCCACAGATCTTGGTTCCTTTCGATATGTGCGCCTATCGGAATGTAATTTCATGAATTATGGCCCCTGATTGTCCGAAAAATCACCTATTTTAGCTTTTGGTCCTATGGAGGTCACAATTATTATCCGATTTGAAAAACCGTTCGATTATATCACCGTTACACCCTAAGGAAGGTTGAGTTCAAATTTCGGAAAAATCGGACCAAAATTACCATACAAAATGGCCACTGTTCGTACGCGAATACTGTTAAAAAATGGTATATCAACGTTGTGGACCCTGTAGAGGTCACAATTTTGATGAAACTGGAAATGCATGGTTATAACCCATACATCTTGGTTCCTTTCAATATTTGCGCATATCAGATCGAAACTTCCTGAATTATGGCCCCTGATTATACGCAAAATCGCCTTTGTTTAGCTTGTGGTCCCTCTTGAGGTCACAATTATTATCTGATTTAGAAAATCGTTTGATTATATCATCTTTACACCCTAAAGAAGGTTGAGTTCGAATTTCGGAAAAAATCAGACTAACATTACCATACAAAATGGCCGCTGTTCGTACGCGAATACTGTTAAAAATGGTATATCAATGTTGTGGACCCTGTAGAGGTCACAATTTTAATTTGATTTTAATGAAACTTGAAATGCATGGATATAACCCAAAGATCTTGGTTCCTTTCGATATTTGCGCGTATCGGATTGTAACTTCCTGAATTATGGCCCCTGATCATACGCAAAATCGCCTTTGTTTAGCTTGTGGTTCCTCTAGAGGTCACAATTATTATCCGATTTAAAAAATCGTTTGATTATATCACCGTTACACCCTAAGGAAGGTTGAGTTCGAATTGCGGAAAAATCGGACCAAAATTTCCATACAAAATGGCCCCGTTCGTATGCGAATACTGTTGAAAAATGGTATATCAAGGTCGTCGACCCTGTAGAGGTCACAATTTTAATTCGATTTTGATGAAACTTGAAATGCATGGATATTACCCAAAGATCTTGGTTCCTTTCGATATTTGTGCATATCGGATCGTAACTTTCTGAATTATGGCCCCTAATTATACGCAAAATCACCTTCGTTTAGCTTGTGGTCCCTCTGGAGGTCACAATTATTATCTGATTTAAAAAATCGTTTGATTATATCACCGTTACAAGCTAAGGAAGGTTGAGTTTAAATTTCGGGAAAATAGGACTAAAATTACCATACAAAATGGCTGCTATTTGTACGCGAATACTGTTAAAAAATAGTATATATCAAGGTTGTGGACCTTGTAGAGGTCACAATTTTAATTTCGATTTTGATGTAACTTAAATTGCGTGTTTATAACGTCAAGATCTTGATACTTTTCGATATTAGTGCATATCAAATTGTAACTTAATGAATTATGGCCTTTGATTGTAGGAAAAATCACTTTCGGTTTTGCTTGTTCTCTATCCATCTCTCGAAAATGTGGCCGTATCCTGCCTGGCAGTGCCAGCTTACTATCTTTGTATCTTGCTTTTGGGAGGCCTATTTATATAAGCCTTTGGCTTGTTTCAGTATCACTCCATGTCCCCCCCCCCACTTTGGTGTTCCTCACTACCGATGGATGAAACATTGTTTAAGCATCTATCATAGTAATGATGTTTGTGATAAAATAATATTTGGAACATGTACAACCAGTTCTATCACATTGTGTGATAATGACTGGAACGAATATTGTCCTTTAATGTTATAAAAAAAATATGTTCACCATGTCTATAGTGTTCGATCCCTGCGTTGGCAGAGAAAGTTCGTCCACATTTTCTGGCGTGGTTTCCTTCTTGTCAGTGATGTCGGATGGGATGAAAACCCAAGGTCCTAGGTACACATTGACGTGCATGTAAAAGATCCCTTCGCAGTTGGGATTTGTAGGCCGTAGCGATGCTGTCTGAGCAAAATTTCCCGCACACACTGTACGGCGTATGCCTGTCTTCATTAGCCCAAGATGTTAAACCCCATTTCATTTCATTTTCATCTGCACAGTGCTTGTATTCTTGTTATATATGTTGACTAATCTATTTTCATAAACTAAAAGAAAATAAATCTTACTTTTTAATAGTGCTATATAGACTTTTTGTTGTAACCATTTTTTTCAATTATCACCATTTCATGTATATGTATGAGTACTGTTATACTTTAAAATATATTTTTTATATCTATTTTCTAAATAAAATTTCGATAGTTTATTAACTTGTATTTGTTGTAATTGAGTTTGAAAAAGGAATACCCAAATTTTTAGCATTTGTGGGTTACATCATAAGGGTGGCATTGAGTCAACTAGCATGGTTCCAGTTCCCTAGTTCTACCTGACAAGGAGTAGGGTCGTCTGTCCAATGTCATGTGTTTTTTTCCCAGGTCCTCTAATTAAAATTGAACCATGTGTTAAGTGCCGAAGTTCGTTGAGTGGGAAGGGATTTGAAAACACTATTGAGTGTATATCTTTTAGTTATTGGATTACTGTATAACATTTAAATGGTTATGTTTCCATCACAATGGTTATGTTATTACGTTATTTTTACATTACATTTACGTCATTTTCTGATGTAAATCTACGTAAAGTTTACGTCATTTTCTGACGTAAATCTAACGTAAGTGACGTAAACTTTACGCAAAATTTACGTTAGATTTACGTCAGAAAATGACGTAAACTTTACGTTAGATTTACGTCAGAAAATGACGTAAATGTAACGTAAAAATGATGTAAACTTTACGTTAGTTTAACGTCATTTCCTGACGTAAACTTATCGTTAAAATAACGAGCAAAATGATGGTAAACTGACTGACCATTTTTACGTAAATCTAACGTAAAGTTAACGTCATTTTCTGACGTAAATCTAACGTAAGTGACGTAAACTTTACGCAAAATTTACGTTAGATTTACGTCAGAAAATGACGTAAACTTTACGTTAGATTTACGTCAGAAAATGACGTAAACTTTACGTAAAAATGACGTAAACTTTACGTTAGTTTTACGTCATTTCATGACGTAAACTGTACGTTAAAATAACGAGCAAAATGATGGTAAACTGACTGACCATTTTTACGTAAAGTTTACGTAAAGTTTACGTCACTTCGTTTACTGGGTGATGGTACGAAAAATCACGTTTTTAGCTTGTTGACCCTATAGAGGTCACAATTTTTAACTGATTTTGATGACACTTGACATGCATGTTTATAACTCAAAGATCTTGGTTCCTTTCGATATTTGTACCGATCGGAACGCAATTTCCTCAATTATGGCCCCCGATTGTCTGAAAATCACCTATTTTAGCTCGTGGTCCCTCTGGAGTTGACAAATATTATCCGATTTAAAAACCGTTTGTTTATATCACCGTTACACCCTAAGGAAGGTTGAGTTCGAATTTCGCCGTTTGCACGCGAATACTGTTAAAAAATGGTATATCAAGGTTGTGGACAATGTAGAGGTCACAATTTTAATTCGATTTTGATGAAACTTGAAATGCATGTTTATAACCTTAAGATCTTGATTCTTTTCTATATTTGCGCACATCAAATTGTAACTTAATGAATTATGGCCTTTGATTGTAGGAAAAATCACTTTCGGTATTGCTTGTTCTCCAACCATCTCTCGAAAATGTGGGCGTATCCTGCCTGGCAGTGCCAGCGTACTATCTTTATAAACTTTTGACAAAATATTTATTTTTAGGACCACTTTTTGTGTGCATGCCACTTGTTTGATATTAAACGTCTTGCAAACTTTATTTTATCATAATTGAGCGTAAATAAGCTGCTGTATTTTGCTGAAAGTAAACCATGACGCCAAGACTTGTATGCAAACTGTTTTTGATTGGTTGTAACCTACAATCAACCGACGTGCAAATGAAATCTCTAAGGGTAGATAATTTGAATTCGTGAATAATATAAGGATGTACAGAGGGGTTATAATATATAATAATAATAATAATCTCGTCATTTTACAAGGGTAGCAAATTAGGCCCGAGGCCTGTTTTCGATTTGGCCCTTGACACAGATCGTCATTACTGCAGGAAGAAACCGAAGAACTCGGGGAAACCTGCCTGATCGGACGGGAGACCGAATATCCCTCTCACAACGATAAAGTTCTTGCCCTGAGCTGGGATTGAACCCTCGATGCATTGGTGAGAAGCCGCCTCTCTATCGCCACGGCTATCCGACCAGGTTATTGAAGTAGCTCATAAAGATCCAACCGTGGATACCGAGCATGAACTCAACGCAACTTAAAATCACTTACACTCCACATCGACGTATACCCCGTAAAATTTCATATGTACACAAACTTTATTTCTGAGCATCTGTTAAAATCGGGGTGGTCACTGTAAATAATGGATATTCGGATCCTATTATTTTCACTCCAAGACAACAATTCCAATAGTGATTGCAATGGGCCAATATTACGAGAAATTTGTTTTCGGAAGACATGCTTATATACTTACCTAAAGGTAGTCCGTCAACCGGGGAACAGCTTCCAGTTGAACATAGTCTCCATAAACCCTGGTATGATACACTGAATTGTGTTGTACTTTTGCCCCATTGTGAAGTACAGAATGCTATCCAGTTAAAAAAGTTAGCAGCCAGAAGTACGAAAATGGCAACTTTACCGAACAAACTTGACCCTATAAAATCTTCCTTAACACCCATGTTATAGCAGTATTTGGTACAAAGACTTGGAATACGGCAATATCAAATACTGACTGATAGTAGTGACAATCCTTGACTAATAGATATAATAGAATTAAACAATATAACTGTCTGTTGTCATAATAAAGTACTAAGTTTGTAGTTACAAATGTGCAATTTTATGCAAATCTATAACTTCATTTGTGTAACACTGCGATTATTATTACCTTTTCATCAGGCCAATCAATTTCTTCTTTTTTTTCGAAATAGTTCCAGAAAAGAAAAAAAGTTATAGACTAAAAGTTAGCTGCATCCATGTAGCAGGTTATTAAATTTATTTTCAAATTTAAATTTTACTTTCAAGTTTGAAATCTGAATAAAATTTTATCAAAAGATTAAAGTGGCATTATAGGAGATTAGATAATGAGTTGACAGTTCTCGCTATAATAGTTTAAAACTTGGTGATGTAAACATAATATGCTGAAAAACTTCAGTGAAATTGCTCAACTCTGAACCAAAGTCGGTGGATAAAAACAAACTCTCGATTATCCATTTTTACGTTAAATTATTTTTCAAAAAAAATGTATTTCAATCTGCTAAATATGGCTGACTAGCGATGGCATCGAGTGTTGATTATGGTCTAAGTTAATTATTAAGGTCTAGTTAATAATTTAGATAACATTTCAGACCTAAAGAAAGACCTGCAATAGGCAGATTTAGCTCTTGCATAATGTATGTTTAAAAGACATTAATATTTTGCTAATTTATAAAACAATCATACATAACCGAGGGCCTGACAAGTGATAGATAGTGTCTCGTTGCTGAGATTGTACAGAAAGCCAGGGTCCTGTGTGCACATTGGCGTGCACGAAAAAACGTCCCTGACAGATGGAATTTGAAATAAGACTAGGGCATAGTGCCTTGTCCGGTCGGAATTCCCTGTATCTCGAAGGCCGGTCTTCATTGGACCAAACAGTACAGAACAGTAGGATGTTAAACCCTATTTCATTTCATGAATTTCTTGGTGGTCGTATGGGGATGGGACCCGTAAACCAACCAGTAAAGTAAGTCGCCTAATGTTTTTTCACACCCAATTTCATGAATATCTGTAAACTATTTCATTGTGCTCTTTATGCAGTCTTTCGAAAAATGAAATAATGCATGATTGTGTACGCCTGCACACGGTTCTTTTTATAGACTTTCTAAAGAAAATGTTTTGTTCAAAGAAGAATTGCAGTTATTGGGCAAGTTGTCTATCTGTTATTGTGAATCTTTTGTTGTGTCACTACATGTTTCTGAAAAAAAGTTTGGTTGATTTGTAAAACTATAACTCAAATATTTAAGTTAAGTCTCTAGAGAAAATATATTTATATTCACTTTTAGCTTCGATAGTATTAAATATATTCCATTTCTTGTTTTTGTTTTAATGTGCAAAAATCAATCGCTGCTATTTTACAGTCTCTGTCGATGTGCTAGACAATTTATTTCTACAATTCAGGGTCTTAAGCACTGGGCTCAAGGCCACATAACTTGACTAAATAGCCTACAAATTGTCACAAATTGTTAAAGTTTACTTACAACTCACAATTTTGTCTCATAGAATAAGGGGGGGGGGAGCATGTGTGGTTTCGAATCCCGGGTTGTACATGACAAGGAGTAGGGTCGCCTGTCCAACCTGGTGGGTTTTGTTCGGGTCCTCAGGTTTTCTCCCACTGCTAAAGACCCCTACGCATAAGCATATTATTGAATTAAATTAAACCATATGTTAGTACTGATACAAAAAGGTAGAGATAGGCTACATGTATATTCCTAAAGCAATGGACCGAGAAATCCCTCACTACCCATTGCTTGATTGGCTTCTGATACTTGAACTACAGCAACATGACAACTCTTCGCTTAATCTGGGGTATTCACTAAAACCTAATTGGACAGTTATTTTAGGGATAAAAACGGTGAAAGTCTTGTTCGTCTCCATACAGTATTGTTTACATTGTATTCGTGTTGAAAGCCTTGTTTGTCATGCAATTAGATTTTCTGCAATATTCCGCTATGCAATGGCTAATTGGGCATAATAAAATCGTGAGTCATGACTTAACGTTGTATAAACATATTGGTCCGATTTGGAGCTTTGTTTAAAGCATAACCGTAATGCAGTTAGCTATTGGTTATTTATCGGAGAATTGACCAGTCATACTTTGCAACAGGAATAAGTCAATTGATACAAGTGAATAGACTGAAAACACCTGAGGTGCCTGTAGTTGACAGTGATTTTATAGAGGATGCAAACCATGTAAAAGTTTATTATTGTTTTGGATTCCTCTCTCTTTATATTTATTTGGATTCACCTTTCAATGTGGACATCTAAATATCCAAATAAATAGAGGATCTTTATTAATATTTGTGTTTTTGCACCGATTTTAACCAGACACCACCTAAGTTATGGATTCATTTAGACATTTCTAAATACGGCTCAATCGTATTAGTTGCAAGCTAATTGTTTCGCTTCTCGAATAAGGGGGAAGGATGACTGAATAGTTAGTGCGTGCGCATTGCATCAAAAGCTCTGTCATCAAGTCAACTGGTGTGGTTTTGTTTCCCCGGTTGTACGTGATAAGGAGTAGGGTCGCCTGGCCAATTTCGTGCAATTTTTTACAGGTCCTCTGGTTCCTCCCACTGCCACAGACCCCTATGCGTAATAGAAATATTGATATAAAACTTAACCATGCTTGTCCACAAAATGACTTATTGGATGTTAAACCCCATTTCTCTCTCTCTCTCTCTCTCACTTGTCAGATAGCTGTTTCTGACAGATGCTGACTAGTTTCTACATGTATATCTACATATATAAGAAATGGAATTAAATGGGGTTTAATGTCCTACTCCTAAACTGGCCTAATGAAGAGAGGCATACGCCATGCATCGATACAGTGTCAATAAGGGAAATTTTACCCGGGAAGCGGCACTACGGTCTACTTTCATATTGAATTCCACCTGCGAGGGGATCTTTTACGTGCCGCAAATGTTCACGGGGCAACGGTTTTCATACCATCCGCACAACTAGTCAGATGTCCTTGTCAGGCCCTAAGTCCTGCATCACTGACAAGTGGAAACAACACCGGAAAATCTGGATGAATTCTCTTGGTAAATGCAGTGATCGAACACCCGACCGCCAGGCTAGCAAGCCAGCATCTTACCCACTAGCCACCGTGATCCCTGTACACACACATACAAAAGTTCCCTGAATTCATTCTATTCCACATAGTGTCATAGAGAGGGTCTGCATAACGAGTTTTAAAGAAAACAAGCACGGAATCCCAATGCTACGGCCTATGGAACTTTTTTATTCTGCATCCCTTCTAAATTTATTAACACATCAAACTAAAAATCCCAAATTGTATTTTTTTTTCATGAAATTTATTCAATATATAATTAATTTATAATTTCATAATAAAAACATTGAAGATAGACAATTCATAGACATTAATACAGTATATGAAAGCAGAGAAAAATTTATAGAAATACATTTACGAAATAAATTTATAGAAATTATCAGAAACCTGTTTTCAAGTAAAGGCAATAACAAAAGTGTAAAAGCATGCACCTGTAAGAGACAGCGGTTCAAGTTATGTTAATTTAAATACTAGATAATGTAAAGGGAATTTGCTGAAAATTTCAGTCAAATTGATCTACTCTGAACCGAGAATTCAGAAATTGAATTTTTGGCCTAGTTTTGATCATCATTAGTAAAGTCGGTAGATAAAAAAGATAGTCACGATTATTCATTTCATTTTTATATCATGAATTGAAAGTTGAGTAGCTAAACGGATCCTAATCCAGGAAATATCGCAAGCTAACAATGACATCAAGAGTTAATTATGTTCTGGATAAGTTAATTAATGTCTAAATTATAATTTAGATAGCATTTCAGGCCTAAAGAAAGACCTGCAATAGGCAGATTTAGCTCTTGCATAATGTATGTTTAATTAAAAGTAAAATGTATAAATATATGGAGGAATTTACCTATGCTGACCTTGTGGGTGTGTTCAGTGTGTAAATATTGCCTGTTAATCGCACACGACTCAAAGACACAAATTTCAAAGATGCATGCCAACTTAACCTGAATGATAGAATTTTGTTCTTGTTCACATACTTTCTCACGACAACCAAATGTCATTTGACTTGAAGATTTAATATGGCACCATCCAAAAATTGTGTAACCAAACCATAGGCGAAGTTTTTAAAGAAATAACCCAATCTGGAAACACATATTATTTCAAATAGAAATGTAATGACATGTCAAAAGATACTTAAGACAATCAAATACACTGCTACATTGTAATTTTATAGAAAATTTAGTCATTAAGATAACAAAGTTTTTACAGATAATTAAAACCTATATTGTAGATAGTTTAAAAGTAATTACATTGTAGTTTTATAGATAATTTATGAGTCATTACAATGTTATACATAAATCCATTACAATGTATAATTGTCATTACAGTATTTTATTGAAGATAATTTAAAAGTCATTACAGTTTTTTATTGTACATAATTTTAAATTTATTACAGTGTTTTATTGTAGATAATTTAAAAGTTATTACAGTGTTTTATTTTACATAATTTTAAAGTCATCACAGTGTTTTATTTTACATAATTTAAAAGTCATTAGTGTAATAGTTTGTATTTTTAGAAGTCATTACAATGTAATAGTTTGTAGATACATGAAATTTGAAGGTCATAACAATGTTTTATTTCATAGATAGTTTTTAAAGTTTTTACAATGTAATAATGCAGATAATTTATAAATTGTCATATCTACTACATCGTATAAATATAAAGACTAGATTAAAGGCCTGATATTTAACTCTTCGATCTCTTCCACTAAAATTTGAATTGAACCCAATCTAAATTTTGTTGTTTTTAATTGTAAATTTTGATATTTTAAAATTAAAATATTTAAGTCAGTAAATGTAATACATTTTATGCATTTTTCCCTTTATTTTCAATCTGATCATTGAGTATCTAAACAGACTTTAAAATTTTAATACAGATTAAATTTAACATTTGATCCTACCCTATTAGGATACATAAATTATATACGTATACATGTGTCATACACTTGCTTCATTTAAAGGAGATGGTCGATCTATTTATTTTATCTTACCAGAATTACCTTTAAAATACATTTTTACATATTTTGTCAGATTATCAAAACAGATGGACCTTTATTACAATACAAAGCACTATGTAAATTTTTTAATTTATACTATTGTATAACAAATTTCAATGAAATTATTTTATCGATTGGGTTTTGTAAATTTTCATATCACACAGTCATAAAAAAGTTTTAAAACAACTTTGTCATGGATTGGAGTATTACAATAAGTATAATTCATGCAACATCATTAATATTGTTACCACCATCGGAGGTAGAACAATTTTATATTCCCAGTACATACTTTATACTTTAATAAAAAATAAAACTTGTTATAAACAACTTAATAATATTGAATTAATTAAATTAAACATCAATCATGGGTTGTTCTTAATTCTGACTTTAATTTATTAAAATTCTTATTCATCAAGATAAAGTAACCCCCTGCCCCCATGCACCCCCATTGTTCTCAACTTTATTCCTTTAGTCTCCTAACTAATGACCAATATGTTAATATTATATCTGTATCAGCTCTTAAAATTTTCATAACAAAATTTGTGTTATCGGGTCTTAAAAAGTTTCATAAGACCTTTTTTTTTTAGAGAAAATAATAATGAAACAGAAAAAAAAGCAGGAGTTTTATAGTATACAAAATCTTCAAACGAAGATTTTTAAAGATAAAATATATCAAAATGAAATAAGTTACTTCGTGAAGAAATAAGCAACAACAAAAAACAAAATTACTCACAAAAATATGACTAGATATGAGTTTATAAAATGATGAAAAACTAACATGCATATATCAATAACCAATTCTAATCAACTCTCTAACGTAATTAAATAATAAAAAAAAGATATAATAATTTAAGGCAAATAAATAAAGATGAATTGTAATTTAGTAAAGAGAAATGTCGGTCGTGAGCGGTAGGTACCGTGCATATGGAAGAGTAGACTTATACTTTCGGACCACCTGAATCAATTTTAATCTGAGGACTTCACATAGCTTACCATACAAATTTTTGTATCGATAATGACATTAGATAGTGGCTTAAGCTTTTTTAATCTTTCACATTTTCAAAATAAATTTAACATGGATCTGCAAAGTTATTTTTAGTTTGATTTATAAAATCTTTAAAAAATTATTTTTTGTGTGTGGGGCTATACATCTTTAAATACCACCTAAAACCTCTAAAACGCATGCACATGCAGAGTCACATGCAGTATAACAAACATATATTATTATATCTATGTATATATCAGCACTCAACAAATTATATATATCATATATATATGTACCAACAATCATGAGTATATTTCAGTTTACTATCACCCTTACAAAACAACTAAAACAATTACAAAGAGCTCATCTTTAAATCTCGTAATAACATATAAGGCAAGATACTGGAGAAACCAGACAGAGAGAGAGAGAGAGAGAGAGAGGGAAAGAGAGAGAGAAAGGGAGAGAGAACTGGGGTTTAACATCCACTCGACACAAACTAGGTCATTTCGGGACTAACATATGGTTTAATTTTATTTCAATAATTCGCTTGCAAGTATGGGTCTTTAGCAGTGGGAGGAAACAGGAGGACCCGGAGAAAACCCACGCGGTTGGACAGGCGACCCTACTCGAAACCACGCCAGTTGACTCAATGACAGGCTTTATGATACAGCGCGGCATGCTAACCATTCAGCCATCCACCCCCCCCCCCCCCCAGACAGCTAGAAGTAGTGATGGACATCATGCACATGATAGTGTATGCTTTTTTTTGCTCAATATCTAATATCCCATCTTGTGTATTGAGTTCACTAAAAATGTTTTGATAACATCTTATTCACGCTTTATAAATAAGATGGTTGAAAGCATGTTTAATGAGTTTTCGGACGAGCTCTTCATATTAAACTCAATTATTTTTGAGATGAGTACAAAAAATTAATAAAAAAACATAGTTCATAAGCCACGTTTTTATTCTTAACTGCATTTAGGTAACTTCAAAGATTTTATTCAAATTTTTGTTGGTTATTTTTATTTAAATTGTTATCTTCTTTTCGGTTTTTATCCTATTCATTTTCTTTTTGGTCAAGGTATTATCCTTTTCTTGTGTTTTTTTTAAAAAAACCCCAATCAAATCAATGAACAGACGACATAAAAGATTGGATTAACCAGCACTTAGTTTTCGAGACTATCATCCAACCACGTTTTGAAACAAATTTCAACTTCATAAAACCCCAAAAATAAATAAGTATAATAAATGTAAACAAATTAGCACAAAACATTCAAATATTCAACAAACAAATTTTTCTCTTCAACAAAAAGAAGGAAAACAACATCAGAAACAATTCTCTCGTATCACAAAACACAAAATCCCATCAATTAAAGTCGCAAAAAAACCAAATTATTCTTCTCTTTAGTTTAGAGTGGGGATTAAAATATTCATTAACAGAAATAAGTAATGATTATTATAAGGAACATATCCACAATGCTGGAGTTACCCCCCTTTGCAGTAACTATAGGTATGCTCGATTCAAAGTACAGAACGTCCCGAATTGATAGAATTGCAATCGAGTGAAGCTGAATTCAGTCCTGTCAGTCCTGTCTGAGGTGGTGTGAGTAGAATTGTGATTTTTTTAAAGTAACAAATAAGTTCCAGCTGTCATGTTTAGTTGAGATCATTTTTTATGCAGTCGGCACATGCGTTGTATTCCGAAATTCTAATTCTCACTTGATTGATACTTTTTTTCAGAATTGAGAAAATTCAATTCAGGAACGTTTAATCGAGTATGCCCTACAAAGATACAAACTGATCAACAGTAAAAATTTTGTTTGCCGCTACCGGGATGACTTTAAGGCAAGTTCAATTATCTCTCAATATTAACTTTTTTTCTTCTGCAAAGTAAGTTCTAAAACTATTCTTTAAATTATTAGAAAAATTCAACGAAAGGAGTTGGTGATATCTCCGGATAAAAATTATTTACCGTTTAGTGTAATTGGGTACCGCACATAACATAGTATGCAAAAGTGTAAAATGAGTAAAAGGCATCAATTTTGCCTGGATCAGTTTGGGTCACTGTGTCCGATGCAATCAAACGCACGTTTAAAAGGTCCGTCAATTACAGAGTTAAAAGAAGGCTTTCGCGTTACCATTGTGAAACACATTGTCATACTACTGGCAGAAACTCTTGTAGAAAGGGAAGCAACTCTGCATTGTATTGGGTTCCAAACAAATCATATAAAAATCTCAATTTCAATAAATTTTGTAAAATTCTGATTTGATCACAAGATGTAGTCCGTCTTTTCCAGAACAGGTTTTACATTTTTTGTAAACATCCATGTCAGTCACAATATTTTGTAAATAAAATCTGGAGAGCGTTTATAAACTACAAGTGTGTTGTTCTCGAATGTATGTTAATAACATTATCAGGTAGAAACATTGTCTATTCTCTAGTCCGTGTCAATGAAGAAATTCCACAAAATTTATATTGAAATTAAGATTAATAGATTGTTCCAAAAAATAGATTTTAAAAATATGGTCATGTACATGTAGTACTTACTTTAACAATAAATAGGGAGACATGCATACACTCACTTAAATAAAAAAAACTAGCTTAGCATGCAATATCTAATAAATAATAATAATAATAATAATTCTATATACACATAGACGTTTCTTATGTCATAATATCTAGCCCATGGGCCTTTTTTAAATATAAAATACAGTTTGGCTAACATGTCCTCAACCAAAATTACATTTCTGCAACCAGTAGTTATTTTGAATGATAAAAACCATTTATCAAACAAAATTAAGCATTATTAACCTCTTTTGTAATATGAAGATGGATTTATTTAATAACATGAGAATCCCAAACCTTGAAATGAGTATATTTATAAAATGACTAAAAAGGTATAAGATATGAAACCACCCCCTACGAATAAAAATGATGGAAAATACTGGTATTTGACAAATTTTTACAAATGACTAAATTAAACAGTTTATTATGAAATTGATGGAAAATTGCATCCTGTCCTGTAATTTATCAAAAGTACCCATGGTTCAATACAGTAACTCAAAACATTAGATCTTAGGCCTATTTCCTAGAAAAATCGTGCCTAGCTGATCTTGGAAGTGGTGTAGATACTACATCACTCATCATCAGGCACATATCTTGGTTGTCTGGGCAAATATTGTTGGAAAATTACCATATATTTTTTTATGGCATGATTTTAAAATACAAAGGATGAAATTATATGAAATACATTAACTTTATATTACTGATCCCTATTTCGACTAGGCAGCGCAATAATAAAGACTAGGGAAGCAGAGTCAAAACATGGCGAAAGAAACAATTGACCTCTAAAAAGTATGGAAGTTAAATAGGGACATGTCAATTTTTTTTTTTTTTATCTTAAATTTCAAATGAGTATCTTAAAATTTCAACTTAGAGATAAATAGAAATTTCAAAAAACTAAATAAAAATTTCAAGATACGAATAAGTTGAAAAACTTCTAGGTAAAATAACATGGCCCTTTTTAGCTTCCGTAGTTATGTGAGAAAATAAGATATATCTAGGAACCTGACTAGGTTGGTAATGACCATAAGGGACTAAATAACAAAGCCAATCAAATCTGCAGTATATAGACACACCATAACGAAGTTATTAAGACGTATTGAACCAATAGTAGTTATGATAATTTACAGATCACTATTCTTGTTATCCACCAATATCATTATTTAACAGTGTGGACACATGAAGAGCCATGTTTCAAAATGTAACCGATGGAGTACGAGGAAAGCCAGCGGCAGACCATGCAATAATAATAATTATTATTTTTAAATCTTATTTGAATATTATTAATATTGTAAAATATTAGAAATTGAAAATTTGAGAAATAATGAAAACAATATCTAGCTAATCATGTTGATTAACATAACTGTAATGATGTGCGTAATGTTTGATGATACTGCCATTCATGGAGTAAGTCTTCTAAATTTATATATTGTTAACTCATAGAAATATGTAAGCTTATTGAAATTAATGAGAACAGTGATATTTGACTTGACTTGTTACAATAAGTTCTTGCTGACATTAATCTTTTGATAGTATTAATTTTTTGCTGGCAGTTCTCATTTTATACATATTCCATTCATTACATTTTGAAACACAAATCTTCATATATTCAAAATATTCATGATTTTAATTCAACCAATTTCATTTCAAATCTTCACATATTTAAAATATTCATGATTTCAATTCATTAATTCAATCAAATTCAACCCTTATCATTTATGGGTTAAAAAGATTTGAATCGGCAAGTTTGTTTTATATAACATAATAACAGTTCTGTATGATCGATTTCTCAAAAAACTAAAAACAAAATTTGAATCTAAAACTACATAATATCGTTAACTATATTTATCAATAACTTAATATCCATTCTATGACAAAAACTGACTAGAAATTTTGTTCCCCTAAATTGCGTTCTTTTTAATTTAAAAAGACTGATATTAGAATGCATGGGGAACCTCTGTTTTTTGTTTTTATTGACTACCTCAAAAGTATCCCCGGAATTTAATTCTATTTTTAGTTTTTGAGAAACAGATTTCTGAATTAAATATTTATGTAATTTGACTCTCCTAATGATGAATCTAGGTGCCACACAATGTGAGCCATAAATTCCAGACGATTTCCTAGTCGCTTTAAACATTTTTTACACTTAAAAGGGTCGGTGTCATCTGCCGAGTGCAGACTCATATGGAGCATGCTCATAGAGCTGTCCTCAAACCAAATGCAGCAATGGTTACATCGCGTCATGCGCTTGCCATAAAAAAATCCTGCAGTTTGACCCAATACTGGCGTTGCGGATCCTAAATTACTTGTAATATTATTAACAGAGCTGTTTGATGCAGACGATGCCAAGGATTTCCGGTGACTGGGCTGATAAAGGCGTGGGGCTAATCTCTTATGTTCGACTTTAGGTATAACTGATTGGAAAATATGGCGGTCGTCGGTCTCTTGCATGCCTTCTCCGTCATCCTTTCCATTGACTAGGTCTCCATTAAAATCAGGACTATTAGAGTTATCTTCCCTCCTATCATCATCGTCTTCGTTGGATTGAATGACGATCATCTTGTCCCGGTCTGCTCCGTCTGCCATACTTTCTGAGTTGCCTTCATCCATATAATTATTGCTACTGGCCCCAGCCAATGAATAATAACTAGAAATTGACATGCCTGTGAAAAAAAAAAAAGGTTGCTAGGCAATGAAACATAAGTCCACAGCAGCTTGGTTGTAGGTAATGGAAGCATTAACAAGCGAAACAACCCATGAAGTAATTTGATTAGACTTCCAGGTCTTCTTATTAGTGCTAACATTTTATAATATAAAACATGTACAGATGTTTCATGAACATAAAAATTCTAAAGTTTGTCTTCAATTTGTAACAGTCATTTTTTGAGAAGTATTACAATAGTACCTTGCAGTCAGTGATGGGATTTCAAATTATTTCTTGTCAGACATTTTTACCGAAAATAAAGGGACGTAACTCTTATTGCTATTTAAGATGGCAGTTTTTAGATCACACACAAAAATCATGTGTCAAAAAAATATTCAAATTTGTCTGTTATAAAAAAAAAATAGGTGTACCCCCTTATTTTCCATTTTTAATTCCCATACGGTATTCAAATTTATGTCAGTAATATTCCTAAAAAATTATGTGATGTCGTCATACGATAGAATAAAAGAGTGTCGACTACTGCCGATCCGTACTATTTCATATTCCTCCAAAATTACCGTATTTTTCGGATCGTAAGTCGCTACATTTTTCAGCAGAAGTCCAGCATTTGTCTTATATTCGGTTACGACTTATATGTACAGAGGGTTGATAGGATCAACTCTGGGTTTTTGCCTTGAATCAGATATCAATCAAATAAAATCAACCAATGACACACCTACCTGAATTGTCCATGTCGTTATTTCCTTCTATAACAACATCATTATCATTATTTATGAGAATATTTGAATAATCCATATCACCATGTTCCTTTTTAATATTCAACAGATTAATTACTGCAGGGTTGTTGCTTTCTTTTCTTACAAAACCATCCAATGACTCTTTGACATCTGGCTGCGGTCCTAACCCAAACTTTGCTATCCCGTTAACAGGCTCGCAGTCAGTTTTTGTTGCCTCAGGATCAAACTTAACGGCAATTTTTTCTCCATTTTGGTTTGTGACTATCATATCCTCATGGGTACCTTTATGGGTTAATAGTTTAGTTCCGCAGTCAAAGGCTTCACCACATCTATTGCACGTATAAATCTGAGATAGACCATGGCTCTTCAAGTGAACCTATAAAAAAAAAGGTAACAGTTCTCTGTAATAGGAATGCACAAATTGAAAAAGAGAGTTGTCTCCCTTGTAACCCTTAGCTTTGCAGACACTGAGAAAATAGTGCTGGTCAGGAACAATTTTCAATCAATTAACTGCTAAAAACAAGTATGATTCCACATTCTAAAAAAAATATGACTCAGTCTAGTTGAATGACAGGACCAACATTTTCTTCTCACAACCTGGGGAATGGGGTGGCCGAAGAGTTTAAACAAATTATGCGTGTTAGACACGGTTAGATCATAAGGTCTGTCATTCAGTCAAGTGGTGTCGTTTCAATTCTCTGCTTGTACACGACAAGGAGTAGGGTTGCCATTCTTACTTTGTGGATTTTCTCCAGGTCCTCTGAACCCTATTTTAGTATCTCAAAATGACCTAGTTTGTGCTGAGTTGCTGTTAAACCTGATCTCTCTCTCTTTCACAACATGTCATATTTAGGAGATAAACACTTCATGTTTTGCATTTAGAGGGGTGTTATTGTCCAATAGACATGTCCTGAGATCATTAGGACCCAAGACGCGTAGCGTCGCGGGTTCTAATGTAAAATCTCAGGACATGTCTATTGGACAATAACACCCCTCTAAATGCAAAACATGAAGTGTTTATCGACATTGTAACATGCTATTTTCGATTTTAAAAGAAAATACTAAAACAGAGGGGTGTTATTGTCCAATAGATGGTGTCTAATTGACCAATCAAAATGCGAGGTTTACTCTTAGCATGTTACAATAGTGAAATACTGGTCACCATTAATGATAATGAAAGATCACCATTAATGATAATGAAAGATCACAATTAATGATAATGCTGTGTTATTGAATTTGAAGGTACATTTTTGAAGATTAGAAAATGAGTTGACTTTTCTTGTGATAATAGTTAAAAAATAGATAAAATAATTAGAATAGGTTGAAAATTTCAGTCAAACTGATCCACTCTGAACCGAGATAGTAGCTTTTGAAATGTAGCCAAGTCTAGATCTTCAAGTCAATACAACAAAAAATATAGTTCCGATTATCCATTTTTGGATATAATCATTATAATCATCAACGAGAGTTGAGCAGCAGATCAGATTTAAATCCAGTGAAAATCTGACACATGAGATGACATTGAGAGTTAAGTATGGTTTGGAAAATCCGACACATAAGATGACATTGAGAGTTAAGTATGGTTTGGAAAATCTGACACATAAGATGACTTTGAGAGTTGAGTATGGTTTGGATAAGTTAATTAATGTCTAATTAATCGTTTGCAATAGGCAAATTTAGCTCTTGCATAATGTATGTTTAAATGATAAATTGGCCAGCATTGCAAACAGTGATTTACAAACAAAATGGTGAGATGGGAATCTGAGGGAGCAGTGTGAGTTACATATTTATTTTTTTCCAACAACAGCACGATGATAAAGAGTGTAAGGTAAGGTAGTCGGTAAGCATCTAGATTGATCTTACCTGTAGTGTTTGTCGTCGCATAAACTTCATTCCACACATTCGGCAGACATTTTTCTGTCGCTGAGGCATGTGCACTTTAAGATGTTGTTTAACATGATCAGAACGGGTGAACCGTTTGCCACAGATGGAGCAGGCATAAGGGCGTTCTCCTGAGTGCACTCTGACATGTCGTTGGAGCTTGGATGGGGTGCTGTACATTTTCCCACACACATAACACACATGGGGAGGTTTCTCGCTGAAATGTGTCTGACAGTGGACCTGCATTTCCTCCATATTGTCAAACTGCCGTCCACAAAATCGGCAGAGATTGAAGCAACTCGCTGTCAATTTAATAGGAGTTTTTGACTTTCTTTTTGACGGCTCTGAATTCATGCTTGCTTTCAAACTCGGCAACTCTGAATCCTTTAAAACTGTTGGCTCCAAATTCTTTGCCTCGGAATCCATGTTTTCTTCTGTTTTTCTTTTTTTAAACGTGTATTAGTTTGTTAATAAATAAATAATTCGAATAAATAAATAGATAAATAAGTTTCTTGGCACATTTGGTGATAAATCACACTAACGTTGTTTCTTATGTCATGACATCCATGGCTTTATTGTTTCTTGTTCTTCATGACTGTCTGAAAAAAATAAAATGAATAAGATTAAATGGATGTCACAGATAAGATCGGGCCAGTGGTGCCTGAATAGTTCGGAACAGGACTCTCAGCTATTTAAACTGTTGTGTTTAAATCCCTGCATGTGCGGAGTAGAACGTGTGGGATATTAAATTTTATGCCCCATTCTGGGATGGTGCTAGCTTGGTCAATAAAGAAAGTGGGCCTTGTTCGCTTGTGTACACATTGGTTTGGGTGGATATCATGAAATGAAAAGGGGTTTAACATCCTACTCCCACTGGGCTACTGAAGACAGGGTGTGGCCATTAAAGGATGAATGGTTGAAATGGGGTTTAATGTCCTACTGTTATGCACCTACCCTAATGGAAGACGGGCATACGCCATACAGTGTGCTATGAGGGAAATTTTGCCCGGCCAGCGGGCAGCGGCGCTACGGCCTACTCTTATATCGAATTCCAACTTTTATGTGCACTCGGGACCTCGGTTTTTCGTACCATCCGAACGACTAGGCAGCTGTCCTTACCAGGCCCTCCTTCTGCATCACTGATCGAACACCCGGCCTCCAGGCTTGGGAACCAGCGCCTTATCCACTTAGCCAC
Source organism: Patella pellucida (assembly GCA_917208275.1). Classification (NCBI taxonomy): domain Eukaryota; kingdom Metazoa; phylum Mollusca; class Gastropoda; family Patellidae; genus Patella; species Patella pellucida. Next base: position 67,377,014 of record OU795038.1, read on the forward strand.
CGTGATTCCCCCGCACATTAAAGAACCCTTAATACATGTAGTTGGCATAAGCTCACAGATTCATAGACAAATAACATCTACTGAAATATCTCGTTCATGAACCAATTGTGACTTAATAAGTTCAACGGTTTCCAGAAAGCTTCATCAAATTCTGGTCATAAATGGCTCAGAATGTCACAGTCAAGTATAATCCAGCTCATTTTGCATATGGCCAAAAATAACATAGCAAATGAATTGTACACAACAGAGTACAGATGAGAGGTAGGGTAACTAATAAGAATGGTGGAAGTAGTTTTAAAAATAAACATAAAGTAGACATTTTAAATTTCTATTTTGCATAAATCAGAATGATGATTGGATGGATTTACCTAAGATCCGCTCTCCAGGGGTGGATCCCGAAATTTTTGCAGGAGGGGGTGCATAGATACACACATGGAGCTTTTTAAAGAAAGAAATCAATAGAATCAATTCCATTGATGCAAAGTATTAATTGTGATATCACACATGCCTATGAATGCCCAGTTACCCACCCAATCCCACCATCGAATGATAAAGGATAAAATACATGACCATTAAAATTTCTGTTATGTAGCTGAGCAGGATGGTGGGGGCTGGACCCCCCCAAACTCCCCTCTGGATCTGCCCCTACTTCTACCAGGGTATTATCATTGAAAATAAGCAGTACTATATTTGACAAGCTATTTATAGCAAAAATAAGGAAATCATTTAAATTGTTTATGAGGAACTTCCTAACTAAAACTAGCTAGTCGGAATAATGAATATGTTAATTATTTGTGGAAACGATCATTCTATTCATAATCTATTTTTACTCAGAATTGTGCGTTTTCCCAAGTCTTTAAGAATTATGCAAAAGCGAGAAATATTTTATCTCTGTAAGATATCATTTATTCGTTTATGGACCTGGGGCTCTGTTTCACAAAATTTTAACTTTTAGATAAAATCCAAATGAGTTTAGTAATTAGATTAGTTTTAGTGCTGAGCCAATCAAAATTGAAGTAATTACTAAAATTTGAATTTTATCGTTAGTTAAGATTTCGAGAAACAGGGCCCTGCCCTAAAAATGTACATCCAGGTCCAATTGTAAATGATGGGTTGTATGTTCACTTGTTCAGCCTGGTTTGTATTTGAACAACTCACTTCCACTTACATTGCACGTAGGGGTCTTTAGCAATAATAGGAAACTGGAGGACCCCAGAGAAAACCCATGAGACTGGACAGGAGACCCCACTCCTTGCCATGTATAGCCGGTGATTCGAAACCAAGCGAGTTAACTCAATGACAGGCTTTATGATACAACACACACGTGTTAACCATTCACCCCCCCCCCCTTAATTTTAACATCTAAACAATAACAAAACAAGAATAGACTATCCACATATAGAACCTATAATTTCATTATGATTCTCAAATGGAAATTAAATGGGATTTAATGTACTACTGTTCTGCTCTGACTGGGATCTGGGCTAATGAAGACGGGTATGTCACACAGTGAGCAATGAGAAAAATTTGCACTATGTCCTACTCTATATCAAATTTTGAATGTTAAGGGGTCTTTTAGGTGCAAGCCAATATGAACACAGGACCTTGTTTTTTTGTCCCATCCAAATGACTATTAAATTGTATTGAAAAGACAATGAACGCCCCTACATGGAGTATTCTATAACAAACCTAATTACAGACACCCAATCTCTAATCTGATTTTAATTGTAATAAACTGTAACACATACATATGGAATAACATACTCTTTGAAAATTTTGCAAGAAAATGTTGCAGGTTTGATTTCCAACTTTTCTGCTCCCTTCCGCTTAACGAAGATGGACAGTAGGCTTTGGTCTACCATTTAAATTTTAATGAATAATAATTTTTTTTCTTCTCACTAAATATTTAATTCTAAATTGCCAAAATCTCCTTCATGGCAGGACACAATCACTATTTAGCCTACCATAAAAACTCAATCACTATAATATAATATAGCCTACCACAAAAACTCAATCACCATTTAGCCTACCATAAAAAAAACTCAATCACTATCTACCACAAAAACTCAATCACTATATAGCCTACCACAAAAACGTAATCACTAATTAGCGCCTGTAGAAATAATCTGCATTAAAAACGAGTCAAATTTTGAAGTGCAATGTGTACGTTACCACAACATGATGTAATACCATAAAGAATGGTGTGTAAAGAAAACCATGACAGACTGGGAAATCCCGGGAAATCCCAAATTTCTCATACATGTACATTACATAACTGTATCAAAATTTAATAATCATGATATCCTTTTTGTCATGAAACTACACATTTTTTCGCATTTACTTCTGTCAAGTTACTGCCCTTTTTAAATCATAGATTTTAGTATCTAAGAGATCATGATTTTTTTAAAAAAACCCCATCTTTATGGCATGTCTCAGTTTAGTACCGTACTCTTGCTGGTACTGAATGCAATCACAATTTAAAAAAAGAAAAAAAAAAGAAACTAACTGTACAAATATTTATATTCCTATAGTGACAAAATAAACCAAAAAACATTTGGTCCAGTATTTTATAATCTTACCTTCTAAAACGGTAAACCCAATCCCACCCAACGTGTACCCAAAGTTTAAAATACTTCTCTCTTTGCTTCAAAACAGTGCGGTTTGCAATAGAAATGCCTTTTCTCTCTGATAAGGAAAGGTTTTGACAGGGAACTCAAGTCATTGTCATAAGGGAAAATAATTGGGGAAAACCAAAACAATGAATTTAGGTCATGTGATTTTTGAACATAATGAGCTAAAAATGTTATTACACAATTTAAAGGTTCACCATGTGTCAGGGAAAGTTATTTGGGAAAAGTAAAATAATTATTTTAGATCATTTAATTTTATCATAATTAGCTAATAAGGTACTACAAACAAGCATTTCAATATACATGTGTACATGTAAATGTAATGCTTGGCAGAATTATTTTCATTACTGTATAGTATTAATCCATAAATCAATTTTATTAGAGCCAAATATTAGGCGTTTTTGTGAGTCGATTAGATTAGGTTTTGATTTGCTAGTACGATTAGGTATGATTTCGATTTGATTAGCTATGGTCCACATGTGAAATTTGATAATTACGATTTGGTAGGATGGCTGCCATCACGGACACCGATCAAAAAAAATTGTCACGGCTTATTATTGAAGGAAAAATGGTTGACGTTAGAAACAATCTCCTATGTTCAACAAGGTGAAGTATTTTTTTGAAAACTGAAGTGACAAAACATGTAAAAAGTGTCCTGAGAAAACCTAGGATCGAGGAATATATTGAAAAAACTGTAAATGAATGATTAAAGCCCAGATTTAAAAAAAATAAAATTAGGCCAACCAGTGGGACTAAAATTGATCTAACATTCTTGTGGACTATAAAGTTAACATCAAACATGTCAAATGCGTTTAAAAATAAACATTTTTTATGGAGAAAAACAACAATAAACATACCGCCGTTTTGAAAACTTCAAATCTAATCGCCTAAACACCTCCTGGAATGATTAGGTCGATTTGCCTAATCAGTTGAGTTATATCGTGTCACAAATGTAACGATTAACATAATCAACTTGGTTCATAAATGCGTATAATAGCTAATCGGTCTAATCTAATCGGTTCACAAAAACGCCTATAATTTGTATTTATAAATTAAATGTCCAGTAACTAGGGATGTCAAAACATATTGCTGTATCAGTATCAATATATTGCACTAGGATTGTCCACAAACACCATATCGATACATTTTTGTCGTATAGATATTTTTCTACTTTTATTTTATATTCAAATATGTTAGCTAGACTGTTTACAAAGATTTCATAATTAGTCATAAATTATTTATGATTTGCAGTAAACAATAAATTTGCAAAGATACGATCAAAGGTGTAAAAAGAAATTAAAGTGAAATGTTTATTCACATAATCAGTAAGAGTAATATTATACGAGCCTTCAGAAAAAATTATTAGTGTCCCAAGACCAAAGTTGTAAAAACAATAAAACTGTGCTTTGTGATTCACCCTGACTTTATCAAAGAATTCCAATCAAGCCTGGAAATAAGGCACCTGTCACTGACATTGTTAGAAACATATTCAGGTTTTGTTAGGCACAAACTCCTTTGGTGCCCGTCAATTTGTCAGGCACTGAATTGTCTTTTTTAATGATATTATTAATACATGTCCGGCAATAAGTTGAAAATGTCAGGTACTATTTCATTAGTGGCTGACATTTTGTCAGAAACATGTAGGCCCACATCTAAAACTGTTATTTCTAGGCCTGATTGCAATACTGCAATAATTGTTGTCAAGTACCGAAATATATTGAAATAAGATTTTTGGCCGAAATACACAGCCAGAGTCGGACACTCATCTCCTATACAATATATTTTAAATGGTATTCATTGTGTAATCTTATCAACAGAAGTATTATTGCATAGTGTTTTTCCTAGTAGGCCTATTTACTAGGCTCCTTCTAGACCCTTATCTATAGTCTTTATTTACCATGGCAACATACTATTGTAGGGCCTACAACAAATTTAAGTTAAATAAAGCTTTTAGAGATTAGTCATATAAATTACAATCAAATTCATAACACAAGTAGAAGTCTGCATAGGCAATATATTTTATCAGCTATATACGACAGATTGCAAAATGGCATTTTGTTTTATTTGGGGCACATTATACACAATGATTCTCAACAGAATAAAATTTTAAATTAAAATTACATCACAACTGGAATGATAAAAAAATTCTTTTTATTAAAGATCTATATATCAATCTATCAGTAGGCCTATTGTTTTAGTATTTCAGATATTTAATTTTACAAAATGCATTGTGAGGTATAGAAATAATAAATAATATTTATTTGTATTATTCAACAATAAAAATTTTAAAAAATCTTAAATAATATCTATATATCTCAATCTATCAGTATTGTTTTAGTTTTTCAGAAATTTAATTTTACAAAATGAATTGTGAGGTAAAGAATTAATAAATAATATTTATTTGTGTCATTCAACCAGTATTATATCTTTGACTTAATGTCTTTAGTTTAAATCAGAGAGATAGGCCCAAATATTAAATAGATCTAGTTACCCGGTACACAAAATATTTTTTGGGTTAAAATCTTGTTATACAAAATATTTTGCTGATTATGTATAAAAAATCCTGATTTGTTACAAAAAATATTAGATAGATTTAGTAATGGTATTAAGAATTTTATTTATAAAGAAGGTGTTATTATAATGTAAACATAACAATAACCGCTCCCTGTGAAATCCCGTTACAAGTACCTGCTAGCACGAGCAACTAATTCGTCTGCTCGCGAGGCGAGACTTCCTCGCCGTGAAATTCTTCCTCGAAATATGGGCTTCAAATACTTATTACTGCATATGAAAGCTATTTATTAAGGTACCGAAACTTCATATAGTTAACCAAACCATCATTTTATCAATATAGCGAGGGTATTTTGGTAAAAATAAACTTTACTCGGGTTCTTTCACCCCTAGGGGCCATCGACTCTAGCGCCATCTTTCGGCTGCTACGTGGAGAATAAATTAACTAAGTACCCTTAAATCCCTTTTGGGTTTTTAATGATTAAATGCAATAAGTACTTCACAAGTGAACCCATCTGCTAGTATTAAAGGTTCGTCTTAAAGGCACACACAAAGAGAGATAACAATAAAAACTGAACATAAGTCGAAACGAAGGGTTCGAGCGCTCGCCCTAAATTGTGTACCGAATCGAAAAGGTCACTCAGTGAGGGATCGTAAGCAAACATACGGAGAATTTGCACAGAGTTATGCGACTGCTGCCTTATTCTAGCGACTTTACGACTAAAATATGAAAAACTTACATTTAAGAATAGATATCCAGCATCGATTTGACCTAAAAGCTAAACTAAAAGTAGTGTATCGAACATTTTAAGAGTCCAAAACCAAAACCTACCAGTACAGTTTCCTTCTTTGCTCTCCGCCCACCCAAATTAGGTAGTGTCGAAAAGGGAGACAAGCGCTGTAGTTATTTAGGGAGAAATTCTTATTTAGGGATAACTTAATTTTGTGTGGATTTTATGAGTTCTATTTCGTGGAAATACTTTCTCCAAACTTATGCATTAGAAAAATGTTAACCATTGAATGATCCCGAGTTCTAAAAATAGTCCATACTCAACAGATATCAATTGTTATTGAAAAACAGGATATCAAAGCAGCATAATTTTTTTTATTTACCTTTTATATATCTCAGTTGCAAGTAATGCTTACTACACACTTGATAGTAATAGTATACCACTTCTCATTTGGGGAGTTCAAATAGATGGTTTTGAATATTTTCTGACCAAGAATTTAATAAAAAAAAAAGAATAGCCATTATGAGACTTTATATTATTGTAAAAAGAAAAAGGGTAAAGTTTATGGTATTTTGTGTTGGTTTTTTTTCGGTTTTTTTTTCGCGTGGTGGATTTTTTTCTTTCTTTTCTGTGGGGAGGTGGTGGGGAAAGTTTTTAAAATTATTATTTTTTTTTTAATATAATGTAGATAATCCTGCTCTGCTCGTTACGTTGTGATAGTAAATGGGCGAGAAATTGGATGGATCTAACAGTTATTTTTTTTTTAAAAAATGATACTAAAGGGGAATAGGGGTGCAGTTTCAGCTCCCTGAAATTATACATTTTAGAATTCTCCCTATTTTCAATTTTCTGCTTAATTACAACATGGCAACCAAAATTTGGCAATAAAAAAAAAGTGATTATATAATATTGACGACCTAATTACACTAGGGCATGGCTGGTGATAATTATATTATTAGACCTAGTATTATTCATATCATGAATCACCAAACAGGGATACAAGTTTTTGGTATTCTTCTAATTGATTAATATAAAACGCATAAACTGGCTGAATGTCAATCGGCATTCCTCGATAAATTCCGGTAATTTCCGGCTTTATGTTAATTTGGTTAATTGACCGTATAGGATCATCTTCAATGTTCCAGCCTGGTTTTTCCCCCTAGAGGCGGAGGTCAGAGGGACGAAAAACCAAGGTTACTCACAGTAGGCCTACTCCATGGCGTGCACGTAAAACTATTGGCATTTTGGAATTAGATGAAGAGTAGGCTGAAGTACCACCGACATACCAGTGCACTGCAGGCCCGAAGCCAGAAACCAAAATTTAGCCGACATAGAGGGGCGAGGAAGATAAATTTCCGACGACAAAAAATCAATGAACGAAGGTCATCGCCGACTGCCGTAAGCAGGAGGAGGGGAGAGCACGAAAATATAAATCTGAGAGAGTGAATTTAGATTAGGCCTCTATGACATGCAGGTGACGAATGTGTAGGAAAATTAAGAGTTTTTAGCCGACATTAACTATCTCTCGGCCGAATTTGAGAGGATATGTCGTACTAAAACTCTCTCCCGGCGAAAATGCGAGATAGCTAAACCAGCGATTTTTTTCCGACGCAGACAGAAATATTCCGAGAGGAACGGCCATGCCCCCCCCCACACACTAGCCTCGGCCTGCCAAATTGCATGGCCTAGTAGCAAGGAAAATCTACTAGTGTTTCGAACGAGGCGTATATAAACCCGAGCATCGTTGTCCTGTGTAGACATTGGTCTACGAGAACCTTTTTAACATTTGGAAATCGAAGGAGAATAAGCGGACACGGCGCTGTTCGAGCAAAAAGTTCCCCAAAAAACACTACCATGGCCTAGGCCCCTCTTCATTAGCCTGGTTTGAGTTGAAAAGTAAGACGTCGTTAAACCCTATTTGATTTACAGCTGTGTACTCTTTCGAATTGAATGTCGCCCCTCTGTAAATAAATTATAGGATTCATATAAATTTGACAAAAATTCAAACATTGATAACTTTGCTCAGAAAAAGGTACTTTGATATAAATTTCAATATAATACCTTTTCAGTATCTATTTTGAAATTTAATGACAGCTCTTTATCTAAATCCTACATAGTGCATCCTTAACTCTAAGTGATTCATTTTGATTACTGTGATACTTGTACGATATGCGGAAGGCAGTATTTCCGAGGAATGTGATTATATAACGGGATGACTGCCTATTTGAACATTGGACCTCGATTTTTCGACCCAACTAAAAGTATACGAGCATCCCGGCCAAACCAAAGAATCTTAACCTCCGACAGAAGAACAACGCGCGAAATATTTCGAAAATAGTTTGGATTGCATTCTTATTGTATTAGTGGTTTTAACATGGATGAATCGATAGGTTTAATACTTAAAGACAGCACGCACGAGGCAATATTGACATCATACTTTCTGCTATTTTTTGAACTTATCAATTCCATTCATGCAATAACACAATATCTTCTCCATTGGGTAGGCCTACGGGGAGCCGCGGGATGGTTCAGTGGTCAGGTCAAAGGTGCTGTTTCGGTAACCTGGAGGTATCGGGTTCGATCTCGGTGTTAGCCGAACATCTTCCGCGGGATTTGTCGGCGTGATTCCCCCTTGTCAGTGGTTGCAAGGCAGAAGGCCTGTAAAAATTGTAGATGGGACAGGAAGAACACACGTGTTCACCTTGGCGTGGACAATTAAAGGACCTAATTAGTCCGTGACTTAAAAATCTTCAACATCGAAAACACGAATTATTGGTCAATTTACACCAACATTGAAAAAGATGAGGTTCTTATATCCGATATTTAAGATAAAATAATTTTTTAACATTGGTACACGAATCGTGTACCATAATGCGCTTCAGTCCCAGTTGTGATGAGAGACTAGAGGGATGAGGCTAGACACATTGCATCAAATCAAACGGCCTTATGTAGACTGGAATAACCAGACACTAGAAATTTGCACTCGATTGAGATTGCTGGCTTATTTCGCCGAACATAACTGATTTGAAATTGGAGTGAAAACGGAAACCATTTAATGTAAATCAGTTTATATACATTCATATTACAGTATTACATGCGTTGCGACCCACTTTTGTGAATGTCTAGGTCCCAAAGGCAATAGTTAGGATTCGTTTGCTGTCCGTGTAGAATTTCCTTCAAAGCACACTGAACCACTGCATTGCGATTGTGTATCCATCCCCACCAAGATTATTTAACCGGGTTAACGCAGAAGAGCAGGACATTTCATGCATTGCATGGGCTACCTTGTGGGGGCTTATCGTCAACGGCAGTTGGAACCTACCTGCTTTTAATGGAGCTAAATCGCTAATATTTGGGACCTAGAAATTGACACTAATGGGTCACAACGCATATAATGATGTAATATGAATGTATACACTGATTTACATTAAATCATTTCCGTCTTTAATCTAATTTCAAACCAGTTATGTTCTGCGAAATACACCTGATGTCTCAATCGAAAATAAATCTCAAGTGGCTGGTTATTCCAGTCAACATGTTCTAGTCTTTAAATAAGAATATGTGTCACTAGTTTTTTCAATAACGTAAATTGTATCGGCTCTGCTCTCTACTACGTTATTGTCGGCTCCTATTGGCAACTAGTATGAAAATAAGGCTTATCCCCACCTCGGTTCTCAGCCTATTTTGGAACCCTTACCGTCTATTTTTCACCGTGATTCTTCTTTGGTCGCTAAAAGGAATCAGTGTTGGATTTTTTAAATTTGTGTCGGATGTGGCAAGAAATGATTCCTGTTAGCGATCAAAGAAGAATCACGGTGAAAAATAGACGATCGGGATTCCAAAATTGCCTTAGAACTGAGATACGGGAAAAGCTTTAATTTCATACTAGTTGTCAATAGGAGCTGATAGTAACGTAGTAGAGAGCAGAGCCGATACAATTTAGGGGCCATCCATAAAGTACGTACGCTCAAAATAGGTAAAATTCAGACCCCCCCCCCCCCCTGTACGCTCCTGTACGTACGTTTTGCCAATGAATTTACGCACCTGTACGTTTTTGGCGCGACCCCCCCCCCCCTTGAAGCGTATTACGTACTTTATGGATGGCCCCTTACGTTACTTGAAGTAACTAATGTGTCACCGTCTTTCCTCGTTCTACAGGTCCCTCGTTAAAAATGGGCCTGGAACGCATTATGATACACGATTCGTGTACCAATGGTATTTTTTTTAATTTTGTCTTAAATATTGGATATCAGAAGCCCACCTTTCCCGGTTAGATAACAACATCAATGTTATTTTGAATTGACAAATAATTCGTGTTTTCATTGTCATAGATTTTAGATGAAATTGAGTTACGGACTTAGGTCCTTTAAAGAAAGGTGTTAATAAATTATTATACTAGCGGAAGCATTTTCTAGTGTTTATGTCTCATCTGGCCATTAATGATGCTTCTTTTCCGATCAAATATTATCAACCTTTCTACAGCGGGAAGATGCCTTTACAATAGATTTTTGAAATTCTCTATAAGGACGCGTTGGTAATGTTGATGCTGCAATTGCCCAGAAAACACACAGGAATATGGGTTAGTCTCAAAATACTACTTTCGGGTTAACGAGATATCAGATGGGATAACGTCACTTCCGTTCTGACAAATACGTTAATGCATTTAACAGTGTAGTTATTGTCTTGTTGTATGACTATGAGCCCTTCATTGTTTAATATAAGAAAGAATTTAAATTGTTGTTTTTTTACAATACACAAAGAATGAAAACAGACCTAAAATAAGTGGAGCGATGCCTGTCTGTATATATGTAAACAAGCACCATGTAGGGTATGTTGTTAGGAATATGTAAATTAAACTTTAACTTCACACTACACTTAACCTGTACAATATCATGGTTATCATAATGGTTTTCTCTAAGTAATGTATACTATATAAAAAGAATACAGCCCATTGTTATATTTTGAATATACTATGAACGTATTTTAAAGATACATTAATCCGTTTAGTATAAAAACAAGGCAGGGGACGCATTTTGAAAGTGCTATTAATATGGTATAGGGATACCTGGGGACAAAAAGCTATACACTGAATTGAGTAGTTTAACACACCGACATAACCGTTCCTTTATAGCATCCGCAGCATTAAAATATCAATTTTTTGTTACTATAAGTGTGTAATTATTTTCTGAAGACATGTTATGCTTTCCGAATAATCCTAAGATTTGTCGTGGGGATGCATCCTCTTTAATAACAATTTAAGAATGAAAGACAATCTAATGACCCCCATCCTGGTTGTACCCTACTTTAACTCTCCGTGGGAAGCTACTAGCTTTTATACTATGCACGCCCCATTTAATCTTTACATCATAAATATTTGAAGCTATTAATAGTTTTTTCTTACTTCAAAACAATTATTTATGCGATTTTGTAAATCAAGAAAGCTCTTAGTAAAGAGAAAACATCTGCATAGTTTAAACAACAACGGAAACATGAAGAAAGCTGTGATTAATCCAAAACAGGAGAAGCAGGAACAGATACCGAAAAAGCAAGAAACGACGCCGAAAAAACATGAAGTTGTTCCAAAGAAACAGGGGCCATCAGCCCAAAGGCATGGGTGAGTTATTCGAACTTTCTATGCACATAAAATCAGAGTCCTTGATAAGGAGAGCTGCGGTTAGGGAATTGGTTGCTGACTAGAAGCCCCCGTTCTCACTTTTCATGAGGGGCAAGGGGTGTTCATTCTATTCCAGTCTACAATATTAGAAGAATACCGAGATATTGTATGTATTTCATCATGTAAGGGTTAGGTCACGTCAAAGAGTATTTGTCAGGAATGTTTGATTCCCGACATTAACAGTATGTGTGAGCAAACATTTATAGATGCAGGCCTAATATCAGTTGATGGAGAAAATGATAGTCCCACTTTTCTACACCAACCAGGCAATTGAAAATGGACATACCCCATGCAGTGTTCTCTATCAGGGACGTCTTTTACGGGCAGTTGTGTTTTCGCCAACTAGCTCTTCGTCGAATTGCAAATGACAATGGTTCTTTTATGTGTATAAGGGACCTCGTTTTTTCGTCCAACCCGAATGACCAGACCCTGTTACTTTCCAGACTGTCCGCATTGCGCCACTGACCACGGGAAAACAGTTCCACGCTGACACACCCCAAAGAACTTTCTCAACCAGGGGCCTGTTTCACGAAATTTTAACTTAAGATACAATCCAAATTTTAGTACATACTTAAATCTGATTGGCTAAGCGCTAAAATCAATCTAATCCGAATTACTAAAATCGGATTTTATCTTAGTTAAAGTTTCGTGAAACAGGCCCCAGGAGCTTGATCGTGGTTAGCTAGCCGGTGGCATAGTGGTAGCCTAATGCATTTTGACCATTGTCTCACTTAAATTTACATTATTCAAGAGCTAAATCTGATTACTGCAAGTCTTAATTTAGGCTTCAGATATTATAGAAATGATAAATTAGACGTTAACTAACTTATTCAGACCATAGTCAGCTCTCGATGGTAAGGCTAGACTGCGATATTTGATGGATTGTTGTCCGATTTACAAGAACTTTCCTTCGTGATTAAACAAATAAATTGATAATCGAGACTATTCATTCGAATCGTTCACGGTTTTATAGTGGGTCGATTTGACTGAAATTTTCAGCAAATTGCCTTTACATAATGTAGTTTTCAACTATTATAGTGAGAATCGCCAACTCGTTATCTCATCTCCCGTAATGTATATTTAACATGGTGGTGTTTCACGCCCGATTCTGTGATAGTAATAGTGTCGCTTTGAGATAAAAAAAATTCATCGACTGATTATCGTGGCATTTCCTAACCTTTATATAATAATATATCAAGTCAGTGGGTGGAACATGTTATGTACATGTAATTTAAAACCTATTAATTACCAGTACAACTAATTAAATATATTTCTACAATTATGATAAAATATACTCTTAATGGCTACTGTGAATATGGTGCTGGCTAACTAATCAGGAGGCCCCGAGATTTTCGTGTCTGGTTTCCCTATGTCAGTGCTGCAGGACGAATGGTCTGAAAAGCGCAAATCCGTGCCCTCGTTGGGGTACACCTAAAAGAATCCTCTTGATAGAAGTTTGACTGCGACAAAGTAGGAAGTGCAATAGGAATGAAGTTTAACGTCCACTCGACACAAACTAGAGCATTTCCAGACTAACATATGGTTTAATTTTATTCCAATAATTCGCTTGCGCGGGGGGGTCTTTAGCCGTGGGAGAAAACCGGAGGACCCGGAGAAAACTCACGAGGTTGGACATGCGACCCTACTCCTTGTCACGTACAACCGAGGATTCGAATCCACGCCAGTTGACTAAATAAGAGGCTTTATGATACAGCGCGCACGTGCTTTACCATTCGGCCATCCATCCCCCCACGTGACTTTTGACATAGTGGGATTCTATACGGATTAATTTCTCGAGCTCTTCCTAAGAAATTATGGTATTGGTATGGCTACACGGTAATGTTTCAACCCGATAAGTATTTACATCCGGTAGTGACGAATATCTCCAGTTTAGAACTTTGAAATCTCCAAAATGCAGCAGTTGAAAATTGAGAAATGATAGATTTCCATATTTTCTTAGTTTTTAAAAGCATTTTGGTTCTGCTTAATAATTCAAATATTATGTGTGAATGAGGGCTTTAAAAACAAAACGTAACGAAACCCCCCCAAAAACCAACAAAAAACCCCTCCAAATAACACGTATACACAATTATTAACAAATGGGGTTGGATTATGAGTAGGGCAAACTTTCCTGTCTGAAGAATTACGCATGCGACTATTGAAAACAAATTAAGCGAATGCTAGTCCAAAAATGACGGAAGTATTTTTGTTGACGAGACATCTGCATGGCGAATATGCGCGTCTTCAGTAGCCCAGTCGGGGCAGAAAAGTAGGACGTAAAGCCCCTTTCAGTTCTCTTTGCGATTCATAATGAAATTGTATACGCTCTCACCTATAATTGTTTTGTTATTGTTTTGATGTTAAAATGACCTATATAAGTAATAGATAATACGTGTATAAGTTCAGCATGATATCTATAATATAGGTCAACCGTCCATGCGTATATATTAGTGTGAGTTATTAACTGTATATCACATGTGCGATAAATTGGTTGGTTTGTATATACTATTGATTGGCATTCGAGCGCAACAAATATAACACATCACAATAAATTTATAGCTTATTAAAAGCTGTGATTTTATTGACAAAATGTCATATCACACAAATCATAGAAATTGTTTGGAGAGACGGAGGGGGGGGGGGTAGGGTGTAGTGACTCTCTAACAATAATCAAATCATTTCGGGACTAACATTTATTAACAAAATTTAAAACCGTTTTCTGAAATTGTTGAGGATAAGGCAAACAATTTCTGAAAGCCGATTTTTGTCCTGTGCGCGCACCATGGGTATTTTTTTCTTTTAAAGAAATCCAATATTCTACAAGTAAGATTTGGTACGTCTCTACTTTCCATATATACCAAAATTAGAAATAACTACCCTAAAAATACTATAGTAGGAATGCATCTTTAAAAGATAACGGGCATTAAACCCGCATTCAAAATTAAGTTATGGGGTCTACATTTAAAATTGTGTTAATTACCACTCTTAATAGAGCACGTGTCCAAAGGAATACACTTTTAAAAAAACAATTTCATTGCTTGATAAATAAACATAAAGTGTGCCATTAACTTCTTATATAAATATACATGTTATGAAAATAAAATAAAGTTTCCAGTTGATAAAACCGGTTGTACTTGTTATATAAATGTACTCAAGGCTGTATAATCAAATGGAACTGTAAATGTTTCTGACATATTTAGGCTACTGTGCCTCATCATACCTAATGTACATTATATAAGAGCCAAATCTGCCTATTACAGGTTTTTTTTTATTTTCCTGGATTATTATTTAGTCATTTATTCGGTGGGTTGGATGGTCGAATGTTTAGCACGTGCGTGCTGTATGATAAAGCCTGTTATTGCCTCAACTGGCGTTGATTCTTCTTTTTCTTTTATGCGGTTTAACATCCATTTCAACAGAATGACATATTTCAGACAAAGAACGAATAGTAATAATAATAACAAAGGTAAAAAATATAGATGTTATACATATTTGTAATCAACAACACATACTACAGATTTTGATATTACAATTAAATATAAATTAATTATAATTACATAAATCATTCAGTACACGGACATGAATATGGTTATCTACCCTTATAAAAACTAAGGCGAAACGATTGGTTTGTAAACTGTTTTATGATTGGTTCGAAGACTATAGCTACATTCTAGACCAGGGCAGATAATTTGAAATTGTGGAAACCCTGTGGAGTACAGTGGAGTAGAACGGAATGGGTACACTGGGTAACCGAGGATGATGTTACCGTAGGTTCGGTTCTTAAAATTAGACATTGCCCAATAAATGTCCAATGACGGTCAGCATCAGCTACTTTAATGTAATCTCCACGATACGTCTGAATATATTTGGTGGTATCAACCCTGTATATTAATTATATCAGATTTCAGAGCACGAGAAACAGCATATAAAAAATAGGCCATGACCCAATAAAATAACAACAGTAACATTTGTATCATAGTTGTCATAGTTCACAGTTGTATATAGATACGCTTCGTGGATCACACTATTTAGGATAAGTATCTGATGGTATGGTGTAAATGGGATTGAAGAGATTTTTTTTGTGAATGAAGTGTTTTATATTAATATTAGTGCATACACGTTTTAAAGAGTGTGACACTCGGTCTTTTCATTTTCTAAGATACCATTTGGATTTAATTGTTAACAGTGAAACATAAAACATTATTTTATAGTGATCTCATTTGGAATAAAAGACATCAAGGATTTAAAGATTTTGGAGGTTTCGTCAGTTGGTAAACAATGTTTTTCGATTTGACCTTATTTGGTTTGGCTATTACATGACTCATTTTCAATGTTAATTGAAGGTCCATGCTAAGTTTTACACGGATGTGTCAATTCATCACTGTGATATCCATGTCTTACATTTTGATAGGGGGGTCGTTTCAAGCCGATTTCGTTATAATACGCCACGGTTAGGACGATAGTCGTGGCGCTTGCTTACTAGCTTGGGAACCCCGGGTTCGATCCCTGTGTTGGTCGAGAAATTTTTCCTTGAGTTTTCCAGCCGTGTTTCGCCTTAAAGTGCATGCCGGGGGGAAGGGGGTCTGTAAGGAACCCCGCCCAGTTGTTCGGAAAGGACGAACACCCGTGTACCTGGAATGTATCTCAATTTTTAGTAGTAAAGACTAGAGGCAACTTGGGAGAATTTAAATTAAACAGATATCAAGATTAAGAATTGTTATTTAAATCATAATGTATCAGAAAAAAATCTTAGATAATATCCTGGCCTCGGTGTTAACGGGTAGGATACACATCAGATATCAGTATAAAGACGCGTACAGTATAAAGACGTGTCTTGAAGTCAATTGTATATGTGAAATTAATATAAGATAAGTCACTTTAAGATTGCTCGATTCAATGAATAGTTTGTAGTCCATATATTTTGGAAAGAGTAATTATTATTTTGTTTGATCTTGCTGTCTCTTTAAAGTTAAAACATGTAAGCGCAAATATAGGAACATAACGATGCAAATCAATCAGATGCAAAGGGCAGATAATCCTATATTTATTATTGCATCGCGTCAGCTGTGACTTCGAGTGGCAATAGGCCTAATAATACTTCGTTGACAAACTATATTATTAGAATATTTATACGTATAACATAAGGCTTTATTTATAATGCTTATTGTAGCAATTATATAGTGCTTTATTCAGTTTCAATAAGCCTGAATCAATTGGCAGGTTTAAAGTGGTCGTACAGGAAGAGAGAGAGAGGGAAAGACAAATTGTAGGTGTATGTTAACTATCCAGATTTATGAAGACATGACACTGTTTTGAGGATTTAAATCCAACTAGAATTGTGTTGTGTAAAAAGACCTCAGTAAGGGAAAGTTAAGGACAGCTGTTTAAAAAATTTAACCACAGGATTTAAGGATATTGTTCAATTGTTCCAAAGGATATAAACAACTATAATATACAAGATGGGGAATAAACACGGTCACATGGAGTTATCAAGGTAAGGATAATGGACGAATGAATGAATGAATTTATGGATGGATGGATGGATGGATTGATATTTATAGTGTATATTATGTTCTATATCTATATATGAAGTGAGGCGATGAAAACCATGTAACAAATTTAATGATTTTATTTTAACCATAAATATCAGATAAACTATTGGTATAATAGAGTGAATTTGATGGTCGGGTTTATTATTAATATCATTACAAACGCTCCGTGGGTGGATCCAGAGTAGGGGTGTTGGGGGTGTTCCCCCTACCCTTGTTTGTATCTGCTGTTACTTTGCCACCAGGTTTAACCTTCGTTTCACAACCCTCTCTACCTATGGTTGATTCAATTTTTTCTCAATAGATGACAAAAGAAGCCAGATGGTTCAAATATGCAAATACGTAGAAATGGGGTTTAACGGCCATTTAAAATGACTATTCTTATTTATTGTCCGTTATTGTCGGTTCTGAAAATAAAACTTTTCGATTTGTACACATTATAAACTCGCGGTATATGATAGTACATTGTACAGATTTTGGGCAGTGAAACCTAAATCCAAGTCCACACTGTTGGTAGTATTACCTAAAGGTTAGTTCACATTGTGGAATTATAATCTTAAGGTTAGTTCACATTGTGGAATTATAATCTTAAGGTTAGTTCACATTGTGGAGTTATAATCTTAAGGTTAGTTCACATTGTTGTATTATAATCTTAAGGTTAGTTCGCATTGTGGAATTATAATCTTAAGGTTAGTTCACATTGTGGAATTATAATCTTAAGGTTAGTTCACATTGTGGAATTATAATCTTAAGGCTTGTTCACATTGTGGAATTATAACCTTAAGGCTTGTTCACATTGTGGTAGTATAACCTTAAGACTAGTTCACATTGTGGAATTATAACCTTAAGGCTAATTTACATTGTGGAATGATAACCTTAAGACTAGTTCACATTGTGGAATGATAACCTTAAGGCTTGTTCACATTGTGGAATAATAACCTTAAGACTTGTTCACATTGTGGAATTATAACCTTAAGGCTAGTACACTAGTGTAACCTAAATAATCATAGCTCTGCGTATAGTCCCGTAACGATTTATTTTATATGTCAATTAATTTTATGACAAGCACTAGTTAAACTGCATATTTAAAATTATTTTAATTTCAAAATCGGCTAAGAGCGTCGAATATATCGTACACTGTAGTGTAAATCTTATGTATTATATTGAAAGGGCACAGGCTGGCCTACTTTATGGAACTGGGCCCTGTTTCACGAAAACTTAAACTAAAATCCTTAAAATCGATTTTAACTAAAATCAAAATGAGATTTTAAATTTTATGCGTTTCACGAAGATCGATTGTAACTTAAAATGCAATTTTAATAGATTTTAGTTAAAATCGCTTGCGCCCGCGCAGTGCAGATTTCCGCTTCGGGTACTTACGGTGAAAGCAAATACGCTTCGAAACTGAAAACTGTTGACAAACTGAATTAACTGTTACATTATCAATAGGGAGAGTTTCATACGTTGTAGAAATGTCTGCACATGGTCAGAAAGTCGTAGAGAGATGAAATAAATGAGTTAATTGCGTATTATTAGTTTCGAAATGTATTGGTGGGTTGACCTTCAACTTGGCATTTGATTTCCTCGCAGACTTCAATAGAAGTAATGTGTATCGATAAACTAAAGCGCTTGAATTTCGAATTTTTATAGTAATTTAGACAAGAGAAACTTTTGAGAATTTTCACAAACATATTTTGATATGTGTCACTCAAAGTTTAAAAGTATTTATCAACTTTGAAATTAATACGCCAAATAGGCAATGTTCCGATGCCTAGATTATAAATGTCATTCTAATAGACCATTTCAATGAAACTTTAAAAATGCAAAAGAGTCTATCTATCTTACTCAATTAAATGAGTTTTTCCCAAGATAAAATAGTTTTGGAGCCTATTTTTTTTAATGATGTTGTTTTATTAACGTAACTTCATTAAGAAATTATAATAAATTTATGATATTAAAATTTAATTTCAAATAGGCCTATAACATTTTTGAATAAACACATTTGTGTTTATTGATTTATCTTTATACTAATCATCATAACCCCAAAAACATGAGTAAATACTACATATTATGGCATGTCTAGTATTATAGGCCTTTAGGCCTTCTAATACCAAGAAATTGGCTATATTAAACACGAAGATATTTTTTTTATAAAAAAGAGGGCTCTTCTTTCCATGACATTGGATATAAATTTTCTTTTAGTGTGTAGTTTACTGGCGTTTTGGGTGGGTTTTTTCTTGGAGTTCTAATATGGGGCGCCATCCAATGCTTAAATTGCCTTACAATAAAATAAACGGGTGGATCGTAGCCTACTATGAAAAGAAATTGAATGCAAATTGTTTTTGTGAATGATTGTATGTTAAAATTATGTGCCAATTATATCTTTATGTCGCAATAAATCAAACAATGTAGCTCTAATCAATGTTTGTTAATGTCGTGATTGTAAGTTAGGAGAGGGTGACAGCTATCCTAAGTTACAATCGATTTTAGTTAAAATTGTCCTTAAAATAGTTTTGTGAAACGCCACTATTTTAAGTTAGGGTACAATTGTAACTTACAATATTATTTTAGTGGATTTTAGCTACAATGCTTAAAATCGTTTTGTGAAACGCTTCTATTGTAAGTTAGGATGAAATTTTAGTTTACAATGATTTTAAGGAGATTTAAGTTTTTGTGAAACAGGGCCCTGGACTTACTTTATAGAACCGGTCTACTGTATACTAGAATAGCCTGGGTTCGAATCCCACTTTTGGGAAACACCAGTGCTCGGGCAAAATACCTCCATCCCGCATTACACACATAACGGTAGAAATAACAATGGGAAAGCGAGGCTAAATCTCGAATATACCATTGGCTTAGTTACCACTATGTACACATCTTGTCAAAACTATAAACAGTGATAACTTTGCTTAGAGTGGGGTAATTAGAATGACTTCTTCATTTACATTATCTATTTTTTAGCTATTATAGTAAGAATGGTCAGATCTTTATCTAAATCTTAAAATCAACTCTCTGATCCACCTGATTTTCCAGTACTACGATAATAAACAATCTACGCTATATAGTCAAAACTTCAAACACTCATAACTTGGCGCAGTAGTTTGACTCAATATTCACTTTTTATTATCTACTTTAAACTATTATAGCAATAATAGTGAGCTCTAATTGTTACATTAATGTATCACTGAAATACCATAATGGTGAGACATTAAACACCATTCCATCATAGATTTGAATGGTTTCAAGTGTATTATAATTATTTGAGAAATGTACCGTAATGTCTAGACATTAAACACTTTTAATTATATTATATTATATTATATAATTATTAAAGGAATTCACAAAAGTAATATATTTATTGGCCTGTTTAAATCTATATTTTATTAATATTAAAACAGCAGATGTTGTCAGTAGGTGTTTATATTGATTTACGTAACACAGCATATTATGTCTCATATCGGGCGTAGCGGTGGCTAAAGTGGGTAAGGCGCTGCTGGTTTGCTAGCCTTAAGGTCGGGTGTTCGATCCCTATTGGCCGGTAAAGTTCATCCAGATCGTCTAGTGGTTCGGATGGGACGAAAAACCGAGGTCCTATATACACATTAGAGTGCATGTAAAATATACCTCGCGAGGGCGAAGACTGGGCTATCCCGCAGCCTTCTCTGTGAAGTTCCAGTCGGTCATCGATCTAGGCTTCTAGACTTGTATATTCGGAATTGAAACGATTTGTGAATGTGATCAGATTTAATGTAATTATTCTTGTATTACAGACCGTGTAGTTGTGTGTTACGTATGCATGCCATTCAAAAGGATATGAATTAATCTTCCCGTCGCGTTAAGGGCCCCGTGATTCTAGTCAGGCCCATGGCCCTGCTCCGTTTAAACTGAGATTTGGGCGGGTGTGTCTGGAAATGATAGGGATAATTAGAACTTAGGCTAACTGCTGGTATGCGGTCACAATCCACGAGTTCAGACGGGGATCGAACACGTGGCACTTGGCATTGATGACACACCGCATCGACCAACTAATCTGAAACCATTTTAGCCAATATAGTTTCCTAACTCAGCAACGATGATGTCACTTGACTTGGTTAGCAACGGGCGATTTATTATAAAGAAATAATGCCAAGAATTCGAATTTACTTCGCCAAGACAGTGTTATAATGCTTCTAACTAAAATCAGTTATACCCGACTGTATTATCACTTCGTTTTGATTACATAGCCGAACTATCGACCCGAGGTCATGACTGGTACAAGGGAAAGTAGTGAGTTGAACGCCCAACCTGTCTGCACCAACTGGACTAATGAAGATGGGCACATAGTGCCATGAGGAAATGTTACCCCCCCCCCCTCCATTCTCACTTTTGCTCACCAGGAAACCGAGCTGTTGTGACTGCTGATAAATATAGGGATAAGAGCAAAAAATCTTTATAGTTATATCGTTAGGGCTTTCTGGGGCCCACCTCACCCCCGGCACCCAGAAATGGATCGTATAGTATTCTAGAGTTAATTTGGGGCATATATCTGTGTCACTGCATATGTTCGACACTGGTTTACCAATATATGATTATGGAGTAATTAGGATCAAAACATGAATAAGAAATGTCTTGTTAAAAATTTTCAGATGGCGACAAACTGCACGACTCGTTGTCTCCCCTTCCCTTAGTCTCTGTCCTGCAGCAACAATGACGATTCTTGTACGTACATCTTCTTTCTCTGTATATATAGTCAGCCCCGCCAGTGATCCTTGCTCTGACCGGACTTCTCCCCCTCTGTCATCAAGTTAGTATATTGTCACAAGAGAGAGAGGGAGAGAGAGAGAGAGAGAGTCGCGGTTGATCAGTGATTAACACTTTGGCTCTCTAACCTGGAGGACGCATGTTCGATCCCGTTATTGGCCGAGAAAGTTGATCAGGATTTTCCGGCGTGATTCGGGCAAGGGACAACCTATAGTCGTTCGGATGGTTTAAAACACGACGTCCAGTTAACACATTGCACGCAGTTGGAATTCGTAGTCGGTAGTTGGAATTCGATAATAGAGTACACTGAAGCCTCGGTGTCCTGGAAAAATATCCCTATAATATATTATTATATGGCGTATGCCCGTCTTCATTGCTCAGTACAAGGCCATGCATAATTGCATAGCAGTTCGCTTATCTTGCAGCCTCTATGAAAAAGTACTTCTCGACGTTTTTCGCTTAAGTTACATTCTAGGTGATTTTTGTGCATTCCTGTATATAAATAGTATCGAATAACACCAGATGTGTCTATAATGCAGTCTACACGTATTGATTAAATATAACATAATTACACGTGGTGACTCGCAGTCGGCATTGCTCGATATATTCCGGCGTCTTTCAATTTATAACCAAAAATCGTTAACTCAGAAAGTAGGAAGGGTTAAAGACTTGACTGAAGGTTATTTCTCAATACCCACCCGTTTGCCTCCCACAGTATGTATGTACATATGCCTAAACCTAGCAGATTCTTGAACAAAACCGTCAACAAAAATTGGCATGCAATAAAAAACAAAACAATTAATATTTATTTTAGGTGGGTTGGTGGTTGGGTGGGTGGCCGAATGGTTAGCACGTACGCACTGTATCAAAAAGCCTGTCATTGAGTCAACTTGCGTCGTTTCGAATCTTCGGTTGTACGTGACAAGGAGTAGGCCCCTAGGGTCGCATGTCTAACCTCGTGCGTTTTTTCCGGGTCATGCGGTTTCCCCCCACTGCTAAAGACCCACACGCGCAAGGGGATTATTGAAAAAAATCAAACCATATGTTAGTTCCGAAATGACCTAGTTTGTGTCGAGTGGATCTTAAACCCCAATTCTCTATATCTCGCTCTTTTATTTTCGACGTTCAGCCAAGCTTTACAAGTATTACCTCCCCTTAACCAGCGGTTTACACTCACATCTTTGGTATCTATGTGATTCATATTTCTCCCTCGTTTGCGATCGAAGTTTAATAAAACTTACCTAGGACATCCTTTAGAAATGAAATGAAATTGGGTTTGACGTCCTTCTGTTCTGCTCCGAAACTGGGCTAATGAAGACGGGCATACGCCATGCATTGTGCTATGAGGGAATTTTGCCCGGGCAGCGGCGCTACGGCTAACTCTTATATCGAATTCCATCTGCCAAGGAATCTTTTACGTGCACGTCAATGTGTACACGGGACCTTGTTTTTTTGTCCCTCATAGCACACTGTATGGCGTATGCCCGTCTCCTATTAGCCCAGGTTATGTACATATCAGTTAGACGTTAAACCCCATTTCATTTAAGCCTATACGCTTTTGTTTTACGTGCTCTACCCGTGGTTATCATTGTAGCGGGAAATTAATCTAAATACAAAGCTAACCGGATAAATCAATTCTCGAGGACGCGATAAACGCAGTGCCAGTGGGAAAGGCAAACCAAAAAACTACTGAAGTCCTGTGCAAACTGGGCACCAAGACAAACCTTTAGAACTAACCTGGTTGGTGGGCAGTCTCAAAACCTTGACCAACAGCAACAATGCACATGGGAAATACCTACCTCGCCCAACACCAAGATCGAAGCCCGTACCTCGCTAAGCCACCGTGGTTCAACAATATACGGGGAATTCAGCTTCGAAATGAAGGTCCCCTATCAGAAAGTGTTAGCCGTGTGAAGTGGCTATCATGTGTTTTAGCTTTCAAAGTCACACCACGTAGCAGCGGTGACCAGATGAGTATGCGACTGCATGACTAACTTCCGGAGTTCGCCAAATATTTTGACGGTATTTCCCAGCCTGGTTTCCTCTTGTTATTGGTGCAGGATGACGGGCCTGCCAAGGACATGCGTCTAAAGACCAGCTCTCATCCCCCCGTACGGGTTATGCCATGCACGGGTCGTAAGGTTTAGTAGCTGGCAGGTCAGCCACAAGAAGCCGTATGATTATTTTGTAGGTGCAGGACCAGTAATCTCAACGGTCCGTCTGCGGTCTTCTACGACATCGAACACACGCAAGTGACGCATAAGACCGACACACGGGTTAACTAAAATTCACATCGTACGGAGTGTTATGAACTATAGTTTAGTGGTCGAACAGAAACAAATTTGCAGCACGTTAACTGTTGCCAACGAAATAAGAATTGGCCGAAGCGTCAAAACCTTCCCCACAGCTCGCTGCATGAACGTGTTCACTAGACTGGTTCTGGTTGACACAGAATATTAGGACGTTAAATCATATTTCATTTGTAGCCTATTTATTGATAATAGACGTAATAAAATTCCACCCATTGAGTTTATTGTTGTTGTTGTATATTTATGATATTATATGTTCTAGTGATTTAGCATGCATGGTGTATTTTATACATTACACATAGTCCTCGACCTTTATTTACCTTTATATACATACACAGGTATATAAATCAATCGTAATAAGACGACAGATTGTAATATCCACTCGTCACACCGAGTCACTTCTAGGAAATGAAATGAAATGGGGTTTAAATTCCTGATTTTCTGTACCAACCGGGGGGATAATGTTCACTCTCATATGCCATACAGTATACTATGAGGGTAATTTTGCCCTAACAGCGGCTTTTTTGTCACTTATTCATCGAGTTCCAAATGCCAAGATGTATTTCATGTACTCACCAATGTGTTTTTTGCTTGTCATACCATCCGAATGACTAGACGTTGTTTCTTGCCAGTAAAATCTGGACAGATTTTTTGATAGGCCTCCAACTTGTAATTAGTTTATTTGGACCTTTTTAGGGTGGGTGTGGCTATAAATCGAACTGGTGGGAGGGAGGTCTGTGGCTATAAATCGAACTGTAAGATATCACGACTGTCGAGAATGACCCTAATAACTAATAAGGATCAACTCTGCTTAGTCGTTTGGGTTGGACTTGAATCCTAGACCAAGCCGTGTACATGTAAAGCTTGCACGTACACCGAACTCTTGATGGTTGGAATTCAACGAAGAGTAGGCGATGTCGGTACACAATTCCCCTCCCTAGCTTGGAATACAGGAACATAAAATCATGTGTTAGTCTCAAAACGAACGACCCGCATGTTGCCGAGCATTAAAACTCCGTTCTATTCCCTGAACAGTCACAACTTGAGACAATAACCGAAGGGTATACCGAATGCATATGAAATTTGATTGTGATAAGTTGTATTTGAACTTCTATTGAAGTGGATAAAGTGTTTGAAGACAACAGTGTTTTATTGTTGTCATTATACTAGATAAGAAGTAAAACTATAAATTATTCTAATTAACAACTAAACAGAAATGGGCAGCAAAATAAGTAAATCAATTCACAAACGACGTGAAAAAAGCCGAGATAAAAAGTAAGTTCATTTTCGCTATACTTATTTTTTCCTTGGAATCACAGTATATTGTAGCTCCGTGGGTACGTCGCTGGCTAAACACCTGGGATTTCCTAGGGATTATCCAGCTTGCCTTCAGTGACAAAGATAATGAGTGTAGTTGTTCGGATGGCACGAAAAGCCAGAGTCTACCCATTTATTCGTTGGTGTGCACCACATCGTTAATAAACCTGTTGGAGCAGACTATTAAGATGATGAACCCAATTAGGCAGGGTAAGCCGCTGGCTCGCTAACCTAGAGGTCTCAAGTTCGACCCCGGTATTAGACAAGAACAATTCGCGGGTTACTCCAGTGTGGTTTCCCATGTCAGTGGTGCATGACAGTGGCAAGGAACAACAACTTGTCATTCGAATGGGGCGAAATTTTGAGGTCCAGTTGAGGAGCCTTAACAGTTGAAATCAGCTGCCCGAGCAAACTTTGCCTCATTAATCCGTTTAGTGCAGAAAAATCGGACGTTAAACTCTATTTCTTTTCCCCTCTTTTGTTACTGAAAGAGGCTTTCGAGATTTTCGACTTGTCACAAGTTGACTACACAGAGACAATCAATTGCTGGAACGGGCAATCCAGTGTACTGTCGAATCGGCCCCGTTTACTGAAAATTTTGAAAATGTATCCCAAATATGCGATTTGGTGGCATATCTGATTATAATCTCTGTAAAATACTATATCTTATAAATTTATTAATTTAGGCCAAAACCCTGACCGTATTAAACGTTTGGCCTTGACGGAGTGAGGGCGGAAATGCATGGGCGTGCCGTGTACGGAAGGCCATTTCCCGCAATTTGATAACGAGTTAATAAAAATGTCAAAGAATGATTAAAACCAGCCTCGGGAATTCGTCACCCACTCATATTCAGCCAGCAGACCAGCTATCATCCAACTTTGCCTAGGCCTTGCGTATCCGCACAAACAGGGTGCAGGTGACTTAATAATAAGTAAATTTGCGGGCGACAGTGTAGGATGAATCCGATGAAATTTTCGGATGGAATTCGGAATCCCCATTGCACTTGCAGGATACGAATTCCGGCCCACACCCAGCACACCCGGTCCTGAAAGTCTATTATACCAGCCCATCCATGCAGACTCCAGTGATGGCGCGGCGGTCCGTTAAAGCCACCAGCAACATACAAATGATCACTATCGGTCCATAGCTGACCCAACACCTCCCCCCCCCCCCCTTCATATAATGTTCAGCATAAAATTGTTTTAAGACGAATTAGACAAACTTATTTTTTTTCATTAATTC
This sequence comes from Patella pellucida, assembly GCA_917208275.1. Lineage (NCBI taxonomy): Eukaryota > Metazoa > Mollusca > Gastropoda > Patellidae > Patella > Patella pellucida. Next base: position 67,403,718 of record OU795038.1, read on the forward strand.
TACGTCCGGCCCATCGGGCGATCACCAAAACCATCCCTGACTCTGACAGCGGTGTATATATCGAATTCTCAACTGCAAAGAGTTCTTTTATGTGCACGCCAATGTGTACAAAGAACCTCGATTTTCGTTCCATCCGAACAACTATATGTTGTCCCTTACATTGATGTAGAGGGGGGTCAAGGTGGCTAAGTGGATAAGGCGCTGGTTCGCTAGCCTGGAGGTCGGATGTTCGATCCCTGCATTGGCCGAGAAAGTTCATCTTGATTTTCCGGCGTGATTTCCCCTTGTCAGTGATGCAGAAGGAGGGCCTGACAAGGACAGCTGCCTAGTCGTTCGGATGGGACGATAAACCGAGGTCCCATGTACAAATTGGAGTGCACGTAAAAGATCCCTTGACAGTTGGAATTCGATATAAGCGTACGCCGTTGCGCCGCTGCCCGGACAAAATTTCCCTCATAGCACACTGTATGGCGTATGCCCGTCTTCCATTAGCCCAAGTTAGGTGCATAATAGTAGGACGTTAAACCCAATTTCATTCCTTCATTCATAGATGTAGATACGAGTCACCAAACGATACTGTGTTTTTTAAAGGCGTGCAAACTGATTTATTTAAAGCAAGCCAATGGTTTGATTGTCGATGAGATAGTTTTTGAAACATGATCATTTATATAAAAGTAATTGCATTATGTTCTTGTCGAAAGTGTCAATGTCTCTTTGGTTTAATTGAAAGTAACACAGGGTTCCTGTGAGACAGTGGGTTGGATGGCTCAATAGCACGCGCGCGCTGAAACATAAGACCTGTCATTGAGTCAACTTGCGTGGTTTCGAATCCCAGGTTGTACGTCAAACCTCGTTGGTTTTCTCCGGGTCCCCCGATTTCATCCCACTGCTACAGACCTTACGCAGTGTCCTTTTTAAAGTGCCAAAGTCCATTCCGTTATTTTAGTCATGGAAGATGTGTTCTTGTGTTCTTGAGTCTCCACCGAGTTAAAACAAATGGGTCAATGACGCCCGTTCTAAGCACGCCACCGTATTTAATATCTGTGAATGATATAAAAGTAATCTCATTATTCAATTCATTATAATAATTATGATATGGTTTATCTAACCGGGTAAATGATAGTAACTTGTTATCTTGTTGTAATACGAGTCGCATAAATATAGAATTATTCATCTTCGTTACTCATCATCGTCACACCGTCAAATATTGTCACATGATTGCCACCCATCGATGGCAACAAGTTATGGAATTTCCAGCCAGATTCATTCGAGCACCTCGTGTCCAAGCAAAATGGGCCATTTTTGTTCATTTAAATAGTTAAACGATTTATTTCGTAGACACGGCAGGGCCAGTTATTTTGTACCTGGACTGATGAATTAATGGAGATACATAATCATTGACCGATGAGTATTCGATGCAGATCGGAGGACCTGGCAAGGACAGCTGTCTAGTCGTGCGGGTGGGACGGAAAACCGAAGTCTCGTTTACACATTGGCGTGCACATAAAAGATCCGTTTGCAGTTGGAATTCGATATAAGAGTAGGTCGTAGAGCCGCTGCTCGGGCAAAATTTCCCTCATAGCACGTACTGTATGGCGTATGCCCGTCTTCAATTAGCCCAGGTTTTGTGCATAACAGTAGGACGTTAAACCCCATTTCATTTCAACCACATGGGCGAACGACCTAATTGATAAGCAATTAAGTATTCAGTGTTTGTTTTTTTCTAGTAAATCTTAATTCCCACTAATAAAAAACCCCAACAGTACTCTAATACGAGACATCCCAGTCGAATACGGAACACTCCAATATAATTAGATCCATGTACTGTGGTTTTTTTTTTTATTTTTTATTATTTACCATAATATAGCACTGGTCATGGCATATTATTAGTTATGCCATTATCATGGTGCGTTTCACAGCATCAGTTATGACAATACCATGGTCTGGTCCATAGCAATAATGAATTGTGGCATAAACATATAATAGTACGTATCATAGCATTAGTCATGATATTGACATGGTCTGTAGTATAGCATTAGTCATTGTTTTAACATGGATCGTGCCAGACTATTAGTCGTGGCATAATCCTGGCCCGGATTATAGCATTAGTCATGCCATACCTATGATCCGCAACATAGCATTAATCGGGATATAATCATGATATAATCATGGTGCGTTTTGAAACATTAATTAATCAAGGCATACACATGGCCCGTACCATGCGGTAGCAGTAGTCACGGCATTAACATGGTCCGTATCATAGCATTAGTCATGGCTTGAACATGGATCGTACGAGACTATTAGTCGTGGCATAATCCTGGCCCGGATCATAGCATTAGTCATACCATATCCATGATTCGCAATATAGCATTAATCCTGGTATAATGATGGTGCGCAATATAACATTAGACATGGCAGAACCCTGGCCCGGATCATAGCATTAGTCGTGCTATATTCATGATCCGCATTATTGCATTAATCATGGCATCATCATGTTGCGTAAAATAGCATTAGTCAAAGCATAAACATGGCCCGTATCATAGCATTAGTTATAAGTTAGATTAGACAAAAGGGAGGTAAATACATAAACACAATTTCAATATCAATTCATAAGATCTGTCTGATATACATCAATCCATACGCTTATTCTGATATACATCGAAATACATCAAATAATATAACATATTACACAAGCTATAAATTTTCTCTGTCGTGTAATCAAATTTAACTTAGAATAAAATATAATGTAAATGCAAATAGGCACAACATTTTTTTTATCCGGGCATTTGTTCGACTGCTAGTAAAAGTATTCGCAATCAATATTCTAAGCTACATATCCCGCTTTCTTTGTATGGTATATAATGTAAATATATTTTACAGTTATGTTAGTGATTATTAATAACACAGATGTCATTTTACAATTTTATTATACATTTAAGCGAAAATAATCGATTTAAACCGTATTAGTCATGCGTTGAACATGCTGAATTGAAATTTTTGTAGTGCAGCAATTTTTTTTATGTTCATGTTCAATTCGCATTAATCATCATCATCAATTTCTCAACAGAACAATCTTAAAGATACATTCCCGCGTACAAACCGGCTGATTTGATTTCTCAACAGAACAAGCTTAAAGATACATTCCCGCGTACAAAACGGGTGGTTTGATTTCTCAACAGAACAAGCCTAAAGATACATTCCCGCGTACAAACCGGGTGATTTGATTTCTCGACAGAACCAGCTTAAAGATACATTGCCGCGTAGAAACTGAGTGATTTGGTGATATAGTGGGACTAAAACATATTCAAACTAAATAATTTATCACAATTTTGCTTCAAATTCTTCTCAAAACATAATTAATGTCAGGGAATATCCTGCTATACAAAATCGACCAAAAGAGATCATGTTTGTGTCACGTGACTTGCCCATCTGGTTTCCTAGCAACGGGTGCGAAATCAGGGGTGACTATTTAGTACAAACATCGAAGCCTAATTAAATTCTCGGATTATCCACTGCCGCGTCTTTTCCGAGATTTTTATCTAAGAAAGTGTTGTACATTAACTCTTCATAAAAGTTCATTAACTTGTACACCAAGCGCTCAATCTCCGCGAGCATTCTTTGACGTCACGTTAACATTCCTAATCATCGGGCTGCTGATTAAGGAATACCTTTACATTTTTGTCGTGTATGCGCCCCTTGAGTGTTTTCAGAGAATTTTCCTAGTAAGATTGGATATTTCTACTTTCCTTATATACCAAAGTTGCCATCATTTTATTTGAAATAACCACCCGATAAATAATTTTCTGTGAACGTATCTTTAAAGATACATTATGTAGGAATAAAGTACTGACAGCTCTCGCTATAGTAGTTTGTAAGAAAAACATGAATGAAAAGAGAGAATGTTTTAAATTTCAGCAAAATTATTGCACTCTGAGAAGCGTTATGGTTGTTTGAAGAACAGTGTAGTCTCGATTGGCATTGCAACTGGTGATACGATAATAAACAAAGTCTCCATTATCCATTTTCAAATTAGATTGTTAAATGCGCTGATAATCAAAAACCCTTCCGATGACCTAGAGAGTTGATTATAGGCTTGACATGTGAATAATTGTCTAATTAATGATTTACATAAAATTTAAGCCAAACGCAAGTCCTGCAAAAGGCATATTTAGCTTTTACATAATGCCTCTTTAAAGTCCCCAGCCTTTGTGTTTGTATTTATGCCATTGTTAACTCCGATCGTTAGTTCTCAGAATACTAATATCGCGGATTGACTTTATACCCAGTTTATAACAGCCTAGTATGTATAGATTGCTTTGCTGTGTTATAGGGGGATCCAAACCCTTTTATCGGTATGGTACATTTGTTATTTATTCTATCATTATATAGGTGTTGTGGTTCAGTGAGTACAACGGTCCAGTGTTCGATCCCGGTATGAGCCAGGAAAGTTAATCAGGATTTTCTGGCGTGGTTTACTCTTATCCGTGGTGCATGACGGTTGACGGAGGGCCTAGCAATGGACAATGTATAGTCTTTTGGATGGGACAAAAACCGTGCATGTTGTTGGTTATTAAAAGTAACTTAACAAAAGGGTAAGGTACCGAGACAAACCGCGATATCGTGTTAAGCAGATCTAATCCCGATTTTTTTTAGTTGCGACATGGACCGTATATAGACGGTCGATGGTTGCGACAACAACTCCCCATCCACCGTTGTCTACAGTAAAGGGTTAATCCGATTGTCGTTCAATAAACTGACTAAAACACCAATCCTATTTCGCTTCGTTTCCTAAGGTTCAAAATTGTTACTCGTCTTAATTTACTGCACAAAGTTCGGGAAAAGGTGATATTTAACCCACATTCTAGTTGATGTGAGGGATTGGCCAATAAAACGGTCTGTTGTGGAGATTTCTTGGTGTTAGGTACATTGAACTGTGGGTATCAAAAACGCAGATTGGTTAAGCGAATTTTAATGTCTTGCGTCATAGGGTAACATCGCTCGTGGGATCCCCGACGCAACTTCAACCACAACCGGTCATATCTTCATGTAATGGAGACCATCGAAAGTATTAAAAACAAAACGAAATCTAGATGTGTATTTTAATCCGATTTGTCGTTCAATGAAGTAGAGTAATCTTTAGTTCATGAGTGTAGAAATAATTATCAACACTGTTTGTTTATAGACTACGATACTCGATATAGTACAATGATAGATTTGTTTACATTCCTTTCTATATTTATCACAACTAGCTGCGTCAATTGAACTCATTTTATTGAACTCCTGCATTCATTGTAGTACGAAATTTAAAGGAAAAGGGTTTAACGTCCTACTTTTTTGTACCCCGCCTTTCGAAGAAAGCAGGGGACTATTAAAGTGGGTTCGTCCGTCTGTGCGGTCTGTCTGTCATACTTTTCGGGACACAATAACTCAAAATTGGTGTAGGTGTTTATTATGTCAACACCTTGATGGAGTTCGAAGATGGGCATTTTCTGCTTATGGTAAGCAGAGATAAGCAATTTGGTTGGTTGCTGCTTTGGGACACAATAACTTTAGTTCTAATTAAGTGAGAGTGATGAAACTTGGTGTATAGTTTCATTATATCAATACCTTGACTAAGTTCGATAATGACCCTTTTCTGCTCAGGGTAAGCAGGGCGATAAGCAATTTGATTGGTCGAGACTTTGGAACTGAATTACTCCCATTCTAATTGAGTTAGAATGTTCAAACTTAGTGTGAGTGTTTATTAGGTCAATGTCTTGATGGGATTCGAAGACGAGTATATTCTGCTTAGGGTAAGCAGAGACAAGAATTTGATTGGTTGATGCTTTGGGACACGATAACTTTAATTCTGATTAAGTGAGAGTGATGGAACTTGGTGTGTAGTTTCATTACATCAATATCTTGACTGAGTTCGATAATGAGCATGTTCTGCTCATGGTAAGCAGGGCGATAATTAATTTGATTGGTCGAGACTTTGGAACACGATAACTCTCGTTCTAATTGAGTTAGAATGTTCACACATAGGCGTTGATGGGGTTCGAAGGTGAGCATTTTTTGCTTAGGGTAAGCAGAGATAAGCAATTTGATTGGTTGATGCTTATTAAGTTCTGATTAAGTGAGAGTGAGGACACTTGGTGTATAGCTTCAGCTTTATTACACCGATACATTGACCAAGTTCGATAATCAATATTTTCTGCTGAGGGTAAGCAGAACGATAAGCAATTTGATTTGTCGAGGCTTTTGGACACAATAACTCTCTTTCTAATTGAGGTAGAATGTTCACACTTGGTTAAGACATTCATTATGTGAATGACTTGATGGAATTCGATGATGAACATTATCTGCTTAGGGTAAGCAGAGATAAGCAATCTGATTGGTTGATGCTTTGGGGCACGATAACTTTGGTTGTAATGAAGTGATAGCATTGTAACTCAGAATATAGATTCATTATATTATCATTACCTTGACTAAATTCAATGGTGCAAATTTTCTGCTTAGGCTAAGGAGCGATAAGCAATTTTATTGGTCAAGATTTTGAAACATAACTCTGCTTTTAATTGAAGTAAAATTTTGAACTTAATGTAGATGATCATTAGGCAAATGTCTTGACTTAGTTCAATGATTAATATTTTGAGCTAAAGCTAAGCAGAGCTAATCAATTTCATTGTTCGTTGCTTTGCGACAAGATAATCTTGATTCTATCTGATAGAGAGTGATCAAACTTTGTGTATAGTTTGATTGCTCGATGCTTTTGAAAAAAATAAATGTTTGATTAATTAATATGTGTCATCGTATTATTTTGGGATTTCGGCGGGGGACATCAGCCTCGCTGTTGGCTTGTTTTATCCTAAACTGGGCTAATGGAGACGGGCATACGTCACACAGTGTGCTATGAGGGACATTTTGTCCGGGCAGCGGCGCTACGGCCTACTTTTATATCGAATTCCAACTGCCATGGGATCTTTTACCTGCACGCCAATTTGTACACGGTACCACGTTTTTTCGTCCCATCTGAACGATAAGACAGCTGTCATTGTCACGCCCTCCTCCGTCATTGACAAGGCGGAAACCACGCCGGAAAATCTGGATTAACTTTCGCGGCCATTGCAGGGATCGAACAACCGACATCCAGGCTAGCGAGCCAGTGTTTCAGTAGTCTCACCCACTTAGCCACGTGGAAAGCGGGCCTGTCAGACGTGGTAAGCAGGCCTCCGACAAATCGGTCCCCACATCCTTCGCAAACCCATGCATTATTTTCTTACTACATCTCTTAATAGCCTTGTGAACGTCTAGTATTCTCACTTGTCTTATTTGGCTTCCTCTTCACGTTGTGGTGTTCTTTTTCTTCTTATCCATCTCTGTTAATATGCTTATCTTCTCAGTAGTTAAAACGTCTGTCTTACCAGAAATAACAATGCATCAGTTCGTTTTGGCATTTTATATAGACCAAGTACTGATTACAAGTATAATAGATTACAATAAAGTCATTCTCTCTAACCCGCTCTCATGCAGACTCGGCGATTGAAATTGATACATATTTAAGAACTCTATGACTACAGAATGGTTCAGGCCATGATTTATGAAGGTCAAGATCATTTACTAGTTTAACACAACCCAAAATCGGTGTCGGGCTATTTTACTGCCATTATTAATTAACGGTAAACGGGGAGTACATTGTAGTATGGTATATTGAATTGAGACTTTTAAACCAGTAGGTCATATCATTGGGCGTGTCTAAACACTGTCCGTGTTAAAAGACACACCCTTGGACCAAGGTCATTTGTCCATTCATGTCTCTATGTTCAGCAACACACCTATGTAACACTATATGACAGATCGCCTTGAAAAACTTCCAGCTGCTTTGGCGATTCACTCCTAGGTTCTCAGTTATTGCCACCATTACTGGGACTGGTTCACGCTGTGTCTGGATCACGTGCACCATTTCTGTTACCTGTAGCACTATCTTACAGATAACAGAAGATCGGCATAATATATAAGACCTTTATTGAGAACATGAAATAAGACATACATCGCGAGGAGGTCTACTCCAAGTCTGACTTGCTGTCAGTAAACGCCTGCTTATAAAGCGTCTAATAATTAGCTGAGATGGACAGGAATGATAATCATATATGGTATTGTTTATCATCAATTATTGTGTTTGTAATTACACTGCATATTTCTTTGAAAGTCATTGTCAGGTCAAGGTATAATGCATTGACCACCAACATATACTCTTTGAAGTTATATTTAGTGTTACACATGGATCATATGTAGCGTATTAATAATAATTGAATAATTAGATGTTTATTAAGATCGTGCCTTTACAGAAGTTATCAAGAGTTTACACGTCAACATCAGTTATTTGACGTTCTAACACCTGACGTCAACTGGCTGACTATCGCCATTGAAGAGACGACCACAGACAAGATCGGTCGCATTATTTTGTAAATCATTTTAGTGAAGCCTGTATCAAAACAGGCCCGGGACTGTCCGCAGGTTTATCTTGTATACTTTTTTGGTTTTGCGTGTAGTGCAGTCCCCCTGCATTTACTAATAGATCACCTTGTTACACCTATTTTCAGCAGAATGGGCCATGGTCATGGTAATGCACGTCTCAAAATGGATTTATATTTATCTTGAAAACGGGATGGTGGGCAGGATACGGGGGTTCGACATATAATTTTCCGAAACAATTTTGTCCCAAGATCAATAACTAATATATTCCCGTATGTAAAGTATATAAATTATTTGACATACAATTATTATGTTGTCCTATTCACTATTTATCTGAAAGCTCTCTTCATTTTATTACCATTCAATCACATCACAGGTGTTCATAAATGGTGAAACGAGTTTTATTGGTGTATGTAGTGAATTTAATGTCAGACTGCGGTAATACTGAATAATATCGAAAATATTACTTATAAACCTCGGTTGTATATATAGCTATATTTACATCCATACAAGTGTGATGTGGCTACCGGGCTACCGGTTTACCTATTATGAAAACTTGCTGCTTTTAGAAAAAAGTTCTCGATATGGCGTCGTTCGAAGAGTTTGTCCTTTGTTTAAAAAAAATAATAGAAAATACCTAATAAACAATATACAGTTTCTTGAGAAAAACACTCTTTCATAGGCGCGGCCAATTTTAATCCGGGAACTTGAAAGTAGTTTAAATGGAGGAAGGCGTAATACAACCGAGATTAGGTGTAAGTTACCGGAGTCTTCCCAGGTTTGCGGAATGGCATGATACATAGACAACTTGTCCAATTTCGTGGTTTTCTCCGGGTCTTCCGGTTTCCTCCCACTGCTAAAGACCCCTAAGCACAAGCGAATTATTGAAATGACCTAGTTTGTGTCGAGTGGACGTTTAAACCCCATTTCTCTCTCTCTCCCTAAAACGAGTTTATATAATAATATTAGTTACGAGGACCTACAAATTGCAGGCCTACTCTGAGTTATGGTCTACGGATGCCTTACACATATTATCTGGTAACATTGCTGATAAATTTTGCTTTCTAAAGTAAAGATAATGAAAACTGTCTAGTCATTGGGAAGGACCAAAAAAAACCTTTGTTACCGTCTATATCAGTGATATTACGATAAAGATGCCCTGACAGGTGGAAATCGGACTAAGAGTAAGCAACAGCACTACTGCTCGGTTAAAATGTCATCATAGCACACTGGATGACGTATTCATTAACCCGGCTGGTGCAGAAATGTAAGACGTTAAACTTTAACGGTTAAAGTAGCTATAAGTCTCTAACTTACATGTAATATCATCTAAAGTCTTCAACATTGAAAACGCGAATTATTTGTCAATTTAAATCAACATTGATGGTATAATCTTACCAGGGAAAAATAGGCTTCAATATTTAGGACAAAAAAAAACATTTTGCCATTCGTACACGAATTGTGTACCATAATGCGTTTCAACGCCATTTCTAACAAAGGTCTCAAAGAACGAGGCTAAACATATTTCACAATTAACGGTGACGTTATAGTGGGGCGGATATGTTACATTTTTTGGTCGAGTTGTGCACTTCCGGAAAGAAACATGAACATAATTTGGCCTAGGGGGTTTGTGGGTATGCTAATTTCAAAAATGGCGGGAACCACGACGTCACTCCCGCAAAAAATCGAGAAAATCAAAATGGCCGCAATTGATGATGTGTATGTTAATTTTAAGTGCTTAAATTGCGACCATGCCCCCTGCTGATAATTTGGCCAGAACCTTTATGTCTTGGCGTTCTGTAGCGATTTTTTGGACACTGGTATCAACGGATATTGTTTCTGTGAAAATCTCCCGTGGTTCCATCATAGAAAAGACAATCTGGCTGACGTGGATCATCTGTATCCATGGGCTAAAGTGGTTGAACTATACGAAGGTGATTTTTATGCGGTGATTGGGTCGTGTTCATTCAAGCCTTTTCTTGCAGCTTCCTGTCTCTCACCACTTTTGCTGCATTACACAGAACGTAACAGCATTTATGCCATCTGGCTTTATGTTATCACCATCATCTAGTCGCGATATGTTAATATGCAAGGGCATTTTGTTCAATTCATGAAAGGCAGATACAGTAGGGGTCAGAGACGAGTAACCTTTTGCTGGTGGATTTAAAAGTGTTTCACCATGTTCTTGACACAAGAGCACAAATATCCTAGTTGGTCCGTTAAACAGATGTATCTGTAGCACATGCCCGAGGAACGAGTCTTTCGGACATGTTATGTGATTTTCTAGATGACCATCACTTGTTTCTGAAAATAGAATAATACTCTTGCAAAATGTAAGTTCTCTAAATTCATCGGATTTATGAAGAAAGTTCAGACGTTTATGAATTCTTGATATCTGTTAAGCAAAGGAGAAATTGCAAATAATGCATATGTTCGATTAGCATCAAGATCAGTGAAATCGGGGCACTTACAGACATTCTATTGGCGATTACGTGTTTTATTGTGGCCAATAAACTTTCGCCAGGAATAGACTGGAATAACCAGACGTCAGAGATTGTCATTCGATTGGGACTTCTAACGTATTGCGTCAACATAACTGACCAGATATTACAGTAAAAACAGAAATATTGAATTTAAATTAGTTTATATACATTCATATTAGATGTCAATTTCTAGGCCGCAAATATTAGCGATTTAGGTCCTTTAAATCCCGTTTCATTTTAAATACACACAGAAGCTATACTAATTTACTTTTAGCTGAGAAAAAAATAGTTTAAAATACTATATAAAAACGTACTATAAATTTAAAATCAATATCCTAATTTTCATCATGGGGATGAAAATTTATAGATGGTGAAACAAAGTTATGACAACAGATGTCAGTCAGCCATTTTATTTTTTGCTCTTCCTTGATTAAAAAATAAATCAATATTGATTTGAAACTCTATGTTCATATAACAAATTAAAAATCACACCAGGCTTTCTCTTTTTTATGCTGTTTATATGCTCAGAATAATCTCATTAAATATTTTTCTTGTTTGTCTTTATTCTGTTCCATGTGGCAAGGAGTAGGGTCGCCTGTTGAACCTCTTGGGTTTTCTCCGGGTCCTCCGGTTACCTCCCACTGCTAAAGACCCCCACGTTCAAGCGAATTATTGAAATAAAATTGAACCACGTAAGTCCCGAAATGACCTAGTTTGTGCTGAGTAGACGTTAATCTCTGTTAATCTCTATCTCTCTCTGATTATGTACCAGGAGCCACGTTAACTAAATGAATACGACGTTGCCTCGCTGGCCTGGAGTTGGTGGGTTCGCTCCCGGTGTTGGCCGAGAAAGTTTATCAGGATTTTTTTTGTGGGGTTTCCCTTTGTCAGTGGTACAGGACGAAGGGTCTGACAATGACAACGTCGCTGTCTGGTGTTCGGGCAAAATTTCTCTCAAAGCACCCAGCATGGCGTATACCTTTCTTCCTTGCGCCCGTTGAAGGAGAACAATCGGACGATAAAATCTGTGCAAAATTTCCCTCATAGCACAACGTAAGAACAGCAGAACGTTAAACGCTCACTAGGCAAACCTGAGCAGATTCCAGTACCCTACATCTAGCCTCGGATGTATGACAAAGTCCGCCATTAAAACTAGTTTCAAGTTCCCGTATTAACAACAGCGTTGCCCATGACGACGCATTTGAAGAATGTTTTATCTTACAAAATTCATACGATTTTCTTTAAACGAGGACAAGTTGGCACTTAAAATTCTACACACTCTTCGGACGAAGCAATTTTGGGAATTTCTTTCTAGAAGCGGCAAGTTTCCCTTATAAGTAAACCGGTTCCGCATCGCAATTGTACAAGCGTAGGTACATATCACCTACTGTCATACAACCGAGGACAGATGTAGGGTACCGGAATCTGCCAATGCCTGCCGAGTGGTTAAACCCTATCATTTTATTTATTAAAGGGACAATAACACTCTTGCTGGCTTAACAGGTCCAGAAAAATAGCCTTATTCTAACTACAAGATGTTTAAGTGTCCTGCCTGTTGTGTAAATTATCCATTACAACCTATCTTACTTGTCCAGAGGGTTGGAAAATATGTTTTAATCCAAGCTGCATTTGAAAGTGCTTACGTTGAATTTTTCCCATTTTTAAAATTAGGTGTGTTAAGATGAAATTTGTATCATTTTTTAATTGAAATATTGTAAAATAGTACAAATTGTTGACCAGAATAAAGATTGGAACATATTATTCAGTTACAACAAGAGTGGTATTGGGGTTTTAAATAATATTGATTTATTTAAAGTATCACTTTAAATAAAACATGTCAATCAAAAAAGGGGGCGTGTTGTAATTTACAAGTGGACTTCAATGATTAAAAGTTTTTCTATACGTTCACAGTTCTATGTAGCTTTGTATATCTTGTTCACCACAGCTGTCGTCTGCAAGATATGATACATGACTTGTGTCAATTGAAAGCAAACAGGTTTAACCAAAATTACAGGCTACGTATTCTAGTGAAAAAGGTAAGATTTATGTATCTTTAATGACCCTTGTGTAATGGAAATGGGGGTGTAAACATGTTCTAACGGACTTCTTAAACTTTAACTTTAAAGGGATACCGAGATAAAAGAATAAAATAAAATAAGACAAAACCAAGTGCTTTAAAATTTCAAAAATTGAGATTTTCAAAATATTCAAAGAAAGATATCAAAAATCGTATGCACTGGTTAAAGAAATACGTTTGTAAGGTTACTTCTGAAGATTGTAAGATTATTTTTCGGACATGACTGCGGCTGTCCAGCAAATACAAAGATTTTCTATACTATTAGTTTTATTTGTCCATTTTGCGGAACGCCGAGACTAGTATTTCGCTACTCGAATTAAATAACAAAACACTGTTGAAACATCGCAGTACAATATACTAGTATTATTGACCATTAATAATCTGTTATTTGACCATGTCCACGCCAACTCCGTACCCAATTTCTGTTTATAATAAGGGACCGTCGATTGGCCACGTGGTACTTTACAATGCGATCGCCGTTATACAATAATGGGGATTGTAAGATCCTCAAGTGGGGGTTCGGGGTGGCCTAGCGATCTAGAGTGTCGCACTTTAAGCTCAAGATGGCCTTGAGTCAGCGTATGTGGCTTAGAGATAGGGCGCCTTCTCAACCTCATGGATTTACTCCGATTACACCACAGGAAAGACCCTTACGCTATAACCTGTAGGTTTCATGTGCGGTCCCTTCGTTGGCCGAGAAAGTTCATCAGGATTTTCCGGCATGGTTGTTGGACAGTTGGACAGGACGGCGGGCCTGAATAGGTCATTTGTCTAGTCGTTCAGATTGGATGAGAACCCGATGTCCCGTTTACACAGTGGTGTGCAAGTAATAGACTTCCTGGCAGTTGGTATATGCTCTAAGAATACACCGTATTGCCGCTGACCGAGCAAACATTTCCTGATAGCACCACGGTATGGCGTATGCCCGTCTTATTTAGACTAAAACACTAGGACTTTAAAACCAAGTTTTGAAATTTAGAGTCACAACGGAAACAATTGAATGTAAATCAGTTCACATACAATCAGCTTACACTATCATGTGCCTTGAGTCCCATTTGGGTCAATCTTTAGGTTAGCGATTTAGGTCTTTTAATTTCAGCTTACGTAAACATATCAAAAAGTCCACGGTATGTTGATTACTGGATGTTCTGTATTATTTTGTTGTTTTTCATTTTTATTTAATACTAATAGACCACTGATAACGACGTTTATTCTTTTATACTACTAGGTTGTAGTTTTGATAATAACTGACATATGTGACACCATAGATGAAGGAGATAAAAACATAAACATTTGACTTTATCACTTGGTGAATTTATCAATGTTAAGCCACATTTAATATAATTTACATACAGTTAAACATACATTATTCAAGAGTTATATTTGCCTATGGTACTAATTGTAGGTCTTTCTTTAGGTCTTAAAGGTTATATAAATTATTAATTAGACATTTATCAACCGTAATCAACTCTCCGATGCCATCGGATGCTCGAAACTTTAACTAGATTAGAACGGTTCGTTCATGTAATGATTTAATTTAAAAATGGAGAAGCGAAGCTAAGACTCGAATATACCAGTACCGCGGTTACGATGATAAACAAAATATACACACATCTTGTTAAAATTACAGTAATAATTTGGCCCATAACAAATTGAGTGAGATTTTCAATACATTCATTTTGCATTATCTATTTTTGAACTATTAGTATTAATATCAAGAATGGCCAGCTCTTTATTTAAATCTTACCTAATGTATCTTTCCATCTAATTAAATTATAGATCTATATTTCGTTTTATTTTTGTATAATTTCGATGGCCTACACTACATGTAGATCTAACAAGTTATAGTGGGAGTTCACGTTATATGATGTCAGGTACCAAGTAAGCGACATAATTTTGACCCGATAACGTCAGCCATTCGGTTAAGTAGTTACCGACCGCCATCCTTTATTTTATCTACTTTTGCTTTGTTTTAATTTCTATCGCTGCTATTGTCTACCCACAGTTCCGCGCAAAAAAAATCAAACACTGGATTCGACTGACTATTTGATTGGCTAACCCCTCATTTCAAGCAGAACACGAGGTAAATAGCAACTCTTCAAGGTCCAAGTGTAGTAAAGACAAGTAAAAACGAAATTTTGAACTATGAAAACGAAACGAAATTGCATTTGTGTTTTAAAATCAGATTGTTTTTCTTTTAGCTATATTTCATACAATGTAGCTTACATACAATTCTGGTGTTCGCTAGAAAGTACGGCAGGATTTCCCAGTGTGCTTTCACATTGTCAGTGGTGCTGGTCCGAGGGCCTGGCAAGGAACAATATTTAGTACTTCTGTTGGGAGAAGAAAAGTCCGACGTACACGTAAATGAGCAGTTGGAATTTGGAATAAGAGTAGTCGGTAGCCCCGCTACCCGGATAAAATGGCCACCGTAAAACATGGCGTAGAGAAGTGGTTCCCAACCATTTTTGCTTACGGCACACCTTGGAACACATGAAAAAATAGCGGCAAACCTGGCTAGATATAATATATGAAAAATATTTGAATTTTACAACAAAAAAAAAGAAAAAAGGAAGCCATAGACGGCATACACCCGTAGACACATACTAGTTATAGACGCATAAAATGATTCAAACTGAATATAAAGAAAAATGAATGAATGAACGAAATGGGGTTTAACGTCCTACTGTTCTGCTCCTAAACTGGGCTCATGATGACGGGAGCTATGAACTTACCAGCAGCCACCATTGAATGCTCCATAGATTGAGATCACGTGTTTTTTTTTCGCAATGTCTTAGTGTGCCGTTCAAATTATCGAGGCACATCACATGGGTTGAGAATCACTGGCATTCTCGTCTTCATTAGCTAGGTGGGAACCATGGTGGCTTAGTGAGTAGGGCGTTGGCTCGCCAACCGGGAAATGCCGTGTTCCATGTGATTTTGCCGGCGTGGTTTAACGTATAGTACTTTGGATAGGATGAAAAACCGTGGTCCTAGGTACACTTTGGCGTGCACCTAAAAGAACCCTTGACAGTTGGAATTTGAAATAAGAGTAGGCCGTAGCGCAGCTGTCCAGGCAAAATTACCCCCCATAGCACACTGCATGACGTATGCCTGTCTTCATTAGCCTAGTAAAAGCAAAACAGTAGGACGTAAGCTCCCATTTCATTTTCATTATCCTTGTTCGTAGGGCGTAAATTATGTCTCCATTTCATTTCGTTTCACTTCATTTCGCCGTACTCATTGAATCACAAAATGAAACTGTAATGTAAATTTATACAAATTAAATAAATATTATCGTAATTTAACGAGTTGATATGAATAATAAAAGAGTTGTGGTAATAATTATTCAACAAGATAATTTATTGACAGTTTTTATTGAATCATACAGTCAGGTGGTTTAAAGCTTGATCACTTTCAGAATATATTATTGTAAAAATGAAAAATTGGTCGCTGATGTTAATTGACAGGAGCTAAATCGCTAATATTTGGGACCTTTAAATTGACACAAATGGGTCGCAACGCATAAAATAATGTAATATGAATAATGTGAAATACACCAGAAGTCTCAACCGAAGGACAATCTCTAGCGTATGGTTATTCCAGTCTACTCCGATAGTATTTATTGCGCATGCTCTCCAGAAAAGAATAAATCGTCAACATTTGACCTTACTTGTGGGTCCCGTAAATTGTAAGGCTCTAGGTAAATCCGGCACTCAATAGTATTGCGACGAAATACTGTCCCTTTAAATTTTAAAATGTAATTTATTGAGATGTCGTTATTAGTTTTACATATAACTCGCTTAACTCACAATAGTTATGTTAATTTAAACACTGTATATTGGATAATGATAAATGACAATGAAGGTTTTAAGGCCACTGATAAGTCATTATTATCATGGATATTATTTTAAAGTTAGATATCTGCATTGTCAAGTTACATTAACTAACAAAGGGGGGACAACTCCAATTCCCGTTCTGTTAATCACTAGGAACCGGGCCACCAGCTTTGAAATAGATTAATTAACATCGCAACTCAGTAAAGCGCGAGAGGTCTTATCGATTATTTTGATGCCGGTGTAACCCTATTAGATCACTGAAGAAAACAATCACCCACATTTTCTCTAGTCATCGCTCCTAATTTCTACCTTTCGCATTAACAAATTGTTCAAATTACAAAATCGTGTGTTCTGATGAATTTAAGACGACACCAAATTAATAATAATACTTGTAGCCCAAAATGGAAATTTCGTGGATTCTGATTGGTCGAAAAGAGGGATGGAATGAGTATAACAGTCCTCTAAATTTCCTTGGCGAATGAATACTTTCTGGTCTTCTACCTACTCTAGACGCTGATTGCAGAGGCCAAAATTCTACACCTCAAATATTTATTCTAGGAAATCTTCATAATTATTTTATTCTTTGTCATAAATAATAAAATTCAACTATTGGTTTATTGAAACACACACCTGAAACACACAAAAAATACAAAGTTAGTGAGTGTATTTGAAAGAAAATAATTAAATTTCATTACAAGGTTCGTCTGACAATAATGATCGGTATGGCCAATCTTTCATAATAAAAAAAAACATCATCATATTAATACAAATTTCTTTTTTACAAATTAGCCAGATAAATTAGTCACCAGTGCCCATCTTTAGCAAATCTATTCTGGTGTACGTCCCAATGCCCCCTCCCCCCCCCCCGCCCCCCCGCCTCCAAGTTCTTCCGGATATCCACTTATCAATGGTGCAATGAGGGAATTTTTGTCAGGGCAGTGGTGCAACGGCCTACTCTTATATCGAATTCCAAACGCCAAGGGATCTGTACGCGGGACCTCGGTGTTTAGTACCATCCGAACGACTTGACAGCTGTCCTGTCAGGCCCTCCGTTCTGCATCACTGACAAGGGGAAATCACGACGGAAAATCTACTCGGCAAATGCAGGGATCGAACATACGACCTCCAGGCCAGCGAGCCAGCGCATTACCCACTTAGCTACGTGATCCCTTGGTAGGATGCAAGGCTTTGAAGATGCATTGTGTAAGATTTAGATAAAGATCTCCCAATGATTGTTTAAGAATAGAAATTGAATAGAGAATATGTAATGTCGAAAGGTTCAGTCAAATTACTTCGTTCAAAGCGGAATTATTATAGCCGTTTGAAGAATAGTGTAGTCTCGATTGTCATTGCTACCGTTGCTACGATAATAAACGGAGTCTTAATGAAATTATTTATTGGCAATCGTGTTGAAATCGGGTGAAAATCAAAACCATTGATTATGAGCTTGGCATATATACTAAATAAATACCTAATTAATGGTCAAATGAACGATCTGGGCCCTGTTTCACGAAATTTGAACTAAAGAAAAATTAAATTTTAGTAGATACTTCAATTTTGATTGGCTAAGCACTAAAACCAATCTAATATTATGCAATCAAATTACTAAAATTGGAATTTTATCTTAGATAAAATTTCGTGAAACGGGCCGCTGCATTAGCAGAATGAGCTATCACATAATGCATCTTTAATACAAGTTCCATTTGTTGGAAAGATGTTATGTTATTTGATTTTTTTCTATTCGTGATATTTATATATGTGTTATTGTATACGACTCCACTATTAATTTGCTTTGTTATCGTCGGTTGCTAATCGATATAGAAGTGTACGACCCTTGTTCGTATTTTGTCCAATGGTGTGAACTTGGCCTTGAATTCTTGACATTTTGTTTATTATGACTATGTTAACTGAACACAAAAAATCAATGTCCATTATTTAGACCCCAGTAACAGATGGTAGATATTCGATTACATTATGCTCTGAATTTCTTGAATATTTCTTATAGGCCGACAAACTTTCCACAAGTTTTGCCCTTTTAGCTGTGACTGAAAGTACTGGCGTTGTGTTTTATGAGCGTGTTCGATTCTCTGTCTAACTTATATTGTTTTGGTTGAGTAGACTAGTCGGATTTTTTTTTTTTATTTCTTTTTTAATATATGGAATTATTTTTGAACTCGACACTGTGATGCTTTAACGAACACGGTGATATACTGGGGCATATTATTGGATAGTTTCGGGTTGATGCCCACTGAAAAAAAGAGCTTTAATTTAAATAATATTTAAAGATAACCATTTAAACAGATCGGTCTGTCTTTTCTTTGATTCACTTGGAGATGAATACATTAATGGATTTACAATCAATGAGCAGTGTAACATATAAATTATGAAAAACGGACTTCAGACATACGGGTTATGCCTTGATATTAACATCTGATCTTAATAATAATTTTGCCCTTTGTGACTTTCACGGAAGAGCGACATTTAGACAAATTAACGGATATCAATACTTTGAACATTAGTATCTAGCCTACTTTTAAAAAGGAAAACCTGTATATGAATACATATTTAAAGTGGGAACATGGTCGTCTTGTCTTTTTTAAATTTAAACAAAACGCGAGTTATTTGTTCGATCGATGTGTGCGATGTATGATTGAGATAGACTAGATAAATAAATAAAAAATAATATAACCTATATTTGTATACTATATATATATACACACAAGTTTTATTAATATAACTAGAAAGTGAATTTAATATATAAGCGTTATTTTGATTCACAGCAAAATATATAAAACGTGCTAACGATCGATATATCAATTTAATACTATAATTTGCCATAGACTAAAGGGTGTGAGACAGGTTAATTTGAATTTATGCGCGAATAACAAGTCCTAGTTTGTTGTGTAATGGAAGTATTGGCTCACTGGATGTGTGTGTCATGCTTTTGCGATTAACTAGTACTTTAAACGGTGTAAAAAGAATAGACAGATTGATATCGTTAACATATGTTGTTGTTGAATTGTTGATTTTAAGCAGATTTTAAACATTGGATATATATATTTTCGGAGATATCGTTTTTGCATACAGTCAGATATATTAAATGAAGTTACTGCACGAGTTCATTTCCGCAACAAAAGAGTTCAACCTTTCTGATTTTGTGGATTAAAGGAATTGTACTTAAAGGGTTTGTCAAGAGGAATAACAAGTGTCATCAGTACCATCTTCGTCATCCAGAGAAATTTGAATTAGGGCGGAGAAAATGTTTTCATGCTGTTGTTGTGCAGAGGATGACGAAGCCAAAGTACCCATTTTGAAATCTGAACAAGCCGATACTAAAAATGAAAATGTCGTAAATAGTGTTCCAAAGGGAGGAGGATTTCACGAGAAATTAATTACGGAGGAAAAGGTAAAGGAAAAGGTTAAGGAAAATGCCGATATAGTCAAAAAGAAGCCCAAAAAACCATTGATTAGAACACTTTCAGTAATTGCTGCAGACCATGCTAAGGAAGAAGAAAAGAATAAGAAAAAGGAGCAAGCCGAAATGGCTAAAGAAACAGTTCCTGTAAAGATTACGGAAAATGAAAAGAACATAACGGAAAATGGGGAAGTGGTCGAAACAGGACTGAATACTAAAGCAGCACCTGAAGCACATAGCGAACTTGAGGATATTCCAGATAAGGAAGAAGTAAAAGAGTTTTTAGAACACCAAGCATTCCCCACTGCTATCCTTGAAGATGGTGTGGAGATCGTTCCAGATGAGGATGAATTGTGGGTATATCATTATGCACAATTTCCCGGGGTTTTTTTAATTTGTAATCTTTTAAACTGGTGGCACCATTTCTCCCATTTAAATAAATAAAATAAAATCATAAGTCTCCCAAAATTTTTAACTTTTACTCAATAACCCTGCACATTATTTACTATAATTTTAAAAGCCAAACGAGGTCAGTGATCTGGATATTTATGGATATTACTGGTGCTAATATTGTTTATCCAATAACAGCCGCTTCACTGCTCATCCGAGATAATCCGTTGCAATGAGTTTGACTCAAGGTCACTATACGTTTCTGGGTTTCAAACTTAAAGATTTCCCCATTTCTTGCACGGACAAAGATAACCCCACTTTACTCATTGTTTATTTTTTTGGTATCATTCGGGGTTTGTGGGCTAAGTTTTGGCATTCATTCAAAAATTGGGGTTTAACGTCCTACTATTATGCACCTAACCTGGGCTGATGGAAGACGGGCATACACCATACAGTGTGCTATGAGGGAAATTTTGACCGGGCAGCGGCACTACGGGCTACTCTTATATCGAATTCCAACTGCCAAGGGCAGGGCTCACACTGGCTTTCAATTTTTTTCCGCCAAAATACATTCTAATTTTTATGTAAAACAATGGTGATATTTTTTCCCCGCCAACTTGCATATTTTATCCGCCAAAAATATATGATAAAAACAACACATATTGTAAAAATATAAAACAATTATTTTTCTTGTACATTCTTAAACAAACTATATATTTACAATTTACAAAATCCTTCTTTGCTTCACATGAGCACAATTCGTCTGTTGACGATACGTCACTTCGTCTACCTACCGAAGAATTGGATAAGGATTTATGGAGATCCTGTTTAATTTTAATTAGAGTGATGGACATCAAATTTGATAGATGTAAAACTATTGCTGACTTTCGAATGTTCACATATTGAACAAAACATTTTCTTCGTGTATACGTCAAATCTCAGCCAAGGATTGCCAAATACACAGTTTTCTTTGAATTTTCGTTTCGCGTGTACAATAGGCCTTTTGCTGATTTCAGGTACCGTCACGCTATCAGCATCTGACTCATTAATCGTAATATCAAATTCATTTCGTCTAGAGGAGCCAACGTCAGCCTCTTTGTTAACTTTACAATACTTCGGGCCGGTAAAGGAAAAAAACCCTGACAGTTTTCCCAGTCCAGACTTGTCGCTATTCAACTCGCTCTTTCGTTTTCGACCCATGCTCATAATATAATTGGAAATGATAATTTTTAATTAGCCATGCTGTTATATACATATAGTTTGAATCTACAGTAAACGAAATTCAACTATCAAAACGTGTAACTCTCTTTGAAAAGAGTTGTCGGGCAACGATCGGCCATTTTGATTACTTCCTTTTGTTGTAATTACGCAACATCAATAGGCTAGTCACCGCTAATCTATTTATTGAGGTTAATTAATATGACGAGTACTGCTTAGATATAGGCTTTATTATCGTCAATTAACAATCAGTTAAAACCATAAATCCCTGACAATTGTTTAGTATTACTTATGACACGTTCGGGATTATCAGCAAGTTGATTGATTTATATTATGCCGCTATGGTCAATCAAGGATAAATACGATTAGAATTTTAAGGATTTTTTTTCGCCAAGTCTAAAAAAGAATCGCCAGTACCCCAAAACTTTATCGCCAAAGTTATCGCCAAGTAGAAAATTTAATCGCCACTCTCATAATTTTATCGCAAATTGCGACTTTGGCGACCGACAGTGTGAGCCCTGGCCAAGGGATCTTTTACGTGCACTCCAATGTGTACACGGGACCTCGGTTTTTCGTCCCATCCGAACGAATAGGCAGCTGTCCTTGCAAGGCCCTCCTTCTTCATCACTGACAAGGGGAAATCATATGCAGGGATCGAACACCCGACCCCAAGGCTAGCAAACCAGCGCCTTATCCACTTAGCCACCGTGATCCGCTTCTTCTTTCAATTCAAATGACGACGCGGCGGGTTTGGTGAATGGATGGTTAGAGCGTTCGCACTGTATCATAAGGTCTGTCATTGAGTCAACTGGCGTAGTTTCGGTTCTCTGCAGTGATAAGGAGTAGGTTTGCCTGTCCAACCTTTTTGGTTTCCTCCCACTGCTAAAAATAAAATTGAACCATGTTAGTCGCGAAATGACCTAGTTTATGTCGAGTAGACGTAAAACCCCATTTCTCCCCCTCTCTCTCTCTCTCTCTCTCTCTCTCTCTCTCTCTCCCACTCTCTCTCAAAAGACGATGCTTCTTTGATTTGTGTGAAAAATTAAATAGCCGATCTGATTTTATCGGCGATGTGTGGTATGAAAATCTGTCTTCGTTGATATGTGCTATAGACTTAAAAGTGGCATTGAGTACGTTGGCCTTTAATCGTGCCATTCGGTAACTTGTAAAGGGTTTTTATCGCCATAAAAAGGTTTTTATCGCGAAGAAAAGGTGTTTTTTTTTTTTAAAAAAATCATTTAACATAGATTTCATTGCGAAACACTCATTTATTAGGAAATTACTCATACAAGGGAAATTACTACAAAAATATATACTAGTAAATTAACGAATGACATCATTAGGCCACCGTAATTTAGCGATTGAGAAACAAATTAAGAACACTTTTTTTTCATTATAAACAATCAGGGCCCTGTTTCTCGAAATATTTACTAAAGATAAAATCCCAACTTTAGTAGATGCTTCCATTTTGATTGGCTAAGCATTAACATCAATCTAATATTATCCAATCAAATTACTAAAATTGTGATTTTATTCTAGTTAAAATTTCGTGAAACAGGCCCCAGTTTTTTAGAAAGGTAAGATGAAACCTATCAAACGCCCTGCTTTTAGAATTAAACCAGTGTTGAGATATAGCCAATTTTGTGTTCCATTCTAGATCTGGGTGGCGTGTTCAAGAATTGGAACATTAAGATGTCCAAGGTGCAAACAACGTCAAGTTTGTTGTCAGGACTAGGGGATTACCCGATAATTTGATAAAATCGGAAGATCCGAGACAATATTTCTGTTCCAATAGGTGCATACATGTGTTGGATTAGAGTGAACTGAGACCAAAACGGTTACAATGTTTCGTACTTTGGTTTGTTGACGTTATTTCGAAGGTTCGTTTTGGGGATTGTTTTTCAGTACTTGTTTATCGCTTTTCTACACCCATATATTAATGACACCCACCTTTAACATTGTATTAAGATTGTCATTGTTCAACTCTTTTTTTTTTTAGATTTTCAGTTGGATTTTTGAATAAGAAATCTTTGTAAGTTCCGAAAGAGTGACTGACAGCTGCTGCTAATACACTGACCTATACAAGGTCGGATTTAGGGGGGCGGGGCCAACACGGCGCCCACCTCCCTATCTCGATGCAGTGGGCGCACTTTAGAACCCTTAATCAGATTGATTATTTTCTCAGATCACTGGAAATTGCATTTCAGGGCTTCCAGTTTTTTAAAATTTCAGCGGGTGTTCTCCCGCTTCAACCCCTCCCATTTATATTCTCTGGATCCGCCCTTGCTATATTCGATGGAGGATTATGTTTCCTGGTCATCGAGCTGTATTTTAATTTTTACATGCATTACTAGTTTTTTTAATAATCTGCATTGACCTTTAACCTTTCGTTTCAGGAAGAAGAGGGAACAGGACATGGCAGCTTTGCATAAACAAGGTTCTCTATCTCAATCGGAGATAAATGATCTGTATTATAGAGCTGAGTTTGAATGTATGGATCTTGCTAAAGATAATCGACTCTGTTACTCTGAATTCGTCAAACTACTTGTGGGTTTAGGATACCATCTAGGCGTTGAGGGTGCTAAGGTAAGTAATAGATTAATTTATTTTGTTACTTTGTTGTAGCAGAGGCGCGTTCATAAATTTAAGTAGTGATGGCGGAAGGGGGGGGGGGGGGTCAAGGAAGGTAGAGACAATGGCAAGTTTGTTATATGGGCTCTAGACTCTAGGGGATTATCCAAGAAGCTCTGAGATAGTTAGGTCAAAATACAGTTTAACCCCCCCCCCCTATAAATTGCCACAAAACGTTTCTCAACCGATTCTGGCTGGGTTTAGAGTACTTTATAACCCACTAAAAATTTACCAAAGTAAGACACCCGGAAAAGTGGGTTTCTTTTCAAGATGGCGTCAAGGATGGCCATCGAAACGTATTGATAATCATTATGTAACTATGGGGATAGACATCAATATCATCAAATTGGGACTTGCGGTCATTTGGAGGTGTTGGCTGCCATTTTTGACATAATAGAGCGACATTATTTTTAATGATCGTAATGTGTTCCTTGCCCCCCAAAACCTAGGAAAAGACACCAAGATCATCAAATTTGAGTTGATTGTTTAAATAGTTATGGTCATTTTAAGACCTTTCGTTGGCTATCTTTGACGCCATCTTGAGAAAACACTTTTTCGGGGGTTCTACTTTGGTAAACTTTTAGTATGTTATAAAGTATACTAAACTCTCCCAGAATCAGGGGTAGATGGGGTATTTTCCATATACTGACATAACTAAATATGTCTGGTGGTTTAGGTTCATAGATGATACATGCATAGGATAAGAGACGAAAACTGTTACAGTTCTGCGCACGTTTATTACTTGACAATATTGCTATTTAAAGAGCTTCGTAACAACGACGCCCTATTTTAGTCTTTTGTTTAATGGTTTGGTCGTTAGTTTAATTTTCACATCGATTTCTTCCCTGAAACGGCTTGCATAAAGTTATGCGCGTATAAGCACCCTTGTGATTTTGATCATTCGCTGATTTGATCTTTCTCCGCGTGATCCTTGCAGATGTTAATATAGATAAAATCTGCGCCCAAAGGAGCTAAATCGCTAACATTTGGGACTAGAAATCGACAAAAGTGAGCCGGAACGCATATAATACTGTAATATGAATGTATATAAACTGATTTACATTCAATGGTTTCCGTTTTTACTCGAATTTCAAATCAGTTATGTTCGGCGAAATAAGCCAGCAAATTTCTAACGCCTTGTTATTCCAGTCTACATACGCCGTTTGATTTGGTGCAATGTGTCTACTGTCTAGCCTCGTCCCTCTAGTCTCTTATTACAACTGGGGCTGAAGCGCATTGTGGTACACAATTCGTGTACCAATGTAAAAAAAAATGTTTTATCTTAAATAAGTTTACATCATTAATGGATACCAACTGTGCACCTTTGCTTGCTGATTTGTTTCTCTATTCACACGAGGCCGAGTACATGCAGGCACTCGTAAAATCCAACAAACGATTGGTTAGACATTTTAATTTCACTTATCGATATATCGATGATGTTCTATCACTGAATAATTCAAAATTCAGTGATTATATAGATTAGAATTCATATATCCTGATGAGCTCGAAATTAAAAACACTACTGACAGTGACAATTACGCTTCCTACTTGGATCTGCGTCTCGATTTTGACAATTGCCATAAACTCAGTGTTAAACTTTACGATAAACGTGATGACTTTGACTTTCCTATTGTTAACTTTCCATTTATTAGTAGTAACATTCCAATATCACCAGCTTATGGAGTGTTTGTGTCTCAGCTAATTCGTTACGCGAGAGCTTGTTCGTTCTATTCTGATTTTTTAAGTAGATCGAGGCATTTGTCATCTAAGCTTCAACTACAGGGATACTTACGAACTAAACTTATTAAAACCTTTAAAAAGTTTTATGGCCGTCATATTGATTTGATTGGTAAATATGACATGTCTCTTTCGACTATAATATTTGACATATTTCATTGACGGATATACTATATCCCTGATAATATAGGTCTACTATGTTGTTAACACTGTTCATCACGTGTATTTTGCATACCTATAGTTCATTGGCCAATCACGCTATTTTACCGAGATTTCGCTTAATAGATTGGATGCAGCTATGGCGAGTGTGGCATGCCAGCAGGGTAAGCTTACTCTTCCGGACACCTTTTACCACTGTTTGTCGTGTATTTTGTACACGGTGAACAGTCCATATGCTGATTACACTATTTTGCCATATTACACTATTTTGCCTATACCGTTTTTTAGGACTTCGAATTTTGTCTGATGGTTTGGATTGTTCGTACTTGGTTTTATTTTATTTTAAATGACCAATAATTCGTGTTTTTTATGTCGAAGATTTTGGAGGATTTTGATTACGGACTTAGGTCCTTTAATGCCTAAGTCCTTTAATGCGTAGGACATACTGGGCGAATCATTCTGACGAAGTCTTATCCAAAGAATTTCGCCCGACACCACTCGCCAATATCAAACACAATATTTCTCGCCGCCGACCCGTTCAGTGAATGTGTCTAGTTCGCCGAAGAGTTTCCAGCTATATTTTGTGGCTATTTCTTTTTGTTTTTTTATACTTCCAAAATGTCGTATTACTTGTCTTTACTGGAAGAGTTCTTATATAATTGGCGGTCTTATTGATGCGAGAAATTAACCAATGGAACGGTCTGTTAGGTCGACTTATTGGCGTTCTCTTCGCGGAACTGTGGGTAAACCCCTAGAAACGTCAACGCTGATTGATTACTCAATGTCTGGCGTCATAGGGTTAAAAGACGCCCGTTTGACCCCTGACGTGGACTACCACTATAACTTGTCAGATATCCATGTTGTGTGGTCCATCGAAAGTATAAAAAAACGAAACGAAATATATATATTCGAAATAAAGATGTTTTAGGAAAGAAAACTAGGTTTTTTGCGAGTACTTTCTGCTTTATTAAGCTTCATCAGGCGAATTCCAACAATTGATTTAGCTTTAAGTATATATATCTATATATATATATATATTTGTATTTTAATCAAATTGCTCTTGATCACAGGCACCTGTAACGTGGAAATATTTCAAAAATAACATAACCCCTATAAGGCCTGACAAAACTCTCTAAATTCCGCTAGGTAGCCAATCGAATCTACGACGAAGCTTTAAAATTATCCACGTGGTCGCGATTGTCTACCTAGCCAAATTTAGTGGGTATTGCCAATGGTTAACGAAATCTAGTGAACCGTTTCTCACCATAGTATTATTATATCGACTGAACCAGAATCGGTTTAAGGTAAGTTGTTTACCCTTGAATTAGTAATCGGATCAGACCACATGATCGTAACCGATTTTAGACATTGCGCTTAGTCATAATCTTAGGCCTAATATTATTTTTGAAATATTTTGCACGTTACAGTCGCCAGTGCTCTGGATGTGTGCTGATGCGGCCAGCTGGATCTATAGTATAAGCGTCCTTCTATCAATCAGTGAATAAACACGTATACTAGCAACTAAATTATTGTTAAAGGACCTAAGTCGCTAATATTTAACATTTCGGAACTAAAAATTGACACAAATGTATCGCAACACACATAATAAGGTAATACGAATGTATATAACCGTTTTACTCTAATTTCCAATCAGTTTCAACCAGAGTTCTCAAACGAATGGACATCTCTAGCATCTGGTTATTCTAGTCTACACCGATAGTCTAGCCTCGTTCTTCGGGACCCTTGTTACAAATGACACTGAAACGCATTATTGTACACGATTCTTGTACCAATGCAATAAATATTTTTGACAAACAATTTGTGTTTTCAATGTCGATTTACAGACCTTAACACTTTAAGTTGACTGGCAGTGCGCCTCTTCAATAAAATTTGAGCCATCTTCATTATCCGGTTGATGTTCAAAAGTAGTACGTTATTTACCCTATTTCCTTCATACGTCGTTTCGGTAGTTCATATGTTATAGCTAAAAGAAACCCCCGTACATTTGAATGTGTATTTTACTGTTATTTTTTGTTTCTATTTTTAGAATGTATGGAAGGAATGTATATAATATTACTGTTATTTGTATTTCTATTTTTAGAATGTATGGAAGGAATGTGTATTTTACTTCTATTTTTTGTTTCTATTTTTAGAATGTATGGAAGGAATGTGGTAAATATGATTCGTCATTTATGACAATAGATGAATACATTAGATTAATGATCAAAGATAAGGAATTAGAAAATGCGTAAGTAATTAAACCGAAAGCGTTTGGAAACTTTCCAAGGTAAACGTCTTAGTGTAGGCGTGGATGCGATGATAGGTGGAACCACAGTCCTACTACCAAATCTGTTTCACAGAGAATTAAGAAAGTCCTCTAAAATCTCTGTTAAAGATCACTGTCTCCAACACGTGTATCACATCACGAGGCGTCAATCATTGGCTCAATGCCGCGTGCATTTTTATTCGCCCACATTTTCATGTTGACGTATTATGTCGTCGCCCCCGTCCGTCCGCAATTGTCTGTAGACTCTCTACAGGTCGCAATTCTTACCCGATTTGGACGAAACTTGAAATGTAGGTTTATCCCCAAAACATCTCGGCTGCTTTCAATATAAGCATGTATCGGATGAAAACTTCATGGATTAGGGCCCCTGGTTGTACGAAAAATTACGTTTTTAGCTTGTGGACCATATAGAGGTCACACGCATGTTTATAATCCAAAGATCTTGGTTCCTTTCGACATTTGCGACTATATATGGGAACGTAATTTCCTGAATTATGGCCCCTGATTGTCCGAAAAATCACCTTATTTAGCTTGTGGCCCCTCTGGAGGTCACAATTATTATCCGATTTAAAAAAAAAAACACGTTTGATTATATTACCGTTACACCGTAAGGAAGGTTGAGTTCGAATTTCGCGAAAATCGGACCAAAATTACCGTACAAAATGGCCACTGTTAGTATACGAATACTGTTAAATAATGGTATATCATGGTTGTTGACCATGTAGAGGTCACAATTTTAATTCGATTTTGATGAAACTTGAACATGGTTATAACCCAAAGGTCTCGGTTCCTTTCGATATTTGCGCATACTGGATCATGACTTCCTGGATTATGGCCCCTGATTGTACGCGAATTTGCCTCTTTTTTTTAGCTTGTGGTCCACCTGGGGGTCACAATTTATTTTCCGATTTAAAAAAAAGGTAGTTTATATATCCGCGATTAAAAAAACCATTAGTTTCTATATCCGCGATATCTTAATGAAGATTTGAGTTCAAATTTCGGGAAAATCGGACCAAAATTGACAGACAAAATGGCCTCCGTTTGTACGCGAATACTGTTAAAAAATGGTATATCATGGTTGTGGACCCTTTTAGTATCACAATTTTAATTCGATATTGATGAAACTTGAAATGCATAGTTATAACCAAATTTAACTGTCTTTATTTATTTTTCTAATACATAAAAAAAATGTTTTCGAATTTAATTTGTTGGAGGTAAAAAGTTTATTTTAGGGAGTCATCACGTCGCATCGATGTCATCCTTATCAGTTACTGTAGCGGCCTAGCGAATATTCACAATGATTAGTATGCCCTACTACCGTTGTCGCAGATTGAGATCATTGACATATTTGGAACACAAATTTAGTAGATGTGTTGACTGGTGCTTATCCATGTCGGTCAATGGATCAGTCTCATAATCAGTTTCGAGGTACATTTTAAGAGGGAAATTAAGATATTATCTTACTACCACTACACCATTTAGTAGGTTAATTCTGCAAATATGTGTAAAGCAATCCATACTTGTTCACAAAAACCCGTAATTAGTTATTATCTCGTCGACAGAAAAAAACAAACAACTATTATAGTGATAGTCTCATCCTAACTGTCTCTATATTTACTTCAGGACCAGTAGCTGTAGGAGTGTCTTCGCTGCCTTTGACTGGGATTCCAGTGGATGGGCTTCTAAGGGTGACATCATCAAAGGACTCGAGACAGTCTTGGGGATTACTGTGACCCCTGCTTTAGAGAAGAAAATCCAAGAAATGGACTCAAATAAAGACGGATGTATCTATTACGGAGATTATTTAAAAATGCAACTAAAAGGATTTAAATGAGAAGGGGAAAATTAAATTATTTTTTTTTATAAAGGAGTCAAATCTCTTTGAATTTAGTCAAAATGGTGTTGAATTTGGTCTATCTGACGTGACATTGTCATTAGTAACCGGATAAGCTTTATACGAAAAATTAAGCGGAAATTGGTTAGTTTACTTATTCTAGTTTCATTTTTGACATAAAGAGTTGTCACTTCAATCGACTATATATCTTAAAATTGCCTTTATCTAGGACGCAAAATTTTGGACAAAGGCAGAGTGTCATCACAATGCATAAAATCCAGAATCAAATGACAATTGTATTTTTGATCCAAATCAATTGAGATTTAATTCTTTTATTTCATTAGGAACATTTTGTACGCAAAAAAACCCAACAAAATCAACAACAAGAACAAAATAACATGTCCATGCGTTATTCTTCAATATTCTTGAATATTTTGTTTCTGCTGAGTTGTTGTGTGCTCTTTAAGGCCAAACTACGCGGTGCGATTTTTCGTCCCTTTGATTGTACTGTATGCATGTCACCCGTTAAAATAAAAACTAGGTGCTTTATTTCTTTTGAAGAGTGTGTTCAGACCACGTGATCTTATTGACTAATCAAATTATCTGCATTGGTATACGGCGCTTCATTATGTCTCTTACGAAAAAGTAATGAAGTTTTAACTTCTTCCATAATTTAACATTTACAAGAAAGAAGTCCATGAAAAATCGAATTGTGTCAGTTGGCCTTTATGCAGAAGCTTGCGTGATTTTTTTGTTTTATATTTCCGAAAGAATACTCATTTTATAAAATTTGAGACATTTGTTTTTATTTTCATGTTGTACTTATCAATTTTTTTTCAAATTGAAAATTGTGGTTGGTATCTATGGGCTTTGCTGGCCGTTGGTTTTATAAATCGGCTTTGTAGATTTTAATTATTTTTTTTTCAAATACAAAGGGCCTTTGATTGTTCGGTTCGTTGAAGGTATTATTCCTGATTTCTGTAATCGCTAGGACTTCCAAACATGCGCTCATATATCGGTCTATCTGATATAAATTCCATTTTCCTCAATATCTGACAAAATTTATCATCCGGCGATTGTCTTATTTGCGTACTTTTAACGGCCAAGGAGACACTCTCAAACACACAGGCGTTTTGTTCCCAAAACTGAAACGAAAAAGATTTCTCCAGATTTTTGATGTTCCCATACAATGTCGGTGTTACAACAACAATAACAAAATAAGAATGGTATTATATTTCAATTTTAATTACATGAAATATCTGATATGTATTGTAGACGCACGAAAGGTTAAAAATGTACGTCATAATGTCTTATATGTTGTGTGTCATTAGTTGATTAAAACTCTTAACCTTGTGTTAGCCAACGGCACACATTGGAACACATGTAAAAATAGCGGTATATCTGGCTAAATATATATGAAAAATATCTAAATTTTGCAAAATAAAAACATTGTAAGTCAGACGGAACTTATCAGTAGACACCAATGAATATTCAATTGGGACCACGTGTTTTTTTCACAGTTAATAAAACCTATAAATGAGCCCTCTCCTATACAAAACAGTTGTCGTAGATAGTCAGTGAAACAAAGCCAAGAAATGTACATACATGTACATGTCAGATACTAATAAACAATAATTTAAAAAAATATTTTCACAAGATCAGTGTATTTAAAATATGGACCAAGAAGAATAACTCGGGATTACATTAGTCATTAGTTAATCAACGTATTTAATTATTTAGCTATTCTATATTTGAATACTTTGTAAATATGATGATTTTAATGATGTCAATAATAATACTACGTATGTATGTACATTTGATGATTTTAGCTACATTAATATTACTGTGTAGATATGATGATCTTAGCTACATGAATTAATAATAATAGGTAGATATGGTGATCATAGTTACATTTATTTACAATACTGTGTAGATATGGTGATCTTAGCTACATTAATAATACTGTATAGATATGGTGATCATAGCCACATTTATTTATAATAATGTGTAGATATGGTGATCTTAGCTACATTAATAATACTGTATAGATATGATGATCTTATATTAATAGTACTGTGTAGATATGGTTATCTTAGCTACATGTATTTATAATATTGTGTAGATCATGATCTTAGCTACATTTTAATATTGACCTTAGCTATAATATAAATATTATTGTAGATGTGGTGCTCTTATATAGCTAAGAATTTTCTACCTACGGGTCGAGGTGCTAAGTTTTAGAATTACTTTTATGGAATTATAATGCACTCAATAATTATCCATTTTAAAGGTTCACTGCCTTATTTAATGTTGTCTTGTACTGTTTGTTTTTATTATTGTGAGAAGTCGATCAACGTTCTATACAATTAAAGATGCATTATGTTGAAATTTCAATACATTTATTTTTCATTGTCTATTTTGAACTATTTAAGGATCCGAGTTAAATTCAATGTGACTAGAACAGGTTTTTTGTACCATCTGGATGACTTGAAATGTTCCATAAACAGTTGACTGAATTAGCTTCAAATATAGCATTACTATATAAAGCAACATTTAAAGCCTACCGTAAAATTATGTATATTCGTGAGACTTAAAGCACTGACATCGTATGTCTAGATGTAGCTGCACTTTTGGTTAAAGTATATATACATTTAGTCATGTAATGACGTAAAATCCTCTTAAGATTTTGTTTATTTTCATTACAATGTACTGAGGCATTATCATTCTCACTAAGCAATTAATTATAAAAAATCCAAAAGCTAACTTCAACTAAGTTCCCCACCCCCTAACTAAGGTAATTTTTAACAAGGGTCCGTTCAACTCCCTGAAACTGTTCACGTAATCAAATTTGATCATTTGAACACGCATGTTGTAACTAAGTGTTTGATTAATTTGCGATAAAAATAGATTTTTTATTTTATTAAGTGATAATGCCTCTTTAATCTATTTTTGTTTTCAATATATCCTAAGTGCAATATATACCATATATTATAATTATGTTATTTTGTAGTGATACTAGTAGTGCTAGTTTTCATCGTTCTGTTGAAATATAAACATGATAAATAAATAAAACTTTGTGAAATTATTGGACTGATAATTTTGTTTTTCTGTATATATGTAAGCGGTCATGTTAAAGGAGCTAAATCGCTAACAATTGGGACCCAGAAATTGACACAATTGGGTCTCAACACTTATATTACTGTAATAAACTGATTTACATGCAATGGTTTCCGTTTTTACTCTAGTTTTAAATCAGTTATAAGTTCGGCGAAATAGGCCAGCAGTCTCAATCGAATGCAAGTTTCTAACGTCTGGTTATTCCAGTCTACATAAGAATTATGGCGATGTCGTTAGATTTGGTGCAATGTGTCTAGCCTCGTTCCTCGAGTCTCTTTATTCAACTGGGACTAAAACGCATTATAGTACACGATTCGTCTACCAATGGTTGA
Organism: Patella pellucida; assembly: GCA_917208275.1. Classification (NCBI taxonomy): domain Eukaryota; kingdom Metazoa; phylum Mollusca; class Gastropoda; family Patellidae; genus Patella; species Patella pellucida. The sequence continues at coordinate 67,437,691 of OU795038.1, forward strand.
ATGTCTATTTTGTCTTTAATATTGGATATCAGAAGCCTATTTTTCCCGGTAAGATTACAACATCAATGTTGATTTAAATTGACAAATAATTCGTGTTTTCAATTTTGAAGATTTTGGATGATATTGAGTTAGAGACTTAGCTACTTTAATAAAAAGCTAAATACTTTTTCAGGTACATGTATATACAATGAAATCTAAATACTTGTTCAGGGATGCAGGAACAATTGCCCCACACCATTGTTTTGCTTAAAGGTTTGTATATAAGAGCTAAATTTGCTATTGAACTCTTGTTTGACTTCAGGTGTTAACAAACTTTGGTTTAGACTTTTATTAACGCGAAAAGCCCATGATTAACTCTCTAGAACATCGAATAGCAAACTCGCGAGATTAAAAAAATAAAGATAGAATGGATAATCGAGACTCAGTATCGTTTGTCCAGTACTTTTGCTACAATAATAAACAATCTACGCTACATCTTCCATAACTTCGCTCAAAATAAAGTAATTTGGATATCGGTTAATTCCGATGGACTTTCTCGGCCAACGCTTGGATCGAACCAGGGATCCCCGACATAGCGAATCAACGTCTTACAAACGGAGCCACCTTGGCTCAGAAGTATTTTTCATTGAAATATTTCAAAACGAATTCAAATAACGACAAGAAATATTATTCTTACCTTATCTCCGCTGTTTCATGCTTACAATGAAAAATAAACAATTAAATGACGTCATGGCGATTGTCCAAGAGATTTGATTGAGTGGACGTGATTGAAAGCATATTTTGCCATAGTTACTGTGCGCTAAAATAAACTGTTGTCCTAGTGTATAAACTTGGTAAAATTTTTACATAGGGCCTAGGCATTTAAATTACAGGCCTAATTTAAGCCTATAACATTGCACTTGTATTATATATTCTAATTCAATGCGCGTGTTTTATTCATATAAAAAGACTATAAAATGAAGTTGTGTCAATAGTCCTCAGAGACATTTTCGACAGAAGGCTTGATCTCGCGGGTTAGATCTATTATTAGTATTTGATAAGGTCAACTTCAAGTTGTGCTTATGTGGAGACTTGACCTCTTTCCCAAATTCTTAAACCTAACACTAGACCTAACCTTAATGTTCACCCTAACCCTAACCTACAATCTCGCCAACAATCACGTGTCCTAATATCTCCCTAACCATGACGTTAGTCCCGAAATGACCTAGTTGTGTTGAGTGGATGTTAAACCCAATCTTTTTCTCTCTCTCTCTCTCTCTCTCCCTCTCTCTCTCTCACTCTAACCATGCCGAAAATTGATCTGGCCTTAATAAATAGATTTAGCCCGTCTTGAAAGATAATGTTAAGGGGAGATAACTCGGCTATAAGGAGACAGACGCGGTATATGGATGCAGACAACCATTAACAGTAATTGGATTTGTGCTTCAATTGTAACCAGGCATTTTATTTTGCACAAACAAACAGTAACATATAACATTTGAAGGATTTTTAAGACCTTATGTTTATGGCCAAACATGTAATCATATGAAATTTTTACCAATTTAATGAGTCCACACCCCAAAATGGATATGTTGTACCACAATGTTATTTGTGGCGATCTTTTAAAATGTGGCAATTACAGAGCAATAAAATATTAATTAATAGCCTTTGCATACTCTTATTATGCTATGAATTATGTCAAAACTCCCTTTCTCCACCTAATTTTGTCAGGAAATTGATTTAAAACTTAAAACAACTTGTTTCCACGAAATAGTTCCACTGTGTAATTCCAAATGTGTCTTTTGCAGCTTAATGTTTTACATTCTGGCTGTAAATGTATTTAAGCCTCGGTCGTCATTAGAGTGATTACGGTCTGGATACGTAAATTAATGTCTAATTAATAATTAAGATAACATTTCAGGCCTAAACAAAGACCTGCAATAGACATATTTAGCTCTTGTATAGTGTATGTATAAAACAAACTGTTAAAGTATCAAAGAGGCAGTTACTGTCACCAAGAGAAATAAATGTAAATAATGTTAAATAATATACTCCAGACATCCAATACGACCGGATAGAGGCATATACTTTAAAGGGACAATAACACTCTTGCTGGCTGGACAAATCCATATAATAAATAATAGCTTTATTTTGAGTACTAGATGTTTCTACCTGTTTTGTAAATTATCAAGTTAAATCCTATTTTACTTGTCCAGAGGATTCAAAAATATTTTAAATCCAAGTCACATTTAAGTTTTACTTTAGTTTTTTAAATCATTTAGTTGAATTTTTCCAATTGTTCAAGCGGTAATTTCAATTTATTAAAATAAAGCCTTCAAATAGGTGGGATCCATAAACAGTCTACCTTGTTAAAGAATAATCCTAATAATCCTATAATTCACTATTGCCAGCCAAGAAATCGGCAAAAATATTATTTTCAAATTCAAACGTTTGAGCATAGCTATCCCATGGAAGGAATAGGAAAACAAGGGAGGTAGTTGTGTTTTTATTTCCTGTGTCAGTAATTTTTAAGGGTGGGAAATAATGCCCATGAACGCACAATGGTGAGTTGATAACCTATTGAGCAATATAAAACAGGGGAGGTAATTGTGTTGTTATTTCCTGTGTCATAGATTTTTAAGGGTAGGAAATAATGCCCATGTTCGTAGTGAGTTGATAACAAAATACAGAAATAATTATGTTTTGACTTTCTTAGAAAATTTGAAATTCTCGCTTTCAATTAGGTGTTTTAAGATGAAATTTGTATCACCAATTAAATAGAATATTGTAATATTTGTAAAATAGTACAATTTGTTGACCAGAATAAAGATTGCGACATATTATTCAGTTACAACTAGTGTGTTATTGAGTCTTTAAGGGTTGTACCCAGGAATCCTCACCCCTTGGTGACGTCCATGTTTAAATAAAAAGTTGTTTCATTTGTATATCCTGAATTAATGTACTGTGTTATATATATTTATGTAGTAAACAAACTGTACGGATATACAAAATAAAACATCTCTCGTTAACATTTAATGTTTAAATCTGAATTATTGTTAGTCTTGTATAAAAAAAACACCTGTATTTTTTTTCTCTTGACACCTATCGAACCGCGTGGGCTTTCACGGAGTCCTTTGGTTACTTTCTATTTCTAAACCTATCAACCGATTTGTTGAAACACGAGAGAGAGAGAAATGGAGTTTAATGTCCACTCGACACAAACTAGGTCACTTCGGGACTAATGGTTTCATTTTATTTCAATAATTCGCTTGCGCGTAGGATATTAAGCAGTGGGAGGAAACCAGAGGACCCGGAAGAAGCGCACGAGGTTGGACGGGCGACCCTTACTCCTTGTCGCGTACAAACGGGGATTAGAAACCACGCCAGTTGACTCAATGAGAACTTTATGATACAGCGCGCACGTGCTGACCATTGCCACCCCCCTCCCTTTTTCAAATACAATTGAACCAGATTAGTTGAGTTCTGAAATGATATTGTTCTGTTATTATAGTAAACGGCATATTATTGAGTTCTAAATTAAATGGGCGAACCATGATGGCTAAGTTGGTAAGACGCTGACTCGATAGTCTTGGGTGTCGGCCGAGAAAGTTCATCGCGATTTTCGGGTGTGGTTTCATCTTGTCAATGGTGTGGGAAATCTGTCTAGTCTTTCGTATGATACAAAACAGTCCTCTGTACACATTGGAGTGCATGTATTAGATCCCTTGACTGTTGGAATTTGATATAAGAGAAGGCCTCAGCGCCGTTGTCAAGGAAATATTGCCCGGGAATTTCCAGAGGCCACAATTGCCGCGTTATATAAGTGAGTATGTTGAGGAATATTAACCCTAACCCTTATTTCTAATTGTCCACAAAATCAAATTGGAACGCGCATTTTGTAAGTGTTTAGTTAATTTGCGCTAAATAGAGAATTATTTGTATTTTATCAAGTGATAATGCCCCTTTAATCTATTTTTGTTTTCAATATATCCTAAGTGCAATATATATATATGTACGATATATTATAATTATGTTATTTTGTAGTAATACTAGTAGTGCTAGTTTTCATCGTTTTGTTGAAATATGATAAATAAATGAAACTTTATCAAATTATTGGACTGATAGGTTTTTTTTCTGTATATCTGTAAGCGGCCATGTTAAAGGAGCTAAATCGCTAACATTTGGGACCTAGAAATTGACACAATTGGGTCTGAACACACATATTACTGTAATAAACTGATTTACTGTTTACTCTAATTTCCAATCAGTTATAAGTTCGGCGAAATAGGCCAGCAGTCTCAATCGAATGCTAAATTTCTAACGTCTGGTTATTCCAGTCTACATAAGAATTATGGCGATGTCGTTAGATTTGGTGCAATGTGTCTAGCCTCGTTCCTCGAGTCTCTTTATACAACTGGGACTAAAACGCATTCGTGTACAATTCGTGTACCAATGGTTGAATGTCTATTTTGTCTTAAATATTTGATATCAGAAGCCTATTTTTCCCGGTAAGATTACAACATCAATGTTGATTTAAATTGACAAATAATTTGTGTTTTCAATGTTGAAGATTTTGGATGATATTGAGTTAGAGACTTAGCTACTTCAATAAAAAGCTAAATACTTTTCCAGGTACACGTATATACAATGAAATCTAAATACTTGTTCAGGGATGCAGGAACAAGTGCACCGCGTCATTTTTGTGTTTACAGGTTTGTATATAGGCCTAAGTGCTAAAATTTGTCATTGTAGGTCTTGTTTGACTTCAGGTGTTATAATACAAACTTTGGTTTAGACTTTTATTAACGCGAAAAGCCGATAATCAACTCAACTCTCTAGAACATCGGGTGGCAAACCCGCAAGATTAAAAACATAAAGATAAAGTGGATAACCGAGACTTAGTATTTTTTGCCAAGTACTTCTGCTACAATAATAAACAATCTGCGCTACATCCTCCATAACTTCACTCAAAATAAAGTAATTTGGATATCGGTTAATTTCGATGGACTTTCTCGACCAACGCAGGGATCGAACACAGGACCCCCGACATAGCGAATCAACGTCTTACAAGCGGAGCCACCGTGGCTCAGAAGTATCTTTCATTGAACTTTTTTTAAAACGAAATCAAATAACGACAAGAAATATTATTCTTACCTTATCTCCACTGTTTCATGCTCACAATGAAAAATAAACAATTAAATGACGTCATGGCGATTGTCCAAGATACTTTATTAAGCCGACGTGATTGAAAGCATATTTTGCCATGGTAACTTTGCGCTGAAATAAACTGTTGGACTAGTGTATTAACTTGTTAAAATTTTTACATAGGGCCTAGGCATTTAAATTATAGGCCTAATTTAAGCCTATAACATTGCACTTGTATTTTATATTCTAATTCAATGCGCGTGTTTTTTTCATAAAATAAAGACTATAAAATGAAGTTGTGTCAATTCTATTAAGATACATTTTCGACAGAAGTATCATAAGGCTTGATCTCGCGGGTTAGATCTATTATTAGGTCAACTTCAAGTTGTGCTAAAGTGGAGACTTGACCTCTTTCCCAAATTCTTAAACCTAACACTAGACCTAGCCTTAATGTTTACCCTAACCCTAACCTACAATCTCGCCAACAATCACGTGTCCTAATAACTCCTTAACCATGTTTTACATCTCAGCGACCATGACGAAAATTGACCTGGCCTTAATAAATAGATTTAGCCCGCCTTGAACGTTAAAGGGAGATACCTCGGCAATAAGGAGACAGACGCGGTATATAATAGATTTAGCCTGTCCATAGAGTTATATATAGAAACTAGAGTCCGCACTCATCACATGACTCCCATGACTACAACGTTAAAGGTTTGTGCCGGAATGGAGCGACGGCCGCCATGTTAGTTCCGGGGAATATGATCGTAAATACCCGGATGTTCACTATGTTATCGCATCAATCCATCTGTGTCAAACTGTTTTAAAACGTGCACAAATATTACATTTTAAATTTTCTCACCCAAATATTTATTGTTTAATAAAAAGAATAATAAAGTTCAATGGATCGACTTATCTCCGGGCCCCTCTTTCCACGTAAAGGTTATAGAACAATTTAATTTGATATGTCGAAATCTCGACTTCAGTGTCTCGAGGCCTACTTTATTACCTTTACTTACCTTCGCTTTCTCTTTTATTAAAATATTGATCTTTTAAATTAGTAAATATGTATTCCAATACAGTTAATTTGTTAAATTGTTTTAGAAATTTACGGAACTAATTAATAAAGAATGTAGAGAAATGAAAGTTTGGGTTTTTTAACAATAAAAGTAAACAAAAGTCAATAGCCCGCAGAATTAGGCCTACCGGTATTTTTATTTATTTGTTAATTATTTTATTAAGAAATTAGGGAATGAAAAGTGAAGAAAGATTAATAGTAATAGCGTACATAAAATGTTGTATTTATATTTACCGGTATTTATTTATTTGTTAATTATTTTTAGAAATTTATTGAACTGAAAAGGGAAGAGAAACTAAAAACAAAAATAGCCTACAGAAAATGTTGTATTTTTCTTTAACTATTCATTTATTTGCTAATTTGTTTTAGAAAGTTATGGAATGAAAAGTGACATGTCATTGTCAGCGATATCGTTTTTTACTTTAACTTTCAATTTAATTTCCAGGGGTCGGTTGCTCAAAACTAAGTTATTTTAACGACCCGTTAAACTCTAACGGACATATCTTGGTAACGTGTTGTTTGTTAAGTTTCCATTAAATTTACTACAGAAAACACTATAGAATACTTTTTTTTTATATTAGCAAAAATCTATAGGATAAATTTGCACCACAGAATGTCCGAGGCCTTTATTTCCAGCAACAATCTTTCTCTCCGTTAAAGTTAACGGATCGTTAAAAGATAACGCAGCTTTGAGCAACCGGCCCAAGTATAATATATGATATTTTAAATTATGTCGCGAATGTGTATAGCCTATTCTACGGTAAATATGCCTAATAAATTTACAAATTGAAATCGTCAGCTGTACACGGGACCTCGGTTTTTCGTCCCATCCGAACGAGACGCTGTCTCTGCAAGGCTCCCCGAAAACAAACACGCTCATTACTCCACCTCAAACAATTAGACGTTAAACCCTATTTCATTTCATAAATATTGTTTTCATTCTGGAAACATATTTCCTTTACTGTTGTTCTATAAATATTCATTTCTCTACAGACCATTAACTTCTCTTCCCTTTTAGTTCCATAATTTTCCAAAATAAATAAATAAATAACATTTTACGTTTAAATATAGCTTCTTAATCAATATATAAATAGATAAATAAATAAATAAACCGTTCTAGCAGAAGTTTTCATATCAATTTATTAGTCATATTTACTGTAGAATACCCAGTAGGCCTAGAGTACGAGATCGCTGACAATGAAATGCCATCCCATAATTTTCTAAAGCACATTAGCAAATAAATAAATGAAAAAAATACATCATTTTCTGTAGACTGTTTTTAGTTTTTCTTCCCTTTTCAGCTCAATAAATTTCTAAAAATTATTAACAATTAGATAAATACCGGTACAGATAATTCTGCGGGCTATTGATTTCTGTTCACTTTTATTGTTAAAAAACCCAAACTTTCATTTCTCTACATTCTTTATTAATTACTTCCGTAAATTTCTAAAATAATTTAACAAATTTACTGTATAGGAATACATATTGTGGATATTGTAGGCCTACTAATTTAAAAGATCAATATTTTAATAAAAACTAGAAGAGAAAGCGAAGCCGAATGTAAAGTAAGTAGGCCTAGACGTAGAGACACTGCGGTCGTTCGCTGACACGTCAAATTAAATTGTTCTATAACCTTTACGTGGAAAGAGGAGCCCGGAAATAAGTCGGTCCATGGAATTTTATTACTATTTTTATTAAACAATAAATGTTTGGGTGAGAAAATTTAATATTTGTGGCTTTGTGCACGTTTTAAAACAGTTAGACACAGTTAAAACATCCGGGTATTTACGTTCATATTCCCCGGAACTAACATGGCGGACAAGACCCCATGTCGGCACGCTGTCACGTGATCAGTGCGGACTCTAGTGTCTATATATAACTCTATGAGCCTGTCTTTCAAGAACGTTAACGTTAAAGGGAGATAATTCGGCAATAAGGAAACAGACGCGGTATGTGGATGCAGACAACCGTTAACAGTACTGGATTTTGCGCTTCAATTATTGTAACCGGGCATTTTATTTTGCTGAAGCGCATTATGGTACACGAGCCGTTGACCAATGTTATGGTTATTCCAGTCAACATACGCTGTATGGTATGGTGCAATATGTCTAGCCTCGCTCCTCAAGCCTCTTATTAAAAATGGGACTGAAGCGCATTATGGTACACGACCAGTTGACCAATGTTAAAAAAAATATTTTATCTAAAATATCGGATACCAGAAGCTCATCTTTTCCCGGGCAGTTTACATCATCAATGTTGATTTAAATTGAGCAATAATTCGTGTTTTCAATGTTAAAGAGTTTCGAAGAGTTTGAGTTACAGACTTAGGTCCTTTAACACACTTGCTGGCTTGACAACTTACTCAAGAAAATAAATAATAGCCTTTTTTGAGTACAAGATGTTTCTACGTGTTGTGTAAATTATCCATTGTCCAAAGGATTCGAAAATATTTAAAATCCAAGTCATATTTAAGTTTTACGTTAGTTTTTTTTAAATCATTTAGTTGCATTTTTCCTATTTTTTTCAAGCGGAAATTTCAAATTTTTAAGTTATATTTTTAATTCTTTTTAAAAATAGCCTTTAAAAAGGTGGGATCCATAAACAGTCCTACCTTGTTAAAGAATAATCCTCTTAATCCTATAATACACTATTGTCAGCTGAGAAATTGGCAAAAATATAATTTTCATCTTCAAATTCAAACGTTTGAACATAGCTATCTCATGGAGGGAATAGGAAATCAGGGGAGGTAGTTGTGTTATTATTTCCTGTGTCAGTGATTTTTAAGGGTGGGAAAAATGCCCATGATCGCATAATGGGGAGTTGATAACCTATTAAGCATGAACAGGGGAGGTAATTATGTTGTTATTTCCTGTGTCATACATTTTAAGGGTGGGAAATAATGCCCATGATCGTATAATAGTGAGTTGATAACCTATTGAACAAAAGACAAAAATAGTTATTTGAAATTCTCGATTTAAATTAGGTGTCTTAAGATGAAATTTGTATCACCAATTAAATAGAATATTGTAAAATAGTACAATTTGTTGAACAGAATAAAGATTGGGACATATTATTCACTTACAACAAGAGTGTTATTGAGTCTTTAAGGGGCATACCTAGGAATCCCCACCCCTTGGTGACGTCCATATTTTAAAAAAAGTTGTTTCATTTGTAAATTCTGAATTCATGTACTGTGTTATGTAGTATATTTATGTAGTAAACATAACGGAAATAAAAAAACATTTCTCGTTAACATTTAATGTTAAAATCTCAATTATTTTTCTTGTAAAAAAAAAGCATCGTTATTTTTTGTTTCCTTTGAAACTTATTCAACCGCGTGTGCTTTCACTGAGTCCTTCGGTTTCTTTCTAATTTTCAACCTATTAACCCATTTGTTTAGAGAGAGAGAGAGAGAGAGAGAGAGAGAGAGAGAGAGAGAGAGAGAGTTTAACGTCCACTCGACACAAACTAGGTCACTTCGGGACTAATTGTTTAATTTTATTTCAATAATTCGCTTGCTCTTAGGGGATTTAGCATGGCTAAGTTGGTAAGCGCGCGCACGTGCTAACCATTGCCCCCCCTCCCTTTTTCAAATACAATTGAACCAGATTAGTTGAGTTCTGAAATGATATTTTCTGTAATTTAAGTATACGGCATATTATTAAGCTCTAAATTAAATGGGCGAACCATGATGGCTAAGTTGGTAAGACGCTGACTCGATAGCCTTGGGGTCGCAGGTGTCGGCCGAGAAAGTTCATCGCGATTTTCGGTAGTGGTTTCATCTTGTCAATGGTGTGGGAAATCTGTCTAGTCTTTCGTATGATACAAAACAGTCCTCTGTACACATTGGAGTGCATGTATTAGATCCCTTGACTGTTGGAATTTGATATAAGAGAAGGCCTCAGCGACGTTGTCATGGAAATATTGCCCGGGAATTTCAAGAGGCCACAAATGCCGTGTTATATAAGTGAGTATGTTGAGGAATATTAACCCTAACCCTTATTTCTAATTGTCCACAAAATCAAAATGGAACGCGCATTTTGTAAGTGTTTAGTTAATTTGCGCTAAATAGAGAATTATTTTATTTTATCAAGTGTCAATACATCTTTAATCTATTTTTGTTTTCAATATATCCTTAGTGCAATATATGCTATATATTATAATTATGTTATTTTGTAGTAATACTAGTAGTGCTAGTTTTCATCGTTTTATTGAATATAAACATGATAAATAAATGAAACTTTGTCAAATTATTGGACTGATAGGTTTTTTTTCTGTATATATGTAAGCGGTCATGTTAAAGGAGCTAAATCGCTTACATTTAGGACCTAGAAATTGACACAATTGGGTCTGAACACATATATTACTGTAATTAACTGATTTACATGCAATGGTTTCCGTTTTTACTCTTATTTCCAATCAGTTATAAGTTCGGCGAAATAGGCCAGGAGTCTCAATCGAATGCAGTTTCTAGCGTTTGGTTATGCCAGTCTACATTATAATGGCGACGTCGTTTGATTTGGTGCAATGTGTCTAGCCTCGTTCCTCGAGTCTCTTTATACAACTGGGGCTAAAACGTATTATGGTACACGATTCGTGCACCAATGGTAAAATGCCTATTTTGTCTCAAATATTGGATATCAGAAGCCCATCTTTTCCCGGTAAGATCACAGCATCAGTTGATTTAAATTGACAAATAATTCGTGTCTTCAATGTTGATGATTTTGGATGATATTGAGTTAAAGACTTAGCTGCTTTAATTAAAGACTAAATACTTTTTAAGCTATATACAAAAAAGAAGTGCCCCACATAATTTTTGTGTTTAAAGATTTGTATATAAGAGCTAAATATGTTTTTGTAGGTTTGACTTCAGGTGTTATACAAACTTTGGTTTAGACATTTAACGCGAAAAGCCCACGAGATTTAAAAAATAAAGATAGAATGGATAATCGTTTGCCCAGTACTTTTGCTACAATAATAAACAATCTATGCTACATCCTCGATAACTTCGCTCAAAATAAAGTAATTTGGATATCGGAAAATTCCGATGGACTTTCTCGACGAACGCAGGAATCGCACACGGTATCCCCGGCATAGTGAATCAACGTCTAGCAAACGGAGCCACCGTGGCTCAGAAGTATTTTTCATTGAAATATTTTAAAACGAAATCAAATAACGACAAGAAATATTATTCTTACCTTATCTCCGCTGTTTCATGTTTACAATGATAAATAAACAATTAAATGACGTCATGGCGATTGTCTAAGATACTTTATTAAGCGGACGTGATTGAAAGCGTATTTTGCCATGGTAACTTTGCGCTGAAATAAACTGTCGGACTAGTGTATAAACTTGGTAAAAAAATGTACATAGGGCCTAGGCATTTAAATTATAGGCCTAATGTAATCCTATAACATTGCACCTGTATTATATATGCGCGTGTTTTATTCATAAAATAAAGTTGTGTCAATACTCTTAAGATGTATACATTTACGACAGAAGTGTCAGAAGGCTTGATCTCTTTCTTGAATTCAACCCTTTAGAGCCTGAACCATGAAGGAGGTCTTCAAAAATTCATAAATTGTGTTTTTCATGATGCCTGGGGTGAGAATAAACCTAATCCACAAAAAAAAAATCATCAGAAATCATTTCGAACATTTTGGACAGGTATCAAATTTGATACCATAGGCTTTAGAGACTATATCGATAACTAAGAAATATATCAGAAAACTCAGGTTTGATATCATATTTATTTGTGATAGGCTAAAAAACAATTTATGTGGTGGTGGAAACAGCTTTTTCTCCCACTTGTAGTTTTCTGGCCGGGTAAGCGTATCGGCGGTGGCAAAATTTGCCAATGGCACGTCATCATCAAATGCCCGTGATAGCAAATTTAATACCACATGTTTCACCACACACCGAGCGACTAAGTTTGCAAATAAATATACTGTGAACGGTTATTAAGTTTCTCAGTATTCTTATATACACGAATAATATATTTATTTTGGGTAAACTTAACTATTTTGTTGAATAATATTCAAATTTTCCCTGGTCAAAACATTCAAACTTCTCAATCATGGGGTCTGCCATCTTTGAAAGCACAGTGAACCCCATATACTCAATATAGCAGCACTGTAAGGTACTATATTAGATACCATTAGCGTTCTCGTCATAAAAAAGACGGGTGATAGATTATTTGTTCAAAATTTACTTTATACTTCGATTATGTTAATTAGTGGTATCAAATCTGATACCGACGGCGCTAAAGGGCACAGTCACTAGACCTAGCCTTAATGTTTACCCTAACCCTAACCTACAATCTCGCCAACAATCACGTGTCCTAATAACTCCCTAACCATGTTTTACATCTCAGCGACCAAGACGAAAATTGATCTGGCCTTAATAAATAGATTTAGCCCGTCTTGGTCTTGAGCGTTGACGTTAAAGGGAGATAACCCGGCAATAAGGAGACAGACGCGGTATGTGGATGCAGACAACCGTTAACAGTACTGGATTTTGCGCTTCAATTATTGTAACCGGGCATTTTATTTTGCACATATAACATTCGAATGATTTCTAAGACCTTTTGTTTATGGCCAAACATGTAATCATATGACATTTTGACCAGATGAGTCCCCACCCCAAAATGGATATGTTGTAGATGTGTCTTTTGCAGCTTCAATAAAATGTTATCTGTGAAGATGTTTTGAAATGTGGCAATTACAGAGCAATAAAATATTAATTAATAGCCTTTGCATACTGTGATTATGCTATGAATTATGTCAAAACTCCCTTTTCCCCACCTAAATTTGTCAGGAAATTGATTTAAAACTTAAAACAACTTGTTTCCACAAAATATTTACACTGAGTAATTCTAAAAGTATCTTTTACAGCTTAAAGGAGCTTAATCGCTAACATTTGGGACCTAGAAAATGTCAATAGTGGGTCGCAACGCATATAATACTGTAATATGAATGTATATAAACTGATTTACATTCAATGGTTTCCGTTTTTCCCCAATTTCAAATCAGTTATGTTCGGCGAAAAAAGCCATGCAGTCTCAATCTAGTGTAAATTTCTATAGTGTCTGGTTATTCCAGTCAACATACGCCGTATGGTATGGTGCAATATGTCTAGCCTCGCTCCTCAAGCCTCTTATTAAAACTGGGGCTGAAGCGCATTATGGTACACGACCCGTTGACCAATGTTAAAAAAAATATTTTATCTAAAATATCGGATACCAGAAGCTCATCTTTTCCCGGGCAGTTTACATCATCAATGTTGATTTAAATTGAGCAATAATTCGTGTTTTCAATGTTAAAGATTTTGGAAGAGTTTGAGTTACAGACTTTGGTCCTTAATGTTTTACATTCTGACTGTAAATGTATTTAAGCCTCGGTCATCATTAGGCCTACTAATCGAGAGTTGATTATGGTCTTGTTAGGTTAATTAATATCTAATTAATAATTAAGATAACATTTCAGGCCTAAACAAAGACCTGCAATAGACATATTTAGCTCTTGCATAGTGTATGTATAAAACAAATTGTTAAAGTATCAAAGAGGCAGTTACTGTCACCAAGAGAAATAATTGTTAATAATGTTAATAACATATACATAATATACCCCAAGCATCTAATACGACCGAGAGAGGCATTATACTTTAAAGGGACAATAACACACTTGCTGGCTTGACAACTACCCCAGAAAATAAATAATAGCCTTATTTTGAGTACTAGATGTTCTACCTGTTGTGTAAATTATCCATTACATCCTATTTTACTTGTCCAGAGGATTCGAAAATATACTAAATCCAAGTCACATTTAAGTTTTACGTTAGTTTACATTTAAGTTTTACGTTAGTTTACGTTAGTTTACGTTAGTTTTTTTCAAATCATTTAGTTGAATTTTTTTCAATTTGTTAAAGCGGAAATTTCAAATTTTATATATATTTTTAAAATTTTATTAAAATAAGCCTTAAAATAGGTGATTTGCAGTGATTAAATTTTCTAATTTTTCTTCGGGAGGTAGAGGCCTCAATACCGCGCGACGATTGGTTGGTTGTTTGGAAATCTGGTCAGCCAGGTAGGCTATATTGGACCAAATTAAAGTTGTTGGGTTCACAGATGGAATAGCAGGAGAACGCGTTCGCGGCAGTTACATTTTCAGGCTTCTTTTACATGCACGCAAATGTGTACACGGGATCTTGGCTTTTCGTACCATCCAAACGACTATACATTGACCCTCTGTCCTCCAACACTAACAACGGAGATCCGAGGAAAGGACACATCTATCTGTTATTTATGATGGCGTAATGTGGAAACAAAGACACAGGTACAGTATCCGACAATCGATTCAATCGACACTTTTTCAATTACTATGTCAATTCACTATCTACTGTTTACGATCGTGTGTCTTGTCAATTCAATCGATTGTTGTAACAATTTTATATATATTATATAGAGATCATAATCGACATGATCGACAGATGGGTTCAACTCAGTCAACTCTACTGCACTTCTAAACTAGGAGTACGATCTTACCGTTCGTGTTCAATCGATACGATCGTACTTAGGATCGACAGATGTTTTAAACTCGGTCATCTCTACTTCTCCCCTATACTTGAAGTACGATCGTATCTATCATGTTCAATCGATACGATCGTACTCAAGATATACAGATGGGTTCAACTGACTGTACTTCTCTACTAACCTTAACCCTAACCCTTATCCTAGCCCCCAATCCTAACCTAACCCAACCCTAGCCCTAACCCTTACCCTTACCCAAACCCTAATTGAGAATCCACCGAGTTGATTGATTCGACAGATGAGGCTCGATCGTTGTCGATCGTATCGGTCGTGTCGATCGTATCGGTCGTGCGTTTCGATTGAAAATCCACTGATTTGATTGATTCGGCAGATGACGTTCGATCGTTGTCGATCGTGTCGATCGTACGTTTCAATTGAAAATCCACTGAGTTGATTGATTCGACAGATGACGTTCGATTGTTGTCGATCGTGTCGATCGTGCGTTTCAATTAAAAATCCAGGGATTTGATTGATTCGACATATTATGACGTTCGATCATTGTCGATCGTGCGTTTCAATTGAGAATCCACTGAGTTAATTGATTCGACATGTGTTGTTGAACCAATCGATTGTGGGATCCTGTACCTTAATGCAGGTACAGTATCCGACAATCGATTCAAGTATAGAAAATCAGTTTGATAAAAAAAAAGGGCAAAACTTAACTGTTGAGTTGTTTAATAAACAAAACTGTAGACATGTTTAATTTTTGAAAAAGTTTTACACAAAGTTTTGTATTTCTTTTTATGTTAGCTTTTTAGTGACTATGTCTGCTGATAGTAGCAGAAAAAAGTTAACGGGCTTATTCCATCTACGACAGTGACTTTTTAAAATTTACGGGCTTATTCCATCCACGACAGTGACTTTAAATCCTGTATTTCCCATAAGGCATTGCTACTGAAATGATGATATGAACTTTCTCAAATGAAACAAGCCAATAGTGAGGCTCATGTCCCCCCCCCCCTCTGAAATCACCAAAGAAACAGATGACACATATCATAAAATTGAATATTTGTCGTTTACAAACTGTTTATCTATGCTTAGTTCAAGTAGAAAATATTTGTGGTGGTAGCGAAATTATACAATCTCATCGGTTTCATAACAACTCTCCCTCAATTAGAATAAAAGTTATCATGTAATGGTGTAATGTTGTTCTACAATAAGGATTTCTATATTCGCTAATGTTTTTTTAAATTGTATTGTTGTGGTGTTTGTTGATAATATTCTAGGATGCCATATAAATATGATGGGTTTCTCTGATTTTTAGTTTAAAAAATGTAGTTATAGTTATAGCTTTTACAGTCTCAGTCATAATAACACTGTGTTAATTTGACGATTTTAGCTATATTTTCATACTTTGTAAACATGATGAATTTATTAATGTTAATAATAATACTACGTATGCATGCACATTTGATGATCTTAGCTACATTAATAATACCGTGTAGATATGATGATCTTAGCTACATTAATAATATTGTGTAGATATGATGACCTTAGCTACATTAATAATACTGTGTAGATATGATGATCTTAGCTACATGTATTAATAATACTGTGTAGATGTGATAATTCGTATATTTCGTTAGCCCATCTTTACCCGATCACAATGTTGATTTAAATTGGCAAATAATTCGTGTTTTCAATGTAAATGATTTTGGACGATATTGAGTTAAAGACTTAGCTGCGTAAATAAAAACCTAAATACTTGTTAAGCTATATACAAGAAAATCTAAACACTTGTTTAGGGATGCAGGAACAAGTGCCCTACACCATTGTTTTGCTTAAAGGTTTGTATAAGAGCTAAAATCTGCTTTTGTAGGTCTTATTTGTCTTCAGGTAGACATTTATCAACGCCCATAATCAACTCGGTGGCAAACCCGCGAGATTAAAAAATAAAGATAGAATGGATAACCGAGACTTAGTATCGTTTGCCCAATACTTTTGCTACAGTAATAAACAATCTGCGTTACATCCTCAATAACTTTGCTCAAAATAACGTAATTTGGATATCGAAAAACTGCGATGGACTTTCTCGACCAACGCAGGGATCGAACCGGAGCCACCGTGGCTCAGAAGTATTTTTCATTGAACTTTTTTTTAAAACGAGATCAAATAACGACAAGAAATATTACTCTTACCTTATTTCCACTGCTTCATGCCCACAATGATAAATAAACAATTAAATGACGTCATGGCGATTGTCCAAGATACTTTATTAAACCGACGTGATTGAAAGCATATTTTGCCATGGTAACTTTGCGCTGAAATAAACTGTTGGACTAGTGTATTAACTTGGTAATCTATTTACATAGAGCCTAGGCATTTAAAGGGCAGTGGCTATTTGCCACATGTGGTAAGCAAGAATATCAAAATAGACTTTCGGCTACAGACCGCAATTAACAACCGATTTCAATAAAACTTACAGATTAAGATAACATTAATAATATCACTGAGTAGCCAAAATTTCGGCCACTTCCGGTTAGCGGTTTCCGAGATATCAGGTTACCACACATTTCATGTGGCACGGCTACAGACCACAATTATTTACCGATTTCAATGAAACTTACCGATTATAATAAGAGTATTAATATCTCAAACTAGCCAAAATTTCAGCCACTTCCGGTTAGCGGTTTCCGAGATATCAGGTTACCACACATTTCATCATTAGAGTGATTACGGTCTGGATACCGAAATGAAAGCCTAATTAATAATTAAGATAACATTTCAGGCCTAAACAAAGACATGCAATAGACATATTTAGCTCTTGCATAGTGTATGTATAAAACAAATTGTTAAAGTATCAAAGAGGCAGTTACTCTCACCAAGAGAAATAAATGTAAATAATGTTAAATTATATACTCCAGGCATCCAATACGACCGGATAGAGGCATATACTTTAAAGGGACAATGACACTCTTGCTGGCTGGACAAATCCATATAATAAATAATAGCCTTATTTTGAGTACTAAATGTTTCTACCTGTTTTGTAAATTATCAAGTTAAATCCTATTTTACTTGTCCAGAGGATTAAAAAATATTTTAAATCCAAGTCACATTCAAGTTTTACGTTAGTTTTTTAAATCATTTAGTTGAATTTTTCCAATTGTTTAAGCGGAAATTTCAATTTATTAAAATAAAACCTTAAAATAGATGGGATCCATAAACAGTCCTACCTTGTTAAAGAACAATCCTCTTAATCCTATAATTTATTATTGCCAGCTAAGAAATCGTCAAAAATATTATTTTCAACTTCAAATTCAAACGTTTGAGCATAGCTATCCCATGGAAGGAATATGAAAACAAGGGAGGTAATTGTGTCGTTATTTCCTGTGTCATAGATTTTTAAGGGTGGGAAATAATGCCCATGTTCGTAGTGAGTTGATAACCTATTGAACAAAAGACAGAAATGATTATGTTTTGACTTTCTTAGAAAATTTGAAATTCTCGCTTTAAATTAGGTGTTTTAAGATGAAATTTGTATCACCAATTAAATAGAATATTGTAATATTTGTAAAATAGTACAATTTGTTGAGCAGAATAAAGATTTGGACATATTATTCAGTTACAACATGAGTATTATTGAGTCTTTAGGGGGTATACCCAGGAATCCCCACCCCTTGGTGACATCCATAGATTAAATAAAAAGTTGTTTCATTTGTATATTCTGAATTAATGTACTAAGTTATTTATGTAGTAAACAAACTGTACGGAAATAAAAAAAAACATCTCTCGTAAACATTTAATGTTTAAATCTGAATTATTGTTAGTCTTGTATAAAAAAAAAAACACCTTTATTTTTTTTTTCTTTTGACACTTATCTAACCGCGTGGGCTTTCACTGAGTCCTCTGGTTACTTTCTATTTCTAAACCTATCAACCGATTTGTTGAAACACGAGAGAGAGAGAGAGAAATGAAGTTTAACGTCCACTCGATACAAACTAAGTCACTTCGGGACTAATGGTTTCAATTAATTTCAATAATTCGCTTGCGCGTAGGAATGAATGAATGGATGGAATTGAGTTTAACGTCCTATTGTTATGCACTTAACCTGAGCTAATTGAAGACGGGGCTTGCGCGTAGGATATTAAGCAGTGGGAGGAAACCAGAGGACCAAGAAGAAGCGCACGAGGTTGGACAGGCGACCATACTCCTTGTCACGTACAAACGGGTATTAGAAACCACACCAGTTGACTCAATGAGTACTTTATGATAAGCGCGCACGTGCTAACCATTGCCCACCCTCACTTTTTGAAATACAATTGAACCAGATTAGTTGAGTTCTGAAATGATATTTTCTGTAATTTAAGTATACGGTATATTATTAAGTACTAAATTAAATGGGCGAACCGTGACGGCTAAGTTGGTAAGACGCTGACTCGATAGCCTTGGGGTCGCGGGTGTCGGCCGAGAAAGTTCATCGCGATTTCCGGGTGTGGTTTCATCTTGTCAATGGTGTGGGAAATCTGTCTAGTCTTTCGCATGATACAAAAACAGGCCTCTGTACACATTGGAGTGCATGTATTAGATCCCTTGACTGTTGGAATTTGATATAAGAGAAGGCCTCGGCGCCGTTGTCATGGAAATATTTACCGGGAATTTCCAGAGGCCACAATTGCCGCGTTAAGTGAGTATGTTGAGGAATATTGATCCCAACCCTTATCTCTAATTGTCCACAGAATCAAATTGAAACGCCCATATTGTAAGTGTTTAGTTAATTTGCGCTAAATAGAGAATAATTTGTATTTTTGTTTTCAATATATCCTTAGTGCAATATTATATGCTATATATTATAATTATGTTATTTTTTAGTAATATTAGTAGTGCTAGTTTTCATCGTTTTGTTGAAATATAAACATGATAAATAAATGAAACTTTGTCAAATTATTGGACTGATGGTTTTTTTTTCTGTATATATGTAAGCGGTCATGTTAAAGGAGCTTAATCGCTTACATTTAGGGCCTAGAAATTGACACAATTGGGTCTGAACATATATGTTACTGTAATTAACTGATTTACATGCAATGGTATCCGTTTTTACTCTTTATTTCCAATCAGTTATAAGTTCGGCGAAATAGGCCAGGAGTCTCAATCGAATGCAGTTTCTAGCGTTTGGTTAAACCAGTCTACATAATAATAATGGCGACGTCGTTTGATTTGGTGCAATGTGTCTAGCCTCGTTCCTCGAGTCTCTTTATACAACTGGGGCTGAAACGCATTATGGTACACGATTCGTGCACCAATGGTAAAATGCCTATTTTGTCTCAAATATTGGATATCAGAAGCCCATCTTTTCGCGGTAAGATCACAGCATCAAAGTTGATTTAAATTGACAAATAATTCGTGTCTTCAATGTTGATGATTTTGGATGATATTAAGTTAAAGACTTAGCTGCTTTAATAAAAGACTAAATACTTTTTAAGCTATATACAAAAAAGAAGTGCCCCACATAATTTTTGTGTTTAAAGATTTGTATATAAGAGCTAAATATGTTTTTGTAGGTTTGACTTCAGGTGTTATACAAACTTTGGTTTAGACATTTAACGCGAAAAGCCCACGGGATTAAAAAAATAAAAAGATAGAATGGATAATCGTTTGCCCAGTACTTTTGCTACAGTAATAAACAATCTGCGCTACATACTCCATAACTTCGCTAAAAATAAAGTAATTTGGATATCGGAAAATTCCGATGGACTTTCTCGACGAACGCAGGGATCGCACACGGTACCCCCGGCATAGTGAATCAACGTCTAGCAAACGGAGCCACCGTGGCTCAGAAGTATTTTTTCATTGAAATATTTTAAAACGAAATCAAATAACGACAAGAAATATTATTCTTACCTTATCTCCGTTGTTTCATGTTTACAATGATAAATAAACAATTAAATGACGTCATGGCGATTGTCTAAGATACTTTATTAAGCGGACGTGATTGAAAGCATATTTTGCCATGGTAACTTTGCGCCGAAATAAACTGTCGGACTAGTGTATAAACTTGGTAAAAAAATTTACATAGGGCCTAGACATTTAAATTATAGGCCTAATGTAAGCCTATAACATTGCACCTGTATTATATATGCGCGTGTTTTATTCATAAAATAAAGTTGTGTCAATACTCTAAAGATACATTTACGAGAGCAGTGTCAGAAGGCTTGATCTCTTTCCCAAATTCTTAAACCTAACACTAGACCTAGCCTTAATGTTTACCCTAACCTACAATCTCGCCAACAATCACGTGTCCTAATAACTCCCTAACCATGTTTTACATCTCAGCGACCATGACGAACATTGACCTGGCCTTAATAAATAGATTTAACCCGTCTTGAACGTTAAGGTTAAAGGGAGATAACTCGGCTATATGGAGGCAGACAACCATTAACAGTAATTGGATTTTGTGCTTCAAATGTAACCGGGCATTTTTTTTTTTTTTGCACAAACAAATAGTTACATATAACATTTGAAGGATTTCTAAGACTTTTTGTTTATAGCCAAACATGTAATCATATGACATTTTTACCAATTTAATGAGTCCACAACCCAAAATGGATATGTTGTAAATGTGTCTTTTGCAACCATTAAAATGTTATTTGTGGCGGTCATTTAAAATGTGGCAATTACAGAGCAATAAAATATTAATTGATAGCTTTTGCATACTCCTATTATGCTGTGAATTGTGTCAAAACTCCCCTTTTCCACCTAATTTTGTCAGGAAATTGATTTAAAACTTAAAACAACTTGTTTCCACAAAATATGTACACTGTGTTATTCCAAATGTGTTTTTTTTAGCTTAATGTTTTACATTCTGGCTGTAAATGTATTTAAGCCTCGGTCATCATTAGGCCTACTAATCGAGAGTTGATTATGGTCTTGTTAGGTTAATTAATGTCTAATTAATAATTTAGATAAATAAAGACCTTTGATAGGCATATTTAGCTCTTGAAAAGTGTATGTATAAAACAAATTATTAAAATATCAAAGAGGCAGTTACTCGCACCAAGAGAAATAAATGTAAATAATGTTAAATAATATAGTTCGGGGTCATGGCTTAGACTATCAGCTGTATGCAGACGATACACAAATATATATTGCTTTTAAACCATCTATAACAAATGATTTTAATACCAAGAAAGACAAACTAGAAACTTGTATAGTTGACATAAAAAAATGGATGTCTGCTAATTTTTTAAAGTTAAACAGTGACAAAACGGAATATATTCTTATAGGATCAAATAATAATCTAAGTAAAATATCTGATTGTAGATCCATATCTATTGCTGAGTCTGTAATTTTACCTGTTAATTCTGCAAGAAATATTGGTGTTATCTTTGACAAAAACATGAACATGATTAGTCAAATTAATAATGTATGTAAAAGCTGTTATTACCACATTTACTTACAATATAGGTAAAATTAGAAAATATATTTCACTAGATGCAACAAAATCACTTGTTCATGCTTTTATAACTTCTAGGCTTGATAACTTTAATTATCTCCTTGCTGGTCTTCCTGTAAAACACCTAGATAAACTTCAAAAAGTTCAAAATTGTGCTGCCAGATTGATAACTCTTTCAAAAAAACATGACCACATAACTCCAATTTTAGCTGCTTTACACTGGTTACCCATTAAGTACCGCATTAATTTTAAAATACTGTTACTGGTTTATAAATGTTTTAATGACACTTCGCCCTGTTATATAAAAGATTAAATCACTGTATATACGCCAACTAGATGTTTAAGATCATCAAGTGACCCCTTTCTCCTTAAACCCATCTCTGTAAATCTTTCTTCTTTCGGAGAACGATCCTTTTCTTTCCAGGCACCGAGACTCTGGAATAAGCTCCCTCTTTTCATAAGGTCGGCAAAATCTCTATCATTATTCAAACAATCACTAAAAACACATTTTTATACACAGGCTTTTAGTTAAAAAGATTCTATATATCTTGCATTTTATCATAATGATTATGTCATTCTATATATGTATGTAATTTTATCATGTAGACTTTTATGTACATTTGAATTTTATATTGATTCAATTTATGTTTTTGTAAAGCGCCTCTGAGCACTGCTCTGCAGTGGAAGACGAGCGCTGTATAAATATCGTTTTAATAATAATAATAATAGAAATAATACTCCAGGCTTCCAATACGACCCGTATATACTTTAAAGGGACAATAACACTCTTGCTGGCTTCACAACTCCAGAAAAAAAAATAATAGCCTTATTTTGAGTACTAGATGTTTCTACCTGTTGTGTAAATTATTCATTACATCCTTTTTAAATTCAAATGTTGGAAAATGGCTTCACAATGTTATCAATAGAAAAACAGGGGAGGTAATTGTGTTGTTATTTCCTGTGTCATAGATTTTTAAGGGTGGGAAATAATGCCCATGATCGTATAATAGTGAGTTGATAACGTATTGAGCTAGCAAAAGACAGAAATAATAATGTTTTGACTTTCTAAGAAGATTTGAAATTCTCGCTGTAAATAAGGCGTGTTAAGATGAAATTTGTATCATCAATTAATTGGAATATTGTAAAATAGTAAAATTTGTTGACCAGAATAAAGATTGGGACAGTTACAACAAGAGTGGTATTGAGTCTTCAATGCTTGTAACCAGGAATCCCCACCCCTTGGTGACGTCCATATTTAAATAAAAAGTTGTTTCATTTGAATATTCTGAATTAATGTACTGTGTTGTATATGTAGTAAACAAACTGTACGGAAATAAAAAAAAACATCCCACGCAAACATTTAATGTTTAAACCTGAATTATTGTTAGTCTTGTATAAAAAAAACACCTTTATTTTTTTTTCGTTTGACACTTATCCAACCGCGTGGGTTTTCACTGAGTCCTTTGGTTACTTTATATTTCTAAACCTATCAACCGATTTGTTAAAACACGAGAAAGAGAGAAATGAAGTTTAACGTCCACTCGACACAAACTAGGTCACTTCTGGACTAATGGTTTCATTTCATTTCAATAATTCGCTTGTGTGTATGATATTAATCAATGGGAGGAAACCAGAGGACCCGGAAGAGGCGCACGAGGTTGGGCAGGCGACCCTACACCTCGTCACGTACACACAGGATAAGAAACCACGCCAGTTGACTCAATGAGTACTTTATGATACAGCGCACACGTGCTAACCATTGCCCCCCCTCCCTTTTTCAAATACAATTGAACCAGATTAGTTGAGTTCTGAAATGATATTTTCTGTAATTTAAGTATACGGCATATTATAAAGTTTTAAATTAAATGGGTGAGCCATGGTGGCTAAGTTGGTAAGACGCTTACTCACTAGCCTGGGGGTCGCGGATGTCGGTCGAAAAAGTTCATCGCGATTTTCGGGTGTGGTTTCCTCTTGTCAATGGTGCAGGACAGCTGTCTAGTGTTTCGTATGATACAAAAACAGTCCTCTATACACATTAGAGGGCATGTAATAGATCCCTTGACAATTGAAATTTGATATAAGAGTAGGCATCAGCGCCGTTGTCATGGAAATATTGCCCGGGAATTTCCAGAGGCCACAATTGCCGCGTTATATAAGTGAGTATGTTGAGGAATATTAACCACAACCCTTATCTCTAATTGTCCACAGAATCAAATTGGAACGCGCATATTGTAAGTGTTTAGTTAATTTGCGCTAAATAGAGAATTATTTTTATTTTATCAAAGTGTCAATGCCTCTTTAATCTATTTTTGTTTTCAATTTACCCTAAGTGCAATTGATAAGTATACTAGTAGTGCTAGTTTTCATCGTTTTGTTGAAATATAAACATGATAAATAAAAAAAAACTTTGTCAAATTATTGGACTGATAGTTTTGTTTTTCTGTATATCTCTAAGCGGTTAATAAAAAAGCTAAATACCTTATCAGCTACATGTATATACAATAAAATCTAAATACAGGAACAAGTGTCCCACGCCATTTTTGTGTTTAAAGTTTTGTATATAACAGTTAAATTTGCTAGGTCTTTCTTTACTTCAGGTGTTATACAAACTTTAGTTTAGACTTTTATTAACGCGAAAAGCCCATAATCAGCTCTCTAGAACATCGAATAGCAAACCCGCGAGATTTAAAACATAAAGATAGAATGGATAATCGAGACTTCGTATTATTTGCCCGGTACTTTTGCTACAGTAATAAACAATCTACGCTACATCTTCCAAAACTTCGCTAAAAATAAAGTAATTTGGATATCGGAAAATTCCGATGGACTTTCTCGGCCAACGCAGGGATTGAACACGGGATCTCCGACATAGCGAGTCAACACAACGTCTAGCAAACGGAGCCACCGTGGCTCAGACGTATTTTTTCCATTAAATCTTTTCAAAACGAAATCAAAAAACGACAAGAAATATTTTTCTTACCTCATTTCCACTGTTTCATGCTCACAGTAAAAAATAAACAATTAATAGACGTCATGGCGAGTGTCCAAGATACTTTATTAGGCCGACGTGATTGAAAGCATATTTTGCCATGGTAACTTTGAGTTGAAATAAACTGTTGTACTAGTGTATTAACTTGGTGATTTTTTTTTACATAGGCCTAAATAGACCCAACTTAAGCCTATAACATGAACTTGTTTAATATATTCTAATTCTATATTCCTAAAATAAAGAC
Organism: Patella pellucida; assembly: GCA_917208275.1. NCBI lineage: Eukaryota > Metazoa > Mollusca > Gastropoda > Patellidae > Patella > Patella pellucida. Next base: position 67,463,103 of record OU795038.1, read on the forward strand.
TTTAATACAAAATGAATTTAAAATAGTCATTTTCGAAAGAAGGCTTGATCTCGCAGGGTATGGAAGGATATCATAATAATATAACGTTGCCAATATTTTTTCATTGTTCACGGTTCAATCTGCAAATGTCAGTAGTTCAAAATTTTTAATATTCTACTATGCAAGTGTCTATAATGCAAAATGCATAAGTGTAATGTGCAAAAAAACTATTATACTGTATTTTGTATTATTGAAAAGTGTATTCTGTATTTTTACACCGTGCCGTGACAATGGTATTGTTGAGCAATGGGGATTGCAAATTATAAAACTACGTATTTTGAAATACTGACATTTGCAGTTTGCACCGTGAAAAAAATGAAATACTTTTGGCAACGTTATCCTTCCATTGCCTACTCAGTTAGCCTAGTTTGCGACATTTTAGTATATTTATGCCAATTTATGGTAATAGTTTTTTTGGGGCGGGGCTCTATTAGCCTACATATACTTTGCATTCATATGTCTTTAAATGTTATTTTATAATATAAAGGTATGTTATTTTATAATGATAATTTTGTTTTTCTGTATATCTGTTCAGTCATTTTTTTGTTTAATGGCGCGTTATGTAAGAGCTCAAATATCCTATTGTAGGTCTTTATTAATTTTGGCTTCAAGTATTATACAAACACTGGTTTAGACATTTATTAACGCGAAAAGCCCATAATCAACTCTCTAGAACATCGCGATAAAATGAAAAATTGAGACTAAGTCTCGTTTTTCCAGTACTATTGCTACGATAATAAACATAATCAAATCTAGAACATCGAATGCCCAGTACTTTTGTTACTATATAATAAACAATATACGCACAATCCTCCAGCACTCATACCTTCGCTGTATAAATAGACGTCGGAAAATTCCGATGAACTTTCTCGGCCAACGCAGAGATCGAACACAGGACCTCCAGATTAGCGAGTCAACGTGTCACACACTGAGCTACCGTGTTTTGGAAAATATTTTTCATTGAAATATTTCAAAACGAAATCAAATAACGACAAGAAATATTATTCTTACCTTATCTCCGCTGTTTCACGCTCAAAATGAAAGAATAAAAAGTTAAATGACGTCATGGCGATTGTTCCAGAGACTTTATAAAGCGTACGTGATTGAAAGCATATTTTACTATGGTAACTTTTGTGTTGAAATACCATATATTATTAACTTGTATTCATTTGTATATTTTAATTTTTTTATGCACCATTATCTAACGATATAGCCATCTACATACACTAACCCGGGATATACAGAAATGGGCGTCTGCCGGGGGCCAGCCCCTGGGTGTGCCCCCCCCCCCTAATGGGTTAACGCATACATTCGAGGTACCGGTCGAAACCAATTTTAAATATAAGAGTACATCTCACTTTGTTCGAAATTGCCCATAAGAGCCGATATGGGCCCTGGGATAACACTAACACCCTAAATATGTGCACCAGAGGGCTTGTAAAGAGCTGTATTCATACATTCGAGGTAATTTTAAATCAAAGTGTACATCCCACAGAGTACAAAACAGACGACTAGAACCCTGGGATGGCCCAGACTGCCACCCCAAAGCCGAAGGGGGCCAAAAATGGGGTATTCGAATTACCGGTCCAAACCAATTTGAAATGTAAGAGTATATTTCACGGAGTACGGTTCGAAATTGCCCAGACGGTAACCCTAAATATGACCCCTAGTGCTTAAAAAAGGTTATAATCATACATTCGAGGTATCAATTTTAAATGAAAGAATATATCACACTGAGTACGAAATTGTCCATAACAAACGATTGTACCCCTGTAATGGCTCACATCGACACTAATATGCACCAACGGGGCTTTAAAAAAGGTTATATTCATATATGTACTTGATACTTTATGTGGCCACCCGAGACAAATTAAACTGTTTTATTTCCTCTGAAAACGCTGTTCAGACCACGTGATCTTGTTGACTAACCAAATTGTCTATATTGGTATAGAGGGCTTCATTTTGTGTGGAATTTAACATTTACAAGAATGAAGTTGATGAATAATTGCATTGTATCAGTTGCCCTTTATGTAGAAACTTGCGCGATTTTTGTGTTTATATTTCCGAAAGAATACTCATTTTATAAAATTTGAGGCATATTTGTTTTTATTTTCATGGTGTACTTATCAAATTATTTGCAAATTGAACATTGCTGTTGGTATATATGGGCTTTGCTGGGCGTGACATATATTGTGACATACGGGTGACTTATATTGTTCTCTAAAAAAGAGTTATAGAACCAAAACATAGCTGATTCTATATGTAAACAACATGATAACAAATAACTCATGGGAATTTTCTCCATTAAATTTCCATTCAACCATATAAGGGTGGGTTTCGACGTTATTTGGCTCAATTAACCATTTCTCTAATTATTAACACCATATTTCACCAATTGGATAATTGAATGTCAAAAACCAACAACTACAAAACTATCAAATTTGTGAGAATTCGCCAGAAGGGAAAAGATGTAGCTGGCTAGTGTTTGAGAACGAATTTAGTTAATATTGTAATATGTAAGCAGATATATGATTTATAGAATACACACGTCTTAAGAAAACAGGAAGAAGTAAATACACAACGTGAAGTAGAAGCAAGGACAGCTAGAGACAAATTCTAGACGATCACAAAGCTACTAAAATATGTAGTAAGAAAAGATGCATGGGTGATATGTAGGATGTGGCGACCGGTTTTCGGAATCCTGCTTTCTGCTAGTCAGACAGAAAGACCCATGGTGCTATACATATGTGGTATATGTAGTGAGTCGTCGGGTGATTTAAACACATTTTATTACTTTAAAGTAAACGAGTCTGACAAAAGTTACTAAAACTAACAAAAGAGTCCTCTCTCATACACTATTATTGTCGTAGGTGGTCAGTGAACGAGGTCAATAAATGTACACACGCCAGATAGGCCTACTAATAAACAATAATTAACAAAACAAACCTATTAAAGCCCCAATACCACTCTTGTTGTAACTGAATAATATGTTCCAATCTTTGTTCTGGTCAACAATTTGTACTATTTTACAATATTTCAATTAAAAAATGATACAAATTTCATCTTAACACACCTAATTTTAAAAATTGGAAAAATTCAACTACATGCCGTAACATGGTTTGAAAAGCCTTACGTAAGCACTTTCAAATGCAACTTGGATTTAAACATATTTTCGAACCCTCTCGACAAGTAAGATAGGTTGTAATGGATAATTTACACAACAGGTAGGAACTTAAACATCTTGTAGTAAGAATAAGGCTAATTTTTTTTCTGGTCCTGTCAAGCCAACAAGAGTGTTATTGTCCCTTTAACACAAGATCAGTGTATTTAAAATATGAAACAGGGAGAATATAGTATTATATTTAGTAGAAATCCTTTAATATTTATAATTAGCAATGTGAATTGATCATAATAACAGTACATAGATTTTACAGTCTTAGTCATAATAACACTGTGTAAATTTGACGATCTTAGCTATTTTTGAATACTAATACTTTGTTTCTATGGTGAATTTACGTGATAACCTTAGCTGCGAGTTTTTTTTTATACTGTGTAGATATGATGATCTTTAGCTACATGTATTAATAATAATGTGTAGATATGATGACCTTCCCTACATTAATACCACTGCGTAGATATGGTGATCTTAGCTACATGTATTTATAATACTGTGTAGATATGGTGATCTTAGCTATGTGTATTTACAATACTGTGTAGATATGGTGATCTTAGCTACGTGTATTTATAATACTGTGTAGATATGGTGATCTTAGCTATGTGTATTTACAATACTGTGTAGATATGGTGATCTTAGCTACATTATTAATACTGTGTAGATATGATGATCTTATATTAATAATACTGTGTAGATATGATTATCTTAGCTATATTAATAATACTGTGTATATATGGTGATCTTAGCTACATAAATAATTCTGTGTAGATATGGTGTTTTAGCTATAACTTATTAATATTACTGTGCGGATATGATGATTTTAGCTACATTAATAATACTGGGTCGGGGTGCTACGTTTAAGAATTCCTTTTATGGAATCATATTGCACTCAATAATTATCCAGGTTCGCTGCCTTGATCGAAGTTCTATATTTATTTAAAGATGCATTATGTTGAAATTTTCATTCCTTGTTTATTTTGAACTATTATTGCAAGAACGTCCAGCTGTTTATCTAAATCTTATACAATGCATCTTTAAGGCCAGAGTTAAATTCATTTGGACTATAACAGTTTTTTGTACCATCTGAATGACTTGACTTAATTAAGAGTAGTTCCATAAACAGTTAACTGAATTAGCTTCAGATATAGCATTACTACTATGCAATATTTAAAACCTACCGTAAAATGAAATAAATTTGTGGGAGATAAAGCGCTTGACACTGTATGACTAGACGTAGCTGTAATGTCCTCTTTTGATTTTTTATTTCCATTAAATGTTACTGAAGCATTTTCATTCTCGCCAACCTATTAAGTATAATTAATTCTGAATAATATTATATTCAAAATAGCCTTACAGACTTGCTTAGGTATTAAAAATCCAAAAGCAAACTTCTTAACTTGTACTAAGCCCCCCTCCCACTAACTAATGTAGTTTTAACAGGGGTTCGTTCTACTCCTTGAAAACCGTTACAAACTGTCTACGGCTGTAAATCTCAGCTCGGAAAGATTGGATTTGTCTAAAATTTTAAACGCATGTTTTTATTTTACAAAGTGATAATGCCTCTTTAATCTATTTTTGTTTTCAATACATCCTAAGTGCAATATATGCTATAGTATAGGCCTATTATAATTATGTTATTTTGTAGTAATACTAGTAGTGCTAGTTTTCATCGTTTTGTTAAAATATAAACATGATTAATAAATAAAACTTTGTGAAATTATGCGACTGATAATTTTGTAAGCGATTATGTTCATAAAAAGCTAAATACGTTTTCAGCCATTTTTTGTTTAAATGCGCGTTATGTAAGAGCTTATATAATTTGCCTATTGTAGGTATTTTTTAACTTGAAGTGTTAAATACAAACTCTGATTTAGAATTTATTTACGCGAAAAGCCCATAATCAACTCCCTAAAACTTCGGATGGCAAACCCGCGAAATTAAAAAATACGATAAAATGAAAAATCGAGAATTTGCTATACGATAATTTACAATCTACGACATATTCTCCAACACTCATAGCTTCGCTCAAAATAAAGTAACTTGGACATCGGAAAATTCCGCGGAACATTCCAATGGACTTTCTCGGCCAACGCAGGGATCGAGCACAGTACCTCCACATTAGCGAATCAACGTCTTACAAACAGAGTCACTGTGGCTCATAAGCATTTTTCATTGAAATAGTTCAAAACAAATTCAAATAACAAGATTAAAAAAATTCGATAAAACTAAAAAAACGAGACTTAGTCTCGTTTACCCAGTGCTTTCGCTACGATAATAAACAATCTACGCTATCATAAATTCGCTCAAAAAAAGTAATTTGGACTTTCTCGACCGGCCAACGCAGGGATCGAACACGGGACCTCCGGCATAACGAGTCAACGTCTTACAAACAGAGCCACTGTGACTCAGAAGTAATTTTCATTGAAATATTTCAAAACGAAATCAAATAACGACCAGAAATATTATTCTTACCTTATCTCCGCTGTTTCATGCTCACAATGAAAAATAAACAATTAAATGACGTCATGGCGATTGTCCAAGATACTTTATTAGGCCGACGTGATTGTAAGCATATTTTGCCATGGTAACTTTGCACTGAATTAAACTGTTGGACTATAGTGTATTAACTTTGTGAATTTATTTTACATAGGCCTAACTTAAGCCTATAACATGAACTTGTATTATATATTCTAATTCTATATTCCTAAAATAAATATTATAATACAAAATGAATTAAAAAATAGTCATTTTCGACAGAAGGCTTGATCTCGCGGGGTATGGAAGGATATATAATATAACGTTTCCAATATTATTTCATTGACACATTCCATTCACGGTGCAATCTGCAAACGTCAGTAGTTTAAAATATTCTACGTGTCTATAATGCAAAATGCAGAGGTGTAATGTGCAAAATAACTATAATACTTTATCTTGTATTATTGAAAAGTGTATTCTGTATTTTAACACCGTGACATTGATATTATTGTCGAGCAATGGGGGTTGCAAATTATAAAACTACGTATTTTGAAATACTGACATTTGCAGGTTGCACCGTGAAAATATGAATAATAATTAAATTGGCAACGTTATCCTCCCATTGCCTACTCAGTTAGCCTAATTTGCGACTTTAGTATGTTTAAGGTAATTAATTTTTCGGTGGTGGGGTGTCTATTACATATACTTTATTAATTGCATTCATGTGTCTTAAAATGTTATTTTATAATATGAAGGTAGTCCTAACAATTATTTTCGTGATAATTATAATATGTAGGTTTCTAGTGGCGCTAAAAATATGTGTGCTAACTTCATTTCGAATCCGGGTTCTGGAAATACGGGTTAAAATCATAGATGTTAAAATGAAATGGGGTTTAACGTCCTACGCTTAAGCACCTAACCTGGCCTAATAATTGAAGACGGGTGAAATACGGGTAAGAGATTTCGCTCGGTATCGTGATACGGATAGGAATATCGCGTGCTTTATGTCGTAACGTGGTGTTACCATCCCTTCATGGACTGAATATCTTTCTTTAAAACACAAAAATACATAATTTTGATAGCACTATGGGCAATGGCTGGTAACGTTCTATTTTTCTGAATAGGGTCACAGAGTAAAATAACCAGAGTGGCAACTGCTTCATTTGCATAAAAAGTAGGTCGCGCACTGCATCTTGGGGTTTGTCTGTAATATCCCTTACCATGGCGGCCGAGACAAAGTCAATCGTATCGAAGACAAACGTATCACAGACACAGTCAAACAGACGGAAAAGCAAACATCCCAGTGGTGGATTTGGCACCCAGTGTAGATCCTACGGGTGTTTGAATTATACGGGGACTACTGAGGGAATAAAATTCTTCAGTTTTCCTAAAGAAAAAAAGAGGTAGATCTAAAAGCAAGCAAATGCCCAGTCTTGAGTCTACGTCGTGTCGTCTGCACTAGGCCAAGACAGGAGGGGCCAGTTGAGTAGGCCCTAAACAGTGCTAAAACTGCTATATTCTTTTGTTAATATATCATTAGACTTAAGGCCTAGACATCAATAACATGATAGATTATAAGATCAGCAATGTTAAAAGCTTTTATCAAAGCAAATATATATTTTTTTTTAAAAGGATCCCCCCTGCCCCTGGCTCTGACCCGCAGGGGCCACGGAGAGGGCCCGATTTCGAGGGGGCTACTGACCATACCCCCCCCCCCCCCATAACCTTTTTTGAGCTTTTGGCGACATTTTATTTTCACTATTAAAAATTATTGCCGGGGCTAAAGCCCCCCTAGCCCCCCCGGCTCCGCGGCCGCTGCTGACCCGTATCTACAGGCGGGCGCGGGCATGAAATGCTCGCCCCCCCCCCCCGCTCAGAACCATTATAAACCATATTTTGTACTTATCTAAACTAGTTCGCCCCCCTACCGAAAGGTAATGACCCCCGGCTTAATGGTGTCTAGATTAGGGCCTGCGGCCTGGCTGTAAAAGTAAAAGGGGCAAAAAATCGTGAGCTAATTTCGTTTTTCTTTTTGAGCCATTATTTCGATTAAAGGGACTGTCCCGAATAGAACATAGCCTCAGAAATAAAAGTCCGAGTACGTATGAAATTTAAACGCCAAAATTTAGAGAATTGGTGTAGATACTCTGACTCAAAATTTCAGCTCAAAATATTGAGTCGTTTGGACGTGAGCGTTAAAACAGCTTATCCGGACACGTAACCCTTTTAAGATTTCGGGTCGATTCTTTCGTGTGGGTGACCCGATAATCGATTCCCGTTCCTTTCGAGGTCTACACGGTGAATGGTCCATGTGCTGTACTTGATAACAAAAGGGAAATTTCACCAACTCATTATTTTTATAAAATAAAACTCTGGTTTTATTAAATCACCGCATAATACTGTTTTGGACACCAGACTCCATTTTAAGATGAAGACTGTGGGTTCAAGTTGTTTGAAAACGTATCACATATATTGAGTTAGTTGCTCGGCCCTAAGGTAGGGGATCTTAATGGATTTTAACACAAAATTAAAGAGTTTTATTCTCAAAAACATTATCGGGATTGACCCTTTAAATCATAATGGTGAAAAGGGTTTAAAAATAATCTGTCTACAACCCATCCAGCGTTTTCATATTTTAAAAAAATTAATATAAATGAATTTTTAGCTTTAAAAACAAATATTTCATTGAAATGGGTCGTATTTGTTTAAAATTATATTTGATTCCATTCAACAAATAGAATGAAATTATGCGATCGTACAGATACCACAACTTGTACTGTTGCAGGAAATAGACAAATTTGTACAGGTCACTTTTTAAGGTTTTTGTCTATAAAAGTGTCAATTATTAATTTCAGGTGTGATAGATGGCTTCAGAATATAAGAAGACGGGATATGATGGGTTTGAAACCAGAAAATCTGAAGTATTCCAAATTATGTTCAGATCATTTTGAGGACAATCAATTTATGAACCCTGCAGATAGGTAGGCTAAGCTCCTGCTTTACTAATTCTCTTTTACTGACATAATGGGGGTATATTGTTAATACCTTCTTTTAGCCAACCATACTTTAGCCAGAGAGTCTCTCGAGAGAAAAATGGGGTTTAACGTCCACACAACACAACTAGGTCATTTCAGGACTAATCTATGGTTTAATTTTATTTCAATAATAATCTAGCGCGTAGGGTCTTTAGCAGTGGGAGGAAACCGACGTGCTTGCGGCTATGGTTTCGAGCCCTGGTGTGAGCGTATGTGGCGTGGAGATAGGGGCACCTTCTCAACCTTGTGGGTTTCCTCTAGGCACTCGGGTTTCCTCCCACTGCTTAAGACCCCTACATGCAAGCAAATTATTGAAATAAAATTAAACCATATGTTAATCCTGAAATGACCTTGTTGTATGCAGTGGACATTAAACCCCATTTCTCTCTCTCTCTCATATTTTATTTCATGTTACAATTTTACACCTTTTTTAAAACACAGAACTAGCAGATTGAAGCCCAATGCTGTTCCTACTATCATTGATGCCCCAAATCCACCAAAACGTCTGAAATCATGTAGGAGAGAGATTGTAAGAGTGATTCAGATTGATAAAAATGTTAAAGTAAAGAGTAAGCTAACAATTTAAATTATACATCATTTTTATACGCCCACATTTTCATGTGGACGTATTATGTCGTCGCCCCTGTCCGTCCGGACGTCCGTCCGTCCACAATTGTTTGTGGACTCTCTACAGGTCACAATTCTTGTCCGATTATGACGAAACTTGAAATATAGGTTTATCCCCAAAAGATCTCGGCTGCTTTCGATATTGGCATGTAACGGATCAAAACTTCATGGATTATGGCCCCTGATTGTACGAAAAATCACGTTTTTAGCTTGTGGACCCTATAGAGGTCACAATTTTGAACCGATTTTGATGAAACTTTACATGCATGTTTATAACCCAAAGATCTTGGTTCCTTTCGATATTTGCGCCTATCGGAACGTTATTTCCTGAATTATGGCCCTTGATTGTCCGAAAAATCACCTATTTTAGCTCGTGGTACCTCTGGAGGTCACAATTATTATCCGATTTGAAAAACCGTTCGATTATATCACCGTTACACCCTAAGGAAGGTTGAGTTCAAATTTCGGAAAAATCAGACCAAAATTACCATACAAAATGGCCGCCGTTCGTACGCGAATACTGTTAAAAAATGGTATATCAAGGTTGTGGAACCTGTAGATATCACAATTTTAATTTGATTTTGATGAAACTTGAAATGCATGGTTATAACCCAAAGATCTTGGTTCCTTTCGATATTTGCGCATATCGGATCGTAGCTTCCTGAATTATGGCCCCTGATTATACACAAAATCGTCTTGGTTTATTGTGGTCCCTCTGGAGGTAACAATAATTATCCGATTTAAAATATCGTTTGATTATATCACCGTTAGACCCTAAGGAAGGTTGAGTTCGAATTTCGGACCAAAATTACCATACAAAATGGCCGCCGTTTGTACGCGAATACTGTTAAAAAATGGTATATCAAGGTTGTGGACCCTGTAGATATCACAATTTTAATTCGATTTTGATGAAACTTGAAATGCATGGTTATAACCCAAAGATCTTGGTTCCTTTTGATATTGGCGCATAACGGATCATAACTTCCTGAATTATGGCCCCTGATTATATGCAAAATCGTCTTTGTTTAGCGTGTGGTCCCTCTGGATCCTCGAGGTCACAATTATTATCCGATTAAAAAATTATTTGATTATATCATCGTTACACCCTAAGGAAGGTTGAGTTCGAATTTAGGAAAGATTGGACCAAAATTGCAATACAAAATGGCCGCCATTCGTATGCAAATACTGTTTAAAAAATGGTATATCAAGGTTGTGGACCCAGTATAGGTCACAATTTTAATTCAATTTTGATGAGAAACTTGAAATGCATGGTTATAACCCAAAGATCTTGGTTCCTTTCGTTACTTGCACATATCAGATCATAACTTCCTGAATTATGGCCCCTGATTGTCCGAAAAATTGCCTATGGTCCCTGTGGATGTCACGATTATTATCCGATTTTAAAAAACGCTTGACTCTATCACCGTTACACCATACGGAAGGTTGAGTTTAAATTCAGGGAAATCGGACCATAATTGCCAGACAACGCAAATAGTGCTAAAATATGGTATATCAAGGTTGTGGAATGTGGACTCAGTATAGGTCACAATTTTAATTCGATTTTGATGAAACTTGAAATGCATGTTTATAACCTAAAGATCTTGATTCTTTTCGATAATGCGCATTTCAAATTGTAATTTAATGAATTATAGCCTTTGATTGTAGGAAAAAACACTTTCAGTTTTGCTTGTTCTCTAACTATCTCTCGAAAATGTGGGCGTATCCTGCCTGGCAGTGCCAGCTTACTATCTTTCATTAAATACGGCTATTGGATGACCGAATCACTGTGTGTCATAAAGCCTGTCATTGAGTCAACTGGCATGCTTTCTAATCCCCGGTTGTATGTGACAAGGAGTAGGGTGCCGCCTGTCCAACCTTGTGGGTTTTCTCTGGGTCCTCTGGTTTCCTCCTAATGCTAAAGACCCCTACACTCAAGCAAATTAATTGTTGAAATAAAATTAACCATATGTTAGTCCCAAAATGACCTAGTTTGTGTCGAGTGGAAGTTAAACCCCATTCCCCTATCTCTCATTTATACTGTCATATATTTCAATTGGATAGTTTGTAGATTGTATCATTTTGTTTTATATGCCAAAATTATCACAAAAGGTGGGGTCTGTTCCTGAATCAATTAACATGTGAGTTTTATAACATCTAGACATTGCTAGATTAGACAGAAATTGCCAACCTTAGTTATCTCCTTTTATCACAAGGTGGGTTGGACGGCCGAATGGTTAATTCAGAAGGTCTGTCATTAAATCAAGCAGCTTGATTTCGAATCCTGGCAAGAATGTGTAAGAATTCCAATCTTCTGGGATTTCTCCAGGTCCTCTGGTTTCCTCCAACTGCTTAATTATTGGTATAAAATTAAACCATGTTTGTGTCAAGTGTCATTTCTCTCTCTCTACCCTTTTACCAATATCACATGATACAATAGGCTGGCTAGAGAATAGATTTGTTTACAATTGTTTTTAACCCAATCAATATATTATAGCCAAATCTGAATGATAGCCAATGTAGCATTCAAAGAACACTCTTCGAAAATGTTATTTTTGTTATATTTCATTTGGGATCACGTGACTGAGTGGGTAAGTCGCTTGCTCGCCAGCCTGGAGGTCGGGTGTTCAATCCCTGCATTGGCAGAGAAAGTTAATCTCAATTTTCAGGCGTAGCTTTCCCTTGTCAGTGATGTAGAATGGAGGGCCTGACAAGGACAGCTGTCTAGTCGTTCGGGTAGGACAAAAAACAAGGTCCCGTGTACACATTGGCGTGCATGTAAAAGATCCCTTGTCAGTTGGAATTCGTATAAGAGTAGTCCGTAGCCTGACTGCCCGGGCAAAATTTCCCTCGTAGCACACGTTAAACCCCATTTCATATCATTTATATTTCATTCACATTTTTACATGTTTGAGTATAGAAATTTTTTATTATTTTTTAGAGGAGGTTATGTTATCAACAGAACGCGGAACAATGACAGGTTTATCCAAACAGGATATAGATGCACTAAAGGCAACTATTCATACATTAAAAGCTGAAAATCACAGATTGAGAAAAAAATGTACAGAAAAAAAAACTATGTCCAAAATTATTTTATTAGATACATTGAGAAATTATTTATCACCACCTGCTTATAATTTTGTCAAACAACAAATAGAAGTTGCCAATACTAAGAAAAACGGAATCCGATGGTCTAATGAAATCAAGTCATTTGCTTTACAGATGAAGGGAATTAGTACCAAAGGATACAAATTTCTTAAGAAAATTTTCAGGCTTCCAGCCTTAAGAACTCTGACATCATTTAATATTGAAAAGGGTGTTCATCAGCCTGTTGTCAAAACCTTAGAAGAAATGACTACTAGCACATTAGAAGAAATGACTACTACTACTAGCATGTCTCCTAAGGAGGAATTAGTTGTTTTGCCATATGATAAAATAGCACTTGAGGAAACTTAGTAGCCCTTAACTAGATTAGAATGTTTCAGCTATTTAAAGATTTAATTTAAAAATGAAGAAGCGAGGTTAAGACTCGAATGACCAGCACAGTGGTTACGAACAATGAACACATCTTGTCAAAACTTCAATCAATGAAAAAATCCCTCAAAAAGTAATTTGATTGAATATTTCAATATTCATTTTGCATAACTATTTTTGAAATATAACCAGAACAATCAGCACTTTATCAAAATCTGACATAATGTCCTTGTAAAATATATAATATATATCAATGTTCTCCATATAGTTATTGTTAACTATAATTCAAATTATATATGCCCATATTTTAATGTGGATGTTTTATGCCGTAGTTGCTCCTGTCCGTCCTGACGTCCACAAACTGTTTGTGGACAATCTACAGGTCACAATTGTCCGATTTTGACGAAACTTGAAATATAGGTCTATCTCCCAAAGATCTCAGTTTCTTTCGATATTGGCATGTATCGGACCATAACTTCATGAATTATGGCTCTTGATTGTACAAAAAATCATGTTTTTTTTAAGCTTGTGCTCCCTCTAGAGAACACAATTATTGTCCGATTAAAAAAAAAACCTGATTAAATATATAAATAATTGATGTGTCAATGTCATCGTCACTGTTGGCTTGTTTCATTTGAGAAAGTTCTGCACCGAGCTAGTTGTCAGTGTTTTTATATTCAAATCATTTTAGTAGCAATGTCTTATAGGAAATATAGTCCCGAAATGACCTAGTTTGTGTTGAGTGGACGTTAAACCCCATTTCTCTCTCTCCTCCCTTACAGAAAATGCAACAGAAAAAAATATAAAAAATGCTTTTCTATACTTAGTCCAAGCAAAAAATATATCACCATTCCACCATAATAAAGGTTGGATTCAAATTTCGGGAAAATCGAAACTATACTTCCTAACAAATTGGCCGCTCTTTGTACGCAAATTGTGTAAAAGTATGCAATACGAAGATTGTGGACCCTGATTTTGATGAAACTTAAAATATATGTCTTTGTCCTAAAGATCTCTGTCCCTTTTGATAGTTGCGCACTTCAGGATTATAGCCCCTGATTATACGAAAATTCGCTTTTGCTTTCAGCTTGTCCTCTATCCTATCCATCTCAAGCAGAATGTGGGCATATCTTACCTGGCAACTGCTGGTTATTTTTATACGCCCACATTGAAATGTGGTTGTATATTGCCGTCGCCCCCGTCCGTCCGTCCGTCCGTCCGTCGGTCCGTCCGTCGGTCCGTCGGTCCGGCGTCCACAATTGCTTGTGGACGCTCTAGAGGCCAAAGTTAAAATTCGATTGACTTTAAATTTATACACAGTGTTTAAGGTCATGAGACGAAGAAGCCTATTGATTTTCAGCAATTCCCGATAATAACTGTCAGAGTTATGGCCCTTGATCACTTCAAAAAATCTTGTGGACGCTCTAGAGGCTACAGTTAATATTCGATTGACTTTAAATTTATACACAGTGTTTAAGGTCATGAGACGAAGAAGCCTATTGATTTTCAGCGATTTCCGATAATAACTGTCAGAGTTATGGCCCTTGATCACTTAAAAAAATCTTGTGGACGCTCTAGAGGCCAAAATTAATATCCGATTGACTTTTGATTTATACATAGTGTTAAAGGCCATGAGACGAAGAAGCCTATTGATTTTCAGCGATTTCCGATAATAACTGTCAGAGTTATGGCCCTTGATCCCTTAAAAAAATCTTGTGGACGCTCTAGAGGCCAAAATTAATATCCGATTGACTTTAGATTTATACATAGTGTTAAAGGCCATGAGACGAAGAAGCCTATTGATTTTCAGCCATTTCCGATAATAACTGTCAGAGTTATGGCCCTTGAACACTTCAAAAAATCTTGTGGACGCTCTAGAGGCTAAAGTTAATATCCGATTGACTTTAGATTTATACATAGTGTTTAAGGTCATGAGACGAAGAAGCCTATTGATTTTTAGCAATTTCCGATAATAACTGTCAGAGTTATGGCCCTTGATCACTTCAAAAAATCTTGTGGACGCTCTAGAGGCTAAAGTTAATAACCGATTGACTTTAAATTTATACACAGTGTTTAAGGTCATAAAATGAAGAAGCCTATTGATTTTCAGCAATTTCCGATAATAACTGTCAGAGTTATGGCCCTTGATCACTTCAAAAAATCTTGTGGACGCTCTAGAGGCTAAAGTTAATAACCGATTGACTTTAAATTTATACACAGTGTTTAAGGTCATGAGGCGAAGAAGCCTCTTGATTTTCATCGATTTCCGATAATAACTGTCAGAGTTATGGCCCTTGATCACTTCAAAAAATCTTGTGGACGCTCTAGAGGCCAAAGTTAAAATTCGATTGACTTTAAATTTATACACAGTGTTTAAGGTCATTAAATGAAGAAGCCTATTGATTTTCTGCAATTTCTGATAATTACTGTCAGAGTTATGGCCCTTTATCGCTTATAAAAATCTTGTGGACGCTCTAGAGGCTAAAGTTAATAACCGATTGACTTTAAATTTATACACAGTGTTTAAGGTCATGAGACGAAGAAGCCTATTGATTTTCAGCAATTTCAGATAATTACTGACTGAGTTATGGCCCTTGATCACTTTCAAAATTTTGTGGACGCTCTAGAGGCTAAAGTTAATAACCGATTGACTTTAAATTTATATAAATTGTTGAAGGTCATGAGACGAACAAGTATATTGAGTTTCAATGAATTTAGATAACTTGAACAGCATGGAGGAGAACTTTATCAAAGCCAAACAAATTCCAATGATTTTCTGATAATTACATAATGAGTAGTTACTTTTAATCAGATTTTAGTGTATTATAAATGTTTCATTACCGAAAAAAGTAAAATATGCGACAACTCTTGTTGACTGCCCGGACGATTTAGCTGCTGTGGGCGTATGTTTCGTTGCCTGGCAACCTATGTTTATATGAATATTTGGTTAAATGTTCAGTATTGTAAAATGGTTTTATTACACTGCATGCGTTGTTTTAACTATTTTAAATGATCTCTTGTCTATACATATTATACAGCTTGTTAACATCCGTGGGTCATACCTGTCAATAAAGCCTCTTGATAATACCCTAGCCAATTGTTACTACTGATTGTACATAATAAACATATGTCATTTGATTTTCTTGTAAATTTGTTATATAAGGGGGGAAGGGATGACACTTCAACCTCTAACTGGCCAGTCACCATTGGCTTGCGGTTGTGATTTCGATTCCCTGATGTGAGCGTGTGTGGCTTGGAGAAGGGGGTGCCTTGTCAACCTTGTTAATATACTCTCGGTTCCGCCCACAAATAAATAATTGTTATCCATAAAGTTTATGTCTTTTTTTTCCACATTAAGCCATCATAAAAAAAATAGTCTGTATTCAAAGGTTTCCTAAAAGTTAAGTAAAAATATTTAATTTTTCCACTAAACCAAGTGTCTTACCTTAATAAATCAGTATTCAAAGGCTTTAGTTTACATATACGGTACTTAACTCCACACTTAAATTATGGAAACCTCACATTCGCCAAATAGCACTAATTTTCAATTTATGGTTACCCTCCACTGCCAAAAATCATGAATTTCTAACATTGCAAGCAAGTTATGCCCCAAAAGCATCACTATACTCGATTAAATTCTTAGTTTACATTACTAGGAATATTATATTGTAACACTGGAAAATAGTATGATTATAATTTGGTATAAATTATGATAGTGTGCATTCTTTGCCGGAATGGCTGTTTTCATAGCCTTTTTTTAGAATTCCATTTCAATACATTATAATAAATAGTGGTAGTATAATGGATATTGTTAACTTTAATTTTTTAACAGTGTGTATCACGAATTGAAAACAACATATTAGCAAATCATACAGTGTTTTTTTTTTTATAAATCTATCATTTGAGAAATTCATAGACATTATGTAACTACGTGTACCCACATTTTAGATTTTCAAAGGCCTGGCATTGACTGTGCATTATGTGTACGAAAGATGCATGTTGCATTTTATTTTACCCATATAAATTCTACGGATTATGTATATATGGGAATGATTTGTAAAAAATAAATCATGCCTTACTTCTAAAAATCTATAAAGCCATGTCATCACAAATGAGTTTAACTTTATTATATGACAATCGTGGTAACATAATTAAGCATGTATACGAACGTGATAGATGATCGGAAAAAAGACACTATCTCGGTGGTAATAATCTTTTACTTTATTATGGGCATGGAACCACATCCTCAAAGCTGCCGACGAAAAAAAAAATTGAGGCCGGCTACGCTCGCCAACATTGTTTTTATTTCAATCTGAATGCCCTAACTTTTAAAAATGCCACTACCGGCCAGGCTTCTACTACTGCGTTAAAAGAAGGCATTATAATAGTATGGAAGACCAAATGGGGTAATATTCATAATTCTTATTTCTACATCCCAGTTTGAACACTCTAGACACGATCGCGACATTCTAAACTAATGACTTTTGGTCTTTAAAGGAATTATTAGTGAGCAGATTTTGGCCGTGCTGTTATCATTCATCACTAATTCAGTCAGTTATAATAGAAGGAGCTCGTGTTTTCCTTTTGCGTTCATCACTTCCGTTTGTTGAAACCTTGATTACCCATCTATGGTACGTACTACGTAGCAATGATCTCTGTGTTAAAATTATATTTGGAACGTGTTAAAACAGCTCTATGACATTATATGATAACAACTGACCCCAATATTTTCCTGTGCGTGTTCCCCATCCATCTCACTAGGACACTAACCAAAAGCGTACGATTCAGTGGGGGGGGGGGGCTAACTTTCGGGAAAGCTGACTTTTCGGGCAGACGGATAAGTGAAAAAAAAAAATTTTCATCTTACTTGGAAAAATAAGGTGCCTGAAATCGAATACGACACTATTTGCCGGCTGGAATAGAAGTAAAACGCCTTTGCGGCCGTCAAATTATCAACAAAAAAAACGGCGTTGCTGTCTGTAAACCCGAAATGTTTCGGGCATTTCTAGTTTTGCTTCCTTAACTGTCATCGAGCCCTAATAAAACACTAATTTTACTTTTCTTGTATTAGAATATCACAAATTTGTTGACTACATATGGATTAGAACATTTTGTCTATAGCCACTCTACTTTGTGCGACATTTTTCGGACATCGATTATTATTTTGTGAATGCAGATACAACAGTCTGATTGGATGGTTGGAATTCAGAGTTGGATTTCAGTGATTCCAGTTACAAAACCATTGGATACTTTTGGAGTTGCTTACACGGGCTAGAATAGCAGAAAACGCATTCACGGTGATTAAATTTTGAAAATTTTCTCCGGGGGGGGGGGGGGGGAAGGATTGGTTGTTTGGAATTCGAGTCAGCCAAGAAGGCTATATTGTTACCAATTTGAAGTTGCTGTATTCACACTCTAGAATAGCAGGAAAACGCATTTGGCATGATTTGCGGCAGTTACATTTTCAAAATTTTCTCTTTACGGCCCCGTTTTCGATTAATAAGAATTCGAGTCTTTTCACCGGCTGAAATATCAAGAAAACGTGTTTGCAATCGTCAAATATTCCAGGAATATCTGTTTGCAGCCGTCAAATATTTTTGGGGGTTGGGTGGGCAAACAAGGAAGACCTGTGCCGCTGTCTGTAAACCCGAAATGTTTTCGGCCATTTCGGGTTCTGCCCTCCGCCCCTAACTGTAATCGAGCCCGTACGCCTAGTATGACACCCACAAACGTTTGCGTGAAAGACAGGGGTCGTACCAAAGATGTTGCTGTCCGATTCGGACTAAATTCAAGTTCATCCATTCCAAGAAATTTTGATCCATTAACGCATATTAAAAAGTTTCACCTAACTCCGAGGTATGGGGGAAATCGTACCCGGGCAGTGGCCCTACGGTCTATTATAGGCTATATCCAATTTCAACTTTCAAGGCTTTTTACGTGCACGACATTTTGTACACAGAACTTCACCGTGGATCCAAACTTATAAATGTAGCCGACACAAGTGAATTAAAAGTAAAAAAACAGTAGCTAGAAATTAGAATCCATTTCATTGAAATATTTCAAACAGAAAACAAATAACGACAAGAAATATTATTCTTACCTTATCTCTGTTGTATTTACGCTCACACTGAAAAAACAGTTAAATGACGTCATGGCGATTATTCAAGAGACTAAATAAAGCGGACGTGATTGGAAGCATATTTTACCATAGTGACTTTGTGCTATCTGAAAAAAATATGTTTTTCTTGAAAAGTGTTTCTTTAAAGCTTGGTAGATATTTTATAATGTTGGGAGAGTGGGAAGAGGGGGGGGGGGGTATAGAGACTGTACAGGTGTAGACTAACTATATAGCTACAGTGGCGGAGCCACGGGGGGGTATGGGGGGGGGGGGGGGTAGTTACCCCCCCACTATTGAAAATCATGGCCATCCCAATTTTGCTAAAAATGACATAAAATTTATGGGGGGGGGGGGGGGGGGGTAGGATCCTTTTTTTGTGCATTATATTATATTAAAGTACAACATCACATGTTGAATTTTCATAAAAGACCACTCCCCCCTCCCAAAAATTTTTTGGCTCGCTACGCTCGCCATACTTTTTATTACAACTACTCAGCAACTCCTGGCTACATCCCTGCACCAGTGGCGGAGCCACTTTTGAAAATCATGGCCATCCAAATTTTGTTAAAAATGACATAAAATTTATGGGGGGATTAGGATCCTTTTTTTGTGCATTATATTATATTAAAGTGCAACATCACATGTTAGAAAGGGCTTTTCTCGACCTAAAACAGGTGTATCCAATAGCTGTAGAAGGGCGTTTCCCTAAGCAAAAAGGGCGTGGCTAAAAAAAAACCATAGCTTTTTACCCCCCCCCCCACTCAGCACCGGCTGGCGCCGCCGCTGTATAGCTATCATTATTTTCTATCTGATAAATTGATTTGCTAAATTAAATGTAAAATTATAGTAGGGGATAAGATGGCCGAATGGTTTATTGTGCGCGCGCGTATGATCATATGGACCTTTACAGACCCGTACCCAGCCATATGGTCGACAACTTTTTGTCAGGGGGGGGGGAGAGGTTATCTCCCAGCCCCCCCCCCTTTAGCAACGGGCCTGGACCTATATAAGACTTGTCTTTGAGTCCAAGACTCTGGGTGGTGCAGGACGTGGAGATTGACAAAGACTTGATATGTCTGTACAGTAGCTAGCCTACTACTCGGTCTTTAGTTTTTCGAGCAAATGCAGCGAGGAATCGAGGTAGCCTACTTAGTAGCTATACATAGGGCCTATAGCGTGCACATATTCATAAAATACATATAGCCCTTGAGCCTTGACTTTCGGAGTTCGAAGAAGGACGTATTGGTGCCGCTGTCTGGGCAAAATTCCTATCTTTCATGTAGCACACACTAGTTCTTTGGTTCCTGTCGTTCGATCCGAATTACAGGGAATATTGAATTGATAAGTCCTGCTAATCGAGTTGGCTTGTTCTACTAGAGTTATCCCCCCTTCCAGCATGGCCGAGTAAAAACGTGTTTTTATTTACATTTTATTATCGATCATAATATTAACTTGGCCAACATTTTAGATGAATTAAAATGAAGATCAAATGCTTGAGTCGAAATCCAGATGATTTTCTGAGAGAAACGAAAAGAGATATTCACAAAGGTAGCTCAAATTTTAGATTTCACTTCTTTATTTTATATAATTTATTAATTTTCAAATATTTGAAATTAAAATAAGCCAAAGCCTAAAAAATTATTAAAATGCATCACAAACACTTAATATTTTAAAATTTTAGAATTCAAAAAGAAAAACAAGACAAAGTCTTGATTCCTATAAAATGCTTGTCAAATTTACTCAAATATTCCAGTTGAGTTTCCACCGAAGGCGAAGAATATCAAATCAATCGCACCTTCACAGTCGCTGTATGTATCATAAGGTCTGTCATTAAGTCAGTTGGTGTGGTTTCGATTCCCAAGTTGTACGTGACAAGGAGTAGGGTGGCTTGTCCATCCTCCCAGGTTTTCACAGGCTGCTATGATTTCCTCCCACAGCTAAAGACTAAAAGAGACCGTACACGTAACTTCGTAAGGAAATTATTGAATTGATAAAATTGAACCATATGTTAGTTCCCAAATAACCTAGTTTGTGTCGAGTAGACATTAAACCCCATTTCTGTCTCTCATTCAATGCCACTGTGATTCACGTGTTTCGTTGTATCTTGTATTTTAGTTCCAAGAAATTATGATCCTAAACTTCATCCTTTTGAAGCACCGAGGGAATATGTTAGAGCTTTGAATGCAGCCAAGTTAGAGAGAGTATTCGCAAAGCCATTTCTTGGCTCACTAGATGGACACAGAGATAGTGTCAGTGTCATTAGAAAACATCCAACTAGTCTTTCATTATTATTATCTGGTGCTTATGATGGCGAGGTGAGATTTTAATATCATTGTCAAGTAGATGGGTGACATTGTAATAAATATTGAACATTTTAATTCTTTTCAATACTCAATTAACTAGTGTTTAATTTAGAATAAATTTAAAAGAATCCCCGCTAAACAGAACCACGAACAGACTTGTAGAGTTAAAAGATTGTTAAATTTATTCAACGTTTCGGGTTAAATACCCTTTATCAAGAATAATTTTTTTAGAAATCCTGCGAGGCATTATATACAAATAATGGCGATGACGTCACAGGATTTTTGAATTTATTGAAGTACAAGAAAAGATTGTTAAAAAAAAGATCGTTAAAAAACAAGGATCATTAAATTTAATTATGTACAAATATAATCAGATTGAAAAAAAAAATTATAATAAAATTATTTGTTGTTTTTTAAGAAAAGGTTAAAAACAAAAAAAAATGATTATTTTTAATATGAGACGGAGAAGTGTATTGATTTGCAATGAATTTTGATAACTTGAACAGCTAAATCCAGGCATGATATTAAATGTTTTGTATACTTAAAGTTAGCATGGAGGAGAACTTTATCCAAGCCAAACAGATTCTAATGATTTTCTGATAATTACTTAATGAGTTGTTACTTTGAATCAGATTTAAGTGTATTATAAATGTTGTTGACTGCCCGGACGATTTAGCTGCTGTGTGCATATGTTTATAATTGCAGTATTATATTTTATGGAATATAACTAAAAGTATTAAAAGTAATTACTGTATAATAATTTTAAAGTGTTATATTAATGTTTATTGTATTTTTGTAGGTTAGAGTGTGGAATATAACTAAAAGAAACTGTGTTAAGAGTGTACAGGCTCATGATGGTTTAGTTAATGGTGTTTGTGGTCATCCGAACGGGGAATATATCTTCTCCGTAAGTCTTATAATAATCTACATATTTTATTTTATTTGGCTCAGTTAGTAAGGCACTAATTCACTAGCCAGAAGGTTCTGGATTTGATCCTAGTGTTGTCATTAAAAGTCCTTGGGATTTTCCAACATGGTTTTTCCTTGTCAGAGATGCAGGAACAGCGCCTATGCTTTGAAATGATTCGGAAAGCATGCCAGTAGGGGTACCCTATACAGTTGGTATAAGACCAACTTTGTCCAATAATTTTAATAACATTGGATTCCAATTATGTTCTGTATCTAAATCGTGGGTTTGATATCTGGATTCTAATATGTGTCAAGGATGAGACATGTCTCCAAAATCAGAAATGGTGAAAATAAATACAATCTAGTGATGAAATTGACGTTTTCTTCACGAGATTGTCCTTTAAATTTGGGATATGTACTATCTTGAAACCCAGTGTATTACTTGTCTGTCGACCTAACCTTGTTGTTTTTCTGTAACATGATTATTTCTGATACAGGTTGGAGCTGATAAACAAATTAAACAATGGAATATAACCGTTGATGGTGATATTCAGGATCAACCTAAAAGTACAATATTAGGACGGGTAAGAGAAATATAGAATTTTGTTTGTCTCTCATGCCTTTTGGAACACAATAAATCTCTTTTATTATTGATATATAGAATATTGAAACTGGGTATAGATGTTCTTTAGGTGAATTGGTCTTTGGTAGCTGGTTTGGTGCAGAAGTGTACGACATGAAACTCCATTTTATGAGGGAAATGTGTGGACTTAGAATCAGTCTGTGGAATTTTTGGCGCTGAATACAAGTGACCATTTGAACAGGATTGATTGTATATCCCTCAAAAACAATTAAAGTATATGAGTTTTTTTAATATAGAAAAAAGTCGACATGCTATTTTAAAAGCGTTATTTCAAACCTGGCCCTCACCAGTGGGTTGAAAGGAAAAGTTCATCTAGTCTTTTGGATGGGACAATCACTTGTGTAAGCACGCATTGCTTAGCTCATAAAAGAAGCCTTGGTAATTGTAAATTGAGAAAGAGGAGACAGATCATCTGCTTTGCTGACAATTACACATAAACATAGACAAAGAAATTATTTGTTTTAAAACAACCAACTACATGTCAAATTGTGACAACTTTATGACCATACACCATATAAAAAAAAGGCATGATTACCCCCCCCCCCCATCCCATCATAAAACAGCCCAGATTGACGTACTAGCAATAAACTATGGATTTGTTTGAAGTGAAATGTATAAAATAGACATACATGTACATGTATTAATGAATTACAATATGTTATGAAGGGTTTTCTATATTTTTATAGAGTGTTTTTCAAGATATAGATCATCATGGTAAAGATAACTTTTACGCTACGTGTGGTACTGGTGTTAATATCTGGGATGAAGAAAGAACAGAACCTATCCGATATTTCACATGGGGTGTCGACTCCATACATCATGTTAAATTCAACCCTGTTGAAGTAAGTACTGATATATTTTACTACTGCAGGGGTCATTAATTAGACATTAGATGAAATCAGATAACCTGAAGAAAACCCACAAACAAGCAAATTTCACCAGAAATCTTCAGCATATCTCTGCTGACACATCATAGGACCACCATGACTGTTCGATATGTAGAAAGTATATTTTGAATATATAAATGATGTTTTATTTCAGACAAATATATTGGGAGCAGCAGCATCAGATCGAAGTATATTATTATATGACATGCGAGGTTCCACGCCACTCAGAAAAGTTATATTAAAATTACGTAGCAATGCTATATCATGGAATCCTATGGAGGCGTTTATATTTACTGTTGCTAATGAAGATTATAAGTAAGTCTACATTTGTATATGTTCTTGGCTGCAGCAGATACATCTAATTCTTAAGGCCAACTGAGATGTAAATAAGGTTAAGGCATTTGATTGTTGGTGAGTTTGTTGTTTAGTGTAATGCTAGTTCCAGGGTTAGAGTTGGTGATGGGATAAGCGCTAGCCTTGTTATCTTGTAACCTTTGCCCAAACTTGAAGTTAGCCCTATGAAATAGAACTAACCATTCTGCAATGTTTGGTTTGATCATTGATGTATAATCTGCCGAACATCTGTTGTAGATCAATCGCTCTTCTACACTAGGCTTAATTTAAAAATAAATATACTTTATCACCATATATTGAAACATGGTTCAGTGCTTTCTTTTATGGCCTATATGAATGTAGAAACCTTACTTTGAGTTCGATCGATCAAGCACAGAACATGGCACACATAGAATGTAATTGCACTGTGTGTTTTCCATACAATGTTAGTTCTACTCAATTATTCGGTATTACGCTATTTTACTGAGATTTCGTCTAATAGTTTGGATGCAGCTATGGCGGGTGTGGTGCGCCAGGCAGGGTAAGCTTACTCTTCCGGACACCTGTTGCTGTTACCACTGTTTGTCATGTATTTTGTACAAGGTGAACAGTACATTACATAGTCTGATTACACTATTTTGCCTGATTACACTATTTTGTCTATACCTTTTTGTTTTAGGACTTTGAATTTTGTCTAATGGTTTGGATTGTTCGTACTTGTTTTTATTATAATTCAATTAATATTTTCTGTAGGGGGCAAAAAAATTAATCAACAGGTTTAATTACTTTTGATTAACATTGAATAACGATTAACAAAAATGTTGGGGTTCAATTGAGCCGCAAAAACTTTGAATTAAGATATTTGCGCGAGTATTACATTGTCATCCTCCGTCAATAATTTATATTTTAATGTTATTTGTTTCTATTTCAGTTGTTATACGTTTGATATGAGAAAATTATCTATACCACTCAATGTACATAGAGATCATGTTGCTGCTGGTATAAATATTTGATTAATTTGAAAAGAAAACATAATCATATGGCTCTATACACTGTAACCCGGGTATCATTGAATCTTGTGTA
The DNA here is from genome assembly GCA_917208275.1 of Patella pellucida. NCBI lineage: Eukaryota > Metazoa > Mollusca > Gastropoda > Patellidae > Patella > Patella pellucida. The sequence continues at coordinate 67,488,201 of OU795038.1, forward strand.
TTTAACACTAATTTCTTTCACATCCATTTGCAAAAATCAGCAAAAATTCATCTAATTGTTTCTGGGGGGTTGGATGGCTAAATGGTTAGCGTGCGTGCGCTGTATCATAAAGCCTGTCATTGAGTCAACTGGCATGGTTAGGATTCCACGGTTGTACGTGGCAAAGAGTGGGGTCCTCCTACTTCCTCCAACTTCCTCCAACTGCTAAATAAAATTAAACCCTATGTTAGTCCCGAAATGACCTAGTTTGTGTCAAGTGGACATTAAACCCCATTTCTCTCTCTCTAGTTGTTTCCAGTTTAAAGCTGGCCATTTGATAGTGAATGCTCAATTTACAAGCGTTTAATTTCTCGATCACTTTTATAAAGTAAACAACCAAATTGATTATTGATGTAGAATGATTTATATTTGAACAGTGGTCAGGAAAGTAAATACTAGATACACAAGACTAATTGATACCTGGGTTACAGTGATAGCACAAAGTGCATATTAATTCGATATCGTGAAAAAAAAAGAAATCTCAATATTTTTAAAACGTATGAATCAAATCATTTTGTTAAAACATATGAAATCAAATCATTTTGTTAAAACGTATGAATCAAATCATTTTGTTAAAACGTATGAATCAAATCATTTTGTTAAAACGTATGAATCAAATCATTTTGTTAAAACGTATGAATCAAAACATTTTGTTAAATGTATGAAATAAACGATTTTGTTAAACAAATAAATTAAATGATTTTGTTAAAACATATAAATTAAATGATTTTGCTAAAACATATAAATTAAATGATTTTGTTAAAACATATAAATTAAATGATTTTGTTAAAACATATAAATTAAAGGATTTTGTAAAAACATATGAATTAGGGCATTTTGTTAAAGCGTATGAAATAATTGTAATTATATTGTTTTGTTGATATAGGCCTAGCCTGTTCCCCAATCCTATTCTTATTGAATAAAATATAGTTTTGAAAAAAGTGATGTTGTAAAAATGTTTGATTAATTAAATGATTTTGATATTTTACAGTAATGGATTTAGATTATTCACCAACTGGTAAAGAGTTTGTTACCGCTGGTTACGATCATTGTTTACGTATATTTAAACTAGATCAAGGTCACAGCAGGTAAAACTTCAACTTTTCTTTATTAAAATAAAGATTATCTAAAATAGAAACAGGGTTACCGTATAAATCTGCAGGCTTTTTGTTTCTAAATATTCAAAAATATTTTTTTTTAATAAAAGCCACGTTCAGTAAGTGAGTAAGATGTTGGTTCGCTAGCCTGGAGGGTTGTGGGTTCACCCCAAATATTGTCTGAGAAAGTTCATTAGGATTTTTCAGCATTGTTTCCTCTTGTCAGTGGTGCAGGTCTGAGGGCAAAGATCCTTCAAAGGACACTGTGTGGCATATGCCTGTCTTCATTAGCCCAGTCAGGGCAGAATAGTAGAACGTTAACCCCCATTTCATTTCCTTTCAAATTTGTTTTCCTACTTTGAATGGCTTTTAGTAAAAATACACAGAGGAATTACAATAACTGGTTTATCATTTCTACTCTCAACTTTAAAAAGCAAATAGGGAGTCGATGTGTCTCAGTGAGAAAGGCGTTGGCTCCTTAACCAGATGAGTCACTGTGGCTCAGTAAGTAAGGCATTGGCTCACATTGATTCCAGTGTTGGCTGAAACAATTACTTATGATTTACTGGGTTGGTTTCCCCTTGTTAGTGATGCAGGATGGAGGTGGTCGGTTGTTCGGATGAGACAATAAATTGAGGTCTTTAAGGTACACTGAAAAAAATTACATGTAAACTTTATTCTTATATTACAGAGAAGTGTATCATACAAAGAGAATGCATCGTGTTCATACAGTATGTTGGTCATTAGATGATAAATATATTATGTCAGGCTCAGAAGAAATGAATATCAGATTATGGAAAGCTCGAGCCTGGGAAAAACTTGGAACGGTTAGTTGCTAATAGTTATTATTAAAGATCAGCTCCCACTAAGGTATTTGTTGGGTAGTTATTTCCAATAAGTTATGGAAAATTTGGTATATAGCGAAAGTAGAGATATCCATCTCACTAGAAAAATACTGGATTCCCTGAAATCGCAAATGAAGTTCCACAAGACCAAATTTATGGTATCCCTAAATGATAGGCTGTCAGTTTAACTGTCTGTTCGAGTAACATAAGGAGCACTTCTTATGTGTACATCTCATGGATAATGGGCGTGACAACAAAGAGAGAAAAAAACTGCTATTAAATGGTGGAAAAAGGACTTGGCAGTGGATAATTGAGGAATTTACTTAGGCTTCAATATTTATTGTAGATGGAAAGCAGCTATATAGAATAGACAAATAATTTAAGCTGCTAATTGGTTCTCATTTAATCAAGTGGTGATAAATACGATGGTTGAAATAGATTACTACTGGGTTTCTGTTTGGTTATGTTTTGTCTGTGTCCCTGTCTTCTGGGTTTATGTTTTGTCTGTGTCTTTGTCTTCTGGGTTTATGTTTTGTCAGTGTCCCTGTCTTCTGGGTTTCTGTTTGGTTATGTTTTGTCTGTGTCCCTGTCTTCTGGGTTTATGTTTTGTCTGTGTCTTTGTCTTCTGAGTTTCTGTTTTGTCAGTGTCCCTGTCTTCTGGGTTTATGTTTTGTCTGTGTCTTTGTCTTCTGGGTTTCTGTTTTGTTGTTTTGTCCGTGTCCTTGTCTTCTGGGTTTATGTTTGGTTATGTTTTGTCTGTGTCTTTGTCTTCTGGGTTTATGTTTTGTCAGTGTCCCCGTCTTCTGGGTTTCTGTTTGGTTATGTTTTGTCTGTGTCCCTGTCTTCTGGGTTTATGTTTTGTCTGTGTCTTTGTCTTCTGGGTTTCTGTTTTGTTGTTTTGTCCGTGTCCTTGTCTTCTGGGTTTATGTTTGGTTATGTTTTGTCTGTGTCTTTGTCTTCTGGGTTTATGTTTTGTCAGTGTCCCTGTCTTCTGGGTTTCTGTTTGGTTATGTTTTGTCTGTGTCCCTGTCTTCTGGGTTTATGTTTTGTCTGTGTCTTTGTCTTCTGGGTTTATGTTTTGTCAGTATCCTTGTCTTCTGGGTTTCTGTTTGGTTATGTTTTGTCTCATTCTCCACGCAAGTCTTGCTATCCAGCATACGACTCTGCCGTCGGCTCGCGTACTATAAGGTTTGACCCGGAGGTCATTGATCACGTGATTTACTACTTCGTCAAAAATGGCGCCTGTCATCGAAATGTTTGGCGTTATAAACATTTTATAATTTGTTAGTGAATTCGAAATGTTTATCCCGCAAAGCGATTTTTATTATATTATATTTCAAAAATATATCGAGAATTTTTTAATTTGGATTAACTAGACATTTATTTCTAAATTAATTGTTGGGCCTGTCGATCGCGTAGTACTGATAAACAAACCCACGTGTATTAAATATTATTTTATTCTAAAATTAGCACAGCGACTGGGCAGTTCGTATTTCCGACCATTTCACCCGTAATCTTACGCAAAAGAGTTCCCTGTTATATCTGTATATACATTGTTATTTTGAAATTGTGACCCCATTTCTATTTCAATATGGAAAGAGTACTAAATATATTATCATTTAATTGTTTTAAATCGTATTGTTTATCATTGTATATCTTCACCAAGAATCTTGGTGGCGTAGTCAATTGAGCCGACAGCAGAGATTAGTGTGGAGTGCAACGGAAGACAACTCTGTTTGGGAGATTGGTTTTGTCTGTGTCTTTGTCTTCTGGGTTGCTTATTGGTTATATTTTGTCAGTATCCTTGTCTTCTAGGTTTCTGTTTGGTTATGTTTTGTCCGTTTCCTTGTCTTCAGCGTTTCTGTTTTGTCGGCGTCCTTGTCTTCAGCGTTTCTGGTCGGTTATATTGTCTGTGTCCTTGTCTTCTGGGTTTATGTTTTGTCAGTATCCTTGTCTTCCGGGTTTCTGTTTGGCTATTTTTTTGTCTGTGTCTTTGTCTTCTAGGTTGCTTTCTGGTTTTGTTTTGTCAGTATTCTTGTCTTCTGGGTTTCTGTTTGGTTATATTTTGTCTGTGTCCTTGTTATCTGGATTTCTGTTTGGTTATATTTTGTCTGTGTCCTTGTCTTCTAGGTTTCTGTTTCGTTATGCCTTGTCTTCCGGATTTCTGTTTTTAGCCTATGTTTATTTTTGCTTTATTTGTTTACAGTTAAAATCAAGAGAGAGTACAGCATTACAGTATAGCGATAAATTAAAAGCTAAATTTGGAAATCATCCACAAGTTAGACGAATATTGAAACATCGTCATGTGTCTAAAATGATCTTTCACAATACTCGAGAAATCAGAAAAATACGAGAAGCTGCCAAGAAAAGGTAAGTTTGATAAAAAAAATTTAGTAAGCATTTAGGGTTACAAATTTATCTGAAGACCAGCTGATATGAATGCAATTATATTAAATGTGTTAAGTGGCATTTTATGCCAAAGATCTCTTGATTTAATTCTCAAAATTTTATATAGGCTGTTTCAAATTATTTCTTTTACGTCTGTGAAATGGTAACATCCAAAAGTAGTCCTTGATAAATTGCTGCCATATTCAAAACCTATTAAGTGGTTTATCTGCCGTGGCTACCACTTGTTAAAGCCTGGGCAACACTGGTTAGAGATGTAGGTCTGTCTGGCAAACTAAAAAGGAACACTCCTTGTACAAATTTGATTGGTCGAGTTTATTGTGACCAAAAATGCTCTTGTTCCTTTAATTGTCACTTTTCGAGGAATTCAGGGAGTTCAATTCTAGAATGCTCAGTCAAGTATTTAGTATTTTAATTAATTGACTGGCATTGTTTGTGTTTTCAGGGAACAGAATCGTATGGAGAATAGTAAAATTGGAACAGTTCAGTATACCGCAGAAAGAGAATCACATGTCATTGGAGAGAAGGAGTAATCATTGTAATATTATTGTACAAATAAAATGTAAATATTTTGCTTTCAATTTGTCTGATTTTACAATCTTTTCCTCACATTCATATGAGTTCTGAGTTGACCAAGATTGCATGCACTGTAGTTAAAAAGTCGTTGGGATGGCCTATTGCACTTCAATCTCTAGCTGGTTTGTCCCCTCAAGCTTGCAGATGTGGTTTCTTTCCCAGCAGATGGGACTTTCGTGAGCGTATGTGACTTACAGATTGGGACACCTTCTCAACCTTGTAGGTTTACTCCGGGTACTCCTGTAGTAGGGTGAAATTGGACCCAATAGTAAATGTTTAATACGTCGTGCTAATCCGCACAGTATTACTTAATTCAGTAAATTATATTTTAATGGATCTTAATCCACCTTAATTACACCCCATGTATATCTACTTCATAGTGTCTTATATATTTCATTAATCACCTGTCTCCAGTATTCTTTGTTTTAAAGTTTAAATTGTGCTTATAAATTATAATTAACGTCTAGGGGCTAAGCGTTTAGTTACCAATGTATATTGTTTGTATAGACGATAGATTTATAGGATTAATGCCCTAAGCGACGCAGGGGGATATATATAGACACGGGGACAAGTTGCTACTCAGACGTGTCTTGGGAGATCAACTTAGATCACATACCTAAGGACAGACCTCATACCTGTATTTGGATATTTGGAGACATAAGTGTATGTGACTTACCAAATCCATATTGGAGCTTATCTGCTATTAAGCATAGAACCAATAACTGTTACAATAATTGAATGCTGTAAATTTTGTTATTAATTGTTAACCAAATAATATAGAGAAATATTAACAGTCAACAACAGTCTTGTCTTCATTTATTCAACAACGAAGATTCCAGAAGATACACGAAAAGTGCACTTCTACAGTTGGGGAGATTGCTTTGAGTGGCAAGATTTCGTTTGTACCTCAAACTGCCAAGCGAGGGTTTAGAACGAGCTAGAACACCCACCCAAAAAGATAATATTCAAGAAAGTGTAGGGTGAAATTGGATACCGACAGTACTGAGGAAGAAGAAACCACAGCTACATCTACCCAGAAAAGCAGAAGCGGGAAGAAAGCGAAAATGTTCCAGTCATATATTCAAAGATATCCAGGCCATGGTGGAAATTCGTCCAGTCAAGACGTCAGAATATTTAAGCCGATGTCATCAAATGGAGCTCCAGATAACAGAAGACAACAAGGTATGTGGTCTTTTTATCAGGGTAATCGCCATGCGCCATCCAGTTATTGTCAAATTAGTTATCAACATCATAGTCCTCGTGCTCTTGCTCCTAAACATGATAATAAGGTCAAACGATCTGTTTCTTAAATGTTCAAAGAAATAAAAATAAACCATCGACTAAAACCGATCGCGACACTAAAAGGAAACATGAATATGAAACGCGGAAATTCTTTATGAGACAGCTTCCATTTTCGCAAATTGGCATACGAGCGTTTCATGAAATTCAAAATTTAAATGGCGTGATCAAGCAACAATTAAAAGCAGTGATGAAAAAATTAGACGTTACCCATACAATTAGGAACACGCCTGTTCAAAATCTAAGTCATGATAAATGTAACATTGAAGCGTATAAATTAAATATAAAAATCTCTGAATTAGCCTCGGAACTTGAAAGCGCGCAAAAATATAAACTTAAGATGCATCTTGATTTTGACGAATTGTTAGGGTTTAAAGAACAATTAGAAAAAACGCATGAAAACGCTATACTCGAAATTGAGAGATTGGGCGTGCGAGAAAACTTTTTAGAGTCGAGCAAGAGTGACGTAATATGCGAGCTAATTGAACATCGGAAACAGATCGAAGACCTTCAAGACGAAAATGAACATTTAAAACAAGATTTAGACGAATGTTACGGCTATGATGGAAACGATTTTTATGATGGTCCACCCAATACTTGGCCCTGTAATGACAGGGTCGATTTTTATAATGACCCACCCAATATTGGACCATATAATAATGGTGGCAATGATTTTAATGATCGACCACCCAATGCTTGGAAGTACAATAATGGTGACGATTTTCATGGGGGTCCACCCAACATGTGTCCATATAATAATGGAGGAAGTAATTTTAATAATGGCCCACCAAATAATTGGCCAAATAACAGTGGACCAACACATAAAAATATATTTAGAAACAAATCTTTTAAAAAACGATTTTAATTATTTTATTTACGTGCTTGATAAAGACTGGCAATACAATTACCTTGATAAACCACATACCTATTCCAATTTATATATATATATATATTTTGATATTTGTATTCTATATACTAAGTGTGTATTTCAGTATGATTTTTTTATATTATTGTTTTATGATTTTATATGTATTATAACTGTTTTAATATATTACCGATACCAATTAATATTCAGGACGAATATTTTTTTTAAAATCTGAGAGTATGTAGTAGGGTGAAATTGGACCCAATAGTAAATGTTTAATACGTCGTGCTAATCCGCACAGTATTACTTAATTCAGTAAATTATATTTTAATGGATCTTAATCCACCTTAATTACACCCCATGTATATCTACTTCATAGTGTCTTATATATTTCATTAATCACCTGTCTCCAGTATTCTTTGTTTTAAAGTTTAAATTGTGCTTATAAATTATAATTAACGTCTAGGGGCTAAGCGTTTAGTTACCAATGTATATTGTTTGTATAGACTATAGATTTATAGGATTAATGCCCTAAGCGACGCAGGGGGATATATATAGACACGGGGACAAGTTGCTACTCAGACGTGTCTTGGGAGATCAACTTAGATCACATACCTAAGGACAGACCTCATACCTGTATTTGGATATTTGGAGACATAAGTGTATGTGACTTACCAAATCCATATTGGAGCTTATCTGCTATTAAGCATAGAACCAATAACTGTTACAATAATTGAATGCTGTAAATTTTGTTATTAATTGTTAACCAAATAATATAGAGAAATATTAACAGTCAACAACAGTCTTGTCTTCATTTATTCAACAACGAAGATTCCAGAAGATACACGAAAAGTGCACTTCTACACTCCCACATGAAAGACCCCCGCGCATGCACCACAATAATGAAACATTTATAATACCTGATTAAGAGTACCCGTAACAACTCATTAAGTAATTATCAGAAAATCATTGGAATTTGTTTGGTTTTTATAAAGTTCTGCCCCATTGTTCCCGGTGGTTTCAATCCCATACACCTATCAAAGCCAAGTGGGGTTTTCTCCAAAGATGTTGGTTTCTCTTGCATCCTTTCATTGATGGGGATCACGGTGGCTAAGTGGTTAAGGCGCTGGTTGTCGATCCCTGCATTGGCCAAGAAAGTTCATTTTGATTTTCTGCATACTTTCCCCTTGTGGGACGGGAAATCAAGGTCCCCTGTACACATTGGAGTGCACGTTAAAGATCCCTTGGCAGTTGGAATTTAATATAAGGGTAGGCAGTAGCGCAACTGCCCGGACAAAAATTTCCCTCATAGCACACTGTATGGCGTATGCCTGTCTTCCATTAGCCCATGTTAGGTGCATAATAGTAGGACGTTAAACCCCATTTCCATTTGCTTTCATTGGTATAAAGAGTGGTTCCATGACCTGCTTTATCTACTGGCTTTCTCTTGTTTCCTCTCATCGTTACAGAGTCGGGTTAGTAAGACCCCCATTCAAAGTGTCGGTAAATAAAAAGGTAAGGTTATCAAGCTAACCACATCACTATTTCATGTCAATGTGTGGTATCTTGTTTGAACCTGGCTTAACCACCATAACAAAACCCATATTATGAAGAATAAACAGATATATCTTGTTAAAAAATTAAGTTTACAAAATGCTTTTAGTTTACAAAATGCTTTTAGTTTACAAAATGGTTATCTACAGTTTATTGTTAATGCAATGATGATATAAAAATATAATACAACAAAAACAGTGATAAAGCTCTACTTGTGGCAAATTCCATGACCCAGAAAGTGTCTTATTAAATTGCTGTGATTTCAAGTTGGGAATTGTTTCAAGTGATAAAATACAAAACATGCACATTCAATTGGTAAATCAACCACTATGCTCGACTCAATTCTCTCAATCTACATTTGGAATATCTGATCAATCATTAAATTTTCATACAATACACATGTGCACTCATGCATAGGAACATTTAGAAAAAGATAATTCAACATTAGCACATTCATTAATATATTTAGAATACACGATCGAGCACTGAAAGATTTGGAATACACAATTGAGCATTGAAACATTTTGAATACACGATTGAGCATTGAAACATTTTGAATACACAATTGAGCATTGAAACATTTCAAATACACGATTGCAGGTACACATTTATAATTCAAATTGGCCATTATATGTTTATAAAGATATATTTAATTGTAAATAAAACAATGAGTAAAACATATACATGTATATACACGTAAATAGGTTGATACAGGTGTAAATAATAGTAAATGCAGGAGGACTGCACTACATGCAAAGACATTACAAGAGATAAATAAGCAATTATTAGCTGATATACAATATATAAATCAAGAAACTAATGCGAGGGAGCAAGAAATTTATGCATAAAAATGTGTTCAAGGTGACAGCTACAAGAATCAATTGTTGAACAAATTCTAGATACATTATATTAAGATTACATTTGTGATGTCACAGGGGGCTGTGTGACTGATTGGTTAATGAATGTGGTTTGTCATTGAGTCAAGTGGCGTGGTTTTGGTTTAAACCACAAGACCCCCCCCCCCCAATTAATGAAGCATCAGATTCTTCTTTCTTATTAAAGAAAAAGGTTGGTTAACTTCAAAAAAGGCACATGAATGAGCTACATATAGATGGATATATACATGAGATAATTGAAATAATAAAAGAAAACTAATATTACAAAATAAGTTGAGTTGGTTAGATAATGCAAATTGGTACTGGCTGTCCTGGTACATCCCCCCCCCCCCGATATTAACCCTTTTCATTTGTTTTATTTGCATTATTGCCATGTGTTGATAGTGTATATTGGGTATAAAAAATAAAATACCTATAATAAGATTCTCTATATAATAAAGCTAAATATATATAGATGAAATGGGTTTAATGTCCTACTTTTCTATATAATAAAGCTAAATATATATAGATGAAATGGGTTTAATGTCCTACTTTTCTATATAATAAAGCTAAATATATATAGATGAAATGGGTTTAATGTCCTACTTTTCTATATAATAAAGCTAAATATATATAGATGAAATGGGTTTAATGTCCTACTTTTCTATATAATAAAGCTAAATATATATAGATGAAATGGGTTTAATGTCCTACTTTTCTATATAATAAAGCTACATATATATAGATGAAATGGGTTTAATGTCCTACTTTTCTATATAATAAAGCTAAATATATATAGATGAAATGGGTTTAATGTCCTACTTTTCTGATACAACCGAGCTAATGATGATGGGAATAGGCCTACACCATACAATGTACTTTTGCCCAGACAGCAACTAAATTCCAACTGTCAAGGATTCTTTTACGTGTACACCAACGTGTACACAGGATCTCTAGACTTTATTCCTGGGTATTGAAAAGGGGTTTATCGTCCTCTTGTTTTGCTCCTACTGGGCTAATAGAGATGGGCATACAAAAATGCTATGGGAGAAATTTTGCCTGGGCACAACACTATTGTCTACTCTTACATCAAATTACACCTGCTAAGGGATCCTTTATGTGCATGTCAATAAGTACACAGGACCTTGGTTTTTTTCATACCATCCGAATGACTAGACAGGGGTCCATGTCTGTCCCCCCCCCCTTCCTGCACAACTGACATGGAGGAACACCCTGGAAATCCTGGTTAGTGAACTGTGTCTTACTCACTGAGCCTCCGTGGCTCCAGCTAGATATGAACTTCTGTCAAATAATTATCATTTAAGCAATACAAACATTCTATTATAAACAAATACAACAATGAACTTTGGAATGTATTGAATTGCAATTCAAGTTTAAAATTTACATGTAGAATTAAAACACAAATCCTATTATATTTTATGTGTATATTCTGACATAATATTTACCATATCAGTACTAGTATATAATATGAACTTGTAACAAGATATGACTAAAATAAAAACATACCTAAACATTTTTTGAGGTGGTTCTCTAAAGTTCAGAGTAAAACATAAGTGGATTAATTATTTAAAACTTGGTAAACACTCTTAAAAAATTTCAAATGTTGAAAATTCTTTTGAGTACAAGTAGGAAAAGAATGGGGGAAATTTTTCTATTAATCATACTGTATGACCTGTCTCATTTGTTCCTATAGTACAATCTTTGATATTATACTTTTTGATAAAATAATTCCATCACCAATTTAAGGGCCATGATTTCAAAAGTGGTAGTTTTTGATCAAAGCATATATAACTTGATTTGAATTCAACATTAAAGATATTGTAATAGCCCAAAAATAGATAATGTAAAATGAAAATATTGAAAATTTCATTCAAATTACTTCATTTTAAGCCAATTAGTTATCACAGATGGTAGTTTTGACAATAAGTGTGCATTGTGGTAAACATGCACTGGTAGTGACTTAGCCTTCCTTTCCCATTTTTAAATTAAATTTTTAAATAGCGAACCATTCTAATCTAGTTAAAATCTTAAGTATCCGATGCCATCAAGAGTTGCTTAGGCGGTCTGGTTTTGTTAATAAATGCCATAGGCACAAGTAGCTCTTACATAATGCATGTTTTATCTTATCAAATATAACTGGCTCTTGAAGTTAGAACTTGATATGAATGCAGTATTAATCTTATTAAATAAACTGGCTCTTGAAGCTAGAAATATTCAACCACAATCAACAGCATGCCTTTTTAGCCTTAGGGGAATTAGAGTCTGTTTCATATAAGTCCACAATGTCTTTCCTTACTGAGCTGTATTTCTGCTTCTGTTCTCCAGTCAATGGTAAACAATACTGAAACATATATTCAAAAACTTCTTTTACATTGTCCCCATTTTTACTTGAAGTTTCAAAATAAGGATCGCCTTCGACTTTGCTTAGATCTAGTCCTTCATTGAGTTCCTGTGCAAGTTTTCTTCCTTCCTCTACAGTTATGTCCCTTTTATCATTTTCAAGAAGATCGATTTTAGTTCCAACAACGACTTTCAGACAGTTCTCCGTTGCTGACTCAATCAGTGGCATAAAGCGAGCCCTGAAATCAAAATAAACATTTAAATGATGCTTTCTTTGAAAGATATATCAAACAATTTTAAAATTGCAGATAAGGTCCCATTCGAGACATATTTGGCAAAACTGGGTAACAATATCAAATGGACTCCACATGACCAATTGCCACATGACAAAAGGTCAATTAAAAAAAATTGATACCTTGTGTTTATGAAAGGGTAAGCATAGACTGCCTCACATACAACACCTACCATTTTTGGTCATGTTAGATGAATTGCAAAATGTTGACCATAATAACACTTTTGAAATGCAGACTTAATAAGAAATTTTGATGCCATTAATTTGCTACGGATCAAGAGTCGTTATAGAACGAGCCTGCTTGCGGCATACGTGATAAGCTAAGAAACATATTCAGTTGGTGATTGAGATATGCTGTTGGAAAATGACATAGTAAAATATTGCCAAATTGGGATGATAGTCATATAATTGAACACTATGTTATCGGTTAAGTTCAAGTTCTGACACAAATAACAAATAGGATGTGAAACTGTCAGTGGTATCCTAATCCTCAAACAATTCAGATAAACTAAGTCTTAATACACTGTAGAAATGGCTTATATCTTTTGAGTTAATTCAAAGGATTTTATTTTGGGGGGGGGGGACTGTCAGTGGTAAGCGAATCCCAAATCATTTAGATAAACTAAGTCTAAACTATCACTATTTCCTTAAGAATCGTGATCCTGACAACTAAACCAGAAACGGTTTATATTTTATTTTTTGAGTTAATTCAAGGGATTTGGGGCGGGGGGGTGGGGTGGGTTTGTACAATTTACAAATGATGATGGGACGACCGCTGGTGTTACCAGATAAAGACAACTTATAATTATGTTAGTCTTAATTGCTTTTAAGCATTTTTGACAATTTATAGTGTATAGACCTATTTCTATTCCTTACATTTTGGGGATTGTATGTTTACCATTTTGTACAATTTTTTTCTCACGGATTTACAATTTACCAAAACAACCCAGTATATTCTCTTACTTACCATAAAGATTCATACGATTGTGGATTAGTGACATCATAAGCTAAGATGGCTGCACCAGCATTTCGACAATAAAATTGCGATAATCCTGTATATCTTTCATCTCCAGCTGTATCCTATCAAAATACAGAAGATGAATTAAAATATTCAATCTGTAAATTGTTTATTCAATTTTTGTTGGATTGATAAATTGTTTGTTGAATTGATAAATTGTTTGTTGAATGGATAAATTGTTTGTTGAATTGATAAGTTGATTGTTGATTTGATAAATTGTTTGTTGAATTGATAAATTGTTTGTTGAATTGATAAATTGTTTGTTGATTTGATAAATTGTTTGTTCAAAGAACAGTTCATTTTTTTTCTTGGTACTAACTGTATATTGGGTGAGTAATGTGATGGGCTGAGATATATGACCCAATATACATGTATCCTACCAGGAAAACGTATGTCACATTTTATAATTGTATTTATCTATTTAAAATAACACATGTACATTTCCTGTAAAATTTAAATAGCTGTATCAATATATTGCAATAAGATTATCCGCAATACACCATATAGATACATTTTTGCCGTATAGATATTTTTCTACTTTTATTTTATATTCAAATATGTTAGCTAGACTGTTTATAAAGACTTCATAATCAGGCATATTATTTATGATTTGCAGTAAACAATAAATCTGCAAAGATACTTTCAAAGTTGTAAAAACATATAAAAAGAAATGTGTATCCACATAATTTAGTCATATTATAGACTTAGAAGTAAAAAATTAGTGTCTAAGACCAAAGATGTAAAAACAATAAAACTATTTAAAAACTGACTATATCGAAGTATTGCAATACTATTTGTTAAGTATCAAAATATATTGCAATACCGCCGTAATAAATTAATGTTGTAAAATGGTAACCATGGAAATAATATATAATTTGCCTCCAGTAGGTATGTCACTTTATCACCCAATAATACATTCTACAGTAGATATTGCTTGTGTGATAAATTTCGTAATCTACTGCGATATCAAAAAGGAACTACTTTTTTTTTATTTGCAAAGAACAGTTCATTTTATTTTTATAAAAAGTAACTTTTTTTTTCACTAAAAAGGAACTATTTTTATTTAATTGACTTTGATGGAAACACTGGGTCAATATAAAGGACTTTGCAATGGTTGAATTGCTGTCAAAAATTGATGTATCACTACGCCATAATGTATTCAGGTTCAGTCCAAGTGAAATCTATAGCTAATAACTATATTTATTTACTTCTGCATGTAATAAGTTATTGGGTGATAAATAAAATCTACTCGTCTTTTTTGATATCAAAAAATACACAACACTCGTTGATAAAGTAAAAAAAAACTTGGCAAACACTCGTTGATAAAGTAAAAAAAAACTTGGCAAACACTCGTTGATAAAGTAAAAAAAAACTTGGCAAAGCCTCCTTTTTTTACATTAACAACTTGTAGGAGATTCTCTATGTATTCATTTATGTTGGCAACTATAGTTTAATATGTAAACTTCAAGTGGCCATAACTTACCAGTAAGTTAAAATTAATCAAAATATTCTTATTTTTAAATAAATGTATTTTTGATGGTCTTAAACTATATATATAGCGTATTCAACATTAATTCTGGTATGTTGTGGTACTGGCTTTAAGATGTTGGGGCTTTGAACAAAAACGTGTATCTTACCCAAACAGCTACATTATATGGTCCCCATTGTTTTAAAAAGAATGCAGCACCTATAGTCTGTAATAAAAAAATATATATATCTCAGGGAAAATATTATGTCAGTTTACATTAGGGAAGCAAGCAGGTACATTGTACATTTATGGCAGACTCTTAGAAACTATAATGATCAGCAGGAAATATTTGCTTTACGACAATATAACGGAGATGTTTGACATCAGCAATTAGCCCTCTACATTAAATTTATTCCTTTTGTAAATTAAATTTTCAAGTTATAAAGAAAAAAAAAATTATTATCTGGATAAAAAATATTTTTTAGTGCAGGAAATATTATCTTTGTGACAATATCACTGCTATGGATGACATCAGGTAATTAGCCCTCTATATTAAATTTGTTTCTTCTGTAAATCTAATTTTCGAAGATATTAGTAAAAAAGATATTATTATCTGGATAAAAAATATTTCCTGTTTAGTGCACATGTAAATGGGTACATACATAATTAAGTAGGCCTATATATTACTACATCTGATGTAAAAGGAGGTGTTGGAGATAGTCACATGATGTGCCGTTACACCTAGATCTATAGTAGGAGTGACCTTAAAGGTCAGTCATCTTGTACAGGGTTAATAGAAGGCTTTCACATTACCAGCCCCTTTACAACTATCTGAGCTCTGTGGCATCTTTCCACATATGCAGACTTTTACATTCCACTAATTCCTAGTTGTGATAATGTGCCTGGATAGCCCTGTCTATGTACCGTACTTGCTTAAGTCATAGTGTAAGTGAGCATCCGGATTTTCAAGCCACTCCTACAAATGTCAGTGAACAATGCAATTCTTTGATACAAATATGAAATTTCATTTCTAAACATTTAATTCTTTGCAAATACACATTTATTTATAATTTTGTTTCTAAACATTTAATTCTTTGCAAATACACATTTATAATTTAATTCTTTGCAAATACACATTTATTTATAATTTTGTTTCTAAACATTTAATTCTTTGCAAATACACATTTATTTATAATTTTGTTTCTAAACATTTAATTCTTTGCAAATACACATTTATTATTTTGTTTCTAAACATTTAATTCTTTGCAAATACACATTTATAATTTTGTTTCTAAACATTTAATTCTTTGCAAATACACATTTATAATTTAATTCTTTTCAAATACACATTTATAATTTAATTCTTTGCAAATACACATTTATAATTTTGTTTCTAAACATTTAACTCTTTAACAATAAAACTCATGTGAAATTTTTGTAAAACATATTTTTCTTAAATATTTAATTTATTTTTAACCACTTCATTTGTGTCTAAAACTAAGAAGCTATAACTTATTTTTGTTTTCTTTCACCAAATTAGACATATTAAAGTTAAATCAGGAAACATAAGACCAGGAAGTTAGGTTGTTCATATAATAGGGACAACAATTATAATATAGTATTATCTTATACACGTACCAGTACAACAGTACACTTATAAATAAATTATTTTTTTACATCTTACATATCAATTTATCTTCAAGATATGAAATAGGGTTTAACACCCTGATTTTCTACTCCAATCAATGGGCTAATGAAGATGGGCATAATCCATGCAATGTTCGATTTGGGAAATTTACAACATGCAGGGGTTTCCACCTATAATTTTTCTTCGAATTCCAACTGTCATAGGATCTTCTCCATCCCTTCCGAATGACTAGATGTATCCATTTTTTATGTGGCCTATTCATAGCAGAATGTCTAAACAAGTCGTTTTTAAAAGATATTAAGCCAGGCACAAATTCAGGTTTTGTCTGCCATAATGCCTCTAGTGCCTATTATTATGTTCTGCACATATCTGGCACAAAGTTCAAAATATCATTCCTGAATCTAATGTAAAATCAGAAGAAAAGATAGGTTGCCAGGCAACAAAACATACACCCACAGCAGTAAGTCTTCCATGCACTCAACACAAACTAGGTCATTTTAGGACTAACGTTTGGTTTTCAATTTTTATTTCAACAATTCACTTGCGCGTGGGAGGAAACCGGAGTGCCTGGAGGAAACCCACAAGGTTGAGAAGGCGCCCCTATCTCCATGTCACATGTGCTCACACTAGGGCTCAAAACCACAGCCGCAAGCCAGAGGTGACCGGCCAGCTAATAACCTATGAAGTAGGGAAGTAGTTATCAGTAAACATTAGAATTTGTTCCAATTGTTTGTCTCAAGACCTTAAACAATTTTATTAATTATAGCCTCTTAGAGTGAATGAATGAATGGAAGGGCCATAAATCTGGCAGTAATTAATGTACATTAGTTAAAATCAATATGATTCTTCATCACATGACCTTAAACAATGTCTATAAATTTAAAGTCAATCAATTTGGGTGTATAAAATGGGCAAATTATACTGATATTAGATGTACTGGTATACAATGTCTAATATTTACCATGAATACCATGGAACTTTCTATAATAATATTTACCGTGTCATGTTTTTTAAAGACGTCTTCAATATATCTACAAACCAGAGATGTTTTACCAACAGCAAAATCACCCATAATAATAACCTTTAAATCACTGAAAAAAAAAAAAAAATATTATATTAAATACAGAAATTTTACAAATCTGAAGATTAAAACCATTTTAGCATCACAGCTACCTTTCAAAGTAAGTATACAAATTACAATGTACAGAAATTTTACAAATCTAAAAATTACAAATAATTTGAAGTCCTAAAATATAGCTACACCGAAAACAAGTATCATATACATGCAGAAATTTTACAAATCCAAAAATTACAAATATATTTTAGGCTCATAACAGCACATTATCATAATAACTATCATAGCTCAGCCTCATAGACACACTGAAAGTAAACGTTATAATATATACAAAATACCAAAGTTTTATGATTTAATAAATGCAAACTGTTTTAGCATCATATTATGAATTACAAGAGTGTAATGTATCCTGCAATTGGTGTGTTTACTATTCAGATAATCATCCAATCAACCAACTTAGCACTTGGCTTCACTATGTTAACCTACATGTAAATGATTTTTGTTTTATGCCCATACATGTATGTCAGTTTTAACCACTGCCAATGATAACTGCTAGTGACCTTTGGCCTTGAGGTCGATTTCTACCCAGTAGACTTTGGCTTCTGAATTCTATGTTCTAACCATTGTTCATGTTATCCATAAATACTGACAGACATCATACATGCGGCAGGGTAAGCTGAAGGCCTGACACATAGTTGTTGAACCATTTGATGTTAGCAAAATATGAGATTGAGAATTATTATCATTTTATTTGTCTAAGAAACACAAAGATGGCAGTGTCAAGTCAACAGAAATCAATGTAAACTGTAGATGGCTAAAACTTAAGTTAGAATTCATTGATTTGTGAAATGAAATGGGGTTTAACGTCCTACTGTTTTATACATCTAACCTGGGCTAATGGAAGACGGGCATACATACACCAATGCAGGGATCAAATCATTTATTTGTATATATAAAGTAGGGCAAATTACTTTTGATTGTGTATTTATCTTAAATCTACATTGTGATATGTTAGGGCTTTAATTTACAAGATCACTAGAAGAGAGAGAGAGAGAGAGAGAGAGGGGGGGGGGGGTTACCGTCCACTCAAAACAAACTAGGTCATTTCGGGACTAACATGGTTTTTAATTTTTTTTCAATAATTTGCTTGCACTTAGGGGTCTTTTGCAGTAGGAGGAAACCAGAGGACCTGGAGAAAACCCATGAGGTTGGACACGCGGCCCTACATACAACGGTATCAGGCGTATTCAACACCAGGCTAATTCAACACCAGTAAAATTGGCGTATTCAAGACCAGTATATTTATAAGACAAAAGCAGGATTAACAAGATATTTATTATATATCTCAAATAGTCATAATACAAACAACAGTTGAAATATTTCATATTCGAAGACAATATTTACATAATATAAAACATGTAATAAATAAAATGGAACCGGTCCCCGAGTGTTCAGTCGAGAGTTGATTCGGTTATGCCAACCTTGACGTCTTTATTCTGCTAACGGGGCGCATAAACACGGACCAACTCTTCGCACTAAACATTCGGTTTGATATCCATTGGTTCTTGACGTACTAAAGGACATCGGGATTGATTTGAAGTTTAAAATATAAAATAACAATATATACATGTACTGGTCTTGAATACGCCGATTTTTCTGGTGTTGAATTAGCCTGGTGTTGAATACGCCAGGATTCCATACAACGCTGACAACGGTTGTCACGTACAACCAGTGATTCAAAACACACCAGCCGACTGAATGACAGGCACCTTGTTACAAATGGTGTTAAATGTATTATTATGGTAGACGATTCGTGTATTACTGGTAAAATGTTTATTTTGTCTTAAATATTGAATTCCATCTTTTCCACTCCAGGTAAGACCACTCGTCTTAATTGGCTACAAAGGTTTACATTAAAATCAAATAAATGTGATGTATATTCCAAGTTTATCTCATTACTCTTACAAACTGCATGTGACCATATGTAATGGTTGTGATTCATTCGCGTATGAACTATGAAACTGATGATACTTAGCTACTGAACACTGACTGAGTGAGAAAGTGGGCAATTGAAAACTCCTGGCACAACGAACGAACCTGACATTAATTTTCGTTACCAACATTGAACAACGATACAGAAATCTGCAAAGTTTACTGATACTTACGGTTTCCGTTTTCCGGACATCTTTTCTATAATATCTAAGCTTGTGTTTCATTGACAGTCTTTAAAATTAATATCAAACAGTAAATGAACTTTCCATGGTGTGTTCTAAAAATGGTATCAGGCGTATTCAACACCAGGCTAATTCAACACCAGTAAAATTGGCGTATTCAAGACCAGTATATTTTAAGACAAAAGCAGGATAAACAAGATATTTATTATATATCTTAAATTAAATAGTCGTAATACAAACAACAGTTGAAATACTTCATATTCGAAGTAATAAATAAAATGGAACCGGTCCCCGAGTCTTCAGTCGAGAGTTGATTCAGTTATGCCAACCCTCGATGTCTTTATTTGGCAAACGGGGCGCATAAACACGGACCAACTCTTTGCACTAAACACTCGGTTTGATACCCACTGGTTCTTGACGTACTCAAGGACATCGGAATTGATTTGAAGTTTAAAATACAAAATAACAATAGGCCTATATACATAATACATGTACTGGTCTTGAATACGCCGATTTTTCTGGTGTTGAATTAGCCTGGTGTTGAATACGCCAGGATTCCTAAAAATAACATTTTGTTGACATCAGTCCAACAGTTACGCCCCCTAGCGGAAAAGGGGCCAGTTATTGGCTACGGTTTTTTATGCTTAAAAAATAGTTTGAACTGATACTACAGTTATTTTTGCGTTAAATTCGGTTGATCTATTGTTCAATATGCTTGATTTAAAGCAATTTTTTCAATGTTAAAGTAAGTAATGTCAAAATTTTACACATTGTCAAATTTCGTCTGCTTGAACCGAAACCGGTTTGGTATGGAACGACAAACGGTTGAGGTATCACATGACTATTACATTCAAGATGGCGCCGCCCGCACCTCCCACTTCTGGTGGGGAAATTGGAAGTGGTATTGGAGCCGAGGTTTGCATTCAATTTTATGATATTAGTGATTTATCATTTCTGTTACTGATTATCTTCAAAAACATATACAAATCATTATGTAATACATGAGGGATCTCTTGTATTTTCATCAAATATGAGCCTTGTATTTGTAAACATCTAGAAAAAACTAAGTTTACTTTCATTTTCATCTCCTTGAATGGGCAGATCAAGATTTCTTCATAATTTATTTTCAAAAAACCTGAGTTTCTTAGAATTCTTCTTTTTTTATTTATTTTTGTTCAGTAATAACTTTTCGCTGGAGACTTATACATTTGTTTTTACTTATTTGAATCAATAATCAGTTTGTACTGTAGATAAGACTAGACTGACCAGTGGCAGTGTCAGTCAGTGACATGCATTTTGACACTCAATGCATTATGTAAGAGCTTAGTCTGTCTATTGGCAGTATTGCTGGTCTTTCTTCTTCCTTAAAACGTTGTATAAATTATTATTTAGACATTCATTAACATGACAAGCCTATAGTAAACTCTCTACTAGAATATCATATTTAACATCTGCATGATTAAAAAATTTAACGATACAGTGGAAAATCAAGTCTAAGTTTCGGTTGTCAAGTACCATTGCTACAATGACCTATCTATAAGCTATCAAACAGTCATAACTTCATTCAGATTAAAGTAATTTGAATGAATGATTCAATATACTCAATTTTTGTTATCTAATTTTGAACTACATGTACATGCCCAGCATGCATGTTTTTATCTATATCTTACACATAGGCCTACCTCATCTGTAAAACAACTATAGTGTTGTCATTAGCACCTTAAGATAGTCAAGTTATTGGTTGTGAAGATTTGAAAATGAAACAACCACCATTCCAGTTTACCACCTGTCTTTCTATCTGTTGATAATTATAAGTTTTGGGCATACAGTCGTCTACAAATCCTACAAAGGTCTCATAGATACAACTTCTGAAAAGTTAATAGTCAAAGCATGTAATGAGAGGTGTTTCACGAAGGAGTCCATGTCTGAATATTCGGCAGTTTCAAAAGTGATAGATCTCATCATTCCAACTTTACCTTGGCTGTAAACTCTATGAAATTAGCAACATAACTGGCTTCGTAAAGAGTAAATCATTTTGGACTAGATATGTATAGGTCTAGAATCTACATGAAGCTTTCTGCTACACTTTAAATCCCCAACAGTTATTAAATAAAAAAAACATTTTGATCCGAAAATTGTTCATGTTCAAGTCGATAATTTCTACATGATCATGTTGGAATTTAAAGTTGAAAATGATATTTTTGCCAATTTCTCAGATAGCAATAGTGAATTATAGGATTATAGGATTATAGGATTAATAAGATTATTCGTTAACAAGGTAGGACTGTTTATGGATACCATCAATTTTAAAGCTTTGATGTTGATTTTTGAAAGTTGTATAATTTATATATATAATGTATATTACAGGGAGGTGGTAATGTTGCCGGTGACCAAACCAGTACCCAAAATGGTCCCCAGTTATGGGAGAGAGCATGGTCTATTGATGAAATACGAAAGTCTGCTAATAATTGGAAACTGGCTGGAGATGCTGGGGTAAGATTATTTTATTAAAGTGTCAATTAATGAAGTTAGGAAATTATCCAGTTTTTAATGTAAATGTCAGACAAAAATCCCATATTTTTCAGGCAAATTAGTCTTTTTTCTGTGTTTTTAATTTTTCTTTAGATACATGCACGGACACAAAGTTAAAATTGTTTGGTAGACCTCGGAAGCTTTATGGTTTACATAAATGTAAGAATATCATTTTCTTTTTCAGTTATTACATCATCTTCAAGAATTTTCCCAGAAAATCTTATCCCGAACTCATGAAATTGAAAAATCAGTGGAAGGGTTGATACATGAAGCTAAGGTATAACTTAGTATGATGATACTGATTATATTCTCTTTTTAAATTTTTCACTTCTCTTATTTTTACCCAGCCCCTCCAAAAGTTGGGGGGTGGAGTGACTAGGTGGCTATTTCTCATTTATGCCAGGCATCATATGTTAAGATATGTAGGGATTGTAGTGTGTTTTTCCTCTAAGAAGAGTTGGGGGTAAGCGGGCAGTTTATAGTATAAAGTCGTCATTAAATTTCCAGGTTATGACCATGCCATGTATAATGTTTCTTGTTTCTGTTATACATCCAATGCTCTCTTGTTTGTATATATATATATTTAAAATACAGATGTGATGTCACCCTTTGATGTTGGTGTACCATTATTTCACATAATTGTACAAAGGTTTTTATACTTATGAAATATTGGTCTTGTGTGGCGTATTTCACTGTAAAATCACATGCAGAGTGTCTGTATTTTAAGTCATTTAATGGTCTTGCGCTTAAGACATTGTGTAATATATTGTAAAAAAACATGGGCCTTACGGCCCTCTTGTTGTTACAATATATTACTTAATGTCTCGCTCTCGACTATTAAACATTACATAATGTTTGAGTTATATATGATATTATTTGTGTTATATATGATATTATCATATTACTCCCATACTTAAACAACTTCACTGGCTTCCCATTCCATATCGTATTCAATTTAAGATCCTTTTAACTGCTTATAAATGTTTTCATGGCTTAGCCCCATCTTATTTATGTCATCTAATTGAAAAACAAACAAATGCTCGCAGTCTCCGTAGTTCAAATGACGTTTATCGTCTCAAACCAAGATCAGCTAGAATGGTTACATATGGTGAAAGATCGTTTTCATTTCTAGCCCCAAACCTGTGGAATGATTTAAAACCATCTGGTTCTGATACTGATATTCGTTCTAGCCCTTCAGTACAATCTTTTAAATGTGCTCTAAAAATCTTACTTATTTAAAAAGGCTTTTAATTAGATATATATTATTTTATTATATTGCATCTTTTTGTAGTCTTTTAGTTGTTTTATATATTTTCTGTTTTACTGGTATATGATTGTAAAGCGCTTCTGAACACCGTTGGTGGAATTAGCGCTATATAAATGTTTTAATAATAATAATAATAATAATAATAATAATAATAATAATAATAATAATAATAATAATAATAATAATAATAATAATAATAATAATAATAATAATAATAATAATAATAATAATAATATTTGTGTTATATATGATATTATTTGTGTTATATATGATATTATTTGTGTTATATATGATATTATTTGTGTTATATATGATATTATTTGTGTTATATATGATATTATTTGTGTTATATATGATATTATTTGTGTTATATATGATATTATTTGTGTTATATATGATATTATTTGTGTTATATATGATATTATTTGTGTTATAACCATATGATATTATTTGTGTTATAACCAGTTATAACCATATGATATTATTTGTGTTATATATGATATTATTTGTGTTATAACCATATGATATTATTTGTGTTATAACCATATGATATTATTTGTGTTATATATGATATTATTTGTGTTATATATTTTCAGTTAACGGATGTAAGAGTGAATAATGTATTCAATGATTTTATGATGTTAGCTAATACACAGTTTGTAGAAAATGTGAGTTATATTCAACTGTAATCCCACTTTCATTCGTAACTCTAAAAATGTAATCTACTAACAAAAATAATCTACAAATAGAAATAATCTGCAAACAAAAATAGTCTACTGAGGGAAATATATTTGTTACCTAATAATGATATATCTTTCAAGATTCTGCAAGAAAAGCATTTTTAACTTTCTTCAATGTTGAACATAACCAACATTATAAAATTGTACTCGTGCAAGATGAGGAATACTTGTATTAATGGGCACCATATATGAGGATTCCATTTGTTAAGGTATTAGTCCCGGGGCTAGCAAAGATTTAATTAGCATCTTGAGTACAAAAGGTTTGAGGTCCGATATCAGTAGATATATGATGGAGGCCTCCAAATTTGCAACTCTTAAGTAATGCTTTTGGGGATGGCAAAAGGGGGCGCTGTTCACATTTCCCCTAAAATTAGTTTTATAAAACATATGGAGTACAATAATCAAATTGATGATAAATGGTTACTTGTTTATGTCGGAAACAAATTGATGAACTCTTAAGTGTCCATCATGGGGACAAGTCCATTTCTGAGTGACCTATAGGAGGCGCCCCGTAGGCCTTTAAAGCACATCTCAAGTACATCCATGAAACCTGTGTCAAAGTCTTCCTTGGTGTTCACTGTGATCATATGAATCCTTCTGAGTTGTCATTTATGGAGATTAATCCACTTCTGAGTGGGTCAAAGGTCGCCATGCGATGGCCACGCCCATTCGTCATTTAACGCACATTTCAAGTACAGGCATGAAATTGGTGTCAAACTGTTCTTTATGATCCTCTATGACATTATTAATCCTTCTGAGTTGTCATTTATGGGGATTAATCCACTTCTGAGTGGGTCAAAGGTCGCCATGCGATGGCCACGCCCATTCGTCATTTAACGCACATTTCAAGTACAGGCATGAAATTGGTGTCAAACTGTTCTTTATGATCCTCTATGACATTATTAATCCTTCTGAGTTGTCATTTATGGGGATTAATCCACTTCTGAGTGGGTCAAAGGTCGCCATGCGATGGCCACGCCCATTCGTCATTTAACGCACATTTCAAGTACAGGCATGAAATTGGTGTCAAACTGTTCTTTATTAATCCTTCTGAGTTGTTAATTATGGTAATTAACCCTTTTCTGAGTGGGCCAAAGGTCACCATGGGTTGGCCCAGCCCACTCAAACATTTCATGCACATGGTTGCGCCGTTCATGCAAATATCAAGTGGCGTGACATAAATATGTACATTTTAGATGGACGTCTTGGTGATTTATGGAGTTCTGGGCAGGTTTATATAGACAAATGTCAGGTTGTTAGTTCAACAATGTTAGTTGTTTACCATTTCAGTTGTGATCCCAGCAATTGGTGATTCACGCGCAACAAATACAAGTGAAAACACAGACATATTATATTAACTCTAAACATATAAATCAGTCCGGTTACACCATCAGTCCATGTCTACATTCTACGGGTAATTAAGATACAATACTTGTTATTCCACACAAAAGATATTTTGAATTCAGGATCAAAGAGCAAAGATTCTGATCGTTGGTTTAGTAATTAAGGGTTATTTCTTTTTACACCTATTGAAGAGATTTACAACAGGAAAACAATTCAGCAGCCAGTGACTAATTTCACCCGTGGTTGCTGTAAAAGCTTACTTCATGCAATACGTTTTTTATGTGGCATTTTGGTCACCTTAAGGTGAAAATGATGACTTTGAGCATGGAGGTCCGCTTTGAGCATTCCAAGAAACCTGACTCATAGATAAGTATGCATAAGTAAGCTGATTAGCCAATTGTAAGCTACCTAGCATACAGATAGCAGCAAAAGATTTCATGTGGACTATATATGTGCATCAGACATTATTTCCAATCCCATTTTGATTCCGCTTTACCAAATTCAGAAAAACGATGCATTTGAACGAGGAATGAAGAGGTAAGATCAACCATTAAGACAACACAATTGCTTAAGAGTTGCAAATTTGGAGGCCTCCATCATATATCTACTGATATCAGACCTCAAACCTTTTGTACTCAAGATGCTAATTAAATCTTTGCTAGCCCCTGGACTATATCAACAACAGATACACTAAAAAATCCAAGTAGGAGATGATAAAAAACCCACACTCGATAAGATTAGGAGGGCGAAAGATTCCCTTAGACATTGTAGACAAGTTTGGATCTCAGTGATGCATCCGGGGATGAGCGGGGACCAATCCGTGTAAATAATCCAAAAATTAATATTAGATACACTAGTTGACACTCTGTAATAAATAATCTGTATTGTGTTACAGCGAGTGTATGATGAAGACTTCAGTCATACAGAAAAGAAGGAAGATGACACAAAGAAAGATACAGTTTGTATTATTTTTGTGTTTCATGTCGATTGTTTTCCATCACCCCTCAGTTGTCAACAATTGTTCAATTTTGATACTGTTGGTTTCTGTTTGTAAAAGACATAAATGTTTTTGAACTGTTAGTAATATCATTTTATTCTATGGGCATGTAATGGTTGTTTGGTTAATGACCCCATTCTAATTGTAAATTACAGTACTGAGCTAATAGTTTTATTATTTACTTGTGTGTTTCAGGAGAAAACAAGGGAGGAGAGAGAAGCTGAACTTATTCCTAAAGTTACAACAGCGTTAAAGTTTGGTATAGATGTAATTGATCAGGCGTTCGAAACTCTGGATTCTAATATTGCTAATTCAGACTCGGAGGATGATGATACTAATTATAGAATTGATCCGATTTTAGAGGCAAAGGTAAATAGTTTAGTCATGGAGACTGAACCTTGTTTTCACAACACAAGTTCCTTGATACACGTACAACCAAGATGCAGGCCCATAGCTATTTGGAATGTTCCGGCTGTTGATCTTCGACACAGAATTAATATCATCTGGGGATTTTTGATGAGAAATGTCTTGAAAGGTTTGTTTAATTGTTATATTGTATGTTTTTTTGGTTCTTGTTACAGGATCCATATGTAACTCGACCTATGCCATGTTTAATAGGTAGTGCTGAGTTCTTACAAGATGACAATGTTGGTTTAACAGAAGACGTTTCAGGTAAGCACATTTATCTTCCCCTATATTTTTAAGATATAGATCAAATGTTAGGCAGGGGGTGAATTCTCGAGTCCAGAACACTAATGGAATTACAATAGATTGGTGCAGAATTGATTCCTGTAACAGTTGTACTAGTCCTGATAATGGATGTGATGTTATTAGATTTGTTATGTAATAAAATAGGAGGGAACCTGGGTCATCTATGACGATTGGACAAGATAGTGCTGTTTCAGTTGATGTATGCTTTGTCATCCAAAATACATGTTATTACTTGATTGGCGCCTTTTAAAATGGATGGCCGAATGGTTAGCATGTGCTGTCATTGAGTCAACTGGCGTAGTTTCAAATCCCTAGTTGTACGTGACAATGAATCCCCCCCCCCACACACTGCTAAAGACCCCTACGTGCAAGCGAATTATCGAAATAAAATTCAACCATATGTTAGTCCCCCAATGACCTATCAGTGGCCTTAAACTCCATCATAATGTGGCATACTGCTTGGGAGATTTAACTCTTTTGATTTGAATAATTCGACTGTAGATTTACATCAGTTATGGTTGGTACAACATGTACAATCATAATATATACCAGGAACTGACGATGTTGTTGGATAAAATTGAAAAATCAAATTCACCAAATCAATGCCGAATTGTTCAAAGAACAAGCATGTCAATTTTCATGTTGATCGGAGTTGAATCGATAGAGCCTTTAGATTTTTTCGAAGTGCAACACCCAAAAAGGTGATTTAAGTGATTTGACTGTGGGAGTAAAATGAGATTGAGATAATTGCTAGAAAGATGTTTTAAGAGTAGGACACATTATTTTAAAGTCTATAGCTTATGCAAAATGCTTTAATCTAATTATACCGCATATTCCTGAAGCAACGGCCCGAGAAATCCCTCTCTGGCCATTGCTGGATTCGCTTCGGATTCTTGACATTTAAGTAAATGTGTCTATTCTTCTCGTTCAATCAAATCTACTACTTACGTACAGTAACATGACATTCCGTCGTTTAATCTTGGGTCTTCCTTAATATTTTGGACAAAGATTTAAGTTATTAAAAACGTTAAAAGTCTGTTCGTTACCATACCGTAGTGTTTACTTTACGTCAATACCGATAGCCTCGTTTGTCACGCAATTAGTTTTGCTGCAATATCCTGCTATGCGCTGGTTAATATAGCATAAAAAAACCGTGCAGCCATGACGTAACGTTACGTAAACACAGTTGTCCTAATTAAACGTCTTGTTTTAAAGGTAATACCTTTGTAACGAATTCAGTGATTGGTCAGTAATAGGACCACTGCCCAGTCATAATTAGTGACAATAATACCCACTCAGTCCAGCAGGGAGTAGTCAGATTAGCTCTAATCAAACGGAACACTGCGAGGAGGATGATTATACCGGTACCCTTAAAGTGGAACAAGGAAATATATGTTTTTAGTTTACAAACTTAAACACACTTTAATATAGAATGAACCCTTTATGGCAAATGATTTTTGGACGGAGGGCGTGATAAGGATAGCTGTCTAGTTGTTTAAATGGGACAAAAAAAAAACGTGGTCCTGTGTAAAATTGGAGTGCCTTGGCAGTTGGAATTTGATATAAGAGTAGGCCGTAGTACTTCATAGCACACTGTATGTCATGTGCCCGTCTTCATTAGCTCAGTCAGAGCGGAACAGTAGGATATCCCATTTCATTTCATATGAATTTTTTTTTTATTTCTATGTTAGAAGACGATGTCACAGATCATGGGAGTATTAGTGAAAGTGAGTCTGAGAAAGAAGATTTAGATAAAGATTCTGAGTCAGATGTAAGCTCACTTTATATGTTTTTTTTCAATTGTGTGTGTTTCCCCTTAATTAATAATATCTTTCAGAAGAACATTGTACATATTTGTGTGCATATAAAAGATCCCTTGTCAGTTGGAATTCGATATAAGAGTAGGCCGTAGTGCCGCTGCCCATGGCCAAATTTACCTCATAGCACACTGTATGGAGTATGCCCGCCTTCATTAGCCCAGTTTAAGAGCAGAACAGTAGGACATTAACCCCCATTTCTTTAATGCATACTTTTTATAGACTCCGTGGTTGGCACTTTGTAATAATTGAATAGCTTTTTTGGCAATTTAAGTCGATAATTAGATTTGTCCTGGGCATTAAATGTTAATCATAGTTGCATGCATGTATACACTAAGTTACTGACTGCAAAGAAATATTAGATCAAATTTATGCATGTATGTTTTGATTCAAAGTGTTTACCAGCGCATGCAATCAATTTTTATTATTTGCTTAACTCATTTTTTATTTTGTTTCATTTTCGAAATCCATCAGAATTACCTCCATTTGCTTCAACTTTTTACAGCATAACTTTGTAGTCATGCTTCATATTAGGCTTAAATGCATGAATAATGTTTGTTTTTTGCTTGACTCGTATTTTTATTTTCTTTTATAATTTTATTTTGCCTTATTTTAATTTGCATGTATAGTATTCTGATTCGGATGATGATGTACCAGTTAAAACTAAAGCTAGGGCTCAGACCAAATCATCTGGTACCACCCAGGTATATTTATATATATATATTTTATCTTTTAACCCAGTGTATTTCGTACCCATTGTTTAGTTTGTATGTGCTTGGAGTGTAAATATGTAAAATTGAATTCTAGAGTCTCAGTTCCGAAATATCGATTTTGTGTCATGCAAATATAATCTTGTTCTCATTATGATAGTAAAAGGTGAATGTTTATTATATAGTGATAATGACTGTATTTACTATATATAGAGTGATATTGATCATGTTTATTATCAAGTGATAGCGATTATGTTTAATATAGAGTGATTGTGACTATGTATATTATAGTATGATAGTGACTTTTTACTATAGAGTGATACTGATCATGTTTATTATTGAGTGATGGTGATTATGTTTATTCTAGAGTGATAGTGATTATGTTTATTCTA
Source organism: Patella pellucida (assembly GCA_917208275.1). Taxonomy (NCBI): domain Eukaryota; kingdom Metazoa; phylum Mollusca; class Gastropoda; family Patellidae; genus Patella; species Patella pellucida. The sequence goes on from OU795038.1 coordinate 67,518,303, forward strand.
GAGTGATAGTGATCATGTGTATTCTAGAGTGATCATGTTTGTGGTAATTATAGAGTGATAGTCATCATGTTTATTCTAGAGTGATAGTGTTTATGATAATTATAGAGTGATAGTGATCATGTTTGTTATAGAGTGATTGTGACTATGTTTATTATAGAGTGATTAAGATTATGTTTATGATAGAGTGATAGTAGTCTTGTTTATTATAGAGTGATATTGACTACATTTATTATAGACTGTATTTACTATAGAGTGATACTGATCATGTTTATTACAGAGGGATTGTGATTATGTTTATTATAGAGTGATGGTGAAGAAGAAAGTGATGATGACATGTTTGGTAGTAAAAGTAAAAAGAAGAGAGAAACAGACAGTGATGGTAGCTATAGTGGTAGTGATGGTGGCTCAGAGGAAGAAGATAGAGAGAGCGAGGTAGCTGTGAAAGAGGTAATTCTGCTTTTTATATAGAGTGTTTTAACCTTATTTATTACTTTTCTTTTGGGCTTTGTGTTTAGGAATTGTCTCGTTTCTAGATTGTATTCAAAATTTGTGAGATGTTTTCTTTAAACAATGTTTTTATTCATCATATATGAATGGGATTGGCACACAGGCTCAATTGATGTAAAAACCCTTCTCCGTTAATTTTGGATTTCTGTCAATACACACACTAAAACCCATAGTCAAATTCAAGGAGTTTTGCAGAAGAATGTGCTAAATGTATATTATGATCCTGTGGTTGAGGCACGATAGCCATTGGAAACAATAAAGATTCCAATGTCCCAGTTTTGTGTTGTGAGACAATAACCCAAATTCCAATCCAATATAAGGATCTTTAGCAGTGGGAGTAAACCGGAGGACCTGGAGTAAAAAAGATTGGACAGGTAACCCCACTCCTTGTCACAGACCAGGCCAGCAGGGGATCTAAACTATGCCACTTTACTCAGTAACAGACCATGATCTAACATGCACCTTAACCTCCATCCTGTGCCAACAAAGTTGATGGAAGGATATGCCAATGGGCAGGGTGTTCGTCCTGTGTATGTTTCTCAGAGCATACATGTATTTCATAAAGATACCTTTATTTAACTATGTATAAACATCAACAGTTGTGCCTTTTGCTATGTAGACATTTCTCAGATTTAAAAAAAAAATGTGTTTACATTAAAATATTAGATGTTGATGACAGAGTCTTCTGGTTTGTATTTGTAGACAAGTCATGCTGTACCAGATTTTGCATCAGAACTAGCATCTCGCTTAGGAGTACCTGCTGCTAAACCAGAACCAATACATGAAGATACTGAGGAAAATCAAGGTATGTGTATTTTAGGACTCAATGCATCACCATATTGAAGATTTGAACTCAGATTTTAATGTTTAGAATCAGATGGTAGGAAAAATACTGTAAAAAAACCTTTATAGATATTAATTTTAGAAAGCCTGACTTTAAGAGTAGCTGTTTGGATGGGAAGATAACCCAATGTCCACCTGTGTACTCGTTGGCATGCCCTTAAAGAACCTTTGAGAGTTTAATGAAGAGAGGAGGAGTTGCTGCTATCCATGCAAAATTTCATTCATAGCACACACTGGTGTATGTCTGTCTTCATTAGCATAGGAATCCACGGTGGCCAAGTGATTAAGGTGCTGGCTGCATACTCCTAGTCTGGAGGTCGTAGGTTCACTCCCAGTGTTGGCCAGTTTTGGAATGGTTTCCCCTTGTCTTGTGGTGCAGGCCGAGGGTCTGACAAAGAGAGCTGTCTAGTCATTTGGATGGTATGGAAACTCAAGGTTCTGTGTATACAAAGGCATGCATGTAAAAGAGCCCTTGGCAGTTGGAATTCGATATATGAAGTAGGCCGTAGCACCTCTGTCCTGGCGAATTTTCTTTTATAGCACAATGCATCGGGAATGCCCATTTTCATTAACCAAGTCAGAGCAGAACAGTTGAGGGTTAAACCCCAGTTTAGTTACACTATAAACGATTTATTTTATTTCTATGTTTAGGTGAGAAATCAGAAAGCAAGAAAAGTAAAAAGAGTAGAAAAGAACGAAGTAAAAGTAAATTAAAGACAAATAAAGAAGAAGGTGAGTTTTCTTAGGTTCATCTGACTATATTTATTATCCAATCTTTTTATGATTCATATGTTATATTTATAGCACGGCTTTCATGAGTTAACAGGTTTAACACAGAGACCTGCTCAATATGATCCTTGTTATTGCACGATCACCTTATCCCACTTCTCTATATGATTTCTACTAAAACTAGCGTAAACCAGCAAAAGTGTGCAATAACACTGAAAATGTCTAGTTATTGCAGTTACGCCGCAGTGAGTCAGTAGTGGTAAAACAATCTATTTATTAAACGAAAAGAACAACGGAAGATCTCCTGTCTGTGTTACAAATGTTTTTAACGCATGTGTTTTAGGTCTTATGGTCTGTCATTGAGCAAAAAAGCATTTTTAGCTTCCCAGTTTGTACGTGACAAGGAGTAGGGCTGCCTGTTCAACCTTGTGCAGGGTGTTTGTGTTGCCTGTGGGTTTTCTTCTGGTCCATAAAATTGAAACATATGTTAGCTAGGAATGGACTAGTTCGTGCCACGTGAACAGTTAACCCAATTTTTATCTGACATTATTTCAGAACCTGATTTGTTTGGGAGTAGTAAACAAGATGATGATGATGGTTTGTTCTCTAAGAAAGGGGGACTATTTTCTTCTGGTGGAGGGTTATTTGATGATGACGATGACGATGATGGAGTAAGTTTAAATTTCTGAAAATATTGGATGTTATTTTCTGTTTTATACACAAGAACTATGGATTCCTTGTTTAATATTTTTAGGATACTGTCTGTGTTTTTATTATGCACTTCTCCTGATAAATCATTATGAATTACATAGAAAGCTTTCATTAACATTTTAGGGGATCACGTGGGTAAGGCGCTAACTCGCTAGCCTGGAGGTCGAGTGTTTGATCCCTGCATTGGCCGAGAATTTTCATCTCGATTTTCTGGCGTGGTTTCCCCTTGTCAGTGATGCAGAACAGAGGGCCTGATCAGGACAGCTGTCTAATTGTTTGGATTGGCAAAAAAATACAAGGTCCCGTGTACACATTGGTGTGCACGTAAAAGATCCCTTGGCAGTTGGAATTTGATATAAGAGTAGGTTGTAGCTTCGCTGCCCGGGCAAAATTTCCCTCATAGCACACTGTATGGCGTGTGTCGTCTTCCATTAGCCCAGGTTAGGTGCATAACAGTAGGACGTAAAACTCCATTTCATTTCCTGATAAATCATTTTTAATTACATAGAAAACTTTTAATTAACATTTGAGTTATTGAGATGTAAAAGTCTAAAGTTTAACTAATAAGGAGAAATATTATCTGTCATTTATGGCAAATACTTTGTCGTGCTGTATAATTGGCACTATTCTGGTAATTGTTTGGCTGGAACCCCATCTCTATAGACCATAATTGATGATATTACTTATGTCTGTAGTTAAAGTGATGTGCAGGGGGTTGACTGGCTGAATGGTTAAATGAAAATGAAATGAAATGGAGTTTAACGTCCTACTGTTATGCACACAATCTGGACTAATGAAGACGGGCATATGCCATACAGTGTGCTATAAGGGAAATTTTGCCTGAACGACTAGACAGCTGTCCTTGTCAGGCCCTCCATCCTGCCTCACTGACAATGGGAAATCTCGTCTGAAAATCTGGATGAACTTTCTCAGCCAATGCAGAGATCGAACACCCGACCTCCAGGCTAGCAAGCCAGTGTCTTACCCACTTAGCCACGTGATCCCCTCAATGGTTGAACATGTGAGCTTAGATCATAATGTCTGTCATTTAATCAAGTCGTTTCGATTTCTGTCTGTACATGGCAAGGGATAGGGTTTGTTTGTCCACCTTGTGGGTTTTCTTCTGGTCCTCCAGTTTCCACCCACTAAAATAAAATTGAACCAAATGTTAGTCCTGAAATGACTGAGTTTGTGTAGAAGGAGTCGTAACCCTCTTTCTTTCTTTCCCACCTTGTGGGTTTTCTCTGGGTCCTCCGGTTTCCTCCCACTGCTAAAATTAAACCAAATGTTAGTCCCAAAATCTCTCTCTCTCTTTCTTTCTTTACTATGTGTGGCTATAAAAGAGTACATGTACACTGATATGTTGTGTGATCTTTTAGGGAGGTTTATTTGATGATGAAAAACCAAAGAAAAAAACAAATATAGAAAAAAATATCATCGAAGAAGAAGAAGATGATGATGAAGAACCAGAAATCAAAGGTAAAAACAGATAGAATTTTTAAAAAAATACTTTAAAGATACTTTCCTTTGTACAAACTGGGTTTATTTGATGATATATTAGGACTAAAACAAATTCAAACTAATTAATATCTCAAGATTTGCTTCAAATCTCTCTCAAAACTTTGTATTTGCAGGAAGATACCCCAAACTATAAAAAATCTGTTTTTAGAGGCTATATTTGTCACCTAATTTGATAAGAGAGGGTCCATATTTTAAGAATGTATTTGTCATTATGTACTGTCCATTTACCATACATATAGAGGCCTAAGTAAATTCGTGAATTATTTTCAGTCATTTTTTTTTCTTCTGTTTAAATGCGGTGTCTGTTATACATTTATATCTCTCAAAGTTCCAAAAACCGCCTAACCGTTTGATCAAGAAATAACAACCGCTCCCTCGGTCAAGCTAACCCTAACCATTGATTAGGAAATAACAACCGCTCCCTCAGTCAAGCTAGCATACAAAACCCATCTTTCCGACCTATATTAATTATAATATTGTATTACAGAAGAACCTGCTAGACCAAGAACTAAAAGTGGTAAAACCATACCAAAGGGTGCTGTTTCTATATTTGGAGGTTTGTAGTCTTATAATGATTAATTTTACTGTTGAATGATATATATAAGTCAAATGTCTATGCTATTTGAATAGCACCTTGTCAGACCTTGTATCATGATTTCTATTCTCTGGTTGTATGTGACAAAGACTAGGGTCCTCCGAGTTTCCTTTATTGAACCATATGTTAATCCCAAAATGACCTAGTTTGTGCCAAATGGACTTAATCTCTTTCTCTCTTTCTCTCTACTCACTCTCTCTCTCTCTCTCTCTCTCTCTCTTCAGATCTAGGTAGAATTAACCTCTTGAGTCGTGTGACAAGGAAATCAGTAGTTATAGTTACCCCCCTTGTCCTCCTATTCACTAGACTTTTAATTAATTCTTGTCCAATTTCAGGAGGTGATGATGATCTTTTTGGAGCATCAGTTAAAATTACAGATGATCCCCCTCCTCAGACTACTAAACCAGTCAAAAAATCTGGCGGTGGGGGAATATTTGATGATGACGAGGATGAAGACCTTTTTTCCGCCATATCATCTAAACCAACGTCTGCTAAAACAGGTATGCTGTAATTATGCAGTCATCTTTAAGGTATTTTACGTGGTTTCCCCTTGTCAGTGATGCAGGACTGAGGGCCTGGCAAGGAGAGCTGTCTGGTCATTCGGATGGTATGAAAGACCGAGGTCCCATATACTCATTAGCGTGCACGTAAAACATCCTTTGGCAGCTAGAAATTGATAAAAAAGAAGGGTGTAGCACCACTGCCCGGGCACATTTCCCTTGTAGCACACTGTATGACGTATGTCCATCTTCATTAGCCCAGTTTAGGAGCAGAACAGTAGGACTACACCCCATTTCATTTTATTTCATTTAAAGTATTTTATAAATAGATTGTCAAATTACTTATATCCTACAAGTTAGCAGGGCTGACGGGAATTTTTCATAGGTGATTAGCAGCACTGCTAATCAAAAAGTCCAATTTCGCCAACTGTTTCATCATAAAACACCTAAATAACGAGATTACATTACAAATTATAAGTTTCATTCTTAGATATTTAATTGGCTCTAGGGTTAACAACCTAGTTAATATTTATCATCTTCACAAATCCTTTCTTTCCACAGAATCTGTTAGTAAAACTGCCAGTAAACCCAAGTCGTCATTGTTTCTGGATGATGAAGATGAAGGGGATCTGTTCAGTAATGTGGCATCTTCACCTGCTCCAATATCAGCCGTTGATGAACCAAAACCAGCCAATAAAAAGCCAGAGAAAAAGGTAAGTTCATTAGGAATAATCTCCCTCTGCAACATTTCAATTCCTGAATTGTTTTTGGTGCATTTTTAGATTTCCAGAAACTATGAGCTTTTCAAATTAGTACATTTTTTTTTATCTCTTTAAGTTTGAACTTAAAGCTACAATTTCATATTTTTAACTTATTTTTTTGAAATTTATTAAAATTAACCCCTTAAAAAAGATAGTATCCATAAACAGCCCTACCTTGTTAAAGAGTAATCCTATTAATCCTATCATTCACTATTGCCAGCTGAGAAATTGGCAAAAATATCATTTTCAACTTCAAATCCCAATGTTTGAATTAGCTTATGCATGGAGTGAATGGGCAAAAAAAGGAAGGTACTTGTGTTATTATTTCCTGTATCAATGATTTTTAAGGGTGGGAAATAATGCCCGTAGTCGTATTATAGTGAGTTGATAACCTATTGAGCAAAAGTCATAGAATAATTATGCTTTGACTTTGTTAGAAAATATAAATTCTCGCTTTAAGTTGATTTCTTTGAATTATTTCGTATTAGTAAATAATTCATAAGATACAAAAACTGATATTGAATGATGGATACTAAAACTATGAAAAACTAATTATTTTTTTTAGTGTATTTATTACGATTGTTTTGTTTTTATCTATATAACAGAAACCTGCTGGTGGTGTATCTATGTTTGGACCTGGACCAAATCCTCTCGCAGCAGCCTTAAAGAAAAGACTTGATCCAGAATCTGATGACGAGGTAGGAAATTATTTCCTGTCACATCTTCACTCCATTGCAGCATTTTGATTAGTCAATTTTAAATCCAAATAAATCCAAAATGTGGGATTATCTCCCTTAGATACTTTAGTTTCGATTTCTTCATTAAATGTTAAATAATCAAATTTGATTACATTTTAGAGAGATTAAGCTACGAAAAAAATTAGATAATAGAGAGGTTTCGCAACTTAACGGTTACACTTACAATAAGACAAGTGTAGCTGTACATCACTTAAATCACACTTACATTTAAAGTTAGTAGATAGCAACACAAACTAGGTCCACAATCTCGAATGTCCTTAAGAATGGATTGTTGAAGATGAGATTAACAATGTATGGTACACACATGTTTTTTCTCAGTCTCTTCTTAATTTGTCCACAGGTCTTCTCTGTGGATTTAGTTCATGAAAAACGTGATTCAGACAAAAATTATGGACTGGATCAAAGAAATTAAACAAATTTAAGCAAAGTGTTGTGAACTTATTGTTTTGGGGGCTGTTATATCCATCTGCCACACTTTTATGACGTGCAAAAACTGATGAGGTTTAAACTTCTAAATGTAATTGTAAGTGTAAATGTAAAGTTGTGAAACCTCTCTAATGTCTGCCAAATGCAAATGGTGATCAGAGATTGAGATTTTTACCGTATCAAAAGGCCTTAAAATTATCCAAATTCTGAGTTGTAAGAAACTTTTTGATTTGCCAAAGCAATTTATTTTCTCATTTATTATAAAAAAAAGAGGGCTTGTCAATACTATAAAACCTGTTTTGCACATCCATCTCTTCCAGCTCTCCTTCACATGATCAAAAATGTTTAATTTATTTCCAGAATGATGATTGGTCTGAAGAAGAAAAGCCTCGCAGCAACAGCAACCAATCAAAAGGCTCCTCTTCTGGAAGTATGGCACCATCAAAAAGTGTTGATAGTTTAAGGAAAAGTGAGCGAAGCGGTTCTAAGTCTAGTAATACTGGTAGCCTATTTGATGATGACATAGATGATGAACTATTCTCTACAAAACCCAAGACAGATACGTAAGTTAATTTCTCGATGTCAGTTTATTTGCTTGATTTATTCAAATTCGCCTTGTCCGTGTGTCACTCCTGATTCTGTTAAATTGATTGTGAAAACATAATCTCACTTTTTATCAAAGTGATCTGATGATGTTATGTTCAGAATTGCTAAGATAACAAAAAAATGAAAAAATAAGAAAACTTGTCTGCAATATCACCTTCGGTGGAAGCAGACGTTAAACACTAAGCACAACAACTTTACATGAATGTAGGTCAGCTTTCAAGAAAAAGTCATCAGCATACATTTGCAGCACAGCAATCAGATCGTGCAGTGGTTTATCTTTACATTCACAAATTAGTCATTGTTTATTAGGGTACTTGATCGAACATAAGAGCAATTTAGTGCATAATTCTTGAACAACACCTTGCAGCTAAAAATAGCTGTCTCTAATTTCTATATTTAATCTTGTTCCTTTGGCTTATGAATAAAAGGAATCACTCACCTTTTTATAGGTAACCGTGTTTTTTATCAACCACTGATTAGCCAAAGGGCTAATTGAAGACGAGCATACGCCATACAGTGTGCTATGAGGGAAATTTTTGCCTGGGAAGCAACTGAATTCCAACTGCCAAGGAATCTTTTAAGTGCACGCCAATGATTACACAGGACCTCGGTTTTTCATCCCATCCGAACGACTAGGCAGCTGTCCTTGTCTTTGATGGTGCTCACTTACTAGGGGAAACCACGACGGAAAATCGAGATGAACTTTCTGGGCCAATGCAGGGATCAAACACCCGATCTCCAGGCTAGCTAGCCAGCACCTTACCGTCTTAGCCACATGATCCCCCACTTTGAAACAACTATACTGTGTTACATGTACGTGACATCTCCACTAAATTCAAATCGATTTGGCAAGTCGATAAAAAAGCCCTATAACATATTGTCCAAACTGGATGAGCCTTTCAAAAAAGCTGAGTTTTGACTTTTGCCAAATAAGTAGAGCTCTTTTCAGCTCTCCATCCAAATAAGGGAAACTAGATGTTTGTCTGCCAACACCATCAGTAACACACTATGTAATTATATGTATACAGGTTATTATATAAAAATCTACCGTCGGCTAAAATGGTCTTCATTGCAAGATAATTGTAATCATCTGTCAGGATATGGGGGGTTGGGATGGCCGAATCATTAGGCCTGTCATTGAGTCAATTGACGTGGTTTAAAATACCCGTTTGTACGTGGCAAGGAATAGGGTCACCTGTCCAACCTTGTGGGTTTTCTCCGGGTCCTCCTGTTTCCTCCCACTGCTAAAGACCCCTACGTGTTAGCAAATTATTGAAATAAAATTAAACCATATGTTAGTCCTCAAATGACCTAGTTTGTGTCGAGTGAACATTAAACCCTATTTCTCTCTGTCAGGATATGGCAACTTTCTGAGATGATTTATAAATAAAATAGTCTATTTGCAAATACACACATAATATATATACAAACAGGACCTAATTGTGGTGACTGTACTTGGATCTAATTCTATTAATTGTGACCGTGATCATTAGACCAGCGGATTTAGGCATTCAAAAACCTATGTGTCCAACCTGTGTTAGTCCCAAAATGACCTAGTTTGTGTTTAGTGGATGTTAAACCCTATTTCTCTCTTTCATTTTTACCTCTTCTTTAATTAACCACAAGCTCATTCTATAATAGTTACAATATACTCTTTGTACTTTTTAAAGAGTGACATAACATGTATTTATAATGGCATGTTACACATTTTCCTAAATTTAATAATAGAATAGTCTTGATGTATCTAAGATATGTTATTTTTGGCAATATTTTATTTGTCTGGGTATTTTGAATACCAATTCCAATCCATGAATATCATTAATATTGTTTTCAGTTGTATAAATTTAGAACACTGTTTTGTAAAAAAAATTGGGGGCCTATTTAAGCTTATATATTTCATGAAAAAGCTTATGGCATTTATAATTTTCCTGCAAATCTTATGTCTCAGGATTGCATAATAAAAGGATTACTCCGAGATCGAAATAAACTCAATGTTTTAATGAATTGTAGTTAACACATTGACATTGGCAGTTGTAATTTAGGGGAAATGCTGTTGTCCAGACATAATGTCCCCCGTAGCACATTGCATGGTGTATGCCATCTTCATTTGCTTGTTGGGGGGGGGGGCAAATAGTTAACAATAACATGGTGCGCTTTGCATCATGAGGTCTGTCATTGAGTCAAGTGGCGTGGTTTCGATACCCTGCTTGTTTGTGACAAGAGGGTAACATGTTCGTCCTTTTGGGTTTTCTGCTTGTCCTCTGGTTTCCTCCAACTGCTTAAGACCCCAATACGCTAGCTAATTATTATAATAAAGTTGAATGACCTAGTTTGTGTTCAGTGACAATATAGACTTCATTTCCCTCTCTGTCTTTTTCATTTGAATTGATTAGCCTGGTTGGTGCTGAAAAGTAGAACGTTAAACCCCATTTCATTGTGACTATTAATTGAATGGCTAGTGTTGCAACTCAAACTGTAGATATCAACAAGAGAACATATTGATACCAGATGTACATGTAGGTACTTATAATATCTATTACATTAAGACTGGTATTGTATAATCACTAAAACAATACACTCGATACTATTATTACATTCTCTCTGCTTCTGTTCACATCTTAAAGAGGCATGGTGGGATGTGGTGACCATGCTGTCTGTTGTCTTTGGTCTAACTTGCTCCATTTTGCTCCCACTTCTAATTACCCCAACATGCTATCAATAATATTGAAATAAAAACCGATTCCTTAAACATACATTATGCAAGAGCTAAATCTGCGTATTGTAGGTCTTTCATTAGGCATGAAATGTTATCTAAACTATTAATTAGATATTAATTATCATATCCAGACCATTATCAACTCTTGATAGCAACACTAGCCTGCGATATCTGTAGGATTTGCCTGCAAGACTTTCATTCTTGATCGATTAATGGATAATCGAGACTATGATGCTTTTCCTACCGACTTTAGTAATGATGACCGAGGCTATGCAGAATTTTGAGCGATGATTTCTTGGTTCATAGTGGATCAATTTGACTGAAATTTTCAGCAAATTGCCTTTACATGATCTAGTTTGTAACTATTATAGTGAAAACTTCGTTAACTAATCTCACATAATGTATCTTTAAGTAAGTACCGAAATATATTATTTTGTATTGAATGAATATTAAATCCAATTACTGTCCTATTAAAGAGTCAGTGGGCGTCCTCCCTGAAGGAATTTCCGCCAGACTTCGCTAGTAAAATCTTGGTTCCATATCGCTGGTTAGACTAAGAGAACTGCGTTTCGACATAATATTGTGATTTTAACGACAAAAACTAACGTCTATCCATGTACCAGTTCGTAATGAATGTACAGAAAAACAATGCTGTAAGGTAAACAATGAGATCACATGGGACAGCCTCCTCTTTGAGGGGAGAGATAGAGAGAGAAATGGGGTTTAATTTCCCTCAACATAAACTAGGTCATTTCGGGACTAACACATGGTTCAATTTTATTTTCAATAATTCACTTGTTTGAAGTGGTCTTTAGCAGTGGGAGGAACCAGAGAAAACACATGAGGTTGTCACATACAACCGGGGAATCAAAACCACACCAGTTGACTGAATGAAAGAAATTTTGATACAGCGCGCACAACGGCTGCATATGCTAACCATTCAGCCATTATTTTTAACAACATCGGGAATATGTCACATGATTAATCGATCTGTTTGATGTGAAGTTTAACTAAGGAAAATTTTTCGGTTATTTTTAACGAACTTGAGATTTTTAAAAGAGTTAATTATAAACTTTTACCTAGATTTTAAAATATTTCATTTACTTATCAGTATTTGTACGAATTTGGTGTGCACAATTAAGCATGTCAAAGACTAAAGTCTATATGTATGACCTTCATTTTGTAGCAAGAACGATCTAGGGAGGGGTAAATCCTGAATTTAAAAAAAAATATATTTCATTGGATTTTTGTTCTGTTTTTGTTAAAAAAAAAAAATTCTTGTAATGATAAGCAACATATCTAAAACAGAACCTTGATTAATTGTAAAAACTTCTGGTTTGTTTAAATATTAACAACTTAATGAATGAATTAATGTCTGCTTTTGGCCTAAGGTAAATAAATTCTCTACAAAGGCTATCTATTTTAAATAACCCAGAAATAACCATTATATCAAATAACAGTAGCAACAATGATTTAACCTTAAGTGGCCTAAAATGAGCTTGCCAATTCCACAAGGTGCTTTGAGTAGCAGACAGAATCTTTCATCCTTAAGTATCTAAAAATAGTAACTCTGCAAGAAATGGCAGAACAAAATGGCAGCTTCTTGGATTAAGTCAAAGTTTGCTAAGAAAGAAAAAGTTCCACCTCCTGTTAAAAGGTAAAGTTTAAAGACATTTCTGTTCACATTGTGATTTGCTGAGTGAATATTTTGAGAGAAAATGGATTAAATGGGCCACTAAGGTTGAACAGATAATTTGGTGAAAATTGTTTATCAATATTTTGTCAAACTTTGTTATTCTTGGGTTAACTGGTAAATGGTTGATTTTTGTTTTTAAGTCAGTAGTTGTACTATTCTTTATTTAATCATTTTAAGTAGGCCTATTTCTAGCATTTACAATGATTTTTACTTGAATTCACAATGATTTTTACTTGAATTCACAATGATGATTTTTACTTGCATTCATAATGATTTTTACTGAATTTGATATGATTTATTTATGACGTATATATTTCTTCACATATATTTGCATAAGATATTCACATACAAGGTTGCATTGCTAACTACTGTTAATGAATTTGATGTAAGGTGTGGTTGATTTGAATCAGTAAAGAATCACATACAAACAATGTCCTGATCAGTAATGTAAATCATCATTTTTTTGCACAAATCTCAAAATAAATATATAAATATATCTATATCAAATTAGTTGTTTTAAAGTCACTTTATTGTCGAAGTATACATATTATTACTTTGAAAAATTATTTTAATAGATATAGCCTATTATTGAACTCAGTATTGTGTGATATACGAAAACAGGTAATAATTAAATACTTTCAAATTGCTTATCAATCAAGGGGATTAACATATCTTAATTGTTGCATTGTTTTGAGAAGAAAATCCCTAAAAGTAAAACTGAAATTTGTGTTATTTTGAATAAATGGACGGTGTTGTTGCCTATTAGTTAGTTGTATAGTAAATGAAGTATGGAAACTCTATTTACTGATACTGGTTTAGGTTCAATTGAGTTTGTTTGTATAATAAACACTATAACTGTAGCAGACTATATTTTCATCTTTGGCTCATTGATAAAATGATTTTATAATTACTCTAGGATTAAAGTAGCAGGCTATCTTTGTTTATTTCAATTTTATCTTGTTATACCTGTACTCAATTGATAATGATTTAATTTTTATAAATGCAAATTTTAAAAAAATAAATTCTTTGTTCCTCCTTCTATTTCTCCCTTACAAATAATTTTTTTTCCAACTGAAACATTTTATTAAAAATCAAATACAAACAAATGACATTTTATATTTGATTGTACATGTAATAGAACATCATAGAAATCAAAAATTTATGCCAAATTTCAAAATTATTGTTTTACAAATTCTGTAAAGACTAGGTCATAGCGTTGCTGTTTGAGCAGAATTTTGCACATACCGGTAGTCATTACCGGTATGATTAGCCCGTTCAATGCAGAAAAGTAGGACGTTAAACTCCATTTTATTTCATTTCATTTCTAACATAAAAAACGAGTTTGTTTCTCCATAGATAAGCCCTATTATCAAACATAACAATTAAATGAATATACTAATCAACTACAGTGATCAGATGATACCGGTACGCTAATCTAAGTTGCTGATAATATAACAACAATAAAATATCCGATAATATATAACAATGATAAAATTATCAGGTAAAAGATGTCTTACTTTACCAACAGGTTGGGGTAACCATGCACTTAGTCATATTACAATATGGCATTTACATCAGACTTTTTCAGGTATCATTATTTCATGGAACTTCTTTTTTGTTGGGGGGTTGGGATTGCCTAGTGGTCTAGAGTGCCGTGCTTCAACCTCTAGCCAGCCAGCCACCTCTGGCTTGCGGCTGTGGTTTTGAGCCCTGGTGTGAGCGTATGTGGCATGGAGAAAGGGGCGTCTGCTCAACCTCGTGGGTTTACTCCGGGAACTCCAGTAACTCCGGTTTCCTCCCACTGCTAAAGACCCCTATGCGCAAGCAAATTATTGAAATAAAATTAAACCATATGTAAGTCCCAAAATGACCTAGTTGAGTTGATGTTAAAATCGATTTCTCTCTCTCTCTCTTTTTTTGTTAGGGGGGGTGAATGGCCGAATGGTTAGCATTCGTGTGCTGTATCATAAAGCCTGTCATTGAGTCAACCGGCGTGGTTTCGAATCCCCTGTTGTACGTGACAAGCAGTAGGGTTGCCTCCGGTTTCCTCCCTAGACTAATGACCCCTACCAGCAAGTAAATTATTGAAATAAAATTAAACCATATGTTAGTCCCAAAATTACCTAGTTTGTGTCGCATTTGTATCAGACTTTGTAAGGTATCATTTATTTCATGGAACTTCTTTTCTTGTAATAATTTGAGTTTAAGGGGACAATAAGCTAGATTATTATCTTAGCAGACAAAATTGTGTACTCTTTAATGTAGGGACTATTTTTGTTATGCTATTAAGCACTTCCTGGTGTATTATACAAAAAGCTTGGTGAAAAATTAATTGGCAGTCACAATTGTATAATAAAGAATAAGAATGACAGAATAACTATCGGTATATACTTTTTAGATATATACAAATTGTATTGGGAAATTTTAACTTTTAGATTCTATGTAAAGTAAAAATTTCTTCTGACCTAGAAAATTGAATCATAGAGAGAGAGAGAAATGGGGTTTAAAGTCCACTCGACACAAACTAGGTGATTTCGGGACTAACATTTGGTTTTAATTTAATTTCAATAATTTGCTTGCGCTAAGGGGTCTTTAGCAGTGGGAGGAAAATGGAGGACCCAGAGAAAATCCACTAGGCTGGACAGGCGACCCTACTCCTTGTCACGTACAACCGATGTTGAATTATAGACTGAATATGATTTGTTAAGCTCACAAAGAATAAGAAAGAAATAAATGTCGGTCAAAGGAGCTACAGTGGCTCGGTAAATGAGACATTGGCTCGCTAACTTCTGGAGATAAGATTTTTGGTCCCGGGGTTGGGCGAGATATTTCATAAGGATATTCCGGAATGGTTCCAGCTTGTCATTGTTGCAGGATGGGAGACCCAGCAAAGGACAACGTATAGTCGTTTGTATGGGAAGGAACAATGAGGCATGTTAAAGGATCGATCCTTGACAGTGGAATTCAATTCATGAATTGGCTGTAATGCCACTGTCTGGGCAAAATTTTCCTTATAGCACATTGTATAGCTAGCATATGCCCATCTTCATCAGCCAGTCAAACACGACATTCTCTGTTCATGTAATAAGATCCCAGTGTATGCTGCAACACATTTCACATATCACTACATGTTACTTGTATGTGATTGCTGTTCTCATAATTGTCACATTTTAGAGCAAATAAGAATGGTTTCTATAGATATTATGGTTACAATGTCTCACGCCACAATCTTATTTTTCTCTAATGCCTGAAGGATATTTCATTTGTACAATGCACATGGAGATTAAAATAACATCTTAATTTAAATTTTTGTTTATATGTTTAAATTACCATCTAAAGAAAACTTTGAAATATTTATTTTTCTTAAAAGAAAATGTTTAATGGTCGTCTGGTCTGGTACTCATTGAATTATTTATTTATACCATCATCAAATGATGAATGTGCTTGATCAAGCTTGAGGCAACTATATATATAATTCCTGCAAATTGCTCAAATACTTTTATGTTAAAAAAATAAACTTTAAGTTGAAGAAATACAAATGCCTTGTTTAAAAGATATGTTACACCCAGGTCACGACCTTTATTGCCAGATTTAAAGTGATTTTTTCTGGTGGTCCACATTTAAGGGCCAATAACACTCTTATTGTAATTGAATAATATGTCCCAATCATTATTCTGGTCAACAAATTGTACTGTTTTACAATATTCCAATTAATTGATGATACAAATTTCATTTCAACACACCGAATTTAAAAAAATTAAAAATTCAACTATATGGTTTGAAAAGCTTTACGTAAACCTTTTCAATGTAACTTAGATTTAAAAATATTTTCGAACCCTCTGGACAAGTAAAATAGGATGTAATGGATAATTTACACAACAGGTAGGACACTTAAACAGAATAAGGCTTTTTTTTTTCTAGACCTGTCAAGCCAGCAAGAGTGTTATTGTCCCTTTAAACGACCAAAACAAACCAGATGGTTTATTTCATAGATAAGTTTTGGAAATGAAAAAATATGTACTGTTTTACTGTCTTTCAATGTGATTAGGCAAACTATGTAGGGGGTGGGGTGGTCGAAGCATGTATAACAGGTGCACTTTAGATCATAGGGTCTGTCATTGGGTCATAGACCTTCACATTGTATGTTTTTATGGGGTTTTCTAGTTTCCTCTCATTGCTAAAGAAACCTTCAGGCAAATACTTTGTTGAAATGAATTTGGTTTGTGTGTTAGTCCCGAAATCATTATCAGGTGGATGTTACATGTAAAACTCTCTCTCATTTATGCTTTTATAAAATAACTGATAAGAATTATTTCCATGGGAAAATACTCAGACCCAGTATTTCTGTTTGAAACCATAGACTATAATGGGAGAGAGGTTTAATATAGGCTATCCCTATTCAGATACAAATCTGAATAAAAAAAATGCTTATAAAAAAAAGATCCATAGACTGTAATGTTTGTCTCTCTCTCTGTCTGGATCCAATGTTTACCAAATTTTAGGTGGGTTGAATGTCTTGGCCGGCCGGGAGCATGTATGAAGTGGAATATTTTCTTCCAATGGTGCAGGAAGCTATTAAAACAGATTGACTATTATCATATCTACATGTATATCTTGTTTCTAATGTAAAATGTTGGGTGATATTATCAACAGAGGAGTGAGTTTCTCTACATACATCATGTTTAATGTCTATCACTGAAATAGCCATCTGGCTGTTGATATATAGGCTTTTACATGGATCATATTACATCTGTCTTAAACACCAACATGTTGGAATCTTAACAGATAGATTACATTATTTCAGGTGGTGCTTGCTTGATTGACTTTTAATTCTTCTTCTTGGTCAGTTATTAAGACTTAATGTAGGAAATCGTAAACAGAATCCATTTACACTAATGTGGTTAACTGTAGCTAAGGGGGGTAAGGGTGTGAGGTTACCCTCATTTGGTTACCCACAACTGTTGGTTCTTCTATTTATGGTCTTTCCTCTATCCCTCTTATAAGTGGCCATTTTTATATGCCCACATTGTTATAATTTTATGTACTTTGTTTATATTGTATGCTGTCCTCAATGGACGTTTCGATGCAATAAAATCTTATCTTATCTTATCTTAAGGTGATCCATTTTTTGCAAAATTTTGAAAAGTTAAGGGGCTACCCTCAATTTATGTGGGAATTGATGAGTAAAAACTGAAAAAAAAAATTACTTCTAGAATTACTGCCCTTGATTATGGCATAGAATCTTATCAATGTTCCAATTTGAAACATTTGGCTTAATATTAATTACCGAAAGAGACACAATATGATTATCTTAATTATAGACTGCTGGGATGACTTTATCATTTGTTCACTAAAAAAAAATTCTGCCAAGGAGCAAGTTGAGCTTTTTTTAAAAACTTAATATGATGAATAAGAATCTGTTTCAATGAGAAATGTACATTTTTGATAAAATGCACACATTTTACGGTTTAGCCTTAAAGTTCAAATTTACTCGTGTTAGATTTACTGTGTGTAATATTTCAACAATATTTTAGTGGAATGTTGGTTTTGTAGTACCTAATGCAAATCTTGCTGGTTAAAACTACTACACGAATCAATGGCCCAGTGTTTATCCAATGTTTTCTGGATAAATATAAACATTCAATATTTTCTGGATAAACATAACCCAATTAAAAAACAACTCAACATTGAAGTAAATAACTTAAAAGTCCATTTGCACTCCTTAGTCCTTTTCTATTTTTTTGTGGTTGCTACACTGTACATATTCATAGAATCCCCCCTTAATGTCCATGTTTTCATTTAATATCAATGGGCGTTGAACACAAAATCTGACACATAAGATGGCATCGAGAATAAATCATGGTCTTTTCATATAAAGAAAGGCCCAAAATAGGCAGATTTAGCTCTTGCATAATGTATATTTGAGGAAATAAAATTAAAATCCCTAACCCTAGGTAATGTCCCTGCTTGGATTCTATCAAATTTAAGTATTCATGAACAACAAAATGACAGTTAGCTTTTTATATAGCAAGCAGCATAAATAGATCAACAAAATTTCAATTCAGCGTACCTTAGTTTAGACAGAACCAGTTTTAGACCAATGTTCCCGTTAGAGATTCATCTTTCACAATACTATAGTTTGCAAGGGATTCTTATAAAAGTAAAATGATACAACGATACTTTAAAGTTTAGATATTGCCTGTAAATGAGTTAAAAGCTAAATCTTGATAGAAAAATTCTTGATAACCCATTTCCTCTACATTTTATTTTATTAATTTTATTTGCTTAATCACATTGTTGTATAATTTGATGCCTTAATTGATGTACTGGAAATCTGTTTAATCAGAATGCGTAGCAGCCGACTTACTGCTGTTATAAACATTCTTCAGATGCTATAGTTCTATTAGACTGTATGGCTTGTAAACAAATGATTCTACTGTAATAAATAACTTCTCCCTATAGGTCATAGTTCAAATACATACACATCATGTACAATGTAACATGGTACTTTATGTGTAGAAATATAAAGTACAGTTGTTTTTATGGACATTTTCTAGTCACCAGGTGTAAAACTAGGACTTAGAGAGAGAGAAAAAAAAAATGGTGTTTAACGTCCACCGGACACAAACTAGGTCATTCGTGACTAACATATTTTAATTATATTTCAATAATTCGCTTGTCCGTAGAAAACCCACAAGGTTGGACAGGTGACCCTACTATTATTAAAGCTTGAGTGTGTAGTTTGCGTTTTGGGGAAATATCATGTTTTCCATAGTTTAATCCATGCTAGAATCATCTTCAGTAGAAGACTTGAGCTCCCTTTAACTCTTACCAATCTCTCCACATAATAACCTGCATATTTCGGCACTAATTTCAATTGGTCACTGACCCAGCTGGTGAGCCTATCAGATTCCTCGATCATTGTGTGGGTGGTTGGGATGGCCTAGTGGTGTTAGAGTGCCGCGCTTTGACCTCTATCTGGCCGGCCACCCCTGGCTTCAGCTGAGGTTACGAGCCCTGGTGTGAGCTTTGGGGAATGGAGATAGGGGCGCCTTCGCAACCTCGTGGGTTTCCTCCAGGCACTCCGGTTTCTTCCCACGGCTAAAGACCCCAACGCGCAAGCGAATTATTGAAATAAAATTAAACCATATGTTAGTCCCAAAATGACCTAGTTGTGTTGAGTAGACGTTTAACCCCATTTCTCTCTCTCTCGATCATTGTGTAAACCAGATATCAACTCTAGATCCTGTTGGATTAGAAGATCCCATCGAGGATGTCAAAAAATGAAACAGTTTCAATTCCACATATCTTTTAAAATACTGAACCACATTCAACTTTCACAATATTGTGAAAAATGATGTGGTATTGGACACATTTTTTTAATTCTTAGTGTTAGCTGCAATGCAAAGTGCCAATAAAGATAACTCTGTTCCTAAAAATATCCTTTTTTCTGGTAAATCAATTTTAGAATTGATTAGAATTAAAGGGCAACCAAAGAGTACAAATAGACCAAAGAAAATCCACATTTCCCTAACCCTACAGATTATGAATACTTCACTTTTCAGGAACACTGCACAACAAAATATAGACGGTGCAAACACTATCTGGCCTATAAGCAGGCTAGGAAATACTGACGGAAAGAATGCAAATTGATTTTAATTGAATGTCTATTTATAATTTCAGTAAACCGAAAGTACCATCAGCTTTGTTTGATGATGATTTATTCAAGGATGATAAAAAGTCAGACACGAAATCAGAAAAGGTAAGTTTTGTTTAAACCCCACCAATTGATCGAAAACAACATATTTTACTTTACTTGTACCAAGACAAGCATGCCTGGTCTATGGTAACCCAGTGGGAATTTACTTTAAAGTTGTATTCCCTTAAGTATAATTAGATTATTCATTCACCCATAGGAAGCGGGGTAGGCAGTGCCTTGTGCTAAAGAGTGTCAGGTTTCTGGTCCTAGCTGGCCAGTCATCCCTGGCTTGTGGTCATGGTTTCAATCCTGGTTTGAGCTTGTGTGACTTGTGGAAAGAACCACCTTCTTAATCTTTTGGGTACTCCAGATACTCCTCCAACAGGGAAGACCCATGAGCATGCGCTAAGCTTAATAAAATAAGACAACCCCAATAGAAAAAGAAGAAGAAATTATAGGTATTCGGAACTATTTTTCATTTGGGGAATTGCCACATTTTTTCTAATTTTTTTTTTATCAGAGTTATTGCATTTTATCCACTCAAAAAACCTTTAATTGGAATAATTATTGTATTTTTGTTTGGTTTTAGAAAGAAGACAAAAAGCCAGCCGCTAAAAAAGATAGTTTATTTGACGAGGACGGAGGAGATGATCTGTTTGGGTCGGTTTCAAAACCAAAAGAAACAGAAAAGAAGAAACCAATTGGAGGAGTCTCCTTATTTGGTGGTGCTGATGTTTTGAAGAAAAAGGAACCAGTTGCAGAAGTCAAAAAGGTACTGTAATACTGATAACAATTTAGTATCTGGTCGGTCAAAATATAGCACCCACTTATTTTGGATAGGCCAAAAAAACATTTTTGCTGAGTGTACAAATATTTTTGTGAACATCTGAGATTTCGAATTACTATTACTATAAATGTTGTTAGATATAGACTTCAACACCACACACAATCAAGCATACTTTTATGAACCAAATTTCTTGAATTCTTACTTTTTAAAAGTTGCTAACTCCCTATGTAACTCAATGTCATCCAAAGTCTTCGACATTGAAAATATGAATTTTTTGTTAATTAATGTTGTGATCTTGTAAGAAGGGACTCGAAGAACGAGGCTAAATTGATTCCACAAGACTTGTGAAACAGTCCAGCTATATTCTTATCTGGAAAACATGTGCAATTAATACTATCGGTGTAGACTGGAATAACCAGATGCGTATTGCTGAACATAACTGATTAGAAATTACACTAAAAACAGAAACGACTGAATGTAAATCAGTTTATATACATTCATATTACATTATCATATATGCGTTGTGACCAATTTGTGTCAATTTATAGGTCCCAAATATTAGCCTTAAGTTATCGTCATTTAAGGTTTACATTGGTTTATGTTGATTTCACGCCGCCATCTTAATGTGTTTTAGACAAGTAAAGTAATGATAATCATTCTATATTTTATTGATACATTTCAATATTTCCATTTCAATGATATATCAATGTTCATCTATCACTGTATGTTTTGTTCTGTCCTATCGAGGGTTTGAATGGCTGAATGGTTAGCTAGCGCGCGCTGTATCATAAAGCCTGTCATTGAGTCAACTGGCGTGGTTTCAAATCCCTGGTTGTACGTGGCAAAAAGTAGGGTCGTCTGTCCAACCTCGTGGGTTTTTTTCCAGGTCCTTTGGTTTCCTCCCACTGTTAAAGACCCCTATAAAATTAAACGATATGTTAGTCCTGAAATGACACAGTTTGTGTCAAGTGGACGTTAAACCTCATTCCTCTCTCTCTTTGTCTAGAGTATATCAATGGTGTTTTGTCGTGAATAACATATTTTATTTCATCGAAAAGCAAGAAAATATAAACGTTTTCTTGCTGTGAGATGAAATAAAATATGTTATTCCCGACAAAACAACAAATGTTCTATTTATTTTATGATTTTACAATCATTTTAGGTAAAAAAGACATGGACTACTGCTAGCCAGTGGAATAACACTTTTATTACACTGATAAAACGTGGTATTCCACTACTGATCATGAAATAAATATATGTATTTCTGTTGATTGACAGGAGGAAGACAAGGGTAAAGTAAAGAAAGATAAAAATAAATTATCATTATTTGATGATGATGATGATGATGATGGTGGTGGTGACCTTTTCAGTTCGTCATCATCATTATCTTCAGCCAGTAAAACATCAAAAGAAAAGAAAACAGTAGAAACTGCACAGGTTTGTTCCTTTAGTTCAGTCAAACATATAGTAGGAGGACCACACCACACAACATTTACTAGTGGGGAAACACATACATTGTAAGCCATGAAATAATAATGAAATCAGAGGATGTAATCGAATACATAACAATTGACTAGAAACCAGTGGAGAAACACATATATTGTAGGCCATGAAAGAACTATGAAATCAAAGGATGTAACAAGACACATGACAAGTAACTAGAAATCTACTGGACAAATACACAGACATTGTAAGCCACAAAATAACTACCCAATTGAGGCATGTGTGTACATGTATTCCAATCAAGCTGATAATAAGTGTTAGAGGACTGCATCACACACAATAATTAATCAAATGAATTAACCCATAGACTGGTAAAAAATTCCAACACCAGCATAACATACTGAAATGGATCATCAAAAAATATTAATTTTAGAGGACGAACATGAAATGGCAAAAATTTATATGAGGATTACATTTTTAAAAAAATGTGAATAATTCTGTCCACATCTTTACAGACAAAGAAAGCTGTGGGAGGAGGAGGTACAAGTCTATTTGATGACGAAGATGTTTTATTTGGAACCAAAGAAAAGGAGGCACCATCTGTAGATCTGTTTGGTAGTGATACCCCAGCAGCTCCTGCTGTAAGTATTCACAAACCGTGGAGTTCTTTTTCTCCCTCTTGTTTTTAATGTATTTTTTTAAGATACAAGTAGGATTGCCATAGAATTTATCGTATGTTCTGTTTCAGGAGAAACCGAAGACAGCCGTTAAAAAAGAAACGACTGCGCCAAAGAAACCTTCTAAAGCTAGTGCACCCACTGGAGGATTATTCGAGGACGATGATGATGATGATCTTTTTGGGTCAACGAAGAAAGAAACGGTAAATATCTCATACAAAAAGCTTGATATTGTGACTGGATGATCCATGACTTTTCGAACCCTTTGCAGTTGGAATATGAGCAACGTTGCTGTCCTACTGGCAAAATTCCTTTAACATTGCATTCATAACTACTGAAATAGAAATTGACATGTTGTTCCCAGAATGTTAAAAGGTTTGTCATTGAGTCATGTCGCAGGTTTTGTTCCCATGCTTGTACATGTCGAGGAGAGACCTCCCCCCCCTCCCAGCAACAGCAACCCCATTATTAAAATAAATTGTACCATATAGTAGGCTTCAAATGACCTGGTTTGTGTCAAGTAGATGTTATACCCCATTTCTTGAACATAAATTTAACAAAAATTAATTAGAATGTAATGTTCTCTTCGCATTGAGCAATTCATAACGTACAAATGCTTTGAAAATTGTTGACCTTTTTTGTTTCATATATTATGTTTAAGTATTTCCTGATTGTCTACTTAGAATTATGCCCCACAATTTGCTTTATACTCAATGTATATTTTAATAGCTAATTATTACAGACATGAACTGTGTAGGCCTATGTTTTCCTGTGAATTGGTTTTGGGTATGTTTAGTTGTATCTAAATTTGGGTAAATGACCACAATTTGATAGGCAGTGGAAAAAACAGTTTTTCTTTCATATTTATTTAGTTGTATTTAAATTTGGATTAAGGACCAGAATTTCGTAGGCTGTGGAAAAAACAGTTTTTCTTCCATATTTATTTAGTTGTATTTAAATTTGGATATAGAACCGCAATTTGATAGGCAGTGGAAAAAATAGTTTTTCATCCATATTGTTTTAGTTGTATCTAAATTTGGATAAGGGCCACAATTTGGTAGAGAGATAGGCAGTGGAAAGGATTATAATTCTTGTTATCAATGTGATTTAATTATTTCATTAGTAGGTAAAAACAAGTAATGGGGGTTCAGTTATATTGGAGTGTCTGTATGACTCAAGTACATGTAGCCTATATAAAAGAAACATCCTACTTCCTGAACCAACTAGGATGTTTATAATTAACTGAGTCAGTGGTTATTCTGTACAGATTATATTAATTTAATAACATTTACATTCAGATAGGTCTTTAACAAATAGCATTTAGTATTAGATATCTAATTCTGTATGTATACTCTTTATTTATTTAATAGATACAGGTAGGTTAGATGGCCGAATGGCTAGCAAGTGTACACTGTATCATACGGTCTGTCATTGAGTCAACTGGCATGGTTTCGATTCCCATGCTGTACGTAAAAAGGTGTAGGGTCGTCTGTCCAACCTCGTGGGTTTTTTCCAGGTTTTCTGGTTGCCTCACACGGCTAAAGACCCCTACACAAGCGAAATATTAAAATTGAACCATATGTTAATCCCAATATGATCTTGTTTATGTCGATTGGACGTTAAACCCCATTTCTCTCTTTTTCTATATAGAAAAAAGATAAAGTAGATATCACAGGTGTCACAGAAACTGAATCAACAGATCTTCCTGAAAAAGATGAGGTATGTTAAGTTACCAACATGTTAAAGTTTAAAATTGGGGGTTGGGTAGCTAAATGGTGAAGACGTACTTGTTCGATCATAAGGTCTGTCATTGGTTTTGACTCCAACCTTGGGTTTTCTTTTGGCTCTCCTGTTTTCTCCCACTGCTAAGACTCTCTATATGCAAGCAAATTATTGGTTTAAACAGTATTTTATTCAGGAGAACATTAGTATTTACAGTTTATCATTTAAGAGAATATAAGTGAATAGGATGCAGTAACAAGCAAGACTGCTTATATAAAGCTGTTTCCAAGCAAATTATTGAAATAAAATTGAACCATATGTTAGTCCCAAAATTACGTACTTTGTGTGTAGTGGATGTTAAGCCCAACATGCCAGAATAAAAAATAAGACCACACACAATCAAACATGCTATTATTAAAATTGAATGGCAATCTCTAGAGTTTGTTTTTTTTAGTCTACACCGATAGTCTTTATGGCAGATGCTCTCCAGATAAGAATATGGTGTCATTGCTTGATATGACTTTTAGAATATGTACTCTAGCCTTGTTCTTTAAGTCCATTGTTACAAATGGCACTGAGGGGCATTATGGTACATGAAATCGTGTACCAATAAGAAAATGCTTACTTTGTCTTAAATATTGGATATCAGAAGCCCATCTTTTCCTGATTTAAATTGACGAATAGTTTGTGTTTTCAATGTCAAAGACTTTGGATGATATTGAGTTAGAGACTTATCTACTTTAATATAAAGACTGTTGTCATTTGTTTTTTCTAGCCACCAAAGGAAGAAAAGCCAGCAGCCACTAAACCCAAGAAACCTGTAGGAGCTGTTTCTATGTTTGGTGGTATGGACCCATCGGCCCTACTCAAGAAAAGGAAACCTATTGATCCACTGGGAGAGTCAGATGGTGAGGAAGAAGAGGAAAAGGATGTAAAGAAGGAAGAGAAAACAGAAAAGGAGGAAAAGATAGAGACAAAAGAAAACAAAGAAGAACGTAAAAAATGTAAGATTTCATTTATAGAACTAGATCAAGATATAAAGCCTTCCGATTTGTAGGTCAGAGTCAGACAAGAATTGCAATTGTATGCCTTTAAGATGATTCACATGCCTCGAAATTTAATTTTTTGATATTCATTGTACAATCCTTATTTAAAATCTAAACAAATAATTTGTATTATTGGGTGATAAAAAGCATTCATTGGTATTCTCTTTAAATATGTTGCTTCTTTGAACGCACAATAAAAGGCAAATTTAGATATTTGAGCAGAGAACTTAATAAAAAACTCACTTATTAATGCTATGGAAGTCATTGTGACTTGGTGAGTATGAAACAAGCTTGCTTACAAGGATTTCTCGGGTTTCTTAGGACTTCCACCCTGGCTCCCCCCTTGCCACATTTGGCAATCAAGGAAAAGTGTGTTATCTTATCCCCTGACAGTTGTAAATGGAAACAAGAATAGGTTATAGCACACTGCATGGTGTATGCTAAAATTCATTAGCCCAGTTAGTGCAGAATAGATGATGTTATATTTCACTGGTTGATGTTCCTGTTCCTGCTATTTTTTATTTATTCTGTTTAACAGCTGATGATTTGTTTGGTTCCGATGGAGAAGATGAGAAGTTGGTTAGTAGAAAACCAGCACCACCTAAAACCTTACCTAAAACATTACCTAAAACCCTTCCTAAACCAGCCCTGAAATCATCCCTTAAACCATCCGGTTCCACGCCCTCATCACCAGAAGTAAGCATTTTATATACTCTACACCTGTACTTTTTTATATACTCTACACCTGTATCATTTTATATACTCTACACCTGAACCATTTTATATACTCTACATCTGTATCATTTTATATACTCTACACCTGAACCGTTTTATATACTCTACATCTGAACCATTTTATATACTCTACATCTGTATCATTTTATATACTCTACACCTGAACCGTTTTATATACTCTACACCTGAACCATTTTATATACTCTACATCTGAACCATTTTATATACTCTACATCTGAACTGTTTTATATACTCTACACCTGAACCGTTTTATATACTCTACATGTACATCTGAACTGTTTTATATACTCTACACCTGAACCGTTTTATATACTCTATATCTGAACTGTTTTATATACTCTACACCTGAACCGTTTTATATACTCTACACCTGTATCATTTTATATACTCTACATCTAAACTGTTTTATATACTCTACACTTGTATCATTTTTGTACTCTACATCTGAACTGTTTTATATACTCTACACCTGAACGGTTTTTATATACTCTATATCTGAACTGTTTTATATACTCTACACCTGAACCGTTTTATATACTCTACACCTGTATCATTTTATATACTCTACATCTAAACTGTTTTATATACTCTACACCTGTATCATTTTATATACTCTACACCTGTATCATTTTATATACTCTACATCTAAACTGTTTTATATACTCTACACCTGTATCATTTTATATACTCTACATCTGTATCATTTTATATACTCTACACCTGAACTGTTTTATATACTCTACACCTGAACCGTTTTATATACTCTACACCTGAACCGTTTTATATACTCTACATCTGTATCATTTTATATACTCTACACCTGAACTGTTTTATATACTCTACACCTGAACCGTTTTATATACTCTACACCTCAACTGTTTTATATACTCTACTCCTAAACCGTTTTATATACTCTACATCTGTATCATTTTATTACTCTACACGAGTCTACACCTGAACCGTTTTATATACTCTTCACCTGAACCGTTTTATATACTCTGCATCTGTATCATTTTATATACTCTACACCTGAACCGTTTTATATACTCTACATCTGTATCATTTTATATACTCTACACCTGAACCGTTTTATATACTCTACACCTGAACCGTTTTATATAGGCCTACTCTACATCTGAATTGTTTTATAAATACTCTACATCTGAACTGTTTTATATACTCTAGACCTGAACCGTTTTATATACTCGAGACCTGAACCGTTTTATATGTACTCTACATCTGAACCCTTTTATATACTCTACACCTGTACATTTTATTAGCTATTCAGAAATATCTTAAAACTTGAATTTCAAAGTATTTTAGTTTGTTACAATTTCACAATTCCTGCTTTTCCTTGAAGGACAAAATGTATACATAAACCAAGGATATTGAATATCAAGCTCGTATTATTTTAAGGAATCTCAGCCCCAGAGAAAACTTTACTCTTTGATTATCTCTTGTAAAACTTGCCCGCCATAATCAGCTTGAAATCATTTCCTAAGCTTCACCCCCAAAGATGTTTGGAACAGTTTACCCATCAAAAGTTAAATTCGAACACAGCAGGTTTGATGATTTACCAGGAACTTTTTTTTAGCACACAATGTGTGTGATTTACCAAATATATGAAATTTCTGAAGAAACATGAGCTGCCATCTTGGATCTTTATCGAGGATAAAGATATACGGAAGGATAAAATCACTTGACATTCAAAATGGCAGACATATATATGTTTTATCTCTGAGAGACGAGATTTTTTTATAAATACTGGAAACAAGCCATTAACTAAAATATTTGATACCATTTTCTCCACTTTTATTCACAATTTGAATTTGTGATAAACAGACTAAAATGTTTAATTTAATTATTACCAGACAACTTCACCATCACCAACCTCCCCGTCAGCTAGCAAGCCATGGAAACCAGCCGGAGCTGTCTCTATGTTTGGTGGCATGGATCCACTCGCAGGATTGAAGAAGAAACAAGGTACCAGTTTTGATAAGGGTTCACCGACAGAAGAAGCACCTAAATCAAATGATACCCAAGCTGAAAAAAAAGATACTGATGATAAAAGTGAAGGTAAGTACTTGTGTGTTGTGTTTGATTACTATAACCCATCTTCAATAGAAGGCTTGATTTCGCCTTAACTACATACAGCTTATCAAGCCCTTCACTCAACACTCTGCATTTTTCGGCACTAAATTTGATTGGGTATAGACCCCAACCGTGATCCAATCAGATTCCTTCGTTAAATGGGTTACTAAAAATAGACTACTTTCAATTCATTTAATTTATCGAAGGCTGGGATTAGCTTATACAGAGCACATGATCAGCGAGTTGATTGTCCTTTATTGTGTGGTGAGTGGTCTTATTGCGTGCCAGTTTGATCTCGGCAACAGGTTGTTTTATGTGACACGACCTCTGATTGGACAATGCTAATTAGTCACTTGTAAATACAGCAAGCGTCAAAGTTCAAGAATTGCCCAGTGTTGGAGCAAGGGTTAGATGTTGTTAAACTCGCAGCCGTTGCTTCAGGAAGATGACTATAACTGTGCTAAGTCACTCTTGTCTGTAGAGTACTATAACCGCGCTAAATCACTCTTGTCTGTAGAGTACGATTGATCCTGCACAGCTAATCATGGTTAAAGACCTCAATTTCTGCATCCAAAACAGAATAGATTTGGCTGTTTGTAAACGATGAATGGTTTTGACGGGAATTGTTGACGCTGATTTTAAAGAAAGTTTGGTAATTTTGTAAAATTTTGAGTCTATCACAAGGCATTTCATTCAATTTCCGTCATGTTTGGAATAAGGGCTTGATCCCCAGAAACTGAATAGAGCCATGTCATTGGCTGGGTAAATTCAAATTTGAGTCAATGTACACTGTACAGCTTAATACTTACTGGTCTAGTTTATATTAGCCAAACACATTAAACTTGTAGTGAAACCAAAATCCGGTTAATTATAATTAATCACATACTTTATTTTTAGTATCAAATCATACAGAGAATGGTGTCCCAGCAGCACCAGCTTTAGATAATGATATTATGGGGGACGTAAGTACTATTAAACATTCTGACATATTTATTAATTTTTATAGAATGTTGTTTTCGAAGTGTGTACTGTAAAAAATCTAATATGATTTTTTTTACTTCTAGATCTCAAAAAAACCAAGGCTCATTTCTAGTTTGGTTTTGCAGGAAAATTTTATAAACAAGTGTTGATATATTCTCTGTAAACAGGGTATGGTTTAATCTTGTGTCCTTATCTCTAATTTCTTTCACATTCGTTTAATATCAAATGTTAAATTGCAAATTTGTAAACGACGTCTATAATCACCCCAAATCATCTAATTTGTACGGGGGAGTGGATGGCCGAATGGTTAGCACATGCATGTTGTATCATAAAGTCTGTCATTGAGTCAACTGCCGTGTTTTCGAATCCCCGGTTGTACCTGGCAAGGAGTAGGGTTGCCTGTCCATCTAACCTTGTGGGTTTTCTCCCGTTTCCTCCTACTGCTAAAAAGACCCCTACACGCAAGCGAATTATTGAAATAAAATGAAACCATATGTCAGTCCCGAAATGACCTAGTTTGTGTCGAGTGGACATTAAACCCTATTTCTCTCTCTCTCTACTTTGTAATTGTTTTCAGTTAAAACTGTTTAAAAATAGACACTGTTGAATATTATTGTAAAATATTTAATTGGGACACAGTGGACTGGACATTAAATGGTCAGTTTTAACTGGAAACAGGTACAAATAAGATGATTTGGGGTGATTTTGGACATTTTCCATGAATTTACAATTGAAGATTTAATATTGAACAGATGTGAAAGAAATTAGGGCTGCATGCACAATGTTAAACAATACCATGTTTACAGTGTTTAACTTCAAAACCTAGGAGGTTTTATTTAAATATTCGAACTATATCCGATTGATTACTTAGAATATTGAATAGCAAATTAGTTTACGATGTGACAACTGCCAAAAAAGAGAAAATGAAATCATGAGTGACTATTTGAATAATAAATAACTGATTTTTATTAAAGAATATAATTGAGTCACTTTCAGAAAGTGGTATGTGATTGAACTAGAAATGGGGCTATTAAGTAAATGGATGAACATTGACATTTTTTGTCTGTAGTTTGTAGTTTATCTTTTAGAAACCACTAATACTTAAAAACAAATTAATCAGTAATAATACAAAATAAAGCAGAGACATCAAGACAAAACGTAATTACAGGACTGGGGGTCTTTAGTCCTACACTACACCCACACCCAACCTTTTTGACGAAACAAACCAACAAAAGATAAAACTCAAAAGCAAAAATATAGTTATGGACATTTTCATTTTCTTGTTGAATAAAGCTTTAGACTGTCTCAGAATCTAACAGGGATGAATCCCTCACACACACTTATTAAAATCTGTTTATTCCTGCACGCAATTGGTGCTTAGAGTCTGAAACCTGATCGTTATTCTTGTGCAATAAATAAGGACAGTAAAAAGTATTGTCCCAGATCTACAGCCCATTTGTATTTTTTCTGGTGGTCAGTGGCAAAACATGTATAATTGCTGCTGCCCAGGCATAATTCTCTTCTGTTTGTTTTCTAAAATGTAATAAACTAATTAACATGGTTTAAATGCTTGGCAAGATTTGTTAATCCCTTTTTTTTTATTTAACCCTTTTGTTGCCAGTACTGAATGTTTGTGATCTTGAAGTCAAATCATTGACAAACAGGGGTTCCTGCATGTTTTAATCACTAAAACGAAAGCGGAAGTTAATTTGGCTATGTGAGTAAAATGCTGAAGGTCGTGGATCGATCCCGGTGTGTGGCGTGAAAGTTCATCAGGACTTTCCGGCGTGTATTTCCCCTTGTCAGGGATGTAGGACGGAGGGCCTGACAAGGACAACTGTTTAGTCATTTGGATGGGACGGAAAACCGATATTCTGTGTACACATTGGCTTGCATGTGAAAGATCCCTTGACAGTTAGAATTTGATATAAGAGTAGGCTGTAGCGCCACTGTCAGGGCAAATTTTCCTCATAACACACTGTATGGCGTTTGCCCGTCGTCATTAGCCCAGTCTGAGTAGGACATTAACCCCCATTTCATGTCATTTCTAAAATAAAGTTCATCTGCCCAAGTAATTTGTAGTCTTTATCTCAGAAAACCAGAAACTGCTACAAAATAATTCTATTTACTGGCAACAAAAGGGTTAAATTTATTATTTTGCTTGTTTATCACTAATTATTGCATGTTTTTGTGTTTTTTGTTGTTTTTGTGTAGTTGCCTGATTTCTCTAGCAGAGCTGCGCGACCAATCAAAACTGGTGTTGGTAAAATAGGAGCGCTTCAGGTATTTAAAATAACCAATTTAGAATACAGTGAAAAATGCATTTTTTTCTAATGAATTATCTTACTCTTCTTGGTTTGGGTAGTAGTTATAATGCGTAAAGTTTTACTAGGTTTTCATTTTGAGTGAAGCCTGTAACAGTACAGATCCTGGAGTGTACAGGACAGTGTGAATGATTACAGCTGGTCCCCGGATCCATTCACTTGATTTAATAATTATTGTGTAATGTTAGGAGATCACAGTGGCTAAGTAGGTAAGACACTGGCTCGCAAGACATTGGCCGAGAAAGTTTATGGTTACCCCTTGTCAGTGATGCAGGATGGAGGCCTTGAGGACTGCTATGTCTAGTCTTGCGGATTGGATGAAAAACTGAGGTCCTGTGTGTACATTGGCATGCACGTAAAATATCCCTCCTTGGTAGTTGGAATTCGATATAAGAGTAGGCCGTAGTGCCACTGACCTGGAAAAATTTCCCTCATAGCATGCTTTATGGTGTATGCCTGTCTTCCAAACTGATTCTAACACAGATCCTATTTCGTTGCATTTTTATAGTTCAAAATGTCTTTTTACTTTTCTTTACTACTCTAGGAAAGTTGTTATTTAATTCGTGTTCTGCTTGAAATGAGGGGTCAGACAATCAAATGGTCTGTCGAATCGAGTGATTGACCTTTTTTGTGTGAAACTGAGTATTGACATTAGCAGCGATAGAAATCAAAACTAAGCAAAGCATATAGCCACTTGCAACATTGATTCTGATTGGTTAATTGAATGACTGACTTTATAGGGTCATATGTCCCTTACTTGACACCTGACGTGAACTCTCTCTATAACTTGCGTTAGATCTAGATGTAGTGTATAAAAACAAAACGATATAAAGATCTGTATTTTAATTAGATTGGCCCGTCTTCATTATCCCAGTTTAGGAGCAGAACAGAATATTTGTTTGTTGCTTGCAATGTTTTTGTAGTTTGGGTCTTGTCTGCAGGTTGGTCTTATCGGCTTTGTTTGTGTGTAGTGTGGTCATCCTCCACTTACTCTTAGATGGAATAGTGAATGGCCATTGTGAAAATGTGCTAGATAGGATATATTGTTCCACTTATTATTAATGGTAGAAATACCATGGTGATACAAACCAGGTTAATAATGCTCAAGTCTTCAAACATTTACTCTTGAATGTTCCCGTCCAAATTACAGTAATGCTCTCAAATGCATTGAATATTGCTCTGTGTAAAATATGATGTTTATTTCTGATTAGACGGCAGCTATTGCTGATGTAGCCGTGTTTAATGTTGTTCCTTTATCCATGCTGTTACCGGTAGTTAAAAATAACCAAATATGTATTAATAAATGATAATAATAATAGGTCCTTTTGTAACGCTCTAATGCGTGCTCATGATGATGTGTACTTGTCTAGTGCCAAAACCATGCCCCACTCACAGTGAGGAAAGAAGTGAATCTTCAGCTGATATAACATTAGTCAAGGTTTCACAGTCTCAGATTGAATAAAGTTGACCTCAGTTTCAAAAAGATTCTTTCTTTTCTTTTAACAGGCAAATTTAGCCATCAACCCGTCTGCCTTATTACCAGGTGCTGCACCACCATCTAATACACCAGAACCAGCACCAGCAGGATTTGATGAACCAGCAGAAGCTACAACTTTAGCAAGCGCCAATAAGGTTAGATAATTAGCCTCTAAAAAACAGACCCCTCATCTCACACATGCTAAAACTCCGGATCAACTTTCAAAAATTTATTGTTGCCTTCTTTCAAGATCTACCCATAGTTAAATAATATTTTCATGACATCATTAATACTTCCAATATGGCATCACTATTCATCACGGTTACAAATGGTAATGTTTTATAAATCAGTGAACTTTTGTGTTGACTATTAGTCATGTTTTCCTTTTTTACAATTGCTAGTTTTGACTTAGCCAGTTAGGCTACGTCATGAATGCAATCTTTTATTTACTTCTATTTTAAAGCCAATTAATCAATGTGGATGATTTTTCACTTATTTTATAAAATTCAATTATATTTTTTTTTTTCATTTCAGGAGAGAGCAAAAATATCCAGAAAGAGACGTCCTCAAAGTAGATACGCCAGACGGTCCCAAGTCTTTGATGCCAATATAAATTATGAAGATTTTGCTTCCATGGGATCACCGGTAGAAACTCCAACAGAAAATCCGTTAACAAATGGGTTACCCAATGGAAATGAAAGTCCAGAAAAATCAGATACAACTCCAGAAAAATCATCTCCAGAAAAATCTTCTCCGCCAAGAGATTTATTCGGAAATGATGATTTACTTAGTGATTTAAGTTCGGAAAAATCCAAACCAATATTAACAGACGACACTAAGGACACAAAAGATGTTTTCAGTTCAGGAAAGTTTTCATCAGGGGCAAGTAACTCTAAAGACTCTGATAAGCCAACAGAAAATGCAGACGATTTGTTTAGTGATCTAGGAAAAAATAAAAAGGAGAAACCAAGTGAACAAAAAACAGACAAAGAGGATTTATTTTCACCAAGAGCAAGTGAAAAGAAAAGTGAAAAATCTAGTCTTTCACGAGAAAGATCAAAATCTTCAAAGCTAGTGATTGAGGATGACGATTTATTTGCGAGCTCGTCAATTAAAGACTCTAAAAAAGATAAAAGTGATAAAGGTCGCTCGAAAACAACCCAAGAGGAAGATGACATTTTCGCAGATGCCAGCATTAATAAAAAGAAAACAGGTAATGTACGATGAAAAATAAAAAAAAAATTCAAGACTTCTACTTTCGGTTGTTTTTTGACAGGTTTAGTTTTTGCTTTAATAATACTCAAACAAAATGACAAAAAAACAAAAAGTGAACTGGGGGGAACAAAATGACCAAAAAAAATTAACTGGGGGGAACAAAATGACAAAAAAAACCAAAAAAAAAACTGATAGTTGAATGGTGGGATCACTGGACTCTCGACAAGAAGAACCTTCAGTAGTTTTAAGCATCTGCCTTTCGCAGCTACTTTACCAGGTACAAATTGACTGTAGATAATGAACATTTTAATTTTGAAACAATAAATTATGGCAAATTAAGCTGTCTGTGGTCATGTTTCATTGCCTGGCAACCTACATTTTGTTCCAATATTTTATATTTGGCTATGTTCAATCTGTTCAATCTGCGGACTAATGCTAATTGTATTTTTTTTAAACAGTTTGAAAATTATGTTATTTTTCTTATAGTATCTAAAACAAAGCCCACCGCAACAAAAGATGATGATGATATTTTTGCTTCAAGTAGTGTAAATAAAAAAACAACCGCTAAATCGAAAACTGAGGTAACTAAAACTTATTACTTATACAAATTTTATTAACAAGTTGTCTCTTATATGAAATGAAATGGGGTTTAATGTCCTACTGTTCTGCTTCGACTGGGCTATTGAAGACGGGCAAACGCCATACAGTGTGTTATAAGGGAGATTTTGCCCGGGCAGCGGCACTTTACCCTACTCTTATATAGAATCCCATCTGCCAATGTATATTTAACTAACAGGCCATGTCATTGACTAATCAAATGTATATCAAAGAAAATATGGTACTTAAAAAATCCTTCGAGATTCCTTCTGTCGTGGATGAATGAATGAATGAATTGGGGTTTAACGTCCTACTATTATGCACTGAACCTGGGCTAATGGAAGACGGGGCCCACGCCATACAGTGTGCTATGAGGGAAATTTTGCCCAGGCAGCAGCGCTACGGCCTTCTCTAATATCGAATTCCAACTGCCAAGGGATCTTTTACGTGCACTGCAATGTGTACACGGGACCTCGGTTTTTCATCCCATCCAAACGACTAGGCAGCTGTCCTTGTCAGGCCCTCCTTCTGTATCACTGACCAGGGGAAATCACCCTGGAAAATGGAGATAAACTTTCTCTACCAATGCAGGGATCGAACACCCGACCTCCCGGCTAGCAAACCAGCGCCTTATTCACTTAGCCACCGTGATCCCCCTTCTGTCGTGGAGACTGATCAAACAAAATTTGAGCTACAGGAAACTATGAAATGAGATCTTAGTTCATATCGAATCTTGATTTCAATGATCATGTACTTGAAAAATTTGAACAGTCATAATTATATGCTGCTTTTAAATTCTTAGGATGATGATGGTATATTTGCGGCTGCTGCACCTATTAAAGAAGAAAAGAAGCGAAGACCAAAAAAAGCTGCCACGAAAGACGAGGACTTGTTTAAAGATGACACAGATATATTTGCTGACATTCCTGCTTCGAAACCTAAAGAATCGAAAAAGAAAAAGAAAGTCACAACAGAAAAAAAGGGAATATTTAAAGATGATATAGGTAAAACTTTGTTTGAATTCGGGGGGGGGGGGGGGGGTTGTCATGTGGTCTAACCCATGCGCTTTAGATCATTAGGTCGCACAGTTCAGATCCCAAGCAAAGTTGTCTGTTTTCTCAGGGTCCTCCCACTGCAAAAGACCCCAATTTTCTGGGTCAACCCTTTAAAAAATACAAGTGCAATTGCCAACAGATGGCTCTTGAGTTAAAATGTGGCTTTGCACACTCTTTACTTTTTATGAAAAATTCTTACATACCTTACTAGGGGGTTTGATGGCTGAATGGTTACCACGTGCGAGTTGTATCATAATTTATGTCATTGAGTCAACTGGCCTGTTTTCAATTCCCGGTTGTATGTGACAAGTAGTAGGGTTGCCTGTTCAACCTTTTTGGTTTTTGCCGGATCCTCCTGTATCCTCCCACTGCTACGCTCAAGCAAGTTATTTAAATGAAATTGAGGGGGATCATGTTGGCTAAGTGGGTAAGACACTGGCTCGCTAGCCTGGAGGTGTTCAATCCCTGCATTGGCTGAGAAAGTTCATCCAGATTTTCCGGAGTGGTTCCCACTTGTCAGTGATGCAGGACGGAGAGTGACAAGGACAGTTGTTTAGTCATTTTGATGGGACGAAAAACCAAGGTCTCGTGTACACATTGGCATGCACATTAAAGATCCCTTGACAGTTGCAATTCCATATAAGAGTAGGCCACAGTGCCGCTGTCCGGACAAAATTTCTACGTCTTCATTAGCTCAGTTCAGAGCAAAACAGTAGGACGTTAGAGCCCATATCATTTCATTTCATTTAAATAAAATTGAACCATATGAGAGTCCTGAAATGACCTGGTTTGTGTTGAGTCAAACTTCTAAATATTTGTTCAATATATAAGTGTTTAAAATAGAAATCTTGCTTTATGATTGATTATTATTAAACAAAAAATGTAAGCCAAATTAGGGAAAGAGTAGCGGATCGAAATGCCAACAGTTTGTACAGATTATGTACGTCAAAAATTCTTAAATAAAACTCTTTATTTTCTCAGATGATATATTTGCCGATTCTACACCAGTCGTTGGTAAAGCCAAAAAGGATTCTGGGAAGAAGAAGGAGGAAGTAAATACTAACGAAAAGAAGGAAGATATATTTGAGGATCCTCTTGGGACGAAATAATATATTTACTTAATTACAAAGTACATAATTAAATTACTCAAAATATATAGGCCTAGCCTGTTCCCCAGTCCAGATTTCATTTCGTGAAATAGAACTATTGGTTCCAAAATAAAGTTTTTGGGATACATATACAGGCCTAGTTGATTCCATGATCCACATTTCATTTTGTGACATAAAAATATTAGTGTCATTATTAAGTAGTTAATCAAGGTAGGTGTATAGACAGTATAACATGATAAATACGTTGATCACTTTATTACCTAATAAATCCAGCCTATTATTACCGATAATCAGGTTGCGCGGTAGTTAAAACACTCAGTACA
The DNA here is from genome assembly GCA_917208275.1 of Patella pellucida. Classification (NCBI taxonomy): domain Eukaryota; kingdom Metazoa; phylum Mollusca; class Gastropoda; family Patellidae; genus Patella; species Patella pellucida. The sequence continues at coordinate 67,555,974 of OU795038.1, forward strand.
CTATATTGATTTTCGAATTTTGAATATTATTCACCATGTCTTAATGTCCAATTGGGCATATTCCCGGCTGGACAATTTTGGGCGTTTAGAAAAGAGATTCGGACAAGTCCGGAATATATGGGCAAAATCCCATCCCTGGTGTCATACATCCAATATTAGTACAACAAACGTAACAAATAAAGTGTTAATAAATACACCTAGAGATATAGAATTCCATTATTTATTTAAAACATTTGTCAAATTTAGATATTTAACATAAAACTGTGGCAATATTAAACAAGGCCCTGTTTCTCGAAAACTTAAATAAAGATAAAATCCAAATTTTAGTAGATACTCCAATTTTGATTGGCTTAGCACGAAAATCATTCTTATATTATCCAATCAAATTACTCAAATTTGATTTTATCTTAGTTAAAATTTTGTGAAACAGGCCCCTCAGAAAAGTATCAATTACTACATTATACAAAGGAAGTGATCCTCATGTAATAAACTTGATAAGACTGCATTAAAATAAAAGTAGTTAAATCCAGGGCGCATTTTGTGCAAACTTCCTATCATAGTATCATCCAAAATAATGTACTGGATTAAACTGCTTAATTAAACTTGATAAGACTGTATTAGAATGAAAGTAGTTAAATCCAGGGCCCATTTTGTGTAAACTTTCAATCATAGTATCATCCAAAATATGTATCGGATTAATCTGCTGAATTAAACTTGTTAAAACTGTATTTAAAGTGGTATATTCTAGGAAAATTTTAATGTGACGGCCCTTTACCAGCTGTCAGCCAAAACACATCCAGGATTAAACCACTTTAACACTGTTTTTTAAAGTTTGTTGCTTGGGGATTTTTTTGTGAACAATTCAAGGATTGTTTCCTTTTCTCCTGCACCAGCACCATGACAGAATTCCAAACTAGCCTGCGCTGTTGCATGGATTCTTCCACTCACTAAATGAACTTATAGTGTAACGGGTTATTGCAATCTGATTAGAACACAGATTTTATTTCGTTTTGTTTTTATAGTTCAAAATTTCGTTTTACTTGTCTCTACTACAGTAGAATAGGGAAGAGTTGTTATCATTGACATGTTCTGGATGATGTGAGGGATTAGCCAAAGAAACGGTCTGTTATGGCGAGTTTTGATGCACGGAAATGTGGGTAAACCACTAGAAACATCAACTCTGATTGATTCATCAATGTCTGACATCATACATGTAGGGTCAAAAGCTGCTCATTTGATCCCTGACATGAACTCACACTATAACTGGTCAGATCTTTATGTAGTGTAGGCCATCGAAAGTATAAAAAAACAAAACGAAATATAGATCTGTCTTTAAATCAGATTGGGGTAATTTCTACATTAAGTAATTTTGATCAATTTAGTTGCTGTTTATATTTGTTGTACTTTTGTAAAATAAATCACCATGGCAATAAACAAGCTATAATTTTATATTTATAATACTCTGCTTTATTGGCACAAATTATAAATATGAGCTATATGGGAATCCATTGTAAATTACAATATGACCTCATCAGTCTAAAAATAACTCTGTTCCTTCAGTATTTACAAAGTTCAGGACCCTGTTTCTAAATATATTAACTAAAGATAGAATCCGAATTCTAGTAGATACATCAATTTTGATTGGCTAAGCACTAAAATCAAACTAATTTTATCCAATGAAATTACATGTAATGGAGAAACCTGATGGGTCTAGTTTAAATCTGATTGAATCCAAGGCATTGGTATTTTGAATTTTTCTGTTAAATAATCATTCAGAGTTTACATATTAGCATTAATTAGGGCATAGGAAATTTGATATTTTAACGAAAATGTAAATTATGAATCAAGTCTCAAAAGGAGAAAATATATACACAAGAATTAAATAGTGCAGGTACTAAACCCACTAGAAATAAATTATAAGGAGACCACAGTGTGTGTTTGTGTGTGTTTAAAAGACCACAATTGCTTCACGCTTGAAAATGTTTGAAGTGAATGCTTGCTAGCAATGGACATATTCAACTTGCATTTTGTCCTTCTTTCTATGGACAAATAATAATTTGAAATTTCAAATCCATCATTCGGCATCAACTATGATTGTGTGTGTGTTTAAAAGACTAAAATTGCTTCACGCTTAGATATGTTTGAAATGAATGCTTTGCTAGCAATGGACATATTTAACTTCAGTTTTGTCCTTCTTTCTATGGACAAATTCAAAATTTTGAATCCAACATTTGGCATGAACAATGATCAAGGGAAATAATTTATTTTGATAAAAGATAATCGTGCAATTTATATTAAAATAGAAACTGCCCGTTTCAAGTGCACATACCGGTATATGTATATTGTATTTATGGAAGATACATTTAGCTCAACATTTTATGAAATATGGTGCTGTATATTGTGATGTGTTAAAAAACAAAAACAATTTAGGGTGATGATTTTCAGTGACCCCCTCCATCCCCAAAGGCCCGCTACGTAAAAAAAAACCACTGAACACCCGATAATAAAAAAATCAGGTTTCTTATTTGGACAATTGTCCAATGGAATTTCAGTCACAAACATGTATTCATTTGGTCAATATAGATATTTGAAATTTAAGTAAAAGCGTTCGACTCAAAATTAAAGACGATAATATTTTGTTTATTAAAAACCTAGATAATATAATATTAAAAAATCTAACATTATATTTACCTAACATTATATATATATTGCATCCCAACAATGTGTTATTACTTATTACAAGCGCTGATGTATTCTACTTAATTATAGCATAGTAGTGTTGCTTAATGTGCTCAATCGCTAAAAAGCTCTCAAGGATTAAAAATTTTTGAAACAGAAAATCATCACCCCCAATAATTGTTGTAGAATTTAAAGATCTCTGTTATGATATAATTACTAAGTAGCCATTTTGAATAGATAATATTTTGTATGATATATAGTTAAGTATATGAAAGTGCCTTATTGTGCATAAAGGATGGTATGTGCCGGTCGATCTTAAATCACCTTCTGGGGACAGGGATTAAAGTTTCCACAGTCACTCTTGTCAAATTTAACAAAATGAAATGAAATGAGGTTTAACGTCCTACTGTTCTGCTCCAACTGGGATAATGAAGACAGGTTAAATTTAATATTGATGGGAACAAAACCAAAACATTTCTAGAATGCCTGGCTTTTTTTTGTACTTATCTATTAATTTCAAACAAATCAAAACAAAAATGGAAAATTATTCTATTTAATTAAACTTAAAAATCCTTTGCGGATCATTAATTTATTTCTATGTAAAAGAATAAAGCCTCAAGCAAATGGAAACACATGTATAATCAAATGTACCTGTCAAATTGGAACTATCCTTTTCAGATTGACAAATTCAAAGTTCAGAAAGGGAATCACGTGACTAAGTGGGTGAGGCGCTGGCTCGCTAGCCTGGAGGTCGAGTGTTTGATCCCTGCATTGGCAGAGAAAGTTTATCTCGATTTTCCGGCGTGGTTTCACCTTGTCAGTGATGCAGAACGGGGGGCCTGACAAGGACTGCTGTCTAGTCGTTTGGATTGGAAGAAAAACTGAGGTCCTGTGTACACATTGGCATGCATGTAAAAGATCCCTTGGCAGTTGGAATTTGATATAGGAGTAGGCCGTAGCGCCACTACCCGGGCAACATTTTCCCCATAGCACACTGTATGGCATATCAACGTCTTCCATTAGCCCAGGTTAGGTGCATAACATTAGGACGTTACATGTAAATCACATTTCATTTCATTTCAATATATTCGAAGACATATTGTGACCATTCAATTTAGTTCTTCCGAAACTGACCCAGTTAATGTTGAAACTTTAATTCTTGTATCAGGAGGTTGGGATATTTAGGTAATTACTTAATGATGGCATGTCTGTCATGGATTTAATATTCCAGCCCAACTGTTTCTCTTCTGTTTGAATGGAATATGAAATGTGTGTTATGTTAAAAAGAAAATAATAATTTGTTTAGTTGTTATGAGAAAGGGCTATGTAGATTTGTTTCCTCAATTTGGTTTGCGTATTTTTTTAATAATGTCAGATGATCGATTTATACATGTCTTCCCTTGAAAGGTTGATTAATTACTTGACATTTCTTTGATTGACAAATTGATCAATTATACTTGGGTTTGCCTGAAAGGTCGATTGATTATTTGACATGTCTTTGGATAACAAGTTAATCAATTATATGTGTCTTTGATTGAAAAGTTGATCAATTATTTGATGAATTATTTGACATGTATTTGCTTGATGAATTATTTGACATGTCTTTGCTTGACAGGTTGATTAATTATTTGACATGTCTTTGATTGACAAGTTCACCAGTTATAGAACTGTAACTGTTTCCACATGTAAATGGATGCATCCTACATTAATTTTTTATTTGTTGATTATATGTTTTTGATATTTGATTGTGCTTGCCTCAATCTTATTGATGGTTTGATTTGTTGAATTTGAGGTGTGAAACAATTGCAATGTCAACACCGCAAGAAATATTATTTAGGAAACAGTATAAAGTTTAACTATCTGAAGCACTTTGAAACTTTCTTTAATGAAAAACCAAATTTATTGGTTGGCTTTAAGTCACCAAATTCCCTGCTAGGTTTTATAATAATTATAATGATGTCTTTTCCGATGGGCTCAATATTTTGATCTGAATTGTTCAGATAAGGTACATATCATCCCATTTTGCGTTTGATTTGCATACTTAAACCCACTTGTATTCATGGTGTCATGTGACATGTACAGATGTTTTCGATTGGTCGAATCTAATCAGTCTCCTGTTTGATTTGTTTGTTTTTTTGATTGGTTGAAACTAGTAATTGTTATAGTTATTTTTGTAAATCTTGTAAATAATTATAAAATGAGAAACGTATAATATATATAAGTAAAGATATGTAATTTAACATTTTTTTGTGTACAAGATTTAACAATGTACAGGTAGATTTCATTAAAATTTATCCATATTTATGTTTAAATTACTTTTTATTTTTTTCTATATCCTGCAGTGTTCCTTGCCCAGTGTATCACAAATATAGGGTTACTATATATGTCCCTGTTTTGGGGGTAATTTTTTGCCGCCCGCCCAATGCCTCTCACATGCCTCAAGTCGATGCCCCAGTTTTTGATCAGGTCTATTTCAGTTGAAAAAATAACACAAAACACATAGATTTTTTTGATTTTCAAAAAGGGTCACAAATCAAAGGACAGTATGATTTGCAAAAGAAAAAAAAAACATATGCCCCTAAAGCCCTGTAGTAAATTTGCACCTTTGAAGCTCGATTTATCCATACTCGCAGTGTTCTGTTTGATTAGAGCTAATCCCACTTCTCACTGCTGGAAAGAGGGAAAATTATTGTTCTCAATTATGATTGGTAAATAGTCAGATTACCTACCAATCACTAATTGTGTTACAAAGCATTACCCTTAAAACAGGGGTGTGTCCTCACTGTGCCCACTTTTGATTAAACCAATTAAGGTCTAATTAGGATTAGTGTATTAAGCGGATTAGGATTAGGTGTTATAGGTAATTAGATGGAACCCCCCCCACCCCAATATTTCACGTATTTTTTTATATTTTTCGATGTTTTATATATATTTAATAAAAATATAACATACATGGATATATCATACACCACATTAACACTTTATAATTTAATGAAAATATAACAATTTTCGATGTTTTATATATATTTTCCGTTGGCACCTAACTGGAGAATGGTTACTTCGGGGTAAGCTTGTTCATTCTTAAAAAAAGCCACTAACTTAAAAATATTTGGGTGAGGGGTGGCAATAATGGATGTTATCTTGGAATGCCATCCTTCAACATGGTTCGTTGTGCGTGGACCTTCAGGGCACGTAGCCATACATCTTCAACCTGCTGTATTGGAATTAATGGTAATGCTGCTGCTTGCTTGATGATTTTATTGATTTCTGGCACCCGAGAAAAATCTGCTTGTAGTCCATAGTTCTGCGCATTGCACCAAATACACTGACCAAAGTGAAAAAAACAACCTTTTAGTTCTGACCTCGGCAACGCAGTTCTCACAGTATTTTGCATACTAACTTCGAAATCTGTAAACACGTGGCCTGTGTAAACCTGTGGTCGGCTGCTGTGTGGAGAATGAAGTCGTCTCCGGATGTGGTCTTGGTGTAAGAATTTGGAAGCTGGATATCGTTGCGGGTCTGAGGAAGTGCTGGGAGGATCTTTGCTCGGGCTCTATACAGGGAAGCACAGCAACTATAGAATGGGTTTGTTACGGAAGAACATGTTCAGTATGCTTTAACGTTTGAATCATTTAAATCAACGGCACACAACATTAGAGATAAATACATACCTGATTCTTCTTCTTGATAGATGGCACAGACTGGTTTGGTTTCCTCTTGCACCTTGGTTTTCATTACAACAAGAAATTTGACACCTTGTGTGGGTTAGCAACATGGATGTGGTTTCTGGAATATTTGGTAATAAAGCCTTGGTGGATGTTCAGGGTTGTTGGACAACCTTTTATACAACATCTTCAGTATACTCGTTCTGCCTTCCTATTCTTCACTCGGAATTTGTATTCTTCATGGGCCAAGTTTTCTCCACCTTTAGCATTGGGGATGTACTGGATGTTTACTTGAACGTTTGCCATGATGAAGTATGACAGACTGACTTCTGTGTGTCCTTATAAAGACCGTGTAATGTGTAGGCTTACTGAACATAATTCATATTATATTCAAGTGTCATTTTTTGAATAAAATTCATCACTTTAACGATTACAGTGAGTTCATCTCACCAATTATAAGACTGAATATTTAGTCACTTTCAATATTTGTTTTTTTCCATCTAATTACCTATAACACCCAATCCTAATCCGCTTAATACACTAATCCTAATTAGACCTTAATTGGATTAATCAAAAGTGGGCACAGTGAGATGTAGCCAAAACAGGGCGTCAAATTGGACCAAATATGTTTACATAATGTTACGTCATGGCTCAGGATTTTATTATGCTCAATTAACCAGTATATAGCAGAATATTGAAGTAAAAATAACTGTGTGACAAACGAGGCTATCAACATTGACATAAGGTAAACAATACTGTATGGAGATGAACAGACTTACACCGTTTTTAATACCTTTACTACCTGTCCATAGCTTTAGGGAAGACACCAGAATAAACGAAGGACTGGCATCATGTTGCTGTACTCAAGTAATAGATTTGATTGAACTTGGAAAATAGACACACTCCCTCAAAAGTCAAAGTATCAGAAGCCAATCCAGCAATGGCCAGAGAGGGATTTCTTGGGCATTTGCTTCAGGAATATGGATTTATCAGACCCGTCAACTGCTCCGGTCCCAACTTTGCTGCTTGATCATAATAACAAATGTCCTGGTTTCTTCTATGAGTAATCTGGTAACTCTACAAATATGTCATCTATGTAAGTCATGTGTTCGACCCCATGATTCTTAACAGGAATAAGGTCCCTGCCTAATCTTAGGTTAATGAAACTATAGCTTCATGTTAATGGCCCTGAACAAAATTTTGTTGTAATTTTGTATTTAAACCACTAGCTGGTGGCTTAGAAACATATAAGCATATCTTACTCATGGATGACACTCAATATGCGGGGAGGGTAGATACAACTGAACAACAAAAATGTGGTATACCTGTACACATAGAGAGAGAAATTGGGTTTAACACCCACTCGACACAAACTAAGTCATTTCGGGACCAACATATGTTTAATTTTATTTCAATAATTCGCATGCGCATAGGGGTATTCAGCAGTGGGAGGAAACCGGAGAAAACCCACGAGGTTGGACAAGCGACCCTACTCCTTGCCACCTGGTATTTCCAAACCACGCCAGTTGCCTCAATGACAGGCTTTAATTATACAGCGTGCGCACACTAACCATTCAGCCATCCAACGCCCCTGTACACATAGAGGAAAATTATGTTCATCTTTTTTGTCGACAGATTCTGTCAAGAAAAGGAATTGATTGATTTTTGAACAAATATTTCTCTTAGAAATTTAACTGTTACAAATAGAATAGGAACACATGCTTCTTTATTATGTCCTAAGCCCCTACTATAGTTCAAAGATTAATTAACAGCAAAATTGAAAAGAAAGCCAAATAAAAAAAAGGCCAACCTAATTAAACATGCATAAGAGCTGAATCTAGCTGGAGAAACGAGACTAAGATTCGAATCACCAGTATGGTAGTTACAATCAATGCACATTGCACACATTTTGTCAAAACTACAACCATTGATAACTTTGCTTAAAATAAAGTAATTTGAATGAAATTTTTCAATATATTCATTTTGCATTGTCTATTTTGAAAATATTATAGTGAGAATGACCATCTCTTTATCTAAATCTTACATAATGCCCTTTTAACTTTTTCAAAACTTCAAACTTAGATTGGATGCCAGGCAATGAAACATACGCCCACAGCAGCTAAGTCATCCAGGCAATCAACAATGGTTGCCGCATATTTTTTTTTTGTCAGTGTTGAGAACATTTACAACACACGATTTTTCAATGTGATCAAGGGCCATAACTTTGGCAGTAATTATCATAAATCGGTCAAAATCAGTAGCTTTCTTCATCTCATGACCTAAAACACTGTGTATAAATTCAAAATCAATCGGATAATTTGAATGTGGGCATATACAAATGTATTATCTTGTATTAGAGATTTAAATAAGCAAACAAACAATTATAGCAATTAAAAATATTTTATTTAATTATATATTATTATCTTATATTATACATACATTTACTCTAATCTTTCCTCAACATTAACCCTTTGAACACGAGCTTTGAACATGACCATGACCTGTTTATGTTCAGACAACTACTGTTGGTATGACTAGCACCACAAGGTCATCTGATTATGCCCCCAACTATTGTTCTCATGGTCGAAGCAGTCAAGCATGGTTATTATCAAATACAAAAGGATTAAAAATAAAGTCTACTTCACAGAAATAGGCTTACAATAAAAGTGAAAATTGAACCAAAACAACTTGATACATACATTAACCATAATCTACCAGAAATAGACAAAAAATATTGAAAACAAATCATAATATTATTATGTAAAATAGTGTTGGCATATTCAATGGCACATTTTACTCGTGTCAACAGTTTGATGGAGATAAATCTAGAAATCAACATTGTAATGCCCACAATATGGGTGGTCAGTTCTAATGCAGTGACCTTCACTTGTCGAATGTTTTAGTTGCAGGAACCTAGTTTAGAAACGTTCACGGAGAGAGCGAAATGGGGCTTAACGTCCACTCGACAAAAGTTAGGTCATTTCGGGACTAACATAACGGTTAATTTTATTTGAATAATTTGCTTGCATTGATTCAGAATGTTCCCCCTTGCCAGGGATGCAGGAAGGAGGGCCTGTCTCGTTCGGATGGGACAAAAAAGCTGAGGTCCTGTGTACACATTGGCATGCACGTAAAAGATCCCTTGACAATATAAGAGTAGACCATAGTGCCGCAATTTTCCTCATAGTACACTGTATGGTGTATGCCTGTCTTGATTAGACCTGATCGGACCAGAACAGTATGACACAATGATTAAACTCCATTACATTTCATTTCCGTAGAAAATTCTCTATTTATCTCATGATTGGTGTTACAGAGTAGCACAGCTGTCAACAGTGTTTTTCTTAATTATTAATGAAGAATGTCTGGTATTTAGAACCATGAAAGTCAATTGTTACGTGGAAATCTTATCAATAGTGTGAAGCAGTTGACTTTTAGTCATTCTCAATTTGAGCACCAATGTGGCGTTCATGTGTCATTAGAATTTTCTAAAACAAATTAAATCTGCTCTATGTCTATACAGCTACACACTTCAAAAATAAAGACTATGGAGGGAGAGAAATGGGGTTTAACGTCCACTCTTCACAAACCAGGTCATCTCGGGACTAACACAGGTTTCAATTTTATTTCTATAACTTACTTGCGCGTAGGGGTCTTTAGCAGTAAGAGGAAAACCGGAGGACTCGGAGAAAAAACAGGAGGTAAATAAGACTAAGTGAACGAGTTATTGATGCCTGAATCGGACTTTGATCAGTTGTTTTAAAATCTCAGCACTTAGACACAGCTTAAAATGAAAGAGATTTCTATGAGAGAAAGAGAAATGGGGTATAACATTCACTTGACACAAACCAGGTCATTTGGGGACTAACATATGGCTCAATTTTATTTCAATAATTCAATTGCACGTAGGGGTCCTTATAATTAGCAATGGGAAGAAACTGAAAAAAACAGAGAAAACCCATGGAATTGTACAGACGATCCTACTCCTTGTCACAACTATATATAGTATCCGGATCTTGAAACAAATTGATTATTAGTCAAAGGAAAAATATATCAAAATGGTTTAAATATCTAGTTTTAATTTTATTTACAATTTTTATATCAATCAGACTACATCATACATGCATAACCTTTGATTGAAAAATATATCATAAATTAAATAAATTCTATCGGACTAAATCATTTAAAAGAAAAATGCTTGTTCTAATCTTCATGAATGGTTGTTCTTAAATGAATAACTCAACTGAGAATGACCTTTGAATTCAATTTAAAACAACACTGCATATGGCCAAAACAGTAGGATACAAGGACAAATTGAATGCTATTAGGCCAGTTGAATAGTGCTATTAGGCTAGTTGTATGTGTAAGCAACAAGTATTTCTGTCTTTAGAGCAATGCTAACAAACAAACTGCAAAACAGATTTTAACAGTGTGTAATAAAAACAATTATTTTGGGCTACGCTAAAACTCAAGGTTAATTTTCATTATTAATATCATACACTCAGAGGGTGGAGTGGGACTCCGATTAAATATTTATTTAAGGAGCCAGTGTTCACAGTATGTAAGAATTAATTTATTTTGGGCTACAATTGTAATTGCACAATTCGCTTTTTGATTAAAAATATCAAACTTTCAGATAACCAGCTGTTGCCATGCAGGATACACCCACATTTTGCAAGGCATGAATTGAGAATATGGGAAATAAAACAACACGATTTTTCTTGCAATCAGGGGCCATAATCCAAGACGTTATGGACTAAAATGCGTAAATATCGAAAGTTACAGATCTTTGGGATTTAAAGATACATTTCAAGTTCCATCAAAATCAGACAGTTCCCAACCTTCGCGTGTTAAATACTTGTACACAATTTGTGTACGAGGGGCGGCCATTTGTTTGACTTTTACGAAATTCAAACTCAACCATCAAGATCTTTGGGTTATAAGAGAGAGAGAGAGAAATGGGGTTTAACGTCTACTCGACACAAACTAGGTCATTTAGGGACTAACAATATGGTTTTTAATTTTATTTTAATAATTCGCTCGCGCGTAGGGGTCTTTAGCAGTGGGAGGAAATCGCGGGGTTATAAAGATTAATTTCATCAAAATCAGATTAAAACTGTTACCTCTAGAAAGTTCACAACCTTGATATATATTAACACTATTTGTGTATGAGGAGGCTGTCATTTAAATGATGAATATATTACATACAGATCAGCAGATATCTTTTGATGTTTGAGCGTTAACAAAGTGCAACAAAGTGAAAGAAGGGACATAACTCTAGAAGTGATAAACGTAAATTGCTGAAATTCAATAGGATTCTTCTTTTTACGAATCTAAATGGCACATATAAATTTCATACAGATAAGTTTTGATGTAGAGCGTTCACAAGGTGCAACAAAGTGAAACAAGGGCCATAACTCTAGGAGTTATAAATTTTGTCGTTAGAGCATTCACAAAAACTTGTGGACGGCAGGCGGACGGGGGCGACGGCAATATATATCCACATTTACATGTGGAGAATCAAGGTAGTCCTGAATAACAAGTAATGTTACCGTACTACAATAATAAACAATCTATGTCAAAACTTCAAACAGTGATAACGCCACTCAGAATAAAGTAATTTGAACAAATTAATTTTGAATGGTGTATTTTGAAACTAATATAGCCAGAATGGTCAACTCTTTATCTTAATCTTACATAATGCCTCTATTTTCTCAACAAAAAATACTAGGCATCCTTCATGCAGTTCATTGCTTGTGCTTGTTCAATATTATTACTTTTTATCTTTTATACTGAAATCATTACAGGGCTTCAATTGCCATTTCGAAAATGCAGAGCTTGTTGCCTTTATGTCCTTGGGGCTTGTGTCCTTGAAGATGTGCAGCTGTCCCGGTGACCGACTTTTATTTAACGGGAAATAATTGAAAATGTATATTATAACAGTAAATAATAACAATATTCCAAAGGGATTATAATAATATGACGCATATCATGTATAAGACCCACATCAGATGATATACACACCTGTTTCTATTAGTAGGAAGTTAAAACCCCATTTCATTCATCCATTCTATTGTTCTAGAAATGTAAGGTGGTCTTGTACGCTTTAGGAGAAAGACGGAAGGTAAATATCTAATAATTTTAATACGGCGAGGAGCAACAGAATGGAGTTTGAGACTATCGTAGCGGATTATCAAGTGCATATTAAAACGATGTAAACCAGTTATATTATTATTATATATTCTCAGGTATAGGCCCATAAATAAAATTTGCAGTCTCCCTTAATTTTGACTTTTAATATGAAGAATATGAAGACTTTAAGGTCTATGTCCACACGGACCAACAATGACAATCCCCAAAAGTAGTTCTTAATAGTTCTTGGACTCGATGACCATGACCACTAAGAGTGACAAGAACATAGTTAACATAATACTATTACCATGCAGAGCAACATTTGTCTGCCATGATCTTTTAGAAATAATTAATTGGTCAAATCAAATCTCCAGTCTGTTGTTCAATTTCATGTCAATAAACCACTTGCAGGTGGGGTTCTTTAGCAGTGGTAGGAAACCTACAAGGTTTGACACATGGCCCTACTCCTTTCACCTACAAAAGGGGACACGAAATCATGCAACTTGACTCAATGACAGTCCTTATGATGATGCACCAACCTCCTTTATTTGTAAATCAATACATTTGACTTCATGCAGTCATATCATGACACAGTCAATGTCGGGGTTTGGAGACATTGGCCTTATAAACTAGAAGTACCATGTTAATATAATTTGGCACGAATTAAGTATGCATTGTTATATTGAGTTGCCATGTGCTCATAAAAATACTGAAGATATCACAAAACAATTTTATAATTTCATTTTTCCACATCATTAGAAAAAATATCAAATAAAGATAAATTAAAGCTCAATTACTATTCTAATGATAAAATAAGGAATACATCTTGAATTATGCTACATCTAAATTACAAATAAAATTCATAAAACATTATATTTTTTCTCGTTCATTAGAAATATATTATTCGATAAAGATAAGATACAGGAATCCAAATTCACGACACTGACTTGATTATCATTGTAGGATTACATCTTTCAATTATGCTACACCTAAATTACAAATTAAATTCATAAAATATATTTGTCCAGTTCATTAGAAACATATTATTATTAGATCAAGCTAAGTTAACGGAATCTTATGATGGTATTGACCTGGGGCCGGTTGCTCAAAGCTGTGTTATCTTTAACGATCCGTTAACTTCAACAGAGAGAAAGGTTGTTGCTGGAAATAAAGGCCCCGAACATTCTGTGGTGCAGATTTTTACTACAGATTTATTCTAATATAAAAAATAAAGTATTCTATAGTGTTTTCTGTAGTAAATTTAACGTAAAAATTAACAAACAACACGCAACCAAGATATGTCCGTTAAAGTTAACGGATCGTTAAACGATAACAGAGCTTTGAGCAACCGGCCCCAGATCATCAGAAAAGGAATACACCTTTAATTATGCCATTTCTAAATTACAAATGAAATCAGAAAACATTTTTTTTTCCAGTGAAACATAACATAGAGGTAAGTTAAGGGAATCTTATGATGATATTGACTTGATTATCATTGAAGGAATACATCTTTCATTTATGCCATATCTAAATCAATTACAAATGAAATTCATAAAGTATATTCTTCCAGTTCATTAGAAACATATTATTATTAGATCAAACTAAGTTAACGGAATCTTATGATGGTATTGACCTGATCATCAGAAAAGGAATACATCTTAATTATAACATATCTAAATTACAAACGAAATCAGAAAACATTTTTTTTTTTCCAGTGAAAAATAATTTCAGATAGAGATAAGTTAAGGGAATCTTATAATGGTATTGACTTGATCATCATTTAAAAAATACATCTTTCATTTATGCCACTTCTAAATCAATTACAAATGAAATTCTTAAAATATTTCGTTTTTCCGATTCATCATTTAAAAACGTATCATTTTCTAATTCATTAAAACATATGAATTTCGATAACCCAAAATTCCATTTAATAACATAATTATTAACGAAGAAATAAAATTTCAATTTTGTAATATAAAGTTTTTAACAACTACAATTCTAGAAAAATAGAAATTAATATTAAAGGGACCATTCCAATTTTAACAGAGTCTCAGAAATAAAAGTCTGTGTATGTATGACATTTAAGCAACAAAATATAAAGGAATGGTGTATTTACCTTGCCTAAAGATTTCAGCTCAAAATATTGAGTTGTTTGAATGTGAACATCAAAATCGTTTATCCAGACAGTAGCACTTTTAAGATTTTGGGTAATTTTTTCATTGGGTAATCTAATAATCTATTAATGTACATTGGAGGTCTATAATCTATTAATGTACATTAGTGTATGATCCAAATGCTGTACTTGCTAAAGGGTAAATTTCACCTACAACTACAGGTTATTTTTATAAAATAAAAGTCTGGTTTTATCCAGACATGTCTAATACTGCTTAGGACACCAGAGAGAAAGAGAGAGGGTGAGAGAGAGATAGGTTTAACTTCAGGACTAACAATACATAGGTTCAATTTTATATCAATAATTTGCTTTTGCGCAGGGATTTTCTAGGTAACCGAAGGACCCAGATGAAGACTGACAGGTTTAATTTGTTTGAAATATCATGTAGCCTACCTGAATTTTGAGTTAGCTGCTTGGCGTAAGGTAGAGGATTTTAAGGGCTTTTGACACAAAATTAAACACTTTTTTTCTTAAAAATATAATCGAGATTGGCCCTTTAAAATATAAAAATATATATATAACGTCACTTTACACTGTAACTGGACTTTTTGTCCCATACTGAATAATTATAAACCAAAACAATTAAGATTGGCAGATTTCCCGATTGATGTTAAACAAGTTAATGAAAAAACTAGGTTAAAGCAGAGCTCACAAACTACAAACTTTCTTGCAATATGATATTCTATCTATTTTTGCTAAAGATTAATGACCTTAGAGATATGAGTATCGGGGATTCCAAAAGGTTCTATGACTAAGTTCTAATCATTTCTTTCATGATTTAGAATTAAAACTAAGACTACACACATCATTTTTTATACAACAACAATTATAATTCATCCACTATAAATTACAACTATTATTATAAAAAATATCAGTAACAAAATCAAATATCAGTAACAAAATAAAACTGTATTTAAATAACTAATTTTTCTGTTTTAAAAAATATCAGTAACAAAATCAAACAGTATTTAAGTAACTAATTTCTCTGTTTTAAAAATATCAGTAACAAAATCAAATAGTATTTAAGTAAGTTATTTTTCTGTTTTAAAAATATCAGTAACAAAATCAAACCATATTTAAATAACTAATTTCTCTGTTTTAAAAATATCAGTAACAAATTGAAAATACCTATATGTAAATAATTATCTTAAAAAAAAAACATCACTAACAAAATTACTGGTCAAGTGTTCTTAAAACATACGCCCAGACTCCAGGGGGAGAGAGAGAGAAATTGGGTTGAACGTCCACTCAACACAAACTAGACCAATTTGGGACTTACATATGGTTTAATTTTATTTGAATAATTTGCTTGTGTCTATGTGTCTTTAGCAGTGGGAGGAAACCGGATAACCCGAAGAAAAATGCGGAATTCGGACTCAAGAGTTATTACATAACAAAATCCAATTGAAATAATTACACTACCACTACTTTTTAAATTATTTAGCAATAATCACTATTACCTATTACATTGAAAATAATAAATTACCATTATCCATAATTACTTAATGCTTAAAAGAACAATCATTTTACATGTAATCTCCCTATAATTACCATTACCTATTCTATTGAAAACAGGGCTAGAAGATCATGCGAATCCCTACATGTATATCTGATTCGTGCAAGGATTCTCACAAGATTTTGGATGATATTGAGTTAGAGACTTAGCTACTTTAAATCTTCATTGAATATAACATAGAATACACGGAGAGAAAAATAGTGGATATATTGTTGGAATAATGTCAATAAACCAGTTCTAAAAAATAGCGTTAAACATTTTTATTTTTTATTTTATACACTACTGACAGAGGTTTAATTTTTAAAATTTCATAGTCGTACATTGCATGAGAATATCCTATTAGATTCTTAAAAAAATAACAAATTTTTAGCCCTGGAAAATAATCAATTACCATTATCTATTCCGTAATGACTAAAACAACAATCTTGTTACAGATGTAAATGTCAATCTTTGATTGGCAATAACTATTTAGTAACTGAACTAGAAATACTCCTGTAAAAATTCTATTTATAATACAATTATTGTTTATTACTGAGCAATAAGGCTTCTCTACAGGGCTGTCGGTAATATTTCACAGTCGATTACTGCTAATCAAAAAGGCCAATTTTGCCAAATTTGTTTAGCAAATTGCCTAAAAATACTGCCTGCAAAGTGCAACTATTATGACACATTCAATCATTCATATAAAAAATGAAAAGCACTACTACATGTTCATGTACAAATAGTGGACTATCCCTAATAACCGGTACACATTTTCATGTATAAATATTGACTATCCCTAATAACTGGTATACATTTTCATGTATAAAATAAATAGTGGACTATCCCTAATAACTGGTATACATTTTCATGTATAAATAGTGGACTATCCCTAATAACCGGTATACATTTTCATGTATAAATAGTTGACTATCCATAATAACTGGTATACATTTTCATGTATAATTAGTGGACTATGCCTAATAACCGGTAAACATTTTCTATATTTGATTAATCACACAATACATATTCTTGGGTTAATCCCATAATTTCTAAAAATTCACAACACTTCAAGTTCAAGTTGTCACACACGCGTTGATTTATTAAAAACTTTCGTCATCAAAAGTTCAAATGAGGCATTGATAACACCCCAGGACACAAAAGATCGAATGTAGTTTAAGTGGAAGCCACGGAATAATTTCCGTATGCTATAGTCCCGTTCTTTTAATATAATCCTGAAAGTTTCTCGAACTGAACAAAAATCACCACCTACTTTTGATTGCATTCGAGTTTTCACAACATTCATTGGATAAAATGCAGTGCTAATAAGCGCGCCCAACACAGCGCCACCTACAAAGTCTTTAATAATTTTGACGGAAGCGTCATCACCTTTGTAAGAAAAATTTTGTTGAAAATAATCTCGACCAACGAAAAATAAGACATTACTTGGTCCGTTCCGCAGCAAAATGGGCAGAAATCCCCGATAGTATTCACCGATTCCAAATGCTCGTAATTCTTTAAAGGCATGGATGGTGTTTTTGAAATCTTTATGGTATTTTTTGTCTTGCATCAGAACTTGTACCCTTTCGAAAGGAGTAAACATTCCCTCTAATGTTCCTGCACCCATAGCAGCTATGGAAATTGTGGCATATTTCGATTCAAGGGAAAAATGCTCATCTATTAATCTCTGAAATCGATAAAAACTTCCAAACATGACAGCCAATGATGTTGTTTTTTGCATCAAAGGTGGCATGAGCCCACGATACAAATTTCTAAAACCTTCTTTTCGTAACTGTCCAATGGCCCTGAAGGAAGATATACCATAGAGTTGCTGTCGAAACATGGCTTTGTTAATTGGAAAAGTCACAGTGATGTTTATAAAGGCCGCCCCTCCCCCACTGACCACCTCAGCGTAATGATTTACTTCATTTACGTCAATAGCTTTCATTCTGTTTTGTTTAATCTTGTTCATTTCCACCTGTCCGTAGCCAAATCCCCTGTCTTCGAGGTAGGGTAGAAGATATGGATCTGAGATAGTCAACTTAGGTCACCATCTGTATTTTTTACTGTCTTCCACATTCTGAAAAACAAAATAATTAGGACTATATATAGA
Source organism: Patella pellucida (assembly GCA_917208275.1). Taxonomy (NCBI): domain Eukaryota; kingdom Metazoa; phylum Mollusca; class Gastropoda; family Patellidae; genus Patella; species Patella pellucida. Next base: position 67,574,231 of record OU795038.1, read on the forward strand.
TGTTTAAATCTTATCTAATTAGAGTTTTTGTGTGGAGAAAACTGGAGTAGCCTCTATATAGATATATGTATAGTACTACTAGTAGCTACCACAGAAACCAGTTTCCTGCATTACACATCAGCATTTACATACACTGTATGTAGGCAAACTATAGTATTTAGTACAGTAGCTTGGTTTTCTTCCTAAAATAAAATCTGCAACCTGAATTGTTATTTTTGATTAAAAATATTTCTTAAAGGGACAATCCCGAATTATACAGAGGCTCAAAAATAAAAGTCTTAGGATGTATGAAAATAAAACGCCAAAATATAGGGGAATGGTGTATATACCTTGTCTCAAAATTTCAACTCAAAATATTGAGTCATTTGGACGTGAACGCCAAAACTGCTTATCCGGACACGTAACCCTTTTAAGATTTCGGGTCATTTTTTTCATTTGGTGACCTGATAATCGATTTACGTTTTTTGAGAGGTCTATACAGCGAATGACCCATTTACTGTACTTGATAACAAAAGGTAAATTTTACCTACATATTATTTTTATAGAAAAAAGTGTGGTTTTATACAGATACTGTATGATACAAAGGTCTCCATTTCCAGATGCAGACTGTCAGGTTTAAGTTATTTACAAGCGTATCACAAAAATCGGGTTAGTTGATCGGCCTTAGATAATGGGTTTTAAATGATTTTAACACAAAATTAAGCAGTTTTATTCCCCAAAAAGTTATCTGGATTGGCCCTTTAAAGATACATTACAGGTTCTCACTACAACAGTTCAAAACTAGATAATTAAAGGGAATTTGTTGAAAATTTCAGTCAAATTGATCCACTCTGAGTCTGAACCAAGATTTTAGCGATTGAAAATAGGCATAGCCTCGATCATCATTACTAAAGTTGGTATGATTAAATCATGAATGAAAGTTGAGAAGCAAATCGGATCTTAATCCAATAAATATCGCAGGCTAGTGTTGACATCAAGAGTTGATTATTGTGTGGATAAGTTAGACCTGCAATAGGCAGATTTAACTCTTGCATAATGTATGTATAAATTTTATCTTAGTAAATAAGCAAACTCACAATAAATCATATTTATGTAATTATGTTGATTTATATACTGCCATGTCTATCTCACCTCTAAAGATAAGCTATCTCTTTCATTCAAGCTAGCACATTCTTCATAAACGTTATTTTATATTCAAAGAATTACATAATAACAGCAGTTTTTACATTGAATCCTAAATAGTTTTGCGAACAATTCACCTTGTTATTCCTTTAATGAAATTGATTTTTCTTCACTTATGTGTACTGACTGCTTTGTGCATAACAACCGAAAAAAAGTTTAGATACTGTATATCTGATAACAGCCAGAAACACAATATATAGGTTCAATGTTGGTTACAGGAAAGAAACATATTCATTTGTGAACGCTCTGTCACTCACCAAACAAAGAAATCTTCTTATGGGATATCCATGCAATCTACTTATATAAGGGACACGGTTCATGATATGTTCACAGTGTAGGTTAAAAGGCTACATCTACATGTATATATATATAGATGTAGGTAAATAAGTGTTTTAGAGCAATGAAAAAGAACATTATTAAAAGCTGTTTATAACCATATAGGCGCAGTAAAAATGATCCTGTCAAGTTCATGGCCTGTACTACTTTGCTTTTTGCTTTATTAATGACATTTAAAACTAAAGAGTAAAGTATTCATCTAAAGTTTCATCGTGAACCTATAACCATAGAGCATGTCTGTATATACATGTACACAGAGTTTTTTTGAATGAATGAATGAATGAAATGGTGTTTAACGTCCTACGTATCTGCACCTAACCGGAGCTAATTGAAGACGGGCATACTCCATACAGTGTGCTATGAGGGAAATTTTGCCCAGGCAGCAACTGAATTCCAACTGCCAAGGGATCTTTTACGTGTACGCCAATGTGTACACGGGACCTTGATTTTTTGTACCATCCGAACGACTAGGCAGCTGGCCTTGTCAGGCCCTCAGTCTGCATCACTGACAAGGGGAAATCACGCCGGAAAATCGAGATGAACTTTCTCGGCCATTACAGGGATTGAACACCCGACCTCCAGGCTAGCAAGCCAGCACCTTACCCACTTAGCCACATGATCCCCCAAGTTTTTTGGAGTCTAGATAGTCATGTGTTTGAACCACAGTTCAATCGTACATGTTTTTATTTCTTCCTAAATAATTTAGAGGTGACAAGGTCATTTTGAAACTTTATTTGATTTAATTGATAAAAGCTTTACTTTGATTTAAAGATGTATGGCCGTTCCTTTACTTTGATTTTAAAGGAACTAAATGGCTATTCTTTGACAACAAGAAGTGGACACAAACGGGTTGCAACGCATCTAATAATGTAATATAAATGTATAGATATAACCTGATTTACATTAAGTCGTTTCTGTTTTTAGCGTAATTTATTACCAGGTAAGTATGGCTAAATATGCAGAAAATGCAAACTGAATGGCTGTCTTTGGCATCTGGTTATTCCAGTGTACATCACCATACACGACAGTATTCTCCTGTTGGGTATGTTTAGCCTCATTCATTAAGTTGCTTAATGGTGTACGAACGCATTCTTGGACACGATTCATGTGTTAATTTTAAAATTGTCATTCTGTCTTAAATATTAGATAACAGAAGCCCATCTTTTTATTGTAAGATAACAACATCAATGATGATGTAAATTAAGCAATAGGCATTGTTTGTAATGTCAAATATTGAGTTAGTGTCATATATATATATTGTCTCACCTCCTTTAAAGATACATTAGTTTAAACAAATTTTATTCTATATTGAATATCAAAAGGAGTCCTTTCAAGCAATGTAGGGTACCACACAGCCTTGTCTTTAACTAGATTTAAAATGGTCTTTTGTTTAATTCGTTTTCAACCTAGGTAGTGAGTTTTTTATGGGTCCTCTGGTTTTTAACTTCGTGGGTTTTCTCCAGGTCTTCTGGTTTCATCCAGACCCCTACGTTGAATCAAATTATTGAAATAAATTTCAACCATATTTTAGTCCTGAAAAGACCTAGTTTGTGTTTAGTTGACGTTAATCTCTCCCCCTCTCTCTTTAATTCGATTTTATTTTGATCTTCTGGTCTATCTTTACCCTCAGATTTAAGGATAATGATCTTTTATTTACTCTGATCATGAATTAAAGATATGTTTATTCTTTAATTAGATTTAAAGATATATATATGGTGTTATTTTTATAATGATTTATGATATTTTAGATTTATGAGCATTTATCATTGAGTATATCATTCTACAGTACCATACTTAAAATGTTGTATGACAGCAAGTGTATAGATTACTGTATACATTACGCATCAATGGTGTCGGTTACGAATCATTTTATCTTTATTGTTGATATTAAGATCCAAAATGAAGTGATGTCTGAGCCTCTCGAATTTTTAGGCGGTACTAGACTGAATTCTCTCAAACCTCAAAAAAGTGACAATAGAGTGAAAAGGAGGATTTCGAGCTACAACGCATGTGTTGACTGAATAAAAAAATATCCCGACCAACCATGCAGCCGAAATATATTTGTTGTGTTTAATTCAGCCACGCTTCTACTCACACCACCTCCATGGCTGGACTGATAGAACTGCGACAGGACTGAAATCTGCATCACTCGATTGCAATTTCGTCAATTCGGGATGTTCTGGGCTGACAATCGAGTCTCCCCTTATTTAAGTGTGAAAAGGGAGACTACTCCTGTTTTCAATAATCTTGCTTATTTTTCTGGCCATTGTGTCGTGACAATAATCAAAACAAAAAAACATAAATCTAGAGTATGGGGATTACAGCTAGGGCATACATGTACTAAAACAAATAAGTTCATAAATTTTAAGCAGATATGAAATCAGAAAACCTTTACAAGGAGAATAGGGTCATAACTAGAATTGAAGCCTTCTCGTATCCTGATGTAAACTTTTGTCACTAGATCATACAAAAAATTCTATACAATGTACAATGTAAGCAAAGGCCATTAACAAGTCTCAAAAAAAGTAATCAAATAAATGTATCAAGCTTCTTTGTTTCTCTTATTCGAATAATTCATAAGCTTATAAATTTCAAGTACGATACCTGAAATGACCCACATTGCAGCCCAAAACACATAATGACATATCAGATTGATCTCAAAAGTTTTATCTAAACTCTCTTCAGAGTTAGAGCATTCATAAAATGATCAAGCCTAGGCCAATGTCTCTAGAAATTATTACAGGTATCGCAAATCGGTAATTTGTTGTAAACAAAATTTTAGAAAGATGGGAAGATAATTATAGTCTGCAGAGTAAAGTGTTCACAGAAAACAAACAGAGGGAGAGAGAAATGGGGTTTATATCCACTCGACACAAACTAGGTCATTTTGGGACTAACATATGGTCCAATTATATTTATATTTTGCTTGCGCATAAAGGTCTTTAGTAGTGGCGGAAAGGCAGAGGACCCGAAGAAAACCTAAAAAGTTAGACAGGCGACCCAACTCCTTGTACAACTGGGGAATCGAAATCATGCCAGTAGACTCAATGACAGACCTTATGAATACAGCGCGACAGACTAACCATTCACTGATTCAGCCATCCAAACCTCATTACGAACAAACAACTCACAGAAAACTCCAGTGAAGGTTGAGGGGAGCTAGTAACTCAAAGTTCATGTTTTGTGCTCATAGTCATATTCTATAATAATAAATTGTATTTTTTCATTTGTGAAGCATAAATTAATAAATATAGGACAGCAACTAACTGGTTTTAACTGGATATTTTGTTTTAATTAGGCTAAATAATCTCCACTAAAAACTAAAAAAATAAATTTTATTTATTTAAGACTATTACTACTATTATTAGTATTACTATTTATTCATAATTTCATTGGTTAATCATTATAGGTGAGCCACACTGACTGGTTATAACTGGCGTTGTCTATTATTCTAATGCTAGATCAAAGGGGATGGCCTTGCTGAGATGTGATTAACAACATGTGACTGATGATCGTTGCAATAATAAATGCATATCAACATTGAACATTCCATTCAATCAAAATCAAATCAATGACAATTGATGAGAAGAAACAAGAACGTAACTTGGCTTTGGCAATCAAATCCGAAGGTTCGATATCAGTGATTCTATATTTGCATAGTTTTCTTGAATGAATCTACTATAAATTGTACCTTTTTTAAAAGCGATATTGCATAATAAGCAATAAAACTAAGTAGATGCACTTTAAACTGTGTAACAACTTTCATGTGTTGTTGTCGTGTAATCTGGAATTTTCAGGGGTGGTAACTCTGCTCGGTATCCAGACAACTCATCCCAAAGACAACTCATACCAAGACAACTCATCCCAATAAAAGACAACTCATCCCAAGTCAAAAGACAACTCATCCCAAGTCAAAAGACAATTCATCCCAACTTTATTGGTAGAGAGAGACTCAGGTTATAAGACAACTCATCCCAACAAATATAAGTGATATTTGTTTCAAAACAGTTGAGTTACTATCTTTGAAGACCACTCAGACCAAAACGAAATTGATATTGTTATTTTAATCAGATTGATATTGTTGTTTTAATCAAATTGGTGATTACTGTTTGTTTTAATCAAATTGGTGATTACTGTTTGTTTTAATCAAATTGGTGATTACTGTTTGTTTTAATCAAATTGGTGATTACTGTTTGTTTTAATCAAATTGGTGATTACTGTTTGTTTTAATCAAATTGGTATTGCTGTTGTAATAAATTGATGATTACCTGTTTGTATTACTGTTTTAGTACTTTGTTGTTTTAATAGATTAGTAGATGTGTTTCTTTTATTTTTTCATCATGAAGCACTTCACACAATATCAATTAACAAAACAAGGATTAACTAAACTGAGTTGTAGTATTAAGGATAATTGGCTGACAAGTAATGTATGGACCATCCCGACATGGAGTGTGTTTGGCAGAACGATCAGAACCAATAATGATGTTGAGGGTTGGCACAACCGTATCAACCAAAAGGCCAGAAAAGGAAATTTACAGTTTTATCTCCTGATAACTTTATTATATAAAGAAGCAGCGCAGCTACAAATAAAAATGGTTTCGGAAGGGAAATTGAGAAGAGACCAGGAAAAAACTTACAAGAACGACACAAAGTAAATTATTTGAACTTTGGAATTTATATACCAACGAGGAAATAAGCACCAACCAGCTGTTGAAAAGATGTGGAGGGATATATGGACCGACTGACTGAACGACAAACTGACAGATTAAATGATTAGCCTATAAAATCAAGTGTAATATTTCAATACGAAATAAAATCAATTAGTTGATTAATATAATAGTTTATATAATAAAATTGATAAATATATTAGTTTATATAATAAAGTTGATAAATGTATTAGTTTATATAATAAAGTGTAATATTTAATAAATTTTTGATGTAATAAATTCATACATAAATGGATAATTTAATAATAAATTGTTGATGTAATAAATTCATATATTAGTGATTAATTTGTGGTATTTATTTATAACTTGAATTCGAAGCCACTTATATTTGTTGGGATGAGTTGTCTTATAACCGGAGTCTCTCTCAATAAAGTTGGGATGAATTGTCTTTTAACTTGGGATGAATTGTCTTTTGACTTGGGATGAATTGTCTTTAAAAGTGGGATGAGTTGTCTTTTATTGGGATGAGTTGTCTGGGATGAGTTGTCTTTGGGATGAGTTGTCTGGTATTCCTCTGCTCAGTCCGGCATTTTTTAGTGGAAAAGAATTGAATTGAACTAAGTGTTTAGTTTCATTGCATTTTTATTTTATTGACAGATGATATGCAAATTTGAATTACCATTATTGACTTAAGTGTAATTTTCAGTAGACAGTGAAGTATTTGTCTATATTTCTATGGCTTGAATAGTTTTTAATATATTTAAATTCTGATACATGGGAAAGAACTGCGTTTAATACAAAATATAGTCTCGTTTTCTTGGCTTAATTTTATTTCAGTGGTCGTCGCACTGGATAATCAGACATAATAACCTATTTTTAGCTATTGTAAATACCATATATGGTAATATGCATGGGAATCCCCTCGATTAATTTATTCAAAACGAGGCTGGGTGTTTTCTTAATTTACACGCACGCGAGGAAAGAGTTTAGTCACTGACCGAAATTGGTTCATTACTAATATTAGAAGCCACTATTTGAAAGAGGAAGTTCTCAGTTTGAAGCTTTTTAGTTCAAGGAATACAGGCATACAACAAAATGCAGGTAGAATTTGTATTTTAGTAATTTCTTAATTGATCAAATATATGTTAATAAGGAAATGGCCCACTGCTCTGCTGGATGATGAGGGAATCCCTGTAGGCCTAAACTTTTCTTATTAAAGGAATAATAGAAAACCCATAAAAGTGAACATAAGGTTACTCTTTGATTCATGGTACAATTTCATGTAGGATATATTTCGACTTAACCTATCGCCCTATGCTATAGTTGCTCATCCTGATCCAGTCCTTAGGCGAATCCATAACCACGCGGACAAAAAAGTAAAAAGACCACTCGGTCCAACTCTAAGCTAAGTCTAAGCCAAGTAAGTAGTCCAAGGCCTGTCAGAACAACTGATAGTGATGGACCTCTCCAGGGTTTCCGCCAGAAAAAGCTTGAAGGGGGGTACAATTCATACTGTCGACCAATAATCGCCCGCCTAATACCACTAATAAAAAGTCAAAAAAAAGGCAGGGTGTACATGTATCGACCTGAATGGCAATAAAGATGCACTCTATCACATCTTGAGATGTTATATGATATTTCTTTAGTTACAGATCATTTAAACACTCTTTCTCTTACACAAAACACACTTTTTGAAAACATTACTCAGGTGACTGAAGGGGGGTATGCACCCCCCTTCTTCAAGCAAAGGGGGGTACGTGCACCCCCTGTAACCCCCACTGGCTGAAACCCTGCTCTCGGCCCAAACAAATAGACTACTCAGACCATACAAAAAGACTACTCGGACCAAACAAATAGAGTGTTGATTTAATAAATTGATAATTACGTTTGTTTTAATATGACGTACATGTACTTCTCAAAGCAATAATATTGATAATGTGTTAATTATTCTTCTTATAAATTGATAATTGTGTTTGTTTTAATATGACTTCTCGCACCAATAACAAAGTGTTATTTTAATAAATTGCGTTTGTTTTAATATGACTCAGACTACTCAAACTAATAATAAGGTGTTGTTAAGATAACAACAGTATACCCGTATATGTAGAAACTGTCAAAAGTCTGGACATACCAAGTCTCATTGCAAGAATAAATTAGATTGGTATGATTTCGGCACCATTATTAAATTTTAAACCTAATAGTTGATTTATTTTGATTTTCCGTACACAAAATTGAGCTAAACAACTCTAAATATAAGAATTCTGTCTAATAATTATTTGCCTCTTTGTATTGTGATTTAATAATAAATAAATATCATATTTATTGTCTAGCCTTATAATATAATTAATTGGTCCGAGTGGTCCTTTCGGTTACCAGTACTCTGAGTAGCGAAGATAAATATTGCTCCAAGTCCTCTTACAATATAAATTAATTGGTCCAAGTGGTCTTTTGATTTGGTCCAAGTAGTCTTTTTCATTTTGGCTGGTTCGATTGGTCTCTGTATTGGTCCGACTGGTCTTATTTCGGTCCGACTTGTCTTGGTCCGAGTGGTCTGGTTACCTGTGGCGCTTCCTGATCCAGTCCTTAGGCTAGAAGAAGGTCGTATAATGTTCAAAGTAGTTCTTCCTTTGGTACGGATGTTCTCCTTCGTTCTCACTAATCTTAGATCAGGCATTGTTTCTAAAAGACTTATAGTCAAAGAAGGCTTGGTTTTCTTACTTGTTGGAAGAAAAATTGATTTAAAATAAATAAACTTCTTTGATTTGGGTCCAAAAATATGCTGGATTATAATATATATATGTTGACTTTCTGCTGTATTCATTAAAGATTTTACATCTATTTTAGAATCCAGATGCCGATACCGAGTGGAATGATGTTCTCCGATCTAAAGGCATTATACCACAAAAAGAAGCAGAAATAACAGAAGAAGATATCGTACAAATATTAGAACAAACTGTCCAGGAAAAACAACATGGTAAGTCAGCTTAAAAACTGACAATTTCCAGTATGTTATTTCAGTCAACCCGTCTTCAATTAGCTCAGGTGTTAAGTGCATAACAGTAGGACGTTAAACCCCATTCCATTCATTCATTCATTTCATTCATTATTTCAGTCAGGGAGAGGGCAATGATAACATTGGGTTTAGGTACATCTAGCGGCAAATTCAAAAAACCAAGTACTGCTACTAACTGTTTCATATAAAATTTTAAAAATTGTTTGTCATTTTGAGACTGATATAGTTAATTTTGTAAATATAATATGGTAGCACTGTGCAGTATCAAAGGTGTTGATGAAACATGCCCGCCAAATTTTCATTGTTTTTCAATTTTTGTATTCTACCTTTCAAAATCATTTATATGGACCCCCTTTCACTTTCATTTTAAAAAAAATCAAAATAGTTACCAGGTATGTCCTGTTCATGTTTGGTTCATTTTGAATAAGTATGATTTGTTAATTAAACCAGGTATTTTATTTTAAAGGTAAAGCCATGGAAGACATGTCTTTAAAGGAACTAGATAAAATAGAAGATGATTTAGACGATGAAGATGACCGAATGTTTGAACAGTATAGGTAAAATAATTAACACCATTGACATGTCACATCACAGAACACTCAGCACTGACACCCTAAAGGTGCAGGACCTAAGTGGGCAAGTCCCTGGCTCGCTAGCCTGGAGGCAGGCCCGTCAGAACGATATTGATATTGGGGGGGGGGCTGTTCATTGCTCATAAACGGGTTCACACAGCGCTTACGACGGGCCTGGGAGGTCACATGTTCAATCTCTGCATTGGCCGAGGGAGTCCATCCAGATTTTCAGATGTGTTATCCCCTTGTCAGTGGTGCAGAGCGAAGGGCCTAACAAGTACAGCTGTCTAATGAATAAGATCGGATGCAAAATCTAGGTCCCGTGTATGCATTGGCATGCACATAAAAGATCTCTTGGCAGTTGGAATTCAAGTAGGCTATAGTGCCGCTGCCCGTGCAAAATTTCCCTCATAGCATACTGTATGGCGTATGCCTGTCTTCATTAGCCCATTTCTTCTTCTAAAGTTTCAATTGTTGTATGTCTTTTAGGTGTCGCATGGATAATAAAGATAGGTCAAGGTTGTATTATCTCATTCAAGATAACCTAGTTGCGCAGGACAGTTGTTAATCTGACCATTGACCAGTCATAATTTTGAACAGAAATTTGCTTTTGTTAAAGCAGTGTTTAGTGGGATTATGTATAATCAAACGACACTGCGAGGAGTATGATGTTCCTGAAGCAACGACTGCAAGTTTTACAATATCTGGACGTTGCTAGATTACTTCAGAATTCCCGAACTTATAGCTACATTATCTACAATCTTGGAACAGTAGTGTCCAATCAGAGGTTGTGACATAGCAACTCTACAGGATATATTATCTAGGACATTCCATTTAGTCAAAGAGGTTGTGTCCTATCTTTTCCAGTCAGCATTATGACATTTATTTTTGCAGACGCCAGAGAATAGCAGAAATGCAAGCTTTTCAACTAAAAGCCAAATATGGTGATGTAGGGGAGATTAGTAAGGCTGATTATGTTCGCGAAGTTAATGAGGCTGGAGAAGGTGTCTGGGTTATTTTACACATTTACAAACAAGGGTAAGTGGCAGAAAATACAGCAGAAAATTCAAATTTTTCTAAAATCTTGACAAAATGGCATTTCAGAGAGGATGTCTTTACCTGACTTTAAAGATACCTTGCCACGTATGAAGTGGGTGATTTGGTCATAAATTTTGACTAAAAACATATTCAAACAAATAAATCTATCAAAAAAATTTTTTTAATCCTTCTCAAAACATTGTATAGCCCTGCTATTACCGTCAATAAAATCTATTTATAGAGGTCAGGTTTGTGTCACATGACTTGGCTGATGTGGTACCTAGCAATAGGTACAAAGCCAGAGGAAAATTCATTCTCTTTAATCGCTCACACAATTTGATTTATATTAACCATTTTCAATTTCCATAGAATCTACACATCTTCCATAATAATTTAGTTAATATTAGGTCATTCGGTCAAAACACATTTGTGCCAGGAGCCTTAATTTTAGGAGAGAGGTAATATAGGCCTAGCCTGTTCCTCAAACCTTTTCTATGAATAAAATATTGTTTATAAAATAAAAAAAATGCATTTTAAAAAATACATCCAAGTATATTGTATATAGTAGGCCTAGCAGAAAAAAGTAATATTATTTTTACCACAAAAATTAAGACTGAAATACATGTACAACATGTACACAAGCTGGAAGTAGATTAGTAAACATGTGATTTCTTGCCCTACATGTCGACCTAACCAACCTCTCAAATCATGTTTCCTTCCACCTTAAAATAAGGAATATTCATGAAATCCTGACAGAAATATATTTTCAAACACTTTTCTTCAATTCTACATCAAAAATTCAACAAAATTTGACATGCAAAAGGGGGGAAAATGGGTAAGGCAAAGAAATAGCTTTGGCCCTTGTTTCGCAAGTTTTATTATTGACAAACAATGCCAACAGTTTTTTATTAATTTAGAACTTATCTCCCTAAACTATTTAATAACTTCCAGTATAGTTCTTGCATTTAAGTGGACTGTTGACAGTAATTTGTATGACATGATAAACAAATTCAATTATTATATATGTAAGTGTGTAACCATTCATGTACACCAACTCACCTGTGAAAACATGGTTGGAGGGGTTGGGATGGCCTAGTGGTCTAGAGTGCCGCACTTCGACCTCTAGCTGGTCGGCCACCTCTGGCTTGCGGCTGGGGTTTTGAGCCCTGGTGTGAGCGTCCATCCTTGGTCTTTATGGGCGAGGGTCCAGGGTTGTAGTAACCTGGAGAAAAGAGTATTTGCAGCCAAATTATTGGGAGGGGGGGCTAAAGCATGGTTAGCATGTGCATGTTGTATCATAAGGTCTGTAGTTGGTATAGTTTTGATTCCTCGGTTGTACGTGACGAGGACTAGGGTCGACTGTCCAATCTTGGAATAATGTTGAACCATATGTTTGTCATGAAATGACGTCATTTCTCTCTCATTGCCACGAGTTAGCACCTTATTACAACCAGCTGGCAGTCTAGCACTGAGTGCACTATACATGTACTTATAGGTCACAGAAAACTATTAACAAGAAATCAAACGTAGTAACACAGGTATTAGGTTACTCACTAACCATCAGTTAGCACCTATTTAATATCTATGACATGGTGGCCCTTCATAAATAAAAATTAGCAGAGTTAAAATTGCAATAAATAAATAAACTGACGAAATACTCTGTAAACATCTGTGCTATTTTGAGTGCACTGTACATGTACTTATAGGTCACAAGAAACTAGAACAAGAAATCGTTTTTTCGTGCACTATACATGTACTTATAGGTCACAGGAAACTAGAACAAGACATCTAATTTAGTAACACATATTAGGTTACTCATTGGAAGACTGACCTCCCAGTATTAAGCCAGCACTTACTCACTGGGCCGGGGGGGGGGGGGGCTTACGCGTAGTTTCATAAGGTTGTAGGTGACAAGGAGTAGAGTCGTCAGTCTAACCTCTTGGGTTTTCTCCGATTCCTCCAGTTTCCTCACTTCTAAAGACCCCTATGCGCAAGCCGATTATTGAATTAATGTTAGTCTCTCCTTATATGGCCCCCTCAACCTGATCCGGCTGTAGCTCAAAGACGCATCTTCAGTTTTAGGTTTGTACATTGATGATAAAATTATCTTTACATATAAATGTTTAAATATTTTAATTCTATTTAATTTCAGAATACCAATATGTTCACTCATCAATCAATATTTAACCACATTAGCGCGAAAATTTCCAGCAACCAAATTTTTAAAAAGTATATCAAGTGTTTGTATACCTAATTACCCGGACAAGAACCTTCCCACCATATTTGTTTATTTTGAAGGAGACCTGAAGAAGCAATGGATAGGACCTTTAGCTTTTGGAGGAATGAATTTAAAACAGAAAGGTAAACTGAGATAGACATTTTATTCTGTGTTATGGCTAAAAGAGTAAGACTCTGGCTCACTAGTCTGAAGATCACAGGTCCGCTCCTGTTGTTGGTCGAGAAAGTTCATCAGGACTTTTCAGCGTGGTTCGCCCTTGTCATTGGTGCAGAATGGAGATCCTGTGTACACATTGGTGAGCACGTAAAAGATCCTTTGGCTGTTAGAATTTGTCATTGACGCAGAATGGAGGTCCTGTGTACTCATTGGTGAGCAAGTAAAAGATCCTTTGGCTGTTAGAATTTGATATAAGAGTAGGCCGTAGCGCCCCTGTATGAGGAAAATACCCCTCAAAGCCCCCTGTATTACCCATCTTCATTAGTCCATTCAAAGCAGAACAGTAGAAAGTTAAACACCATTTCGGTTAGACTAGATAATAAGAAAATCTTTTTACGTCCCTTTTCTTTATGATGATTATTATATAACAGTGATTCTATTTTTTGATTATGATGATTACTATATAACACTGATTCTATTTTATGATGATTATTATATAATAATGATTCTATTTTATGATGATTATTATACATGTATAACAATGATTCTATTTTATGATGATTATTATATAACAATGATTCTATTTTATGATGATTATTATATAACAATGATTCTATTTCAGATTTAGAATGGATGTTAGCACAAACCGGTGCCATACAGTCTGATGTAGAAGAACCAGTGAAACCAGTTATTAAAGATGTAATGAATATTGCCATTAGGCAGAGCAATATTAATGATGACAGTGATGATGATGATGATGATTGATTATAAAATTTTAATTTTTTATTTATTTTATATAAAAAACAAAAAATTTAGCTGAAGTTTTGTTATTTGTTCAACGCAACATTGAAATGTGTTCGACAATTGTTGTCACCTGATCAACTTTTAATATATGCATTATGCACAGTGTTTAACGTCATTAGGTAAATGGGGGGGTTGGGATGGCCTAGTGGTAAATGGGGGGGTCGGCCACCTCTGGCTTGTGGCTGTGGTTTTGAGCCCTGGTGTGAGCGTAAGTGGAATGGAGATAGGGACGCCCTCTTAACCTCATGGGTTTTGTCCGGGCAAGTGAATTATTAAAATAAAAAAATTATAAAACACATGTTAGTCCCGAAATGACCTAGTAATGTTGAGTGGACATTAAACCCCATTTCTCTCTCTCTCTCATTATGTAAATATGCATATTTAAATATGATGGTATATTGTCGTCACCACCCCAATCTTATGTTCACTGCCAAAGTTATGGCCCTTGTTTCCTTTATAAAATCTTGTGTGTGTTCTAGAGATACACTAATTCACTGAAAATTTAAAAGTTGATGAAGCCAATTGATTTTCTATGTTTTCAGATAATCACCCCTATCATGCATTTTTCCTAGATGTCTTATTCTTCCCGACTCAACCCACGCGTTATATATTGTTGTCACAACCCAAGGAGTTATGTAGACTGGAATAACTAGACACCAGAAATGTGCACTTGATTGCGATTGCTGGCTTATTTCGTCGAACATAACTGATTTGAAATTGGAGTAAAAACAGAAACCATTGAATGTAAATCAGTTTATATACATTCATATTACAGTATTATATGCGTTGCGACCCATTTTTGTGAATTTCTAGGTCCCAAATGTTAGCGATTTAGCTCCTTTAAATGGTTGCTTTAGGTGTACATGTAGTATTATTCGTGAAATAAAATACCAGCTAAGCTGTATGTATTTTCAACTGTTGCATAAGACCGTACGTGGTCGATACTATGTGATTATCAACTGACTTATTGTTCTCTTACCAGTCGATTCCTTGAAACTCAACACCTGTACTCGGTGCCGGATTTAGACAGGTCCTGTGAGACTCCTTTCAGTTCACCACCCTCACGACTGAAAGAAATTTAACTTGTGGTTTAAACATGATTGGGAAAAGGTGAAGATGTTGTCGGGAATGTGCGCTGTTTTGGACCAAAAGTGAAAGTTTACAGTCAGCAGGCGCGGATCCAGGGGGGGGGGGGGGTCCCTCATCCCCAGCGAGACTGGTGTATCCGCCTTTTAATTGATGATATAAACTGATTTTTGCATTGTCTCTGCCCTGGCAATGCGACGAAGGCTCTGGGGACTACACCAAACCACTTATACATGCGGCACTCTAATGATTATTATTTATTACAATGTATGCCCCCCCCCCCTCGAAAAAATCCTGGATCCAGGCCTGGTCAGACAGTAACATATATAACGCCGATCAGTTCAGTTAATATGACATAACGCCCAACAGTCCAGAACACTGATCAGTTCAGTTAATATGACATAACACCGATCAGGTCAGTTACATGGCATAACACCGATCAGGTCAGTTACATGGCATAACACCGATCAGGTCAGTTACATGGCATAACACCGATCAGGTCAGTTACATGGCATAACACCGATCAGCTCAGTTACATGGCATAACACCGATCAGCTCAATTACTATGACATAACACAACACCGTTCAGTTACTATGACATAACGCCCACCAGTGCAGTTACTACGACATAGCGCCGATTAGTTCAGTTACTATGCCAATTGAGGCGCTTTAGCATTTGCCGATGATACTACTTTTGTCACACCTACCAGACAAGCTCTTATCAACCTCAATTTTCTAAAGACTTTGATCTGAAGTTCAGTCCCGATCAAACAAAATTTTACTATTCCCTTTTAATCAAAACTGTAACGCTGTTAGAAGATGTATGGATATAAAGATCGTGTCCTCAGATAACCCCCTGGGTAACATAGGCTACTGAACTCCGCACCCAAATCTGAACACTTATTAAACTGTGTTAACAACTTCTGAGTTAAAGTAAATGTTACCCTAAAGAATTTTAAATTTGTATCATCTGTCACTAAATATCACTTGTTTAAAACATATTGTATGTCATTATATGGGTGTCTTCTTTGGGGTTATTCTCATAAAAATATTCATTTATTTTATACAGCATGGCGTAAAAATATAAGAAAGTTATTTTGTATTTCTCGGCGTACACACAGTTGCCTAATCTTTTACACGTTATTTGTAATGATGTTCCTATAGATTGTCGACAAATACATAAGAGATTTTTAAAATTGTATCTTGGTGCATATAATAGCAGTAACGAATATTTAACCACGGTGGGGGGATTTACCCAATACCACCCAATATCACCTCAGTATCACTCATAAACTACCCAATACCACAAGATAATGATGCAAAATGGACATATCATTTGATATTTTTCAAAAATATATCACGGGAAATGTACTTCAAAATTCGTATACCGATGTCTGGCTGTTCCATTTGCCTCCCTATACTACCACAAACAAGACAATAATAACCCAATACTCATTAAATACTACCCAATATGATTAAATAACAACCTAATATTGTCAAATAACGGTACATTAGTATACTGCAACAAATATTCGATATTTTTCAGAAAATTGAAATGTTTAACCAGTTATCTCCCTTTAAAACCGATAAATCGATTTTAAATTGCTACTCAGTTTAATCATAAAATAAAAACCAAGTACGAACAATCCAAATCAAAAGACAGAATTCGAAGTCCTAAAAACGTTATAGGCAAAATAGTGTATTCAAGCAAAATAGTGTAATCAGCAAATGGACTGCTCCTCGTGTACAAAAATACACGACAAGCAGTGGTAACAGGTGTCCGGAAGAGTAAGCTTACCCTGCCTGGCGCCACACCCGCCATAGCTGCATCCAATCTATTAGGCGAAATGTCAGTCAAATAGCGTGATTGGCCAATGAACTATAGTATGCAAAATGCACGTGATGAACTGTCTTAACGATGTTGTAGACATTAACAGGGTGATAGTAACAGTATACGTGTCAATTAAAAATATCTAGAATAATAGCCGAGAGAGACACGTTATATTTACCAATCAAATCAATATGACGGCCATAAAACTTTTTAAAGGCCTTAATCAGTTTAGTGCGCAAGTATCCTTGTAGTAGAAGCTTAGATGACAAATGCCTCGATCTACTTAAAAAATCAGAATAAAAGGAACAAGCTCTCGTGTAACGAATTAGCTGAGACACAAACACTCCATACGCTGGTGATATTGGAATGTTA
The DNA here is from genome assembly GCA_917208275.1 of Patella pellucida. Classification (NCBI taxonomy): domain Eukaryota; kingdom Metazoa; phylum Mollusca; class Gastropoda; family Patellidae; genus Patella; species Patella pellucida. The sequence continues at coordinate 67,591,527 of OU795038.1, forward strand.
CTACTGATAAATGGAAAGTTAACAATCGGAAAGTCAAAGTCATCCCGTTTATCGTACAATTTAACACTCAGTTTATGGCAATTGTCATATTCGAGACGCAGATCCAAGTAGGAAGCGTAATTGTCACTGTCAGTGGTATTTTTAATTTCGAGCTCATCAGGATATATGAAGTCTACATAATCACTAAATTTAGGATTATTAAGGGCTAAAACATCATCAATATATCGATAAGTGAAATTAAAAAGTCTGACTGATCGTTTGTTTGTTTTTACGAGCATCTGCATGTACTCGGCTTCGTACGAATAGAGAAACAGATCAGCAAGCAAAGGTGCACAGTTGGTGCCCATCGGGATGCCAACCACTTGCTGATATATTTCCCCTCCAAATTCAACAAAGATGTTATCAATTAAAAAATCCAACATCTGAATTATCTTGATGGCTGTGTATTTGTTTTTTGAATCACTGTGATACTTAACGAAATATGTAGAATTATAATTTACAACTAAATATTGATAACGAGCAGTACCCGATTTAGACGAAAAGACACTGTGAATAATGTCTTTCAATCGGGCTTTTAATTTACTATGGGGAATTTTAGTGTACAAAGTAGAAAAGTCAAACGTTTGAATAGATGAGACTGAAGCAAGGGATCTAGATTGCAGACCATCAAGTAATTCTTTGGAATTTTTTAATATCCACATTTGATTTATACCACTTCGAGAGTATACTTTGTCACAGTATTTTTGAATACCCTCTTTAACAGCTGTTAGTATAGATGTCAATACCTTTGAAAGTGGTTTTGTGGAACAACGGGATGAACCTGCTATAAAACGCTGCTTGTAAGGATTTTTATGTAATTTAGGTATCCAATACAACAAGGGCAAATCTGTATAGGTACTTCCACATGGAGTACCAAATGAAGTAAGTACAGATTTGTGATTGGATATAATTTCATCCTTACTAAAAGTAGATCGTTTATATGTAGCACTGTCGATTGGTTTCCCGAAATTAAGTTCTTTGAACAGACAGTCAAAATAATGTCCTTTACAAATAAACACTATGTTATTGGACGCTTTGTCAGCTGGCACAATGACATAATTGTCATGCAAGGCATTCAGATTTTCAACAATGCTAACATCATTGAAAATAGACTTAGGCCTATTGTCAACTGACAAACGTTGCATGTATATTCTTCGTTTAAGTAAACGACTGATAGACTTAGTCCAATCAGAGAGAGTATCCGAGATAACATCTTCCCTCTTAGCCCATGATCTAGCGTAGTCCTCTACGGCATCCATAATAAGTTTGAAATTTTGATCCCATGAAAATGGTTGCGGTTCCCGGTATTTGGGTCCTTTAGACAAAATTTCACGTAGCTTATTATTCTGGACTATGTTCAAATCACCAGTGACCACATGTCCAGCTGGCGGGTAAAGGAAGGACGACGTAGAACAAGAACATGGTAGAGGGTTATTGTATAAGTCTTGTGCATTGATGTCAGATAATGCGTTTCTGTAGTTAAATATTTTGGATGCAATAGGTTTAGTATAAGTATAAGAAATCCTAGGAACAGTAACAGTTTTGAAGTAAGGAGGGATGTGTGCTGTGACTTGCTTATGGTGTAGTATTTGGCTTAATCCGATAGCATCAATGCCTTTATTAGCAAATTTCAATTTTAGAAATGAACTATTTGTGGTGTGTGACGCATCAGACTCAGTTGCAATGTCCAGACGACGGTGGGCAATGTCAAGAACAATTGATACAACCCTGTATTCAGTGGATGCAGGGTCAGTACAATTTGAATCCAAACATTCAGCTTTTAGTAATTTCAAAATCGTAAGTGGAATAGAATATAATTTAGTACGGATATGATGTGGCCCTAGTGGTTCCTGGATAATTTCTAAAAGGGCATCCAATGATATAGTGCTGAGCTTAGGTGATGTGTAGTGACGATGTCCGTGACTGCGTTTACGACGACGAAACTTGGGGAATAACGTCATGACATTAACATCGCTACACGCAGGGCTAGATAAATTCCCTATACTAGCTACATTGTCATTGCATCCATAAGGGGTGGCAGTACCTAATGTCCGTATCCAATATTCCTCTCGGTCTCTGCGAAAGGGAGTACTCACAGTAGGGCTGTTAGTATGGTGGTAAATTTTCTCTAATATCGACACTCTCATTGATAGTATAGAGTGGTCCGGTTGGTTAAAATGTCTATAGAGAATCTGGTTACTTGGCTTTCATTGTTTACCCAGTTATCTCCCTTTACAACCGATAAATCGATTTTAGATTGCTACTCAGTTTAATCATCTTCACTGGCTTTCATTGTTTACCAAGTTATCTCCCTTTACAACCGATAAATCGCTTTTAGATTGCTACTCAGTTTAATCATCTTCATTGGCTGTCATTGTTTACCCAGTTATCTCCCTTTACAACCGATAAATCGCTTTTAGATTGCTACTCAGTTTAATCATCTTCATTGGCTGTCATTGTTTACCAAGTTATCTCCCTTTACAACCGATAAATCGATTTGAGATTGCTACTCAGTTTTATCATCTTCATTGGCTGTCATTGTTTACCCAGTTATCTCCCTTTACAACCGATAAATAGATTTTAGATTGCTACTCAGTAGAATCACCTTCATTGGCTGTCATTGTTTGCCCAGTTATCTCTCTTTACAACCGATAAATAGATTTTAGATTGCTACTCAGTAGAATCACCTTCATTGGCTGTCATTGTTTGCCCAGTTATCTCTCTTTACAACCGATAAATCGCTTTTAGATTGCTACTCAGTAGAATCACCTTCATTGGCTGTCATTGTTTGCCCAGTTATCTCTCTTTACAACCGATAAATAGATTTTAGATTGCTACTCAGTTTAATCATCTTCATTGGCTTTCCAGTTGGTTTCCAAAACGACAGACTTAAAATAAGACAAACAAGGATGACGATATACCATATTTTATACCCAAAAGGAGCCATATCTCTCTTACCGCTTAGGCATGTGGTCGTCTGTCAAACAAGGTGGGTTTTCTCTGGTCTACCGGTTTCACCTCACTGTTAAACACCCCTTCGCGCAAGCGAGTTAATGAAATAATATTGAACTATTCCTATGTTAATCCCTAAATTAGGTATTAGTGCCGATTGTTTGTCTTTATTTTAAAATTGATGCTCTAACAAAACAATTGTATAATGTTTATGTTTATTTTTTCATGTCGACTAATACTATGTATATTTGCGTGAACCCTTGAGCCTATATATAAATTGCATACGTCACACAAGACTATAGTATAAAATAACGATGTTATGTCAACTCTTACAAACCAGGCGAAATTTACAGGGGCAGATCTCGAGATTCTGTCCCATTGACTCACATTTCTGGTCCTCTCCTCTACAAGAATTTCTCCCAGCAATTAAGTCAAATGCCAGGATATTGACTCAATTTTTTCAAATTATCTCAGGTTGTTAAGTGTTATATAGGCACGCACAAACTATTTGTCAACTTCAATAAATCTGCTTTCCGGAGAAATAAATCTGCTTTCCGGAGAGACTACGATCGGCGAACAACTACATAATTGTACAATACTATAACCGGGACGCGAAATGAGTGACAAGGTGATTTATACCTCTCACCAAATTGAACAATATCATTGAGATGCATATAACTTAATGAACTCTGCTAATTGTGACAATATATGATGTGGCATTTCAACTCTCAATAAACTTCTGCTAAGACACGATCTTATTAAACATCTGATTCATTCAATATTTGCATTACAAGCTATACATGAGCTGTGTACAAGGTCCACACGACTTAAATGAATATGGGAGAGGGACTATATAGGCCTTGCCTGTTTCCTCATCCTAATATTGTTTAGAAAAGGAATAGGCGTTGGTCAGTAAGCATGCCGTGTCGAGATAAAAGAGACAACTGCATGTATGACCAGGGAGGAGAAAGGCTTGGGCGAGTGTATGGACAAACCTGAGTTCAGCCGCTGCATTGGCAGAGGGGCGGAATTTTGGATTTGATATTGTAATTATGTTCCTGTAGAAGTATAGTTCCTGATGTAGATTAGTAGTGTTGATGTATTTATGTATCTGTATGATATCCTGATCCTATGTAGGCCTAGATAAATCCTATATGAACGAGCTGATATCTTTTATCACTACGATAGTGATACCAGCCAGTATTTTGTTGACGTTCCAGCTTATAGGTCCGCTATTGCACATGGCCCCTATAAAACTCGCACCTGTGGTGCTTGGCTCCTGATTGCGTCACACGTACTGGGGTTATGTGCATCAGTCGGTCGCATTTTGGCTACCCCCCCCCCAAACTAAATCGTTATGTACGCCCCTGCCCATACGTATATCATTATATGCAATAAGTAAATCGTTGTCATGAAAAGATCAATATAAACATAATAATGCATATGTGGGAGGAAACTGGAGGCCGTGTCTATTAATTTAGGGTGGTATATATAATGACATCGCCGCGACATCGTCACCTGTGGATATATACCGTAGAATAATAATTAGTAATTGTTCAAAAGCGACAATTTTCGAAATATCACGACATTTTAACCCGTTTTAACAAGAGGTTTATTTTCAAAGGGGTCTGGTTTGGAACCGAAATCACTTAAAAGACAAAGAAAACGTGTTAATAAGTCATTAAAATACAGATAAATTCGTGTGTTTATTGGGTTAGTATTTGCTTGATTTGGGTGATATGGGGAGGCAAATGGTACAGCCAGACAGCTTATCACATTTCACTATTTTTGAAAACAATCAAGTAATATGGTCATTTGGAACCATTATGTTGTAGTATTAGGTAGTATGGGGTGATATTCGGGTGGTATTTGGTGGTATTGGGTAGTATTGGGTAAATCGTCCCGCCGTTTAAGCATGTAGTAAACATGCTCTGTATGGAAGCCAGTCTACAGCCTCTAATAGCTTCAATTTTATTTGTTTTAAATATAATGTATGTGAATATGACCAGTGTTCTTTAAAATTACCTAAAGTATTTTGCGACTCGACCTAAATGTGGCTATGAATAAACATATACAATTAGCGCATTATTTTATAAGTTATCACCTAGCTACAAACATTTTAAAAATTTGCTGGTAGTAATAGTCTTTTATTTGTCAGAACCTTTCGCCAATATTGACCCCTCGCTCTTCAAAAACTTTCTGGAAACACTTTGGGAAATTGATATCTATTTTGCGACGTGACCCACATATAATAAAGGAAGTTCGTGTACACTAATATAATTAGCGCATTATTTTATAAATTATCACCTAGCTACAAACATAATTATGTTTACCACAAACGTCTTTAGGAGTTTTTAATCGTCCACTGTTTATTACAGATTTAACGTCCAATACAATGAATATGATATTATGGACATGTTGATTTAATTAAATTATTTACAGCTGAACATTGTTAAAAACACAAAATAAAAAGGGTCCTCGGGTCATCTTCTCCCTTTGTCATAATAAAGTTAAAACATGAGGTTCATCTTTAACGTCTATCTGATTCAAATTGATTACCCTAATCAGCGAATTTATCGACATCGATTTCCAAAGTGATTATCCCAAATTTGTCCATTCGATTGGATGATTACTTGGGGGTTTTTTCAAGGTCGCAACAATATCCAGCCTCAAAATTGTTTCCAGCTAATCAACGCACTGAAGGAACTCTCCAAAGCTTTGAAATCAAGTATACCGTCAGCTGACATATCCACTACACCTCACTAGGCACATATTCGATGCTGTGCCCCGGCCGCACCGAAGCCCACCTGAAACAATAGGTTTACTCCTGGCGACCTCGAGAAATCTAATCGTGAATTTTATCGGCCGTTTCCTTTCTCTTCAACCTTTCCCAAAATCTGAAATTCAAGTAGGCCCATCAAATCGTGATTTCGGTTTTAAAACCACAAATCTGTTCCCCCTTAAAGCGAGAATTTCATATTTTCTAAGAAAGTCAAAACTTAATTATTTCTATGTCTTTTGCTCAATAGGTTATCAACTCACTATTATATGACCATGGGCATTATTTCCCACCATTTAAATCACTGACACAGGTAATAAAACCATAATTACCTCCCTTGTTTTCCTATTACCTCCATGACATAACTATGTTCAAACGTTTGAATGATATTTTTGCCAATTTCTCAGATGACAATAGTGAATTACAGGATTAATAGTATTATTCTTTAACAAGGTAGGACTGTTTATGGACACCATCTGTTTTAAGGCTTTATTTTAATAAATTTTAAAAATATAACTTAAAAATATGAACTTATAACTACCGGCCCGTACGAGCAACGTGAATTTGACGTCTTATACCATCTATTTTAAGGCTTTATTTTAATAAATTTTAAAATTATAACTTAAAAATATGAACTTCTTTAAGCTTACCGGCCCATACGAGCAACGTGACTTTGACCTCTTATTCAGAATTGGTCAATGACCAAAAGCGACTTAGCACGTTATTCGGGGTTCTGCAGTAAAACAGACCGACAATTTCCGTAGGGATAAGTGAACGTAGGGTGGCCGACTTGCAACGAGACGGCCGCGTTCATCATTCGTCAATCTCAAATAAAGGGCTCGAAACCACAGCCGCAAGCTAGAGGTGGCCGGCCAGCTAGAGGTCGAAGCGCGGCACTCTAGACCACTAGGCCATTCCCACCCCCTAGGAGGTATGAAAAACTGAGGTATGGGAATTAAATGTAAGAGTAGGCCGTAGAGCCACTATGTGGGCAAAATTTTACTCAACTATAAACCCTGCTTTGAGAAGTTAAGTGAGCAGTGCACCAGGAAAGGGTTTAGAAGTTGAAGTGAGAGTTGGAGACTTGTGGGGTTGTAGGGTTGTAACAGCAGAGCTTGCATGGCACAGCATTCCTATTTTATGACAGCTGGTGATGAAAGGTTAGCGGTAGGTTTCAGTTGAGGAGAGTATACTGTTCACAACTTTGACCTCCGCCCGGAATAAATGTAACACGTGATGTGACTCTATTTGGCACTTGCCCATCAACATCTGCATGGTTTATAAAAAATTTCCCAATTTCATGTTTTAGAAGTTTATATGTATTTTGCTACTTTGCTACCCACCCTCCCACCCTATTCTCGGGTTTTTAGTCTTCTTCCTCCAGTTCTGCTCCAGGCATTTCTCTCCAGATCTTACATCTTGAGGAAGAAGGTTTAAGTTCAGGAAAGTATACAGTTTGTAGACCTGGTTAATATTTTGGTTTGGTAATGAATTGAAAGGTTCCAGGATTCGTCCCCCCCCCCAAAGTTATGACAAATCCACGCCCTTGTTGTCACATACACATCTACGTCTAGAGTCATGTCCATGATCATGCTGTAATATATTATTGATTAGTCAATTGATTCGCCGTTATGAAACTCACGCCTGCGCAGACCGGAGTCCACCAAGTCCGTAAATCAAAATCCTCCTAAATCTTCGACATTGAAAACACGAATTATTGGTCAATTTAAATCAACATTGATGATGTAAACTTACCGGGAAAAGATGAGCTTCTGAATATCCGATTTTTAAAATAAAATATATTTTTTAATATTGGTACACGAATCGTGTACTATAATGCGCTTCAGCCTCAGTTGTATAGAGAGACTCGATGGACGAGGCTAGACACATTGCACCAAACCAAACGGATTAATATAGACTGGAACAACTAGACGCTGGAAATGTGCACTTGATTGCGATTGCTGGCTTTTTTTGTCGAACATAACTGATTTGAAATTGGAGTAAAAACGGAAACCATTGAATATAAAATCAGTTTATATACATTCATATTACAGTATTATATGCGTTGCGACCCACTTTTGTAAATTTCAGGGTCCCAAATGTTAGCGATTTAGCTCCTTTACCGTGAACGAACTTTTTGGCTGTATTTCAGAAGTCCGAGCCGATAAGAATCTGTTACTAAAGTAACTACATTAGACGCTGATCAAGAAACCTAAATATAGTTTTGTGGTATTTAATTTAATTTTTAAGTTGGTAGACATCAACGGGGCAAGCAGTAAAACAGTTTCCCATTTGCTTGTCAGCAAGGATTTGGACTATTTTTGATTGCGTTTTTTAATTAACATCCATGTATCTTGAAATTTACGTTCACTTACGCCAACAGCCAAATAGGGACAGTCGTCACCTCGCTTGTTTAGACAATTAAAGCCATTCCCTGATTCTGGGTTTAATGTTAAATTTCCTCCATTGTTTACGAGTTTGATTTCACCGGAAGCGGCACGCAGCATCCCAGTTACGTACACATCGTCTAGCCAAAGAAAAGGCACCGTGTAGGACGCGCGATAGAGGGTAGGAATGACGTCACTACTATATATAAGTACAAATCCGATACAAAATTTGAATGGATATTTCATTTGACCCCTGAAAAGGCCTTTATCCACTGCCCACTTGCCCCCGCGAAAGATTATACCGTCAGAGTTAATAATACCATATATTGTTTTGGATACGTACATATTCTTGGCGTGAAACAATTTTATAAACCTCCACATATCAACTAGTCTCGGTCACCCAGAACCCCCTAGTCTTCAACGTACGGAGGGTCTGGGTCGGTTCTCAATTGTTGACGAAGTTTACTGGATAATCTACCCCATAAAAAACCAAACTCCCGGTCACGCATGGGCAATGGAACCTATTGGTTAAAGTCTCGGTAAGTTATAGATCTTATGAAGCCGGGCCGATTTTGCTATATTCTATTGGCTAAAATCTAGGTTAGTGCTAGATCTTGTGAAGCCGGGCCGATTTTGCTAGATTTTATAAAGCGAGGTTGGAATGTATCCCACAATTCACTGGGCGCATCTATTATTAGAAACAAAATAGATACGTCGGAAGAAGCATGAATTGCGATGAAAAATTATAATTATGAGAAGCCATACGTCAGATTCATGATGAGAGGAAATTACTATTTCAATTAAAACCTTTACAAACAAAATTTTAAAGATTGTCATTGTTGACAAGCGAGTTGTTTTGATAGATTCAGTACGTGGTAACTTAAAAGACTGGATAATCCAGACAATGACCGACTTTCCGTCAAATTCTGAGGACCCATCCAGACTAATATTCGTAGAATATTTGTTTGGATGATAGAGACTACATATCAACCAGAACGTCATCATCAGTTTTTATGACGTATTTCACTTTAGAACAGAAATGTGAAACCCAGTGTAAACCCATAACTGCTTTATATGTTAAATTATGATAAACATCCACGAACTTTCCTTGAATTATGTCACCATATTGTGAATGTTCGCTCAGAATCTTTTTTTGTATTTCCGGTGTTTTCACTTGTCCTAAAAGAAATATGACGCGAATCTCGATTGGTAAAAACAATTCTCTGGAACCATAGGTTGTCCGAATGTTGTTCCTGCGGCCAAAATGATTAGGAGCAGTGTGAACAACAACTATGGCGGTTATAGGTGTAGGTCCACAACAAACACTTATATTATTAATATATAATCTCCATTGAATATTGGATTTGTTTTTCTGTCGAATGCAATAAGTGTTGCATCTTCGGAACAACTGCTGGTGTTGTTCATGCTATTATCAACCGAGACCTGTTTACTTCTTGATGACCTTTCATCTTGGTAATAGCTACTGGCGGCCTGCATGTAAACATTACTTTTGGTAACTGTGCTTCGTGGTTTATCATGTATGTGCTTGCTGCTATTATTGTCGGTGAATTTCGATGCATATTCGGACTGGTGAGTGCTAATTGTCAAACTTTCTAAATTTCGTGTAGTTAGTAGGATCCGTTGTTCAGACTTAAATTGTTTGGGTATGCGCGTCCACCAGAAACTGGAGTGAACTATAAGATAGACTATCAGAATTCCACCGATATATTTCAAATATTTAATAATCATGATAAGATTGTCGAGGTCTACCTGCAAAGAGAAACACGCATATCGACATTTGCTTGATGAGATAATAAGTCGGATACAGAATTCTACAACAGATGTATATTGGAAACATTGAGCAAGGTGTGCGCGAAAAAATCAGAGATGTATTCGACCAAAACAAAATTAACCATACTACTATATGGACAGGAACCGCACATGACGTCATCGCGGCGATCTTGGAATTTAGACCAAAGTCATGCCGACCGTAGTTGACTTGGCGGGGCCTTTTTGAAGAGCGTCGCAACTAAGAAAACGAAGGACTGATTCATTTTTTAAAAAAATGTCTTCTAACCCCTTTAGCCCAGATCTTGGAATTCCTCGATCACTTATATTTCATTAATAGTTTCCGGCCGCACAGCATACGACCAGAGAGAACATTTCTCTTCATCCTACAGAATTTCAAAAGTGCCTTAATTTTACCCAGCATTGCCCTGCATGGAATATTAATCTTGATGAACTTTTTTAGCCTATGCCGAGACCGAACACGGTGCCTCCAGGTTCGTGAGTCAACGAACGTCCTGTCCCCAAGCAACCTTGGCGCCATATATATGATATCGATGGACATTCTAGTTCCAAACTGGGACATCCAATTTAATAAACTAAACGGTGCTCATCAACAAAAGACCCCAGAGGGTTAATAAAATGCAGATAGATCGGAGATGCTGTACAGGTAAACTTACATGTGATCGGGTAACTCCTGGCTGGACAAGTGATAGAACGTGTCACACATTTTGACACAATAGTATTGACAAAATTTTAATTTTTTCAATAATATTGTGTCAAAATGTATAATTAAAATAATATTGACATTTTTTTATGTCGTGTGTTTATAGAACAATGGTAAAATATTCGCTGAATATTGACAACACGTTGAAATTTCCACGGCAACCAGGTGTGTTAGACATGTAATTTAATAATACAATACAGTTTTGAATTAAACAACTGATATTCACATACAGTCGTTAATATTCATTGTAAGGGAATATGTCTTAAGATTTATCTCAAATAAATTTCTGATTTATGTGTTTTTTTAACCTTGATGCAATATGCAATACATTTAGGTTATGCGTGAATGTAGTCCGTTAAGCCCAATTGCATTTCACATTTAAGGCAATATTCATTGAATATCTCTGGTACAAGAAATATAATGTTTAAGGGATATATTTATCTTAGTGATTAGTCGTTCGAAAAGATTTTTCAAATCAAGGATTAGTACGGAAGCGTATTAGGGTCCATGCACAATTTTGTAGAAGACCTCGAGATCCTGCGATTCTGTGAAACTTTCTCGAGATCTCAATGTAATGTTCTCGAAATCCGCTAATAATTTTCTCGAGAATCTGCCATCCTGTGTTAACCATCTCGAGAATTTGAGTTAACGTTCTCGAGATATTGCCACAATCTGTACATTTTCTCGAGAGCACGGGTATTTTATGCGTGCGCTTAGGTTTAACGTATTCTCAGCGCCCCATAACCTGTCGTTTTGGAGTTTATCCCCCCCCCCACCACACACTTTCCCGAAAACCTTAAAGACCCAATAAAACTCTTGTTGTAACTGAATAATATGTCCCAATCATTTTTCAGGTCAACAAATTGTACTATTTAACAATATTCCAATTAATTGATGATAAAAATTTCATTTTAACACACCGAATTTAAAAAATTGGAAAAATTCAACTACATGGTTTGAAAAGCTTTACGTAAACCTTTTCAAATGTAACTCAGATTTTAAAATATTTTCGAAATAGGATTTAATGGATAATTTACACAACATGTAGGATACTAAAACATCTCGTTGTTACATAAATGCTATTTCTTCTGGACCTGCCAAGCAAGCAAGAGTGTTATTGTCCTTGTAATAACAAGATAGAGTCTACAGTTATCATCTGATTCGTTTCAAATTTGGTGTGAGGAAATGGTGCCATGAGAGGATGACCCTTGTATCTTCTAGCGCACCTTGTCTTTCTTGAGTTGAGTTATCACCCTTTTCCGCAAAAACTTGTTTTTAATTGATGTTGTTTTCAAATGTGGTGTGAAACACCAGAACCTTTCGATTGGCAGTACTTCGCAAACTTCTGTTTGAAAGTTACCCTTTTTGTCCGCAAACTTCTGTTCGAGAGTTACCCTCTTTGTCCGTATTAAACATGTGACAAGGAGAGGACGAACCCTATCGATATTCAGCATTCTGTGACCTTCTGTAAATATGGTATATCAAGATTGTCGACCCTGTAGAGGTCACAATTTTTATCTCGTTTTGATGAAACCTTGTTAGCGCATATCGGGGCGTAACATCCTGAATTAAAGCCCCTGATAATACGAAAAATCACCATTTTTAGCTTGGGGTCCCTCTGAAGCTCACAATAATTATCCGATTTAAAAAAAACAACGTTTTATTATATCACCGTTACACCGTGATGAAAGTTGAGTTCGATTTTCGTGAACATCGGACCAAAACTGTCAAACAAAATGGCCGCCGCTTGTACGCCAATAGTGTAAAGGTATGGTATATCAAGGTTGTGGACCCTTTAGAGGTCACAATTTTAATCCAACTTTGATGAAACTTAAAATCTTGGTTCCTGTCGACATTTGCGCATATCGGATCACAACTTCCTGAATTATGGTCCCTGATTGTACTCAAAATCGCCTATTTTAGCTTGTGGTCCCTCTTGAGGTCACAATTATCATCGGATTTAAAAAAAAAAAAAGTTTGATCATAATAATAATATCATCGTTATGCCGTAAGGTGGGTTGAGTTCAAATTTCCTGCAAATCAAAACAAAACTGCCGGATGGACGCCGCTTGTACACGAATAGTGTAAAAATAGGGTATATCAAGGTTGTAGATCCTGTGGAGGTAACAATTTTAATCCGATTTTGATGTAACTTGAAATGCATGTTTAATGTTTATAACCCACAGATCTTGGTTCCTGTTGATATTTTCAAATATCAAATTGTAAATCCATGAATTATGGTCCTTGATTGTAGAAAAAAATCACTTTCTAGGCATAACACGAAACTGCTACGTGGTCAAGTAATTGACCAATCCAATGAACACCATCCAGGTCGTGATTAGTCACGTGATCAACTTAACTAAACTAACTGTTTAACAAATGTGTATTGATAATTTGGGCTTTGTGGAACGCTATTTTCGTCAAGGAAAGTCACGAATTGATGCACACACTTATATCTTTAGAAATGTAGAATTTGAGCTTCAAACTCAGTGCAATTTTGCCTGTTTTTGCCAGGCTTTTTATTCTGCACTCCTGACAAGGAGAAACCAGGCTGTAAAATGACGGATCAGTGCAGATAATGATAGTATTCAAAGAAATATGGCGGTTACCCTAACCCGACAATATATTTTCACCTGACATTAACCCGACATCGCGACATTTAAACTCGACAATATAACATTTTATGCGTTATAACGACATTTTTAATGTCCTGCACCAATGACAAGGGGAAACCACACCAGAAAATCCCGATGAACTTTCTCGTCCAACACCTGGGTCTTACACGGGACCTTCAGCTTAGCGATCAGACGCCTTACTCACGGAGCGACCGCGGCTCCTTTCATTGAGGATGGTAGATTCTGGCTGTATGTTGTACGTTTCTTGCTTTTGTGTGTTGACAGTAATACCCAAAATGTTACACTTGGTTTGCCCGGGTGTCGGTGCAGTATTTTGATGAAGCATTTTATTCATACAAAGAAATATTGAAACACGGATATGCCGGGTTGGGCTGGTGTAGTAATATCTGACTTCCTTGTGTTCCGCGTGATCGTAAAGTTGAGTGAGCTCTAATCAACTTCGCTCAACACCTTCAATCACCCATTCCCCCCCCCCCCTCTTATTTCTGTACGTTATAGACTGACCTTGACGTTAATTTCATTCCCAAATATGGAATAAGCACCCTCATTCTCCCAAAACCAGGTGGTGGGGGGGGGAGAACATTACCTTATTTGGTCTATTTGGTGGATATTTGGACAATGGTAAGGATTTTAACAAAATATCACTGTTTTTTTTATATAAACACATATGTTATTAACTTTTATTAGTACATGAAATTTGACTCTATATAAAATGTGAACCAACAATTAGTCAAATTATATACAATAATATGGTCTTAAGGACCAAAATATTACATACACTGTATCCTACTAAAAGTTCAAAAGTTCACAGTTGGCAAACACACCACATGTTTTAAGCGGGTACTCAATTTGTTCGTTTTAATTTCTAAAATACAAATTTGGTAAGATTACACAATGTTCAGAATTTCGTTCAGAATCCACCCGAATGTTTGTATCACATTAAAATTTGCTCTGAATGTCTCTAATATCAACATCGTCAGTCGTTCTAGCCAATCGGTCGTTTACAATCTCCAGTTTCAACACATCGTGGAGAACCGTCTTTCAGGTGATATACATTTTAGGTTTATCTTGTTGTTAGGCATGGACACCTCTCCTCGATCTTGACAAATATTCAATGAAATATGATACATTTCTTTAAACATACATTATGCAAGTGCCTTATCTGACTATTGCAAGTCTTTCTTTAGGTATGACACATTATTTAACTTATCCAGACCATCATCAACCCAAGATGCCATCGCTAGCCTACGATATGAAGCGGATTGGAATACTTTTTAAGGAGAATGATTAAACGTAAAACTGGATAATCGATTCATTGTTTTTTATTTATCGTACGGAATTTAGTAATGATGATCGAGGCTAGCCTAAATTCAAAAGCTAATATCTCAGTTCTGAGAGGTAATAAAATGGGGTTTAACGTCCTACTGTTCCGCTGCGAACTGGGCTAATGAAGACGGGCATACGTCATAAAGTGTGCTAATTGGGGAATTTGCCCAAGGGGGTCTTTTACACGGGAACTTGGTTTTTCGTCCTATCGGAACTTCTATACAACTGTCTGTATCAGGCCCTCCGTCCTGCATCACTGACAGGGGGGGGGGGGGGCACGCCGGAAAATCTAGATGAGCTTTTGCGGCCAATGCAGGGATCGAACATCCGACCTACAGGCTAGCGAGCCAGCGTCTTACCCACTTAAACACCGTGATCTCCGATGAGAGTCGACCAGTATTCTTTCTTATAGTTCGAGATTTATGGCTATTCTAATTTGATAACCATGTACAGTATTTATATTTAGTGTTTTAAATGGTTACTTACGGAAGAGGACTGTTTGTGGAAATAATTAATGTCGTCGTCTGCTTGGTCACTTGAAAACTGAATGCATTTTTAACATGGATACACCATCAGTCTGATGTTAACCATTTAAGGCGACCAAGCTCCACATGTATTGCTAATACACTCTCATCTTATACTAATACAAACTTGAAAATGAAATGAAATGAACTGAAATTTAACATCCTACTGTTTTGCTCCACCTGGGCTAATGAAGACGGGCATACGCCACACAGTTTGCCGAGAGGGGAAATTTTGCCCGGGCATCGGCGCCATGGCGCCAAGGCCTACTCATATACCGATTTGCAATTGCCAAGGATTTCTTTATTTGCACGTTAATGTATACATGGGATCTGGGTTCTTTTGTCCCATCTAAACCACTATGTGTTGTCCTTTGCCAGGTCGCCTGTCCTGCACTACTGACAAAGGGAACCACACCGGAAAATCCAAACGAACTTTCTCGACCAACGCCGGGATCGAACGCGAGAACCCTATGTTAGCGAACAGCTGTCTTACTCACTAAGCCGCAGCGGCGGCTCCCAATCCAATAATGAATTTTAGTACGCAAGGAATATAGGCGGTGTTAAGCTCACAGATGTATTTCTCCAAAATAACAATTGACAATCCTTATTCCTAAAATAGTTGTGGTACACGGAGAATATCGACGGGGTTAAACTCATGGGTGGATTCCCTTTACCTAAAACAAACCGTCTTCATTAGCCCAGTCGGAACAGAACAGTAGAGTGTTAAACCCCATTTCATTTCATTTCATTTCATTTCATTTCCATAAATAAAACAATATCCATTGTTTTTGTAATAAAAAATTATACAAGTTCAAAATATAGAAACAAATAAAATTATAATTTATACAATTTCAAATGCATAACACTTTACTTGCTACTGTGTTAAATTTCAAATGCCAAAAATGATCTTAAAAATACTATTGTGTTATAGTTCAAATTCAAATACAGCAACAAAACACCATCATTACTAGCAAATCCGTTTCCTTTTTGGATGTGTGTGGAAGAGGGAGGGGTGAATGTTTACATACCTACAATTAATGATGTACATGTACTCACTTTAAATTCCAGATTCAGAATAATCATAATATTAGGGTTGGTCTGATCAAATAGAATCTAGAATATCCCTTTAACTGTTCTTTAACCAATAATTTTCCCCTGAAAGCAAACTTATTATTCCTCTACCAGTCGTTACCCAATTTAAAGGACAGTATTGGTGTCAGTCATTATCACATATGTTATAGAACTGGTTAAACGCATTCCAAATATGATTTTAACACAGGGATCATTGCTACGGTAGATGCGTAATAAAGGTTTCATCATTCGGTAGTGACGAACGCCAAAGGAAAACACGAGTTATCCCTCTAAATAACTGACTGACGAGTTATAACAGATTCACGGGTGATTTTCTGCTCACTAATAGTTCCTTTGAAGACCAAAAGTTTTTATATTGGACTGCAAGATGACATCTGACAATTCAATAAAGTAATTAAGCGTCATTAGATAAGAAATAGTCCGTACTCTCCCTTGTTTTTATTCCCTCTGTACCTTATAAAAACATGGAAATGCACGGACTTTTTCTGTTTTTATTTTCATGTTCTCTTATTTTGTGGCAGTCAATTCTTTTTTTATGAATTGTCAGATATACACCAGAGGAAGGAGGGGGGCATTGTCACCCGAGTGGGGGCAAAATCTGATTTGACTTTTCTAGAGTCATTTTTCGTGAGGAATCCGAATCTAGTAGGGGGCGTTCCCGAGATAATCGAGGTCAAAGTTCACAGAAGGCCAAAAACGAAAGAAAGGTATAGAATTCAAAATATGTTCAGAAAAGGTCCGAAAACCATTGACAACAGCAATGAGACAAAATTATAATACAGTAATATAATAATAACAATGAACAGCGATGACACCTGCATACCCGTGACGTCATCGGGGTCATGATTCATGATATGTGTCGGGATGTCATTAGGGTTGGGTAAATAACAGCGTTATTTCAGTTATTCAATAAAGACTTGTGGTTTCTTTGTCTATTTTGGACGCTGAACACGAATCCGTCGGAATGTTTGACCTAGGATGACCTTTGACCCTGGATAATTCCATTTATTCAAAATGGCGGCCAAACTTCATGGTTTTGTACAAATATATCATAAAAACACCTTCAAATATTTCTTTACATAAGTTTCAGTGGCGGGAAAAGGCGAAAAAAACATTTCAGAATCAAATTCATTGGAACTTTTGACCTAAGATGACCTTTGACCCTGGAAAATCCAATTTATTCAAAATTGCGGCCAAATTTCATGTTTTTAGACAAATATATACTAAACATACGGTCTAATCCCTCTACATCAAGGGTTAAGCGAGAGGAAAGCAAGATAATATCATCCCAGAACCCGTTGTGAAGCATCTAAGCTTTTAAACTATCAAAAACAGTGCAAATCATGAGAAAAGTTTCATTTTGTAGCACAAATTTGACATCGTTTTTTAAAACAATGCTTTCAAGATACAAACGCTTGACATGGTAAACAAATTTTCACACAACAGTTCAGTTTATATCACCAAATACTCCAAATGTCAATAGCAATGTCATTTTCTGGCCTTAAAGCCTTCTTGATAGAGTTCCGTAATCCTACCGAATTGAATTTCTTCGTTTCTAATATTGAAATGACCCGTTTCGCGGTCTTTCACACGTTGCTGTGAAAAAGATGGAATTCAAGGTAGAAAGAACACACGATTATTTTAAATCACTGATCAGTGCAAAGAGCATTATGGACCACAAACAGCTACAGTCTTCCACTTCTTGAAATTCAACTTGGTAGAATTACGAAACTGTATAAAGAATGTTTTAATGCAAGAAAATGACATTTGGTGATATAAACTGAACTGTTGTTTGAAAATCTGTTAACTATCTCAAGCGTTTGAATCTGGAAAGTATTGTTTTCAATAAAAGGTCTAATTTTGCTACAAAATGGGATTTTTCTTAGTTTTTGATAGTTTGAAAGCTTAGATGCTTCACAACTGCCCTGAAATGTTGAATAAAAGCATGAAATTTGGCCGCCATTTTGAATAAATTGAATTTTCCAGGTTCAAAGGTCATCCTAGGTCAAAAGTTCCGATGAATT
Source organism: Patella pellucida (assembly GCA_917208275.1). Classification (NCBI taxonomy): domain Eukaryota; kingdom Metazoa; phylum Mollusca; class Gastropoda; family Patellidae; genus Patella; species Patella pellucida. Next base: position 67,609,798 of record OU795038.1, read on the forward strand.
TTATTCTGAAATGTTGTTTTTCGTTCTTTCCCGCCTCTGAAACCTATGCATATAGATGTTTGAGGATGTTTCTATGATATATTTGTCCAAAACCATGGGGTTTGGCCGCCATTTTGAATAAATTGAATTATCCAGGGTATTGAATAACTGAAATAACGCTGTTATTTACCCAACCCTAATGACACCCCAACACATATCATGAATCATGACCCCAATGACGACAAGGGTATGCAGGTTTCATCGCAGCTTATTATTTTACTGTATTATAATTGTCTCATTGCTGTTTTTCGGATCTATCTGAGTTTCTTTCGTTTTTTGGCCTTCCGTGACCTTTGACCTCGATTATCTCAGCCCCCCCCCCCCCCTCACCTGGCTCAGTACCTACCAGATTCGGATTCCTCACGAAAAATGCCTCTAGAAAAGTTAACTTAGATTTTCATCCCACTTCTACCTCTGGTCTTATATCCTCTCATAGTCTCACACATCAACTTTTGGTCTTCGAAGGAATTGTTAGTGAGCAGAAATTCGCCTATGTATCTGTTATAACTCGTCACTTCAGTCAGTTATATAGAGGGATAACTCGTGTTTTCCTTTGGCGTTCGTTACTTCCGATTGTGAAACCTTTATTAATTATCTATCGTAGCAATCAGCTCTGTGTTAAAATTATATTAGGAATGTATTTTTTAACTAGTTCTATCACATATGTGATAATGTCTGACACCAATATTGTCCTTTAATACCACTGGTTTACCAATGAACATACCTCCGCTATAGTTGATTAAAAAGTACCAACAAATAATTACTATACAACAAGAACCCCCCCCCCCCCCAAAAAAAAAAAAAAAAAAAAGAATTAGCTTATTAAAAAATAAGTTAAACCAATAATTTCCATAATAATAATTTGATATTAAAAAGACAATATTGGTCAATTCCAATCAATATTGGTGTTGTTACCTTGGCGAGAAACTATAATAGAACTATGACTGAACCTGGAAATTGTATACCAATTTTTGTATGATTGATTTTATTAGCCTGGGGTGTCCCGTTTCAGAATCTGCCTGGGTCACCCTTTAGCGTTTTGCGAATTTCAACATGGCGCCCAAAATGGCCGCCATTTCAAATAATCCCGTTTAACTCCCATAGTATTTTGTTTAGAATGATAAGTTTGGTGTCTAACCGTATGTTTTGGGGGCCAAGGATTACACTTAATCATTCATTATGATGTAGGGTGATTAGATGATAGTAAAATCAAAAATGCCAGACAATAATATGACCTTTCAACTCAAATTTGCCGGCATTTTGGATTTTACTATCATCTAATCACATCCCAACATAATGAACGACTTCCGTGTATTCCTCGACTCCTGGAACATAATGTTCAGACACCAACATTATGATCCTAGACTAAATAAAATAAAACCAAGTACGAACAATCTAAACCATTGGAAGAATTCGAAGTCCTAAAAAACGGTATAGGAAAAATAGTGTAATCAGGCAAAAGAGTGTAATCAGCATATGGACTGTTCACCGTGTGCAAAATACACGACGGGAGTTATAGGAGATTATTTGATATGGCGGCCGTCCTGGGCGCAATCTGACATTGCTCAAAACGCTCAAGGGTGACCGAGGTACTAAAATTGTAGACAATTTCCAGGTTCATTCTAAATACACAATTACTGAGTTTAATACTAGGTGACGTTTCGACGAGGATACTCTCGTCTTTACCATACACAATTACCGAGTTTAATTCTAAATGACTTTGCTCGATAAAGGCAGAGAGTATCCTCGTCGAAACGTCGCTTAGTATCAAACTCAGTAATTGTGTATCCATAAAATTGTACCTCGTGTTAATATGTTCAATTACTAAATGTCAATCAAAGATCTAGGATCCTCATATCCAATATTCAAGAAACAGTGAAAATTTTAACTTCAGTACACGAGTCGGGTACTATATGGTTTTGGTCTCCATTTGTAATGAACAAAGAAAAACAAATCCTACAAGACTCTGCTGATGTAAAAACTGATTCACAAACAATGAAATAATTAGAAAAAATCAGTGTAGAATGGCCTAAGCAAGCGCAAACGACTACTGTTCAATTTGGATTGTTCACGTATATAACCGAACATAATTGATTAGAAATTACAATATTTAAAAAAAAGGAATATAAAAATCTTTATATATCGAACATTTATGTTTCATTATTACGTGCTTTTAGTCACATTTTCGTCTATTGTAAGGTTCTAAATATTCGAGCCACCCAACCTTTAAAGAATGTCGTGCGTCGCATGTAATAGCAAGACAAATACCCACTGCACCAAAGACTTAAAAATTTGTTTCAAATAGTTTTCATTAAACTTTAAAAAAACGTATTTGCCTGCAAATAAAAGAAAATTTCGAGCAAAAATTATAAAATTTTCAAAAAGGTTGTATGACTATAAAATAATCTAGTTTTTCAAGTACAAGCTAAGGACATAGATGTGGGTTAGATTTCAAAAACTGGAACGTAAAAATGGTAAGGTAGCTCTTTGATAAGTGATCAAAAATAATAAATTTCTATTTAGGTATTCCTTATGAATGAATAAATGAATGAATGATCGCATGTTATTTGCAGATACACTTTCGTAAATATACTAAAACTATGAAAAATGATTACCTTTTTTTTATACACTCTGAGTCCCATTCAAATCATCTTCAATACAGGGCTTGACTCTGTACATCTTATCAGGCCCACCAAGTAATACCGTACATTTTTCGATACTAATTTCGATTGGCTACTGACCCAGCTGGGGAGCATCAACCTGTGATAATTGAGTTGCAAGGTTCAATATCAGGGTTTCCGTGGAGGTCGCCATGTTTGATTTGAGTGTGTTTTTGTCACTCTAATTGAACGCTACCTCTCACGTGTCTGCTTTAAAGGGCGTGTGTGTGACTGTAAGTTTCATTCGGATACACTGCGCTGAATATATTATAAAAGATCATATATTAATACCTTGGAAACCTTTTTGATATACCATTCACTCCATGTTTTTGTCAATGGAATGGTCGTACTTTAATTTTACTACTTGTTTATACACATAAGTACGTGATCCGTGCGAAAATCTTCAAACATTTCTAAACCTTTGAAAGGACAGGAAGGACATTTTACGTCTGGATAGCACAAAACTTCTTTCAATTTGATACTCACAGACTCACCAATGCAACGAGGGTTCAATCCCAGCTCAGGGCAAGAACTTTATCGTTGTAAGTGAAAGGGATATCCGGTCTCAGGCAGGTTTCCCCCGAGTTCTTCGGTTTCTTCCTGCAGTAATGATCGAAATCATTCGCACGATCTGTACCAAGGGCCAAATTGGAATAAGGCCCCAGGCCTAATTTGCTACCCTTGTAAAATAACGCGATTATTATTATTATTATTATCATTATTATTAAATTGTCTTCAGTGTTGGCGTGGGAAGTGCGTTGAGGTAGAAATATATTTTTTACTAAGAAAAAAGCGTTACAGATACACTGCCACAAAAATAAAATATTTAAAGGGTCTTTATTTCCAATAAAGGTGTGGCAAATGTTTTATATGGACAGTACAGACACCCCAAACCTTACTAGAAAAATACTGGATTATCCGAAAAAAACATATGTGGAAAGCACTGGCAAAAATGTCAGGATATCACTCACTAACTGGTAACCTGACGGCTAATTAATACTAGCTTGACGGAGGAGCGGTTGTTATTTCTTGATCGAATGGTTAGGGTTTTTTGTGAAAAGAGAAAGAGAGAGATATGGGATTTATCGTCCACTCAACACAAACTAGGTCATTTCGGGACCAACATAATATGGTTTAATTTTATTTCAATAATTCGCTTGCGCGTAGGAGTCTTTAGCAGTTGGAGGAAATCGGGGCATCCCGAGAAAACCCACGAGGTTGGAAAGGCGACCCTACTCCATGCCAGGTACAACCGGAGATTCGAAAGCACGCCAGTTGACTCAATGACAGGCTTTATGATACAGCGCGCCCAAGCTAACCATTCAGCCATCTACCCCCCTTTTTGGGAAAAGAGAGAGAGAGAGATAGGGTTTAACGTCCACTCGACACAAACTAGGTCATTTCAGGACTAACACATGGTTGACTTTAATTTCAAAAATTCGCTTGCACGTGGGGGTCGATAGCAGTGGGCCGAAACCGGATGACCCGGAGAAAACCCAAGAGGATTGACAGGTGACCCTACTCCGTTTTGGAAACATTGAGGGGTGTTAACGTATAACAACCTTGACAGAAATAATTAAAGAATTACCTAGGTCTGAATATATGTACGGAATTGAATTTTTTAAATTTGGGTATCTCCGCAAATACAAAGTTTTGAGAGGGATTTGAAGCAAATTTGTGATAGATTAAGATTAAGGAGTTAAAATATTATCAGATCACACGGAAAAGTATCTATAAAATGTCGTATACGTACAGGGTGGTCCCCGGCAAGGTGCTACTCTCCGAATGGCGCTAGTTCAGACATGCGGGAATCGAATTTGTGGCACTGAACAAACACGGGGCGTGTGCAAGATTGCTAGGTCGGTGTCGTGGAGCTACCACCTGAACAACTAGACATCCTTTCGATGTAAACTTGTTTGACGAACACTAAATGAAGCCGTAATACTCCCATTAGACTGCGGTGGCGTCCGGACGGCGCTGCTGCGACCGTAGGGCGACCAGGAAATACATAAGGTCAACGGCAAACATGACATAACACAAGAAAATGTCCCCTAAAATTACAAACTTAAAAAAATCCGCGTTCTTTGTGCGAATGTGCGAATATACCGTTTTCCAATGGCGCGGCCGTCACCTCTCCGCACACGGCTATCATCGGCAAACCCGCAGGGCTCTTACCACGCCCATGGTGTAATAATGCCACGCACACGCCATGGCGTCGTGGGGTCGAGTCAGACACGGGAGGGTCATGGTGAAGACGCCATGAAATCGCCGTTATAGTAGAGGACCCTACCACAGAATCCGCGACAAATCTCCCAGTATCATGGTTTGAAGGTTGATTTTAGATGATTTGAGGATGCTGAACAAAATGAGCGGGGGGACCCTTCGCAAAAAAGATGGCCGCCCCCACCCACCGCGAAACCATATTATGGCGTATATTTGCCCATATACAACCTACAGTAGGTTTTGGGGGTCAAGGAATCTATTTATGATGTCAGAAGTAGGTTTCATTAAGTAATGTATCTAAAACAAAATTGAGAGATTGCTGAAATTGAAGTCTGAACTTATGTATTATTTCTATTACTCAAACAGATATATATCAGGTCATAGAAACATTATAATTATTGGTATAAATTTTCATCGTCAATGTCATCCTCGTCTTCATCATCATCATCACCATCATTATCAGCATCATCAGCAGCTGCGGCATCATCGTCAAAGTCGCCACCAGAATCACTCTCTTCTAAACCGGCATCTATTTGCAAGTGATGTTGTCTGACTTCACTCATATACCTTGGTAGAGCTGGCTGTGTATATGAGTGAAGTCAGACAACATCACTTGCAAATAGATACCGGTTATGGAGAAAGTGATTCTGGTGGCGACTTTTACGATGATGCTGATGATAATAATGATGGTGGTGATGATGATGATGATGATGATGAAGACAATGACGCCGATAATGATGAAAATTTATACCAATAATTATAATGTTTCTATGACCTGTATGATACATATATCTGTTTGATACATAAGTTCAGACTTCAATTATAGCAATCCCTCAATTTTTTATTTAGATAAATTTTCCTTGTCGCCAAAAACATATATTTAGACACCCAAAACACATTTGCAGGTTGTATATGACCAAATATACGCCATATTATGGTTTCGCGGGAGCCAGATGGCGGCCATCTTGGATTTTTGCATCTGGCGGAGTTAGCCCACATTTTGGCGAGGGGTTGCCCCGCTCATTTTGTTTAGCATCCTCAAATCATCTAAAATCAACCTTCAAACCATGATACTGGGAGATTGGTCACGGATTCTGTGGCAGGGTCCTCTACTGTTAAAATTTTCGCAGCATCTTTGCCACGTGTGTACTACGTTCATGGAGATGTTACCATGCTTGTCTCGCGACCCCATCACGTTCTCATAGCTTTATAGCCCAGATCGCAGAGAGAGAGAGAGGGGGGGGGGAATGAGAGAAAAGAGAGATAGTTATGGGGTTTAACGTCCACTCGACACAAACCAGGTCATTCCGTGACTATTATATGGCAGTGGAGGAAACCGGGGGACCCGGAGAAAACCCGCGAGTTTGGACAGGCAACCCTAGTCCTTGAGACCATTTCTCGACACCGCAGCAACGAAGTAAGGGAGTTACCCAGGTCTGACGGTATTATAACGTGTTTTACCGTGACTGAAAATATGTGTTCGCTTCAAGGGAGACAGGGATGAGAGTGAGGCGATATGATACTGACTCTTCCTCGAAGGCTTTAAATTCACAGGATATCCAGGTGTCAAAAGGTAATATAATATTAATTTCGAGCAGTGATTCCCAACCCGTTTACACTAGAGGAGACTTTGAATAATTTACAAACCGCATTGTTAAACCGTATTAACACCGAAATTCCTTTTCATTTGGGTCAATTCAAGTCCTGGGTTAAGGTGGTGCAGTGTTTAACACCAGTTAGATCAGGGACCGCATTCGAAGGATATCTTAAGTCTAAGATAGTCACTTAACTACTAGCTTTTACTTAAGTATACGTACCGTCCTGTAAGTTAAGGGCAAGTGGTATTCAAATGCACTGTTAAGTATTAAATATCCCCTTAAAGATAAGAAGTGTTAGCCTTTAAGTGGTATTCAAAGGCCAGTTTAAGTGAGAAGTGTCCACTTAACTGTAAGTGACCTATGGGAGGTACCTTCAAATTATGTGAGATTATAATACCTCCTTTTAACGCTGTAGAAGTAGTCCCGTAGTGGCGATTTTAAACGTTAGGGGACTCAGATTGAAATAAAGACAATGTAACCGAGCGTAGCTGGCCTCACATTTCTTTTTTCGTTGGCAGCTTTTATGTTATGGTGCCATTATAGAGTAGAAGGTTATTACCACCGAGGTAGCTACGGATATATTTTTCCGATCATCTATCATGTTCATATACATGCGTATTGCTTAATCATGTTCCCACGATTGTCATATAATAAAGTTAATTCGTTTGTGATGACATGGTTTTATAAAGTTTTAGAAATTATTTATACTACCGCTAGAAGCAAGGCATGATTTATTTGTCATAACTCATTCCCATATATACATAATCGGTAGTATTTATTCAGATAAAATATAATGTAACATGCATCTTTCGTACACACAATGCACCGTCAATGCCAGGCCTTTGAAAATCTAAAATGTAGGTATTACACAATGTCTAAGAATTTCTCAAATGATAAGGTTTATAAAAAAAACACTGTATGGATTTGTTCAGTCTAACTTAAAAGGCAAAGGTCATTGTTTATGGCTAATACGTTGTTTTCTGTATACAATATACAAAAATATATTGAAGAATTCTAAAAAAGTCTATGAAAACAGCCATTCCGGCAAAGGATGCACACTATCATAATTTATACCAAATTATAATCATACTATTTTCATGTGTTACATTTTCCTAGTAATGTGAACTAAGAATTTAATAGAGTATAGTGATGCTCTTGAGGGAGCATAGCTTGCTTGCAATGTTAGAAATTCGTGATTTTTGGAAGTGGAGGGCATTCCATGAATTGAAAATTCATGCTATTTGGCGAATGTGAGTTTTCCATAATTTAAGTGTGGAGTTAAGTTTTCACATAGCCAAGTATATGTAAAAAAGAGCCTTTGAATACCGATTTAAAAGTGAAAATATTAAGTATTTTTACCTAACTTTTAGAAAACCTTTGAATACGGACCCAGGGAGGTTGTGTTAAACAAGGATATATTTACAAAACATGAACACCAGGGTTCGTATTCAAGGGTTTTCTAAAAGTTAAGTAAAAATACTTAATTTTTCCACTTAACAAAGTGTCTTACCTTTAAATCGGTTACTCAAAGGCTCTATTTTACATATACTTGGCTATGTGAAAACTTAACTCCACCTTAATTCTGGAAAACTCACATTCGCCAATTAGCATTAAGAGCATCACTATACTCTATTAAATTCTTAGTTTACATTACTAGGAAAATGTATGTCGAAATATTATATTGTAACAATATGAAAATATTATGATTATAATTTGGAATAAATTATGATAGTGTGCATCATTTGCCAGAATGGCTGTTTTCATAGACTCTTTTTTTTTAGAATTCCATTTCAATACATTACAATAAATAGTGGAAGTATAATGATGGATATTGTAAACTTTAATTTTTTAACAACGCATCACAAATAGAAAACAACATATTAGCCATACACAATGACCTTTTCCTTCGAAGTTAGACTGGACAAATCATACATAAATGCATAGACTATGTGTGTAACTTCCTACATTTTAGATTTTCAAAGACCTGGCAATGACGGTGCATTGTGTGTACAAAAGATGCATGTTGCATTATATTTTACCGATTATGTATATATGGGAATGAGTTGTAAAAAATAAATCATGCCTTGCTTCTAGCGGTACTATAAAAAATTTCTAAAAATCTATAAAGCCATGTCATCACAAATGAATTTAACTTTATTATATGACAATCATGGAAACATGATTAAGCATGTATACGAACATGATAGGTGATCAGAAAATGATATCCTTAACTATCTCGGTGGTAATAACCATTCACTCTATAATGGCACCACAACATCAAAGCTGCCAACGAAAAAAAATTAATTTGAGGCCAGCTACGCTCGGCGACATTGTCTCTATTTCAATCTGAATCACTAAACTTTTTAAATCGCCATTACCGGACTACTACTACAGCGTTAAAAGAAGGCATTATAATCTCACTTAAGTTTAAGGTACCTCCCATAGGTCACTTAAAGTTAAGTGCATATTTCTCACTTAAACCTTAAACTGGCCTTTGAATACCACTTAAAGACTAACACTTAAAAGTGCAGGTTAACTTTAAGGGAAAATTTGATAATTAACAGTGCTTTTGAATACCACTTGCCCTTAACTTACAGGAAGCTAGGTATATTTAAGTAAAAGCTAGTAGTTAAGTGACAATCTTAGACTTAAGATATCCTTTGAATACGGACCCAGTGTCGCAACAGTAATGCAAGGCTGTGGACACTCTAGAAATCAGAATATATATACGATTTTGATGAAACTTGGAATGTATGTTTATAATCTTTTTTTTATATTTTGGCATATCGAACCGTAACTTTCTGGATTATGGCCCTGTTTGTACGAATATCACTCTTTTAGCTTGCGGACTCTCTAGAAGTCACAATTTACGTATAAATTTTCCACCGTTACACCCTCATGGCGGTTGAGGTCAAATTTCGTGAAAATTAGACAACAACTGTCCGACAAAATGTACGAAAATAGTGTAAAAGTATATTATATAAAGGTGGTGGGCCCTCTAGAAATCACAATTTTGACGAAACTTAAAATATATGTTTATGTCCCAAAGATCTCAATTCCGTTCGCTATTTGCGCATATGAGACGTAACTTTCTGTAACATTTAAAGATAACTCTCGTGTTGTAGATGTTTTTTTTTTATTTTGCACCAGTGCGAACTATGGTATTAAAACTAGTGCCAAATCTATCTCTCTATGAGAGAGAAATGGGGTTAAACGTCCACTCGACACAAACTAGGTCATTTCGAGACTAGTGCTAAATCGAGAGATTTAGGTTAAGGCACTGAAAAGAAAACCAGTTATTAACCAATACAACACAACCCTAACACAAGCTTAACCCGGGAATTGAATTGACCCACTGAATTGGTTACCCCTTACCCCCACTCAATCAACAACACCGACACATTTTCCATTGTATTACATCATAACCCCCTACCCCTATTCACCGCACAACACCGAAATACATTTCAATAGTATTAAATAACCCCTATCTACACAACACCGAAATATCTACCCATCGTATTACATACCTACCTACTGCCACAGCACTGACATATCTTCTCATTGTATTACATAACCCTTTAGTCCCAATAACCGCATAACACTGAAATACCCTCCCATTGTTTTAAATAACCCCCTACTCCTACACAACACCGAAATACCTTCCCATTGTATTAAATACCCCCTACCCACTCACCGCACAACACCGAAATACAATCCCATTGTATTAAACACCCCCTACCCACTCACCGTACAACACCGAAATACAATCCCATTGTATTAAACACCCCCTACCCACTCACCGCACAACACCGAAATACCTTCCCACCACAAACCAGTGATGATTCGTTGCTAATAATGTTGGTTTTTTTAAATTTTATTGTGGTTGTCGCAACTGAAATTCATTGTCCGAATACCAACAACGTCATACCCAATTTTACTTAGCTATCTCTCCGCGCATCTAAAACTATTATGATGACACCACTAGGGGTTCACGGATCCCGGGTTGGGAATCACTGATTGAACGGAAAACGACGACTAGGAATAGTCCGTGAGCTGGATGGACACACCTTGCACCCCCTCCACTAGAATCTACAATGTGATGTTTTTATGGAAGGTTATTATGTATATTGAAATATTCTATATTATGTTACCACGCGAAAGCTTGGGTCGCACTAACTTTTCTAATTAGTTTATATTTACCTGTCACCACAAAGCGTGCGAAAAAAAAATTGGGGTAGGGGAAATTAAATTGACAAATTTCAAGTAACCTCCTAAATCGGTGACCTTTTGACCTTTGGTGAACTACTAAGTAATTTCATTTGCATAAAACCAAGTGCAAAGTGTAGAGGGAACCTATAGACACACTTTGAGGGGTCAACCATTATTATACACCTATTCTACTTGGAGCTATGGTGACTTTAATTTCCCCTACCCCAATTTTCTTTTCGCACGCTTTGTGGTGACAGGTAATTATAAACTACCTAGAAAAGTAAGTGAGACCCAATTTTCCGCGTGGTAACATATAGATTATTTAAATATACATAACAACCTTCCAGGGGGGGGGGGAGGGGCAAGGTGAGCCCTCCAGCCCACGGACTAAATATTTTTACGTTTTTAATTATATTATTCACGAATGTTTACTGGTGGGCGTATTAAGCTTACGTGATATTTACCTTTTATGCGCATGGACTTATTCCTTAATAGATATTATCAGTTGAAAGATATAGATTTACCTGTGGTCAAATTGGTATTACTACCATCCTCTCGAGTTCTTTTCAAATAAATTAAAACGACGGTGTGCTGTACTACTAGCTGTAGCCATTTATTTCATTATTCAAAAACACAATTATTTTTTTCCACTTTAATAAGCTATTTTATTTTTTTCGTAATATAGGTAAATATATAGCATCCAGGAGACACAATTTTAAAAAATAAAATCATTTTGTCATAACTATCAACATTATTAATTCTCCTAGAGCCTGCCTTGGAAACACAAGTTTTACATATTTACAACAAATAATATTTCTACAACAAATATATAAAACAAGTTGGTTACAACAACCAATAACAATCAAATTCAAGCAATCTTCATTGGCAAGTCCATTCCGAAAACACCACACGAGGTCGCGAGGCATGTAGAATCAAGCCTACTCAAAAGACCTGAAGAGTCCTTTCCGTGTCCAGGCACAAAAGTCACATTGATGGTGCATCTGTTCTAATGCTTTGTATTGATACACCATCGGGATAAAACAACACAAATGAAATTTTATACATATGAGTTTAAGATGTATAGCCCATAAAAGTCTTAATATGCTTGAGCATGAGATTCGGTGCCATGTTCAGGCACATGACCATAAAATTGGTGTCGTTGCTGTTGATAATACATAGAGTAGTCTGATGAATCTTGGGAAGTTGTAGCAGGTAGTGGATAATTCGTTTGTGTTTGTGGATAGCTGTTTGGGTGTTCCTGAGACTGTGTAGGATAAATGGAATCTGGTGCATTATAGCCCCGAGTATTCTGTGCATAACCAGAGGATGTTTGCGTACTATAGCCGGAGTCATCATCTTTATCGGTGGCGGAACCTTCATCCGTGGATGCTAATGATTCTTCTGAGTCAGCGCTCATTTCAAGTCTCCTTCTTTTGCTTGGATTTTTGTATTCTTCTGATTGTTCTTCGCCATTCACAGGAGCGTCAAGAGACTGCAGTAGTGCCGGTCCTGGGTACATCTGAGGCGTTGAATTGTTTGGATGGACAGTGACATTCGGTGGGCTATTGGATGACGAACTACTTCTTAGCACTTCATGATTACGTTTAATTCCGTTTTCCATACCATAGTGATATACACCTTCGCCATCGTTCGGCATGTTACCCATATCTCCGTAAGGCCTTATTGCTGGATTGGATGAATATTGCATTGAGGGCGCTGAATAAGGAACAGGGTAGGGACGGGTCATGGGGGGAGCATACGGCATCTGTGGATGGGACACTGGGTAATAGCTACCACGGAACGATTGCTGACCCGGGTAAGAACCGATACTTCCCGGTGGAGACGGAGTTAGTCTCTCGGCGGTGGTGTTGTAGCTGTCTCGAAATCCTTTGGCGAATGGATTATGATCAATCTTGAGCTGAGTGATCTGAAAAGCAAAGTGTTGATATTAAACAATTGTGTTTTGGTCTTTATTGTCATTCAATAAATATATCATATTTACCTAATTATCAATTCATATCTAACCATACGTGTTCTAGAAAGAGTGTTAGAGTAAAATGGGGTTTAACGTCCACTCGACACAAACTATGTCATTTCGGGACTAATATATAGTCCAATTTCATTTCGATAATTCGCTTGAGCACAGGGTCGTTAGAAGTGGGAGGAAACCGGAAGAAACACACTACGTTCTACAATTTCTCGTCATCTACAGTACAAACCCCATTAGACAAACATGTGGGCAAACGGACACTCAAACCACACAGACATTGGAAACCAGGAACAACAATCGTATGCTAAATCAAGTGAATAAACAAGAAAGATGTCAGAAGGCACTATGCTGTACAGTCTCGGGCCTGTATTGCTACATGCTTCATGAACAACAAACTCGTAAAGGAAAACTTAGGAATGGATGTATGTAAAATACTCACATCAGTATTTTGATAAGCTGTGACTCCGATGAACTGTGTTTCTGTAAAGCTGTGGGTTAGAAGGGTCTTTTGTTCACCAGGTGAACCAACTTCTATGACATGGAGCCGTGGCTGATATTTGTGCATAGAATTCAGAACAATCTGGAAAAGTTAATAGCATATCAAAAATGTGTAAGGGATAAGAAGGATAATCAATACTGGGGATCGGGGAGGGTGTGTAAAAAATTCAAACGTCTAAGCGAAAATTGTTCTAAAGATAGCTTTAAACATGCTCTGTGAATTTTGTTTTCAAACACCATAGGTTGAATCCGCAGTATAGGGGGCTCCCAAGTTTGTCTTTTTATTAAAACAGAATATATGAATTTTCAGATATTACAGTTTTAGGTCCATATAAATTGAAGTCTATTTAAAAACTTTAACTCACCATGCCACCATGTCCGTCATTAAAGATTGCAACCAGAGTAAACAGGGCTCAAAATTTTATGTCTTTTAAAAAACACCTGATAACATAGGAAATTCCCAATCGTTTCAAAATGTATGTCTTTTAAAAAAACACCTGCTAACATAGGAAATTCCCAATCGTACAGCTATTGGTGAATAAATACTGAGGATTTATTTTATTTCAAAATTGTAAAAAATAACTTACCACGCCACCATGTCCGTCACTGTTCTTGTTATTGGTAAGTTTGAGTTTACTAAAGACGATATCTTGCTTCATCCAGTGGGATCCAGTATTTGGGGAATCAGGGTGAAGATAAACTCGGCCAGCTAAAAACATAAATAAAACGAAATTGAGGGTGATGGTCAATAACTCAGATGACGATTTATAAAAAAATTTCGTCAAAATTAAAATAGTATTGATTAATTTCCGAGACATGTTAATACAGCGACATATAAATTTGAGTACGGCATAATGGTATAAGCTTCAGTTTACAACATTTACGTGATATTTTAAAATTATACTGTAGAATGAAATTTAATTTAATACTAAGCGAACAATGAATTACCCAATGAGAGATATCCATGCCCTTTACGTCAATACAACAGTGTAACGATATTCAATATAGACAATTACTATACTCAATTTTGTAATGAAACATAAGGATTTACTCAAGGATTGGTATTGAGACGCTCTTTATTGAAACAACTCATTAATGATATTAAAAACAGACAATTAGTTTATGATATTTTGTTACAATGGTTATGTCAGATATAGGCTATATTACGTATTTTCAAAATTAATGATAAACAATTTCATAACCTATGACATAAGGTTTTTTATTAGTTCTAAGCGGTGGATCTTATTATGTCGACGATGTTCATTATTTCTCTTCCATTCTCAAAGCGACTTAATGACCAGCGTGTTACACTTATACTTAATAAGCGCATAATATCCATACAGCCTTCTTAGCGCGTCATTAAAACCCCGTAACCACAATAATAATAGCAACTCATTATCGAGTTATGAGATTACTGGGGTCCCTTAAACGATCCACCATTATTATAATGCAACATATTTATAGTAGCCATGTGTCTTATAATTACATTCAAAATTTCTTAAAGGGAGCAATGTTGAGAACACTTGTGATTCGAAACACACAGGATACCGAATTAAACCCCGACACAGATAACTCAGCTCGTACAAGTCGAGAAATATATCAAATGATCCCGTATAGTCAAAACCCACAGCATAGAACTCAGAGATAGTCAAACCCGCTATTGAGAAGTGTGTCAAATGACGAAGTATGGTCAAAACCCACAGCATAGAACTCGGGGATAGTCAAACCCCGCAGTTTAGCGTCCAGGGATAGTCAAAACTCAAAATTTAGAACCCAGCCCAGCGAAAATCAAAACCCAAGGTTTAAAACCATGGGATAGTGAAAACCAATAGTGTAGAAACCAATTTCAAACAAATCACATTAATGATTTATTCAACAATGATTCGAAGAGTAGAAAGAAGTTTTAAGGATGGGTCGCGTACCTTATCTTTTTTAAGTTACTAAATTTAGCTTTGGCATTTGCTAAGGTAACACATTGTATGTATGTAG
Organism: Patella pellucida; assembly: GCA_917208275.1. Taxonomy (NCBI): domain Eukaryota; kingdom Metazoa; phylum Mollusca; class Gastropoda; family Patellidae; genus Patella; species Patella pellucida. The sequence goes on from OU795038.1 coordinate 67,625,004, forward strand.
GATATATAACACTAAGCTCGATAGTCTTTATAATAATACGTAAAAGGGAAATGATATCGATAAATGACAAGTAAAATACCGAGTGAAAGATGTCGTTGTTGAAAAGCAATAGAGCACGGAATCATATTAAGAAAAAAACACATTAGGGGAAACAAAAGGAATCAACATGATAAGTCAATTATCTGTTCTTATAAAATAGACACCAGGAACAAATAAATACGTATCCAATGACCCGTTGTCCAATGTGCCATTTTTCGGAACATGCGAATGTCAGGTGCTCGCAAGTTCTCTGTTGGATTTAAATGAAAACAGACTGTCCATTCCTTGATTACACTTAAAGATGACCCTGACACCGTGGATCGTCTTAGATCTTAAGTACAATTTACTGTCCGAATTCCCAAGAACCCTGTCATTTGAAAATACTTCTTTTATGTAATATGTACTGAGGTGTCGTCAACCTCACAACAAAACCAGCTGGAATTCCTACCTCGTGCTGTGTCACAAGACATCAGGAGAAAGAGCTGATCAACTGCCGCTTAGAAAGGTATGAACAACAAATGAGCAAGCTATTGTTTGACATTTCATTGTTATGGGAACCTTACCGTGTTCTCGTACTTACATTGTCATAATAATCAAAGCGAACAAAAGGTCACAGGTGAACTTATGGTCGTGCACCTGACACTATTAAAAGTAAAATAAATAGTCCATGACATTAGACTTTGCTTTAAAAATACATACTTGTAGTTAAATTTCAACGGAAATTATTTCAATGATCCTCGGTGGCCGTGTTTAGATCGGACAACTTTTCAATTTTAATAAGTTTGGTTTCGTGTACGTTAATTGGCGTATTTATGATTTATTAAGTCAATGGACAGTATAGTTCGCGCTGGTGCTGATTTTGTAACGCGAAAGACGACGCTTTCAAATGTCGACAATATACAACTAGAAATATGGCATATCCGGTCATGCCTTTGGAGGGCTTCGTCTCGGTTTTTCGCCATTTTGTCGATGACGTGATGAGTAAAGTACAGTCATATGCAACTGACTACAACAAGTTGCTTTAAGTTGCAAAGTCGACAATAGCCCCGCCTTTTTATCGAGATGTGGTGTTGTCGATCTTCATAATTGAAAACAGGCCTCAGGCCTAATTTGCTACACTTGTAAAATGATGAGATTATTATTATTATTATTATTATTATAAGCCGACATCCCGACATGACGACATTTAAACCGACAATAGGACATTTTTACCCGACACCACTAAATTACAAACATTATTAAGGTAAAAACACAGCCTTAACGACAAAGTCAAAAAGGCACTTTGCCTATCACACTCTACAATTTCAGTTACATGTAGTAATAATTTGCTATGCGAGTCGTTACAAAAAATTGAACGTTTTACGTATTTCTGTGTTTATATAACTGCGCTATTGAATTTGAGAAATTTAGCTGCTAATTTTGTGATGACGTAGACAATTTACGTGATAACCGAAACCGTTGCAAAATTGAGACATTATGGGTCAGTTGTTTCGTTTTATCTTTCCTGGTTGTGTGTAATTTATATTCGATTTACCCGTTTAAACAAAAGAAATGGACGTAAAATAAAATAACTAACCATGTCTTTGTAATCAACGTTTTTTTTTGTTATTCACAAATGTGAAAAACACTCTATTTTATATCTCGAAGTTTGACCAGTTCGAACCAGCTGAGATTTGACAAACTGAAAGTTTACTTTACTTACTTTGAGGTAGTTGTTCAGCTTGACCACATGGTACCCATCGACCACTCTGGAACTTCCAATGATTAGGATCGGCAAGAATCATATCAACAAACACGTTATACTGCTTGCCAGGCTCTAGACCAGTTAAACTGTACTGTAAAGTCGGGAACATTCGTCTGAAATATGCAAAAAAAAATCCAATTTACCGAAATAAACAATTGAATGAAAATTAAACCGCCGAAATGAAAATTCTATTTAGGGAAACTAATGTTTCAGTTTAGTAATACGAACATTTGAGTTTAGTGATCAGAAAATTTGAGTTTAGTGATCAGAACATTTTAGTTTAGTGATCAGAACATTTCAGATATTGTTTAGAAAAAAAACATGTCAGATTAGTGAAACGAATATTTCAGTTTAAGGAAACGAGAAATGGAAAGTTTAAGATGAAAATGCGAGTTAGAGAAAGGGGAAAACATAATTTAATGTGTATAATAGAATTTTTTTATGCAATTTATGGTTCGTGTAGCTATTTCGCCGTTGCAAATGTTCTTAATACTTTTGAATGACAATGTTCAAAATCGCACATGATACTCGCATGAATTTAGCCTTATAGCAATAAAAATATCTTAATTTATAGTACATGTAAAGTAAAATAAAATAAAACCAAACCAAGTACGAACAATCCAAAACATTAGACAAAAGTCCGGATTGCGGAAATATCAATGATTAAGAACGATATAATCCATACAAGGGTTGAATTAAATAGAGAAAACAAGTCAATTTTTTTTTAAACCGAACGGTTTTGTCCAGAAAAAGCGAAATGAAATGGACGGACTTTGCATGTATATAATGTTCTTCTTTCTGTCTTTTTTCGTTTGTATTTAAATTCAAAGTTAAATTATGAATACACTTTTTACCTTAACTATGAGTCATGTGCAAAATGCATGTAAGTTCAATCTGTTATGTTCAAACGCCGACAAAAGTATTATTTTATCCACATCATATTTTCTGGATAAGACACTTGTACCGAGAGGGGAACATGTGTAAAATTTGTAATGATTTAAATAAATAAAATATTTAATTGTAAATAAGATATTTGATTGTAAATAAAATATTTGATTGTAAATAAAATATTTGATTGTAAATAAAATATTTGATTGTAAATAAAATATTTGATTGTAAATAAAATATTTGATTGTAAATAAAATATTTGATTGTAAAAAAAATATTTGATTGTAAATAAAATATTTGATTGTAAATAAAATATTTGATTGTAAATAAAATATTTGATTGTGTATAAAATATTTGATTGTAAATAAAATATTTGATTGTAAATAAAATATTTAAAATTGTAAAGACACTTGTACCGAGAGGGAAACATGTGTAAAATTTGTAATGATTTAAATAAATAAAATATTTAATTGTACATGTAAATAAGATATTTAATTGTAAAGAAGATATTTAGTTGTAAAGAAGATATTTAATTGTAAATAAAATATTTAATTGTAAATAAAATATTTAATTGTAAATAAAATATTTGATTGTAAATAAAATATTTAATTGTAAATAAAATATTCAATTGTAAATAAAATATTTAAAATTGTAAATAAAGCAAATACAATTTAAAGAAAATGATATTATAGTATTATTGTGTGAATGACAATTATTTTTTTTGTAAATACGAAACTATTTAATAATTGTAAATACGTCATCCGGCCTATTTACTGAAATTATCAACAGATTTAATTTGTTTTACAATAATTGCCCTGTTTCTAGGCAACATATACGGATGGTAAAGCGTATAATATAGAAATAGAATAAATATTAATAAAACAAATAATTTTTACTGTTTCTAGGCAACATAAAAGGATGTTGACGTTTATGCTATTCATGTACATATTATACTAACTTAATCGTTTCATGTCAGAGCAATCCAATACGAAAAAACGAAATCCAAAACACCAAACAAGAATTCAAAACAGGGAAGAATAAATATCAATATCAAACTACATACAGATTCATTTTAAACAAAAGGAAAACGCTGTAACGAAATGCTGTAAAACGTTTAAATATATTTTTCCATGTTAGAAACAGAATATGAGTAAAATTGACAAATTAAAGTTGTTCTGATGTCCAACAGGGGCGGGGGTAATTTGTAGAACTAAAGAAAGGGTAGTACGAGGTTTAATTTAACAAGGTTTAAAGAAACAAATATTTTACCATTTCTATAACTAAAACATAGTTTAGAATTGTAAATTAATAGCAAAACCGTGCATATTTATAAGATATTGTATTCAACGGGATAAAACCCTTGAACAAAACGTAGAAGGGAGTCTTAGATTATAGTAAATTTCAATGTGTTTTTTCTAATTTTTCCACACTTGCTTGACCAAAATTGCTACTAAAAAACCAAAACAGACGAATTTCAGATATTTTTTTTCTGACAATGATGTGTATTATGAAAAACGGAGTAAGTAATTATTTCTTTTTATAAGTCGTTTTGTCATTTTTTGTGGTTTTCATGTATTATTTTATTAAGAGCTAGTATCTTAAAATAAAAGCAATTAAGAAAAATACACACTTAATAACCATTTCTCTTCGTAAGATATATTGTGATTTCCTAGTTTCTCGATGTTTTATTTAAAATCTTTCATCTTAAACGGGGCCAAATGATTGTTTAAATTGGTAAAAGGGAAACAGCGAAATCTTATCTAAATATTACGAAAACTATAGTGATAACTAATTAATTTGAGAAGAATAAATATTAATTGAATGATAAAAATATATATATATCGCTGTGAAAACTTTTAACACCTGATTTGTTGTTTTAAACACAATGTACAATGAACCTCTATTGTTTTTCGTTAACTTTCCGTATCAATATAGTTTATATCGTCGAAATCACAAATTACACGCTTCCACAATTCTGCGGCAAAATATCTAGCTAATTAAAAAATATCACCAATTAAGATAATTTGCCTAACTTTTCCCTCAAACTTTCTGGCCACTAATCAAATTCGATTTAAGGTTTGTAATTTATTTTTATTAATCGGCTATTCAAATCATCTCAGGTGTTCACACGGATATAACTATGATTATCTATGTTACTGTATATTAACAATGTTACTCTGAAATATTTGTGTGCGTTTTTTTTATATTTAGTAGTTTTTGTTTACAACAGTTGAGATTTATGAACTATAAAATAGTTACATACCTTGAAAGTTAAATCAATTGCGGTTTAATATAATAATTATTAGAAAGTAAATGTCAGAAAAATTAGATATTCACTGACTCTTTTCAAGAGTTTCGGTGAGATAAATAAACAAAAGTTAACAAAAAAAAACTGTTTTAATATGCATAAAATATTATTATATTCAACCTATACTTGTTTTTAAAGATATTTGTAAGAATTCAAACCGGTAATGGATTTCTAAACTTAGCTTTGGTGTAATTACAAAAAAAGACAATTATCCTACATAAATTGGTGTACACTGGTATTAAAAAGAATTTGTATTTTTGCTTGATTTTTGTTGGTTACATTTGTTAAAAGAAATCTGTGTAAACTATGAATAATGAAACATTGCATGTAAAAAAACTAAGAAGTAGTAAATTCATAAAGTTGTGTTATTATGAATGTGGTTACACCTATACTTCTAAATGGCATGCAAGGGTATATGACTAGATGGTTAATAGAAGCTTTAATTTAAATATTAAGCCTAAACTTGTATATCTTTAAAACAGTTTCTGACTACGTGGTGATGGTAATACACTACTATCTATAACGCCGGGTTTGAAAAATCACAAAACAGGAATCGGAATTTTCTATTTAGATAGTATAAATCTAACATGGTTCAAGTAATGAAAAATTGCCTAGACTAGAATTAAAAAAAAAAAAAATAATTCATGCTTACCGGCCTTGTTTGGTGATGATCATTTCACACGTATGTTGATGGAATTTCACCCAAAGTTCTCTGTTGCACAAGTAGACACAAACTTTTCCTCCATAACCTTGACCGGGTCGAGTCGCTGGAACAGGAGGGGAACACTGGATGGGAGCGGGAGCGGGTGCGGGAGTTGCCTCCAGGGTGGGGTAATAGGGTATATGTTCTGTAGGTAATGGGTATTCGGGATAGACTTTGGGATAAGAGAGATTGTGATATTGAGATTTCCTTTGACAATAGTTGTATCCATTTTCATTGTAAGCTTCATTATTTTGTACAGGCTGCAAGGCGGTGTACAGTGACGTTGACGGTTCTGCAAAACAACAAACGAATTCATTTACAAATAACAAAATATAGTGGTGACGGAAAAATGAAGAAAAAAACCCATGGAAATTAATTTTCATATTAATATGCCATTTAAATTATTGAAATATTAAAATTAAATGAAATGCAATTTAACGTCGTACTGTTCTGCTCCGAACTGGGCTAATGAAGACGGACATACGACATACAGTCTGCTATGAGGGAAATTTTGCCCGGACAGCGGCACTACGGGCTACTCATATATCGAAATTTCAACTGTCGATGGATCTTTTATGTACACACCAATGTGTACACGGGACCTCGGGTTTTCGTCCCATCCGAACGACTAGACAGCTGCCCTTGTTAGGCTATAAAAACATTACATAAACCAGATCTTAAAGACTTCAAATTTACCCATATCTATAATTTCCAGACATTATTCATCATAATAACATTATTGAGTATATGCGAGAACCACAAAATGTCCTGTTATCTACAGTCGTTGAGAATTCATATATTATGAAAATAAACTTAGTAACACTTCGTTTTATTCTCTGAGAAATGAGTGGCATCGAAGACTCATTTACAATGACATCTAAGGCTACACCTATTCGATTTTCTGTTCTTTGTGATCATCAGCCTTATTTTCTTTCGGGGGAAAACGTATTTAAAATCCAAAAGTACTTAATTAAATTGTTCAAGCTTTCAGCTATAAATCTTTACGTTTTGACATTTTAAACAAAAGATATTTCACATAATCCACATCGATATTTATTCATCAAGATCCCGAAAAACAGAAAATAAAATTGGTGTTGCCTAAGATTGGCAAGTTCAGTGATAATTGATGGCATCCAACACTCCAAAATAAAACAAAACTTACCAGATGATGGAAAGCTTTCAACGTTTTCAGACACTTCAGAGCTTTCATTTCCAGCAGCTGCATCGGGACTGATGTGCCCATAGCCATGGACAGCGGGAGTTGAATCCGATCCATATTCGCAATAAAAGTTTTTCAACCGAAAATGCGAAGGGTATAGTGTTCGTTCTTCACCGTTGTTGGCATCGGGTGTGCTGTAAGTCGATTCATGTCCTTTGCCGTTGTAATAATCTTGGTATGCGGCAGCGTCGCAAGCAACGACACCTGAACTACTCAGCATCTTAATAAACTTGTAGATTATATCTCTCGCAAAAAGAAAATGTGATAAACGAACTCGAAGGTGAGGACGATTATGACAAAATAAAAGGTGCAAATTTAGCTCTTCAAAATGTTTCTCACGTATGGCCCGGTGAGACTTTTACTGAGATTACTCAATCCGAACCCGACCTGTTAAAAACTAGTAGTTAGCGCGAATATTGTTCACAAGTAAAATGTTCGCAGTATTAAAAGTAACTGACAGGCCAAGGTACGTAATAATATTAACGACTACAATGAGCTCGCTACAAATATATATGGCTTTTTTAATTAGACAGCCCACTGATTGGAATTTAACATCGAACACATCATCATGCCAATTAAGCATCGCGCTCTCTCATTGGTCGCGCTCGCCACGATCGTCCATACACGAATTTTGATCAGCAAATGAACGAGCTTGTCACGCGTTAATTAAGGGTGTGATCAACCAAAGCTCTGAAGCCAACGACAGACCGGTGTTCAAATTAAACTTGGCACCCACTGAACATTTTATTTTCAATCATGCCTCATCATATGATGAGTAAGCTTAGACACGGTGATTTGATCGATAAGAAATGAAATGGGGTTTGTTGTCCTACTTATCAGCACCGACTGGCCTAATGAAGACCGGTTAGATCTATTAGCGACCGCGATATACAAAAAGTCGGAATATTTGGGTTTTGTTTTTCACATCAAAATGAACAATTTTTAATGAAACAGAAAATTGCACTTAAATAAAAATGATTTGACGGACTGTTTTAAGTGAACTGTACCCAACAATAATTGATATATAAAAAAAACCAAGTTACAAACAATCCAAGGAATAAAATGGGGTTTAACGTCCTACTATTATGCACCTAACCTGGGCTAATGGGAGACGGGCATACGCCATACAGTGTGCTATGAGGGGAATTTTGCCCGGGAAGCGGCGCTACGGCCTTCACTTATATCGAATTCCAACTGTCAAGGGATCTTTTACGTGCACTCCAATTGTACACGGGACCTCGGTTTTTCGTCCCATCCGAACGACTAGGCAGCTGTCCTTATCAGACCCTCCTTCTGCATCACTGACAAAGGGAAATCACGCCGGAAAATCGAGATGAACTTTCCCGACCTCCAGGCTAGCGAACAAGCGCCTTACCCACTTAGCCACCTTGACCCCCCACAAACAATCTAAACCATTAGTCCTAAAAAAAATCGGTATATGCAAAATAGTGATATCAGGCAAAATATTGTCATAAGCATATGGACTGTTGGGCGATAAAGATTTTCAAGTCTAGGAGTGTGTGGAACATAAGAAAATTCTGAAAGATATCTTAGACATGGTGAATGGATACATTTAAATATGCCGATAAGTACGCCGTCTATTTCGGTCATAAATGTTACAAACTTTACCATAACAAAATTTAATGGCAGGTAAAAAGAATCAAAATTTATTATTTATGTGTGCTTTTGTATTAAAGGAGCTAAATTGCTTACATTTGGAACCTAGAAATTCACAAAAGTGGGTCGCAACGCATATAATTCTGTAATATGAATGTATATAAACTGATTTACATTCAATGTTTTTTTCGTTTTTACTCCAATTTCCAAAAACGTTATGTTCGACGAAATAAGCCAGCAATTTCAATCAAGTGCACATCCAAGCGTCTAGTTATTCCAGTCTACATAACTCCGCTTGGTTCGATGCAATGTCTAGCCTCGTCCCTCGAATCTCTCAATACAACTAGGACTGAAGCGCATTATGGTACACGATTCGTGTACCAATGTTAAAAGAATATTTTATCTTAAATATCGGATATCAGAAGCTCATCTTCTCCCGGTAAGTTTACATCATCAATGTTGATTTAAATTGACCAATAATTCGTGATTTCGAGGTAGAAGATTTTGGAGGATTTCGAGTTACGGACTTGGGTCCTTTAATCGATCATCACGTCATCAGCGGTTGATATGAGCAGAATATATCGACCCGCGATGACGTCATTAGAGATGAAATATCAACCTGTCATGACCTCATCAGCGGTTGATATGAACGTATACTAGTATTATCATCCCATGATGACGCTTTGACAGGCCGTTATGAGATATAACTGCTATGGATAGCAAAGAAAAAACTACCACCAGTTAAATATGGAAGGAAAATGTTGCCAATATTATTTCATTTTTCACTGTACAAACTGCAACACCAAATAAAATCAGAACCGTGGGGAAAATACAATGAGCGATTGTCTTGCATCTTGTAAAATGCTTTAATTACTCGTTTCAAATTGATGTAAATGTTTTGTATATAATATTACAATCTGATTAAAACTCAGAACCAATTTCGTTTCGTTTTTATAGTTCAAAATTTCGATTTTACTTGTCTTTACTACACTTGGATCTGGAAGCGTTTTTATTTAACTCATGTTCTGCTTGAAATGAGGGGTCAGCTAATCAAATGGTCTATCGAATCGAGCGTTTGACCCTTTTTTAAGCGGAACTGTGGGTAGCCGTTAATGGCAAAAGTTAAAGTAGAAAAAAACCTACATGGCGGTCGCTAATTGGCTAATCGAATGACTAACGTAATCGGGTCAAATGTCGCTTGCTTGGTACCTGACGTCATAGAACGTGTAAGCAACAAGTATTTCTGTCTTTAGAGCAATGCTAACAAACACACTGCGAAATATATGTTGCCATTGATACGTATGTTACTCTATATTTATCATTTACAAATATCATATTTTCAGAACACATTGGCACTTAACATTTATTTAAGGAGCCAGTGTTCACGGTGTGTATGAATTAAGTTATTTTGGGCTATATATTATATTATATGTAATTGCTTAAATCTAATTTTGATTAAAAATATCACACTTTCAGATAAGCAGGTGCTGCCAGGCAGGATACGCCCACTTTTCGCAAGGCATGGACAGAGAATATGGGTGACGGACGGGGGAGCTACGACAATAATCCGTGATCAGTTTCTATATTTAAATAACTAATGATCATTTCCAGGGGCGGATTGGCCCATAGAGCGTTCGGGCGATCGCCCGAGCGCCCGATCGGACGATCGCCCGAGGGGCTGGTCGGACAAAAAATGAAAATTTTTTTTTTTCCAATTCGTCTAAAAAAAACCTTTTTCTGCTGAACATAATATGGGGGTGGGGGTATTGGACCGGCCATGGAGCGATGATGATCATGTTGTATGTGGCCGGTGGCTTTTACGGGCCGCCAAATCATCACTGGAGTCTTGAATGGGCTGGTATAATAGACTTTCTTGGCTGGGCGTGCTTTGTGTGGATTGGAATTCGAAATCCTGCAATGGGGATTCCGAATTTCATCCGAAAATTTCATCGGATTCACCACTGTCGCCCTCAAATTTACTAAATATTAAGCAACCTTCACCCTGTTTGTGGGGATACGCCAGAAAAGTCTGCCGATGGCTCGTAACTCCCAAATAAATTTAATTTTAAGGCCTACGCAAGTTTGATCATAGCTGGTTTGCTGGCTGAATATGAGTGCGAGACACTTTCTTGAGTTTCCTGAGGCTGGTGTTAAACATTCCTTGACATTTTTATTAACTCGTTATTTTCAGAGATGAAATTACAGAATTGGGGTATCGGGAATGGTCTCAAATTGCGGTAAATGGCCTCCCATTTCCAAAAGTTTAAAAATGAATTGTGTCCCGTACGCCTTTGCATGTCCGCTCCCACTCCGTCAAGGCCACCTGTTACGGCCTTGGCCCAGCGAAAGAACGTTATTCCAGTCCCCGTCCCCATAAATCAGAATTGCCACCAAATCGCATATTTGGGGTTCATTTCTCAAAATTTTACAGATTTCGGAACTAACATATGGTTTAATTTTATTTCAATAATTCGCTGGCGCGTAGGGGTCTTTAGCAGTGGGAGGAAACCGGAGTGCCCGGAGGAAACCCACGAGATTGAGAAGACGCCCCTATCTCCATGCCACATACGCTCACACCAGGGCTCTAAACCACAGGCGCAAGCCAGAGGGACCGGCCAGCTAGAGGTCGAAGCGCGGCACTCTAGACCACTAGGCCATCCAGCCCCTTTTAACTCTTGATTTAATTTACAGAAATTGTTGAAATTTGACCTTTCACAAGTTCAACAAAGTAAAACAAGGACCATAATCGGCAGAAATTGATGAAATTCAATAGGATTCTTTATTTCACTAATTTAAATAATGCATATAAATTTCATGCAGATTGGATGATAACTTTTGGCTTTAGAACCTTCATAAGGTTTAACAAAGTGAAACAAAGGCCATAACTCTAAACGGAAATTGCTGAAATTCAATAGGATTCTTCTTTTTATGAATTCAAATGACGCATATACATTTCATACAGATTGGCAGATAACTTTAGGTGTTCACAAGGTGCAACAAAGGGAAACATGGGCCATAACTCTAGAAGTAGTTAATGGAAATAGCTAACATTCAATAGGATTCTTCTTTTTACGAATCTAAATGACGCATATAAATTTAATACAGATCGACAGCATGAAGAGCGTTCACAAGGTGCAACAAAGTGAAACAAGGGACAAAACTGTATAAGTAATAACTTTGTTGTTAGAACATTCACAGCAAATTGTGGGCGGCGGGCATTTTTTAACTGAACTAGAAATACTCCGGTAAAATTCTATTGAATATAATTACTGTTTATTATTGAGCAACAAGGCTTCACTACAGGTAATTTTTCACAGTTGATTACGGCAGGAGCACTGCTAAACAAAAAGGCCAATTTTGCCAAATTTGATTAGAAAATTTATAAATTAATTAGCAGTTTTTCAGTTTTAACATAAAACACCTAATTTATAAATTCAAATGGCCAGATTTCATTGAGATTCATTCTTAGATTGTTTTAGCACTGCTACAGGTAGCTGTGAATCCAATTATTGGCAGTGGCTTCTGAAGCCCCATCCATTTTAATTGTTATTTATCCGTTATTTTAGAAAACATTTTTTTTCTTATCGTGTGTTCAATCGGACACACAAGGCAATTAATGAATAAACTCAATTGACTAGACACAAGCGATATAAACTTATAAGCTAGCACGTCATTTCGGTCGCAAGTCATTTCGCACTCAACACACAAACGCCGTTTCAGACTCCGTCCAATTGCAGCTATGGATATTGTGGCATATTTCGACTCAAAAGAAAAATGCTCATCTATTAATCTCTGAAATCGACAAAAACTTCCAAAATGGCAGCCAATGATGTTGTGTTTTGCATCAAAGGTGGCATGAGCCCACGATACAAATTTCTAAAACCTTCTTTTCGTAACTGTCCAATGGCCCTGAAGGAAGATATACCATAGAGTTGCTGTCGAAATATGGCTTTTTTAATTGGAAAAGTCACAGTGATGTTAATAAAGGCTGCCCCACCCTCACTGACCAACTCAGCGTAATGATTTGCTTCATTTACGTCAATAGCTTTCATTCTGTTTTGTTTAATCATTTCAACCTGTTCGTAGCCAAATCTCTTGTCTTTGAGGTAGCGTCGCGGATATGGATCAGAGATAGTCAACTCAGGAACCATCTGTATTTTGCTGTCTTTCACATACTGAAAGACAAAATAATTAGAACTATAGATGTTTAAATCTTATTGTAGCATTTATTTTACTGGGAATTTTATTAGAGTTTTTGTGTGGAGTAAACTGGAGTAGCCTCTATATAGATATATGTATAGTACTACTAGTAGCTACCACAGAAACCAGTTTCCTGCATTTCACAACATGTACATACATACGGTGGCTGATAAGGGACATGAAAAATAACATAATTTGTTTTTTTAATATTGACCCAAGTCAATTTTAATATAATTTGTTTTTTATAATTTTTACCCAATTCAATTTTAATTTTCACCCAAGTTAATTTTAATATAATTTGTTTTTTTAAAATTTCCACCCAAGTAAATTTTAATATAATCTGTTTGTTTTTTAAATTTCCACCCAAGTCAATTTTAATATAATTTTTTTTTTAAATTTTCACCCAAGTCAATTTTAATTTAATTTGTTTTTTGTAATTTTTACCCAAGTCAATTTTAATTTCCACCCTAGCATTTGTAATATAATTTGTTTTTTTTATAATTTTCAAAATATATTAAAATTGACCTAGGTTGAAAGTATAGAAAACAAGTTATATTAAAATTGACTTGGGTGGAAATTAAAATTGACTGGGGTGAAGAAAAAAAAAATATAAAAATATACTCGGGTGAATATTTAAAAAATCAAATTATATTTTTTTCATGTCCCTTATCAGCCACCGTACATACACTGTATGGAGGCAAACTATAGCATTTAGTACAGTATCTTGGTTTGTTCCTGAAAAAAATCTGCAACCTGAATTATTTTCGATTAAAATTTTTTCTTAAAGATACATTACAGGTTCTCACTATAAAAGTGAAAAACTAGATAACTAAAGGGAATTTGTTGGAAATTTCATTCAAATTGATATACTTTGAACCGATATTTTAGCGATTGAAAATAGGCATAGCCTCGTTCATCATTACTAAAGTTGAAACGATCAAAACAGTCTCGGTTATCCATTTCATGATTAAATCATGAATGAAAGCTGAGCAGAAAATAGATATAAATCCATCGCAGGCTAGCGTTGAAATCGAGAGCAATAGGCAGATTAAACTCTTGCATAATGTATGTATAAATTTTATCTTAGTAAATTAGCAAACTCACAATAAATCAAATTAATGTAGATTTCTATACTAGGGTTGGGGCAATAATGACTTTTTTCAAAATTTAAAAAAAAAGAATCTGGTGAAATATTTGCCGAAAGTCATTTTTTACCTTAGTGCACGCCCATTTCCTAATCACGATTTTCTTTGGAATTTGTATAGATTTCGTAGAAAATTGCCTTGTAATATTTCATTTCCTATGTTTAAGGTGTCGCAGAGTTCAAATCTACTTCAGTATTTTATTCAGTAATGTTTATGATATCATAGGCGATGATGTCATCATATACTATAACGCAAAGTCGTATATACATAAAGTTGCGACAACTGTGAAGCCAGGGCTTTGCTATAACGTCACAAGCGACGTTTTTTTGAACGCCGTTTTGCTCATCTCGAATTTCTCTGTGAAAGTTTTTACTAGGTATACTAGGACTGGGCGTAAGACATTCCATGAGCCGCTAATCAGAGCTTTCGTCCAATGCCTGGCAGATAAAAATCACAACTCGTCTGGCTAACATTCATTCGGCAAACCTCGACAGATTCCGGTACTCTTCGTAACCTACATCTAGACTCGGATGTATGATAGTAATTGATATGTACCTACGACCATACATTTGCGATGCGGCTAGTAAACTACCGATTCACTTCAACGGGAAAACGTGCCGCTTTCACAAAATAGTCCCAAAATGGCGTCTTTTCTAGATATAATCTCTATGGGGGCAGCCATTTGTTAGTTTGTTGATATAATCTCCATGGCCATGGGGGCAGCCATTGTTTATGCGGGTCCTTTAAAATAGTTCCAAAATGGCGGACTTCATCATACAGCCGAGTCTAGATGTAGGGCACCGGAATCTGTCGAGGTTTGCCGAATGGCTAACATTGTGTTTATACCAAAACGGAAAGGAGCTGCTTTAGATAACGATGACAATGAAACAGAGTATTTTACAAGAACACAGAACAAGACGTACCGACCGATTTACAAGACAAGGAACATAAAAGAGAAAATCTAAAAGTGTTGATCTATCTAATGTATTGCCTAGCAGGCGAACATGGAATCAGTATTTGGAAGACGCATCATACATCAACCTTGAGCGACTAGCTGATGTTCTGATAACTAAAGGCGACAAAGCAGTTACTCTTGGCCTTGATGATACATATAAAGCTGCTGGGCATAGAAAAATCGATGTGAAAACTACACGTTTTACCGTGATTGATCAATATAGAAAACGATGAACTTTTACTAACGGATACACTGACACATTTGTCATCAAAGGGGCAAGGATGGAGCTATAGTATAGCTGTGGGATTCGAACTAAAACAGCTGGCAACACCAGGGAAAGTAAGTGAAAAAGAAATAGCGGATATGATAGACTTTGTAATGACTAATAGAGCTCAATTTATCAGCTGAAGTGCTCAAATGTTCAACGCATATTGTACTCTGACTAGATCACGGAATTGAAAAAGTGTTTAAAGACGCGAAGCGAGAATCGGAAAAGAAAACTCATCACTGCGGTGATGTACTCACTGCTGAGATCTCCATCGAGTCTTTTTACTATTGGACTGATTGCTATCACCAAGTCATGCTAACAAATCAGTTTCTTTGTATAATGGACGTGTAAGGTTTCCGTGGCTTTGTTTCAAACAGAATTGGTAAAATACGTGAACTGGCTAAACGATGTCATGTATGTATAGTGTTTACTTTGTCAGTTTATTTCTTTTTTGCAATTTAAACTCTGGCAATTATTTTTTGTGTTCGGGCACCATGTCTTTTTCATTGCTCTAACAAACTTATTTACCTACTTATCAATATCTGAAGACGCCTATAGAGGACAGACAGCTAGCTTATATGACTTAATGTATGTCGGAATGAAGTAAAGTGGAGAATTTTTTACCTGGACGTATTTTTTTAATTTTAATATATATATATACATGTAGAATGTAAAGAAATGAAATTTATTTAAATCGGAAAATTGGACAACTGGATATAAATACTGTTAGATGTTATATTGTATTATATTCAACTATCTGGAATTGTACTTAATTGATTTTATATTTTTTTCTCCTGTTTCGTTAACTGAAAACGTTTACCATAAACATGTGTTTATTTCTTTTTTCAACGTTATTTTTTTAAAATTTCTCTGGGAGTAGTTCAAAGAAACGTTTTTGTATTATTATATAGATGTAGCCTTTTAGCCTACACTGTGAACATATCATGAAGCGTGTCCCTTATATATGAAAAGAGATAACTACTCTGAGGTATTAAATACACAACAATATAATAGTTTTCGAAAAAAGAACTACATTATTTGTCGATTATTAGCACTTTCGCCTATTTTATTAAGCTCTTCAGATAATCTACATTTTGTTAATACAACAATGACTATGACGTCATAGCGCCATAGTTACACAGTAGTACAAAAAAGGGACATAAATAAAATATATATAGATGTGTCCCTTATATAACTTATGTTAATAGATAGATATGTCCCTTATATGACTTATATATATATATAGATGTGTCCCTTATATAACTTATATATATATATATATATAGATGTGTCCCTTATATAACTTATATATATAGATGGTGTGCGGACACAAAGTCACAGGAAAAAAAATCACAGTAAAAAAGTCACAAAATAGCATAGGTAAAAAACACGAATCCGTCAGAATTTTTGACCTAGGATGACCTTTGACCCTGGATAATTTAATTTATTCAAAATGGCGACCAAACTTCATGGTTTTGGACAAATATATTGAAATGGCCTGAGCCATTCTTGTTATTTTATTGTATGTTTTCACTCGTTCGCTTGTTGACGTTCGTGAGCCTTTATTCTAATTATAGTAACATGGGAATGCCTTTCGTTTCTTTATGATAACGTATGTAATCGGTTATTGTTTAAGGTCATTGTAATGATAAATTTTATAGGAATAATTATTAGCATAAGTAATGTTAATTGATGAGTAACCTCAGCAATTAATCGTGTGAAAGGCCATCATGTGTTGTCTAAATTTAGAGTTAGTTTATACCTATAACGAGTGAAGACGTTTCTAGTATTTGTGTCTGCTTAACGACACGTAGTTTACTCGGGGCAATTTGATACGTATCGTCGCTTCAGTAACATTAAACGTGTCAATTAAATATCAGTAATTTGCCTTACCTTCATATATGTTCACTGTTATATCCACGAACGGTTATAATCCTGATTCACATAGTTATTCTGTAGAAGTTTGTCTCGTTTTCTACGAGGGTTTGGCGAAGCCGCCATTTTTCAAAAACGGTTGTTAATGTTCGTGCGATGTCGATAACGTGGACACAATTACATTCCTATTTCAAGTTATTATAAACAATAAATAAATGTTTAAGATATGATCGTTAATAAAGCGATATTTATGAGGAATGGGTAGATATAATCGTATCCAGGTTCAGTTAAATCTAGGCCTATTGTGTTTAGATTAAATATTACTATTATTATTACGTTCGGTTCAAGCAAGCAGCTTGACTAGGAAATTCATACGCCGTGATCATCTTGACAACGGTGACTGTGCTATAATTTTCTGATCTAATATTATAATTATTCGTTAATTTACATTTTTATCTTTTTCGAATTCGAATACAACATGTTATTCCACTCATAATTTGTAACGGATGTATATAGCGATATTGGGTTCTACCTTGCTAAAATAAGTCTTTTATATTTGAGGCGTAATGCTGGCTCACGGTAACGTCATGGGACGTAATCGAGACGTACTCGAGGACGTATTATTATTATGTTACTTTTATTATTATTCTGTGCATTGATTGGTATTCCAAGAGTTGACTATCAGTCAGATCAGTTGTATATTTGTATTGGCAACTTACTGCCTCCTCAAAAGCTATTTGTTCACCATTAATGATTATATTTCATCTACCAGTATTGTAAAGTAGATCCTTCCTAGGCAGAATACGTCCCCTTTTTACGCTATCTGATTGGTCGAGACAATCACGTGACACCTAAAGTGAGAGTATATAAGGCCCGCAGGCTTCCCCTTTTTCATTCATTCATTGGCACTTGCCTGGTAAGAGTCAATAGCACTAACTCCTCCCTCCCCAACTTAGGACATCGTCTTAAAGGGCACATCCCATTATTATTTTCAGGTTGAAGTAAATCTTCCCAAATAAGATATAAAATAAATCCTAAGTATATTTTCATTAACTAGCAACTAGTTTGTCGGATATTCCGCGCTTTATAAATAGATTATTATTATTACAATTTCCCCTATTAAATAGCCATCATTTCTGTATACTAGTCCTAAAATTCAAAGCCACCGGAAGGAAAGTCTTCGAAGGATCTACTCCGTTATAACTTATATTTCTAACTGTATGTATAACATTTTATGACCAAGTGAAACAAAAATAAAGTTTCATATCTTTGTTACCGAAATACGTATTTTCCTTCTTAGAGACGAGACTACCCTTGTCGGGGCTGCTACAAACTTGGTGTCAGAAGTGGGATATTTAAGCTTATTTAAATATCCTCGAAACGAATCCAAGGACTAGGATCAGAAAAAAAATATAACCATGGCAACCGCGTCAACCCCAGATGCAGAGATTTCTTTCAAAAACCAACCTAATATTCAAGAGGAAGGACAAGGCGACCTGTCTTTTGAAGGCCTCGCTATTGTTGACGAGATTGATGAATCAGAGGAAAGTTATCTGGAACCACCGAGGCACGAGAATGCCAGACCAGCTAGGCCTAGGTCGCACCTATTTACCATTCGCCCTGACTTCTATGACGGTACCTCAGATTGGGAACAATACCTTTCTCATTTCCAGAACTGTGCAGAACTAGGACAATGGCCACAACACCAACAATTACTTGTCTTGTCGGCTAGTCTGAGGGGCAACGCACGGACATTTTATATGGGCCTTGATCACCGCGAAAGGACATCATTCATTTCCTTAGTTAAGAACCTCGGACAAAGGTTCGGGAGCGAACGACAACGCAGTTTATGGCTTGGCCGCTTTGAACAAAGACAGAGGCAACCACAAGAGATGATAGCCACGTTTGCTGATGATATTAGACAGCTAGCCCAAAGAGCATATTCCAACCTTGGCAATAACGCCCGTGAAGCTATTTCCTTAAATCAACTGTATAAGAATATTTCGCCCGAAGCTAAGTTCCACTGTATCGATCGCGGATGTGAAAATATAGCCGTTGCAGTAGAAGTCATAGAACGATATGAAACTCTGGTTGGAGACCACAGAGAAAGGAAGAGGCCTTCAGTTCGAGCTGTTGGGGAGGGAGGAACAAGAGGATTCGATAAACCATCGAAGACCGAGAGCCAGGAAGAAATAAGAAATGTTGTGAAGAGGTTAGAGGATGCCAATAGTAGTAACGGATACCAAAGAGAGAGACGTAATGAGAGACCGAGGGATACTTTTCAAAGACCTCCTCGGGTTTATAGCTGTTTTGTATGCCAAGACAGAAGACATTTTATGAAGGACTGTCCAATTTTCAAGAAGTGCCAGGAATTAATTGCAAGTGAGCAGGGAAACGCCAGTCTGTCTTCTCGATAGGCCGCGACAAGACAGGGACATCGAGGCCTTCTAGCTATATGGACGTCAGAATGGGAATTATAGGGGAAATCAAAGGGAAATGGGACAACGGTTTTTATACATGGGGGGAGATATATGGTATTGTGGTAAATTTTCTTGTGGACAGTGGATCTACAATGACAATTTTATCCAGCAGAGTTTTTGATCGGATTAATGAAAACGTATCACCGAAACTTCAGCATTGGGAAACTAATATATCCAGCGTGGATGGATCTGGACTACAAATAAGAGGTTATGGTATCATGGAATTTACCTTGGGTAAAAAGGAATTTAGCCACCGCGTCGTCGTATGTGATATTATCCCGGAAGCTATCCTTGGACAGGATTTCCTGCTAAAATATGTATCTGCAATAGACTTTAAACGCCTCCATTTAAATGTAGATGAGTCAGTTATACAGTGCTGGATTGCCGGAGAAGCCGAGATGGTTTGCAGAGTAGAAATCAGAGATACCACAACGCTCAAGCCTCACACTGGAGTTTGGATTCCTACGCGTGTTAAGCAAATTGGAAAACTTGCACCGGATGGATTAATCACCGCGATCCATGATTTACCTGAAGGTCTTCACATTCCAAATTGCATAGTGGACACAACCAAAGAACTTCAAACGATTAACTTTTTAAACTGTAGTGAGCGCGATATAACGCTTTACGACAACATGATGATAGGATCGGCAGAATCTATTTATATTCGACCCATGGAATATGAGGGCAGATGTGCAGCAACACTTACGGAGACAAAATTAGACACCACGACCGAAGCATCAACTCAGCTTCCGGAACATTTGATAGATTTGTGGGAGAGGAGCTCCGTTCATTTACAGAAAAATGAAGCAGAGGATCTCGCGGCGCTCTTAGTTAAATACCAACAGGCTTTTGCGACGTCGTCTGCTGACCTGGGAAAAACAAACAGAGTGACACATCGGATTAATACTGGCCATGCTAGACCAATCAAGCAACCACCAAGACGTTTGGCTTTTGGGAAGAGAGAGATTGAGAAGGAAGAAATTGATAAGATGATGGAACGAGGAGTAATCGAGGAGTCTCAGAGTGCATGGGCATCGCCAGTGGTAATGGTTCGAAAGAAAGACAACACTGTACGTTTTTGCGTGGATTACCGTAGGCTAAATGACGTCACAGTCAAAGATGCCTATCCATTACCAAGAACGGATGACTGTTTGGACGCCCTAGCCAACTCTAGATGGTTTAGCTCCATGGATCTTAACTCAGGATTTTGGCAACTTGGAATGGATATCGCAGACAAAGATAAAACAGCCTTTGCTACTAGTTTAGGACTGTATCACTTCACAGTTATGCCTTTCGGATTAGTCAACGCCCCTTCCTCGTTCCAGAGATTGATGGAGGATGTACTCCGTGGTTTACAGTGGGAGGAATGTTTACTCTTCATGGATGACATAATTGTAGGATCTTTTAGTATCGACGAAAATCTCCAACGCCTTGAGCATGTTTTCCAGAGACTGTTAGACGCAGACTTGAAGCTCAGACCATCCAAATGTGTTTTCTTTCAAAAGCGAGTCAAATTCCTTGGACACATCGTATCAGAGAATGGAATAGAGACCGATCCAGAGAAAATTGATGCAGTACAAAACTGGCAGATTCCCAGAAGCGTGAAGCAGGTTAGGAGTTTCCTAGGACTTTGTTCTTATTATAGGAAATTTATTCAAGGATTTGCTGACATTGCCAGACCTTTGCATCAGCTCATCGAAAAGGGCAGAAAATTCATCTGGACATGTGAATGCACAGATGCCTTCGAGGAACTGAAAGGGAAATTAACCTCCGCTCCTATATTATCTTATCCTATCCCGGGACTTAAATTTATTCTTGATACCGACGCGAGTGAGAAAGCTGTAGGTGCTGTGCTCTCTCAGGAACAAAATGGATACGAACGAGCCATAGCTTATATGAGCAAGTCTCTTAACCGCCACGAAAGGAGTTACTGTATAACACGTAAAGAATTGCTAGCAGTGGTAACATCGATAAAACATTTTCATTCATACCTTTACGGACAGGAAGTTTTGTTACGAACTGATAATGCGGCTGTTAGCTGGATGAGAAATCTGAAAAATCCAACCGGCCAGGTAGCACGATGGCTCCAAGAACTAGGAACCTGCAACTTGACTGTCGTTCATCGAGCTGGGAAGAAACACGGTAACGCCGATGCCTTATCGAGGAACCCTTGCAAGGCTTGTGCAAGACAACACAACAATGACGAAGAGTCTACCGACGACGAGGACTTGGAACCCTCATCGAAGGCACTTATTGGGGAAGATAGTCAGTATGTCAGAGCAGTCACAAGAAGTCAAGCTTCTGAAGTAATGGCACCTATCCTCGAAGGTTGGTCCCTTGGAGACATTCGAAAGAAACAACTTGATGACAATAGCGTAGGTCTTATTCTTAAAGCAATAGAGGAGAACAGAAGGCCCGAATGGGGAGAGATATCTGAAAGATCTAGTTCCATCAAAGTCCTTTGGAGGCACTGGAGCCGGCTAGAAGTTCACCATGGTGTACTTTACCGCAGATGGTACATCGACGACAGCTTTTCCGGGCTTCAAATGATTGTTCCCGATGATTTAAAATCTGACATACTCCACTATTTCCACGACATCCCAAGCGCAGCCCATCTAGGAAGAGAAAAAACTGTAGAGAAAATCAAAAATACTTTTTATTGGCCAAATATGAAAAATGAGATCGGCGATTATTGTCAATCATGCGATGCGTGTACTGCCAAGAAGTTGGTAAAACAAAGAACACCCCTTGGAGATTATAGGGTTGGAGAACCAATGGAAAGAATCGCAATGGACATCCTTGGACCGTTGCCGCTGACCAATAGAGGAAACCGATACATACTAGTGATCACCGACTGCTTTACCAAATGGACAGAAGCTTTAGCGCTGCCTAACCAAGAAGCTAAGACTGTAGCCGTGGCATTTGTTAATGATTTTATATGCAGATTTGGAACGCCGTTACAACTTCACACCGACCAGGGAACAAACTTTCAAAGTAAACT
The DNA here is from genome assembly GCA_917208275.1 of Patella pellucida. Classification (NCBI taxonomy): domain Eukaryota; kingdom Metazoa; phylum Mollusca; class Gastropoda; family Patellidae; genus Patella; species Patella pellucida. The sequence continues at coordinate 67,647,446 of OU795038.1, forward strand.
ATTTTATGATGTCTGTTCTCTGCTAGACATACACAAGACTAGAACGACAAGTTTTCGACCCCAATCAAATGGATGTGTAGAAAGATTCAACCGGACTTTGCAACAGATGCTTACTGCGTACTGTGAAAAAGACCAGAAATTGTGGGATGAATATTTATCACAGGTCATGATGGCCTATCGATCATCTGTTCATTCAAGTACAGGCAAAACCCCGAATATGATGGTTTTCGGCCGAGAGATAACTTTACCAATGCAGGCAATGATTGGGCAGCCAGCAAAGGAAGTAACTGAATTAGATGTAGACGACTATTTGTCATGTCTTCAAAACAAAATTAAACAATGCCATGATATAAGCCGGAAGTTCCTTAAGAAGAATGCGTGTTACAGGAAGAAGTACTACGACTTAAAGGCCAAGAAGAGGAGCCTGAAAGAAGGACAGGCTGTATGGTTACACAATCCTGTGAGGAAAGTCGGTGTGTGCAGCAAGTTCACTTCTTTATGGAAAGGGCCATATCTTGTTGTTAGAAAAATCGATGATGTAACGTACCAAATAAAACAGTCCATGAAGAAACCACCACGCGTTTTTCACTTAGATAGGCTTCTACCATACAAAGGAAGAAACCTTCCAACCTGGATAGGGAAACTTAACGATTCTGGCGCCAAACTTTCGTAGATTGCGTCGATGTCCCACTGCCTGTATATATGTTGTTGTTAGTCTTTAGAGACTCAATATTATGCTGTGTAGTTGTCCCTTCTGGAAGTTTTAGGGAGAGAACGATATTCCTGTTAGTCAGCCTCCTCAAAGAAGTTAAAAAGAAGTCTTGAGTTTGAGATGCAGTGCGTCTGTTGCGGAAATTGATATAGGATAATTAAAGGCTTACGCCGAAGAGAATGGATAGGAAGTATATCCATTGGAGTAATTTGTCAGTAGCGATTTGGCCTGATCAACCAGAAACCTACTGACACAGGATCTTTCCAAATGAATACGGAGCTGCATTGAGAGTACCAAACTCAAAGGAAGAATTAATGGAGGCTGGGAATAATCCCCTATTACAGAGAAACTGTTAGGACATAGTATACGTAGATGATGGCTGTTTGATTATAATGTTACCTATGCCCAAGTAGTTACGTTCCTAGAAACACATGATGGCGTTCTTGATTTTGTTTTACAGTCCCTAAAACTTATGATTTTCACACTATTATACATTTTAGGCTAGTTAAGATGTCTAAATACCATTGTGAGATTGGGTCTTGCCTGGAGACATTTGCAACCAAGAAGCAGTTGAAGAACCACCTGGCTGCTGCCCCCCACAAACGGATGAAGGTTGTGTGTGTCTTTTGTCGCGACTTTCGATCCTTTGGTCGCATAACAGAATTCAGGAAGCACTGCGACCGCCACCAAGATAAACTACGAAGCCTGGATCCGGATTTTACGTCTGAGGGGAATTCCATATGGTACGCCATCAACCCACAGGTGTACAGTAGAGTCGTCACCGTGCCAAATTGGGATTCGCTGTTATCCAAGCTGACCAGACAGATGGTGTTGGACTGGACCCGTAGGCTTTCGGATCCTTTCCGGTCGGAGGAAGAGTGGACGGAGGAGTGGAGAGCCCTCAGAGGTGACAGAGAGAGTGTCAGTGATGTCCTGTCAATCTGTGCTGAAGGGGAGATTACGCCAACACCAACCCCAACTCCCTCTCCAGAGAAGTATAACCCGAACCAACCCTCGTTTAAGCCGGCAGATCTAATTACCCTCAAAGACCTCACGATTAAGAAGGATGGTGGAGCTGCCTTGTTCGCGACTGGGGAGGACAAGGTATGGTACCGGGCCACCCTCAGGAGGACAGCCGTGCAAGACCCTCGGACCGTTGGTTCGTTAAGCCGCAAGTTAGCCCTTTTGCCGGACTCCACCAGCCTTCGACCTCCTGGTGTTGGTATCGCCCTAGAGGGATCGCAGCTAGAAACAAGAAAGAAGACGTTGGCAGACTTTCTAGGAGTCCCCCATGATGCACTAGACCGGATAATGGTGTGGAATAAACCGTTTGTCCCCATATGTAAGTTGACGACTACCATCTCTCTTCCGGATGTCTCCACAGCTGCGCCAGAGGTCAGACTTCCTGTACCTATACCTACAAAACCTAGTCCAGATGTCTCCACAGCTACGCCAGAGGTCAGACTTCCTGTACCCATACCTAAAGAACCAAGTCCTCTCCTAGGTTTACCGATAAAGAGAAGCCATAGTCCCGCACCAGCTCCCACCCAGAAGAGACCACGCACAGAGAGAACGCCAGCAGAAGCAGCTACAGACCTTCTCAGTCGCGGATGTATGCCACTATTGCCACCAGCCAGACGCGACTGGAAGGACAGTAGGGTTCCGATAACCATTGGACGGAAGACCGTGGTATGGCCCCCAAGAGACTGGCAGAAAATGGAACCTGAGGATCGCCTGCTTCAGGTGGAGTATGCGGCCATGACTCTGGAGGAGGGATGTCAATCTAGAACACCTGTAATTTCCCGCCACTACCTGCTAGATAAGTTCAATATGCTAACTTTACCGGGTACCTCAATACCACCACCGGGAAAGAACGTTCAGCACAACGCCTGCAAGTCCCGCATTTACAGCTACCGGGCTCTGCAAGATGTAGCGCTCTCCAGAATAACCGGATCTCCAGCGAGGATGCTAGTCGCTAGCTATCAGGCAGCTATGAGTGCCCGAGCCCTGGACACAGACTTAGTTATTGAAGCTATAGAGAAGGCGAAGATTGGGATGCGGCTCGAAGCTCCTGAGGCAGATTCTGGAATTTGAACATTGGTAATGGTATTGGTATGGTGATTGAGCGTTGGTAATGGTATGGTGATTGAGCGTTGGTAGTATGGTGATGGTATGGTGATTGAGTATTGGAAGTATGGTAATGGTATGATGATTCGAAGACTGATCCTGCCACAGTTGACGTTGCAGATCCGGAGTATCTGATGATTTAGTTGGAGGGGGGTGATGAAATGGCCTGAGCCATTCTTGTTATTTTATTGTATGTTTTCACTCGTTCGCTTGTTGACGTTCGTGAGCCTTTATTCTAATTATAGTAACATGGGAATGCCTTTCGTTTCTTTATGATAACGTATGTAATCGGTTATTGTTTAAGGTCATTGTAATGATAAATTTTATAGGAATAATTATTAGCATAAGTAATGTTAATTGATGAGTAACCTCAGCAATTAATCGTGTGAAAGGCCATCATGTGTTGTCTAAATTTAGAGTTAGTTTATACCTATAACGAGTGAAGACGTTTCTAGTATTTGTGTCTGCTTAACGACACGTAGTTTACTCGGTGCAATTTGATACGTATCGTCGCTTCAGTAACATTAAACGTGTCAATTAAATATCAGTAATTTGCCTTACCTTCATATATGTTCACTGTTATATCCACGAACGGTTATAATCCTGATTCACATAGTTATTCTGTAGAAGTTTGTCTCGTTTTCTACGAGGGTTTGGCGAAGCCGCCATTTTTCAAAAACGGTTGTTAATGTTCGTGCGATGTCGATAACGTGGACACAATTACATTCCTATTTCAAGTTATTATAAACAATAAATAAATGTTTAAGATATGATCGTTAATAAAGCGATATTTATGAGGAATGGGTAGATATAATCGTATCCAGGTTCAGTTAAATCTAGGCCTATTGTGTTTAGATTAAATATTACTATTATTATTACGTTCGGTTCAAGCAAGCAGCTTGACTAGGAAATTCATACGCCGTGATCATCTTGACAACGGTGACTGTGCTATAATTTTCTGATCTAATATTATAATTATTCGTTAATTTACATTTTTATCTTTTTCGAATTCGAATACAACATGTTATTCCACTTATAATTTGTAACGGATGTATATAGCGATATTGGGTTCTACCTTGCTAAAATAAGTCTTTTATATTTGAGGCGTAATGCTGGCTCACGGTAACGTCATGGGACGTAATCGAGACGTACTCGAGGACGTATTATTATTATGTTACTTTTATTATTATTCTGTGCATTGATTGGTATTCCAAGAGTTGACTATCAGTCAGATCAGTTGTATATTTGTATTGGCAACTTACTGCCTCCTCAAAAGCTATTTGTTCACCATTAATGATTATATTTCATCTACCAGTATTGTAAAGTAGATCCTTCCTAGGCAGAATACGTCCCCTTTTTACGCTATCTGATTGGTCGAGACAATCACGTGACACCTAAAGTGAGAGTATATAAGGCCCGCAGGCTTCCCCTTTTTCATTCATTCATTGGCACTTGCCTGGTAAGAGTCAATAGCACTAACTCCTCCCTCCCCAACTTAGGACATCGTCTTAAAGGGCACATCCCATTATTATTTTCAGGTTGAAGTAAATCTTCCCAAATAAGATATAAAATAAATCCTAAGTATATTTTCATTAACTAGCAACTAGTTTGTCGGATATTCCGCGCTTTATAAATAGATTATTATTATTACAATTTCCCCTATTAAATAGCCATCATTTCTGTATACTAGTCCTAAAATTCAAAGCCACCGGAAGGAAAGTCTTCGAAGGATCTACTCCGTTATAACTTATATTTCTAACTGTATGTATAACATTTTATGACCAAGTGAAACAAAAATAAAGTTTCATATCTTTGTTACCGAAATACGTATTTTCCTTCTTAGAGACGAGACCACCCTTGTCGGGGCTGCTACAATATCATAAAAACACCTTCAAATATCTCTATACATAGGTTTCAGAGGCGGGAAAGGACGAAAAACGCCATTTCAGAATAAAATTCATCGAAACTTTTGACCTAGTATGACCTTTGATTCTGAGAAATTTAATTTATTAAAAATGGCGGCAAAATTTTATGCTTTTTTTAGTCAAATTTATACTAAACAATCCCTCTACATAAAGGGTTGAGAGGGAGGAAATCAAGATAATAACATTTCAGAAGTTGTGATGCTTCTAAGCTTTCAAACTATCAAAAAATGGGAAAAATCATGGGAAAAGTTTTATTTTGTAGCAAAATTTGACATTGTTTTTTAAAGATAGAAACGCTTGACATGGTGAACAAATTTTCACACAACAGTTCAGTTTATTTCATCAAATACTCCTCTCAGAAGTTATAGATGTCAATAGCAATGTCATTTTCTGGATTTAAAGCGTTCTTTATGGATGTCAAAAGCAATGTCATTTTTTGGACTTAAAGAAAGCGTTCTTTATAGAGTTCAGTAATCCTACCAAGTTGAATTTCTTCATTTTTAAAATTGAAATGACTCGTTTTGCGGTCTTTCACACGTTACTGTTGTCTACTTACTACCAGGAGCAATTGTTAGGTAGTCGATTTCCTGTAGTAAATCCTTTTTCAGATGGACTGTCAAGAAGTGGAAGGCTGTTAGCTGCTTGTGGCCCAATATGCTCTTTGCCCTGATCAATGATTTGAAATAATCGTGTGTTCTTTTTATCCTTTAATTGCGTCTTTTTCTAGACCAAGCATACTTACCAAGCCCAATTTTCTAAAGACTTCGATCTGAAGTTCAATCCAGATAAAACAAAACTTTTACTATTCCCTTTTAATCAAAACTGTATCGACGCAGTTAAAGATGTATATATGGATGGCAAGGTCATTAAGGTCGTGTCATCAGATAACACTGAACACTTATTAAACTGTGTTAATAACTTTTTAATGCTTCATAACTTGGATATGAATAGTAGGAAAACATGGACAAGCGATGTAAAAAATCTACTACCGTATTTCCTCGAATACAACCCCGGCCTCGATTACAACCCGGGCCTCGAATAGAACCCGGGGTTAAAGGGCGTTGAGATAAATACAACCTGGGTCTCGATTAGAACCCGGGTCTCTAATATAACCCGAGTCAGTGGTTTGTTGTCACATATACCAAACGTTAACAATGGTTTTATTGTATCGAGAAGTCATTGTAAGGCCAATTGGTTCAATATAGTGAGAATGTAGTTTCAAAATTCATTTTTACGGGAGACATGACCGCCCCTGCCTGCTTGTTTTACTTGTCCAGAATGTCAAAATAGAAGATTTTGAAGCATTAATTCGGGTCTGAAAAAATACAACCCGGCCTCGAATATAACCAGGGCCTCGAATAGAACCCGGGGGTCGGGGGGTGCTGAACGAAATAGAACCCCGGGGTTGTATTCGAGGAAATACGGTATTTAGGTATGGTTTTGGTATAGTATGGATCTCCCAAACAATAGGAAATTGTGCTGATTTTATTTACCTATTCACGCAGAGAATCCGTGAATGCTGTGCCCAATAATGGCACTATTCCTTATATGAAAACTCAAGACTTGTTTATTATAGCCAATTTAAAAGATCTTTTGTCAAAACTAACGAAGTTCAATAAGTTCAATACACCTAACTCATAAATGGTATCCCTTTGTTACATTAGCGCATTATTTTATAAATTATCACCTGGCTACAAACAATATGTTTACCACTGATATATCGACTACTGATTAGTCAAAGTGACTTTACATTCAATTAAATTCTCACCTGTGACTAAGTGGGTAAGACGCTGACTGGCTAGCCTGGAGGTCGGGTGTTCGATCCCTGCATTGGTTTAGAAACTTCATCTAGATTTTCCGGCATTGTTCCTCCTTGTCAGTGATACAGGACGGAGGGTCTGACAAGGACAGCTGTTTAGTCGTTCGGATGGGACGAAAAACCGAGGTCCCCTGTAAACATTGGCGTACACGTAACAGATTCCCTGACAGTTGGATATCGATATAAGAGTAGGCCGTGTCATTCTTATCCATCGTTTTGTGATGTTGTAAAAGAGATGCCTAACAGTTAAAAGGAAAATAACAGAAGTGACAAATATCCTAATACCAAAACTGGTACATCTCTTTAGCAGTTTACTGGTATATCAATTTAGTAGTTTACCAACTCAAAGCCAGGATCTCTTTAAGGAAATCGAGGTTATGATTTTTAATTATATCTGGAATTTCGCACAGGAGTATGAAAACTATGGATAAGAATAACAAATTTAAACTATTTCATAAAAAGTCTTAAATTGTCACGGAGAAAAATACTTCTTACAAAAAACTCAAACTAGACAACTTATAAAAGATACCATGCCTACTAGCCTAGAGAAAATGACATCGTGCGAATATGAACTTGTCAAAAATACTAATAAATGAAACCAATAATCAATTTTGGAAAGACGTTTTCAAAGCTCTTGACGAATTTATGCATTCTAGCCAGAAAACACTCAATTCTAATGAACCCGTATGGCATAATAACAAAATTACAATTTCCAAATATCTACTACAAGACAAGAGTGGCATAAAATGAAATGGGGATTAACGTCCTACTGTTAGTGGTAAGAAACAGAAATAGGATTTATCTAAGACTTATTAGACGAAGGGAATTAAACCCAATGCAATGAAAAAAACTAATTTCAATCCCCCTTTAACAAATTTCTAGGAATTATAAAGTCTATTAAACCATTTCTCGAAAACTATCAAAATGTTGGTTACTGCGGCTAGTACCATGGTAATCCAAAACACATCCAAACTATCATGGGTAAAAAGACAATTTCGAAGGATTTTTATCAACTGTTATTTGCTCAGCTTCTCTAGAAAACAAAAATCGAAATGGGAATCAAAAACATTTATTGAAAATATTGGTGATTTATGGAAGAATATCAATTCTATGGCTTCTAAAATAACTGTGACAGTAGGACGTCATACTCCATTTCATTTCAAAAATAACTAAAGACACTAAACCTATCTGGTTACAATATAGGATTATCCATATAAGTACTTATGTTTGTCAAAAAGTTGCTCAATTGGTTGAAGTCGATCATGAATACCGACCTAACCTTTACTCCAGTGGATATAATATTCGGGAAATTAAAACCACATACTTTTGTCATCATAAAAAAATACATTTATTATAGTAAACCACACAATATCCCTAGACGGTATCATAAGAGAAATAAAATACTACTTAAAACTTGAAAAATACAAATACAAAATGAATTTGAATTATGAGACATATTCAAACTGCTAACAACAATTTGTAGTACAATAGTGTTGCATTTCAGGTTAACATCACCTAATAAGGTAACATTACTCTTTATGCCACGTCATATTGACACGCCATCCAGGCTACAGTCAAATGGAAGTAACAACAATTAATTCTGGCAGGCACGTAGCATTTCACCGACCAAAAAAATTAAATATGGCAGGCACGCAGCATTTCAAAGGCAAACACAGGATGTCCGGGATTCGTTCCCTTGGCAACTCCAGCTCGAAATAAGTGCCGACCGTAGCACACCTGTCCCGACAAACAAAATAAAATAGTTTATTGTCCCCTAGGAAACTTGAATTAAAATATTTCAAAACTGTGAACTACAACTTCGTATACCAATAACTACATTTCCTGTATATTTTCTAAATTAAACATGACTGTGTTTGAAAAATAAACCCACACTTGTTATTAAAAAAATTAATAACCAATTTTATTATGTCTAAAACACGTATACTTTTTAAATACATTTTTTAAAAGTGTGAAACAAGACTATTTTTTAAAATGACAATTTTGATTATGTCTAAAAAAAAAACCCCGTCCCTTTTAAAATATTGAGAACAATGTCACAATCACTGTTTTTAATTACGATGTCGTGGTAAACAATTTAGGTAGACTGTACGCTTAGCCTCATAACGCATTATTTCAAAACTGTCTGAACTATCTTTTCACTAGCTTATAGCACCTGACATATCGAGTACTAAACGAAAAGGTTAACGAAAGGCCACTTTAAAGGTCAATTTTAAACCAAATGATTTCTTTGCCCAGGTGGGGAAGGAATTAGCTAACACTTTTTGTGGCTCAATTTTAATGTTTCCAACAATATTGTTTTATACATTGTATACTGCGAATTATACCACAAAGCAAACCCTACAACAAACTACATGAATATCACAAACCTTTCTAGACAAGGTCAGTAAACAGGGAAAGACTCAGTGAAAAGACCTTTAAAATGCTTCCATCTATAGGAGATAGTTGTCACGATGAACATGTTATAAACAAAATAGTATATTGTCCCCTAGTAAACTTTAATCAAAATATTTCCAAACTGTGAACAACAACTTCGTATTCCAATGACTACATTTCCTGTATATTTTCTAAATTAAACGGACTGTGTTTGAATAATAAATTCACATTTGTTATCAAAATTAATAACCAATTTTAATATGTCTCAAACACGTATACTTTTTAAATACATTTTTTAAAAAGTGTGGAACACGACTATTTTTTCAAATGACAATTTTGATTATGTCCAAAAAACACTGGCCTTTTTAAAATATTGGGGACTTTGTCAATGTTTTTTTTTAATTACGATGTTGTGGTAAACAATTTAAGTAGACTGTATATGCTTTATAACAACTTGTGAAATCTTGTTGAAACGTCGCAGTGAAATAAACCATGGTAATTGTCATTCCATAAAAGTGTGCTATTTGATTAAGTAGACTGTACGCTTAGCCTAATAACGAATTATTTCAAAACTGTCAGAGCTTTCTTTTGGCTCGCTTATAGCACCTGAAATATCGAGTAACAAACGAAAAGGTTGACGAGGAGCCACTGTAAAGGTCAATTTTAAACCAAATGATTTCTTTGCCCACGTGGGAAGGGAATTAGCTTACACTTTTTTGTGGCTCAATTATAGTGTTTTCAACAACATTTTTTATACATTGTATACTGCGAATTATACTACAAAGCAAAACCTCCAACGAACTATATGGATATATCACAAACCTTTCTCAACGAGGACGGTAAACAGGGAAAGACTCGGTGAAAATACCTTTAAAATGCTTCCATCTATAGGAGATAGTTGTCACGTTGAACATGTTATAACCCCAAATTACTTCCTGTGTTGGATAACTAGGTGGTTCGCATGCACCTGAATCCGTTGACGACCCCAGTTATAATCCACAAAGTAGGTGGCGTCGCGTACAATATTTGATTAAGCACTTATGGCAAAGGTGGTTACGTGAATTCCTGCCTACCATGAACAATCGTAATAAATGGATCAAATCTTCAAAAGGCGTATAAGTCATCGATCCTCATTCGCCTCGTGGAAAGTGGCCTTTTGGGTAGAATAGTTACGATTTTTTCCGGGTAGTGACGGACTGGTTCGTGTTGTAGAGGTCAAAGTTGATGACACTATTTATGAACGGTCCATTCATCGATTGTGTCCCCTTGAGGCATAATTTAGAGACTAAATGTACTGGACCTTCACAAACTGTTTAATTAAATTGTTAGTCATTTGTGTGTAAATGTGTGAGATTGTGATAATTGGTATTGTTATAAGGTCTTTACATCGTCATCGAAGTCATTTGTTTTATTAAATGAACATACATGTAGTTATTTTGTACATCGCTTAAATTGTATTGACGTCGTAGGCCTTCTTAAACATCGTTTGAACACCTTGTGAGTATCAAGGAGAGGGGTGTGTTAAGAATTTTACTTGTAATAATGTAGTTTGTAAATAGTATTTTCGTTTCGTTTTATTTTTGTATTTTGACTCATTTAATGTTGTTCATTTCCGAGTTTTGTATGTAACTCTGTGTGTGTAAATTTTTGTGCGTTCTCGGCTGTTTACATTTATACATGTACATCGACATCGCCAATAAATATATCGGATTAAACAAAAAAATCATTTTTAGGGCCTATCAACAGTCACCAAGTATAATTTGTTCTTTTTTTTAAAAAATAGCATAATAATTATTTTTAAATACATTAAAACACCTAGATACACTTCAAAAAGTTCTAAACTTTGCCCCGAATTATGTACATCGACATCGCCAATAAATATATCGAAATAAACAAAACATTCATTTTTAGGGCCTATCAACAGTCACCGAGTATAATTTGTTCTTTTTTTTAAAAAAAATAGCATAATAATTATTTTTTAAATACATTAAAAACACCTAGGTACACTTCAAAAAGTTCAAAATTATGCCCCCCAAAAATAAATTATTTTTATGTCTTCCTCGTTTCTTATTAAAATACCCAAAATTTCAACACATGGCAATCATAAATAGGGCGATAACGGATATCCCTGTCTGCAGCCGCCTCCAATTCTCCTAATGTTTTTAGCGTGGGGATTGACTTATTTCAGTTCTTAACAAAAATTTAAAACTGTAACGCAATTTTAAAAAAATAGCCAAATTCTGGCTGGGATTACTGAGCAAAATGGCCATTCACTGAATACTTGCCAAAAAAAACCAGCTACCATTTAATTTTCGTCACGTTAGTTACGTATGCATAACGGTGTGACTGTTATATATCTGAGCAAATTTAAAAAAACTTTAGATTTTACTTTTTATTACTTTATACCATATTTTATTCTAGTTGTGCAATGTTGATAGGTGTTTCTTTTGTTTTCTAAACCTTATTCTTTTTATGTTTTATATTTTATACTATTACCATAATATAAAAGCGGCATAGAGCAATCATAATATTTGAGTATAGGCGCTATATAAATAAATTTCATTCTACCTTAAACAAGATTCTCAAAGAATTGTTGAATTATCCAACGTGCGTGTTTCTAAATTCAATTTCTTGTTCCAGCTTTCTGTCATGTTTTGTAAAGAGTAGTCTTGATCACCTCGGCCGTCAATCAGGTTAGTTGATTATGGTGCTATCTTAACAGGTAACCCCTTTCAATAATAGAGTTCTCTACCTCAGTCCATTTTTTCTTCGTGTGTACTCTTGGAACTGCATCATGAACGTTTTCAATAATCATTACAATAAAAAAAGAGACAACTTATTTTAATTTGTCCTAAATGATGAACATACTATTAGTCAATTAGTTTGGATAATAATGATGGCTATGTTATGCAGTAAGTCATGAGGGCAATTTTTGCAAGAAGATGCATCCTCGAAATGAAGAATTTTCTACTACTGTACAAACAATTGAATAATGCCATGGTAGAATGAAACGGCTACGGCATTTTTTGTGCATTAAAATCATTAGGTTTGCAGTAAATACGTTAAACAAAATTGTCGTAGGATTGTGACTAATAACCAATGCTGTCTAGTTTCGAGTTATCCATAATTATTTTCCTAATCTCCATTATTAAGGAATCAAAAAAAGATGAGAGTAAGTGAGACGCCATCGATGTCAGTTGAGTGTCCAAAAGAGTAGAAGTAAACCCCCGTTTACACCAACGGCGCTTCGACGGCGCTTTTAAGCGGCGTACAAAGCGGCACCAAAGCGTAAAAAAGCTCGACTAAAGCGTCGGGGTCGTATTAGATCGTTGGGAGGCCTTGAGCAAAGCGGGACATTCGGCAAGAGCGCCAACAAATTGTAAGACTGTTTCAAAATTTTGCGAGATCTGTCACGAATTGATTAAAGCGCCGAGAGCGTATCAAAGCTTAACAAAGCGTAACAAAGTTCAACAAAGCTTGATTCAAAGCGTAGGAAAGCTTAACAGAGCTTATTTCACGGTCCGTCATCACTTGGAACGCTTTATAAAGATATCTCCAGCTTTGCTACGATCTGGTATGAAGATCTGACACGTTTTGTTACGCTTTTCCACGAATTGAGACGCTTTGATCAAGGATTGACACGCTTTGATAGGCTAAACAAGCTCTCTCACGCTCTCCTACGATACCCAAGCTCTGTCTCCAGCGCTGTAACTAGAGTACCTTGTTTCAGAAAAAGTATCGTAAACCTCAAAAACAACACAAAGATCAGACCCAAGAGAGGTAGAGGTGCAGCAAAGATGAGCAAGAGAGGGACAGACAGAGGTCAGGTAGCCGAAAGGTCGAGGTCTCCAACATCACCGTCGACAGAAGATGAAGCCATGCTGGTCAGAGTCTTGCGGTCTGGCATCCATAGTGGCGCGACCCCTTGCGGGTGGCTGTGGAACATCTCCCCAGTGAGGTTCATGTCTCCAGGCCCTGGTATGATATTGTGCTCTTTATCCTGGTAATCCACCTCATTGGCTGCCATCACCACCCTCTGCCTCAGCAGGTTGTACAGCACCACAGTAGTCTCCACCAAATGTCTGGTGGTCTCTACCTTCTGTTCCAGGGTTCCCAGCAGGCAACTAACTTGTTTGCCAGGATGACAAAGGCATTCCTCCACTCTTCTACCCCTTGAGATCCCGTAGTTGCAGATTATCTGCTCATCTGCCATCCCTCCTCTACTACATGGCCTTATCATGTAACTATTCAGGGCAAAAGCATCATCAGCCAGGATGAAGTATGGAATATCTGGCTCAGTTTCCCAGGACAGGGCATAATGGATGCATCCCTATGGACCCTTTCAAAGTCTCAAAGAACTCAGAGTCTATGCATATCTGAAAGTCGGACATGTGTCCTTTACCTCCCAGCTCAATCCAGATGAACTGTGCGTCTACTAAGGTCAGCATTGGTATGCAGAATAATCCCTTGTAGTTGTGGTAGAGACTGTCTGTGTTTGCTTGCTTCTTGATGGCTATATGTTTTCCATCCAAGGCACCAACTGCATGGGGGGGCATGCCACCTCTGTTCAAACTGTTGGGCAGGGTTTCTCCACGCTTCAGGGGAGGTTGATTGGTTGAAAACCTCATCTTTATACGACTATACAATGGCCCTGCACACTTCCGGAATCAGCTCTGATATGGTGGAGATACCACATGGGAATCCCTATGCCAGTGACCTGTAGTTGTCCCCAGTGGCCAGATGTCTCAAGGTGGTTGGCAGCTTGAGGCAAGCGGACGGGGGGGGGGGCTGTAGTTAGTCTGCTGCTTCTGGATGACTGGTGCCACTCTCTCCAGGATATCATCGAACACCTCAGGGGTAAATATGGTGACATGTTTGAAGGCAGCAGGGTCTTCTAATCTGAGTGGTGTAGCTAGGAGGCTAGTGTATTGACCATACTATTGTCTTCTATCTTCGGTGAGCTAAAGCCTGGCCCGGCAGCCTCTGCTGAATAGTCTTCCCCCTCAACCTACCCCTGTCTTTGCTGCTCTTCCTCCGCCTCAAGGGCTAGGATTTATTTATACAGTTGGGAGACAAACATCATGTCTTCTTCAGATAGATTATGCTCTGGTACCTCTGGAACTTCTGGATCTTGTAGTTCTGTCATCGTGTTGTTGAGTCAAAGATGCAATGATTTTGTGGATCAGCTCTGGATCAAAAGCGGCATGAAATCGATGATCTCGAAATTTTTCAATGCGTAACAGAGCTTAACAATGCGCAGCAGAGCTTGATAAACGTATCCGAGCGGGATTTAAAGCGTCATGATTGCATCAAAGCGTAATAAAGCTTACTAAAGTGTGATTTAAAGCGTTACAAAGCGTAACAAGGCTTGATTTAATCGGCAAATTGTTCGTCCACCAAAGCGTAACTAATTCATATCAAACCTAATCATAGCGTAACATTTCTTAGGAGATCTTGATATTTTTGGAAAAGTAAACAAAAATGATGGCGCTTTGCTCGCCGATTTAAAGCGCGACATTCGCCGTTGGTGTGAACTATACACGCGAATAATTCGTGAAATGAATTTAAAATTTATTGTTTTTTTGGCATATTATAGTAACAACTATTTTATGTAATTTTGGTTAATAGAAAATAAATGCTCTGTTACATAGGGTGTAGTAATTTTAAAGAAAGGGTGTGAATAGGTCCAGGTCCTTCGTACGTGACAGAGAGAGAGAGAGAAATGGGGTTTAACGTCCACTCGACACAAACTAGGTCATTTTGGGACTAACGTATGGTTATCAATTTTTTATTTCAATATTTCGCTTGCGCGTAGAGGTCTTTAGCAGTTGGAGGAAACCGGAGTGCCCGGAGGAAACCCACGAGGTTAAGAAAGCGCCCCATATCTCCATGTCACATACATGTAGGCCTACGCTCACACTAGGGCTCGAAAACACAGCCGCAAGCCAGAGGTGACCGGCCATCTAGAGGTCGAAGCACGGCACTCTAGACCACTATGCCATCCCAACCCCCGTACGTGACAGACAATACCGTTACAAATACAGATGACGAGAATGGTAAACATTGCTCACACATTAGCCAGAGTAACTAGGCAACAGTCCATGCATTTTGGTTTATAACAGTTGAAAACAACACAACTCTAATAGACAGGCCTATATACAGCACATGGGTTAAAAGTGTATTCGATTATTGCGATATATTTGTCCGACTTTCGTACACAAGAGATATAATTATAGACAATTGGGTTTAACAATTAATGATCTATATAATAACTGGATAGCTCATGGCGCAATAAACGATTGACGTGGCTTGAAGTAACCGGAAGTACTAATTCCTCTATGTAAACACACCCAAAACATTGGTTTCTACCATTGACGTAGTTGTATTTACCTCAAGTTAAACTTCGATAATTAATACCTTATATGTTTTTAAAAAAATCATAAATTTTCAAAATTAATTGCAAGGTTGTCCTGAATGTAATGTGTGACAATTTATGAAAATAAAATAAACTAAAACTTGACAATTACCGTTCTACGTGGGCATCCCTTGGTCTTTCCTTCAATTCAATAGACGTAAATCAGGCCTATTTTTTCAGTGAAAATTTTCACATCATAGAGAAAGGAAGGAGAAATTAATTCCAAGTGAAAATAAAAACAGATCGGCTTTATACAGATTAAGCATTAAGGCTAAACAAGCAGCTATTTATAGGCCTACCATAAGACTTACTGTACAACAATCATCTTATGTATTTTTTAAAATATATTTCTTTTGGTTTTCTTTTCTTATTTAGGTTTTTTTTTGTTATATATTACTTCTTTTATATTTATTTGTTTTCTATTCAAATTGGACACATATTTAGGCCTGTGAACTGTGAGTACCCTATATATTAATAAAGGCCTTTTTAAAAAAATAATCATAGGATTTTAAATTCGGTATTTTCACTGTTTTAAATACAAAATAGTCAAAATTAATTCACGGATGAAAAGAAAAGCAAATACTAAATCAGTCATTGTTTGAAAAATATAAAATCATCTGAAGAAAAAGAAAATGTAACTGTAAGATGCCACCCCTTGGTTTTTTTAATTATAGTTTTAATTTTAAAAATGTTGGGAAATCAGCCAGTTTTATTCGTCCCGAAATTTTTACTATATTTTAAATATTTATGAATACCAAAATTGTATCATGTCCTTTGGTAAAATAAATTGCATAATATCTACGGTAATGACATATGATATAGGGTCCATGGTAAAATAATAAAAGTATAAGCAGTATTTACGGTTTGCAATGGCGCATTACAATATTCAGCTAATTTTTTTGTGTGCTTTATACATACATCTAAACCTAAAATCTACTTTATGTTTTACCTTTTATGATCTTTATATGAATAACCCATTTTCTTTTTTTACTATTCAGTATCTACAAAATAAGAGTCAAGAAATATAGAAAAGTTATTTTATGTGGTATTATATAATATTATATCTTCATAGTCTGCAATTTTAGAGCCTAAGTATATGTAAAAAAATTTTACATTAAATGCTCTTTTTTATTTTTTTCTAGTAATTTTAGAAAAGTTTAAAGATATGGAAGTTATTTTTTTCAGGGGATGGGGGGGGGTCGTATATTTACTTCATAGTCCACTTTTATTATGGAAACTGTAAATATATTGTTTAATTAAAAAAAAATTCTGCACGGGCCTATATCCTATTTTCTTCTTTAAAAAAAACCCCTACTAATGTCATAGCCCTATTTTATATTCTTTAAAAACACTACTTTCATTTTAGGCCTATATCCCATTATATCCTTTACAATTGACAAGTCTGTGTTATCAGTGTTAATTTCAAAGAAAATAGCACAAATTCGTCTTTCTTTAAAAAAAAAAGGTTTCAGCTGCACCCTAAATCTCAATTTCACCTATCATGGACTAAGGTTCGGCCATGTGACAAATTCTATCTGCTAGTGTTTGGAATCTTATGCGCTGTGGCATATCAGGATTCAATACCACGGTGTCGGTATTTACATTCATATCACACATATGTGATACAGTCATACTTCTCAGATTATCAGCAGTGGAAGTTTCTTTTAAGGATTTCAACTTATCAAAAAGCTCTCCTGTGACTTTATTTCTTTCTGCAGCCTGAAAGTCTAGATTTATACCAATAGAGAGAGCCCTGACAAAACAGCGACCATCTCCAACCGTTGGAATGGATTTTAAACGAAGTTCAGTGTCGCTTCTTCTACTGTTTAAGTTAATGTGTGTGCTGCTTGATTCCACTGCCGGGGTATCAACTTCAAATGTCATGTCACCAGCTGTAGAGTCAATTCCAATGGAACTATGAATCATACATGCGACCGAAAATGTTGGCCCCAGTCCTGCTGATTGTTTCCATTTCATTGTCTGGAACAGATTCATCAGAATATGACATTATATACTCATCTTTATGTATGAGTTTCAGTATAGCTAATATCCTGGGATGAGTTGTCTTCTAACTTGGGACGAATTGTCTTATTGGGAAAGTTACCTTCGGATGTGTTGTCTTTGGGATGAGTTGTCAGGTATTCGGTTGTGACAAGTGGAAATATATGAAATTTAGAAGAGAATACTACATTTTATCGGATTTCTAGTCATTTATCCTAAGGGAAGAAATCAAAGGGATGACAATTCCAGGTATGTCACAAAGTTTTAGCCATTTTAATTTAAAAATGAAGGCATGGCAAGCTTTTTTCGAGTCGGAGTATCACCTGTAACAGACAGTAGTTGATCCCTGTCCCCAAGGGATAATAATTGCGTGGTCTAAAAAAAGGAAGCAAAAAATATATTAGACGATTTGGCAATGCGTTGCAACCCCCTGGAGTCTTTCTCCAAGTAGATATATGATCTCCCTTGCTAGTTCCAATCTGATGATGTCGCAGTTTTACCTTTCAGTTTTATTTATAACAATTATTGATCTGTAATGTTAACTATGATTGTCTCGTCTGTCTGTTTCGTATGGTTGTTATAATAACATGGCTAATGTAACGGAATGCGACCACGCAATTATTATCCCTTGGGGACAGGGATCAACTACTGTCTGTTCCAGGTGATACAAAATCAGAATGGTCTTATATTTGTTTGGATGAGTTGTCTTGTATCTCAACCCATGTTTTAAAGTTGGGACGGGTTGTCGTTTATCTTGAGGTGAGTTGTCTTATATTGGGATGGGTTGTCTTTGGGATGAGTTGTCTGTAAACCGTCACGGCCATGCGAACTCTCAGGGGTTAGGTCTTATTTCAATTTAAACAAATATGTCGGGTAAAATTATTCCGAATTTTGTTTTCTGAGACTTTATAGCTCTGATTGAGAGAAACGAGCATTTTTTTTACCATTTCGGAACACTTTTAGGGGTTAAAGTTTAGCTGTTGTTGTAAATAAGCAAAGCAAGACCGAAACCAATTTTCGAATTTCATTTTCCTGCAATTTAGACCTTATGGCTGAAACATAAGTATTTTCAAAGGAATATATAAGTTATTTATAAGAGCGAACGAAAATCCATAGATCATTTCAAATTTCTGACATGTCTGGGAAATAGGAAATTTTGTTGGAAATGACATGCAATTTTCGAGTCGTGGTATATTACTACTAATACAAGGAAAATTAACGGCGGTCTGCATCCAAGTAGCTATATTGTCTCCCTTGCTAGTTCTCAGTCTGATGATATCACACTTTTACTTTTCAGTTTTATTTAGCTATTATTTTAATTTATAATGCATGTCTTTTTCTTCTGTATATTTGTTATAACAACATGGTTAATGATACTTTTACGACTACGCATTTTATATATTTTGTTTTACATGAAATGATGTTGATTTTACAGATAGGCCTATATAGTTGTTTATTCATAATGTACTTCACATTTTTCATTTAACAAATAAAGAATATTTGATTAGGTCTATAACTATAAGACTTGGACATAATATGATGTATTAAAATTGCACATTTGACACCTTTTGTCAAGTGAAAATTTGATTCTTTTAATTCTATCAACCACCAAAAACTATCAAAGATTTGTCACTTATTGTCAATGGGGGAAATAAACGGTGGCATGCCTCAACGTAGGTCTATTATCTCCCTTGCTAGATTATAACCTGATAATATTGTTGTTTTACATTTGAGTTTTATATATATAATAGATATTTATATTTTTATCTATGTATGCTTGTTTGTTGTGTATGTTTTGTGGTTAAACCCCATCTCTCTCTCTCTCTCTCTCTCTCTCTCTCTCCCCCTCTCTCTCCCCTCTCTCTCTCACTTCTCTTTCTCTCTCTGATTAAAGTCAATGGGGAAATTAACGCTGGTCTACGTAGGTATAGTATCTCCTTAATAGTTTCCAGTCTGTTAATACCATAGTTTAACTTTTCAGTTTTATCGATAGTATTTTTGTATTACTTTCTTTATGTATGTTGTGTTTGTTTGTTATAACGTGATCAATGTAGCCGAATGCGACCCCGAAATTATTACCAAATGTTTGGGGATGTTTCAACTAGAAATAATTGCAATTGTCAATGCGGAAATTAATGGCGGTCTGCATCCAACGGTCTGCATCCAAATAGGTATATTATCACCCCTAGTTTCTAGCCTGGTGATATCGTGCTTTTACTTTTCAGAGAGAGAGAAATGGAGTTTAACGTCCACTGGACACAAACTAGGCCATTTCGGGACCAACATATAGTTTAATTTTAGTTCAACGATTCGCTTGTGTGTAGGGGTTTCAGCAGTGGGAGGAAACTGAGAAAACCCACGAGGAAAGACATGCGACACAACTCCTCGTCACGTATAACCTGGAATTCGAAAACACGCCAGTTGGCTTAATGATCGTCAGGCTTTTTGATACAGCGAGCACGTGCTAATCATTCGGCCATTCAACTCCCCTTCGTATACAAAATGTTGAAAAAAATATCTATTGACGTTATTTTATTATACGGTCACGTCGGACAGCCAACATCCCCCGTTGACTTTTCTATAACCGGTACATTTCAGTAAATATTACTAATAATATAAGGATCATAAGATCTACCACGGCAATAAAAAGAGGAAAGAATTATGCCGTGCATGCGGGGGTTGTGTCGACTTATACCACGGTTTTGCCGTTTGTCGTGGTTAATTTCGAGCATACAAGGAAGAAGCAATACCCAATAATTTACAATCCGAAAGATCACTTATCCGAGATCATGTACATCTATTCTTGGTTCATCCCTAATCAGGACAAAACCCTTTGCCTCTATCGACGGACCCTCAAACTTTGTACACAATACACATACCAGGGGGGGGGGGGGGCTACCGACAATAATTAACGCAATGTGGCCGCCCCACTAAGCACCACACCCATAGCCCCCCCCCCCAACTTTTTTTCGCTTTTTTGAGCTTTTGGCGACATTTTATTTTTCACTATTAAAAATTATTGCCGGAGCTAAAGCCCCCTTAGCCCCCCCCCCGGCCTCTGACACATACAGTGCAAGAGGCAGTGGCAGTTACAGTACGATGTACAGCAACATCTAACTCATCTGTGATAAAATTGCGACCTCTATTGACTGAAGGATGTCCACATAACAGAATTAGGGCAATTGAAAATCAATTCAGTGTGGGCGCCTATGACGCAAAAAAAAATACCCTATAAAAGTCTTTGTGTGTCTTTACATCATGGCCCAGATTGGTTGCCATTAATTCAACTTTTTTATCATTCATTTCCGGTTTCTGAAGTAATAGGGTGCATACATGTAATTTAATTCAACTAAGGGACATCATACGACAGGGAGAAATGGGGCTTAACGTCAACTCAACAAAAAATAAATCAATTTAAGACCAACATGGTTCTATTTCAGACAAGTCCTAAAGCAATGCTGATGCGTACATTCCGGTACCGCCAGGCTGCAAGAGTGCCGTAAAGTCCCGAGATACAGTAGGTGTTCCATTTAACAGAATCTCTTTTTGATTGCTTGAATTAATGTTAACATTTCATTTTGTGATAATGTTGACTTGACCATTTTTTGGACGCAAACATGTGGACTCTCTGGAGATTACAATTTTTTGTCCAATTTTGATGAAACTTAAAATATATGTTTACACACTAAAGATCTCAACTCATTTCGATTCGAGACTTCTCCGCATGTGTTAGTTATTCGGAATTCTACACCTTATTTCGTCAATGTCATCACCCCCCCCCCCCCCTCTGTCTCTCAATAACCCGAAATGATATATAAAGGGAAGTAACCCAATCCAATAGCTGGGCGAAGACCGCAACTATAAAACGATGAATTTAAAAAAATGAAATGGGGTTTAACGCCCGATTGTGCTGCTACTAAACCGGGCTAATGAAGACGTACATGCGCTATTCAGTGTGTTATGAGAGTAATTTTGCCCGGGCAGTGGCGCTATGGCTTACATCGAATTCCAACTATCCAGATATCTTTTAGGTGCACGCCAATGTGAACAAGGGGCCTCGGGTTTCCGTCCCATACGAGCCACTAGTCATTGTTAGGCCCTCCGTCCTGCATCAATGACAAGGGGGAACCACGCGAGAAAATCTGGATAAATTTTCTCGGCCAATGCAGGGATCGAATGCCCGACCTCGAGGCTAGAGAGCCAGCGCCTTTTTTTTAAATACAATTTTTTATTCCAAATCAATATCACACATAAATATAATGATACATAATATTTGCAATTTCATCTAAAACATTTTTTATTCGTTGTCAGTTATTTTAATGTAGGGGTTCTTGCTAATAAAGTTTTCAAATTTATTAGTCATATTTGTGTTTTTCATGTAATAGTACATATATTCATAGTCAGTAGTGGATTATCAGTGGGGCTGGCGAGGCTGCAGCCTCAGGCCCAAAGATTTTTTAGACTTGTCCGATACGATTAAAAACGCACAGACAACGAATGTTAGGGTGGGTGGGGTTTAGGCCCTCACCTGAAATTTATTAGGTCCACGCCATTTTAAATAGTGGGGGCCAACGTCCACTCGACACAAACTAGGTCATTTCGGGACTAACATATGGTTTTAATTTCAACAATTCGCTTGCGCGTAGGGGTCTTTAGCGGTAGGATGAAACCTGACGACGCGGAGAAAATCCACGAGGTAGGACAGGCGACCCTACTCCTTGTCACGTACATCCTGGAATTCGAAACCACGTCTATTGACTCAATGACAGGCTTTATGACACAGCGCGCGCACGCTAACCATTCAACCATCCACCCCCTGATATTGAGGTAATATATAAATCATTCGAGCGAATGCAAATTCGGCCATGAGACAATGGACACATTAGTCGAATTTCGGCCTAGAATAATTCAGCCGAACCCCCTTCGCCTATCCTCCATAAATTATTACCCGGTATTACGCTTACAAGAAAAAATTGGGTCATACTTTATATATTTTTTTGTCAAATCACTAAAACTATTATTTCATAAGATGGCAAATTATCAAATAAATCATTCTGATTAATGGAATCATAATTAAGATTATCTGCGGCTCATTATGATGGATATTTACTGGTCTATGATAAGATCTGAGGCTAGTAACGAAGCCAATCACTGTTTGAAATATAACTAAAATATCATAATTAATCTTTTTCTAATTAGTTACGCTTACCGTAGTTTATCTAGTGGAAGGGTCGTCAAAATAACCCTTGGTTTACATTTGGTTTGTTATTGACCCCAACCTTGCGTTGGGGATAATCGGTCTGTTACAAATGCCGACGTCCTTTCGAGTCTTAGTAAGCGAGAGAGGGAGAGAGAGAGAGAGAGAAGTGGGGTTTAACGTCTACTCGATACAAATTAGGTCATTTCGGGACTAAAATATGGTTTAATTTTATTTCAATAATTCACTTGCGCTTAGGGGTCTTGAGCAGTGGAAGGAAACTAGAGGACCCACGAGGTTGGACATGCGACCCTTCTCCTTGTCACGTACAACCGGGGATTCGGTAACCTCGGCTTAGTAAGCAATGGGGTTCTCAGGCTTTCTTATATACGAAAAGGGATTTGTCTGGTTCAGCTATTGGTTGAGCTAGACGTTCACTGGGTTCCCGTGATTTTTCGTCTATGGTCCCGATTTCATTGGTGCAAGACGGAGGACAGTGTTATATAATCGGCATTATCTTAAAGATCTTCGGACAATTAGAAATAAAAAAAAACAAGTACGCCGACCAACGTCCGTCATGGTATTCCGCATGGTGTATGCTCGTCTCTCTTAGGATCGCAAGGGTGAAATCCACACCTTCTAATGCGAGAGAGTCCCCGAGTGATTGTAACGATTGGTTCACGGCTAACACCGGGGGTCCAGCCCGTAACCTATAGGTTACTAAGCCAGTGTCATATTCTCTCGGCTAGCCCTATGACTCCTAGAGATACTGTACACTCAAGTAAGATCGACGCGCAACTTTAACAGGCGCTTTTATTGTGTCATTTACGGTCCAACATTTTTACAATGAGGCGCAATTGGGCCATTACGAAAAGCTAGTGGAGCGCGTGTCCCATCTAGAGCGTGACATCACACGTCTGCATCAGAGTCACCAGATCAAAAACTTAATCATTTAGCGAAGGGTTCTCAAACTAAGAACGGAGTTGGAAGAAGATTTTAGAATTTCTGGTTTAATTCTCTTAAAGATATGCCACAATGACAGTTGAAATTCTCATTTTGTAACTCTACTCCATGTGATTTTTGCTTTGTTTTGGATATACAGCCAATAATTGGACATCTGGGTTTTAAGTGGTGCAAATCATTGATGATGACATTGAATTAATTATTATAGTCATTTAAATTGACTTGACCCTTTCAGTCAAATATGCAGCCAGGAAAAAGAACTTTAATAATAAATTCGATAAGAGAGTCTGAAGTCTGCGACGTGTAGCAAATATAGTAGCGTATTTTCGTATATATAAAAAAACTAAAATGGGTGTTACATCTGTGTTTTTGAGGTTGCTTCTAATCTGTTGCATGTCTTTAACAGGTAAGAACACTTGGTTTACTGAGATATTTTTCATTAATTGGTTATCACAGCTACCTATTGCTCAATCTATTCTACAGACCCGACAGGCCCGCCAGTATACAGCGCACCGTGCGCTCATGGCTGACCCCCGGATTCATTCACTTGACTTTATATTTGTTCATTTTGTGCAGTGTCTTTTTTCTGTCTAGTCCGCAGGTTTGGCATATATTTTTTTGTTTTGCGTGAGGGTATTAACAATTGATTTCGGCCACAATCTGCAGAATCAGACCAGATTGTTAGCTCGCGGTAGTCAAAGCTACACAGTGATAAAAAAAAAAAAACCTGATTTTTAAAAGACTTTTTTGATAATGCTCTACTGCTACGTCCGGCCAAAGCTATGTGAACACTTGAGACGTCAGATTCATGACAGTGTCTTACAGGCTAGCCTAGAAAATCCAGATTGATCAACTTAAGTAGAAAATATTTTAAGATCGGGCTTTTCCCCCTTTCTTTAAAACATAAATAGAATAGTATTGGTTGGTTTTTCATCTCATGTTGGTATTTAAGATCGGGGTTTCCCCCCTTTTCTTTTAACCATTAAAAGAATAATTTTATTTCTGTACATTTATAGTAGTGATTGGTTGTTCATCTCATGTTGGTATTTTGAGGTTAGCGGCTGGAAAAGTGGCTAATTATTTTACATCCCCGGCACCTGGGTAAGTATTACGAAGTCACCATTATTACTATGATTAAATCAACTGTGTGTGAAGTCCTGCTTTTCTTCATCGACTGGGCTAATGGAGACGGGCATATGCCAACTTATATGTGGAATTCAAGTTGTAAGGGAATCTATTGAATTTGTCAGTGGGTATTATCCTGCCACAGTGGGTATTATCCCCCCCCCCCCCCCTTTGTCAATTCCATACCTCACTCAAATTCTTTTACACCAATATTTCAATAAAGTGGAATTCCCACCCCATCGGTCTCCCGTCCGATCAGACAGGTTTCCCCCGAGTTCTTCGGTTTCTTCCTGCAGTAATGATCGAAATCATTTGCACGATCTGTGCCAAGGGCCAAATTGGAAAAAAGCCTTAGGCCTTTATTTGGTACCCTTGTAAAATGACGCGATTATTATTTATTATTATTATTATTAATCAACACGATAACAGCTTAAGAGTCCGAATTATGTCGTGACTTCCGCTCTCGATATTTCAGCCAAGAGAATTGCACGTGGCTTATTATTGCCAGTGAACCCGATGAAGTAGTCCGACTTGATTTTGAAGATGTAGACGTCCAGAACGATCCCCAGTGTTCACTTGAAGGAATCTCCATTTATGATGGTAAATATTCTTTTAAATTTTCCGACTAGGCTAATGACGACGGGCATACGCCATACAATGTGCTATGGGGGGAATTTTGCCCGGACAGCGGGCGCTACGGTCTACTTTTATGTTGATTTCCAACTACCATTCGAGCGACTAGACAGCTGTCCGTGTATGCATCTCCGCCCTGCAACACTAACAAGGGGGAACCACGCCAAATTTCTCGTCCCACACCGTTATCGAACCCACCACCTCCAGCTTAGCGAGTCAGCGTCTTACTCATTTTCCCAACGCGGCACCCTCTACAATGTATCCACCAAAGCTTCTTTGTAGTAACAAAATGGCAAACCTCCCCGATTTAGCTTAAAGGAGCTAAATCGCTAACATTTGGCACTTAAAAATTCACAAAAGTGAATACTGTAATATGAATGTACATAAACTGATTTATATTCAATGGTTTCCTGTTTTTACTCCGATCAGCTATGTTCGGCGAAATAAGCCAGCAATCTCAATCGAGTGCACATTTCTAGCGTCTGGTTATTCCAGTATAAATAAGCCGTTTGATTTGGTACAATATGTGTAGCCTCGTCCCTCTAGTCTCTCATTACAACTGGAGTTGTAGCGCATTATGGTACACGATTCTTCGTGTAGCAATATTAAAAAAAATATTTTATCTTAAATATCGTATATCAGAAGCTCATCTTTTCCCGGTAAGTTTACATCATCAATGTCGATTTAAATTGACCAATAATTACTGTTTTCGATGTCGAAGATTTTGGAAGATTTTGAGTTACGGACTTAGGTCCTTTAAAATACCGTATTGAATGGGCGGATTGATCTATTCCTTAAAGCCCCAATATCACTCTTGTTGTAACTGAACAATATGTTCCAATCTTTATTCTGGTCAACAATTTGTACTATTGTACAATATTTTAGTTTAAAAATGATACAAATTTCATCTTAACACACCTAATTTTAAAAATAGGAAAAATTCAACTACATGCCGTAACATGGTTTGAAAAGCCTTACGTAAGCACTTTCAAATGCAACTTGGATTTAAACATATTTTGGAACCCTCTGGACAAGTAAGATAGGTTGTAATTGGATAATTTACACAACAGGTAGGACACTTAAACATCTTGTAGTTAGAATAAGGCTATTTTTTTCTGAGCCTGCCAAGCCAGCAAGAGTGTTATTGTCCCTTTAAAGATGTATTATGTAAGGGATAAAAAAAATTTCTGGCTTTAAAATTTATACATGAAACACTATTTAGACATTTATTCACATGCCAAGCCTATAATCAACTCTCTAGGTTATCGGATGACTAATATTTTAATATATCTGGGGATCACTTGGCTAAGTGGTAAGACGCTGGCTCGCTAGCCTGGGGGTCGGGTGTTCGATCCCTGCATTGACCGAGAGAGTTCATCCAGATTTCCGTCGTGGTTTCCCCTTGTCGGCGATGCAGGACAGAGGGAATAACAACGACAACTGTCTAGTCGTTCGGATGAGACGAAAAACCGAGGCCTCGTGTATTCATTAGCGTGCACGTAAATATCCCTCGGCAGTTTGAATTCAATATAAGAATTTCCCTCATAGCACACTTCATTAGCCCAGTTTAGGAGCAGGACAATAGGATGTTAAACCACATTTCATTTCATATTTAACACAAGCGAGATTTAAAAATTTGACGATACAATGGATAATCAGGATATATATAATGAATCTTTAAAGATTTCAACATATTTGTACTCCCTAAAATAATATTTTGCTGCCATTGTCTATGAATATGGTAGCAGTTGCTATTCGAAATAAAAACGCGAGGTAGTGCTTCGAACTGGTTGGGATACCTAGCTTCGACAAAGATGAACCAGATCATGGCCTAGTAAAACATTAACGAGGTCATCTATAGGTGTTGCTATGGGAGACCTAATTAACAAACGCGTAAATAGATGTTTGGAACTGTGAACAACAGGCAATCAAATTCTTCATTATCGATTTATGATGAAAATATTCTTTTAAATTTTCCGACTAGGCTAATGAAGACGGGCATACGCCATACAATGTGCTATGAGGTAAATTTTGCTCAGACAGCGGCGCTACGGTCTACCCTTATGTCGAATTCCAACTACCATCAGGGGATCTTTTACGTGTACGCTAATGTGTACGCAGAACCTCGGTTTTTCGACCCATCCGAACGACTAGACAGCTGTCCCCTTATGACCTCCTGTCCTTCAACATTGACAAGGGGAAACCAAGCCATTTCATTTTTAAATGGATCTGAACTCACGCGAAATTTAAAAATGTGACGATAAAATGGATAATCAATTCCTATATAATGTATCTTTAAAGGGACAATAACACTCTTGCTGGCTTGACAGGTCCAGAAAAAAATTAGCCTAATTCTAACTACTAGATGTTCAAGTGTCTTACCTGTTGTGTAAATTATCCATTACATCCTATTTTACTCGTCCAGAGGGTTCGAAAATATTTTAAAATCTTAGTTACATTTGAAAAGGTTTACGTAAAACTTTTCAAATCATGTAGTAGAATTTTCCCCTTTTTTTAAACATTTGGTGTGTTAAGATGGAATTTGTATCATCAATTAATTGGAATATTGTAAAATAGTACAATTTGTTGACCAGAATAATAATTGGGACATATTATTCAATTACAACAAGAGTGTTATTGGACCTTTAAAGATTTCAACATATTTGTACTCCCCATTGTCTATAAGTAAGTGCAGGAAGGCCACACTACACGCAAAAACAAAAATATACAGGATAAACCTGCGGACAAGACAGAAAATAGACATTGCAAAAAAAATAAACAATTATAAAATCAAGTGAATGGATCCGGGGGCAAGCCGTACGTGTCCACTGCGCTGTACAGTCCAGGGCCTGTTGTTGTACAGGCTTCACTAAAATGATTTACAAAAAAGACGTAACAAAAATAATGCGACCAATCTGCACAGTGGTCGTCTCTTCAATGGCGATAGTCTGCCAGTTGACGTCAGGTGTCAGAACATCAAATAATTTTAACAATAAGGGCGATAATCCGGGCAGAATGTCGGAAAACGCTCAAGGAATACATGTATCGAACAAGCAGGAGCTAGGCCCGACAACGAGAACATTCTGCAGTACGAAGGGCTAAAACTCTATTCTAATAGTAAGTGCAGGAGGACCGCACTACAAAAATATACAAGACAAACCTGTAGGTAGCAGTTGCTATTCGAAATAAAAACGCGAGGTTGTGTTTAGAACTGGTTGGGATACCTAGCTTCGACAAAGTTGAACCAAATCATGGCGTACAACATTAATGGAGTCATCTATTATGTGATGGATAATGGCCGAAGATGTAAACAGAAAGAACAACTGAGGGGCATTAGCCCCGAAGTTTTTCTTTGTATTTACATAATGGACAGTCTGAGGCTATTATCAAACTTAAAACATTGCACCATAGAGATACAAATAATGGATAGTTTTCTAAAACAACAAGCAATAAAATAATGGATATATTCTTAAAACAACATGCACATGCCCATGAATGCATGTCACAAAACACTCCAGTCATACAATGCAAGCATACACGGACAGTCTAAAATTTTCGACATGGAGACGACATGTTTATAACACAGTCGGAAACAAATATTAATAGTGAGAATATAATCTGATAAGCATGTGGATACTGATTACGTATAATGTACTCGGTATGAAAGATGATAGTTATACAAATTGTGATTTTCTTCGTATGGGGAATAATAGCCGTCAACGTTGTGATGGAAAGGCTGCTCACGAGAATGATTTAGATATTGTTAATATTCTTAGTGGTGTGGTAAATATGGAGAGCACTAGCCGTCCAAATTTGGACCCTTTAACGTCAGTCATTCAGAACCAATGTTGCAAGTGGTTAGATTTGCTTTGTTTTGATTTCTATCGCTGCCAATGTCTACCCACAGTTCCGCGCAAAAAAGGTGAAGCACTCGATTCGACAGACCATTTTATTGGCTGACCTCTTATTTGAAGCAGACCTTGAGTTTAATAAAAAATTCTTCCAGATCCAAGTGTAATAAAGACAAGTCAAACGAAATTTTGAACTATGAAAACGAAACGAAATAGGATATGTGTTTTAATCAGATTGTGATATAAGTGACAGGACACAGTATCAAGGGCAGAAACCAATTCACGAAATCCAAACTCAACAGACATTATGGTGTAACGATGATATATTTGAACCTTTTTTGTAAAAAAATCGGATATAAATTGTTCCCTGTATCGGTTCCACAGGTTCAAAACACCTTTTTTAGTCCAACCAGGGGCCATAATCCGGGAAGTGACGGTCTGATATGCGCCAATATTGTAAGGAATCGAGATCTTTGGGTTATAAACACACATGTTCAGTTCCATCAAAATGAGCTAATAATTCGTCGGTAGGTACCGACGAATTGTGAACTCTATAGTGTGTACAGTCAGGGGCCATAATCCACGAAGTTACGGTCGAATACAAGCCAATATCGAAAGGAACCGAGATCTTTGGGATATATACCTAAATTTCAAGTTATGACCTGTAAAGTGTCCACAAAAAAGGTGCGTGAAAATGTGGGCGTTTAAAAACGTATCATCGATCTAGTTCCGAACGTACTTTTAAACGTAAAAGTGACATATATAACGGACGGATTTAAGTGGAATTCTTTATGTAGACAAACACGTGAAATCAACATTCGGTCATGTGACATTTCGGTAACTATGCGGTTTTAAAGTAATTTTATGTTCTGTAATTTAATTTGTTCAGAGAATAAATTGTCCCAAGATACATTTTCATTTTTCAAATAAGTGTCTATTATTGGTATTTTCTTAAACAGTCGTCTATTATTTATAAAACTGTCCATTATTTACTGAAAATAATGGACAGATTTATAAATAATAGACGATTGTTAAAGAAAAGCGTACATTCTCCTATATAATGATTAAAAACATCAAAGGGTGACGTCATATCTATTTTTTAAAGTTGTTGTTATGGTAGACCTAATTAACAAAAACGTAATAAGATATCGGAAATATTAATAAACTGTGCTAATGTTTGGTTTGGAACTGTGTTGACTCCAGAAACTCGGTACAAAGAATTTAAGAAAGTATATAACTTATATGAACAACAGGCAATCAAATTCTTCAATATCGAAGATACAAATTCTCGTTTTGACCCAATGACAGCTACTGACATTGAAAGTTTATCACACGATATACAACTGGCGGTAGTTAATTTATTTGATGTCCATATACGGCATATCTCATTACAACCTGTCATGACGTCATCATAGATTGATATACTCGGCTCATATCAACCGCTGATGACGTCTTGACAGGTTGATATTTCAGGTCTGGTTTGGTGCACAGGATATTTACTTATACTCTAAAACGCACCATTTTCCCAATATTTGGAGGCGTGGGTGTATTGTTAAAACAACTAATAGTAAATGCCAGAGGACTTCACTACGCGCAAAACAAACAAGAACAATCAACAAGACAAACCCGCGGACAAGGCAGAAAATAGACACCGCAAACACTAAACAATTATCAAATCAAGTGAATGAATCCGGGGGCCAGCCGTAAGCGTCCACTGCGCGTACATATGTCAAATTCGATCGTCTCGTGGAGTGTATTCCGTTACTTCGCAGCAAGGAAATAAACGATGTTTTCCGACTGCGATAAAATTATTTCGTTTCAGTGGCAATCTTCCTTGTTTTAATTGCAGCCAAGGGACATAACTCTTATTCTCACTACTTTGACAGTGGAAGCCGGGTAGATTTTGAACCAATTATAAAACATTTCCAAATGGTTATAATCCTTAAAAAATGAATGTGATCAGACTCTCAATGTTTATGAATGAATATTTTATGGTAAATAAACCCCAAGTATTGTCTGTAGGATGAAAATTTCTGGTGACCCTTAATCACCCTACTTGCCAAGGTCCAAATTGAAAATAAGCCTCCGGCTTAATTTGCTACCCTTGTAAAATGACGAGATTATTATTATTATTATATTATATATTATAATATGGTTAAAGCTTGTTCGTTCGAGCCATAATATCATGGGAGCTTGATCGTTGACGGAGTGAGGTACCCATCGATTAAAGACCTATTTCATTGACGCAAGTAGGAATTGCCATGACGTAAAATACCTTGGATTAATTATACAACAGGTGTACTATTGTGTTTACTATATTCATTGATGCCAAACAATATGCAATTAAAATACACACCCCGAAAACAAATACATAGCGTCATACACATCCTGTTATTATAGTTCTCCCGTTATGATTCGGGAAAACAAGCTGTTGAGTTAAATTATGCCGAATTAAACACATAACTTTACTAGAATAGAACAAACGTTATTAAATATGTATGATCTACGTCATGCACTCAACGTTTACATCGTATGCAACTAACGTAGCTTTTTTTTGGCACTTATAAAGTGAATGGCCATTTTTCCTGAGTAATCCCAGTCATAATTTGGATATTTTCTAAATTCGCGTTAAAGTTTAAAATATTTGTTTTAGAGCTGAAATAAATTTAAGGAGCTAAATCGCTAATATTTTGGACCTAGAAATTGACCCTAATGGGTCGCAGCGTATATAATAATATAATATAATTGTATAAACTGATTTACATTCCATTGTTTCAGTTTTGACTCTAATTTCAAATCAGTTATGTCCAGCGAAATACGACATAAGTCTCAACGGAATAGAAATTTCTAGTGTCTGGTTATTTAAGTCTACTGCGCATGTCCACCAGATAAGATATGACCTTACAGTTGTAGAATATGTCTAGCCTCGTTCTTTCTGGTCACTTGTAACAAATGACGCTGAAACGCACTATGGTACACGATTCGTGTACCAATGGTAAAATGTTTATTTTGTTTTAAATTTTGGATAACAGAAGCCTACTGTTTCCAGGTAATATCAAAACATCAATGTTGAGTTGAATTGACAAATAATCCGTGTTTTCGACGTCTAAGACTTAGTATGCTATTGGGTAAGAGACTATTAGTATATCCCAAAGCTAAAAACATCAACGGAATTGATTGTGTATATCTGAAATAGACACGACCGAAGCACAAAATAGTGCCAATATGGCAGCCCCAAGGAATATTTACTTTTTTACATTTGATTAGCAGTTTCCAGAAAAATTGTGTAAGAATGCTAATCAATTGTATAGTTGCGTAGCAAAATTTACCAATTGATTAGCAGTTTTTTAAGTATGTTATAGAATTCACATTTCACATAATTATGTGATAATAGCGATACCCATATTATTTGTATTACCAAACTGTTGTTTATATATAAAATAAAAATAAAAAGTATGTCAATGTTTTGAGAGTTTTTCATTTTCAGAACAAAATTGTCAAAATAAGAACAAACTGGTTTTTTGGCACATAAACATTGCAAAAACTGTTAGTTTTTGGTCCATTACAACGATTTGGGATTTACTTTTATTTATTGGTAACAACCTTGGTTTACGTGCCACTCTGTATGAGTTAGGAAATAAATATTTGCTAGCTCTAAATACGCAGAATTATTTACAACAGGAAAATAACCGAAACGAAATTTTAATGGTAGTCCTCATTTTCCAGACACTTTCCGGTAACTTGGTTAAAACTATTTTCATACTCATAGTATCTTATTTGATTATTTTGTAGCCATAAGCCTTGATCGATGGACCTAATTTTTTTTCTAGATTTGAGACTTAGCCCTGCAAGATGGCGTCCACCGATGATTTGCTATCCAGCATTGGATTGGACAAGTACCCCTATGATTTGAGCATTATAACCAAACTACCCATGGCAAAAATCACAAGGCTTATACTAGGCATTGTTAAAAAATTCCCGACAACTACGGAGCATCGGTCTATCATAACTGCTTTACATGACGACTGTGTGACGTTTGGTGACCAATACATTAAAAATAGACTGGTCAGATTGACGACAAAGACTAGGAAGCTGGGTAAAAGTAAGGCTAAGTCTAATAAATGTATGAAATTATACGTCGATTTTCTTGACACCCCATTTTTTTCCTGGGATAGTGGACGACACTACATCGGCAGATTCTAGTGAAATTAATTTAATAAATAGAGAGACTCGGACATCTGCCGATGCGACCTTGACTGATTTAAATAGGAAAAATAAGTATTTGCGGCGATTGTCAAAGTGTAATAAAAGCACAATCGCCCAGTTAAAAAATCGACTTCGGAAGACTAAAAAAGAAATCATTCGCATGAAGGCTAATAATGAAAATAAAAAACAATTGGCAGGTAAAAAAAATGGTTGCAAGTCCAAACCTTTTAAGAAGAACGAAGTAATTTTGTATGATGTCGAAAATCAAAGATACACAGCAGAATGCCATAATTTGGTCATGGAACATAAAAATCTAAACGTTTCCAATGGTAACGTAGCAGCGGTTATAACCGCATGTTTGGCTGTCGCGGGACTAAAATCTAATTACACTCCGTCAAAATCTACAGTTCAAAGAATATCATGTGAGCGCGTCGGTGTATCTTTAAAACATGTTTCGGAAACCTTGAAGTCAGCGAAAAACACCACCCTCTATACAGACGAAACTACAAAATTTGGCTTTTAATTCGGGACCTACGCAATAACCGCCGACTCGACACATAGGCCACCTTTTCTTGGTCTTCGTGAAATGGCTGGTAAATCTTTTTGTCCCAGGAATTATATAGTCAAGAATGTTTGTTAATTAAATATAAATAGTTTCGACTATATACATGTATTTAAGTAAACCAATTGTAATTATATTGTTTTCTTAAAGGGAGAGGGGTGATATGGGCCTAGCCTGTTCCCCAATCCTATTCTTATTGAATAAAATATAGTTTTAAAAAAAAAAAAATTAAATTTTGCATTTTATTGTTTGATAAAGAAGGGGATTTATGTATTACATTTTAAATATAGATCGTGCTCAAATGCGCTTTACAAAGTAATGTATCAAAATGGTCTGAAGAGGTTCAAGAGAACTGGAAACGTTAACCATAAACATGTGTTTATTTCTTTTTTCAACGTAATTTTATTTATATTTCTCTGGGAGTAGTTCAAAGAAACTTATTTGTGTATATATATATATATAGAGAGAGAGGGGTATTTTATACCCCCCTCTCTTTCTCGCTCCCCATGTATAATATGCCATTATAAACAGACCAGTGTCTGTGGGTATACAGAAATGAGAGCACTCTTCATTTTAATACATTTAGGCTAATCTTCAAACAATGTCAAACGTCGATCGTTTCATATCCAGCTAAACGTTTTTTTTAAATTTCAACTGTAGCATAATAAACCGTTTATATTAAGATATTTGGAGGCGTAGGTGTATTGTTAAAACAACTAATAGTACATGCAGGAGGACTTCACTACGCGCAAAAAAAAAAAAATCCACACGACAAACCCGCGGACAAAACAGAAAATAGACACCGCAAACACTAAACAATTATCAAATCAAGTGAATGGATCCGGGGGCCAGCCGTTAGCGTCCACTGCGCGTACATATATCAAATTCGATCGTCTCGTGGAGTGTATTCCGTTACTTCGCAGCAAGGAAATAAACGATGTTTTCCGACTGCGATAAAATTATTTAGTTTCAGTGGCCATCGTTCCTGGTTTTAATTGCATCTAAGGGACATAACTGTTATTCTCACTACTTTGACAATGGAAGCCGGGTAGATTTTGAACCAAATATAAAACATTTCCAAATGGTTATAATCCTTAAAAAAATGAATGTGATCAGACTCTCAATGTTTATGAATGAATATTTTATGGTAAGCCTTATCATATTATGTTGAAATAAACCCCAATTATTGTCTTTAGGATGAAATTTCTGGTGACCCTGAATCACCCTACTTGCCAAGGGCCAAATTGAAAATAAGCCTCAGGCTTAATTTGCTACCCTTGTAAAATGACGAGATTATTATTATTATTATATTATATATTATAATATGGTTAAAGCTTGTTCGTTCGAGCCATAATATCGTGGGAGCTTGATCGTTGACGGAGTGAGGTACCCATCGATTAAAGACCTATTTCATTGCCGCAAGTATGAATTGCCATGACGTAAAATTCCTTGGATTAATTATACAACAGGTGTACTATTGTGTTTACTATATTCATTGATGCCAAACAATATGCAATTAAAAAACACACCCCGAAAACAAATACATAGCGTCATACACATCCTGTTATTATAGTTCTCCCGTTATGATTCGGAAAAAAACAAACTGTTGAGTTAAATTATGCCGAATTAAACACATAACTTTACTAGAATAGATCAAACGTTATTAAATATGTATGATCTACGTCATGCACTCAACGTTTACATCGTATGTAACTAACGTAGCTTTTTTTGGCACTTATAAAGTGAATGGCCATTTTTCCTGAGTAATCCCAGTTAGAATTTGGATAGTTTCTAAATTCGCGTTAAAGTTTAAAATATTTGTTTTAGAGCTGAAATAAATTATAGGAGCTAAATCGCTAATATTTAGGACCTAGAAATTGATCCTAATGGGTCGCATCGTATATAATAATATCATCTAATGGTATATAAACTGATTTACATTCCATTGTTTCAGTTTTGACTCTAATTTCAAATCAGTTATGTCCAGCGAAATACGACATGAGTCTTAACGGAATAGAAATTTCTGGTGTCTGGTTATTCCAGTCTACTGCGCATGTCCACCAGATAAAATATGACCTTGTAGAATATGTCTAGCCTCGTTCTTTCTGGTCACTTGTAACAAATGACGCTGAAACGCGCTATGGTACACGATTCCTGTACCAATGGTAAAATGTTTATTTTGTTTTAATATCAAAACATCAATGTTGATTTGAATTGACAAATAATCCGTGTTTTCGACGTCTAAGACTTTGTATGCTATTGGGTAAGAGACTATTAGTATATCCCAAAGCTAAAAACATCAACGGAATTGATTGTGTATATCTGAAATAGACACGACCGAAGCACAAAATAGTGCCAATATGGCAGCCCCAGGGAATATTTACTTTTTTACATTTGATTAGTAGTTTCCCAAAAAATTGTGTAGGAATGCTAATTAATTGTATAGTTGCGTAAGAAAAATTTACCAATTGATAGCAGATTTTTAAGTTTGTTATAGAATTCTTA
Organism: Patella pellucida; assembly: GCA_917208275.1. Classification (NCBI taxonomy): domain Eukaryota; kingdom Metazoa; phylum Mollusca; class Gastropoda; family Patellidae; genus Patella; species Patella pellucida. The sequence goes on from OU795038.1 coordinate 67,683,881, forward strand.
TTTCACACAATTATGTGACAATAGCGATACCCATATTATTTGTATTACCAAACTTTTATTTATATATAAAAAAAAAAGAAAAAAAGTATGTCAATGTTTTGAGAGTTTTTCATTTTCAGAACAAAATTGTCAAAATAAGAAAAAACTGGGGTTTTTTTGGCATATAAACATTGCAAAAACTCTTCTTTTTTGGTCCAGGTGATCGATTTTCTGATCACCTGAGGTATAAACAAGGTGACAAATCGGTCATCTGAATCGATCGTCTAAAACTAGAGATTGCATAATGTTGTTTGAATGTTGTTTCTTGAGTACCGGTAACTTTATTTGCGTGACCATTTACTTAATTGATTCCAGGGAATATATCCAAGATAAAATTTGAAGAACTGTTTTACTCCTTGACAGTGATTTTAATATGCAATATTATATTTTAATATCATTTGATTGTTATAATTACGGTACACAAACTTAACAAAAACACATGAAACACACAATCAAGCTACTGTACACAATTTGCCCGGACGTGGGTGAAAGCACCTTACAATAAGGCGTAGCGATTGGCTATTGCTAAAAATAGATTAGATTTTATTATTGGATGAATTATGAGCGTGGCTCTGCCCCTGGGGGTCGGGCATGCATCAAAATAGGGATCTCTCAAGATGGTCACGTAAGAATTGACATCGCTGCTTCATGTTGAGCGACTTGTTTGAGTCGCAAATTGCGATACGAACCCGGTTAAAATATTCCCTGCCTCTATGAACAACGCTGTTATTGAAGACGACCTCAATTCTACGAGTTGTAGATGTTTTTTTTTATTTTGTGAAAAATCATTGGAAAAAGAAAGAACATGTTGGGACTGTACAAATTATATTTTATAGTCTTTATGGGTGACAAGGAAACAATGCTGAAAATAAATCTAATGTTTACAATGTAACGTGTTGTTGATCAACGTCATGTCCTATGATGTGTAGATGACGTGATATGGATATCATGGCCATTGGTTGTGTCTGAGATCACTTCTCCGCAGGTAGCGTGTCTCAGATGTTCAGAATGAGTTTACATGTGTGACCCCTGACGTCACCACCCTTGCAAACAGGCCAGATCTGTATGGCATTGAGGTCATTATAGAAACGAAATTTATTTAGATCTGTATTTTAATCAGATTAACAATATCAAGATAATGTTGGTATATATTAGAATATATTTTTTTTATGATTTACGTTCTTAAACCTTTTTTTCTAGGGTCCACTTTTAATACCAAAAGACTTGGAGTGACCTGTGGTGATATACGGGCCGCTTATGAAAGTAGCGGTAGATATATGCTTATATCATTGAGAAAGAATGCAACACTGAAGGGTTTTAGAGCTAAATATTATATGTTCTCCAATAACATTGCTAGTAAGTTGTTAATAGATTTGCACTGTCACTTTCGTGGTCAACCTTCCATCAAAGATAGAAAGGGAGTTTTCTCCCTATTGAGACTGACACTTTCACTGTCAGAGTTCCGTCAAAGACAGAAAGAGGGACGGCGAACGGTTTGATGTGAGTTCTTTAGATCATAAGATCTGCCATTGAGTCAAATTTCGTACTTTCGATTCCCAAATAAATCAGAACCATATGCTTGTCCCAAAATAACCTAGTTGTGTCGAGTGGACGTTAAACTTCATTTCTCTTTAACTCACCTTTTCATGTCTTGCACTCGGTAAACTACAGCATGCCGTTGTCAATAAGACTAGATCTTTCCCAATAATAGAAATAAGTGGGGATTAAAGGGCTAAAAAACTTGTTATTTTGGGACCAAAACAACTTATATTCTTATTTTAATAATTCACAAGGAGTTGGAGGAAACTGGGTTTAACTTCCACTCGACACATAAGTAATTACTACTGCCATTCCAACATAAGTTTTGTTAGGGCGATCAATTCCGTTCTTTTTCTGACAGGGAAAATTTTATAAAAATGATCAATTTCTTTTCAGCAAGTAATGTTGCTTCGATAGTCGGTGGAATTATTGGCGCCATGATTGTTTTGTCATTAGGAACCACCATATACTGCACGTTAAAGACCCACCATATGATTCCCAGCATTTTACCAGAGAAACCCAACAGAAGACAAAGCTCTTCAAAGACCATAAACAAAGAACAGGTGACGGGACGCAATTTACCTCAAGTTTCCGTTGTCGTTGCCTCCTCAGATTATGTCCGACCGCCCATGTATCCAGCGGCTTTACAGGCGTCTGCTAGTCATTTAGCGGGAGATTATCAAACCAACCCCTACAATGATTCAGATTCGCCCTCAAAATCCTACTCAAATTTCCAGGCAAACAAAAATTTCACCAGTACGCGAAGCATTCTTAGTCCAGGAGGTTACATATCAACACAGACGTCATCGTTTGAAAACTTTGATTAATTCTGAACTGACCATAGTTGATTAAACCCGAAACTGACTCTAGTTGATTAAAGATGCATTATTGGAGATTAGATATAATAGTTAAAAATAGATAACGTTAATAGAATAAGTTGAAACTTTCAGTCAAATTGGTGCACTCAGAGCCGAGATCTTTTTTTAAGCATTACTAAACTCGGTACGATAAAAAAAACCCAACATAGTCTCGATTGCCTGTTTCTGGATTTAATCATCCATGAGCGTTGAGTAGCAGATCGGATTCGAATTCAGTGAAAATTTGACACATAAGATAGCATCGAAAGTTGATTATGATTTTGATACGTTAAAATGCACATTGTAAGTCTTTTTTTTGGCTTCAGATGTTATAGAAATTATTAAATAGACATAATACACACGACTGGCTCGAAACCAACTCTGTAGACCCTCGGATGGCTTGGATGCAGCCCAGATTTAAACAGTCTTCCATTAAATGGCTGAGCAAGCTTACGTTTACCGTTACTCCGTGGCGTTGCTACCTGAAACTTGGATAAAATGCCTGTCAAGCGAGAGTACTATTGCTATTGACAACCTTACAGTCGATGCCTATTTCTAGTTCAAACTTCCAACACTGATAACTCCGTTCAGAATAAAGTAATTTTCAATATTTTCTTTATCGAACTTCTATATTTGAATTATTGTTATTATAGCAATAATGGCCAACTATTTATTAAACTCTTAGCTAATGTATCTTTAATTAATGTCTAATTAATAGTTTATATAACATTTCAGGCCTAAAGAAAGACCTGCAATAGGCAGTTTTAGCTCTTGCATAATGTATGTTTAATTGTAAAACTTAATCTAGTTGAAAGGGCAAACAAATTGTATCCTATGAAAATCCTCTAAGATCTTAGAACAACGTGTTGTTCAAAATGTAGAATTACTTTCAAACTACTTAAAGTACGGATTGTTTCGTTTCGTTTCGTTTTATTTATACTTCCAATGATCTCCACTCTAGCTGGTTGGCGTTGGTCGTTACTTCCATGGTCTTGTCCGTGACCTTTGTCTGAGTAACGTAGACTAATTATTTTTATCCCTTTTTAATCATGACCGATCTTTACATGTCGGTAGGTGAAAATTGAACTTAAAAAAACGAAACGAAATAGGATCGGCATTGTAATCAATAAAAAAATAACGTTTGATTATTCCGAGCTCGTCCACTGGAAGTTATTTTTTGTACTAATGGTTTGAAAGGCATCCTTACTTTTTCTAGAACAACCGCTACCACTTGTCATTTCAGGAGTTACCATAGCTAGCTAATAAACGTGCTGATGGCCGTTGGTCCAGTGGTTGTCTTCTACCCAGTGGACCTTGGATTCTGAAATACAGATCCAACAATGGCTTCTGAAATACAGGTTCAAACCAGCGCCCTAGTTAGGTAAAAGTAGTGATGGGTGACGTACACCAGACAGTATATGCTTACTCGTTCTAGAACACCTGAATCTACTTTTGTTGTACTTTTGTATATGTTAATGCTTAAAATTTGTTAGTGTTGCCCTTCCGTGAGATAAGAAATTCATAGATAATAACCCGCAACGTTCCAATAGAATGGAAACCATTAATAAAATCCATATACATGTAAGTCTTTAAAAGGGTTGGGGATATTTTAGTTCTGAAAAACGAACCAAAACTTTTATCAGATTCCGTGTAATAATTTTGTCCAGGACATACTATGTTTCGTCTTCTGTGTGATCTTTTGGGATTTTATTCTCCGCCCCCCCCCAGCAAAAAACCCTGTTGTTTTAAATTAGCCTGCTTTTTTTTGTTAATTATATTTATATAAATACCGCCAAACTTTTGTTGCCTAGTAGCAAAAAGGTTATATTAATAAATTGCTTTTAAATGTATTTAAATGTATTCTTAGAAAATGATAATTAGACAAATTATCTCAGAAGCAGGACACTTTTCAAACTGCGTAAATTGTTAACTGGTTTTAAATTAATGAATTCTCTCGCGATTCATACAATTCTCTCCCGATTCTAGTCCTGAAATGAACTAGTGTGTGAAAGGTGGATGCCAGACAAACGCAGGTGATAGTGTGAAATCATCGGAAACCTCTTCAAATGACTATAACTTAAGATTTAATTTGTTTGAAACAGTTTTTATAGTAGTTTTGATTATATATGCTTACAATCTAAATTAAACTTTTGTTTTGACACGAAGGGGTGTCAGTATCATCACCATTTTAAAATACTTAAAGCTTTAATCGTGAATATATGTAGTGCGAGATTTAAAATTGAAGAATTAATGTCTTGCATTGTTCTATTTTCAAAAGTGCAAAAATACGAGCCATGCCTCACCAAGCTTGATTTTCTCAGATATTCGGTCTCCCTTAAAATACGGGGAGAGAGAGAGAGAGAGAGAGGGGGAAGAGAGCGAGCAAGAGGGAGAGAGGGGGGGGGGGGTAACGTCCACTCGACACAAACAAGGTCATTTCGGGACTAAGGGTATGGTTTATTTTATTTCAATAATTCGCTTGCGCGTAGGGGTCTTTAGCAGCAGGAGGGAACCAGGGGACACGGAGAAAACCCACGAGGTTGGACAGGCGAACGTACTCCTTGTCACATACAACCGGGGATTCGAAACCACGCCAGTTGACTCAATAGCCGGCTTCATGACAAAGCGCGCACGTGCTAACCATTTGCCCCAACCCTTTTAAATAGCGGAGTCTTTGCTTCGGTACCAATTGTCTACATTACGTATGTTGTATTGTGCCGTTTGCGTATTGTTAACTACATTTATTATAAAAGGGATAGCACATGATATACCCATTTTTTCTCGCCGAGTTTATTTGTCCATGGTACTATTCGTTGGAGATTCATATCGGAGACTCGTATTCATATTGTGTACCATTATGCTAGTCCAAGAAATGTTGATACCAATTCCATATATTATATAATTCAACTACTATTGTGATATCATAATAGTTTATATACTTACCATGTTCATATTCTTGCTAGGTTTATCTTCTTACCATTATGTAAAAACTATTGTTAAAAATTGTATTGTGTGCAGTTAGCCTACGTAGATTTATTAATACAAAGAAAGATTTCCAACGCTGATCCTTATTTTATATTTAATGTGAATTACTTTGCATAACATTCTTGGAAGTTTTTAAACTTAGCACGCGGCTGTAAATACCGCTTGATAATGGGTAATGAGATATTATTGTTATTGAACTACAAATGTATATTTAAATAACCAATATTGATAATAGATTGATTGATTGTGATATTTTTTGTATGATTATTTGTGATAGTGTTTAGTATTATCATGTATTATTTTATTGTAGATAATAAAGTTGTTCTGCAACAACATCACGTATTTTATTCACAGTCTTTAAAGTGTGTGTGGGGGGGGGGGAGCGGGGGTAAACCTTTTTAACCCGTTGTACAATACGGAAATAAAACGGCACCCAGTCTGAACCTGGAAGTTTGTTCTGTAATATAACGTACTTTATTCACTGTTTTGGGGGGGAGTCAAACTTCTTTGACCCCATGTACAATACGGAACTAAAACGGCACCCAGTCTGAACCTGGAAGTTTGTTCTGTAATATAACGTACTTTATTCACTGTTTTGTGGGGAGTTAAACTTCTTTGACCCCATGTACAATACGGAACTAAAATATCATTTATTTTCTTGACTGTTTGAGGGGGTTAAACCGCTTTGACCCCGTGTACATTACGGAATTAAAACGGTACCCAGTCTGAACCTGGAAGTTTGTTCTGTAATATAACGTACTCTTTTCACTGTTTTGGGGGGAGTCAAACTTCTTTGACCCCATGTACAACACGGAACTAAAACGACACCCAGTCCGAACGTCGAAGTTTTTTTTTCTGTAATATTACTTATTTTATTGACTGTTTGAGGGGGGTCAAACCCCATATACAATACGAAACAGTAATGTAATTTCACCTAATTTTGTCTAAAAATCATAAATATTCACAGAAAATCTCCAGCTTCTGTCATTTTGATGTAGAAATGAATGCTTTCATGACTACTCAAATGAGTCAAAATGTCAAAAAATGACCTTATTTTCATTGTTAATATAACTTAGATGGGATCTATAAGTTTGTCAGGTTTAGAAATAGATCCAGCTTTCCCACAGAAAATTGAAATTTTGACACACTCAGTTAATAATGTACAGCAGATTGGTTTTATACACATTGTTCAAAACAGGGGTTGGCTCAATTTTGAGGGGGTTTAAACCTCTTTAACTCCATATACAATACGGAACAGTATTGTAATTTCACCTAATTTTGTCTAAAAATCACAAATATTCACAGAAAATCTCCAGCTTCTGTCATTTTGATGTAGAAATTAATGCTTTCATTACTCAAATGAGTCAAAATGTCTAAAAATGACCTTATTTTCATTTCTAATATAACTTAGATGGGATCTATAAGTTTGTCAGGTTTAGAAATAGATACAGCTTTCCCACAGAAAATTGAAATTTTGACACACTCAGTTAATAATGTACAGCAGATTGGTTTTATACACATTGTTCAAAACAGGGGTTGGCTCAATTTTGCCACTATTTTACCCAGAATATGCATTTTTTTCTTCTTTGAAACATTATATTCTGAGAGATTTAATTGCACCTGTGTCGACAATAAAATCATAGTAATTGGAATTTGTGGTTGAATTATGGCTAGGAATGATACTTTGCACCAAGAAATGGTTATTTTGTACACCTGTTATGTTTAAAGCCAAACTTAGAACCATGTAATGAGACATGGCAGGCCAATGAGACCAGACCGGGTACAAAACTGGTGTAGATCTGTAAATGTCACCTAAATATTCAATATTTTTGTTTTATTAAAATCTAGAATTTGTGGTGTTTGTTTCATTTATGTTGCTGGGAACGGGGGGTTTTATCTCCAAATATACAACTGACGGTAGTTTTCTCTTTGATGTTTTTTGCAGTTATATCTCATAACAACCTGTCATGACGTCATCATAGGTTGATATTCTCATATAAATATATAAGTAGTGACAGTAGCCTACCTACTCAGCTACTGACTCACGCTTGAACATTCTGGGTTCTTAAAATATTATCACTATTGAATTTCTTACCTGTTAAGGGTTATTCCATTTAATTTCGAAGTTGGGTTTTGAAGTTTTGGCAATTTGTACAGTCAATGGCAAAACACTGTGTTCCTTTGGTGGATACCGAAAACGTAAAAGTTTTGCTTTCCATCGCATAAACAAACGACGCCATTTTGTTGCCCATGTTCAATGTACAAGCATGGCTGACATCTGCGCATGTCGCGGAAGCGGCTTTTTTTTGGTCGTGGCCATTCTAGTCTATTTATATATTTCTATGGATATTCTGTTCATATCAACCGCTGATGACGTCGTGACAGGTTGATATTTCATATCAACCGCTAATGACGTCATCTCAGGTCGATGTATTCGACTCATCTCAACCGCTGATGATCGAAATAATACAAAAAACACAGAAATATATTTTTATTCTTTTGACAAATAAAAATTATTATGGTGCAGTTTGTAACATTCAAGACAGAAATAGACGACGTACTTATCGGCATATTTAAATCGGTTATCCATACTCGACCATGTCTAATAGTAAGTGCAGGAGGATCGCACTACACGCAAAACAAAAAAATATACAAGATAAACCTGCGGACAAGACAGAAAATAGACATTGCAAAAAATAAACAATTATCAAATCAAGTGAATGGACCCGGGGGCCAGCCGTAAGCGTCCACTGCGCTGTACAGTCCCGGGCCTGTTGTGGTACAGGCTTCACTAAAATGATTCACAAGAAATACGTAACAACGAGGTTTCAATCCCAGCTCAGGGCAAGAGATTTATCGTTGTAGTGAGAGGGATATTGATTATTAGGGTGGGGGGATTGGGGTATCCATGGAGTGTTTATTTTTAAAGTTTCACCCCTCGTCGTCCCCCAGGTTACTGCCCTGCCTACTAACGGGGAGGACTAGCGCGGATATCCAGCGCATGGCCTCAGGGCTTGACAAGGGGTATACTCAAGCCAGAAAGTGGAAATACTACTCCAACCTGATTGACCCAAGCCGCTGCTCTAGAGAATGTACCTAGGACACAAAGGTATATTTGCTGAGTGAAAAAAACAACAAAGCATTAGAATTAGGATTGTACACTCTGCAGAGTTAACACGACCAAAGCCGATTGATCAGAGTGGGCCACTCTGAACTCCCGTCTAGGTGAACCATGGGCCAAAGTAATGTGTTACAGAAAAAGGGCTCGCAAGCCAAATCCCCACTCAATTACCAGGATTCCACTCTCCACCGACACGGGTCGCAACGCACGGCAAACACGTTGCCCCATTACAGGGATCCTATTAGTCGCCTCTTACGACACGCAGGAAATACGAAGGGTATATTCTTATCACCCCCTACACCCCGGGGGGTGAAATTGGAGTAAAAACAGAAACCATTGAATGTAAATCAGTTTATATATATTCATATTTCAGTATTATATGCTCTGCGACCCTCTTTTGTCAATTTCTAGGTCCCAAATGTTAGCGATTTAGCTTCTTTAAGCTGACGTTTATTACGGGTCCCATATATACCCTAACGGCGATAACCCTTATCGTCAGTGTTAAGTAACAATTAATCCTCTTAGTTGGTCTGAACCTTTAATTGTAGGAAACCACAATTATTGTTTCGACACTAACTATATCAACATTAAATAACAGATCTTGAAAACCATTGAATTTTTAGATTATAACAATGAACATGCACTTTTCGAGGAGATGTGATAAGACATGTATGACTAAAGATCTGAACGTCATATCCGTATACTAAAACATTGCTGATAGAACAATAAAATGTAAATGTTGCTCCTTCTCAGGCCTCATTTTTGTTGTCAAATCTGTCATAACCACTTTTTTAACTTCATTTTTTTCAGGAAATAAATGTAAAGGTACAGACATCTTGCGTGAGCACAAGGATTGCAATAAAACTTTGTATGGTGCATCTGAGGTTTGAGATGTTGGAAACATTGAAATATTCCCAAATTTGTGAAAGATGTGTGTTCCGTGCCTCTTTTGTTAGAGAGGAGTGGTCATAGACTAAATATTGCATTTTTTTCATTCTTCAGGGCCTATTTTAAACCACAATTCATATTTATTGTACCTATTTTAGTTTCTATGCACATATGTCAGCCACGGATGGTAAACATAGCTGTTAGACAAACTCCTTTGATAATGTTAGTTCTGAAATCAAAGATTAGATTGATTGTCATGGTCAGGTGGAACGGATACATGTTTCAGTATAAATCTCTAATATTACAATCAATGCAACTGATTTGCAATATTTTTGTTTGCATATTGTCCACAGATTCTATATATTTCTTGCCAGTCTGGATATTTAAAAAAGGTGAAAATTATTGGTATTATGAAAGATGCTACATGTAAATTTGGTACATTTTTCATGACATGGCGTTAAAAAAATATTTTTTGGAAACAAATTCCAAATTATGAGTGTTTTCTATGTAGTATTTTCGCAACTTGTTTAATTTTTCCCAGAACTCAAATACTGCCTCCAATAAGAAAGATTTTTAAAATTTTAGCACAAAAGGCACATGGACCGGAGATGCAACACTGTACATAAAACAGCATGTATACTTAAAGGGCCATCACTTTTGCAGCTATCCTTTGATTTTGATTTCCTATCACCGGCATGTTGCCAGAACACATGGGACGCAAATAAAAAAGGCCCTTTCGTGATACCTGAAGTCCCCCCCCCCTTTGTAGGACACAGGTCACCAAATATTTCCGGGGCGTCACCCCCGAATTTAGGGCGAAAGTTATTTTTAGTCTCTCTCTTCCTTTCCCTTTTACCCCTTTTGCATGTTTACTTGTCTCTACTTCCAGCTTGTGGGCAAGTGTTTGCCACATGTTGTTCGATCTGTGAAAGAAAAAGTTCTACCCAACGAAAATTTGGTAAAAACTTAGAGTCGGTCTAAGAGACGAGAATTGAAATAAATCGTGACCTATGGCCATGTTGAATTTAATACCGACTCGGTTCTCTTATCATCGATAAGGTCACGTGGAACATAGTTTTTTACTTGCGACACCTGGCGGGAATTCCTTCAGCGAGGACGCCCATTGGCACCGAAGCACCGACAACGCAATTTATGGAAGGCCGAATATCTGGGAAAATCAAGCTTGGCGACGCATGGCTCGTATTTTTGCACTTTTGAAAATAGAACAATGCAAGACATTAATTCTTCCATTTTAAATCTCGCACTACATGTATTCACGATTAAAGCTTTAAGTAATTTAGAATGGTGATGATACTGACACCCCATCTCGCGAAAACAAAAATTAAATTTAGATTTAAGCATATATTATCAAATCTACTTTAAAAACTATTTCAAACAAATTTTAAAAGTCTTAAGTTATAGTCATTTGAAGATGTTTCCGATGATTTTACACTATCACCTGCGTGTGTCTGGCATCCAGTTATCACAGACTAGTTCATTTCAGGACTAACAATCTGTACAAACCACGATAAAATTCATTCATTAATTTGAAAACCCGTTAACAATTTACAAGAATACAAAGTTTGAAAATATACAGTTTCCTGCTACGTAGAGTATATATATATATGTATAATTATTATTTTCTGAGAATACATTTTAAAGCAATTTATTAATACATAACCTTTTTGCTACTAGGCAACACAACAGGGAAGTTTGGCGGTATTTCCGTCAATATGTCTAGAAATCCGCCTAAATTTCCAGTCAATCTGTACATTGACTGATTGTTTTAGTCAATATATCTACAGAATGACTGAGTGAATCAGTCAATCTTCAGAATGACTAAAAATTCCAGCCAATCTACAGATTGACTGACTTTACACATTGGCTGTAACATATATAAATATAATTTGCAAAAAACAGGATGATTTAAAACAACATTTTGTTTGGCTAGGGGGAGGGTCAGAATAAAATCCCAAAAGAACTACCAGAAGACGAAACATTGTATGTCCTGGACAAAATTATTATACAGAATCTGATAAATGCTTTAGTTTGTTTTTCAGAACTAAAATATCCCCAACCCGTTTAAAGACATACATGTGATTGAAGTATATGAATATTTCCCATTCTATTGGAACGTTGCGGGTTATTTTGTATATTTTCTTATCTCACGAATGGGCAAAACTAACCCTAGCAAATAACAGCTTTTAAGCATTAACATATACAAAAGTACAAAGTACAACAAAAGTAGATTCAGGTGTTCTAGAACGAGTAAGCATATACTGTCTCGTGTACGTCACCCATCACTACTTTTACCTAGCCAGTAGACATGGTACAAGGGTTAATCAGCGAAATGAATGTATGAGATGTGTTGTTGACGTTTGGGAAAGTAGACGAGGGGAAATGTGTAAGGAATGATAGTTAGATGTATTATGAATGGTTAGAGTGGCTATGGTGTTACGGTGAAATACTATGTCGCCACCGTACCACCAAAGCTTTATGATTTGTTAGACAGGAGTGATGTAATAAGTCCGACAGTAATAAATAACATATTTCTGATTTTATATAAGCTGATAAAGCTTGTTATCGTATCCTATATCTATTATAAAAATTTTGTATATTTAAATGAATAAAATATTGTTTAAAATAAATATTTCTGATTTAATTGTCGTCTTTTCCCACTTGCACTGGTTGTACGACAATTTGAAACTAGCTGACGAAGACAGCTCGGGCGGCGATTTTTCGACTCCGGGCTGCTCTGTCAGTATCTAACAAACGCATTTAGTTCGCGTATAACTTTTAAAAACCGAATGCCAGTATGGTATTTCTCACATAATTGGTTATCGCAAAAACGGAGTAAACTGAAAGCGAGTAATCTCGACTTAAAACTATAGTCTATAGCCTACTTACTACACTCGTCACTAGGCTTCCTATACATATTATAATATTCCATTTACACTCTTGTTAATTAACACACCTTATCTAGAGTTATAATCCAAATGTTATTTTTTTTATCGAGATCCGTAGGTATTCACCATTTTGCTAAATTTGTATAACGCAAACGTATGTTTTAACCTTGATCTATTACTCAGTGATAAGCCTCCGCCGCTTATTATTAGTATAATGACTTCCTCATGTGCGGCAGGTTAGTTTGCTTCTAAAAACACTGTTTTCCGTTAAAAAAAAAAAAAAGTCTACCAGACAACCATGGTTCTATTCACCGAGACTAGATAAATTCTCTCGGTGTAAGGATATTATCGCTATGGATAAGTTCATACACTGTTGAGAAAATAATCCCATTGGTTTGCTTAGCAACAAATCGAGCGTGAATCAACTCTGTACTGAAAATTTTTTGAGTGATATATATGAACTGTCTTCACACATTCGGTTTATAATTATCGACACACAGGTACAGTGGCAAGTGTTCTACTTCACAGACTAATACCTCAAAGATACCTCCGCGCGAAGTCCCAGATTTTGGTACATGTAAAAGAAAAAGAAATAGTGCCCGTGCGCGTGCCAGTAATAGAAAAACTAAGAGTTCGCGCATAATAATGAACGAACGTACCAGGCGCGAGGTCATCCAGAGCGCTGGTTTGAGCCTGTATTTCAGAAGCCGTTGTTGGATCTATATTTCAGAATCCAAGTTCGACTGGGTAGAAAACAACCACTGGACCAACGGCCAGACAGCACGTTTATTAGCTCGCTATGGTAACTCCTGAAATGACAAGTGGTAGCGGTTGTTCTAGAAAAAGTAAGGATGCCCTTCTAATCATTAGTACAAAAAATAACTTCCAATGGACGAACTCGGAATAATCAAACTTTTTTTTTTTAAAGCATATTTTTCTTACAAAGACCACTATAAATCCAATCTGATTACAACGCCGATGCTATTTGGTTTCGTTTTTTATAGTTGAATTTTCGGGGGTCGGGATGGCCTAGTGGTCTAGAGTGCCGCGCTTCGTTCTCTAGCTGGCCGGTCACCTCTGGCTTCCGGCTGTGGTTTCAAACCCTAGTGTGAGCGTGTGTGACATGGCGATATGGGCGCCTTCTCAACCTCGTGGGTTTCCTCCCAATGCTAAAGACCCCTACGCGCAAGCGAATTATTGAAATAAAAATTGAAAACCATACGTTAGTCCCAAAATGACTTAGTTTGTGTCGAGTGGACGTTAAACCCCATTTCTCTCTCCCTCTCTTTGGTTGAATTTTCACCTAGCGACATGTATAGGTCGATCGAGAAAAAAAGGGGCTTAACGTTACTCAGACAAAGGTCACGGGCAAGACCATGGAAGTAACGACCAATGCCAACTAGCCAGAGTGGAGATCTTTAATTTATAACATATTTGTTCACTGTCCTTGTCCTTAGAAGCTTAAAGCCTCATTAACCCGGTGTAAACTACCGAACTAGAACGGTACTCAGCCCGGACCTGTAATCGTTCTTCAAAATGCTCATTGGAGTCAACGGGTCGAACTAGAAATGGCCCCCGATGTAAGGTTGGCTTGATCCAGGATAGAGTAAATGAAATGAAATGGGGTTTAACGTCCTACTGTTATGCACAAAACCTTGGTGGAAGGCGGGCATACGCCATACAGAGTGCCACGAGGGAAATTTTACCCGTGCAGCAGCGCTACGACCTACTCTTATATCGAATTCCAACTGCCAGGGGAAATTTTACGTGCACGCCGATGTGAACTCCGGACCTCGTTTTTTTCATCCAATCCGAACGACTAGACAGCAGTCCATGTCAGGCCCTCCGTTCTGTGTCACTAACAAGGGGAAACCACGCCGGAAAATCGAGATAAACTTTCTCGGCCAATGCAAGGATCAAACACTCGACCAAACAAATCAACGTTTCAAATCCAAGGGCCTGACGTGGGACAACGTATAGTTGCTTAGAATAGACGCGATCCGGGGCACGATGTATGCGTACACTGGCGTCCACGTGAAAGAACCCTGGGCAGTTGGAGTAGGTTGTAGCACCGCTGTCCGGCAAAATTACGCCAATGGTAAACTGCATGGCGTTTTCTAGTCGTCTTACTCCAATTGGTGCCCGAAAAGTAGGACGTTAAACCCCACTCTGTATCATAATATTTGTCATTGAGTCCTTATGACATAGGTTTCGATCCCTCGGTTGTAAGATTCGACTTTCACGATCTCGTAGTTTGCAAGGGACTCCCTATTGCCTTAAATATTGCATCGAATATTCGAACCCCCCGGTTGTACGTGACCAGGAGTAGGGTCGCGTGTCCAACCTAGTGTGTTTTCTCAGGGTCCCCCGGCTTCCACCCACTGCCAAAGACCCCAACGCGCAAGCGAATTATTGAAATAGGTTTGAACCATATGTTAGTCTCTAACCTAATTTGTGGACGAAACTCTCGCTCTCTCTCTCTAATTGGAACCGGAAACCTCGTTATTAATGTTTATTACAAGTGTGATGGAATATTCCATTTTAAATTTTAAAATGGATATCCTCATCTCAACTTGGCGAGTTTATCTTTTTCAATTTATTTGGGTAATGTGTTTATGGAATTGTTTTTCAAATAGACATCCGTATCTAAACTTTGGTTAATTAAACACATTTCGGTCGGTTATTGACCGTAGCGGATTAAAGGGGGTCGTTTACGACGCCTTCGTGGAAATTTTAAAATGGATATCCACATCTCAATTTGGCGAGTTTATTTTTTAAATTTATTTGGTTTATGTGTTTATGGAATTGTTTTTCAAATAGACATCCGTATCTAAACTTTGGTTAATTAAACACATTTCGGTCGGTTATTGACCGTAACGGATTAAAGGAGGTCGTTTTCGACGCCTTCGTGGGAATCCAGTTTTAGGGATAGAAATGGATAAAAAATGTAACAATGGTGTTATAGATTATTATCATAAAAATTTAATGTGACTAATTAATTAACAACTTAGCAAAATGTTTAGCATATGACCTAAAGAAATAAAAAAAACATAACTATACTACAAAACCAATTAATTTAATTTCGCCAGAAAAGATACCCTGTCTAAATACACGACTAAAGTTAATTGTGTCTTCTTTTTTATTCCTCTTCTTTGTGCCTTTTTTTTTCAATTCCTGGAGTTGGATTTTTTGGGCATATTTATGCCTCCCCCTGCCCCTGTCCCCGGCATACTGCACGATTCTAATTCCAATCATATTTTGCCCTTGTTGTAAAAATGCGATCATTTCAAAACATTCGGATGAGCTTTCCCAACCACCTTCTTGATCTTTGAATGTCATCCTTTTAGAGGATTGTGGGTTCTGTGTTTCTCTGTGTCGTAGTGGATCCACTGATAAGTAGCATATTTAAATTCGAGGCATTGTTTTTTTTTAACTAGTCGGCAATTCAGTGATTTTGGATCTACCTGTATATAACCACCTGGGAAAAGAGATCGTGCGTTTGCCAATGTAGAATATTATCTGAATTTCTGATAGTGTTACGTGTTTTTATACATATTGAACAGAGGTGGACCCAGAGGGGGGGGGGAGTCTAGGGGCCCGGGACCCCCTAAATACCAGTATAAAAAATAGATATGCGCCACAAATCGACACTGACAACCCGATTTTTTCAACAAAAATTCTCGGGGGACCCCCACGCCCCCCCCCCCCAAACAGGATTTTCTTGGTCCGCCTCTGATCTTGAAATAAAATGGCTCTGATTGAGAGTAAGCGAATATGTGACACGACTTGGATGGTTTGATGATATTTCTCTTTAGTTGGCAATTGGTGATTTGATGATATTCATCATTAGTAGCCAATTGATGAATATTTCAGAATATTTTTTAATGCACTTGTAAAAAAAAGGTACAAATAAACAACTTGTATTGTTTTATCCAGCTTAGGGGCCCCACGGTTGTTGGCAAAAGAGAACAAAAAACTATCAAATTTCAGATGAAAATTCTACTCAACGGTCTAGTGGTGCCAGGAGTGGTGACTGGGTGAGAATGCGACCCCTTAACCTTCCATGTGAATGATCGAAACCCTTGACGTATACTAATTATAAGCATGTTACCATTAGCCCCCACCAGTCACAAACACGACAGCACACGGCTGATCAGGTTATACGTACGTGTAGATGTCCTTCTGAGACCATATACCATACGGAACTGAATATATTTCCTATGATAAGATATTACGTAATTTATTCTTACCTTGCAGAAAGTATAATTGTGCGTTACGCATGTGTCCATTCAAAAGGACATGTGCATTATTCGACATGCGCATTATTCGACATGCGCATGGCCTCAGGGCTTGACAAGGGGTATACTCAAGCCAGAAAGTGGAAATACTACTCCAACCTGATTGACCCAAGCCGCTGCTCTAGAGAATGTACCTAGGGCACAAAGGTATATTTGCTGAGTGAAAAAAACAACAAAGCATTAGAATTAGGATTGTACACTCTGCAGAGTTAACACGACCAAAGCCGATTGATCAGAGTGGGCCACTCTGAACTCCCGTCTAGGTGAACCATGGGCCAAAGTAATGTGTTACAGAAAAAGGGCTCGCAAGGAAATTTTACCCGTGCAGCAGCGCTACGACCTACTCTTATATCGAATTCCAACTGCCAGGGGAAATTTTACGTGCACGCCGATGTGAACTCCGGACCTCGTTTTTTTCATCCAATCCGAACGACTAGACAGCAGTCCATGTCAGGCCCTCCGTTCTGTGTCACTAACAAGGGGAAACCACGCCGGAAAATCGAGATAAACTTTCTCGGCCAATGCAAGGATCAAACACTCGACCAAACAAATCAACGTTTCAAATCCAAGGGCCTGACGTGGGACAACGTATAGTTGCTTAGAATAGACGCGATCCGGGGCACGATGTATGCGTACACTGGCGTCCACGTGTAAGAACACCGGGCAGTTGGAGTAGGTTGTAGCACCGCTGTCCGGCAAAATTACGCCAATGGTAAACTGCATGGCGTTTTCTAGTCGTCTTACTCCAATTGGTGCCCGAAAAGTAGGACGTTAAACCCCACTCTGTATCATAATATTTGTCATTGAGTCCTTATGACATAGGTTTCGATCCCTCGGTTGTAAGATTCGACTTTCACGATCTCGTAGTTTGCAAGGGACTCCCTATTGCCTTAAATATTGCATCGAATATTCGAACCCCCCGGTTGTACGTGACCAGGAGTAGGGTCGCGTGTCCAACCTAGTGTGTTTTCTCAGGGTCCCCCGGCTTCCACCCACTGCCAAAGACCCCAACGCGCAAGCGAATTATTGAAATAGGTTTGAACCATATGTTAGTCTCTAACCTAATTTGTGGACGAAACTCTCGCTCTCTCTCTCTAATTGGAACCGGAAACCTCGTTATTAATGTTTATTACAAGTGTGATGGAATATTCCATTTTAAATTTTAAAATGGATATCCTCATCTCAACTTGGCGAGTTTATCTTTTTCAATTTATTTGGGTAATGTGTTTATGGAATTGTTTTTCAAATAGACATCCGTATCTAAACTTTGGTTAATTAAACACATTTCGGTCGGTTATTGACCGTAGCGGATTAAAGGGGGTCGTTTACGACGCCTTCGTGGAAATTTTAAAATGGATATCCACATCTCAATTTGGCGAGTTTATTTTTTAAATTTATTTGGTTTATGTGTTTATGGAATTGTTTTTCAAATAGACATCCGTATCTAAACTTTGGTTAATTAAACACATTTCGGTCGGTTATTGACCGTAACGGATTAAAGGAGGTCGTTTTCGACGCCTTCGTGGGAATCCAGTTTTAGGGATAGAAATGGATAAAAAATGTAACAATGGTGTTATAGATTATTATCATAAAAATTTAATGTGATTAATTAATTAACAACTTAGCAAAATGTTTAGCATATGACCTAAAGAAATAAAAAAAACATAACTATACTACAAAACCAATTAATTTAATTTCGCCAGAAAAGATACCCTGTCTAAATACACGACTAAAGTTAATTGTGTCTTCTTTTTTATTCCTCTTCTTTGTGCCTTTTTTTTTCAATTCCTGGAGTTGGATTTTTTGGGCATATTTATGCCTCCCCCTGCCCCTGTCCCCGGCATACTGCACGATTCTAATTCCAATCATATTTTGCCCTTGTTGTAAAAATGCGATCATTTCAAAACATTCGGATGAGCTTTCCCAACCACCTTCTTGATCTTTGAATGTCATCCTTTTAGAGGATTGTGGGTTCTGTGTTTCTCTGTGTCGTAGTGGATCCACTGATAAGTAGCATATTTAAATTCGAGGCATTGTTTTTTTTTAACTAGTCGGCAATTCAGTGATTTTGGATCTACCTGTATATAACCACCTGGGAAAAGAGATCGTGCGTTTGCCAATGTAGAATATTATCTGAATTTCTGAGAGTGTTACGTGGTTTTATACATATTGAACAGAGGTGGACCCAGAGGGGGGGGGGAGTCTAGGGGCCCGGGACCCCCTAAATACCAGTATAAAAAATAGATATGCGCCACAAATCGACACTGACAACCCGATTTTTTCAACAAAAATTCTCGGGGGACCCCCACGCCCCCCCCCAAACAGGATTTTCTTGGTCCGCCTCTGATCTTGAAATAAAATGGCTCTGATTGAGAGTAAGCGAATATGTGACACGACTTGGATGGTTTGATGATATTTCTCTTTAGTTGGCAATTGGTGATTTGATGATATTCATCATTAGTAGCCAATTGATGAATATTTCAGAATATTTTTTAATGCACTTGTAAAAAAAAGGTACAAATAAACAACTTGTATTGTTTTATCCAGCTTAGGGGCCCCACGGTTGTTGGCAAAAGAGAACAAAAAACTATCAAATTTCAGATGAAAATTCTACTCAACGGTCTAGTGGTGCCAGGAGTGGTGACTGGGTGAGAATGCGACCCCTTAACCTTCCATGTGAATGATCGAAACCCTTGACGTATACTAATTATAAGCATGTTACCATTAGCCCCCACCAGTCACAAACACGACAGCACACGGCTGATCAGGTTATACGTACGTGTAGATGTCCTTCTGAGACCATATACCATACGGAACTGAATATATTTCCTATGATAAGATATTACGTAATTTATTCTTACCTTGCAGAAAGTATAATTGTGCGTTACGCATGTGTCCATTCAAAAGGACATGTGCATTATTCGACATGCGCATTATTCGACATGCGCATGGCCTCAGGGCTTGACAAGGGGTATACTCAAGCCAGAAAGTGGAAATACTACTCCAACCTGATTGACCCAAGCCGCTGCTCTAGAGAATGTACCTAGGGCACAAAGGTATATTTGCTGAGTGAAAAAAACAACAAAGCATTAGAATTAGGATTGTACACTCTGCAGAGTTAACACGACCAAAGCCGATTGATCAGAGTGGGCCACTCTGAACTCCCGTCTAGGTGAACCATGGGCCAAAGTAATGTGTTACAGAAAAAGGGCTCGCAAGCCAAATCCCCACTCAATTACCAGGATTCCACTCTCCACCGACACGGGTCGCAACGCACGGCAAACACGTTGCCCCATTACAGGGATCCTATTAGTCGCCTCTTACGACACGCAGGAAATACGAAGGGTATATTCTTATCACCCCCTACACCCCGGGGGGTGAAATTGGAGTAAAAACAGAAACCATTGAATGTAAATCAGTTTATATATATTCATATTTCAGTATTATATGCTCTGCGACCCTCTTTTGTCAATTTCTAGGTCCCAAATGTTAGCGATTTAGCTTCTTTAAGCTGACGTTTATTACGGGTCCCATATATACCCTAACGGCGATAACCCTTATCGTCAGTGTTAAGTAACAATTAATCCTCTTAGTTGGTCTGAACCTTTAATTGTAGGAAACCACAATTATTGTTTCGACACTAACTATATCAACATTAAATAACAGATCTTGAAAACCATTGAATTTTTAGATTATAACAATGAACATGCACTGTGCAGGAAAATGGCTTTTCGAGGAGATGTGATAAGACATGTATGACTAAAGATCTGAACGTCATATCCGTATACTAAAACATTGCTGATAGAACAATAAAATGTAAATGTTGCTCCTTCTCAGGCCTCATTTTTGTTGTCAAATCTGTCATAACCACTTTTTTAACTTCATTTTTTTCAGGAAATAAATGTAAAGGTACAGACATCTTGCGTGAGCACAAGGATTGCAATGAAACTTTGTATGGTGCATCTGAGGTTTGAGATGTTGGAAACATTGAAATATTCCCAAATTTGTGAAAGATGTGTGTTCCGTGCCTCTTTTGTTAGAGAGGAGTGGTCATAGACTAAATATTGCATTTTTTTCATTCTTCAGGGCCTATTTTAAACCACAATTCATATTTATTGTACCTATTTTAGTTTCTATGCACATATGTCAGCCACGGATGGTAAACATAGCTGTTAGACAAACTCCTTTGATAATGTTAGTTCTGAAATCAAAGATTAGATTGATTGTCATGGTCAGGTGGAACGGATACATGTTTCAGTATAAATCTCTAATATTACAATCAATGCGACTGATTTGCAATATTTTTGTTTGCATATTGTCCACAGATTCTATATATTTCTTGCCAGTCTGGATATTTAAAAAAGGTGAAAATTATTGGTATTATGAAAGATGCTACATGTAAATTTGGTACATTTTTCATGACATGGCGTTAAAAAAATATTTTTTGGAAACAAATTCCAAATTATGAGTGTTTTCTATGTAGTATTTTCGCAACTTGTTTAATTTTTCCCAGAACTCAAATACTGCCTCCAATAAGAAAGATTTTTAAAATTTTAGCACAAAAGGCACATGGACCGGAGATGCAACACTGTACATAAAACAGCATGTATACTTAAAGGGCCATCACTTTTGCAGCTATCCTTTGATTTTGATTTCCTATCACCGGCATGTTGCCAGAACACATGGGACGCAAATAAAAAAGGCCCTTTCGTGATACCTGAAGTCCCCCCCCCCTTTGTAGGACACAGGTCACCAAATATTTCCGGGGCGTCACCCCCGAATTTAGGGCGAAAGTTATTTTTAGTCTCTCTCTTCCTTTCCCTTTTACCCCTTTTGCATGTTTACTTGTCTCTACTTCCAGCTTGTGGGCAAGTGTTTGCCACATGTTGTTCGATCTGTGAAAGAAAAAGTTCTACCCAACGAAAATTTGGTAAAAACTTAGAGTCGGTCTAAGAGACGAGAATTGAAATAAATCGTGACCTATGGCCATGTTGAATTTAATACCGACTCGGTTCTCTTACCATCGATAAGGTCACGTGGAACATAGTTTTTTACTTGCGACACCTGGCGGGAATTCCTTCAGCGAGGACGCCCATTGGCACCGAAGCACCGACAACGCAATTTATGGAAGGCCGAATATCTGGGAAAATCAAGCTTGGCGACGCATGGCTCGTATTTTTGCACTTTTGAAAATAGAACAATGCAAGACATTAATTCTTCCATTTTAAATCTCGCACTACATGTATTCACGATTAAAGCTTTAAGTAATTTAGAATGGTGATGATACTGACACCCCATCTCGCGAAAACAAAAATTAAATTTAGATTTAAGCATATATTATCAAATCTACTTTAAAAACTATTTCAAACAAATTTTAAAAGTCTTAAGTTATAGTCATTTGAAGATGTTTCCGATGATTTTACACTATCACCTGCGTGTGTCTGGCATCCAGTTATCACAGACTAGTTCATTTCAGGACTAACAATCTGTACAAACCACGATAAAATTCATTCATTAATTTGAAAACCCGTTAACAATTTACAAGAATACAAAGTTTGAAAATATACAGTTTCCTGCTACGTAGAGTATATATATATATGTATAATTATTATTTTCTGAGAATACATTTTAAAGCAATTTATTAATACATAACCTTTTTGCTACTAGGCAACACAACAGGGAAGTTTGGCGGTATTTCCGTCAATATGTCTAGAAATCCGCCTAAATTTCCAGTCAATCTGTACATTGACTGATTGTTTTAGTCAATATATCTACAGAATGACTGAGTGAATCAGTCAATCTTCAGAATGACTAAAAATTCCAGCCAATCTACAGATTGACTGACTTTACACATTGGCTGTAACATATATAAATATAATTTGCAAAAAACAGGATGATTTAAAACAACATTTTGTTTGGCTAGGGGGAGGGTCAGAATAAAATCCCAAAAGAACTACCAGAAGACGAAACATTGTATGTCCTGGACAAAATTATTATACAGAATCTGATAAATGCTTTAGTTTGTTTTTCAGAACTAAAATATCCCCAACCCGTTTAAAGACATACATGTGATTGAAGTATATGAATATTTCCCATTCTATTGGAACGTTGCGGGTTATTTTGTATATTTTCTTATCTCACGAATGGGCAAAACTAACCCTAGCAAATAACAGCTTTTAAGCATTAACATATACAAAAGTACAAAGTACAACAAAAGTAGATTCAGGTGTTCTAGAACGAGTAAGCATATACTGTCTCGTGTACGTCACCCATCACTACTTTTACCTAGCCAGTAGACATGGTACAAGGGTTAATCAGCGAAATGAATGTATGAGATGTGTTGTTGACGTTTGGGAAAGTAGACGAGGGGAAATGTGTAAGGAATGATAGTTAGATGTATTATGAATGGTTAGAGTGGCTGTGGTGTTACGGTGAAATACTATGTCGCCACCGTACCACCAAAGCTTTATGATTTGTTAGACAGGAGTGATGTAATAAGTCCGACAGTAATAAATAACATATTTCTGATTTTATATAAGCTGATAAAGCTTGTTATCGTATCCTATATCTATTATAAAAATTTTGTATATTTAAATGAATAAAATATTGTTTAAAATAAATATTTCTGATTTAATTGTCGTCTTTTCCCACTTGCACTGGTTGTACGACAATTTGAAACTAGCTGACGAAGACAGCTCGGGCGGCGATTTTTCGACTCCGGGCTGCTCTGTCAGTATCTAACAAACGCATTTAGTTCGCGTATAACTTTTAAAAACCGAATGCCAGTATGGTATTTCTCACATAATTGGTTATCGCAAAAACGGAGTAAACTGAAAGCGAGTAATCTCGACTTAAAACTATAGTCTATAGCCTACTTACTACACTCGTCACTAGGCTTCCTATACATATTATAATATTCCATTTACACTCTTGTTAATTAACACACCTTATCTAGAGTTATAATCCAAATGTTATTTTTTTTATCGAGATCCGTAGGTATTCACCATTTTGCTAAATTTGTATAACGCAAACGTATGTTTTAACCTTGATCTATTACTAGGGGTGGGCAAATGGGAGGTCGAATTTCGGGAACGAGTGTTTTCTAAGGCGATTTTTGCTGCTGAATCCGAATCTGGTGAAATTTTTGTTCTGTGACGTCATTTTGAGCTGGTTCCGTGGCCATTTTCAAAATGACTTTTTTTCAGTTATTACCCTCGTATCGACAAAGGATGTTAACAAATCATAAATGGGAGTGCAATTTTAGAATCCACAGTCTTGAAAACATATATTTTAACATATTAGACAACTAGTTCCAATATTGTATCGCTTTTATGAGAAAAAAAGCCATTTTTGGGCCGCCATTTTAAAAACCACGGAACCAGCTCAAAATGACGTCACAGAACAAAAATTTCACCAGATTCGGATTCAGCAGCAAAAATCGCCTTAGAAAACACTCGTTCCCAAAATTCGACCTCCATTTGCCCACCCCTACTATTACTCAGTGATAAGCCTCCGCCGCTTATTATTAGTATAATGACTTCCTCATGTGCGGCAGGTTAGTTTGCTTCTAAAAACACTGTTTTCCGTTAAAAAAAAAAAAAAGTCTACCAGACAACCATGGTTCTTTTCACCGAGACTAGATAAATTCTCTCGGTGTAAGGATATTATCGCTATGGATAAGTTCATACACTGTTGAGAAAATAATCCCATTGGTTTGCTTAGCAACAAATCGAGCGTGAATCAACTCTGTACTGAAAATTTTTTGAGTGATATATATGAACTGTCTTCACACATTCGGTTTATAATTATCGACACACAGGTACAGTGGCAAGTGTTCTACTTCACAGACTAATACCTCAAAGATACCTCCGCGCGAAGTCCCAGATTTTGGTACATGTAAAAGAAAAAGAAATAGTGCCCGTGCGCGTGCCAGTAATAGAAAAACTAAGAGTTCGCGCATAATAATGAACGAACGTACCAGGCGCGAGGTCATCCAGAGCGCTGGTTTGAGCCTGTATTTCAGAAGCCGTTGTTGGATCTATATTTCAGAATCCAAGTTCGACTGGGTAGAAAACAACCACTGGACCAACGGCCAGACAGCACGTTTATTAGCTCGCTATGGTAACTCCTGAAATGACAAGTGGTAGCGGTTGTTCTAGAAAAAGTAAGGATGCCCCTCTAATCATTAGTACAAAAAATAACTTCCAATGGACGAACTCGGAATAATCAAACTTTTTTTTTTAAAGCATATTTTTCTTACAAAGACCACTATAAATCCAATCTGATTACAACGCCGATGCTATTTGGTTTCGTTTTTTATAGGTGAATTTTCGGGGGTCGGGATGGCCTAGTGGTCTAGAGTGCCGCGCTTCGTTCTCTAGCTGGCCGGTCACCTCTGGCTTCCGGCTGTGGTTTCAAACCCTAGTGTGAGCGTGTGTGACATGGCGATATGGGCGCCTTCTCAACCTCGTGGGTTTCCTCCCAATGCTAAAGACCCCTACGCGCAAGCGAATTATTGAAATAAAAATTGAAAACCATACGTTAGTCCCAAAATGACTTAGTTTGTGTCGAGTGGACGTTAAACCCCATTTCTCTCTCCCTCTCTTTGGTTGAATTTTCACCTAGCGACATGTATAGGTCGATCGAGAAAAAAAGGGGATTAACGTTACTCAGACAAAGGTCACGGGCAAGACCATGGAAGTAACGACCAATGCCAACTAGCCAGAGTGGAGATCTTTAATTTATAACATATTTGTTCACTGTCCTTGTCCTTAGAAGCTTAAAGCCTCATTAACCCGGTGTAAACTACCGAACTAGAACGGTACTCAGCCCGGACCTGTAATCGTTCTTCAAAATGCTCATTGGAGTCAACGGGTCGAACTAGAAATGGCCCCCGATGTAAGGTTGGCTTGATCCAGGATAGAGTAAATGAAATGAAATGGGGTTTAACGTCCTACTGTTATGCACAAAACCTTGGTGGAAGGCGGGCATACGCCATACAGAGTGCCACGAGGGAAATTTTACCCGTGCAGCAGCGCTACGACCTACTCTTATATCGAATTCCAACTGCCAGGGGAAATTTTACGTGCACGCCGATGTGAACTCCGGACCTCGTTTTTTTCATCCAATCCGAACGACTAGACAGCAGTCCATGTCAGGCCCTCCGTTCTGTGTCACTAACAAGGGGAAACCACGCCGGAAAATCGAGATAAACTTTCTCGGCCAATGCAAGGATCAAACACTCGACCAAACAAATCAACGTTTCAAATCCAAGGGCCTGACGTGGGACAACGTATAGTTGCTTAGAATAGACGCGATCCGGGGCACGATGTATGCGTACACTGGCGTCCACGTGAAAGAACCCTGGGCAGTTGGAGTAGGTTGTAGCACCGCTGTCCGGCAAAATTACGCCAATGGTAAACTGCATGGCGTTTTCTAGTCGTCTTACTCCAATTGGTGCCCGAAAAGTAGGACGTTAAACCCCACTCTGTATCATAATATTTGTCATTGAGTCCTTATGACATAGGTTTCGATCCCTCGGTTGTAAGATTCGACTTTCACGATCTCGTAGTTTGCAAGGGACTCCCTATTGCCTTAAATATTGCATCGAATATTCGAACCCCCCGGTTGTACGTGACCAGGAGTAGGGTCGCGTGTCCAACCTAGTGTGTTTTCTCAGGGTCCCCCGGCTTCCACCCACTGCCAAAGACCCCAACGCGCAAGCGAATTATTGAAATAGGTTTGAACCATATGTTAGTCTCTAACCTAATTTGTGGACGAAACTCTCGCTCTCTCTCTCTAATTGGAACCGGAAACCTCGTTATTAATGTTTATTACAAGTGTGATGGAATATTCCATTTTAAATTTTAAAATGGATATCCTCATCTCAATTTGGCGAGTTTATCTTTTTCAATTTATTTGGGTAATGTGTTTATGGAATTGTTTTTCAAATAGACATCCGTATCTAAACTTTGGTTAATTAAACACATTTCGGTCGGTTATTGACCGTAGCGGATTAAAGGGGGTCGTTTACGACGCCTTCGTGGAAATTTTAAAATGGATATCCACATCTCAATTTGGCGAGTTTATTTTTTAAATTTATTTGGTTTATGTGTTTATGGAATTGTTTTTCAAATAGACATCCGTATCTAAACTTTGGTTAATTAAACACATTTCGGTCGGTTATTGACCGTAACGGATTAAAGGAGGTCGTTTTCGACGCCTTCGTGGGAATCCAGTTTTAGGGATAGAAATGGATAAAAAATGTAACAATGGTGTTATAGATTATTATCATAAAAATTTAATGTGACTAATTAATTAACAACTTAGCAAAATGTTTAGCATATGACCTAAAGAAATAAAAAAAACATAACTATACTACAAAACCAATTAATTTAATTTCGCCAGAAAAGATACCCTGTCTAAATACACGACTAAAGTTAATTGTGTCTTCTTTTTTATTCCTCTTCTTTGTGCCTTTTTTTTTCAATTCCTGGAGTTGGATTTTTTGGGCATATTTATGCCTCCCCCTGCCCCTGTCCCCGGCATACTGCACGATTCTAATTCCAATCATATTTTGCCCTTGTTGTAAAAATGCGATCATTTCAAAACATTCGGATGAGCTTTCCCAACCACCTTCTTGATCTTTGAATGTCATCCTTTTAGAGGATTGTGGGTTCTGTGTTTCTCTGTGTCGTAGTGGATCCACTGATAAGTAGCATATTTAAATTCGAGGCATTGTTTTTTTTTAACTAGTCGGCAATTTAGTGATTTTGGATCTACCTGTATATAACCACCTGGGAAAAGAGATCGTGCGTTTGCCAATGTAGAATATTATCTGAATTTCTGATAGTGTTACGTGTTTTTATACATATTGAACAGAGGTGGACCCAGAGGGGGGGGGGAGTCTAGGGGCCCGGGACCCCCTAAATACCAGTATAAAAAATAGATATGCGCCACAAATCGACACTGACAACCCGATTTTTTCAACAAAAATTCTCGGGGGACCCCCACGCCCCCCCCCCCAAACAGGATTTTCTTGGTCCGCCTCTGATCTTGAAATAAAATGGCTCTGATTGAGAGTAAGCGAATATGTGACACGACTTGGATGGTTTGATGATATTTCTCTTTAGTTGGCAATTGGTGATTTGATGATATTCATCATTAGTAGCCAATTGATGAATATTTCAGAATATTTTTTAATGCACTTGTAAAAAAAAGGTACAAATAAACAACTTGTATTGTTTTATCCAGCTTAGGGGCCCCACGGTTGTTGGCAAAAGAGAACAAAAAACTATCAAATTTCAGATGAAAATTCTACTCAACGGTCTAGTGGTGCCAGGAGTGGTGACTGGGTGAGAATGCGACCCCTTAACCTTCCATGTGAATGATCGAAACCCTTGACGTATACTAATTATAAGCATGTTACCATTAGCCCCCACCAGTCACAAACACGACAGCACACGGCTGATCAGGTTATACGTACGTGTAGATGTCCTTCTGAGACCATATACCATACGGAACTGAATATATTTCCTATGATAAGATATTACGTAATTTATTCTTACCTTGCAGAAAGTATAATTGTGCGTTACGCATGTGTCCATTCAAAAGGACATGTGCATTATTCGACAGAATATAAAATAATCGTTAGGTATAAGAGGTATGGGCCCGTGACTTTTCCGAGTTCGTCCACTGGAAGTTACTTTTAATACTAATGGTTAGAAAGGCATCCTTACTTTTTCTAGAACAACCGCTACCACTTATCATTTCAGGAGTTACCATAGCTTGCTAATAAACATGGTGGTGGCCGTTGGTCCAGTGGTTGTCTTCTACCCAGTAGCCCATGGATTCTGAAATACAGATCCAACAATGGCTTCTGAAATACAGCTTCAAATCAGCGCTCTAGTTAGGTAAAAGTAGTGATGGGTGACGTACACCAGACAGTATATGCTTACTTGTTCTAGAACACCTGGATCTACATTCGTGAGATAAGAATTCATTGAAAATAACCGACAAAGTTCCAATTGAATGCAAACTATTCACACACGCATGTCTTTTAAAGAGGTGGGGGTATTTAGTTGGGTTTTTTTAGGTTCTGAAAGACACGAAGAAATTGTTTACAGATTCCGTGTTATAATGTTGTCGAGAAAATAGAATGTTTCATCTTCTGAGTGATATTTGTTCTTTTCTGTTTTTAAAAACAAACAAACTGTTGTTTTAAATCATCCTTATAATAATATTTATATAAATACCGACAAACATCCCTGGTGTGTTGCCTAGTAACAAAATGATTATATCTTATTAAATTGATTTTAAATGTATTCTTAGAAAATGATAATTAGACAAATAAATATAATACTCTCCGAAGCAGGAAACTCTATATTTTCAAACTGGGTTATCTTGTAAATTGTTGATGTGTTTTCAAATCAATTAATTTCTCCCGACGCCTACAGATTGTTAGTCCGGAAATGAAATATATAGATGGTAGTGTGAAACAGTTTTATAAATCTCCAATATTTGGGACCTAGAAATTGAAACTAATTTACATACGATAGTTTCTGTTTTTATCGTAATTTCTAATCAGTTATGTTCGGCAAAAAAAGTCAGAAGTCCCAGTCGAGGGCCAATCTCTACCGTCTGGTTATTTCAGTCTACACCGATAGTATTTATTTCGCATGCTTCCCGTTTAAGAATATGACGTCACCGTTTGATATGATTTGTGAAATATGTCTAGCCTTGTTCTTCGAGTCCTTTGTTACAAATGGCGATGTAACGTATTATGGTATACGATTCGTGAACCAATGGTAAAATATTTATTGGATATCAGGAGCCTGTCTATTCGTTCGTCCCGTGTATACATTGGCGTACATATAAAATATGTCTTGGCAGTTTGACTTCGATATAAGAGTAGGCCGTAGCGTCGCTATCCGGGCAAAATTTACCCCGTAGCACACTGCATGGCGTACGCCCGTCTTCATTATTCATTATCCCAGTGGAGGAGCAGAATAGTAGGACGCTTAACCCTATTTCATTTCATTGGTGTCATCGGGCCGAACCAGAATTGGCCCCGATGTAAAGTTGGCATAAACCAGGATAAAGTAAGTTCGTGTTCAAATGCTGGCTGATAATTTTAATACACCCGGTTTGACGTTCCACCAAACAAATTAACATCCGAAGACCTGACATGGGACCACGCACGTGTAGTCGCGTAGAGGAGACGCAATCCGAGGTCTTGTGTATGCGTACACACTGGTGACCACGTGAAAGAACCCTGGACAGTTGGAATTCAAAAAAAGAGTAGGTTGTAGCGCCACTGTCTTGGCAAAATTAAACAGGAAAGAGCGTAATCAATGTTTATTGCTATTGACGTAATGGGATATTCAATTTAAATGTTAAAATAAAAATAATGGCAGTTTTATAAATAATAGACGATTGTTTAAGAAAACACCAATAATAGACACGTATCTGAAAAATGAACATGGATTTTGGCATAATTTATTCTCTGAACAAATTATATTACAGAACATGAAATTACTTTAAAACCTCGTAGTTACCGAAATGTAACATGACCAAATGTTGATTTCACGTGTTTGTCTACATAAAGAATTCCACTAAAAATCTGTCCCTTATATGTCACTTGTCCATTTAACAGTACGTTCGACACTAGATCGATGATACGTTTTTACACGCTTACATTTTCACACCTTGAAGGTCATAACTTGAAATATAGGCATCTACCCTAAAGATCCCAGTTCCTTTCGATATTGGCTTGTATGGGACCGTAACGTCGTGGATTATGACCCTGGCGGTACACACTAGAGGTCACAATTATTGGCCCATTTTGATGAAACTCAGCATTAAAATTTGCGTTTATTACCCAATATTATCTCAATTCCTTGCTATATTAGCGCATATCGGACCGTAACTTCCAGGATTATGGCCCTTGATTGAACAGAAAAACGTGTTATGAGCCCGTAGAACCTATACAGGTCACAATTTTAATCCGATTCAAAGAAAAACAACGTTAAAATATATCACCGTTACACCATAATGGCAGTTGAGTTTGAATTTCGTGAATTGGTTTGTGCCTTTGATCCCGTGTCCTGTCACGTATGTCAGTACCCTCCATATTAACCACAGTACTAAGAATATTATCAATATATAAATCATTCTCATGAGCAGCCTTTCCAACACAACTCGGACGGCTATTATTTCCCCATATAAAGGACATGCCAATTTTTACGGCTATTATCTTCGATATCGAGTACATTACCAATATTTGTTTTCGACTGTGTTATAAACATGTCGTCTCCATGTCGAATATTTTGGACTGTCCGTGTATGCTTGCATTGGATGACTGGAGTATTTTGTCACATGCATTCGTAAGCATGTTGTTTTAAGAATATATCCATTATTTTATAGCTTGTTTTAGAAAACTATCCATTATTCGTATCTCTATGCTGTTGTTTTTAGTTTGATAATAGCCTCAGACTGTCCATTATGTAAAGACAAAGAAAAACTTCGGGGCTTACGCCCCTCAATTGTACTTTATATTTACATAACGGACAGTCTTCGGTCATTATCCATCACATAACATACAATAAAAGAATGAATGAATGAAATATTGTTTTATGGCTCGTCATCACCAACCGGGCCATATTGCGCCAAACATTATGAAATCAACGAGACCAATTAAAATGATATCACAGCGATGTATTTATATATTGAAATAGAAACAAATATCACAGAAAATATAATTAAAAAAAATATATCAATAAGATTACATATATAAATATTTAAAAAGCAGTATACGAAAAATATATATAATTAAAATTTGGAATAAAAATTTGTCTCTTTTAAAAATGTTAGTATTTTACCATAGACCTCCGGTTGAGCAAATAACTGACGTGCTGATTGGCAACGATAATGTTTAGATCAAATATTTTTGAGATGCTTGCACTCAATCAAAATGTACTTCACTGTCAAAGGAACATGACAGTGTTCACATTCCGGTTGAGGCTCTCGCTTCAACATGAAAATATGTGTTAAAAAAGTATGACCTATGCGAGAGCGACACAAGACAACTTCATCTCTCCTGCTCGCACGATAGGAGCTTGGTTAGTCTCCTAAGAGAGGCTTGATGTAATGAAGTTTATTTGTGTCTGCAAGATCCCAAGACCGTTGCCAGCGGCCATATATGAAATCATTAATGATCGATTTAAAATCTTTATATGGTGTTAAAAAATCGGATATGGGAAGATCTAAAGCGGACTTGGCAGCCGAGTCTGCTCGATCATTCCCTTTAATATCCACGTGACTGGGGAGCCAGTAAAGGACAGTGTCCTTGCTGATGAACTCGTTTGATAGTAGCAGACCATAGATGTCTGCTACTAATGGGTGATCAAGCTGTTTATTGTTAATTGCTTGAAGTGAAGACAGAGAATCAATAAATATGATATGGTTTTAAGATTTCGAGGATTGGATGAACTCCAGGGCCTGGAGAATGGCCTGGAGCTCAGCTGTAAATATTGAAGCAGCAGGTGGAAGACACACAGAAATGGTATCATATGGCGTCACAGTAGCAGAAGCTACTCGATCACCATCTTTAGAACCATCTGTGTAAATGGGAGCATAATCACTATACTTAGACCGTAACTCTCCAAAGAGAGATTGGAACACCGTCGCGCTAGTGTCTCTCTTTTCATGTTGAGTAAGATCGAAATCGATCTTTGGTGGAGATATAGCCCACGGTGGAGTCCTAAAGAAAGGGGTATTCGCAACACTGTTAAGGCTGATACCAGCCTCAGACAAAAGGGGTTGTATGCGAATACCGAATGATGGAATAACTTTAGTCTTCATCAGATACAAATGCTCATAAACAGGTGTAAATATGGTGTTAAATGAATGTGATTCGGAAGTTATGCAATTTTCGTAGCATACTGCAGGGCCAGTTTATCACGTCTGTTGTGCAGTGAGGGCTCGTGCGCCTAGACGTATAAACTGTCCAATGGAGATGTACGCAATGCTCCTAAACTGATTCTTAGTCCCTGGTTGTGTATGGTGTCGAGCTCTTTGAGATAAGACTCGCGGGCAGACCCATACACAATACACCCATAATCGAGTTTAGATCTTATTAAAGCTCGATATAATGTGAGCAAGACCTTACGGTCTGCTCCCCAGTCAGAATTTGATAGGACTCTCAATATGTTGAGGGCTTTGAGACATTTCTTTTTTAGGTTTTTAATGTGGGGAATTAATGATAATTTCTTATCAAATATCAGCCCCAGACATTTGGTTTCATCAACAACTGGAAGGCGATTGCCACCCAAGAAAAGTTCTGGATCAGGATGCAAACCTCGTTTTTGACAGAAATGCATGCAGACAGTCTTGGATTTCGAAAAGCGAAATCCATTTTCGGTTGCCCATTGTTGAAGTGAATTCAAACAAAGCTGCAACGTACGTTCGATTATCCGCATGTCTGTGGAACCATAGCACATCTGAAAGTCATCAACATAGAGAGCCCCGTTTGTACCTGGTTTCAGGCACGCTGGGGTCGTGTTAATTTTAATGGCAAAGAGTGAAGGAGATAATATGTTTCCCTAAGGAACTCACATTTCCTGAGGAAATGGGTCAGAGAAGATTGATCCCAGTCGTACCTTAAATGACCTATCTTCCAGTAAGTTTTTAATAAAGATTGGTAAGCGAGCTCGTAGGCCGAGGTTATGGAGGTCGCGCATGATACCATGTTTCCATGTGGTATCATATGCTGTCTCCATATCAAAAAATATTGCAACTAAATGTTGCTTCTTGGTGAAAGCGTCCCTGACGAACGTTTCAAACCATACAAGATGATCTAGACTGCTCCTTTGGGACCGATATCCACATTGGAGGTTAGTAATAAGGTTGTTAGACTCAAGGTACCAAACAAGCCTTCGATTGGTCAATCTCTCCATGGTTTTGCAGCTAGTAAAAGCGATCGGAAGATAGTTGGTAGGATTCGTATGATCTTTACCCGGCTTAGGGATAGGAATTATTGTGGCTTCATGCCACGAAGGAGGGAAATTCCCATTAACCACCCGGTTAAAAAGATCCAGAAAAAAAAGTGTTGGATAAGGTAGATGTTTTAAAATTTGGTAATGTATCTCATCTGGACCAGTTGCAGTGTCCCGAGCTCGCTTTAACGAATGACGGAGCTCTGCAATGGAAAACGACCATTTTAGCATTTATCATTACGGGACTTTAAATTAAGTCGCCTTTTCTCCTGCTGTTGCTTAATGCCCCAAAAGGCATCAGAGGAGAAATTGGATGATCAATTGAATGAAAAAGTACTGGTCAGAGAATTAGCAATATCAGGAAATGTTGTTAAGGTGGTATTTTCAACATTTAGATGATTTACTGCTAATGCACTACTTTTACCTTTAATCCTACGAATCCTATCCCATACCGATTTGGGAGTGGTACGGGAATTGATCCTAGAGACGTATCCTTGCCATGAAGACTTCTTTGCTTGGCGTATTGTTCTACGGGCCTTTGCCCGGACCATCTGGTATGCCGCAATATTCTCCATGGAAGGATGGTTCTTAAGTCATCTCAATAAACGATCACGCTCTTTAGGAGCAGATTTGCAATCGTCGTTAAACCATGGTTTGTTGAAAGGTTTTGGCTTTGTCGAGGTTTTTGGAATCGCCTGCTCAGCTACATCTTGAAGAATTGAAGTGAATAAAGCCATGGGCTCATCTGCATCTTCTAACTCTTTTGCATCAAAAGAGAAGAGACACAAAGTTTCAAAAAGAGCCCAATCAGCTTTATGCAACTTCCACCTCTGAGGTCTTTCGACCGGAGAGGGACCATTATTATCAATTAAGATAGGTACAACAAAAGGCTAAGAGTATATAAATAAATAACATGACATTAATCTACATAGTCTTCCTGGCATAGTTTGACAATGGTCAATGTAGGAATAAATGTTCATAGACCAATTATGCAACTTGGCTATAATGAAACTTAACCTTTCATTAATTTACATAGTCTCCCTGGTATCATTTGAGAATATAACCCATACAAAAGTGAACAGATTAATTAAATGACAATAGATCAATAATGTAATTTGGCTGTCGTAAACTTTTTTATATTCATCATATTCTCTAATTTAATCAATAATTGAGGAATAAAGATATTATGCAGGGTTTAAAATATATTTAAAGTTTCAAAGTAGTAAAATCACATATTAAGATAGTATTTAAATATTATTAGAAAATTTTAAAACGGTGGGAGGGGGAGGGGGGGGGCAAAATAAGCATTTATATCTGATTTGAACCGGTCATTAAAGAATGCTTCCATATTCCGTCTTGTCAATATTGACTTTATATAAGAAAAAAAATACATTTAATTTTTAAATTCTTTGCACAAGTATTTAAATGTCTAGAGATTTTCAAAACAGGATTAGTTTGTAAACTCTGTTGCCTATGAACTCGGATGCGTGCGCGTTATTCAGCCCTACACTCTCCTATTTAATTCTTCTTACAATTGTTCAAAACAAGAACATAAATTTAAAGAGTTTAAAAATTAATCCGGTCTGTAAACATTTCAAAACAGGGTTAGTTTGTAAACTCTGTTGTCTATGAACTCGGATGCGTGCGCGTTATTAAGCCCCACACTCTCCTATTTAATTAATTCTTCTTACAATTGTTAAAACATGAACATAAATTTAAAGACTTTACAAATTAATCCGGTCTCTAAACATTTGTACCACTACAGATGCCTGCCAATTACATAGCTACAAATGTCCGCCAGTATACTACTGTACGATTTTCATGTGGTACACATTTTAGCTAATCTAGCGTAGTTGGGGGCATGGCATTGTCGGCATGGAATACCACACCCACCAACAGATACCCGGCAGACATTCATTCTGATGACACCAAATAATGATGCATTGATACCATTTAGGAAAAAAATGGTATACATTTTCAGCAAAGGTTGAAATCCTGAGCTCCCGTTCTGTACATCCGCTTATAATTAACTGCCCCTTTATCATCAAGTATGTTGTGTTATTCCATAGAATAATAAAGCAATAAGATATGATTACTATAAAATATGGACGAGGAACAAGACTTCTTTAATCGAGAAACTGGTTGATAAGCTGTGTGCTTTAACAATTAATGAATTATCCGAAGAATAAATCTAAGGTGGTACTTCTGAAGCCGAGATTGACAACACAGCTGATGTTAAAAATGCAAGTGGTGCATACAAACTGATACTTTTTTTATCATAAAATTATACCAATACTGAAATTTTGTGATCTGATAGCAGTAGCGCATAGGCTTATATCATGTTGGTTAAATTTTTAGAGAGAGAGAGAGAGAGATGACGTATACGTGCACCTGCAACAACAAGGCAATAAGGCTATTTGACTATGCACGAACAAGGGTTATCGACCAGCATCTATTTCAATGCACTGTTCAGGCCACTCAGTTAAAATACATCAAATAAATGTATCCACTCAAGGCCAAGGGCAAGAAGAGAAAAACATTCAAATTCCAAATG
The DNA here is from genome assembly GCA_917208275.1 of Patella pellucida. Lineage (NCBI taxonomy): Eukaryota > Metazoa > Mollusca > Gastropoda > Patellidae > Patella > Patella pellucida. The sequence continues at coordinate 67,720,062 of OU795038.1, forward strand.
AAGTTTTCACGGTAATCAACCTTATCTGTGAAGTTCAACTCGATGTTCGGTCTAGGCTGCTAGCGGCGATTTCACTTGTTATACCAGTTCCCCGTTACTGAATTTGTAAATTTCTTTCCAAAAGTCTCTGGTTCTATTAGTCAATAAATTTTCAGCCATCTTTATTCTTTTGGGAAGATTTTACCATCTGGTGATATATTGCGTCTAATGCATAACAATGTCCTGATTTTGGACGACCATTTTCTTTCCAGACACTGTTCCAAAAACGGGATTTGTTACGAACAAACCCAATGCTGCCTGGAATTACGTTTTTTTTCTGTTCAAGCTTGGAGCTATAGAACATCCATCGGCATCATTCAAGCCCGATTCTCAGATATTGTAGTGGTACTTAATTAAGTCATGTAGTACTCCGAGGGGTTAAACAAAACAATAAGGGATCATATTTAGGTTTGTCTTCCCAGCAGCTCAGATCTGTTTATACGTCGGACACACATCTCAATACACACCTTCTAATCGTGGACTTCTGTCAAGGGCTGTAACCATCTTCAGAAGCCCGGATTCAGAATCCCATTTGAATTTAAGGTCGACCTGTGGTGGTCCGAATTAGGCGGTATTCTACAGTGCATCTTTCGTGTCAATGAAGTAATGATCATTCATAAATAATATATCATTCTTTCTCTTTCAGATTTCCGAACATGGATTGTGGCAAATGGCTGTCGCCTTCTTCTTCATCAAAAACTTTGAAATGTTTAAAATATACGGCAGCAGTCTTTATATTTCTGTAGGTATTGGAAAATGTTCTGCACAATCCGATATTTAATGGAGATTACGTATTAAACAATGAAACAATCTGTTATGATCAAGAAACAATTACCGCCATTGTGGTTGTTCATACTTCCCCCAATCATTTTGTTCGAAGGCAAAATAATCGCATTTCCAATGGATCTATGGCATTGTATTTACCAGTCCAAATTCGAATAGTGTTTTATATTAGGACGAGTGGGGAGCAAGGAGCTACAAAATAAAATTATAAGTGAACATGAAAAATATGGTGATATAATTCACCATATATATAAGCATCTTTGTGCTTGTTGTCGTATCCTATATACTGTAATTCAGCTATAATAATTGTAAACATTGCAAATAAATATTGTTTAAACCATAATTCAAGAAAATGTTATTGACGCTTACCATAATTTAACATATAAAGCAGTTATGGGTCTCCATTGGGTTTCACAATATTGTTCACAATCAAAATATGTCGTAAAAGTAGATGACAATCTTGTCATTGATATGTGGCGATTTATAAAAATGTTCGATATTCGCGATCTTTACGTGTCCAAAACTATATATTGTCACGTCAGAGATCGCGGTGTGGTTCCCCGTAGTGGAAAATGGAAGGTACCGGATCATTTATTCAAGTAGTATACGCATTATCCATTCGGGCATTGCATAGGCTTTACTGTTATTTATAGTGGAGATATTATTTCGTATTTTTACGCGGCTTCCTAATTACGGATACACAACCTAATCAGTTACAGACGTCAAAAAATGGCTTACGCTGCGTGGAGGAAAAGGACGGAGATTGTCCATATTTAGTCTTAGGTGTAACCAAAAAACATTTTCAATTCCACGTGGACAGCAATAAAACGGAGAAACCACATTATGTAATTATTTTATCAAACAACAAATTGTTTTTATTTGGGGTTTTAAAAATTTGAATTCATTCCAAATTATAACAAAATAGATTTAGGTGAAGTAAATAGATTTTGAATCTAGAAATTCAAAATAGAGATGTGGGTAACCCGAATCTTTTATTTGAAATATTTTATTAAAGCCACACTCAATAAACGCAAAATACAATATAGAAGACCATTACTACTTCAATCAACGCTACCAAGCAAATGTTAATAAATATGATGTTTGAGCAATTCATAACGTCCAAAACAGTAATTATGATATTATGGACAGGCTTGTTATTTTCAGTAAGGTTATATACACATGTGACAACCAATGGCGACTCTACCTCACAATAGGACAGTGCGGACTACTGGTTATTGTCCAAGGGAGTTGTTTTTCTTGAGCCTCGCCTCGGGCTACGACGTCTCCACAGAATAACTAAAAAGTGACTATTAAGTTACCGATCACCTCGTTTGGACCCAAATCAAAACCCCTAACACGAATCAATGTCATGACTCGAAGTTAACCCCAGGTCGATATATCTTGTTTCGGTCAATCACAAAGTTATAAAGATCATCACTTTATTACAATACATTAAAGAAAATATACAATAACACGGGTGAAATAGACACTCGACTATGTACAAAAGCAAAGTAGCTTTCTTAATCGCGACGTTAACAGGAACTCTACTAATCCATGTATACTCGTATCTCCTGACAACGTCTGACGCCTGTACCTAGGTACTCACAGCTCCACGGGTAATACCTGCCACAAAACCTCTCCAAAGGAGACACGACACACGGTCTAGCTGCAACCGGGTCGAGTCCAATGTAATTGAGAGCTCACCGGTGACAACAACTCAGACACAGTTGCTCAACACTTACGTTGCAGCAACTAAAGGGGCTAATCCAACATGCAATGACACAGAGGGATTGAACACATGTGAATTTTGATATATATATACACTATACACACTCCTAAACGCGATGGGCTTCAATATTGAGCCCAAAATAATACGTCACTACGCAGCCGCCACAGGTACACGTAAGAACCCAAACCGGGCGCACACTACACTAATACTTGACTAATGCACAAGGCAACCATAGCCTGACAGTGGGCTCACGACACCTGCCCCAAACGCGGTTCACAATAATCCAAAACACCAGCTAGACACTATCCACGACCTACCCATTCAAATCAAATCTCAAAAAATTGCGCTCCTGCGGCTGAGCGGAAGTCTCGCTAACGAGACACGGCGATACCCAAAACGATGATTGATGATTAATTAGAAAATTAAAATGAGATGAGTGGGTGATTATGGACGGAAGCAGTAAGCAATGTGAGACAGTAAGCCAAAAGTTTCAATTTAGAATTTAGAAACAAAAAGAAATTAAAAATAAATTACCCCAAGACGATCGCCAAAACTAGTTATAGAAATTCCCGGTCGTCACATTACCTACGCCTCCGCCCAAATCGTCCCGCATTGTAGCAATGAAAACAAAGGTTGGATGAAAAAAATAAAATAAATAAATCCCAGTTGAATCAAATAACAGCACAGTTGAAATTAGTTATATCGTTAATATATCACACTACCATCTCTTCACCCGCAACAACTCCATTGCCCCCTGATACTTCTCCAAGTCTGATTCCCACTCTTCTTCTTAATACTTCCATCCTCAAGCCGTTCTTCTGTCGTCGTTCTCTAAACCTTACCCACCAACCGCTCTGTCTCTCTACCACCATACCATAACTCTCTTTCTGGACTTCCTATTCAACAACCAATTCTCCCTCTTCATCAGAGCTAACATAGGAATATAAGGAGAAATTCAGTTTGGTTCCATCCCCATAATCACTACCCCTCTCCTGAACAGTGACCCTGTTGATATTCAAGCGAAGTGGTGACACTACGATCGTGCGACCCTGGGTTGTCGGACACTCCTTCTGCTACATGTACCACCGACTTCATCACACTTTTCTACTCTATCTCCGTATCCTGCTCTCTCTTTTCTTTCTCCAGGTCAAGCTCACATAACTTGTTCGTTTAAGTACCGCAATGTCTGTCATACCTAAGCTTACTGTTAAATTGGGCGTCCTTACAAATGAGGCACGTGAACGGTTTAGTAGTGGAAGATGATACCATGGTACCTGAATATAAAGAGACGGACATCATGTATCACAACCTTCCTACCACGCCTGGTCATGTGCGGTGCAAAACCCTGGATGTCCAGATCGTCATTGCCGTCGTCCCCACACACCATGGCGTCCTCGTCACTGTCGCTATTATAACCATCTATTCTAAGTGTAAATTTACGAAGTCGGTCAACGTGAACCAGTTGTTTACGATGACTCTGATCATCCTCAATTTCATAATTGATGTCGGTGACGATGTAGGGTCCATGTTAATGTTTGGCAAACTTATTTGGTATTCCTGCTGTCACAGTTTGGGTAAACAACCACACTTTATCCCTAGGAGAAAGCCTTTCCTAACGATCCGATGATCGTAATAGTTTTTCTGGCGTTTTGTTTACACTTAATAAGACGATCACTAAACACTGTATTCCACGAATTTTGATCACATTCCCACTGTGGAGGCCTACCAAATTGCAAGTCAAGCGGAGTATTAAACTCACTACCAAACACAGCCAAATTTGGCGTCACATCAGAACTTCCATGCGAACATAACATATGACAGATACTGGTCCCACTCATCACCCTTTTCACGTACAAATGATGACAACATTCCTTTAATTGTCCTATTATTCCGTGCTTGTGTTATGAATACCAAGCAGGCTACACATTTCCTGAATGAATGAATGAATGAATGAAATGGGGTTTAACGTCCTACGCTTAAGCACCTAACCTGGGCCAATTGAAGACGGGCATACGCCAACAGTGTGCTATGAGGGAAATTTTGCCCGGGCAGCGGCGCTACGGCCTACTCTTATATCGAATTCCAACTGCCAAGGGATCTTTTACGTGCACTCCAATTTGTACACGGGACCTCGGTTTTTCGTCCCATCCGAACGACTAGGCAGCTGTCCTTGTCAGGCCCTCCTTCTGCATCACTGACAAGGGGAAATCACGCCGGAAAATCGAGATGAGCTTTCTCGGCCAATGCAGGGATCGAACACTCAACCTCCAGGCTAGCGAACCAGCGCCTTATCCACTTAGCCACCGTGATCCCCCACATTTCCTGAAATAGGGATCTCTCAAACTGCTTCCCCTGGTCACTGTGTATCTGGCGCTAAATACCAAAGCAAAAACCCTTCTACCAGGGGGCAGTTTCACAAAGCAACTTACGATGAAAATTTGCGTAAGTTTGTCGTAACTTAAACTTACGTAAAAAACGCGTTTCACTAAAATTCTTAGCTTACGAAATTCGTAACTTTTATCGTCAAGTCTATACGTATCTTTCGCAAAATGTCCGCCTTCTTACTTATAACGGATCAGTAACTTCGACGGGAGATAATGTTTAGGGTAAGATTAAAGTAGCTAAAGTCTCTAACTCAATATCATCCAAAGTCTTCGACATTGAAAACACGAATTATTTGTCAATTTAAATCAGCATTGATCTTGTAATCTTACCGGGTTAAGAACGCCTGGGGCAGTTTCACAAAGCAACTTACGATGAAAAATTTGCGTAAGTTTATCGTAACGTAAACTTACGAAGAAATCGCGATTCACTAAAAATTTTAACTTACGAAATTCGTAACTTTTATCGTCAAGTCTACGGCAACTCTCGACCTGTCGTAAGTTAGAATTTGTGCGTATTTTTGACAAAATGGTCGAACAGGATTTCATTCCATTAATGTCCAGCAAGCAACAGCGGATTCCAAACCAAGGTAAACGTACGAATAATCGTCTTGTTTTAACTTAAAGCTTCACCATGACACTCAAATGAGGAAGTTATTTCTCACTGTAGATAGAAATGAAATGAAATGAAATGTGGTTTTATGGCACATGAGCACCCACCATGCCATATTGCGCCAAACATAAATGATTAATGCAAGAAAAGTTAAATGAATATCACAGAAAATGTATTATATGCATAAATAAAAACAATATCACAGTAAATATAATTAAAAACTAAAAAAATCTTTTATGCATATAAAAATTTAAAATTCAAAAATGAAATAATAATTATGATAAAAGCTTGTCTCTTTTAAAAAGTCTAAAATGTTGCAATATAAACCCGGTTGGGCAAATAAATGACATAGAGACTGGCAACGGTAATATTTTGATCATATCTTCTTGAGATGATTGCACTCAATCAAAATGTGCTTCACTGTCAAAGGAACATGACAGTGTTCACATTCCGGTTGAGGCTCTCGCTTCAAGATGAAACTGTGTGTTAAAAATGAATGACCAATGCGAGAGCGTCACAAAACAACCCCATCCCTCCTGTTGGTTCTATAGGAGTTGGGCCAATCTCCTAAGAGAGGCTTAATGAGATGAAGCTTGTTTGTGCCTACAAGATCCCAAGACCGTTGCCAGCGGCAGTAAATAACTGATTTATACAAGTTTTAAAATCTGTATATGGTATTAAAATGTTTGATAGGGGAAGATCCAGAGCAGCTTAAGAAGCAGCTGTGTTCCCTTATGTGGGCTTAAGTCTACCAGTAAATAAATGTATGGATGCCCCCCATCTCTTGCAGCAATCTAAACGCACATAAATTTTTACGTCTCATTTTTGACAATCCATCCTGTTAATGCGGGTATCAATTTTTTTTATTGAATTGCTCCTATATTGAGATGCCCGAAAAAAAAAACAAATAATTTATCGACCATTCATCGAAACACTACTGCCTTTTTGTACGGAATTGACGGCGTGGAAGACTCACTCAATATTTTTAAATCTGTCCATTCGTTCTTCGAAATCACCAGACGGTTCCAGGGACAACTAGTGCCCTTATCGACCCCAAGTAGGAAAACAGAGGAACGTTACAACAATGCCCATAAAAGGACACGGTGCACTGTTGAAATTGCCAAAATCTCGATTCAGGTAGCCGTTATTTTTGTTGCTTATTTTTAGAAAATACCCCAAAATAAAAAATAAATAAAAATATATTTATTGCCACTTATAAACGTCAGGCACAGTTGAGGATCCAAGACATTACAATTGTACTGAAGGGCGAAATCCGTATGTGGGTGTAGCCTTTGTGTTGTGAATGGACACTGTATTAGGGCCTAAAAGAGTGGGAATAAGCCTATCGCGGCAAAGACCGACACTTAATTCGTGCAAATATTCTCCCAAACTTTGTCTTCCGATGACCTAGTCAGGCCGCTGCTCAACTTTTCTTTCATAATTCTACATTTCTGCTCAACCCCCTCGATAAAAACACCGACAGCTACAGGGTTCCAATTTTGTTTTCGCTTTTAATTTTCTACGTATGCTACTATGTCACGCGCTGTGACGTAGTAAACAAAAGGAATGGAAATGGCTTTTTATTCATAAATGCACAGATAAATCTGAGCGTATATATAAGGAATATATCATTTGGTCGTTTAGGTTTCAAAGGTTAGGATGAAACCAAATATAACGGCTATAATGCCGACATTCAGACCGTGGGAATGTTTACAGCAGTTTGAATGACGTATTTACGAAAAAAGATACACCGGCCTTTGTGAAACCGGCGTAAATAATTTCTTAACGTAACTAAAAGTTACAAACTTTTGTCAAATTGCTATTCAATATTTAAGACGCAATAAACATTTTACCATTCGTACGATGAGTTAGTTTCGCGGTACAGACTTGACCGGGCCAGTATATTACATGTTACTAGCTGTAGGCCTATACATGATGATATCGAAACCACAACTTACCGATCGAAATCCTTGTCATCTGTCCTGATTGCATTATGCTACATGCCACACCCACAGCTTGCTTCCAAAACCCCATTGCTGGGATTAGCGTACTATCAGTGTTTAATTGCCTGTCCAACCTCGTTGGTTTTCTCTGGGTCCTCCGGTTACCTCCTCCCACTGCTAAACACCCATACGCGCAAGCGAATTATTGAAATAAAATTAAACCATGTTAGTCCCGTAATGATCTTTTTTTTGTCGAGTGGACGTTTAACCCCATTTCTCTCTCTTATATAGGCTTGGTAGGTTCAGACTAAAGCATAAGACCTCGTGGGCCTTAAGTTGTAAGCCAGCATTTACACAAGATTCTAGCTAACGCCCGGTATTACTATTACGCCTAGTATTACTACTACTAGGCCCTGTAGGGATGTGGGACACAAAGGGTAATGATATCGTGGCAAAGACCAATTTTGTTTACAATTTGAAGGCTCCATTTCGGCTTTTGGCAGACCATAGAACTAGAATATTATAGTTCTATGATGGGCAGACTGACAGACGACGTATGCTACTGGGAACGGGGGGTTTTATCTCTGATTATCTAATCGTCCTTACTCGAGGATACCTTGATAATTCGTTGGGAGATAATGCGCCTCTGGAAGATTATATAGCCTAGGGGCGTCTTCCGATAATGCGCAACTGGAAACCCTTGTCCCACAGTAATACTAAATATAGGATGATTCGTTATCGTTTAGGGGGTGACCGTGGTACTGGAGCGTCTACAAACTAGAGAAAAATAATACTTTAAGCTGACGTTTATTACGGGTGCTGGTATATACAGTGTGAGTGAGTAAAGATAGATGGGACTCACTCCCATATATACCCTAACGGCGATAACCCTTATCGTCAGTGTTAAGTATCATTTAATCCTCTTAGTTTCTAAACTTGGTCTGAACCTTTAATTGTAGGAAACCACAATTAATGTTTCGACCCTAACTATATAAAAGTTAAATAATAGATCTTGAAAACCATTATAGTGTTAGATAAAATTAATGAACATGCACTGTGCAGGAAAATGGCTTTTCGAGGAGATGTGATAAGACATGTATGACTAAAGTTCTAAACGTCATATCTGTATACTATAACAACACCTTACCACCCCACAAAAAGTCTTTTGACCGCAAAAGTAAATATATATAACAAATCAAAGATAAGTTTTCAATAGATTATAAGAAAGATAAAAACTAACAATTAACCGTACAACTCCTTAAACTAATTTGAAGTACTTATGTTAAACCCTTAATCCAATTAGTGAAGTACTTGAAGTAGTCCATGGTGCGATACCAATATGTTCGTGGCGAACGGTTGAGCCAAAATTGCGCGAACACGTCTTGAAGCCAAAGGAGACAGTTTTATGGTATCGGGTATCGCTAATGATTGATGCGTAAATTTATTTGAAATTTGAAATTTTGGCCAAGTTATTTTTAGTGTCGGATTGAATAAATTTGTAACCTTCAAATTAGTGATTTCCGTTGGAGGAGTGATGTCCCAGTAAGAAGGACACAATGATAATGACATAATAGGAATAAGTTCACATAATGAACCTGTTGTCAATTCCAACAAAAGTTGAGTATGACTTGACTTTTTAACAATAATTTTATATAAAATAACAATAAGTAATACAATGCAAATAGTAGCTATAATCAATGGTATGTATTCCAAAATAAATGGTAACATGTCGTAACTGACAAGGGGAGGCTGTGTGGTATAAGTATATTCAAAAACAGGAGTAGACTTCACATAGGCTGAATTTTTGAGTACAATAATCATAGCCGAAAGTTTTCTAACTTTAGAAAATATCCAAATAACAATTACAACGGTGCCTGCCGATAATCCAAGAGCAGATAATTCTAGAATAGCATTGAAACTTAAAAACGAAGGTTTAGCATAAATTTGACCATCAAGTAGTGATTCGGTGGGACTTTGTAATATAACCTGTTTATTTTTACCTGTTTATTTTTAACACTATCAGCCATCCTGTCTAAACTTAAATGATCTTTCTGATCTTTAGCTACAACATTATCAAATTTATTAGAATATATATGAAAATCTTGGATCTTACTGTTCACTAAAAAGACACATAGCAGTAACATTTTCAATATTTTGTTCACTGAAGAAATATTGTAGTAAAGCTAGATTTACGGGATGCACATGTGTAACGTTACCGAAAGATGAATTTTGACAGTTACCTAAATGAAAAAGTAAACATTGAAGTTGTAACTTCACATAGACATGGAACATGTATGATACAACATGAGCATCCCTTAACAATTTTCTTACCATGGGGACAACTAAATGTTAATGCTGGAGTAATTTAAACTAATAAATCACTTTTAGAAATTTCTATTTATGTAGATGATTGTTGATTAAATAAGGTACACCAAAATATGAAAAAGAGAATAGGACAAGATAAGTCTGGGGTAAAGGAATAGTGAGCGCAACACTTTAACTTTCTAGCACTAATAATACACCCTAAGGTAGAGAGATGAGACTTATCTAATCCCTTTTCATTTTGTCATACTTAAATAACTTGAAAGTAATAGTAAATATGCGCGGCAGTTAACCTTCCGAAAGAAACGTTTTTGTCAACGTTTTGTACCATTGTTTATATCAGTCCTGCCAAAATAATTACTATGTACCTTGTCGATCATCTGGCCTGGTTCCGAACTGCTTGCTTCTGTTGCGCTTGTGTTTTCTCTGGATACTTGTCCACCACTTCTTGAGCCGAAGGGGAATACAGGCGGCGACGCTCATGTCGGCATATCTTCGAGGTACCATTTGATCGTTTATATCTCCACCATCTGGGAACGGGGGGTTTTATCTCTGATTATCTAATCGTCCTTACTCGAGGATACCTTGATAATTCGTTGGGAGATAATGCGCCTCTGGAAGATTATATAGCCTAGGGGCGTCTTCCGATAATGCGCAACTGGAAACCCTTGTCCCACAGTAATACTAAATATAGGATGATTCGTTATCGTTTAGGGGGTGACCGTGGTACTGGAGCGTCTACAAACTAGAGAAAAATAATACTTTAAGCTGACGTTTATTACGGGTGCTGGTATATACAGTGTGAGTGAGTAAAGATAGATGGGACTCACTCCCATATATACCCTAACGGCGATAACCCTTATCGTCAGTGTTAAGTATCATTTAATCCTCTTAGTTTCTAAACTTGGTCTGAACCTTTAATTGTAGGAAACCACAATTAATGTTTCGACCCTAACTATATAAAAGTTAAATAATAGATCTTGAAAACCATTATAGTTTTAGATAAAATTAATGAACATGCACTGTGCAGGAAAATGGCTTTTCGAGGAGATGTGATAAGACATGTATGACTAAAGTTCTAAACGTCATATCTGTATACTATAACACTACTATATCACGCGATATGACGTAGCCCACAAAACAAGTAAACAAAAGGCATGAAAATTGCATGTATTCATAAAAACACGGCCAAAGGAATGTGAGAAAAAGTTAAGAACAAACTTACGCCGGCCTTTGTGAAACCGACGTAAATAATTCGTATCATTTTCGTAAGTTTTCTTAACGTAGTTTTTTTTCTTAAAGTTACGAACTTTTGTGAAACTGCCCCGACGACCTTTGCTACGGTTTTGGCTTCAATAATCATAATTGGAAAAGCACCTGCAATTTTGTAAAGTAATCGAACACGACTAATATGTATCTGTTTCCTTATTGAGTTGGAGGATCAATACGTCCCTCAGTATCAATAGCTAAACGCTCAAAAGGTGCCCAAGCCGTATACGAGCCCATGGGCGCTTCCCTTTTTCTAAATTTAATCGATGCACATTCTTTACACGAATTTATATAGTTTTGTACACCACTTTTAAAGGACCGAAGTCCGTAACTCAAAATCTTCAACATCGAAATTATTGGTCAATTTAAATCAACATTAATGATATAAATCTACCGGGAAAAGATGAGCTTCTGATATCCAATATTTTTTTAAACATTGGTACACGAATCGTGTACCATAATGCGCTCCAGTCCAGGTGGGACGAGGTACTCGAGAGGTGAAGCTAGACACATTGCATCAAATCAAAAGGCTGTGTGTAGACTGGAATAACCAGACGCTAGAAATTTGCACTCGATTGAGATTGTTGGCTTATTTCGTCGAACATAACTTATTTGAAATTGGAGTAAAAACGGAAACCATTGAATGTAAATCAGTTTATATATATATTCATATTACAGTATTATATGCGTTGCGACCCACTTTTGTGAGTTTCTTGGTCCCAAATATTAGCGATTTAGCTCCTTTAAGTCCGGGCGAGTAGTAGGCTTGCTTGCCGAGAAGAGCCCCAGTTGGAAGTTCATGCAAAAGTCGAAGGACTTCACCATGTTTAGACATCGGCACTTCAGCACGACTAACTTCCATATCACCTAGTTTATTCTGTTTTAGGTATAGCACGCCTTCTTCTCAGTGCAAAGAGTCCCATTTAGTTAACACTTTCTTCACAAAAGGGCTCTGTGGAGACACTTCCTCCCATTTATAAGGTTTCACGTCATTTTCTACCCAGCGGATTATCGCACTTACTTCTGGACCATTCTCCTGCATTTGTTTCATGCCTCCTGTACCAATACCAATACGATTAGGCTCTTGGTGGGGTTTCCATCCACACTGCACACATAGTTTACGGCTTAACGCATCAGCGTTAGAGTGTACCCTTCCATCGCGATGTTGAATGTCGAAGTATTAGGCAGAGAGTTGCTCGGTGTTTTTATAGTTTAGAAGCCAAGCCATCTTAAGGCACCATGATCAGTACGAATAAGGAATTTGTAGCCATAGAGATAAACTATTTAACGAAATAAACAACCGCGAGTAACTCCCGTCAGGTAACACAGTAATTACGTTCTGACTTGGATAGCGCCTTAGGCAATAACAAGTTCCACACCAGCATGGACTTGGGAAATCACAGCTCCCATTCCATATCCACTCGCGTCAGTATCAAGTATGAACGTTTTAGAACGGTCTGGGTAAGTTAAAAGAGGACTTTCCGTTAATTCCCTTTTTAAATTTCTGAAAGACTCGTCACACTCTTTGGTCTAAACAAATTGTTTCCCCTTTTCCGTCAGTTTACTTTAAGGTTTTACAAATCTCTGAGAATTTTTCTATAAACCTCCGGTAATAACTACAAAGCCCCAAAACGCTACGAACATCGGTTAAATTCTGAGTACCGGACGGTTCCGAACACTTGGATTTGTCTGTCCACCCGCGGACTCCACATGACCCAGATATTTGACTTCATGACGGAAAAGGTTACACTTGCTGGCTTTTATGCTAAGTCCGGCTGCTCGAAGTCGATTAAGAACAACTTCTATCCTATGGAGATGTTCATCAAAGTTTCTCGAATAAATAATAATATCATCAAGGTAATGAATGAACTGGGGTTTAACGTCCACCAGGCATTACTTCCCATTGGAGTCCACACAAAACATTCTCCATCAGACGTTCAAATAATCGAGGAGCGTTGCACAGCCCAAAAGTCATTACATTAAACTGGTATAGTCCTTTGAAAGTCGTGAAAGCAGTTTTGGGTTTGTCCTTAACGTCCATTTCTACCGGCCATTATCCACTTGTCACTGAACCCCTTGACAAGGAATCTAACGTTTTATCGATGCGGACATGCATCCTTTATGGTAATTTCGTTTAGCTTGCGATAATCTACACCGTACGTCGCCGGATTTCTTCCGTACCAACTCTACGGGACTCGGCCACGGCCAAGTTTAAGGTTCAATAATGCTATTGTCTAATATCTCGTTCACCATTTTATCCATTTCCTGTTTGACGTGTAAAGCTACCCTTCTTGGTCTTTGTTTAATAGGCATATAATTTCCGATTTGGATTGTATGTTTTACTAGTCCCGTTTTTCTCTAAATCTTGTGATGATGTCGCAAATAAATCGTGATGTTTCATCAACAGTTTCTTCACACCCTCTGCCTGAGTTTCGAGTTAACCCATTAGAAGCTCGTTCCCACTAATCCAAAACATTGTTTAGCATATCAATCGTCGGTTTGTTGGACCTACTTGAAACATTGACACAATCTTTGTTGGGTACAACTTCAACACAAATAGCGTCCCCAGGGTTAGTCCTTTGAAACAGTAGAACGTCATGCTCATTTGCATTGAAGAGCCTAATGGGTACCAAGGGTTGTTTACTAAAGGGTTGGCACAAGACTTTTGCTGGAATTATTTTGTGTTTTTCGTATATTTAGTATCTTAACCCGAATCAATGTCTTGACTCGAAGTTAAGCCCAGCTCGATATATCTTTGTCTCGATCAATCACAAAGTCATAAAGATCATACACTTTATTACAATAAATTAAAGAAAATAGAAAATAACATGGCGAAAAAGACACGCGACTATGTACAAAAGCAAAGTAGCTTTCTTCATCGCGACGTTAACAGGAACTCTGCTAATCCATGTATACTCGTATCTCTTAGCAACGTCTCACGCCTGTAGCTAGGTACTCACAGCTCAATGGGTAATACCTGCCACAAAATCTCTCCAAAGGAGACACGACACAAGGTCTTGTAACAGCAAACAGGTATAACCGAGTTGGGTCGAATGTCATTGAGAGCTCACTGGTGGCTAAAATTCAGGCACTGGTGCTCAACATTTGCGTTGCAGCAACTTAAGGGGGCTAATCCAATATGCACTGACACAGAGCGATTGAACACATGTGAATTTTGATATATATGCATAGTCCTAGACGCGGCCACAGATTGGTACACGCACACGTGATAGGCTCAATAGTGACCCCAAAATAGGACGTCACTATGCAACCGGCACAGGTACACGTAAGAACGCGAACCGCCGCACACTACACTAACACTTGACAGAGGCTAGATGTAGGTTACCGGAGTGTCCAGGTTTGCCGAATCTACCGACACAGATGCGTTTTTGGCCACATGATATGGTTGGGGATCGTCTCATTGTTTATCATTTGGAGCTTCGAGTGGTTTTGATTTGCAGAGGATATTAAATGACTCGAGTGAGCTATATACCTCACTTCTCTTTGACCGATTATAATTTGTTCGAACGCGTTCTACCACACATGGTACATGTATGGCAATATCTTTAACACAAATACGTAAAAGATTAGTCGTGGAATTCTGGAGATATGTTTTTGGTGCTTAAGACCTCCTTGATTTCTTTTCGACACATCTTCTGTATATTGTAAGTATTGGACTCCGGATTCTGACGTATGAAGAGAAAGTTGTGAATTCTGTCCGTATCGCAAATTTCGGTGCTCTTTAACAGCCCGCAAAGCAAAATTCAACCTATTTAAGTAACAAAAGTTTCCAACCATTGCTTAGGGGTGTCAGATCCAAGAATCCTCTTTTCCCACAAAATATTTTCGTTTTCTACTCTTTTCTTCTCCAATCGAATACCACGACGGGAAAGTTCCTTCATTTCCGCGTCAAGTACTTTTCTCATTCCTATGAATTCATTACCTTCAAGAAAATTAAATTTGACGTGCACCATTAAGCCGTAAGTGATATTGAATAGCAGATATAAGTTCATAGAGAGGTTGGCCTTTAAATTCGGAACCGTCCTGTTTTTTTTTTAAATTTCTACAATAAAAAAGCCAAGAGCGTCATTGAGATGCTTTTTCATCATTTGTAGTAATTCCCCATAAAATGTTTTAATAGCGGATGTAGTTGCAACGGTACGGTGGTAGTTTTGCCAATCGTGAAAAGTACGAATTGCCCACTTTCTTTTGGTCACTGTATTTGGCAACAATCTTGACAAAACAATAACTTTCAGTTCATTTTCAGAGACAATTTTTCCGAATTGACTGGAATCCACCACCGTACTTTCTACTAATTTTGTCACTTTTGAGTCGCAATCGTCCTCGCTTATATCAGAGTAATGCGAGACAGTTTTACCGAATTGTCTGGAATTCACCAACGTACTTTCTATTAATTTTGTCACTTTTGAGTCGCGATCGTTCTTTCTTATATTAGAGAAATGCGAACTGTTTTGTGTGATACACTGCATTTGAGGCACCTTTGGCTGTTTTCTGGTCAGAATTTAACTCCTGTTCAGCAATTTGTGACGCTTCGAACAGAATATTATCACTATTATCCGTTTCAGACATATGGGGTCTTCTACTTTAATTTGTCCGTACAATTAAATCCGACAATTTATTCTAATCCGACAATGTGCATGTAGTGTAAACGCAGCGTCACACGTGTTGAAAAGTGGATAGTATAACAAAATCGCCGCACGTGCGTTTTAACGTAGGGTCACATGCTATTGTGTCGTTACATCACTAATCGGAAAAAGTAATCACGTGATAGACGAACGTACATTTTTGGCTGACGCAAAAACATTACCAACAAATAATTGCAACGTTACGATTCCATAGTAATCTATTTTTTCAGTAGTTTAAAGGTCTCGAGCAGTATCAATATATTACTTAATGTGTCACTCTCGACCATTAAACCACACTTACTTTGAATATGACGTCAAACTTTCAGCCAATCGGAGCCGAATAGAAGTGCAACGACTATGTAAGTGGGAACAAAAATTCGTTTGATTTCATTGTTTAATAAAAACCAGGCACGTTCGAATTTACGGCACCCGGAGAGCAGTTGACAGTGACAGACACTTCAATTACAGCGGCTGAGATGGAATGCTATAGGTACGACATGGCAGCTGGTGTTGAAAAGTACTATTTGTGCAACTCTACATGTACCATGCTTCATATTGACACGAAATTAAATGGGGTTTAACGTCCAACTCGACTTCACTAACAAGGAGATCCATGGTATGATCCAGGTGTTTGGCGAAGACGTTTCACGGAATTTACCAGTGCGGTTTCCTTTTTGTAGGGGGGTATCTAGTCGTCCGAATGGGTCCAATAAAACGACAGTTGAAATTCAATTGTCGTATTAGAACGATCGGGTAGAAAGATGGAACGTTTAAACGAATGAATGAAATGAGGTTTAACGTCCTACTGTTCTACCCCGACTGGCAAATAAAGACGGACATATACGTTATACTATGACGGAAATTTTGCCAAGACAGCGGGCATGGCAAGGGACAACGTATAGTAGTTTGGATGAGTGTAACACTATCGTAGTGATAACAGATAAGAGTTTTGTAGATAAAGGATTTATTTACACCAGGTATCTAAATCAGCTTCGGTTACATACATTCAACATGAATACAACAGCAATACATCATACTGGAACTATTACTACAACGACACGAACACATCTACATAATATTAAATCTAGTAGTCTTCTACAGGAACACATCTACATAATACAACATTTACAATTCTGCCCCTCTGCCAAGGCCTCGGCTGGACTCCATACACTCCTCCAAGCCTCTCTTCTCGCCCGACTCTTCCCAGCTTTCTAACTGTCAGTGAACTACTCAATTATATACCAACAGGACACAGATAAGGCAGATAGTCATATCTGCAATTGTTTCTTTTATCTCGTCACGGCATGTGCATAAACATTTGAAGTCGTGTGGATCTTGTACACAGATCATGTATAGCTTGTAATGGACATATTGAATTAATTAGATTTAATAAGATATAGCCATGCCAAGAGTTTATATATACAGGTGAAAGTCAAAATCATGCATTGTCAAAACTAGCAGAGTTCATTAAGTTCAATGCACCAAAATCATAAATGATATCCCTGTGTTACATTTCCTACCCTTCCCACAAGTTATTTACTAAGTAAATAACATATTTACTAAGTAAATAACAAACTAATATTAATAAAACCATTCTCACATGTGGGTCACTGGCTTCAAATATATTAAATGATAATGTAATACACGATATCATAAGAACACACACAATATCAACGTCATTTCTAAACATTACAAAAAAGGAAATTCATACAATCAAAATATAATTTGAAGAAAAAAAAATAGCAAATATTTTATAAAATAGAAAAGGTACATATATAGAAACGTTTGCGTGATTGATTTCATTATAACAGATCTTGTTTATTAACCAATGGTTGGGATTTTTCTTTTATATTCTTGTTATTATAATAAATATTTTTAAAGATGGTAAGCTGACACTGCCAGGCAGGATACGCCCACATTTTCGAGAGATGGATAGAGAACAAGCAAAACCGAAAGCGATTTTTCCTACAATCAAAGGCTATAATTCATTAAATTACAATTTGATATGCACAAATATCGAAAAGAATCAAGATCTTTAGGTTTTAAACATGCATTTCAAGTTTCATCAATATCGAATTAAAATTGTGACATATACTGGATCCATCACCTTGATATACCATATTTTAACACTATAAGCGTACAAACGGCGGCCATTTTGTCTGGCAATTATGGTCCGATTTCCCTGAAATTCAAACTCAACCTTCCGTATGGTGTACCGGTGATCGAGTCGAGCGGTTTTTTTTAAATCGGATAATAATCGTGACCTACAGAGGGACTATAGGCAATTATTCGGTCAATCAGGGGCCATACATAGTTCAGGAAGTTATGATCTGATATGTGCAAATAACGAAAGGAACCAAGATCTTTGGGTTATAACCATGCATTTCAAGTTTCATCAAAATTGTGACCTATACTGGGTCCACAACCTTGATATACCATTTTATAGCAGTATTCGCGTACACGCGGCGGCCATTTTGTATCGCAATTTTGTTCCGAATTTTTCCGAAATTCGAACTCAACCTTCCTTTGGATGTAACGGTGATTTAATCAAACGATTTTTTAAATTGGATAATAAATGTGACCTCGCAAGAGGGACCACAAGCTAACCCAAGACGATTTTGCGTATAATCAGGGGCCATAATTCAGGAAGTTACGATCCGATATGAGCAAATATCGAAAGGAACCAAGATCTTTGGGTTATAACCATGTATTTCATGTTTCATCAAAATTGAATTAAAATTGTGATCTCTACAGGGTCCACAACCTTGATATACCATTTTTTAACAGTATTCGCGTACGAACGGCGGCCATTTTGGTCCGATTTTTCCGAAATTTAAACTCAAAGCTTCCTTAGGGTGTAACGGTGATATAATCGAACTTTTTTTTTTAAATCGGATAATAATTGTGGCCCCCAGAGGTACCACGAGCTAAAATAGGTGATTTTTCTGACAATTAGGGCCCATAATTCAGGAAATTACGTTCCGATAGGCGCAAATATCGATAGAAACCAAGATCTTTGGGTTATAAACATGCATGTAAAGTTTCATCGAAATCGGTTCAAAATTGTGACCTCTATAGGGTCCACAAGCTAAAAACGTGATTTTTCGTACAATCAGGGGCCATAATCCATGAAGTTTTGATCCGATACATGCCAATATCGAAAGCAGCCGATATCTTTTGGGTATAAATAAACCTATATTTAAAGTTTCGTCAAAATCTGACAAGAATTGTGACCTGCTTAGGTTTTTTCTTGTTATTACAATTATATTTTGCATTTTGATTTTTTGCAGTTAAAATAGCCCAGTCATTGTCATCCTCGGTTATCCAGTGCATTCATTCCGTTCTACTCCACTATACCCTGGGTTAATCTATGGGGGAGACACGTTTTCAAGTTATACAATTTTGTTTCCTGGTCATATCTCATAAATCTTTCAGATATCTTCTTGACACTTATCTTGATATAGTATTTTATTTTCTGATTTATAGGTTTAGTGTTAACATACAGCAGCTGATTGTGGTAGGACAGGGTTGTTGTGCAAACCTTACAGGGGGTAGCGACCCTGCCTTGCCGAACTACTATGATCAGAGTATGAATTTTAAAAGATTTAGACTCCGGCCACAACTTACTGATGGTGCAACCCCGACATGCTCTGCTAAACAGGGCAAATCTTTTAGGACCAGTAACACCGTTTGCGAAATCTGAATTTTTGTATATTGATTACCAATAGCATAAACAAGTTATTTTCCTTATTTTTTCCAAACATGTGCAAAGGCGCGGGATGTTGATGACTAGTCATCTTGTTACTGTTGTAGATAGGGTGGAAAATATACGACATCTGTATTATAAATGTATTTCACAATTTCATTCTTATTAAAAAAAAATGGCCTATGAAATGTCGGAAATGCTCATTGATACTGTTTGTGCAGAATTAGAGGAAGAGCGAAATGTCCAAGAACTGTTAGACGGAATAGAGAATTAAAATTCGATTATACAGCCCAACTAGAAACCCAATGTACCCTATCTGCCTCTTGATTCCATTTCAGTCCGAAAATCTTAACTCGAGGGATGTTCATATACGCTCATCGTGGGGGACATATATGCGAATACTATCAGCATGGTGTGCGATGATTTGTACCAAAGCAATCCTAGAACAACTTACTTGAGAACACAGACCATTGTGTCTGGTGCTTGCCTGGTTTATTCTTCAAATTTATATCACAATTTTTAATTCTAAAATGCTGTAATTATGTCTGTTTATTGTTCTGAGCTGGGATTTTCAGTCGACGGCGTATTTTATGACAATAAACCAAAAGTTGCAAAGTTAACCAACAGAATGACAGCATGTCGTCGGTGAAGTGTCAAAGAGGTGTATCTTGATTTGTGGAAATTTTGAAATGCAAAAGGTTCTATCTCTTAATATTTTTTTCCAAAGAACACATGGGAACACAGTTAATGAATATGTTTACATAATTTTGATCTACATTACATATTAAATTCATCTGGTAAGTTTGTTTTTTTCTTAAATGCTTTTTCATAAAGTTTTGGGGGTCTCAAATCGCTAAGTCGTTTCTTGTAATCTGACATGGTTCGAAGTTTAATTTATACATGATAGGCCCTTTGACAATATCAGAGATCTTTTTTCACGTAAATGAAATTTATTATTTATTGTATTATTCCATTTTATTATTTAGGCTTCAAGATGTCAACAGATAAGGGTTTGTCAAGAGGAAAGAGACTTGTACAGTTAGCTCTTATAAATAGTAATGTTACTGATTCTACCGTTTCTGAAAATGTGATAACTATTTTGAGTGGTCAAGAAAGATCAGTAGATATACCAGAAAGTCTGGTTGTAGAAATTCGAACAAGTCCAGCTGCAGAAATTCCAGCACGTCTACCTCCATGTATAGACAGACCAGAAAGCCCGGCAGTGGATGAACTATTCAGACAACGACAGCTCTAGTGGGCCTGGGTCATTAAACTTTGAATCTGAATCCTGCTTTTCGGAATCTTTTGACTCTGACAACTCTCTTAAAGATCCAACATTTACTCCAACGAAAAGAAATATAAAACGCTCGGAATTTAGTTCTGATGATGATGATGATATCATGAATAAACACAAACGTAAATTGTTGCATTCATCAGTAGAAGAATCTCAAGGGAAATCACTTAATGCTACACTCACTCCAACGAAACGAAATATGGAACCTCCTGAATTTAGTTCTACTGATGATGATGATATCATGAATAAAAACAGACTTAAATTCTCGCACTCATCAGCAGAAGATTCTCCATGGGGGAGAGGCTTTAATGTTAGAAGAAAGAGATGGTGGAGAGGTTTTAATGTTAGAAGAAAGAGATGATGGAGAGGTTTTAATGTCAGAAGAAAGAGATGGTGTTAGAGATAGTAATGGTGAAGAAGTTTTAATGTTTGACGACGTGATTGACCACGAGGAAGTCATTGCTAGCCCGGAAAAAAACAAGAGAGCTAAACGGGGCAGGGCGGATCCAGATACCTGGGGCAGAAATAGGAATAAACGATTAAGAATGATGGGGGAAGCTTACAAATCATCAAAGTCAGTAAATGTAAAAGCCAGAAGCATAAAACCTTCGAAGTGTACCAATTTTTGTAGTGTTGGAACAAAGAAATGTACTGTTCTTACTGAAGCTGATAGAAAACATAACTTTGATATGTTGTGGTCGATGAGCTGGGATAAGAAAAAAGTTTTTGTAAATGGACTTGTAGATAAGAAAAAGGTTCAAGAAAGAACAACAGTTGCAGATGAATCTGACTTCCGGAGAAAAACAAGTTACAGTTATTTTCTACATAAAAATGGGTCAAGAATATCTGTATGTAAAAATATGTTTTTGACAACATTGAACGTGGGTCAGAGAGCTGTCTATAAATGGGTTGACCAAGCCAATGCTGTTACCAGAGAAACTAGACGTAAAAGAAAAAGTCGAGTAGATGAAACAAGTGATAATTATAAACAAGTTGTTGAATTTCTAGATAGTCTCCCAAAAGTCCCATCGCATTATTGTAGGAAATCAACAGAAAAACTTTATTTAGAACCTTTATTTACAACGTTTATGGGTCTCTATAATGTTTACCAAGACTACTGTCGAACTACCAGGAAGCCGATCATGAACAAAACCTCTTTTAAGGTGATTTTTGATGATAAAAATATATCGCTTTTTAAGCCGAAAAAAGATCAGTGCGACATTTGCTGCGCCCATGAGGTTGGTAGTATAACTGATGAGGTATTTGCTAAACACATTGAACAGAAAAACATTGCCAGAGAAGAAAAAAGTAAAGATAAAGAAGAAGCACTCAAAGATGATACACTGGCATTCATAACTGTGGATGTCCAGGCCGTGCTTTTGTGTCCTACTCTAAAAGCTAGTGCTTTATATTATAAAACTAAACTTGCCGTGCATAACTTTATCATTTATAACCTTGCTACCAATGATGTAATATGTTACATCTGACACGAGGGAGAGGGCGATCTCTCTGCAAATACGTTTTCATCATTTATCACTAACTACATCAAACATTTGGGAAAACATATAAAAAGATTAATCATATACAGCGATGGATGTTGCTATCAAAATAGAAACTGTGTCCTGTCAAATACCTTGTATAAAATGGCCATTGAGGATGACCTTCTTATTGTCCATAAATATTTGATAAAAGGTCACACTCAAATGGAAGCTGATAGTGTCCATGCTACCATCGAGCGAAAGCTACGAAACAAACCTATATATTGGCCTTACCAGTATGTTGAGTATATAGCCAAAGCCAGAAGCATCCCACGGCCTTATGAGGTGATTTGCTTCGAGTATACAATGACGTCTTGTGTCACATCGATAATAAAAACAGCGTATATCTTCTCCTACTTGACTTGAGCGCGGCTTTTGACACGGTCGATCATGAAATCCTACTGGACCGACTAGAGTTCCGTTTCGGAGTCTCAGACACAGCGCTGCACTGGTTCAGATCTTACCTGACCCAAAGAACACAGTCTATATCTGTCAACGGAATTCAGTCAAATGTCACTGTCCTAAAATATGGAGTACCACAAGGCTCCGTTCTCGGACCATTATTATTCACCGCATATACGTCTCCCTTAAGCGAAATCATTTCAAATCACGGCCTCGACTTCCACCTGTACGCTGATGATACACAGCTGTACATCGCACTTAAACCATCCACTGAACCATTTGAAAAAGCCAAACTGGAGAACTGTGTGGCTGAAATTCGTCACTGGATGAAATCAAACCTGTTAAAACTAAATGACGATAAGACCGAACTTATAAAACTTGGAACAAAGAATATTTTAAATCAAATAGGCGAAGACGGCATTGGTATCGGAGACTGTGCTATACCCCCCAGTAAAACGGTTAAAAATCTTGGAGTCACATTTGACAGCACTCTTTCTATGCAAGATCATATATCAGCCGTAACCAAATCCTGTAACTTCCATATCTACCAAATTGGCAAAATCAGAAAATACCTAAACCTCGAAACAACGAAACTCTAGTAAATGCATTGATCACCTCAAAATTAGATTATTGTAACTCACTTCTCATCAATCTTCCGGCAAAATCCCTTCGACCATTAAAACTTATTCAGCACAAAGCAGCAAGAATTGTTTCCCGATCTAAACCGTTCACCAGTATTACACCTGTACTTAAAGAACTGCACTGGTTGCCCTTAGAGTATCGCATTAATTTCAAAATCTTATGTTTCACATACTGTTCCCTCTACTCTACTGAATTCCCTGAATACATATCCACACTTCTCCATCAATACCAACCAACTAGAAGCCTTCGCTCAGAGAACCAGAACCTATTAGTTGTACCAAAAGTAAAAAGTAATCTTGGTCTCCGAAGTTTCAAAGTGGCTGCTCCGAAACTATGGAATGAGCTTCCACTTGAATTGAAAAGTGCAGATAACATAAACATTTTCAAAAAGAAACTAAAAACTCACTTTTTTAATGAAGCCTTCGTGATGCCCCGTTGCGATTTTTAAACTTTTTTCCCACGCCATTATGAATATTGTAACAGCGCACCAGAGCAGCTAATCTAGCTGGATGTTGGCGCTCTATAAATGTCCATTATTATTATTATGATTAATGTAAATCACGAGTTTTTCAAAGACTTCAGCAAGTTGAACTATTATACTTCAATAAGACCAGGAAGTAAAACTGGAGATCCCACGGTAACAGATGTAAGAGCATACAAATACCCACCAGGGAAAGATTCGAAAATCCAGTACAAATTAGCCTTTAATGACAACTGGCAAGAACTTCCAAGGCGCGCATTTACTCATACTCCTTCTGGCGAACCTGTACCAAGACTTCATGAATCATCCTTAAAAATCAAACAATCTAAATGGAACCATCTACAAGAACTGAAACATGTTATCCCTAGACCATATCATACATTTTATGATAATCTTTTACATTAACACCCTCTTTATGTGCCTCCTTGCGTGAGGAGATTTGTTAGTTTTTTTATTCATGACTTAAAAACTAAGTTTAAAAGTGTCTGTTATGGCTTGTGGAAATGGTATAATGATCAAACCAGAAGACTCCAAAATCACAATATGTTTGTTTTTCTTTTCTGTCAGATAGACAGCTACTGGTTTTGTTGTATTGTTCTCTTATTAAAGTTTTTACACAATTTAATAAGTGTTATAATGGTGTATGTCCTGTATACATATAAGTTTTACTGTGTCAAAAGGTTCTATCTCGAATTAATTCATGTACAAAAAGTATTTGATGAAAACATAGTTGACAAATAAAAGATAACCACCAAGGGGGGAAAATATCTTAGATACACTATTGTGGACACAATAGTACAATTATGAGATAGTTTTTTGTGTCTCCTGAAAAATTTAGAATTTCTGAGATACACCCCTTTGACACTTCACCGACGATGTGTTACCAAAGTAAATAGAGTTCTTAAAAAAACGACGTGGATATCAAGACAAATTTAAACGTCTACCAGTTCGTGTGTCGACTGCAACAGTGACATCGGCATCAGTATCCCAGCCTATTGTTTTAGTACCAGACACCCATCACAGCAATACCAGAACAGTAAAGAAAAGAAGTCAACAGACAATTATAAAGTAATGAATGAAATGGGGTTAAACGTCCTACTGTTATGCACTTAACCTGAGCTAATTGAAGACGGGCATACGAATTCTTATATCGAATTTCAACTGCCAAGGGATCTTTTACGTGCACTCCAATGTGTACACGGGACCTCGGTTTTTCGTCCCATCCAAACGACTAGGCAGCTGTCCTTGTCAGGCCCTCCTGCATCACTGACAAGGGGAAATCGAGATGAACTTTCTCGGCCAATGCAGAGATCGAACACTCGACCTCCAGGCTAGCGAACCAGCGCCTTATCCACTTAACCACCGTGATCCCCGAATTGTGAAAGAAGAGATGAAACAGTTACCAGAAAAATTTATTCAAAAATTCAAAAAGGTCATTAATTTTATGGACAAGGCCAATAAGCTTTACACAAATGAACTTGTAGAATGTGCAATGAACTTAACAAATTTAAAAGTGGCTTCACACAATGTTGGGCCTGTTATAAAAGAAGTAGCAGATGTATTAGTCAATCTAGTTTTTGGGATTGCCAACGCGTCAAACAGTTGACAATTTTGTACACAGAAAGATTATTGTGCCACAAAAGCAAATGTGAGCAGTTATTTGCAGCTGGTGCTAGTTCCTGTACTTCTTTACACAGACGAAACTAGAAAACACGGTCATACGTACCAGTCCTATATTATAATTAGTGATAAGCAGCAGAAATCTTATATATTGGCACTGCGTGAAATCGAAATTACATGTGTAAAGTGTACATTGGATATCTGATATTGACCTTCATTGTAAAGACTTAATTCATAAGAAAGACTTCAGTGTTGGATATGAAAATGTAGTTTATTTCAATAATACAATGTCTGACAGGGCAAGGACTGATAAATCATTCAATAATCTTCATGACCACAGAGAAGAAAAACAACCCAACATAATACATACCTTTTCAGAATTTGGGGAAGAAGAGAAAATACCTTGTGGAAGAATTATCAACTTTTTGTACATTGCATCTCATTGTTGGATTAGCTTATTATGTGTGTGAAGCTTCGCTCCAAAAATTTGAATTGTCATTTAATGATGGTAAAGACATTGGTCCAGCCACCAAACCAGAACTGAAATTATTTCAGCAATCTGAAAGTGGGACGTTGCGCCTGGTACGCACATACATGCTGAAAGGCATTTGTTCGTTTATTTACCCTTCACAACCTATTCTGGAGAGATAAAGAAAAAGAACAACATTTTGCGGTTTAAACATAATAGATTTTGTTGATCGGGCAAGCCGTTTATTACCACAGACATGACCGAGACAATTTTCTCGAAAAGGAAAATGGATTTACAAACCTGCTGTGAGAGCAGTTCATTTGGATATTTGAGGAGAATCTGTATTTAGCAGGCTGTGAAGCTATAGGACTAATTACAAAGTTAATAACCCCTCTCTGGAGACTTATAGAAAAACCTGGACACATTCTTGATATGAACGATCATTTTTCCTCGATAAAACAGCATCGGGTCTGACCAGAACCTCAAAGTTCGCAATTGGAGATGACATTCAATATATATATCTCCACTGGACAGTAGAGATGTATTCTAAACTGTTAAAGGGAGAATACTGACGCAAAAAGTTATTTTAATATGAAAAATAACGTTAATATTAAAATATTTTTGACCCTGCGAAATTTTAAAAGTCACTCTAAATATTTTTACAAAGGAAAAATATACCAAAAAACACCCAATTGACCTTTATGCATATCTGTAGCCTCGTTTTGATTTTTTCCGTGATAGTTGATCGACTTCGTGAATTTCCCTATAGAAGGCTATTGAAACTGAGCACGACATGCCGTCAATTTGACTAACTGGGTGCATAAACATAGACAATTGCCTTGCATGGGGATATACTAATAGCACCAATAATAAATCGGGAAGCGTCTGTCATTTTTTATTTAATAATGTCCAAGCGAGACAACACGCAGAAAAGGTCTGAGTCGGGACACAGCCATCAACGAGGCGATGTCAACAAAACACACTTCTCTTTCAAATTCTTGTTCGGAAAATTTCGAGTTATATCTGCTTATGAACGTGACCAGTGCAATTTTAATAACTTTATTATGTCGATAAAGATATAACAGTTGTTTTATCTTTCTGTTAAAACTCTGTGCATTCTATGGCGAAACCGGCAAGCTTTCAAAACCTATATCTATAGAAACCTCTTATGTAACCATAGCAACGAAATGTAAACACCACTAAAGTGGTAGCCTGAATACTATTGTTAATTACTATCCCCCTTTCGAAGAGTCTTCCGTAGGCCTATTTCGATGATTTTGCAGACGATCATAAATAGTACTAAATCATGTAAGAAGTTTGTCCGATGGAACTTTGTAAATTATGAGCGTGATACTACTTTTTGTTTAGCGTGAGCGAAGGCCCTACTGGGCCATGGTCCTATCACTGTATGATGTCGATGTGACCCATTTTTAGCGACGTTCTCGTATCTAGTATAGGGCACATAATACCTTAATTATTAGTTTTTATCTGATATATTTTTTTCCGATGAAGCGTGAACAACAATAGGGCCGCAATAAAGCCGAAATTCATTGCGAATCGAAGGACTGAGTGATAGATAGGCTAGTTGATAGGAAGGATAAGACAAGTGAAGGTGTGTCTACGCTGTTTTTTTAATTTCTAGTGCCTATTTATTTATCATTATTGTAACTAGAATGTTCCGAACCATCATCGTCACCGTTGTTCCTCGCATTTCTAATTCGCCGGTACTGATAGGGAAGAACACTCTGGACGAAATCAATGTCTGACAAGCTGTCACTTTCTGCTGATACCCTATTGTAATATACATCGACTGCAAAACGTAGATCAACTATTACGTCATGTCACGTGATATAGCTTCAGCTCATTAATTGTCGGGTGTTTCCGTAATTGCGGAAATCCGAGAGTGTTTTTTAACGTTATTTGTTATTAAAACTTTAAAAAAAAAAAATCTGAAATGTGTTACATAATGAACTAAGTAAATGATAAAATTAAACTTTTACTTTAGCATTCTCCTTTAAATGAATCCTGAAGAAAGTGTTGACCAAATTGTTCTATCTCTGTTACAGTCGTTATTCACGCGGATGAACGAATTACTATGCAGGATGCTTCTTGACATTTAATTAGTTGAAAATGTAAGGATCCATCAAACAATATAACAAACTGTAAGAGTTCATATTTGGCCACCTGGGCCATCTAATTTCATTCCGTCCAAATGCTTCGCGACTTATTATTAAGGCTAACATCATGTTGTCCTTCAACAAGACATCTTAATAGTTTTGAGAAATAGTTTTCGGTCACTTTTTTGCTTATTAAAAAAAACGTGTACACTGACTGGTGTCTTAAAAGTGCAATAACTTTTTTAAATTTCTTAACCGATTTTGTATTGTTCTTTTTTTTACTATAATGGATATAATTCAGTCCTTGGAAGATTGAAATGCGGCATACCACAATTTTAAACCCTTGTAGACATTCACCAACTTTTCATAAATATAAACGTGTTGAAAACTCTTTGTTATATGCAAAGCGGTTGGCAATAATGTTCGACATGCACACAGCCAAGATTGATCGAGCATGACTTTAAGTGCGTTTACAACTAAAGGGAGGCAACCTGCATGCTGGATTAAAGACTTTGCGATGACGCAAGTACTATAAATTCTAAGCCTGTTAAGACCCCGAAAGAGGCTGAACATTAATTCCAGATTCGACAGTTTTGACCGAAGTGTGATAAGGGTCAATATCCAAATACACTAACGGGTGTTTACGACTGGCACTACACGCAAAACAAAAATCGACAAGATAAACCTGCGGACAAGACAGCATACATGTATAAACCCTTTTATCTATCAGTTAAGAGACAGTGAACATATTAGACCAGGTGTATTTTTATATTATTTTAGGTATTTCCAGATCTATGTAATTTTGGACAATTCATTTTAGAAAGTTCGAATTTAGAGGGATCTTTAAAGAAGAAAAATACAATCTTCAATGATTAAACACGACCATCAAGATAATTCAGATGTTGGATTTTTCAAATGATAACATCTTTTTTGAATTTGGATGGGGAATATATCAGCAGTGGTTGGCATCCCAATGGGCACCAACTTTGCACCTTTGCTTGCTGATCTGTTTCTCTATTCGCACGAAGCCGAGTACATACAGATGCTCGTAAAAACAAACAAACGAACAGTCAGACTTTTTATGTTCACTTATCGATATATGGATGACGTTATAGCCCTAATAATCCTAAATTTAGTGATAATGTAGAATTCATATATCCTGAAGAGCTCGAAATTAAAATTACCACTGGCAGTGACGCTCCCTACTTGGATCTGCGTGTCGATTTTGACAATTGCCATAAACTGAGTGTTAAATTGTACGATAAACGGGGTGACTTTCAAATGTTAACTTTCCATTTATTAGTAGTAACATTCCAATATCACCAGCTTATGGAGCCTTTGTGTCTCGGCTAAATCATTATGCGAGAGCATGTCCTTTTATTCTGACTTTTTAAGTAGATTGAGGCATTTGTCATCTCAGCTTCAACTACAAGGATACTTGCGCACTAAACTTATTAAACCTTTAAAAAATTCATGGGCGTCATATTGGTAAATATAACGTGTCTCTCTTGGCTATTATTCTAGATATATTTAATTGACACGTATAATATTACTATCTCCCTGATCATGTCTACTACATCGTTAACACAGTTCATCGCGTGCATTTTGCATACCGATAGTTCATTGGCCAATCACGCTATTTTACCGACATTCCGCCTAATAGTTTGGATGCGGGTGTGGCGCCAGGCAAGGTAAGTTTACTCTTCCGGACACCTGTTACCAATGCTTGTGTATATTGTACACGATGAGCAGTCAAGTCGCTGATTACACTATTTTGCCTGAATACACTATTTTACCTTTAACGTTTTTTTGGAATTCGAATTCTGTCTTATTGTTGTTCGTACTCGGTTTTTTAATTTACTTCTTATGGTTATCCAGAGAAAAAGATATCACAATTTCAGAAATTGGATTTAAATTTTGGCATAAGAGGCATGGCTATTGTTAGGACGAGTTGTGGTGAGTCGTTAAAATAGTCCCCAGGCTATTTTTACGATGTTTTCAAAGCCCTCAATCGGATAAGTTAAAAATTTACCCTCACCCTTTCGCGTCATTTTACAAGGGTAGCAAATTAGGCCTGAGGCCTTTTTCCAATTTGGCCCTTGGCACAAATCGTGCGAATGATTTCGATCATTACTGCAGGAAGAAACCGAAGAACTCGGGGGGAAACCCTGCCTGATCGGACGGGAGACCGAATATCCCTCTCACTTACATCGCTTCAGTTCTGCAAACGTTGAAAATACGGCTTCTTTTTCAAAGCTGGTTTTGGGGACTTCGTTCTAAGCTATGCTCAATCTCGGCGTAACAATAGCCACTCTGTTAAATTTTATAATTCGCATGGCAAACGCTTCGCAAAAGAAACCACAGAGATTGTGACAGCCAGGCACAATTACTTGCGAAATGTAGCAAAATACAGGTATTACAGACTTCCACTCACTGGGCTAAAACAGAATAAAAAAAGAAATAGCTGTCAAACAGATAAACTGCCTGACCTGAATGTCGTTTTGTTAACAAATAGTTTGATTTATAAGCATTTTTTAACCTTAGTATTTAATATCTTGGTAATGTTTGAAAATATAACTATGTTAATAAAGCATCATTACGATACAAAATCTAAAATTAAATTTTAGTTTTCATGTTCTTTTTTTAATGTAGAGATTATGGGACATTTTTTTTATCCAGGTCCCATTGGTGTATTGCGTCCAGATAATAAAGCATCATTACGATACAAAATCTAAAATTAAATTTTAGTTATTATGTTCTTTTTTTAATGTAGAGATTATGGGACATTTTTTTTTATCCAGGTCCCATTCGTGTATTGCGTCCAGATAGTTCTGACTAATAATTATGGACGCAGGATCTGTGAACAGGGGATTTATCCCAGTGGAAGGGAGATTTTCACGACTTAAGGTAAATCGCCTTTTTGTCCCCCGCCTTTCGAAGAAAGCAGGGGACTATTAAAATGGGTTCGTCCGTCTGTCTGTCCGTCTGTCACACTTTTTGGGACACAATAACTCTCGTTCTAATTGAGCTAGAATGTTCAAACTTAGTGTAGGTGTTTATTATGCCAATACCTTGATGGAGTTCGAAGATGAGCATTTTCCGCTTAGGGTAAGCAGAGATAAGCAATTTGATTGGTCGAGACTTTGGAACTGAATAACTCTCATTCTAATTGAGGTAGAATGTTCAAACTTAGTGGGAGTGTTTATTAGGTCAATGTCTTGATGGAATTTGAAGATGAGCATTTTCGGCTCAGTTTAAGCAGAATCAAGCAATTTGAATGGTTGATGCTTTGGGGCACGATAATTCTAATTAAGTGAAATAAAGAAACTTGTAGTGTAGTTTCATTACATCAATACCTTGACTGAGTTTGATAATGAGCATGTTCTGCTCTTGGTAAGATGGCTGATAAGCAATTTGATTGGTCGAGATTTTGGAACACAATAACTCTCATTCTAATTGAGTTAGAATGTTTACACTTGGCATAGGTGTCTATTAGGTGGATACCTTGATGGAGTTCGAAGGTGAGCATTTTCTGCTTAGAGTAAGCAGAGATAAGCAATTTGATTGGTTGATGCTTATTAAGTTCTGATTAAGTGAGAGTAAGGACACTTGGTGTATAGCTTTAGCTTTATTACACCGATATATTGACCAAGTTCGATAATCAACTTTTTCTGCTGAGGGTAAGCAGAACGATAAGCAATCTGATTGGTTGATGCTTTGGGGCACGATAACTTTAGTTGTAATTATGGGATAGCAATGTAACTCAAAGAATAGATTCATTTTATCATTACCTTGACTAAGTTCAATGGTGCAAATTTTCTGCTTAGGCTAAGGAGCGATAAGCACATTTATTGGTCAAGACTTTGGAACATAACTCTGATTTTAATTGAGGTAGAATTTTGAACTTAATGTAGATGATCATTAGGCGAATGTCTTAATCAATAATTAATATTTTGAGCTAAAGCTAATATTTTATTATTTTGGGATTTCGGCGGGGGACATCAGCCTCACTGTTGGCTTGTTATTTTTAATTTGCGTTTATCATACAATCGAAATGAGTCTTAAAGATTCAGTCCACAGATATTTTTTTTTATTTCAAATATTTTATTGACGGTTTGCAAATACTTTACTACCATCTCTTCCGGAACCAGCTTTGATTGTTTTAGACAACGCGCCGCAACACAACATCGGTCATCCTCGTCATATTACCCTAAAAGTAACAACAAAAAATGTGGAATAGCTCAGTGCTAAACCCGATTGTGTTGACACCTCGAAATTACAGAATAAGACAATACGTTTAAAAAATTACACTTATTTTTTATATGTTCACAGGCAACACTATAAAAACGAGTGACAATTAAGAAGCCAAACCAGGAATCCGAAACCGACCGATTGAGACTGCCAATGTGTGAAATAGCTTTATTTTACGTCCGCTTCCACCGAAGTGATATCGCAGACTGCCAATTCCAAGGTCACCTTATAAATCTAAAGAAATATTACCACTATCGATCACAAAAAATTAACATGAAATATACTCGACAAACTAAAAAAACTCGCACAAAGTAAAGCATTTCGTTAGCCTATTTGCAAATTGAGTCTCGGTGATTCCTTTTTAAGCAACATCAATACCTTGTAAACTACAATATTGTGAAGATGCTTCTCTAATATCAGTTCAGAGATTACGTTCAATTCAGTATTTACAAAGAAATGAAATAAAATTAAAATGGGGTTTAACGACTGTTCTTCTCCGATGGGCTAATGAAGACGGCAAGTGATGTGTCATACTTTTTTTGAATAAATATGTTCGATTCAAGAGGTTATCGAAAAATAATTGCCACTCTTTTTGGCTTCATTTCTTTTGTAATTTTTTTATCCCAAGAAAAAGATTTTGATGCGTCATATTTTTTAGAATAAATATGTTCGATTTAAGAGGTTAACAAAAGTTGTATTATTTTTTTAGCCCTAGAAAAAGACTACGTAGCCAGGCACAACTCAGCTTTCAAAATTGTAGATGTGGAAAAGCTATACAAAGAAGGGGGTTGTGAAAGGACCTGCTTGCACGCCATCAATGAAGTGCAATACAAATTTAGAGATGTTGATGGCTTAAAACAGGAACTTTCACCAAAAATAAATTGCTTAAAGGGTGGGTTTGAAAGTGATATGGATGTGAGTGCTGAGAATGTGGGCGAGCGTGCGTTGATTACGGATAAGAATGACGGTGTGTCGAATGCGGACGAGAGTAGGGTGGCTGGTGATGCAAGGGAAAGTGTTGTTGAATGTGTCTCTGTGGAACCCAGCGGACTGATGATGATAACGATGTCGAGCAGATGTGTTGTGATTAGAGTGATGAGTGGTTGAAAATCGTGTGTATTGGCGAGAGGCTTGAAGAAGGTGCAATATTTCATTGTTCATACTGTAAATATATTCTCTATCATTAACCACCTTTTAATTTATAGTTAATACTTATCACACCATCGCCCCATAATTGTAAATACCCTGTAATATATATATGGAGGTCGCGCATGATACCATGTTTCCACGTGGTTTCATATGCTTTCTCCAGATCGAAAAATATTGCAACTAAATGTTGCTTCTGGATGAAAGCGTCCCTGACGAACGTGTAAAATCGAACGAGATGATCAAGAGTGCTCCTTTAGGACCGAAATCCACATTGGAGGTCTGTTATGAGGTTGTTGGACTCAAGGTACCAAAGAAGCCTTCGATTGATCAATCTCTCCATGGTTTTTCAAATATAGCTAGTTAAAGCGATTGGACGATAATTTGTAGGATTCGTATGATCTTTGCCTGGTTAAGAGATGGGAATTATTGTGGCTTCATGCCACGAAGGGGGGAAATTCCTATCAACCCAAATCCGAATAAAAAGATTCAATAAAATCAAGAGAGTAGAAAAAAGTGAATGCTTTAGAATTTGGTAGTGTATTTCATCTGGACCAGTTGCAGTGTCCCGAGCTCGCTTTAGCGAATCTCGAAGTTCTGCAATGGAAAAGGTATGATTGTAGCATTCATCATTGCGGGACTTGAAATTAAGTCGTCATTTCTCCTGTTGATTTTTAATGCCCCGAAAGGCATTAGAGGAGAAATTGGATGATGAATTGAATGAAAATGTACTGACCAGAGAATTTTCAATATGAGGAAATGTTGTTAGGGTGGCTTTATCAACATTAAGTTGGTTAACTGATAGGGAATTGAATGAAAATGTACTGACCAGAGAATTTTCAATATGAGGAAATGTTGTTAGGGTGGCTTTATCAACATTAAGATGGTTAACTGATAGTGCACTATTTTTACCTTTAATCCTACAAATCCTATCCAATACCGATTTGGAGGTGGTAAGGGAATTGATCCTAGAGACGTAATCTTGCCATGAAGACTTCTTGCTTGGCGTATGGTTCTACAGGCCTTCGCCCGGACCATCTGGTATGCCGCAGTATTCTCCATGGAAGGATGGTTCTTTAGTCGTCTCCAACTAAGATTACGCTCTTTTATGGCAAATTTGCAATCGTCGTTATGCCATGGTTTATTGAAACGTTTTGGTTCCGGCGTGGTTTTTGAAATCGCCTGCTCAGCTACATTCTGGAGAATTGAAGTGAATAAGGTCATGGGCTCATCCGCATCTTCTAACTCTTGCATCTAAAGAGAAGAGACACAAACACTCGAAAAGAGCCCTGCAACTTCCACCTCTGAGGTCTTTAGACCGGAGAGGGACCATTATTATCAATGAAGATATGAAAGTAGTCACTGCCACATAGATCTTCATTTACTCTCCATGCAAAATCCTGGAACAGGACCGGAGAGAAAATGGTGAGATCAAGAGAATAATAATAAGAAGCTGTGGCAGGATGTAGATAAGTAGGCAAGTCATTATTTAAAAAACACAAATTATTAATGTTAATGAAGTTCGCTATTTGTTTATTTCTGTTGTTATCATCTGGACTACCCAAGAGTGAATGATGACCATTGAAATCTCCCGTAATTATAAACGGGAGAGGGAGTTGTGCAACCAGGCCATTAAGATCTCTGGGATTGAGATGTAAACTTAGTGGAAGATAAACAGATCAGAGTGTTATAGGAATATGCCTGTAAAGGCAAGTTGATGGTGACTTGACTTTGAATAATGTCTCCATTAAGAATAACAGAAACATTTATAAAATTAAGCAAAAGATTTACCTAATTACCTAATACTAATATTGCTATGTATTAATTAGGAAGAGGTAGCAGCATTTGTATATAGTTTAGTTTGTAAATAGCTTATTGTAATGATTATATTGTAAATAGTATAGTTTAAATGTAGTTTAAAAGTAGAAAATAAACAGACATTATAATCAGAAAAAAAAGTAAATATAAGTATCCATGCATGAGTCAATTATACATTTTTGGTAATTTTATAAATACAGATTTAGTTAGGATTAAAAGTGTAGATATAATTATTAATATTGTAATTATGGTTATTTAAGCCATTGTTATAAATAGTAAATTGGACGTTATAAATATAAAATTGTAGCTTAAATTATCAAATTTGTAGTTATAAATATAGAAGTATAGTTAGTATATAAAATATAGTTATGAATATAACAGAATATTATAAACTGATATGTATTGCATGTGTAGTGTTTTAATAATGATGTATTATTATCATGTATTTCTAGGGAGAAGAGCTTTGTAAGTGAATTCACTTGTCTCTCATCCCATTGATGATTTATGATCAATAAAATATGTTTAAAAAAATAACAGAAACACCCCCATGAGCTCTACCATCACCAACTGAATGATGATGATGATAACCAACAAAATGTCTAAAAGACAAATTGTCAGAATCCCGTAAAAAAGTTTCCTGTAAACAAATAGCTAAAGGATTGTGTTTTTGAATTAATAATTGGACTTAATTTAAATGTGGATTTAAACCACGACAATTCCATTGAATAATGGAATTTAACATTGTCAGGGAAATTTATTTTTTGACGGCTTACCGACGGGGTCCATATTGACACCCGTGATGACAATACCGTCCATTAGATCATCCCAAAATCTATTATATAGAGGGCAACAGGGTCTTTTGAAACCCTTTTGCGCTCTTTGAACTTTGCTTATCCCCTCTCTTTCCTGGAGAGGAAAGTTTGCTCTTGAGGGGGCGGAATACCCTTCGGCTGCGGACTTGATCCAGCAAGACTAGAATCAAGAACAACAGCAGAAGGCGAGGGGCGCGACCCCTTGCCATTCTGAGTTTAAGTTGTGGGGATAGTCCCAACAACTTCAGGTTCCGGCAAGGACGATGACCCCTCGCCAGGCAAAGAATTAATAATTTGTATGGGGCTCTCACATGTCTGCGAGGAGCTCGATGCCCCTTTATTATGATCTAAAGTTTTTATTGTTTTAGGCATTTTCTCTTTTGTTGGCCAGGTTATATCTGTCGGAACGGAAATAGACCTTGTAGTAGCTTTGACTGCATTTGAGAAAGTTTCCCTTGTGGTGCAATGGAAAAAACTACAGAAGTTCTACCTGTTTCCATGCATCGAAATACGAGATCTTCCGCTCAGACATAATCTGTTGAATCTGCTTCTCTTTCTGCCATATTGGACACTCGCATGAGTAAGCAAAATGCCTACCCTTGAACCATGGGCCAAAGTAATGTGTTGCAGGAAAAGAATGAATGAAATGGGGTTTAACGTCCTACGCTTAAGCACCGTACCTGGGCTAACTGAAGACGGGTTGCAACGCACGGCAAACACGTTGGCCCATTACAGGGATCCTTTTATTCGCCTTTTGACGACACGCAGGAAATACGAAAGGTATATTCTTATCACCCCCTACACCCCAGGGGGGGGGGGGGGTATTTCCAGGTTAAACCTGAATGCTATTTCGGTTCATATGTAGCCATATTAACAGTATCAAATTTTCAATTATACACATGGGCCTTAAATTTAAAGAGAAGTTATGGTCTGAAGTGCACACGTTGATCACCAGTAATAGTTGAACACCTCCTCAGAAATGAAATATTGTTTAATGGCACGTCAGCTCCAACCGGGCCATATTGCGCCAAAAATTAACGAGACAAATTAAAATAATATCCAAGCGATGTATTTATATATGTAAATAAAAACAAATATCACAGACAATATAACTAAAAATAAATATATCAATTCCTTTACATATATAAATATTTATAATGCATTATACGATAAATATATACAATTAAAATTCTGAATAAAAATTTGTCTCTTAAACATTCTAACAACTAGCTCCGGTCGAGCAAAAAGCTGACGTGCTGAATGACAACGGTAATACTTAGATCTAATATTCTTGAGATGCTTGCACTCAATCAAAACGTGCTTCACTGTCAAAGGAACATGACAGTGTTGACATTCTGGTTGAGGCTCTCGCTTTAAAATGAAAATATGTGTTAAAAAAGTATGACATATGCGAGAGCGACACAAGACAACTTCATCTCTCCTGTTGGTTCTATAGGATTAATACATGCTTTAAAATCTTTAAAGGGTAAAAGAAGTTGTGAAATGGGAAGATCTAAAGCCGACTTATTATAAATTAATTTACAAAATAGAAATTAAAATACAAAATAGAAATACATAAGTTTAAAATTAAAAATTATTAGTTTAAAATTAAAAATTATAAGTTTAAAATTAAAAGTTTTCAATTAAAAATTAATTTGCAAAATTAAAAATTAATTTGCAAAATTAAAAATTAATCTACAAAATTAAAAATAGAAATAGGAAATCGAAAAAAAAAAAAATTAGTTCGTATTTGAGCTTCCGTATCATTTCCCACTTTCTCAGCATTTCTTTACATTTTGATTAGTCGCACTTTCACATTTTGTCGCACTTTCACATTTGGTCGCAGCTTATGCTCATCAGCAGCACGTAATCCGACTATATTACTATTATAAATTAATCTCTTGGCATTTTCAACACTAAAAACTTTCCCATTTTGTCGCGGTTTTTGATCATTCACAGCACGTACTCCATATATATTACTAGTGTTGTGATTTGTGGTACTGGTTAGATAATAATAAACTGGATCTATCTTCTGTACAACCACAGTAACCTTTCTATACTGCAGAGGTTGGTTTGGCTTGCCTACACTCAACTGGATTCAGAAAACACCTAATACTCATGCACTTTTACGAGTCACCCAAATGCAGACTCGGTACAGATTACATGTGCATGGGGTGTATATAAGACACCAGCGTCTTTCAGAGGTCGCAGACGACACCCGCAGACCTGAAGATAACTAGTTCAGTTCCTCACGGGCCTTATTATCAACTAGTATGAAAATAAGGCTTTTCTCCATCTCGGTTCTAAGGCTATTTTAGATCCTTACCGTCTACTTTGCACCGTGATTCTTCTTTGATCGCCAAAAGAAAACATTTCCTGACACAACCGACACAAATTTATAATAATTCAACACTATTTTCACGTAGAATTCGACGTTAGAAAAAGATAAACAATATCGTTCAAATCTGGCCGCCATGTTTGTTTACTGACGTCAGCGCAGACCGGTCTTTTTCTAACATCGAATTCTACACGAAAATAGTGTTGGATTATTATAAATTTGTCTCGGTTGTGTCAGGAAATGATTTCTTTTGGTGATCAAAAAAGTTTCACGGTGCAAAATAGACGGTAAGGATCTAAAATAGCCTTAGAACCTAGATGGGGTAAAGCTTTATTTTCATACTAGTTGATAATAAGGTCCGTGAGGAACTGTAGAAGATAACGTGTGTGGATATTCAGCTGTTGCTACTAGAGTCTTAGAGAGATTTAATGTAAGTTAACCTAACTTGTCTTCTTTTGGCTAACCACATCAATGGCGCTGTTAGCCTAAAAATTTGAAGCGGAGGGAGAGAACTGGTTAGGGTCTCTAGCGTAAACCTTTTTTGTAGCCCGTTAGTTGAGTAAACCAACTGGGTGTCTAGGGGGGCAG
This sequence comes from Patella pellucida, assembly GCA_917208275.1. Classification (NCBI taxonomy): domain Eukaryota; kingdom Metazoa; phylum Mollusca; class Gastropoda; family Patellidae; genus Patella; species Patella pellucida. The sequence goes on from OU795038.1 coordinate 67,759,009, forward strand.
TGCGAACTCGCCCGAGGCGGGTTATTCGGGTCTGCGGAAGTAAGGGAGGATAACTCTCAGGGAGTATGGCCATTTCGGATTCCAAAACGGGGGAAGATCTATTTTCGGGAATGTTAAAAGGAATTACGGAAGTTATAGGAGTATGTATGTGTGATTAATTGCTCGAATTAGTCAGTAATTCTCGAAAATAAGGAAGTTATTGGTAAAGCAGTCGAAGTAGAAAATGTCTGTAATTTTCAAGGGGGGGGGGGGAGTGATGAGGTAGAAGTGGAAGAAGAACAGGATATGGGAGCCCTTCCGGAGCATTTGGTCGCATTATTTGAAAAATCTAAAAATAACTTATCAGGGGTCCAAGCCCAGTCATTAGCTAAAGTCTTAATTGATTTTCAGGATGTTTTTGCTATAACGGAATATGATTTAGGTAGTTTTGATGTCTTTGAACATTCTATAGATACGGGCAGCGCTAAACCAATTAAGCAGCGGATGCGTCGTACACCCATTAGTTTTGCTAATGAGGAAGAGTCATTAATAAAAAAAAATGTTGGACGCTAACATAATTCACCCCTCTGCGTCGGAATGGGCGAGTCCACCGGTTTTCATACGGAAACCTGATGGGTCCGTTAGGTGGTGTATTGACTATAGAGCACTTAACTGGTTTTGGTGCTTTTAGTGTGGGAATAGGCCTACCCCCTTTTTTTTATTGAACCCACGAACCTTGTTGCGATTTGGGATGCTACGAACTTTACAATGATATTAGCCAACATAGAAAGATAATGAATTTGGACATTTTCAATCTATTGCATCTGGTTGCATCTGGTGAAATAAGCCACCAGAGTGAGTTTTAAAGTTATTGTGTGTGCAGAGCACCTACCCTTTCCACGATTCCCCCATATTTTTGGTGTGTTTAGGGTAATATCTAATTCCATGAAACATGGGATATGAAATGGGGTTTAACGTCCTACTGTTATGCACCTAACCTGGGCTAATGGAAGACGGGCATACGCCATACAGTGTGCTAAGACAGAAATTTTTGCCCAGTAGCGGCGCTACAGCCTACTTGTATATTGAATTCCAACTGCCAAGGGATCTTTAACATGAACGCCAATATCTACACAGGACCTTGTTTTTTTGTCCCATCTGACCGACTAGGCAGCTGTCCTTGTCAGGCCCTCCATTCTACTTCACTGACAAGAGGAAACTTTCTCGGCCAATGCAGGGATCGAACACTCAACCTCCAGACTAGCGAGCGAGCACCCTGCCCACTTAACCACGTGATCCCCATGCAACATAGGAGTCTGCAAGAATTTCGTAGTCTAGTAGTGTATTTTTACCTTGATTCTATGAAATAAAAAAAAAAAACATTTTGCCACCAAAGCTGATATGGGTGTTTTTTGATGCAGTGTGGGCGTACCCGTTGATTTTTGAACCCCTGAACCTTGCCTCGAATCTGGGTGATAGGAAATATAACTCGATTAAGAAAGTGAATGAAATTTAGCATGGTCATACCTTATGCATCTGTCGATTTGTCGACAGAAAATCCTCGACCAAAAAAAATATTTTAGAAGTTATTGTGTGCACCGTGAGCTAACCCTAACCAAATTTCCCCATATTTATAATATTTGTATGGTAAAATATCTGACAAATGTAACATACATGTAGGAAACCTCTGTAAGTAGTAGTTCAGGCATCCATTGTTTCTGTGAAATTAAAACACTTTGTCAGCAAAGCTGGTTTCTGGGCTTTTTGATGCGACCTTGCCATACATTTGACCTCGTTCGAATCCGAGTGCTATGAATTTTGCAATGGTATAACTCGATATGCCAATACCTTATGTATTTATCGATTTGGTTAAATAAAGATCTTCGAGCCACCAAAGCTAGTTTTGCAGTTTTTGTGTGCACAGGTAGCCTATGTTTACGGTAAAATATCTCGAAAATACAACAAAGCAGGCTTCTGGAATTTTGCAGTCTAGTAGTTTATTTATCCCTTCATTCTGCGAAATAAAAAAAAACATCGCCTAAAAATGTGGGCGTATTAAAACAAATGCCGACCAATGATATTTCAAATTGAGCTCCATATTTGGCTGGACATTTAGATGTTAGAATTATGATACTAATATGTCAGAAAATAGGTTTTTTCGGCATCACCAAATTCATATCTGGTTAGCTTAAAGTCCTATGATTGAAAGAAACAATATGGTTCTCCAGTGTGACATAATATGCCACAACTCTACTAAATACTTAGTTAAGCAAGCTACAGCATGCTAAAAAATTTCTTTGTTTTTATTCATTGACAGAAATTTTCACAGATTTTGACATAAAATGGAGATGTGAATGATGTACCAGGTCTTTTCTGCAGTATCAGTTCTCATTTAGCTGTGTACATGTAGATGACTTCTTTTGGTGAATGCTTCACATTTAAAAGGTTTTATTCAGTTTTTAGTTCTCATGTGCTTCTGTAGACCCTATTTATTGGTAAACATTTAATACAAACATAAGAGAGAGAGAGAAATGGGGTTTAACATCCACTCAGCACAACTAGGTCATTTCGGGACTAAACAAACATAAGAGTTATAAGATTGTTATTTTATTCACATGTAGAAGTCTTTTTTTCAGAATGTGTTCTCATGTGTGTCTGTAGACTACCTCTTTGGGAAAATGATTTACTACATACATCACATGTAAAAGATTTTTCTCCAGTATGAGTTCTCATGTGTTTCTGTAGACTACCTCTTTGGGAAAATGATTTACAACAAACATCACATTCATAAGGTTTTTCTTCAGTATGTGTTTGCATGTGGAGCTGTAGACCAAATTTCTTGGCAAATGATTTACAACAAACATCACATTCATAAGGTTCTTCTCCTGTATGAATTCTCATATGGTCTGGAGACAACCCCGGCTGGTAAATGATTTACTACAAACATCACATTTATGAGGTTTTTCTACAGTATGTATTCCCATGTGGTTTTGTAGTTGACTTCTAGTGGTAAATGATTTGACACAAATATCACACTTATAAGGTTTTTCTACTGTATGAATTCTCATATGCCCCTGGAGACAACCCCGGCTGGTAAATGATTTACTACAAACATCACATTCATAAGGTTTTTCTCCAGTATGTCTTCTCATGTGGTAGCATAAACCACCTCTCTGGGCAAATGATTTGCTGCAAAGATTACAAGTATAAGGTTTATCTCCAGTATGACTTCTCATGTGAACATTCAGATCACTTCTTCGGGTCCATGATTTACTACAAATTTCACAAATAAAGGGTCTTTCACCAGTATGCTTTCTCATATGTGGCTTAAGATCACTTTTTAATGTGAATGATTTACTACAAACATCACAGCTAAAGGGTTTTACACCAGTGTGAATTCTCATGTGTGACTTTAGAATATAGCTCTTAGTGAATAATTTCCTACAAACATCACATTTATATGGTTTGTCCCCAGTATGACTTCTTGTGTGTTTGTGCAGAGCTCCAGGGCGACTAAATGATTTACTACAAACATCACAATGATAAGGTTTTTCTCCAGTGTGGGTACTTATGTGTGTTTTGAGACCGCTTCTCCTGGTGAATGATTTACTACAAATATCGCAATTAAAATGTTTTTCTCCAGAATTAATTCTCCTGTTTATTTGCAAAGCTCCAAAAACAGATTTCGAACTTGATTTACAACCGTTTTGATAGCATGTTTCATCAAGACTATATCCATCTACATCATCACTTTTATCTTCCTGAACAGGACAATATTCATCTAGGTCATGAGATTTCTCTTCTTTAACATGACAATATTCATCTACATCATCAGTTTTCTCGTCTTTAACATGACAATATTCATCTACATCATTAGTTTTCACTTCCTTAACATGACAATATTCATCTATATTGTCAGTTTTCTCTTCTTTAACATGACAAAATTCATCTACCTCATCAATGCTCTCTTCTTTTACACATATTTTCTTGTGATTTTCTAAATTACCAGAATGTTTAAAAATCTTGTTACATACAATACACTGATGCAAAGTTATTACATCATTAGTTCCCTGTAAGATATAAAAGTTATAACATCATTAGTTTTTGTAACATATAAATAAGGTTTAATATCAGCAGTTTTCTTTACTTTAATATATATAAGTTAAAGTATCATCCAAGAACACTGCCCCTAAAGTCAAAGTGCCGTAACTGCACAAAAAGACAAACCGAGAAAATCGACCTTAAACTTAATTGTTTTGCCGTTCTATACTATCATACATGGGTTTATTTAAATACTACACAGCAATGTAAGAAAAGTGTTTTGAATAGTGTTATGTATAATAAAGCGAGAAAATGCAAAGTTGGTTGATACGTCTCTTTGACTTTTGAGGGGCAGAAAATATGTAAGTTATTATACCATCCAATAATATTTAAAAATTATAATATCATTAGTTTTTGGTAATATCAGGGCATTGGTTTGCTGAATGATTAATGCATGTGCGTTGCATCATAAGGTCTGTCATTGAGGTAAACAGTGCAGTTTTATTTCCCTGTGACAAGGCGTAAGGTTGTCTGTCAATCCTCTTGAATTTTCTCGGGGTCCTCCGGTAACCCCCCACAGCTAAAGACCCCTACGCAAATTATTGAAATAAAACTGAACCATGATATAGTAGTTCAGAAGTGACCTAGTTAGTTTGGAGTGGAGGTTAAATCACATCTCTCTCTTTCTCTACCTCTTGCTCCTGTAAGCTAAAAAGGGTGCTCACACAACCACCTTAATTTTTTGTGATGTATTAAGATAGATTGCCAGGCAACAATAACAATACCCACAGCAGCAAGTCCTTGTGCCATATCAATATGTCTTATTTAGTGTCTCACCCTTGACCATTTAACCACACTTAAATAGATTCTGAAGAATTTTTGATTAAGTAGTATTTTAATAAAAATGATTCTTGACACCTACTTTTGGGGTGTGTAAGTGCTCAGTGTTGGCATTGTACAATCCGGCTCGTTCTTTGATGACAACTGGACAGGTCACAGTCTTGTTTCTGATGCTACATTTCCAATCTGTACTGTCCTTGTTCTGTCTTTTAAAAGTGAATGTGTACCCATCACTAGAAACTAGTTGTTTCCTGCCTTGTCGGGTGCCATTATCCACAACTTTGTATGTCACTATTGAATCTGTCGTTGACAAATTTTCAGCGATGGAATCATCTGTAAGCCGGCTGTTGACAATAAAAAGAAAATATAAACTACTATATAATTTATATTATAAACTAAATGTTGACAATATAAACGAGAGAGAGAGAGAAAAAGGGTTTAACGTCCACTCAACACAACTAGGTCATTTCAGGACTAACACATGGTTCTACCTTTATTTCAATAATTCGCTTACGCGTAGGGGTCTTGAGCACATACGCTCACAGATGGGCTTGAAACCACAGCCACAAGCCAGAGGTAACCGGCCAGCTAGAGGTGGAAGCGCGGCACTCTAGACCACTAGGCCATCCCAACCCCCCAATATAAACGAAGAATAACAATAAACATAATCATTTTATAAACGGGGATTTGGGTGGTCGAAAGGTTAGCTTGTGTGCGCTGTATCATAAGGTTTAATTAAGTCAACTGCCGTGGTTTCGATTCTCTGGTTGTATTTAACAAGGAGTAGGGTTGTCTGTTCAACCTTGTGGGTTTTCTCCAGGACCCCCTGATTTCCTCCGACTGCTAAAGACCCCTACACGCAAGCGGATTATTGAAATAAAATTGAACCATGTTTTAGTCCACAAGTGACCTAGTTTGTGTCGAGTGGTCGTTAAACCCCATTTCTCTGTCTCATTTTATAAACTCGTTTTTGATATGATAAACTATATTTACTGTTTCTGTGTAATTTCTTGCTTGTTGACAGGAATACTATCAGGCAGATTGAATGTACTTTGGTCGGCTGATTCATTCTGGACAGTAGGTAATGACAGTCTTGAACTTTGGTCGACTGCAGGTGTTGCTAGTCTTGTACTTTTAGCCCTTGATAAAGTAACACTGGTGTTTTCCTTACAACTGAAGACTACCGCAGGAAATTCCGTCAGCATCCTGCAGTACCGATTTCTAGATAAGGGTATCTGCAAAATACAATATTGTTAAAGTTAAACATGTGGCTAAAAATTTGAAAATTAAAGACATATCAGTATTGCAGACTCTATTCTGCGAATGTTTTTTGTTGTTATATAAATAAATGATAATTGATTACATGACGTGTTCCATTATTGAGGGGGTGTGTGGACATAAATGTTGACGTGAGATTAAATTTCTTTTTGACTGTCCTTGGCCTAATTAAACCCGATCCGCATTTTAGTATCATGTTGTTTTATGGCTTCTTATTACGTGCTAAAAATAGCATCACTTTCTCCACATGAAAAATGACCTGTTGTGAAAATTTTGAAGTGGAAGCCCTGGTTCACCCCCAGTCACATATCTTTAGTAGAAAGGTTGATCTCACTTTAACGACATACATCTTATCAAGCCCTTCATGTAATACCTTACATATTTCGTCACTAAGTTAGATTTGGTACAAGCATAGCTTGTGAGCCTATCAGATTCCGTGGTCGTCGCGAATACCAAGTCTTGCACTTTCAAGCTAAAATGTCTACCTGTGATAATCGAGTTGCAAAGTTCAAGGTTCGTCCAATGTCAAGGTTTCCGTGGGGTTTGCTATGTCACAATCTCTGATTGCATGCTACTGTTCGCGTGTCTGCAGATAACGTAGCAATAAATTCGGGAATTGTGAAGTAAACAACCAACAGCCAGATGTTGTTAAACTCGCAGTCGTTGCTTCAGGAACATGCCCATCACGCTGAACAGCCTCTTGTCTTGGACGAACTACTGACTCGCAAACTATACATGTATCTGACATTTTGAATATATAACATCCTAGTATTTCAAGGAAAACAATGTTCAAAAACACATTTTTATTTTAGAGACAATTTTAACTAAAATCAATTTTAACTTATGAAAGCCGTCACCCTCTCGTATTAATAACAACATTACCAAACATTGATTAGAGCTAAATTGTTACATGTAAATAAATAAAGCTATTTCACACCACACACCTTTACATGTATTTCATTCTAGTATTGCATACATGCTATCTGTCACGCATTTGGCGTGAGACTCACGCATTTTGACCTGTGATCACGCTCACACGCCTAACACACTTTTTCTCACGCGTTGTCAAAAATTTGTTTTTGAAAAAAAAAAACGCATTCGAAAAGCGTTATTCAGAATTAGATCCGGTTCTCAGGGCTAGAAATTCACGCGAATCTCCAAATCTAATTCGCGCAAGGATTCTCGCAAGAGCTTACGGTTATAAGGGTTCGCGTAAAAATTTTGTCAAAAAAAAAAAAAAAAAGCTCGGAAAATTGTCGCGTCCGACTATTGAATGTCAGTTAGGATGTTTTGAATCAAAGTTGCATGACTTACTTTATGGCATACTACATGTATAATAAAATAAATAATTGTTGTTTTTTTGTTTTACTTTTAACTTTTAATTTGGACGAGTTTCTGGCTGGCCGTTAATTGTCATTGTTATGTAATAAATTGTGTGGAAACTTCCGCGATCACGACACGGCGACGACTTTCAGAAGTAGAGTATTTTTGCATATTTCAGTTACGATACAAAGATTTCGGTTTCCTAATTATGTATTTTAATCCTTCTTAAAAAAAATAAAAGAAACTACTTTAGCATGCTAACCTTAAAACGAAATAGTTTTGGGTTCCATGATTTTATCCTTTCGAACAGCAATTTGATTCCATTAGTTGTTAAATTGGGTCATTCCAATTCTATTTTGTCACTGTCAAGGTCGGCCACGAACTCGATGTTGCATGGAATTCTTCGCCTTCCATATAAGGCATGACTTACTACGAAATGTGTAAAATGGTTGCTTTTGGCGCGAAATATGCTGTCAGCAGCCACGTACACCAATAACAGACATATCACGGAATTTATTATACATGGACTAAATGTATGCCGCACGAGACGGGGAAGTTGGCGATGCCTTTTTACGAGCGACAGAATTCCTTATGTATAAATTAATTTTAAATCCAGTTGTAATATTGTTATTTAATTTACAATCAGAATGTGACGTTACTGTGTCCGAGATGACGTATAAACCGTTCCCCAATTGGACATTACCAGCTTGGAGGCTCTTCTATTCGCCTCCCTAGACATACGTTGCCAATTCTTTAGAGACACATGGTTTTTATTTTTATTTGTACCGTCTTGTGCAGGTTCTTTTGTTGTTTTTCGTCAATAAGATTATCGCTATATATGTTAAAATATTATGTACGGGAATTGTTGTACTCCTGAATTGTAATTTATTGCCAGTATTGAATTTTTAATTAGCAGTTAAAACGATAGCCGTCAGTTATTCAGTGCTCACGCATATTAACGCAGTAAAGACAATGACATTATTAGCCATGACATTATAGAATTTATATACGGTGTTCGAATTCCAATAACACGTGACATCCTGGTAGGAATTAGGTCAATAAACCAGTTCTAAATTGCGTGTACCGTTATGATTATTTATTTTATACACATGCTGACAGATGCTTAATTTTTGTAATGAAGGATATATCCTAGTCGTCGTGGGCCTACTGAATTTTACTTTATAGCAATTGCAGTTATGGTTTTCACGTTATCATTGTACCGTTTGTCTATCAATAGTATCATTGATGAATGAATAAAAAATTGTGCAAGTTACGTGATGGACAAAAGACTACAAATTGTGTTATAAAGAAATAGCATGGTGCCGTATCAGTTTATTTTGGCTACGGCATTATCTGGATATTACTTTTTACACTATTTAAGAGCCAGTCCACGAGAAAACCATGCAATATCATGCAGAAGGTGAGTTCTAAGGTGGGGGTCGGCCGATTGAGTTCATATTCACAGGGTTTGGTCGACCCATCTGGCCTACTCCTCAGTAAAAATCGCCTATTTTAAAAATCAACCGTTTCTGAGATACAGTCCGATTACGTTTTTCAGATGATTTTCGTCATTTTCAGGCCAAATTTTGACCATTTTTGTCGCATTGCTACAACCGTTAATCGACCATTGGCGGACTCGGTTTAAGTTGGTGATTATAGTCTGGGTATCACCCTACCATATTATAATGATCACCCAGTTCAACCTCTCATTCCGTAGACTACACAAAATACATATCTGGGGGTACCTGAATTGTACCCTTTTTCAAATTGCGATAACTCTACTGGAGCAGGGTTTGGGATAAAAATGAAATTTTATTTGCAGCTTGAACAGTTCTAACAACATAAAAAATAAAATCTTTGTAAGCTAACTTGCAATGGCATGAAAATTTGTGTCGAAAGTTACCAAAAACGTAGCCCCCCCCCCCCATTTTTCACATTGTTTTGCAACTTCTTTACTCCTAACTCATTAGGTTTTCAATATTTTCGAATGCGATATGGTTTTCACGATAGAACAACGTGCAAACTACAAATTGTATACTGGATGACTATTCGATTGAAGGTCAAATAGGGAATATTCATGGAAATTAGTGTGTGTTTTATCTGCTCTATCTCATCTATATTTTAAAGTTTTGGATTGAAATTTTGCATGTGCCATGTACAAAAATTGTTAAAATAATAATGATTGTGACATTGTTATTGGTTTTTATATGCCCCCATTTTCATGTGTACGTATTATGCCGTTGTCCCTGTCCGTCCGTCCGTCCATCCATCCACAATTCTTTGTGGACTCTTTACAGGTCACAATCCGATTTTGACGACACTTGAAACATAGGTTTATCCCCAACAGATCTCAGTTTCTTTTGATATTGGCATGTATCGGATCGAAACTTCATTGATTATGGCCCCTGATTGTCTGAAAAATCATGTTTTTAGCTTGTGGACCCTATAGAGATCAACATTTTGAACCAATTTTGATGAAACTTGACATGCATGTTGGTTCTTTTCGATATTTGCGCATATCGGATCGTAATTTCCTTAATTTTGGCCCCTGATTATACGAAAAATCACCCATTTTAGCGTGTGGTCCCTCCAAAGGCCCTAATTATTATCCGATTCTAAAAACCCATTGAATATATCACTGTAACACCGTAGTAAAGGTTGATTTCGAATGTAGTTAAATTGGACCAAAACAAATTATGCCCCCCCCCCCCACACACACTAATTTCCATGAATATTCCCTATTTGACCTTCAATCGAATAGTCATCCAGTATACAATTTGTAGTTTGCACGTTGTTCTATCGTGAAAACCATATCGCATTCGAAAATATTGAAAACCTAATGAGTTAGGAGTAAAGAAGTTGCAAAACAATGTGAAAAATGGGGGGGGGGGGGCTACGTTTTTGGTAACTTTCGACACAAATTTTCATGCCGTTGCAAGTTAGCTGACAAAGATTTTATTTTTTATGTTGTTAGAACTGTTCAAGCTGCAAATAAAATGATTTTCATTTTTATCCCAAACCCTGCTCCAGTAGAGTTATCGCAATTTGAAAAAAGGGTACATTCAGGTACCCCCAGATATGTATTTTGTGTAGTCTACGGAATGAGGGGTTGAACTGGGTGATTCCCAGACTATAATCACCAACTTAAACCGAGTCCGCCAATGGTCGATTAACGGTTGTAGCAATGCGACAAAAATGGTCAAAATTTGACCTGAAAATGACGAAAATCATCCAAAAAACGTAATCGGGCTGTATACGGAAAGAGAGGTTGAACTGGGTGATCATTATAATATGGTAGGGTGATACCCAGACTTTAATCACCAACTTAAACTTAGTCCGCCAATGGTCGATTAATGGTTGTAGCAATGCGACAAAAATGGTCAAAATTTGACCTGAAAATGACGAAAATCATCCGAAAAACGTAATCGGGCTGTATCTCAGAAACCGTTGATTTCTAAAATCAGCGATTTTGGCTGAGGAGTAGGCCAGATGGGTCGACCAAACCCTGTGAATATGAAATCAATTGGCTGACCCCCACCTTCTCACCTTCTGCATGGTTTTCTCGTGGAATGGCTCTTAAGTGTTTACCAAGAATTCTATCTGATTGTTTTAGTTTTGTCATTGTTGTTGTATTTTGGTGTTTTAGATTAACACAAAAAACACAATTTTGTTTTTTAGACGTTATTATAAATTAAGATTTGGAGGATTCGCACAGATTGCATATATGAGAATCCTCTTAGTTTCTTGCAAAAAATGACGAATTTCTAGCCCTGGTTCTGGAGCGTTCACACTCAATGCGTAATAACGCTTGGCATCTATCGGATGCGATTAAAAATAATTCTGAGGGCCTCCGACAATTCCTGAATGGACCGAAGGAGGCCGAGTCGAAAGATCCCGAGAGGTGAAGGTCAAATTATTTCCAAGATGGATGCGCCCATGGACATGAGAATGAGAATTTGTGCGATGTGTACCCTTGTTTTATATATTTGTTTCGTGTTTTTCATGCCAATAATCGGCGCCATAGATCAAATAATAGGCAAATTTCTCTGACATTTATGTCAACACGTTTTCCCCACGACGTGAAACGGAAGTATGTGGCAAAACTCAACTGCGCATGCGTAACGCGGGATTCCAGTTTAATATGTATTAAGCTGTTCACACTGTGGTGACAAAGCGATGTAACCAATTTGAATTTTATTTTTGTCATGTTGACATGTTTTTCACTTACTACTTTAAACTATTAAAATCTGTTTTAACTGTTGATTCTTTCATATTTTTTTCACCTTATTATTAGTAAGAAATTCAATCAACCTAATACCTCTAAATTTAGTAAAAAAAAAAGGTGTAAAAATCGTTTTTCGGCTGGGGAGCTTCGCCACCCTAGACCCCCCACCGGGGCATCGCCCTGGCTGCGGTCCCTTGTCCCCGTCTAATTTTAGGATCTCACTCATTTTCATGGCCAGGGGTTGGCAGCTATGGATTGTGAGGTTTGCGTAGTGGGTAAAAAGTAATGACGGTTGTTAACTAGACTCAACTCACCATTATTTTGTTTGAAATGTTTACTGTTTATCTGTTGATGAGCTGACTGGATTATGACTGTTTAAACCAAAAAGTAGACCGACTTTCTTCGTTATTCAATGTGCATTTCCGGTTCACAAAAATATATATGGCTGAATATTGATTCGAGACGTAGATCCTTCTTACACCAGTAACTCACAATTTATAATACCGACTATAAATTAATTTACAGCATGCAAAATTAATAGCAAAAATACAATATAATACTGCTAAATATATTTTGTATATGAAATGTACATATTGTCATTATATGTTGTGATACAATTACTAATTTACGCCAATTTAAGTACGCAATTGAAAAATATTACCAGACAACCCTGTAACACGTACACTAGATAATTTACAGTGTTATTGCGATTAAAGTAGGCCTACGTATAGAAAAGAATAAAAACATTTAGCTTAATACATTGTTCAGAAAATGACCATAGAGTAGATTTATGGCGTTAATTCGGACTCGTAGCCAGCTCATAAAATTTGGTGGGGCTACTGAATTTTTTTTTAGGTGCTGTCGACGGTGTGTATATACATACCTTTAGATTAATATCACTGATTCCCTGGCTGTACGTGACAATGCGTAGGGTCGTCTCTCCACCCTCGTGAGTTTTCTCCTGGTCCTTCGCGTATCGGTTTCCTCCCACTGTGAAAGCCCTACGCGTAAGCGAATTATTGTAATAAAATAGAACCATATAGTAAGTGCAGGGGGACTGCACCACATATGATTTAAACAAAAGACAAACATAGCGAAAAGACACCATACTCAAAAAACAACAACAAACAAACAATTCAAAAAAAGCGAATGGATCCGGGGGCTAGTCGTAAGCGTCCACTGCGCTGTACAGTCCCGGGCCTGTGGTGACACAGACTTCACTCAATTTGAAAACAACTGAGAATGCAACCCAAAGAAATAATTATATAGTGTCAGCATGAGTCATGATCTATTATATGTTGTAAGAATTACGAATGTAGGCTAAGTATATTGTTGTATAAATTCCGCTATACAAGTAACCACATTATAGTTAAATGTATCAGGAGTAGGCCTAGTTCAAACTAAATCAAATCAATAAAAGGATTGAAGTATATTAAATGCATTTAGGACACACATTACAACCGTCACAGAAACAAAAACAAAACTGATTACAAGAAGCAAAGGAATATAGACTATCTAGGGAGACAGCCGAGCCGTCTGCTGACTGAGTGGCGTGACGTGAATCTGCCGTAATAGTTGTTATGACGTCGTGGTTTAGAAGGTGCAATTTCCCGATAAAAAAAGGGCGATAATCTAGATAAAATAACGTTGAAATATAAAAAAAACTATTAGTTTTTGAGACCATGCAATTGTACAAACCATAGTATAATTATTATATAATGTCCCACGTAAGAAATGCAAAACAGGAATACTAAAGAAATAGTAAGTTATTAGTGTAATCCTAAAGGCATAAAAATAAGGGCAATAATCCAGATAGGACTAGACATCTAGAAGCAATTTATATAGAGTCATTATCCAATATGTAGTCAGTAATATCGTTATAAGAAATGTCAAACTTATTATGTTGAAGAAATGGAAGTTTTGAAATTTCTTTCAAAATGCGTATTTGTGTACCACCTTTGGCCGTGCACTTAAAATTAAGAGTTTTTATTCGGGAAAGAAATAGTTCTTTATTGTTGCATATTTTTAAAAATCGTAATGCCTGTGAATAGAAAACATTGTATAGTGTCGTATCTGGTATGTTACTATGAGCTGACGGGTATTTTACTACTTCAAAACCAAATTTGTCCGTTTTATCGAATATACCGACCTTAAATTTGTTATTAATTATATTGATGTCCAAGTCAAGGACAGATGCATTTATAGTGCCCGAATTTTCTTTATTTAATATAAGTTCAGGAGGATATATTTCATCTTTGTATTTATTGAAATTACCATTATCATTGATTGGTGTTATGTCATCAATGTAACGGAAGGTATAATTTAGACTTTTTGCTACCTTGTAATCTGTTTTTCTTTTATGGTCTTGAAAGTCGAATTCGTATTTATATAAATGTGCATTTGCCATAAATGGGGCGGGGTCAGTTCCCATTGGTAAACCAATAGTTTTCTGTATTATCTGATCCCCAACCTCAAATATGGCATTGTCAATGAGAAAATGTATAATATTTTGAAATTTTTCTTTATCGAAAACTACAGTATTGGCATTGCGCGGTTTTATGACCCATCTTGCATCTTGTGAGTAGATGGCCATCAGATTTCTGCCTTTCCCGAAAGCACCATTAAAGGCCTTATCCACGAACCCATCCAAATTCTTTTTAAGGTCTGCATGTTGTAGCATAGTATATAAGGTAGAAAAGTCGAAAGTTTCTATTGATTTTGCATTACCTTTTTGATTGATTTTATCTAAAGTGTCTACTATTGGTTTATTTTTATCAATTATGAAATAGCTATTAATTCCAGTATAATTGCGAAGTGTTTTGCACCAAATGGCATGTTGGGCCTGGCATAATTTAAGTCCTTTCGTTATAGTCACTGCTAGAGGTTTTGTCTGGCAGATGCTGGAGGAAATTATGTATCTGAATTTTACAGGATTTTAATGAAATTTCGGTATAGAATAAATATATGGAAGGGCATCTACTTTTACATTGTCTTTTATATCATTACTCCTATTAAACGAATATTGATTTTGTAAAATATCTAGTTTAGATAATTCCGTAATACATTTATAAGTGTTATTATTGGTGTTAGGCCAAAGTCCAACTTCTGTAAGGATATTTTTAATGTAGTACTTTTTACAGATAAAGGCAATGTTATTGCTGGCTATGTTAGTCTCGAAATAACCAAGTTTATGTCGAGTGGACGTTTAATCTCCGCCACCATTTCTGACACTTAAAGTAGCTAAGTATCTAACTCAATGGCATCTAAAACCGTGGACATTGAAAACAAGAATTATTTGTCAATTTTAATCAACATTGATGTTGTGATCCTACCAAGAAAAGATTGACCTCGGATATTCAATATTTAAGACAAAATTAACATTTTGCGATTGGTACACTCGTCGTGTATCATAACTCGCCTCAGTGCCCTTTGTAAAAAGCGACTCGAAAAATGAGGTTCGACATATTATTCCACAAATCATTATTTAAATTAGTAAAACAAAGAAGCCTATTGAATCATAATCATGGAATTATGACCCTTGTTTCATTTTGTCGAACCCCCTGTGAACGCCAAAAGTTATCATTCAACCTATATTACATTCAGACATCCGACAATAAAAGTTATTTTTCGCCGGTCTGTCAAAAAATTCACACGCAATGTTTAAATTAATAAAACAAAGAAGACGATTGAATTTCGGCAATTTCTCTTAAAAACTTCGAGAGATATGACCCTTGTTTAACTTTGTTTTAAAAAAAAACTTGTGTTAACAACTAAAGTTGTCAGATCTGTATTAGATCTACATCTTATTTGGAGAGCATGCGTAATAAATACTATCAGTGAAGACTGGAGATTGCTATATATTCGATTGTCTGGCGTATTTTTCGCCGAACGTAACTGCTTTGGAATTAAGAGTAATGTAAATCAATTGAATGTAAATCAATTCATATACATTTATATTACATTATAATATACGTTGCGACCTCAATTTCTAGGTCCCAAATATAATGAATGAATGAATGAAATGGGGTTTAACGTCCTACGCCTAAGCACCGTACCTGGGCTAACTGAAGACGGGCATATGCCATACAGTGTGCTATGAGGGGGAAATTTTGCCCGGGCAGCGGTACTACGACCTACTCTTATATCGAATTCCAACTGCCAAGGGATCTTTTACGTGCACTCCAAGTTGTACACGGGACCTCGGTTTTTCGTCCCATCCGAACGACTAGGCAGCTGTCCTTGTCAGGCCCTCCTTTTGCATTACTGACAAGGGGAAATCACGCCGGAAAATCGAGATGAACTTTCTCGGCCAATGCAGGGATCGAACACTCGACCCCCAGGCTAGCGAACCAGCGCCATATCCACTTAGCCACCGTGATCCCTCCAAAATATAAACAATTCGGCTACTTTAAGTAGGCCGACTGTCATAAAGTGGCAATAGATACGTATTCTTTGTACAAATTACGAATTACTCGTGTTTTGTGGATCCCCTATGGCGAATATGGATACAACTGAAATTATAACCAATCAGAAATCGCTAATCCTACAACTGCGTCATTTAGGGAACAGGTGGCGCTGTTATTGAATGAGCGGAACTGCTTGTTATCATCGACGTTTCTGTCGTTGAACTTTTAAAAACTAAATTTATATATTTATCTCTTAGATAATTTGTTCTGCTGGGTCAAAAAAAGTGGACCACTTTACATCCATTGCAACTCGGAAATCTGTATATCTAATGATAAACAGTCTTTCAGTTGGAATCCAGACAAAATGGTGAGACTGAACACCAAGAAACTAGAAGAAGTAGAATGTCTAGAACTTCAAACTAGCTTACTAGGCCTAGGGCTAGAACCAATATTTTTATCATTGAATTCATTGGCAATACCATGTTGTTTTCCTCTCACCAAAGATTAAAGAACCTAAATCCGTAACTCAATATCCTCAAAAATCTTACTTGGCGACCACTTCAGATCAATTGCTTTCTGTAGGAAATTCTACAGTCATTTACGCTACAGAAAGGAATACATAAATGGGCATTGTGGGAGAGAGCTGAGAGAACTTACAGGGAGCGACCATTGCTTTGCATGGGATTTCTCTGACCAAATTTCGAAAAACCCCGGTTTTATGTTAATTTTAGTGCATCAACCATCTGTTCTGTGTCTCTATCACATCATATAAAATATAACCCATCACTAAAAATGACATAAAATTGTTGTTTTTCGAAATTAAGTTCTCTGAGCTCTATCCCACAATGCACATTGATTTCCAAATGGGGGATCTGTGTATACTACACATACTGTACATGTATGTAAGTCATGTACATATGTAGTTTGATGTTAAACTTCATTTTATATCATCATATTGTTCTGACAGAGGGTGCATGCTTCAGCAACAAGTCCTACATAGCACTAGTCACCTGTATTACACAAAATCACAATAATATCAATACTTTGAAAGCAGAATATCTTACATTTCCATTACCGATACTCATAATTATAAATCTGCCTTAACTCATTACATTAACGATACTTCAATACTTGTTCTAGAATCTAATGTTGGTTGATTTTTTAGGACTCTACTGGTGCATGTTGATCCTACTGACAATGTTAAACCTACTTTTGTTTTTTTAAGGAATCTACTGAAGACAGTGAAGATGCTGAAAGTGATTATCAATGTGATGTCTGTGATCAAGTTTTTCAACGTCAAGATGATTTACAAAAACATAACCAAACACATGTCAAAAAAGACAACAATAGTGATATTGATGAATTTAAAATAAATATGACTGAAAACATTGATTTAGAAGAGAAACATAGTGATGTGGATGAATTTGGAAATAGGGATATTGGTAAATTTAAAAAAGATTCGTCTGACCACATAGTTTTACAGGAACAAAATAGTGATGTTGATGATTTCAAAACTAGGGGTGTTGATGAATTTAAAAAAGATATGTCAAACCTCGTAGATTTAAAGGAGAAAAGTACCGATGTGGATGAGTTTCAAAATAGTGATTTTGAAGAGACAAATAGTGATGTTGGTACCTTAGACCACGTGGATGTAGAGGAAGGTATCCCAGTACATTTTGAGAATGAAGTCACCGAGAATATTAATGGTGTCCAACTGTGTAATTTGTGTGATGAACAATTTGAATCTTACAGTGATTTAGAGGAACATTGTAAACTACATGTTGAAGAGGAGGAGTCTGTTGAAAACAAAAGCAGCGATGGTGAAAATAGTCTTGAGCAAGTTGATGAATCAGAGACAAACAGTGAAACCTTTTCCAAGAAGACTTACAGGTGTGAAGTATGTGGTAGAATATTTAAGTGGCGGGGAAACCTCCGTGCCCATAGTGCTATTCATACAGGTATAAAACCTTATAAATGTGATGTTTGTGGTAAAGCATTTTCTCGTCTGGATTCTCTACAGAGACATGTGAGATTTCACACGCAGGAAAAGCCTTTTAAATGTCCTGCCTGCGGTAAATTATATGCTGATAGCAGTTCTTTATCTAAGCACAAAAAAAAATGTTACGCACAGTATAAAAAAGATAATAAAATCGACTTCGTGGTACCAGAGACAAAGAGTCCGACAGGTATGAAGAAAACTTACGATTGTCATCTCTGTGACAAAACTTTTAAATGGAGGAGCAACCTTAGGACTCATAATGCCATTCATACTGGAGTAAAACCTTTTGAATGTGATCTTTGCGATAAGGCATTTAGTCGTCCAGATGCATTACAGAGGCACATCAGATGCCACACGCAGGAAAAACCTTATAAATGCGATGAGTGCGGTAAATTATTTGGTGACAATAGTTCTTTATCTAGACACAAGAAAATTCACAACGGCACTGCTCCTTCTCGTAAAGGTACAGGTGAAAGGCCATACGAATGTGGTATTTGTAACAAAGCCTTCAGTCAGTTTATAGGGCTACACAGACACATGAGAATCCATACAGGAGAGAAACCATTTGAATGTGGTGTTTGTGGTAAATCATTTAGTCTTGATCACACACTGAGGAAACATATAAGAATTCATTCTGGGGAACGACCGTATAAATGTGATTTTTGTAATAAATCGTTCCGAGAAAGGGGCGTTTTAGTGACTCACATCAGAACTCATACTGGAGAGAAACCATTTAAATGTGATATTTGTTATAGAGCATTTGGAGATCGCAGTTCTGTGGGGAGACATATGAAGTCATGTAAATTAAAAGCATAAGGAATAGTCTGTGATATCACTTCGGTTGAAGCGGACATAAAAAAAAGCTATTTCACACACACTCTATATTTGGGTTTGAAAGATTCAAAATTGATAAGAAATTATATTAATTGACGTCAGTATTGGTGGTAAAAAGTGTAAATTCTGGTTAGGTCATACAATTGTACATGTACAATGAAGGGACTTTCATTTATTTTCTATAATTGTAGAGATGTACATTTACATGCAATATATATTTTTGTTACAAATCAGATTCTGTGAATAAGCTTATCTATTGACAAGATATATTGGAAACATAAAAGGCCAATGTTTTAATCTCGTTACATGTAAATCTACATATTGGTCTTTTTTCTTGAAATAATGTAGACAGGAGCATGTATCTTACATGTACAATTTCTTGGACATAGTCATTATTATAAAAAAATTTGTAACCCTATCAATAATTTCCTGAACATAGCCGCAGGTACAAGTAACTTGTCTTGACCGATTATATTTGTGTATTAATGATGCATTATGTAGGGTACGTACATGTAAGAGCCAAATCTGCCTACTGTAGGTCTTTATTTTGGCTTCAAAAGTTATATAAACTTTTATTTAGACATGATCATCAGATGGCAGAGATTTTTAAAAACAGATTAAAACACATGATTAAATTAAAAAATGGCGAAACGAGTCAAAATCTTAAATAACAAAGTACTGTTGTGATAATAAACAATCTGTAACATTTTGTCAAAACTTCAAATGGTGATAACTTGCTTAAGTTGCTTAAAAAGAAGTAATTTGAATGTAATCTTCAACATCTTGATTTTGTATTATCTATTTTTGAACTGTCAGCTCTTTATCTAAGTCTTACATAATACATCTTTAAATTAAATTCCATGAGTTTCTATAACATAAGAAATTAAACACAGGTGTATATTACCTAAATCAAAGATCCATTTGAATACAAGCTGTTTTGCACCATGGCTGGACTCAGCTGGACCCCTGTGTTCTACATGTAATTCTGGTTCGGCAGCCATTTTTATCAATTTTGCATAGCAGTTAGATTTGATCAAATTGTTTAATTATGTTTCATGGTTACATGTATTTCAATTTATTTCAAATAACTTCAACAAAATATAGGACAAGCCGGGGTACTAATCAATTTGATGTACGAAACAGTTTGCACTCATCCAGATTTTATGGCTTAGAATTTTGTTAATTTTAATTACTGACTTCTAATATTATATCAAATTTATGGATATCCAATTATAATAGATTACTCAAAGATTCACATTGTACATTGTGACATGTCATGTGATGAATAAACTGACCAATGAATTCATGGTTTCCATGATGGGAATATATAGTATATTATATACATTTTTGATCTTATTCTTGTGTTAAAGGCGTTAAAGCCCAATTTACACTTTGACGCGATAAGTGCGCCATTCTTGGCTCGGTAACAAGTCACGCTAAGTTTCAGGAAAATTAACCTGTTTACATTACTTAAAATAGCCGTTCTCAGAATTGTGCCAGGCACACCAAATCTAGAACTCTTCACAGAGTAGTTCCTTTCAGTCCCTATGAAAATTACCCAGATGAAAACAATTAGTTTGGGCATGGTTTGGGCATCCATTTGGACAGAACTAACAAGAGCTGTCATGTGCAGTAAAACGTACTGATAACCGTTCTCAGACCGAATAGCGTTTACACTACGAAAATTTAACCAGGTCGTGTCTGGCACCGTGCTGAGACCAGCATACTAGTAGGGCAAATTCGGACAGTACTCAGTATGGCACATTAAGCTTTGACATGCTTTCACTACAAAAATATTAATATAAACCGTGCCGTGTCTGGTACCGCGGTATGCTTGAATTTGTAATGTAAACGTCGTTTATGGTGCTTGGTAAATTGAAATGTATGTTTGTACAAGAGTTTGGGACTGGAGCATGTTTCTGAAGCAACGACTGCGAGTTTTACAACATCTAGCAAAACTTATAGCTTCATTATCTGCAGACACGTGAACAGTAGCATTCAAACACAGATTGTAACATAGGGAACCCAACAGAAATCTTGACATTTTAGCTTGAAAGTGCGAGACTTGGTATTTGCAAGGACCAATGAATCTGATAGGCTCACAAGCTGGGCTTGTGCCCACTCAAACTTAGTGACAAAATATGCAGAGTATTACGTGAACGGGGGATTACGGTGGCTAAGTGGATAAGCCGCTGGTTTGCTAGCCTGGAGTTTGGGTGTTCGATCCCTGCATTGACCGAAAAAGTTCATCTTGATTTTCCTGTGTAATTTCCCCTTGTCAGTGATGCAGAAGGAAGGCCTGACAAGGACAGCTGCCTAGTCGTTTGGATGGGACAAAAAACCGTGTACACATTGGCAGTTGGAATTCGATATAAGACTAGGCTGTAGCACCACTGCCCGGGCAAATTTCCCTCATAGCACACTGTATGGCATATGCCCGTCTTCCATTAGCCCAGGTTAGGTGCATAATAGTAGGACGTTAAACCCCATTTCATTCATTACGCGAAGGCCTTCATAAGATGTATGTAGTTAAAGCGAGATCAAGCCTTCTATTGAAGATGGGAATAGACTAGCTTGTCCCTGTTATCTCTACAGGCATCAAATATCTTTCTTTTATCTGCAGGATATAAAAGGATTAGTTTTATAGGTCAAGTTTTATTTTGTTGCCTGGTTGCAATCGGAATAATATTAGTAAAATCAACATGTAGGGATCTTCTTACATCAAGAATTTCGTATAAGCTTCCTTCATATGCTAAATATGTGAACATTGATAATTTTACACAGTTGTAAACGGCAAAAAAGGAATATGTTCCCCAATAAATATATCCTGGTAGCATATCCGCACGTCGTTCTTTTTTCCAGCCAAATATGGCCGTCATTTTGTAAATGTGCAAAAAAAAAAATTTGTACACTAGTTACTGACCGAAATGGATTATGCGCCCTTGAAAACATATATATTGACACCAACGGCGACTAATTAATCAATATCAGAACATCGTCCTATTTTCCCGTCAAAAATGCCCGCCATCTTGGTAATATGCTAAGTATAATGACATGTGACCATTTTACAAGTTTGTAAATGTCACGAATGGAATCTGTGACCCCGAAAACATATTGACACCAAACATTTCTGCTTAATCGAAATCAGCACATCGTCCGAATTTCCTGTCAAAAATGGTCGCCATCTAGGAAATATCATCATGAAATTGGGGGAAACAATCTGCGAAGTATAGTCATGAACCCTGCCAATATTAATACATTGCCAAATCACAGTAATTAAACATCAAAACCTACAAAATAAAGCTTATTCCATGATTTCTACCCGAAAATCCGACGGGTGGGAATTATGTAACAAACCGAATCCAACTACAAGTTCACTTAGTCCGACAATTACGTTATTCTGATAGCAGTGGCTGAGGCAGTGAAACCATTTCTCGTGAATTCTGTTCGCACTTTCGAAAAATTGGCGGAATCGTGAACGAGATGACTAGTCATCGCCATCCCGCGCCCTTGAACTTGTTTAGGGGGCATAAGGAAAAGCAACTTGCTGGAAATATAAAGGCACAGTCGCTACTCCCTGTAAGTTTACACAACAACCTTTGCCTTCCAGAAACAGCTGCTGCATGTTAAACATTTTTAAGCTTATACATCGGAATATAAAATGCTTTATAAAGGTTTCTTGAACAGTTTCTTGGTTATGCTTTAGAATAATAATTATAGATCAAAAACTAATTTAAATGTGTAATAAAAATCATTAAATGGAGATTTTTTCCCCATAAAAATGCAAAAATGATCAAACTACTGTAATAGGATGATGTGTGTTCAAAGTTGCAAAAATAAATTCTGGGCGATTGATGAGAAATGCTCCAGAAACAAATTTGTGCATTAAAAACTATGTCAAAAATGATTTAATCCCAGAAATTCCAAATTATCAAAAGGCAAAACTAATACAATAGGTTAATGTTTGTAGAAAGTTTCATGTAGATTTCTTGAATGGTTTATGAGATATGCTCCGTAAACAAATTTGTACCCCCAAAACTAAGTCAAATTTGCTCAGAAAGATATCTTGAACGGTTTATGAAATATTCTACGGAAACGAAATCGGGACGGACGGACCCCATTTCAATAACCCCCCCCCCCCTAAATTCGTTCGGCGCGGGACAATATTAACACAAAGCACATATGTATTGTGAAGTCAACGCTTAATATCCGGACAAGCAGACAACGAAACCGTGTTTCGTGAATTATGATAGCATTCAGCCAGTGAGGTAGGTAGTAATAAGCGGCGTCAGTTTTATGGAAAGGAATTTAAAGATTTTTTTTAAAGAATTACATACAAAATAAATATATATTCTCTATTCGACGTCCATGTATGGCAATTGAAATGATAATTCGGCAACTCGAATGAAACAGCACCCGATATATACATTTACCAGTGTACCCAGTCCGATCAATAAAAGGTAATTTTAAGTAGTCAAAGCTGAACATTTTAGTTTAAGAGATAACAGGGGGGGGGGGGGGGGGCGGATAATACCCACGGGATTGGACAGTCGACTCCCCACCTTGCCACAGACAACCGGGAATCGAAACCTTGCTAGTTGACTCAATGATACAACAATGAGCTCTGTGGTCACGGGGTAGTTACAAACGAGATATGTCATGTACCACAAGGACTAATCTGTGAAATTTCTTCAGTACGTCGTAACATACTGTTCTAGATATCGGTAAAGTGCAAGATGGATGTTTTAATAGAATCGTCCATACGGAATCTCAGTATCCTTTTTATTTTTACACGAATTTGGGGCTCGTCCACAAAAGGGGTCTATAGAAAATTTTCATACAATCGTTTTTTGGTATATCCTCATGACTAGTCTTGCCACATGTGATCTTTAATTCTTGGGGTTTTTTTTTACCCTGCCGACATTTCAAATGTTTGGTTTCAGGCAAGACTGTAAGTAATGACATAGTCTGTCTCAAGAGATGCCGGTACCATTGGTTGGGGTGCTGATGTGGCTACTGGTGCAAAATTCGTGGGTGTCGATATTGGCAGGGATGCTGCTGTTGTGGATGCGGGTGTTGGTGCTAAAGATATTGTAATTGGCACTGGTGTTAGTATTGGCACTGCTACTGGTAATGGGGGCTGGGATTGTCGTTGGTGCTGCTAGTGGATGTGGGTGTTGGTGCTGGTATTGGAGTAGCGCATATTGGGATTGGCACTAGTGTTAGTATTGGCACTGCTAGCCTACCGGTGATAGGGCTGGGAATGGAGTGGGTGCTGCTAGTGGATGTCGGTGTTGATGCTGGTGTTGGAGTACGTAGCTGAAGATATTGGGATTGGATCTGGTGTTAGTATTGGCACTGCTACTGGTGATGGGGCTGGAATTTGCGTGGGTGCCGCTAGTGTTTGGACATTTGGTATTGGCACTCGAGCTGTTATGGCTGATACGGTGCTGACACTGGTGCTGGGATTGGCGTGGGTGCTGCTGGTACTGGGTATAGGGGACATACTTCTAAAAAAAAAACCCAAAAAGTATGTTATACCCGATACATCGTTACTTTTATAATTAGTAGGGCCTATGCAAAAAAAAGACAAAACACATTATCATCCTGTATCATCCAGGCTACCATTGTGAATGCTACCAGTATTGTACGGGATCATCTTATTGATTGACCTTAAACTAAACAAGTATCATATGTAGACTTTATATTAATTTTATATGTCCATTCAATATTACGGCTTGTTTGCAGTGCACAGTGTAGGCCGAAATAAATATAGCGCTACGTTTAGGCATATGTTTCGTTACTTCATTACGAATCCGGCGGTGCTTAGACACGGTATGCATTCATATAAATAATTGACTTATATTGTTATATGTGAATGTGACGAATTTTGGGCCGTTTTGACTAACAATATTTGCCGTTTTGACAAATATGGCCGTTTTGTCCTTACTTGCATCTTCCGGTTAAACACACGCGTAAACTGCAACAAGTAACAAGACGAATCTGGCCGGCTTCTGTTTGTTGAGATTTCTGGTTATTTTGATTTACGTCAAACCAGTAGGGAAGAAGATGGTCGTCTTCAAGTATCCAGAGGTTCGTCGAGACGAAAGTGTCGTCGATGATTTCAGCGGGACAAAGGTAAGCCTCTCAACCTGTCCCGTCTTAGCCTACAGGTTTTTTTTTTTATAATAGAGTTGTTAATATAATGTTTATGTGTAGATGACTCGGCTTTTTTGGAGAGTTTCTTTTCCATTGTTGTTGATTTGATTATTGAAATTGCGTCGCTATTGAAATTTCTTATATCTTTGGATGTCAACACTTGAAATTGTAGTTTCAATGCTTGTCTTTCTGTTCATAGTATAGTGGAATATTTTGTGCATATCGTCACCTAATGAAAGGGACACAACTCCTATATAATAGCCTAATAATATGGGCTCAGACTAGCAATTATTTGCCCAGTGACTTTAATTTCAATGTTGATTAGCTATAACGTTTTTGCTCAGCATTCCGGCATATAATTTTTGTAGAAGTGTTCCCTACAAGAGGTTTGTCTTATCGATTTTGTTGGCTGGTAGTGCAGTCCTCCTGCACAAACTATCAGTATCTTGTAATAGGATGTATAATTAGCCGACCATCAAATTTGTGCATGAATGACCATATTGTCAGTGACAGTTGTCTTATTGCCAGTTTAATATTTATAGATACCTGATCCCTACAGATGGCTAGAAGATCCAGATACTGATGAAACAAAAGCTTTTGTTGAGGCACAGAATAAGATATCTGGTCCATTTTTGGAAAAATGCCCTGTTCGAGATCAGATTAAAAACAGGTAGGATTGATGAATTAACTCGGCTACATCCTGATTCTTACAAAACAAAGAGACAAACTTTTATTCAAAATTTTAATTGTATATATTTATTATGTACCGTGTATTGCATTTTAAATATTTATATATGTAATGGAATTGATATATTTATTTGTAAGTATATTTTCTGTGATATATGTTTTTATTATATATGAATACATCCCTGTGATGTTTGGCGCAATATAGACCGGTTGGAGCTGACTTGCCATTAATCAATATTTCATTTATTTCTGATTTTTACAAAATAAAATCTGTCGTTGAGGCACAGAATAAAATATCAGGACCTTTCCTGGAAAAATCCAGAGAGAAAGAGAAAGAAATGGGGTTTAACGTCAACTCGACACAAACTAAGTCATTTCGGGACTAGCTATTATTCAATTTTATTTTCATTAAATCACTTTGTGCGCAGAGATCTTTAGCAATAGGAGGAAACCGGAGAACCTGGAAAAAACCAACGAGGCTGGACAGACGTCCCTTCTCCTTGCCATGTACCACCGATGAAACAAAACCATGCCTCAATGACACACCGAATGCACATGCTAATCATTCGCCCCCCCCCCCTTTAAAAACTCCATGTTTAAGATCAAATTAGAAACAATTTTAGGTTATAAAACTTGACTACATGTACATGCGTAAATCCTCATCTTGACAATACAAAAACGTTTGTCGTGGTACATGTTGAATATCATATCAGGGTCTTGTTTCTCAAAATCTTAACTAAAGATAAAATCCAAATTTTAGTAGATACATGTACTTTAATTTTGATTGGCTAAGTACTAAAATCAGCCCAATATTATCTAATCCTATTACTAAAATTTGAATTTTATCTTAGTTAAAATTTCGTGAAACAGGCCCCTGGTCTTTTTCAGAAAAATGCCCTTTCAAGATTGGATTAAATAGTTAATTATCAAAATCTTTTTTTAATAATGAGCAAGATGAAACTTCAACTTTTAAGTATTTGTTGCTATTCATTTTTCAGGATAACGGAAATCTGGGATTACCCAAAATATAGTTGTCCAAGCAAACGTGGCAATCATTATTATTATTCCTATAATACAGGCTTACAGAATCAAAGGTGAGTAAAAGTTCTCAGATGGGTTCCATTTTGGCACATATTGAACATGATTGTACGGAAAAAAATTTATCCGATGTTGATGAATGTTAAAAAGAATGTTTATAACCCACAGATCTCAGTTAATTTTAATGTTGGCACATATTGGACTGTAACTTCCTGGATTATGGCCCTTAATTATATGAAAAATCATACATGCTTTTAACATGTTGACCCTCTCTAGAGGTCACTGTTACACCATAATAACCAATTGAATTAGAAGTCGTACTAAAACTGCTCAACAAAATGGCCGCTCCTGTGTATGCAAATAGTGTAAAAGTATGTTGTTGTGGACCCTCTGGAGGTCACAATTTTTTATCCAGTTTTGAAGAACTTCAAATATATGTTCATATCAAAGGATTTCGATATAGGCGCATATCGGGCCGTAACTTCTAGGATTATGCTCCCAGATTGTTAAAAATAAATCACATTTTTAGCTTGTTGAAACACTACAGGACATAATTCTCATCCGATTTGATGAAACTACACATCATGTTTATATCTCAAAGTTCTCAGTTCATTTTGATATTAGCATATATCAGACCATAACTTCATGGATAATGGCTCCTGGTTGTACAAAAAATCATGTTGTTAGCTTCTGAACAATTTTTATTAGATTTTAAAAAAATGCTCAAATATGACATCACCCTTACTCAATAATTTCTGTTGAGTTTGAATTTTGTGAAGATTTGGACTGTCTGACAAAATCACTATCCCTTTTTCGCAAATAGTATATGTAGAATAAGCATGTACTGTCAAGGTTGTGGACCCTCTAGAGGTAACAATTTTTATCTGATTTTTATGCAACTTAGAATATTTTATACACCCAAAATCTGTATTGGTTCCTTTCGATATTGACATGTTTCAGTATGTGACATCCTGTATTATGACACATGATTGTATGCAAAAATGATATTTTTAAGTTCTCTGTCCATCTCTGAAAGAATGTGGGTGTTAATGCATGGCAACCGCTTGTTTCCATTTATTTAACCTTACATGTGATTAACCGCTATGTTTTTAAATTTATAGTGTGAAATATGTACAAGACAGCCTTGATGGAGAAGCTAGAGTATTTTTAGATCCTAATAAGTTGTCCGAGGATGGCACCATATCATTAAGTGGCGCTACGTTTACTGAAGATGGTTCTGTGTATGCCTACGGTTTAAGTAAAAGTGGTTCTGATTGGATCAGTATACATGTAAGTATCTATTTATACAAAATGAGCGGTAATCGGGGCTGTGGGCTCAAAACTACAATGTTTACGGCTTGAATCACGTCATGATCCTAGAAATGAAATAGGGTTTAATATGTTACTGTTCTGCTTCGACTGGGCTAATGAATACGGGCAAACATCATACAGTGTCCTATGAGGGAAATTTTGCCCAGGGAGCGGCACTGCGACATATTCTTAAATTGAATTACAACTGCCATGGGATATTTTACGTGCATTTTAATTTTACTGTAAGATCACGGGCTATCTCTCTAATCATAGTACTGTTTTACTGAACTAGATCAGTGTTGTAATGAGATACCACTGTGGCTCAGTAAGTATGGCACCAGCTGACTAACTATGATATTGTACTACTATATACTGTAGCCAAGTGTTATTGCTGGGTGCAATAGACAAGATCACTGTTATAGTGAGATGCTTAAAGAGACAATAACACTCTTGCTGGCTTGACAGGTCCAGAAAAAAAATAGCCTTATTCTAACTACTACTAGATTTTTTAGTGTCCTACCTGTTGTGTAAATTATCCATTACATCCTATTTTAAATTTAAAATCTACATTTGATAAGGTTTAAGTAAAGCTTTTCAAACCATGTAGTTGAATTTTTCCAATTTTTAAAATTTAGTGTGTAAAGATGAAATTTGTATCATCAATTAATTGGAACATTGTAAAATAGTACAATTTGTTGATCAGAATAATGATTGGGACATATTATTCAGTTACAACAAGAGTGTTATTGGGATTTTAAAGGGACAATAACACTCTTGCTGGCTTGACAGGTCCAGAAAAAAAACCCAGCCTTATTCTAACTTCTAGATGTTTAAGTTTCCTGCCTGTTGTGTAAATTATCCATTACATCCTATTTTACTTGTCGAGAGGGTTTCGAATTTTTTTTCTTAAATCTAACTGACATTTGAAAAGGTTTACGTAAAGCTTTTCAAACCATGTTGTTGAATTTTTCCATTTTTTAAAATTTGATGTGTTAAGATAAAATTTGTTTCATCAATTAATTGGAATATTGTAAAATAGTACTATTTGTTGACCAGAATAATGATTGGGACATATTATTCAGTTACAACAAGAGTGGTATTGAGCCTTTAATAACCATCCAGAATCACAGTGTTAAATATTAGTGAGTATTTCGCTGGCTCACTGAGCAACTATTGTTTTATTTTTTTGTAGTTTAAGAAAGCACCAAGTGGAGAAGATCTACCTGATGTCTTAGAAAGAGTAAAGTTTAGCAGTATGGCGTGGATGCATGATCATACTGGATTCTTTTATAATGTAAGTTATAAGCAGGTGGTGGGGATAATTTTTCACACTTTGGAAAGGTTTGAAAGTAGACAGAAATAGAGATTTCCTTTTTACATGACAATCATTTAGAGATTATTACCTAACCAGCAAATAGTGTGGTCATAAATGGGTGCACATGGTTGTCTGTCACAAATGCCCAGGAAAGAACGGAATTGGTGATTCAACTTTTTTTCTTCTACATGCTATTTTTATTATTCCAGAAATATCCGGAACAGGAAGGTAAAGTTGATGGAACAGAGACAACAAGTAATGTTGATCAGAAATTGTTTTATCACAAACTTGGAACGGATCAATCACAAGACATCCTGGTAGCTGAATTCCCTGAACACCCGAAATGGATGACGTAAGTAACTGATATCATGGGTAGCAATGGTGTTGAGCATAACCCACTAAATTGTGCCCGGGCTAATAAAGAAAGACTTATGTTGTTGTTTTTTATCTGAAGTGTACTTTTTTCCGGTACTTCAGCCAGCACTAATTTTAAGGCAAAACCTTCTCGAATGACACTGGGATTGAAGCCTGAGACCATTTTGCCTTAAAACACTGCATGAATTTCAAGGAATACATATAAATAATAATGGAAAAACTTTCATACTGTTTTGTTATTATATTATGGAGGAGGGCTATATTGTATTGTATTGTATTGTATTGTTTACTCTTGTAGATATACATGTATTGTTACATATATTATATTATAGAGGGAGTGAGGTCAGTGACTGTGGTAGATATATATTACTGTATGTTAGAGAGGGATGTGAACCTGTTAATAGACTATATTATGTAGATACACAGACACTCTCTAATGGTATTGATGGTGAGTATGTTTTGTTCTTTTTAAACAGTATTTTTATTCAGTATACCTAAATGGGATTGGGCGACAAGCTTAGACTAAGTACAACACCACTCCCTATGGTGAGTATGTATACTCTAAAAATAATACTCCCTAAAAAAGTTTAAAATCCTCTTATAAAGTTACATACCATAGAATAAAGTTGTATACCCCTAATAGCGTGGAATACTGTCTATATCCTCTCATAAAGTTGTATACACCAATAAATTTGTATACCCTCTAATAAATTTGTATATTATATATATTCTAAGTTGTTTACCCTCTTCTTATAAAGTTGTATACATGTACTCACTTATAAAGTTGTATAGAATATATTAAAAGCTGTGGAACCTACAAAGAGTTGTAAATGATTTTATACATGCTTAAACAGTCAGTTCTGTTGCCTTTGCACTGACTGACCTTTTCCTTTAATTACGGGTGGATTAAAATCCTATTCTTATGTATGCTGATTTTTGTTTCAGGTAAATTGCCTTATGTAAAGGTGGTGGATAATTTTGATGCTGAATATGAAGTAAGTATTTTAGTGAAAGTTTTATCAATGTTGAAGGTGACCACCTGTTACAGAGAGAGTGAGAGAAATGGGGTTTAACGTCCACTTGACACAAACTAGGTCATTTCGGGACTAACATATGGTTTAATTTTCTTAAATAATTTGCTTGCGCGTGGGGGTCATTAGTATTGGGAGGAAACAGAGGACCCGGAGAAAACCTACAACGTTGGACAGGCAACCCTACTCATTGTCACGTACAACCGGGGATTCAAAACCACTAGTTGACTCAATGACAGGCTTTATGACACAGCATGCACATGCTAACCATTCGGCCATCCCCCCCCCCCCCCAACCTTTACAACATGTGCTTTAGATCGCAAGGTCCGGGATAAATCTAGATGTCATGAGTTCAATCCAACCATTGTATATGACAAGGAGTAGGATCATTCGCCTAACATTGTGTTTTGTTCCAACTTGGCCGTTTTGATTCTATCTGCACGTTTTTATGCGTTTCAGAATGAATATGTGACATAATTGTCTTTATTTATATTCTTAAACTCTCCTGTGTTTCATTTATTTCAGTATATTACGAATGTTGGAAGTGTTTTTACATTTAAAACAAATTTGAAAGCTCCACGATACAAACTCATTAATATTGATTTAAACAAACCAGAGATGGTAAGTAACTCACTAAAGATAATGTTATATATTTTATTACCATATGATGTTAAAGGAGCTAAATCTCTATTCTTTTGCACCTAGAAATGGACACAAATGGGTTGCAGCGCATATAATTGGTGTGTTCCCACTTACCCGGCAGGCTGTTAATCCTTTGATTGATCTTAAAACTATAGTCTGTTTAAAAGTAGTCACTTAAGAACTGTTCGCTAGTTTTCAGCGTTAATGAGCTCTTAATCCCTCTTAGTTCATGTCGGTGTTAATATTTCAAACACGAATTCAATTCACTATATTAATATAAATAGATGGGGCTGTAAAATGATTGTTATGTTGTAAGGCATTTATTTATAAATGATATAATGCTATTTAATAAAAGTTAAACGTGTAAATTGTAATGCATTTTTATGTGTGTAAATTGCTAATATTTTGGACCTAGAAATTGGCACAAGTGGGTCGCAACACATATAATAACATAATGTGAATTTATATAAACTGTTTTAATTTCAATCGTTTCTGTTTTACTGTGAATTGTCATCAGTTATGTTCGGCGAAATACGACAGAAGTCTCAACCGAAATACAGTTTCTAGCGTCTGGTTATTCCAGTCAACACCGATAGTATTTATTGCGCATGCTCTCCAATAAATGACATCACCGTTTGAAATGACTTGTGGAATATGTCTACCCTCATTTTTTAAGCACCTTCTTAGAAATGGTGCGGACACACATTATGGTACACGATTATTGGTAAAATGTTTATCGTGTCTTAAGTATTGGATACCAGAAGTCCATATTTTGCAGACAACAATGTTGATTTAAATTGCCAAAGAATTCTTGTTTTCAATGTCGAAGATTTTGGATGATATTGAGTTACGGACTTAGGTCCTTTAAATGTGTAAATTGTAATGGATTTTTATATGTGTAAATTGTAATGCATTTTTATTTGCGTAAATCATTTAATGTTATTTAATAAACATTAAATTTGTTAAAATCAATATATTTAAATATGTGTAAGCTATTTAATGTTATTTAAAAAAGTTAAATTTGTTAAAATCAATACAGTTTGAGTCTTAAAAACTATAATTTATAACACCATTGTTTTAGGATTAACTCTGGATTAGCAGTAAATTTGTCATCAAAGCCTGCCGGGCAAGTGGGAACACCCCATATAATTATGTAATATGAATGTATGTAAACTGATTTGCAGTCAATCGTATCTATGTCTGTATTCTCCTGCTAGGGATATGTTTAGCCTGGTTCATTGAGTCGCTTCATACCACTGGTGCTCAACTGCCAATTTTAAAATGTTCATTTTGTCTTAAATATTAGAAAAAAGAAGCCAAAGGGCTACTTATCACGCACGTTAAGCTAACAACACCAAACAAATTTTTATTAAACTTGACCAATAAATAAGTCGGTTTGCAATGTCGAAGACTGTGGATGATATAGAGTTAAGGAACTAAGCTTCTTTAAATAAACCGAAGGCTAAGTGTAAATAGTTTGGATGGGATAAGAAAACATGAGGTCATGTAACAAATCCCTATACAGAATTTGAAATAAGATTTTGTCCTATTTTAAATAATTTGGATGGGATATTAAAAAAAAGCTATGGTTCTCTGCACACGTTGGCATGTAGTACAAGAACCCCTTGGCAGAATTTGGAATAAAACTAGGTTGTCCTAATGCATGGCATATGCTAATCTGCATTGGCCAAGTTAATGCAGAAAAGTAGAACGTTAAACTCTGTTTTATTACTCAAAGATAGTGTTATATAATATATATTTTTAGGAAATTTGGGTGACATTAGTTGAAGAAGATGAAAAATCTGTTTTGGAGTGGGTTGGATGTGTCAATAAAAATAAACTTGTTCTGTGTTACCTAGAAGATGTTAAAGTGAGTATTTGTTGTTTATTTGGTGTCATATTGATATGAAACCTTTGATTTGTCTGTATTAATTAAACACCATAACTTGACAGTGAATAATCATAATCATTTAGTGGTTTTTATATGCCCACATTTTATATTGTTGTCGTCCCTGTCCGTCCGTCAGTCCATCGTTCACAGTTGCTTGTAGACACTCTAGAGGCTAAAGTTAACATCCAATTGACTTTAAATTTATACACAGGGTTTAAGGTCATCATCTATTTCTGATAATTACTGTTGGATTTATAGCCCTTGATCACTCAAAATATCTTGTGGATGATCTAGAGTAGAGGCCAAAGTTAATATCTGAAGAAGAAGCTGATTGAGCTACAACGATTTCCGAATATTACTGCCATTGTTTTGGCCTTTGATCACTTCAAAGAATCTTGTTGGAACTATAGAATCTAATGTTTACATCCAATTCACTTTAGATTGATACACAAAGTTTAAGGTCTTGAGACGAACAAATATACATGTATTGATTTTCAATTAATTTTGATATATTGAACAGCTAAATCCATGATATTAAATGTTTTGTATACTAAACATTAGCATGGAAGAGAACTTTATCAAAGCCAAACAAAGTCTAATAATTTTCTGATAATTACCTAACGAGTTGTTACTCTTAATCAGATTTTAGTGTATTGTAAATGTTTCATTACCGAAAAAAGTAAAAAAAAATGTGACAACTCTTGTTGACTGCCCGGACGATTTAGTTGCTGTGGGCGTATGTTTCATTGTCTGGCAACCTATCTTAAGAAGTTCCTTCTGTCACCTATAATATTGATAAACACTGAACACCAACATTATCCAAAATGCCTATTTCAATAATGTGTAAAAATCAAGCATTTAATAAACTCCAGAGGCAATGATGAAGAGCAGCGGGAGACAATAAAATGTATACATTCTAACAGAATAAAGTATATGTATATTATCAGGTTTGATCTTGGCGTTGGCCGAGAAAATTCCTCACAACTTCCCAATGTAGTTCTCTTTTGTCAGAGTCTAGGATGTAAAAGAACCCTTGACAATTGGAATTAATAGGGCTGCTGTATGGCGTATGCCTGTCTTCATTAGTGCAGAAGAGTAGGATGTTAACCCCATTTCATTTTATTTTATGTATATGAATCAGTAGTTATAATGTTTTATTTTACAGAATAAATTATATGTGTATGATTTATCAACTGGTGTAAGAAAGGCAGAATTACCATTAGATGTTGGAACAGTCGTGGGATATTCTGGCCGTACTCAGGATACCGAGGTCAGTTATAATTTTTATACAAAATAGTTATATTATAGAATAGATTCTCCACAATACCAGATTTGATGTATCAATAATTTCAATATGCTTTTTTTTTTTGTCTGATATAGATATTCAACAATATAAAAAAAATCAGTGTCACTAAAATGTTTTTTTTATTTTAGGGGATCATCTGCTGTTGTTATTTTGTTTTCTTATTAAATGTAAAACAAATAAATTGAGCATATTATAACATAGATTCAGTTGTGCCAATTTGGTTTTTGTCTATAAATTGGACAACTGGGATCTGCGACTTCATAACATGCTATAGACCTATGTTTGTTTTTGGAGCCACAGTGGCTAAGTAAGTAAGATGTTGGCTTGCTAGCCTGGAGGTCACAGGTCGGGTGTCATTGTTGGCTCAGAAAGTTTCCTGTGTGGTCTCCCCTTGACAATGGGATAAGAACAAGGGCCTGACAAAGACAGCTGTCTAGTCAACGAATGGGGCAAAAACTAATGTCCTATGTATCGTAAGCGTACACGTAAATGATCCCTGGGTTGTTAGAATTTGATATAAGAGTAAGCAGTAGCGCTGCTGTCTGGGCAAAGTTTCACTCATAGCACTCTGTATGGCTTATGTCTGTCTTAATTAGCCCAGTCAAAGCAGATCAGCAGGACTTTAAACCCAATTTCATATCTTTGTATTTGTTTGTATATTTTCAGATATTTTTTCAGTTTATGTCGTTTTTAACACCAGGTATTATCTATAGATGTGATATGACATCAGATGTTTATACACCAACAGTAAGTTATAGATTCTTATACATTGTGCTCGGCCAATGAAAGACATTATTAGGTCTCCGTCTTTGGTACTCAGCCAATGAAAATCTGTTTCTGGTCTTGGTCCTTGCTGCTCACCTAATGAAAGGCAGTTTTATATCTTGTTGGTTAGTGCTCGGCCAATGATAGATAGTTTCAGGTCTTGGTACCTGGGTGTCGACCAATGAAAGTCATTTTTAGATCTTGGTCTTTATTGATTTATAAATCAAGGTATTGTATTTTTAGTGTGCTTAAATAACCAATGCAGATTTGATGACAAATCTTTTTCTTTTTCAGGTCTTTCGGGAAATAAAAGTAAAGAATTTTGATGTGAGTGGTTTTGAAACAAAGCAAGTGTTTTATGCCAGTAAAGATGGTACAAAGATACCAATGTTTATCCTTCATAAAAAGGTAAATACAGCTAATAAAACGATCTACATAAACAATTTGAAATGTTTTCAAGAACACCGCAGTCTGGTCAAAATCCTCCCACCTTACCTTGTTTGTCTAACCATGTAGGGGGGTTGGATGGCCGAATGGTTAGCATGTGCGCGCTGTACCATAAAGCCTGTCATTGAGTCAACTAGCTTGGTTTCGAATCCCCAGTTGTATGTGACAAGGGGTAGGATCGCCGGTTGAACCACACAGGTTATCTCCGGGTCCTCAGGTTTCCTCCCACTGCTAAAGACCCCTACGCGCAAGCAAATTATTGAAATAACATTAAACCATGTGTTAGTCCTGAAATGACCTAGTTTGTGTCGAGTGGATGTTAAACCACATTTCTCTTTCTATTTCTAACCTTATTAATATATGTTTGTGTCAAAGTACAGAATCGTTTCAATCCATGTGTTATCGAAGCAGAATCTTCAGCCCTGTAGCATTTGTTCGTTAGCCAGCCTTTATTTATATCTGTAAATGGTTGAAGTTTATGTTAATGTTTTTTATCTCTAGGGTCTAAAATTAGATGGAAGTCATGGTGTATTATTATATGGTTATGGTGGATTCAGTGTTTCTATTAGTCCAACCTTTAACCCTGCCCGATTAGTTCTACTACAACATCTAAATATGGTCTACGCTCTCGCTAATATTCGAGGTGGAGGGTAAGTTCTGTTACACCTACATATGATTTACGCTCTGGCAAATCTGATTAAATACAGATCTATATTTTGTTCAGTTTTTTTAAACTGTCGATGGCCTACACTACATGAAGATCTGACTGGTTGTACTGGTAGGTCGCATCAGGGGTAGTATGCTCAGCTTTTGACCCTATGAAGCCAGGCATTGATTAATCAATCAGCATTGATGTTTCTAGTGGCTTACCCCCAGTTCTGTGCATCGCACGCCAAGAACTCACTGTTTCATTGGCTAATCCCTCATATCAACCAGAACGCTGGTAATACAACAACTTTTCCAGATCCTAGTGTAGTAAAGACAAGTAAAACGAAACGAAATGAATCTGTGTTTTAGACATATGGCGCTCTGGCTAATATTTGGTGTGGAATGTTGGTTACTATACAGTTAAAGAAGAGAACTGGAATACACACCAAAGACAGAATTTATTAGTTCATATTATTTGCCCCTTTCAGTTTTGTTTAGTTATAATGATTTTTTTTCTTTAATTCTAGAGAATATGGAGAAACCTGGCATAAAGCTGGTTCACTGGGCAACAAACAAAATGGGTTCCATGATTTCCAGTCTGCTGCAGAATATTTAATACAGGAAAAATATACCTCTGCTCGAAGGTAAACAAACTTTTCACATTTTGATTAATCACTTTCATAATGATAAAAAAAATCATTATGGTGCCAAGTTTTTATTATATAATTAATGATATTCGTTATATAATTAATAACTTTTATTATTATTTTCATTGCATAATTTTTATTTTGAATTGTAACTAGTAAAAACTTTAGTCTACAATAATTAATATTAAAATGAATTAATTAAAATGAATTATTTTCATTAAAATTAATTAATTTGCATTAATAACTTTCATTATAATTGTTAACTTTCATTATAATTGATAACTTTCATTATCACCCAATAATACATTTGACAGTAGATATCGCTCGTGTGTTAAATGTGATATCTACAGTGTGGTGATATCACATTAGTGATATATACACAGTGTAGTGAGATCACTTTACATAAATTTGATTGGTCAATCAAAAAGGAACTACCTTCTTTTATTTTAAAGAAACCACTTAGTTTAAGTAAAGAGTGACTTTTTTTTAAAAATAAGCAACTGCTTTTATTAAATTGACCTTGAAGGAAAAAACTGGGTCAGTATACAGGGCTATACAATAGCTAAACTGCTGTCAAAAAATGATGTATCACTACGCTATAATGTAAATAGGATCGGTAAAAGTGAAATCTTTATGAAAGAATTATATTTATTTATTTGTGCATGTAAGAAAGGATTGGGTGATAAATAAAATCTCCAACTCCTGTTTTTTGATACCAAAAAATATCAACACTCGTTGATAAAGTAAAAAAAACTTGGCAGAGCCTCGTTTGTTTTTTTTTCTTTATCAACTTGTGTTGATATTTTTTGATATCAAAAAACACTCGTAGGAGATTCTCTATTTATAATTAATAACTTTCATTATAATTATATAATTTTCATTATCATAATAACTTTCATTATCATTAATAACTTTCATTATAATTAATAACTTTAGTTATAATTAATAACTTTCATTATAATTAATAAATTTCATTATAATAATTAATGATTTTTACTGATATTGATATTTTTTATGATTTGCAGAATAGCTATACAAGGTGGATCTAATGGTGGTCTATTAGTTTGTGCCTGCTCTAATCAAAGACCAGATTTATTTGGTGCAGCTATTTCCCAGGTGGGGTAGGTATCATAATTAACTCTTTACCCAGGTGTGGTGTTATCTTAATTAACTCTTTGCTCAGGTGGGGTAGGTATCTTAACTCTTTGCTCAGTTGGGGGGGGGGGGGATCTGAACACTTTGCTCAGGTGGGGTAGGTGTATGATCACTTTGATCAGGTAGGTTATGTATTTCAGTTAACTTAATGATTATACAGGTGGAGTGGGTATCTTTATGAACTGTTCTACAATAATGATCTTGAACATACAACATGGCAAAACGCCAATGAAATTTGTCTTTATTTGAAATAAAGAGTTTTCCTGAAAGTAATGGACAAAGTCTAGAAAAGTATATGTGGTAGAATTTATCCCCTCATAATATCCATAATAATGCATTAACCATTAGTTGTTAATTGCATCTCAACCAGGAATTTTACAATTGGGGCAGTATTTAAATAATGGTTATTATCATTAAAATTTATATACTCAATCATTTGGTTCCAAATAGCTTAATAAATCATGTTGTTATGGGTTTTTTTTATAGTGTACTGGATATGTTACGATTTCACAAGTTTACAATCGGTCATGCATGGACGACAGATTATGGTTGCTCTGATAAACCTGATGAATTCCATTGGCTTGTTAAGTAAGTTATAGCTAAAGAAATTTAACTCTGTCTAGGACAGTGATTCTCAAACTATTTTTGCCACAGCACAGCTTGGCACACATGAAAAAATAAGGGCATAACTGGTTAAATATATATGAAAAATATTTGAATTTTGCAAAATGAAAACATGGAAAGTTAACCCAGACGGCATACCCCTATAGACAGAGACTAGTCATAGACACATAGAATGACTGAAACTAAATAAAAAAACATCTCGGTAGACACCAAAGAATAGTCAATTGGGATCACATGTTTTTTTCACATTTTCTTAGTGTGCCATTCAAAATTTACGGGCACACGTAGGAAGATCTGTGTCATGGCACACTGGTTGTGGATCACTGTTCTAGAACCATACTGCACTATCGGCTTAGGACCAAAATCATACTTTTGCCTCATTCATTTAAAATGTTCCAAAGAATGCCCATTTCAAGATTATCTGGATTTAGCAACCACTGTCAAATATAACTTCTCTGTGAACTGTTGACAAGTAGAGGGGAAACAGACAAGCCGTCTTTAGACACTGGGTAAAAACTCTTTTTAATAAATCCTTTCAAGAAAGTTTTAAAATCTGTGAAATCAAACAATATGTCCATGATATTACAGCACGCTGCATGGCGTATTAGGGCATCCTTTTTGACGGACGTTTGCGCCCGTCTGCACCTGTAATCTTGAAAACACAAGCACAGGTTATAGCTCCTGCTAAAAATTCAGTCAATTTCGACAGTTTACCAAGAAAGTCGAGCTTGAAAAGTTTAATAAATATGATTGTATCCCAACATTGAGAAGCGTAGTTTTGTTATGGTATCAAGACATTTGGGTTGGAGTTTATTAGCTCGGTTGTCAAGTCTCTCCCTGATGTTTGTATTCACGATAGATTATTATTTATTAGTGATAGTATTACATTAGTAATAAACAATTGATCATTTTTAAATTAAATGCTTTCCGTGTTACGACTTTAGTTTTGTAAGAGTTTTTAATTGTGAAATTTGAATAAATATGAATTTCTGTCGTCGTCATATAGAAAGCGTCTGGATAATCACGATATATATATACATTCCTTTCCCGCCTTTGGCATTGAGCCAGAGATTTATTCAAACTTCTAAGCATAATACTCAATGATATCCATGTCATTGATAATACTAGTCTTAAGGTAGTGTTTTCTGTTGTAAGCTTAATAAGACCGGTAAATCGAGTACTTAAAACGAATGACATGTTCAATGGGCGTATTCGTCTGCTAGAATTTGGATACAATCAGTAGAAATAAATGGTTAAAAAAAAGCTCTTGCGAGCAAATTTGCGGTTGCGTTTTTAAGTGCTCCCAGAAATTTAAGTTCAAGAGCTTTTTATGACTCCTATGCCCTGGCGTATACCCATCTTAATTGGCTTGGTTGATTCAGAAAAGTAGGATGTTAAAACACCATTTTATTTTAACATATGTTTTTACTTTTCCAGATATTCACCATATCATAATATAAAAATACCTGCTGGTGATATTCAGTATCCCTCCATGTTGTTACTAACCGGTGATCATGATGATAGAGTTGTTCCCCTTCATTCACTCAAATATATAGCAGAAGTACAAAGAACTGTTGGTGCAAGTGAAAAACAGGTGAGAGTTACCGTTCTTGATTTTTGTTTCACCCGAGAGATGTTCGATTTCAACTGACTAGTCCTGAATGCTCTGAATTGACAGAATTCAGTTCTGTCCGTCCCAACAAATATTATGTTTCATCTTTTTCGAAGCTCACATGGAGAACCCTGTGATGGTAAAAGAGTAGGATTTAGCGCCGTTGCCTGGGTAAAATTTTTCCTCATAGCGCACATTGTATGGCGTGTGCCCGTCATAGCCCAGTTTGGGGCAAAAAAAGTAGGACGTTAAACCCCATTTTATTTCATTTAATTGATTTGAGTGACAGTCAAGTTCTCGACATGTTCTATTTCACTGCCTATCAATCACAACTTAAATGTGAGCCCTGGGGCCTGTTTCACGAAATTTTAACTAAGATAAAATCCGATTTTAGTAATTCGATTGGATAGTATAAGATTGATTTTAGCGCTTAGCCAATCATATTTAAGTATTTACTAAAATTTGGATTTTATCTTAAGTTAAAATTTCGTGAAACAGGCCCCTGGTCAACATTAATAATAAGGTTTTATTTTTTCAGTCAAATCCTCTGATTATCAGAATCGATACCAAGTCTGGTCATGGTGCTGGCAAACCTACCTCGAAAATAGTAAGTTTTGTTTATGCTATTGCTTTGATCCTTGTAACTTAATTCTTTATTCTTATATAGGGAGGGGGGTTGGGTGGTGGAATGGTTAGTGTGCGCGCTGTATCATAAAGCGTGTCATTGAGTCAACTGGTGTGGTTTCGAATCCCTGGTTATACGTGACAAAGAGAAGGGTCGCCTGTCCAACCTCGTGGATTTTCTCCGGGTCCTCCGGTTTCCTCCAACTGCTAAAGACCTCTCGCGCAAGTAAATTATTGAAATAAATTAAACCATATGTCAGTACTGAAAAATGACCTAGTTTGTGTCAAGTGGATGTTAAACCCCATTTCTTTCTCTATTTAATTGAGGGGGGTAAGGAATAGTTGAGTGGTCATGGTGCCTGACTCTCAACCTAGTATGTCTCTGGGTTTAATTCTACAGCACAGAGCATGAGAATATTCAGCACTATCTGTACTTTTCTTTATGTTTTTTAGCTTTCTTTATTATGAACTATACCGTTAGGAGCGGCATCTTTTGATCTAGTAAAATCAATATCTCCGAAGCTCCTTTGTTAGGCAGGAATAGAAGAATATATATACTAGTAGTATTTTCCTATGTTGTCCCTTACATTGATGGAGAGGGGGATCACGGTGGCTAAGTGGATAAGGCGCTGGTTCGCTAGCCTGGAGGTCGAGTGTTCGATCCCTGCATTGGCCGAGAAAGTTCATCTCGATTTTCCGGCGTGATTTCCACTTGTCAGTGATGCAGAAGGAGGGCCTGACAAGGACAGCTGCCTAGTCGTTCGGATGGGACGAAAAACCGAGGTCCCGTGTACAAATTGGAGTGCACGTAAAAGATCCCTTGGCAGGTGGAATTCGATATAAGAGTAGGCCGTAGTGCCGCTGCCCGG
This sequence comes from Patella pellucida, assembly GCA_917208275.1. NCBI lineage: Eukaryota > Metazoa > Mollusca > Gastropoda > Patellidae > Patella > Patella pellucida. Next base: position 67,801,080 of record OU795038.1, read on the forward strand.
GCAAAATTTCCCTCATAGCACACTGTTGGCGTATGCCCGTCTTCAATTGGCCCAGGTTAGGTGCTTAAGCGTAGGACGTTAAACCCCATTTCATTCATTCATTATTTGTAATGTTTCATATAAAATAGTCTTGATTATCACAGACTGTCAATCAGCAGGATAAGAGAGACTTATTTCAACCAAGGGCACATTACCTATTTTTTACTAAAAAATGTGTCGTCATGTAAACTTTTTCTGTCTATTTTTTTTATTAATGTTTAAATGGTTATATCTTGCTGCATACAACATGACCATTTATTTAGGGACTGTAAATGGCAGTTTAAGGCTGGTTATAGTAATATATATACATATCATGGTGTGTAATTCTCAAAACATTTGGAGATATTGTTTATGGTGGGGCACTCTACTAAAGGGTGAAACTAGATGAACTTTTTATTTATTTTTTTTGTAGATTGAGGAAGTTAGTGAAATATACAGTTTCTTCTACTTGACTCTTGGACTACAGTGGGCAGATTAGATCATCCAGACTTACTATTAATAAGTGCTATAAAATCATGAATCCGTTTCACCACAAGTACTCATATTAAACCTCATTCTCTGACCAATTGTTTTACAATCAACATTAATCATCACATTGAATCAGAGCATTCTCAGACTTCAGTTCAGAACTTACTCAACTTTCAATCACTGTTTATGAGATATATCTTTGATCCAAAACACAAAACTTTGCACATAGTTTATTATTGATGTATTCAATATATTAAAACAACAACAGTTTTATAAAGAGCAATATTTTAGTTGCTATAAGGCAAACTATTTTGAGTAAATTCTTAACTTAAGTCGAGAATGCTTTGTGAACTTGGGTTCTGACCATCAGTCTCAATAGCTGTCTCTCCGACCTTAATAATTTATATTTTTGACTTCTTGCTTACAATATATATATATATATATATATATATATATGCAATTATATCATGAGATTACTAACATGCAATATGTACATTTTGTATATCGTAATTAATGCAAACGTTTAAGTCATTCATCAAAATTTTAGGGATTTTGAATATTTTTGCAAACTACATAAATTATTGAGAATGTTGAATCTAGAAAAGAAAATATCACTATAAAAATGTTTTATGAATTGAAAATTCCACCAACCATTTTTGCACGGTTATTCGTTTAGACATTCAGCTTTAAAAATATTGTTGTTTGCAAATGAATTCAAATTTCCACAAATGACGACCACATACTTAACTTATGCTGTCTGTCTAAGCTGAATGTCTAAGCTAATTTAATGACATTTTAAGGGGGGAGGCTATCCGAAACTTTTTATTCTAAAATGTTAAAGCTATTGAATTGAAAACAGTACAAGTAATTAGGAAATGTATTAAAGAAGAGAAAATTGGCATTAAAGAAGTTGTTACCAGAGTAAAACAATTTTTGGGTAAAAAATTATGAAAAACGTAGGTACACTATATCTCTGTAACTAATTAAAATATCTTTACAAAATTTTCAAGATATATAAACTAATATCTACCACAGAATCAGACAGAAAGCAATTTGAATTATCATTAATATTTCAAAAGTTATTAAAATATTTCTCCGAAGACAAAATATTGTGGTGAGACAAATAATTTAGACATCATTTTCCAAGAAACTATAAAATTTATAGAGAAAACCTCTCTGTCTGGTTTTAGAGTTATCATTAGAAAATACGCATTTCGAAAATGAGACATTTATCTTTATTAATACCAGAGATATAGTGTACCTATGTTTTTCATACTTTCTCCAAAATCTGTGTTACCCTGGCAACAACTTTTTTCTTCTTTATTTTTAATGCTAGTTTTCCCTTGTTTATTGCATTTCCTAACTACTTGTGCCATATTCAATTCACTGGCTTTAGAATTTCAGAAAGCATTTTTTCGGGTAGCCTCACCCCTTAAGTCATAAATCCACGATTTTAGGCAAAAACACAAAGTATATGTGGCGAATTTCAAGAAGTTATATTCTGCTTTCTTTTAATAAAATTAAAAAGAGTCAATTAGTTGTTTTGTGTATTATACAGATCTGAACCGGACTAGATCTGAACCGGACTAGAACCAGATTACAAAACAGTATACTAATTGATAGATATGGCGGTCATTTAGGACAGATTTCTATTCTCGAAGTATGGATCTATCTGTGAGCAAAAGGATGCCGATCAGTGACTTTAACGTTACATACATATTATTGAGCATTTTTAACTTGAGATTGGGCATAATCTGTAGTTGATATAAACAATAAAACATATCATTATAACCATCTGTTAGTGTATCTTTTCGTACTTTATTTTTGAAAATACTAATTTTTCAGATTATGCTAGCAAATTTTCTTATTTTGTTGTTGTGTCGAGTTGCGATTCAAGTATGGCGGCAGGCCCAAAGCTAGGGGGGGGGGGGAAGAGAAGCAGCTGCCACCCCTGGAACAAATTTGGTGCTCTTTTCATTGGATGCGATACGAAACCAACGACCAGCCTGACAAAGGTAACTGAACAGCTTAGTTAGAAAATAATACCTTGCTTACCTAGCTAGAACCAGTATGAGCGACACAAACGCTGTTATATAAGATGAACGAAATTTGGGTAAGCCTGGAAGAAAATTATAGAAATTTTTGCAAGGTTGAGAATCTTCAGTCATATTGCTTTGCCTAGCCCAATTACAATAATTTACAATCAAATTTTTTCAAAAATCCCAATTTCTTTCCCCCAGGCTTACCTAATTTCGTTTCATCTTATATGCCGGAGTTTGTAAATTTGTGCGTTACCCTTTCAATGAAGTCTGCCAAATCGGTTAGAAGACGGAGACGTAATTTTAACAGCATGTTGTGTCACTCATACCGGTTCTAGTGGGGTAAGCAAGGTCTTATTTTATCATCTTTAAAGATGTTCAGTTACATTTGTCAGGCGCTCACATGGACTTACACGCGCTGTTTAATTAGCAGTAAAAAGTTGCCCAGTCAAATGGACAGGGGGGTGGTCGATTCTTTTTCGACAGTGATTCAATAGAATGGTCCCTGAAAGTAGAGGCGAGTGTAATGAGACCTACGTTCAGAGCTGGACTAAGTCGGACCGAGGACTACATCTGCTAGTAGCAGTGATGAAGCCCTCAATCAGATTTTCAAAATCATGGACAGAGACCCCTCCCATCCATTGTGGGCTCGTGTTGAGGTTCACATCCGAGAATTCGGTGTAATCCGGCGATGCCTTGTCGAACGTTCGACAAGTATTCGTGATTCATTTTTATGTTCTTTATTTTGGTTTTTTAATGGGAAAAAGTGTATTAACGACAATATATTTCGGTTACAAATTGTCGTGGAATCAAGGTAACTTTAAATTCATTTATATTCGAGTTTTGAACACAGAATCCGTCAATTTTCTTTTTGTTGCTACCGATGAACGTCGATTTCTGAACTCGTATTGTTTGACGTTTAACTCTAAACTATAATTTGATAAGTTGGTGTGTTTAATATGCGTAGTTTTCTTACAGACTGCATTATATACTTACGATATTTCGCCAATCTGATTAAAATACAGATTTATATTTCGTTTCTTTTTTTTATACTCTCGATGGCCTACACCACATAAAGATCTGACAAGTTATAGTGGGAGTTCACGTCAGGGTGTCATACGAGCAGCTTTTGACCCTATGACATCAGACATTGATTCATCAATCGACATTGACGTTTCTTATTGTTTACCCACAGTTTCATGCATTACAGACCGTTTCATTGGCTAATTCGCCACTTCATCCAGAACACGTCAATAACAACTCTTCGGGATCATAGTGTATTAAAGACAAGTAAAACCTAATTTTGAATTCGATATTTCGACTTTAGGTTCCAACTAAACACATTTAATATCGAGTCAGTCGTGTTTGGCGTTCGTAAAAAATCAACTTTGCGGATATGACTAAAGTACCCCCTCCCCCCTTATCTATCACTGACATGTTTCAAATTAGGCGTGATGTAGTTACATTCATGTGTGTGGAATAATACGGCTTACGGCCTGGTCACTTGTGTTAGGTTGGTGGTTCCCACGTGACATGCTCAAGACCCAAGGGCCCCACAATGGTTAATGCGGCGCTGGATCTTTGTGATAAAAGCATAAATTGAAATTTAAATCAAATCGGATGAAAATACTTTTACACTATTTCCGTACGAGAAGCGGCCATTTTGTATGTCAGTTTCGGTCCAATTTTCACGAAATTCAACCCCAATCGTCATTATGATATATTCGAAAGTTTTTTGGTTTTTTTTAATCGGGCAAAGACACGATTTGTCGTACAATCTGTGTTCATATCCAGGGAGTAACTGTCCGAAATAAGCGATCAGTTTGACATCTTTCATACACACAACGGCTAAATAAACATTTGATTTCATTTAATTGAGGCAACACATTAGATAGATTTCAGAGGGGATTTCTGTATTATTCACTAAAAAATGACGAGAACTGCCCCTTTGAAATATGACACCAACAGTGCCCTCTAAACTACAGATTACACTATCACCAACGTTCATATCATGTGACTTTTTTTTCTATAAATAACAAAGTGACCTATTGTCATATGGATGATAAAAATGATTAGTGAAATGAAATTTAATTCGTGAAACGTAGATACGAAGTCCACAAGGTTTAGCTTCAGTTTTCTAATATACTTAATGACCCAATAATCGTTGAGTGACAATTTCATCATTCAGAGTCCGATGATATATTTTTAGGCCGCCATTAATAGAGAGTATTTATATTTTAACTATTCAACAGTCACAAATTCTAATTTAATCTCAGTCCCAAAAGTCCGTGCCTTAATCCCACTCTGTCATAATTAAATCCTTCTCCAAATTTCTTGTAAAAATGTATGAGGTCAGTCGTTTGGTTTCCCTTAGTCAGAAGATGTATAGTCTGCCAGAATTAGGCCGAAATTTCACGGTTGTGGCAGAAATGTGCAAAGTAAGCTTTCTTGGTTTTAAATGATAGATTACACCCAGTAGTGTCACAAAAAAAGACCCATCAATTGGCCAAAGGGGAACAAATTTGAGAGGCCAAAATCCAAAATGGCGGCTGGTTTTGGCTTGTAAATTCTAATTTCCACCAATTTATCATAATATCATCGAGTTTAGCATCAAAATATACATTGCTTTACGTTTCAATTACAACCGTATATTATAAAACAATATCGAGATGTAAACAACTACAAAACGAGAGAGAGAAATGAGGTTTAACGTCCACTCAACACTAACATAATATGGTTTTTAATTTTATTTCAATAATTCGCTTGTGCGTAGGGGTCTTTAATAGTGGGAGGAAACCGGAGGACATGGAGAAAACCCACGGGATTGGACAGGCGACCCTACTCCTTGTCACGTCCAACCGGGGATTAGAAACCATGCCAGTTGACTCAATGACAGACTTTATGATACAGCACGAACGTGCTAACGATTCGGCCATCCATCCCCGAATACAGCGCAGACAATTACTTTAAATTGAAAACGTTAGGTAAGCGTAGGAAGATTCATGTATATTTCTTGATACCTGTCTAAGCTTTGAATCCTCACCTCATTGGGAATTATTTTTAACTATCAAGTTTCGTTTTTGTTCGATTAGAAATCTAGGTATTCGACATTTACATTCGTTTATTTCTTCAGTTATTTGATATCACATTTATAGCACCGACTAGCCGCCATTTCGTTTATAACTCCAGGTATTCGACATTACATGTACGTTCATAACTTCAGGTATTCGACATTACACCTGCGTTCATAACTTCAGGTATTCGACATTACGTTTATAGTTCAGGTATTCGACATTACGTTTATTATTCCATACATTACTCCTTGTATTGCACACCACGTTTATAATTCCACATAGCCGACATTACGCAGCTCGAATGGTAAAACTGAAACCGCGGGGATTGTGATTAAACTGGCAAGGATCTCGATGTAAAATGCCCAACCTAGATCAGCACCTTCATAAGCATTATTTGCAGCATAATTAATAACTCCAGACATAATCAGAACACCTGTAAATACATAAACAAAAACTCCAGCAACTATAGATATAACAATCTAATTAAAATACAGATCTATATTTCGTTTTGTTTACTTTTATACTTTCGATGGCCTAGACTACATGGAGGTCCAACCGGTTGTTGCGATTTGTCACGTCATAGGCCAGACGAGCGGCTTTTGAGCCAATGACGTCAGACATTTGATTAACCAATCAGCATTGACGTTACCAATGGATTAAACACAATTATGTGCAAAACACACCCAAAAGCTCACCGTAACAGACCGTTTTATTAGCTAATGGCTCACACCATTTACAACACGTCAATGATAACAACACTTCCAGATCTTAGTGTAGTAAGGACAAGTAAAACGAAATTTTGAACTATAAAAACGAAACGAAATAGGATCTGTGTTTTAATCAGATTGTAGACATAGCTGAGAAATGGGGATCTAATCGTTCGGATGGTAAGCCATTGGTAGTTTGATTCGAAGGGCCGTAACTGAACATATAAAACGATGGCGTGATTGAGCGGAGTACAGTGAAATCCAACATAGGATTCCCGATTTTATGTTTTGAAATGACCTAACAAACCGGACAGAACTTCTGAAATCTGATAAACTTTCCGTATTGAAATAACCTCGCCAACCGGCCTGACAATTGACAACACTCATTGACTTTGAACCTACCTGTGATGCTCGTGGCTACCATAGATAATTTTATCCAGATTTTGTTTGATTTCACTTTATATCCCAGTAAACAAACGATACTGCCAAATAAGGTTACCAGGGCTGTCGATTCCAGACCTTGCACAGTATTTACCCAACCTACAGTACAGGTACCATAACATGAAATAGAAAAAAAAATTAATGGTTAAATTGTGCAAAGATGGGTGTGTTTGTGTGTGTGTGTGTGTGTGTGTGTGTGTGTGACTGAATAAGATGTCATATTTAACACGTCTCAGTACTACATCGTATTCTGCAGTCAATGGAGCACATGTAACACTATTAGTGTAAAACAGAGGATCGGTTTAGTAAATATAAAGGATGTATTTATATCAGGAACACATCTACAAAATACAGCTTGCACTAATCTTCTACAGGAACTAGTCTTGTACAGGTACGCATCTAACAATATAATATGTAATCTACTAATCTGCCCCTCTGCCAAGGCAGCGGCTGGACTCGCGTGAGTCCTTGCACTTGTCCAAGTCGTTCTTCTCACCCTGCTCCTCGCTTACTAACTGTCAGTGAACTCCTCAATATATACCCTTTGCACACATGGTCATATTTGCAATTGTCTCTTTCATGTGCATAATCCCTCAAAGTCGTTTGGATCTTGTACACACACGGTCAATATGTACAAGGTGCCTGATGGTTTCGACAGGGTGCTGCCCGTTTATGCAAGGGGAAAGCACGCTAGAAATTTTGAGGAACTTCCTCGGTTAACACGCACTTCCCGGTTAGCGAGCCAACCTCCTCCAAATGATTGCTTTGAATTTAAAACACTGTATGACATATTATAGGTCTGTTTAGTGGCGTGCATAGGCGTAAGAGCAAGGGTGCAGGGGGAGTGGCAGCTGCCCGCCTAACTTTCGGGCAAGGTGACTTTTCGGGCAGACGGGTAAAGTGATTTTTTTTAATTATTTCATCCACCCGAAGAATCCTAACAAAACACTAATTTTACGCTGGAATAGCAGTAAAACGCGTTTGCAGCCGTCAAATAATCAAAATATTTCTTAGGGGGTCCATACAAGGTCAGCTCCGCTTCTTCGCTTCTCAAGCAAAACCAGCGCCGCTGTCTATAAACCCGAATTTTTTCGGGCATTTCTAGTTTTGCTTCCCCAACTGTCATCGAGCCCAGTAGAACACTAATTTTACTTTTGTTTTAATTGAATATCGCGTATTTGTTGACTATGGATTAAAACATTTTATCTGGGGCCACTCTACTTTGTGCGACATTTTTCGGGCATTGATTAATATTTGTGAATGAAGATGCAACAGTTTGATTGGGTGGTTGGAATTCAGAGTGGGATTTTGGTTACAAAACCATTGGATATTTTTGGAGTTGCTTACACGGGCTAGAATAGCAGAAAAAGCATTTGCGGTGATTAAATTTTTAAAATTTTCCCTGGGAGGGTGAAGCCCCCACACCGTGTTACGATTCATTGGTCTGGTTGTTTGGAATTAAAGTTGCTATATTTACTGGCTGGAATAGCAGGTAGCAGGAAAACACGTTTCCAGCAGTTAAATTTTCAAAATTTTCTCCTAACGGTCCCGTCTTCGTGGATCGAAGCGATTGATTGGAATTCAAGTGAGCCACCTTAATTAGGCTATATTATACCACTTCGAAGTTGCCATGTTCACCGGCTGAAGTAGCAGGAAACGCGTTTGTGGCAGTTAAATATTCAAAATTTTCTTTGGAGGAGTGAGGGGGGGGGGGGGGGGTCATACAGAGTAAGCTTGACTTCTTCGCCTCTCGAGGAAGACCGGCGACGCTGTCTGTTATCCCATTTCTGGTTCTGTCCCTATCAACTGTCATCGAGCCCGTACGCATGGTGGCCTGATCTCAATCCCATGCTTGGACATGCCGAGGAGAGCTCGGTCACCGGGGAGCTATTCCTCAAGGGGTCAATCACTTTGAATTGCACATGACGTCAGAATATTTGGACCAAACCCATCCCTAGCACGCGGTGCCTGAAGTGTCGCTAAAAATAAACCATCATCTCGTTTTTGTACGCCTGATTTCGTCAATTCCCCCTGAAACTTTATTGAAATAGTCCCAAAGTGGCTTAGTTTTTGTCGTGTGGACGTTAACCCCCTAACATCTCCTCTGTTTTCATAACTTTTAAAACTAATATCAAAGTAGCTTAATCGCTAATATTTGGGACCTAGAAATTGACACAAATGGGTCGCAACGCATACAATAATGTAATATGAATGTATATAAACTGATTTACATTCAATCGTTTCGGTGTTTAAAATCAGTTATGTTCGGCGAAACCCGCCAGAAATCTTAATCGAATCGAATTCTCTAGCGTCTGGTTATTTTAGTCGATTTAATATTTATTGCACATGCTCTCCAGATAATGGCGTGGAATATCTCTAGCCTCTTTCCTTGAGTCCCTTCTTACACATGGGACTGAAACGCATTATGGCGCATACGATTCGTGTACCAATGGTAAAATGTTTATTTTGTCTTAAACATTGGATATCAGAAGCCCATCTTTTCCCGGTAAGATCACAACATCCATGTTGATTTAAATTGACAAATACTTCGTGTTTTCAATGTCGAAGAATTCGGATGATATTGAGTTTGAGACTTGGCTACTTTAAATACAAAAGAAAAAAAACCCAGACATACTCACCAGTAGCATGTCCGTTGTTTCTACAAAACCCCGTGAAACACCCTCGCCATAATCCTATATTTGTCGCAAATTGGCCGCTGACATAAATCCAATATGGCGCCGAGAAGCCTATAATATGTAGTAATAAACATGCAAAGTGTAGGCCCAGTGCAATTAGCATATATTTACTCGCTTCCCGTAAACTGACCACACGTAACATGACGTTATTTGACACGGACTAGGTTGGTTTTACACATAAACATCTAAATGATGTGTTATCTATTTTAAGCCGGTAGGCGAGATAACTAAAGTCAGGTGAATAGAGGTGCAGCTCGCATAAGGAGAGGGGGGGGGCGTGATTTCCATCCGGAAAATTCATCTAACGGGGTGCATTGTCAATGAGGAAGGTAAGTGCTAATGTCACCCCAATAACCTCACTCCTTAAGGCCCGTTCTCCGGTGCGACTTTTAGTAACTACATGTCGTATTATCCACATGTAGGATCTACGTCACACTACATGTAGTTTGCAAAATCGTATATAAATGAGTTGACACGACTTAGAATCTCGCGATAATCTCGTCTTGTCTTAGCATAATGGCGTCATCAAGCGACGAAGAGACGCTGGCTAGTATTGCCCTTTATTTGATAAATAAAAAGAAAAAAAGAAAACCCAAATCCGTCTGAGTTAGACATTGGATACTGCGTAGACCCACTGCCGGCGCGTACAGATCCCTATAATGTAAACTTGAAGAAAAGGTTCCTCTCAAAGGGAGAGAACTCGTGTTTGTACTAATACTCGACGTCTCTGATTGGACAATTTCATACGATCTGTTGACTGAAATAGGGAAGTTTCTTTTTCGCTCAACTCGCTTTCAACTGGTTGGGAGCTTGTAAAAGTTGGTACGACTAGGGTGTTCTCACGCTGCATCTCGTGTCGATACAAGTAGTTACTACAAGTCGCACCGTGAGAATGGGCCTTTATCCCTAGACCTTGTGGTGTCTAACGTGGCGTGTGGAAACTTCAACCCCCCACCACAAGCTTGAAAATAGACATTGACTCAATAGTTACTAATAAATGAGGCCAAATCAAATAGCCTATCATTATTTAAAGATACATTATAACCCAGGAAAATATATACAATATACTATCAAATCCTATTCAATATAAATTATAATCCTTATCGAAAAACGAAATTTAGGTAAGCTAGGGGGAAAAATCGATTGGAATTTGGCTCGACAAAGCAATAAATGACTAGAGAGTCTCCCCCCCCCCCCAGCTGATGTAAATTTCGTTTCGTCTAATATATACGAGGTACGTAAACTTGTGTGTTACCCTATGTAAATTTAATGGCGTCTACCAATCCGTTCAGCAGAAGGGATGCCCAGTAAAATTGACTGGAAGTGTTTCGACAGGACGGTTCAAACAGATGGTTCCTGAACGTAAAGTTCTAGTGTAATGAGACCTTCATTCAGAGCTGAACTAGTTACACTCTACCTTTATGCTTAAGATAATAGCCTTATCATATCTTTAAAGTAACCAGCATCTTGCTGATAAAGATAATAATTGTAGGACTGATAGCAATGGAGTTTAACCTTGGAGGTAATTTAATAGTAGCCATATTGTTATCAATTTGTACAAATAGACCACACCCACTCTTTAAAGTAGCAACATTGCTATTGATTTGTAGCAACAAGGGCAGATGGCGAGACAAGGAGAGCACCTGTTTAGTCAGGGCCGGACTAACCATGGGGCACAGGCCCCAGCCCGCCCCACATTAGAGCCCCCCCCCCCCCACACATAAATATCTTAGTTGCGTCCAGCCCCCTCCTCTAGAAATGCCATCATTTCATAGCAGTCACGTGGATTGGTCCATTGAAATAACGCCAGAATGCGCTATATTTTGTGGCAGAAGGTTTTTTTTCTGAGGAAGGTATTTCTAACTGGCTCCACATAAGTACTTGCAATGCCAGGAAATCACGTTTCCGGTCTCCAATTTCTAAAATTTACATTGCACCCCCAGAGAAATAAGGCACCCCGAGGAATGGCGCCCCCTCAAAAAATTGACAACCATTCAACTATAAAAAATAGTTGATTATGATCAGACAGTGATGCTCTTAAGGCGCTGATGAGTCGGTCGGTTTTAATGGCGCCTACACCTGATCCAAAAGAAAACGCCTCTCCCACCAAATCTGCCGCCAGATAAACTACAAAATTGCAACTCAGATATCACCCGAGTGGCAGAAAAACGTGTTTCGTGCAGCGTTATTTTTCAAAATTTTCTGAGAGAGGACCCCAGACATGGGTGCCGCGCCATAGGCGAAGGCCCCCTCCTATCACCTCTTTCCGGGTCGGCGCCTGACCCAACTCATTACATTTAAGGGTTCGTTTTGGTCGTAATCTATTCGGCTACTTTACCCCCCCCCCCCCAACCCACAGAAAAGTAAACTTCTCATCATTACCCTGACCGACAGCAGGGTTGATTTTCGTTACAAATTTGTTCTTGTCGCGGTAATCGACGAGAAAGTTCCTGGGCATCTATTGCGGTGTGGTTTCCCCTCGTCGGGGATACAGCTCGGAGAGTCTGGCAAGGAACAGCTCCTAGTCTTCGGACGAAAACCCGAAATCTCGTGTACTCGTTGACGTGTTGACAATATCAAAATTCGAAATGCATGTACGAGTAGGCGTAACACTACCGTTCCGGTCTTTCCGGCGTGGGTTCCCCTTGTCAGTGATGCAGGACGGAGGGCGTGACAATGACAGCTGTCTAGTTGTTAGGATGGGAACAAAACCCGAGGTCCCGTATACACATTTGGCGTGCACGTAAAAGATCCCTTGGCAGCTGGAATTCGATAAAAGAGTAGGCCAAAGTGCTGCTGCCCGGGCAAAATTTCCCCCATCGCACACTGTATGGCGTATGCCCGTCTTCATAAGCCCAGGTTAGGAGCAGAACAGTAGGACGTTAAACCCCATTTCATTTTTTTATTTCCGTTCCGTCCATATAACACATTGCATGGCGTATGTCCGTCTTATTAATTCCGACGGTTAACAGTAAGTCTAGCTCACTACCAGCCGTGCGTGCTACTACGGGCTGTCTACGGGAAAATTGGAGACTTTTGGCAAGCATAAATCCCTGGTCCTATCGCGTATCCGTGTGGATTTTGCGATTGGCTTCATCAACGTGATGCGGTACACGGATACGGCAGCACGCATCCAACAGCTTTCATAGGGAAAGGGTTCGTATAACATTGCCGTCTTTTTGGCTGAAATGTTGTATCATAGCGTTTTTATGAATCTATGTGTATACTAGAACACGAAGGTGTATATTTGATTTGATTTTAGCCATGGAATTTAATCATTATGTTTGATGGGGGGGGGGGTTCTCGGAATTGTCATACTTTTCCTCAGTGTGTCTGTCTGCATGCTTGTTGATCTACGCGCTAAATTTAGGGACGTTGGACCTTTCAAATATAAAGATAATTTTATTATTTGGTAAAGGGGTATAAACTTTAAGAAATGATACATTTATTAGTGAAACCAACAATTGCTGTCGAGTAGAAGTCGAAGATTCGACATTGAATTTGTTTTTTTTAATAACCCAGCGTCTGTCGGTTAATTTTACTCCCTCCGGGAAACTGTAGGCTAGACACTTTGACTAGTACTGATCATGATCTTGGTAGCTAATGCCATCATGCTGTAATATAACTAAGGTCATTTCGGTCATGCATACGTACGGGACGCGAAAATATGTCAAACTCTATAACTACATTGATTTGAAATGAAAGGGGGGTTTAACGTCCTACTGTTCTGCCCGCCAATGTGTACACGAGACCTCGATTATCAATATTTACCTGTTTGTCATAATTTGTTGTACTCAAATAAAACACAAACGCCGTTTTAAGAATAGGCCTCTATAAATTTGAATATTTAAAAAGAAATTGGTTTGCCCTGAAGCAAATAAGACCGCAACGTGATCCCCCACATTGGCGCTACGTGTCACGTAAACGATACTGATACGTAAAACGGGTGGGAAAACTTCCGCTTGCCAAAAGTCTCAAATGTTAGTTAACACGTGTGTGAGATTTACTCGTCACTTGCGACGAGTGTTTTGCACCGTAGAAGATCGCAAACTGGCCGCAGAGACTTTGGGTTCTACAAATACAAGTTGTCCACCGGTTTCGCTCGGCTGGTCTGCGATTGCGAGCTACCAAACCCTACGACTTTTGCGTGTCACAACACGTAGTACGGGTTGTGCGCTATAGGCTCAAGTAAGACGTCGTAGCCCATTTCATTTGTTATTACTTTATATAGGAAATTTGAGGTCTTTATCCAGCCCTGGGAAAAATAATGTACACATTAATAACTCAACAAATATTGTAAGTTTATACATTTATTGAATATATCCATTTTATTAACAGAAATACATGAAATAAAAGATAGGATTACAGGTAAAATCTCCCAGCATATGTGGTATGCACATCTTTATTCCTAATGGGCTGGTTCCAAGAAATGAATTTATGCATACCACCAAAGCTTTAACCAAAATACGAAAGTCAAATTCGCTTAAAATTAAATATGCTGCCTAGTCGTTCGGAGGGGACGAAAACCCGAGGTCCCGTGTACAAATTGGAGTGCACGTAAAAGATCCCTTGGCAGTTGGAATTCGATATAAGAGTAGGCCGTAGCGCCGCTGCCCGGGCAAAATTTCCCTCATAGCACACTGTTGGCGTATGCCCGTCTTCAATTGGCCCAGGTTAGGTGCTTAAGCGTAGGACGTTAAACCCCATTTCATTCATTCATTCTTAGTGGTTAACGTCCGCTTTCACCGGCGAAGGTGACATTGCAGACAAGATTTTTTTTCCCATTTGTATTAAGCCATTGTCTGGCCTGGATGAGGACATCGCAGTAATTTGGGACCGGGGTGAACCTCCGAAGCTCACAACAGGGATCGAAACCACAATCGCAAGCCTGAGGTTACCGGACAGCTAGAGCCGAAAGAGCTACACCCTAGACCTCTAGAGCCGAAAGAGCTACACCCTAGACCACTAGGCCATCACAATTCTCTTTAAACACCGTTACTACTTTGTATTATAAAATAGTGTAATAAGTGTTTGCCACAATACCGACCCTGATTACTTAGTGATATAACTATGGGATTTTAATAAGAGTTGTCAGATACAATGACATACTGCCCCTAGCGATCCATCTACGGAGCTAGCTGTAGACAAGTCTGGGATGATACAATGAGAGAAGGATTATTCACACGAAAATTACATGTCGGTGAAACATTGTCAAGTAAAGAAACAAAAAGAATGTGCCTCTAAGACTATCAAAACACAGAACATTCGGTTAGCATCGACAAAACCCTCATTTAAAAAGAAAACCTTAATAACAATGTTGTGTTGCCGTGACTATCAAACCGACAATGGCCTATTAATATCAAATTATTCTCTGATTACACCCCCATTCAAAATATTTATACTCGGCCCCGTCAGGTTATACAACCATGTTATGTTGCCATGGCCACCATTTAGGTTGGCAGCGGTACAACCGGAAGTGCCGTTAGTGATGAACCACCAGCCACAACCCATAGAAGTAGCACAACCGTCATCGGTACTATCTTCATCGTACGTGGAGAATGGTTGACCATTTATGAACATATTGCCTAATATGGAATCGCCACAATCAAAGTTGGTTGACACGTTATTAGAGACATGGAAGGCATATTTCTCCGACGCGTTACCAACTTGAAACCCCTCGTATTTACGATAACAAGCTCTATTTGTTGGACAGGGGTTTGGCCATATATTGAAACGAAGATAATATGAATTGTGGTTTACTAAAATCTGTTTCAGCTTTTCCAATCCGAACCAATATTCAAACTTAGAATCGCCAAAACCCAGGACATAACCGTCCATAGTGCGGTTAAAATCCTCACCAATACAGTTGTGATTTCGCATCAGGAATATCGTCATTCCACCGGCTCTAAAATCACAAAGGATTTAGAATGGTTCGGAAGGCATTATTGGTTTGATGTAAGAAAGTTTGACCGGCGATGAAAATGAATTATGGTATCCAAGTTAGTTTCCATGGGAACAGTCTGAAAATATTAAGGTATATAATATATAAATAACCTACCTATGGTGTGTTGGAAAGTTATAATATTTGTTGGGGCGGTTTGGGGGGTTCTCAAATTTTATTAAGACATAATCTTCCAGTTTAAAGGGACAATCCCTAATTAATCAGGGGTTAAAAAATAAAAGTCTGAGAATGAATGAAAATAAAACGCCAAAATAAAGGGGAATGGTGTATTTACCTTGTCTCATAATTTTAACTCAAAATATTGAGTCGTTTGGACGTGAACGCCAAAACTGCTTATCCGGACACGTAACCCTTTAAGATTTCGGGTCGATTGTTTCGTTGGGTGACATTATAACCGATTACGGTTACTTAAAAGGGTTATGCAGTGAATAACCCATGTGCCGTACTTCATAAAGAAAGGCAAATTTCAACTACACATTATTTTTTAAAAAAATGTTTGGTTTAATCCAAATACCACAAAATACACCTTGGGGCACTGGTCTCAAATTCCAGATGAAGACTGACGGATTTAAGCCGTTTGAAAACGTATCATAAATACTGAAGTAGTTGCTCGGCCCTTGAGTCGAATAATTTAAGGGATTTTAAGACAAAATTAAGCAGTTTTATTCCCAAAACAAATATCGGGTTAGCCCTTTAACAACACTGTGATTTGGTTTGTACAGTGTGGTACGAGTCTCGTGGTGTCAACCTAAAGCTATAGTATATGTGACAAAGAATTTGTTCGCCTGTCTGACTTCGATGGTTAGTTCCGCGTTCCGATCTTATTGCAGTATGATGACGCACCAACATGCTTTAGATCTGTCATTTGACGCGTTTGCTTTCTATGGGATTCTAGTTCGTAAACCAATTAATGGTTCATCTGGGAAGTTACTTGTTTGTGACCCGTCGGTTGTACTATGTCTTTTAGATTTTTCCATAGAGCCGAATCAAATGTTAGCCTTCATGCAAATGCAGAAATACCTCTATACAAGATAAGACAGTGGTTTAGTTTGGTATGGTTAAAATTAGCCATTGGGTTGAAACGCATTAATACGGGGTTAATTATTTTTGAAGTCACATTGAAACGGTCAATTATTATGCGTGGTGCGATCCTCCCGCAATTATTATCTTAAATCAATTTGTTATTAGAGTTATACCTTCTATTACTTTTTCGCAATTGTTTCCATAGTGACCAATTTGGCATGAGCATCCTTCATTTGTGCAACTCTTTTTCTTAAACAAAAAAAAAAGCATGACATAAAGTCCCACAATCATAATTATAACAATACCGAAGGGGTTGGGTGGTGTTGATTTTGGGGAGGGGTCCCGTTTGTGTTCCACGCCATGCCAAAGAAATCTATCGATAGTGGAGTCATTTCTTGTTGTTTTTTTTCCTTCCGATTTGGAATTGTTTATAATCCCCTGAAGCCGACAGAAAATGTAACTTAAACACCCTGCTTTGATTCTAGATCCACAACATTGTAACATTGTGACTATAGACATCTTTCATACACACAACGGCTAAATAAACATATTTAATGTCATTCAATATGACAATAGAAGCGAAAAAGCATACTCAGTGTTTTTGACTACAATCGTCGATGTAGGAATTAGTATTAGGTTAGGGCCTGCTCTCAGACGGAGCTAGCTGTAGAAAGGCACCCTAAGTTTGGGATGGCAAAGAGGCTGTCGAAGTTGTATAATCTAGAGATGGATACTGTCAGTGATGGATACTGTCAATAATCTACATCAGATCATCTATACCGACACTGGTCTACTCTGAATCATATGATCTTATGCTGGTCTACTCTACGTCAGATCATCTCTAACGACTTGGATATAGTGCTGGTCTACTCTACGTCAGATCATCTCTACCGTCTTGGATGTAGTGTTGGTCTACTCTAAATCAGATCATCTATTCCGACATGGACACAGTGCTGGTCTACTCTACACCAGACCATCTGTTCCGTCTTCGATATAGTGTTAGTCTACTGTACATCCGAGCACCTGTTCCGTCTTGAGTGCTGGTCTACTCTACACCAGATCATATGTTACGACTTGGATAGAGTGCTGGTCTACTCTACATCCGAGCATCTGTTCCGTCTTGGATAGAGTGCTGGTCTACTGTACATCCGGGCATCTGTTCCGTCTTGGATATAGTGTTGGTCTACTCTACATCTCACCATATGTTACGACTTGGTTATACTTACATCTATATTAGCCATCTGTTTTGAATTCGATATGATTGTCTATCTTCTCTACATAATATTTAGCTGTTTAGAAACAGGTCTCACCGGTGGTTTCGAATCACGCTTTGACCTCTGGTTTGCGGCTGTTGTGTCGATCCCTTGGGGATAGGGGCTCCTTCTCAACCTCGTGGGTTTACTTCTGTGCTATAATGGCCTCATCACCAGTAGACTTTAATTACCTTTCGCTTGTTTAAAACTATTAAATAATATTTGATAGGTTAATGATGTGATCGTGAAATCAATACTTTCCCGTGTTCAATATTGATCATACAAGAGATAAACTATCGTCTTGATCTGGCCACCTATTAGTGTCAGGATGTTTTGCCATCCACGATTTGATGTCTTGGCTATAACATTTATATTGGATTGGAAACACCAGGTTGGGTGCGTAAGCGTAGGACGTTAAACCCCATTTCATTCATTCATTCATTCAAGAAACTAGGCAGGATATTTTAGCTATAATTATAAGCATATATTCTTGAAAAAAAGTTTAAATTCCACAAATTTTAATAAGATCGTGACTTCGTTTTCGATATCATGTGACAATTCAAATTTGGACCGTCCACGTATATCTGTTATCTTACATAATCCAGTTTTTTTTAATACTAATTGTTTTTCAAAGACCCCCCCCCCATTCTCTTTAAAACAGTTTAACCGATAAGCGCTTAAATAGAAATAAAGTATTATAATCAATGTATACGTTGGACTTAAACCCTCGGTATAAATAGTCCGACATCACGGTTTGACTTGGACTTAATAGGTTTTATATTGATGACCTCAAGAAGTTTCCTGGATTTCTTCTGGTGATGATGTTATGCAAGGGTTCTTGTTAGGTCCCACAAGATTGTATGATGTCCGTTGTTAATAATATGCTCTGCTACGGTTGAGGGATTGGTGGAAGCTAGTGACCTATGCTCTTTTATTCGTACATCAAGTGGGCGCTTTGTGTTCCCTTCATACTCTTAGGAGCTCGTAAATACAATCTTTGGGTTGTGGGGTTGGTTTGTGTTGATCTACTATTGGCTTGAAGTATTCAGTATTGTTCTGCCGCTAGAAACGGTCACGTCTACGACCACTTCTTGTTTCATCGACCTTCTAATCTGGTTAGAGATTTTGCCGTGAAACGGAATGGTAATTCTGATGCCGGAGCGGTAAATATTTGGCGTTTTTGGCTGGTGTTGGTGATTCTCTATAGAAGTTGGTGATGATGTCATTAACTACAAACAGCAGTGTGGAATTTTTTTTTAAGATTTAGTCAGAAAGACATCAAGAAATTGGAGATTGACATCCGTTTCTGTTTCCATTGTGAATTTTTTCCTCGTTTGTTTAAAAGCTTTTTTTCAAATTATCATACATTATTATTTTATTATAATAATATAGCCACGTGATCCCCGAATACAATAACACAGGGGAGCACAGAGTCATTAGCTTGGCAGTTGGAATTCGATATAAGAGTAGCAGTGCTGCCGCCAGGGGGAAATTTCCCTCACAGAATGCCCGTCTTCATTAGCCCAGTTTAGTAGCAGAACAGTAGGACGTTAAACCCAATTTCATTGTAGATGTTGTACTAAGGTTGTACACATACCACTAACGCTGCCTGGTGTAATAATGTTTGTAATTCATCGTAATTTTCTACATTGGGGGTTTAAAATATCGAAATATATCAAATAATAACGATTGTTTAGAAATTTTATTACCAAACTCATTTTTTTAAAATGTAAAATTATATATATGATTAACCTAACTTTTTTTTATACATTACAATAACTAAAATCTAACCCAAAGTATATACATATAAAAACTGTAAAGTAATCTTTGTCACCTGTCTATAAAACTCATAAAATATTGAAGGGAAAATAACACTCTTACTGGCTTGACAGGTCCAGAAAAAAATAGCCTTATTCTAGCTACTACATGTTTAAGTGCCCTACCTGTTTTGTAAATTAATTATCCATTACATCCTATTTTACTTGTCCAGGGGTTCAAAAATGTGTTTAAATCCAAGTTGCATTTGAATATTTCCAATTTTTAAAAAAATTCGGTGTGTTAAGATGACATTTGTATCATCAATAATTGGAATAATGTAAAACAGTACAATTTGTGGACCAGAATAATGTTTGGGCATATTATTCAGTTACAACAAGAGTGGTATTGGGCCTTTTAACGATATTGTTGATTGTACATAATATATATCTCAACCATGATACGTCTCATTTGTACATAAGGTATTTGTTTGAAAACGACTTGTGTAATCGTGTTCAAACGTTGCAGTATAATAAACCAAGTGATTGTATCCATAATAAGTGTCCTAGTATTAGAGATGTTATTTTTATTTCTAGATTTAAGACATTTTGAAAAGTGGAAACTATCTTCATAAGAGTTCAAATTCCAAATTTTTTAGAAAAATGTTTTGGGAACAAACGATGGACCCCTCTGTAGTTTAAAAGTAATAAATTATTTTTAATTTTAATATGTAAAAATGTTTCCGAGAAAACGCCGAAAAACGAAACATACGATTCGTGTACCAATGGTAAAATGTTTATTTTGTCTTAAATATTGGATACCAGAAGCCCACCTACTTCCGGTAAGATCACAGGATTAATGTTGATTTAATTTGACAAATAATTTGTGTTCTCAGTTTTGAAGATTTTGGATAAGATAAAGTTTGAGACTTAGCTCCTCTAAATCGCTAACATTTGGGACCTCGAAATTCACAAAAGTGGTTCGAAACGCATACAATTCTGTAAATGAATGTATATAAACTGATTTACATTCATAGTTTCCGTTTTTACTCCAATTTCAAATCAGTTATGTTTGGAGTAATAAGCTAGCAATGTTAATCATGTGCAAAAGTTTAGCGTCTAATTATTCCAGCATAACTCCGTATGACCTGATGCAATGTGTCTAGCCTCGTCCCTCGAGTCTCTCAATGCAACTTGGGCTGAAGCGCACTATGGTCCACGACTCGTGTACCAATGTTAAAAAAAATTATTGATCTTAAATTAGGGGGCATGACTATGAAAAGTTTTTGATATCGCCCCTTGGGTGGGTGGTGTCTCGAGGGGTGTAAATGATGTTTTCATACTATGAAAATATTTTATTTATGGGGTGGGTGGGGGTCGCTTGACCCAAAATAAACTTTTCATACTAGCTTAAAACTTTTCATAATATGCAATTAATATGCCAAAGTGTACTACTAGAACATTAAAATAAGCCCAAATGAGCAAATCACCACTAAAGGCATTACGTATAACAAAGAAAATAATAATCTGGGTTGTAAAGGTGCGGTACAAGTCATACAGACATGTGTCAGTGTTTCTGAGAAACGTACACAACTACTGGTTTAGGCCGGTTTAGGTATGATAAGTAAAGTATTTCATGTGAATGATAATACTAATTATTATAATTTTAATTCTTTGTTTTTTTTAGGGAAATTTATTTAACACCTAGACTCTCGAGATTTTTTTGCAAGGACCGACAAACGTAAGGCCCACTTATTAGGCCTACAAAAAAATGGAAGTTGCTCAATAGGCTATAACCGCTTAAATATTGGATATCAGGAGCTCATCTTTTCCCGTTAAGTTTACATCATCAATGTTGATTTAAATTGACAAATAATTCGTGTTTTCGATGTCGACGATTTTTGAGGATATTGAGTTACGGACTTGGGTCCTTTAACATTCAAGATTTTTTTTTTGATAAGCTGTAGTTGAGACAATTTTAAAGTGTTGATTTTGTGCATGAAATGTTGACATAAGGGTGTATAGAAACACAAATCATTAATATTGTCCCATATTGTCTTCCATAACAAAAAGCCACAGGGAATTCATAATTCACTAATAGCATTGTGGTGATGCCCTAGAAGCGCTAGTTTATATCCTTAATGGTGATTGCAATCAATTATAAATGAGTTTAATGGAGTTGATTATAAAGCTCGACTAGCCAGAACTTATCTTTGTTACTGTAACGGGGGGGGGGGGCGAATGGTTAGCACGTGCCTGCTGTAATTGAGTCAACTGGCGTGGTTTTGAATCGCCGGTTGTATGTGACAAGGAATTGGATCGCCTGCCCCCTTGGGTTTTCTCCGGGTCCTCCGGTTTGCTCCCACTGCCAAAGACCCCTTCGCACAAGTGAATTATTGAAATAAAATCAAGCTATATGTTAGTCCCGAAGTGGCCTGGTTTGTGTCGAATGGACTTTAAACCTCGTTTCTCTCTCACTCTATTACTGTAACAACATTATTAGATTAGGTGTTAGCGTACAGGACGAATTGATTTTGTATATCCCCCCACCCCAAGGTAATTTATTGTGGTGTGTTATGTAATGTATCAGTCTATATCTTTTGTATAATATTCTCTATGAAGGTAAGGATGTTAGAAAGGCTATTTTAGCCTAATCCCCAGCCCTTATTATGATTATTAATACATGAAATTTAAGGTGGTAATTATAGGGAGAAATAAAAAAATACTCGTGTTTACGTTTACTCCTCCTATCCTGTTTTTAGAGTCCCTATCGCCGTTTTTCGTGGGGTTTTGGGGGTTTTTTTGTTATTTTTTTAAATTACCGAAGCACTCATTCCGAAAGGATCTGTCATTGTATACTAAGTAGCAAAAGAAACATCGGCTCGGTATGTTACTCTTAGCAATAAAGCCCCTTCCCAAACACAGAATTGAAGAAAGGAAAATTCGCAGAAAACGCAGCCTGGCTTCTGGCATGGTAATGTGTTCTCGATGATTTTCATATTGCTCATTCTGCACGTGCTGTTCACCGGGACCAGCCCTATAAAATACACCACCTTCAACATCTGGTTGAATCATTCACATTACAACCTCAGCAGCATGACAGCTTAGTGGAAACAGGCACTTGGAAGACCCGGTGCTGGCAACGCTGCCCATTCAATCAATTCCAGGTCAATATCCGGACCATCCACAAGCTTTAGCAACGCTTTCGGGCCATCAACACCACGGATGATTGCCCTGCCCCGAACACGACCAGCGTTGTTCTGACCAACGTGTCATGAAATGGCAGAGACAATGCGAAAATTAGTTTATATCATCAATTAAAAAGCAGATACACCAGACTTTCTACAGCAATACGTGGTCAACGTTACGCGCTGGCCAACTCTTAACCCGATTGAACATCTTTGGGGTGAAATTCAGGGGAGACTTAGTAACATCATACTGAGACCAAACACAGTCGATGGATTGCGCCAGTCTTTTCTAAGAGGGTTGTTCCGGGTGCCATGAATGTCGTTCACCAATCGCCTGGTCCACTCCATGTAGGGACGCTGCGCTTCTATTATTCACACACTGATGTATAGACTGTACAGACTATAAACCTTCTCGCAATGTCTTGGAATTGTGATGAATTAATCACCAATGTGTCACCATATTATACTGTTCACAAATGCTTTGATCCATTTAGTAAGTCGTTATCTAGAATGATTTCATTAGAGTGTGTTCTCTGATTTCGATATCGTACTGACGGGGTGTTTGTTTGTTTTTTTGTTGGTTTTTTTTTTTGGGGGGGGGGGGCTTTTTAGTATATTACGAGTGAATATTTCTCATATGAGGTTAATTACTAGAAAAGGGTATAAATTAACAGTGGCACGAATAGGCCACCGTAGGTAAACCGTAAAGGTCTTGACGTTTTGAATTCCCTATGGAACTATTACATTCACGTCAACAACTAACTAATAATTGTATAGTTCAGATGATTTCTGTTTCGCCAACTTCAACAACAAATGATTGATGGTTTAACGCAATTAGAAGAATGGATAACTTTTATAGTAATCTGCAAAGGCAAAATTCATTGAAAGTTTGGTGGGCTGTACAGTTATAAAGGTTTGGACGACTTTTACATTATATATTAACATTTCTGAAAGCTATAATTGTGCTTTAAAAGGGATTTACGTAATTGAAGCATCTTTCAAACTGTTTTCATTCTTGAACAAGTGTGGCGTTTGATGTGGATTAATTCTTTGATATTATATCAAACAAAATCGAACTAAAATAACACTTGAACAAACGTCCAGTCTGATCAGAACTGTAGGACGTTAAACCCAATTTTATTTCATCATTTCATTTAACAGCAAATAAGGAAAACAATATCGACGTTTATAAAAACATAAATCTTGGCGTATAAATCGGAATAGCATTTATTAGAAGATATTCCCTAAAATTTGTGAAAATGGAAATAGCCGATTTAGATAACGTATCTTCAATGGTGCCATCAAGAAATGCGACTATGGGTTATTTTGTACGTGTGGACAAATCCTCAACATCTTGGTACGTCCAGGGCCCACTACGAACTTATATCAGTATAAGTGTAACGATAATCAATGTGCTATATCTGGTTATTTTAAATAAAAGTGAAATGAAATCACTGGTCTCAACCTTGTTATCGGCCATTGCTGTATCAGATCTACTGACGTCATTGACAAGTTTTCCAGAAGCGATGTTCTTATATTTGTCCGATGACAAGTCTTTCTACCCATATACATGGTGTTATATTTTTGAGTTTACTGGAACGCTTCCAATAATGTGTCACACTTTGTCGATTTGGTTGACATTGCTGTTGGGAATATTCCGCTACGTCTCAGTGTGTCACCCAACCAGGACAGTTACGTGGTGCAAAGTCGGGATAGCCTATAAAGCTATGATTGGGATGATCATACTGTCAGTTGCATTCTTCGCCAGTGATTTTTTTAAATATAAAATCGAGCGAAAAGACGTGTGGATTGAAGAACAGGACGGATTCACTCCAACGTGCATGAAAACACACCATGACTGGATGAAGAGGAATAGATACACGTATTTTCTTTTTCAAATGATTATCAGAATAATTTTCATTCAAATAATTCCAACGACGGGGCTCCTGTTTATAACTATGAAGCTAATCATGGCCATGAGAAAAGCCGACAAAAACAGAAGATATTTAACTAGTGGAACAATCCGAGAGTCCACAGATTCGAAAAGAACGAATATTCTTTTAATTGTTGTTCTATTTTTATTTTTGATTGTAGAGATCCCATTCACTTTTCTGTTTAGCATCGGTGCCGTTGAGTCGGTTACAAAAACAAAGATCTTAACGTTTGATCGTGCAGTATTTTCTGACGTTTGCAACAACACGGTTTTATTAACATGTGCGTTTAATTTTTGCATTTATTGTGTCATGGGAAGAAAATTCCGCGCGATGATTACAATACTATTTCAGAGGAAGAGAGAGGGGGTTTAACGCATACTCGACACAAACTGGTTCAATTTATTTCATTAATTCGCTTGCGCGTACTGGTCTTTAGCACTGGATGAAACCGGAGGATCCGAAGAAACCCCATCAGGTTGGACAGGCGACCCTATTCCTTGCCACGGACAACAAGGGAATCGAAACCACGCCAGTTGACCATTCGGCCTTTCAACCCCAATACTCTTTCAGCCTCCAGTACAAAAGCATATGATGCAAAAAAAGGAACATAAGATTTGACATTTCCTTCTGAATATGCTAATTGTCTAGTTAGTATCTAAAACTAAATCAGTTAATTCGATTCAGTAATAACTGAGAAAAGGGCATTTTTAGAAATGGACAACCTGTAACACTATATGTCACAAATAATAGAAGGGAGGCATAGTGTATATTAGACCTTTATTGAGTACAGAAATAAGACATACGTAGGCTAGGAAGCCCTAATTCAAGTCTGATTTAGTCTTAGTGAACTCCTGCTTATAAAGCCTTCAACAATTAGCCGAGATGATAATCATATATGATATTAATTATTATTAAATTATGGTGTTTGTAATTATACTGCATATTTCTCTGAATGTCACTGCCAGGTCATCGTATACATCAACACATTCTCTTTGAAGTTATATCTAGTGTTCATATGTAGCTTATTAATAATAATTGGATAATTAGAAGTTTATCAAAATCGTGTCTTCATAGGAGTTATCAAGAGTTTATACGTCAACATCACTTAACTTCACTTTGTCATAAACCATACCTTTATTTACAGCTGAACAATAACTATTTCATTCTGTGGCGTTTTATCTGGATAAAATATGCATTATTACTGATTGATTTTAATCATTTTAAACCAATTGTTATTTTAAACTATTGGGTCTTAGCAACTGTTATGTCATATAATATTTTTTTATGATTGTTTGTTATAGACGTTTCATTGGAAAAATTATAAGGATGAACCTCCATATACTCAATCCACAATATATGATGATCCCATTTAGTGGGCATATAGATATTTGTAGTGATTTAGCGTTTTTGTCAATGTACAAGCTAAATAACAATACTAATGATTTGTGAGAAGTCAAAGAGTCATATTTTATTGACTAATATCGGCCATCTATAAATGTAAAATTGTAGTTATGATTTATCTAAGATAAAATCCGATTTTAGCGCTTAGCCAATCAGATTCAAGTCTGTACTAAAATTTTGATTTTATCTTTAGTTAACATTTCGAGAAACAGGGCCCAGCTAGACACCTCTTACCACTGTTTGTCGTGTATTTTGTACACGGTGAGGGGGCTCACGTGGCCAAGTGGGTAAGGCGCTGGCTCGCTAGCCTGTCATTGGTCGAGAAGGTATATGACGTCATGACACCATAGTCACTGTACGTGTGTCGTGTAGGGGACACACACATGGTTACACGTACTTCTTATTAAGGACTTGGGTCGAGGACGTCCTCGGTTATATTTGTGTGGGGGGGGGGGGTTATAAAAATGATGTACGACGAGGACACACACATGGTTACACGTACTTCTTTTTCTTATTAAGGACTTGGGTCGGGGACGACCTCGGCTAGATCTGACTTGCTCTGGATGATTTACCCAATACTATCCAATACTACCCAATACCACATACTACCCAATACTACAACATAATGATTCAAAATGTGCAAATCAATTGAAAAATTTCAAAACAAAAAAGTTACACCGCGAGAATTGTACTTTAAATGCGACACCGATGTCTGGCTGTTCCATTTGTTTCCCTACGTAAACAAAAAAAAGCAAATACCAACCTAATACTACCAAATACTTATCAAACTTATAAAATAATACAAACTGTAGTTAATAATATATAATGATTAAAATATACACAACAAAATACTTGTTTTCTTATTTTAATTTCGTGGACTAGGAAATCAACTGCAAAGCAAAATAAAATGATTAATTGGAATATCAATCTAAAATCTATTTATCGGTTTCAAAGGGGGATAACTGCTCAAACATTTATTTTTGTTTTATCCAAATTAACGAATATTCGTTGCAGTAATTAACCTGATGTGCCGCTATTTGAAAATATTAGGTTGTTACTCGATTATATTAGGTAGTATGTGATAATTATTTGGCAGTATTAGGCTACTTTTTGTTTGTTTTGGTTTATGTAGGGAGGCAAATGGAACAGCCATAGATCGGTGTCGCATTTAAAGTACATTTCTCGCAGTGTTACTAATTATTTTTGAAAAAATTCAATTGATATGCACATTTTGAATCATTATGTTGTAGTATTGGGTAGTATGTGTTGATATTGAGGTGGTATTGGGTAGTATTGGGTAGTATTGGGTAAATCGTCCCGCCGGTTGAGGGTACAGCGCATCTAGTCATTCTAGTGTGTATGGTGTGTTAACCTGGACAAATCATGATGTGTATTCTCTCGAAAATCTACATCCTCGTTTATTTGAGCATGTACATGTCTGGAACATTGTCCTCGATAGAGCGGTTTTAAACACGTACACACAATAACATGATCAGTGCGTCACATCTTTATAAAATTGCGGATTGATTTTCGATTGAAAGTTTATTTCTCTACAGTTATTGTGCCAAATAAAATGAATGGAATGAAATTGGGTTTAGCGTCTTACTGTTCTGCTCCGAATAGGAGAGAGAGAGAGAAGTGGGTTTAACCGTTTAACGCCCACTCAAGAACTAGGTCATTTCGGAACTAACATATGTTTTTTTTTTATTTCAATAATTCACTTGCGCACATTGGTCTTTAGCAGTGTGAGTTACTCGGGGGACCCAGACAAAGCCCACAAGGCTAGACAGGCGACCCTACTCCTCGTCACGTACAACCAGGGAATCGAACCACGCTAGTTGACTCATGACATGCTTTATGATACAGCCCCTGCTCCGAAAGGGAAAACGAAGACGGGTATATGCCATACAGTGTGCTATGACGTACTATGAGGGAAATTTTGCCTTACGGCCTACACTTATATCGAATTCTAACCGCCAAGGGATCTTAAACGTACACGCCAAAGTGTACACATGACCAAGGGTGTTTGGCCCAGCCGAAAGACTATACGTTTTCCCTTGACAAGGAGGAACCACATAAATGAGCGACCGACTTATCCACTGAAACAACAGGACTCCCGACAATCAGTATTTTAAATATGACAAGAAAGTTGACAATGAATGTAAAAAAATATAAAATATGTTTATTTCGTGTAAAAGTGTATGGATCCTGGACGATAAACCTAGCCAACGATTTGATTCCAGAAGGATCGATTAAAATAAATTTAGGAATGAAATTAAAGAATCGATCAATTAAATATCTTAAAACTGATTGTCATGTAACATGAGGTAATCGAAATAAAGTACCGAATGT
Source organism: Patella pellucida (assembly GCA_917208275.1). NCBI lineage: Eukaryota > Metazoa > Mollusca > Gastropoda > Patellidae > Patella > Patella pellucida. The sequence goes on from OU795038.1 coordinate 67,829,411, forward strand.
GAATGATGGAACAAGATATAAATTGATCAGTAGTGAAATCGTGTTTTCTGCGCCGACTTGGCTAATGAAAACAGTCATTCGTTAGTTTCCGCTTACTCCTCATCAACTCCCAAATATAAAAGGGTCTTTGACATGTACGCCAATGAGTCCAAAGGTTGGCCGGTTTCACCTCGTCATTCGTCGTGTACTACGGACAAGGTAAACCAATCTGGAAAATCAGAAGAATTTTTTGAGCTCTGCAAGCTCTGCAGTAAAGGTGTAAACTTTGACCAGATCGAACCACGCCATTTAACTCAATGACATATCTTGTGGAATCAAACTTGTTAATTTCATTGTATTTTATGAGAAGATTATCTCCGTTCAAGGTTCTATAAATAAAATAATTTCCGAAACGAAATTTAATCGTATAGAGCTTCAATTCCTAAAAGAAATAAAGCCAATCCAACAGACGACTTAATCTTTTTTAAGAATGGCGACTCGTCATGGCAATCAGATTTAAAAACAATCGACTTGATTAAAGTTACAATTAACAATACAAGTACATTTTTAATCAATTTAATATAAAATTCTATGAAAAATAAAATATATGTCTAGACGTAATTTGAACAGATTAAAATATTAAAATTCTATATCAACTGACAATAAAGAACAGTTAACTGTGGTTGGAGTTCGATGTCGCTATTGCTTCAGAGCAATTGTCCCTGCTTCCACTACAACGAATAGTGATTGCCCTAAAGCCAATTAGCACCAGTTGCGTATATGATAATTGCGCGTCTGGCTGTTCGAGTATACAGTTCAAGCCATGTCTCAAGCACTAAGCACTAATAATACAATCTGAAGATAGCAGGTTGCCGGTCAACTAATCGTAAGATGGAAAAGAATATAGACAGTGGAAGATGAGATAATTGACTGGAGCAATTGAGACTAATAGTAAAAGAGTCTATAAAATGTTTATCTTTAAAGAATATTAAAATAATAAAATACTTGTACACATAAAATCTTCACCTCTCAGTTTTCCCACCCAATTAAAGAGTGCACAAATCTAGTTTCGTAGATTTTATAAATAAGTTTTAAAACTGGTAGTTTCGTAAGTTATATAAATTAGTATGTCCACATTCAAAAAGACTCCGGGTTTACACAGACGCCATTTCGTAAATTTGTGTAGTTCGTGCAGTTATAAAAGGGCGTAGTTTCGTAAATTCTATAAATTGGTTGGCCCAGGTTTAAACACTTTCTGTACAGCGACTTCATCCTCGCGTTTGATGCAGTTTATTATCATCCGGGTACTACAGAATACACACAAACAGCCACTTATAACGCTCACCAGAAGACTCCAACCAATAGATGAAGTGGCATTCTGCTGGTAACCATAGAAACCACCGCCCAGCAACAGCATGCAACCTGTAATTTATAAAAGATACAATTCATTTGAAGTGGAATTAAAAGATCAAAAAGAAAACGAAAAAAAATACATATCTAGTTTTTGTACGCTATCTAAAATGAGGGCCTTTCTCTTTTTTTTGGACAGGAATCTGGTTGTCCTATCTTAACGACTAGATGTTTTTTCGTCCATCATTTTCTACTCAAGATAATATTTGTACAAATACAGAATCTGTCAATTCTTCTCTTAGAAATGCTCGAGCTACCGAGGGAAATAAATATTGATACAACTCCTAATGCAGAACAAAATGAGCAGACACGATAAAGAAAAGTAATTTTTGATTCACCGGCGACGTCGATATACTTGACGTCGTTACCAGTGAAACCTGAGTATCCGGAGCAAAGGCGCGGGCTAGGCCATTTCAAGTCACAATGTGGGTTCGAAACCGCGCTACTGGACTTTATGAACACTCAACCACCCCTCCCTACCTTAATACACACAAAACTGGGTCATTTCGGTTCGAGGCCTACATTAATTCAACGGTTTCTTTAACAAATTGCTTGCAGGTGAGGGGGCCCCTAGTCCTCTAGCTGCTGGGGAAACAGAACCACGGATTGGGTTGACACTGGCGACCCTATTCATTATCACGAACAAAGACAAATAGGGAGTCTTACCAACGGTTAGGCTGGCGAAACCACCAGGCGTAGAACAGTTTGTGTTGGTCCTTGTTGATGCTAGCAGAAGAAAGATGGCGGCTAGTAAGGTCAAAGGTAACGACAAGCAGACAACAATCTGGACACACCGTAACCAATCTGAAACAAATGAAAAAAGAAGAATGCTACGTCGAAGATCTTTTTCATTTATATTTATATTCACAAAGGCCTAATCTAAATATAAGGCTTAATTTTAACAATGTAGAATCATCGCCTGTCTGGATTTGCAGCGAGCATGCGTGGCGGACTGAAGGGCTGCCTTGTCATTCGGGTTGGACAAATAAACGAGTTGAAACCACACACACGTGGCATTTGAATGTACTTGAAGAACCCTTGATTTCAACATACCTGTTGTAGCAAACGACCGTACGTATGCTAGTCTGAAAATGAGCAAATTATTACATGAAATGGGGTTTAAAGTCCCACGGTTCTGCTGCTAAACTAGGCTAATGAAGACGGGCATACGCCATACATTGTATTATGAGGGACATTTTGCCAGGGAAGCGGAAGTGCGATCTACTCTTATAGGGATCTTTTATGTGCACGCCCGCCAATGTGTGCACGGGACCTCGTTTTATCATACCATCCAATCAAATAGACAGCTGTCCCGGCGACCCCTTTGACAGGGGGAAACTACGCCGGAGAATTTGGATAAACTTTTTCGGCCAATGTACACCCGACCTCCAAGCTAGCGAGGCGGCGTTTAGCCCAAGCCACGTGACCCCAGGAAAAATATATCGAAACACCCTAACGTTTATCCGCTCCAAATATCCGTCATGTCTTTTACTCCCAAAACGAAAACCTAGACATTTTAACAATTGTTTTTCAAGTTTGGAAATGATGCACATGGCGGGATTCAGTCGGTATCATTCGTATTGAGAAGCCAATGGCCTTCCGCCGCTCGACTATTACGGTCTTCCTCAGAAATTCATGATTTTCTTATTTTATTTAAAGGGTTTACTTACGACTTGGATCGCCATATTCAAAAACACCGATACATACTCCAGCCCTGCACTCTTTCCACAGACCAGAATAACCAGACGATGTTATGGACCAATAGGGTGTGGCGAGGCTTATAATCTGACCAACCATAGCAAACCATAGGATATAAACTTCCGGCCATATCTCGCGTGCTTTCTTGATTATGGTTTTACATGGAGACATTACGACATCAAATATACTCAACATGGTGAACGGATAGTTATTTCTAAATCCTGAAAGCAAAAAGGAAAAAAAATAATTTAAATGTTATCGGTAGTCTCGTAAACGATGTGCCATGTAGATGCTGGCAGGGGGCAGATGAGAGAGACGAGGGGGAGGGGCTATCCAATCAAAGAATGGAATAAAAAAAAGAATTTTGAAATTATAGTTCTTAAAGATACATCATGCAAGAGCTAAATCTGTCTAATCAAACAGTAATCAACTCTCGGTGTAATCGACAGCATGCGATGTTTACTGGATTGGAATCCGATCTGCTGCTCAACGCTCATTCATGATTAAATCCAAAAATGAATAATCGAGACCATTTTTATCGTACCAAATTTATAGTAATGATGGTCTAGGATAGTCTTAAAATTCAATCGCTAAATTCTCGGTTCAGAGAGGATTAATTTGAAATTTTCTGCAAATTCCCTTTACATTATCTAGTTTTGAACTAATAGTGAAATCTGTCAGATCTTTTTCTAATCTCCCATTATCAAGTTACCCTACTTTATCCAAACTTTATTTCATCTTTGTCTACATATTTAAAATGTCCCTCTTTTCAGATCTTGGGTATTAGAGTTCGCACTCTGTATAAACAGGGCTTTATACAGACCTTTTCTGTATGGAGGCTGTTCAATACGGCTACCGTATCCGTGTGTCGTATCAGAAATACAAACACATCGATGACGTCAGCAGCAAAATCAAATACGGATACGCGATACGTACCTGGAATTTACGCTTGCCAAAAGTTTCGAACCATTCGAATCACATGCACGATTGTTTTTGTTTTTTTAATATTTCAAAACTTAAAGGCTTGATGAGCGCAACCAGTACTTTTGGTTTTTAAATTAATTTTTCCCGAAAATGGATTAAATTTTAATAGGTAGTTTCCGGTGATAAAAAATCAAATTGACATGACCTTAACGACGAGCTCCAATTTATCTTTATGTGTCAATGTGTTTTGCGTCTTAATCTAATTCTACAGACAAAAAAAAATCTTTAAAAAAATTGGCTATTCATTCAAAATGAGAAAAATTGGTGATTTAGCAAGTGACCGCGACCGTGCTTGTTTCACGTCTGGGAACGTTCCGTTTTAATCTATTCTAAAACCACCTTCGTCTTTGTTCTATTCAAACGGAGTGGGTTGCTTTCAAAATGTTGAATAACAATTCCAGTTTTTAGAAAGGTCAGTAATGTCAATACCACAATTAAATAAAAATTAAAAAAATGTTGAAAATTCAAATCAGCTTCATCACAAATGGGAATTGATGTATTCAGAAAATTTATAATATTTTTAAAAACATTGTACTGATATAATGGAAATTTTGACATTTTATTATTTGTATTTTAGAAATGAAATGGGCTTTAACGTCCCACCACTGTTCTTCTCCACACTAGGCTAATGAAGACGGGCATACACAATTAATACAGTGTGCTACAAGGGAAAGTTTGCCCGGACAGGGCAGGGGCACTTTTATATCAATGGGGGACAACACCGGAAAATCTGGATGAACTTTTGCGGCCAATGCAGGGACCCGAACACCTCACCCCCAATAGTCCAACCGAGGTAATAAATGCGGGCAATTTTTCCAGGAAAGAGGCATTTCTACATACTCTTCTTCGAATTACAAAGCCTAATGGTTTACGAACGCACGTCAATAAGTATACACTTCATTACTGCGCCAATGACAAGGTGAACCATGCTGGAAAATCAAGAGTATTTCTTCGACCGCCACCGGGATTGAACACGGGACCGCTGTGTAGAAAAAGACATTCCATTACTTACAAATTATTATGAAAATTCTTTAGATTCTCTTCCCAAATTGCTTGATCTTGTGATAATATGATGGTCTGCTCTATTACTTGTTCAATTCGACTTGGGGCGGGAAAGCAGAGATTTAAATATGGCCGTTGTCTGCAGTTGTTGTGTCACGTGTCAGGGTTGAGTTGTTTCTGAATACGTGATGTCACTGAACCATGTTTGCGTATCACATGCTTGAACTGTACCAATCAGTGGTGACACCTAAATTCTTATGATTGTAACAAACATTCGGATAACATTCATATCAGGTTTTCATAGAGCAATCAATCGGTTTACCAGCACTTACCAGACACTGAAATAAATGAAATATAAACATAACATGAAATGGGGTTTAACGTGCTACCGTTTCGCACCAATCGGGCTACTGAAGACTGGCATACCCCCATATTCCTGAAGCAATGACCCGAGAAATCCCTCTCTATGGCCATTGCTGGATTAGCTTCTAATACTTGAACTTTTGAGGGAGTGTGTTTATTCTTTCCGTTCAATCAAATCTATCACAAGTACGGCAACATGACAGCCCTTCGTTTAAAGTAGCTAAGTCTCTAACTCAAAATCATCCAAATTCTCCGAAAATGAAAATACGTATTCGTTGTCAATTTAAATCAACATTGATGTTGTGATCTTTACCGGGAAAAGATGGGCTTCTGATATTCAATATTTAAGACAAAATAATAAATTTATCATTGGTACAAGAATCGTGTACCGGTACCATAATGCGTTTCAGGCCCATTTTTACAAAGGGGCTTAAAGAACGAGGCTAGACGGTGGCGCATTTATCGAGGCTTTGGGCAAGTAAATTTAGGTTCAATTGTAAAATTTACAACATATATCATGACAGTTTTCATGGAAATAAGTAATTATGTTACAAATAGTGAAGATTTGAACACTGAAATCATAATCTTATCTTACCTAACAGTTTTTCTGTATTTTCGAGTGACTTGACACCACGTGATACTGGTTCGGCGGCCATTTTAAAATGAACAGAAATTTCGCATAGTATTTGGGATTAACCAAATCATATAATTATACGGTAAGATTTCACCTTTACTTCAATGGGAATTTGTTTATTATATGTTAAGCTATGTACAGTACAGTTTGGGGTCCGTGTAATTGGACTACAAAACGTGCTTAAAGGGGGGCCTTAGGATTAGGAAGGTCCACTACTATGGCTGGAGCAATGTACACATTGGCGTGAAAGTAAAATATCCCTTGGCAGTTGAATTTTATAAGAATATAAGTCCATAGTACCGCTGCCCACGCAAATTTTCCTCATAGCACACTGTAAATGGCTTTTATCCGTCTTCATTAGCCCAATCGGAGCAGAACAGTAGGACGTTAAACCCCATTTCATTTCTTTGAATACCAAATGGGCATGCTAATGTCTACACGGGTAAGCAGTGGAGAGGGCAGTTGATAATCGTGCGTCGGTTTGTCGTAAAATTATGATACTACGTATATTTTATCACCGGAAACATTTGAGTATAGCCTACTGAACGAAAAAGATTTAAAAAACCAAACATTTATGATTATACCGTTGAATACCGCATTGTAACTACGTGATTGTTTCTATTTCAGGGACAATCTGCTTCACGGGGGATTACGAAAGTCTTCTAATATCTCTGTAAAAGGTGACTACCTTCAACACGTCGTCACATCACGCGACGTCTATCGTTGGCTCAATGGCACTTGCATTGTTTACATAAGACGTTACTGACAAAAGGGCTACTTCAAAAGTTTTTTGGTTTTTTTCTGATACATAATTTTTTTTTTAGTATTTTATTTGTGGGAGGAAAACAGGTAATGTGTTTGGCTCATTAAGTCCCATCAATTACATCCATAAATACTAATTATATTAGAATCGGCCTAGCGAATATTCACTGATGGTCCGTGTTGTTCAGAGAGGGGAGCAAAACCCCCAGGGAAATCGCGTCATTTCGTCACCGCCACTTAGCCTCCGGTCGGCCCGGTCCAGATCTCGTTGAAATAAGTATGGCTTGACTCAACAGATGTGAGTTATTAGGGCAAACTGTCATTATATGTATATTATTAATCATAGTATAGTGAGTTACTCGGGTGATATATTATTACTCATAGTATAGTGAGTTACTCGGGTGGTAATGTTTTTTAACATGTGACCTTGGTTCCACTTATGATCTCACTTTCAAGTGGACACGCTTCGATCAACATTTTATTGTAAGACTTGTACGATGCATTAATAAACCTAAACTTTTATGAGTTGTTAATGAGTTTAAAAATTATGAAGAAGCATAACAGTGCCCAGGATTTTGATTCTGCTCCCTCGATGCGGTCAATTAAAATAAATGTGAAATTCATGAAAAAAAAACTCTCAAACCTCAGCGCAGCATCATGGAATATCTAGTATTTCTACAAGATTTTTGTTCTATACCCTTGATCTAGTCTATGTAACCAATATATTATGTAGTTCCTTTAGGAACTGTCTCTAGGCAGTTGATATCCACTGACAGTTTCTATCGGGCGCTTTTTAGCTGCAATATGAAAATACCGCTCTTCCCCACCTCTGTTCTAAGGCTATTTTGGAATCCTTACCTACTTTTTTTCGCCTTTATTCTACTTTATTCGCCAAAGGAATCATCTTTTGCCACTGTCGACACGCATTTATAATGATTGAACACTTTTTTTAAGTAGACTTCGGCGATTAAAAACATACACAAAATACGTTTGATCTAACAGCCATTGAGCTCGGTTCATACTACATCCGTATCGATAAACGTATCCGCCCCCGCGTTTTGCCAGTCAAATGAAAACACGAAAACGTCCGGCTTTCAAGGCTGACAGGGACACATAGGAAGTCTTTCTTTTGTATTTGTGAACCAAAAGACGAAAGAGAAAAAAGAGAGTAGGAAGAAATATGGACAACAGTTGGAAGGAGGCTATCACTTTGATATATTTCTTTCCAAACTAAAACGGACTCATTATGAAGACTGTTGACATGAAAATGAAAATGTGTTTAAATAAAGTCGCGTATTTTTTAAATCACATACCTGTCAGTCCCACTTTTTACCCAAGTTCTTTCCAAACATCTTGTTTCTTGGTTGTGTCTTTGTAATTTTTTTTTTTTTTTGTCATATAATATGGGATTTCTCTCCAGAAGGATGATTATTTCCTCTGCCTTTGACCATGCTGTGTTTATCACAAGACTACAAAAATCCACGTCACACAAGGCCAGGCTTTTCTTGGAAAGGATTGAGTTTCTATTTGGGGAGATGATGTTATAAGGGAAAGTACTCGCTGAATGGCTAAAGCTGGGCTCACCAGCCGAAATGCCGGAAGCAATCAATCCGGGTTAAAGCGAGAATTTCATTTTTTCTAAGAAAGTCAAAACATAATTATTTCTATTTCTTTTGCTCAATAGGTCGTTTTTGTGCGCAATACGTGCCGGATTCTATTGCGACCCTTTTTCTAAAAATGACTAAAGTATACCAGTACGTATTCACGCACGTATTTACAGATACGGATACGGGTGTAGTATGAACCCAAATAAAAAACTTGGGTTGAATACTTAAAAAATTGTGTCAAATATATTGATAATTGATTCCTTTTGGTGGAAAATAAAGAATCACGCTGAAAATTAAAATGTTAATGTTCTGAAACAGCCTGAGAACACATACCGTATTTTCATATTGCAGCTATAAATAAGGTCCGACAGCAGTAGCGGATTATCAGCGAGGCTGACGAGGCTGCAGCCTCAGGCCTAAAGATTTTGTAAAAAAAAATTCTTTTAGACTTTTCGAATACGATTAAAAACGCACAGACAATGAATGTTAGAGGGTAGGCTTTAGGCAGCCCCCACCCCAGCAACTGCAACATATGCATAGATCGATCAAAAAGAAAACAAACTCACCACAGGGGAGGCAATCTACAAATCCCCAAAATGGTAGTATTTGAAGTCAGGGCTGTAGTGGTGCGTAGGCCCACGTAGGCCCGGCCTACCCACCTTTTTTCTAGTCAAAAGTTGGGTAGGCCCGGCCTACCCTCCTTTCGGCGGGAAAAAGTAGGCATTGTGAGGCCCACTGAAAAAAGGCCCTATTTCGTTGCTCTGCTGCAGTCTAATATTGGAGTGTGACGGTAAGGTGAGCGGCCTGACGACATTCAGGCGAGAAGGGAACCAGCCAATGCCAACAACCATGACTGGACTCGAGTGCGGCGGCGGCTGAAGTTTCACTTTCTACCGTAGTTTTGTGCGTCACAGCTCGCCGGCGGAAAGTTTTATCGAGTCTGATGTTCATTTCGATGAATGGTCCACCAACCCATATTTGGGATTCACAACAGTCTGTGACCAATGATACCAGATCACGAGTTCACAGGCTAGAGACTCTTGGCGATTTGAATCCAGTTCAAGCATTTTTCGCAAGAAAATAATGTGATATATTTTCGAAATTCATATTCTCTGGGATTGACTGTGTGCGCAATTTTTACTGTTTTATGATAAATTGATTGAATTTTTTCCATTTTTATGAGATTTTCTAGATTTGTTTGGTAAAAATCGAAGGATTTTCCAGGATGACCAGGCCTCGGAAATGGCCGCAGATGGCGTTTCCAGGCATCTGATTTTCGAAATTTTTCGAACCCTCCCCAGGCTCCGCGGTCAGTAAAGTGAGGGCCTACTCGCTAAAAACTTTACCACTACAGCCCTGTTTGAAGTGGTGCATGGTAGACCGCGGAACCTACCATACACATTGGCTCTTCATTCGTCCACCCGTGCGTTATAGAAAATTATGTCTGCAATAATAAAAGCTCATAAAAAAATCAATGACAATTAGGCATATTATTTTTATACAGATACAAGCCCGTAGCTAGCCCCAAAAAGATAGGGGGAGGGGGGCATCGGCCACTGTAGACACGGATGTACCACATATATCATTAATTAGCTCTCTCTCTCTCTCTCTCTCTCTCTCTCTCTGTGGCCTTATACAGGTATATAGCATGTGTGCGCTATATCATAATGTCTGGAATTGAGTCAACTGGCGTAGGATCGCTTGACCAGCCTCGTGGGTTTACTCCGGGTCCTCAACCCCCCCCCCCCCCCAAACTGCTAAAGACCCCTATGCGCAAGCGAATTATAGAAATAAATAGAACCATATGCTTATAGCCCCGAAATGACCTTCTGATATACACTGTATATTCTACCCGATTCCAACAGAGCGGGTATGCAGGAGCTAAGTTGTACTGTACAAGTTGAACCTGTATATTTCTATTTAGGTTCGTGTTGTGAACGGGGGTTTTTATCTCCGATTATCTAACCGTCCTTACTCGAGGATGCCTTGATAATCCGTCGGAGATAATGCGCTTCTGGAAGATTATATAGCCTAGGGGCGTCTTCCGATAATGCGCAACTGGAAACCCTTGTCCCACAGTAATACTAAATATAGGATGCTTCGTTATCGTTAGGGGGTAACCGTGGTACTGGAGCGTCTACAAACTAGAGAAAAATAATACTTTAAGCTGACGTTTATTACGGGTGCTGGTATATACAGTGTGAGTGAGTCATATATAATAATATTACATGCATAATAATAAATGAAGAAATACATATTAATATAATAATAAGAAATATAAATTGTCAACAGATATCATAATATATACATATGCTTTATGTAATAAAGCTAAATTACTTTATTTATGTAATATAAATGAACGTAAAATGATATACAATAATCAGCGCATGTGCATGCATTGTCCTTTATATGGAGCATGCATGCGTGCGCGTAATATTTATATAATATTTATAATAATATTAATTATAGATGTAATCTATATAATTCAATAGAGCCGGGTGAGATGTAGAGCTCTACTTGGACCATTGTACATCATTTAATTAGTCACCCAATACGCTCGTGGATATTATTAATGAAACTACGATTTCATTATTAACGTATATATATATTATACATACATAATATACTAACATTGTATGCTCACTATTTGAGACTATTCTATTTGCCTCTCCATAGAAATATATACTTCTATGGCCCCTCAAATATAAAATAACATACATAATATATAAAACTATTAAAATATTACAATAAGACAATAACACACTAAAATAAACATAATGTAGTTTAGACTTACCTAGAGAAAAATAATACTTTAAGCTGACGTTTATTACGGGTGCTGGTATATACAGTGTGGGTGAGTAAAGATAGACGGGACTTACTCCCACCCTAACGGCGATAACCCTTATCGTCAGTGTTAAGTATCATTTAATCCTCTTAGTTTCTAAACTTGGTCTGAACCTTTAATTGTAGGAAACCACAATTAATGTTTCGACCCTAACTATATAAAAGTTAAATAATAGATCTTGAAAACCATTAAAGTTTTAGATAATAATAATGAACATGCACTGTGCAGGAAATTGGCTTTTCGAGGAGATGTGATAAGACATGTATGACTAAAGATCTAAACATCATATCTGTATACTATAACAGTGTTGTACCCCCAATGCTTGATCCAACCTATTTCTGTGTCAAACATCCTAGAGGGTTTCCAGCAGGCATCCATGTGTTAGGCTACACAATAAAATTGAAATCTTTCTGTACTCCTATATCGGTAACTTGTTCATGTGACGAGAACGCTCTGGACTACCCGTCTATACTTAATATTCAGATAACTCTTGCGATTCAGGAGCCACGGGAGCTCGGTGACTAACATCTTCAATAGAAGGCTTGATATCGCCTGAACTACATACATCTTATCTAGTCCTTCACGTAACATTCTGCCTATTTCGGCACTAAGTTTGATTGGGTATAGGCCCAGCTTATGATCCAATCAGATTCCTTAGTCGTCGCGAATACCAAGTCTCGCGCTTTCAAGCTAAGATGTATACCTGTGATAATCGAGTTCAAAGTTCGTCCAATGTCAAGGTTTCCGTGGAGGTCGCGATGTCAAAACCTCTGATTGGATGCTACTGTGGAAGTGTCTGCAGATAATGTAGCTATAATGTTGGGAATTGCACAGTATTGAAGCAACGGTTAGATGTTGTAAAACTCGGGGCCGTTGCTTCTGGAACATTGGTGACTAAAGGCGCTGACTTGATCACTAATCAGTAGGGCCTGGGTTCAATAATAATAGTGTTGGCTGAAAAGGTTCTCCTGGACTTTCAGTAGTTTTATCTCTTGTCCATGGAGTGGGAAAAGGTTGGAGAGGCTTGCACGGAAAAGCAACTACTTCCAGGGGAGAAGGAATAAATAAGGTCATATGTAAAGGAACCGCTGATTGATATAATTCATTTTTGTCCAGGCAAAACTTTCCCGTATTGCACACTGTATGGTGTTTATCCATCTTCATTTGCCAGGTTGGTTGGGCGGTATACTTCATGGGTTCTAAGTCGGTCGTATATGCCAGTCAAGACCTACGGCTATGGAAAATGACGGTAGCTATATCTGACCTGACGGTCAATTTGCACGCCGGAAAAGAATCCTTTTTTCTCCCAAACCAAATTTCTAAACATGGCTACGACCGACCTCCACTGTGTCACTATACATTAATACACACGTATAAAAACCAATCTCTATACTCCATTTCATCCATTCCATTAACGAAACCCAACTATAAAGAAGAACTGAACACACCATTTGATGTTATGTAATGATTTTTATTTTTATAAAATTCGACAAAATACTGCTTCTGTTAAATACCCATCCACACATAATAAGGTTAACACTGACTACACTAGGCAAGGGTCATTTAACTCATTTTAATGAATTAGGTTCACAGTTGACAGAGGGTCATTTAACTCAATTTATTTAATTAGGATTACAGTTTCAGTTTAAGGCTAGACAGTAATTTAAAACTAGACATAAGTAAAAAGAACAACATTGATAGTGAGTTAATTAACTCATAAGTTTAACATAGTCAGTGGGTTATTTAACTCATTATAATTAATAAGGTTTTAACATGAACAGAGGATCAATAATTAATAAGGTTTTAACATAAACAGAAGATCAATAATTAATAAGTTCAATGTAGTGAGGGGTGGGGTTGGGGTCAATCAACTTATTATAATTAATAAGTTCAACATAGTTAGTGGGTCAATAAACTCATTTTAATTAATAAGTTTAACATAGTCAGTGGATCAATAAGTTCAATTAACTCCTTATAATAATTATAAAGTTTAACAGTCGTTCATTTTATTGATGAGGCCCGGTCTAGACAGTAGGCTATCAAACTCATTTGACAGTATAAATAACTTGAAAGCAGGGAAATTAAACTAATTAAGGTTTAATTAAGGTATGTTTAGTATTTCATAAACCGATTGAAGTCATCCCCTGAGAGACCAAACCACACATGAAGGTCTGGACAGCATTTATGATAAAGATCTATCACTAATTATTTATAGAATTCTCTAATTAATTGTTAATTAAGAGCTCGGGAAATCTTTTTTTATGTGGATGGGAAAAAAGTCAAGGTCCTATGTATAACATAGGCAGTACTTTTGAGATTGCCTGACAATTGAAAATGAAAGGCAGAATTTCCCTCCTAGTACACTGCATTATGCATACTGGGCTCTATCAGTCTGGGCGGTGCTGAAGGAATTTTGAGATCATGTGATATCAATGATGTCTCCGATTGGCTTACATGGTTGGCAGGACACAGACAAGTGGATTTTCCACCACAAAAAATAGTTGGCCGAAAACATGCTAGACTTGGGTGAACTATCGGGCGAATGGTTCCCAAGCAGAATAGTAGTCGCTTGTCTGCCCTAGGCTTTAGTGTAGGCCTACAACAATTGATAAATTTCTGATAACTAAATCCACTGCTTTGACCTGTGACAGAATTGTTGACTTTAATCAATTAAACATCATTAACCCACTGCTAAACTTTACATATTTTATAGTCTCTATTATACCAGACTTTGTTGACTCTGCTTAAACTGCAACCAATAGCATACTGGACAAACTAGTGCTAAATTTGTATATAGTGTCAAGGTCATACAGATGGCTGTGATATGAAAACTGGTGGATTATAAAACATTTTCTGAAATTTATATATATATATATATATATATATATATATTTGTTTCACCATAAATGAGTTGGAAATTTGGAAACCGGCAAAAAGCCTATGCCACTCAGACCCCTATCTCGTAATATGCGGACAGACATACAGACACTTAAAATATACACAATTGATGTAATTCTGTCCAGATTATTATTTGTTGCAGTCTAAGCAAAGACAATTAAGGCGGCAATGATATAAAGACAACACAGTTCATGAATTGTCTAAATTATCCATAATAATAAAAGGGGGGGGGGGGCTTTTGGTGCACATAAAACAATATACATACAGGTACACAGATTTATATATACTTTTATATGATACACATAATATACTAAAACTATCTTTTACATTTATATATATATATTTATATAGAAATATATACATTCTTTAACAAAGCTACAGGGAGATAACTCCCATCAGCTAGTGGGAGGTAACTCCCATCTTCCTGAGGTTAAAAAATTGTTAATGGGAGGTAACTTCTTGAGTGCAAAATAGTAACTTGTATTTAGATGATGTTAAAATCCACAATAACAATATAAAGTAAGATAATAAGCAAAAAAAAGACCCTTCATACAGATGTTTGCGAGGTAGAATTTATGAACAAAACAATACAATATAAGGTAACAAAGTCCTTATAAGGTAATAGTGACCAAATATGGTAACAAAGTCCATATATGGTAATAATGATTTCTAAGTATATATTGATATAGATATATTTCCAAATATGGTTAATTTCATCAGGGGAAACAACTCCTGTACAATTTTTCAACACTGATGAATAAACAAGTTAAAAAAAACTTAAAACCAAGGGGGAAATCTCCTTTGATATATAGACTATCCAAAGGAAATTTCCCAATTAATTAAGATGTATATATATAATTTGTTGCTATGTATATAAGTATAATATATATTTACATAAAAGATTTTGTTTCTAACAAAATGATGCACAAGAACTACAGTAATAGCTATTTTCAAAAAATCTAACCCCCATTGGCTAAAGGGAGGTAACTCCTATCAGCCTGTGGTCAAGGGGAGATAGTCTAAGTGATATTTTGACTTAATAAAATACAGACACCCATTAAAAACAATAGTTTAGTCAAGATTATCAATTAACGAAGGAATATAAAAAACCCATTGTTAACATTTTCCAGTGATGTAGGAATCTTGAAAATATATTGAGGTAAAAAGTTTGAACATTCAGAATTATTGATCAAAAATTTATTTTAATTTATGATAATTTATACAAATAAATCCATTATTTCAAGAAATAAAAGTCACCAATTGTACATTTCAAATTAGCATGAAATGGTCCAAAGTAATGTAATTGTTTTCATTTAATTTAAATAAATGGATAATAATTTATTCAAATCAGTTCGAACTTATGTAATTAAATCACAACATTAAAGAATAATTTTACAGAGGTAGTAAAATACAAGAAATTCAGGCACAAAAGATGGATACATCTTTGAAAAATTATCTGATAATTTATGTAAATTTAGTTGATCTGTATATAGAGGTAGCCTATTTATGCACATAAGATAATAATAATATGGTAAAAAGATATTTCTTTAATACAAGGATGATTGCAGTAACGTAGGTAATCATTTGAGGTAACACCATATTTTTTTTTTAAATGAAATTATGTATATTTAGAGGTAGCCTATTTAAGCACATAAGATAATAATGACCCAAAATATTAACAATCACTATATATATAGCAGTGAGAATTGATTTTAAAACTTGGAGGATTGCAGTGACAAAGGCAATCGTTTGAAGAATTATGAATGAAGCAACAGTTATTTAATTTTCTTAATTAACTGATGTAAATGGATTTAGACACACACATATGTTTTTGAGGTATTATGAAGTAAATAACAGTCAGTTTTACTTTTAAATGAATTGATGTAAGTTTAATTAGACAGATGCCTTATATATATATATATATATATATGCATTTCAATAGAGGTAGTCTAATCCGATATACCATTATAAAATAAAACATATATTGTTTAGAGCAAGGTTGGGTTTGTTTTTTGTTTTTTTTAAAAAATCCCAAAAAAACTGAGGTAAGAAAGCCTTAGCAATTTTATGTAAATTGATGTAAACTAAGATTAAATTATTGTAATTTATGTTAAAATATGCACTGAGTTACAGAAGAAGCCTTTGATAGAACAGTGAGTAACAAAAACAAGTTTAGAATTTTAATTAGGGTTTTATAACACATGACTACATAACACAAGGTTATTTAAACACAGTGCTAATTAGCACATGACTACATAACTCATGGCTAAATGCCATATGGCTATCCAACACAGATCTAGTTACCACATGGTTATATAACACATGGCTATATAACACATATTTTAAAATAACACAAGGCCATTGTAACACACAATTAGTTAATACATCACTGTGAAACACAGGGCTAAATAACACATGGCTAAATAACGCAAGGGTAAATAACACAGGATAACATAATATATGGCTAAATAACCCAAGGGTAGATAACACAGGATGACATAAGATATGGCTACATAACACAAGGCTGCATAACCATATCAAAGGCTAAGATAATCATCACTTAATCAAGAGGTAGCATATACAAGTTATATCACAGTTATATACTTTCTTTAGGGTTAATTAACACATACAATGAGGCAATCAACAATTGATACATATTCCTTCAGATATACAACAGGAGTAAAATTACTTTGCCTTTTTTTCATCAAATATTCTATACTTTCAGCGTGAATGTATCCCAGTTTCCCATGATATCCGAGACTGGAGTTTTAATCTATAATGTCATCATTGCTACCTTCAATAATTAATAGAATTCCTTCAACTATACATTGGTCTCTTATCACATCAAACATTCTCCACTTTCAGCTTTCTGAACTGAAATTTTGAGGCGCATAACTTGAGTTTTAAAAGATTTGTGTACACTAATCAATAAATCAAATGAAATACAGATAATTCAGATTATTTTACAGTTTTGTTTCCATTCATAAACAGTTTATGCGACCATCTTAACTAGGTTTTATGATCTACAATATAACAAAACACTCAATAAATATGATTCATGCATGTTCAAATAATTAATTCAATAATTAATGTATCTCCTAATGAAACCTTGCCAATTAATGTATCTCCAAATGGAACCTTGCCAATCAATGTATCTCCAAATCAAATCTCAATAATTAATGTATTATCAAATGAAACCTCTAATTACATGTAACACATCTCTAAATGAAACCTTGATAATTAATGCATCTCCAAATGAAACCTCCCCAAATAATGTATCTCTAAACCATTTCTTAATAATTTATGTATTTCCAAATCACTTCTTAATAATTAATGTATTTCCAAATGAAACCTCAATAATTACATGTAATGTATCTCTAGATGAAACCTCAGTAATTAATGTATCTCCAAAGTAACTGTATATTTAACTAAACTGCATCCTCAATAATTACACATAACTGCATCTTTAAATGAAACCTCAACAATTCACTGCAAATGTATCTCCGGTCAAATCTTAACAAGTAATGTTTCTTAACTGGTATATTTCAAATATATCTTAACATCACAGTGAATAGGTTCAATATATCTCAACATCACTGTGAATAAGTCAACTACAACTCAACATCTTGGCGAATAAGTCCAATATATCTCCAATATATCTCAACATCCCTGTTAATAAGTCAAATATAACTCAACATTACTGTGAATAAGTAAGTAATTATGTTAGCACTATTGTTAATATATCACCCAATAAAACATTAGTTATAATAACTAGAATTCATCTGACCCTTTATTTATTTGTAAGGCATCTGGATGAACCCCAACATTGTCTAGAAAAGAATAAAGCCTTTGAACTCAAAACACAAGCAAGACCACAAATAATATTTCACCTTCCCCAACATGGTTTTGTTAACAAGATACAAGTACACATTTTAAGAATTGTTTAACTCAAAGCCTCTGATTGTCATTTGAGGGATTTTAAATCCATTGCATACTACAATATTGTGCCAGATGAATTTCAAATAGGAAAGAAGCAAGCAGTATGTGTTGGGTTAATATTTTTTGTTGAACCTCTTCATAATCCGATTGAATCAAAGCTGTACTGTTGACATTATGATTTTTTTCTTAATTAAATCCTAGATAAACAATCTGAGTAATGTGGATTATGCAGAAAAAAAAATACCGTCTAACAATTGCAAATGACAATCAGTGGCTTTAATTCAAAAAAACAAACAAGAGGCCTCGGCTAGGGACCTTCAAACACTTATTAAGACAAAGTCAAATGGCTTTCTACAGAATACCAGAACTACAAATAAAAGAAATTTATCTAGCACTGATTCGACTCAGGAATGTTTCTTTCTATCTACAATCTAATAAAATTATATATATATTTTTTTTCACAAACTAAAGGGCATTTTTCTCAAAGTAAGTCAAAGTTTGGTAAGCCTACATTTTATTGTTCTATTTTTGGAATAATGGGCCTTTAACATTTTAACAAATTTACTTATATAAGCAATGAATAACATTTTTAAAATCTAACAAAGAACACTTATTTTAAGAAAAAAATATATTTCTTTTTATTTACTGTCTGGCGACCATTACGCAAATAATTATTTTAATTTTCAAAATCAGACATTTTGTTTTGTGTTTTTTTTAATTCCAGGAAAAGTCACCAATTTTTATACGAGTACAGATTGAGAAAAAAGTGTTCAAGTCTACAAAATGTGATGATATATAATTCTTTGCCTTGTCTAAAAATTTCAAATCAGAATATTGAATAATCTGGAAATGATGTGAGTCTCTTAACTGATTGGATATTCAAAACATCCAGCGGATTCAGCATTAATATCATAACCATACTGCCATACCCATATAATGAAAATGCAAGTGGTAAATTATAATGTTTATATATATTTGTTTATCATAGTGATAACAGTTCTACAATGAGTTATTAATTTTATTTATATCCATCATTTTCAAGATATCAACCTCTCTGATTTAATAAAAAAAAGAACATTGTCAATTTAGTTCATTTGATTAGTTTTATGAAATGGAGATCTAGTTATTTTTCATATTTAACTGTGTTAATATAGCTCGATCACTAATAGAAATAACATTTCAATACTTTATGTTTACATAAATCAATCTTCTTATAAATAATATTTGTCATAAGTGAACAATATAAGCCTTCTGAGAACATTATAAGCCTTCTGGGAACAATATAAGCCCCAGAGAACAATATAAGCCTTCAGAGAACATTATAAGCCTTAAGAGAACAGTATGAGCCTTCAGAGAACAATATAAGCCTTTAGAGAACAATATTAGCCTAAAGAGATAATATAAGTCTTACCATAGCATACTAATATAAACCTAAAGAGAAAAATATCTACTAAAAAGTAACTTTATATATAGCTCCTTTAATTGCTCCCTAATTTCTCCCTGAATCAATATCGATTATGTCATCAGCCTTTTTTCCCCTCGCATTAGTGGAATAACAGATTTCTAAATTAAAATTTTTACAAACGATTTAACAATTATATAAATTTTAAAATGTTCACATTCAATTACTTTAAGATTCTTTTCTTATTAAAATGTAAATTTTCTATATGAATTAACACCAATTAACAACATGTTTAATAGTTTTGAAATAAATCTAAGGGTATGTTTGATTGATCAGTATCCAGATCTAAGATTGCATTTGATTTGTCAATATCTGATTTTAAGGTTTGCTAGGATGAGTCAGCATCCGGATACAAGGTTGTCCTTGACTAGTCAGTATTCAAATGTGGATTAGTTTTTTTACCAACCTTCTGTAAATGCATTAACCTCCAATAACCACATGCTTTGAACTGTATTTGCACAAATTAATACAGCAATCGGTACTTGCCGATAGGGCACCAAAATTGAGAACTGGATTTACAATATAACCAGAAATGAAATAACCAGTTAAGAAGAATCCGGATTCCCCACAATCAAACACACCCCTAATCAATTTAAACTTTTTTGTCAAATAATTAATTTTTTAACATATTAATACAATTTGAAACAACAAACGATATATTTTATAACAAAAGTGAGTTAATTTGGATTTATTAATCGTGTAAATATAATTTTTTTTATTAAAAACAAAAAGTTAAAACTACAAGACGAAAACAAAACAGAAAAAAAAAAATCCACAGAACTACAAAAATAAATTTCTTAAATATTCTAAAATTCTAATAATATGTATGTCTCACTTGAATAAATTTTCCATTACTTTTAAATGAACGATTGAAAATAATTAATTATAAAGATGAATTAAAATAATATATATATTTTTACATAGCACAAATATGCATGAGACAATGTAACAGAGCTTCTGATTGGTTTCTTCGTGTTTTATATCCCACCGACACATTAGATTTTTTTTTTAAAACTATTATTTGAAATTCAATAAAAATAATGTTCAATTTTATTTTTTATTTTTCTTTAATTATATAAAATTTTAATCTTTTTACAACATTTAAAAATCAACTAATCAGAATACAGCATAATTCGAAGTAAACAACCAATCAGAACTCTGTGATTATGTGACTGACAGGGGAAAATGCGATTTATTAAAAAAACAATCAGACATATTCAGAATAATATGTTATGTGAAAAAACACAATTAAAGATGGTGACCACATGTAAACCTCTCCCTGATTGGCTGGTTATTATAACATCCGACCTGAATGTATAATTTTATGTAGCCTCCATTTAAATTTATTAGTAATTGACCAATTATATTTTGTGTAATAAAATTTGTGTATTGTTGTAGCTAGTCTTACAGAAAGTTTATTGTTAGCCCAAATTTGAGATGTTGGAAAAAGGGTATAACTGGGTATTTCTTAGTACAGAGGTACTGGATAAAAAGAGCCAAGTTCATTCACATCCCAAAACGTCACTAAGGTTGTTGAAATTCAAATTTGTGTTGTGATCAGCGGGAGACAACCTCACCAAAATGGCCTGAGGTTTCATGCCCTACTCAATTTTTTCTGAGGATATATTGACCAATGAGATGTTTATGCCTTGTAGTTTCTACTTCCTTGCTTAGTATTAGTTTTGAGTTAGGACGTATAATTATCAGAATTAATGATGAATTTTCTCTATGAAAATGACCTCCCAAACCTGGTTAACAATAAACTCTTCCAATATTCTATTCATATTCACGAAATACATTTTTTATGAAGCGATTTCTTCTATAGTTCTAATCTATAAGCAAGTAGAATGACTGAGAACATTAAATGATGAGATAAATTCTGGAAAGCAGGCAGACATATTGCAGCATTTCCCCCATTTAACATCACACTCAACATATACAATACAAAATACAACGCACATCTGCAATCAAATTAATCCCTATATAAGGCACAGAAACGCAAATCTGATACTGGTGAGGTTAATATATAGAGATAGACAGAGAGATGAAGGGATAACATGAAAGATAGAAAGAACAAATAAAAGGATGAATAACATGATTGTAAATATGGTAGAAACGACCTTGACCCGCTTTGTAATATGAGATCATATCTCCAAATTTACAACAACATAACTTTATGTCAAATATTTTCTTCCGTTCCCTTTGCGATAACAATACCCAAAATAGACCAACTGAATACAAGAGCTCATTTCGAAATTTGAATTGTTTAAAAAAAGTCTCTGATCTTATTTGTCAGATTTTGAGTCCCTCGCAAACTATATATGAAAGTGAAATTTCGCAAAAATAGATCATTCCAGAAATGGTTTCATTCAGTTTAGTATTTACAAAGTTCGAAAAAAAATTGTAAATTTGGTAACATTTGGCATCCACTTCAGACCAAATATAGAATGTAGTTAACAAAAGTCAGTGTCACCTATGGATTTTTTCTGAAATCTTTCTATAAGTCTCTTTTTGAACTGAATGAATTAAAGCTTATAGATTATGTACCTTTGACATTTTAAATTTTGAGTCGTGTAAAATTTGATACTATCTGGAAGATCTAACATGTTCAATTCAATGCAGATATTTGATGCAATTTCTCCATTATCAAGGCATTGGCTTTGAGCAAGAAATGATTAAGGATAGCCTACAGATAATGTGATCTTACAGAGATTCTGTTACTACGGTTACCGGTACATAAGAAGACCATATTTGACATAAAGTTTCATAAAAAAGCAAAAGTGGAAAATTTTACTCAAGCCTCCATAGAGCAAATAAATTTGAACAAATTCCTAAAATATCAAAAGCAAAAAGGAATAGTTAAGCCATTTATTTGACCCAATTTTGATTTTTATTGGGTGAAAGATTTCTCTGAAGCTACTTTCTTATTGATTTATGAAAATAAGTCCAATTTTTTCTTTCAATTTCATGGAAAATTTATTAAATTTAGTCTTGAGTAACTTGATCCATCTTTTGGGCAAAACTCAATTACACATTGACTGGTTCAACCTAGTGAGATGTCAGGATTATCTTTAAAAAGAGTTACTTCCCTTCAGCCATCGCAACCATGTTTCATAACACATTCTCCTTATAGATTGAAAATGCACAGTTTCAATTCCAATACATTAAAATTAAGTTCAGATTCTCCAAGGCAATAAGTTTAGATTTTCAGTGGCAACTGACAAGGCAACCAATCAATGTGTACTTGACTAAATGCTGAGGTAACTGTAGTGTGTAATATCCAATCGTTAATTGTTTAACAAACAATTGAATTATTAAATATTTACATCTTTTAAAACAAACAAAAATATACCATACTATATATATATATATGTTTACAGCAAACAAACACAAAAATTAAAGGGAAACTGTAATAATTTGAAAGCTTTTCATTTCAATTATCCATCTCATGATAAAGATTTTTTTTTTGAGCCAATCAATGGGAAGCTGGTTGTCTATATAATATACGTTGTTAAAAAGTTTCAACTTTCAAAAACAAAATCGTTTAAACATTTAAAATCAAAATCAATTTCAAGAAATATCGGTTATAATAACAATATTAATAATATTTGAGTGATAGTGGACTCTGGAGTGAATCAAAACAAGCGACCACATTAACATCATTAGCTTATATACATACATACACAATATAACTGTGGGTAAAAAGTGTCTGTCAACGTTACTAATAAAACTATATATATATATAATATACTCTAAAAAAACAACGTAACCAATCAACGCATCTCCTTTTTCATATATTATCACCAAGACGACCATATGCATATTTCTTATGTTGACCCGATTAAACATGACTAAAAAATACAGAAACACATATAATCACTTAACAATTAACAAGAGCTAGACTCTAGAGCAACACAAGTTACACCCTTAAGCATCACCAGCTATACTCTACAGCAACACAAGTTACACCCTAAATCAACAGGAGATAAAATCTAGAGCAAGACAAATTACACCCTAGAGCAACACAAGCATATTAACATTGTAGCAACCCAATTTTCAATAGCCTGAATGAACTAAATACTGTTCTGCAGGTGTTGCTCTAGAATCACTCAGTGCCATTCTTGAGCCATTCTTGAGCCACTCTTGATTCACTCAGTGTTGGTCTATTGTATAACCAGGTTCTAATAGCCCCCGTTATCTCTTATAGGCTACTATTTGTACATGTTCATTAACTATGTGTAAGTGTACACATTTAGATCTATAGTCACTCTGTGCTGCTCTAGAGTCACCCAGTGTTGGTCTTGAGTCACTTAGGGTTGGTCTAGTGTATCTGTACATAATCCCATGACAATCTAAGTGTGAGTGTAAAGTGCATACAATAAAAGTAACCATAAATTTAAATTATTCAAAGATACCCGGATTCTCATTTAAACACTTTTACTTAAAGACATCAAAAATACCTGATTCTTCTGACTGTTAAAGGGACATAACTTCTGAATAGATGGCAAGACATACGAAGGGAATTAGGCTTTACTTCACAAAAATCAGATCTTGTGATAAATTTACAATGTGACTTTGTAAATTTGGTTTATAAGATAATACACTGCATCCTCCTTGCAGGTGTCGCCATCTATGAGAGGGTTACCTCCCTTCTAACAATAAAGATAAAGAGAACAACGAATGTTACAACCATACCAGTAAAAATACCCCATTCGTTACTTTAAATGTTCAGCTAGATGAAGAGAGAAATACATTCGGTCTTGGCAATCTTCTCCACACTGGGGACACATGAACGGGTGAGCAGCATCCTTGGCGTGTAACTTCTGATGGATACGATACATTGCATACTCTGCGAAGAAACTTAAGCAATGACTACAGCGGAACATCTTGCCGGAGGACAAAAGACTGGATAACGTTTCGTTCATCAAAGTCTCTGTTCCTGACGATAGTGACGGACTAGTAGCCACCGAGCCACTACTCTCGAAGCTTGATGGACTCAGCATCCTTAGATCATAGGAGGCATCAAGTAGACCCTTAGCATCAGCTGAACAGCAAGACTTGACCTGAACTCCCATATTGCGACAACCTGGTTTTACGTCTGTAGGACTGTCCGATTTACGACTGACTTCGTCCGATTCAGCTTCAGCTTTTTGAATATTGTTATCTTCCATCTGATTGACCAATAGTTTGATTTTTGAGGTAAGATGAGGGGTGTGTACAGTTAGATTCAGGGCGTCCGACTGCACGATTGGTGTGGTCGTATTGTAGCCAGCATACTGCAGTAGCGAGGTAGTTGAGTAGGGCGGGTATAAACCATGAGGTAGAGAGCCATAACTTGCGTAGAGAGCATTAGCAGCATTAGAGGCAGCAGCCATAGAGGCTAGGTCATAGTTATGGGAACTGTCAGGTAGCATGATAGAGGAATCTGATCCACCAGGTCGCGTGCTGGAGACGTCCGGAGATGCCCCAGTAACTTTTGGTCGGCCTGCTGTTGGTGATTGGTCTATAGATCCAGCTGACTTTCCTTGTTTCTGGGTGAAAAAATCCCAAACACTGTCGGTAACAATACCATGTCGTCTCGCATGTCGTCGTAGAGTTGAACCTCGAGTAAATTTAGCTCCGCAGATGTGACATTGGTACGGTTTTATTCCAGCATGGAGCTTCATATGTGACTTCATGTTGTTTTTGTAGCCAAACCGTTTCTTGCACAGAGGGCATTCAAATGGTTTCTGATCAGCATGCATGCGTTCATGGTATCGAAGGAAAGATTTTGGGATGTCCTTTTCACACAAACGACACCATTCTTTATCTTTAGACTTTGAGGTAGCTTCTGCTTCGAGAATAGGGGCTTCTGTGACTCCATTGGTTTCTTCGTCATTGTTGTCCGAGGACATGGAGCCTTCGTTGGAGTCGAGGTCGTCATCGTTTTTCTCTCCAGGATTTGTGTTGAGGTAGTTTAGAGAATCTTTTTCTGCTTTCGGGAGATCGTGACTAAGTAGATGGTCTTTCAAACTTTGTAGATCGAACAAGGTTTTACCGCAATAGCGACATAAACATGCTCCATCCACATGTTTACGTCTCATGTGAATACGTACGCTGTACTTTCTAGTGAAGGTCAGTCCACATATAGCACAGACATAGGGCTCCTTTCCAATATGAACTCGCTCATGGCTGATTCTCATGGAGACCTTTGCGAAGCGCTCCCCACAGAATCGACAAGCGTATGGTTTATAATTAGTATGGAGCTGTTCATGAGCTTCTAATTCTTCAATGTTGTCAAAAAGTTGACCACACAATCCACACTGTTTGTCTGATATATTTTGCTTGGGAGTAATCTCCCCTAATTCATTGTCTTCTTTATAACCCTGAGTTATCCCTGAGAACTCTTCATCATCCCCATTTCCCACAACCGACTCTCGCATTTCCATTTTCCTCTCACGCTCTCCTAGCTCTCGATTGGTTGGAAATTGGTCCTGACCCGTGTCTGTTAATATGCCGTCGCGTGGAGAGCCATCTTTTTCTGTGCCAGCAGCATATATCGTCCCTGAGTGACTGTATGAGGCAGATCGTACGGCCTGTAATCCCGACATCTGATCATACTTTGCGTGAAACACGTCTTTTGAGGTATTTGTTATATGGTCCGCTGAAGGTTTCAGCGTTTCCCCGTCTACCTGAGAATCACCTTCATCACCTACTGGCGATGGTGAACTTCGACCTCTAGAGGCCAACGATTCTGGCGAATGGATGTTTGCCGGGGAAAACATTGGTCGTGTGACATTCTCGATCGAGGATCGATCCAAATTGTGGTCCCGTATATCCCTGCCATCTGTCCTGTCCTTACGTTCCTGAGGTTCTATCTTTATGCCAGTTAAAGCATGATTACGATTTTGGTCCAAGCCAGCTGAGGTAGAGTAGAGAGACGAAGGAAAAGCCCCATAATAGGAGGTCTGTGGGCCCACCGACACCACTGGAAATGAGGTATTTGATATCAACGTCTTGGCTTCGTTTTTGCGTTGGTCTTCAGAATTGTTTAACAGACTGCCTGCAGCGCGTAATAGAGGGCAGCGTTTCTCGTGATAACGTCGTGTTGTAGATCTAGTGAATACTTTACCACAGTAACTACACATACGGGATTTTCTAGGAAACCCGTTTGATACATAATTATATAGTTCACTATTATAGTTATACGAGGGCATGGGAACCCCACTTATGCCGTACGGAAATTCCTGCATTCTAGAATATGCCAACTCTGCGACTGTCTTTGGACTTTCCTGAATCCTGGAATACGGCGATGATAGGGCGGGGGAGGTAGCTTTTGAACTCTCAGCGAGATCGTAATTATATTCACTTGTTTTTCCGTCGTCACTCTTCGGGGAGACTGTAGTGAAACTGGGCATCATGCGCTGTGAGGGGAGGTAACTCTTGTTTGGTCCACTCATGTTGAAATAGATTTAAAAGGTGTCTTGTTTCCTGAGATATATGGCGTTGTGCCGTCGAACTGGCCAGTTTTTACTGTATGTACCAGCCTGAAAAATACAAAATGGAACAATTATAAGAAAATGCCCAGATATTGGTGTAAAGACAAAATGACGAATTAAACAAGACAATAAAAGTCATACATAGAACACAAAGCATGAGGTCATTGCAGCCATCTACGAACCATGATGCATCTAAGGCAGTTAAACGATACACAGTTGTTCAAGGAGCAAGTTGGCTGACATTTTCAGCATATTCTCTTTACATCACCTATATTTTATCTAGTATAGTGAGAACAGTCAGCTTGTTATCTAATCTCCGATTATGCACATTCTGCACACCTCGGTAAATTCTACGAATCTAGATGTACGGTACCGCGGCATGCCGAATGTATTGTGTACTGTACAATTTAGATTAGAATTGGTGTGCTGAAGTAAGAGTGTCTGTAGCAATATTAATATTAATGACTAGGTTATGTGTTTTGTGTTATTATTTTCAATTGAAAAACACCCGATTTAAAAAACGGGACATTTAGGCACGTGACAGGCATCGGGACGGGACAACCAAAAGGAACCCAAAAACCGTAGTTGGTGTAGCCTACAAAACAAAGAACTGCTGACACTTCAGATTTTTTGACGAATGTATGTTCGTTGTCATTAGCTCATTTGGTACAGTCACGTAGGTCATTAAGTGGACATTAAAGCATAGATTTCTTTCAGTTCATGTATTAATGCATCAGTCCAAACAAACAGGACCCAAATCACTATAGCCCACATCAAGTCATTGTTTTGGAGGAGACAATAAAACACCTGTTTCATTAACTTTTTAAAACTATAATATGCCTTTTGTCAATTGTTTTAATCTTTGAAATAAATATTCCTTCATATGAAAATAGTATTCCTTTATATGACAGAAATAAAATGCCCAATATCCAAATAACATTTTAGCAGTTTACAGTTTATTGGCCTCATTCTGAGAAACTGGCTCAATATGCTTTGACCCCTTGATTGAAAATGAGCTCTACCGTGACCTATAAAGCCCTGCATTCCATTACAGTGCAGGCTTGTGTGCCGAAAATAGCCAGGAGTTTTATGTTGTAGGGTGGTGTACAACTCATGTTGTACATTATTATATCTACCACTCTACCTCTTGTATACTGACCAGGCAATATAAGATATACCAACTGGGCAATATTAGATATACACTGACCTATTTAATATATCACAAAACAAATAGATCTTCAATTGCACATACATATTGATTGAAATATATTATTACTTTTTTGTTAAATTTTTACTTAATTACAATTTTTATGCGATGGCCTTTTCATATATACTACTGCACAAATATATTGATCAAAATTATATTTACCAACTTTTATCAAAAACTAAAACCTTTAATGGTAAATGTTTTCTCAAGATAAAAAAATGTATTAATTTCGCAATAGTTTATGTAGGTCAAAATTATTGATATGTTTTGAGCCGGCCTATTTGCATATAAAAACTGCACAAATTATTGATTGAAATTATATTGATCACATCCCTTAGTTTTGTTATGTTGTATAATATGTAGGCCTATATTATTTATAATTTTATGTTCGTCTTTTTTTTAATACAATTTTTTTCAATATCAGTGCATTTTAGTGACTTTTACATGTAGGTCATTTATAATCTTTGAAGTGTGAAATTTAAAAATAACTGACTGATCTACATATGAAAGAAGAAGGAGCCACAGTGGCTCAGTGTGTAAGATTCCATCTCGCTTACCAGGGTGACTCAGGCTTTCTTGGGTTCCTTAAAATTTCCGACAAGGTTTCCCCTTGTCATAGTGGTGCAGGAGGGAGAGCCGGACAAGGACAATGTCTTTTTATTCGGATGGGATAAAAACTGGAGACCCAACGGTAACATAAAAGATACCTTTATAGTTCGGATTCCTAATAAAAATAGGCAGTGTACCACTGACTAGGCCAAATTTCCCACCATAGCACCTTGTATGTTGTATGCCTATTTTCATTAGCCCAGGATATTCGCATATTTGAATTCTAACCGAATCTACTATTTTACGAGTTATGACTATTGCCCTGGAGAATGAATGAAACATTTGTTTGTTACTACACTGACCTAATTGTGTGCCAAAAATGTTAAAATATACACAGAAACTTGTAATAGATTTTAAACAGAAGTACATGTACTTAGTGTACATGAATCATCCCTTTCTAGTTCATATTTCAATTTTATACCCTGGCCTAAATTTTTATGTACTAGATATTAGCCACTACCAATACTGCCTTAGTAACTATAAATATTTTATTGATTTACACAACATTGATAAGATTTTTCAATTGTTATGTGTTAAATGAAATGAAATAGGGTTTTTCAATTTATTTATATTCTCATTTTTTGCATCAATTTTCGCTAATAAATATTTAAATGTATAATTATGAAGGAAATTTAGCATATTCAGAATTGCCTTACAATAATCATGAACTCTACCACCCACCCACACAAGAAACCCTGACCTGATTATTGTACTTATATGAATTCACTGTTTAAATCATGTACACTAAAGGAAATGTTGTCAGTATTTTAAATGTGTATTTCCTACAAGAGAGAGTCTGTGTCCTTGTTCTCATCGGTGTTGTCGAACATGTACTATTAGACTGGGTGGGGTTGTAACATCAAACACTCACATCTAATTAGTACTGAGGTCATTTAATATATACATGTATATATATATGAAATGAAATGGGGTTTAACGTCGTACTGTTCTGCTCCTAAACTTGGCTAATGAAGATGGGGCATACGCCATACAGTGTGTTATGAGGAAAATTTTCCCCGGGGAGCAGCGCTATGGCCTACTCTTATATCGAATTCAAACTGCCAAGGGAACTTTACTTGCTGTCCCTGTCAGGCTCTCCATTCTGCATCACTGACAAGGGGAAACCACGCCTGAAAATCTAGATGAACTTTGTCGGCCAATGTAGGGATCGAACACCCGACCTCCAGGCTAGCGAGCAAGGAACTCACCCACTTATTGGATAAATAAATATTTGTATTACAAACCAATAATTTTAGGGATGAATGAACATATTAATTTAAATAACTGAATGAATGAATAAAAGAAATTTTCTGGTAGGCCTATGAATTACCAATAGAAGCTATTTGCATGAATAATTAAATACCATTTGTATGAATGAAATGAATGAATGAATAATTGTTTGTATGAATGAAGTATATTTTGTGTGAATGTTTTGTATGAATAGAGAGGTAAATATTTGATGAATAAAGTATTGTTCTAAACTGTGTTTCTTTCCTGTTAAAATAAATTACAATGTTTGGCCTTAGTTAAATACTGATTGTGAAAACAATTAAACAGAAATACTTGAGGCACTGAATTCACAATATAATTACACTTTATTAGCATTGTACTTAACTCAAATGACTTTAGGCACTAAAATTAGAAATATAATTTGTCCAAAAAACATTACACTTTATTATTAATGTACCATAACTGAAATTGCTTGAGGCACTAAATTTAAAAATATAATTTGTTGCAAATACTACTTGTTGTATATATGTACTTCATTGGTAGTATACGTGTACTTTAAGTGAAATAACTTGGAGACAATGTACATATTTTATAACTGTATGATTAACTTTTGTTTAAACTATAAATGAAATTAAATGAAAAAGAGTTTAAGGTCCTGTTCTGCTCCTAAACTGGGCTAATGAAGACCCGCAAACGCCATATAGTGTGCTATGAGGGCAATTTTGCTCGGGCAGCGGCGCTACAGCCTCCTCTGATATCGAATTCAAACTGTCAAAGGATCTTTTAAGAGCCCGCCAATTATTAGTATGGAACACTAATCAAAATGACAATATGACCACATTTAGTTTTTCCCCACCCCCTTCCCTTACTGCTACTTTTGCAATATATTGTAGTCACAATGCCCCAACCCTCACCTCCAACCCCACCAATACCCCTTTAAAAAATATATGACTACAGTCTACAATGTACTTGTAGTTTGTAGTCTTACACAAAATGTCCCAAATCAAATGATTACTCTTATAAAGAGAGAGAGAGAGAGAGAAAGAGAGAGAGACATGGGGTTTAACTTCCACTCCACACAACTAGGTGAATTTTGGACTAACATATGGTTTAATTTTATTTTAATAATTTGCTTGCCCATAGGGGTCTTTAGCAGTGGGAGGAAACCGCAGGACCCAGAGAAAACCCATGAGGTTGGACAGGCATATCTACTCCTTGTCACGTACAACCGTTGATTCGAAACCACAGCAGTTGACTCAATGACAGGATTTATGATACAGCACGCACATGCTAACCATTCGGCCATCAACCCCCTCCCCCCATCCCGATTAATCTTATAATAATGTAGTCTTATCACAGAGACCAAATAAATATGACTATTGTTAGTACTAACAATGAACCAAAAATAAATAAATACATTTTAAAATATCACACTTTTATTATGTCTCATCTGAGATCATTAGGGATCCTTAAAAAACAGTCTGTTCGAAAATGAGATTTCCTTAATGAGAAAAAGAAAATACTTATGTCATAGCACTGTCGCAGTTTTTGTGGAACGGCCACGGAATATAACATTAAGGAAATATATATATATATTTATACATACATATACATTAAAGAAGAAGCACTTCTGCTAGACATCTCCAAATTCTAATAATTCCATCACCGTGGAAACACAGTAGACAGACGGTTGTCAATTTTTTTTTATTAGAGAAAGAAAATAAAAAATAGGAAAATATCACCTTAATGGTGTCTGCCTGTGTTCTGATTAAAATGTCGCCTGTTTTAACTCATTGCCACATTTTATTGATGTCTCTAGACAGAAAAATTGGCCAAAAATTTCCACAAATAAAATTAAATGAAATAAAATGTCCATTTGACGTCTCGACAACACCAAACAGATTCTGCGTATCTCAGATTAAACTGCCAAGCTCTCAAAATGAATGTTTTTTATTTACGTCCTATTATCAAACAGAGCTTATTTTAAAACAAAATCACATAAAATCAAAAATAATATTCAAGTGTCTGAATAAACTTTTTTTAAATTTTGAAAACAACAACTTGAAGGAACAAGAGAGGGGGTACATCCAATCAACACAAACTAAGTTTTTTTGGGACTAACATAGGGGTATTTATCAGTAGGTAGAAACAGGAGGATCCAGATAATAAACACACCTTATGGTCTAAAATGTAGACATTAAACTACTCATCCACACACACTCTCTCAATCTACA
The DNA here is from genome assembly GCA_917208275.1 of Patella pellucida. Classification (NCBI taxonomy): domain Eukaryota; kingdom Metazoa; phylum Mollusca; class Gastropoda; family Patellidae; genus Patella; species Patella pellucida. The sequence continues at coordinate 67,861,752 of OU795038.1, forward strand.
GTACATACCTCAAATATATATAAAAGCAATAATCTGCTTCTTAAAACATTTAATTCATTCTTCCAACTGTTACTTTTATTCATTCATTCATCTGTCTATTTTGTTTCAGTTCACCCCCCCCCCTTTTCATCTCTTCATTAGCCCAGAACAGTAGGAAGTTAAACCCATTTCTCTTTCAGTATCCTTAATTTATGTTCATTCATTTTTCTGTAAATTTATCCATTCATATGTATTGATACAGACTTTGTGTCTAATTCATTCAGCCATATAGCATTTTCCATCTATCTATTCATTAATTTAATGATTCATTCATCCATATGAGAATCTTCTGTCTATCATACATCAATTTATTATATTATCTTATGTTTGGCCTTGGGGCCATTAATAATAATAGAACCTTATTAGACAAATGATGACCTCTTAACCTGTCTGAACCTTGACCCCTGCCCTATACTACTGACCCATATATATCAATATATTGAACTAAAACCCTATAAAATAGCAATAATTATCCATTCTTTCATAAAGATGTTTTGTTGCCCTTAAATTTAAAAGGTATTTAAAGGATCTGATTGCGTGCATTGCTTACATAAGACGTGGTCCTGTCATAAATATGGTGCCTTTTACTCATATCCATTTACCGTTACACTAAATTTGACATATGTTTTACCTACATATACTTCAAACACCTTTATGTATTTTTTTAATACTTCAAATAAATATTTTAGAATTTAATTTGCATAAGAAAAAAATTAATATTGAGAGCTCATTAACCCGCAAATATGTTTTCACTCTCAGTGATATTAGCAGCCTAGAGAATATTCACTGCTGATCAGTGTGAGCTGCACATTACTTAAAGCATTTTGAAAAAAAAAAGTTTTGTTTCATCTGTTTTATCTTATATTTTAAATATCTGAACAGAACAGAACCATTTTGGGACTAATATTAATTTTTTATGAGATTCAACTTTTACATTTTTTAGTGGGGATCATGGTGGCTTAGCAGGTAAGACGCTGGTTTGCTTGCCTGGAGGTCGGGTGTTCGATCTTTGCATTGCCCGAGAAAGTTATTCTAGATTTTCTGGTGCGGTTTTCTATTGTCAGTGATGCAGAACAAAATAATCGCGTCATTTTTACAAGGGTAGCAAATTAGGCCTGACAAGGACAGCTGTCTAGTGGTTGAGATGGGATGAAAAACCGAGGTTCCCTGTACACATTAGCGTGCATGTAAAAGATCCCTTGGCAGTTGGAATTCGATATATAAGAGTAGGCTGTAGCACCGCTGACCGGGCAAAATTTCCCGCATAGCACACTGTATGGCGTATGCCTGTCTTCATTAGCCCAGTTTAGGAGCAGAACAGTAGGATGTTAAACCACATTTCATTTCACAATATTTCGTTTGCAGGTTGCAGTGAAAATTCCCATGAACTAGGTCAAGGAAGTAAAAAAATATAAGTAACTAAAACTTTGACATGACCCAGCAGCCAGCCTGTACAGAATATAGAGTTTTAATCAACAACCATTTTAAGTAGTTTTTTTAAAAATTTATAATCTTCCGTCTAGCCAACAGGATTATCCCCCTTTGGGTTTTACTTTTACTTATCTCTCGATCCATTATTCCAACTAATCCAGACATTATCTTAAAATCACGGACAGTCTCTCAAGACAAAACTTGAAAAAAAAAAGAAAATTCTCAGTTCGTTTATAGTATAATATATCAGAATTAAAAATTTTGTTGTGATGAAATAATGGCTTCAAGTCCCTAGCCGATTAATTGACTTATAAATCCAGTCATAAACCATCTATGTTTTACTGTAATTGGGCAAAGTTTTTTATTTATAATATGATATATTTTAAAAGAGATCGATATTATACGAATGAAATGAAAGACACACAATCAACAAAGCTTAAAGATACATTTAGTAAGATTTAGATAAAGAGTTGACAGTTCTCACTATAATAGTCAAAAACTAGATAATGTAAAGGTAATTTGTTTAAATTTTTAGTCGAATTGATCCACTATGAACCGAGATATCAGCTTTGTACATTTCTGTCTAGCCTTGTTCATTACTAATATTAGTATGTTAAAAAGCATAGTCTCGATTATCCACTGTTTTGATTTAATTATCAATGAGCTTTAGCAGCATATAGGATCCCAATCCAGTTGATATCGAAGGTTAGCCTTGACATCAAGAGTTGATTATGGTCTTGATAAGTTAATTAATGTCTAATTGATAATTTAGATAAGATTTCAGGCCGAAAGAAAGACATGCAAAAGGCAAATTTAGCTCTTGCATAATGCATGATTAACTCATTTTGAGACCACCATATGGTACAATTTGACTCCAATAATTGTGCACCAGTTGCTTTAGCAGTTGAAGGAAACGGAGAGCCTAGAAAAATGATTAATTGACTTATTAATGCAGTCGTAAACCATCTATGGGCAAAGTTTCTTATTTATTATGTAATATATTTTGGAACTACAATATGGAACAATTTTACTTCAATAATTCGGTACCATTCTTAGCAGTCAGAGGAATTGGAGGATCCGAAATAATGGTTTTATGCAAGTGCTTTAAATCCTAAGGTCTGTCTTTAAAGTTGGGTGGCATGGTTTCAATTCCCCACTGGTACATCGATAAGGAGTAGGGTTGCCTGTCTAACATTGCAGGTTTCTACAGCTAAACGCTCCTATGTGCATGCAAATTATTGAAGTAAAATTGAATCATATGACCAAATTTATGTCTAATAGACATTAAACCCCTTTTCTCTATCTCCCATTTCTTCAGTTTTTCTACAGAAACTGACTGTGATTCCTTTGATATGTCATTATTGATTTTTCCACCTATTACCAAGATTTTTGATTGTGAAAATATTATTAGATTGACGTGCACCGCATGCTTGCTGCCAAGTTAATATTTGGTCGCATAATCATCACGACCATCTGTCACAGACAAATCAATCAAAAGCGTACAACTGTTGCAATAAATATTGACATATAGGCCATATACACAATAAAGGCCGCATATTGAAATATCGATTGTTTAATATTTTACATCTTTGAAATGCCCTACTGAAATGAAATGAAGTTATACTAGTACTAGCAGGGCGAATGAAGGCCGACATATGCCATGCAGTAGTGCTGGTCTGATAAATCGATATATCGTTGATTCGATGTATCGCGATAGTTGGGGGTTGGATTGCTAGAACGTGCGTGGTTTTGAATCCCTGGTTGTACGTGACAAGGAGTAGGGTCGCCTGTCCAACCTCGTGGGTTTTCTCTGGGTCCTCCAGTTTCCTCCCACTGCTTAAGACCCCTACGCGCAAGCGAATTATTAAAATAAAATTAAACCATATGTTAGTACCAAAATAAACTAGTTTTGTCGAGTGGACGTTAAACCCGATTTCTCTCTCTCTTTATCGCGATAGTCTCATGGTTCTCGTATTTGAATTGTGAGAGACTAAAATGATGTATTATGTTTTTTTTAAATGTTTATTGTCATTTCAGTAAGTAACCTGTTGCAGTTACACATTATCCATAGGTACACAAACACCCTTAAATTGTTTTGGTCCAACATCAATATCGTGATATAAAACAGTTTTATTTCTTCGACATTGGCAGAACTAAAAATATCAATTATTCATTTATCCTGTTGTTTTCTTGGTAAAAATTGACCTGGATTTGAAGAGTGGCACATATCAGATAGTATGTACGTATCACGACTGCAGTGGTAATAACAAGTACGTGTTTAATATCAGTGACCTACTCTTCATCAATATTCAAACAGCCAAGATTCTTTTACATCATGTACACAGGACCTTGGTTTTCAATTCCATCTACACCACTAGACACTGTTCCCTCATAGCACATACTGCATGGCATATGACCATCTTCATTAGCCCAGTTGGTGCAGAAAAGTAGGACATTAAACCCAATTTAATTTAATTTCCAAATCTTTCTCTCACCTTTTGTGTGTCTATTGAGATGAACAAATGAAATGAAATGGTGTTTAACATCCTACGTTCCTTCATCTACTTTTTTTTTCAATCAACCTGGCTAATGCTCGGATAGCAATTAAATTCCAACTGCCAAGTTTACATGGAGGCTCAACTTTTTGTACTATTCTGTATCTGATTTTTAATACCTCTTAAATAATATATGATCTTTAAAATACTGTTTAAAAAATGTTATACAATGCCACTTAAACAATAAAGTCTATATTTCAATCTCATTGAAATACAGATCTTTATTTCGTTTCGTTTTTTTATACTTTAGATGGCCAACACTACACGACGATCTGACAAGTTATTATGGTGGTTCACGTCAGGGGTCAAACGAGCAGCATTTGACCCTATGATGTCAGAAATTGATTAATCAATTGCATTGACGTTTCTAGGGGTTTAGCCACAGTTCTGTGCCCGAAAAGGCCAAGGAAACATCGTAACAGATCGTTTCATTGGCTTATCCCTCACATCATCCAGAAAATGTCAATGATAACAACTCATCCATATCCTAGTATAGTAAAGACAAATAAAACAACATTTTCAAGTATAAAAACGAAACAAAATTGGATCTGTGTTTTAATCAGATTGTCTACAGTATTTGAAAGAGAAATAATTTATTTTGTATCAAATTTAAATATTATCCTGTAATAAAATTCGTGAAATCTATTATTATATTTTCTCCAATAAAATATCTTTTTAAAATGGTGTCTATTTGCAGTTTAATTCAATTGATTCCTATTACACAAAAAGAAAAAATTCCAATCAAGCTGAAGTCACTGATATTTCCCAAAACAATTATCTTTAAATCAGGCTGGTGGCATCAAATTCCAGTCCCCATGATGTAATCCAATCAATTTGACTGCTTGACATTAAAACCCAATATGTACATATACAGCAGAAACACTGACCTTATATGGGCATTGATCAACACGACTATGTCTTATAAACAAACAAAATAATTATAACTAAAATGTAATCACAAAAAGGGATTTTCATAAACATGTTAGATACTATTTGTAGTTTTTATTACAAATAAACATGCTTGGTACTGTTTGTAGTTTTTATTACAAATAAACATGCTAGATACTATTTGTAGTTTTATTACAAATAAACATGTTAGATACTATTTGTAGTTTTTATTACAAATAAACATGCTTGGTACGGTTTGTAGTTTTTATTACAAATAAACATGCTAGATACTATTTGTAGTTTTATTACAAATAAACATGTTAGATACTATTTGTAGTTTTTATTACAAATAAACATGCTAGGTACTGTTTGTAGTTTTATTACAAATAGACATGTTAGATACTATTTGTAGTTTGTATTCCTAATAAACATGTTAGATATTATTTGTAATTTTATTCCTCATAAACATTTATATGCTATTTGTAGTTTTTAATCCAGTGTATTTGACACACATTTAATAAATATTGTAGATACTATTTGTAACTTTAGGCAGATGTTTTTTTATGGTATTTTTCATTTGAAAGATTTAAAAAATGAAATGAAAGTGGGGTTTACTTCCTACTTTTTTGCATCGACTGAGTTGATTGAAAACTGCAAAGATGTAAAGGTTGAAGCAATCAAAACTTCCTTGGATTGATATGTATGTAAATATATCATTGGATTTGTATTAAATAATTAGTTTCTTTCGAATTATTTTTTTAATTGTTGTTTCCGATTTTTCTTTTAGTGGCCAAATTGCCGTATAATTGAATTGGATGTAAGCCAGGATATTGTTAATTATTGATACTTACATTTTGTTTTTCGTAAGTAAATGTTAAATAATCAATCCAAGTTTCTTATTAGTGTGGATTAAAAAGTTGTTAACAGTTAGTATCCCGTTTCGAATAACTAAAATGCTGATCAGTGGCTTAACTTTGTGAATCGCTCTTAAATGAAAACTTTAATTATTATATATTTTAATTTTTGTAAATTTCTAAATGAAAAATTAAATTTTCAATTACTTCGTTAATTCCTCTTAAATGAAAATCTGAATTAAAATTTAATTTCTCATAGATGAAAATTTGAACTTTTTGTAAAATGTGTGCTTTTCTCTAGAATTATATATAATATCTTTTTTTAATTTACTTACATGAGTGTTTCAAAAATACTAATCAAATTGTATTGCAAATTTTTTTTTCCTACACAAATTTCTCATATAAAAAATTAATTTTAATTTTAATTTTAAATGAATTTAATTCTAAATGAATCTCTAAATTGAATATAGTACGAAAATCGTTCGACAATTTTTATCTTATTTATAAAGATATGATTAAATGAAAATTTCACAAACCACATGAGCCAAGCAAGCGCCAGAAATAATCTGTTTTGATTTTCTTTAATCCAAGACAAGAATTAAATAATCAATCTAAGTATATTTTAGTGTATATTGAAGTGTGAAAAACTGATATTGTCCGAAGCATGCCTGATTGCCATCTACAACTTTAATCTCCGACAAAGAAGCTGCAAACTTTAAACGGTAAATTTGAAAAAAAAATAGTCAAAAATTTGGATAATGGCAAGTATTCGGTGAAAATATTTCACCTTTTGAAGTAGCATCGTGACGATATATTTATGACACAGACTTGCCAAGTTGTAAAGCAAGACACTTAAATTTATTTGCTTAATGTTGAAAACATTTAAATTTTATTTGTATAAATGTGTATATCAATTTGAAAATTTGTCCGATATATTTGTGACAGCTTTGACAGTCAAAAGTTTTTCCCTTTTACCATTTAAAATATTTCTATTCAGTATATTTCTGACAGCTTTGACAGTCAAAATTTTTTCCTATAACCATATAAAAGATTTCTATTTGATTTGCAATGCTTTCTGATATTTATGACCAATTATTTTTAAAAATTTAATAACCTTCAAAATATTTAAACTTTATATACTATGGTTTCCATTTGAAATAATCTTGACAATGCACAGTGTTGCAGGTTTTACATTGGTAAACCTGTGTCACATAATATATACATCGGACCATAATACAAATCTGTCACACATCACAAATATGAAGTTACTTTGAAGATGCGCGAAACACAGCATATTCTATTCTAAAATACTATTTACCTTTTGACTATGTTTGGAAAATTTATGACCGAAAGTATACAAAAGTGAAGTTACTTTAACAAAGCTTGCGAAGCATACTTTATTTTAAAACATTATTGAGTCCTAAACAAGTCGCAAAACAAACCCAAAAATAATAGTTTGCTGTAAGGAATCTGGGAAGGTTACTTGTATGGCTATGTAGATTTAAAATTTTATTTACTTTTTGGCTTCGTTCAGAAATAATTTTTTTTCCAACAGCGGAAAAGCAACGATATCTATTGGTTAAGTTTAGGGACATCGATGTTAAGATATAGCCACAATATTTTAGGCTAATTACGGGCCTAGCATCCACAAAAGGCCATTCCAACAAAATAATTTTTGAAATTTCCTAAATATGGATAATTTTCATTTTTTGGACATCACAGGAATAAAATCAATTAATGGGTGGAAGAATAATGGTTTCCATTTTTTCCCGCTTCTATAAACAAAAGGCCTTTTTAACAAAATATGCTTAATTTGTATTTAAAAATCATTGGAATTTAATTAATTTTAAGTTGGAAGTAGCAGTCTTCATTTGTTGCCGCCAATGTAAACAAAAGGCCATAGTTTAACAAAATAAATTTCAAAACTATCAAATATATTTATTTATTTTAAAATCATATTAATTTGAGCAAATTTTGGATAGATATGTAAGTCTCCATATGTTTGCCGCCACTGTAAACGACACGGCAAATAATCAGAAATACACTCACCTTATATGGGCATGTCCAACTAGACAAAATTGTCACTAAATAAAGTAAGTAGCGAACACAAGCATACGTGAACTCTTAGAGGAGACAGACGGATAATATTGTCTATAGACCCTTTTACTGCCATAAAAAACTGTTATATATATTTTCACATATTCATACACATGCTTAAAAATAATCCCGCTCGCAGACGACATATTTTCTACATAAATTTATCAAAAACTTGACGGCTATTCTGAGAAACACTTCATAACATAATGCGACGACGGAATTGTCCAGTCGCCTTCAAATCATTTTATATACTAGTAATTTTGTCCGTCTGAATCTGAAGGTCGCAGGCTCATTTTTTTTCTACTATAAATTAAAGCATTGATTTTTACTTTGCAGACGAGGAACTGTATGCAGTTATAAAATATCTATTTTGTCTACTGAAGATAAGATTCGGATCTAGACGGCTCAACCTTCAGCTATGCCGTCTGCCAAACATGTGGGTTATTTTTCAAAGGTATTAATTAATCATTCTGGTAAATTAATTGAAAGACAAATACAAAATGTATGAAGGACATTTTTTCTAGAACACAAAATACCACTTTCATGCAGTTAAAACATATTAACCAAAAAATTGTGAAAAGTTTCGTCGCATTGTCTTCTTCTTTTGTCATATCCCATTCTTTTGGTCTAGAATTCATTTAAAGACAGATGCACAAGTACATTTTGTAAGAGCACTTGTTAGGGCCTACCAGTTATGTTTGATGACGTTCTAAAATATATTTTCACTATTAAAAATAAAAATTGCGCAATGTTTCGTCTAGATTTAATTGAACTTATATTTTTTGAGAACAGTGGATACCACTTATGCCAAAAGTTTGAGGAAGTTGCAAGACATGTTTTCTCTGTCCAAATTAAAAATTGTGAAATGTTTTGTCCCATCACTTTTCAGATGTATTATAATCAAGTGTTTTACTTCAAATAATTGAACCCCCAAAAAATAGTAAAGAACATCAAATTATTCTTGAAAACCACATACCACTTATTGGAGTTTTAAAATATATTCTCCATTTAAAAAAATAAAAATAAGAGATTTTGTCTTATATCATTTTCTGATACATGTATCACAAATTCTAAGTCCATGATGAATCCCCTCGTGGACTGGTTATTTTCTGACATATTAATCACAAACTAATTGCTAAGCAAACTAGCAAGATAATTTAAATCTTTCTAATAAACCTCATATCATTTGTGTGTTCTCGATTTTATACCATTTTCTCAGGTCCAAGAAGAACATATATGGTATGGAATATGAGTTCAGTAAGTCATCTAAGGGATTATTAATCCAGTGTGACAGATGCATCTCATTAGCAAGTGCGGATCCTGTAATTTTTGCAGGAGGCAGGGGGGGTTGCCAGGTTCCTGTTAAGAAAATTTTACAGATGACAATGCATGATGCCATCATCGTCTCCACTCCGCTGAGCTTTTTAAAGAGAGAAATCCAAAACTCCATTTGAGGTCAATTTTTATTATGAATTAAGAGGATCACATTTTCATTCAATTTCATAAGTGTGTTGTTTTACAATTTTTGTTATGGAATTCGATGAAATGTATATGGAAAGTTTCTTGTTGTATGCCCTTCTTCAGGTCAGTAGGATGTTAAACTCTATTTCATTGGAATTAAGAGAAAAGAAAATTATAAAGGATTACATCTTGCTGAAGGGAACCAGATTATAAAATTTTCACATAATTATATTAACTAATTTCATAAAAGAATTAAATGGCCAGCCATTACATCAACTCCAAATAAAATTATATTCGAATCATTGTTTAATAAATCATAATCTTTTACTCCATGTTATTTAGGTATGGCTCTAGCTTTTTACACATATATTTAAACCAATATCTCCACTCCTGGAGAGAGGGGGGGAGAGGGAGGGGAGAAAGGGAGAGAGAGAGAGAGAGAGGGAGAGAGAGAGAGAGGGAGAGAGAGATAGAGAGGGAGAGAGAGAGGGAGGGAGAGAACAATTAATTTTAATGACACAAACTAGGTCATTTCAGGACTAAAATTGGATTATTGAGAGATACATTGTAAACAATGGGATTATTCAGAAATACCAAAGCTAAAAACTGTTAATATTTCTAAATTAAGGATACATGGGCTTATCAAGTTAATCAATTAATATAACATTTTAAACCAGAAAAGAAAAGACCTTCATTGTCTGGCAAATTGTACTTTAACATAATGCATCTTTAATATCCATACATATCAATTAGTTAAAGCATTAATTTCAAAGGTTTAAGGGTTGACATTTTAATGCTATTATCGATACTGAACTTTATCTGTAGACAATCTGATTATCTAGCTTTAGTATTTTTTATTTTATTTTTTAAATTAAATGTTAAATAATGATGATCAGCTACTGAAATTTGATGCAGTTTTCATTATGGATTATTGTATCAAGATCCAAATTCTGAAAGCCTTCCTCATGAAAAATGTAGATTGCATTTTTAATGTAGGCCTATTAATCAGTGTTTTTGTCTGGAATAAAAGAGACAAGCTCGGTAACCATGTAGTCCTAGATTAATTATTTAATACTTTCAATCTGGACACAATGTGATCATTTATAATTATTACTCAAAAAATATATAAATCTTTAATTTAAAATGATTTACGATTTCAATTTCAGATGACAACTTTATAATCAAAAAAAAATCTTCGATTTCATAGACTTAAAAATGATTTATCTAATGCAAAGTATTTTTTCCACAGCCATTTTACAATTTCAATTTGCAGATGATAATATAATTACGAAAAAAAAATCTTCAATTTATGAGGTTAAAAAAGTAGTGATTTTATTCTGTTGCTTGAGCAGACGGCTTAAAAATAAATGATGAATATAGAGGGATGAGAATTGCTGGGATTAGCAGCGTAAACACGAATTACACTGTCTGCTCCTATTGACAGCAGATCTATTTCTTCTTCGCTGCACGCAGTAACAGTCTCGCAGAAAATAGTCTCGCAGCAGAAAAGCTTATTGATTTTTTTAGATTGCACAGACGTATTGATCAAGCCAGTATAGCGTTCATTGATCCAATTTCCACTCAACCATCAACTCCAAGACTCGAAAGCTCGACTTGTTTTTTTTTTCTCCCGGAATTGAAGTGAAAATAGCTATGTCTGGTCACTGTGCTCTGAGCGCGAAACATAATCAAAATGGCATTAGATTTTTTCTTGTTCGTCTGCTATTTTGCGACATTAATCAGCGCTTCATGCAGCCATTATAATACCGTCTGCGACTCCACTCAACGGTCGTATCTCAGTAAATACCTCGCTAAATTAGATATTTTTGTTTCTTCTTGGATAGCCAACGAGACCACGTTAAAGAAGTCTAATACTTTCGTTAACACAAGTCTAACAGGCTAATAAAAACGATATTTATTCAGAAAAAAAATCTTTCGCGAGTGCCTGTGAATTGAATTTTTTGCCTAATTTCATGCGTCTGGACCGATGTAGACTAGATCAAATTGGAAGTTAACATCTTTTAGAGCTTCATGCTTCTGGGTGTTTTATTGAAAAATGGCCGATGGCCCGATGCGGAACATTTTGTAATTTTTTTTTCTAAAGATCGGTTTAGAGAGGACAGACGCATTAATTCCTGTTTTGATGACATCAATTTACGATTCCCCAGACAGACAGATAAAATACCACACGTCACTTGATCAGACATCGTTTGGTACTTTATGTTAAAACACTTAACGTGACATTACTTACACAATGTAGGTCATTTCAAGCTGATAATATATATAAATGTATAAACAATAAAAAAATAAATGGCAGACTGATTGAAGGAAAAAAATATAATACTTTTGCCACTATGGGAGAGAATACTTGAAAGAGAGAAAAGTCACAACAAGAAAGAGAGAGCAAGAAAGAGAGTTTCATTTCCCCGGTTTTACGTGACAAGGAGTAAGGTCGCCTGTCCGATCTTGTGGATTTCTCCGGTTTTCTCCCACTTCTAAAAAACCCCATGCACAAGCGAATTATTGAAATAAAATTGAACCATGTGTAAGTCCCGAAATGACCTAGTTTGTGTTGAGTGGATGTTAAAACCCAATTTATCTCTCTCGATCTCTCTGTTTATTCCGGCAAAATTTTCCGTCATAATTAGTTCTGTTGTGACTGTTCTCAAATAAAGTAGCCTATGGTTTTGATGGATTTATTAATAAATAAAAACTGCGTACAAAAATTGTAATCAATAAATCCTGCAGGCGACTGTTTGAGTTAGGTCGAAATTATTTGAACAGTGATAAAAATTGAAATGTAATCATGTCACATGACCAAAACAAAACAAAACAAACATGTTCTTATGACACACCATAGTCAATAAATCATTAACCATTTATGGCAAAACACAACCCTTCTCCTAATATAGTCATAACTAAACAACTCTGATCATAACAAAATTAAATCCTTCTTTCCTAATATAATAATAACAAACTTATCTGATCATAGCAAACTAAAATACCACATTCCTAATTCAGTAATAAAAAAAAAAATCTGATAAAATCCTACGCTGATACTAACTAAATAAAAACCCACGCTATTAATATATTCAGAAAAGAACTTTTCAATCATAACAAAATAAAATCCCACTCTCCTAATAGTAATCAAAAAACCTTTCTGATCATAAGAAAAAGAAATCCCATTCCCCTAATATAGTAATAAAACACTCTCTGATCATAACAAAATAAACTCTGTTTCTCCTAATATAGGGATTAAAAGAAAATATCTCAGATCATAACAAAATAAAATCCCACTCTCCTAAAATAGGGATAAAAAAAAAATAACCATCTCTGATTATAACAAAACAAAATCCCACTCTCTGATCATAACAGAATAAAACCCTACTCTACTAATATAGTAATGAAAATATTAAACATTTATCAAAAACAGATATTCGACATTAAAAAAAAAAACCAACTCTTTCCTAATATTGTAATAAAATTATTCAACCTTTATATCCCCAAAACCCCCTCTCTGATCGAATACTTGAGACTTCGATTATGAAATCTGTTATTTCATAAAGTTGGTATGGAATATCCATTGTTTATTATTAGAAATTTAAAATGAAAAAGGGTTTAATTTAATGTCCTACTTTTCTGCAGCAACCAGGGTAATAAGAGAGAGAAATGAATTTAACGTCCACTTGACACAAACTAGGTAATTTCGGGACTAATATATGGTAGGTTGGACAGGTGATCCTACTCCTTGTCATGTACAACTGGGGAATCCAAACATCGCACGCAAAAAAACTCACTGTAACAGACCATTTCATTGGCTAATCCCTCACTTCAACCAGAATGCCGGTAATATAACAACTCTTCGAGATCCTTTTGTAGTAAAGACAAGTAAAACAAAATTTTGAACTATTAATAACGAAAGGAAATATGATCTGTGTTTGAATCAGATTGGTTCCTTGCCTGTGTTGGCTGATTGATTGGGCGGACACGACACTAATGTCCTATGTATATATTAAAGGCGTGCTCGTTTTCATTAGCCCAGCATCTGCAGAAAACCACATTACGTTTCATAATAGTATTCTTTAGTACAATAAGCGTTTAAAATCAATATATGAAAATACATGTCGAAAATAAATATGTAGATCACTTGCACGTTTAACAAAAATAGATTTTTATTCAGAGGTATAAGTGCTCCAGTCAAATAAGTACAAAGGAAGTTTAAAATCAATATAAACAAACATGTCACGCATGTGGTTTATATAACAGATGTACTATAGATATAGATCACTTGCACTAAGATCAATAGTGTTAATATTATGCAGAGGTAAAAGTGCTCCAGATATCGGTAATCAATACCAGATGTGAAATGGTATGAAACTTGGTTTATCGTCCTACTGTTCCGCTCTGACTTCGGCTGATGAAGATAGGCATTCTTTGTACGCCATACAGTGTGCTATGAGGCAAATTTTGCCCGGGCTTACTCTTATACATGATCAAATTCCAACTGCTAAGGGATCTTTAACGTGTATCCCATTGTGTACATGAGACCTCGGTTTTTAGTCTCATCCGAAAGACTAGCCAGCTCCCCTTGTCAGGCCCTCCGTCTTGCATCACTAAACAGTGCTATTCCTTGTTTCAGGTGAACAACCGTGGAACTAAAGATCATACTTCGGACATCGTATTTGGGCGGAAGCGGAATTCTGTCAAAAAACGAAGCCGTGTTCGTAGTTTGTGCTGGTTGCGGAACCTCTCTATTATAAATCCCACTATTACTGCCACTGTAACAAAGTTTTTACGTTTAAGAGAAATTATAATTCCTTTTATTACTCCCACTGTAACAAAGTTTTGACGTTTAAGAAAAATTATAATTCCTGCTATCACTACCACTGTAACAAAGTTTTGACGTTTAAGAAAAATATCCTGCTATTACTCCCACTGTAACAAAATTTTGACATTTAAGAGAAATTTCCTGCTATTGCTGCCACTGTAACAAAGTTCTGACATTTAAGAGAAATTATAATTTCCTATATATTACATAGTCTACACGATCTGCACGTTATTATATAAATGTTCAAAATAAAGAATCCTACGCAATTCTAACCTACATTTATACAAATATATCATTAAAAAACATTTATTGCACAGTATAAATATAACCTTCCCTGCAGCCTATTATACACTTTAAACACACATTTATTAAAATGAAATGACTTAAAATGGAGTTTTATTAATATTAATGTTTCATTTATTGGGAAAAAATAAATTTAATGAATCACTTTTCTGCACCAGGCTAATGAAGACCTGGTATACATTATAGGGGACATTTTGCCCTGACAGCATCACTACTGCCTATTTGCTACTTTCAGAGGATCTTTATCATGCTATCAATAGAAAACACAGACTTTAGTTTTATTATCCCATCCAAATGATTACACATTTTTCAATACCAGGCATACTATCCTGCATCATTGACGACCATGAAAAGTAGGCTAAAATTTTTTTAACTTTCCCATCCGGTATTAAACTGTGGATCTCATTTTTAATAAACCATCACCCTTATCACTGAGACACCAAGGCTCTGTGCTTGGGGGAAAAAATATCTTTATTTGTCTTAAAGGTCAGGAAAGCCATGCTGGCTTGCTAAGCTTGAGATCCTATGTTCGATCCCTGTGTTGGCTGAGACAGTTCATTGGCATGATTCCCCTTTGTTATGCTCGTAAAAAATCCCCTGGCGGTTCAAATTTGATATAAGAGTAAGCTGTGGTGCCACTGTCTGGACAAAATTCTCCCCCATGTCAGCCCAGCCAGAGCACAAAATTAGGATGTTAACCCACATTTCATTTCATTTATCCCTGCTACGGATAAAAAAAATATCTTTAATAGTCATCTATGAATCCTAACAACTTTTTTTTTATTTGGTCAGTTAATTTTAGCCTCGGTTTAATATTTGACATTGAGATAAAGGAAGATAAAGAGTGGTTTGCCACGTTTACATTTTGGTCAGAGGAAAGACTCTATAAATTAAAGGTTGGGGGGGGGGAGATGAAGATTTGATAGAATCCTGTTAATACTAGTGCGTTTTAAGTTTAGAAATTAAATATATGATAATATAGACTATTTATTGTCTTATCTTAAAATTTACATCAAAGAGTGGGTTTTCTCTGGGTCCTAAAATTTTTCCCTTTGGCCAATTGATGAGTCTTTTTTTTCTGTAACACGCCTGGGTGTAATCTATCATTTAAAACCAAGAAAACTTAGTTTGCACATTTCTGCCACAAAAAAAAACAATTCTGGCAGACTAAGGATGTTGTTGATAAATCCGTTCAAATTTTTGTGTTCAATATCTGATATGAAACGGGGGTTTAATGTCCTACTGGGCTAATGAAGATGGGCAATTTAAACTGTCAAGGGTTCTTTTTTGTGCACTCCAATGTGTATGTGGGACCTTAGTTTTTGTCCTATCAGAATGACTTTACATCGTCTGTCCTAAATCACTGTCAAGACAAACCAACTAGGAAATCCTGTTCAATATCTAATAATCAATTTAAACTGTCAAGGGTTCTTTGTACCATCCGAATGACTATACATTTTCCGTCCTACATCACTGACACGACAGAACCTCACCGGAAAATCCAGTTAAATATCTACCAGCAATAATTGATATCTTATCTCAACATGTTAATCGACTTTTCAAATTAATTGCAATTTTATGGGAACATATGACACAGCATACTGTCATGTGTTGTTAAGTAGATGTACTTTTATTCTTATCTTTCAATCATAAGTATATTTCATTTTAATCTTTTATAACATGTCGAAGCAAGACAAATATTGAACAAGTTTTAAATTAGGTCGAAGGTGATAACGTACACAATGTGTAGGCTACACATGTCAATTAACATACCCTTGTAGTTGTAAAGGTTATGTCGGACCCCATGGGCTTTATCTGGGTCCTCCAGTTTCTTCCCTATGCACAAGCAAATTATTGAAATTAAAAATTGAACTAGCATGTTTTGATTCTCTGGTTGTGCGCGACAAGGAGTAGGGTCGCCTGTCCATCCTCATGTGTTTTCTCAGGGTCCTCCGGTTCCCTCCTACTGCTAAAGAACCCTATGCGCAAGCAAATTATTGAAAATGGAAATTGAATGATGTGTTAGTCCCAAAATGACTTAGTTTGTGTCGACTGGATGTTAAACCCCATTTCTCTCTCCCTCTATGCTTCTAATCTACGTTTCAGAATTCTGTTTATTGTATTTTTAGATTTCTTACATACCATCAGCATTATGTGCATACTGTATAAGATTTAAATAAAATATTTTGACCTACATCAAACATTGACACACCCTGTCAAAATAATTAATTTTACTCTTCAAAACTTATTCACTTAGTCATTTTTACAAACTAATGCACACAAATTAATACAAAATATATGATCAGTTCCTTCTCCATCAAAACTCTGTTGTCATTTTGATATTTCAATAATAATAATAACCTCGTCATTTTACAAGGGTAGCAAATTAAGCCTGAGGCTTGTTTTCAATTTGGCCCTTGGCACAGATCGTGTGAATGATTTCGATCATTACTGCAGGAAGAAACCGAAGAACTCGGGGGAAACCTGCCGGATCGGACGGGAGACCGAATATCCCTCTCACTTACAACGATAAAGTTCTTGCCCTGAGCTGGGATTGAACCCTCGTTGCATTGGTGAGAAGCCGCCTGTTTTTTTTTTATCTTGTAATATATTTATTCTCAGAAACATATCTATACATTATAATATTTACAAAATTTTATAGTTTCTATACATTTGGTTCTTTTTATATACATTCTCATGGAAAATATGACATAAGTAATAATATACAGGCAAACTCTATCGGATCACCACGGCTATCCGACCAGCTTACATTTGACATATTTTTAAAAAAATCCACACCTTGCAAAATTAAATTAATGAATTTACAATTAATGCAAAACATATGATTAGTTCCTTCTCCTTCAAAAACTCTGTTGTCATTTTGATATTATACAGTACATCTGACATATTTAAAGATTGTTCACACCTTAAAAAATTAAATTAATGCATAATACACATTAAAAAGCAGTATATTTTGTTAGTTATAATCTTCTCTAAAACTTTTTTGATATTTTAATTGCAATATTTGACACATTTAAAATCGTTTCGCGTCTTGAAAAATAAAATTAATGCATGTAGACTTAAAGGAAGCAATATATTTGATTTATTAGTTAAAGTCGTCTTAAAAACTTTTGTTGTCATTTTGATTGTAATATCTGACAGATTAAAAATCTCTTCACACTTTGATATCTTAATTAAAGCACATGCACTTAAAAAAGTAAAATATGTTTTTAGTTAAAGTCTTCCCGAAAACCTTTTTGTCATTTTAATTGCAATATTTACATCATATTTCATATCTTTTTACACTTTGGACAAATAATTTAATAAACCCATTTAAGTATTTGTCATTTTGATGTGCAATATTTGACAGATTTCAAAGAAAATTCACACCTTGAATAAATAAATTAATGAAAAACACTTTATTAGTATTTTCTTTTATATGTCATCTTCAAATCTAATTTGTCATATTTAAATGTAATTTCTAAACATTGAAAAATGCAAATGATAAGAATTTGGCATTTATAGTATAGTCACGCAGGTTTGGCCCAGGTGTTGGCCGAGAAAGTTCAGCGTGTTTTCCCCTTGTCAATCGTGCAGGACAGAAGGCCGGACAAGGACAGCTGTTTAGTTGTTTGGATGGGACAAAAAACTGAAGTCCTGTGTACACATTGGTGTGCATGTAAAAGATCCCTAGGCAGTGGAATTGGATGTAAAAGTAGGCTGTAGTGCTGCTGCCCTGACAAAATTGTCTTCCTATCCCAATCGGAGCAGAACAGTAGGGCGTTAAACCCTAATTCATTTCTTTTTAGATCAACACATGGCGTATGTACGTCTTCATAATACTATGTGCACATAAAAGAACCCTTGACAATTTGAATCTGATATATGGGTGTATGGACGTCTTCATTAGCCTGGTGTGTGCAGAAAAGTAGGACATTTCCCCCACCCACCTCATACATTTCATTTTATATTTTCCTCATGGTTGAAGCCAAAACTAAGACATTAAACCCCATTTCAATTGTCAATTAAATCTTTTGCTCGTAGTCACAAAATGACAAATAGAAGTATCAACGTGCTTACTCTTTGTAGTACAACTGATGACACTTGTAATAGATTTGATTACTAAGTTTTTTACTTGTAATGTAAATAGAGTAATAAAACTATTGAAACTGTCACTTGTGATAAATATCTGCCCTATTTATATCTATTGGGTTACGTTTCACTGCAGGGTAAAATATTTCATTTATTTTCTGTCAAGGTTGGCTTGATTTTGCTTTAGAAAAGAATTTCATAAAATATCTAATTAGTTTGGTGAGAGAGAGAGAGAAATGTGGTTTAACGTCCACTCAACACAAATAGGTCATTTTGGGACTAACATATGGTTTAATTTCAGTTCAACAATTCGCTTGCGTGTAGGGTCTTTAGCAGTGGGAGGAAACCGGAGTGCCCTGAGGAAACCCAAGAGGTTCAGAAGGCGCCCCAATCTCCATGACCAATGTTAACAGATAAATTTAAGTTAACTGATACAAAATTTAAAAAAATAGGTTATTGATAAAATAGAATAGAATAGAAACGGGGTTTATAGTCTCCACTCGACACAAGCTGTGTCATTTTTGGACTTGCATTGTTCAATTTTATTTCAATAATTCACTTGCTCGTTGAGGTCTCAGAGAAAACTCATAAGATTAGACAGGCATCCCTACTCCTTGTCAAGTACAAGCAGTAATCGAAACCATGCCACTTGATTTAATGACAGACCTTAAGATCTAAAGTGTAGACTTTACACCATTGAACCCATTCTAACCCCACCTTATTCACTGAAAGACAGTTTTATTGCAAACAAAATTATTGACAGAACAGAATTGGTCAAAAGGAATGAAATTGTTGTCATGAATTAAATCTGTGAAATGTCTTGCTGTTGTTGATTGGATGAGTGTTTATTGTATTGTATTGTTTTATTGGCCACGTCACAATAACGTGTTGTTGTATTAAGACCCCGATTGTCATTAATTGTTGCACCAGGAAATAACCCAATCTAAAAACAACAGCTTCAGATCTCCGCTAAAGACCAGGAATGTGTGAAATTAACGCTGCCGTCTGACGTATTTCAACAAAACACTTGTAACGTAAACACTGGTCAAGGGAGAGGTGTTGGTTGCTCAAACATCGGAGTCCGTTCTACACCCGGGTTCTCACACTTAGCTGGCCACTGTCCACTCTCAGTCTGACCAAAACAAACAGTGTCCAGGGTGGGGGTCCTAGAAGACTCCTCTGCCATGTCAACACACCCTGTCGTGTAAAACAATATGAAGCCCCGGGTCAGCAATATAAATAAACTGTGAAACCTAGCTGACAAATTTACAAATGTTTGTGAAATAAATACTAGCATTTTATTCTTGGCGAAACATAACACCATCTTACAAGTTATTTTAGTTGGGACTTTTGATCTCTTGTGAACATGACATAAATGCCTCGGAAATGAAATGAATTTTTTTTTTTTTTTTAACAGCCTACTGTTCTGCTCCCACTGGGCTAATGAAGATAGGCATGTGTCACACAGTGTTTTATGTGGAACATTTTTTGTCCCATCTGAATGACTAGACAGCTGTCTTTGTCAGGCCCTCTGTCCTACACCACTGACAAGGGGAAACACGCCAGGCAATCCTAAATCTTTCTCAGCCAACACCAGGATCGAACCTGCCATCTAGCCAGCCAGCATCTTACTTACTTACCCACTGGGGATCCCATCATCTGTTAGTCTTGAAATCATCTAAGAGAGAGGGAGAAATGGGGTTTAACGTCCACTCAAAACAGACTAGTTCATTTCAGGACTAACATACTGTTCAATTTTATTTCAATAATTCGCTGGCATGCGGGGGTCATTTAGCAGTTGGGAGAGACTGGAAGACTCGGAGAAAACCCATGACCCTACTCCTTGTCACGCACAGTACAACCAGGGAATCGAAACCGTGCCAGTTGACTCGATCAATAACAGACCTTATGATACAGTGTCAGTGGTCGTGCTAACCATTCGGGTATCAACCCCTGAAATGATCTAAGCATTGTGTTGACTTTCAGCCCTTTTATTTGCTGCTTTATGTCACTTTATAAAACTGTTGAAGCATAAAGTTAATAAAGTATGACTTACCATGGGTGTAATCAAGCGTAAATTGGTATAGTGGGACTGGCATAATAAAAGATAAATTAAAATAATCTATTTGTATATTGTATGGTTCATTTAACAAAACAAAAATAAAATGATTATATCATTCAATAAAATTTAGTATTGTTGTCCTTCTACCAAAAGTCAACTGCCGTGGTTTCGAATCCACGGTTGTACGTGACAAGGAGTAAGGTCACCAGTCCAGCATCGTGGGTTTTCCCCGGGTCCTCGGTTTCCTCCCACTGCTAAAGACCCCTACGCACAGGTGAATTATTGAAATAAAATTATACCTTATGTTAGTTTCTGAATGATCTAGTTTGTGTGATCTAGTTTGTGTTGAGTGGGGCTTAAACCTCCTTTCTCTCTCTCTCCTTCTACCGACATCAGTACTAATAGACAATTAAAAGAGCGAGAGTAACAAAGAGGGGAGAGATAGGGGGAACAGGGAGTGGGAAGGCAGAGAACAAAGCCCAGTTTAGTCATGGGCCTGAAGGTAGATGAAATAAGCTGGGCTTTGGCAAGGAGAGGTGACCAGGGAGAGGACGGAAATTGAGGGCGGAAGGAGACCCAGGTGATCCCACTAATTGTTAACCAATAGTCAGGTAGAGAGGGAACACATAGCAGTCCTGAAGAATAGAAACCTTGTCTCTACAGTTAGGCACTAATGTACCCCCTCCCTCCATCCCTCCAGCTCACCCTTCCTGCATGTGATTGATTCATTTTAGGTAGACAAGACCTTGGTTTTTCATCGCATCGTAACAATCAGACATTTTTCATTGCCAGGGATTCAATATCATTAGAATGGGAAACCATGGAGCAAATTCCTAAGGAATGTTCTCAACCAATACCAGGAGCTCCAATTCATACATTTATTTATAATAGCATATGTTGAGATGAGAAGATAAATGTGTCTAGTTGTTTGGATGAGACAAAAAAATGTGGAAGTATTTGTGCGCACGTCAAAGAACTCTTCATAATTGAAGAGAAGAATGAGTCAAAATTCAACTGCTTGCTCACACATAATTCGGCTCTCATATAGCATTGCACAATTTACATTTAGTACTGAATTGAAAATGATCATATTTACGTCTTCAAATGACCTACATATGTACAAAGGTGTCAACCTTCAACTCTATAATTTTAATTAGTTTAAACTATATTGTTGCAAAAACCTGAAATTATGTCAAGGTTGATAAACAAGTAATCCGACTAACGTGGTTATACAAGTCAATTCAACTCTTTCAATTAAGTTATAAAATGAGGTACAGTGTATGCAATGAATTACAATGTATTGTAGTTGTTGATGCGTGCATGTTAAAACTTGTTTGATGTATAAGTATACATGTATGTATATGCAGGTACACATTAATCAAACATGAGATAAAAGTACAAAAATGTAGATCTAGGTGACGTAAAAGAAATAAAGTGGCTATATGTAGTCCTGGTTATCCCGGATATGTCAGTGACTAGTTTTGTTCGTATTGAACTCTTCAGACTGATTGGGCTCACCTTTTGGGCACTTTTATTTATGCTATTCAAAAAAAACCCTCCGGGTTTCCATGGTTACTAATTGGCGGGGTTACCGGGGTCGGCCCCTTGGCCCTGATTTGCAAATTTGTTACCTGGGTCGATAGCTCGCTTAACGGGGTTGTACAGAGGTTTAACAAATTGTGCTAGTGTCCATAATTTTGTTAACTAGAATGCCTTGTTGATGAGATTTTGGGGAATTGTGGAAAATCCACAAATAGGCATCCACGGATCATAACCACAACAATTCCACCAATTCTCCTCCCAACTCCCAAAATGTTCACCTCTGCCTAAATTAAATAGGGCCATTCTAAAAACATGTACATGTATGGTAGATTGCTGTCATTTTGGGAAATAAAAATAAGAATTAAACAAAGCTTGATTTATTTGGTTTCAAAATTCACTTCAACTGTAACCAAAATAAACATGATATTGTATAAAGAATCCTAACAAAGAGATCAATGTATGTCCATGTTGTCTTGTTAAAAACGTTAATTGATGCGCGACAGAGAACTAACAACTAGAATCAATGATCCATGACTACATGTGGGTTCTACTATTCATGTTTCTTGTTATAATCTAATTCAGCTAGAATCAAATGCTGGTCTTCCTTTAAAGAACAGTCAGAGCAGATCATAGGATGTTAAAACCTCATCTTTAATATAAAGATGCCCATGTATACTTTAGACAATGAGCTGACCGTTCCTTCTGTAAATAGTTTAACAATGGTTGCCAATAGGCCATACCCCCTCACCCCTCCTTCTGCAATTCAACTCCTTTATCAAGGGAGGGACAGGGTTTACATGTCATAGGCATGCCTACTTTTTCAAATTTACTTATATATAGGCTTATTAAGCTAATTATAATATTAACAAGTGATTAAGGGCAATAACTCTAATAGGAGTTACCGGAAATCGTTGAAAATCAATAGGCCACTTCATCTTATGAAAAGCAATGGATAGTGTGTATAAAATTCAATCAATCTTATAATAACTTTAGAATTTGGAATGTCTGCAAACGATTGTGTTTGATGGACAGATCAATGGATGGACGGATGACAGTGGTGACGACAATATACAACCACAATGTAGGTTTTCGTCTCATATCCTGAATAGACCATCAAACAAAATAGCTTTGAAGCATTTTACATCAAAACAGCTGTCAGACATGTGAATTCAAAATGGCCGTCAGTGTTGTCTGCTGGGTGGTTTATTTGTTGTCTGGTCAAGTGGTCAACATTTTGGCGAAGTTTGAACCAGACGCGGAAAGGTGATCAGAAAACAAACAGGACCATGTCAACGTTATTATACCCACGATGCACAGAGTCAACATGCGGCCTTTTCACAAGATGACAGGTAGTGGACCATCGCTTTTAACTCTTTGACATACCTCCGTTAAAAACAAACATGGCTACCACCAGATAAAAGAGAGGACGAAATATTTGAATGACCAGTTTTGATGTTTATGTAAATAATTTGGGTTGCTAACCAAACGACCTGACTGATGTTGTTTTAAGGCAATTAAAATGGCTGAACATTCCTCAAAGTCAAAAGTACACGTACAGAGCAAGTCACTGCAAGTTCTGTACTGCATATAACATTAATTCATAATAAAAACCAAGCATGTCAAGTCTTTGCATGGAGTTACAACACAAGTACATGTAGCCTACATACATTAGTGTTATCTACATATCTATTATACCTCCACATTTTTTAAAGCTACTTTTTAGGTCACTGCATGTTTTGTAGGCCTACTTATATACTGCACCAAACCAGTTGTTAAAAGTACATATAGCACTATTGTTATCAATTTATATACAAAAAGAAACATGTCAAGCCTTTGTATCAGCTATCATAATGTTATCAATTCATGAAAAAATCTGAATGGAGTTTAAACATACATCATGTACTATTGTGATCATCTAACAACTTATACTTTCACATTTTTCAAATACAATCAATGAAACTCTTAATATCTAAAATTAATTGGCAACTGTAAAAAGCATTTATTTATTGAGATATACACAATGTACATTAATGAAGAAATTTGCAATTACCACAGTATAAACTGTTAGATTTTCTTAATTTATCTATAAAATCCTATAACATTAAATTGTATTTTTCTGGATCTAACCCAGGAAATTCTACAATACCCTCTCCCATCTAATCAGACCCACTTAGACCCGGAAAACACAATTAAAGGATTCTATTCCCACCCTGTAATAATATCCTTTAAAATCCTTTTGTTTAATTAAACTTTAAAACCCTTAAAATCCTTTTGTTACCAACCCTTTAAATCTCTTCCCTTCAATGTGTCCAATCCCTCCTAAACCATCCCTTAAATTGTCCTTAAACAATGCATTAAAATTCTACTTCCTCCCCAGAAATGTTACTCTCTCCACCAAGCATCTGTCTGGCTACATTCACTTCCCCCTTATCCTTAAATAACCCCACTCATATAATAACACCTTTCTGCTTAATACATCACTTGGAAGTCACTGAACCTTAACCCCTTATCAACGACCCCTGACCCCTAAAATGGCAGTTTAATACCCTATACATCATTAAACATAGAACCTGGCTTTTACCAGCCTAATGTTAATCTATCTGCTCATTATTATCTCACTTTCAATCTAACCCCTAAATCTGACCCCAATTGACCCCTAATATTGATGGGTTTGTCAGAGAAGGGGATAACTGATGGATGAATAAACCTAATTGATATATCCAAATTAATTTGAGCCGAAAAATCTTCTGGGGGGTGGGCGTGAAAGTTGGGGGTCAGGGATGTTTTGTTTCTTTACTAAATCTCAAACTGCTCTACAAAAAATACAAAATGACTTATTACACGCGTTCAGCAGTTATAACTAGTTCATTTTGGGTTGATGACTTGCAAATTTATAGCATAAAAAATCTAGGACATAACTTTTACATGTAACTTAAATAATATTTTCATCAAAAAATACCCATACTTATAGTTGTTGCCTATATAACAAGGTGGAGGGCTCTTGCAAGTTTTTGCCTTTAACATAAATTCTGGGACTTCACCTTTAACTTAAAAAATAATTTCATAAGGGGGGGGTGTATGTTTATTTTTACTAAATAGTCTACACCACTTACAAGATTACACAAGATCTCAAACTACTCTACAGAAAATTTGAAAGCAGTTATCATATGAGTTCAGCAGTTATAACTCGTTAATTCGAGGTTGAGGACTCTTGCAAATTTTCACCTGTAGCATAAATTCTGACACTTCAATTTTATCTTAAAAAATATTTTCATCAACTTAAGTTCTATGTAAAAATATACTCATACTTATAAAGTTGCCAATATAATTCGTTAATTCAAGGGGGAGGGTTCTTGCAAGTTCTGGGACTTTACCTTTAACTTAAAAAAATAGGCTTCCGTCTAAAAACAAACTTAGATGCTTATATAAATGGTTATTCAAGGTGGGAGGACTCTTGCAAATTTTCACCTGTGACATAAAATCTGGGACTTTTAACTTTTAAAATAATTTAATTCCGTTAACTTAAGCTTCCTGCTAACAACATCGACTTAGACGCCCATATACGGTTTAACAGAAATTAAAACAATATATTATTAATGAAAAGAAAAGGAAGGTTTGCGAGCTCGTGTGGAGTCGTTAATTGTTCTATCTCCCGTTCTGGAACTTAATGATATTCTATAGAAAAAGATTTGAATGTTTCGAGCGTTCCGGCTTTGATCTGCTATTTTGTTTTACAAAAACCAATATAAATAAATTAACTAGAGTTCAACTGGCCTGAGGCTGTCAAATGTTCTGAAAGAAACTCTTGAAATTAAATCAATACTTCTCGAATCCTGTATACTTCTATTATAATAGTGTAGATCTGAGCTCTCGAGGAGGAATGGGGGGAGGAAAAGGAGGGTAAAGGGAGGCATGAACGCCTGACTTGTGTCGAGTGGACATTAAACCCATTTCAAACTCTATCTCTATACTTTCGTTTCAATATCGAACCATAGCCATTAATTGTCAAGAAGTCTGTTCATCAAACTCCTACTACATTGAGCAGCAGCCATTCTTTATGTTGCGTAGGTGCAGCAGTAAATATCCTTTAAATAGAAATGACCATCTGTCCATCTTCTTATTCTATTTATAAATTAATGGCTGTATCTACTGGTGGGTGTTGAACATGGCGCAGAGTATGCTTAGAACACCTAGAAGATATGTAACATGGCCAAGAGCTCATTTACTTTTATCCACAGAATTCTCCAAGGAAGGAGAGAAAATAGTGTTCAAGGTAAAAGTTTCTAGTCCTTCAGATGGGATCATAAATCAAACCCCCATGTAAGAAAGACGGGGAGAGAGAGAAATGGGGTTTAACATCTACTAGACACAAACTAGGTCATTTTGGGACTAACATATGGTTTTAATTTTATTTCAATAATTCGCCTAAATGTAGGAGTCTTTAGCAGTGGGAGGAAACCAGAGTACCCTGAGACAACCCACGAAGCTGGACAGGTGACCCTACTCCTTGTCACGTACAACCAGGGATTCGAAACCACACCAGTTGACTCAATGACAGGCTTTATGATGCAGCGCGCCCGTGCTAACCATTCGGCCATCCACCCCCCCAGGAATCCAAATAAGAGGCGGAAATGCCATTTTCCTCAGACGACTTCCTGGTATTTGATTAACGAAGCTGTATTTTATAATTGGTTTCCAACTTAAAGTAAAGTGCACTGGGAAGGCCTTTGGATGTATTCTTCTGTTTATTATTCTTCATGACATTTTAGAGACACAGAAGAAAAAATAACCTTTAAGCCAAATTGGTTTGCTTACAAAATAATCTTTGGCAGTTGGAATTTGATAAAGAATAAGTGAAAAGCTCCTATCCTGGCCAAATTTCCTCATACCTCACTGCAAAACTAATAGTGATCTTCATCAGACCTGTTGGTACAGAACATAAGGATGTTAACTCTATTTCATTTCATTTCATTGCATCTGTATTGTTTAGACGATCTGACATTTTGGAAGAAAAATAACCTTTAAGCAAAATGCCATTGGGAACAAAAAAGCTTTTATATTTTTTGCTTCCATCCTCCATGATAAATGACCACTGGCCAGTTGGCAGTCAGTTATGTGTAGATTATTTATCTATAACAGAAAGCCGATAGCAGAATGCACCAAGCAGTTGCTAGTCTAAAAAACATTTTTCTCCTTGAAGCTGCCCCTTAGGAACCAGTCTCGCTCTTACATTTCATAAACCAGATCAAGTCTATGTCCTTGTTGTCATTATGCCAGGTCCTGTGTTCGATCCTCCTGTTGACAGAGAAACTACATCAGAGTTTTCTGGTTTGGTTCGCCGTGGACATTGTGCCTAGTAGTGAACAATATACACATTGGCGTGAATGTAAAAGATCCCCTTCAGACAGTTTTATCTCTATCGCTAAATGTGCAATGTGAGGTACATGTAGGAGAATTTTTTCCAGACAGTGGCATCATGTGCATGTCAATGTGGTCATGGATGGACTTTAATTTTTTGAATGAATAGGCACATGGTACAACTCTAAAATATAGCCTACTTAAATTTGTTAGTTTTCTTTCCCTATTGTAGCTTTTTACTAAAAAAATATTGTAAGGAAAAATAAACAAATAAAATCTAAGTTGCACCCTCCCCCCAGCCTGCTTTCAAAATTCCGGTACCCTGAGCAGTGAGCACCCTTATCACCCTCTCCTGTCACGGATGTCACTAAGCTAATCGTCCATAAAGACAACCATTTTTTTTTTACATACTGGCCTACTGACCATTAGAATACTGGCTAGTATTTTATTTCTATTGGCCTAGAGAGAATGAGTAATAGAAATGCCTGTAGCATACTGCACTATTTAGTATAGTGTGGTATAGTGACTATATAGTAACTGACTATATCAACTACATAGCCTTCTTCTATATAGTCAATAGGAAAAGACCTGCATGCCACGCCTACTACACTTAGGCAAATATTAATAATTATTTGTTTTAGTCTTGGTCTTAAATTTAAGTGCATGCATTCCCATATGCAAGTCTTGTAATCCAGCTTTCACATCTGCTGTCGATGCATTTACTTTATCTGTTGTGGACCAAGGGGTCATTGATCACATGATTTTCAAAAGAAACCCTTGGGACAAAAACAAAATCAAGAGATATTCGAAATATGTCACTGTTTTCAATTCAGAATATTTGAACCTCATTACACTTAGCAATATCTTCCACAATATAAGTACTATTTCCTTGTAGTCGATAAAATAAGATTTTGGGGAATTCACATCCAGGCACAGTTTTGTTGAAGATTGTGTATTTTTGAAACAAGCTGCCCAAAAAATGTCTGATTTCTATAAATTAGACATCAGGTGACAAAAACAAAATAACAAAAAAAAATAGAGAGCAATAGAAGTTTGTTGGATGACACTCCCTAGAACTTGAGAACCCAGTCATGAAATTAACCTCATACTTTCATACATGTAGGCCTACATGTAAATGACCCACAGTGCAAGCCATTAAGAGAGAGAGAGAGAGAGAGGTTTAAGGTCCACTAGACACAAACTAGGTCATTTCGGGCCTAACATATGATTTTAATTTTATTTCAATAATTCGCTTGCGCGTAGCAGTGGAAGGAAACAGGAGGACCCAGAGAAAACCCATGAGGCTGTGCAAGCCATTAAACCATATTCTTCAATCTGTTTCTTAGTGGAAATCTGAAAGCTTTTTACTCATTTTAAGTATTTGTATACTATTTAGTCTACCTATTTACACTACATCCAAAAATACTTTCTAAATAATTGAAAAAAATATATTCAAGATTTAATTTCAAGATTTAATTTCAAAAGGAAAAATAAGTTAATATTGAGAGATAATCCCTCCCGGCCAGTAGTCTCTATCATCCAAACAAATATTCTACGAATATTAGTCTGGATGGGTCCTCAGAATTTGACGGAAAGTCGGTCATTGTCTGGATTATCCAGTCTTTTAAGTTACCACGTACTGAATCTATCAAAACAACTCGCTTGTCAACAATGACAATCTTTAAAATTTTGTTTGTAAAGGTTTTAATTGAAATAGTAATTTCCTCTCATCATGAATCTGACGTATGGCTTCTCATAATTATAATTTTTCATCGCAATTCATGCTTCTTCCGACATATCTATTTTGTTTCTAATAATAGATGCGCCCAGTGAATTGTGGGATACATTCCAACCTCGCTTTATAAAATCTAGCAAAATCGGCCCGGCTTCACAAGATCTAGCACTAACCTAGATTTTAGCCAATAGAATATAGCAAAATCGGCCCAGCTTCATAAGATCTATAACTTACCGAGACTTTAACCAATAGGTTCCATTGCCCATGCGTGACCGGGAGTTTGGTTTTTTATGGGGTAGATTATCCAGTAAACTTCGTCAACAATTGAGAACCGACCCAGACCCTCCGTACGTTGAAGACTAGGGGGTTCTGGGTGACCGAGACTACCCGGCCAGGGGCATTGTATTATCTAATGGTTTTACTTATGTGGTCTGTCATTGAGTCAAGTTGCATGGTTTCAAATTTCCGGCTTGAATGTAGTGACGAGGAAAAACGTCACCTGTCCAGCCTCATGGATTTTCTCTGGGTCCTTCTGTGTCCTCCCACTGCTATCTATGCCTCCTACGCAAAAGTGAAATATTGAAATAGAATTGAACCATATGGTAGTACTGAAATGACCTAGTTTGTGTTGAGTGGACTAACGTCATATCTCCCAGCCAAGCAATATATATTGCTGATTAGTTTGCTTAATCTTATCTTCCCATCCTTTATTTTGTTTGACCCTGTCCAAAATGTAGTGCTGGTTAATTTTCTGACCTATAATTCAGAAACGAATTATCACTAATTGTGGCCTAACAGAACCAACTTGTACACTACACAGAAACATGTTTTATAAGTGTACATAACATAGATGTAGTTCACCAAGCGTGACCAGCTATTAAACCACGCTTGACGTGGTGTGCAACCAAGCCTGTCCGTGTTACAACTACAGGGATAAGTTGTGTTGTAAGGAGGGGAGGGGGGATTATCATCTCAAATAAAACAGGTGTTAGAATCACCCCAGGCTCCTCCTGGCTTGGAAACACTGGATGGTAATTTCACACTTATACACACACAAAACATTTTTAAATCTTTTTGATATTGTTTCATTTAGCAATTTCCAATTATTTCCACCACCCTTCTTTCACACTTAAACACACTCTCTCTTTCTCCCTCCTTCCCTCTAAACTCTTTTCTTTCTCCCCCCTCTCCCATCCAAACCCTTCTCCCTCTCTCTCTCTCTACCTCTCTTTAAATATTTCTGTCACTCTCTCTCAACAATCTGAACATTTCTTTCTCATAAATTTTCTTTAAATCCTCCTCCTACAGATATAAGCCAAGACGCTTACAAACAAACAACAAAATCTTGGAATTAAATTGTACCTATGTAGTCTTGAAATGACCTACTCTCTCCTTTTCTCTCAATAAATTCACTACATGAAAAAATACAACTACTTGTAATAGATTTGTTTGTTAACTTGTTTAGTCATCAATCATGTCATAAAAAAAGAAGCCTCTTGAGATTAAGCTGTCATTTAATTCTCTTGAGAGCAAAGTGCATTCTACATAAAAATCAGGTTCGATAATCAGCCATTAAAACACAATTTTCTCTTAAAAAAACAAAAAAAACGTGAGCAATTTGTTATAAAATCAAAATGTTTGGATAATTACTTTTCTGTAGAGCCAGTGATAGTCATTTGAGAGATTTTTTTCACAATACAAAGCTGCTTGAAAGTCGCTTATAATCGTGTTAAAAAACCTGTGCAAACCCATTATAATAACGGTTCCTGAAAATTTCAAATTACTTTAGCCTCCTGGCATAAGTGCAGATTAAAACTGCAGACAAAGTTTGCACTTTTCTGTTAAAGAAAATAATCCCTGTTTCTGAAAAATGCAACTGGCTCTTAACTTCTTGCTTTACCGCAGATTAAAATTGTGGACAAATTTACATTTTTCTTCCAACAAAACTAATCACTGTTTCTAAACAAGGGCCAGAACTTTAGTCATAATTAATGGAAATTGCTGAAGTTGAATAGCTTTCGATTTGTTTCACTAATAATGATGTATAAAATTTCAAGCAGATTTGATGATACCTTTTGGTGAAAGTGTGTTCACATCGTTCAACAATGTCAAAAAGGGCAATAAGTCCAGATAGATTAACAGAAATTATTGAAATTATATCAATTTCAAACCAATCATCATCTAAATGCAGTCTGTAGAAATTTTCGTGTAAACAAACAACCCTGTCTTCATCAGATCATTTTAGGAGCAGAACAGTAGGACGTTAAACCCCATTTCATTTCATTTCGCGAATAAACAAACCCAAAAGTAACAATGTAAATAGCAGAATTTACACTTTTCTGCAACCAATAATAATCACCGATTGCTCGTGTACTTGTGGGGCTTACACTGAGAGTGATGTAACCCTCTCAAGTTTTTATATCTGTTCTAAAATTAACACCTTATTGACAAACTGCATTTATAAGGTGTTATAGGTCTTGTATGTACATCTATATACATTAGGGGTCAACACATACCCTAGGGGTCAACTCCTTAACATCCCTATTACAACTCACAATACACTCGTTAAAGGGTATTTACAACAAGACAATTAAAGGGTGCTTTACACCTTTTGTGAGATTGTAAAGACCCACTTCAGATGTTACGCAACAGCCGATTGGGGGTTGCAGTGTTGATACAACTGCTGTAATTAAATAGCAAGTGACAATTTTTAACATTTTTACAATTCCGTATTGGTTCGATTGAAGAGCAGTTACCAAGCAAACATGTTTTAACAGATTTAGTTGACTCTTTCTACCACTTTCTACAATAATATTGGACCAGGGATAAGGAAATCATTTTCATATTATAGATTAACAAAACATTAGAAGTTTCTATTTGAAGGGAGAGAGAAAGAGAAAAGGGGTGTAATGTCCACTCGTCACAAACTAGGTCATTTCAGAACTAACACATAGTTTAATTTTATTTCAATAATTTAGATGCATGTGGGGGCCTTTCTTTAGCAGTAGGAGTAAATCGTTGGAAATCTGTGAGTTTGGACAGACGACCCTACTCCTTGTCACAATCAAGCAGGGAATTAAAACCATGCCACTTGACTTGATGACAGACCTTGAGATCTTACATGCATGCGTAAACCATTCAGCCACCCAAGCACCCTCCAAAATGATTGAATACGGTTCAGTATTTACCAAGAATATAGTCAACACAATCATTAATAGCAAATATAAAATATTGAAGTGCTAAATGAAATGAAATTGGGTTTAACATCCTACTGTTCTGCTCAGAACTGGGCTAATGAAGTTGGGCATAAGCAAAAGAGTGAGCTATGAAGGAAATTTTGCCCTGACAGCGGCACTACGACCTACTCTTATATCAAATTATAACTGTCAAGGGATCTCTTACATAAACACCAATGTGCACACAGGACCTGTTTTTCACACCATCCAAACTACTATTTAACTGCATCGCTGACAAGGGGGATCTAGATGAACTTCCTCAGCCAATGCAGGGATCGAACCAGTGATAAATGTATTTTGTATATGAAGTGTACATATTGTAACTGTATTTTTGTTGTATATTCATTAAATATTTTTGAATAATCATTTTTTTGACGAGCCTCTATTTATTTTAATCCTAATGCCTAGTTATGTTATAAGGTAAACAAATTGTTCGTATAGATTAGGCCAAAGAATTTTTATTTTAAATTTAGTTCTTATATCTTCAGGGTTTCATAAAAAAAACAAAAGACTATTATAAACATTTGATAAACACCAGTATCTTATCTACCTTCGATGAACTTACATTAATCACAGAGTTTACAATTCTTCTTACACTCTTGTCATTTGATTCTTTATACATCATCTAATCAAGAGATGCTTTCGATTTCTTTTTTTCACAATCTGTGAATTGCCAATTAAATTAAAGACAGTTTGTTTTATAAAATAATAGTTTCTTATAGTTTGAAACAGATAAACTCAGAGACTTGACATTTAAAGACTCATATAAGTGAACGCTAATTAATCGTTGTTTTTCTCAAATCTAGTCATTCGTTAATATTCAAATCTGAAAGTTTGAGTATTTCTAAAATTAGAAAACAATTTGTATATTGTTATTATGATACATGTAAACAAGCTTTAGTACACTTTGCAATCACAGGTGTCAATCAATAATTAAAATATGAATAAATGAATGAATGAATGAATGAATGAATATGAATGAATGAATGAATGAATGAATGAATGAATGAATGAATGAATGAATGAATGAATGAATGAATGAATGAATGAATGAATGAATGAATGAATGAATGAATGAATGAATGAATGAATGAATGAATGAATGAATGAATTGTGATTAATGGCACCTCAGCACCAATAGGGCTATTTTGTGCCAGGTAATTCATATCTAAAATCTGATGTACATGTAATATTTTGTATCAAACTTAATTGCATATATGCAAACATCTTTTATAATTTGACAATATGCATGTCTACATCTTAAAATCCAATAATTATTATAAATGAAACTTGAATAATAGAAGAGATTTTGCCAATTCTTTAAAGTATTCAAACCTATGATTTTCTTTAATTCATATTTTAAAAAAAATATCATAATGTAAAGTGCTGTTTTGTATACTTTATCCCAAATGGAATATCTGAAAAGACTGTGATACTTTATTGTATTGGTAAGATTAAAATGTAACTGAAAACAGATTAATGTAAAAGAATGTAAAATTTGCTAGAATGGATGTGCGCGAAATAATAAAATGGCTCATGAGTACCTGTAAGTCTTCTGCCTTATTTCTTATCATGCAATGCCTAGTGTTTATCACTATGGTAAAACAATGATCTGATATTGAATTACATAAAACATGTATGTACATGTACCAGTTTCTCACATAAAATATAAATAGATTCACAATGATTAAAATAAATAACATTGTATTAAAGGTGACTGGGTAGAATTACACAGAAATCTCTAATTATTTTTTGGGCTGAAATCGAATATTTTTTATATTCAACTATTTTTTTTATAAACAAAATTCATTCAGAAACTGAGGGGATTTGGGAACAGGCAAAGTCTATATAAACCCCTCTCCAGATATTCAACTATAAATATGCATTGAATGACTTAAATAAATATCAATTTCCTGCCGTAAAAAAAACCTGATTTAACATTATTTCAAGAATTTGAGGACTGGTATATATGCAGGCTTTTATAACATTTATTACAAGAAAAATATCTTCAAAATATTATCATATTCGACAATAAAATATATGAATTAAATACAATAAAGAATATGAAGAATATCAAATTTTAGATGAGAAAAACCCTGAAATTATTTTGAGGATCAGGGGAAAGGAAAATATTCAAATTCTAGTAATATGAAAACATTATTCAAAAAT
Organism: Patella pellucida; assembly: GCA_917208275.1. NCBI lineage: Eukaryota > Metazoa > Mollusca > Gastropoda > Patellidae > Patella > Patella pellucida. Next base: position 67,896,402 of record OU795038.1, read on the forward strand.
TTTTCATATTTAATAAAATAAACTGTATCATGAACACAAATTTCGAGTTGTTAAAATTTCAAGGTGTTGTGAAGATTTTAAAGGATTTACAATGTACATGTACCTACTATCCATTTAATAAAAAAACAATAAAATAAATATCAATTTATAGCCGTTTAAATCCGTAAAATAATGTCATTTTATGAAGATTCCAAGGAATATGGAGGCCAGGAAACAGACAGGTTCTTGTGATACCGGTATTGAAAAAAAAAATTAAAAAAAATATTTTCATATTTGGCTTTATGTGTACCTACTATCCATTTCATATTGAATATCAATTTCTAGCCTTTAAAATCCCTAAAATAACGTGATTTAAAGAAGTTGTGAAGATTTAGATGTAATATTAAATAACACTACTACCTGCTGAAAGACGAACATGTCGCTTGAAAGACCACGAAATACAATCCACATGTTTTTATGCTAAGTTTCCTTCCATCATTTAAAAAAGAAGGGGCTGATCCCTGATGGCCCTGGATTATTAACCCCACGACCCCTGTTCACCTTAGTGAAGGGATTATTTCACGGTCGAGTGCCGGTGAGTTGTATTGAGGACGCTGTATATATGCAACATGATCTATGCCGGGTATTGTTGGCTACATAATAACATGATTTCCATCGCGCAGGTTGTATTATCATCCTCGAGCATGTGGTCAATTTTTCATTGAATTCTCCGGCCCAAAACTCCCCATATTTCACGCTCTATATCCTGCCCCCTACACTCCACTAGCAGACGCACATAAATAAAGCCTCCCTGAATGACAGAAGACGCTTGTTTGTGTCAGTCATCATCACTGCCTATTATCTTTCAGCATCAGCTTTTATCCACATTTTCATGACATTTTTATCTAATATTATTCATGTTTTTTTTCTTAATGTGTGACCAGCCCTCGCTCATTGTAGAAGGCCTTTTTTCAAACATTTCTTGATATTTTTAAATGGCTCCATTTAAAATCTCATATCAACCTTTCTTGATATTTTAAACGTGTGAACAGCACTGGCTCCATGTCACAGCCCTCTTTTTAAAATCTCACATCAACTTTCTTTCAATATTTTTAATTTGAAAGCAGCGCAGGCTCAATATTGCAACAGCTATTTTCGAAGTAAATGTTATATCCAAATTTTCATAAGAATTTTTTTTTAATATACATTTAAATACTGGTATATATTTCCTAACTTTACATTATACTAGTATATGTTATGTTTGTTAACTTTACATTAAAATAGTATACATTTCTTAACTCTACATTTAAAGAGAGTATATTTCTTAAGTATTAATGAAAAACATATATACATATAAACATGTATATTATGTAAAAAATCTATCTATAAAACACAACAAAAATAAGGAAGATAATACCATTTTATAATTTGGATGTCTAATTAATAAAACTCACAAAATTTGGTCCATTCCATCGTGAATTCCAAAATCATGGAGTGACTTCAAAAAACGGTCTGTTTTCAACAAATGCAAGAGAAACATTCTGTTAAAAAAACATGTAAGAAAAGCAAAAGCCCAGAGTTTCTTTTAACTAAATATTTTAATTGGACATAAATCAATCTAGTCTGGACTTCTGTACCTCAAAACACTTCTCGAATATCAATCGGCCACGCTTTTCTGCAGGTTCAGAGTTCCTGTAGAATTAACTGACCGCAGAAAATGGCAGACAGAAATATTGATGTGCCAAAACCTCATCTTCTGGTTTCCTCGACTTCATGGTTAATGTACATACCAAGCATAAAACAGATATTTTTCACAGATTTTAGAATTTTTTCTTACATATTTGACTTGCAAAAAGGTACTAAAGCATCTTGAAGTCTGACCATAACTTATCATTTAACTGCCATTTTAAACATTTTCTGCACATTTTGCTAGATAGAGGCATCACTCAGAGACATCTTAAATGTCTCAATGAAATTTAACACCTAATGCATGCAGTGTTAAGTTTTCATACTTCAATTTAATATTATTTCAGAAATATGAGAATTTATTTTTATTGGGTACGAAAAAAAAGATGTTAAAAAAGGAGAATATGGTGACTTCCTGTATTATTGATTTCCACAATGTCCAAAGATATATCTATTAATACTGTAAGGCCACAGAAAGATATATATCTGTTCTTCAGGAACTCCTTGTAAAATTTTGTTTCTGTTTTATTTCTTTTTAGTGTAGCTTGTTGGGATATGAGAAAAAAAAATATTTAGTCATCCATCTCAAATGGTTTAGGTTCAAATTTTCACTATTTGAAGTGACTATTCATTTATTGACATTGGATTTGATTGGTTAAAACACTGAAACCAACTGTACAAGTCAAAGAACCTTTGACAGTGCCACTGTCTTGACAAATTAAAGTGCATACCTGCCTTCATTAGCCCAGTTGGTGCAGGAAAGTAGGATGTTAAAAATTAAATTGTTTTGGCCTAAATGCCATTCCACTGGTCATCTAATGGATCTGGTTAAAAAAATATATTAGAATAGTTTGAAGTTTTCACCCCCTGCTGCCCAAATCTTGACCTGTATATTACAGTATCCATTTCAGCATTTGGACATTGTAGGTATAAAAATCTATTCATGAGAAAATATCTAAAATTGTTTGTTCCAGTTGAAAAAAGACAAGAAATTGATTATTTAAAAGTGTTGCTACCAGATTTAAACAAATATATAAATCAGTAGATTCAAGCAGTATTTAATCTTTTTAAATATGCATGAAGCAAGAGCTAAATCTGCCTATTGCTTAAGTCTTCCTTTAGGCCTAAAATGTTATCTAAATTATAAGACTTTAATTAACTTATCAAGGTCAGGATCAACTCCTGATGCCATTGTTAGTGGATTTGAATACATTTTGTGACGGATAATTTAACGTAAAAATTTATTATCGAGACTTTGTTAATTATAGAACCCACGATATTAATGATGATCGAGGCTAGCTGCAAATTGAATTGTTAATAACTTGGTTCGGAATTAATTAATTTGGCTCAAAATTTCAGCATTTTCTGTTTCCATTATCTGGTTTTTTAACTATTATAGCGATAACTGTCAGCTTTTTGTCTAATCTTACGTAATGCCCCTTTAAGCCAGAAAAATTTGTCATAATGTGTGCTGTTTATTATTATTAAATCCCGAAATGTTCTAATCTAGTTAAAATCCTGAGCATCCGATGGCATCAGGAGTTGGTTATGGTCTTGTCATGTTAATATATAACACTTAAGACCTAAAGAAAGGCCTACAATGGGGAAATTTAGCTCTTGTATAATATATCTTTAAGAAATCCTAAGCGATTTCGCTCCTGTACATGTGTAGGCCTAATGTCCATTGTTTACCTCTAGGCTACCGTAAAACAAACATTTTTTTGGAAGCCTACCAATATAAGAATTAAGAGTTTAAAAACCTTGTATTTGAAAAATATGGATGTTTGAAAGATCCAATCAGTTTGTAAATGACTATAATAATAATATTTGAAAAAATTGGACTCGGACCGGTATGATTTTCAAAAGGGGGAATAATGTGGCTCTTTTGCTTACAATGTATATCCTGATCCAAGATGTATAAATATTCATTGGTAAACAAATCCACACTGCAGGGATAAAATGTTTTACTGTAGACATGATATATTTTTTATTAAAAACTTTAAAGAAATATGTAAAAAGATAAGATATGAACCCTGCAGTCCTGCCATCATTTCCTTATAGGGTACATTGACCCATTTGGTGGGGATAAGTGAGCCTATAAATCATTAAACAACTATTGTTTGATGTGCAGACTGCCTTGAGACATTCTTTTTTTTGTCAAATAAAAGGAAAAATAGCTACACTGAATTCAAACCTTTATATATATTATTAATTTTTTAAGGAATTTGATAAATAACATTGTTTTGTTTAAATTCTAAAATTTGAACTATAAAGTGGTATTCGATAAGATTAGATAAAGATCTGACAGTTCTCATTATGATTACAAAATAGATACCGGTAATAAAGAGAGAATATGCTGAAAATTTCAGCCAAATTACTTTACCCTGAGCATCGGTGATACAATTATAGTCTTGCCTCGATCGTCATTACTACGGTTGTTACGATAATAAATAAACAAGTTCTCCAGGTCTCTCTTATCCATTTTTAAGGAACCGCATCAATCATAAAACTTATTTAAATCCACTTGGCAGCAAAAGTTGATTATGATCTACGTATGTTATTTAATATCTAATTAATAATTCATTTTACATTTTAGACCCAAAAGAAAGAAATCCAATAGGAAGATTTAGCTCTTGCACAATGCCTGTTTCAGACACAGAATTTTACTAGGCGTTTCTGAGTAACAAAAATTCATTTCAACATGGCCTTAATGTTGTCGTTGAGGCTGATTTTATTTTTAATACAATGTGTTTTGCTTCTTAATCTATTCCTCCAGACAAAAAGAAACATCTTAAAAGTATCGAACAGAACAACACTTAGCCGATGGCAAATCATTTTCTCCCATTACAGTTTATATACAACTTCACACTCCCCTGGATATAAACACATGAAAATTAACGCAACAATTTTCACAATTTTTTTTTTAATAAAACAGAAAGAATAGAAGATGCTGATGACATTAAATCTTTGATTCAGCGACTAATCGTAGGGCATTTTTTTTTAAAAATACAATTTTGTACATTGTCTGGACATATTTGTTCAGCTCAAGGAATGAAGACTTTTTTCATTAAACGAAAACACAATAATAGTCCTCTGGGCTTTGTACAACTTTTTGTTGTCTTCATTAGTGATTTAACATCGACAGTAGTCTCTTAAACAACTTTTTAAAATTCTCAAAACAGACTTAGATACTGTTAGGGTTTTTTTTGTAAAAAAAAAAAAAGAACCACATTACAACTTCTACTAATTGGGTTTTTTATCCATTAAATCCATTTTTGTTACAAGACTCCATTAGTTAGTTGAACATTTGCTGTTGTTTGTTTTTTAATTCTCCAAACAGTCATAATTTAATTAAATAGTTTTAAACATAATTGATTGAAATGTGATAATGATTAAAACATTTTTCATTTAAATGTGTTAATATTTTTTAGCATGTGATAATGTTTATAAACATAATTTTTTTTAAATGTGATAACATTTTAAAGATATTTTTATTTTTTTAAATGTGATAATATTCATTTAGCATCACTTATTCTCTGATGTGATAATATTTCTAAACATAACTTATTCAAACGTGAAAATAATTTAAAACATATTGATTCAAATGTGATAATATATTTAAACATAATGAGTGTATTCAAATCAAATGTGATAATATTTTTCAAAAATAATTTATTCAAATGTGATAATAATAAACAACTAAGAGTATGGCAGGTCAAGTTTAATAATAGCCCTATCTTGTGAGGCGATCTTTCCTGTAAGTGTATGCAACAATTTTATAGGATTATCAGCCACATCTTAAAGGGGTCTAATTTCAGGGGTTTTGTCCAAGAGATGAGTGGAAGTCAAGCATGCGGTGTTTAAAATACTTGATGATTTTCCCATGGGTCAGTTGTATTAAAAGATGTTTTTGTAAATTATGATGGACAGCTTGACGCATACTGTAGCCAGGCATGTAAATGAGGGCTATTTTAAAAAGCAGGTGTTTTTTTGTATTTTAGGTTATTTTAATGTATACAGGCTAATGTTTTACAATAGATGACAAGGTATTGTGTTGTATATACTTGTACATACATGTATATAGAAATATATTAGATTATATGAGAGAGAGGGAGAGAGAGAGAAAAAGAGAGAGAGAGAGAGAGAGAGAGAGAGAGAGAGAGAGCTACTGGACACAATCTGGATCTTTTCGAAAATAACATATATTGCACAATTATATTTCAATTATTACATGATTTGATGTACATTTGTTGTTTGAAATGTCTGTATGCATTGTGTGTTGTGTTCATGGGTTTGTCTTGTGTATTTGTTTGTGTGGTGCGATCCTCTTTCACTTAATATTAGGTGACATTTTAGAGTATTCTCTCAATCTTATTAAGCTGTCAGAATACCCTTCCAAACATGGCCTAAATAATATATGTTACAGTTTCCATCTAACCAGTTAATAAATGCCACTAAAAAATTACACATTAAATATAATGGAAAATATAAATAATGCAACCTAAATAAATGTTTTTGTCAAGTTTATTATCAAAGACATCCTATTTGCCCTTTAAGAAAACACTTTATGAAATGACTGTTACTGTTGCCTTGTACACTAAATAAAGGCACTTCAGATTTTTTTTTTAATAAGCATTAAATTGCGTTTATACAGAAAAATACAAAAATCTTTTTTTTCACTGAATCGTCTAGAAAATACTATATATATAGGCTAACCAGAGGTATTTTTAAAAATTTAAAACAGAATGACCGTTGGTGTTAATACTAACACCAAATAAATGTAATAAGGTCAAATATGCATTCATTAATTTTTTTCTTTTTTAAATGGAACGTCAAAGAAATAATTTATTAACGCAGACATGTTTCTCATTGAAAACAGACCGACTATAAACCCTAACAAAGATACTAAATACATGTGATTCAAATTTGCTTAATGTGCATAAAGTTTCACTTAGTCAAGATCACCAAAAACATACAGGAATCATTTTTTATTAACTGAAACTTCCAAAAAGTTCCTTTATCTGAAAGCAGAGGTGTTTTTCTTACTTCAACACTACAACCGTTACCATTAACACGAAAAACGAATAACGCCGTCAGAATAAATTATCAGACGCTGAATAAAAATGCGATATGGACAGGTCACTATTGTTCAACTGGACGCCATGAATAATATAAAAAAAACTACCTGCATATTTTTATAATATTATAGTATATTTCGTTACGGGCCAGCGATTTTCTTCTCTATGACTTGTTTCTGGTTGAATGAGCATGTTAGATGAATGGTAGAGGCAAATTACATATAATTTACATAAAATTATTTATAACTTCACTCCTTTACATCGTTCAACAGATCACCAAAATAAATTTTATACTTTTATATAGAGAAATGGGGTTTAACGTCCAATTGACACAAACTAGGTCTGTCGGGACTTACATGGTTTAATTTTATTGAAATAGTACGCTTACGCGTAGCGGTCTTTTAGCAGTGGGAGGAAACCAGAGAAATTTTACAGTCAAGTCAGTCTCTAAGTAAACTGTTGCCTAGTTGTTCGAATGGGATTGAAAACTGAGGTACACCAATTAAATCATGTTAGTCCTGTTGGTCTCCCTCTCCCTCTAGTTTGCCTAGTTTTTTGGATGGGATGAAAAACTGAGGTATACCAGTATGGTAATAAGTGTGCACATGAGAGAGAGAGAGAGAGAGAGAGAGAAGGATTATGTTAGTCCTGAATGTCCCTCCCTCCTTCCCCCTTCCTCTCTTTTTCTCTATCCCTCTCCCCCATCCCATCCCCCAGAGATTACCAGTTATAGTTAGAATGAAATTTACTTATTTATCAAAGAAGATAAACAAATCGGTAGTAGCTGTCGGCCTTACAATATCATTTACATTATAAAACAGATTATTCTGTTACAGACAAAAAAATATCCATAATAATGAATTCTAATTAGCTGTTATTGTCAGACAATGTTTGATTGGTCAGGAATATGAGACAAATATGAATCCCTTGACGAGTCTGAAATTGAATTTTGTCGTCGTAATATGAAACGTGACATGTGGAACAGTGACAACCACTAGATGAAAAAAGCAACCATTTTTCATAGTTTTTATGAATAAAGGTAGAAAAAGTCGTAAAGGATGACAGTTGTGTACAGTCGTAACAGATTTCAAGATGCATGACAGATTTCAAGATGCATGACGGAGCAGGCGCCACAGTACCTCCCTGTTATTGTGTCAAACGAAAATAAAAAAATTCAATCATATTTTTCTGTGTTTTTATGCATAATGGTAGAAAATGTATTTATAGGATGACAGTTGCTTACAGAGGTACAAATGAAATGAAATGGGGTTTAATGTCCTACTGTTATTGTTATGCACCTAATCTGGGCTGATGAAAGATGGGAATACGCATACAGTCTGCTATGAGGGAAATTTTGCCCCCGCAGCGGGGCTACAGCCTACTCTTATATTGAATTCCAACTGCCAAGGGATATTTGATGTGTACACAGGACCTTGGTTTTTCGCTCCATCCGAATGACTAGACAGCTGTCCTTGTCAGGCCCTCTGTTCTGCATCACTGACAAGGGAAAACCACACTGGAAATGTACCTGACTTGAAGATGACGGACTTTGAAGACACCAGAGGACATTAATGTCATGTATTTTTAATATGCCGCACAAAAAAACACATTCCAGCTGTTTGTTATGTCAAATACTTTTAGACCCACTGCTAAAGACCCCTACGTGCAAGCGAATTATTGAAATAAATCTCAACCATATGATAGTCCAAAAATGACAAAGTTTGTGTCATGTGGACGTTGAATGCCATTTCTCTTTCTCTCTCAACCCTTTTATTGCATGTAGCAAAAAATATATTTGCTGTGCAGTGCATAAAGGCTGACATGATTTATAGTATCTCTTTCCTGTCATCTCCTGGTTTATAATTTTATAATTTAGAGTTGTATAACAGCTGCGATAATTTATTGCAGAAATTTCTGTCATGTTCAATGTACATATATTTTTCTAGTCACGTATGTACTTTTGGTATAACCCTTTAGCACTTGAACCTTCTGAAACCGCTCTAAATTGGCTTAATTAGACCACCTTGTTACATGTATAGGTTTGGTGCATGCATAACATTCCTTAAAAGATATTCTCCTATCTGGGTTTGATCAACCTGTTGAATGCGTAGGTCGTTACATTATGTCCTGGACATCTGCCCCTCACTGTGTGTAGGGCGTAATATAACGCCTTGGAGGTATTTTCCCAAACCTATTCTTAGAACATAGTTTGTCACTTGGGAGAATCCCTTGGGAATTTCCCCACGATCGCAGCATGTACTGGACAACTGCCACTCACTGTGTGTAGGGCGTAATACCACGCCTCGGAGGTATTTTCCCCAACCTTTTCTTAGAACATAGTACATAGAACATAGTACATGTACATAGTTCTTCGTCACTTCATCAAATTAATTAGACAATTGAGGGGTAGTTAACTTTTGAAAAACATCACGCTTAACGGGTTAACATGGACAAGTTGTAGGGTTTGTTAGCTTGCAGACCAGCCGCAAGAAACCAGGTGAAAAAATATTTGTTTGTGATGTACATTACCTAGTGACACAAGTGACACGAACACGGGCAAGTGACGCGTAAGTGACTGCCCATTTAATAGTAGCACATATGGTGAGTTGTGAGCTAGCCTTAAAGACACATTATGGGAGAGGAGATAACGAGTTAGCAGTTCTCACTATAATAGTTCAAAACTACATAATGTAAAGGCAATTTGCTGAAAATTTCAGTCAAATTGATCCACTATGAACCGTGAACCATTCGAATGAAAGTTCCGCTTAGCCTCGATCATCATTACTGAAGTCAGTAAGGTGAAACTAATAGTCTCGATTATCCATTTATTTGGTTAATCACGAAGGAAAGTTTTCTTGCAGATCGGACAACAGTCCAACAAATATTGCAGTCTAACCTTACCATAGAGAGTTGATTATGGTCTGAATAAGTTAGTTAATATGTAATTTATAATTTCTATAACATCTGAAGCCTAAATTAAGACTTGCAGTAATTAGATTTACCTCTTGAATAATGTAACTTTAAGTAACAGCCGGTTTGGATTGTTCCAGTCTGTTCAGGAATGTATCTGTATTAATATAACACTTTTCTCTAATTTAATTCAAGGAACGGTGGTGGGTATCTGAATGGTCATCGTGTACGCGTTGGATCCGAAGGTCTGTTATTGAGTCAAGTGGCGTGTTTTCTTGCTTGTACGTGACAAAGAGTTGGGTCGCCTGTCCAACATTATGCGTATATGAATTACAAAAATTATATTGAGCCATGTTAGTACCATAATGACATAGTTTGTATCGAGTGGACGTTAAACCCCCATTTATCTCTCTCTCCATTCAAGGAAGAACTGGGGTAGTAAATTTTTACATGTGCTGAGTCATTATAGGTTAATATGTTTTGCAACTGAATAAACTATGTAGGCCGTACCCGTACATCTCCAGTCAAACATATCAATCTACCCACCCCAATTGGTTGAGTGAAAATATTTCCTGGGTAGGCCAAACGTATCCCCAGGCCAGGCGAGAATTAACCCTGGGGTGTTAATTTCCCTTTAAGTTAAGATGGGAACCCTTGCCCGACTTCACCATTGACCATTGGTTTTATATAGCTCTTAGTATGGATTACAGTTGTATTGAAATGTACACCCTATATATGCTGGTCTAGCACTTATTGATGTATATATAAACTGTTTTCTCACATGCTGTAAACAGGTCAAGTGGGCGGGGCTTATTAAAAGCAGGTGCCAGTATTTAGGTCAGGTCAAAGGTTAGTAGCAGATGTAAAAAATGTTTCTAGGACACTTAGTGTTGTTTTCTTATCTTTTCACACAAAAAAAACACCCAAGAATTTCACACCAAGTGGGCAGCGGGCAGTAGATTTTCATGAAGCGGCCATCTTTAGAAAAACATATGGTGCTTGGACAGTTTCCCACGGCGACACAGCTTTACTGGTGATAATTATGGTGGTTCTCATGAAGGAGATTTTCTACATATTATTATTTAAGTTTTGGTCAGGAGCAGATGTATATAGTTAGCCTGAGGACTGGACATGTATTTTTTTTTAAAAATATTTTCTCATGTGGGTTACTTTATTAGTACCTGTCTAACCAGGGTGAATACTCTGTGGGCAGGTGGTGTTGTCAATGGTGACATAATGGAACAATGGAACAATACATTTAATATGTGAGAAATAAAGATTTTAATTATAAAAAAGTTCTTAAAAATATGCTGGCTAATCTGGATTGTACCTTTTTCGGATATTATCTCATTTTCAGCAGCTTAAACATACATTATGCAAGCGCTAAATCTGCCTATTGCAGGTCTTTCTTTAGGCCTGAAATGTCATATAAACTATTAATTAGACATTAATTAACTTACCCATATCATAATCGACCCTAGTTGTCATCGCTAGCCTGCAATATTTACTGGATTAGGATCCGATTTGCTGCTCAACTTTTTTTATCGTGCTGACTTTAGTAATGATGATTGAGGCTAGGCCGCAAATTCAATTGCTAAATTCTCAGTTCAGAGTGGATTAATTTGACTAAAATTTTCAGCAAATTCCATTTACATTATCTTGTTTTTAACTATTATAAATCTGCCATAATGTATTTTTAATTAAGCCACACTGAATGTACTTAAATTGATTATTCAACATTTGGTTATGAAAAAAATTTAATAAACCATGTTTGATAATCTCCCTGGCTTTGATTCAATTAGAATGAAAAGAGGCCCATTAAAAAATACTGTGAGTTAGTAAACAACTTGTCATTAAACAAATCGTTCAATTTATAAATTTAAAGGGTGTATAGCTCTATTTTTAAGGAACCTTGAAATAGACATAAATGGGTCTAAAAGCACATCTCAATGTAATATGAATGTACTTAAAGTGATTTTTATTTAAGTTTTGAAAAAAAAAAATATTGTAATTTTTTATCAATAATGTACAGGGAAACACATAAACAGTTCAAATTGAACGGCAGTTGTTTACGCCTGCTTAGTCCATTCTACACTCTTTATAAATTATTATTTTGTCATTTTTGAATCAGCCTTTACTAATAACTTAGTTTTTATTTGTTCATTACAAAATGGCACCCAAATCCACAGGGTACATGTCTCGTGTACTGATTATAAAATGTTATTTGTGTCTTAAAGTTTAAATATTGTTAGGATCCTATAGTTTCACATCAACATAACAACAATATTCATTGAAATTGATTAATATTGAATTCTTATTTGTGTTTTTAATTTCAAATATTCTGGAAAATATTGAGTTAGAGACTTAGCTCCTTTAAGCTCAAGTACATTCAATATTCATGATTAATTCCCCTTATTTGTCTCTCTATGACATCACTTATTAGCAGTCATTCAAATAAGTGTGGGGTTATTGAGGAAGGAATTTGATTTAAATGCATCTAAATTATAGCACCAGTTAAACCCTATAACAGTAAGGATTTAATTAGTGCATGCCAAGCCTTCTGCACCTATAACGCACTCTGTTTGCACCTCAAACAAACACATAACACTCACATAAATAATCAATACATTAATATAGATCAAAATTCCATTAAAAAGGAAATTTATCATTATAGCATAGATTTGAAACTAATTTAATCCAAATAATAACTATAACACTGATAAAAAATATGGATCTGAATTGATATGAAAGAGAGAGAGAAATGGGGTTTAACGTCCACTCGACGCAAAATAGGTCATTTTGGGACTAACGTATGGTTTTCAATTTTTATTTCTTTAGCAGTGGGAGGAAACCGGAGTGTCCGGAGGAAACTCACAAGGTTGAGAAGGCGCCCCTATCTCCATGTCACATACGCTCACACTAGGGCTCCAAACCACAGCCGCAAGCCAGAGGTGACCGGCCAGCTAGAGGTCGAAGCGCGGCACTCTAGACCATTAGGCCATCCCAACCCCCCGAATTGATACGAGGCTTACATGTAATTCTTTTCTGCTCTGGCTAGGTTACATAATATCAAACTATAGGCTAATTTATACAGGGAGACATAGAGAAGATAGGAAAACACATTAACAGAACACAATTTTTATATGGAAACAATCACTGGTTTTATTATATAGGCATAACGTTTTGACAAGTATCATTAACAATGAAAGAAAGAGAGAGAGAAATGGGTCATTTTGCGACTTAACATATGATTTTATTTCAATAATTTGCTTGCGTGTAGGGGTAGGGGTTTAGTATTAGAAAAATAAATAAGTTTAATGTACAATTCATTTGTAGGTACAAATTATTTCCTATTTAGTGTGAATTTATATTAAAATGAGTACAAGGCACCATTCTGTCCAAACTAGTAATGTCTTATGTAAACAATGCAATTTTTTGTATTTTCATGTATACACAACAGTTTGGGGAATCCCATAAGTGAGGATTTCCCTTTAGAGCATCAAGCCCGAAAATTGTTAAGGTTCAGTCGCCACCATTTTATATTAACACCATATCCAAAAAATACGACATTTTTAAGCTCAATTTGCATAAATAAAAGCAGGAACAAGTATTTGTATGCAAGAACAGACAAAGCTGCGTGCGCCAACTTTGCATGAAAAATATCCTAGAACACATGAACATTGAACAACTGAAACTTATGTAATATAATAAAACACTGACTTTTATATCCTAGATCACATGAACATTGAACAACTGAAACTCTTTAAACTCAATCAAACACAGACTTCTATTTTCCTTGACCACAAGAAAATTATTTAACTCAATAACAGACACACTTCTATATTTCTTAATCACATGAAAAACTGTCAAGAATTTAACTTAACAACAAACAGGCTTCTATATTCCTTAATCACATGAACAATACTGTAAAGTATTTAATAACTTAATAACAGACTTCTATATTCCTTGATCACTAGAACAACTGTAAAGTATTTAACTTAATAACAGACTTCTATATTCCTTAATCACATGAACAACTGTCAAGAATTTAACTTAATAACACACAGGCTTCTATATTCCTTAATCACATGAAGAAATGAAAATTATTTCTATACTCCTTAATCACATGAACAAATAAAAATTAGGCTATATAACAAATATAATTTGTCTTACTTTGTATTCCCAGATGAATCAAAAATTATTTAACAAATGCAACTGTGTTAATCCCTTTTTGATGACTGTCTGATATCAATATACATTACATTTGAAGAAGCAAGGTAAATAAATTCTGAAATTACTTTTGTTTACTAGGGATGGTTGATTCTCTTCCTCACCTTATAAACATTATGGGAGCCAAGCCTCTTTAATCTTATTAAAAGCAGTTGCACTCTGCCTTCACCTTGAACCACAAACAGGCTTTATATAATTACTGCGTACTGCATACTTTTTATACTCTTCTCTTAAGATTCAAGAATTATGACATAACATGATAAATTGGGTTTAAAATCTATTTAACAATACTGTTAGCTCATATCCTGGTCTTTAAATGCTTTTATTTAAATTGTATTTTGGTGTGGTGAGAAGCAGGGCTTGGGGCTTGAGAAAGAGAGAGAGAGGGAGAGAGAGAGAGAGAGTGTGCTTAAGTTCACTCAACTGGACCATGCTGTCCACTCAACACAAAATTGTTATTTTGTGACTTAACTATATAATTTGCTTTTATATAGGGAGAGAGAAAGATAGGGATTAGAAATACAGATGAAGAGAGACAGATCATGAAGTGGTACCATTTAGTTTTGTTTAGTTTTGTATCTTTGATTCGAGTCTCAAAGGGATTGTTATTGTATAATTTTAACGGAATGTTTTCATTTCGTTTTATTGCTTAATTAAAGTTTTATGAAAACCTGTCTGCACATGTAAAAACATCCAACTAGCAGACGACAAAATAAATCACAAACAATTAAATCACATCTGCACCTGATGTCACTATTTTATTGATCTAGGCGGCAAATAATGAGTGGCAGACAACAACCTGCTGCTGAAATTCCTGCAACTCGTCAATTTTCATGAATTATTGAAAAGTTGTTTTACTGACATAAGAAATGGCGTTTCCAAGACATGTCTCATGACACAGATTTTTGCTTTAACGGCAGGATAAATCAAAAGTTCTTTTACCAAGAAAAATAATTTGGCGGCAGACACATTTATTACTCCATGAAGTGACAAATTAGCATCGTTTCCATTAAAGGTTATCAATCCAAAACTGTGTTTGAAGCAGGAATTTTGAAAATGGGTTGGCAGAATGATGGGGGCGAGGTGGGTGGGGTGGGTGGGGATAGTGATGTATGGGGGGATAGCTAATTAGACTGTTACCCCAAATCCTCTCAACGTACATATCAATTCCATTCTTTTCAACTAACCCCTGGGTCCATTCACGGAACTGGCGTCGTTAAAACTAGAATCACCTGGTTACTGAGTCAGTGTCTTACTCGCTGAGCCACAATAGCCCCACTTTAAATAAAAGCAATGCGTACTTGTACCTGAAGCCCTGCGAAGGTCGACAGGGGGAAGATGTAAGAATTGATTAACGAAGAAGAACAAGCAAGTATTTTATACATCGTAAATTAATTAACAATAACTCGTTAACCATCTCAACTCTTCTCGTGCACATTTATTGATTACATCGTCCAGTCTTCTATCTTCAAGTCTATCTCTTTATTGTCTGTGTAGATAAGCTTATCCAGATGATTAAGAACAATAAAGTTTATAATTAGTCACTAAATGGGAGTGTGCATTCATTGCTTTAGTCCATCATTTTATTTATCAAATTGTCCAGTCTTTTATCTTTATTTATATTTCTCTGATATTATTCAAGATAAGATTATCCAGGATAGTAGATAAAACAAAAGGACGCTTAAATGGGAGTGTGCATTCATTGCTTTTGTCAATCTTTTTATTTATAAAATTGTCCAGTCTTTTATCTTTATATATATTTCTCTGATATTAATCAAGATAAGATTATTCAGGTTAATAGATAAAAGGAAGGACGCTAAAATCCTTCAGTTCATTTTATTTCTTCAATCATCCAGTATTTTGCAACTCTAATGGTTATCTAGTTTATCCAGGTGAAATATTAATTAAAAGGGTGTGCATGATAATATAATTTCAATTGTGATTTGTGGTGCATATCTGGACCCATATATAACTTCAATTATTTATTGTGTGGTGCCTGAGCCCCTAGTGCCCCTACCCCCACTTGAATCCCCTACTGAATGGGTGTACATTCTTTAGATGTTTGTGACCTATATTGTAATTAAGGTAGAATGCATGTGGTCAATCATCCAAATCCATCCATGAAATATTATTGATTGCAACCTACACATACACTGGATAATCATATTTAGACAGGGTTGTCCAGTTTGCTGAGAATGAACACAATTAGTTGAGGAAAGGGACAGAATTCAATGTCTCGTTAACCCCACACTTCTGTCATTTTGAGATTACCATACCTGTACAGTAATTTTGTTATGGTCATGTGTGTTAATGCTTGTGAGGAGAATTTTGCTTGGATAGCATCATTTCTGGCCATTCCTTATTAAATTTGAATGGTCAAGTTTTAACAGCACACCAATGCAATGTGCTGGCATGTTTTTCGTCAGACTGCCCTGTCTTCCCCATTCTCTAATTAGGAGGAATATATTTGGTGGTCGTGAACTCACAGACTAAGAAGAGGTCCGAGATTTGATCCTGATGGAAGTTCTTCAGGACTTTATACCCTCGTCGGAAATGCTGCTGTCCAGAAAAAATTTCCCTCATTGCACACGTGTCCAACCTGTCTT
The DNA here is from genome assembly GCA_917208275.1 of Patella pellucida. Lineage (NCBI taxonomy): Eukaryota > Metazoa > Mollusca > Gastropoda > Patellidae > Patella > Patella pellucida. Next base: position 67,912,891 of record OU795038.1, read on the forward strand.
CATTGACCCAGTTGGTGCAGAAAAGTAGGACGTTTAACCCTATTACATTTTCATTTTGATTTCATTTGCTTTTAAAGCCTTTCATAGCAGCGTCCAGATGCATTAAGTAGTGTTTTTGCTCTCCACCAATCAATTAAAACATGGGGAGCCAAGTCAGAATGGCCAACCTGCCATTTACATGCGTACCTATTTCTTTTTCATTTTAATTGCATTTGCTGCTGAAGCCTTCGATAGCAGCGTCCACATCTTTTTACAACCAGTCCATGTATTTTACTCTCACCAATCTATTAAAACACAGCGAAGCAGCAAGTGAGACCGGCCAACTGACCGTCTACGCACTCTACATACAATATTGATTTTACTTCCAGTGTCGAGCCTGCACTCGGCTTAATACATCACAACCCAGACAAAAAAATTATCTTTTATCTAAAAAAAATCAATATGAAAGCGGTCTCGCAGCAAAAATATTCAACCGGCAGAAGTCATTGCATGGACAGTTATAATCTGCACGAGTGTCCAATCTATATTGAGAGGTTTTGTTCTGTCCATTACAATATATGTATCCAGTCGTTCGCGATTTTTGTTTTAACCAGCTTGGACAAGATATGACAAAATTGTTATTATTATTGATATTGCATGCTCCCACATGCACTTTATATTGAAAATTTGCTCACAAAATAAATTAAATGAAACTCTAAAATTACAGTTATGTTGAAAATAAGCTCACAAATTATTTTAATTAGCTCACAAAAAAAATTAAATGAAACTCGAAAAGTACAGTTATATTGATAATTAGCTCACAAAATATTTTAATCACATGTAGCACGCAAGAATTTAATTGAAACACAAGTATTAGTGGTACATTAGTAATTAATTAAACATGAACATATGCATACATACATGTACATGTACATGTAAGTTTATTAAAATACATAAATGAAAATATAAAATTAGCTAGAGAGAGAGAGAGAGAAATGGAGTTAAACGTCCACTCAACACAAACTAGGTCATTTCAGGACTAACATATGGTTTCATTTTATTTCAATAATTCAATAAAGGTTGTGCCACAGGATAAAAAAAATCCCTGAATATTTTGATAATCATATCTCCATATTTATTTACTTTATCTAACAATCCTTGCTATAGTTTAACCCATTTATCATGACAAAATACAACATGTCATGTCATATCCTTTTAGATTGCAATAAAAGTACATTTAACTCAATTATGCCATTGCAGCTTCCAACAAGGTCGTACATTAATGCTCAATGTGGCGACTTATAAACAATTTATGTAATTTGCTGTTTTTTTGCTATCTTTGTTTACATCAATAATATGCATTTAGTAAGATTTAGATGTCACAAATGTCACATACTAATTCAAAGATTTTTGAATACAGAATTTAAATTTTTAAATTAATGTTTCTTGAACTAAAACATGTATGTACATGTCTGGTCAGAAATATAAAATTAAATGGGGTCTAAGTAAGTCCTACTAATGAGAACAGTATTGACCAGACAGAAACAATACAACCTACTCTTATTTAGAATTACGACCATCAAGGGTTCTTTTACGTGCACACCAATGTGTACACAGGTCTTTGGTTTTTCGTTGCAACCAAATGACTATATACGTTGTCCCTTGACAGGTCCCTCTGTCCTACACCAAGAACAAGGGGAAACCATTCGAGAAAGTCCCGATGAACTTTTTCGGCCAACACATCAATTAAAACAACGTTTCAGAACCTATCCAAGTTAATAATAAATGTGTACATGTATGTATTAAACATTCACACTTTAACATCAAACACACACTCTGACAGACAAAAATTACATTGAAATATCCATTGATGAAGATGTATCATATTTGATATTAAGAAAACATATATATGAAGACTTGGATTAAAACGGTTTGGATTTTTTTAACATTTTATAATATTGTAGATTTTAAGGCATGGGCTTGTATGTATATTGACTTGAGTTGATTGGGAATACAATAAGCTCATGTATGTACATGAAGACTCAAGACTGTGGGATATGGGTTATATTACACAGTAGACCCATGTACATTTACATGTATATTGATCATCAAAATGTTGCCTTTCCTGTCATCTACATGTATTGTATTTATTACATAGTTGAATATTGATGTATAATATATATAGCACAGAAAAATATTGATGTATAATATATATAACAAAGCTGAATATTGATGTATATTGTTCATATTGCACAGGAGATGTATATTAGAATATTGATGTATATTGTAATGTACATATTGCACAGGAGATGTATATTGTACATACATGTATTGCACAGAGAGTATTGATGTATATTGTACATATTGCACGTGAAAATATTGATGTATATTGTACATATTGCAAATGAGAATATTGATGTATATTGTACGTACAATGTATAAGCATAAGAGAATACTGATGTATATTATCTGCAGTTTGTATTCTAACCATTATGATTATTTTTCAGCGATGTCACGAATTAACCTAAAGAAGAATTATGCTTTTCTGTATAAATGTCTTGTGATTTTCTCCCATCCTGACTCAATGATAAAAGCCTTTTTAACAATAGTAATAATAGTTCATCGCTTCTATGATTTTTATTAGTACACATGTGTATGTAGTCATGCACAATAATTTTCATTAGCTGAAAGTTTGCGCTATCAATTAAGATAATTAAAGCATTTGATTTGCAATATATTTTTGTCATGGCTTAATCCATGTTATAAATAAACTGTCATCAAATTGATATTTTAACATATACATGTAGGCCTACAGTAATTAAAAAAAAAATGAAATTTCAATGACAGATAATCTGCTGCCTTAGATTCAACCGGATTACAAGGAAACCCATCAGAAGATTTTACCTAACATCTTTATGCATGTAGATGGTGATGGCTTATTTAGCTCATCTACCAATCTAATTTAAATACAGATCCTATTTCGTCTCATTTTTTATAGTTAAAATTTCATTTTACTTGTCTTTACTACACTAGGATTTGGAAGAGTTGTTATCATTGACGTGTTCTGAATGGTGTGAGAGGTTAGCCAATGAAACGGTCTGTTACTGCGAGCTTTAGGCATGTTTTGCATGTTACTGTGTGTAAATCCACTAGTAACATCAATGCTGATTGGGTAATCAAATGTGTCACGTCACAACGTCATATGGTCAAAAGCCGATCGTATGACCGCAGACGTGACCGATCAGATCTTCTTATAACTAAAGATAAAATCAAAATTTTAGTAGATACTTCAATTTTGATTGGCTAAGCAATAAAATCTATCTAATATTATCCCCTCAAATTACTAAGATTTGGATTTTATCTTAGTGAAACAGGCCCCGGATAGTTTTAATTTGTAATGTGACCATTTTATATGTTTTGATCATGCGTTACATGTATATTAGTAGCGATGGTAACAATTAGTGGTTAAACTTACCTGAGTATATTACATGTCTTGAGGTATGATGCAGTTTACTGTTGTTATGGCGACAGGCCATGGTCAGCCCCACAGCCGCGTCGACCTCCGGAACGATGTCGCTCCGGTTATTGAAACAGTAAAAAATTGTAAATATGATAAATATTAAACTTGGTAGACGAAACTCCATAATTCTACCTGAAAATAATACAAATGATTAGTGAATAAAGTCCATGAACCTTCAAATCTCCGTAGAAGCATAACAGTTTCCCCCAACTGCTTGGGCGCCCTGGTGACTCAGTGAGTAAGACTCGGCTCAAGAAAGTTGTTAGTGTTACAGGACAGAAATGAAATGAAATTGGGTTTAAAGTCCTACTGTTCTGCCCTGACTGGGCTAATGAGTACGGGCATACATGTATGCCATACAGTGTGCTATAAAGGGAATTTTACCCAGGTAGTGGCAATACAGCCTAGTCTTATATCGTCCCAACTACCATACGTGCATGCCAATCTGTACATGGAACCTCGGTTTTTCAGTCCCATCCGAATGACTAGACAGCTGTCATTGTCAGACAATCCATCGTGATCCTGCATCACTGACAAGGGAGAAAACCGCACAAGAAAATTGCAGGACAGAGAGGGCTTGTGGCATGGAGATAGGGGCACTTCTCAGCCTCGTGGGATTCCTCCAGGTCCTCCGGTTTCCTCCCACTGCTAAAGACCCCTACTCCGCCCAAGCGAATTATTGAAATAAAATTAAACCATATGTAAGTCCCAAAATGACCTAGTTGTGTTGAGTGGACGTTAAACCCCATTTCCCTCTCTCTCTCTCTTTCGCATAGCATAATGTGATCTAATTGTAACATATACACAGGTGTGACCGTGTGCAGGTAAAATTCAATAATGGAAAATAAATGATTAAAGATGAATTATGTAAGAATTAAATTTACATGAGGCCAATCTTTACCCTGGCCTCAGATGTTACATAATCATTAATTATATATTCATACAAAAGCTAGCACATAATCAACTCTCTAGAATATCGGATGGTTTTGATTTTCAATGGCTTTAAACATTATTGGCAGTGAAATCATTTTTACCATGTGGTTAGAACCGGGTGTGGTTTTTTATAACCATGGGCGCCAAAAATTAAATGAAATACTGTTTCGTTCCGACTGGGATAAAGAAGATAGGCATACACCATATAGGGTGCAGTCAGGAAAATTTTCCCACTGACAGAGCTGTTACGGCCTACTCTTATATAAAATTCCAACTGACAAGGGTTCTTTGAAACGCATTCCAATGTGTACATGTACACAGCACCTTACTTTTTTGTGCCAACCGAAAAACTATACAACAAGAAGTAGGGTTTAACACCCGCTAGACACAAACTAAATCATTTCTGGATTTACATATGCATTTATTTTATTTCAAAATAATTCTCTTGCACATCAGGGTCTTTAGCAGTGGGAGGAAACTGGCGAACCCGGAGATAACCCACGAGATTGGACAGGTGACTCTACCCCTTGTCACATACAACCGAGGATCCGAAAAACCAAGCCAGTTGACTCAATGACAAGTCGTATGATACAGCGCGCACGTGCTAACCATTCGACCATCCAACCAGCCACAGAATATGCATCAACCAAAGACAACAATTAAAATGTCTGTTAACACCTTTGATTGGTGGTCATTAACAACGAAACATACTTGAGAGTCTCCATAAAATTGTAGTGTGTGTTAATATATTTGTTGTAAACATTTCCTTGATTTATAAGATACATTGTCTTTCTATGGGGGGCTAACAATACCTGTAGCCTGGGGGGTGACTACAAAATCTTAATCTAGCCCTGGTGAGAGAAATAATACCTCATTAAGAAATTTTATTAACAAGGGACAGTTTATAGTCACCTCTCTAAGAGATTCAATTTTCACAATATCATTATACATGTACATGTAGTAGTTTACCAGTAATTTAAAATTGCTCGAATTATGATCAATGTCTTCAATATATAAATTAGGTCATTTCGGGACTAACACATGGTTCAAGTATATAACAATAATTTGCTTGTATGTAGGGATCTTTAGCAGTGGGAGTAAACAGTAATATTCAGTAAATACCACACAAGGTTTGACAGACGACCCTTCTCCGGGTCCACTGAGAATCTACACCACACTGTTTGCCTCAATGACACACCTACCGGTCTAAAGAGTTTTTAAACTTTGTTTTTGAGATATGGAAGTTTGTAAGATTCAATAAATTTGTATACCTATGACCATATTATAGATTAGAATGTTTAAACTCCAAACAAAGACTAGATGCGGTCTGTTTTTTTTATAAATTAAAAGCAATATTTCTACAATAGCATGCTTTTATGTCCAAATATTATAATAATTTATAAAGCTAAAAATACTGTGGCTTCCTTTTAAGTTCTAATTATAACATTTTGTTAATCAAATCTAAATAAAGCTATTAAAAGTATACTGATTTAAAAATACTTTGTGGGAAATGTGACAGTTTTCTCTCTGTTTTTAAAATTCAATTACAAATATTCAGATTAAATACATGTATAAATCTAATTTTATTTTAAAATTTTAAGATATTGGGAAAGGGAATACATGTACATGTATTGCAGGTGCAGATCCAGGGGGGGGGGGGGCGTGTTCAGACCAGCACCTGCAGCCAGCAATGTATACAATCGCTTTCGGAATGAGGCAGTGACAAAGACTCAGGGGACTACATCAAACCACTAATGCATGTGGCAGTCTGATGATTACCCTTTACTCCAATGTATGCCCCACCCCTCTACAAATTCCTGGATCGGGGCCTGTATTGCTCTACTATTTTTAAACATTTATTGTAACTTCTAATCAATTATGTTAGATAAAATATGTGAATCGTCCAAATAAAAAGGAAGTTGTTCACACCTGCTTATTCCATTCTTCTATACATGTTTTTATTTTTAGTATCATTTTGTTGTTTTTGAATCGGCCATTAATAATTGCTTCCTGTTGGATTTTAAATTTAATTTTATTCTATAAATTGATTTACATTCTATTTTTAAACATGTATTGTAATTTCTAATCAGTTATGAGGTAAATTACATGGCAGTTATTCACCGGGCTTTATAGGTTTTAATTTATTATCATTTTGTCGTTTAGGAATCACTCCGCCTTTATTAATTGCTTCCATATTGTCCATAAGGTTATATCTAAATTTAATTTTTATTTAAAGGGACAATAACACTCTTGTTGTTACTGAATAATATGTCCCAATCTTTATTCTGGTCAACAAATTGTACTATTTTACAATATTCCAATTAATTGATGATACAAATTTTATCTTAACACACCGGATTTAAAAATTGGAAAAACTCAACTACATGTACATGGTTTGAAAAGTTTTATGTAAACACTTTCAAATGCAACTTGGATTTAAACATATTTTCGAACCCTCTGGAGAAGTAAGATAGGTTGTCATGGATAATTTACACAACATGTAGGACATTCAAACATCTAGTAGTTTGAATAAGGCTAAAAAAAAATTCTCGACCTGTAAAGCCAGCAAGAGTGGTATTGTCCCTTTAAAATAGATGAAAATGTGTCTAAAAGCATATTGATGTAATATGAATGTAAATAGAGTGATTTATATTCAATACTTACAAATACGTTTTTTCTAATGTGCTTGAACTGTCTAAATCAAACGATATGTACATGTATATAACTGTATGAATTGAATTTCATTTTAAAACTGTATGATATTGCATATACATGTATGCGAAAGAGAGAAATGGTGTTAAACATCCACTGAACACAAACTAGGTCATTTCGGGACCAAATACATGTATGTACTATTACTATTACATATTCTTATGTCCATTAACTACATGCATAGCTGAACATAGTTTGCTTCTGAAATCTCATTAAAAAATTATATTTATCAAATTTAAGTATAGCTAGGTGTACATGTATTAGCATATCAATTACATGTACTTTGAAGATTTGTATGCCCATGCATCATTCCTGAATACAGCTTTCTTTTTAAGATCTAATTAAAAATTCTTCAATTATATTCAAAGCCATATTTGCATAACAATTTAATGTAGTTTTAAAATTGTACGTTATTGTGTATGTACATGTACATACTGTATCTTATGTCCTTGCTGCCTTGCACTATGAATGAAATGGCTTTTTTAAGATTTCATTGAAAATTCAATTATCCTACATGTATTCAAATAGAGCTACAGTGTATAGCAATTTACTTTCATTTAAAAATTGTATATTGATCACGTATTAATACATGTATACATGTAGGCTACAATGACACAAACTAGGTCATTTTTATTTCAATAATTCGCTTGCAAGTAGATGTCTTTAGCAGTGAAAGGAAACTGGAAAACCCGGGGAAAACCCATGAGGTTAGGCAGGCGACCCTACTCCTTGCCACGTACAACCAGGGATTCAAATCCATGCCAGTTGACTCAGTGACAGACCTTATGATACAGCACACACGTGCTAACCATTTAGCCATACCCCCCTGTACTTGACATACTTGGATGTCCATAAACCATAACTAAATATAGATTTATTTTTAAAATTATATGCTATTGTACATGTACTTTACATATTCCTATGTTCACGAACCATGACTGCATATAACTTTTAAGATTTAATAATAAAAAAAAAAATCATAGTTAAAAGAGAGAGCGAATGGGGTTTTACGTCCACTTGACACAAACTAGGTCATTTCGGGACTACATAGTTAAATAGAGAACATAAGCCATTGTTAAAAAGAGTTATATAAGCATGATATTGCATTTGCACTTTACTCTATATTAATATTCTTATGTCCACAGATTATGACTGACGATGGCAATTCAAAATTTAAATAAGCTAATTTTGAATTTTTCAAGCATATTTACTTAATTTTATAATAAAAATGAACAATATTTATAATATATATATTTTATTCTTATGTCCATTTACTATAACTAGTAGGTATAGCTTGTTTAGAGATCTAATCAAAATTGAATCCTTTTTAGGCTTATATTCAAATTGGGCTATAAAAGAATTAATATCAATTTAAAAATTGTATAATGCAATTAATATACCATAAACATGGTTAAACAAACATAACTTTTATTATAACTAAATATCATTCAATTTTAAAAAAAATAACAATCAAATTAAAAATTAAATGAGCTATTATATTATATTAAAATATTTTATGATTCGGAATTAGTTAATATGTACATAGTAAATAAACATGTGCTCGCATATACACCAATGTTAAACTGTGCGTTATTTAGTATATAAGTAGAGTACATTTTATCTACTCGTGAATATACCACGTTCAATTGCAGAGTATGTACGTACTGCGTACTATCAACGAATACACATACTTGCATAGTGTTTAATAGGTCAACCACATCAAATACAATTTTAACGCAAAATTAACACAATTTATCAATAGGATTTAGAACACGGAATCTATACTGATAAACTATGTGCAAAAATCCGGCGTAAAAACATGGAATTTGAGCCAAAAAACGGACAAATGGTTCGTACCGTTACAATGCATAACGTTGCATGGCCGATGTTGTAGGTCATACACACCCCTTCATTCACCGAGTGTTTTTACCTTCACAAAATTCATTTTTACAATAGCTGTTTTACTTATTAAATATATATAGCATTGTTCTAAATACACCGTATATAATAATCATTAAAAATAAGAACAATTGCTTACCGTTAAGAAATCCATGTTGCTGAATGTTGTTTCAATGTTATTTAAGATTTCGTGTACATTGCCTGAACCGGGCAGTAATTTTACATTGCACATTGGCTCGAAGTAAAATGTACATATGGTTTAGTCCATTGTGTAGGGGTGATAGGCTTGACTGCACTACACTGCAATATTGTAGGCCACTTACAGAAATTGTTTGATTTATTGCTATCATTTGTTGAGTTGAAAGGTTTTTATATCACTACAAATGGTATAATTAGGAGACAGTAATAGTGAAGAAGATTTATCTTTTTAACCCAAAAAATTATTTGTTAATTGGTATGGGATATGAATCAAATTAGATAGATGAATATGTTTTTTAATGTTTTATTGTAACTTGTGAAGTATTTAACCTAGAGAAAGATATATAGAGAGAGAGAGAGAGAGAGCGAGAAAGAGAGAGAGAGAGAGAAATGGGGTTTAACATCCACTCAACACAAACTAGGTCATTTCGGGGCTACCATATGGTTTATTTTTTTTCAATAATTTGCTTGCTCGTAGGGGTCTTAAGCAGTGGGTGGAATCTGAAGGAGGCGGAAAAAACTCACAAGGTTAGACAGGCGACCCTATTCTTGTCACGTACAACCAAGGATTCGAAACCACACCAGTTAACTCAATGACATGCTTTATGATACAGCACGTGTGTGCTAACCATTCGGCCATCCAACCCCTAGAAAAATAGAGAGAATTTGAACCTTCACAGGAGGAAAACCAAGCCATTTCATGTTATTATCAGACTAACATATTGGGGAGGGGATAGTGTGTGTGAGAGGGGGGAGTGAGGTTTGGGGAAGATGGGGGGGGGAGGGGAAACTGACAGTGAGATACAAAGAGATAGTCAAAAAATGAGGGGGTGGGATGCGAAAGAAGCTTAGAGAGTTTAATATTAGGTCATTTTTGGACTGATACAACTTTATTTCTGTAATTCAGTTAATCATACCCATGACTTCCATATAGACGATAGAACTTGCAATATTTTTTCGCCATGGTTCCCTCCTGTCAGTAGTCTGGGATCAGAGGCAATCCTGTTAGAGAGGGCGCATGGGGGTCCCCCGAGAAATTTTTTGAAAAAATTGGGGTGTCAGTGGTGATTTGTGGCGCAAATCTATTTTTTATACTGTTATTTAGGGGGGCCTGGGCCCCTAGCCCCCCCCCCCTTAGATTCGCCTCTGTCTGGGATGGAGAGACCGGCATGGCAAAGTCCGGTGCACATATTCGTCTGCGCAGAAATAAACCTTTAATTAATTAACAGTTGGGTTTGAATTAAGAACAGGCCGTAGTGCCGCTTTATGGGCAAAATTCCCGTCATAGCACACTGTATGATCTATGCATGTCTTCATAATTAGCCCAGTTGGAATTGAATAGTAGGAAGAAAATTTTGCCTCGGCATCGGCTTTCCTTTTTCCCTCCATCATGTTCCAACAAACACAGGTTCTTTTTTTGGCACAACAACTAGGCACATTTGTCTTGTGAATTCCACAATTACCACTACATTCTGCAAACAGAGATCCAGAGGCGGATCCAGGGGGGGGGGGGCCTAGGTGCCCGCCCCCCCCTTAATCCCTAAATAACAGTTTAAAAATATAGATATGCGCCACAAATCACCACTGACACCCTGATTTTTTCAAAAATTTTCTCAGGGCCCGCCCCACACCCCCCCTAACTAGATTTCCTGGGTCGCTTCTGCAGAGATCGATCCACTTCATAGTTTGAGAATAAATCTCTACCCTGAATGGCCGCCCTGTCCAAAAACAAATAAACCTTTTCCATCTTATTGAATGGATGTGGAATAAATTCTTGAAGTATTCATAGTTTTTTTGATTAAAAATGATGATTTAGGACTTAAAATTTTGTTTATCGCGCAAATAGCTTAGTGTCTGTTCTCAAACAGGCAGGCTAAGTTTAGTATTTTTTTATAAACAATATTTTAGCTTAGTCTATGTAAAACCCCTCTCCCCAAAAAATTTATTTATATATTATTAATGGGTGTATATACATAGTTAAAATGGCAAACACATAGGCATACATATTATATAAATATAATAAAATGGATGAAAATGTACAGTATATATAGTAGTTAATATACAAGCATAGTAAGAATATTATTAATAAAAAAACAACATTAGAGAAACAGTATAGTAGGTTATTACCACAGTACCACTGATCAATTAAATTAAAATGGGTTTAATGTCCTACTGTTCTGCTCCTAAACTGGGCTAATGAAGACGGGCATACGCCATACATGGTGCTATGATGGAATTTTGCCCGGGCAGTGGCCCTATGGCCTACTCTTATATCAAATTCCATCTGCCAAGGGATCTTTTACATGCACGTCAATCGGTACACAAGACCTTGGTTTTTTGTCCCATCCAATCGACAAGACAAAAATGTACCACATGCTGGTCCAGAAGTGATCTGGTTTGTGTCATGTGGTCTCATCCCACATCTGTCAGTCTACTGTTGGGCATATTAACAACAGTTTTTGCATTTAAACAATCTGTTTACTGTTGCAGTGTTGGGCATAATAACAACAGGTTATACATCAAAACAGTCCTGGTTACTGTTGGGCATATTAACAACAGTGTTCACATTAAAATAGTTTATTGTGTTTTCTGTTAAGCATGCCTTATGATCTACAGTACATGCATTAATAGACCTTATGATCTACAGTGCCTAAAGAAATAACAGACCTTATGATTTACAGTTCACACAGAAATAACATGCCTAATGATGTACAGTGCAGACAGAAATAACAGACCTTATGATTTACAGTTCACACAAGCATAACAGGCCTTATGATCTACAGTGCACTCAGAAATAACAGACCTTATGATCTACAGTTCACACAAACATAACAGGCCTTATTATCTAAAGTACACTCAGAAATGACAGACCTTATGATCTACAGTGCACTCAGAAATAACAGACCTTATGATCTACAGTTCACACAAACATAACAGGTCTTATTATCTGCAGTAATCACATAAATAACATGCCTGTTGACCATAATAACAAAAGTTTTTACATTAAAACAGCCCATCTTGTTTGACATTAAAACAGCCCAATCCGTTTACTGTTGAGTATAATAACAATAGTTTTTCATAACAAAACACAACACAAGGTATATATGGATATAACTACTTCTCTATTATTTCGTAACACACACAGGTCACGTTTTCAAGTTATTGATAAATATCCAAAACAATAGTTTTTACATTAAGACGGTATATTGTGTTTACTGTTGAGATATATTGAGATATACGGCAATCATCTGGCGTGTTATGTAAGATTAATATTTGTGACGAGACGGGGACTGCGTAGGGCTGGGCCCTCGGACCCACCAGTTTAATTGGGTCCCCATCGTTATGAAAAATACGTGATGTGAGTAGAAAACGAAACTAGCTTGATAGACCTTTCCCACACCCCGCACATAACTATTGTTGACTGCCCGGACCACATAGCTGCTGTGGTGGTATGTTTCGTTGCCTGAAAATATATCTTTATAATATGTAAACATTTGCAAATAAAATCTATCATTTTCCTCCTCGGTCTTGGAAATTATATTTTTCCTCCGATACAAAGACGAATTTTATTTATTTTGATCACATAGATAATGTTTTATTATTTTTTCCAATCGGTGCTAATTGGAGCCCTACTGATCCCCCTAGACCCTCGGATCAAGTTCGGCGATCCAATGCCCAGTCGGCCCCTGTTTGTGGCTATTTGACTTGATCATGTGAGCTATATCTAAGTTTGTGATTTTTTGACGGTGTTTTTGTGTCTGTGAAGAACGACATTGTGACATATAAAATATGGCCGCTATATAAATATAATTACTGACTGGAACTTGATGCAACAATGCCGACCAACACTCGCAGACATTTTTATTCTGGTATTAAAGTGACGATTCCAATTGTTATTTTGATATAAAACGGGATTTCATTAAATAAACCCATAATAATTTCTCTTTCTTAACCTCATGTTCTGTATTTGTTTAAAAGAGAGACTGACATTGGCATCATTAAAACATTTATTATTATATAAATTATGTACTTAATGTACACTAAGGGCGAGTGGGGTTGGGTGTATGCAGGCCCGTAGCCAGGGGGTAGCACGGGGGAACCCTACCCCCCACCCCCCACCCCGAAAGAAAATTTACCGACCATAACTCTAAAATACCTACTGCCGGGGTTCCCCCCCAAAAACTTCACCGCCCCTCCACAGCAAGCAAACTGACTACGGGCCTGGGTGCATGTAGAGGCTGACGATACGGTCCATCAACAATTTCAAATAAATAAATTCCACGCGTATATCCTGGACATTTGTATTGGATGAGGGGGAGTTTGGCTGGCTGGCATTACAGTGGAAATACCCCCTATATCGTCAGTGGTAGGCCTACATGACGGAGGGCCTGGCAACAGACAACGTCTAGTCGTTCGGGTGGCCGGGATTGGAGGTACAGCCGAGTCTCGGGTACGTCATGTCAGTCTTCATTACCCCAGAAAATTTTGAAATTTGACAACCGGGAGACGCATTTTTAGACCACTTCTGAGTCTGAATTCAGGTCTAATCATTACAATTAAATTAGGAGAATTTACACTATTTTATGATAAATATTGTCTTAGTGCCCTCAGAGGGGCCCGCTTATACGGGTGAGAGGAGTTATCAAACAGGGGCCCGTGAGGATACCGTCCTCATAACCTCACCACCAAGACGCCCCTGCCCTAGCGATTCATCCATTACAACAACAAAAAAAAACACATTCAAAACTTATTTTAAAATTCCTTTCGCTATGTATTGCCTAAAAGTAGTCGCCGTGGCTCAGTCGGTTAAGCACTGACACGTTGAAACTTGTAAGTTACCAGGCAACGAAACATACACCCACAGCAGCTAATTATCTTGTTCGAAAAGTCTACAAAGCTGTCGAATATTTATTGTTTTATAGGTAATTGGTGGGGGTGGGGTGGGGGTGCATTTAAAACGCTAAAACCTGAAAATCCATTAAGTATCTATCAGAAATGTTAAAACCTAATTGACTTTAAGTTCTTCCTAACAAAAGACTTTATTATGCAATACATACAGTAGTCTAAGGCGCACGCTAAAAAATTCGGACATCCACCCCCTGGATGACACACGGACTACGGGGTGACGACGATATAAAGGTATATGCCGGTTAATTGATTACAAAATGCATTCACTGGAAGAAGAATTATAGCGGTCAATGGATCAACAAATCAAATTTTAACACGCTAATTAAATATGCTCCAAGGCATTGTTGCTATAGCGCGTAACTTTGATAATGAAAGTATATAATATTATACCCCAAGTTCGATCAAAATCTACTCAATGAAAATAATATAGTAACTGTAGTTTAAAACTGTGACTAAAGTACAGAAGGTCTTAGTTTATTGGGAGACAATGGTACAAACCAGTGGGCCGAAAGTACGGAACGGCCCAACTTGATTATATGTACTATGGGACAATAGCACAAAATAATAATACGAAAGTACGGAAATGTCCAAATTAATTACTAAGGGGGGGGGGCATCAAAGTTAGTACGAAAAGCCCAAAATCAAAATAAAAAGAGATGAAAGTACGGAAAGGCCCAAGTTATTTATCAAAGAGCGCAACATAAAGATGTGGTGTTCGTAGGCAACACAGATATCAAAGAAAGAAATGGGGTTTAAAATACTTTTTAGCAAAGGGGGGGGGGAGAGAGAAAGATAGGGAGAGAGGGATAAATGAGGTTTAACGTCCACAAACTATGTCATTCCGCAACTAACTAACGTGTTGTGATTCAATTTTATTTTATCACTTCGCTTGCGTGCAAAGGGTCTTTAGCAGTAGGAGGAAACTGGAGCTCCCGGCGAAAGCCAACGGGGTTGGGCAGATTATCTTACTCTTTGTCACATACGAGCGGAAAATCGAAACCACGACCCTTGATTCAACGCGCACCCGTTAACCATTCGGACACGTAAACACCCACACCTCAGCAATAACAGTGACAACTAATTTAGACGGACAGACTCCATATTAGGCAAATATTTATTAAAGATAATGAGACGTCACATGAAATGAATGAATGAAATGGGGTTTAACGTCCTACGCTTAAGCACCTTACCTGGGCTAATTGAAGACGGGCATACGCCATACAGTGTGCTATGAGGGAAATTTTTTGCCCGGGCAGCGGCGCTACGGCCTACTCTTATATCGAATTCCAACTGCCAAGGGATCTTTTACGTGCACTCCAATGTGTACACGGGACCTCGGTTTTTCGTCCCATCCGAACGACTAGGCAGCTGTCCTTGTCAGGCCCTCCATCTGCCGTCACATGAAATGAAATGGGCTTTAACGTTTCTAGTCCACCCGGGCTAGGTTGCAAATATGTCATGTCGTGGAAGGCTCAAGTTCCTCTTTGTCAGTGGTGCTGTACTGAGGGGCAACGTATATTCGTTCGGATAGTACGAAAAACCGTGTAAACATTGGCATGAACATTAAATATCCCTTGGCAGTTGGAACCCGATAAAAGAGTCCGGGAACAATTAACCTCATGTCACACTGTATGGCATGCCCGTCTTCATTAGCACAGTCGGAACATAAAAGTAGGTCGTGAAACACAATTTCATTTCATTGTCATTTACATTTACAACCATATCCAAGATTGTTATGGAAAGACGGTAGGGCCAAGGCCCGGATCCAGGATTTTTTCGATGGGGGGTGGGCATACATTGTAACAAAGAGTGCCGCATACATGAGTGGTTTGGTGTAATCCCCAGCCCCCCCCCCCCTGGATCCGCGCCACTATATATAGAAGAACAAAATTACAAATTTTGAAGCAAGATGAACAAATTACAAATTTTGAAGCAAGATGAACAAATTACAAATTTTGAAGCAAGATGATAGGGAGATGCTAATTGTAGGCCGGTTGGGGAGGTTCGGAAATTTCCGGAGTCCAAAACGGCCGCTTTATATAAATGCGTATTTTTGGGAATACTAACCCATACCCTAACCCTAACCCTTTAAGGTGGCGTAAAAGGTAAATTAGATCCAAGTTCAGTCTTCTTAAAAGGGTTAGGGTTAGGGTTAGTATATATCAACATTCTCAATTATATAAAGCGGCCATTTTGGACTCTGGAATCACCGAACCTCCCCAGTCGGCCTTCAATTATTAGCATCTCCCGAGATGATAACGTAGAGAGAATAGTCTTTTTTTAAAAAAAACGTCGCCAAAATAAATGAGTAATTATTTCGTATTAGTATACGTTTTAGTTGCGTACACAAACATCAAAGTCACATGCACTTACCACTACGTAACGTCCTCTAATAGATGAGCCCATAGTGACCAGTGTTACCAGATGATCTAGAAGGGGGGAGTGCGAGTGCACACCCTGCCACAGGCACTAGTTGAACACTATCAGAGACCACAGTGGATTTCAAACAAAATCTGTCCCATATATTACAATGGTCCGAACTTTTAAAGAATCAGTTACTTTATTTTTTTTCTACGAACAATAAGGTTACGTCGTCTGTCTAGCACATATCGATTTTTGGAGAGGATTTTTTGTTATTTAGAAAGAATTTGATAAATTTAGCTATCTGGTCTCGCGTAGATCTACGTAATGACATTGTCTACCGTCTGCAACCAGAAATTGTTTTTTTTACTCGATTAATCAGCCGGTGTTAAGGAGTTGCGTATTTTTCAGACTGGTTGGGTGGGTGTTTTGTTTTTGGGGGGGGGGGGGGGGCAGGCCCGTTGGGCAGGCGATAAGGGATGCCATTTCAATATGGAAAATTCATGCATTTTAAATTGTGGATTAGGGTAGGAGAAAGGTGAGCGGATGAGGAGTGCTCGCTCCTAACCACAAATGCGTTAACATCGTTCTGTGAAGATTTGCTACCCCCCCTCCCTGAACGACATGTAAATAAACTCTCCCGTCTGTGTCAAGTAGGCCTATACATCCCAAGGACCACGTGCATCAGACTTTGAAATATTAAAAATGATATTAAAGAACAAAATTGAGATTTGATTTGAAAAATAAATTGCAGATATTATTGAATGTTTAATATTTCATTAATGAAAAAAGAATCCTTTTCAACAACCAGTGAGCGTATAACAAAAGAATTGGTCGGAGATGCAATAATATTAATTTTAGATTAATGCCACCCATTGCTTCAAGGGTTGTGGCTCCCATCCCAAGCCTGTGACGTGACAAGGGCATACGATTCCATCCATTGATATACCCCGGAGCTCCAGATAATTCGGAATCACAGTGGGTAAGTTGATAGGACGCTGGTTTTCTAGCCTGTAGGCTAGGTGTTCGATCCCTGCATTGGCAAAGAAATTTCATCCAGATTTTCCAGGGTGGTTCCCTCCTGTCAGTGACGTAGGACGGAGGACCTGTCTAGTCGTTCGGCTGAGAACAAAAACCGAGGTCCCGTGTACACATTGGTGTGCACGTAAATGATCCCTTGACAGTTGGAATTAATTCGATATTAGCGGAGGCCGTATTGCCGCTGTCCGGGCAACATTTCCCCCATACCGCGCTGTATGGATTATGCCCGTCTTCATAAGCCCAGTTCAGAGCAAAACAGTAAGACGTTTAACCTCATTTCATTCCTGATAATTCTTGAATTAAGTCTATGCCATGCCCCTGAGCACATATTTCCACATATTGAATCAAAATTATATCACACCACAATCAGTGAATGAGTGAAATGGGGTTTCCTGTTTTTTTTTCTAATTTTCTAAAGCAGGGTAATAAAATTGTGCCTGAACAGCCCTCCCGTCAAAAGTCAAAACCTAGTAACTCACCTTTTTGTCAAAATTGAGTTCGGGCCAAATTTGTAGTTATACTTGGGTATGTGCTTCCTGTTGTTTTACTTGATATTCCAATCTTTGATTTTGTAAGCAGTTACACCCATGACAAAACCTTGCCACTTCCTTCATTTGGCTAGTATGCCACATAAAAACCTAGTAACGCAATAATCAAATGAATGGAGAAGCTGGGGTTTAATATTCATTCATTATGTTTCCCTTTGTTTTCTCAAAATAAGAAAAGAAAAAAATGAGTTACTAGGTGTTGCATTTTGACGGGATAGTGGCGTTTCCGCCTACTAAATCATCGAATTTAAACACCGGATGTTTTTTTCACATTACCAACCTCCAATCCTCCTTCCAATCTGTAATCGCTTCTTTGGGTTTTTGTCCCTTTCGAACGACAAGACGCCCGCCTCCTATTAGGCCAATCGCCCTACATCACTAGACCGCATAAATGTAACCGATTGTCACTCTTACGAGTGTAAATAATTTAATTAAATCAACCTGTCCATAATATCATAAATAATGTATTGGACGTTGTTAAATCTTTAATAGACAACGACTCTAACAATGAATGATGTCATTGTGGTGATCTGATTTGTTATTTTGATCCCAAAAAAGTTTTGTTTTAAAAGATTAGCGGCAGACGGATTGCTTATTACTCACTTTATTATTCGATTTCAGTTTAATTATCCTTCGACTGTTGAACGCACCACCACTGCCATCAGTTGTATCTATATATTGGTCCAGTCTGCAAACATAGCACTGTATAATTAAGGCAGTGGCTATTGTTACGACAAGTCGTAAAAGTAGTTCCCAGGCTATTTTTACGACGATACCTTCAAAGCCCTCCTTCGGCGAAGTTAAAACTGGAAAAGTTGTAAAAATAGTCCTAACCCTAACCCTAACCCTCCCCATCTCTTAATTGCTGCCTTCAGTTCTGAAAACGATGAAAATACTGCTTCTTTTTCAAAGCGGGTTTTGGGGAGATTGGCGGCCATTTTGAAATTTGTTTTAAACTTTGCTCAATCTTGGTGTAACAATAGCCACTCTGTATAATTAATTGTATCGACATTTTGTGCTTACTCAAAACAAAACGGCTAAGGCATAGTAAAATCCGAATTATTGCGATTAGATAATATTTAACATGACTGTAAAATTCGATAATATTTAACATGATTGTATGATTAGTTAATACTTAACACGATTATACGATTAGTTAATATTTAACATGATTGTACGATTAGTTAATACTTAACACGATTATACGATTAGTTAATATTTAACATGATTGTACGATAAGTTAATATTTAACATAATTGTATGATTAGTTAATATTGTTGCGATTAGATAATATTTAACATGATTGTACGATTAGTTAATATTTAACATGACTGTACAATTAGTTAATATTTAACATGCCAACATAATATTATTTTATTATACGGTGACATTAAAACAGTATACTGTACATGAATAGTGTACAGAAAATCTACGAATACAACACATTACGACAATTAAATATACATTATGGAAGACTAGATAAAGAGCTGTCTTCTCATTATACATAATTATTCCTATGTCTTTTGCTCAATAGGTTATCAACTCACTATTATACGACCATTGGCATTATATCCCACTCTTAAAAATCATTGACACATGAAATAATAACACAATTATCTCTATTGTTTTTCCATTGCCTTCAAACGTTGGAATTTGTAGTTGAAAATGATATTTTTGCCAATTTCTCAGCTGGCAATAGTGAATTATAGGATTAATAAGATTATTCGTTAACAAGGTAGGACTGTTTATGGATATCATTTATTTCAAGGCTTTTTAAAGTAACTTTTAAAAATATAATTTAAAAGTTTGAAATTGTAGCTTTAAATAATAACATTTGAGACGCGATGAAATACCTGCAATAGGCAGATTTACCTCTTTGCATACTGTATGTGTACACCTATTGCATTTTCGATGTGCAAATTAATGTATATTATACATTTCTGATTACAAATACTACACCGAAAATGCAATATCTGACATTCTGATATTTATAAGTTTTAAAGACACAGATAAATAAATATGACCAGAAGATTATCACGCCAGGCGGCAATATGTTATATAAAAAATACCAAACTCGTCCTAAAACGTTTATTCCTGTATATTTACAATTTTTGAAAGTAACAATAATGTATACAACATGAGACAATTATATGGAATACAAGTTACTTAAAGAGAGAGAGAGAGAGAGAGAGAGAGAGAGAGAGGGGGGGATTTAACGTCCACTCAACACAACAAGGTCATTTCGGGACTAACACATGGTTATATTTTATTTCAACAATTCGCTTTCGCGTAGGGTCTTTAGCAGTGGGAGGAAACCGGAGTGCCCGGAGGAAACCCACGAGGTTGAGAAGGCGCCCCTATCTCCATGCCACATACGCTCCCACCAGGGCTCGAAACCACAGCCGCAAGCCAGAGGTGGCCGGCCAGCGAGAGATCGAAGCGCGGCACTCTAGACCACTAGCCATCTCAACCCCCGACAATAATTAGGAGATAAACATTTCGTGTTTTGCATTTAGAGGGGTGTTATTGTCCAATAGACATGTCCTGAGATCATTAGGACCCAAGACTTCATGTTTATCGACATTTTAACATGCTATTTACGATTTTAAAAGAAAATACTAAAACAGATATGAAACAAAGACAAGCATCTATATATAGAATCAGAGATAATCTTTCGGAATGTCGATAATCTGCTTTTAATCAATGGTTGAATATGCAAATTAATTTAGCAGCTTACATAATTTAGTATTCATGCGCAATGCTCATTGTTTGTCTTGTTTATACGTTATTCTGGCACAGCCCCTTGAAGAATTAGAGTTTTAAATCTTAACAATAATTGAGAAATGAGTAAGTTTGTAGGTGACAATAATCTATTATATACTCTACATTTATACATTAAAGCTACATAATGGGAGATTAGATAAAGTGTTGACGGTTCTCGCTATAATAGGTATAATAGATAATGTAAATAGAAGATGTTGAAAATTTCTATCAAATTGCTCCACTATGCACCGAGATTATAGCTTTTGAATTTTACGCCTAGCCTCGATCATCATATCTAAGTTCTGTTTTGGATTTAATCATCAATGAGCGTTGAACAGCAGATTGAATTCAAATCCAGTTAAAACCCGACACATAATATGACATCGAGAGATAATTATGGTTTGGATACTGTATTAATGTCTATTTTTATATAAGTTTTCAGGTCCAAAGAAAGGCCTGCAATGGGTAGGTTTAGCACAAATTGCATAATGTATGTTTAAGAACAATATTGTAACTTTCATGGCTTATATGTACGTGTCATTGAAATGAATTTATGAGGGCAGTAATAAAATTATCTCAAACCGTATCATGTAAAGATTGGACTAGGTCTAGTTTGTTTTTTAAAAATTATATATATTAGTCACGAAATGACCTAGTTTGTGTTGAGTGGATGTTAAACCCTATTCTCTTTATGAATGAATAGCAAAACTGCTACATTACTATGCATATAAGAATGGATTTCTTCGGGCAGTAAAATAAAAGTAAATTAAATCTATTTTTAAACTGGTCAGTAAAACGATCAACTAGTGTATATAACATTATATCTACTACTCGATGTACACCAAGTGTGGTATATCATATATACCACGTTTATTTATAGTAACATCACTAGGCTACGGGCAGTTTTTATCAGCATGGAGCCATGGACACAGTAGTGTTTGTTTCAGATGCAACACAGTTAAACAGAATAAAATGGGGTTTAACATCCTACCCTTCTTCCCCAGAAAGGCCAATAATAAAGTGCATACGCTTTGCAGCATGTGTTATGAGGGAAATTGAGCCTGGATAGCAATTGAATTCCAACTTTCTTTACGTGCATGCCAAAGTGTACACGTGACCTCAGTTAAAACAGAAACTGTACATAGTAAGCTTAGATGTCCGAAACAAATCAGGTTTACAGGTCACTGACCTCTTTATGTCATTCATAATTATATATAGCATACGCAAATACAATTACAGAGGAAACAAAAAACTCGAAAACATATAATATATTAATACATTTTGCCATTTTCGCTGAAAATAAAAGCCTAGGTGATGAGTTATTATTGATACTTTTGCCAGAACAGAGCGGAAGAATTTAAAGTGTTTCGATATAATATAACTGGAAGTGGAATGTGGTACGGGGGTGGACAAGTGAACTTTAAATCATCGAGTCAATTGGCGCAGAACTAAGGTTGTCCGCCCGCCCAACTTCGTGGGTTTTCAACGGATCCTCTAGTTTCTTCCCCCTGCTAGACTCCTATTTGTCGCTGCCCGGGCAAATTACCACACAGTATGACGGATGCCCGTCATCATTAGACCAGTTTGGACGTTAAACTCATTTCATATCTGTAACCGACTTGTCAAATTTTATAATCGACTTTTATAACCTATTTTTTAAAAACATTTTCTGATATACATTGTAATACTATTGATACACGTTGGGTTTTATAAAGAACATTTTATAAAAAAAAATTGAAAATTTGAAATAAACTTTTATAAGAACATTTTTTTAGAACGGTATAAGAACATTTTTTATGAATGGTTTAAGAACATTTCTATAAACTTACAGGAACATTTTTAAGAACTTTCTAATTTTATAAGAACATTCTATAAAAAAAATAAAAAAATATAAGGACTTTATAAGAACTATATAATAATATTTTATAATAACTATATAAGGACATTTTATACGAACTTTATAAGAACATTTTATAAGAATATTTTATAAGAACGTCATAATTTAATTACAAGAGAACATAAGAGCACAACAAGAACTTTCCATAAGATTACGGTATAAGAACATTTTATGATAAAAAGAACATTAAATTTATCAGACAAAGAACATTTTACAAAAAAAAAAGACAAACATTTTATAAGAAAACAAATTTTTTATAAGAAAACAAACATTTTATAAGACTATATAATAATATTTTATAATAACTATATAAGGACATTTTATAAGAACTTTAAAAGAACATTTATAAGAATATTTTATAAGAACGTCATAATTTAATTACAAGAGAACATAAGAGCACAATAAGAACTTTCCATAAGATTACGGTATAAGAACATTTTATGATAAAAAGAACATTAAATTTATCAGACAAAGAACATTTTACAAGAAAAAAAGACAAACATTTTATAAGAAAAACAAAATTTTATAAGAAAACATACATTTTATACTAGCCCGTTCAGACGCGCAAGTTAAACTAGTTTAACTTTATCCGGCGATAGTTAATTCAGCACTTTTCGTCGTCTGAACGCATATGTGGAGATTTTTAGCTAGTTTAAAATATCCACCTCTGTAGGTAATCTGGTTTAACTTTCGGCGTCTGAACGGGTAGGATTCAAATATCCGGATATTTTCCCCCTGGACATGCGCAGTGCGTAGTAAATAACAAATTTAGACAAATGACGGCTATCAGTGCTCATGCGCGTTTACCTCTGACGCTTGACCGATGAGGTCAGAAACATGGTTAGGAATGTTAATCCAGTATAGTGCCAGTATCTTAAAACACGTATGAACGCAAAAATTGCCGGATAAATATCGCCGGATAAGTTATAAGCGTCTGAACGGGGTATAAGAAAACAAACATTTTATAAGAAAACTAACATTTTATAAGAAAACTAACATTTTATAAGAAAACTAACATTTTATAAGAAAACTAACATTTTATAAGAAAACTAACATTTTATAAGAACATTTTATGAGAACATTTTATAAGAACATTATAAGAACACTTTTTATGAGAACATTTTATAAGAACATTATAAGAAAAATTATAAGAACATTTTAAAAGAACTTTCTAAGAACATTTTCGAATGAAGTTTTTAAAAGAACTGTCTAAGAACATTTTATAATTGAACATACACGTGTTATCTTTGTAATATTTTATATTTTAATTTTATGTAAGACTGTATGTTATCATCAACAATATGTTAAATATCAGTTACGAGTCGTATTATCACCGAAAACAACAGACAAGAATAATTGCTTTGGGTATGTCAATATCATCCAAAGTAAGCTTATTGTAAAAAATGGCATTCAAGGAAAGATATGTTGTATACATTTATATATTATATAACACATTTTACACATTATGAAAAATCTAAATGATTTCATACAAATTGCCGGTTATTAACAAGATAGACGTTCAAGAGAGAGAGAGAGAGACAAAGAGAGATGTTGAGATCGGGACTACCACATAGTTCAATTTTATTTCAATAATTCGCTTGGGCATAGGGTTCTTTCTTTAGTAGTGGGGGGAAACCGGAGGACCCAAAGAAAACCCACGAAGTTGGAGATACATATTGGACATTAGTGACAATTTATTTTACATACAAATTTTTAAAATTAATGCATATTCAACAATTAATATGATTACAAGCAGATTTATGTCGACTTTGTTTTGTTTGGGGAGGGGATGGGGGGGGGGCTGCTCGGAAACGGCCCTTGACAGTTGGAATTTGAAATAAAAGTCGGCATAAGTGGCGATGTGTGGGAAAATAGTCCCCATTTCAGTCTGCATAACATAAGCCCGTCTTTATTATCCCAGTTGGTGTAGGCATTTCATTTTCGATTCTTGGAGTGGCCCAAGATTCTACTTGTCAGGGATACAATCTGCTGGGCTAACGAAGAACGCGTTTCCTAGTCCTTCGGATAGAACGACAAGTTGTGGTTCACACATGTACATATTGTCATGCACGTAAAGAGTATGCCAAAACACCACTGGTTAGGTCAAACGTGTGGGCCATGGGCGCAGAGGGTAAGACTTTCACCCTCTAATCTGTAGGCCGAGACGGTTCATGGGGATTTTCCGGTGTGGTCACCCCTTGCTAGACCGAGGGCCTAGCAAAGACAATGTATAGTCGTTTGGATGGGACGAAAACCGAGGTCCGGTATACATAGTGACGTGCACTTAAAAGAACCCTTCCTCGATTGAATTTTATATAAGGACTTGGTGCCGCTGTTCGGGCAACATTTCCTTCACAAGCCCATGTGCAGTCGGAGCAGAACAGTTTGGCGTTAAACCCCATTTCATTTCAAATCAGTTGTCTAGAAATAACTTTTAGGTCATAGTACTTTTGCAGAACATATTTATTTTCGAAATCATCTACGATTAAGCAATGGAACCGACTGTCTGACTTTTACCTTACGTGATTTCAATACAGACATTATTAAAAGGCACTGACGATATTATTATTTCAAGTACTATCTTTCAACAAGTCCACAGATTTCTAGACATCTCCGTAAGATTCAGTCAAAATTGCCTCCCTCCCACCCTTTTTTGTTCATTTAATTCTTATATATTTAGATTGATTGATTTTACCTTAATTTGGGTATATAATTAGTCTCTCTGTATATATGTTTTGTTATATAGGAGATAGGCAATATAGGCCTACCCTATATAGGCCTAGCCTGTTCCACAATCCTTATCTGAGAATAAAATATTGTTCATACAAAAGATAAGCTTTGCCTGTTGTTCAATCCTTTTCTAATGAATAAAATATTGTTTAAACTAAACTAAAAGATAAGCATTGCTATCTATCATTGCAATAGAGATAAAATGTTAGTCGTGTTAGTCTCCAAATAATGTCGACGATACTTTTGTAGTCTCCTTCACGGCTATGTTTCATGTCATATCTGTAAAAGACAGATGAATTCGTTGAAGCATGAAAATTTACAGTTGTCAAATGTCGCCTCAACTGTAAAATATTTCTGTGTTAAACAAAACACAGAAATAGGACAAAACTCCTGACACGTCGGTATGCATAGTGGATCTAGTTGAACGCACACAGTAACTAGGCAACCATCTTACCTACATACACTTTACTTATATCAAATACTAATCATTCTAATGTAACGGGGGCAATGGAGTATTTCAAAATAAAATGAAAGGGAGATGTTAATTGTAGGCCGGATGGGGATGTTCGAGAAATTCCGAAATGGCTGCTTTATATAATATTTGAGAATTTTGGGGAGTAACAACCTTAACCCTAACCCTAACCCTAGCCCTTATTAGAAGATTGGACTTGGTTCCAATTTACCTTTTACCCCTCTTAAAAGAGTTAGGGTTAGTATTCCCCCAAATATACTCTCTTATATAAAGCGGTCATTTTGGACTCAGGAACTTGCTGGAGGCTAAGGTTCCACTTTTCTTCTTTCTCAGCCGAAATTAAAACGTCATGATGACGGGCATTTTCCATGCTATATCGGAGGACATTTTTGTCCAGAGTGGGTTTCCGAGTACTGTCCAATGAGTGGGTTTCCGAGTACTGTGACTGGGATCAGGAGAGATCGGTATGTAAAGGGAGACAACTCTCTAGATAATTTTATGGGTTCAGACCACAGTTATTGTATTCATTGACTAAGATGGGAACCATGGTGGACTGATGAGTATGGCACCGGGGCTGACAATTGGTACTGGTAAGAACCCTCCGTAGTTGATGGAAGTATGGTGTGGCATTGACGAAGCATTAAACCCAATTCGATTCAAAATTAAAGCGTTACACCACTTGCTTATTGTATCTCCGGAAAAAGAGTCTAATGGTGCGGATGGAGCAAAAAAACTCACAAAACAACAGAGGTTCGGTGCACATTTTGATGTGGACATAATTCATACCCTTGCAGGTGAACTTTGAGTAGACTGTAGCATCGGTGTAGAAACAAAGCGGGGTGTTAAACCCCATATCATTTTAAAACAAAGACCAAGACAGTAACAAAAGGCACATCCATGTTGCACATCGGTCGGAATTAATCTATAAATGCTTAGTCAAACATACGGTACAATAATGCAATGTTTATTGTTGGGGTTGGGGTGATACTGAGAGCTCACATATAATCGGGGAGGGGGAGGAGGTGGATGGCCGAATGGTTAGTTTATGCGCGCTGTCATTGAGTCAACTGGCGTGGTTTCGAATCCCCGGTTGTACGTGACAAGGAGTATGGTCGCCTGTCCAGCCTCGTGGGTTTTCTCCGGGTCCTCCGGTTTTTTCCCGCTGCTAAAGACCCCTACGCACAAGAACATTCTTGAAATAAAATCGAGTTGACGTTACCCCCACCCCACCCCTTTCTCTCTCTCACAATAATTTGGAAACTTTTTATAGACTCCAATTTCACCATGGACGTTTTTTGTTAAAATAACATTACAAAAGGCATGGTACAATATGAAATTTTAATGAACGCACTCAGATCCCCCGTCTTCCAACTGGTCCCGCCACAGTACCAAACCCTGAAGTTTTTCTTTTCTTTCGATCGTTTGCTTTCTTTTTTTATATGGTCTGGTCTGAATTAATGAACGCACTCAGTTCCCCCGTCTCCAACTGGTCCCGTCACAGCACCCAACCCTTATGTTATTCTTTTCTTTCGATCGTTTGCTTTCTATTTTCTTATGGCCTGGTATGAATAAATTACGTTCCCTGAAATAATCAAAGCGACCCCCCCCCCCGTGACTCCACCAATATGCCCCCCCCCCTTCACAATGCAATTATTGGTCTAGCATTACAGAAAGGGGTTTGAATATACATTTTGTGACAATTTTGGTGAACATTCATGGTTTTGAGGCGGAAAGATTATAAAAGGTCATAGTCAACATTCTTCAATACTTTTATGAGATAAAAGTGAAATGTTAGGCTTTTTGTGGTTATAAAGATTAAGATCTGCGGAATGTTAAAAATAATGTTACAGGCCGCTGAAGAATGATTTGAACTTAACATTAACATTACTGGTCTGATTCCGCCAGAGCATAATCAGAGTTAGCCCCCTTGAATTATCTTCTGTCACTGATTCGTGTTAATTGTACTGGGGTCGGTTGCTCAAAAATAAGTTATTGTAACGATCCGTTAAACTCTAATGGACATATTTTGGTAACGTGTTGTTTGATAACTTTCGGTTAAATTTACTACAGAAAACACTATAGAATACCTTTTTTAATCTGAAGGAAATTTTGCATCACAGAATGTTCGGGGCCTTTGTTTCCAGCAACAATCTTTCTCTCCGTTAAAGTTAACGGACCGTTAAAGTTAACGGACCGTTAAAAGATAACGAAGCTTTGAGCAACCGGCCCCTGATCACCCGTGAATATTCGCTACACCGCAAATATCAATAAGAGGGATGCCATCGGTGTTGGTGAATGAGCTCACAATACTAACTTTATTTTCTGCAAATTAAATTCCAGAACATCTTTTTAAAGGAATAGAAATATAAATAAAGATGTTTAAAGTATAATTTAAAGTGTAAATATAAAATGAGGAAAAGGCACCATTCTCTAATATCAGTTCAGGGTAAATAAACTTGTACGAGCTATCAAGTCAATGATCGAAGTCATGTGGTGTGATTTTGAGGTCACGCGTAGAACGCCCAATATTATAAACTTTATAAATAAAATGAAATGGGGTTTAATTCATAGGCTTAGGCCTACTGTTCTGCCCCAAACCGGGATAATTAAGACAGACACACGCCATGCATAATGCTTTGAGAGGAACTTTGCCCGGACAGCGGCACTATTGCCTACCGTATTTCCTCGAATACAACCCCGGGGTTCTATTTCGTTCAGCACCCCCCCCCCGACCCCCGGGTTGTATTCGAGGCCGGGTTGTATTTTTTTCAGACCCGAATTAATGCTTCAAAATCTTCTATATAAGTGACAATTTTGGACAAGTAAAACAAGCAGACAGGGTCGGTCTTGCAAATACGAAAGATACACTGTCTGGGCGTGACATGAGACAATTCTACTTCCTGTGCATGGATCATCAATGAATTATATTTTGACGGGGAGTATTCAGTTTTTACGTTAGACCCGGGTTATATTAGAGACCCGAGTTCTATTCGAGACCCGGGTTGTATTTATCTCAACACCCCCTTACCCCCGGGTTCTATTCCGGGTTGTAATCGAGGCCGGGGTTGTATTCGAGGAAATACGGTGCTCTTTTTTCGAATTCCAAATGTCGAGGGTTCCTTTAGGTAGGCCTACACGTCGATGTGTAGGCTACACGGGACCTCGTCCCATCCAAACGACTATACGCTGTCCCTTGTCAGGCCCTCCGTCCTACACCACTGACACGGGGGGTGGGGGGCAACCAAATTTGAAATGCCGATGAACTTTCTGGAACAACTCAGTGATCGAACATTTTTGTCTAGAATAGAAGGACCGGGTTTTAATTTACATTTTAGAAACGGAGGGATCAGGGAGTAAACAAACATACGAATTCGAAAAAATCACCAACGATTTCTGTGATCAGGCGTAGGAAAAAGTGGATTAAAGTCATCAACCGTTAAGATTTTATTTTAGATGATTAGTGAAATGTTGGGACAATAAAGATTAGGACCATTGGAATGTTAATAAAAAGTGTTATCGGGCGAGAGGTGACATGGTTTAACATTTAAAGTCAATGTGGATTCAATAACTAGTCTTAATCCAACCAATAATACATTATTATATTGTTTATATTGAATTTAGTCAGTGTGAAGTGCCAACAACCTGGCCATGAGTCGATCAGCCATTGGTGCTGTTTGTTTTACTTTCTGTTTCTCTTGTAACATTATCCTGAAACACAATGTAAACATTAATTAGATGCAGAGATTAAAAGCATGACAAAGTAATAAGGGGTGTTACAATCTATGACGTTAAGATTATTAAACCCATAAAATTCAGCAGCTTTCAAAATCCTTAAACTGGATAAGTCAAGGTAAAGTCAGAATCTTAACATGCACAAGTCAGAATGAAGTCAAAATCTTAAAACATGCACAAGTCGGGATGAAGTCAGAATCTTAAAACATGCACCAGTCGGAATGAAGTCAGAATCTTAAAACATGTACAAGTCGGAATGAAGTCAAAATCTTAAAACATGTACAAGTCGGGATGAATTCAGAATCTTAAAACATGTACAAGTCGGGATGAAGTCAGAATCTTAAAACATGCACAAGTCGGAATGAAGTCGTAATGAAGTCAGAATCTTAAAACATACACATCTCAGATTGACATTAAATCAAAATCAAATCTTAAATGATGACATTTATGAAAATTATTAAGTTTATGATCGAGTGACCTACCCAGATAGCGCTATTTTAACGGTAATTATGACATATAGCAATCTTATTTCAGTCAATTTCTTTTTAACTTCGTCTGAATTTGAACTGAAATAAAGTATGTACAAATCTGTAATCTGCAAATTCCCCGCTCCCAACCCATACTCTCTGTGCAGACGATTTAAACAGGTTGGGAAGCAAAGTCTGAGCTCCAGCTAGTACCCACCCCTACTAACCACCGACCTCACACGGCAGCTAGCGACAGGTAAGTGGCTTTTATTTACTTACTTAGCCAGAGCGTGATGTTCTTTCTTGTGTGATTTCAGAGCTGCTTGTATGAGAAACAAATTAAATACATCTCTCTGGAAGTTTAAAAAAATACGCCTTAGATTATCATTTGCTATCAGATAAATACTTGAGTTGAGATCAGACAAGTTATAGGACATACTCCCCACAGTGTTTCGTTTGATTAGACCTAATTTCACTCAAGCACTACCGTAACGAAAGCAAATTTCGGTTCCAAATTATGGCTAGTCTTATTAGTAACCAATGCCTAACTGCGTAACAATGTCATTCGAGTTTAAACATAGCTCAACATTATAAGTCAATCCAGCAATGGCCAGGGGGAAAATTCCTCGGGCTATTGTTTCAGGAATATGGTAATAGGGTCCAGGTCAGATAAGTACTGAGTAACACTTGGATAAATAACTGAGTTTCGGTCAAATACGTATTTGAGTGGCAGTACGATAGTTGCGGCCAGATAAAAAATTGCGTTGAGGTCAAATAAGTAACCGAGTTTGTGTCTGGTAAAAATTAATACTAATAGATGCGGTAGGTGATTGACTAATAAGTTCATAACTACAAATTATATGATTTTTTTTGCTGATTTCAAACGATTTTTACAAATTTTTAACAAAGATTTGATATTGAATGAATGTGAAAGAAATTAATGCTTAAAACACAATATTAAATGATACCCGGGTTACAGTGTTGTTCTTTTTGATTAGTTATCGTTTGATGACGTACCTGTGCGTTACTGCCCCCTATGTATTGTATTTGATGACGTAATGGTTGTAATATATCCACAGCTTCCTCTACCCTGCCTTCGTCATACAGTAACATAGCTTGACAGATTGGTTCTCCATACAATTTACTGATGGTCTGGTTCTTACTACCCTCACCCCTATAAACAATTAGGAAAACATGTTTTGCCAGTACACTTGACAGACAGGTTTAAAGTTTACCGGTGATCTGATTCTTACTCCCTCCATTCCTACAAAAAATGCAGCACCACACGTGTTGACAGCCCTGGTGGCCTGGTTCTTACACCCCCCCCCCTCTACAAACGATTAAGAAAACATGTGTTGTCAGTACACTAGGCAGAGGGGTTTTCCTATACAGTTTACTGACAATCTGGTTCTTACTTCTCTCAACCATATAAACAATATTAAGAAAACACGTGTTGCCAGTACACTGGACAGAGAGGTTTCCCATACAGTTTACTGGCGATTTGGTTCTCAATTCCCCCATCCCAACAAACACGTAACACAATATGTGTTGCCAGTAAACTTGGCAGACATGTTCCCCGTGCAGTTTACTGGGGATCTGGTTCTTATCACTCCTACAAATGGATTGCTAGTACATTTACCGATTGGTTTCCCATGGTCTGGTTCTTAATTTCTTCACCCTTACACACTTACAACAAAACATAAGCTGCCAGTACACTTAATTCCCAAAAATTATAAAAAGTAAAAATTACTTGCAATAGTCGCGTAATGATGTCATAAGCTGATCCGTGGCTTGTTTTTGATTGGCTCCTAGACATGCCATTAAAATATGTATATCATTAAATGCCAGGATGTGATCTTCACAGTGAGGTCGACATAATTCATATACGTCATTCCATCTATCTCCTATATCTACATCTACAAAATATAAACAGGGACGACAACCTTTTCGGTGATTACTTAATATCGGTACATATCTTTTTGTCTATTCCATATCTAGAATTTGCATCTACAAACAGGAATGATAACTCTTTCAATAATAACCTAACGTCTACTCTATGGTAAGGTTTTCGTCGTTAATTCGCGTCACTCAAGTCGACCGCATTGTCGAGTTTACCAGGGCGAAACATCCCGAACGGTCCGACGGTCCTAGTAGTCATATGACATCAAAACGCAATGGTGAGACACCTTATTTTATTTTGTTATTTTTTTTTTGTCGCTATGGTTGACTCCATTCTGAATCTTATTTTAATTCAAGAACTATTAGAGGACGACGAAGAAGAAGATTTTTTTTAAAATAAGCTTATTTAAAGCCAAACGCACGCTATTTCTGCGTATAGGACGCCATTTTGTCACGTGACAAACCCTTTTACCCTCCGCTCAACGGAGAGTTAACGGATTAGTCACGTGATGCGACTTGAGTCAGTCATGTGACCAACTTAATTTAAAACGGGAACAGACTGGTGTCGACTCGAGTGACTCGGGTGAACAACGAAACCCTTATTATTTCTACTATAAACCATTCTTATATATACACACACTTTTCACTATTCTATACCTTCCGTCTTTATCAACTGACAATCTGTATGTCATAAAATAAACAGGGTCGCCAGGCGTACGTAACTAACATGATGAAATTTATGGTAGCTGGCTTTTTTTCACACGTATTCAGTGAATGTCCGTTTTGCTCAGTAATCCCAGCCAGAATTTGACTATTTTTTAAATTGCGTTAAAGTTTTAAATTCTTGTTTAGAAAGGAAATAAATTAACTATTAGTCAATTCCCAAGCTAAAAACATTAGCAGAATTCCTTGTGTATATGTGAAATAGACCCGACCGAAGCACAAAATAGTGCCAATAGTGTGGCCCCCGCGTGTCTCAAATGTCCGTTTAAACTTGCTAATTCTGCTAAAATCCCATTTTCTTCCGGGAAAAATTATTCAATCTCGAGTTGTGTCCGTGTTATTGCACAGACAACCCTGATACGACGCAGATTTTCTGTTCGTCGAAGTCATTGTAATTTCGTTTGTTTGTTTACGAACTGACTTCTGTGTGTTGACCTCGCGACCTGTGACGTTTAGATAACGTCATGTGGACATCATGGCTGTTCATTATGCCAGAGTCACTTCTCTGCAGGCAGGGCGAGTCTGTCGTTCAGATTGGGTCGTCAGGGTGTTTAATAGTTACATAATGCCATATGATTTCAATGATCTAAAGGGGGGCTTGTGTCGACCTTGCAACTGAAAGCAAATGGCGTCGACCTGAGCGCCTCTTACAACTCAAAGCAACTAGTTGCAGTCAGTTGCACATGTTCAACTTTCTGCAACTAGTTGCAGTCGACATGAGCTTTAGTGCAACTGGAGTCAATCCGCTTCCATGAAAATAACATCACGTGATTAGATGCATGTGTCATGTGATTTTATAAATAAGCAAATGGAAGCCAATGAATTCACCAACTTTTCAAAATTTGATGATGTCGACAATACTATACTAATATAATTGTAGCAAAACCGACCATGCCTTCGGGTTGCTTCTTCAAAGTTATTCGCCATTTTGTTGATCACGTGATGAAAAAATTAACAGTCTGGTGTTAAGTGTGGTCGCTATCAATCCCAAGTCGACACAAGCGCTCCGAATTCAGTTGTTCCCACTTGTCCTTAGTTGCTGATACAATCAACATAAGCACTATTGAAACTGACTGTAACTAGTTTCTTTGGGTTGCAAAGTCAAAATAAGCCCCGCTTTATTCATTCGTATCTTATAAAAAACAAGGCCGATAACCCTTTACCTTCTAGTTTTAATCTGTACAGCAAAGAAGCTGCGTCAACAATATCCAGCATGGCGCCAGATTTTTGAGCTCGCTGATTTATCTGTAAAAAAACACCGAGGAATATAGTTTATTCCTTAGATAAAGAGCTGACAGTTCTCATTATAATAGTTAAAAGGGAATTTGCTGAAAATTTCAGTCAAATTAATCCACTCCGAACCGAGATTTTAACGATTGAATTTTGGACATAGCCTCGATCATCATTACTAATGTCGGCACAATAAAAAAATACATAGTCTCGATTATCCATTTTATGATTAAATCATGAATAAAAGTTGAGCCCCAACTACAGTCAATATCGCAGGCTAGCATAATGTATGTTCAAGTCATCCAACGAATATTCTAAATAGCTAACTATTGTTGTTTATACCTTCGTTTAGTACATTTTATTTCAGGTGCAGAAGAGTTGGACGTTAAACACCATTTCATTTCATTTCACATTTTATTTCAGTTAATTAACGTCTTACCTCGTTATCAAATATGGTCAACGCCTCTTCATAATCTCCCTGATAAATAGTAAGATAAAACATGTTTTAACTAAGGGTGGGGATAAACATATTTTAACTAAGGGTGGGGATAAAACATATTTTAACTAAGGGTGGGGTTATGAAAGGACAAATGTAGTCTCGACGAATAAGTGTCTTATAAACTGATACATGATAATGTTTAAAATCTGAAAATATCGAGACGCACAAGAGATGGGTTTAGCATAGGCAAAGCCTGTTTCCCGATCCCATTCAGACAAATTGAATAAAAATATTGTTTAAAAAAACGGAAAAAGAAAGATCTGCAATAGACCGATTTAGCAATTGCATAATGGCTGCTTTTAAGTATTAAAACCTAATGATACTATTACCTTTTCTACGTAGTAGAGACACCAGTGCCAGAAATTATGACAGGCCAACATGTTACAAATCTAAATTATAAACAAAATACATGTATTATATGACAGGCAAAAATGTTACATATTATTATCTAAATCATAATAAATACATGACAGGCCAACATGTTACATATCTAAATTAAAAAAATATATGGCAGGCCAACATGATTAATATATAAACTATAAAAAATATATGACAGGCGAACATTTTAAAAATCTAAATTTTAAAAAGATACAAATGTACTACAAAGCAGAATGTTACATATTCCAAGTCGGACGTTAAACCCCATTTCAAACAGATCAAATATGACGGATTAAGATAAGTAGTTATTTATTTCCAAAGAATTCGTGGTTCTAATATCGGCCTTCGGGAGTTATAAACCCTGGCTAGCACTTATCTCATAGCCCAGTCGGAGTAGAACAGTAAGACGCTAAACTCCATTCCATGTCATTTCTGATCAAATATGATGGATTGAGACCAGTAATTATTTCCAATAAACTCGTGGTTCTAATCACGGCCTTCGGGATTTATTAACTCTGGCTTGCACAAAGTCTTGTCTTCGTTAGCCAAGTATGACCTTAAACTCAATTCCATTTCATTTATGATAAAATATGATGGTTCTAACCTCTGTTATTAACAATTTGACATTTTTAACGGGATGCAAAAATAGTGCCATTATTAACGATGGATTATCATAGGAGTAAATATTTACTTGTATTTGATTGTTATTTTTGTTGCCTATTCTGTATATATTTACCTACTATTCACCCACCTGTATCATTTGCTTGATAAAGACGAGGGTGTCCTCGTCGAAACGGCGCTTAGTATCAAACTCAGTTATTGTGTATCCATAAAATTGCACCATGAATTTCATCAGCGTACATATTCCTTTCGTATCATCAATTTTGTTTGCCACCATCTATAAATTGTAGGATAGTCGAATAGTACCAATCACCCGAGGCACTCATCGAGTTCGAGTAGCCATTTTTTCTGTGGCAGCGCTTGCCACCCGGGTCTAAGTGAGAGGGACGTAATAAAGAGCCGTGCGTGATGGTTTTCAGTTTTTGCGCCCCTCCCAAATGGCAAAAAATCAAGCGAGGGTCCAATATTATAATTATAATGCTCAATCAGTGTGGAATATATACCGAGGGTCAGATATGCCACAAATCAACACAGCCCAATATAACTCCGCAGCACCGGGAGGGACCCCTCATTTGAATATTGTTTTGGGGGTCCCGGACGGGATTTTGTTTCTCATGCCAAATCATGGGTCACCACACCCCTGTAGCCACCGACATCGTGACTTCCTTATGGTGCTATCGATTCCAACGTTTAAAATAAGCAGTAGTACCTACCGTCCAATCATTAACTGTTTTGTCTAGAAATTGAATCCCATCATCCTGCCTTCCTGTCATCTCCATCACGTGACACATCGTGTGAGTTGCCCATGCGTCATGCTTGTTCATAAATAAACTCTATAAAACAAAACACAAAATAAATATTATTTTTCCATGTCAACTTCTCAAACCACATTTCATTTCATTTACATTTATAAGAATATTAGAAACGAGCCAGTAGACAGATTCATTATATAAATAAAATCCTTGTGTTAAAAACAGATTTGTATGAGTCAATTCTGACCTTTTTCGCGGTCTTTTCAGCCTCGTCAAATAAATCCGTTTCTTCCAAACCAAATGAATGCATTCCCAGCAGATATCTATAGAATAGATAAAAAAGTAGTAAATTTATACAAATACAAAGTAACGAATTTGAATGTCCAGATCATCAACAATCTTTTAGTCACAAAGGGGCTCAGTGAAGGGAATGCGCATACTACACACTTAGATCCACCTACTCCATGCTTCGAGAGTAGATCTCTGCCCTAAATGGTCGCCATACCAAGTACTTCGCGTAATATCGATTTGGTACTGACCCAGCTGGACAGCCTTACAGATTCATCGATCATTGAGAATATTAAGTCTAGCGCTTTCCATCCAAATGTCCACTTCTGATAATCGCGTTACAAAGTTCAAGGTTCGTTCAATGTCAAGGTTTATGTGGAAGTCACTATGTTTGATTTGTGTGTGCCAGAACCCCAGATTAGACGCTAATGTCCACGAGCCTGTGGTAAAGAGGGATAACGTAGTTACAAGTTCGGGAATTGCAAAGCAATCTAGCAACGTCCAGACGTACAATTATAAGGATCGACAGATATATGGGAGTTTTAAGTTTTGAATTTTAGTAATTCGGGGAAATGCAACTTTTGACAAAAATGGTCTTAAAGACGATCAATATAAACTCCTTAGCAACATACATTCATTTTCCAACTCCCATATCTCTGCCAATTTTTGTCCGATTCTTAGAATTCAGGTACCAAAGAAAAGAGGTTTTTATATTCATTCATTTGACACCATTATCTCAATTTCTTCAATTTGATTCAAGTGTACTGTTTTGTACTGGAGGGTCACATTGTGCAAAAGAAGAAAAAAAACAACTGCGATTTGGCACGAATGCGCGAAAACTCATCAAACAACTTTTATGTTGCGAGAAAACACCCACAGAAACGCTTACATGGACACTTTCCCATTACATTTACATTAGACCGACCTTTTGGCCAAGGGAAACGCATTATTGGAAAGTAGGCCTGTCCCACTGCCTCATCCCAGCTGACACTGATAATAAATTCAGTAACGTACCCATATAGTGGTATATTGTCGTTCCATTTATTGATCACCCTCCCTGTACTGTCTCTCATATCTGTCTTTAAACCAAGGTAAAAATATGTATCATGGGCAAACTTTAAAGCCAAAATATCGTGGGGATGTTCACTGATTATACTCTCCCACGCAGTGTAGGCTTTATCGGTACGACTGAAATGCAACAGATAATAATGAATGAATGAATGAATGAAATGGAGTTTTATGGCTATATTAAACCAGACATATCCCATAATGTTTGTTTTCCCGAGACGAACTTGAAACAAATAATAACGGAGAGAAATGGGGTTTAACGTCCACTCGACACAAACTAGGCCATATTGGGACTAACAAAAACAATATTTGAATAATTCGCTTGTGCGTAGGGCTCTTTAGTAGTGGGAGGAGCCGGAGAAACCCCACGAGGTTGCACAGGCGACCCTACTCCTTGTCGCGTACAACCGTGATTCGAAACCACGCCAGTATGCAACTTTCATTTAATGTATCTCAAGATTTCCCGAACATTTTACATGCTTTTCAGAAAGAGGTTGCCACGTTGCTCCATCTATGCATGGTGGAAAGTATGCAACACAATGAAAAATTAGGAAAGAGTTTAAATCAGTCCAAGAGACGAGAATTGGCATTATACTTAATGGTGTACTACCGAGGCCATATTGCTAAATGATAAGGCCAGCTTAATTTGTAGTAATACGTCACGAGCTGTAAACAGGGCTAGTGCGAATCCCATGCTAATCCCAACCCTAACTTAGGACCTAGCCCGAATGCTTACCTTAACCTACAATCTCGCTAACAATCACGTGCCCTAATCTTATGTAAATCTCAACGACCCATTCTGCACTCAGAGATCCATCTACTTCATACTTCGAGAATAAATCTGTCCTGAATGGCCGCCATATCCAAAAAATAGTATATTGTTTGGTTATGCGGTTCTACTCCATTTCACATCTGGCATACTCAGAAAGACTAAATAAACCTATTTAATTCCATTAAAAGGGAGCATAATATATGCTTCTAATATTTCTTGAAGTTTACTTAGTGATTTCGACTAAAATCGTCGATTTAGGACTTAAAATGTCGGTCAACTAGCTTAGTGTCTGTTCTCATGCGGAGCTAACTGTAGACAGACAGCCTAAGTTTGGTATGCTCAACGATCATGACAAAAATTGAGCTGGCCTTGGAAAATGGATTTAGCCGTAAAAACATGGCGAGTGATATATTGTCTACAATATTGCAGAATATAATCATCCTTGGTTTTAAATCCCCCCCCCCTCCCCAGTAAATACATACGCATCGACCTGGACTTTAAAAAAAATCTTACCCATTAGCAAATTGTTTGATAGCTTCCACGTGCTGTTTTTCTCTGTTACTGATGTTTCTAGCTTCACACAATTTGTTCAATTTCTCTATATCTAATTTGAACTCGGGGTCAAGGTTCACAGTCTTACCGGTACCAAGCAGGTCAAGGCCATTCTTCACTACATTGCCCATTACTTTAAAAAAAAAATCACTCGATTTTACCCGAATTTCAAATTTATCTTCCTACTTGAATCATATCTCAAATCTTTTTTTGGCTTTCTCTCACTATTCATTCTGCCCCCTTTGTTGACATGTTGTGTTGATTCGCATAAAAGGGGTTTGGATGTACATTTTTCATCAGGTGTTAGTGATTATTCATGATTTTGAGGCGGAAGGATAACATAGTAAACAGATTGGCTACGTTAATTGAAGCCAATAGAAATAAAATGAAATGGGTTTAACGTCCTACGCTTCTGCACCTAGCCCGGGCAAATTGAAGATGGGCATACGCCATACAGTGTGCTATGAGGGAAATTTTTGCCCGGGCAGCGGCGTTATGGCCTACTCTTATATTGATTTCCAACCGCACGCCAATGTGTACGCGGGGCCTCGATTTTTCGTCCCAACCGAACGACTAGACAGCTGTCCTTGTCAAGCCTTCTTTTTTGCATCACTGACAAGGGTTAACCACGCCGGAAAATCGAGATGAACTTTCTCGGCCAACGCAGGGATCGAACACTCGATCTCAAGGCTAGCGAGCCATCATCTTACTCACTTAACCACGTGATCCCCCGAAGCCAATAGAGGATTCGTAACTTTATATTTACTCCAAATGAAAATGAATATAAATTCCATAAAAAATGTTTTGTATTACCAAATTGTGGATCGGCTGTAATCATTTTATCGAGGGCTTCATCTATACCACCGACACTGGTATCATCATACCAACCAACGTACTGAAATATACGACAACTGCCCATATAACAATTGAACGTTATAGAAACGTTACATGAACGTTGTCTAACTATGGACCTAAAGTAGATAGACAGGTAAACGTTGTTTGACATAGGGTGAGTCATCTTCAATATAAAGCTAGATCTCGCTTTAACTACGTACATCTTATCAAGGCCTTCACGTAATACCCTGTATATTTTGGCACTAATTTCGATTGGGTACAATCCCAGATATCTCAATTGTCGCGATTACCAAGTCCCGCTCTTTCAAGCTAAAATGCCTATCTGTGATAATCGAGTTGCAAAGTTCAAGGTTCGTTCAATGTCAAGATGTTGTAAACTTGAACACGAAGTTGGAATCTCTCATAGGCCGCGATGTAGGACAATATCCCATTGAAAATGAAACCTTTGATCGTCATATCCTCGCAAGAGGGTTGGGGGCTATCCCCGTCGTCCATGAATCACCCAAGAGTCAATCGGCACCAAAGTGTATGATTAACAACGTTTTTTCAATGGCGTGGTGGCGAAATAACTTTAAGCCAACGACGCAAAGTGTACAATGTTCGTCTTATATATAGTGCCATGGATCCTAGATATTAATCGACATTGTTTCGGTGTATAAGATAAACTGAGTCCGCATTATGCCATAGGTTACGTTTGCCAATATAAATATTGTGACATAGGACCTGCAATGGAATGATTGACTGACCTGGGTTACAACAGCATCAAACATTTTAGCTGCTTCATCACTTGTTGTTGTCATTGGCAGCTTCTCCTCTCTCCATTGCTACAATTAACCAAACATTATTGAACGTATATTAGTCAGGATATTCATTTAGAAGCAAATTTGTTAAATTCTCGATAAATGAAACTGCTTATCTCTGCTTAGCCTTAATGAAGACAATAATCAGAATCGCATCCCGCCAGAATGCCAAGAGTCTTCCAAAATCGGATCTGCGGGACTAGGCGTGTTCCACCCCAGAACTCTGCACAATACACAGTGACAAGACAGGGGCCCAGGACAGTCTAGTCATTATTTAATCAACATTATGTAGTAGTCATTAGCACCCTTTCCTCGGTGTATCGGTGAATATCAGGGCAGTTTTGGTCGGGGGGTCAGCCGAGGCGGTCCCCGACCTAAACTGTTCTGATATTCACCGATACACCGAGGAAAGGTGCTAATAGATGACTCACATCACATTTATATCGAGTATTGTGAAGGAAAATGTGAAAATAGTATTTATTATCGAGTCGTTTCAACCGAAAAGTGACAAATGCTCTTTCATTTATCCCTTTCTGACCCTCACGTTACATTTCATTGTAGAATGATTTCGCAGTGGAGAGACGACCTGAATAGTATTTACACGTGCGTCTTGCTATACTCTGGGCGTAAAACTATCACGTGTTTGTTTAGACCACATCGTCAAAACAACTTGTCTATGGCGATGAGGACCGCTATATTAATAATATTATTATTACATGTAGTGTGAAGGGATTGCAAAACGTGGGTCATTCCTGGTGAAAGTATGCATCAACGAATTATTTGTAATAAAATTTATGTCTTTCTAGGTGTTTTTTTTATCCTGCTAATTTTTAATGCCTGTGAAGTGTCCAGTAAGAGAACTGCGCCTTCTATCATCACAATTGAAATAATTATTCAGTATTCTAATTTATATGTTTTGCATATTAATATAAATCAAACCAAATTGTGGAATAGATGCCAATTAATATGTATAATAATTGATTTTTGCAATATGTTGTTATGTGAATTTAATGTCATTGTATATATTTTTGAACTGCCAGTTTGTTCCACCCGGTTTGTTTTGTTACTGTAATTTTGACTACTTGTTTCATGTAATTTGTGCGGCTGAATTGTAAAGAGCTATTGTTATCATTGTGATCTCGGCCGGACTAAACGTACGCTATTATTGCTTGAATGACATCTTAAACAGTGTAGAAGTGTTCGTTTGTCGGGAATGGACAGTACTTTTTTAAAAGTGTACTTTTCATTTCTGTTACACGGATTTTTTTAAAGCCCCAATAACACCCTTGTTGTAACTGAATAATATGTTCCAATCTTTATTCTGGTCAACAATTTGTACTATTTTACAATATTTCAATTAAAAAATGATACAAATTTCATCTTAACACACCTAATTTTAAAAATTGGAAAAATTCAACTACATTCTGTAACATGGTTTGAAAAGCCTTACGTGAGCACTTTCAAATGCAACTTGGATTTAAACATATTTTCGAACCCTCTGGACAAGTAAGATAGGTTGTAATGGAACATTTACACAACAGGTAGGACACTTAAACATCTTGTAGTTAGAATAAGTTCAATTTTTTTTCTGGACCTGTCAAGCCAGCAAGAGTGTTATTGTCCCTTTAAGGCTGTATTGGAATTAAACAGGCCAGTTTTATCAAAGGTTGCCAATGGCAATGAGGTAGAAGTGGGATGTAAGAATACGATAGGTCTAGGCGGTTAGATATTTTGTTAGAACAGATGCAAACTGTAGTGTTGTTACGTAACTTTTTAAATATTTATATCAAATTAGCATTTATAATGTTTTGACATTGCTATATCACGTCACTGTTGACTGTAGTAAGTAATCGCTTCGTGAAGCCATAAAAACGTTTAACTGTTGTCGTTTAACCGTTATAATATTAAACTTTATAAGCATAAGCAATTGTAGATGAATAGTCTACAGGGGGTATAAAATTACATTTATTATCCGGGTGATAATGCTTTGCGTTTTTTATGTGCAAATTTAGCTATTAGCTAGTGGAATGTTATTTACTAACCTGACAATCTCTCCAGTTACAATGCATCTTATACTCCACAGATATATATATAGTTGTGATTGATGCAGATACAGGTAACTTAATTGTATACTTCACAGGCTAGTTCTTTTAGACCTATAAGTTGTAAATAGAGGTAACATCAATGCACCATATTCGTTTGTTTCGGGAAATGAAACGGGGGTTTAACGGGCTCCGACTGGGCTAATGAAGACAGGCATAAGTCATACAGTGTGCTACGAGGGACATTTTCCCCGGGTAGCGATACTATGGCCTACTTTTATATCGCATTCCAACTGCCAAGGTATCTTTTACGACAATGTGTACACGGGACCTCGGGTTTTCGTCCAATCCGAACGACTGTCCTTGGTAAGCGTTCTGTCCCACACCACTCACAAGGGGGAACTACGCCGGAAATTGTGGGTGAACTTTCTTGGCCGATGCAGGGACCGAACACTCGACTAGCGAGCTATCATTCTTACCCACTAAGCCATTGTGGTTAGGTAAGTAAATATAATACTCATAAAAATAAATATTCTACAGTTC
The DNA here is from genome assembly GCA_917208275.1 of Patella pellucida. Taxonomy (NCBI): domain Eukaryota; kingdom Metazoa; phylum Mollusca; class Gastropoda; family Patellidae; genus Patella; species Patella pellucida. The sequence goes on from OU795038.1 coordinate 67,956,073, forward strand.
ATATATTTGTAACTAACGTTAATAAATGCAACTTGTATTATCAACTCCAGGGACCTACATATCGATTTTGTTTGGGGGCGTTTAGCAAAAATGAGACCGACTAATACGAGTGACGATCAAGTCACGAAGAACCCAGCGAGCTTTCTAGGGGATTCGACGGCATGCTTCCCTGGAAAAACTGTTGATTCAAGCATCCCCGAAATGCCATTTCCTGGACTTTTGGTAAGATGTTGCAGTTGTATGACCTGAAATGACCTACCTGTAACAAATATTGACACGTAGTTCATGTCATCAATATATTCACGTAGCTGATTGAGTTAATATACCATATGTAACAATGTAATCTAATACAGATAAACAGATGACACCTGTTGTATATATATGACAATGAAATCCCATGTCAGCAATTTCCCATGACTGATTTTGCAGCAGGATTATAACCCCGTATGGGATGCATCGAGTAAAAAGGTACCAGTTAGGCAGTTATGCGCAGAACTCAGAGTGAAAAGGCACTTATATGTCTAGACTAGAGTGTCAAGTTGTTCGGAGTGGTCGTTAAAATATATTTCTCCTTCTCCTACAGTTAATGACCCCTAAAGCCTGATACACACACTCACACTAAACATCAAGTTTAAACATTCTAGCTCAATTAAAAGCAGAGTTGTTATGTTCAAACGTCTTGACCAATCAAATGGTTATCGCTCATTTGCCTAAACAGAAAATTCTCACTAACGAACTCAAAGGATTTAAATCGCTAACATTTGGGACCTAGAAATTGACCCTAATTGGTCGCAACGCAAGTAATAAAGTAATCTTATTGTATATAAACTGATTTAATAAAGTAATCTTATTGTATATAAACTGATTTACATTCAATTGTTTCCGTTTTGACTCATTTTAAATCAGTTATGTCCAGCGAAATACGGCATGAGTCTCAACCCAAGTTCAATTTCTAGCGTCTGTTTTTCCAGTCTATTGTGCATGCCCACAACCACAAGATAAAACAATATGGCGTTACTTTTTTTTAAGCTGTGGAATAACATGTCTAGCCTCATTCTTTCTAGTCACTAGAAACTAGGAGGACCCAGAGAAAACCCACGAGGCTGGACAGGTGACCCCACTCCTTGTCACATACTACCGGGAGTCCAAATCGCACCAGTTGACTCAAAGACAGGCTTTATTATACATCGCGCACGTGCTAACCATTCGGCCATCCACCCAACTGTCACAAACGATTTTTTTTATTCTCTGGACAGTGTCTGAGAGTCCTAATCTCATGTCATTTCGGACCTTCAATCTGTTCCGGTATTTAGGTTTTATCACAATTAGCGTTGAAAATCCAGATTGAAAAAGGTATGTTGTAACGAACGGCAATACACTGGAAATAGCCAGCGAAAAGTTGACAACCGAAATCTTGAAATGCAACTTCACCTCTCATAGGACTCCACAACCCTTATATTATGACCATTTTTGAAGTTACTGGGAGTGTGGCCATTCACCCCCTATAAGCGAGCCATTCCCCCCCTTGGGGGTGAATTCACCCCAGGTTGAGAAACGCGGGGTTAAAGTGATCACCTTGAGACGATTTAATTAAATATTGATCTTCTGTTCTGGTCTATACTTTTTTCAACATATTTTACGGGGGGTCGGGATGGCATAGTGGTCTAGAGTGCCGCGCTTCGACCTCTAGCTGGCTGGCCACCTGGCTTACGGCTGTGGTTTCGAGCCCTGGTGTGAGCGTATGTGGCATGGAGATAGGGGCGCCTTCTCAACCTCTTAGGTTTCCTCCTGGCACTCGGGTTTCCTCCAACTGCTAAAGACCCCCACGCGCAAGCGAATTATTGTAATAAAATTGAACCGTATGTTTGTCCCGAAATAACCTAGTTGTGTTGAGTGGACGTTAAACCCCATTAATCTCTCTCTCTCTCTCTCAACATATTTTACAAATAAAATAAAACCAAATACGAACAATCCAAATCATTAGACAAAATTCTGTCAAACTTACCCTTTCATCTGTCTCGTTGACGTTTTGCAAAGCCATAGTGTGTGTTAAGGTCACATGAGACAAGTATCCCAAAATGATTGGTTATATAGGTGATTTGGGTTCCTTGGCTACACAATTAGTCGACGACGAAACGAGCATATCAAACATGTCCGGGCACTGTTTCTCGAAATCTTAACTAAAGATTAAATCAAATTTAAGTAGATACTTCAATTTTGATTGGCTAAGCACGCAAATCAATCCAATATTATCCAATCAAATTACCAAACAGGACCCTGATGTCGGCGACTCAAAATCGTTTGCGATCGAGTGCACACACAAGGCGAGTTTTTATTTTATTGTCGGCGACTGAAATCGCCCGTGTCGTTGCGGTGTGCGCCAGCCTTAACCATTTTATATTCGCTTGCAAAATGTCGCTTGGCTGAACAATATGTACATGTACAATATTTTATAGCTCAATACACAGCGAATATGTCAAATAGAACAATGTTCATGAATACAACACACGCCATTATAATTGTCACTGTCAGTCAAGCTGTTACAATGTACATAGAAAGATGAATGGAATTTCATTTTATCTACTTAAAACGTTTTTACTTGTAGTTAAAGGACGTATAGCACAATATTTTCCATAATATGCAACACGAATCATGATTTAATATTGGCCCATATAATATTGGTATCTTAACCCGATATGGGCTCCTGAAATTCAATTTAATACACAAAAAAATATTTTAAACACTGCTCTTTTGAGAAGACTTGATAAACACAGGAAATCGGCTGTTTTAAAATATCATCGTCATCGCGTGGTACATTTTTCGTCAATAATTTCGATTGGTTTAGGACTCATAAATCGAGTTGCAAAGCTCAAGGTTCACTCAATGCCAACTCCGGCCAAGCATTTGTCCTCGCTATGATTATTCTATGATTCACATCACTTTTTAATTTACCTTTCTGTATGCTAATAAGTTTGCCTCTCTTTTTTTTGGGGGGGGGGGGGCATGCCCAACTCGGGTAAGAGCCACACCCATTTTTTCTTTGTGTGTCAGTGTGTTTTGCCTGCAGGCCGCAATACTTAATGGATTGCCTTGCAAACTATTCATATAAATTCCTTATACCAAAAGACGACTTACTATTTTTGGTGCATGCTGGACGCCCAGGGGCACAGCAACACCAGCTTTTTGTGTTATCGTCCACAGACTGCAATTCTGAACTTTTGGTGCATGCCCGACCCCTGTCCCGTTCCAGGATGATCCCTTCAGAATTGCCGCCCATAGGCGATGAACATAAAAAAATGAGTGTTGCTTTGCCCCTGGGATTTGGCTCGCACCACAAATAATAGCGGTCATCCTAGATGTATAAGTAAAAAGGATGAAAGGTTTTCAAAAAGATCCAAAGGTCATTTAGAAGTTAATTTAAAAATCAACGTGAAAAGTCAACAATTAATGACCTTTACTCCTCAAATGTGTCCATTTAGAGTGAAATGACCTTTACTCCTCAAATGTGTCCATTTAGAGTGCCGTTTTGCGCAGAATACAAATATGTAATCATTTTGGATGTACATTGTATTCTAATTTTATTTTGTCTCCAAGCCATTAAAACTTCACCACCGCACAAATTTTAAGTGCCAATTAAAACTATAAGCCATCATCAAATAAACAAGATGGACTTTCATTGAAGTTTTATAACAAACTTTTTCAGAACTTGAATTTCGGTCCCACAAGGCCCAAATTTAAGGTGAAAATGGCTATACTTTGTACGTTGTCAGTGTGCATTTCGAGACTGACATCAACTATGCCAATTATTAGAAATGAGCGTTTAAAGATTCGAAAACCTGAAAAAATTACTGAATTTATGATCTGTTTTAGTAACCTAATTTCAAATGGCCACATCCCAGTGAGTTTCCAACCTATTGAGGTAAAATTGTGGATTTCTTAGTTTAAGGCATTATACTATATAGGAGGCAGACCACCATTAATTTCCCCATTGACTTCAATGTTAATTCTGGCCTCTTTGCCGACCTCCAACTTTTCACTAAATTTTTTTTGAGCTGAATGCTTTTCACTATAGACAGAGGAACAAATGACCATATCTTTGCACTAAAATTTGTATGAGGTTGACCACCAAAATTTTGAGATACACCAACTTGAAGAAGCATACCCAAAACATGTAACTAGTTGCCGTACTTATCACCGTAGCCAACCTGATAACTCAGTTATCCTTCCGCCTCAAAATCATGAATATTTACCAAAACCTGGCAGAAAATATTAATTCAAACCCTCTTCTTCCATTCTAGACCAACAAATCAACAAAAATGTCCATGCAAAGGGGGAGAAAAGAGAAGGAGAGAGAATTGCTATAAATAGACGAACTACAATTTGGGGTACCCGGTACCGAGAGTGTGAAATTTAATGGTGGCCTGCCTCCTATATGGTTTTAAATGTTCATATATCATAAAAATTCTTTTCTTTATAGCCTCACATTTATATTTGCAAAATTATTATAATACAGAATTAAAAAAAATTTACAGAAGAAATGGTGTCCCTTTAAAGTTATGTACTGTTTTGTATACCAGGTTGCAGGTCATGCCAATGGGCCTTCTGTTCTAGAATTGAAGATTCTTTCTTAATTTTGTCAAAATGTAAGTTCTGCAAAAAGATTTAAAGAGTTTAAAACAAGTCCCATCAAAAATATTCAAAATAATATTGGAATATTTTCAAAAATTGTATTTTTTTTTTACCTTTTTCTACAAAATGGCCCATTTGTTACACTTTGTATGTCTCAAAATGCCAATATTTCCCTATTTCTTGGAAAGTCTGAGGTGAAAGGCATTTATTTCAAGAAACCTTGGCCAATCTTAAAGAAAAAAAGCTGCAAATTGGTTGCATTGACGGTAACTGTATGGAACTATAATGAAACTTGTAAGCCCACCCCCGAAAAATGTTGCTGTGGTACCAAATCCAACTTGTGTCCACATAAGTAATACTGTTGATGGAATATGGCTAATAGCCATGCTCTTCTATCCCTGGCTTGTATACATACACACAAACACATGTACTTGTAAGAAGTATGAATCATTTTTTAAAATATGGATTCATAAATGTGAAAGAAATGCTGTATTCAGGGGATAACCAGCCACTCTAATAAAAAGGTCACAAAACACTTTTTTTTCTCAAAAAATGGGAATATTTCAGCATTTAAATAATTTTAACAATCAGAGGTATCCTTGAAATTACATAGTGTAAAAATTTTGTGGAAGCATGTTGTTTTAATTTTCAAATCAAATTCCTGACAAAATGAGGTGGAAATGGGGAGTTTTGACATAATTCTTAGCATAAAAGGAGTATGAAAAGGCTAATAATTAATATTTTATTGTTCTGCAAGTGCCACATTTTAAAAGCTCACCACAAATAATAGATTTATACCCAAAATGTAAAACATTAAGCTGCAAAAGACAAATCTACAACACATCAATTTTGGGGTGTGGACTCATTTGGAAAAACTGTCACAGGATTACATGTTTGGCCATAAACAAAAAGTCTTAGAAATCCTTGAAATCTTATATGTAACTATTTGTTTGTGGAAAATAAAATGCCTGGTTACAATTCAAGCACAAAATCCAATTACTGTAAATTTGGAGTCAATATATGTTCAATTGGATATCCAAATATCATGTTCCAGAAAATGGGTGGGGTGGGGAGGGTGAGGCAGTCTGAATGAAATGAAGACAGAGAAATTTCCCTGCAAACACATAGATTTTATTTTCTCGAGAAGGGAAATGCAACAATTTCAGGTTTTAAAAGATTAAAATTGTGTTAAGTCAGAGGAACACAGCAGCAAAATGCACTTCACTCATGCTTTGGAAATTCTAACATACCTCAGCAGTACATAATTAGACTAAATTTCTAAATTTTTAGATTTATGACAAACACATGGATATCAATATCTGACAAACACATGGATCCTTTCCAAGTTATTTAACAAAGGAAATAAAACCATGCAACACAATTTGTTGCATTTTACAACAGATGAATAATAAAAATTTTGACAGCAGTATTGGGGGTAATCTGTAGATTTTCAGGCAAATTTTCATGATTTTTAGGCAAAATTGAGTGAAATTATTGTACTTTCTTCCCGTCTAACATTTATGATACATAAAAAGTAAAAATTATACATTAAAATATTTTCCACTAATTTTCAAAAGTAAATAAACACTGAAAATCACCAAATTTGGACTAAAATCACCAAATTTGCTCACAAATTTGTCAAATATTTTTGAAATTTTACCATTTCACTTTTTTTATTATCAAAATGTCATATATCACAATTTCTGGCAATTTAGAGATCATATCATCAAATTCAGGCCTTTCGTCCACTGTCAGATTGTTGACATATAGGAGGCAGACCACCATTAATTTCCCCATTGACTTCAATGTTAATTCTGGCCTCTTTGCCGACCTCCAACTTTTCCCCAAATTTTCGTTGAGCTGAATGCTTTTCACTATAGACAGAGGAACAAATGACCATATCTTTGCACTAAAATTTGTATGAGGTTGACCACCAAAATTTTAAGATACACCAACTTGAAGAAGCATACCCAAAACATGTAACTAGTTGCCGTACTTATCACCGTAGCCAACCTGATAACTCAGTTATCCTTCCGCCTCAAAATCATGAATATTTACCAAAACCTGGCAGAAAATATTAATTCAAACCCTCTTCTTCCATTCTAGACCAACAAATCAACAAAAATGTCCATGCAAAGGGGGAGAAAAGAGAAGGAGAGAGAATTGCTATAAATAGACGAACTACAATTTGGGGTACCGAGAGTGTGAAATTTAATGGTGGTCTGCCTCCATAACATTTTTTATAATTTTATGGGGGGGGGGGGTCATGTTTCCACCATTGGTTTAATTGACATGGTATGACCTTTTTTCAGTGGTGCAGGGGAGGTAGTGGTGTGAGGGACAACGTATAGTCGTTCGGATGGAACACTTTGGCGTTAGAATTCGAATTAAGTGTAGGTCGTAGTGTCGCTATGTGGGCAATAATTCCCTGATTAAACACTTTTCTTTATGGCGTATGACAGTCTTTATTATGTCATTTCAAGTTTTTACGCAAGAGATTATCGCCGACGAAAACAATTTTTGATATGTGACGCTGTTTTACGTACGTGACTGGGCTCCTTCAAACACGTTATAATTAATATATTCAAGCCAGTTCAAGCTCATCGGCATATTACATGATAGCCTAATGAGCACTACCTTAAACTTTAAAGATATATTATGGAGGATTGTGTATATAAAACAGTGATTGCTATTTCAATATCAATTGTGTTGTATTTAAAAAAGCCGACAGTTCGCACTATAATAGCTAAACACTAGTTCATGTAAAGGGAATTTGCTGAACGGAAAATTAAGCGATTGAATTTTCGGTCTAGCCTTGCTCACCATTACTCAAGTCGGTACGATAAAAAAAACCATAGTCTCGATTACCCATTTCATGATTAAATCATGAATGAAATTTGAGAAGCAAATCGGATCCTCATTCAGTTAATATCACAGGCTAGCGATGACATCGAGAGTTGAGTGTGGTCAATTAATGTAAAATTATAAGTTAGATAACATTTCAGGCCCAAAGAAAGACCTACAATAGGTGTTAACGATGCTTAAAGGGATTAAAATAAAATTTCTTACTACTGCTGGACAATATATTGCCTGAGTATTTATATATTAATATGACGTAATTTCATATCGCTCAGAATAAAGTGTTAAATTTGGTTCAACCGACGACTACTCCCCCCCTCCCTCTTCTCCATTTATCTGAGGCTGGACATACCAATGATACTTTATCAGTCCCGAAATCATATCAGGCTTTACACCCATATAAATATTTACTACTCCTAGTCAATAATTAGTCTTTGAACGAGGTTAGAAAGCCCCACATTGCGTCTCTCAAATACAAACCCGTGCTGGGGTTAAATGTACTGTTAAGACGAACATAGGGTTAAATGTACTGTTAAGATGAACACGCCACACATGTCCAACAGTCATTTTGTGTCACCTCCACATATATGTGTTTTATTTACACACGACTAACGCATAACGAGAGTACCGGTAAGGCTATTTATAGTGCACGGGCCATCTATCATAACATTATAACCATTACATAAAATTGATGTTGTTTACACTCACGATAACATGACAGTGACAACAACTTACCTACACTCCAGCACTATGTCTGGATGGTCTGTTGATAGACAGCTAACTTCAATATAATTCATGTTATCTAATATATGTAATAAACACCAACTTACCGGCATTCCAACACAATGTCAATATGGCTTGTTTATGTTTCCTCTTACTGTCTAAAAAAACCCGAGTTAACTCCCTTGATAATAATTTAAAGGCGTTTTTCATAGATTAGACAAATGATTTGCATCTAATTCAAATTGATTACCCTAATAAGCATATTTATCGATTTGCCCCAAATCGCCAATTTATCGATTTGATCAGATGATCATGTGGGTGTTATCAACCATGGGCACAGAAAATTGTATACAGCTAATCGGCCTATTTAACTAACTGGCTAAAATGCTTTGAAATCGGATAAACTGTCGACTAATATCTCCAATATATTTAAAGCGACATGGCAAGTCGATAAAAACGCTTTATAAAATTAATAAAATGTAGTTTAATGACACGTCAACACGAACAGGGCTATATTGCGTCAAACATATTATGGTGATGTATTCGAGACAGGCTAAATAACATCAAAGAAAACAATATAGCCTACGCAAAACTAAAAATAATTTGACAGTAAATAAAATTAAAATTCAAACAATTTTTTATGCATATAAAAAAGGAAAAAAAAATAAATGACAGGCTAAATTCTATCACAGAAAAAACACATAAAAGTGAAACAATATCACAGTAAAATAAAAATTTGTGACAAAATTCAAGCCAGGAAAATGCCCGGCAATTGGTAAGTTTAGCGTCACCGCGTACTTTATCCTTGTCACCAAAAATGATGCCGTATGAAGGGTAGCACTGCCAATGTTAAATGCTCGGCTAAAATGTCTATCCCATGTGCTGACTTACCTATAATGTGCAAAGTTGGTCTCGTCCTCGCCTCCGTTTATGTTAATAAGTCACGTGATATCTACATTTGCATATCAGTTATTGCTCTGCGTAAGATGATATGTAGAAAGCGTGAAGGACAGAAGAGATGTGGCAGAGTTCAAATGTAAAATGTAGACACGTCAAAAATAAGCTAGCTTTCCCGATAAAACGTCCTGGTTAATAAGGCATGGAGTCCTCGCCCAAGATAATTTTTGAAATTCCGGTCAGAAACGTCTTGTTATGCGGGATGCTCACTAGTCCGTGTGTTCGTTAATCCACGATATCTATTATTAGGGGTTGGGTTAGGGTTAAAGTGAACTAGTCCGCGGGTTCATTAATCCACCGATATCTATTATAGGGGTTGGGTTAGGGTTAAAGTGCACTAGTCCGGGGGTTCATTAGTCCACCGATATCTATTATTAGGATTAGGGCTAGGAACAGTTATTTTTGTACCATATTTATAGTATTTCTTATGGCGGCGGACTAGTGCCCCCCCCCCCTCGACCTTGTAATCTGTTACCTTTTTTTAAAAACCCTGTCAGATCCGAATGCAACCCTGCACACTAGACACTAGAACCAACCTGGTGCACTAATGTACCAAAGGTGTATACTATTAATCACACTTTCATAAGGCTTAAACATCTGTCACCATTTTCTATTGCGTTTGAAACACACTTTCATCTTGCTCTATTTGTGACAGTAGGGGATTGCAATTCCCGGACCTTTCTGTGTTTAAATCTGGCCATTTGCACCCATAGTTCCTCCTATGTCAAAAAGTAGAATACACCGCGAAGTTGATAGTGTTCCCTTACGAACACAACACTTACACTAGTGAATATATCTGCCAATTCGTCCTAATTGTTAAGCATACTGTACATGCGTGATTGGAATGGAATTAAACGTCCTACTCTTCTGCATCGACTATGTGTGAATTGGCACGCTTCTGTAAACACGAGACCTGAGCCCGGTTCCTAGAAAATTCTTAAAGTAAGCACAAAGTCATGCTTCACTTTTTCTTACGTAAGAAACTTATGAAAATACCGTCCCTAGAAAATTCTCAAGACCATTCTTACGTAAGCACAAGACAAGTATAAGTCGAAGCACATTGTGACTAGTAAAGTTTACCATAAACCGAGACTACGGTGCTCTTTAATGTCATAAAAAAAACTTTGGAATACGAATTAAGTCATAAATTTGTCGTCAGCTTCATTGACGTCATATATATATAGAGTGGATTTAGATGCATTTGACATGATAAAATGTGCCACAAGACAAAAATGCAGACACATACAAACTATCTGAATACTTGTGAGAGCGCCTGATCTTAAAGTAGCCTGTGTGTTTGTAGTCTATTGTTTACTAATTGGCAAATAAATAAATTGGTTTCAGGGTAGAAGCGAAATTTTCTATAGCATTCTTAAATTGTCTTGTAATTGTCTCTTTGGTATCAAAAGGTGCCGGAAATGCCGTCGAAAAACTCAACGGCCAGCCGTCGTTTTGAAGCAGAAACAGAATTGAAGATGGTAAGCAAGCCGTATACCTTGCTCAGGACTTGTGCTTAGAAGATTGAAGTTATGCTTAATTTTTATCTTGGAACGCCTTATAACGTTCTTGTGCTTACAACGAAGTCTACTTAAAATCTAAGCACAAGAACGTTCTCAAAGAATTTTCTGGGAACACAAAATAAAATAAGTTTACTTAAATGCAAAGTCTACTTATAATCTAAGCACAGGACCGTCCTTAAGAATGTTCTAGGAATCCGGCCCTTGACCTTTGTCAACCCAGTTCATAAATGTACGATATCAATTTGTCGTCACGATATTGGGTATTTTTTTGTTTGGGTAGTGTCTAAAAATAACAACAGATATCAGTTACTTTAAAAAACGTAACACTTTACTCTTAATACAACAATCTCAATACACAGAAACCATTTAATAAATGAATACGTTATCCTAAAACAACTCCCCCCCCCCCCAATCCCCCAAAATAGAAATGACGTAGCGAATCAACAAGTTACTGTAAAAGACACATACCTATACTTAAAGACGATTGTTTAAATTATTTAACAAGTCACTATAAAATACAATCCCGAACAGAAATCTAGTAAGTCGCTATAAAAGAAAAACGAGGGGGGGGGCACTAGTCCGCCGCTGTAAGAAATACTATAAGTATGGGTATCAATAAACCTAACCCAACCCTAATAATAGATATCAATGGACCGATGAACGAACCCGTGGACTGGTGAACCTGTGGATTAGTGCACCCGCGGACTAGTGAGCACCCCCACCCCTCTCAGCTAGTAACTCTTAAACACCCAATCCCTTAATGAATTAAGGCAATGGAATAACTGATTTTAATATTCGATGGATTTTCAGAGTTGTTTAATGTTTTAATACGTTACCCTAAAACACACAACCACCCCTTACTAAATTCAGACCACACAATAACAAATTTTAAAATACCGCCGATTTTCAAAAGGGTTGCAGAAACATGATGGATTGCTTCAATACTTCACCAGATAAAGTATCCAGCCAGAAATTGTCGACCCCTGATCCATCCATTGTCCCTGTTAAAAAGCTCTCGGTACAGCTTGGAGTATTATCAAACCACCAGCCACCCCCGAACATCTGCCCACATTTGTTACTCCCGGTATAATCGACATCGTACGTTGAAAACTTATTATATTGACCAGCCATAGCCTGGTCAAGAAAGCCACAATGGGCGTTTCCCGCATAACTAACACGAAAGTAATAATTTTCCGACTGTTCTCCCAATCGGAAATAGTTGTACTCAGTATGACATGCGCTCCAATCAGATTTGTAGAGATGGAATTCTAGGCGCTGATTTGTTCGATTCTTGCTAAAGGCCAAAATGTTCTTCAGCCCGATCCAATGGTTAAGGCGAACGTTACCAAAGCCATGTTCATATTCAGCTAAAGTTCTGTTGAAGTTTTCATATTGCCATTCACTGTTACGTACCATCATGGCGGTCTTTCCTCCTCCGGCGTATATCCTGCATATGACTTCAAATGGGTCTGGTGACGTATACGGCTGAATCGTCATTGCTGCTTGCTCACCATAAATCGTTAACCCACTGTCATATGCATCTTGACAATCTGATCAGAACAAAGATGATTTCGAATAAAGATATTATATTTCTAAAGCACAATACGTTTTCTGAGACTGGCGATCAGATAATGCAGCAAGCGATTGACCTGCCAATGGGCAGTGCCGATTTTTATGAAATGGAATTAAATGAAGATTGGCATACGCCATAGAGTATGCTATGGGGGAAATTTTGCCCGAATGGCGACACTACGGCCTAGTCGTAGTTCGAATTCAAACTCTCAAGGGTTCTATTACATACACACCGATGTCTTCACGGGACCTCACGTTTCGTCATATCCGAACGGCTATAAAACGCTTCTTGTCAGGACCTCGGTCCTGTATCACTAAAAGGGGAAACCACGTCGGAAAATCCCAATTAACTCTATCGGCCAAGGCCTTTTATATAAATATTCAGGAATATAAGAGAATAACTAATTATAAAGTAGCTAAATTTTAATTTACACCTTCCGATACAGCGATAACAACAAAATGGAATGAGAAGGGGGGGGGGGTAACGTCCTACTTCTCTGTACAAACAAGACAAGACCGTGTCCTATAAATATCTTAATATCTGAGGCATTTTGAAATTTAAAAGTAAGAAACTATTAGATTCCCCAAAAGGTATTATGTCCCCTTACAAAAACAAAAACAAAATTTACCTGCAAATATATTTTGACAAGCGTCGCCATAGTAACCTAATGGGCATGTGACTGTGCCGGTTTTATATCCAATAGTCTGTCATAAATAAAAATGTAACATAATATTATTAAGATGCTCAAAAAAACATAGCCCACAAAAAACTTCAGTTTTGAAATTTAAAATACAAATATCCATAAACTATCGCTATCGACCCCCTCCACCCACAGAAATCTGTAGTACCAATACTACAACCTGGGAAACGTAAGCGAGCCATTCCATACACAATCTTTAGTGTCAGTTTTTAAACCCGGGGTAGCGTATGCAAACCATCCTTTAACAAAGGGGGCCTCTTTAGTATACATGATATATTATTGGCACCATTATAAAGCTCATGCGGATATCCGGAATCCCTTTACAGTATCGGTCAGTGGTAAAGTTGAGTACAATAGGGTCGCCACGTATAAAGGAGTGTACGACTCACACTTCATACCTCACGCTTATGTAATAAATAAATGCTGACCTTTTTATAGCAGTAACATCCAGTAGAATCACCTTTCTTAATACAATCAGTACCATCCCGATACAGCGTACATATAGCATTGTTAGAACAGTATAAAAATCGTCGACAGTCACCATCTAGACCACATGCTGCGCTACAATCATATTTACCCCGACCAGTAGTAGTACGTAAATCTCTATCATCATCTGTAGGATTTTGCAATATGTTAGATTGTTTGAACATACTGTACGTGTCCGAAGAACTAGTTGATTTTATGATGACAATCCCAGTTAACAACAACTGGATTAGTGTTGACATCATCTTACACCTGAAATTACAAGCAGTTGCTTTGCAAGATATGCCCACATTTTGGAAGAGATGGACAAAACAACCTACAAAAGCAAACATAATTTTCGTATATTTGGAAATGAAATTTTCTAACCCGACTGGGCTAAAGAAGATTGGCATACACCTTACAAGGGAATTTCGACCGGACAGCGCTACCGCCTACATTTATATCGAATTCTAACTGCCAACGAGTACCCGGGACCTTGGTGTTCTATCCAATCCGAATGACTATACATTGCCCTTTGTCAGGCCCTCTTCCTTGCACGAAGGGGCAACCGCACCGATAATCCCAATTAACCTTTTCAGCCAACGCAGGGACCGAACGCGGGACCTCCATGTTAGCAAGCCAACGTCTTACGCATTGAGACATCATGGTACACTCGTACAATCGGGTGGGAGGTAAGCATAATCCAGGAAGTTTCGATTCGGTGCGCCCAAGTATGAAATAGAACCAAGTACCTTTGGGATGTTAACATAAATTGTAAATTTTAAAAAAATCGGATACAAAATGTGATCTCTGGAGGACCAACAATCTTTTATATTACATACTTGGACAATACTTGCTTACTTGGAGCGACCATTTTGTCGGACAGTTTCGGTCTGATTTTCACGAAATTCGAACTGAACCGCAATTGTGGTTTGAAGGTGATATATTTTGTAAAATCGGATAAAAATTGAGACCTACAGGTGGTCCACAAACTAAAATGTGATTTTCGACCAATGTTTTAAGTTTTTGGATGAGCTCGTTCAGCCTTTGCTGTTTCGCAGTCTAACACAGAACATATCCTCAGGTTGTTTTATTCATTCTTCTGCCGTGTCCAACCTAGTTTTTCTGAGATCTAACATGAAACATACTATAGGTGTGTTTTTATCATTTCTACTTTGTCTGCACCTGGAGTAGTATAATGGGTGACAGATTTTGAATATATAAGAGATCTTACACGTGTGGATGCAAAGTTAGGGGGCTTACCGCGATAGGGCCAAACAAAACCAATTAGCCAGAGGACCCCGAGCTACCCAGTCCGCCACTGACGATTTTAATAGGGGGCTAAATGCAAAATTGTGATTATAAATTGGATACCAGTCACATTCAGTCGAACGCCAGCTGTGACAAAGTAATACATACATAGAACTTTTCTAGACTTGACATTATATTATATTGGACGTTTTCAACTATAAACAACTTCTGCTAATGTGTTCAATATGTTATTTACGGGCAACACACGAATGACCTCTGCTAGTTTTGACAAAACGCACGATCTCATTAAATATCTTATTTATCCATATGTTATTTATAATCTACACATGTTCTATGTGTTGAACACTCAGCAGAACTTCGCGACTTAAAAGGAAAGCTGAGGTACAGTTATAGAAACTATAATCTCAATTCCAAATAAGTTAATCTGTCATGTATCATTATTCTTAAGGACTGTATGCTTTATAAAGCCAGAATTAACTGACAGTGTCAGTAAGTCAGACTTGAATAGAGCTCCTTTCGATCTATGTCTATTCTATGTTCTCAATAAAGATCTACCAACTATGCTGATCATCTCTTATCTGTAGTGTTACAGATACTGCCCATTCGCAACGATAGAGTAAGAAAAATGTTGAAAAATGTCCGTTTATGTATCAACATGTAATTTGTTATTCTCTATCCAAGTTTCGTTTTTCATTTGAACGTATTTTTTTTTAAATGTTAAGATTTTGTTTATTTACAAGAATTTACAAAATATTAAATGGAAACATCTCAAAATTAAATTTTTTTTATAAAAATTGCTTTAGGTCGATTGGAGAAAATCAGCCAATTGGCTGAAAACTCTCATGTCTGATACAATCAGTCATGGCGGTTCAATGGGTATAGCATGTGTTCGGAAGGATGTCTATTGTACGCCGGTTGGGGTGGTAATTTCACAATAGTCGTTTTATATAAATGAATATTTTCGGGAGTAATTAACCGCAACAATTTTTTTAAAAGACTGAAATCGGATCTAATTATTTAGCTTTCAACCCTCTTAAACGGGTTACTGTTAGTATTTTCCAAAGTACTCGTAAAAGATTCCTTGGCAGTTGGAATTCAGTTGATGCCCAGGCAAAAATTTCCCTCATAGCACACTGCATGGCGTATGCCCGTTTTCAATTATCCTAGGTAAGGTACAGAAGGGAAGAATGTTAAACCCCATTTCATTCATTCACTCATTTATATAAAGCGGCCATAGCGGAATCCATAAATTTCCGAACCTCCCCAACCGGCCTACAGGCAACATTCACCCAGGGAGTTCCCTGACCGGGATTTAGCCGATAGATTTTCTCGAGATTTTCCAGTCGTAAAACCGATGTTTCTCGATACACCATTATCTGACGGGCCGGTAATAATAGTAGATCGTTGAGCCGCAGTGGCAGTTTGAATCCGAACAGAACGTAGTACCGGGCTTCATTTGATGCAGAATGTCGTTAAACCCCATTACATTTCATTTTCAAAGTATCAAAACATGTCAATATATTTACCTGGTTAATCAGTATCCAACAATCCGAGAGAAATAAAATAGTTAGTATTTATACGTTTATAAATACATCGTATGTAACATATTCCCAGATATGTAAGGCATACAAGATATCGTATGCTGTGGTCTAGTCCCAACTTGAATATAAGCAGGTTGCACTTCCTGGGAAGCGTATCAGATGCCGTCCAATATGAACTATCTGGAAAGCGTATCAAATGTCGTATGCAGTGTTACACACGATAGAATTATATATGGCCGTAGATATCGATCGATGTGCTGTATTGTTCATGTCCATATCAGTTATTATCAACCGCTAATGATGTCATCCCAGGTCGATATATTCGGCCCATAACAACCGCTGATGACGTAGATAGAAATAATACAAAGAACACAGAAATATGTTTTTATTCTTTTGACAATTTAAAAAAAAAAATTGTTATGGGGACAGTTTGTAGCTTTCTGGACCGAAATAGACAGCGTACTTATCGGCATATTTAAATCGGTTATCCGCACTCCATGCCTATAATATTTTTCTGACTTTTCTCCCCGTCCACATTTCTATTATTTCTCCACGCACTCCGGGACTTAAAAGTATTTATCGCCCAAGGGTTCCTTTGTAAAGTATTTTTGGTTACAGTTCACTTAAACCAGTCGGTCAAATCCTTCCCTGAACATATCGAAAATCGGGGTACACTGTCAGAATTATCGGAAAATAACGCCTTTTAATCCAAATTTTCTTAAGGCTTTGGATAGATCATCATCCATAATTGCATTCGCATCTATTCCATCATTAATATGTTGACAAAAAGGGGTTGATTATTCGCCTGATTTCGTATTACTATCCATTTAGTTTTTCAATTTAATTACTCCAAAAAGGGGGTGTATAAAAATGCTTGTAATTGCACGTGATTACTTCGGTTATCACTGTTGCCTTTTAATAGAGAATCCTATTAAATTTAAGGGTAAACCTACTCTCCCTCAGATTGATATGATAGAGAACACTAACGCGTGTTCTCGATCATATCAACCTCGGGTAGGATACTATCCTATACTTACTCTATAAGGGACTAATATGCACCCAGGTCGGCTTTTAGAACGCCAACAACGCAACGTCCACTCAAACACGACTTAGGTTTCGCGTAGGGGTCTTTTGTAGTGGGAGGACACTACTGGAGGACCCGAAGCAAAACCACGAGCTTGGACAGGCGACCATACTACTTGTCATGTACCACCGATGAATCGAAATCACGCCATGTGCCTCAATGACAGGCCTTATGATGCAACGCACACGCGCTAACTATTCGGCCATTACCCTACCCCAAAGTTCCCATTTCACATTATAGACAAAGGCGATATTAGTTGATGTCGTTTAAATGAACCATTTTTCTTTTTTTAAAAACTTAGAATTTTCAATTTTAACACACCTAGATTCAGCTTTAAAGTACAAGAAAACAACTTTTGAAGTTAAGAAAACAATTAATATCTAAAAATATGGTTGGTTTACATCTATTGTGTTGTGTTAGTTAAAAGTAATATCTGAGCAAATATTCGAAAATAGAATAATTAATGTCTACTATAATATTACATGTTTTCTTGCCGTTTTTTATAAATATATGTTATATTTGTTAGACTCCAGTGTTTGTAGAAAGATAATTCAAGTAGCGAAGTCTCTAACTCAATATCATCCAAAGTCTTCGACACTGAAAACACGAATTATTTGTCAATTTAAATTGGAAATAAAACTCTTGCTGGCTTGACAGGTCCAGAAAAAAATTGCCTTATTTTAACTACTAGATATTTAAGTGTCCTACCCGTTGTGTAAATTACCCAATACACCCTATTTTACTTGTCAAGAGGGTTAGGAAATAATGTTTTAATTATAAGTTGCATTTGAAAGTGTTTACGTAAAGCCTTTCAAATCATACAGTAGAGTTTTTCCAATTTTCTTTTGACTTAGAGGTGTGTTAAAGGAGCTAAATCGCTAATATTTCGGACCTAGAGACCCTAATGGGTCGCAACGCATATAATTATATAATCTGATTTACATTAAATTGTTTCCGTTTTGACTCTATGTTCACATCAGTTATGCCCAGCAAAATACGGCATGAGTCTCAACCGAATATACATTTGTTAGTGTCTGGTTATTCCAGTCTACTGCGCATGCAAATCAGATGAGATATGGCCTCACCGTTTGACAGGAGTTGTGGAATATGGATAGCCTCGTTCTTTCTGGTCACGTGTTAGAAGTGACGCTGAAACGCACTATGGCGTGTCCAATGGTAAAATATTTATTTTGTTTTAAATATTGGATATCAGAGGCTTATAGTTTCCAGGTAAATCACAACATCAATGTTGATTTAAGTTAACCAATAATTCGTGTTTTTGATGTCGAAGATTTTTGAGAATTTTAAGTTATGGACTTGGGTCCTTTAAGATGAATATTATAAAATAGTACAATTTGTTGACCAGAATAGTCATTGGGACATATTATTCAGTTACAACAAGAGTGTTATTGGGCCTATAAATCAACATTGATGTTGTGATCTTACCAGGAATATAACCATGAGCTTCCGATATCTAGTATATAATACATGATAAACATTTTACCATTAGTACACGAATCGTGTACCATAATGCGTTTTAACGCCATTTGTGACACATATTCCACACGTATATGTCAAACGGTGACGTCATATTCTTCTTTGGAGAGCATGCGCAATAAATACTATCGGTTTAGACTGGAATAAACAGGCGTTAAAGATTGACATTCGATTGAAACTTCTGGTGTATTTAGCCGGACACATAAGATAGAAATAAGTGTAAAGACGCAAACGATTGAATGTAAACCAGTTTATATACAATCATATTACATTAAGTTGCGACCCATTGTGTCAATTTCTTGGTCCCAAATATTAACGATTTAACATGCATTATGCAAGAGCTAAATCTGCCCATTGCACGTCTTTCTTTAGGCTATAACTGTTATTAAAATTTCTAATTAGACATCAATTAACTGATCCAGGCCATAATCAACTCTCGGTGCCATCGTTAACCTGCGATCTTGAGTGCATTTGAATAGTTTTAATATCGATTAAAATAAATGTTTCGTTAATGTATATATCTATAAACCAAATACTAGTTCATACTGTACTGTCCAATTCACAATATTGTCTGCGATATAACTTCGGTGGAAGCGGACGTAAAATATACCTATTTCACACACACTATTTACAATTATAAGATATTATAGACAGGACGCATGAATTGAGTTATTTACATATAAAGGCATATTATGAGAATCAGAATTTCATTTTAAATACACAGTGTTGAAATTCCCACGTGAGAAGGGAGGATCTGTCATTTTCGCCCTCTGTCATGATCAAAACAAGCTATAAGTATAACACGAAGTTCGGCTAATTGATGTTTGGTGTCATCAGTGCGGATAGATAAAAAAAACACGTAGGGAAAACAATTCACTACGTACCAAGAAGGCTACAATGAATCCAATTAACTAGTTATTGTAGTTCACACTTAAAGCTAATAGAACGACAACAATGTATTTTTAATGTAATCATTGAGGATACATGATAATACATAAAGAAATCATGTCATCATCTTACAAATTGTATACACCAACCCAGACCAACTGGGACTTAATCAATTATTAACCATCAGAGTAATGATTAACGAACAGTTTAAAAATATCCTGAAAACAAAATCAAATTTTGATAATAACGTCTAGTGTTAGAAAAAAGACCCCATAACAATGAGCAGAGTAATTAACGTCACGCAAGATAAAGCTAAGATTAAAGGAGCTAATTCGATAATATTTTTTTTGAACCTAGAAATTGACACAAATTGGTCGCAACACATATAATAATGTATATGAATTTAAATAAACTGTTTAATATTCAATCGTTTCTGTTTTACTGTGAATTATCATTAGTTATGTTCGGCGAAATATGCCAGAAGTCTCAACCGAAAGTCAATTTCTAGCGTCTGGTTATTCCAGTTAACACGGATAGTATTTAATTGCGCATGCTCTCCAAATAAGATTATGGACTCAACGTTTGACATGATTTTAGAATATGTCTAGCCTCATTTTTGGAATACCTTGTTACAAATGACGCTGAAACGCATTATGGTACGTTTATTTTGTCTTAAATATTGGATACCAGAAGCCCATATTTTCCAGGTAAGATGACAACACCAATGCTGATTTAAATTCCCCCCCAAAAAATCGTGTTTTCAATGTCGAAGATTTTGGATGATATTAAGTTACGGACTTTAATCATGAAATGGATAATCGAGATTAGGTTTTTTCATCGTGCCGACTTTAGTTATAATGATCGAGGTTAGGCAGAAAATTCAATCGCATATTCTCAGTTCAGCGCGGAACAATTTCAGAATTTGACTGTTGAAATTGAAATACCCCAACTGATAATCCTGACAACTGATTACGGGGATGTGATAGTGAGGGTAGCAGCGCCGGGCCAACGGTCTCCATGCTTCAGATGTGGGAAGTGTAGGTCATTTAGGTCACCTCGGCTTTCACGAACAACAGCACTTCATTATTGTCATTCCAAACAACCCGACCCATCTTGATCCATCTTGAAAATGTCAGTAATAGACTGTAATCACTCGTTGTCGTAATGTCAGTAATAGACTGTATTCACTCGTTGTCGTAATGTCAATAATAAAATGTAATCGCCCGTTGTCGCAATGTCAGTAATATAATGTAATCACCGTTGTAGTAATGTCAGTAGTAGACTGTAATCGCTCGTTGTAATGTCAGTAGTAGACTCACTGTAATTGTTCGTTGTCGTTGTGTCAGTATCGTTGGGTTAAGAAATTTCCCCGTAATTTCTCAATGTCGGTAGTGCAGGACAGAGGAAATTGCAAAGATCAGATCCAGTATTGTAGATTGGACAAAAAACACGCTTTTGTGTACACATAAATAATCCCTCATCGTTTAAATTCGATAAAGAAATGTCGGGGTAAGCAGAGCGATAAAAAATTTGATTAATCAAGACTTTGTAACAAAACCACTCTCCTTCTAATTGAGAGATTATTCAAACTTGATGTAGGGGTCTATATAAGGTGATTTGCCCTGATGATGTTTGAAGATGAACATTTTCTGCTTAGGGTCAGCAGAGATGCGCAATTCGATTGGTTGACGTTTTTGAACTAGGTGACGTTAGTTTTAATTAAGTGAGAGTGATAAAACGTGGTGTATACCACACAAGTGGAATATTTTCCACATATTGTATTATTCCAATGAAATAAAACCAAGTACGAACAATCCAAACCATTAGACAAAATTCGAAGTCCTAAAAACGGTATAGGCAAAAAAGTGTTATCTGGCAAAATAGTGTAATCAGCATATTCTAAGTTATGATTTATTGTGTTTTAAAAGAAATCTCAAGAAGGGTCGAGAGGTGAGAATGGCTTAACCCGTGCGTTTTAGAGCGTGGGGTCTGTTGTTGAGTCTAGTTACCTTAGTTTCGACTACCCGTTGCATCTGATCATGTCCAATCCCGTGCGTTTTTCTCAGAAATGACAGTTTCTGACGAATGGACGTTAAACCCCATTTCTCTCCCACGTACCGTCTCCGCACACTGATCAAAACAATTTACATAAATGTGAGGGAGTTTAACGTACTTCTGTTTCCTGTCCCGACTGAAAAAAAGATAGTAAGCTGGCACTGCCAGACAGGATACGCCCACATTTTCGAGAGATGGTTTAAGAACAAGCAAAACCGAAAGTGTTTTTTTCTACAATCAAAGGCTATAATTCATTAAATTACAATTTGATATGCGCAAATTCGAAAAGAATTAAGATCTTTAGGTTATAAACATGCACTTCAAGTTTCATCAAAATCGAATTAAAATTTTGACCTATACTGGGTCCACAACCTTGATATACCATATTTTAACACTATTAGCGTACAAACGGCGGCCATTTTGTCTGGCAATTATCGTCCGATTTCCCTGAAATTCAAACTCAACCTTCCATATGGTGTAACGGTGATATATAGAGTCAACCGTTTTTTTAAATCGGATAATAATCGTGACCTCCATCAGGGGCAATAATTTAGGAAGTTATGATCTGATATGTACAAATAACGAAAGGAACCAAGATCTTTGGGTTATAACCATGCATTTCAAGTGTCATCAAAATTGAATCAAAATTGTGACCTATCCTGGGTCCACAACCTTGATATACCATTTTATAACAGTATTCTCGTACAGGCGGCGGCCATTTTGTATGACAATTTTGTTCCGAATTTTTTCGAAATTCGAACTAAACCTTCCTTAGGGTGTAACGGTGATGTAATCAAACGATTTTTTAAATCGGATAATAATTGTGACCTTCAGAAGGACCATCAGGGGCCATAATTCAGATCTTTGGGTTATAACCATGCATTTCAAGTTTATTCAAAATCGAATTAAAATTGTGACCTTTACAGGGTCCACAACCTTGATATACCATTTTTTAACAGTATTTGCGTACGAATGGCGGCCATTTTGTATGGCAATTTTGGTCCAATTTTTCCGAAATTCGAATATAACCTTTCTTAGGGTGTAACGGTGATACAATCAAACGATTTATTAAATCGGATAATTATTGTAACCTCCAGAGGGACCACAAGCTAAACCAAGACGATTTTACGTATAATCATGGGGCCATAATTCAGGAAGTTACGATCCGATATGCGCAAATATCGATATTTCAAAAATTTGAACTCAACCTTCCTTAAGGTGTAACGGTGATATTATCGAACGGTTTTTCAAATCGGATAATAATTGTGACCCCCAGAGGTACCACGAGCTAAAATAGGTGATTTTTCGGACAATCAGGGGCCATAATTCAGGAATTTAATTACGTTCCGCTGGCGCAAATATCGAAAGGAACCATGATCTTTGGGTTATAAACATGCATGTAAAGTTTCATCAAAATCGGTTCAAAGTTGTGACCTCTATAGGGTCCACAACCGAAAAACGTGATTTTTCGTACAATCAGGGGCCATAATCCATGAAGTTTTGATCTGATACATGCCAATATCGAAAGCAGCCGGGATCTTTTGAAGATAAACCTATATTTCAAGTTTCGTCAAAATCGGACAAGAATTGTTACCTGCAGAGAGTCCAAAAACAATTGTGGACGGACGGACAGGGGCGACGACATAATACGTCCACATGAAAATGTGGGCGTAAAAAAACGGTTACATCTATGCAGGTTAGACATAAAATTAAAGTACAAAATTTGAAGTACTTTAAGACGGTAATTAACGGGGTTCAAAGCAATTATAAGCTTTAGATAAATATTGAGACTGCTGTTTGAATAGAACATTATTTACTTCGATTTATTAATTTAACCTTGTAAAAGTTCTAAAAGACCACTTAATCTTTATTATCTTTAATAAATTGACGCTATAAATGGCACGTGTCATTGTTTATAATTATTAGGTTATATAAATGTATATAGATGTTTACGGTTCTATTTGTTTACAGATCTATAGTTACAAGGCATCAGCAATGCGCGGATACGGATTTTCCAAACGCAGTGCGAAAACTCTTCATGCCCGATTTATTACCGACACAATACCTATATATGTCGCGCTTAAACATAATAGAGGAACTCGAATTTAGACAATTGATAGCCAGTAATCAGGAAATATAAGAACGGTATTTTGGTGGAGCGGCATCTAAGGCGTGCACATACTAAACTTATGCTACGTTCACACTGAGCACGGTTCTGATCCGTATTCCGGAATACGTACTCAGGAATACGGTTTCGTGGGGAAAACGTGTTGACATTAATCTACGGCGCCGATTCTATTGGTAGTGATGGCTGGTGGTAAGAATAAAAAGGGCCTCATTCGGGATTTGTCGGAGGCCCTCGGATCAACAAGCTAATTTGAAGCGAATTAACGCAATGTGAACGGGTCATTTTTAAATCGCAATAACGAAACCGTATTCAGGAGTACGTTACGGAATACGGATCAGACCCGTGCTCGGTGTGAACGTTGCATAAGCTAAACGACGAACCCTGTCTTAAATCGACGACTTTAGTCGAAAACCCTATATATATATATATCGATATTTTTAAAAAGTATAGTTCAAAAAAATGAAAAGGTTAATTATTGTGTATAACAGACGTGAACCGGTGTAGGGCGGCATCACCAAACATTATACTAATTGATGGATATGGCGCCCGAAGTAGAGGAAGTAGTTCTCTGTCTGCACTTTTGATCGACGATTCACGTGGCGTGGTTACACTCCCAGTCAATGAGAGGGACATTTGCTTAATTAACCCTGTCGGCTTAGTATGATGCCCCACTATTGTTAAAGACCCCGCCAATAGGGAGAGAGGGATGGGGTTTAATGTCCACTCGACATAAAGTATATCATTTCCGGACAAACACATGGTTAAATTTTATTTCAGTAATTCGCTTGCGCGTACGGCTCTTTAGCAGCGGGAGGAATACGGAGGACCCGGAGATAACCCACGAGGTTGGACAGACGGGCAATCAAAACCACCTCAGTGGACTGGACTCAATGTCAGATGTTAAAATACAACAACACGCACGCGCCAACTACCCCCCCCCCCAAAAAAAAACCCAACCCATACTGATATCGGGGTTTTGGGTAAAGGATTTTGCGCGCGCTACGACGTTCTGTTTACCGTCATTATCATAGGTTAAAAAAGAGGAGTGACCCCCCCCCCCCCCAATATTAGGGGTTTGAGTGAAGAATTTTGCGCGTGCTATGACGTTTTGTTTTTCATCATTATCATAGGTTCAAAAGTAATATTTATTAAAAAATAAAAAAAAACAGACGACAAAAAAACCTACTTTGATGTGACTCAAAGAATTTTGCGCGTGCTATGACGTTTTGTTTTCCATCATTATCATAGGTTCAAAAGTAATATTTATTAAAAAATTAAAAAAACAGACGACAAAAAAACCTACTTTGATGTGACTCACCAAAAAGGCACATATTTATATAAACAACAAGTCATTTATTTTAATCGATTGCAATTAAAAACTAGCTGTATTAAATAAACACTACAAGCAATGTTTATCTATACCAAACTAGCTTTTGCTCGCTAGAGAACTTGGAACGATTTGAAATGGGGTTTCACGGCACGTCAGCACCAAGCGAGCTAAATTACGCCAAACATATGGTGATTATTTCAATACACGCTAAATTATATCACATAAAAAAGTATATGCTTAAAGAGCAGAGCCCAGGGGTTCAACCTAGCTGAAAAGCTAACCAATTTCTATATGCGTTACTAGGTTCCCTAGGGGTTACAGCCACAGGACATGAACGTCTGCCGCGCCCGTTGTGGTGGGTGGTCATGAGATAGGCTAGACTAGCTCATTTACTAGCCACGTGAAATTTGTTGTAAAATGTTCAGCATATCCACACGTATCATGAATCACCGATGCCAGACACTTTCAGTGGTGGGGTACCCCCGCCAGACGCCCCTAACTGCCACACCCTTAAAGCTTAACTAGATTAGCTCATTTACTAACTGCATGAAATTTGTTACGAATGCTCAGCATATCCACATGTATAAAGAATCACCGATGCCAGACATTTTCAGTGGTGGGGTTCACCCGCCAGACGCCCCTAATTGCCCCACCCCTAAATCTAAGCTAGACTAGCTTATTTACTAACCGCATGGAATTTGTTGCAAAATGATCAGCATACCAACATGTATCAAGAATTACTGATGCCATACATTTTCACGCAATTGCTCATTTACTAAACGTGTTATATTAAATTGGTTATTTTTATGTTTAATTATTTTTTCTTGTTCTTTTATTCGATTTGAATTTAAATTAAAAATATCATAGAACCTGGTCCAAAAACCTTCTAGCTTGCACATTCTAAATATAAAGCAGTGTGAATATGCTATATATATATAGTAGTAAGTTGTTGTTCTAATGTACAGTATTAAATATTATAGTATAAATTATAAAAACAACACCGTTTTGCAACGTTAGCAGTGGTTTCCTGATGATCTTATATTGAAACATGTAGAAGCAAATCGGTGTTATTTTTATATTTTATACTATAATATATATATATATATATATATTATATATGTGATACATATACAATACAACATGGAAAAGATAGTAATTGGGTTACAATTTATTGTCTTTGAGAAGTTGTTGAAAGGATTCTCTTCAACAAAAAATATTATCTGTTAGTAAAGCTGAAATCAGACTGATTTCTAAATAGTCTCAGCTATAGGATAAAATGTAAGTATTTCTATATTTATTTTATCATTATTGCAATTAATACCACAATATGTGTCATATTAGGCATAACTTATACGGAGAAAATAACTATATCTGTAGTATTAATGGTGAATAGTGTAAGAATATGGTATATCAGGTTGTGGACCCTATCCATGTAACCAAATTTAAGATGGCACCGAATGGACTGGAGTACCCTTAATATTGTTTGTTGTTGTATTGGCATATCAATCAAATTATTTTTCAGTTGGTGTGCTAATAGTCGATTCCCTTGGTACGGTGTTAAAAACTTGTGGAGAGGTATCAAAATCAATGATAAAAAAGAAATTTAAACCTCAGGCTACCCCCCCCCCCCCCCCTAATGTACATTTTTGTTCTTTATTATTTTATTATTGATACACCTCCATTTATCTCTTTAAAGGAGATTGCTAAAGTAAAAGTTTAATTTAATCATTTACTTATCATTATGTAACACATTTTAGATTTTTAAAAATTTGTTTTAAAGTTTTAGTAACAAATAACGTTAAAAAACACTCTCGGATTTACGCAATTACGGAAACACCCGACAATTAATGAGCTGAAGCTATATCACGTGACATGACGTAATAGTCGACCTACGTTTAGCAGTCGATGTATATTTCAATAGGGTATCAGCAGAAAGTGACAGCTTGTCAGACATTGATTTCGCCCGGAGTGTACTTCTCTATCAGTACTGGCGAATTAGAAACGCGAGGAACAACGGTGACGATGATGGTTCGGAACATTCTAGTTACAATAATGATAAATAAATAGGCACTAGAAATTAAAAACAGCGTAGACACCTTCACTTGTCTTATCCTTCCTACTATTACTATCAGTATCACTATCAATCAGTCACTAGCCTATCAATCAGTCCTTCGATTCGCGATTACTCTCGGCTTTATTGTGGCCCTATTGGTGTTCACGCTTCATCGGAAAAAAATATATCAGATAAAAACTAATAATTGTGGTATTATATGCCCTATACTAGACGAGAACGTAGCTAAAATGGGTCACATCGTCATTATACAGCGATAGGACCATGGTCCAGTACGGCCTTCGCTCACGCTGAACAAAAAGTAGTGATATCACGCTCATAATTTACAAAGTTACATCGGACAAACTTCTTACATGCAGTGCCGGATTAAGGCTCTGAAGGCCCTAAGGCACATTTGGATAGGTGGTCTGAAAATACAGATATCTTGGGCTCATTGACAAAAGTATTTATTAAGTTAAATTTAGCAACAGAAAATTTATTACAAACAAATTCAGAACATTGACAGTACTGTCAACACCGGATTAACCATGTGCATCATGGTGCCCCATGGTTTATCCGGCCATGGATACTGTATTTATTTTGAGTAGCCTAGCTAGATTACGACTTTGCGTGCTTTTGTGACTGCAAATTCGTCAGTTAGTTTTTTTAAAAGTCAATTGTATTAAATAAATCACTTTCAATGCAGAGGAGTGCCAGTATACCAAGACGTTTTTGACCCATCGTTGATCTTTTAACATCTTGAATTCTTTTTAGTTGCGAAAAAGAGCGTGTCCCTCTGCAGTTCGTAGCCATTAAAGATAAATAAATTCGGAGTGATAGTTCCGTGTTCGGAAATGCATAATGAACTCCAGTAGTGTGCAGCATTTTAAACAAGACCTGAGCACTTCCAGTTGGTGCTATTTCATTGGGCCTCAGCTATTTTTCCAGCATAAAAATTGACGAAATTCTGCTGGGAAATGTAAACAAGCCTCACGTGTGTAAAGGGATGAAATATCATGTCAGCCCTTTATCAGAGTATGGAAAGCCCTCAAGGACAAACACGTAGATGAGGAAGGATGCAATTTATTTACATAAAATTAAAGGCAAGCATTTTTGTCACCACCTGATAATTATTAAAAAAGTTTTACTTCATTATTTTGTGGCCTGGATTTTTGGCTGGCCCTAAGGCACGTGCCTATTTTGCCTTATGGTTAATCCAGCACTGCTTACATGATTTAGTACTATTTATGATCGACTGCAAAATCATCGAAATAGGCCTACGGAAGATGCTTCGAAAGGGGGATAGTAATTAACAATAGTATTTAGGCTACCACTCTAGCGGTGTTTACATTTCGTTGCTATGGTTACATCAGAGGTATCTATTCATATATTATTTTGAAAGCTTGCCGGTTTCGCCATAGAATAATGCACAGAGTTTTAACAGAAAGATAAAATCACTGTTATATCTTTATCGACATAATAAAGTTATTAAAATCGCACTGGTCACGTTCATAAGCAGATATTACTCGAAATACTCCGAACAAGAATTTGAAAGAAAAGCGTCCAGACTCAGACCTTTTCTGAGTGTTGTCTCGCTTGGAAATTTTAAAAAGAAATGACACGCTTCCCGATTTATTGTTGGTGCTATTAGTATATCCCAAAGCAACGCAATTGTCTTTCTTTATGCATCTAGTTAGTCAAACTGAAAGCATGTCGTGCTTAGTTTCAATAGTCTTCTATAGGGAAATTTACAAAGTCGATCGACTATTACGTCATTCACGGAAAAAATCAAAACGAGGCTGCAGATATGCATAAACGTCAATTGGGTGTTTTTCCTTTGTAAAAAATATTTAGAGTGACTTTTAAAATTTCGCAGGGTCAAAAATATTCTAATATTAACGTTATTTTCATATTAAAATAACTTTTTGCGTTAGTATTCTCCTTTAAGCACAGTACGGCTTAAATTCCACAATATTTGATGAATAACCCCCCCGCCCCATTAAAATGTTTTTAATTAAAATTTGACCAGTAGTAATTTAAAATTTTCTGTGTTGTGTTCTTGGCTAAACTTGTGAGGTTTCAGTGTTTAAAAAGAGTAAGAAATACTTGAATTGGAATGGAAAAATATATTAAGTTGACACAACTTCTAGGGATATAGTAATAATCTTCTGGGTTGTGTTGTTGGCTAAACTTATGAGGTTTCAATGTTTTAAAAAAGAGTAAGCAATACTTAAATTGGATTTAAAAAATATATTTAGTGGACACAAATTCTGTGGATATCAATGGTTATAATCTTCTGGGCTGTGTTGTTGGCTAAACATGTGATGTTTCAGTGTTTAAAAAGAGTAAGAAATACTTGAATTGGAATTGAAAAACATATTTAGTGGACACAACTTCTGGGGATATGGTAATAATCTTCTGCTGGGTTGTGTTGTTGGCTAAACTTGTGAGGTTTTAATGTTTTAAAAAAGAGTAAGCAATACTTAAATTGGAATGAAAAAATATATTTAGTGGACACAAATTCTGTGGATATCAATGGTTATAATCTTCTGGGTTGTGTTGTTGGCTGAACTTGTGAGGTTTCAATGTTTTAAAAAAGAGTAAGAAATACTGAATTGGAATTGAAAAATATATTTAGTTGACACAACTTCTGGGGATATGGTTAAATCTTCTGCGCTGTGTTTTTAGCTAAACTTGTGAGGTTTCAGTGTTTAAAAAGAGAAAGCAATACTTGAATTAGAATGGAAAATATATTATTCGTGGACACAACTTGTGGGGATATGGTTATAATCTTCTGGGTTACATTGTTGGCTGAGCTTGTGAACTTTCAATGTTAAAAAAAGACGAAGTAAGAGTCGAACTGGAATGACAGAGACGCATAGATCAAACCAATAGCAAGTAAATAAATAGTACAAGTGTTTGTGAAAATGATCCCCGATGAAGTCACAAAAGTCGTCAAGAATGACACACTTATAATCCAGTTGGGAAATCAATGGATGAAGAGATGTGTAGGAAACATTCTCAAGCGCGGAGTCTATACTTAAGCTTACTCTTCCGGACACCTGTTACCACTGTTTGTCGTGTATTTTGTACACGGTGAACAGTCCATATGCGGATTACAATATTTTGCCAGAGTAACCTATGTTGCCTATACTGTTTTTTTTTTACTTCAAATTTTGTCTAATGGTTTGGATTGTTCGTACTTGGTTTTATTTTATTTCTGAAATGTAATGTGTCTAATGCTTTATTAAAACTTGCCAATGATAAAGATATAACATTTGATAAAGAGTCACGTCCAAATGTAGTGTGATTCTGTTCACAGCTCCATAGAAAGCCAATTAAGAGGGAAGCAAATATATTCAACTTACAATCATGTTTAAACTATCAAAGCTGCAAGAATTGAAGCCCAGCATAATAAAGTTAAAACACCTAAACTTTAGCGTTTTTAAAGACTATACAAAACAACTTAAAATATATACATCAATTCGCCCTGGTTTTGAAATAGGTGATCCGTGCGTCACGGATATAAAGGCTTTGAAATACACAGCTGGCGGTGAACAGACATGCAATATACATGTAAAATCAAATTTGATTCCGATTTTGAATATTTACCTAGACGGTCACCATCAAATTCAGAAGACACTGTTGAAGTTTAAAATTTACATGAAGATAGGTTGCCCATAAAATGTACCAAATATAAACATCTACAGGAAATTAAATCCACTATTCCTCCAATATTTTACCATTTTTATGATAATCTACCTCATGCATAATACGTGTTTGTTCCCCGCCTTTCGAAGAAAGCATGGGACTTAAAAATTGGTTCGCGCGTCTGCCTGTCACACTTTTTGGGACACAATAAATCCCTTCCTAATTGAGCTAGAATGTTCAAACTTGGTGTAGGTGAAGTTTCATTACACCAATACCTTGACTAAGTTCAATAATGAGCATGTTAGTGAGCATGTTCTGCCCAGGGTAAGCAAAGCTATAAGCAATTTGACTGGTCGAGACTTTGGAACACAATAACTCTCATTCTTTATGAGTTATATAGTTCACACTTGGCGTAGGTGTTTATTAGGTGAATTCTTTGTTGGAGTTCGAAGATGAAGATGAACATTTTCTGTTAAGGGTAAGCAGAGCGATAAGCACTTTGATTGGTTGAGATTTTTGAACACAATAACCCTCCTTCTATATGAGGTAGTGGACGTTAATCCCTATCTCTCTCTCGAATTGAGGTAAAAGAGAGAGAGAGAAAGGAATGAGGTTTAACGTCCACTCAAAACAACTAGCTCATTTCGGGATGGTTTAATTTTATTTCAATAATTCGCTTGCGCGTAGGGGTCTTTAGCAGTGGGAGGAAACCGGAGTGTCCGGAGGAAACCCACGATGGTGAGAAGGCGTCTCTATCTTCATGCCACATACGCTCATACCAGGGCTCGAAACCACAGCCGCAAGCCAGAGGTGGCCGGCCAGCTATAGGTCGAAGCGCGGCACTCTAACCAACTAGGCTATCCCAACCCCCACTAAATGAGGTAGGATATTCAAACTGATAGAGAGTGACGAAACTTTGTGTATAGTTTTATTGCTCAATGCTCTTGAAAAAAAAATGTGCCATTAATTAATATGTGTCATATATTTTGGGGGGATTTCGGCGGGGGACATCGGCCTCAATGTTGGCTATTTATTACATAAACCTTGTTTGGGCAAACATAATTATGATGTAATGACTGACAGCGGTACAAAAGGAATCTAATATCCTTGAGATGCTTGCACTCAATCAAAATGTGATTAACTGTCAAAGGATCATGGCATCATGGTTCACATTGTGGTTGAAGTTCTCGCTTTAAGATGGAAATGAGTTTAAATCATATTAATATTGTTTATTAAGGATTTAGGTCAAGGACCCATAGATCCAAATCATAATACAATAAAGTGTTTAGGTAAGACAGTGGCATGGTATGAATTGGTAAATAATACATATAATATACATGTAACTATAACAATACAATAAATGGAGGTTGCTTACTTTTCGACATCCTTGGTGTATAGAGATCTTACAAGTGAGATGGCCAGTAAATTATGATTTAATACTGACCATCATCAATTAATTGGAATATTGTATCTCGGCGCTTTGAGATATTTGTATGGAAAGCGCTTTACAAATAAAATGTATTAGTATTATTATTATTATAGTACAATTTGTTGACCAGAATAATGATTGGGGCATATTATTTATTTACAACAAGAGTGGTATTGGGGCTTTAATAAACTATAAAATCCATTCTCTTCGCTAATGTAGTCACTTAAATATTTAACTTGTGGTTTATGATATGTTTTACACATAATGAATATATGATACACATCTTCAATTATATTGGGTGTACAAAACATGCAATTCGGATGTTTGGATAGTTTTCTATTATATAAATTTGCTCCTGTGACCTGTGGAGAAGAGATTTTAAAGAAAAAATGGACTTTGGGAGAGCGAGACAAGCAACTTCATTTAGTTCTACACGAGCTTGGCCAATCTCCTAAGATAGGCTTAATGTGATGAAGTTTGTTTGTGTCTGCAAGATTACAAGACCGTTGTCATCGGCCATAATAATTAATATTTGATCTACAATCATTATATGATGGTAAAAATTCGGATATGAAGAGATCTAATGCAGACCCGGCAGCTTGATAATTCCCGGTGATATCCATATGACTGGGGATTCAGCAAGAGACAACGTCCTTGCTTATAAGTGCGTTTCATTTATTAGGTGATCAAGCTGTTTATTATTTATTGCTTGGCAACTGGACAAAGAATCCGAAAAGATAATGCGTTTTACATCTGAAGAAGACTGAATTAACCTCTTGCTTATAAACTCGTATCACTAATGGATGATTAAGCTGTTAAATATTTGTTGCTTGGTAACTGGACAAACAATCAGAAAAGAAAGTGTTTTAAAACTGATAAGAAACTAATTAACTCTACAGCCGGACGAATGGCCTTGAGCTCATCTGTAATTATGGAAGCGGGTGGAAGGCGAACAGAAAAGGTTTCGAATGGTGTCACCGTAGCAGAAGCTACCCGATCAGCATCTTTGGAACTATCTGTATAACGAAAGGGAACTGGGAATTAAACTAGGTTATTACAATATTAACTATACTTTAGTAACTTTTAGCGTTTTACTAAATTCTATCAGGAATATTGCCCGTATTAATTAGTGTGTGACGTTCAAACTAGTGACGTGAACAGAAGGGCTAAAGGGGGGGGGGTATTGTCACTGCAGTTGGTCTTAAAAATTATTCATCATATTTAATGTATGTATGGTTGCTTTGATTAAATATCACAATAAGTGCAAAAGTTGACCTTTCCACGCCTGCAGGTTTGTAACAAAGATATATCATTTAGGTGCATAGAAATTAATGAACTCTGCTAGTTTTGACAATACATGATTTTGACATTCACCTCTATATAAACTGTTGTCAAGGCATGGTCTTATTAAATCTAATTTATTCAATATTTCCTTTAAAAGCTATACATGATCTGTGTACAAGATCCACACGACTTCAAATGATTATGCACATGCCGTGACGAGATAAAAGAAATAATTGCAGATGACTATGTTTCTTATCTATATCCCGAAGGGTATATATTGAGCAGTTCACTGACAGTAAGCTAGAAGCCGGGGGTGAAAAAAGGCTTGGACGAGGGTATGGACTCAACTGAGTCCAGCCGCTGCCTTTGCAGAGGAGCAGAATAGTAGATTTAATATTATGTAGATGTGTTCCTGTCGTAGACTAGTTCATGTATAGTTTAAGTACCTGTATTGCTGTATTATGTAGATGTGTTCCTGATGTAAATAAATCGTTTATATTAATAAACCTATCTTATGTTAATCACTACAATAGTGTTACAGTGATCTGTTATATATAACTTCAAAGAGAATGTATTGGTGTATACCATGACCCGACATTGACTTTCAGAGATATGCAGTGTAATTACAAACACCATAATTTAATAATAAACAATATCATATATGATTATCATCTCAGCTCATTGTTGAAGGCTTTATAAGCAGGAGTTCATTGAGACTAAAGCAGTCTTGGAATAGAGCTTCTCCCGATATGTATGTCTACATACAGGTCTTATATACACTATGCTGAATTCTTCTATCTGTAAGATAGTGTTACAGGTTTTAAAAAAGGCGATATTATAAAGGTCAATCAGGTACACAAGGTACAATTTTATGGATACACAAACGATGTCTCAACTAGGATACTCTCGTCTTTATCACGCAAATGATACAAATATGCAACAAAGATAATAATCTAATGCAATTAAAGCTTAATACCTTTGTTTAGGGGGTCATTAAGGACTACACCTACACAACGGAAATCTCGTAAAGAGATTAAAACGAGGTGATACTATTTTCTATAAAGGTCAGTGTATTAAAGGGACTGTCCCGAATAGAACAGAGCCTTAAAAATAAAAGTCCGAGTACGCATGAAATTTAAACGCCAAAATATAGAAGACTGGTGTATATACTCTGACTCAAAATTTAAACTCAATATTTGAGTCGTTTGGACGTGAGCGTTAAAACAGCTTATCCGGACACGTAACCCTTTTAAGATTTCGGGTCAATTCTTTCGTTGGGTGACCCGATAATCGATTCCCGTTCCTTTAGAGGTATACATGTGAATGGTCCATGTGCTGACTTGATAACAAAAGGTAAATTTCACCGACACATTATTTTTATAAAATAAAACTCGGGTTTTATCAAATCACCGCATAATACAGTTTGGGACACCGGACCCCATTTCAAGATGAAGACTGTTGGATTAAGTTGTTTGAAAACGTATCACATATATTGAGTTAGTTGCTCGGCCCTAAGGTAGGGGATCTTAATGGTTTTTAACACAAAATGAAAGAGTTTTTTTTCTCATAAACATTATTGGGATTGACCCTTTAAAGAGCAGTGTTTTAACACTATTAATGGACAACCAATTAACCTGAGCTCCAGATATAAAATATATTAATTCAAGGCACAGAGAATCATGATATATATATAAAGCTTTTTTTATTAGACTGTAAAATCGGACCGGGGAAACCTGGATAAGCACTGAAAAAAACCGCAAAAGTACGGGAATCAATAATCCCGTAGTCATGAAGGATAAAACCTATTATTAGAGTATAAACCTATGAAGAAAGAAAACGTAAATATATTATTTCTATGTATTAAAGGTCAATAAATGTGAGCTGTATTTTTTCACTGGATAAGCACTCAGAACTAACACAATTATATGGGAAAACAATCACTGGTTTAATATACACAAGCACGACGTTTCGATAAATATCCTGGATAAGCACTGCAAACCAGGATATGTAAAGTATTTAACTAGACCGTGAAACTGGATAAGCTCTGAATTGTGTTAATTCTGAAAGCTTGAACATTGTGAGAGCAGAAAGCTATTATTAGACTTAAATCTGGACGAGGGAAACCGTAAATATATTCCGCCAATAAAATTAAATCAATAAATGGGAAATATACTCGGCCAAATTAAAAACATAAACTCGTGAGTTCAATCGATGCAAGTTTGCTAAAACTGAACACGCACACTTAACTTGAACTGGAAAAACAAATTAAAATTATTATTATTTTCATCTTTGTTAGAAAATGTCGCGCCTTTCAAATTAATGTAGAACGTGTACGGTAGGCTATATGCTGGCCAGTCCGTGGTCACTGTTGCAAGAGCCTCTAATTGTTGACGTCAGACAATGATTAATCTAAGAATGAGAGTGCTCCAAACTGGAACAATTGCCGACCACCCAGGGGCGGGAGCGCCACGTGTGACGTCACTCCAGGAAGATCAAGCAATACGTCATCTTAGAAACAGATTTGTCACCGCAACCTCTCCAAGTAGAGATGTTTGGTGGAAGGGTAACTGCACAAACTGTTTGAAATCGCTTGCAGGCTGCTGGTTTTCGAGCCCGAAGGCCCTATAATGGACCAATATTGACACCTCTTCATCGCCGTAACAGACTTGTGTGGGCTACAAGACACAAACGATTTACTCAGACAGTGGAATTCGGTTTTCTTTAGTGACGAACCTCGATTCACATTGAGATTTGCCGATGGCAGGACCCGAGTGTACCGCAGACAAGGTTTCGAACGTTACGCTCAAGTATGCGTCCGAGACGTTGACCGATTTGGTGGCGGCAGTGTCATCGTTTGGGGTTCATTTTGTGCACATGACGTTTTCCTCTTAAATGCTGTCCAGTATAGGGATCAGATTTTGCAACCTGTTCTTCTGTTTATGCAGAGACAAGGGCCTAGCCTAACGTTTCAACAAGACGATGCTCAACCCCATACATCAATTGCTACCCAGAATTTTTAAAGAAATGCTGATAATAAAGTCCTGGATTGACCGTCGCTTGGCCCCGACCTAAATCCGATTAACATTTTAGTCTCGAAATGACCTAGTTGTGTTGAGTGGACGTTAAACCCACTTCTCTCTCTCACACCTGGGACGAACTGGGTCGACATGTTCGTCAGCAAGTAAATCCACCACTGACATGAGAATACGTTATGTGGTAGAACGAGACGATAGGGGGACACAACCGTTACTAAACACTTTGTTCCGATTGTTCTCCCAAGTCTGTGAATTCCATTTTGGGATGTACTGTGACATCATGAACGTTATCAATGTCAAGGACTTTCGGCGAAACGTATTCTTGCTTTCTGCTGATGTCAAGGTCGTCTGTGCACAAAATAACACTAAAATAGTTGCCTTAATATTAAAAATCTAGTACCAAAAAGCCCGAGTGCCAAATATTTAATTTTGCTAAGTATATATATATGCTCGTACTGTAAAATTGCATAAGTGCTGAAAGTCAATATATGTACGATGGTTTAACTTGGACTTCATGCGTTTTATATTGATAGCCTCAAGAAGTTTCCTCATTGTCTTCTGGTGATGAAGTACTGCAAGAATTCTTATTTGGATCCATAAGATTGTATGATGCCCGTTGTTAAAAAAAACAAACTAAGTACGAACAATCCAAACCGTTAGACACAATTCGAAGTCCTAAAAAACGGTATAGGCAAAATAATGTAATCTGGCAAAAAAGTGTCATTAACATATAAAATGTTTACCGTGTATAAAATACACGACAAACAGTGGTAACATTGCTACGACTGAGGGATTGGTGGAAGCTATTGACGTGTACTCTTTGATTCGTAGACTAAGTGGTTGCTTCGTTTTTCCCTACTACTACATACTTTTCGGTGAGGAGCATGTTATCTCGTAAATACATCCTTTGGGCTTGTAGTGAGATAACTAACATGAGCTGACTACCATTAACTTGGAAATATTCCATGGCTTACAATACTTTTGAATGGTGTTGCTTTACCATTTCATAAACCTTCTCATCTGGTCAGTGATTTTGCCATGAAACGAGATGGTTATTTTGATTCCGGTGTTGTCAGTGTTTGGCTTGTGTTGGTCCTCTATGGTGGTGGTGGTGGTGATGACATCATCAACTAGTTGGGTTTGGTAACTGTTATTGTTGAATATTAAATATAAGGGATAACATATAGTTGGATAAACAGACGCTAGTATTTTGTTATTTAAATTACTTGGTCCACTAGATTTTGACGTATTAATTTCTTTTAATGTTTGTGTAATAATATTCAAAGATATACCAATAGGTTTACAGTCAGTTACATATCTTTGTTAGTATTCATGTCAGTTATAGTGGATATAGATGTAAAATATTCGTTTAATAAATTGGCTTTAGATTTCTGGTCGTAATTAAAGACTTGTGTTCTTTAGAGTAAAGTGGAGGAATATTTCTGGAGGTTCCGGAAGACACGAAATTTTTATAATGTAATAATAATAACAATTCTAGTAATCACAATAGGCTTTTCAGAAAATCTGAAAGCCTAATAACAGTGAGTTTATAGCGCATAGATCCATTAAAGTTAATGCTCAAGGCACATTTAGCTCTCAGCTTATCAAAGGATAAAAACACAGCTAATAAGCAGTCGAAAAAATACAGCTAAGCGATTATGAATTCTTTAAGGTCGATGGTTGGTGACGAATTTCACAGGTTTGGTACAGTGCATCATAAAGCCCATCATTGAGTCAACTGGCGTAGTTTGGAATCCCCGGTTGTACGTGGCAAGGAGAGTATGGTTGCCTGTCCAACCTGGTGGGTTTCCCCCCCCCCCATTGCTAAAGACCCATACCAATTGACCTAGTTTGTGTTTAGTGGACGTTAAATCCCATTTCTCTCTCTAGCCAATGGTAAAATGTTTACTTTGTTTTGAATATTTGATATCAGAAACCCATCTTTTCCCGGTAAGATCACATCATTGTTGATTTAAATAGACAAATAGGTACTTTAAATTTCATAAAACGAAGAACATCCTAAATGATGGTCAAAAGCGCTAATGCCTTTTACGATGTTCTCGATATAGTTATCGATTAGAGGCACGATAAAATTTATTTGTATTAATTACGTTTCGCTGAATTAATGAGTTTTCTGTACCGGGCGGGCTAATGGCGACGGATGGTTGTATTGAGTGGTGAAAGTAAACTTATAACATATTTTTAAAGCCCCAATACCACTCTTTTTGTAACTGAATAATATGTTCCAATCTTTCTTCTGGTCAACAATTTGTACTATTTTACAATATTTCAATTAAAAAATAATACAAATTTCATCTTAACACACCTAATTTTAAAAATTGGAAAAATTTAACTACATGCCGTAACATGGATTGAAAAGCCTTACGTAAGCACTTTCAAATGCAACTTTGATTTAAACATATTTTCGAACTCCCTGGACAAGTAAGATAGGTTGTAATGGATTATGTACACAACAGGTAGGACACTTAAACATCTTGTAGTTAGAATAAGGCTAAAAAAAATTCTGGACCTGTCAAGCCAACAAGAGTGTTATTGTCCCTTTAATATTAAATCAATTAGATACACTAATTACATCCATTTAAAAAGCTAAGTCGCTAATATTTGGGACCTAGAAATTGACACAAATGGGTCGCAACGCAAATGATAATGTAATGTGGGTGTATATAAACTGATCGACATTTATTTTTTTCCCTTTTTTACTCCATTATGTAAGGCAAATTACGCCAGAAGTCTTAATCGAATGTCAATCTTTAGCGCCTGGTTATTGCTGTCTACGCCGAAAGTATTTATTGCGCATACTCTCCAGATAAGAATTTGACGTCACTGTTTGACATGACTTGTGGAATTTGTCTAGCCACGTTCTTCGAGCCCCTTGTTACATAACAAATTTCGCTGAAGTGCATTATGGTACACGATTCGTGTACCAATGGTAAAGTGTTTATTTTATCTGAAATATTGGATACCAGAAGCCCACCTTTTTTCGGTAAGATCACAACATCAAAGTGGATTTAAATTGACAAATAATTCGTGTTTTCAATGCTGAAGACTTTGGATAATGTTGGGTTAGAGAAATAGCTACTTGAACTTTTGTGGCATTATCGAGTCAGCCAACCAATCACTAAGAAATGAAATGGGACGTACCGCCTTACTGTTCTTCCCAGACTGAGCTAATGAAGATGGCGGAAAAATTACTAACTGTCGAATTGTTCAGGTACAATACACGCAAAAAATAACTAACAATTGGAATCGGCGCTATTTATATAAGAAACAGTCAACCGAGAGCAAAATTTATAACTAAAACGCTGGTAAAAACCGTGGTCCTGGTAAAACCATAGTGATCGAGAGCAAATCGCTATTATCAAAGGACAGCCACGCAACCGTTCTGTCAACTGGAGCTTATCCGGGACGAAATTTGATAAGCATTTTGGATCCTCGAAGAAGTCTTATCTCTATGATTCACCTTCCTATGACCCTATTGCTTCCTATTGCGTTTTTAAACAGTCTTGCATTCACAAGTATTTTGGCAAAGTATTTCAACTGGATGATTTTTAACTTCATAAACCAAAATCTGGATTTAATCATCCTAGAATAGAAATAATGTATTTCCGTGTGTAATAATTTATATGGTGGCTTCTTTGTCACAATTATCTCCATAACCGATACCCCCGAGACGGACTCAGCAGTTCAAATCTTTTACAAATCTGCAGTAGTAGTGGCGTTAAATCCTTAAAGTTTCCCTAACAAATATTCAAGTTATATTTTTAAAATGTATTAAAATAAACCCCCTAAAATATATGGTATCTATAAAAAGTCCTACCTTGTTAAAGAATAATCCTATAATTCCTAAAAACGATCATTATCATTAACTGGCTAACCACAGTACTTGACGATCGAGACAACGCACACCTGCTTAGTGGGTTGATGCTATATTGCATCCATTTAAAACACAAAAAGGCTGTCAATCATTCTGGGCTAGTGGCTAGTATGACGCCTGTCACTTCGCTTTGGCTACAAAATAGTAGACGTTGTTTTCCAGTGAAACGAAATGATATTATTACCAAGCAGGTCAGGCTGAGTAGAAAATATTTCATTTTTTTATATGAATGGTTTTTAAGTGTTAGAATGATGCCTATGATCGTATAATATATTAATAGTGAGTTGACAACCTATTTAGTAAAAGACATTCAAATAATCATGTTTTAATTTTCTTAGAATAAATGTAATTTTCGCTTTAAAGGAGAATACTATCACAAAGAGTTGTTTTAATATGAAAAATAACGTTAATGTCAAAATATTTTTGGCCCTGCGAAATTTTAAAAGTCACCTAAATATTTTTATAATGGAAAAATATACCCAAAACACCAAATTGACGTTTATGCATATTTGCAGCCTCGTTTTGATTTTATTCGCGAATGACGTCATAGTCGATCGACTTTCTGAATTTCCCTATAGAACTTAATAGAAGGTTATTGAAACTTAGCACGGAATGCCGCCTATTTGACTAACTTGGTGCATAAACATAGTGAGTTGCGTTGCTTAGGGATATACTAATATTAATAGCACTGACAATAAATCAAGAAGCGTTTGTTATTTTCTTTTTTTAATTTTCAAACGATAAAACACACAGAAAGGTCTTGAGTCTGGACACAGTGATAACGAGGCGATGTCAACATAATACGCTTTGAAAATTCTTGTTGGGGCTCGGAGAATTTTGATTCGAGTTATATCTGCTTATGAACGTGACCACCCTTACAAAAAAATACCATGGTATCACAGTACAAACCATGGTTTTTCTTGAAAAACCACAGTTTTTATTGAAAAAAACATGGTTTAAGGAGAAATACCATGGTTTTGGGCGGAGAAAAACCTGGTTAAAAATCTAAAACCATGGTTTTCATTTTAAAATCATGGTTTTTCCACAAAAAACCATGGTAGAAGTTTTAAAATTCGTAACCATGGTACTGGCAATGATGGTTTTCAAATATAAACCTTGGTTGAAAATGGTAAGACAATCCAAAACCATGGTTTTCATTTTAAAATGATGGTTTTCCACAAAAAACATGGTTTAAGTTTGAAAATTCGTAACCATGGTACTGGAAATGATGGTTTTCAAATATAAACCATGGTTGAAAATGGTAAGACAATCCAAAACCATGGTTTTCATTTTAAAATGGTGGTTTTCCACAAAAAACCATGGTTGCAGTTTCAAAATTCGTAACCATGGTTTTGGAAATGATGGTTTTCAAATATAAACCCTGGTTTAGAATGTAAAAACAATGGTTTGATAGAAAAATTAAGGTTTTCATTTACAAGCCAGGGTTTTTACTGTTTGTACACTATAGTTTGAAATTTGGACACCATAATTTGAAATGTAAACACCATGGTTTTCCATACAGATCATGTCTCACACTTTATATTAATACCATTTTTTTAGACCTTTTAGAAAAAAAAGAAGAATGGATTACAAACCTGGTTTACTCAAATTTACCAGGTTTTGCACTTCCATTTTTATTCATAACCATTTTTTATGCAAAGGTTAAAGCATGAGACTGGGGTTACGCTTGGGAACGGGAAGGCCTATGAAAATAACCAGAGAAAAAGAAACACCGAGGCTGGTAGTCGAGGACTTTATCTTGCTTATGTTTATGTCGATGTTTATGTTTGTAAAATTAAAATATCCCAACAATTCCGGTAAGAAAAACCTTTATTTCAAAATTAATATGGTGTACAGAATAATATGAATTTTCTTACTTATCACAAATTAATCAACTGATTTAGTTTTCTTACCAACATAATTGTCGAAAAATACTTAGTGAAAAGTATAATAATAGAGAGAAAAATGGGGTTAAACATCCCCTTAACACAGACTAGGTCATTTCGGCACTAATAAATTTATTTCAATAATACGCTTGCGCGTGTAGGGGTCTTTTGGAGTGGGAGGATATCGGAGGACCCAGAAAATACCATGAGGATGGACAAGCGACCCAACTCCTTTTTCACATACAGCCAGGGAATCGTAACCACGCCAGTTGCCTCAATAACAGACCTTATGATACAGTGCGCACGTATTAACCATTTGGCCATCCCCCTCCCCTCCCCCTATAAAAATATAATATAATACGGTTATAAAGCTATATTGTATTTACAATTATTTGC
This sequence comes from Patella pellucida, assembly GCA_917208275.1. Taxonomy (NCBI): domain Eukaryota; kingdom Metazoa; phylum Mollusca; class Gastropoda; family Patellidae; genus Patella; species Patella pellucida. The sequence continues at coordinate 67,998,917 of OU795038.1, forward strand.
ATTAAACAATGAAAAATTTGTTTAGTACCAAAAGCCCATCAAAAAATATAATTTCTGAATTTTAATAATTTTTCTCAGAGATTTGCTATATTACACTCATTTGTGGCTTGTTACCATTAAATCACAATATAAATAAATAAATAAACAGTTTATTCCAGTAAGTAGGTCTAGGACCCATAGTTACAAAATATAGTTATGTACAGCATTGATTTATCAAATACGAAAATAGCAGACAGACATATAAATATATATATAATCAGAATTTTAAATGTAGTTTGATCAATAACTTCAAGCGACATTAATAAAATGTGCAATTGAAAATTAAGAGACTTATTTTAAGTTGTACATAACTCATGAAACATTATTGTTCACATTGTTAACAAATTTTGCAGTTATATATTTACATCTAATATGATTTAATAAAAATAAAAATGAATATTATCTTTTAATCGTATATCTTACATTAAAAAAAAATGCCGACTTATGAGGTTTTGGAATTTGGAATGCCATCCCAAAAATCATTCAAGGCTTTCTTAAGATTATTGTCATTCGTGGTCTAAGGGGAGACAACTGAAATTATCTCCCTTGAATTGCTTGTAAATAAAAGCATACAATTTTTAATTTTATTTATATTACATTATTGAAACTTACACAATTTCTTAAACCTGAAAAATAAATTTTTAATTTAGGAAATTGTGTAAGTTTCAGTGACGTGATGTTATTAAAAAAAAAATTAAAAATGGAATGCTTCTAGTTACAAGCAATTCAAGGGAGATAATTTCAGTTGTCTCCCCTTAGACCACGAATGACAATAATCTGAAGAAAGCCTTGAATGTTTTTTGGGATGACATTCCAAATTCCGTAACCTCGTAAAATGGAATGCTTCTAGTTACAAGCAATTCAAGGGAGATAATTTCAGTTGTCTCCCCTTAGACCACGAATGACAATAATCTGAAGAAAGCCTTGAATGTTTTTTGGGATGACATTCCAAATTCCGTAACCTCGTAAGTCGGCGGGTTTTTTTTAAATCACTTTTTTGCACAACTTAATTTATTAAAGATACATTATGTTAGATTTAGATAAAGATCTAACCATTCTTGCTATAATAATTTGAAAGTAGATGATGTAAAATGAATAATTTGAAAATTTAATTCAAATTACTCTATTGCAAGCGAAGATGTTGGCCTTTGAAGGTCTGGCATACGAAGTGCAATAATTTCAACCATCGAAACTAAGTCTCGGTCCTCCATATTTGATTAAATCATTCTAATCTATTTAATATTGGAGAAATCTGATGCCATTGAGAGTTGATTAAGGCCTGGATCAGTTAATTAATGTCTAATTTATATTTTAGAAAACATTTCAGGCCTAAAGAAAGACTTGCCATAGGCAGATTTAGCTCTAGCATAATGCATGTTTAACATAAAAAAACATCATAAAAAAATCAGATTTATGTGATAGTTTTCATTTCATTTGTTCTTTTATAAATGCGTTATCAATGTCAAAGGCCTTGAAGTTAAAGCATTTGTATATGACAAAAATTTGCACGATAATTATATAAGATGTGTCATAATTTATAGGGAGTAAATAATAACATTTCTTGTTTTGTAACATTTCTATATTTGTAACACAATAAGGCAAAGGCGATACAAAGTGATTACTTCCAGGCTACCTCAAATAAATTTTATTCAGGCCCTGCAAGAATGAGGTGGAAGCTCATTTACAATACACTGTATTGGCCAAATATGAAATCCAGATGACTTAAATAGAGGAACTCTCTGACAGTAATGAATGTTATTGTTATATCATTACCACACAAATTATGTTGTTTTATCAAATTTTTGGCAAGTTCTGAGAAGAGAATTTCATCTGCACTGTTTATCTGTAAAAAAGACTACACATCACATCCTGTTAAATATTCATAATCTTGCATCATTGAGTAATTCAACCAATTGCTGTTTTAAAGACAAGTAGAGACAGTAGTTTCCATTTTTCAAAGCCTTTTCACTTAAAAATTCTACACTATAACTGCCACACAATCTTCTGGAATTATCCTTTCCGAAATAAAATAAACATTCCACTCCAGGCAGATAGAAATGGACCTGAAAACAAAATCAAGAGAATAAATAACAGTAAGAAATTAATAAATTAAAGACTGGGGATGATTTTAGCATTATATAATCCCTTCATTCCCTTGCAAACTATAATATAGTGAAAGTTGAATCTGTAAAAGGAATACCAGTCCAAAAATGTTCAGGTTTTTTTTTATATAGTTAATATAGGGCTACATATAAAGTTTTTTTTTTTTCTTCTTAAAATAAAATGCTGTTGGGTAAATCCAACAAACTACAATGTGCAGGATTTTTTTTATATAGAGCTATCCTTAAAATTTGAATGGACGATTTGTTTATTATAATTTTTTTTTTCTTAAATATAAGCCTATAATATATATAAAGTTTTTTCCTTTTTTTAAAAATGCTGTTGGGTAAATCCAACAAACTACAATGTCCAATTTGCAGGATTTTTTATTATATAGGCATAGGCCTATCCTATATATAATTTATAAAGTTTTTTCTTTTTTAAAAATGCTGTTGGGTAAATCAAACAAACTACAAATGGTTTTGTTGAGGCCCTTAAAAATTGAATGGACGATTTATTTATTATTGTTTTTTTTCTTACATAGTAGACCTACTAAGTAGGCCTATGCAGAATTGAGACATCTATACATATTCAGCCTACTATTTAAGAAAAAAAAACAATTATTATAAATAAATCATCCATCATTCAATTTTTAAGGAAAGGCCTATATAAAAACAAATCCTGCACATTGTAGTTTGTTGGATTTACCTATCAGCTTTTTTTTCTAAAAAAAACCCTTTATAATATAGGCCTTAGTTCAGCTCAGAACGTCGGTCTCATTACACTCACCCTGACCGTTCAGGGACCGTCCCATTCAATCAATGTCGAAAATAATTGAAACCCCAGTCAATTTTACTGGGCAACTTTTCACTGCCAAACGATGGGGTGTCAATCCGTGTGGGCGCCTGTACAATGTAAACGAACATTGATTGAATGGGACAATCCCTGAACGTTCAGGGTGAGTGTAATGAGACTGACGTTTAGAGCTGAACTAATATAGGCCTATCTTAACCAAATAAAAAAATCTTGCACATATTCGAGTATTGACACATTGTAGTTACCAAACAGTATTAAAAAAAAAAAAAAATTTTTTTTTACATATATAGGCCTATATATGAACTATATTAAAAAAATCCTGCACATATTCGCATTTGCCTGACATTACGAAGTGCGGAAAAAAACCGAACCGAAGCGAGAACAGGTAAAATCGAGTCTTGAAAGGGCATTTCATTCCTGTCTTTTTTTTATTATATATTGTCTTGTACGACATGTATGATGCCATTGATGGTGTATATGCTATGCAGAAAGAAGGTCAGATTCCTGTGATTATATCATATCAGGAAAAGTTTCTTTACACAAGATTGAGATAAAAAGCTGACAGTTCTCGCAATAGTTATAGTTTTAAAAAAAACTAGGCTAGATAATAAAAAGGGAATGTGTTTAAAATGTCAGTTGAATCTTATGAATGATTCAGAATTATAAGAATGCACAATGATTCAACACAATGAAATTCATTTTTCTTTATTCTGTTCTTGAAGACACTGCCCAAAAATAAAACAAACGAGAAGTTGTACCAGTTGACTGTGACCAGATGCCTCGTACTCTTATCAAGAATGTCCATGATATTCATATTTTAACCTGAAATTCATACGAAAATAAACTAACGTCGGCACGTCATGTAGCTTGTGGGGGGCGCCATCTTTGAAGTCGAATCATCGGCATAAGTCACGTGTCATGGAGTTAGTTCGCCACAAATTAAGTTAAGATAGACGTCATTGGTTAAGATCGTGTCTTATTTCTATGCCGTGCCATTTACACTTGGCAAAATTTAATAATACTAAACGAAAATCAAAAACTGGTTTCGGTTGTAGCTCTACTACGAATTTAGATTTTGCGTTTATTCTATAGTTAGTTGTTAAAGAGAGAATGTCACGGTAGATGCTGCTGTGGAGATGGGCGTGTATCGAAATGACGTTATAATGATACGAAATTACTATGGTCACGTGAACCTTTTTGAAGCGCGCGGGTCTTTTTTTACGTGAGATCAGACGAAAATCAGCGCTTTTTTCAATTCACTGAGAAACAGTAAGAACAGGAGTGTGAAATCAGAGAAACGAATTGGATTGTATCACAAAACATTTGATGAGGCGTAGGCCTACTCTTCGTGTTATATTAAATTTCTCGGAGGAAATTTGTCAAAATGGCCGGTGGCGGTAAATAACAACAGTGTCAGTAACACTAACAGTCAACAAAAGGCGGGACTAATTCAGTGTAAGCCTAGAACTAAGAGTAAGAGTGGCTAGAGATACTATTACACAAATACTGAAAAAGTTAGTGGTAAGTACTGGTAAGTCGTCATTTATTTAATAGTCCCTAACTATAAGCTAGCCTTGTAATTTTTAAAGTGTCATTCGCAGGGTATTTAACTATAGTAGTACTTTAATTAGTAGCCAATTGGCCTATCACTACTATCAGCCTATGTTTAGAATTCATCTTATCTTAATCTATAGCCACTAAGCCTATAGCCCTACTCTAATAGTCTCTGTATCTGTAGTGATACGTGTAGAATCCTGTTTAGGCTTTTATATAGATAGGCTGTGTTATAAATATAGATAGATAGAGTATAGACAGATGATAGATTTATTAGAATCAATACAGGCCTATTATGATAGGCCTACAACATACCGACGGTAAATCAAAGAAAAATAATACTTATTACATTACCGGTAATATAAGTAGGCTTTAAAACTTAAGTACAGTAGGTCTAGAACTGTTCTTCATTTCAATCTCTGCATATGAGGGCTAGGTGAGAAAGTTCATCAACTGATTCAGGATTTCCTGCGGTGTTCACCCTTGTACTTGTAATGTCAGTGATGCAGGACAAAGCCCGAAAGCACCTGACAAGGGACAAAATGTATATACAGGTAGTCGTTTGGATGGGTCGAATAGCCGAGGTTTGGTGTAAATTTAACAATGGCGTGCACGTAAAAGATCCCTTGCCATTGGCAGTTGGAATTGAATATATATTAAGTTTTGTTAAGATAAGAGTGTAAGACTAAGAAGAGTACGGCTCGTAGCGAAGCTCATCATCATAGTGTCGCTGTCCGGGCAGACGTTCCCTCACCATGCACTGCATGGCATTGGCGTATGCCTGACTTTATTTGCCTAGTCAGATCACTGAACAGTTCGGTGTTAGGCTGTAGTGTTAAACCCCATTTCATTTTCTTGACTTTACTAAAAAGTACAAAAAAAGAATTTTCATTTTTCAGATGGGTGAAAAAATATTATAATTTATCAAGATACCGGTACTTACAAAGAGGAAATGTCAATTCACCACAACGGAGCGGTAAAAAGTATTAATATAGTTCAGAAAGTGAGAATGAGGGAGAGACAAAAAAAAGTATGTTGGCCTAGACCTTTTATTTAAATGAGTGCTCAGGCCTTGTCTATTAGCCTATTGTCTAGACCACACCTCATATGCCCTTTATTTATTAGGTCTAAACTACAGTACATAAAAAGGATTCCACAATAGTGGATCGTTCTGAGTGAGGACTTCCTTTGAGCACATTTGATGAAAGTTTCCATTAAACTAACCCAAAACTGTACTGTACATGGCTTTAAAACATAACACAATAAACAATTTTCCATTGAAATAAAAATAAAGATAAAACTTACCACATTAGTCCATGTGCATTATTTTAATTATTTATGTTGTTTTCAAAATGGCCATCTAACCAGAATTAATAGAACACGCACGTCATTTCACGCCACCAACATGCATACAGCCGGACTGGTCAGTGTATTCAGTTAGGTTTACGGCGAAGAATTGCCTTATTGATCAAATTTCTTTGTTGTTGCACTCTTAATAAGCGTCCAAGAGTTACGTACATATAACTAGAATTTGTTCATGAGGTCATGAAATATCATATCCCCAAGTTGGTGTACTGTAAGGAATCCTGTTAAATAAGCCCCATTATATTAGTCTGACACAAATTAAGTTTAACTGTCAACAACATTAAATATTTCTTCCAGAATAATCAATTCTAATTCCTTTGCAGGTTGACAGTAAAAAGAAAAAAGACAACAAATAATCAACTGTTGAAGTCTGCAAGAGAAATTAAAATATGGACACATTTGGTGTAGACCTAATCTCAAGTTAAGAGGAAGAGGTATGTAGGCCAATGTGTTTCTCAGTTTTAAATTTGATCAGCAAAATTGCTCATAAACTCATGCCATTTTTTTTTTTGTTTTAAATATATCATTTATTTATTCATTTACGGGACTGTATATTATTAGATTCGGGCCTGACCATGACAACACAAGACCTATTGACTTTTCCAACTTCTAAAACAATTAACTTTATTCTGGTAGGTGAGAAAACATTACTAGATACTCAAATAAATGAAATTTCTGTTCTATTTCAATTGCCAATTCATACAGAAATTGTTAGTCTAAGTATTAATGCATCCACATTTTCATATGGACACTCTAGGTCACAATTTTTACTTGATTTTTTAAAAGAAACATGTACTCCTTAATGATGCCTATGGTTTAGTTTGAATTTCTGTAACTGTCTGACAAATGATCGCCCGCCTTATGCAAATAGTGTAAATGTATGTAATATCAATGTTGTGGACATAAAGGTCACAATTTTATGAAATTTAAAAGGTTTAATGGTTTATTGACACCCAAAAGATCTTGGTTCCTTTTTATATTCAGGCATTTTGATCTGTAACTTCATGGATTATGGCCCCGGATTATACGTAACATTGCTCTCTCTTTTTTGTTAAACTTGTTTTCTTTTCATCTCTTGCAAAATGTGGGCGTATCCTGCATTGCAACCACTTGTTATGGGATAATTTTGAACTACTATAAATGCAGCTATACTATATACCAATATTGAATATGTAAATTATTGATTTTGAAAATGTATATTATAAAATGTTGATTTCAGTGCCAATATAACCTGAGAAAAAAGTTAATAGTTAATACCTCATTAAAACATCACCACTATGCAAGGTTTGCTTATTAATTCAATTTCTATTTCATCAAAATCAATTTATCTCATTTTGGGGCAGACTGGATCTTCATGAATTGTGTCACTAGTTTAATGCAACTTTGAAAAATGTATGTTTTAAGAATAAATTTCAATAAATCAATCATAATACGATTTATAGGATAAATGGTCTCATTCTCTGATGTTTGTGCCCAAAAAAGGATGTGTGTACACTGTGTATCTACAGTATCTTGCATGTAAGCCCCTTAAAATTGTGTGGCCTATAAATAATAGTATTGACCTGCCATTACTACAATGTACATATATTTTTCATTTAAGTTATTTTATATATTTATTTTTAGTGTTACTTGATGTTAATGAAATCTTAGTTTCATATTATTGGCAGCACCTGCAGAACATGCACCAGTATACATAACACCACTCAATTCTTCTATCTGATTGCCAGAAACAAGTGAAATGGTATGTGTGTATTAAGTTTCAGGTACCAGTATAAGAAAACCACACCAAAACTAGGTTACAAGTTTAATATTGGTTATACTTTTATAATAGCAGTGGAATAATTTTATATTGATAGTACACTATAGCTACACAAAAGAATTATTAAATTTGTTTCTAAGGCACCCCCCAGCTCCCCTAAAATTTTCAGAATATATAAAAATTGTCCACCTTGGTTCCAAATAGTTTTTGGAATTGCATAATAAAAAAACAAGATCCCTCCCGCTTGCCCCATGATTTTCTCTCCCAATTGCCCCAGAAACAAAATATTTTCCTGTTTAGATTTTGAGAACGTTACTTCCTTGTGTGGTGAGTTAATATTTGCCTTGTGAGAATAAAATTCTATCAGTATATATTATATATGAATCCACACGCTGATCTCGAGTTATAGTCTATGTATGATATGGTTTTGCAGTTTGCACAGCTTATAGGTTAAAAATATGATTCAATCATTATTAAAATATGTATTGTTATACATGGCTCTTAATAACAAAAAAATCCCAAGAGCTACGGCTGTTACTTCATTGATACGGTATTCAGTAGCTAAGGGAAATTTTGTCGAACCATTTGCTAGCATCAGAATGACCGATGCCATCAAGAAGAAAGATACTATTGAATAGGTCCAAAAAATGTTGCTTTCCTTATACTTGTGTGCTAAGCTTGAGTATAAACAACCGACTTACTGGTAGGCCAACTGAGGGTATTTTCTTTGTTTTTTAAGTACCGTACAGAAATACTAAATACATGTACATACACGTATAGTTTTTGTTATTCTCCATCTTTGAAAATGTTTGGATGATATAATGCTAAAAAGTGACTTATTTTTTTTCATTTTAGAATTAGTGAATAACAAGTTCTGAGTTCAAGAAAGGAAGTTCACGGGTACATTAAGAATAAATTGAACAATGTTGAAAAATGCCAAAAAATAGGAAATTAAAATGTTAAAAAATTAATCCAGTTTTGTCTTTTGAAGTGATTTCCAGAATCCTGATGTCATCTAACAGCACAGACTTTTCATGGCACTGTACATAATTTGCTATTGGAATTCCAGTGGGTTTTCTTACAGATCACCACACAACTTCTCATAAAATATTCTATGTGATCTATTGTTATTCCTATTAGGACTTCTTTTAAGATATTCTGTTGGATCCTATAGAAATATCTATTTAGGACTTTATAAGATTATTAGAGCTTCCGATTTGACTTATAAGATATCCTGTAGATTTTCCAACTGGAATACCTTTAAAATTCTGTTAGCAGAATGGGCCAATTTCCAAATGTATCCAATAGGAACCCTGTTGAATTTTAGCATTTCCAATATAATTTCTTCACAAGGGAACTAAACTAACTGGTTATTTCAAACTTTGTTTTAAAATTAAAATGTAAAGACAATAAAGAAAGAGAAGCTATTGCAAACTCCATAAAAGAATGTACAAGACAGAAATTAGCCAATGAAGCAAAGAGCTTCAGAAAATGCGAAAACAAATGGAAAAAATCTATTCTAATATTTGTAACTGTCGTTTGTCTGTTCAGGGTTAGCGACCTACACTAGGGCTGTCCCCAGTTTGTGTATAGGAGGGGTAGCTCTGGGGAGTAATATAGGCCTGGTGGCGTTAGACTTTAGACTACTACCGCTGCTTTCGCAGTTATACTATTTTCTGCTGTTAAAATCATATTGCTAGGAACAACAGTTTTGGTACACAAATACCTAGCTCCTTTATGAACTGTCTCTGAGCGAACGATGTCTCGCTAACAGTTCCTCACGGGCCTTATTATCAACTAGTATGAAAATAAGGCTTTTCTCCATCTCGGTTCTAAGGCTATTTTAGATCCTTACCATCTACTTTGCACCGTGATTCTTCTTTGATGGCCAAAAGAAAACATTTCCTAACACAACCGACACAAATTTATAATAATTCAACACTATTTTCATGTAGAATTCGATTTAGAAAAAGATAAACAAAATCGTTCAAATCTGGCCGCCATGTTTGTTAACTGACGTCAGCGCAGACCGGTCTTTTTCTAACATCAAATTCTACACGAAAATAGTGTTGAATTATTATAAATTTGTCTCGGTTGTGTCAGGAAATGATTTCTTTTGGTGATCAAAAAGGTTTCACGGTGCAAAATAGACGGTAAGGATCTAAAATAGCCTTAGAACCGAGATGGGGTAAAGCTTTATTTTCATACTAGTTGATAATAAGGCACGTGAGGAACTGTTAGCGAGACATCGTTCGCTCAGAGACAGTTTATGAAGGAACTAACAAATACCATGGTTTTTTACCAGATTGTTGTGAATAAGACCATGGTTAGTAGAAACCAAGGTTGATAAAACTAGGGTTTGAAAAAACCATGGTTTTAGAAAATTTGATGTTACAAAAACCATTGTGTATTTTAGGTTTAAACCATGGTTTGTGAAATACGATAAAAACCATGGTTACCAACGACCATGGTTTGTCCGAAAATCTAATGGTTTTGGAAAACCATGGTTTTATTATAGGTTTAAACCATGGTTTGTGAAGTATGATAAAAACCATGGTTTCCAACGACCATGGTATGTCCGAAAATCTGATGGTTTTAAAAACCGTGGTTTTTCTTTTAAAACCATGGTATTTTTTTGTAAGGGCAGATCCATTTTAATAATATTATTATGTCGATCAAGATATAACAGTTATTTTATCTTCCACTTTCAAAATCTAGCAATATAAATGACTGATGTAACCATGCAACGAAATGTTAACACAGTAGGCTAAATACTAATTGTTAATTAATATCACCTTTTCGAAGCGTCTTCCGTAGGCCTATGTCGATGATTTTGCATATCATAGTCCTAGTTCATGAAAGAAGTTTGTCCGGTGTAACTTGGTAAATGAGTGTGATAGCGATAGAGTTTTTCTGCGATAGGCCTACCGATCGGCCCTACTCGAGTCGGAATCCGATGATACTATCATGGTCCTAAGATCTGACCCGTTCTAGCAACGTTCTCGTATCTAGTATAGGGCATATAACACCATAATTAATAGTTTTTATCTGATATATTTTTTCGATGAAGTGTGAACACCAATAAATCGAAAATTCATCGAGAATTGAAGTAGATTAGACAAGTGAAGGCGTCTCTAGAACTAGTAGAAGTTAGACCTGTGCTGTTTTTAATGTTTAGTGCCTATTTGTTTATCATTCTTCGTCGTCAGAAATGGTAGAATGTTCAGAGCCATCATGGCCACCATTGTTCCTCATATTTCTAATTCACCCGTACTGATAGGGAAGAACGACCCGGGCGAAATTAATGTCTAACAAGTTGTCACTTTCTGCCGATGCCATGTTGAAATATACATCGACTGCTAAACGAAATTCGACTTTGACGTAATGTAACGTGATTTAGCTTCAGCTCATTAATTGTCGGTGTTTACTTTTGCATTCTCCTTTAACGTGCGCCAAACCAGAAAATTGGCTATATTTCATAGAATTTCCAACCAATTTTTGAACCAGTTACATATTTAAAAAGCTGCTGTGAAAGTGGTTACGGTAAAATTGAGTTTGGTCGTGTTTATTTTAGGCAATATTTGATAGAAGTTGACTAGATTCCGTATAGATGAACGCTTTTATCAAACTGACATCATTTACTATGAGTATTTACTTTACACCAAAAGAATGAGTTTAGTCATCCTAGAAGGGTAAACCATGCTGGTTGCCGAGCCACCACCTTATATTTGGCACTGATCCATCTCGGCTTTCGAGTCAATACGCTACATATAGAGAATCTCCTATGAGTGTTTTTTGATATCAAAAAATATCAACACAAGTTGATAAAGTAAAAAAAAACGAGGCTCTACCGAGTTTTTTTTACTTTATCAACGAGTGTTGATATTTTTTGGTATCAAAAAACACGAGTTAGAGATTTTATTTATCACCCAATCCTTTCTTGCATGTACAAATAAATAAATATAATTCTTTGGTATAGATTTTTACTTTTATAGAACCTAATTACATTACACCGTAGTGATACATCATTTTTTGAAAGCAGTTTAGCTATTGTATAGTCCTATATACTGACCCAGTTTTTTCCTTCAAGGTCAATTAAATAAAAGCAGTTTCCTTTTTTATATAAAAAAGTCACTCTTTACTTAAATAAAGTGGTTTCTTTAAAATAAAAGAAAGTAGTTCCTTTTTGATTGACCAATCAAATTTATGTAAAGCGATATCACCACTGTGTATATATCACAGTAGATTATGTAATTTATCACACAAGCGATATCTACTGTCAAATGTATTATTGGGTGATAAACGTTATTATCTCTATATGTGCGTGTGAGAGAGAGAGAGAGAAAGAAATGGAGTTTAACGTCCGCTCAACACAAGTAGGTCATTTCGGGACTAATCTCTATATGTAACACAATGATTATTATCATATACTGAAAAATATGAAACATATATAATTGGTTGCACCTCTGAATCACTGTCATCAGGGTATCATTTCATATTGTGTCATTAGCACTAATTTCTTTCACATTGATTCAATATCAAATCCTCGTTTAAAAATTGATAAAAATAATTTAAAATCACTTTCCTTTGTCCCCAATCCATTGTTTTCCAAACTTCAAACAAATTTTGCCAATCTTCGTCTAAAAAATTGATAAAAATAATTTAAAATCACTTTCCTTTGTCCCCAATCCATTGTTTTCCAAACTTCAAACAAATTTTGCCAATCTTCGTCTGAAAGATAAGCGCATTTTAATTTTGTCGTCCTGAAATAATCCGGATTATGATCTAATCGTATACCAAGCTTTCGTTTCCCTCTCTCAGTGTATTCATGTTGACCGGTTTCTTGATTTGCCTTCCACCAGTAGTTTCTTTTATTGTTTTCTAGTTATCTCTACTATATCCTTTTTCTTATGTGTTAGATTATCATCATATGTTCCTGATGTCAACCAAATCTACCATCGTCACTATGAATCATATCTCCATCTTCTTGTATTCTCCGCTCTCCATCTGCGCAACTGTCTTTTTCATATTCATCATTGTCATCTCCATGTTCCACATCATCGGTTCCATTCTGTTGTCCTTTCTGTTCTTCTTATCCCTTTTTATTGTCTAACAATTATCGCCACACCTTGGTCATCAGAACTTTTCACTTTCACCAGCTCGGTGTTCTACAAACTCAACTCTCTGATCAAAGGGCACATCGCCCTCTTTTCTGGCTACACCTAATGGGTTTTACATTTGCAATTTTATACAAAGTAGGGAAAATACCCTGTTTGGAAACAACAGTTAATAATATCTGTTATATATTTAGATAAACAATTGCAGCAGAGTTTAAGGACTGAAGTCGGGAGTGAATGTTTTCGATGGTGACCCTTTGATTAAAGCTATGACAAAGGGTTCACTTATAGGACTAAAAAAGTTTGAATGACACAGAGGGTGGTTCGGTGTTAATGTCGATATCACAATTTTAAATATTCAGATCGTTTCTCATGAGAGAGACTTTGTTAAAATATTGTGAAAATTTATTTTGTATTGACATATTCAGGAAGCACAGAGTATGAGGAACTACGATCCATCAGTGACTTGACAACACTGAATAATTCTTTGAGACTTTTATCACTATTAGTAATCTTGCCCCCTTTCTGATAATACCCCTCTTCTCCTTTAACCTCGGGTAACCTGTTGACCTCTATAACTCCTGAACGCTTCCTCGCCTGACTGATCACCAACCATTTACGGATTCTTGAGGAAAAATGCTTCTAGAAAAGTAAACTCCCGCTTTTTGCCCACCTCTCGGATAATACCCCCCCCCCCCTTTTCCCTCTGGTTTATATACATTTGTGTCGCCTTCTTAGTTCTTGCAGTGATATAAACCCGGTCTGGTACCCTTTCCAGCACCGCATATATCCTGGGTGCATCTAATTGTAAATATTCTAGTTTGTTAGTCAGTTTAGCTGTGCTCTCGTTCCCATTACGTCACAGTAGTCAAAATAAGGAAGAATGTAAGAAGTGTACATGGTTTCTAGGGATATGCGACTTTAGAAATCGAAGAGAGTTTACCAGTTTTTGTTAAGTTGTTAATGATATGAATATCCCACTTACAATTATTTTGAAATGTCAGTCCCAGGAGCTTTTGATACGAAACTGGAATTGGAATGCTGTCTTAAGTTAAGTTGTTAATGATATGAATATCCCACTTACAATTATTTTGAAATGTCAGTCCCAGGTGCTTTTGATACGAAACTGGAATTGGAATGCTGTCTAAGTTTAGTGTCGGTAGTTTGATTTTCTTCTTAGTAGGAAGTGCAAGTGTTTCAGTTTTCAGCGGGTTAAAGGATACCAGCCATTTTTTTTCCCAAATATTTATTTTTTCTAGATCGACATTAAGAACATTCGCAAATGCTGTTGGGTCACTTACTTTTATATATAAATTTGTATCGTCTGCAGAGAGTTTGATGTTCGAGTCAATGTGTTTGACAAAATCATTGATATAAACAAGGAACAAAAGGGGTCCGAGAACGGAGCCCTGTGGGACACCAGCTGGGACAGTCCGGGGTTTAGAGGAAGCAATCCTAATAGCCACACATTGTTTTCTATCACTAAGATAGTCTTTTAACCACTCTAGTGGAACTGCCAATAGCTTATGACATAGTGCAGCATGTCACAGAACACCGTTCTCTCATATACTGGCCTTGATCGATGGCTTGACAAAAAAAGTGAATAAGGTCTATTAGTTGATAAGTAGTATAGTCCCCATGCAAACAAACGCTTCGTAGATTAATTATAGTGTTGTGATACTTAAAAAAGTTAAAGACATGTTTGTAAATGCATTTCTCAAGTTTTTTTTACAACAATACTTAATAATGACACTGGTCTATAATTACCACAACGAGTTGGGTCACCCTATTTAAAAATTGCCGTGATGTTTGAAGATTTCCAAATAGTTGGTACATGCTTACAGTTTATATAGATGTTAAATAATTTACATAATGGTTCACTTATTTCAGAAGATAGAAATTTTAATAATTTACCGCTAATTTCGTCAAGACCTGTAGTTTTAGAATTGTCAATTGTTGAAATCATGTCTCTAACTTCTTTAGGTGTTAGTAATACGGACAAAATGGAAGTGGTAAGCAGACTTGTATGGAATAAATAAATCGAGAAAGCACTGTGGGATGCAGAAAATATTGGTGGACAAAAATAACCCCGGAAAGAGAACTGACGAGAATTGGTAACATTCATCAAGACATAGCATTGTGTGGATCTATGGAATTTTTTTTTACCAAAATAGACAATGTAGGCATTGTATTGATATCATAATTAGGTTGGTTATTTCAAAACTGGTGGATCTTATGCTGAACTGAGCTAAGTTATAGAAAGAAAAGGGTGTATGAGATAGATATCAATTTAGTTAACGATCAGTAGAACACGGATGAAGATATTTTAATAGAAATCCTACTAGGATTCCAAACTCAAGATCGATCACTTCATATTGTATTCGTATATAATCTTAATAGTGACAATATAAAGATGACCAATCAATCTTCGAAATGAATTTTCATCGATCTATGCTCCTCGCAATGTAATAATCTCGTCGCTATTTTATTGTCCACGAAGTAACTAACACTATAAGCTTCAAACACTCATAACTCAGTCGGAATAATGATATTTGAATGAAACGTTACATATTCATTTTTCGTTTTTTTTTATGCGTACTTATATTTTTGACTGTCGTTTGAAGTCTGCCCTTTCAGGGTAGTTCGGACCAGGTAGGAAAATATACAACTTCCGCTTTCGGAGTTATACTATTTTCAACGCGTGCCGCGTCGGGTCAGTCGCAAGTAAATATAGCAAGCACATTCTGTTCCTTATTAATAGAGAGAGAGAGAGAAATGGGTCACTTCGGGACTAACATATGGTTTTGTATTTCAATAATTCGCTTGCGCGTAGGGGTCTTTAGCAGTGGGAGGAAACCGGAGTACCCGGAGGAAACCCACGAGGTTGAGAAGGCGCCCCTATCTCCATGTCACATACGCTCACACTAGGGCTCAAAACCACAGTCGCGAGCCAGAGGTGATCGGCCAGCTATAGGTCGAAGCGCGGCTCTCTAGACAACCAGGCCGTTATTAATAAGGCATCCTTAAATCGAGAATGGCATAGTTTCTAAGAAAGTCAAAACATAATTACTTCTGTGTCTTGCTCAATAGGTTGTCAACTCTCTGTTATACGACCATGGGCATTATTTCCAATCCTCAAAAAAATCAGCAACACAGGAAATAACACAATTAACAACCTTATTTTCCTATAGACAACGTGGGCGGCCATTTTCCAACGTTTGAATTTGAAGTTGAAAATGATACTCTTTTTTTACAATTTCTAAGCTGGCAATAGTAAATTATAGGATTGATAGGACTGTTTATGGGTACAATCTATTTTAAGGCTTTATTTTAATAATTTTTAAAAATATAACTTAATAATTTGAAATTGTACCAATAAAGGACACCGGAATAAAATAGTTTTTTGCAATATCTATCTTGGAAGGTCTCACAGTGATGCTTGACAAAAGTGATGGTGATGCAGTTTCAAGTGAAATTAATGAACTGATAAAGAAAGTATACTCATAGGACTGTGTTGTTTATTTTAAAAATGTGCTATTGATAAACTGTAGGAGTCGTATTGTAGAATCTTTTCAAAAACAAGTAGCAGAGATTAAAGCCAAAATTAGTTCTTGCCTGTTTTCAGAGTTGACATCTAATCCAGTGTTTAAATCTCTCAATATAATAAAGGTTTCATGTTGGCCAAAGACAAAATGTGATCTAGAGAATTATTGTCAGAGAGAGCTTACATTTTTCATAGAACATTTTAAAGACATTCTTACAAATAGAGGTGTTGATATAGATCATATTGAATTTGAGTGGCTAACATTAAAACTCTTCTGGCTTAAGTCATTTTTTTCAGAAAACCTAAATAGTGAACAGTTTATTTGTTCTGTTGTAAGCAGCTTCAGGGACAAATTTCCAAATTTGGTCCATGTCCTTCGAATTGCTTTCCCGGTGTCAAACGCCTAGTGTAACAAAGTGATATCATTTATAATTTAGGTGCATTGAACTCTGCTAGTTTTGACAATAGATGATTTTGACTTTCACCTGTATATATAAACTCTTGGCATGGATATTTCTTATTAAATCTAATTAATTCAATATGTCCATTACAAGCTATACATGATCTGTGTACAAGATCCACACGACTTCAAATGTTTATGCACATGCCATGACGAGATGAAAGAAACAATTGCAGATATGACCATGTGTTCAACGGGTATATATTGAGGAGTTCTCTGTCAGTTAGAAGCGAAGAGCCGGGTGAGAAGAAAGGCTCGGTCGGGTGTATGGACTCACCGGAGTCCAGCCGCTGCCTTGGCAGAGGGGCAGAATAGTAAATGTATTATGTAGATGTGTTCCTGTAGAAGACTAGTAGATTTCATATTATGTAGATGTGTTCGTGTCGTAGCCTAGTTCTTATAGTTCCAGTATTATGTATTGCTGTTGACAATGTATTCGTGTTGAGTGTATGTAACCGAAGCTGTTTAGATACCTGATGTAAATAAATCATTTATCTACAAAACTCTTATCTGTTTTCACTACGATTGTGTTACAGATACTAGTTATTGGTGCTATCGACCTACAAGACCCCTGGGTGTGTTCCCGTGATAATGAAGAAAAACCCGCGTGGCAGAAAGAAGAGGTTTAACCACCAGACATCCGATGAGTTGGTAAAAAAAAGAAACAACAGAATTAAAAACAATGCAGTACTAAAACGTTTATTTGTGAAACCGTGGGTGGCAGGCGCGGTTTCAGTGATAAGAAAATTCTTAATTCAAGGATGGAAAAGAAGAAAATCAACGAGCACGGAGAAATCAAAGAAAAAAAAAACCTAAAAAAGACTTTCGGATCAATGGCGACGGAACAGAAATTGTGTGTGATTGTTGTATTACGGCGAGTCATTTTGTTTTTAAAAGAATATAAATTATAATTGTTTGTTTTTGAAAACATATTTTGGTTTTTAAAATTAGTCGTAACAAAGTATTAGGAGGTTTATGTTGAAAAGTAAAATATTTTGTGATTGTTTGGCTGGAATTGAGTTAAGTTCCTAATTAGGAAATTCTTGAATAGACGGTTGAATAAATTTTTCGTCGTCCATCGCTATATTTGCGGTGAAGATATTTACTCACAAACAATCACATAATAGGCATATTCACGGTTCTATCTCCTATATTGTTTTGTGTGTGTTTTTATACGCCCACATTTTCATGTGGACGTATTATGTCGTCGCCCCTGTCCGTCCGTCCGTCCGGACATCCGTCCGTCCGTCCACAATTGTTTGTGGACTCTCTACAGGTCACAATTCTTACCCGATTTCGACGAAACTTGAAATATAGGTTTATCCCCCAAAGATCTCGGCTGCTTTCGATATTGGCACGTATCGGATCAAAACTTCATGGATTATGGCCCCTGATTGTACGTAAAATCACGTTTTTAGCTTGTGGACCCTATAGAGGTCACAATTTTGAACCGACTTTGATGAAACTTGACATGCATGTTTATATCCCAAAGATCTTGGTTCCTTTCGATATTTGCGCCTATCGGAACGTAATTTCCTGAATTATGGCCCCTGATTGTCCGAAAAATCACCTATTTTAGCTCGTGGTACCTCTGTAGGTCACAATTATTATCCGATTTGAACAACCGTTCGATTATATCACCGTTACACCCTAAGGATGGTTGAGTTCAAATTTCGGAAAAATCGGACCAAAATTACCATACAAAATGGCCGCCGTTCGTACGCGAATACTGTTAAAAAATGGTATATCCAGGTTGTGGACCCTGTAGGGATCACAATTTTAATTTGATTTTGATGAAACTTGAAATGCATTGTTATAACCCAAAGATCTTGGTTCCTTTCAATAATTGCGCATATCAGATCGTAACTTCCTGAATTATGGCCCCTAATTATACGCAAAATCGTCTTTAATTAGCTTGTGGTCCCTCTTGAGGTTACAATAATTATCCGATTTAAAAAATCGTTTGATTATATCACCGTTACACCCTAAGAAAGGTTGAGTTCGAATTTCGGTAAAATTGGACCAAAATTGCCATACAAAATGGCCGCCATTCGTACGCGAATACTGTTAAAATATGGTATATCAAGGTTGTGGACCCTGTAGAGGTCACAATTTTAATTCGATTTTGATGAAACTTGAAATGCATGGTTATAACCCAAAGATCTTGGTTCCTTTCGATATTTGGGCATATCCGATTGTAACTTCCTGAATTATGGCCCCTGATTATACGCAAAATCGTCTTTGTTTAGCTTGTGGTCCCTCTGGAGGTCACAATTATTATCCGATTTAAAAAATCGTTTGATTACATCACCGTTACACCCTACGGATGGTTGAGTTTGATTTTCGGAAAAATTCGGAACAAAATTGCCATACAAAATGGCCGCCGCATGTACGCGAATACTGTTATAAAAAGGTATATCAAGGTTGTGGACTCCGTATAGGTCACAATTTTGATTAAATTTTGATAAAACTTAAAATGCATGGTTATAACGCAAAGATCTTGGTCCCTTTCGTTACTTGCGCATATCATATCGTAGCTTTCTGAATTATGGCCCCTGATTGCCCGAAAATTCGCCTATGGTCCCTCTGGAGATTATGATTATTATCCGATTGAAAAAAAGCTTGACTCTATCACCGTTACACCATACCGAAGGTTGAGTTTGAATTTCAGGGAAATCGGACCATAATTGCCAGACAAAATGGCCGCCGTTTGTACTCTAATAGTGTTAAAATATGGTATATCAAGGTTGTGGACCCAGTATAGGTCACAATTTTGATTCGATTTTGATGAAACTTGAAATGCATGGTTATAACCTAAAGATCTTGATTCTTTTCGATATTTGCGCATATCAAATTGTAATTTAATGAATTATAGCCTTTGATTGTAGGAAAAATCACTGTTGGTTTTGCTTGTTCTCTAACCATCTCTCGAAAATGTGGGTGTATCCTGCCTGGCAGTGCCAGCTTACTATCTTTATATACCCCGACGTAACAGAAATTTTTTTTAATGAGTTTTTGCCTCGTAAATTCGAGAGTTTTGTGTATTTGTGCCTCGTAAATTCGAGAGCGTTGTGTATTCCTATTAAGAGGAATCGGTTTTTATACCCTCAAGGAAGAAGGGTCGCGCTTAGGTTAGAAGCGTATATATGTGGTGTTTTGTTTTGTTTAAGAAATAGAGAGATAAACCGTTGTTAATTTTGATAAGTTCTTTGAAAAATATCTTATTTAAGATTGGTAAAATGTGTTCAAATCATTTAATATCATTTATTTCAAGTAAAAAACAATATGACAAAATCCTATCTTATTTTTTTTCTATATGTGTACCTTTTCTATTTTATAATAATAATATTTGCTATTTTTTCCCTTCAGATTATATTTTGATTGTATACATTTCCTTTTTGTAATGTTTAGAAATGACGTTGATATTGTGTGTGTTCTTATGATATCGTGTATTACATTATCATTTATTTATTTGAAGCCAGTGTCCCACATGTGAGAATGGTGTTACTAATTTATGTTAGTTTGTTATTTACTTAGTAAATATGTTATTTACTTAGTAAATAACTTGTGGGGAGGGTAGGAAATGTAACAAAGTGATATCATTTATAATTTAGGTGCATTGAACTCTGCTAGTTTTGACAATAGATGATTTTGACTTTCACCTGTATATATAAACTCTTGGCATGGATATTTCTTATTAAATCTAATTAATTCAATATGTCCATTACAAGCTATACATGATCTGTGTACAAGATCCACACGACTTCAAATGTTTATGCACATGCCATGACGAGATGAAAGAAACAATTGCAGATATGACCATGTGTTCAACGGGTATATATTGAGGAGTTCTCTGTCAGTTAGAAGCGAAGAGCCGGGTGAGAAGAAAGGCTCGGTCGGGTGTATGGACTCACCGGAGTCCAGCCGCTGCCTTGGCAGAGGGGCAGAATAGTAAATGTATTATGTAGATGTGTTCCTGTAGAAGACTAGTAGATTTCATATTATGTAGATGTGTTCGTGTCGTAGCCTAGTTCTTATAGTTCCAGTATTATGTATTGCTGTTGACAATGTATTCGTGTTGAGTGTATGTAACCGAAGCTGTTTAGATACCTGATGTAAATAAATCATTTATCTACAAAACTCTTATCTGTTTTCACTACGATTGTGTTACACTAGGTGGAAAGAGCCTTCTATGTAATGGGGAGAATTAAGTGTGACTGGAGGAAT
Source organism: Patella pellucida (assembly GCA_917208275.1). Taxonomy (NCBI): domain Eukaryota; kingdom Metazoa; phylum Mollusca; class Gastropoda; family Patellidae; genus Patella; species Patella pellucida. Next base: position 68,019,898 of record OU795038.1, read on the forward strand.
CGCCTTGGGGAGGAAATAACATACACTCTTTATCAGAAATAAACTTGAGAGCCCAATTCCTTTAATGTTTGACTCTATTATTTGTGTTAACAAATTCTTTGAATCCATATGGTCCAAGAGTTACATCTAACACTACAAATGTTAACACTAACATTAACCCCAAAACAGTAATTACACTGTAAATAATGTAAACATTATGGTAAAAATAAAGAAACTTTATTGTAAACTGTATCATTATAGTTATTTTTTAATTAACATTGATTATACACAAGATATTGTAACTGCACATCAAATCCCCAAAAGTGCTCATCAAAATTTGACTATCAAGACTACTTTAAACTGCTACCTGGTCGACAGTTATTATGTTCCCTGCTACAAGTCACAATTTTTACCCGTTTTCAACGAAACTTAAAATATTGGTTTATCTCCCTAAGATCTCGGCTCCCGTGGATATTGGCATGTATGTAGTAGTTATTAGCACCCTTTCCGAGGTGTATCGGTGAATATCGGGACAGTTTTGGGTCCCCGGCCAAAACTGTCCTGATATTCACCGATACAGCGAGGAAAGGTGCTAATAAGTCACTTACATCACATTTCTATCGAGTATTTTGAAGCGATATGTAAAAAATAGTATTTATTATCGAGTCGTTTCAACCGAAAAGTGACAAATGTTATTTCATTTATACCTTTCTGAGCCTCACGTTACATTTCATGGTAGAATGATTTCGCAGTGGAGAGACGAGCTCAGTAGCATTTACACGTGCGTCTAGCTATACCCTGGGCGTAAAACAATCACGTGTTTGTTTAGACCACATCGTAGAGGACTGCAATATTAATAATATTATTATTAAATGTAGTGTGAAGGAAATGCGAAACGTGGGTCATTCCTGGTGAAAGTATGCATCAATGAATTATTTGTAATAAAATGGATGTCTTTCTAGGCGTTTTTGTTTTTATCCTGCTTATTTTAAATGTCTGTGAAGTGTCCAGCAAGAGAACTACGCCTTTTATCATCACAATTACAATTATTATTCAGTGTTCTCATTTATATGTTTTGCATATTAATATAAATCAAACCAAATTATGGAATATGTGCCAATTGACATGTATAATAATTGATTTGTGTAATTTTCTGTTAATTTAATGTTATTGTATATATTTTTGAACTGCCAGTTTGTTCCACCCGGTTTGTTTTGTTACTGTGATTTTGACTAGTTGTTTCATGTAATTTGTCCGTCTGCATTGTATAGAGCCATAGCTATCATTGCGATCTGGCCCGGACTAAACGTCCGCTACTTATTGCTTGAATGGTATCTTAAACAGTGTAGAAGTGTTCGTTTGTCGGGAATGAGCAGTACTTTTTATAAAAAGTGTACTGTTCATGTCTGATAACACGGATACTTTTAAGCCTGTATTGGAAATAAACACGCCAGTTTTATCAAAGGTTGCCAATGGCAACGAGGTAGAAGTGGGATGTAACGTACCGTAACTTCATATGGCCCGTGATTGTACGAAATAGCATGGACACTATTGATAGAGGTCACAATTTTTTGATCTGATTTTGATAAAACTTGAAATTCATGTTTATAACTCAATATCTTGGTTCCTGTCGATATTTGAGCATATCTTATCGTAACTTCCTGAATTATGGCCCTGATTATACGAAAAATAACCCTTTTGAGCTTACGGTTAATATCAAATTTTAACAACCGTTTGAATATATCACCGTTACATCGTAATAAAGGTTGAGTTCGAATTTCGTGAAAATCGGACCAAGGCTGTTGGACAAAAAATGGCCGCTGTTGTACGTAAATAGTGTAAAAATATGGCATATTCAAGGTTGTGAACCATGTAGAGGTCAGATTTTTTTTCCGATTTTGATGAGATATTTGCGCATATCGAATTGTAACTTCGGGAAGTATGGCCCTTATTGTAGGAAAAATAACCTTATTTTTAACTTGTTTTCTATGCCTCTCTCGAAAATGTGGTGCATCCTGCTTGGCAGCCGCTGGTAGTTTATGTTTGTCTAATTTTAGTTTCATTTTCCCCAACTATTTATGTTAGTCTACTAATTTTAGTTTCATTTTCTTCTACTACTGATTTTAGGTTTCTATACGTCATCTATTAATTTTTGAATTGGGCAACAAAACACAAGTAATGCATTAAGACAAAAAGTGAAATAAGATATTGTTGAACGGCTTAGGTGTTTCCACCTATCATCGGCCTAAAGAACACATGCGTCATTAGAGGCATTTCGCAAAGGTATCTGTATTAAAGCTATCATGAGGGACATACCTAGTCGCCGGTGAGCGGAAAATCCCCTTCTATTTTTTCGTTGGCCCGTTATTTGTAGTAATTCACTGTTTCATGGGAGATAACTCTGTACTATGTATTTGGACTCAGACTAGTAATTATTTGCCCATTGACTTCAATGTTAAATGGGTGTAACATCACAGGCTGTAACTTTTTGCTCAACATTCCGTTGGTTCCAATCTTTTTAGGCACAATGGGGACCACATTTGGCAATCACCTCATCATAAACTTGTAGGGGCTCTATGGTTTGGATTTTTTGCTACAGGGATTTGAAGTTGCCTGGGGTGAAAATCTCACTTCATATACATTTGATTACTCCGCAGAAAGACATTTTACAACCCCATCCCTCCGCTGTAATATCACCAGTATTACCCAAAACTGCTATAAAATTGCAAATTTGATCCCTTTTCTCCTATTCTAGACCAAAAAGTCAACCCAAAAATGCAGGAAGAGGGGAGAAAAAAATTAAGGGAAAAATTGTCTATTAATAACTCGCACTACATTCGTCCATCATGAAAACTAGGCAAATAATTACTAGTCTTAGTCCTATATACCTCACATGTTCTTGCTGTTTGAACAAATCTGTGGTTATCTAATAAACAAACATATATGCAATGCCCTGGCCAAAGAGTATGAAAATCCATGCATTTGCAGATGCGCAGTGCAGCATTCTACAATCACTATAGTGCATCAGAAAACTGCGGAAATTCAGATAGAAATTTGAAAGCACGTAAATTTTGAATTCCACACAACATCTTTATTTTTGAACATAAATGCATTATGTAAAAAGATGAGATAAATTCAATATAATTCCATCACGGAAATACTTTAAAACAGTAATCATGATGCAATATTAGACTTTTTATCACTTTCATCGAAAACCACAGTTTTTTCTCTGTTAACGTAGCTGCAAATGTTAAATTGTGGCCAAATTTAAGATGTTGAAACAAGCAGTGCTTATCAATTTTAAAATATCTCCTATATAGCTGTATTTCCATGGGATAAGTAAGTTGAAATAATCTGATAATGTAACACTACAAGAGTTTCTTCATCCCCACCCCCCAGTATGGAATCTGGTACATTGTTGACCAATCATGGGTCTCCCTGTTCACTCTGGCCTGTCAAATGGTTTACAAGGGCAATGGTGCCTACAACTTTCCTGACCAAGACATATGCACAACCGTCAACACACAAGCCATTTATGTTATCTTCTAATATGAGAGGCCATGATAAACACATGGGTGTCCTTTATCGGGCTCGGAAATGAAGTCATCACCAAAAAGCAAAGTTTACAGAGGTCCTCGGTTGGAGCCCAAACTGAATTCGATTTGCCCTCCACTTCCACCACAGGTGTCATAGAGATCCGGGATGAAATTAATATGCATTGAGATCATCGTTCTACTGAAGCCAGTCCAGGAAGTCATCAGGGTTTGCGATGTAGACCTGAAATGTTAAATTTGGAAGAGAGTGAGAATTCTGGGGAGAATACTATCCAGGGAAATGGACCTTTGACACCCAGAAAATGGTCAAAATGTGCAATTCTGTCATTCAGTTACATGCCAAGGGGAGTAGAAAGGCCTGTGCAGTACCAAATCCCCCCCCCCCCGTTAGTGAGCAGAAGTGGGGATCAGGTTGGCTGCACTTCGAAAAGTGGTGTATGAAATCCACATTTATCTCACCTGTTTTGCTTCTTTTTTTTAAATACTTGTGTTTGCTGAGGTCAATCAATCCACTCTATGAAATATTACCCATGGCACCTGAAATGATAGATAGCTGGGGATAAATATGCAATAAAAAAACAGTGAGAAAATACGAAAGAAAAAAAAATGGTTGCAACTGGAAATAAAAATAAACCTCTTTATTTCTAGGGAACATCCAATCACTGGCTCTCCAACAAGAAACCAGTAAACAGTCAGAAAAGTCAGTACAAAAATGAAAAAAAAATGAGTGTCACACAAGTCTAAGCCAATCTCAAAGGCAGATACCATGTTTTTGAGGTTCAGTCTAAATATTAAGGCCAGCTGCAGGTATGGTCAAAAGTCACATGGGAGTGAATTTTGGAGTGTACATGTTAACATTTCATTGTATGATGTCAAAACATGTCATGTCTAAATATTAAGGCCAACTGCAGACTTGGTTCAAGGTCACAAGTAAATAGGGTTGTGGCCACATGATTTTTTGGCAAGATTGTGGGTTGGGGCTAGGGTCAGGACTAGCTGTCAGGACTAGCCGTCTTGGCATAGGCCTACGCCAAATGCTTTTTGACGAGAATATTCGATTAAATCATAAATGCGACAGTAGAAATATGCCTTTTTGAAAAAAAAACACGTGCCACTAGTTAACTAGTACTAAACTAGAAACATTGTAATACAATTCAGTGTTTTGATGACGTACATGCAACAAAATGTAAACATTAAGGCCTACGGTCCCTGAATTCACACTCTATCAACGGAAACCCCAAATAATGGCTATTTTGATATCAGACAGTCAGAAAAATGCCTTGTGAGCAATAAAAAAACAGTATTCTTACCTTTTCTGACACTTCTTATTGAAAAATTCATGAAATAAGTGGTGGAGAACAAATCTCTTTCGGCCATATTTAGTATCATAAGGACTCAGACTAGTAATTATTTGCCCATTGACTTCAATGTTAAATGGGTGTAACATCACAGGCTGTAACTTTTTGCTCAACATTCCGTTGGTTCCGATCTTTTTAGGCACAATGGGGACCACATTTGGCAATCACCTCATCATAAACTTGTAGGGGCTCTATGGTTTGGATTTTTTGCTACAGGGATTTGAAGTTGCCTGGGGTGAAAATCTCACTTCCTATACATTTGATTACTCCGCAGAAAGACATTTTACAACCCCATCCCTCCGCTGTAATATCACCAGTATTACCCAAAACTGCTATAAAATTGCAAATTTGATCCCTTTTCTCCTATTCTAGACCAAAAAGTCAACCCAAAAATGCAGGAAGAGGGGAGAAAAAAATTAAGGGAAAAATTGTCTATTAATAACTCGCACTACATTCGTCCATCATGAAAACTAGGCAAATAATTACTAGTCTTAGTCCTATTTCACTTACTCTCTAAGTAACCATTTCAAGCACGGGTTAAATCAAGGTTGAGCAGGTGAATGTGAACTGTGAACATGTCCCAATAGACCCCTACCAAACACGCACACCGATGAATGTAAACAGGGCCTAATAGCCCCCTACAAACAAACACCAAATGAGACTGTGAGATCCCTAGACTACTGAACTATAGGGGACACGGTGCGGAATATCAAGTGTTAAGGGTACCAGACTCTGTATGTAGTTAGAATCTCAGCCTGGTCCCCAGGGATTTGACATGCAACTGCATTGGCAGGTACAAGCCTTTGATAGAAACTGCATGACAGACTTGATTATCTAAACCAATCCTGTTTTGGTTCACACTTTTTAAAGTCCACTCCCACCAAGAGTGATATCATAGACAAGCGATCCAGGGCAGGTAGTGCCGTTTTTGTTTGGCTTGAACATGGGCGGTCACGTGTTGAACTTTACGTTGCTGGTTTACTTCACAATTCCCGAACTAGCTACGTTATCTGCAGACACGTGAACAGTAGCATCCAATCACAGGTTGTGACATAATAAACCCCACAGAAACCTTGTCATTGGACGAACCTTGAACTTTGTTACACATTTTAGCTTGAATGCGCGACAAAGGAATCTGATTGGATCACAAGCTGGCATTATACCCAATCAAACTTAGTGCCGAAATATGCAGAGTATTACGTGAAGGGCTTGTTAAGATGTACGTAAGCGATATCGAGCCTTCTATTGAAGATGCAGAGAGACAAGATTCGGTTGCCATGCATATGTTACAACTCAGTCATGTGATGTCCTTGACTGCAGAACCTTTTGGTCGAGGCTGAGAAAAAGACACAATTCGTGCCCATCAACAATTAAAAATGAAAACTCAACGTCGGAGTCCACAAAAGAGAACATTAAAAACACGTTATGAAGAACCAGAGTCACAGGCTCAACCCCGTGTGTTTTCTCCGGGTCACATTCCCATTCTCTCCCTGGTGCATAATGATATTAAAAACAAGTACGATTTGTGGAAACATCGAGCCATATTTAAATAAACAAAATGATGAAAAATGAACTGAGCGTTTCTCTTTTTTTGAAGAGAACATTGATGGTCCGCACAACTCCGTAGCTTTTAGATCGATTTACCCCCACGGGGTCGTGCTGGGATCCATTATACACAAGACACAAATAAAATTGAAAAACCTGTAATAATTCTAGCTAGAATAAACTAGACGGAGACAGGTGATAAAAAAACCCTTGTTATTATTTGGAGTTGACAGTTATTAATAATTGATTGTAGTTTCTACCGGGCACGGGGGGGGGGGGGGTGGCCGAATGGTCAGCGCGTGTGCACTGTATCGTGAGGTCTGTCATTGGTTCGATTTCCTGGTTGTACGTAACAAGCAGTACGGTCGCCTGTTCAACCTCGTGGATTTACACCGGGTCCTCCAGTTTCCTCCCACTGTTAAAGATCCTACGCACAAGCGAATTATTGAAATTAAAATTAAACCATACGTTAGTGCCTATATGGCCTAGTTTGTATCGAGTGGAAGTTAAATCCCATCTCCTCTTTCTCAACACAGAATTTTTATTCATTCATTTGTCGAATGTAATTCAATCCGATTTAAATACCTATCCTATTTTGTTTCTTTTTTATGTTTCGCAAATGAAATAAGGTGGAGTTAAATGTCTTATTTTTCCGTATCATTGATCAATCGGGATAATTAAGACGAAAAGTGCAGGTTTTATTTAAAAATCTAACTGTAATTGGGTTTTTTAAAGGGTGCATGACTCTATTCTTTAGAACCTTAAACTAGTCGAAAAGCACAGAATATTGTAATAAGAATGCATATATTGTGATTTATATTATATTCTTATTTCAAATTTTATTATATTTTCTGAAATACGTGAAAAGTCCAAATTTTACAGCTGTCTTTTAGTTTACGCCTGCTTAGTCAATTAAATACGTCTGTTGTTGGTTTCCAACCTCGTGGGTTTTCTCCGGGTCCTCCTGTTTCCTCCCACTGCTAAAGACCCCTACGCACAAGCAAATTATTGAATAAAATTAAACCATATATTAGTCTCGAAATGACTTAGTTTGTGTCTAGTGAACGTTAAACCCCATTTCTCTCTCTCTCTTGTTGTTTGTTTGTATTTTATTTATTAATATTATGTTGTTTTTTAATCTGCCTTAGCTATTTACTTCCATGTTGTCTTTGAGGATATGTTTTTTTTTTGTTCATTACAAGATGGAACCTGAACGACTCGTGTACGCACACAAACTTGTAAATTGTGTCTTATATATTGGATACCAGAATCATATTATGGAACATTGAGTTAGAGAGTGGATCCCCCATAAAGCAAGTACCTCAACCAGAAGATTGGAAGCATCTCAAGGATATATAAGATCAAAGTGCATGTATTACCCCCCAGTGATAGTATTCATTTCTGCTCTTTCGAGCGTATGTGGCATGAAATAAAACCAAACCATAGGTTAGTCCCGAAATAACCTAGTTGTGTTGAGTGTACGTTAAACCCCATTTCTCTCTCTCTCTCTTTCTCTCTCTCTCTCTCTCTCTCCTCTCTCTCTCATGTCTGCTCAACCGGGTTTTTATGGCAATATGCTAGACGACTTTTATTGTCAATTTGAAATAATATTTATATTATTTTTTATTTTTGAAATTATCCACTAGTCGTCTATCTGTTATTATTCTATTTTTTTAAATTTTATAAATTTATGTTAGTCAGTTATCGTAGGTTTGACGCTGGTCATCAAACACCGTTACATTCATTCGGACTATTAAAATGTACGCTATAATGCGCTACTAGCAATCACGCTGGAAAATCCCAACAAACTTTCTAGAATTCAATGAAATTTAGTTAGTTTATCAAGCTCCTTACTGATCTATTTCGGCACACCAAATGACGCAGTAAGAGTTGAGTTAGCATAAAAACCCCAATCTCTCTATTTCTTGCGCTATGGTATCGGGTCTTCCAGCAGTCTAATGTATACACATCCTCCAGTCCGACATAAGCGAACTTCTGAACTTAAATTGGCCATTATGTCATTCGGAGCGGTCCCCTTTACTGAAAAATATGCACCAAATATGCGATTTGCTGTATATTTGATTATAATCTCTGTCAATTAATATATCTCATAAATCGATTAATTTAGGCCAAAACCCCGACCTGCAAGTAATTTACAACCATCGACCTGTGAAATTATCATATCGTCATATTTATTTTTAACGTATTATCATTGTATCGCCAAGAGTCAAGAGAATTTAACTGGTTAAAAAATGGGACTAGTTGATAAAAGTTTGACCATTTGATTAACCAGTTCGGAATATTGAATAGGTAGGTTTATTATCATTGAAAAATTTTTGATGCCGGGAGCGCTAGTTGATTCCTCTTGTGATGAAAGGCTACGAGACACATTGGTACAGATTCGGATGAAATTCAGAATCCCCATTACAGGATTCCGAATTCCGGCCCACATCTAGCACACCCGGCCCACACCCAATGGCCACATACAACATGATCGTCATCGCTCCATGGACCGTCCAATACTCTCCCCCCCCCCCCCCGTATATGTTCAGCAGAAAAGGGGTTTTCAGACGAATTGGACAAAATCAATTCTTTAATTTTTGTCCGACCGGCCCTTCGGGTGATCCCTCGATGGCCCAATCCGCCCCTGATGTCAGTCCAGAAATGGTATAATTTGTGTCGAGTGGACATCATACTCCATCTCTCTCTCGCTCACAAACCTCCCTCTCTCTCTCCTCTCTTAGCCCTTAGTTGTGTTGAGTGGACGTTAAACTCCATTCCTCTCTCTCTCTCTCTCTCTCTCTTTGTAAGCAGTATTAACATCAGCACGTGTGTTATGCATCACAGGTCAGGAAGCCGCAGTCAGTCTAGTACTATAACATATGATGGCATTACACCGAGTGAGTCTCGTGCCGAGTAGACCTGTATCTATATCCATATAGTATTACACTATACAAAATACCTATATTATATACTGTGTCTTCTATTATATATATATATATATATACCAAGGAATATTCATACCTTTAATCAACTTTCGTTTTTGTATTCTTTACTCATCGAAATAATCCGCTTCGTAAAGAGTTGGGGATAGTAGTATGAGCGTCAATACGTTATATTGATACAGTGTGTTATATACAAATCAACATGTGTTATTTATAGACCTCGTGGACTAGCAGTAATCTACTTGAGAATGGAATAACTATTATACTGGTGAGTAGCCTGTTCTATATTTAGATCTATATGTATTAATGTAAAATAAATGAAAAGGGAATCGGGTTTTACGTTTCAGCATCATCAACCTCGGGGTAATGAAGACGGATATTCGCCATGACGTGTAGTATGTGCGGGTTATGTTGTCCAGACAGCTCCAAATGAACAGGGTTCTTTTACGTGCACCACAACGTGTATATGGATGGATTGTTCCATACTAAATGGTGATTTTTTTTTGGGGGGGGGGTGTGCACCACTGAAAAATCCACAAGGACATTTAAGGGATCGAATCCGTGATTTCTTGGTTACTCACTGATGCCTACCTTTTTGTTTGAGATGACTAAAATTATTGTGTGACTAATTATATCGCCAAACCATAACTGATTTCATATATAACATTAACATGGCCTTAAAAAACCCTTTACAGTTTAATTTCTATACTGGCGGAACCGCAACGTTACTGTCCGGGTAAAAGCATATTCCTGAAGCAACGACTGCGAGTTTTACAACATCTGGCGTTGCTGGGTTACTTCAGGCGGAGGACCTGACGGGGACAGCTCTCTCTCTCTCTCTCTCTCTTCTCTCTCTCTCTCTCTCTCTCTCTCTCTCTCTCTCTGTAGTCCCGAAATGACCCTGTTTGTGTCGAGTGGGAGTTACCCCTCTTCCCCCTCCCCCTCTCTCTCTCTCTTTCTCTCTCTCCAGTTTCTACCCTCTTTCTATATAATTGTTATATTTAGCCAGCTGTGTCTCTCCTGTCAGTTGTATGTAAATACAGATATTAGATGATAAAACCACAATAATATAAACCACCATTGAGCCACCATAGACAACATCTGTATATTGTTTATATCACTGTTTTTTATATACAATTAGTTTCAATATACGTACAATATACTATATATATCACTGTTCTAACATACAAATTAAAACAAGTTAACTTGGCTCTCATCCAAGTCGTCGGGGACTTACATTATGTGAAAATTAAACTTTTACTATATTCCCGACGAGAGGCCTTTCATAATTGCGTCAAAATTACAATTGTCCACCGTCTTCATTAGCCCAGTCGGAGTAGAATAGTAAGGCGTTAAACCCCATTCTATTTCCACAATATTTCATTAGAGTTTACATGTTGATTTGTTTTGTGTTTGAAAATGTTACAACAGGGGGTCGAATGGCTGAATGGTTAGCTCGTGCGCGCTGTATTATAAATCCTGTCATTGAGTCAACTGGCGTGGTTTCGAATCCCCGGTTGTCCATGACAAGGAGTAGGGTCGCTGGCTCATCCTCGTGGGATTTTCCCGGGTGCTCGTTCCTCCCACTACTAAAAACCCCTACGCGCTAGCGTATTATTGAAATAAAATTAAACCATATGTTAGTCCCGAAATGACCTAGTTTGTGTCGAGTGGACGTTAAACCCCCCTTCTCTCCCTCCCCCCTCTCTCCTATTTAAAACCGGTGTTGGCATCCGTTTCAATACATTCTTGTTTGTGTATTTTTTTTAACCTTACAACAGCTTCTTTTATTGAGAAGTAGATTTGTAATACATTTAACAAACCACGTTATTATGACGTGAAGTTCACAACGGTTAATGCATTGCATGTTTTTATAGGCCTGTTTACAACTATTTCATCGTGAATGGAAATTGGAAATGTGCCATTGGGAGATTCAAAGAGACTGTCCCATAATTCACAAAACCACGATGGCTCACTATCTTGTCAAAGTTCTTTAGGGTTTGCTACCTGGGGGTGGTGAGAGGGGGCCGAATGGTCAACGGTTCCGCGTTGGATAAAAAGGTCCATCATCGAATTAAGTGGCGTGGTTCCGATTACCCGCTTGTGTATATCAATGAATAGGATCGCCTGTTCAACCTCGTGGGTTTGTTCCGGGTCCTCTGGTTTCCTCCTATTGCTAAAGACACGACCCCTCAACCATACGTCAGTCACGAGATGACGTAGTTTGTGTCGAGTGGACGTTAAACTAGTCCAGCCACTGTCCGGGAAAAATCTCTTCATCGCACTTCTTCATTAGCCTCACTCGTTGCAGAAATGTAGATCGGCAAATCCCATTCAATTAACCCATTTTTAAGTATGACAAAAGCGTACAATTAGACGACATAATTCAAACATGTGTTCGTAACTCTTCGTAATTATTAGTAATTATTCGGACAGGTTCGATACTGGCATACTATAATTATAGCATTTGTAATCGCTTTATCCTGACTTAGAATCGATACAACCTTATAAATAAATTTCACTATAATCGCGTCAATTCCAGGGTTGTTAGCCATTATTATTTGAGACATTTTAGCGAGTTGTTATAGAACAAGTATTGAATTGAAATAGGTGTTGATATCAAACATTTTTAAATGAATCGCGCTAATGAAGAGAGGGTAACCCTGGGGCTCTTTCGGTTGGTTGTAGTAATTACAAATCAGCATTGATTTAACACCGAAAGGAAATGGGTGGTGTTTAAGAAAATTGGTGGTTGCCGTTTCGAGGTTTTTGTTGGGGGCGAATGGTTTGCAGGTGCGCACTGTATCATAAAGCCTGTCATTGAGTCAACTGGCGTGGTTTCGAATCCCCAGTTGTACGTGACAAGTAGTAGGACCACATGTCCAACCTCGTGGGGTTTTCTCTGGGTCCTCCGGTTTCCTCCCACTGCTAAAGACCCCGACGCGCAAGCTAATTATTTTTAAAAAATAGACCATATTTTAGTCCCGAAATCTAGTTTGTGTCGAGTGGACGTTACCCCCTCCCCCTCTCTATCCCTCTCTCTCTCTCTCTCTCTCTATCGGTTGTCGTTTCTGACACAGGCCATGCTAACTCTTTCAAGGCAATCTGATACGACGTATTTTTCCAACTCGAATGCACCAGGGATAGTTTATAGGTTAGTTTAAGATGAACAAGTGAGATTTTATATCATGTAACTTGGAATCGATGATTGAGTCTAACCTAGTTTATATGTTTGCTATAATCATACGATGGCAATCTTCGTTATCGACTTATTCTTCAGACTAGAACAACAGGACGTGAAACCCCATACCATTCATTCATTTATTCATTTATTCAGGTAGTTTAGGGATTTAGGTTTGCTTATTAAGAATGTGTTTCCTTGGGTTGAACAGGGTAACAATCTGCTCAATCAAGAACTAAGGAATGGGTCGGTGGGGGTGCTCACTAGTCCGCGGGTTCATTAATACACCGATTGGAATAACCTGCGGACATTGGGGCACACAAATTACACAGACATTGTAAGCAATAAACAGTTGAAAACAGGCACTAAGCTAGTCAACCCTCGAGATATGACAGAAAATTACATCCTCTCGTTTGAAAATAGCGTCCAGGTCACGTTACAAGTTCTAATTCATACTTGCAACATAATTTTATTTCGCCGATCGAGTTTTCAAGTAGAAAATACGACTTATAACATGCTCAGATCAATGTCTTTAAACAGAAAACACGTAATTGCGTAAACAGGTCATTACCCGTAGTTATATAGTGGTTGTGTAACGATTTCCAGTAGGAGAGAGAGGGAGAGAGAGAGAGAGAGAGATAGAGGGAGGGAGGGGGTAACGTCAACTCGACACTAACTTCATCATTTTGGGATTAATATATGGTTTAATTTTATTTCAATAATTCGCTTGCACGAAGGGGCTAACCATTCGACCATCCACTAAGTTTATTTTGAGAAGTATTCTGCTTTCATTTAGTAAAACTTAAAAAAAGTTTTAAATAGTCTTGTTGTGTATAGAAGCGAACCGCAACAGGACCGCAATACAAAACAGTATATTAATTGTTGAATATGGCGATCATTTAGGGTAGAGATCTATTCGCGTTGTATGAAGTAGTCCGATCGCTTTGTTTAGTATAACCCGGTTCATTTCATCAAAAAGGTGTGATCTTTTCTCATTATCGTCTATATTGACAAAACCCCTCTGAGACTGAAAATGTGGCCTTTGTTGTACAACTTGGTTCCTCATTTTATCAGAATGAAACGCCTCGTCAAGTGTAACATGGTCGACTAATATATTGGTATCTGAATTAATGACAGTGATATTTGTGGAATTAACTTCCCTGTGAGTTCTTCTTTGAAACGTGATGGTGAAAGCAAAACCATACGTGGATTATGGTTCATGCCTGAATTGTCCATATAAAGTTCCAAATTAGTCATGTTATGTTTCTGAGAAAGAAAGAAAGAGAGAGGGAGAATGAGAGAGAGGGTATGATAATTAATTGAAGGTGATATTATTGTTATAGATATACATGTACCATGTTTAGTGTCTTCTGGAAAACTGAGTTGACAACAGGTTTGAACAAATTAACTAGTGTTGTTGTAACAAATTAATTGGCTATTGAGTTTTAGAGCCAATCGGAAGTACTAAATTCTTATCATCCAAATTTTAAGAATTCACCCTTGTCAGTGATGCAGGACGGAGGGCCTGACTAGGACTGATGTCTGGTCGTTCGGATGAGGCGAAACACAGAGGTCCCGTGAAGCTATTGGCGTGTATTTTTAGAAACAAAAAAGTAGGAGATTTTAAACTTCATTTCATGTCATTTCATTTCTTTGTGCGTCTCTCCCTCCCTCCTCTCTCTCTCCTCTCTCTCTATCCCTGTCTTCTCCCCGTCTCTCATTCTCTCACAACCAGAATTACAGACAGTGGTAATCAGCATTTCATTTCTTTGTGCGTCTCTATCTCTCTCTCTATTTCTCTCTCCCCCTCTCTCTCCCTGTATTCTCCCCATTCCCCATCTCATTCTCTCTGACAACCAGAACTGCAGACAGTGGTAATCAGCATTTCATTTCATTTCTTTGTGCGTCTTTCTCCCTTTCTCTCTCTCTCAATCTCTCTCGCTCCCCTCTCTCTCCCTGTCTTCTCCCCATTCCCCTCTCGTTCTCTCTTACAACCAGAACTGCAGACAGTAGTAATCAAGATTGCTTATCATGTCTGATATGCTACAAGACAAACGATCTCTAATTAACTAATTATCCCTCTGTTGACCATGAAAATGAATAGAAGCAGGATGGAGACGTTGTCTGTAAATTAACTTCCATAAATACATTCGGTAATCCTAGTTATTCCGTCATACGTCACATGTTACAGACTAAATGCGGTTTCAGGAGAATAGGGTATAATTAATTATTGGTGAGAGGCGCCACCAGTGCATCCCGATGGTTGGTCAAACGTCAGAAGCTGGGGATTAACATCCACGCAGCATGGCAATATTAAATCGGGATTAATTATAAAATTATGAAATTCAATTTAGAAATACAAAACAACACATTTCAAAGATTAATATTATTTAATAACTGTTAAGAAGCCTTCTAGCAGATTGCGGAAAATTGAATAAAACAAGTTCAACCACGTGGTCATGAATGGTACATTGCGATCAAACGCTTTTCTGTCAGAACAAAGGGCTGGCAATGAAAATGGTTTAGGCATCCTGATGGGACGCAAAACCTAGGTCCCGTGCATATGTTGGCTTGCTCGTAAAAATGTAGATGAAAGCCAATAAACATCGGGCGATAACACCACCACGGTGAGTAAGACGCTGACTCGCTAACCTACATGGATAACCTATGTTTGGACAACGTATGGGAAACTGAGATCCCGTGTACACATCGAATGCCGTGTGCCCATCCACGGTTGCTAAGTGAGTAAGACGCTGTGTCGACTACCTGAATGACCCGTGTTCGGACAACATATAGTCATTCGGATGGGACGAAAAACTAAGATCCGTGTACATATTGACGTGTAGGTAAAAGGATCTTTGACACTTGTGATTCGATATAAGATTAGGCTGTACCGGGCAAAACTCCCCTCATAGCACACTGCAATGCATATGCACGTCTTCACTATTCCTGGAAAGCTGTCTAGTCGTTCCGATGGGATGAAATCCGAGGTCCCATATACACATTGGCGTGCACGTAAAATATTCCTTGGTAGATGAATTCGTTGAAAAGTGTAGGCCGTAGCGCCGCTGCCTAAGCACAATTTCCCCAATAGCACACTGTATGGCGTATGCCAGTCTTCATTAGCCCAGTTTAGAAGCAAACAGTAGGACGCTAAACCCCATTTCATTTCATTTTATTTCATTATCCCGGTAAATGATAAATTGATTGTTTAATGGGTATATTAAGACCAAGTTAATATGTTAATGATGTATGTTGATACAACAACCAGACAAACATGGATACGGAACTACCTACTTGACTTTAAAATATGATATCTACTTTCAAACACAGTCTTATTAACTCTATAAATCACTGATGTCATATCCGACGCTACACAGAAAGGCCAGTCAAAATTAAAAAAGTGTGCTTCAGCATGCAATTGGAGACAATTTTGTACCCTGACAGAGACTGAGGTCTCTCTCTCTCTCTCTCTCCCGAAATGACCTAGTTTGTGTCGTGTCGATTGGACGTTAAACCCCATTTTCCCATCTCTCCTTCTCACCAAATCCACCACTCCGTTCAGAGAATAATCTATCACTTGTATACCATCTCTCTCTCTCACTCCCTCTATCTCTATCCATATAAATCAGACCCCCCCTCTATATATCTCTCTCTCTATCTATCTCTACCCCTTTCTTTTTCTCAGTGGAGTTCCGAATGCTGTGATCATTCATAAATATACAATGAAGGGCAACGAAGGGAAGGTATAATGTGATTATTATGATGATCTTATAACCATAATGTGATTAGTTGTAGTCTGGTATTATTATATTACACGGATAGGTGTAGCTATATCTTTAATATTATACACATGGGCTTTAAACAATATTACATAATTGATCAGGGGCCGGTTTCTCAAAGCTCGATTATCTTTAAATGATCCGTTAACTTTGACGGAGAGAAATATTGTTGCTGGAAATAGAGGCCCCGAACATTCTGTGGTGCAAATTTTTCCTACAGATTTATGCTAATATTTCTTAAGGAAAAAATAAAGTATTCTTTTGGTTTTTATCTGTAGTAAATTAAAGGCAAACAACACTTTACCAGATATGTCCGTTAGAGTTTAACGGATCGTTAAACTAACTTATTTTTGAGCATCCAACCCCTGTTCGTCAGATAAGGCTGTGATAAGGGCACACGTATTATGAATTCTTGTTTTCCAGTGACGGCGCCTATTAAGAGTCGTGGACTTACTTTGAAACCTTGAATAAAATCATTTTTCTTCCTCCTAGAGAGTTGGGGAACCCGAGCATTAACTATATATTAACTTGAGATGTAATAAAACATGACAGAAAATAGAATGGGGTTTAACGTCCTATTTTTCTGCACCAACAAGAATAATGAAACCGGAAATACATCGGTACTATTAGGTTAATTGTACCCCTTCAGCAGCACTACAGCCTACTGTATTTGAAGATTCAATTGTCAAGGGTTCTTGTAATTGTAAAGATTCAATTCGATAAACAACAAGAAACTGTTCCTTGCCACGCGGGAATATTCTTGCCAATACTTTAGATCTCCTGGGCAGTATAGTTCAACCCGTGGTCGTGACCAGCCATACCCAACGATAGAGCACGGTCGGGATAGTTCAGACTGTAGCTATAGTCCAAACCATAGTGCGAAGATCAGTCAACCGAAGGTCGTTCTGTTTAGCGAATCAGTGTATTACTCACTGAGTTACCGCGGCTCCCAGTTTTATAACCAGTAATAACAACGTAATACATATTATACTCCTAACACATTTCAAGTTTATACAAGTCTCAATTCTATGGAGAACAATTACTGCTTATTATTAAGAAACGTTTTGAGTAGGTTTGTCTCTCTAGGCATTATCAAGCAATGACGCAATATAAAATATACGAGACAATATATACATGTAAAAAACAACACGTGGTTAATACTGACCAACCAGAGACAACCGTCCAATTACCTTAAAGGAAACCTAACTTAATTAAAGTAACTGAAGAGTTGTTAAGTAGGCCCTTCGGTACTATATCGATATCTCTGTGTCGCATACATGTGCATATTTACCCTTTATTCTTCCTATTTGATCGATGGGTTTGACTGCCTCATCTCCATACTGATGTCTGATTATTTGTTTGAATGGCATTTGGTATAATTGAACTGGAATACACAAGTCACAATTTTTGGAATACAATTACATGTACTGTATTACTGAAGCAATACATGACGCCCCCCACGGAAACCTTGATATTGGACGAACCTTTAACTTTGTAACTCGATTATCACAGGTAGACAGTTTAGCTGGAACGCGCGAGACTTGGTATTCTCGATGATCGAGAATTGCGCGTATGGGTCTTTAGTAGTGAGAGGAAACCGGAGGACCCGTAGAAAACTTACGAGGTTGGACAGGCGAACCTTCTCCTTGCAACGTACAACCGGGAATTCGAAACCACGCCCGTTGACTCAATGACAGGCTTTATAATACAGTGCGCGCACCATAATCATTCAGCCCCCCCCCCTCCTCTATTGACGATGTCTGTGTATACGATTTTGTTGAAACATCGCAGTGTAACAAACCACAATACATGTAATTGTTATTCCATAACAAGTGTCTGTTATTTCATTATGTCCCAATTACTAAATTCCATTTCAATATGAAATCTTTATCATATTTCCTTTCGTGTTAATTATAGTTTCATTTTTGGTTCTTAGTTTCTTAACATCGAAAGTATAATAAACGAAACGAAATGCACCCCTAATCTCAAGTTTGATTAAAAAATGTAATCATATTTTCTTTCGAAATCTCGATCCCTTGCTTCGGTCTCATCTATTCAAACGTTTGACTTTCTACTTTGTACACTAAAATTCCCCATAGTAAATTAAAAGCCTGGTTGAAAGACATTTTATTCACAGTGTCTTTTCCTCTAAATCAGGCACTGCTATATATTTATATTTAGTTGTGAATTATAATTCTACATATTTCGTTAAGTATCACAGTGATTCAAGAAACAAATACACGGCCACCAAGATAATTCAGATGTTGAATTTTTTAATTGATAACATCTTTGTTGAATTTGGAGGGGAAATATATCAGCAAATGGTTGGCATCATAATGGGCACCAACTGTGCACCTTTGCTTGCTGATCTGTTTCTCTATTCTTACGAAGCTGAGTACATACAGATACACGTAAAAACAAATAAACGATCAGTCAGACTTTTTAATTTCACTTATCGATATATCGATGACGTTTTAGCTCTTAATAATCCTAAATTTAGTGATTATGTAGAATTCATATAACCTGATGAAATTAAAAATACCACTGACAGTGACAATTACGCTTCCTACTTGGATCTGCGTCTTGATTTTGACAATTGCCATAAACTGAGTGTTAAATTGTACGATAAACGGGATAACTTTGACTTTCCGATTGTTAACTTTCTATGTATTAGTAGTAACATTCCAATATCACCAGCTTAAGGAGTGTTTGTGTCTCAGCTAAATCGTTACGCGAGAGCTTGTTCCTTTTATTCTGATTTTTTGAGTAGATTGAGGCATTTGTCATCTAAGCTTCTACCACAAGGATACTTACGTACAAAACATATTAAAACCTTTAAAAAGTTTTATGGCCGTCATATTGATTTGATTGGTAATTATAACATGTCTCTCTCTTCTATTATTCTAGATATATTTAATTGAAACGTATACTATTACTATATCCCTGATAATGTCTACTACATCGTTAAAACACTTCATCGCGTGCATTTTGCATCCCGATAGTTCATTGGCCAATCACGCCATTTTACCGACATTTCGCTTAATAGTTTGGATGCAGCTATGGCGGGTGTGGCGCCAGGCAGTGTAAGCTTACTCTTCCGGACACCTGTTACCACTGCTTGTCGTGTATTTTTGTACACGAGGAGCAGTCCATTTGCTGATTACACTATTTTGCTTGAATACACTATTTTGCCTATAACGTTTTTAGGACTTCGCATTCTGTCTTATGCTTTGGATTGTTCGTACTTGGTTTTTATTTTATATATAGCTTTGTATATTAATAATAAGCTATCTCTCTCGCTTGTTTGGTGTACAATTGTTAAGATTATGCGCCTTGTAATACAGTATACAATTCTCAAGATATATCACAGACTCATAAGTCAAAGTCATGGCGGCGAAGACGTCAATACTATTTAATGGGACTTCTTATTAGCCAACAGAAGGCGCCCAACTTACTTCGATTCTTTTACCTGAACGAACAACATTGGAAACGTATCGAAGAGACATATCGATACACAAGGCGTTGTATTTGACGACTGGTCTCGGTTGTTTAGGATATCGAAAGCATACACATCCCCGACACGACACTCGCGAATTATTGAACTTAAATTAACCATATGTTAGCCCCGATAGTCCAATGATAAAAGGGGGTTGGGACGGCCTAGTGGTCTAGAGTGTCGCGCTTCGACCTCTAGTTAGCCGACCACCTCTGGTTTACGGCTGTGGTTTCGAGCCCTGGTGTGAGCGTATGTGGCATGGGCGCCTTCTCAACCTTGTGGGTATCGTCCGGGCACTCCGGTTTCCTCCCACTGCTAAAGACCCCTACGCGCAAGCGAATTATTGAAATAAATAAAAAAAATGTTAGTCCCGAAATGACCTAGTTGTGATGAGTGGACGTTAAACCCCATTTATCTCTCTCTCTCTCTCTCTCTCTCTCTCTCTCTCTCTCTTTCTCTCTTTCTCTCCAATGATAAAACTCTAATTTTGACACGAGCCTATCGGTAACCAATGTAGATTAAACGATTGGTGTTATGTGTAGACGTTATGCTAGTCTTCCCGAATCATTTGATGGCGGTGTAATCAGCTTCCTTCGTGTCTCACAGACGTTGTGTAACCTCATGTACCAAATCGACCACTCCGTTCTGAGAAAAGGGTTGGATGGCCAAATTACTAGCATGTGTACGCTGTATTTTAAGGTCTGTCATTGAGTCAACTGGCGTGGATTCGATTCCCTGGTTGTACATGGCAAGGAGTAGGGTCGCCTGTCCAACCTCATGGGTTTCCCATGGTCCTCTGGATTCCTCCCACTGCTAAAGACCACTACGCGCAAGCGAATTACTGAAATAAACTCAACCATGTGTCAGTCCCGAAATGACCAGGGGGTTTGGGATGGCTATAGGTCTAGAGTGCCGCGCTTCGACCTCTAGCTGGCCGGTCACCTCCGGCTTGCGGCTGTGGTTTCGAGCCCTAGTGTTAGCGTATGTGTCATGGAGATAGGGGCACCTTCTCAACCTCGTGGGTTTTCTCCGGGCACTCCGGTTTACCCTCACTGCTAAAGACCCCTACGCACAAGCGAATTATTGAAATTAAAATTGAAAACCATACGTTAGTCCCAAAATGACCTAGTTTGTGTCGGGTGGACGTTAAACCCCATTTTTCCATCTCTTCCTCTCACCAAATCGACCACTTCGCCCAGAGAGTAATCTATCACGTGTACGTGGTACCATGAACTAGGTTAAATTTTTTTATTATAAAGCTTTTAGTGCATATAAACTGCGATTACGGAATGGCTTACCAGCTGTGATAAAGTGTTCCTGAGAAAAGATCGCACAATTTTAATCTCGGCACATATGTTCATGGTGTATTATCCACAGTAGCCACAGTGTGACAAAGTGATCTACATCTCTCATCAAATTGAACGATATCATTTAGGTACATAGAACTTAATAAACTCTGATAGTTTTGACAATCTATGAAGTGACGTTTCAACTTTCTATAAACTCCTGCCAAGACATGATCTTATAAAACATCTAATTCATTCAATATGTTCTTTACATCATATACATGATCTGTGTACAAGATCCACATGACTTCAAAGGATTATGCACTGGTCAGTAAGCATGCCGTGACGAGATAAAAGAGGCAACTGCAGGTATGACCATAACGACGAGTTCACTGACAGTTAGAGAGCGAGAAGTCGGAAGAGCAAGGACGGCTTGGACGAGTGTATTGACTCACCCGAGTTGATTCAATATAGATGTTAAATGTGTTCCTGTCGTAGTAATAGTTCCAGTATAGTCTAGTTTTTGTAGTGTTTATGTATTTATTTATCTGTATAATATCCTGATCCGACGTAAATGAACCATATATTTACGAAACTGGTATCTGTTATCACTATAATAGTGTTACAACAGCAGCATTACTGTTCCTTGGGTGAATTAAGCGCTCTTTAAATGCATATTATTATTCGCATCAAAGTTAACTATTGGGTTTAAAGACCCAACGTACCGGATTACATATTAAATACAGAGTTACGTTAAAGTTAGGGTTTCATGTCCCAACAAGCCAGAATAGAAGTAAAATACATGTCATAACAAATACAGACGTTATAGTTAAGAGTTTCAAGTCCCAACATGCCAGAATAGCAGTAAAATACATTTCATAACAAATACAGTAGTTTGAAACTCTCTGTGTATGCCGAGAACGTTTCTATGCCTGTGGATTATTTTCCGATTATTGCCTATCAAGAATAGAACGAAAAACCAAGGACCCATGTACCAATTCGCGTACACATACAGAACCCTTGATAGCTGGAATTGGAAATAGGATGTAAGCCGTTTCCCTGCTGTGCGGAAATTATTTGCCTCGTAGCATACCGTATTGCTTAAAGATCGATTCCTAGAAATGTATTTATTGGGTGGTTATTTCCAATAAAAGTAAGGCAATTTTGGTATATGTGGAAAGTAGATATATCTAATCTTACTAGAAAAATACTGGATTCCCCGAAAAACACTCACAGAGCGTATACGGGACAAAAATGTAAGGGTTCTCCTAATCAACATCCCGACGATTAAGAATTTCTACACGCGTGACGTCAAAGGTCACATGGAACATTGCGCCCTTGCTGTACAAGCTGGTAAACTTTATGAAGAGTTAGACGTACAGCACTTTCTGAAACAAAAATGACAGAAACAGACGTGGGGTGGGGACAACCCGAGAATTTAATTAGGATTCGATATGTGTAATGAATAGTAAGCAATTAAATGTGTGTAAAATAGCTTTATTTTACGTCCGCTTCCATCGAAGCGATATCGCAGAAAATATATAATCGATTAAAGACAACGTGGCATAAACATGGCCTGGTTTGATCGATTTTTTATAGCGGAGCATTCCTTGGCAATTACAATGTTTGAGAACGATTTGAAGCAAAATTATGACAAATTAATAAAGTCCATATATATATATATATATATATATATACAATTAAATCACCCAGTTTGTACGCGGAAAAGTATCTTCAACCTCATTCTCTTCCGTTCAACTTTAAGTCAGTCTGCATGGCCAGTAGGGCCTCTGGTGCCTTTACTGCGACTTAATGTAGTTCTCATTCTAGTGGTAGTTAGTTACATATGAGATTTATACTAACTGTGTTAGCTATGTAACTCAGATGAAATATAAATCCTAGGACGATTAACTATAGCGATAATTTGTTAGTTAATTACTGATAATTGTGTTAATAATGACGGTGATTAAGAACTATATGTATGAGGTAGATAACAGGATAATAGCCGTCACTGTATATTACACGATAATAACAGTGTTTATCATATAATAAAATAAGGTGATAATCAATAATACATGAATCATATTATCTGTGTTTGATTCGCTAAATATGTTATTCTCTTAATGAGAGACAGGGAGAGAGAGATAGAGAGAGAGAGAGAGAGAGAGAGAGAGAGAGAGAGAGAGAGACATAGAAAGATACAGACAGAGACAGATAAGAGAGAGAGAGAAGAGAGGGAGAGAGAGAGAGACAGAGACAGAGAAGAAAGAGAGGGCCACCCTTGGATCAGGCAGTCTGTCATTGAGTCAAGTGGTGTGGTTTCGATTCTCCACTACTATATGTACGTAAAAGGCGTGTCCAACCTCTTGAGTTTTCCCGGGTCCTCCGGTTTGTTCCCCACTGTTAATATTTAGTGCAGGGGGACTGCGCCACATATGATTTACATAAAGGACAAATATAACGACAAGACATCATACTCCGAAACAACAAATAAACAAACAATTCAAAAAAGAGTGAATGGATCCGGGGGCTAGCCGTAAGCGTCCAGGGCGACCAAGGGAATTATTAAAATAAAATTAAATAAAATTTAACCATATCACATAGTAACAACAAGAGAACTAGTTTGTGTCGAGTGGAAGTTAAACCCATGAAATTAAACCATATTTTAGTCCCGAAATGACCTACATGTAGTTTGTGGAGTGGACGTTAAACCCCATCTCTATCTCCCCCCTCTCTCTATCTCTTTCTCTCTTAGAAACATAACATGACTAATTTGTAGCTTTATATGGACAATTAGCAGGGTGAACCATAATCCACGCATGGTTTTGCTTTCACCATCACGTTTCAAAGAAGAACTCACAGGAGAAATAATTCCATCAATTATCACTGTCAGTAATTCAGATTATATTAGTCGTCGATGTAACACTTGACGAGGCGTTTCATTCTGATTAAACGCGGAACCCGGTTGTATAACAAACTCCACCTTTTCAGTGTCAGACGAAATGAGGAACCGTGCATTCTGCACACGGAGATCAATCAACTTCATTCATCGAGAATATATCTCTGCCCCAAATGACCGCCATATTCAACAACTTCCCTCGTAGCAATCCATGGCGTATGCCCGTCTATGTTCCGGATGACTGCGAGTGTAACAACATCTGGCGGTGGCTGGTTTACTTCACAATTCCCGAACTAAACCCTACGTTGTCTGCAGACACGTGAACACCAGCATCCAATCAGAGATTAATAGCCCGTTTAGCCGCTTAAGTGGAACTAGCTTAAAAACTCCAGCGATCGTTAAACCAGTTTAACTTAGGCGTCTGAACGCACATGTGGGGCAAATAAACCAGTTTAAAAACCCCAGCTCGCAACCTGTCTTCGAGAAGGCTTTTTATTTTAAACTGGTTCATCTTGACCGTCTGAACGGGTTGGCTTTAAAACACCAGCTCCAGTACGCAGTAAGTGACATCCCTGTGAAAATATCGGGATCAGACAGTGCTAATGTTATCGTAAGCGTGTGAGAACCGAATAAAGAATATGACACTACCCATGCGCAATTATCTCTAACCTCCAACCGATGAGGTCAGAATAGTTAAACTGGTTTGGCTTATAGAACGTGTGAACGCAACATGATACTGGCTTAAAAGCCCCAGCGATTATGAACTGGTTTTAAAATAAGCGTCTGAACGGCCTATATGACACAGCGAACCACATGGAAACCTTGACATTGGACGAACTTTGGACGCTGCAACTCGACGCTGCAACTCGACGCTGCAACTTTAGTGTTTCTCATAAACAGTGGTTGGAAGTCTAGTAAATTTTTTTAAAATGCCTTCATTCGTACAAACTGGGTAATTTGATGATTATTTTTGGACCAAAAACATATTAAAACTAATTAATCTATCAAAAATTCGCTCCATACCCTTCTCGGGGAATAACGTGGCTAAGTGGATAAGACGCTGCTGGCTCGTTAGCCTTGAGGTAGGGTTTTCGATCCCTTCATTGGCTGAGGAAGTTCACCCAGATTCTCAGGCGTTGTTTCCCCCTGTCAGTGATGCAGGGCGGAGGGCCTGATAAGGACAGCTACAGTATCTAGTCGTTCGGATGGACCAAAAAACCGAGGTCCCGTGTACACATTGGCGTGCACGTAAAAGATCCCTTGGCAGTTGGAATTCGATATAAGCGTAGGCTGTAGGGCCGCTGCCCGGGCAAAATTTCCCTCATAGCACACTGTTTGGTGTATGCCCGTCTTCATTAGCCCAGTTCAGAGCCTTATATATAGAGAGTCTGGCCAACTGACGTCGTGGGCGCCATTTTGTAACGCATTCTTACGTTGCAGATAAAGCCACAGTACAGCGTTGGACCGATTTATATGTTTTAGATTTGCGCAAATGCATTTTTATGTTCACTCAAGTGCACTGGTAGACAATAATTTGAATAAATCTATTAATCACAATATGTAAATTTTAATGACAATATTTTTTTTCATCTTTTTAACATTAAAAACACCGCAATAATCCAATATATCGCTTGACTTAAGGTTTAATCGAAAGTATCGAATAATGAATGATTAAATCTGACATTAGAAACTAATGTTCGTGTGATCTAGCACGTGCGCTTTAGATCATAAGATCTGTCATTTAATCAAGCGACGATGTTTCGATCTAAAGATTTTACGCGACAAGGAGTATGGTCGCCTGTCCAACCTCGTTGGTTTTCTACTTGTCCTCCAGTTTCCTTCCATTGCTAAAGACCCCTACGCACGAGCGAATTATTAAAGGCCTACGTTAGCTCTCTCTCTCCGTTGGGGGGGGGGTGGCCTAGTGGTCTAGAGTGCCGCGCTTCGACCTCTAGTTGGCCTGCCTATTCTGGATTGCGGCTGTGGTTTCGAGCCCTGGTGTGAGCGTATGTGGCATGGAGATAGGGGCGCTCCGGTTTCCTCCCACTGCTAAAGACCCCTACGCACAAGCGAATTATCGAAATTAAACCATATGTAAGTACCGAAATTACCTAGTTTGTGTCGAGTGGGCGTTAAACCCCATCCCCTTCTCTCTCTCTCTCTTCTCTCTCTCTCTCTCTCTCTCTCTCCCCCCCCCTCTCTCTCTTTCTCTCTCTCTCCCTCCTTTCCAATTTCGCCTCACTGTTAGTTGATATTTTACGTATAGTTGTGGAATTATTAAAAACAACTGCCATTCATAAAGAATTATGGAAGACGAGATGTAGATTATATAGACACAATAAGCTAAAAATGAGAACCAATTCATGAACATGGATATTAAGAGCCATTCATTAGTGTAGTAATAGATGTGTTAATTAATTAATAATTTGTTGAGCATAATTCTACAATGTCTCGTAGACGTCACACACACGCTAAACAAAAGACACAATATGTCAATTTTCAATGTAAATTTGTTATTAATTTTAGAATAGTGTTACTGCGGTCTCCGGTTTATCACCTTGGCTAATTAAATGATCCGTGGCTAATTTCCGCACACGTCAAAACTTAATCTATATACAAATGAATAAATACGTAAATAAGACAATAGCAACCGAATCAAAAGAGATATTAAAGCTAATTTAATTAATTATATAGTTATTTGATTTACAAAATATATTATTTAATTAGCCCACGTTTTCCATTTTATATAAACAATATTTTATTTCATTTGGTTTTGGATGTTTTAAAAAAACTTACGCGCAAGTGAAATATTGAAATAAAATTAATACATATGTTAGTCCCGAAATGACTTAGTTTGTGTCGAGTGAACGTTTAACTCTCTCTCTCTCTATCTCTTTTCTCTATCCATCTCTCCCTTTCCTCTCTCTATCTCTGTTATTCTGTCTCAGAGATTCTATTACCAATAAAATCCACCCCCTCCCCCACTGCTGAAGACCCCTTCGCAAATTGTTGAAAAAAAATTAAACCATATGTTAGTCCCGAAATGACCTAATTTGTGTCGAGTGGACTTTAAACCCCATTTCTCTCTATCTCTGTATATCTTTGTAGTGCTTTATCTCAAAGAGTCATCATCAATCTTGTAGCTCGCCCACTCGACGTTTTTTTTTAACCTATTAAAACCCCCAACAACTCAATATATCATTGAATAACTTGTAGGTTTTATTAATAACCGTTCAGAAGAATAGATACCAAGAGATCGATCGCCGCCTCACATTAGAACCCAGTCAACCAACATGGCATATTTACCAAATAATATGTTATTTTATCGCGTTTCCTCCCACTGCTAAAGACCCCTACGCACAAGCGAATTATTGAAATAAAATTAAACCATATGTTAGTCCCGAAATGACCTAGTTGTGTTGAGTGGACGTTAAACCCCATTTCTCTCTCTCTCTCTCCGTGGGAACAAAGCCGAGGAAGTTGTGCATATATACTATTTTTATTCAGGAGCAAAAAAAATGTTTTAGCCTTTTAATCAAAATTGCAGGAAAACGAAATTCAAACTTCGACTCCCCACAAAGACCAGAAAAAGAATAATGTAAATTTGAATAAAAACAAGTTTTTCAGACTAAGCGGCTTAATCCTAATAACTAATAATAATGACTTCTAACAGTTCTGCATAAGATATATATAGCCAGGCGTGAACTTTGCTAGGCCTACATTGTCTGTCTCAAGCATAACAAATTGTTGAAGATTCACTCCAGGGTGGATATATCAAACATATTCACTTAGGGGCCTATACAAAAGTATATAAAAAATGACCATATCGATGAAGTCTAAATCGAAAAACATACGAACTAGGCCAGCTCCGTAGTCTAGATACTAGCTAATTACTTTAGGCCCACACTGTGTCAAACTCAAAAGTGTTATTCCAAAGTACATATTTTTTTTTTCGAAAATTCACTCATGAATTATTTTATTACAAATTAACCCAAACCGCAAGAATTTATGCCATACAGACGAAATTTAAATCGAAAACTCATCTACCGTACCGGGTACTTAAAGGGGAAGACCAACGATTTTCAACAAGGTTTCCATAAATCTTAAATATATATTTATAAATAATCCCCTCTGTAACACACAGCAAAAAAAATTTGTAAGTGAGAAATTAATATTTTTTTAAACCGGAAGTGACATAGTTGGTTCAACACGCTCACTGGGCTCTATAGTAATCATACAGATTTGGCATAAGTTTACTGCTGTATTGTGTTCACGCGTCGTTCTTTGGCCGAATATCTGATCAAATGTCCATGTTTATTAGGATATTTTAAACACGAATTTAAGTTTTTTAACGTTTAGTACACAAAGCCGTCGCGTAAATTCACTCACACTGAGCAGCACGCTCAGTCTCAATTCACGCCACATGGCTAATTAGTATGCATCACGTGGTTTGATTGACAGCTTGCAAGTGACATGTATTTCGTCCGCTTAGATGTTTTTGTGCTTGCTGATGGCGTTTTTCACCAGAAACAGACCAAAATTATGGGCATTTGAGACATGTAATATAATGCATTTTGGCACATTATGTCGACGTAAACGGTATTTCCATTTTTCTTCCATTTCATTTTGAGAAACGCTGTGCTCGAATGTTTATACGGCATTACCCATAGACGAGATATTTTATATTTCATACGTTGGTGTCTGACATTGACAAACTTTGGAATTTATATATTTATTTAAAGGGACAATAACACTCTTGCTGGCTTGACAGGTCCAGAAAAAAAATAGCCTTATTCTAACTATGGGATATTTAAGTGTCCTACCTGTTCTGTAAATTATCCATTACAACCTATCTTACTTGTCCAGAGGGTTCGAAAATATGTTTAAATCCAAGTTGCACTTGAACGTGCTTACGTAAGGCTTTTCAAACCATGTTACGGCATGTAGTCGAATTTTTCCAATTTTTAAAATTAGGTGTGTTTAAGATGAAATTTGTATCATATTTTAATTGAAATATTGTAAAATACTACAAATTGTTGACCAGAATAAAGATTGGAACATATTATTCAGTTACAACAAGAGTGGTATTGGGGCTTTAAATATATATGTGTCACGAGTCCGTTGAAATAAATAAAAACACTGTCAACAGACTCAGCACGCACACAAACATTCAAGTAGACGAAAAATCTGTCACTTGCCGGATGTTAAACAAACCACGTGATGCATACTAATTAGCCATGTGGTGTAAATTGAGACACAGTGTGCTGCTCAGTGTGAGTGAATTTACGCGACGGCTTTGTGTACTAAACGTTAAAAAACCCCACAAATTCGTGTTTATAATATCCTAATAACCATAGTCATTTGATCAGATTATCGACCAAAGGACGACATGTGAACACAATACAGCAGTAAACTTATGCCAAATCTGTATGATTATTATAGAGCCCTGTGAGCGTGAGGAACCAACTATGTCACTACCGGTTTGAATAAAAATTAATTTCTCACTTACAAAAACTTTTTAGCTGTGTGTTACAGAGGGGATTATTTATAAATATATATTTAAGATTATGGAAACCTTGTTGAAAATCGTTGGTCTTCCCCTTTAACTAAGGCTAGGCCTATGTCAAAGTGGCTTTCTCAAGTTCATAACAAATTTTCGAATATTCATTCATCAAAAAAAAAAAAAAAAATAACCAATGACGTGAATATGTCATCAGGTTCGGAATTTCTTCAAACTACAATAAGGCTACACTAGTAGTAGTACTTTTACTAAATTCCGGACGGAACAATTTTTACAAGATTTCCCACAATCGACCCTTTTTTGCATTTTTGGGGAACCTGTGCATATAAATCCCTTGCCCATCTCCTGTGTGGCATTTCACATCCACACAACAGACCAATTATGTCATTTGAACCACGCCAAATTATAGGCTACTATGCAAGCCATTCTATTCAGATGGGTTACGCAATGGCGTTACGCAATGGCGTCCACGTGTCACGTGACCACCATTAGCCAATCATAATCGGAACACGGGTTTGCCAGACTCTCTATATATAAGGCTCTGGTCCAGTAGGACGTTAAACCCTATTTTATTTCATTTCATTTTCAAACCCTTCTTAAAACATTGTATTCGCGAGGAAATTCCCCAATATGAAACAAATCATGTAATTTGATTGAGGGAAAGTCAATTTCAGAATGTATTTGTCCTTACTGACTGAAGCCAAGGAAATTCTTAGATTATCTTCTGCCGGCTTCAGATTTTGCCGTTGAATTGCAGAGTATGCTGTTCCGACAAACCCCAATACTGTTCCCAAAACCGCCTAACCATTCCATCAAGAGATAGCAAACCCCACCCTAAATCAGGTAGGCAGAAAAAAGCAGCCAGGTTGGTAGATATGGGTGTTTTTCGGGGAACCCGGTAGTTTTCTGGTAAGATTGGGCGTCTCTAATTTCCATTTATAGCGAATTTTTATTTACCATACTTTTATTAAAAATAACTACCTGATAAATACCTTCCGGGGAATGGATGGCGAAATGTTTAGCGCGGGCGCGCTGTATCATAAGGACTGTTATTGAGTCATCTGGCGGGGTTTTGATTACCCGGGTGTACGTGAGGTAGTGTCGCCTATCCAACTTCGTGATTTTCTCCGAGTTCCCCGGTTTCTCCCCACTGCTAAAGACCTATACGCACAAGCGAATTATTGAAAGAAAATTGAACCATATGTTAGTACCGAAATGACCTAGGTTCTCTCTCTTTATATAATAAATACTTTCTTAAGAATGTATCTTTAACTTAAATATGCGAATCCGAAAAGTAAGACGTTAAATCCCTTTGCATCTCATTTTAACTCCACTAAACCGTAAATCACATTCTAGTTTAATTAAACAGTATTGGTAGTGACAGGTCAACTCCACATAGACCATTTTATTCTCAATGTATGGCGTTTTTTATTGCTCTAATAGTTTTGTTTTCTAGAAAATTAGCTTTTAGATTGTGTGGTTTATTTCCCTGTAGAAAAGTCTGCTTCGTGCTTGATGAGTTCCTTTTGTATGTCTATCTGAACGGTAATTATCGACTGTTGAATGACAATGGGTATAGCTGTCGCTCCAACCTCGTGAGAGTTCTACTCGTTCTTCCATCCACTACATCTCCTGATAAATAGTTCTTAGCTTAAAGTGACGTACTCATTTCCAAGAACCTGTAATGGATCGAATGAAGGGGTTTTAATGTACGGAGCGGAATTCACGACATTGTTCGATCTCTTATATTGCTATATATTTTGTTCAAACGTGAAATAAAAGGGGTTTAGACTACTAATTTCTGTAACAACCGAACTGACTATGAAAGGAAATGTGCCATGTTAACCCCATTTCTGCATACTCTTAATCGAATTCCAACCGATTCCGCTGTCAATTAAATTTCATCAAGAGAAGACGATACAAGCAACAAGTGGCAATTAGACCATGTATTGTTCTAATACCGCAGGTTAAAGAGAAAGAGAGTTATAGGGAGAGAGAGAGTTATAGGGAGGGAGAGAGAGAAAGAGTTAGAGAGAGAGAGAGAGAGAGAGAGAGAGAGAGAGAGAGAGATTGGGTTTGACGTCTATCCGACACAAACTAGGTCATTTTGGGACTAGCAGTGGGGGGAAACCGGAGGACCCGGAGAAACCCCACGAGGCTGTCACGTACAACTGGGGAATCGAAACCACACCAGTTGACTCAATGACAGATCGTATAGTCTGATATAGCGCGCACGTGCTGCCCATTCCCCCCCCCATCCCTCCGCAAGTTAAAACATCGGCTCCTCCCTGCTCTCTAGATGTGATAAATTCAACAATATTAAACTATTCCTATACTATTCTTATACTAACAGGATACCCGCCTTCGCCTCGGGACCCAAATTCAAATTCGCCTGGGGTCAAAAATTCGGTGGCCTATAACATTCACGGGGCCATGCTGTTTTATTTTATACCACATATGTGAGCTGGAGCGCGGCAACGAAGCGTGATTCGCCCGGGGCCCAGACCTAATTGACCTTGGGGCCCAAATTCGATGGTCTAAGACATTCACGGTGTCATGCTGGATCCCCCGAAAGAAAATTTGCCAACTGTAGATTGTGCCGGGTGTGCCCCCCCCCCCCCTAAAGACTTAACTGCCCTTCCGGAGCAAGCAAGCTAGCTATGGGCCTGGCTGTATCATTTGATATCACATTCGTGAGAGTGGATGGCGGCGACGAAGCGTGGTGCTGGCGAAGACACATACACACAGACATATTTGATTTTATTTATTTATATAGATAGATATAGATAGATTACCCGCCGTGGTCGTGGAACCGTCGTGGAAATGGAAATTAAAAGTTAATCTAACAGGCCTATGGCTCTCTTCTAGAGTACATATTACTATGCAATATGGGTATTGAAGTGATTTAGATACAATTTAAAAAGGTATTGTAATTCTAATCAGTTATTGTCGGTGAAATACATTTACGTGAACAGCTTAATTTTGTGTTTAAATCCCTTAAAATCCTCTATATAAGGGCCGAGCAACTAACTGTCCTTGGGGCCCAAATTCGATGGTCTAAGACATGCACGGTGTCATGCTAGATCCCAGGCTGTATTATGTAGTGTCTGGATAAAACCAGACTTTTATTTTATAGAAATTATGTGTTGGTATAATTTACATGGATCATTGAGAGTATAGACCTCCAAAGAAGCGAGAATCGATTATCAGGTCACTCAACGAAAAAATTGACCCGAAATCTGAAAAGGGTTACGTGTCCGGGTAAACATTTTTGACGTTCACGTTCAAACGACTCAATATTTTGTGCTGGAATTTTGAGACTGGGTCAATACTCCATTTCTCTATGTTTTGGCTCTTAAATGTCATACGTACCCGGACTTTCAATTTTGAGACTCTGTGGTATAGTCCCTTAAAAGGCAGTTGTTTACGCATGTTTAGTACATGCTACACGTTGTTTTATTATTATTTTGTCGTTTGTGAATCAACTATGTATATTGGTTATAATATAATCATTGTGTCTTCAATATTGTATATTAGGATCCCACATTATCACAACAAAAATATTGATTGAAATCTACCAATATTGAATACTAATGCGTGTTATTAATTTTGAATATTATGGAAAATATTGAATTAGCTCCTTTTATCATCAAAATAGTAAATTGAAGTATATTTTGTTCCCACTGCCATGCGAATCGTTTAGATAGGATTGTCCCTATTGAGTCTGATCAGTGGTGGATTAAGCTCCACCAAGGCCTGGGGCGGTAGTTGCTGGAGGGCCTAATTAATTTCGGGCCTAAACCCCAGCCCCCTAACATTCATTGTCTGTGCGTTTTTTTTAACGTATCAGGCAAGTCTAAAAAAAAAAATTTCAAACTCTTTTGGCCTGAGGCTGCAGCCTCATCAGCCTCACGTTTCTACACGCATCAGATCCAGTAGTGGATCTGATGCGTGTAGAAACGTTCCGATACGATCAACACGATTGCTACGACTGACCACGAATCGACACGAATACTTTACCATTAAAACTACGATTTCATTCATCGTGATAGAGGGAACCGAGTATTGCCAGTTGGCGTCGATCGTCATGGTGTCTGCTGAAAGAAAAACAAATTATAGATGTTGTTTTCCTGTTGTTGAGTTTTACTTCGATCACCATATATATAAAATAATAATTACTAGTATATACACTGCCAGTGTAGATTAATGTAATTGGCTTTTACTTTTGTAAAAGAAGAAGTTCATTTGCAACTGCGTGATTTCCAGGTTACTCGTCTCTGGCCACTACTTTATCTGCCTCATGAACTGAACAAAATGCCCTTACATATAAACATATCTCGACTAGATGATGGTGATAGCATGAGCAAAACAATTGTAAGGCATAAAGCTAGATGACATAAAAGTTGTTACGTTCTGTGTAATGCAGCAAAAGTGGAGGGAGACAGGAAGCTGCAATAAAAAGCTTGTATGAACACGACCAAATCACCGCATAACAACCACTTCCGCACATTCTATGGATACAGACGATCCACGTCAGCCAACTTGTCGTATCTGTGATGGAAGCAGGCATATAAATCTCTGTTCTATACACCTCTTACCACATTGCCAATTGTCTTTTGTTTCACTGGTCTCCCATAACAACATGTTTATCTGTAAATGATGTTTATGTTTCGTACTAAATAGGTGAATTATTGTACTTCGAGGGGTCGTGGTCCGATGATGGCTATACGGAGGGCCTTAAAAGGACAACTGTCTAGTCTTTCGGATGGGACGAAAAACCGAGGTCCCATGTACGCATCGCCGTGCATATAAAAGATCCCTTGGCAGTTGGAATTCGATATAAGAGTAGGCCGTAGCGACGCTGCCCGTGCAAAAATCCCTCATAGCACACTGTATGACGTATGCCCGTCTTCCATTCGCCCAGGTTAGGTTCATAACAGTAGGATGTTAAACCCCATTTCAATTTGGTTGGGAACGACTGTATAGACAGTGTGTGTAGTACCAAAGTTAGCTTTATTCAGACGAATTATCGCCACCTGACTGACAATACGAGATGTTATTAATGAAGACCGTACGATATTTATTACAGTCTCCCGAGACGAGTAGACCGCGAGGAGATTTACACACACTCTCATCCATCTACTTAATTGGTTTCCTGCTCTTCGTCAAATATTCAACGGGGGTTGGATTTGCCGAATGGTTAGCACGTGCGTGTTGTGTCATAAGGCCTGTCATTGAGTCAACTGGTGTTGTTTTGATTCCACGGTTGTTGTACATGTACGTGGCATGGAGTAGAATTGTCTATCCAACATCGTGGGTTTTCTCCGGGTCCTCTGGTTTCCGCCCACGACTAAAGACCCCTACGCGCAAGAAAATTATTGAAATAAAATTGAACCATAGGTGTTAGTCCCGAAATGAGGTAGTTTGTGTCGAGTGGACGTCAATCCCGATCTCTCTCTCACTCTCTCACACTCTCTCTTTTCAAATATTAAAACATGGGATGATGGTTGACATGTAACCACTATATCACATTATCTTCATCGTCGTCGTCGTCATCGTCATCTTTGTGGTCGCCCCTCCCCATCCACGTTATTATAATCGCTGTCAATGTTTTACCGTCCT
The DNA here is from genome assembly GCA_917208275.1 of Patella pellucida. Taxonomy (NCBI): domain Eukaryota; kingdom Metazoa; phylum Mollusca; class Gastropoda; family Patellidae; genus Patella; species Patella pellucida. Next base: position 68,055,066 of record OU795038.1, read on the forward strand.
CGTCGTCATCATCACCACCACGACCACCATTCCCTCTCTTTAAAATCATTTGTGTTTTCATCATGGTCTACGTCGCCGTTGTTATCATCATTTTCTACATTGTAGTCATCGTCGTTTCTGTTTTCTTTGTTATCATCATCATCATCATCATCATCATCATCACATGCACGTAGCCACAGCCATACTCATTATCATTGTCATGATTTAGTCATTTTATTTCGTTTCGTAATATTTCTGGTATTACATTAGACCAATCATTTTCAGAATATGTTAATGGCACAAGAATGGCTGAGCAGTGCAAATGACTCATTACCACTCCGGTTTGGTTTTGTGCCCATTTGATTGACACGGGGTTTCCATGTTAATTAATCGAGCTTAGCATACTCAAAGACATGTTTCCTTTTTTGCTTTACGAAGTTAGACTGTATGTTAAATAAATGTTTCAAGCTAAGTAAATCCCATTACATATATTTGTTTTTTCTTTCTTTAATGTATCAAACTTGAAAGATAAACTGTAAATTAAATAAATGTATGTTAAATATCTCCATGGTGCGGACGTGGGGGTTGATTTATGTTGATGGTTGTCTGTAACAACGCCCACGCATTACAAGAACTTTGGTTAAATTAAAATGCAGTGAAACAACAAGCTAAGTATTACTATATATATATGGATCAAGAATAGAGTATGACGTCATCGTCGCTATCTTGAAATTATGTGTTATATAATGACATCTTATCAAACTCGAAGATCGTAATTGTGCAAGAAATAAGCAAGACAAGAGAGAGAGAGAGAGAGAGAGAGAGAGGGGGGAGATGGGGTTTAACGTCCACTCGACACAAACTAAGTCATTTCGAGAGGGGTTTAACGTCCACTCGACACAAACTAAGCCATTTCGGGACTAACAAAATGGTTTAATTTTATTTCCATAATTCGCGTGCGCGTAGGGGTTTTTAGCAGTGGGAGGAAACCGCAGGACCCGGAGAAAACCCACGAGGTTGGACAGGCGACCCAATGGCTAATATCTTCGTTGGCACTAGAGTAATTTGAATGAAATTTTTAATTTTTTATTTGACATTATCTTTTTTCGAAGTATTATGACAGAAATGGCTAAATCTGGCATAATGTATCTTTAATTACTTGCACGAGTAATTTGAACAAAATCTTTTTATTTGACATTATCTTTTTTCGAAGTATTATGACATAAATGGCTAGCTCTTTATCTAAATCTGGCGTTATGTATCTTTTATTACTTGCACATGTAACAAAATTGTAAACCATTTAGTATTAAAATAGTTCATCACACTGTGTAATACTAGAGTCGTGCTTGGCAGGTAGTCAATCATAAATGCAAAAACAAAAGAAACTGAAATGGTTGATAACGCTCAAATTCGATGATATTTCCTACTTGGGTATAGAAGAGGGAGTGGAGGGTGGCTGTTCCCTTCCTTTCGAAAAAGTGCCCTCGAATTTCGACAGAGTTACCTTTAATCTCCAAGGAACTGACCAACAATCGCTGTACGTACAGAATATGTCCGTTTTTCATGATGGTGTAAGGGGCCCATGCAAACTTAATCAGACCCTAATTTCCAAGATGACTTCCAAAATAGATTTCACAGCCGGATTAATATTCCCATGATAAACATGATCTTAGTTTTATTTATTTATCTAAACGAATTTAGGAAAACTGCAACACGGGCGACGGGGCCTGGCTTAAAGTGTATCTTGATCGTCTTCTTGTTCTTTGGATTGTTAGTCTACGTTCAATTCTAATTGATTATATATATAATTAGTACATGTAAAAGTTCAATCGATACATCCACGTATGCATTTGGGTAGATTTTGATTAAAGCGGCATTATGTAAGATTCGATAAAGAATTGACAGTTCTCGCTATACAGCTAATAAAAGGTGAATATACTGAAAATTTCAGTCAAATTACTTCACTCTGAGCCTAGATATCGGCGATACAATTAAAGGCTAAACTCGATACGATAATAAGCAAAGTCTTCTTCTTCTTTTTGGTGTTTAACGTCTGCTTCCACTTAAGTGATATCACAGACAAGACATAGGAGAGCCGAAGCTGCTTCCTGATTTTTAGAATATGATTTTGCAATCTTTCCATTTTGGCCTTAGGCCATGGATAAGGTTTTAGTGGGAAGTTCTTCCCTTTATTTAATAAAAACACATCGTTGGTAGATGATCTCTTCTTCTGGATTGGTAGATGTCTTCTTTGTGGGATTTGTGTTTAGGTACCAGGCCTGTCTTCTCGTGGCCTTCCCTTCCTCCACTATCCCACTGGTATTTGTTTTGGCAGAATAGTGTTTAGATGCCGAGCCCGTCTGATCATGACTCCCTCTTACTCCACTATCCCGCCAGTTTAGTAGATGTTAGTAGTAAATTAAACTAATATAGAATTAAATAAATAAAGAGAGTATAATAAAGTTGTAGTCAAATAAATTAAAGGTAATAAAATAAAGTAAATTAAAGTAAAAGTAAAGTAAAGATAAAGTAAAATGAATTAATTAAAATTTATTAGTTAATTAAATTAAAGGTAATAAATAAAAAAATAAAAATAAAATAAAATAAAATAAAATAAAATAAAATAAAAAATAAAATAAAATAAAATAAAATAAAATAAAATAAAATAAAATAAAATAAAATAAAATAAAATAAAATAAAATAATAAAATAAAATAAAATAAAATAAAATAAAATAAAATAAAATAAAATAAAATAAAATAAAATAAAATAAAATAAAATAAAAGTAAAAGTAAAGTAAAAGTAAAGTAAAGATAAAATAAAATGAATCCATTAAAATAAAGTTGTAGAGTGGTTGGGCTTCCTTCGAGGGGACGTTTTTACTTCCCCACCCTCGGGTGATCACTTATGGATCCCGACCGTTGTGTCCTGGACACAAGTTGGAGTTGATTTATAATATAATAATAATAATAACTAGACCTGCAAGCAGCACTGAATCGGCTTTCAGGAATCAGACAGGAAGTATGTCATAAAATAACCCAGCTACAAAACGATACTTTAATTGTTTTGATTCAGTGACACTTGGCTGAGAAATGCCGATTTTTGCAAGAGTACCAATTTTTTTACAGTATTTTCTTTTTTAAATTTTTTTTTCTCTTTTTTTCCCAAATATCTGATATTTTTTCGACTACTTCTGGATTTTGAATTATTGTCGGAATAGTTTTAACAAGTTGTTTGGATAGATATCTTTCTGTACCAGAAATGTTAGAAACATCTATTCAGTAGTTGTTTGTAAAAAAGATAAATAAAAGAACATTTTCGATAATTTAACGATTTTTCTACTTTTATCAAAGATTGAGGCCATTTTTTGACACCTTAAATTATTTCAAACCTTTTCCTTTTGGATTCACGCCACAGACCACAGATAGGAGTCTGAGTAAAAAAGGTTTTAAAAAAATCGCAGTAGTCGTTTTCGAGAAAAGGGTGTTTCAAAAAGCTCAAAAAACGAAAAATACTAGATTTTCGGCGTAACATCATTTATTTACTAACCATCGAAATCGTACCATTGAGATACCATATGATAGTCCATTACTGGGGCCATCCAAAGACACTTTATTTCTTTTGGGCCGGTAATATCTGATGGAGAAATCCAGCTTTTTGCAAGAACGACATTTTTATACCTTTTTTTTTTCATTTTTTGAATACTTCCGGTATGGTGATTATTATTGAGATTGTTTTAAAAACAGGTTTAGGCAATTAAATAGCGACAGAGTTCTGTAATGATATATTACAATATATGATCAGATAAAATGCCCCTGAGAAATCCTATGTTTAAAAGTGCCAAAAATGCAAAATTGTCAAAATATCAAAAATTAAATTTCAATAACTGAATACATATTATACATTTTTGGATTCGACATTAGATCAGATATCTAAATATCATAAGGTTTTTTGAAAATCAGTAAAAATATAAAAAAATAGAGTATTTTCCAAAATTTCACGATTTTTCGACTTTTTTCGATTTTCAGTTCGTTATTTGACCTATTACGGATATTTCAAAGTCTAAACGGACTGTTTCATACACAAGACTACCAAAAGGTTTCTTGATAGAGAAAGTTTAAGAAAAATCTGTGGCAGCGTTTTCGAGATACAGGCGTTCAAAAACGCTCCAAATCAGAAAATACTTGATTTTCCGCGTGCCATATTTTACTTTCTGTTCATGTTATCTGTCATAATAGGATATCATATGATACTGCAATTCTCGGGCAACCCAACGATATCTTAATCGATTTACTCCGTTGATATCGGACTGAGAATTCATGTTTTTCCCAAAAGCATTCATTTTTTGCGTTTTTTTCAAAATATCGGCCATTATTTAAGCAAAGTCTCGAATATTCTACTTATATATCACAGCCATCCAATGGCATCAAGAATTGATTATGATCTCGGTAATACAAATAAATATAATACTACTAGACAACATCGGAGAACAAGCCAAAGTTCTACACAAAAATTGAAAACAATATACTAATTATCGAGATTAAAATCTGTTTGACATATCAATGGACTTGATTGAAGATGTTATTGTCAACATCTAGACTGTAGGTAGTCGTTTATGTTTTAAAAATCATTTTGTAATTTGTCTAGGGTTTCTTTTTGTTTATTTGAATGTAAAGACCATGACCGCAGGAGGTAGTGCTAGGTTATTTCATGTGGTTCAAACCCTCAAGATATGACATAATATTGCATCCTCTTGTTTGAGTATAGCGTCCACGTCACGTTACAAGTTCTAATTCATACTTGCAACATTATTTCGCCGACCGAGTTTTAAAGCAGAAAATGCGACTTATAACTTGCTCAGATCAATGTCTTCCAACAGGTCATTACTCGTAGTTATATAGTTGTTGTGTAACGATTTCCAATAGGGGAGGCAACGTCGGTAATTCCTTGGTACACAGTTAAAAATAATAAGGAAGTTTACACCAATTCGGGTGGCAACTAGTTGCCACCTAAATAGGCGTAACTCCTAGCCTTCAGTGGTGTATACTGATAACACCCAACCAGTGTAGAAAATTACACCAATTCAGGTTGAAACTAGTTGCCACTTCCGGTAGTGTAACCTGCCTGACGCACTCAGACAGTGTAATGTTACACCCTTTGGTGTAGATTAAGCATTACACCTCAAGGATGTTTTGTAAATTAAAATTATTACACAAAAACCGGTTGTAATTTGTTTGGTTGGATATTTTAATTCAAGCCAACGACTTCTTAGTTCAGAAAACTTGAAATTGGCTAGCGGTCACTTTGATAATTAGTATAGGGCGTTTAGCCCGACCCAGATTTCATATAGACCGTTGGCTACTTCTCTTCATTTTACAACCACATTGAATTGACAGATACCCACCAGACTGATTCAAATTCAACTGCTGTTGTACAATAAGACAATCTGTATCAATTTATAATTAATATAAATCATGGGGAAAAATCAATACGCATATCCTTACTACTAAGCTAAATAATGTGGTTTATTCATTTGGGCACCTCAACTGAATTAAAAATAATTAATTAAGATATTGTACTTGGTAATATTTTGGAACGTTTACACGTCTTAAGGTGAATACAAACTAAAACAATCTTTACTTTACTCGTTATCAGTAAACACTCTAAAATGAGTTATAGTTATGTTACTAGGGCATTTAACGCTATATTTAACAAACAAAAACTTTTGTAACGCAAGATACGGTATAAAATTGACACCTTATTCGAAGGAATGTTTCCTTAAAATAATTACACCCTTTGGTGTAAATGCAATAAAAAGCAGCTGTAGAGGTGTAACTCATGGCAAACACCCTGTAGCGGCCACAGTTACACCTATCCTGGTGTTCAGTACTCATGACTATCGATTACACTTTTGTAACCCCAAAAACGGTGAAAAAATAACACTGTTCTATGATTTATTCCCCAAAAATAGTTACACCCGTTGGTGTAAATGCAATATAATACTGGTAGTGGTGTAACTAATCCAAAACACCCCACAATTACACCTATTCAGGTGTTAAGTAGTCATGAATATCGGTTACACTTGTTAGGTGTAGTTCTTTTAGTTGGTTACCCTTGGAAAGGTATTACATTTAAAAAATGCTCGCTGTGGTGTAAAGTTTACACTTAATTAACACTGCTTATAGTTTTTAATTACACACATTTTTAACAGTGTAGAGAGAGAGAAAGAGAGAGAGAGAGAGAGAGAGAGAGAGAGAGAGAGAGGGGGTTTAACGTCCATTCGACACTAGGTCATTTCTGGACTAACATATGGTTTAATTTATATCAATTATTCGCTTGGGCGTAGGGGTCTTTTAACTGTGGGAGGAAACCGGAAAACCCGGAGAAAACCCACGAGGTTAGACAGGCGATCCTACTCCTTGTCACGTACAACCGTGGTTTCGAAGCCACGCCAGTTGACTCAATGAACGGGCTTTATGATACAGCACGCACGTGCTAATCTCCACTAGGGGAGGCAACGTGGGTAATTCCTTGGTAAAGAACATAATCAACGGATATAAATGCATCTTAGTAGGCCTACCGATTAAATAGGGAGAACAATGAGTCATGGGACTTGAACATGGCTAATTCGGTTGAACGTGAGTACACAGATTTTCGGATTCCATACTTCCGCCGACAAGATCTCGTTATTACTGAAAATGCAACAAAAACTAGTAAATACCTTAAACACGACAAACACTGACAATTACCGTAAACACAAGCGCTCGCAATTACAGTAATCGCGATAAGGCGAGCATTTACCGTAAACACGGCCAGATTTTGTAACTAGACCAGCTTCTGTAAATGTCATATACAGACCCTGCAGATTTTACCATAGACACGGCCAGACATTGTAATTGCTGTAAACACGACAATATATTGTATTTACCATACATTCGATCAGATCTTGTAATTACCGTAAACCCGACCAGATCTTGCAACTATCGTAAACACAATATGAACTAAAACAAAACACGACAAGAACCGAAAGCGCGACAAAACCTCATAATTGCCCTATAACAAGATCGCGCAATTGCCATAAACACGGGAAAATCTCGTAAAATACGTGAGCACGATAAAACAATAAACACAAGTTTCGTCATGACAATATCTCGTATTTGCCGTAAATACGAGAGGTTCCCGTATATTCCGTAAGCAAACCACGAACTAAAACAAAACACGACAAGGACCAAAACCTCGTAATTGCATTAAGAAATAGTTTTTTCCGTAATCATGATACGAACTCTGTATAACCGTAAATACAACAAAATCGCCCAATTGCCAAAAAAACACGGCAAAATCTCGTAAAACTATAAGCACGATAAAACCATCAACACAACAAGTTTTTCATGACAATATCTCGTATTTACAGTAAATACGAGAGATTCCCGTATATTCCTGAAGCAAAGCAGCATGAATCTAAAGCAGGATATCTTTGTCGACGTGACATTCTTCTATTCCATTGGATTCTATTTGTTCTGGATAACGAGTTAATTACAAGGAATTATGTGTATGAGCATGGCATGTAGTGATAAAATAATGTATTTCTCGACGTGAAATATATTTATAATTACTGTTATTCTTCTATACCCATGGTTGTAATAACTGACACAGCGGTATATCGCCATCATATAATTACGACTGTCTTCATTCCATGCAATACAAAACACTATAATTTTATACCACTGACGCATTCATAAAAGGAAATGAAATGGGGTTTAACGTTCTAATTTTCTGTGGCAATCGGGATAATAAAGACGAGGTCGTAGAGTGTACTATGGGGGGGGGGGGTGCTTGCGCGAGCAGAGATGCGTTTCGTTGAAATCCAACGGTGGCTAAGTTGGTAGACGCTGGCCACCTGCATTGGCCGAAAAAGTTCATCCAGATTAACCGGCGTGATTTCACCTTACTAGCGATGCCGCACGGAGGTCCCGACATTGCCAGCTGTCTAGTCGTTGGGATGGGACGAAAACCGAGGTCCCGTGTACACATTGGCAGTTGGAATTCGATATAAGAGTAGGCCGTTGCGCTGCTGCCCGGTCAAAATTTCCCTTGTAGCACACTGTATGGCGTATGCCCGTCTTCATTAGCCCAGTTTAGGAGCATAACAGTAGGACGTTAAACTCCATTTCATTTGATTATAAAGCCCAGTTGTAGCAAGTAACCTTGAAAGAGTAAGCATGCCCTGTTTAAGACACAGCAACCTCCAAATTATTTAAACGTCATTCCTTTCCTTTCGGTTGTATCTGCCTGTTGATATGTTATTTTGTTAAAAGGAAAAACCAAACAATCAACCCAACACGAGCCCCAGGCTCACGCCATCTTCATTAGCTACCCCGGTTTGTGCGTATTAGCCCCTGTTTCATTTCATTACTTGGCCTGTGTCCTGCTTACACGTTTCAAATAAAAATGACTTAAAGGGTCAATCCCGATATTGTTTTTGAGAATAAAACGGCTTTAAATTCCCTACCCTAGGGCCGAGAAACTAACACAATATATGTGATACGTTTTCAAACAACTTTAACCCGCCAGTCTTTATCTGGAAATGGAGTCCGGTGTCCCAAGCTGTATTATGCGGTGATTGGATAAAACCAGAATTATTTTATAAAAATAACGTGTCGGGGGAATTTACTTTTTGCTATACAGTACAGCACATTGACCATTCACCGTGGAGACCTCTAAAGGAACGAAAATCGATTATCGTGTCACCCAACGAAAGAATTGACCCGAAATCTTAAAAGAGTTACGTGTCCGGATAAGCTCTTTTAACGCTCACGTCCAAACGACTCAATATTTTGAGCTGAAATTTTGAGTCAGGGTATATACACCATTCTTCTATATTTTGGCGTTTAAATTTCATACGTACTCGGACTTTTATTTTTGAGACTCTGTTCAATTCGGGACTGTCCCTTTAACAAGTCTTGACCAGGAATAACTGGCTTCAAATTATAGTGAAATTTATTTATACGGTTGTATCGATTCTCAGCCAGGATAAAGCGATTACAAATGCTATTATAGTATGCAACTACCGAACTTGTCCGAATAATTACTAACAATTACGAAGAGTTACGAACACATGATAGTATTTCTTATTTCGTTTATCGTACTTCTTTATTTAAAGGAGCAGACCCAGCTTGGTGGATACAATTTGTTTATGAATCACGCTGTAGTCATCTACTATTGAATTATACACACCCCTATAAGCCATGTTTGTGTATTGGATAGGGGGTTTCCTCCATGCACTCCGGTTTCCTTCCACTGCTAAAGACCCCCTACACGCAAGCGAATTATTGAAATTAAATTAATCCATATGTTTCTCCCGAGTTGTGTTTAGTGTACGTTAAGCCCCATTTTTCTCTCTCTCTCTCTCTGTGTATTGGATAGTGATGGTTAAATAGTCATTAAGTAGTAATATATCTTAATTCACAAACCTGCTAATACATATTATTACGAAAGAAAAAGAGGGGAAGAGGGATACAGCGTGAGCGAGAGAGAACTTGCATGCGCATAGTGGCCTGGATACTATCCATATAAATCAGATTCTCTTCCCCCCCTCTCTCTCTCTCTCTCTCTCTCTCTCTCTCTCTATCTATCTCTCTATGTGTGTTACATGACAGGTGTTATACCATGACGTATTGTATTAGTAATTGACCCACGGGAGGAATCGAAAAGTAATTCATCAACTGTATTTAACACTGTGTTTATTTTTTCTCTACGATGGCTCAGTTCATCGTGAATTACCCGCCCTTTTTTCTGTTTGTCATCGGGACTGGGCTAGACGAAACTGTCTGGTCAATCCATGTAGGCGGTAGCGTTAATATTCCTGTGTGACTGACCGCGGAGCCTAAAGGAGATGGAGTTCTGGTGGTTCTCCCCCAGCCAATTTTCGTTGCACCTGCGGCCATTTATGTAAGAAATTTACTCTTTTAAATGTGTCTCCTTTGTATAAGCTCAACATGTTCGGTGTGGGTGTTGGGTAAGGGTGTGGGGGGTTGGGTGTGGTCGGCACGCGCCTGCTGACAGTAAAGAACATGTGGAAATGTCACTATCGGGGTAAAATTCCCTTTAATATTAAAAAGAGATAAAACATGGAGTATACCATGCTTCATTGGCCTGGTTTGTACAGAACAGTAGGACGTTGAATCCCATTTCGTTTCTCCAACATTGAGGGCTTTCTCCGGGTCCTCCGGCTTCCTTCCTTTGCTTCAGACCCCTACGCCCAAGCGAATTATTGGAATAAAATTAAACAATATTTTTGTCCCGAAATGACATAGCATGTGTCGAGCGGACGTTAAACGCCATTTCCCTCTCTCTTTCACCCTCCCTCTCCCTCTCTCCATTTCGTTTCATTTCATTGTATAAACATACATTTTAATATTAATTTATGCAGTTATGCAACTCTACATCTGCAGCTTTATCAGTAATCCAGTGAGTTATTTCAGTAATAACTAATTATAACTATCTTGAAAGGGCATTCAGTGAATATATGATAATAACACACAGCTATATTGACAACTTTTAATAGGTTTATTAAAGAGGAATTATGGGAGAATAGATAAAAGAACTGGCAGTTACCAGTCGGTACGATAGAAAAAAACATAGTCTCGATTATCCACTTTTAGATTAAATCACTAATAATCGTTGAGCCGCAAATCGGATTCAAATCCAGTAAATATCGCAGGCTAGTGATGCCATCGAGAGTTAATTATGGTCTTGATAAGTTAATTATTGTCTAATCAATAGTTCATATTATTTCAGGCACTAGACAGATTTAGCTCTTGCATAATGTATGTTTAACTGCAACGTTTCAATAAGGGGACGCTCACAGTTATCAAGCAATGATACCCTTAGACATGTTACAGGAGGTTATATATGGACCAATTATATTTTTACTCTTTCTCCCCTTTTCCCTTTTCCCCCTTTTGCCAAATTTGTTGACGTTTTGGCGTGGAATCGAAGAAAAGGGTTTAAAAATACATTTTCTGCAAGGTTTTGGTGAATATTCATGATTTTAAGGCGGAAGGATAAAAAGAGTTGAGAGATTACGTGCTTTGGGGCAAGAGTTTGCCACATGTTGCTCCATCTATGGCAGAAAGCGTTCTACCCAACGAAAATTTGAGGAAAAGTTAGAGCCGGTCTAAGAGACGACAATTAACATTAAACCCAATCCAATGGGGAAATCGTTAGTGTTCTGTTGCCACATAAAACGTAGGGTGAACAAATATAGGTTGAATTATTATACTAGAATAAAAGTATCATCTGGTTTTAGATTAGTGGTAAATCAAATAAATAATTACAAGTACTGATGTAAAACCAGCTGGTAGCCTACATATTAGATACGTCATATTATTATTATACTAATTGGATAACTTTACTAGGACAACGTTAAAGTTATATTACCTTGAATATGATCGGGCCATTTTTTGATACTATTAGGACGTAGTTAAAGTTATATTGTCTGGAGTTCGATCGCGCCATTATTGATACTGTTAGGATAACGTTAAAGTTATATTAGGACAACGATAAAGTTATATTGCCTGGAATATGATCGTGTCAGTTTTTGAAACTATTGGGGTAACGTTAAAGTTATATTGCCTGGAAGTTCATCGGGTTATTATTGATACTTTTATGATAACGTTATGGTTTCATTACCAGGAAGATGATTGGACTATTAATGATACTAGCAGGTCAACGTTAAAGTTATATTACCTGGATGCTGATGGGATCATTATTAATACCAATATAGATCAACATTAAATGAAGGTAATGATTAATATATAAAAAATACTCAAAAAACTAACATTGAAAAGTGTATTAGTAAAGGGCGTTGGATTGCCGAATGGTTAGCATGTGCGCGCTGTATCATGAATCCTGTCATTGAGTCAACCGGCGTGGTTTGGAATCTCCGGTTGTACGTGACACTGCTAAAGACCCCTACGCGAAAGCGAATTATTGAAATAAAATTAAACCATAATATATTAGTCCGGAAATGACCTAGTTCTTGTCGAGTGGGCGTTAAACCCCATGTCTCTATATCTGGCCTAGAACTAAAACGTTTCATGGGAATTTGCATGACTGCAGGCCTGGCATTGAAAAGCGATAGTCCTTCGGATGGGACCCAAAATCAATTAACGGTTTATGTCACTGGGATCACGTTAAAGATCCATTGAGAGTGAAAACTCGAAATAAGAGTGTCACCGTTTTTTTACGAAAAATGTAAATCATAGGAAACTGCATAGGGTTTATATCCGGCTTTACTAACTCGGATTGTGCAGAAAATGTAGTTCCCCTCGTCAGTGCGGGGATGGATACGACGCAGGTCAGGCAACACTTCCGTCTTCATTGGCCCGGTTGGTGCAACAAAAATAAGACATTGAACCCCATTTGATTTCATATCGTTTCGAAAACATCTCCATGCCAAAAATTAATATTCGTGAAATATGACTTGCATTTGATGCTAGCCGAAACGCCGCTACCCGGGCAAAATCGCCCTCCTAATAATACGGGATACACGCTAGCCCAGCAGGTAAGACCGCCACTCGTTAACTCGAAGGTTCCGTGGTCGATCCCTTATTTGGCCGAGACGATAAATCGGGAATTTCCGACCTGGTTCCCCTTGTCAGGGGTTCCAACCAGGGGGCAAGGGGAAACTGATATATGTTGTTCGGATGGGACAAAAAACGAGGTTCTCTGTAGATATCGGAGTGCACGTAAAAGATCCATTGGCAGAAGGAACTCGATACAAGATTAGACCGCACTGTCGCTGTCCGGACAAAATTTCCCGCATGGCATACTGTATAGTTTATGACCACCTTCATTAGACAAGTCGGAGCAGAATCGTAGGACGTTAAACCCCATTTTATATAACTCATAGAATATAGCTGTCTCCATTAAAACGGTTAGTACAGAAAAGTGTATATTTTCATGACATCTGTAGGTAAGTGATCTTTATGATGAAGTGGAGTTTACTGCCGAACCACTTTACACTATATCACGAAATGACATCTCTAATATATCAAGCCATTAGTTTCTTAATTGATAAAACCGGTTCAGTTACTGATGTCAGGTTATAAAATATAAGTCAAAAGTTCAATACGAGTTTTTTTATGTGTTAGGGGCCACAGGGGAGTATATGACCCTCTTACCTGAAAAATTGATTAGCCATTGCCCCAACACACTCCTACTGGCTTAAAGATACATTATGGGAGATTGGATAAGGAGCTTGCAGTTCTCAACATAATAGTTAAAAAATAAATAATGTAAAGTGCAATGGTAACTTGCGGAGAATTTCAGTCAAATTTTAGCAATTGAAATTTAGGCGTAGACTTGATCATCATTACTGAAGTCGGTATGATAAAAACATAATCCGTTGTTTGATTTAATCTTCAATGAGTGTTGGACATCAGATCGGATTCTAATGGGCTAGCGATGACACCGAGAGTTGATTATGGTCTGGATAAGTTAATAAATCTCAAAATAAAAGCCGAAATACTTGATTCACCACTGCTCCAGTAATCTCTTACCGAAATACTAGATTCACTATTGATGGGGCCATCTTACCCAACTGCTTGGTTCACCACTGCTCCAGTAACATCCTACCGAAATACTAGATTCACTATTGATGGGGCCCCCTTACCCAAATACTTGATTCGCCACTGCTCCAGTAATCTCTTACCGAAATACTAGATTCACTATTGATGGAGCCATCATGCTTAAATACTTGATTCACCACTGCTCCAGTAACCTCCTACCGGAATACTAGATTCACTATTGATAGAGCCATCTTACTCAAATACTTGAATCACCACAGCTACAGTACATTCTTACCGAAATACTAGATTCACTATTGATAGAGCCATCTTACTCAAATACTTGATTCACCTCTGCCGTACCCTAGTTTCAAAATATAAGATACTCTACTGACTCAGCACCCATTACAAATTACTGAATTACACCACTGGTTTGGCGCCCCCTTACCAGATTCGCTATTGATTAGGCCATCTTACCCAACTACTTGATTCACCACAGCTCCAGTACCCTCTTACCGAAATACTCTAATACTTGATTCACCACTGCGGCACCCTAGTTTCAAAAAATTGGATACGCTACTGTCTCAGCACTCTTACAAAATCAGGAATACGCCACCGGCTTCGCGCCCTTTTGTATTATCACAATATTGGATTCACCAATTATTGAACACTATGTTTAACTGACAGGTAGAAATTACCTCGTGTAATATGATCTATGTCGAGAAGATTGAATAGCGATGAGTAGGGAAGAATTTAGTATCGAATTACTGCTTTTATTGCGATGGTTTGATGGCAATATAGATTGCTTTGTATAGTTTGTATCAAGATATTCACTGTATCGTATGTGTGACTGCGTGTGTGTGTGTGTGTGTGATGTAGATAGATAGAGAGAGGGGGTACAAACTAGGTAATTTCGGGACTAACATATGGTTTAATTTTATTTCAATAATTCGCTTGCGCGTAGGGGTCTTTAGCAGTTGGAGGAAACCGGACTACCCGGAAAAAAACCCATTATACAATCAAAACGTCATTATACAATCAAGAAAGTAAACGACAGTGTGGTGTTAAGGGAGAGAGAGCTAGAAAGGGGGAATGGGCTTTGAAAAGGAGATACGTTGGTATTTCCGGACTAATGTGAGAAACCCCAAACTATCACATTATTTCTAGACAGTTTTATAGAAAAACGGCTTTATCAACTTTGTAAACCATCTTCTGACATTTAAGCCTTTTTAAAAACAACCCTAATGCTCCACCAATTTTAGTATAATTTTTTGTTCTAAATAATATTTATTCACAGAAACCGGATTAGAGAACAGGCATAGACCTATAGACCTCCTCTCTATAAGTTTAAGTACAGTATCAAACTTGGCATAGTTGTTCGTTTGAGAAAAGTGCGTCCATGTTTGATATGTCGTCATGTTTGCAAGATGGCTGTGATGACGTCATGCTCTGTTTCAGTTCCTGGTTCATAGAGGACGCTCGTGCTTGTTTCTTTTAGTACACAAAGCTTGTTTAGCTTAAATGTATTAGGTAATAGTGGAAGCATAATTCACATAACCCTGTTCTCGCCAATTAATGAAATTTTCCCAGAGATGTTTGGTGATGGTTTAAAGAGATCATCAAATGTCTGTTTCAGTCAAAACTAAATATCATGATGTTTTCTCTAGGAAGATATTACTTGATTTAGTTAACTGTGTATACTTTTGTTTGTAAGACATTAAAGCCCAACCATTACAAGTGCTAAATCCATGTTTATACACTGCTAATGATTCTTAACCGAGGTGTTATACACCGTTAAGGGAGCTCACCCCACTCTTTAACACAAATGAAATGAAATGTGGTTTTATGACACGTCAGCACCAACTGGGCTATAATGGGCCAAATACATGCCTCTTTTACACAATTAAAAGGTATATACTCGACTGGTATTCACCGTTAACGGGGCTAAACCCTACTGGTATATACACCGTCAAAGGAGAAAACTCACCTGGTATACACCGTTAAAGGGGCTAAATCCCACTCGTTTACACCATTAAAGGAACTCACCTGGTATACACCGTTAAAGGGGCCAAACCCCACTCGTTTACACTATTAAAGGAACTCACCTGGTATACACCGCTAAAGGGGCTAAACCCCACTCATTTACACCATTAAAGGAGATAACTCACCTGGTATACACCGTTAAAGGAAATGGAATGAAATGGTATTTAACTTCTACAATTGAAGGTGGCTAAATCCCGGTTCGATACAGCGTCAACGGTAGTAAGCCTTATTGGTTCAGGTCACACCAAATTGTTGAAATGGTGATTAGTGATGATGAAAATGTATGTGGTTTGCCATGGAATACTTGATATACACAAACTGGAAGTGAAGACCAATAATCATGCAATTTTCCGCCCGACATTTCAACCTAACCAAGACACATCTCAACTCTCGTATTCTTCCGCCTCAAAATCGCGAATATTTACCAAAACCTGGCAGAAAATGAATTTTCAAACCCTTTCTATGATTTAACAACAAAAAGTGAACAAAAATCGCCATGCGAAAGGGGGAAAAGGGAAAGGGAGAGAAAGACAAAAAATAGTTTTGGTTCGTTGGTGACGGCATAGGAATATTAGGCGAACTGTATCCATACAATCACATGACTCTTGGCAGGTTCATAGCAATTCAATGTTTCTAAGACGTTTGAGATTTTCAATGGTGCTTACATAATTAAGTAATGTTATAGCGCACTGCATGCCGTTTACACGTCACCACGAGGACACCAAGCCCTATTTCATTTCATTTCTCCTTCGGTTCGTTCATGTTTTCTTCTCGTTCATGTTTTCTGAATCCGTGTCCGTGTTGATCACAAGTTAGTGAAGTCGACGTTCTATTTCTGGCGTTCTGACAGACTTCATGTCAGTACATATTACTGTTTGTTTTGGATTTTTTGTAAACTAAATTAGCAGTCAGCAGCCTTGATCATCGCATCATTAACTGTATGTTGGTAACAATATGTTTTAACTATTTAGTTTCGTACTCAAAATTGCAGACGACATGTGTCTATATGTATACATCGTAATTGATTTCACGTCTGCTGCCAATATCAACAACAACCTGAACAGACGATCCCGTACATGCTCAAAACAGATGTTTGGGTAATAGTATATTAACTTGCTATTTTACAGACCGGGTTGTAGGGGGTTATATGGCCGAATGGATAGCACGTGCGAGTAGGGTCGCCTGTCAAACTCGTTGGTTTTCTCCCAGTCCTCCGGTTTCCTCCAACTGCTAAAGACCCCTACGCGCAAGCGAATTATTGAAATTAAATTAAACCACATATGAGTCCCGAGATGACCTAGTTTGTGTCGAGTAGGCGTCATACGCCATCTCTCTCGCTCTCTCTCTCTCTCTTTCAGGACTGGTGCCCACATCACGTTATTTCGATACTAACAAATGGCAAACACTGTTTTACACTTCATGTTCTGGAGACGACGTTCTACCAAACGAGTCCACGCGTTAAGACGGCCAACGATGATTAATAGTATTAAATTCAGATGGCGCAGGCAATGTCGTCAAAAATTCTCTTGTTTATTCCATAAACTCCTTTCGGAATGTTAAATCGGGTATGCCCTAAAGTCTTGTTAATCCTATTTTCAGCATTGCACGTGACGATTCTATTTTCAACACTTAAACATTCCGGAGTCAGTCGTCTGGCCACTAAAACACGTCAATGTAGTCGGCTACTAAAACTGTCATTAAGAGGGGCGGGTGGACGTTAATCCCCAATACGAACGAACGGGACACTTCATCATATTCCAACTGGCAACGATTATTTTACACGCACGCGAACGGGTGCGTGCACGGGGCAAATCTTATCGGTTTTTCGTACACTGCACACGAGACCTCAAGATTAGAGACCCAGCGTCTTACTCACTGAGCCACCTTGGATCCCTCGAGTGTGAGGTATATTATATTTAGTTCATATGTATTATTATAAAAGCTCAGGGGGTTCATTTCTCAAGCCATATATAAAAGTCTATTATAAGACGTGACAAATGATATAAAACATGGTTTAAAACGAAATAGAGGAATCAAAATGATATGAAACATAATTTAAAACGAACAAAATGAAGTGGAATGAAATGGGGTTTAACGTCCTACTGTTCTGCTCCTAAACTGGGCTAATCAATACGTCATACAGTGTGCTTTGAGGGACAGTTTTTCCCGGGCAGCGGTGGTACGGCCTACTCTTATATAAAATTCCAACTGCCATGGGATTTCCTACGTTCACGCCATTGTATACACGGGACCTGTCAGACCCTCCGTTCTGTAAACCACGCCGGAAAATCTGGATGAACTTTCTCGGCCAATGCAGGGATCGAACGGCCGAATTCCAGGCTAACCCAGCGTCGTACCCACTTAGCCACGTGATACCCCAAAACGATAAACAACATAATCTAATTGTTCACATTTCTGAGCAAGCAGGACTAAAACAGTGTGGTATAATTGAAGTATTTCGATTTCCAGCTGCCAGAAGTGGTGAAATATAACGTATCACCACTGCCGAGAGGTATACCACGACTTGATGTTTCCTGGTTAGTAAGCCAGCGAAATACTCTGCAAGTTCTAAAGACCTATGCTAGAGTGAGAATTTGGTACGAACAGCGGCATGTTCACCAACACCTCGTGGAATTCCTAATGGTTAACGCGTGTGCGTTGTATTATAAGGTCTGTTCAACCTGTCCAACCTCGTGGGCTTTCTATGGGTCCCCCGGTTTCCTCCCACTCTTAAAGACCCCTACACGCAAACGAATTAATGAAATGAAATTGAACCATATGTTAGTCCCGAAATGACCCAGCGTTTGTAACGAGTGGACATTAAACCCCATTTATCCCCCTACTGTCCCAACAACAACCAACCGCCAATGATTACAATCCACCTCGATCGACCTAGTTCGTCTGGACATATTGTCGCCTCCGCGGGCAACGACACAAAGTCAATTATGACCATTAGTCCATATCCCCAAACCGCGGAGCAGCTAACCTACTTAGCTAGCCTTTAAACCACAAATAGATTCCCTTAGGCTAAACACGATTCAGACAATAGGCCGCCATTGTTGCCCGCCATTTTTTTATATTGAGTAGGTTCTGTTTTGTTTTACTGTATAATTTAGCCATTTTTTGTATCAATCTATCTGGCTTTGTTTCAGTTTATTTCTATACAACCACATGGCTCGTAGCAGGTTCATATCAATTAATTTTTTCTAAGAGGTTTGCGTTTTCCTATGGAGTTTACACGATTAGGTAATGTTTGGCACGCGAGGATGAACCCGCAAGTTATTTAGACTCTTAAAGGTGAATTATGTTAGCGCTAGATCTGCCTACTGCAGGTCTTTCTTTTGGCCTTAAATGTTAGATAAATTAATAATTAGACATTAGAATTTATTCACAGGACAACCGCATAATCAACCCATCGGATGGTCGTGATATTTAATGGATTGAAACACGATCACCGTTTAATATTTCATTAAGAAATGAATAACCGAGAATTGGTTTATTGTATTAACAATAAAAATCGAGAGTACGCCATTTTTATCAAAACTTAAACAAATGCATAATTTCGCTCAGAGCAAAGTGATCTGACTGAAATTCCTTTTTTCTATCTATTTTTTAACATAGTATAGTGAGAACTGTCGGCTCTTTATCTAAAACTTACATAATGCATCTCTTATATATCCAAATAAAATAAAATCAAGTACGAACAATCCAAACCATTAGACAAAATTCCTAAAAAAGGAAAAGGCAAAATAGTGTTATCAACATATGGACTGTTCATCGTGTACAAAATACACGACAAAATATCCCTAGTCTTTCAATGGTGTTTAAATATACTTCATGTATATATAAGACATTTCAAAAAAAGAGATAGAACTGGTGTTTAACGTCCACTCGACACAAACCAGACCATCATATGGATCAAATAGGTCGAAACCGGAGGACCCGGAGAAAACCCACGGCAGGCGACCATACTCCTTGTCACGTACAGGCGGGGTATCGAATCACGCCACTTGACCCGATGCCCAACCTTGTGATTTCACGCGCACACGTTAACCACTACGCCCCCCCCGGCTTCATCAATTTTATACTTATCGACTCTCTCATAATAAAGGGAGGAACTTCTCAAGGTTTTCAACCTTTAGTGTACCTTGCCTATCTCCACATCGCAAATTATTTTGTGTCCCCCAACCCCTTTGATATGAAAACAAATTGAGTTTTGTAAAAGTAAATAATACAATTAAATCCTTCAAATAGATATTGATCCCTCCAATAAAATACAATTATTCAAATAGAATAGTAAAGAATCGGACAATAATAATCTTATTAGTTAAAAAAAAAAATCATTTTTTTTCACAAAATGCCAGAATACACCCAGGGACCTGTTTCACGAAATTTTAACTAAGATAAAATCCAAATTTTAGCAATTTGATTGGATAATATAAGATTGATTTTAGTGCTAAGCCAATCAAAATTGAAGTATCTACTAAATTTTGGATTGTATATTTAGCTATAATTCAGAGAAACAGGCTAGTGCACGGGTGAATAAAAATAATTTTTATATATACACATACAACTGAATGCTGGACCTTACAAGCCATTGAGTATCAATTTTTACAAACTCAAAGGTAAAGATATTAGAAATCGTAAATTAACACACAGTTATCAGAAAATTGATCAGTCGCCGTCCAAAAAGCTGTAAATAATTTGTGGAAGAGTTGGTGCCAGATGCAAGATTATATGTATGGAGGAGGGGGGAGGGGTAGAGAGAGAAATGGGTTTAACGTACACTCGACACACACCAGGTCATTTCGGGACTAACACATGGTTTAAATTTATTTCAATAATTCGCGAAGGGGTCTTTAGCATTGGCAGGAAAAGGAGGACCCGGAGAAAACCCACTAGGTTGGACAGGCGACCCTACTCCTTGCCACGTACAACCGGTGATTCGAAACCACGACAGTCTTTATGATACAGTGCACGCTAACCATTCAGCCATCCAAACCCCTATGTCGGAGGGGAGACATGCGTTTCTTACAGTAATTTGTATCATTTTGAACCCCCCCCCCCGAAAGATTGCAAAATCGTATTCTAAATATTCAACAGAAGCTTCGTATTCCCCTAGATTATATTTGCAATATCACTATGGTGCAACACCCGGGTGTCGGTTGTTCAAAGCTCCGTTAACTTTTAACAAATCGTTTACATGGAGATAATGGCTTGTTTAATATCTTTAACGAAAGAATGTATGTTGCCGAAAGCCACGTTAACTTTTAACATGTCGTTAACTTGCCGTACGGAGGTATTGGGCTCCGTTATATGTTTAACAATGGCATTATTCGGCCTCGACACAAGTATATGTATAAGTCATATATTACCAGTGTGATTTTCTATATAACTTTCTAGAGGGCTGTGCGATGGGGGACTATTCCATTTTCCGTAGGATGAAATTCTATAGTTTTCTAGATAATTTTTTTGGAGGGGGGGGGGCTGTAGGAAATATTGGCAAACCCCATAGTTTTTCCTACAGATTTATGCTGAAATTCCTAAAGGAAAAAAAAAGATATTCTATAGTTTTGTTTATAGTGTTTTCTGTAGTAAATTCTACAGTTGTCAATTTTGTCTTTAATCGGGTTTTGTGAACAGACTTTGTCTCCGTGTCTTGTTCTATGAAGTTGTTACATTGAATTGAAAAATTTAAAACTCAGCCAAAAAATAAATTTAACGGACCGTTAACGAACGACACGTTAGCAAGAAAACGATCCGTAAGAGTTGGTTTTGTAAAACCGGACCTGGGTGGCGGAGGTATACAAACTGGTAGTCAGGCTGACATTGTGAGAAATCAAGAGGGACGAAGTAATACGTTCCGAGCCTGAACAACTTTCGGTACGTTTCAAGCTTGGGCGTGTGTTATCAGGGGTGGACAGGGAAAGTGTTCGTAACTGTTGGGAGAGTGCTACACAGGTTTACACATTTGTGCGCACGTAAAAGAACCATTGACAGTTGTGTAAACCGCCCCTCGTATTGTACCCGTAATCATAGACTGTTACGCTGATACCATTGAGTTTTCTCGGAGTCCTCGGGGTGTCTCCCACTGCTAAAGAACCCTACGCGCATGCGAATTATTGAGATAAACATAACCCATATTTTAGTTCCAAAATGACCTAGCCTGTGTTGAATAGACGTTAAATCCCATTTCTCTCTGTCTGTGAAGCTAGGACTTTTAGTAATGAAATGGTTGTCATTTAATCCTAGAAGTGATCAAACATAATGTTTAGTATCAGAACATGGTTAGAGATTATACAGTAGTCATTAATTAGCAGATGTCACCTCTAAGTGTAAAAGCGTGACTATTTATAACACCCATCACTTTTGAACTATTGAATACGTAAATCTAACCAATAGTGATGTATATCATTCAATAGTTCATCACGTGCATTTTGCATACCTATAGTTCATTTGCCAATCTCGCTTTTTTACCGAGATTTCGCCTAATAGATTGGATGCAGCTGTGGCTTACTCTTTCGGACACCTGTTACCACCGTGTGTCATGTATTTTGTACACGGTGAAAAGTCCATATGCTGATTACACTATTTTGCCAGATTACACTATTTTTAGGACTTCGAATTTTGTCTAATGGTTTGGATTGTTCGTACTTGGTTTTATTTTATTCAATAGTCACAGTTTTAACACCTTAGTGACATAATTTTAACTAACTAATAAACATTATGCATATAAAATGACGACGTGTGTTAAATATTTTCATTTATAAAAAGTTTTTTGTTCATAATCAAAAGAATTAACAGACTTGATCCATACCGCCCGGTTGTACGTGACAATTAGTAGGTCGCCTGTCCAGCCTCGTGGGTTTTATCCGGGTCCTCCGGTTTCCTCCCACTGCTAAAGACCCCTACGAGCAAGCGAATTATTGAAATAAAATTAAACCATATGTTTGTCCTGAAATAACCCAATAATACATTCTACAGTAGCTAGATATCGCCTGTGTGATAAATTTCATAATCTAAGGGACTATTTTTATTTAAAGATACATAAAGTCTTAATTTACGCTTCAGATGTTATAGAAATTATAAATTAGATCTTTATTTAAACAACAAGTCCAAAATCAACTCTGTAGACCCACGGATGGCTAGGCTACAGCTTGGATTTAAATAGGATTTCACTGATTAAATATGGCACACGGTGATGTGCTTAGCAAGGCCGCTGTTGAGCGACATTCCGATGGTTAATCACAAGGGTTCCTTCTATACACAGATCTATAAATGTACGTAACATGTGCTTGTAAATATTGGCGTAAATAAAAGTGATTTTAAAAAAAAGAAGAAAAATGTTACTCTAGCTACCCCATTCAGTGTAACCCATAGTGAATATATTCGAGGTAACCAATGTTAATCTACTTACCCCATTCAGTGTAACCCATGTTACATAAATGAAAACAAAAAACAAAAATTTACTACTGTTTAGATGCCAACTAACATATGGCTCAATTTGATTTCAATAATTCACTTGCGCGTGGGGGTATTTAGCAGTGGGGGGGGGGGGAGAGAAAACCTACGAGGTTGGACAGGCGACCCTACTCCTTGTCACATACAACCGAGATTCGAAACCACGCCAGTTGAGTCAATGACAGGCTTTATGATACAGCACTCACGTGCTAACCATTGGCCATCTACCCCCTAAGTTGACTTATAAATAGAAATGACAAAAATGTCTGTGTCAATATAACCGATGTTGTTTGTTAATGCGACATCAAACTTTATCTTATTATTTTATGAGAATCATGTTCGATTTAATAATTCACTTCCGTATTGTTTACTAAATGTATTACGTACATCAGAAGTTTACATAAAATATAACGGACTGAATCCATACATAGACCCAACCACAAAAGGATAAAATATAATTGAATCTGAATCATATTGACGTCTGATGTCTGCGTGATTTATAAACGTGACGGCCGGTACGCGTCAAAGGTCTATAATGCATCGCGTGTTATTATATATTGCACGGTTTCGTAAATAGACGCCATTTGTATTGACAATAATGTTAACAAAACGCTTAAAACACTTCATGTGGCAATATTGTTAAATTAAAGAAGTATTATGTAAGAGCTAATTCTGCCTATTGCAAGTCTCATTATTCTGGCCCTTTTTAGACATTAATTCGAATGATGGCAAGCCTATTCCAGTAACGCCGAACGCTCTAGACCAGTGGTTCCCAATCTTGTTTGGGCAACGGCGCATCTTGGAACACATGAAAAATAGCGGCACATCTGGCTAAATATATATGAAAATTTTTTGAATTTTGCATAAAAAAGTCATAAAAAAAGTCATAGACGACATACAGTCGTAGTCATAGAAACATATAACTAAATAAAGAAATACACAGCTCTGAGCTTACCAGCAGAAACCAGTTAATACTCAATTGGGATCAAATGTTTTTTTGCATTTTTTTAGTGTGCCGTTCAAAATTTCGCGGCACACTTAGGAAGATCTCGCGGCACACCTTTGTGCCACAGCACACTGGTTGAGAATCACTGATCTAGACCATTAGATGACGGAGGCGTGCCAATCATATTTCTACGTTAAAAGATAATATGGAAACATTCACAGTGAAGGTTGGTTGAAGAACAGGAAATCGAGACTGCGTCTATTATTGCTGCATTGATAATTGACAATCGAGAATCTGAAATTCCAATCGGCAATCGTCTGTTTTAGCGAAGTATAGGAGCAGAATAGTAGGTCGTTAAACATCATTTCATTTCATTTCCTTCCGCCGCAAAATCATAAGTAATCAACAAAAATAATAATTTAAACAAAAGTGAAACAGAAAATGACACGGAAAAGGTGGAGAAACTGGAGAAGGGAGAATGATTGAATTGCTATAAATAGAGACACTACATTCTTTAACATCATCTGATTACAATCAAATGTCATTTTCTGTTTACTGTTTTGTAAAGCACCCAAGGCACACCCAAGGCACACCCGTGAACATCGACTGATCTTCTCTAGTCATTTGATACACATGAAAAAACTTTGAAATGGGGTTTGACGTCCTACTGTACAAATGTCATTTTCTGTTTTCTATTTTGTAACCACCAAAGGCACACCCGTTAACATCGACTGGTCTTCTCTAGTCATTTAATGAAATGAAATGTGGTTTAACGTCCTATTGTTCGGCCATTTCATAGACACTTACTAGATACCTGGGAGCCACAGCCACGTTGGCTAGGTGAGTAAGAGATTGGGTCGCTGGTCAAGAGGTTACGATTCGCTCCCAGTGTCGGCAGAGAAAGTTCGTCGGGATTTTCCGGCGTGGTTTTCCCTTGTCAGTCGTGCAGGACGGAATGAACTCGGTTTTTCGTTCCATCCGAACGACTAGACAGCTGTCCTTGTCAGTGGCGAAGGAGGGAGGGCCTGGTATGGACAGCTGTCTAATATTTCGCATTGGACGAAAACCGAGATCATGTGTACGTACTGGCGTGCACGTTCAAGATCCCTTGGCAGTTGAAATTCGATATAAGAGTAGGCCGTAGCGCCGCTGTCCGTACAACAATTCCCTCATATCACATTACAGGGCGTATGCCCGGTTTCATTAGCCTAACCGTAGGACGTTAAACCCCATTTCATTTCCTACTAGATAATCCTAGTCGATCAGTAATAATACATAATGATATTCCATAGAATTATGTCATTTATATTTCCTGTTCAATTAGGAGGTCGGTGGGGTTCGGTGAGTAAGACGCTATCCTGGAGGTCCTGTGTTCGATCCCATTGTTGGTCGAGAGAGTTCATTGGGATTTCTCAGCGTAGTTTCCCCCTCACACTGGCGCAGGACACAGGGACAACGTATTAGTCCGACAGAACTATGTCTGAATCTGGAAATTGTATACACGGGTTTTTTATGATTGAATTTAGTAGCTCAGAGTGTCCTCTTTCAGAATTTGCCTGGTAAACCTCGGTCACCCTTGGGCATTTTGAGAAATTCAAGATGACGTCCAAGGCGGCCGCTGCATCAAATAATCCCCTATAGCTACCATAGTATTTTTTCTGGGATAATAATTTTAATGTCTAACTGTATGTTTCTAGGGACAAGGAATACACTGAAATCATTTATTATGTTTTGGGGTGATTAGATGATAGTAAAATCAGGCCCGGATCCAGGATTTTTTCGAGGGGGGGGGCATACATTGTAACTAATGGTAATCATTAGAGTGCCGCATAGATTAGTGGTTTGGTGTAGTCCCCAGAGCCTTGACGCATTGCCTGGGCATAGACAATGCGAAAATCATGTTTATATCATCATTTAAAAAGCAAAAAGTCCAGTCTCACCGGGGCCGGGGGGGGGGGGGGGCATGGCCCCTCGCACTCCCCCCCCTTGGATCCGCGCCTGAAAATCAAACATGCCAGACAATATGGTCCTTTAACTCGTTAGCGGCGGTTGGGGGTGATTACGTCACCGAAACTAAAGACAAACCAATGCCTGGCATGTTTGATTTTACTATCATCTAATCACCCCAAAACATAATAAATGAGTTCATTGTATTCCTTGGTCGCCAAGAAACATACGGTTAAACACCAAAATTATCACTCGAAAAATAAGGTTTGGCTACCGGACGATATAGGTGTTTGGATGGAACGGAAAATCGGAGGTCCCGTGTTAAAATTGACATTCGATATGGCCGTCTTCGTTAGCGCAGAAAAGTTTCACGTTAAACCAACCGTTTCTTCTTTTTACAAAACCTTACTTCTTTTACGGGTCTTTATTAGCAGTCGAGGGCCGCATTATTGGCAAAGGCGAAACACATTTGATTAATTGTATACCTCAATTTCACGAAGACCCTATTAATTCACAATAATTAGCGGTTAATACCTTGTCTTAGACAGACTGGTATTAAAGATACATCTGAAATCATTGTGGGTTAATAGGGTCAGTCGTCCTGACCTAACTGACCGTGTATGTTACGTCTATAGTTTATACAACCGGAACGAAGTTATGGGTTGGTTACTGAAACAGTTTCAATCCTTCTGAATTTAATTTGGATCCGTCGGGGCAGTTAGTCTGACCTTACTGATTGTGTAATGTACTACTATTTTTCAGAAAGCCCGACCATTTCCATATGGATATTGTTATATATCCAAGCGGGATCTATCCATCTGAAATCAATTTAGGTCAGCCGTTCTGATCTAATTGGCCATGCATGGAACTTCTATAGTTTATAAAGCCGGAATGGAGTGAATGAATTCATACTGAAACGGGTTCCATTCTTCTTTTGTTACGATTTTGTTTCCGCTGAATATATCCCATGAACCATTGAAGATGAAATTTTGTAAAGACATCAACCTAATAACTTTTGTTTCGCGGCGAACGCACTTCAGGTGTAGATATTGGATCACCCCTCCTCCAAATCCTCCCGTCTTGATTTGCTTTCCGAGGTCACTGAATGACTACAATATGGTACAATTTTGTTCCATTATTTCACTTGCGCGTCAAGGTCTTTGGCAGTAAGATGCAATCCGAGGACACGTAGATAGGCGACCCCACACCTGGCCATGTAGAAGTCTTTGCGAGTATACATTTAGGTCCCGTTTCCGAATTTGACCGTACATCGAAATTTCCTGGCTTACAACTCACCCCCTGTCCAGTCAGTAATGCAGGACGGAGGGCCAATAGCCGTTCGGTTGGGAAGAAACCCCGAGCTCATCACCGCACAGTGCATGGTCAATGACCGTCTTCATTAGACGTCAGTGCAGAAATGTGGGGCCTTAACGGGGTTTAATGTCCTACTGTTCTGTTCCGAACTGGGCTAATGAAGACGGGCATACGCGATACAGTGTGCTATGAGGGACATTTTTCCCGGACAGCGCCACTACTGCCTACTCTTGTAACGACTTCCAACTGCCAAGGGTTATTTTACGTGCACGCCAATGTCCTTGTCCTTAGCGAGCCAGTGTCTTATCCACTTAGCCACTTGATCCCCTACTAGACAATGTTTGTGTCGTCATCAATGATTGAGATTGATTGAGACTAGTGAAACAACACTTGGTCGATAGTGGCGTACGTCAGAAACTATATAAATCTGTTTATACCATGGGCAAGGGGGCGTGAAATGAAGCGAAATGGAGTTTAACGTCCTACAGTTCTGTACACGTACTTAACTAATTAACAAACGCCATATTGCGTTCTTTAGGAGAAATATTGTCAACTCGTATTTCGGTTTCCAACCCAACCGCTAGGAGAGGAGATATTTAACACGCATCGGTTTTACGTCCCACCGGAACAACTACAGGCTCAATCTGATTAAACTACAGATCAATAAATAGTTTTGATAAATGACCTCCACTACCTGGAGATCTACCAATCTGATTCGATGTTCCAGGTTGCTCATTGTATCCTGCGAATGTTTACTCACAGTTTCGCTGTCCTCCAAATCCTCCCGTCTTGATTTGCTTTCCGAGGTCACTGAATGACTACAATATGGTACAATTTTGTTCCATTATTTCACTTGCGCGTCAAGGTCTTTGGCAGTAAGATGCAATCCGAGGACACGTAGATAGGCGACCCCACACCTGGCCATGTAGAAGTCTTTGCGAGTATACATTTAGGTCCCGTTTCCGAATTTGACCGTACATCGAAATTTCCTGGCTTACAACTCACCCCCTGTCCAGTCAGTAATGCAGGACGGAGGGCCAATAGCCGTTCGGTTGGGAAGAAACCCCGAGCTCATCACCGCACAGTGCATGGTCAATGACCGTCTTCATTAGACGTCAGTGCAGAAATGTGGGGCCTTAACGGGGTTTAATGTCCTACTGTTCTGTTCCGAACTGGGCTAATGAAGACGGGCATACGCGATACAGTGTGCTATGAGGGACATTTTTCCCGGACAGCGCCACTACTGCCTACTCTTGTAACGACTTCCAACTGCCAAGGGTTATTTTACGTGCACGCCAATGTCCTTGTCCTTAGCGAGCCAGTGTCTTATCCACTTAGCCACTTGATCCCCTACTAGACAATGTTTGTGTCGTCATCAATGATTGAGATTGATTGAGACTAGTGAAACAACACTTGGTCGATAGTGGCGTACGTCAGAAACTATATAAATCTGTTTATACCATGGGCAAGGGGGCGTGAAATGAAGCGAAATGGAGTTTAACGTCCTACAGTTCTGTACACGTACTTAACTAATTAACAAACGCCATATTGCGTTCTTTAGGAGAAATATTGTCAACTCGTATTTCGGTTTCCAACCCAACCGCTAGGAGAGGAGATATTTAACACGCATCGGTTTTACGTCCCACCGGAACAACTACAGGCTCAATCTGATTAAACTACAGATCAATAAATAGTTTTGATAAATGACCTCCACTACCTGGAGATCTACCAATCTGATTCGATGTTCCAGGTTGCTCATTGTATCCTGCGAATGTTTACTCACAGTTTCGCTGTCAGCCGATAAAAACTCGATTTAACAGACCACTTGATTAGCCAAAAGCTCACACCAACCAGAACGCGGGTAATTTTACAACCCTTCTTGCTCGTAGTGTAGTAATAACAAGTTAAACATAATTCTGAAGTAAAAAACAAGACAATGTAGGAACTCTGTGTTTTAATCAGACTACATAAGCTACAACCACTGACAAGCGGCAGGTAGTAAGGCAGGAAAATTCCTGGTAAGCTATCCAGCAATATGATCTACGAGTCGCCCCCTCCCCTTCTCTGTGTAATTTGTATCAGCCTCTTTATCCCTACCTCTGTAGGTAGTAAGGCTGGAAAGTTCCTGGTTAGCAATCTAGCAATATAACCCGCGAGTCTGCCCCCCCCCCCTTCTCTGTGTAATTTGTATCAGTCTCTTTATTCCTACCTCTTTATGCAGTAAGGCTGGAAAGTTTCTGATTAGCGATCCAGCAAAACAATCTGCGAGTCGGCCCCTCCCCTTCTATGTCTTTTTTGTATCATCCTCTTTATCCCTACCTCTGTAGGTAGTAAGGCTGGAAAATTCCTGGTTAGGGATCCAGCAATATAATCTCCGAGTCGGTCCCTCCCCTTCTCTGTGTAATTTGTATCAGCCTCTTTATCCCTACCTCTGTAGGTAGTAAGGCTGGAAAATTCCTGGTTACCGATCCAGCAATATGACCTGTGAGTCGCCCCCCCCCCTTCTCTGTGTAATTTGTATCAGCCTCTTATCCCTATCTCTGTCTCCCCCTCCCCCACCTTTTAGCGCATCCTTTCTCTTAGGAAGTCGGCGATATTAAGCGGACCATTTTATATAGCTAAATGTCATACAACTATTAAAAAAAACGTCGTTTTTAATACAAATGTCGGCGTTAAGTCAAGTTAATGTCTTGATAGCGTGCCAACCTAGACTCTATATAAATCTTTAACGCCTAATTTGTGTCAGTCATTCTGACTTTACTGATTGTGTATGAGATTTTGAGGGTTCATAACCCGGAACAAAATCAAAGGCTGCATGTTTAAAAGCGGGGGATGACATAGTACATGACCAAGTACATTTTAAAAATGTATTATGTATGAATTGCCTAGGGTACGAATTGTCCGGGTACGAATTGTCTTTGGGTACGAATTGTCTTTGGGTACGAATTGTCTGATGAATTGTCTTTGGGGACAAATAGTCCGGGTACGAATTGTCATTGGGTACGAATCGTCTTGTGACGAATTGTCCGGGTACGAATTGTCCGGGTACGAATTGTCTGGGATCGAATTGTCCTAAAGCCGTTTCAGCACCTACATTAATTTGCAATGCGGAGAAGAGTAGGTAAGATATTTGGGTGTCCTCATGGTTGGTTGTCAGTTATATGATATTCTTGACACTTTCAATATTGGGTACGAATTGTCTGGTTACGAATTGTCCGAGATCGAATTGTCCTAGAGCCGTTTCAGCACCTCCATTAATTTGCAATGCAGAGGGGAGTAGGTTAGATATTTTGGTGTCCTCAAGGTTGGTTGTCAGTTCTATGATATTCTTGACACTTTCAATACTAATCTTGATATTTTTTCAAGAAAATCCCAACTTTCTAACAAGAGCTGGGATGACGTTATTACTGGTTAAGAATACACTAGAAAAAAAAAGATCTTCTGGAGGAATTTTAATTGTGATGAGAAATAACAAAACTTTCTTTCCTTATTACCATCTTGCCCGAGTAGCCTTTTGCTGCGATACATTATACCATTATAATTTAATATTTTGAATGACGATATTGGTACTAAACGAAAAGCTAGAGAAAACACTTTTCAGGTCAATTTTGAATCATTTAAATCGACGTAAATCATTTCCCTCCAATTTACCCCCCCCCCTCCACACATGCACACTTGCTACCCGACCCCACACATCAAACAGTTGTCCATGGGCATCATAAACACTTATTTACAGATGGGCAATCCTAGAAATTTTTGTTTTATTAATATATTATGTCAACATAATGACATCCCCTCCCACCCTCCTACACACACCCATACATAGACATTTGACCCCCTATATCCCGAAAACGCCCCCTCAAACGCCTGATCACCACCCATATTCGGAATCTACACAAAAAACTGGTCTAGAAAAACTTGGTCTCATAAATTCACAGCTCTGGTGGCGATTCCCCGCCTTCAGCCACCGGACTAATAGGCTTATATTCTATTTGTCACAGCTTTATTCATAAGATAATTCAATTTTATAATCCAATAAGCATGTCTAATTACTTCTGGGAATACTGATATGAATGAAGAAATTAAATAGGGTTTAACGTTCCCCTTTTTTAAGCAACCGAGGAAACTCTTTATTTCAAATGCTCACTGTCAAGGGTCCTTTTACGTATACGCAAATTTGTACACAGGAGATATATGAAATAAAATAAAATGAAATGAAATGGGGTTGAACATCATACTGTTTGCTCCGAACCGGGTTAATGAAGACGGGCATGTGTAACAATACGACGTCTTCTTCGGACCTGGAGAGCGGGGCTGGAGATCCCCAGATCTTACTTTAGACTTATACATCTTGTTTCTTGTTACATATATCTGTTAGCCTTGTGGTCGTCTTTTCTTCTCCTTCATGTTGTGTACTTTTACCGGTTCCCTAAGACGTTCGTCTTTTCAGTTATGACAATGCAAGAGTTCGTTTTTACCCTTTATGTAGCATATATAGGTATACATACAAGCAATGTACAGATTACAATTACAGTCAATACTAACTAGTCTTCTCAAACCTAGCTAAACTCGCTGGGCGAGTTTACTAATAGGAGCTCTCACATCTTTCTCCTCCTGAAACCAAATGTTGTCTGGCGAATTACCACCAGAAGCATGATTTTGTATCTGTTGGATTTGGGCATTAAATTATCTAATTGGTCAGATATGATGTTAATAAGTATAGAGATTGGTCAATTGAGCCCATTACGTCAACAACCCACCCTTATATGGTAGAATGGAAATTCACTAATGAACATTCCCATGAGATATTAATTATCATGTTGTTGACATATAGAGCCAGTAATGTTTGGCTACACTACTCTTTTTTTATACATCAACATGTCAATCTACTCTAAATTGATCTCAGTACACACCAGATATTATACTAATATGGGTGAAACATAAAGCTATTCTATCCCCCAATTTAATGTCTATAATCTTAAAAACAATGTCCCCACGACTATATTGCTACACATGCGCCATACAGTGTGCTATGGGGGAAATTTTGCCCCGACAGCGGCACTATGGCCTACTCTTATATCGAATTCTGCCAATGGATCTTTCACGTGCACGCCAATCGGTTTTTCGTCCCATACGAAACACTAGACAGCTGTCCTTGTCAGGCCCTCCGTCCTGCGTCACTGAAAAGGGGGAGTCACACCGATGGAGAGAGAAAGACATATGGAAACGGATCTAAACAAGGTCGAAAGTTATTTTAGTCGTTCGTATCGCTCCCTTTCAATTTTTACCCCTTTTGCATGGCGATTTTCGTTGACATTTTGGTGTAGAATCGAAGAAAAGGGTTTGAAAAATATTTTCTGCCAGGTTTTGTTAAAAATTCATGATTGTGAGACGGACGGATACATGAGTTAAGAGGCTGGCTAGGATGAAATGTAGGGCTGTAAATTGCGTGTTTATTTGTCTCTTCTTCCAGCTTGAGTATCTCAAGTTCCTCATGAGGCACCTCACACGTCCTTTTGGGCAAGAGTCTGCCACATGTTGCTCCATCTGTGGTAGAAAGCTTTCTACTCATAGAAATTTTGGGAAAAACTTAGAGTCTGTCTAAGAGACGAGAATTAACATTAAAGTCAACGGGGAAATCTTTTCATTAATCAGTGGCCATATGTGATGGCGGTTAATAATGTATAAAACAGCCCCGTGTCGTGTCTTGTTCTTGATAACAGAATTTGTAATCTATTTAGTGGAAGACTACAGTTCTGGAGATGACAGTCAATATTCTATAAAGAGAATATCATGTCGAGTCGCGTTGTGGCGGTTTATTAATCAAGCCCCCTTTACACTTTTGTGTAGAAATTTCCACGATAACACACGATTTAAATCGGAGATAAAATCAGCGAAGGTTTTTTGTCCATGCTTTTTTGATCAAACAAAATTAATTCATCGATTTTCTCCACAAAAATGGATAAATATTATCGGATGCATCACAATAGTAGACAGTAGTATCGAAGGCTGGTACATTATAATGACAAGTTTACAGAAGTTATGTTCGAGATTTGAGTAAAGAATTTTCGTTCGGCGAAAGATTCAGCGACGGTCAAATTGATGTTCGCCCCCAATGCACCCAAGCGTAATCAATTAATTTATGTCAGCACAAAAACACCGAGATTTTTATTAAGTGGTCGAGTAATCGCTAATATAGTTGGGGGGTGAAATACTCAAATTCGTGGCATTTTGAAACACTTTTAGACGCTATGATAAAAGTAAAAGAAATATTCGGGGACCTGAGATCCAGTATTACTAAACAAAACGCGACTACTTTGAATTCACAACTAGATAAAAAAAAGTACATGTATTGTTATTGTTATAAAAAATATATGCAGTCTATATCTTTATTTTTTGTGGTAGGGTTTGGGGCAATATTGGATACCTCTATTCAAAGAGTGTCTCCATTAAGCAAGCATTTCGAAATTTCCCTTTGGGTGCCTGCTTAATACAAGTTCTACTGTATATCGACTTTTCTCACGACAGTACACGACTTTTATACACGACTGCTGAAGTCGATAAGCTTAAAGAGAATGCTGTTTCATGTCGCACCGTGTTGCGTCGTGTTGTGTTGTTAAAATGACAGTGGTTTTACAGGGACTACGACAGGAGCAGGGCTCACACTAGCTTTCAGGTTTTTTTTGGCGAAAATGGATTCTAATTTTTATGTAAAACAATGATGATATTTTTTTCCCGCCATCTTGAATATTTTATCCGCCAAACAGATATAATAAAAAAAAACACATATTGTAATAATATAAAACAATTGTATTTCTTGTACATTTTTAAACAACAATATATTTACAATTTATAAAATCCTTCTTTGCTTCACATTAGCCCAATTGGAGAATGATTTATGGAGATCCGGTTGATTTTTAGTAAGAATGATGGACATTAAATTTGATTTTATTAAATTTTGTCTACTAAAACCTCGTTCACAATCAACGAGTGCAATCGGTATACCCAATAATCTGCAAGCAATTTTATATACATTAAGTTTCAATACATCATCAATGCTATTCATTGGACAATCAGCATATTTTATATAACCCCTGGAAGAAACGATCTCTGATACACAGTCATTAACATCAAGATCAATTGTTTGAAAAAAAAATACCTAATGGCCTAATATAATTTAGAGAGAGGGTATTACATAGGGTAAGCCTGTTCCCCAATCCCATTCAAACATCCTGAATAAAATATACCTAATGACCTAATATAATTTAGAGAGAGGGTATTACATAGGCTAAGCCTGTTCCCCAATCCCATTCAAAACATCCTGAATAAAATATTGTTTAAAAAAAAATATAATCCAGATCTATATCACAATTTACCTCAAACAATTAACACAGTTTATTTAAAACAACACTTTCCCCCTTTTCCTCAAATCTACATTTTAAATTATTAACAACATTTCTTACAAATTACATCCCTATCACCTTAGCATCTTCCCTTTGTTTTTTCCCATCCCTAATATTTTGATCATTGTACAAAAAATGTGCCTTTCCTATTGTTTCAACATAAACTGTTGTTGGGACTGTGTACAATAAAGTTAAAATATGGATACCGTAATTCCCTAGTTGACGCCAATAGTGGATTTACATTTGAAAAAAAAAACCAATATCACTTATCTGGTAACAATTGTAATGCAAAATTGCAATGGTGTGATACTGGATTGAAGAGAATGACGTTACCGTTCATGACATGTTGTGATGCTAATAGTCTCAATGGTGTGTCGCGGGCTTACAGAGAATGTCGTGTCCATTCATGACATGTTGTTTTGCTAAAAATCTCAATGCTGTGACGCGGGCTTACAGAGATGTCGTGTCCATGCATGACATGTTGTGTTGCAAACAATCTCAATGGTGTGACGCGGGCTTACAGAGAATGTCTTGTCTATTCAAGACAAGTTGTGTTGCTAAGAAGATCAATGGTGTGACGCGGGCTTACAGAGAATGTCGTGGCCATTCAAGACAAGATGTGTTGCTAAAAATCTCAATGGTGTGACGCGGGCTTACAGAGAATGTCGTTTCCATGCATGGCATTTTGTGTTGCTAAAAATCTCAATGGTGTGACGAGGGCTTACAGAGAATGTCGTGTCCCTTTTAGTCATGTAAAGCCATGTCGTGGTGTTAATAAAATGAAGTAGTTTTTATTGTAAAGCTATAGTCAATATACCGTAAACAAATTGTCATATTGTATAATTATAATTATTTGCAGTGTAATTATTTATGTACGCTCTCTTTATTGTCGATATTTCTATAGTGGGACAAATTAATCGATCGATATCGATTGTCCTTTAATGATTTTAATAAAAAAATCCAGGATCCCCCGACCACTCCACAATAATAATATTAATAAAAAACCCATTTAATATACTGTTTGTATGAGGTTTGATCGCTTTGTTGGCTGCGGTATAATCGAAATCTATAAGTGGTGGGTAGTCATCCCAGATTACTACTACTTTCGTTCTTAAAGGAGATTGTGCGTGTGAAATAGCTTTATTTAACGCCCGTGTCTACTGAATTGATATCGCAGACAACCTGAGATTGATGTTGTTCTTAGTGATTAACGTCCTCTTCCACCGAATGTGATATCGCAGACAAGTCTTATTTTTTATTTTTTAGCGAAGGCGCAGGGGTCTTTCATGTGGGAGGAAACCGGAGTACCCGGAGGGAACCCATGAGGTTGAGAGGGCGCCCCTATCTCCATGCCACACGAGGGATCGAAACCACAGCCGCAAGCCAGAGGTGACCGGCCAGCTAGGGGTTGAAGCGCGGCACTCTAGAGCAGTAGGCCACCCCATACCGTTTATATAGTAGTCGGGAACCAGAGCACAGAATGAATCTCGGGTGGACCATCGTAGATCTGAATTACCGGAGAAATTGCTTATTTTCGGGTTCAGACAGGCACTCCGACTTTTCAAACTTCTCTCGCACCGAAGCGCCCCAGTTCCTATAACTAAAGATACAGCGTCCTCCATTGAATATACGCAGATTATTTAGTCCCCACCTTGTCACTGGTGCAGGTCGGGGGGGGGGGGGGGCTGACAAGACAACGTATCGACATCGTCAATCGGATGGGACCCAACAACCCAGGTCATGTGTACATGTTGGCGTACACGTAAAAGATGTAAGAGTAGGCCGTAGTACACGGTATAGTGCATGCCCATCTTCATTAAGCCAGTCGATGCAAGAAAGTAGACGTTAAACCCCATTTTATTTCATTTCATATTAATCTAGATATTTTAGCAGTTTCAGCTCCGATATCAAATAATTCCTACACGATTTCTAACAGTTAAATTTCGTTATATAAACCTCTTTCAAATAATATTCCTGAAAACGTCGTTAAATGTAATCAAACGCTATTAATTTGAATAGTGAGGATTTCTAATGTTTATTTTAGAGCTTGTAAAAATATCTCAGACACAGTAAGCGGTGAATGGCTCTAATATGTCATGTTTATACACTACGGGAAATTAGACATGATTTGGGAGGTTTTCGCTTAAAGATGCAGAAGTAAATATGCCTACTGAGATCTTTCGTTTGCTCTCAACTGTTATATAAATCATTAATTAAACGTCTATTCACATGCCAAGTCCATAATCAGCTCTCGAGACCATTCGATGTTTTCGATTTAAACAGATTTAAACACCACTGGCAGTTAATAAATAAGTTAAAAAGTGGATAATCGAGACTTTGTTTAAAGGGGCCATCCCGATAACATTTTGAGCGTTAAAACTGCTTAATTGTGTATGAAAAGCTCTTAATAGCCTCTAACTTAGATCGGAGTAACTTCTTCAAGCTATGTGATACGTTTTCAAACAACTTCCAATCGCCGGTATGGCTCGGTGGCCGAAGACTTGTGTTCTGTTTGCATTACAAACGAGTCTATATTATGTGCAGCTTTCAATCTATCCCTATTGACTCACTTTTAAACTCTCTATTGATTAAGTTAAAATTGGTATCAAATATAGTCGCGCTTATCAAGTAAAACGACCATAGCAATTTAAAAGAAAAAATTAAAAGAGCTAGTGTCCAGTTAAGCTTTTTTTGCATTCACGTCCAAACTACTCAATATTTTGAACTGAAATTTTCAGACAAGGTAAATACACTATTCCTCTATATATTTAAATTTCATACGTTTATGAACGTGTAATTTTCAGATTCTTTGAAATTCGGGCTGGCCCCTTTAATATATTAACAACGTACGCAGTGGCCATCGAGACTGCACTGTTCGGTTATAACTCTGCTCAGAAGGAAGTACTTTGACTTTCAAAATATTTCCTTTTTAATTATCTATCTTTTAACTATCATAGTGCGAACTGTCAGACCTTTATCAATATCTTAGATAATTCATCTTTAAAGGGCGTATGGCTCTATTTTTATGAACCATAAATGGGTCTAAAAGCACATAGTAATGTAATATGACATTGAGAAAACCCACGAGGCTGGGCAGGCGACCCTACTCCCTGTCACGTACAACCGGGGATTCGAAACCACGCCAGTTGACTCAATGACAGGCGTTATGATACGGGCCGCACGTGCTAACCATTTGGCCATCCACACACCCCCCTCCCACAACACCATAACAGCATCAATATGGATTTATTTGGACCAATATTGAATTATAATTTGCTTCTTTAATTTAAAACATTGTGGAAATTATTGAGTAAGAGACTTAGCTCCTTTAACGTTAAAGGTCATAATTATATTATGTTGTTACATTATTGAAAAAAACAGACATGATTTGGGAGGTTCTTAGTTAAAGTAAATGGTCATATTATATTATATTTTCACATTATGGAAAAATGAGACATGGTTTCTGTTTTATTTTAATTAATAACAATGTTGTTCCTTTAAGGATACATTCTATTGAAATGAAGACAGGTCCAATATCGAAATTTTCTCGATTTTTGTTGAGATTGTTTTCCATTTAGATTTACGATAATCCTCGACGGATGAAGCCTACTTACAGACCAATAACTAAGGAGTCTACGCGGGTGAAATAGTTCGATTTTATCTTTACTACAACTAGAAATACGTTACATATTGACATAAATATCGACTGGCTATTGAAGGCAAAAGAAGGCTAGACGTGTAATGGTGACATCTTTATAGGCCAAGATACTCTTATACCTGGGAAATATGTCGATTGACGCAAATGTATAACATATCGACTTGTAATGGTCATAATAATTTTATAGGCCAAAACATTCTCACTCTGATCCAGTGAATGTGTCGATTGGCGTAAATATATAGGGGTGAACATCCTTTAGTAACTAGATAGAGCAATAAGAGAGAAAGAATGGTGGAGGGAGAGCGAGAGAGATAGAGAAAGGGGAGATAGAGAGAGAGTGAGATAGAGTCGGGACTAACATATGGTTCAATTTTATTTTAATAATTCGCTGGTGTTACATGGTGTGAGAGACAGTGATAGGAAAATGATTATAATTTTCCCATGACAGCATGTGTAATAAACACTCAGATAATCCGCTGATCACTAATGACGTGTACTAGCGTTAGCTGTCTGTAGCCTGTCATATGCTTATAGGGAGATAATTTATCAATGACAAATGATTTAATTATGTATGAATGAAATGGGGTTTAACGTCCTACTGTTATGCACTTAACCTGAGCTAATTGAAGACGGGCATACGCCATACAGTGTGCTATGAAGAAAATTTTGCCCGGGCAGCGGCGCTACGGCCTACTCTTATATCGAATTCCAACTGCCAAGGGATCTTTTACGTGCACTCCAATGTGTACACGGGACCTCGGATTTTCGTCCCATCCGCACGACTAGGCAGCTGTCATTGTCAGCCCCCCCCCGTCCTGCATCACTGACAAAGGGAAACCACGCCTGGGAATCGGGGTGAACTTTCTCGGCCAATGCAGGGATCGAACACCCGACCTCCAGGCTAGCGAACCAGCGTCTTATCCACTTAGCCACCGTGATCCCCTATTTAATTATGTAGTCATTACATAAGTTCTTTTGTTCCATATTATTAATTACCCGTGTTATCAAAGTGAATTTAGTATAAATTAGCTGAGGTATTTTAGACAAATCAGTGGAGCTTGAAAGTTTACAAGAGAAGGGTATCTCGATTCTCTAACATTGTAATACTGTTGCTGTAATAAATTGATGTCCAATCCAGATTTGAAATTATGTTACACTGGCGCGTTGAGATCTTTAGCAGTGGTAGGAAACAGGCGACCCCACTCCTTGTGAAGTACAGCCATGGAATTGAAAGCACGCCAGTTGACTCGACAGATCTATTTTTCAGCGCGCATGTGCTATGCCCCCCCCCTTACTTAGTGTTGGGATATAGCCGATTGTATGATAAAGCAATGAACTATATAATATAACATATACTTATGGAAAGCAAATTAATTTATTTGGGCGAAGCTTCTTATCTTCAAATTAGAATAAAGCTACAGTATGAGGCTATTACATGCGCATTTCGTCCGCAACACAGAAAACCCCTATTCTAGAAAAAATGGCGTCTCGCTGTACATTATGGGAAGGCCCGAGTAAACTCGAGACGAAGCTGCTATTGCTTTCATGGGTTTTCTCTGACCAACTTTCGAAAAACGCCGATTTTACGTTAATTTTAAGGATGGAGGGAATTTCATATGATGTGATAGCGACACAGAGGTTGATGCACGTAAAGAATACCTCAGAAAGCACATTCTGAAGTATACAGATTGCAAAAAGGTCAAATGAAAACTTCAAAACAAACAGCTGTCAAAACTTTACCTTCGTATCCATCAGCTGATCGTTGTCACTTTAGCTACATAAACTCCGTTTTGCGGCCTGTATACTTAAGATTGTGCTTTACGTGCATCAACCATCTGTGTCTCTATCACATTATGGAATATCCTCCATCCTTAAAATTTACGTAAAGTCGGCGGCGTTTTTCGAAAGTTGGTCAGAGAAAACCCATGAAAGCAATAGCAGCTTCCTCTCGAGTTTACTCGGGCCTTCCCACAATGCACAGCGAGGCGCCATTTTTCTAGAATGGGGTTTTTGTGTATGGTATGCAAGTTTTGTTTCATTTACGACCAAGGGTGTATTATTACTGTTTTGTTGTATTAATTAAAGGGGCGTTCATCGTATAAAAATTCACTTTGAACTGGGAAGGGGTGGTGCGTCATATTTGCCAGAAGAGTGAGACTACTTTGAACCTCGGACACATGACACAATTTATCTCTACTATTCCATATCTTTTCCCTTCCCCTTCTTCTGCATAGCGCTGTGTGTTGAATTTTTGTTGTAAAATTGACAGAAATGGTTGGTTAGGTTTTAGCGAAAACTGTTCAACAGTCATGATTTATGGAGGAAACATGTTAAACGATTGCGTTGAAATGTAGGCCGGATAGTTGCATAGTTATTAGTATGCTACTTCCAGTTTGTGTATCTCAGAATTTGGTGACCCTCATACATACATGCTTTTGAGAAAGACGACGACAATGTTGCTTCATCTGTGGTAGAAAGCGACCAACCCAACGAACAATTTTGTTTTTGTTTAGGGGAATAGTTACTAGTCGGTCAAAGAGTCGAGAATTAACATTCGAGTAAATCGGTAAATTAATGCCGTATATACTGCAACCATAGTATTAGCTAGTTTCGATTTATAATAATTACTGTAGCCACAGTGGTAATTATTGTACTATATATGGGTTAGTTATTACTGTGTCCTGTCTCTATCAATTCCATTAGCTACCCCCACCATTAAGTAAGTAAGTGGACTGCTTTAGTGAGACTAATGCACAGCGCGAGGCTATACAGTCTCGTTTATCAAGTCACGTACGCAATATTGTTAATGTATAAAATGGATTACCAGAG
Organism: Patella pellucida; assembly: GCA_917208275.1. Taxonomy (NCBI): domain Eukaryota; kingdom Metazoa; phylum Mollusca; class Gastropoda; family Patellidae; genus Patella; species Patella pellucida. The sequence goes on from OU795038.1 coordinate 68,096,213, forward strand.
TGTGTCTTTCCTCAAGTATTTTAGCAGCCATTTCCAAGTAGCTTAGTACTCTGAGCCGAACGTTTCAAACAAAGTAAATAGTCCATTCCTTTATGTGGATATTTTAAGAAATGGAATGGAGGTTAACTTTCTACCAATCTGCATCAACCGGGTTAATGAAGACGGGAATATGAGGGAGTTTTTGCCTGGGCAGCATTTTGTTGTCTAATCTTTATCTATTTCTAGCTGTCGAGGGTTCTTGTAGGTGCACACCAACGAGTATGCGAGTGGAAATCCCATCGAGCAACTAGACACTGTTCCCGACCAGGCCCCCCATTCGGCAAACCTCGACAGATTCCGGTGCCCTATATCTAGACTCGGCTGTATAATGAAGTCCGCCATTTTGGAACTATTTTAAAGGACCCGGATAAACAAGGTTGCCCCCAGGAGATGGGTGCCAGTCAAGTCGTCCACAAGCGAAGTCGTCCACAACCGTTGGTGGAGTTGTCCACAAGGCATTGGTGATGTCGTCAACAACTATTAGTGATGTCGTCCACAACTAAATATGTTTATGAATTTGTTAATGAATTTGTTATTTATGGAATAAAACGATTTACTTTGTTGTTTTTTTGCGGGGAGAAAGGGTGACCACGCAGAAAAAACTATACTAATTAAAAATACATCGTGTGGACGACTCGTCCACAAGCGAAGTCGTCCACAACTGTTGGTGGAGTCGTCCACAAGGCATTGGTGATGTCGTCAACAACTATTAGTGATGTCAACCACAACTAAATATGTTTATGAATTTGTTAATGAATTTGTTATTTATGGAATAAAACGATTTACTTTGTTGTTTATTTGCCGGGAGAAAGGGTGACCACGCAGAAAAAACTATACTAATTAAAAATACATCGTGTGGACGACTCCAAAAAACGTATTACAATTACAATATCCAGAAATTATTTACTTTGTTGTTTATTTACCGATAGAAAGGGTGACAACGCAGAAAAACTATACTATTTACAAATACATTATGTGTCCAGAAATTATACTAAGTCGTGTGGACGACTCCACCAACGGGTGTGGACAGCTTAACCAGATTTGGGGGCTTTTTTGTAAAAGCGGAACGTTTTCCTGTTAGAGTAAATCGGTAGTCGATAAGCCGCATCGCAAATGTATGGTCGTAGGTACATATCAATGACTATCATACATCCGAGTCTAGATGAAGGTTACGGAGAGTACCGGAATCTGTCGAGGTTTGCCGAATGCAGGCCCCCAAATGCTAACCACTCTAATTATTATACTGAAATACTGCGCATGTCCGGCGGATGGCGGCGAATTTATATTAGATCTATTAAGATATTATAAGTAGTACAAATGCCTAGCTAACTACATCAATTCGTACATTTATCGTCGACTATGTTAATAGTTTGACTCTCAAAAGCAGCAAATAAGAGAAATAAATCCATGATGAGCCAAGCCTTCATGTCAACAAAAACAACATGGCGTCATCAACGAACAACAAGAAGAGAAGTATAGTTTAACCGCTTAAACATTAAAAAACTTATACTTTCTGCAGCAAAAATACATTTGAAAAAAAAACTGGTGTAAATTTTCGGGTCAGTAAAGATTAAGGCCAAGATGTTATAGCTATCTGCAAAGGGCTTGTTAAGCATTTAACTGAACCTAAATAGAAAACACGAACATAAAAGTGAAACTCTTATTTTCAAATATGACATTCTGAATAAGTCTGTGTAAAAAAGTCGGTGGTGTAAAATGATGGTTAGGCCAGGGTCCAGCACTCCATGTAATGATGTAAATGGTTCTTATGATATCAATTCCATAACATGGAATATATGTGGATTACAGAGACTGGCTATTACCGATGAAGAAATTGTTCACTCATTGGGTCAGATGGAAAATGGTAAAGCAAATGGAGAAGATGGTTTGGTAATTGAAATGTTTAAGAATGCACATGATATAATTCCTTATTTAACTGTATTTTAAGTTAAGGGATATTCCCAGATAGCTGGAGTAAACCAATCACACACCCCATATATATAAACAAGGCGATAAGTCAATACCAACACATAATAGAGGAATATCACTCTTGAATGTAATGGGAAAAATGTTCAATAAACTCTTGAATAACAGACTTGTATTATTGGCTGAAAGTGAAAGTAAATTGAAATAACAAAAGGCGGGTTATAGGGATGGGATTTCCACGGTAGATAATTGCTTCACACTTTACTCAGAAATATCTAAGTAACACCAAGGGCAAATATATTGCATAAATAATTTGTTGGATTTCACAGATGCGTTTGACAGTGGTGTTCAATATCCGCTTTTGCTATAATAAAATAAAAACCAAGTACGAACAATCCAAACAATCCAAACCGTAAGACGAAATTCGAAGTCCTAAAAGACGTTATAGGCAAAATAGTATATTCAAGCAAAATAGTGTAATCAGCAAATGGACTGCTCCCCGTGTACAAAATACACGACAAACAGTGGTAACAGGTGTCCGGAAGAGTAAGCTTACCCTGCCTGGCTAGCAACACCCGCCATAGCTGCATCCAAACTATTAGGCGAAATCTAGGTAAATAGCGTGATTGGCCAATGATATATCGGTATGCAAAATGCACGTGATGAACAGTGTTAACGATGAAGTGGACAGACATTATCAGGGAGATAGTATAATATGTGTCAATTAAATATATCCAGAATAATAGCTGAGAGAGACATATTATATTTACCAATTAAGTCAATATGTCGACCATAAAACTTTTTAAATGTTTTAATAAGTTTAGTGCGCAAGTATTCTTGTAGTTGAAGCTTAGATGACAAACGCATCGATCTACTTAAAAAATCAGAATAAAATGAACAAGCTCTCGCGTAACGAATTAGCCGAGACACAAACACTCCGTAAGCTGGTGATATTGGAATGTTACTACTAATAAATGGAAAGTTAACAATCGGAAAGTCAAAGTCATCACGTTTATCGTACAATTTAATACTCAGTTTATGGCAATAATCCTTCTATCATAAATTAGTGTTAGTGTGATCATGTTAGTTATCTGTTGTGTATACGCTATTGCCTTTTGTTATTGTCTTTAAACTATTTTAATCACCTTTGATCTAATTGGTGTTAGGTATGGTTTCTATTCTAATTGTTAAGACATCCCCACTAGCTATGGACTATAAGTTAATTAACTCTCTATCTGCTCATTGTATATTCTTAATATGTGTTGGTGTAGGCCTTTGATCAGGTGTTGTTAAGTATGGCTTCGGTTTTGTTGTTGTATTTTGTCTATATATATTTGCCTCATACCTGTTTTACTGTATTAGCTTGATAACGCAGAGAGAATACTCTACGAAACGTCGCCTTAAAATACACTAGTAGCTGTTTTCCATAAGTATGTGTTTTGTTGTTTATGGCAATTGTCAAAATCGAGACGCAGATCCAAGTAGGAAGCGTAATTGTCACTGTCAGAGGTATTTTTAATTTCGAGCTCATCAGGATATATGAAATCTACATAATCACTAAATTTAGGATTATTAAGGGCTAAAACGTCATCGATATATCGATAAGTGAAATTAAATAATATACTCTTGCTAAAAACAATAATTTTTAAGCTCCAATTTTGTTAAAGTTATAAAGTCAATGTATGAAAAGATGAAGTCGTGTGTCACCGTAGAAAATAACCTTACAAAAGCAGATCTATGTGCTGAAACATTTTTGTTCCAAATATCACATGAAGGTCAATACAAATAAAACAAAAATAATGGTATTTAATAGTAAGTGTAGGGGGGACTGCACCACACATGCTTCACACAAAGACAAAAGAGAGAGAGAGAAATGGGGTTAAGCGCCCACTCGACACAAACTATGTCGTTTCGGGACTAACATATGGTTTGATTTTATTTCAATAATTCGCTTGCGCGTAGTGGTCTTTAGCAGTGGGAGGAAGCCGGAGGACCCGGAGAAACCCCACGAGTTTGGACAGGCGACCCTACTACTTGCCACGTACAATCGGGGATTCGAAACCACTTCAGTTGTAAGAGAATACAAATATTTGGGTCTCTACCTGACTAGCACCAATAACTGGTATCGAACTATTAAACCACAGCAGAAAAAGCTCTGCATTCTACATATAGGTTTATCAACACTTATAATCTAAGTCATGAAAGGGCACTGTTTTTGTTTGATCATATGATTGTCCCAACATTATGTTATGGGGAAGATATTTGGGGTTTTAAAATATATAATAAAATAGAATCAGTGCAAAACGAATTCTCCAAGAAAATCCTAGGTGTAAAACCAACCACCACAAACTGTGCCAAACTTGGGGATTTGGGGCGGTCACCACTTTTTGTCACATATAACTCTACGTGCATTAAGAACTGGCTAAAAATATTAGAAATAGGTGATGAAAGATACCCCAAAAGATGTTATGAATTGTTATTAAATTACATAATGCTGGTAGAATAACCTGAGCTACCAAGATTAAGGAATTACTGAGTATCTATGGCTTCCAATATGTTTGGTTCTGTCAGAAAGTAGGATATTCAAAGAATTTTATGTATAGATTTAAACAAAGAGTGAAAGATTGTAGTACCCAGAAATGGCATGAAAACATAGAAAGTTGTATTAAACTTAAATTCTATTGTGAGATAAAATCTCTGTTCAAAACCAGAAAAATACCTGACATTGTATAGAGTTGCTTTCTGTGGACTCAGATTAAGTGGTCATAATTTAGAGGTAGAAAAAGGTCGAGCGAACAGGGTAAATAGCTATGAGAGATATTGTCAATTTTGCTGTATAACCAAATGCAAATCTGTGGCAGAGGACCAATTACACTCTCTGAGAATTTGTGAACATTACACAGATTTAAGAGTTTTGTATAAAGTGAACACATACTTTAGTTTGATTATAGAGAATTAACCCTAAACTGTTTACAAAGTATATGTGATGATGTTATACATAATATGCAAATTTGTATATCATGCATTCTTGAGAGAAACAACTATATACCATCAAAAGTCTAAACATAAAGGACAATTACAGAGTATAAATTGTCATCTTGACAAAGTAAAAAAATATGATTAATATTAACAAAGACAGCGTATAGTAAAAGTGTGTAAGATCAATTGAAAAATGAAATTGTACAAATTTATTAATGTATCAAAAAGATTGTATATTGAAAATGGGTTTTAATTTTTTGATGTTGAAATTGTCGATTATCAATTTGAATTACTAGATCATGAGCTAACATGTATTTAGTGTACTATGGGCCTTTGGCCTAATATTTATTGGAAAATTAATACATTATTATTATTATTTCATACTGGGAGACACGGTGGCTGAGTGAGTACGGCGCTGGCTCGCTAGCCTGATGGTCGTGTGTTCGACCCGTGCATTGGCCGAAAGTACATCGCGATTTTCCGACTGGTCTTCTTGTCAGTGGTGCAGGACGGAGGAACAAGAACAGCTGTCTAATAATAATAATAATACTAATAATAATGTCATTTATATAGCGCTAGTCCACACAGAGTATGCTAATAGTGCTTGTGACACAGCTCTGTACAATAAAAGTTCAATATCAAGGCACCACTAAACATAACGTTTAAATAAATACGTCTTCAATAAGGCTTTAAATGTTGTTAAGGAAGGGGTTTTTTTGAGGTGGATAGGAAGATTGTTCCAATATACTGCAGCAGTGTATTTGAAAGATCGCGCACCAAAAGATTTCAAGTTGTAATTAGGAATTGTAATAAGAAGTTTATCATTTGATCGGAGGTTTCGTCTAGTGAGACGAAAAACCGAGGTCCCGTGTATACACTGGTGGGGTGTATAACATCCCTTGCCAGTTGGAATTCGATATAAGAGTAGGCCACAGTGCACCCGTTTGGGAAAAAATCTCTCTAATAGCACACTGTATGGCGTACGCCCGTCTTAATTAACCGAGTTCGGAGCAGAACAGTAGGACCGTAAAACCCCACTTAATATCTCTTTTTTAGCGGAATTCCCCATCAAATACAATATTTGTTATGACCAAACCATCAGGAAACAATAACTAGAGTGTATTAAATCTGTGTAGAATATAACATGTTGTGTTATTGATCACCAGACAAGAATCGACCCGAACATATTATTCATATACAAATATTGATAAAAACTAACAGATTTTATAAAGAGACACCCCGCTGACTATTAATATTCATCTGTAAGAATTGGCGTGAAATTGGTTTTATTCGGGTAATAAGAGTGAGCGGGACAGAAAGAGTTTTTAAAGTGACACTCCGCTGAGTAATAAAGAAGGCGAAGGTGGTGGGGTGTGCGTTGGGGAGTGGGTGGGCGCTAGTAATTGGGTTAAATGTTGACTTAACAAAACTACGTCACTTCGGGTCTTCGGGAACAGTAAATTTATTCTAAACTGGATGTTTCTGGGCTGTGAGAATAGCAAATCTACTCTAGCTTGGGTAATACGGAGCTGGGAAAATAACCAGTCTACGAGAAGGGTCAATCTGCTCTAGAGGGAGAGAATGGGATTAACGTCCACTCAACACAAACTAGGTATGGTCCATTTTTATTTCAATAATTCAATAGCAATTGGAGGAAACCGGAAGACCCGGAGAAAACCGACGAGGTTAGACAGGCGACCCTACTTCTTGTCACGTACAACCGAGGAATAGAAACGACGTCAGTTGACTCATTGACAGACCTTGTATAATTAGGGCCAACGAGAAAAGTAAATCTGCTCTATACTGGACATTTCGCGAATAATAATAATAATAATACCACGCTAGACTGGATTAATCAGGACCATGAGAAAAGTAAATCTACTCTAAACTAGATAATTCGGGTCCACGAATAGTAATACTTCGATAGGCTGGATTAATCGTGGCTACGTAAATAGTCAGTCTACTCCAGACTGGATAGTTTGGGCTACCGTAAAAGCAAATCTATTGGATAATTCTAGCGTGATAGTCTGACTCGCTATATTATTTTTGTCAATGAGGTTGAAATTATATATGACATATTCGATTATACTGTCAATGAGGTTGAAATAATTCGATGAAATGTCACGTATTTTGATACTACTTTTGCTTTTACAGGACATTAGTTAGATATTGGCGTACTATTGGTTTTATTATTGCACGAACCCAAAGACTGTAACCCCTCAAAGGCAACAACTTTATCTATTGTCTTACTATAAAGGCTAGGTCTAGAATATAATAAATGGAAATGAATGTGGGGGATCCAACGTTCTGAGAATCACTTCATTTCCGGCGTAAATATAAAGAAAATTCGTTGATTCCCCTTTAAATAGTCTCGTAGTGAAACAGAAGAATCCCTTCACCTAATAACAAAAAACAGACATTCGCTCCCATTTAAATAGTCTTGCATCAGAAAGTCCTATCGACATAAAAACAAAGAGCGGATGTTGGTTGTTACCCTTTAAATATTCTTGCATCTCAGACAAGAATTGGCTCCCTTCAAAAAGGAACTTGGATCTCAACAGAAGCCTAAAACAAAAACAAAACACTTGCTGGTCCTCTTTAAACAGTCTTGTATCCCAAACAGAAAGACAGTAGTACTATGGTCTTTGAGACCATATTGTATATTTAATTAATAATTAGATCCACGCATTGTAGGGAAGTTACATCTCATTCAAATTAAAATGGATGATGTCTTGATATATATATATATATATATATATATATATATATATATATATATATATATATATATATATATATATATATATGAAGATTTATAAAACAAAATATCACCAGATTACTCGTGGTGGAAAATAAACATCTTAACTACTGACTACTACTACTGCTACTACCTGGTGCTTTAACGTCTGCTTCCACATAAGTGATATCACAGACATTAACTACTGAATAACGCTCTGTAAATGACAACCGAAGGTCCCGCCAACCTAAAAACAAAGAAAAGTCGTTGATTCCCCTTTAAATGGTATTTGATCTGAACAGGAAGTCAACATAATGTATAATGATAATAAATGTATAATTATTGACACAGTGAGATAAACAGTTCTAATAGAAAGATTAGTTTTAAATCCATTTCCTGATATCTGTAAGCTTATCCTTCATTACATCAGACTACCATGATAAGAGAGATATTGCACCCACGAGACAGATGGGATGGATAAGTCATACGATCAGGGTTCCATTACCGCTTATTGTGAAAGGATTCAATACATGAGTCAATGTCTGTGATGAAGTGTTTCTAATATAGCATTACAGTTTGCTTTGTTTGTCGTCAGCATCATCTTCCTAGTGGCTGCCATCGTCATCGTGGTTGTCATCTTCAACGTTACCATCGTTTATAGTGAATAGATTTAATACAGTCTGTGGTGCAGAGTTTATATTATAGTAATACAGTTTATTTTCCATCATCATCATCATCATCATCATTCACCATCGTTTGTAGTGAATGGTTTGTGTAGACTATTCCATTTCTATTGTGCCGAATGTATAGTAACTTACTTCCTCTCTCTATCTCTGTCTATCTATCTATCTCTCTCTCTCTCTCATCTCATCATCATCACCATTACATTAGCGACGTGACTGATTCCGAAATGTATTGGAAATGGAATCGTGATTTGCAACGCTGAACAAGGGTTTAATGAGACTTTGGGCATACTCGATTGAACATTCCGGGAGGTGTCTATGGAATAAACAAGACAATTCATGACGACATTGCCTGCGCCATCTGAATTTAATAAAATCACCATAGTTCAAGGCCGCCTTGACGCAGGGGCAATCTGGGCAGTTTCTCGGTGTGTGTTTGGGGGGGGGGCGACAATAGGACCCCCCATGTTAATATGTATGTTCTCGTCGACCCGTCTGTGCTATGCGGGGTGTTTTATATGTTTAATTTTATCGACTATTTTTATTCCTGCTTGGCACCACTGTGGCCTGGGGCCTATATTGTTGCTAAGACGACCCTCTCATAGCTGACACGTTGGATTACGCCAAGCCTACTTGATTTTTTTATGAGTTTTCTGAAATTTTATCCGGATAACCGCCCTTTTTAATATATTTTTAGTTTGACATTCTAACCCATGACGTCAACTAGCAGACTATCGTCATTGCTATTGCGGTTTTCTTGTAAAATATTTAATTGCTTTGGGTTGTTTTTCATTCTGAGTAACACCTGCATCATTACAAACCCAGTATTTTATAGCACAGTTGACGGAGTGAAAGAAATTAATGTCCTACGCTTCTGCACCTAACCTTGGCTAATTGAAGATGGACGTACGACATACAGTGTGCTATAAGGGATAGTTTTTCCCGGGCAGCAACTGAACTCCAGCTGCCAAGGGATATTTTACGTACACGCCAATTTATACACGGGACCTCTGTTTTTTGTCTTATCCGATCCGAACGACTGGGCGGTTGTCCTTGTCAGGCCCTCCGTCTGCATCACTGACAAGGGGAAACCACGCCGGAAAATCGAGATGAACTTTCTCGGCCAATGCAGTGATCGAACACTCGACCTCCAGGCTGTGTATTTTGTGAAATGTTTGTGTAGCTTGTGTCTTATCTATGGTTTGTTTTATCCATATCCTGCGTTTACTATTAAAACTAATCAGTTACAATGACAAAAATAAATGTATCAATTGTATCAAAACACCGCGAGGGCCACAGTGGATCAGTGGACGAGATGCTGGTTCATTAACTAGTAGGTTCCTATAGGGTGGGTGGTGTTGTCCCAGAAATTTAACCAGGAATGGCGTTCATAAGCAATGTATTAATGAAATTATAGTGTCTTTAATTATTATTGTGTCCATGTAAATGTCCAGTTTAGATACAGAATGAATAAAGCTTTGCTTGAATTATGTTTCCTGACGTGACGTTGAAATTCTGAGATGAATCTAGAACGGTAATCTCCGAATGTTTATGTTCAGTGCACTGATTTTTTTTATTTTATCTTTCAGATCACAGATGACGTAGCCTGGTTACCATGGAGAACAACTCCCTACTAAAACCGAAGAGTAGCTTCCGTAAACCGAAACATCGTCCGCTGCAGGAGGAGGTCAGCGTGTGTACGTCGAGATGTTCCCGATCCAGCACTGCCACAGTAAAACCATTTTTCACCCAACCGGCGTGTCCCGAGCTGCTTTTATTTACACTATTTTACACTCTAAACAGCTTCTTTGTACAAATCGCCGTTGTATTCCTCATCTCGCACGTGATCTCCATAGAAAAACGATTCACACTGGATGGCCACTTTTCAACTTTCGTCATACGGTGTGTGGAGATAAGCTACGTCGGCGCTGTGATATTTATGACGCACTTCCTACGACGTTGTCATCTGCCTAGAACCCTACTCATTTCCGCCATTATTAATGGATTTGCAACTATATTTGTGTGTGTTATCTATATGACAAACCCGGATCGAGGTTTGATCAAAGGGGCTTCGAACTTAACCCGGACCAAAGTGTCTTATTTATGCAATCCTACAAACTTAACACTTTCTGAAGCATGTAGTGTGGACAGTATTAGCAATATCCATGAAGATGTTCGACCTGAATTAGAATGGGTGTTGATTGGTTGTATTATGTTGCTAGGGGTAACCATGTCGTGTCGTCTGCCTTTGTCGTCTGTTTATATAGAAACCAATATACCAGATAAATACAATTCAGCATTTTATATAGGTAAGTTGTCATATCAACCGAATTTTAGATATCATTTTATTGATAAATAGTGGGTGCCGTGTTCCTCTTGGTCGCTTTGTAAGAAGGTGGGTGTTAATGTACTGTGTACCCAAGATCACGACAAGCAAGGAAAATTTGACTCTCTGATAGATTAAAACACCTGTATCTCGGCAATTGTTATGTGCTGGGGCACTGTTATATATACCCTAAAGTAACATGCTTACAATTGTCATACCCGAGGAACCCCTGTCTTCTTTTCAAATGATGCTTAACTTTTCATACGCCAATGTCTCTCTTTGTCGGTGTTCCCACTCGGAAATTGATTATCATCCCTTCATATTCTAATTATAATGGTCAGCAATTAATAATAATATGCTTGGAATTGCAATATATTTGCTTTTATACAGCGTGGGAACTAATTTTGGGGTGTGTTTACATCGTCGTACTGAAGATAAGTCATGTTTGGTCTAGTAATCTGGAACAGCCAAAGAGGAACAGGGGTGTAGGTTGGACTTTAAGTCGTTTCGGCCTACTTGTATGTTTAGGTAGTTGTTTCGGCACGGTAAAACATAACTCGTTTTTAAAAGCCCTGTTTACGGAATCCCAGACGACACTTGTTTTCTCCGACTGACTTAAATATATAAGTTGCCCCAGTCCTACGGCTGCAACTTTTGCTTGATATTGTACGTGATGAACATTTTACGCGGTAACGGGTATACCATTAATCAATGTGTAGACAACCTCTGTTTTTATAAGCAACATTGGAAAAGGCCGTATTTTGTCGTCGCTCACGCCCGTAAGTCCCGCGTCAAGAACTTCTACTGAAGTTAATATCCGATTGACTTTAAATTATACCCAGTGTTTAAGGTCATCAGACGAAAACCATATTTATTTTTCAGCGAGTTTTTGTAATTACTGCCAGAGTTACGGTCCTTGATCTCTTTGAAACAATCTGTGGGCGCTCTAGAGGCTAGACTTAATACCCGATTGACTTTAATTTATACACAGTGGTTATGGTCATCAGACGAACGAGCCTATCACTTTGAAAACTTTTGTGAATGCTTTTTGACCATAGTTATCATCTGATTAGTTTAATATTTATACACCGTGTTTATGCTTATATATAATCGTTTCCATTGACTTTGGATTGATACACAGGGTTTAAGGTCTTAAAACAAAAAGGAATATAGCTTTTCAATGGTTTTGATAATTTGGATTATGTTTCGTTGACTGGCAACCTATCTTTGAAATTTGATGTCGTTTAATATTCATTTTATTCGGTTTCTCGAAATAACTAAATAATTGTTTGATACATTCCTTGACATATCACGTAATTTTTATCTCGAAATTTTAGATAACCCTAATCCATTACTCAATTGGTTATTTTCTCAGATTATTTTCTAATATAATATCTGGAACAAATCTTGTGTGCCTGTCTAACTCGAATCTAAACAAAATGAATACCGGTATGAGAAACTACTATAAATCAATAAATGGTAATAAATTTTATGTTGTATCGTCACGTGGAGCGAAAGTGAAGATTGGGCTACTGAAGATGGGCTTTCGCCATACAGTGTGCTATTCTTATATCGAAATCTAACTGCCAAGTGATCGTTAACGTGGCCACCAGTGTTTACACGGGACCTCGGGTTTTCTCTTCCCATCCAAACGACTAGACAACTGTCTTTTTCAGGCCCTCCGTCCTATACCACTCTCACGGGGAAACCACGCCGGAACTCGTGGAACAGGCAGTAGATAGTACATATTTGAAGAGTCCATGGTAAGAACGATCTGAGTCGCCTTTTCCATGAACCCTAGTTAATGGCGCCATCTGGTAGAAATTGTATAATCTTTTTGTGGAACAATCAATTCCAGGTAAAAACGAGCGGAGTCCCACCATCGAATTAAGGCCATTCTGAAATGCCCCCCCCCCCCCCCCCTGGACAAATACAAGTCCATCGTACTGGTAATTATGGGTCGTGTTAAACATCATTTTGAAGTTGTAATTAAACCCACTCGTTGTTCTGTTCGCGTCAAACATTCTCGTTCAGAGTCCGTTTTCCGTTTTATGCGAAAAGACAAAATGTGACTTAGATCGGTCTTGCCCTGGGGTCTGTTTCACGAAATTTTAACTAAGATAAAATTCAAATTTTAGTAATTTGTTGGATAAATATTTTAGATTGATTTTGTGCTTAGCCATTCAAAATTTAGATTTTATCTTTAGTTAAAATTTCGTGAAACAGGGCTCAGGACACTTCATTTGTATTTATTATAGTTTTAATTCCAGGTATATCGATGTTACCGTGTTTCCTTAGTGTTCCACTGTCTCTAGTTTTTACGCCAATATTCGCAGACATTCCACCAAATCTTTCAGGTAAGTTGATAGCCATTGTTTACCTTTGGCTGTGTTTTGTCTACTTGCCAACCAGCAATCTTAGTCATCATGCGGCCATGCCATTCGCTTTAAAACCATAACGAATCGGCTTGATGACCGTAGAGGTCATGACACTCGCTTTAAAACAGTACTTTACTCTCAGACGGCTTTGTGACTGAGTCCATAGCCACGTTTACATTTGGCCGTGATAAACGTGCCGTTCTGGGCACGGTACCAGGCCGCGATTAATTTCAACAAATTTACCCATTTACATTACTCTAAAATAACCGGTCTCGGGACCGTGTCAAGCACGCCAAATGTGGAACGCAGTCATTTTGACAGAACTTTAAAGCGAGCCGTTACTGGTACTGTGCTGAGACCATCTCATTCCAGTGGGCTCGCTTACGTTTGACCCATTTACACTACAACAACGAAGCATGCCGTATCTGGTACCGTGCCTGGTACGTTTAAAATTTGTAATGTAAACGGGGTTTGTGGCAACCATTAACCTTGGACGCCATGACATCCGCTCTAAAACAGTATCTTACTTTCACACGGCTTGTTGGTCGAGTCTCTGCCAAACCGATGCATGTTATTCTACAGCCAAACAAAAAGATTCAGTGATGAGGAATACAAGAGATAACCAGCTGCTATTAAGAATACAATGTAGACAGGATGTTGCGGATTGACTTTCTCCCCGTTTTTTCTCAGTATACTAATTTTTTTTAGATATAAATAAATGATCCTAGTAATTCAAATAAAAATAAAATGGGGTTTAACGTCCTTGTTTTCTGACAAACCGGGCCAATAAATGAATGAATGGAATGGGGTTTAACGTCTTGCGCTTCTGCACCTAACCTGGGCTAATTGAAGACGGGCCGGGATAATGAAGACTGGCGTACGCCATACAGTGTTTTATCTGGGAATTTTACCTGGACAGCGAAGTCTCCGCCCATACTTTGTCCAATTCCAAATTATGTCAAGGGCTCTTTTACGTGCACGCTAACATTTAAACGACATCTCAGTTTGTTTTATGCCACACGGAACGCTACACGCGGTTCCTTGCGCGGTCATCTATTCTACACCGCACTGAAATAGGGATACCACCCGATAAAAATTTAAAAACTTTCTCTGACAACATCGGGATACATGCCGGGATCTTCTATTTAGTTTCTTCTACTCGCCGAAAAAAGATAACCCTGGGGCCTGTTTCTCGAAATTTTAACTAGGATAAAATGCAATTTTTAGTAATGTACATGTAATTGAATCATATTTCATTGATTTTAGTGCTTCGCCAATCAAAATTAAAGTATCTACTAAAATTTGGATTTTATCTTTTGTTAAGATTTCGAGAAACGGGGCTCGGATACCTAACTGTGTTCTACGTACGAGAAACCGAACAAACATACGTACGAAATCTAACCGAGATAAAAGAAAATAAACTGCCAACCTTTTTTCACCGACTGAGCTAATGAATACCATACTTTTATTTCGAATCCCAGGTGTAAAGAGTTCTTTTACGTGTATGTAAATGCATGGCGGGACCTCAGGCTTTCCTCCTATCCAAACGACTTGGCAATCTCCCTGTCGGACCCTCCGTCCTATTTAGCTAGCTAGCGTCTTTCTCTCTGAACCACGTATAGCAGATTTTAGATATATAACTTATAGTATACATGTACATATACCCGATTGATGCATTCTCCGTCTTTGTTTCAACAAATCGGTGTATGACGATAGGGAAATAAGTCGGTTCGAGCAGATTTCTTCAACTGTCCACGGCGAGTAGTCTCCCTTTCTATGGTGTCTGATAACATCTGGATGCTCTATTGTCAGGCCGTGATGTCTTGAATTGACAGAATTGAAATCGCGAAGCTCGTAATTAAGTCCTGTCACAGTTCTGTCAGTTCTGAAAACAATGGTGGTGCGAGTAGAATCGTGACGTAACTAAAGACAACGAATATGTTTCAGCTGTTGTGGTGGATTAAGATATTTTCTCCCGATTTGTTTCATCCGGTCAATTATTTCAATAAATACGAAAGATTGAAGTGTATTTGGGACACAACATTTCAGTATGCCCTGATTTGTCTCTTCCGGAACGTTCGGTCAAGTATCCCTATTAAATACGAAAGAATTGGGTATATTTGGGAAACAACATTTCTGTATGCCCCGATTTAACCATGTGTCCTTTCAAGTGACTCATTCCCATATTCTCGGTGAACTGGTTAGAAGCATCGGTGCGTAGTTCTAGCCTTTCCATGTGCTGCCTATACAATCGATATTTGTAGACCAAAGTTGGCGGTTACTATAATATAAGAACTCTTTTAAAAGTACTTGAAGGCCTTCCACACTTTGGACTCGCCCTTGTCGCTTTATTATCTTCCTTTACAGTTTGACCTCACTAAACATTTTATAATAATAATCTCGTCATTTTACAAGGGTAGCAAATTAAGTCTGAGGCTTGTTTTCAATTTGGTCCTTGGCACGGATCGTGCGAATGGTTTCGATCATTACTGCAGTTGACTCTTTTTGACTATACAGTCTTGACCTTTTTTGACTTTAAGTTTTAACTCTTAATTGACTGTTCAGTCTAGAACATATTTGACAATACAGTTTCACTCTAATTGACTATACAATCTGAACTTTCTTTTTTGACTATATAGTCTTACTCTATTGAATAACCAGTCCAACACAATCCAATGCAAGAAATTTTGAAAATTATGATGAGGTTAAATATGTATTTGCAGATATATCATCGTCGGAAACAAGTGATACAGAAATAGAATGGTGGTTAGGCTATATTGTGATAGGTGTATCGACGATGATAACATCTCTACCACTGCTTTACTTTCCACCAAAACTAAACTCTATAGAAACTCGAAGACTTATTTTACCTCAATATACATTTCAACATACAGCCACTACATATATAAAAGGAAAGGTAAGCATCAAGTACAGTTAAATTGAGGTATGTCAAATATGTTTAACTAAAGACCCCAAAATCGTCACGCGTTTTACTAAGGCCATAATCATCAAACAACAACTAATTATATAACGGAATAAAGAGAGAGAGAGACAGAGAAAGAGAAAGGGAGGGAGAGAGAGAGAGAGAGAGAGAGAGACAGACAGACAGACAGGCAGAGAGAGGGGAGGGAGGGGAGAATGGGGTTTAACATCCACTCGACACAAACTAGGTCATTTGGGAACTAAACATATGATTTAATTTTATTTCACCGGAGGACCCGGATAAAACCCACGAGGTTGGGCGGGCGACCCCACCCCTTGTCACGTACAACCGTGGAAACCACACCAGTTGATTCAATGACAGGCTTTATGATACAGCGCACACATTCTAATCATTCGCCTCCCCCCCCCCCCCTCTCCCGATATAAAGGAAGACATGTTTTGTAGTTAAATGACAATATATCGAGTCAAGTATTCTGAAAGACAAAAGAAATGTTAAAATATACAAAAAGTTAAATTTATAAAACATGGACTACACAGAACACGATAAGGAGGGGTTTTAATTGGGGGGGGGGGGGGGGTAGAGTTCTTTTAGGTGCACGTTATCGTGTGCATGGTTTTCGTCTCATCCGAAGGACTAGGCGACGGAACTCATAGACGATTTTATATTGTTTTTTTGCATGGAAATCAAATTATGCCTAGTGAAATAGATTGTGGTAACCCCCATTACTCGTTTATTGTATTAATTGTATACAATTGCAGAACTACATTTGCACTTACTCCATTTTGTCAGATTTTAACCGTTTTTTTTTATCTTTTAATGAATAATTTCAAAGCTAGCTGTATATATAAATAGTATGATAATGTGTTGAATGTATATATTGTGTTAGCGACCAACCCTCGTTTATCGTTGTACAATTTCAGAGCTCCCTGTATCTATTTATAGAATAGTAACATGTCCGGTGTACATTCTGGTGTTGATGGGAATGTCTTTTATCAATATGTCATACTATGGGTTTTTATTCTACTCGCCTCCATATCTTATGACACAGTTTCAACTCGCATCACATACTGCTACCATGACACAAGGTGAGTTACCCGAGTTATTCATATTTTATCGTAGATTATGCCAACCCGAGTTATTCATATATTGTTATTGTGACGCTAGGTGAGATTTAAATCGTAGAGTATATCAACCCGAGTCATTCGTGTGTTAGGGTGATACGAGATTAGGATCGAAATGTATTGTATATCAACCCGAGCTATTCATGTTTATTCGTGATACGAGATTAGGTTCGAAATGTATTGTATATCAACCCGAGGTATTCATGGTTTGTCGTGATACGAGATAAGGATCGAAGTGTACAGTATATTTCAACCCGAGTTATTCATGTTTAATCGTGATACGAGATTTGGATTGAAATGTATGGAGAATATCAACCCGAGTTATTCATGTTTTATCGATTTATCAACCAAAGCAGCTGCAGACAATATAACCATCTCCCGCCAGGATCTGTAGTTGATCCATAATATAATATTCATTGCCACAACTGACGTTAACATAATTAAGGTTCAGGGAAGACAAACATGGTATAAAAGGTCCGCTATACAGTTTATTACATTTATACCGCTGTGTATGTCAGCCACAATTAAAGGACAATAAAGGACAATTCGTGTTTTCCTTCAGCATTCGTCACTTCCGTATCGTGACACCTGTATTATTCATCTATCGTAGCAATGATCTCTGTGTTAAAATTATATTCGGAACGAGTTTAACCAGTTCTATCACATGATTATGTGACAATGACTTACATCAATATTGTCCTTTAAGTGTCTTTATTATTTTATGTCAACACAGCGTTTATTACCATGGCGTATTTTTTATATTATAGGTATAACGCGGAGTATTATGTTAGGGTGTGTTGTTTATATTACATTTACAGCGCGGTGTATCAGTAATGTTACATGTATAAAGCGATGTATTGCAATCGTGTGTATATTTTGTGTATAACTACTACAACACCGTGTATATGTAGGGTATATTACTTATGTTACATGTATTACGTGGTGCATATCTCGGGTGTTTTTTGTGTTACAGGTATAACGCGGTATGTTTATGTTTAATATATATAACACGGTATATGTGTGTATGTTACAGGTACAACGCGGTGTATATCAGCTACTATAGGTGTATTATTGGGTGGTTATTTAATCAGTGGTTATAAGTTTAATATTAGAGAATGTATTCGACTTATACTCGTCTTCTATCCAGTATCTACAGCATTAAATGCATTCACTACCTTATTTGGATGCTCTGGGCCATCGATACAGGGTTATCACAATAGGTAAGCTATATTGGCACTGTTCTGTCATTATGTCATGTAAAACGCATTTACTCAAGGTAATTTTTGAAAGTTTCTTGGAATTTTCGGCCTTGCCTTTCAACCATGACTCTTAGGAGAAATGTGTTCTTTGATTTCAATATTGGAAGAAGAAGAACATATCATTAGTGTTGTCAATAAGTATTATTCTATTTTATTTTATA
Source organism: Patella pellucida (assembly GCA_917208275.1). NCBI lineage: Eukaryota > Metazoa > Mollusca > Gastropoda > Patellidae > Patella > Patella pellucida. The sequence continues at coordinate 68,114,766 of OU795038.1, forward strand.
ATCTCCTTTTTAAAGGGCGCATAACCCTATTCTTGGGGAAATGAGATGGGTCTAAAAGCATATGTATATTCTATTTTAAAACAATTATATTATAATTTCTAAACAATTATTTTCGGTAAAAATGTGAACAGTGCAAAGTGCATGGCAGTCGTTTAAGACTAGTCTAAGCTCTTTTACAATTTTTTTTTGGTCGTTTTTGTCATGTACGATATGTTTTTATTATTTCATTACAAATGGCTCCCAAGGAAATATAAAACACGACTTGCTGCTCATTTTAACATGAGCATTGTGTCTTAAATATTGGATATTAGGATCGCACATTTTGATGGCAATATAATAACACCAATATTGATTGAAATTGACCAATATTGAATTCAAGTTTGTGTTTTAAAGATGTAATCGATTTTCTTCTGTCGACACTTGGGATTCCTTGAAAAGAAAACCTTAATTGTGTTGAGCGTATCCTATCACTAACGGAAAGAACACCTATGAACTGTACATTTTATTTTATATCTTGAACAGCACAAATCAACTTGACTACCAGCAGTTACCTGGATGTTACTGCTCGGAATCTGTATTCCTTCCGACTTGTGGCGATGATAGCCGATCTTATTTTTCTCCATGTGTGGCTGGCTGCAGGAATATGTCGGAAACCGTAAGTACATTTATTTTTCGAAATTTCGTGTTAAATATGCGAAATGAACTACTGTTCTGAACTAACTGATGTTTATATGTCCATAATATCTTGTTCGTTGTACAGATTATGATAAATAAATGAAATGGGGGTTAACGTCTTATATTTGATGCACCAATGAAGTGTGATAAGGGGGAATGGATTTTGCCCGGGCACTGGCGTCTCCGCCTACTCTTCGTTGAATTCTAACATCCTCGGTATCCCCAGTGGTTTTATTCCGTTCTACTCCGCTAACCCGTTGGTTAATCTATGGGGGAGACAAGTTTTCAAGTTATCCGCCCTTGATGATTGTGCTATTTTTATCGTCCAATCCCATACATCATTAATTGAAAAGGATGTTGGCGAAGGGAAGCAACTCTTATCGTAAACTGTTGGGAGTTAGCCCTAAATGAGAAAGTACAAATTATTCCAATTTAAAAACAAATTATATCATATTATATTAATTAAGACCCGTCGTTTATATCTATGTTGGGTCAAGAGTTTTATTGAAAACTTGTTCGTTCGTTCCCGGAGTTTCGCGATATCGTAGACAATTTATTGTGAATCTTCCTTTCTTGGTGGTTTAACGTCTGCTTCACAGAGAAATGATATCGCAGACAAGATATAGGAGAGCCAAAGTTGTTTCCTGTTTTTAAAATATGATTTTGTAATCTTTCCATTTTCCGCCTAATGCCATGGAATGGGTTCAGTGGGAAGTTTTTCCCTTTATTTTATAAAAAAATATGGTAGTTGTTCTCTACTGTTTCTCGATTGTTAGATGTCATAGTTGTGGGATTTGTGTTTAGGTGCCAGACCCGTCTTATCGTGAATCTTTTTCTCTTGGAGTTAAGGTCCACTTCCACCTAGGGTGATATCGTAGACAAGTTATCGTGAATCAAAGTATAAGTTCAATAATAATAAACATAACAGAATGAAACATATCATACAAAGAAGGAATAGTAATAATAATAACAAATCAAACATATAAATGTTATACATATTTGTTATCAGCGGAAATTGTACAGATTTTGATAATACAATTAATTATAAATGAATTAGAAATATATACATTATTTGCATAAATCATTCAGTAAATGGACATAGATGTGGTTATCTTCCCTAATAAAAACGAAGGCGAAACAACTGGTTTATAAACTGTTTGATTAGTTCGTAGACCTTATCTACAATCAAAGCCAGGGCAGATAATTTAAAATCGTGGAAATCCTGTGGATTAATCCAGGTCATAGTGCAGTAGAACGGAATGGTAACACTGGGGATATCGAGGATAGGGAACTGCCTACTTCGAGAATAGATACTATTTTGTAATGCAGTTTTACCCCGTTTGACATATTTATGTCATACACCCTTTTCAATTTCATTAAATGGAAGCGACGTAAATACTTTTCACAAGTTCAATTAGCGATAAGCATCCATTGCACAGCGCAGTGGACGCTTACGGCCAGCCCCCGGATCCATTCACTGTTTTTTAATTTGTTTGTTTGTTGTTTCTGAGTATGATGTATTGTCCATATATTTGTCTTTTCTGTAAATCATGTGTGGTGCAGTCCCCCTGCACACTATTTAAGTTCAACACTGAGCCACCGTGGTCCCATATGTAAGACACACAGGATATGTTCTGAACACGAACAACACTTTCATATATACATGTATTCTCATAATTTCAAGTGACTTATTTTGTTTATGAATTGTTTCCAGGGCTACGTGAAATGTAATACTGGTGTATTAGGAACGGCCAGGTTAGGATTATGTGGTGATGAATGTATATATATTTATCCTTATATAGGAGCTCAGATGTTAGCCGATATATTTACAGCTATGTTAATTCTACCGTCTTATTTAATACTGATGAGGTAAACAACTTATTTTATTTATTTCCGTATTTTCAGTTAACTAATTAATATAGTTCTTATTTCAAACATTTCATTTAATATTCTCATTTCACTTTATATTCCCATTTCACTTAATAGTCCTATTCCTATTTCACTGAATAGTCCTATTCCTATTTCACTTAACATTCCCATTTAACTTAATTTCCCCATTTTCTCATTTCACTTAATATTCCCATTTCACTTAATATTATTAGTTCACGTTAGCATGCATTATATAAGAGCTAAATAGATTTAAATACGTTTTGTGGTTGATGTAAGATTTTTATATAATCTTACCTAATGCCATTCTTTATCAATTATTACATCCCACTTCTACCTCGTTGCCATTGGCAACCTTTGATAAAACTGGCCTGTTTATTTCCAATACAGGCTTAAAAGTATCCGTGTATCAGAAATGAACAGTACACTTTTTAAAAAGAGTACTGTTCATTCCCGACAAACGCACACTTCTACACTGTTTAAGATACCATTCAAGCAAGAATTCACGGACGTTTAGTCCGGCCCAGATCGCAATGATAGCTATGGCTCTTTACAATGCAGCCGGACAAATTACATGTAACAACTAGTCAAAATCACAGTAACAAAACAAACCGGGTGGAACAAACTGGCAGTTCAAAAATGTATACAATTTCATTAAATTAACAAAACAACATATTACACAAATCAATTATTATACATGTCAATTGGCACATATTCCATAATTTGGTTTGATTTATATTAATATGCAAAACGTATAAATGAGAACACCAAATAATTATTTCAATTGTGATGATAAAAGGCGCAGTTCTCTTGCTGGACACTTCACAGACATTTAAAATAAGCAGGTTAAAAACAAAAACGCCTAGAAAGACATACCTTTTATTACAAATAATTCGTTGATGCATACTTTCACCAGGAATGACCCACGTTTCGCATTTCCTTCACACTACATTTAATAATAATAGTATTAATATTGCAGTACTCTACGATGTGGTCTAAACAAACACGTGATTGTTTTACGCCCAGGGTATAGCTAGACGCACATGTAAATACTACTCAGCTCGTCTCTCCACTGCGAAAACATTCTACCATGAAATGTAACGTTAGGCTCAGAAAGGGATAAAGAAAATAACATGTCACTTTTCGGTTGAAACGACTCGATAATAAATACTATTTTTTACATATCGCTTTAAAATACTCGATATAAATGTGATGTAAGTGACTTATTAGCACCTTTCCTCGGTGTATCGGTGAATATCAGGACAGTTTTGGCCGGGGACCGCCTCGGCTTCGCCTCGGCTGATCCCCCGACCAAAACTGTCCTGATATTCCCCGATACACCTCGGAAAGGGTGCTAATAACTACTACATATTCGTATTTCACTTAATATTCTCATTTCATTTTCTATTACCATTCAACTTGATATTCTTATTACCACATTTCAACTTAATATTCTTATTTCATTTTCTATTCTCATTTCACTTAATGTTCCCATTTCACTCGATAATCTTATTACCACATTTCCACTTAATATTCCCATTTCATTTTCTATTCTCATTTCACTTAATATTCCCATTTCACTTGATATTCTTATTACCATATTTCCAATTAATATTCCCATTCCATTTTGCATTCTCATTTCACTTAATATCCCCATTTCATTGATATTCGTATTACCATATTTCCACTTAATATTCTCATTTCATTTTCTATTCTCATTTCACTTAATATTCCCATTTCACTTGATATTCTTATTACTACATTTCCACTTAATATTCCCATTTCATTTTCTATTCTCATTTCACTTAATATTCCCATTCCACTTGATATTCTTATTACCATATATCCACTTAACATTCCCCTTTCATTTTCTATTCTTATTTCACTTAATATTCCCATTTCACTTGATACTCGTATTAACATATTTCCACTTACTAGTCTAATTATGACCACTTATTCATTTAACATACTGTTCTTATTTCGCTTACTATACTCCAGGCTAGCGAGCCAGCATCATACCCACTTAGACACCGTGATGCCCGTATCAGTGGGAAGATCCAGGAGGGTGGAGTGGGGCGTAAAACATTGTTATCCCAATATACCCCTTAAAGTACATGTCATAACCTCACTATTTGTTTTTCAGGAGCGTTGGGGATGAAGATAAACCATTAGCCTTGGCCATCATGACCTTTTTTATAACACTATTAGGTAAGTTAACACCTCTAGTCTTGGTCAAAATGACAATCTGTAGAGAGAGAGAGGGAGAGAGAGAGAGAGAGGTAGCAAGAGGGGGAGAGAGTACCGTCCACTCGACTCAAACAAGGTCATTTAGGGACAAAAATAATATGGTTCAATTTGTTTTCAAATGGAAGGAAACCGGAGGACCCAGGGAAAACCAACGAGGTTGGACAAGTGACCAAACTCCTTATCACGTACAACCTGAGATCCAAAAGGACAAAAATTGAATCAATGTATGACCTCATAAACTTTATGATACAGCGCACACGCGCTATCCATTTACCTGACCACCCCAGTGGCCTTGCAAGGAACACTACTGTCTAGTTATTTTGATTGAACGGCAAATCGAGTGTGTCGAAGGCAAGATGCCCCTCGTGGCACTCTGTATGGCGCTTCCCCGATTTAGTAGGACGTTAAATCCCATTTCATTTCGTTCTCATTTCATTTCATAAACATAATATTAATGTTTCAGGATTTATAGCAGCACCTGTATTATTCGGCTACGTCATCAACACAACTTGCCTTATATGGTCAAACATATGCACAAGTGACGGAGAATGTTTATGGTACGATCTGACCAATCAACGTGTACGATTAAAGCTGTTAGAGTTGGGTGTCTCCATATTAGGATTGTTATTTTTTATTTGGGGGTACTTGGTGTTCGAGACACAGGAAGAGAGGATTGCGCATGTGCTTAAAGAAACGAAGAAGAAGCGCGTGAATTCAGTACATGGAGAAAAACACAAACATGGAGAGAAACACAAACATAAACCTGGTTTAATTCATTTGTGATGTCATATATAGGGCCTATATACGTGTAGGCCTATTTGTGACTTGTTCAGCTCTCTTTCAAAGATAGGAGGCAGACCATTAATTAACTCCCCTATCTCGGTACCGACGAATGCCGTTTTTCTAGTACATAAATTAAGAACAGAACCGGGTATTTATTTAAGATGCATTTGAATTACTATTTCTAGATCACTTGATAGCACTTTCATTTAACATGTTTGTTTATGAGTTCCTAATTATAACATATATATGTCCATAATTATAACTTACACGTGTATTTTGGTTAGCTCATATAACATGTTTGTTGATGCATGCAACTTACATCGGTTTGTTAGTGAGTTCATATAACTTACATGTGTGTATTGATTATTTCGTATCACAAACACATGCTTGTTGGTGAGTTCATGTAACTAACACTTGTTGAAGAGTTCATACAACTAACACATGTTTGTTGATGCATGTGACTAACACCGGTTTGTAAGTTTATATAACTTACACGTGTGTATTGATGAGTTCGTATAACTAACATATGTTGTTGATGCTTGTAACTAACACCGGTTTGTTGGTGAGTTCATATAACTTACACGTGTGTATTGATGAGTTCGTATAACTAACATATGTTGTTGATGCTTGTAACTAACACCGGTTTGTTGGTGAGTTCATATAACTTACACGTGTTTGTTGATGAGTTCGTATAACGGACACATGTTTGTTGATGCATGTAACTAACACCGGTTTGTTGGTAAGTTCAACACGTGTTTATTGATGAATTCGTATAATTGACACATGTTGTTGATGCATGTAACTAACATCGGTTTGTTGGTGAGTTCATGTAACTTACACGTGTTTATTGATGAGCTCGTATATAACTAACACATGTGTGTTGATGAGTTCATGTAACTGAAATCAGTTTGATATCTTGCATTTGAAATTTACCAAGACTGCGTATTGTATATATTCTTCCTATTATTGTTGTTTGCAGTGCATTAATTCTTCTTATTATTATTTATTATTATTACAGATATTTTTGCAATCAATTTTACACGAATTAAAATCTTTTAAAATGAATCAGTTTTCACATTTTTATTAAATTTGACGTACGGGAGGTAACTCTCGTGACGTATTCGGAGGCAGACCACCATATTATATACCCCGTTGACTTCAATGTTAATTCGGGCCCCTTTGCCCACCTTCTAATTTTCCCCAAATTTCCTTGGGCTGAATACTTTTCGCTATAGAAATGGTCATGTCTTTGCACAAAAATTTGTATGAAGTTGGCCACCAAAATTCGGAGAGACAGAAGCACACTAAAACATGTGAATATTTGCCGTACCGTAATGAATCTTATAACTCTATTATCCTTCCTCCTCAAAATTATGAATATTAACCAAACTTTGGCAGAAAATGTTAATTCAAATAACTGCTGTATCTGGCGATACTAATCCGTTTGGTGTGGTAGAACTGCGGAATAATCGCCGAGTACTTGCGTTCTACGCGGAATAAATGTGCAACAAGTGCGGACGATCTTTGGCAACAGCGTTTGGTCTCGGACCAATCACGGCGTACCTTGTTATGTAAGAGCACATGATTTGCGGTAGCGCGATTTACCCAAACCGCCAAAATCCACCATTATTTCAACTTATATAATAATAACTTATATCTATAATTAATAATATACTCTTCTTAATGCCAAATTTGCATTTTTATACGCCCACATTAGAAATGTGGTCGTATATTGGCGTCGCCCAATCCGTACGTACGTACGTTCGTCCGTCCGTCGTCCACAATTTCTTGTGAACGCTCTAGAGGCTAAAGTTTAATTCTAATTGACTTTAAATTCATACACAGTGTTCAAGGTCATGAGACGAAGAAGCCTATTGATTTTCAGCGATTTCCGATAATTGTTGTCAGAGTTATGGCCCCTGATCACTTTAAAAAATCTTGTGGTCGCTCTAGAGGCTAAAGTTAATATCTGATTGTCTTTAGATTTATACACAGTGTTTAAGGTCATGCAACAAAGAAGCCTATTGATTTTCATCGATTTCAGATCAGAGTTATGACCCTTCATCACTTTAAAAAATCTTGTGGACGCTCTAGAGGCTAAAGTTAATATCTGATTGACTTTAAATTTATACACAGTGTTTTTGGTCATGAAACGAAGAAGCCTCTTAATTTTTTTTATTGATTTCAGATAATTACTGTCAGAGTTATGGCCCTCGATCACTTCAAAAAACCTTGTGGACGCTCTAGAGGCTAAAGTTTATATCCGATTGACTTTAAATTTATACACAGTGTTGAAGGTCATGAAACAAACAAGCATATTGAGTTTCAATGAATTTTGATAACTTGAACAGCTAAATCCGGAATATTAAATGTTTCGTATACTAAACGTTAGCATGGAGGAGAACTTTATCAAAGCCAAACATATTCAAATATGATTTTCTGATAATTACATAAAAAGTTGTTACTTTTAATCAGACTTTAGTGTATTATAAATGTTTCATTACCGAAAAAGGTAAAATATGCGACAACTCTTGTTGACTGCCCGGACAATTTAGCTGCTGTGGGCGTATGTTTCGTTGCCTGGCAACCTATCTTTAATTTAAAATCATAAGGTTGTTGTTTCAAAAATATCCTTCAAAATGCAATTCCAAAACAAGCGATTTTGTGCAATACATGAGTTATGTCCCCGGGTTACCACTTCCAAACTTGCATGGAAATCGCATTTTGAGGGTCATTTTGACAACAAAACGTCACGACTCTAAATTAAATATGATAATTTGGCAATTATCGATATATTAATGCCTTATAAGTTGAAATAATGGTGGATTTGGGTAGATTTGGATGGATTTGGATAGATTTGGGTAAATCGTGCTACCCCATGATTTGCACGTGATTTCGCCTATAAAATTGCTGTTTTGAAGAGGAATGTCTGCGGTATACATGCGGACAACTTGTGGCAGCTGTTGTCGAGTGGACGCTAAACCCAATTTGTAATCAATTCCACGTTGTCGATTTTGTTAGATTCAAAATGGACAAATAGGTTTGATAAACCGCAAATGACGCCCTGTTTGTTCCTATGCCACGGCGCTATCCAATGCGATCAGTATATCACAGCAGTTATAACGTAATAAATAGTATTTATAATGATAACACACCATGATGAAGAATGAACATCATGTAATTGTAAAACTACATCACGTAATGATACATGTGCACTTCATGTAATGGAATGTGCACATCACATACTGACAAACTCACTTTGCGTAATACCAAGAACATCGCACAAAATGTAATATCCACATTAACTTGTTGCCTAATAAAAAAAACTGCAGAGAGAGAGAGAGAGAGAGAGAGGGGGGGGAGAGAGATAAATGGGATTTAACGTCCACTCGACACAAACTAGGTCATTAGGGGTCTTTAGCAGTGGGGGGAAACGGGAGAAAACTCACGAGGTCGGACAGGCGACCCTACTCCTTGACACGTACAACCGGGGTTTCGAAACCAAGCCAGTTGATTCAATGACAGGCTTTATGATACAGCACGCACGTGCTTACCATTTGGCCATTCAAACCCCAAAAACCTACAGTGTAGTATTCATAACAAGTAATGACACAATCATGTCACATATTGACAATATCACATCATGGAATGAAATAACTAATGTCTAGACCGTCGCACGTATTGACAAAACCCCCGTAATGATAAATCCACCTGATCTAATGACAAAATTATCATCCAAAATATAGACACATTAGGCAGTTATGACGTTCCATATGAAACTTAGGGTTGGGATGGCCTAGTGGTCTAGTGGGCACTCCGGTTTCCTCTCACTGCTAAAGAACCCTACGCGCAAACGAATTATTGAAATAAAATTAAACCATATGTTAGTCCCGAAATGACCTAGTTGTGTTGAGTGGACGTTAAACCCCATTTCTCTCTCTCTCCAATATGAAACTGTCAGTTTAATTAAGATTTGTGTTAAGACATTCCCAGCATAAGCATCTATTGTTAATTACACATGTCAATGGCGTCGTTCAACTCTACTGATTTCATCATAATGGCGGATTTGTCCTCTGTCAATCCGGACTAATTGCACGTTGTATAACACTGCATTGACAACTTGATTTCTGATCATGGACACCGTCACGAGACCGTTTGAACTGCTGGTAGGGCAACGTTGCATAACCAACGACGTAAACGAATGGGTCTCAATTATCTGATCAAATTGACGACAATCTATTCGAGTTTAAATTGTCATGTTTTGTCCACATTTAGATCTAGCCGTGGTTGTTGTTTTGCGTAATTTTAGAAAGTATTTCTTACCATGGGTCTCAATGCTCGTCTAGTTCGGCGGGTGGTGGCCGGGAGGCTCGTGGCGGGGAAACTGCTACCCCTGCCTAAATGCTATTTAAACGGATGAAATACGGTATTTGAAAGCACGAATAGCATATTTTTAGTCCATTTCCATTTCCAAATTCGGACAAGCAGAGTAAGAGAAAATTCATAGCCATAGGAAAGCCAAATTAACATAAGTAAGTATCAAAATGTCCAATGTTTAATATAGATCTCAAAACTCATAACTGGGGGTGGGGGGGGGGTGGTCGAATAGTTAGCACGTGTGCGCTGTATCATAAAGCCTGTCATTGAGTTAACGGCGTGGTTTCGAACCCCCGGTTGTGCGTGGCAAGGAGTAGGGTCGCCTGTCTAACCTCGTTGGTTTTCTTCGGGTCCTCCGGTTACCTCTGACTGCTAAAGACCCCTACGCGCTAGCGAATTATTGACATAAAATTAAACCATATCTTAATCCTGAAAATACCTATTTTGTGTCGAGTGGACGTTTAAGACCATTTTTCCGCTCTCTCTCATCGAATTCCGACTGTCAAGAGCGCTTTTCTAAACACATCAGTTTGTACACTCAGCACACGTGGGTTCCCTATCGAACTTAACCATAATACTGTAGCCGAATACAAACGATGCCAGTGAAAACCCGATTTTAGTTTAGGCGAATACAACGTTTATGTTGACATTTAGATGTAATTCATTCAAAGTCACAGCCACAAAACGAATGACGTCCTACGGCTTACATACGTAAAGAACCGAATGCGACGTATTGTCGTCGCGATCAACAGTTTAACCTGCCAATCAAAAATAACCCAGTAAACGACAGGCATGATTTACCTGTCTACAATATGTACGACCCCAGGCAACTGTCTACGTTACGTTTACCAACATATACCCAGACAAGGTGATCGAGTATATGATAGAATTATTATCAAGTCACAGTATGACAATATGAAGAAAAATATTATATGGCTGTCATTTAATCCGCAAACACCGTTGATAACCGGTTGCCAAGCATGGCTCGAAAAGTAATATGTGACCAAATATTTGGATTCATTTTTATTGTTCTAGTTGTAAATCAGGTAAGTGCCATTTTATCACGAGGTACAAAAATACAACAACATTATATTGTCTTTGACAAAGAATTTGATCACGGAATTTCGTATCATTTAAACTGATAACACCAATTTGGATACCTTTCTATTTTTCTACTTTTAAATCTAGTGAGAACATAATTCATAATTGCAACCAAAAAAGTATTGTAATGGACAAAGTTTAGCGTCTTGTCAACAATGAAATGAAATGGGGTTAAACGTCCCACTGTTCTGCTTTTAAACTCGGCTAATGAAGACGGGCAGCTATGAGGAAAATTTTGTCCGGGCAGCGGCGCAACGGCCTACTCTTATATCGAATTCCAACTGCCAAGCGATCTTTTACGTGCACGAAATGTGTACACGGGACCTCGTTTTTTCGTCCCATCCTTACGACTGGGCAGCTGTCCTTGTCAGCCCCCCCCCGTCCTGCATCACTGACAAAGGGAAACCACGCCTGGGAATCGGGGTGAACTTTCTCGGCCAATGCAGGGGTTGAACACCCGACCTCTAGGCTAGCGAGCCAATGTCTTACCCATTTAGCCACCGTGATCCCCCGTCTTGTCAATAGAGTTGGCTTTGAAATGTCACCTAAATATATAATTCGATGTTTTATATAAGCATGTGTAGAACATTATCAATTTTTTTTTGGATGCACTTAATTTAAAATAAGGATAATAGTTATTTTTCTGGCCCATTGCGCCTTTAATTAGAAATTTATAAATCTTCCAATCATTATCATTTTCTTTTCATTTTGATAGGTGGGATTTACAACAACCCAGGTCACAGGTGTACCCAAGTTTCCTTTTCATATATCTCCAGCATTATCACCACCCCAGAACGAAACCGGAATACAATCAGTGGTAATCAAGCCACAAACACGGCTAATACCACTGTCACCCTATGGCCAAACTCAAACCCAATTTGGTGCTTCTGCACCCAAAGCACAACCCCAACCGCACATTCAACGACCTTATGTTGCAGCTCCTAGTTCTGCACCACCACATGGTGCAAGTTCGCAACAGGAACCAATGATTAATACTGAGAAGGGATTCGTAACTCACCAGGACTTAGTAGCTGAGCAAAAATCCCCCAATAGTCAGCAGGATCACCCCGTTCAATATAAATACCAACAACAACAAGTTGATCTTCAAGTTCCACTATCAGTCCAGCAATACGCCGTTCCATCATCAGAAGCAACAGCAAATCAACCACCTATATATCAACAATACCAACAACCACCATTTGCACCTTTAATTCAGCATCTCTTTCAAGATAAATACCATACACAACAGTTTCCAGCACAGGATCCGCTATCAGTTGAATCAAGTCAACAATACCCTCCACCAGCAATTCAACCACCTATAAGTCAGCAATATCCGGAACCACCATTTGCATCGGCAGATCAACCACATATTCAGACCTACCCACGAACACCTACAAATCAGCAATACCCCCAACCTCTTTTTCAAGATAAATACTACCAACAGTTTTCTCCTCATGAACTTCTATCAGCTTTTGCTAATCAACAATATCCACAACAACCAGAAGCATTAACAGCAAATCAACAACATGCAAGTCAGCAATACCCACAGCCACAACCGCCATCACCGCCACAGATAAACCATTGGCCTACAATGCAACAATTCCCCAGACCTTCTGCAAATCAGCGATACCTACAACTGCCACCGCAGACCGCAGCGTCAGCAAATCAACCACCTGCAAGTCAGCAATACCCACAACCACCAGCAACATCAGCATATCGACCACCGACAAGTCAACAATACCCGCAACCAAGTCAACAACACACAAAACCACCATTAATATCAGCAAATCAACCACCTGCAAATCAACAAGCACAATTCGAAGCAGTATCAGCAAATCAACCGCGGTTCCCAAATGCTTCTAATCAGAGTCAAACTCTTGCTCTAGTGAGCAAAAATGCCACTCGCTTTCTAACTCCAAATCAGCTGAATACCATCGAAGTTCCTTCAGCCAAAATTCACCAAACTCGGCCTGGTCGGGTTCAAGTGGTTTATATTCCTGGAAATAGACAAAGACCCGACATGTCAACCATGGGCTACTTTAGGGTAATTCACGTAAGTCTTCCATCTTTACCCAAACAGAATACACGAATCGCAGTCACCTCTATTACGCCTGATAGTAAAAACATAAACAAGGAGCCTAGAACCAATCACCAGAATAGCACGCAGGCCAATCCAACCGTCAAGCCGCTTACTGCCATTGATCGTTACTTTGGTGTGACATCATCCATTACGCCTTCTACTAAAAGCATAAGCTTTGGTCTTCAAAATAGAAAAAATGAATTGGCAGATGGTCAAAGGTTAGACACATCCTACCAAAAATCCGGTGTTCAATTTGGGAGCAATTTGAACGCAATGCAGCACAGGAAACCCACAGCGGGGGGACAAACGAACCAATCCTCCATCGATGTGATTGCTAAGAATAGACATGGCCAAACATCAGAAACATCCTACCAAAGATCCGGTGATCAAATGGGTAGCAACTTGAACACGGTGCAGCACCAGAAAGCACAAAAAAGCACAAATAAATTGACAGATGGTCAAAGGTTAGAAACATCCTTCCAAAGATCCGGTGTTCAACCTAGGAGCAATTTGAACGCAGTGCAGCACATGAAACCCACAGCGCGGGGACAAACGAACCAATCCTCCATTGATGTGATTGTTAAGGATAGACATGGTCAAACATCAGAAACATCCTACCAAAGATCCGGTGCTCAACTGGGTAGCAACACGGTGCAGCACCAGAAACCCATTGCAGGAGGAATAACAAACTATTCCTCCATCGAAGCGATTGCTAATAATACATATGAATCTACTCCGAAAATACAAATACCGTCATCTATTGAAAAAGAGAAATCTACTGTTTCTGTGGAAATCGGACCAAACAGGATACCGCTGGATCGGACAAACACAAGCTCAAAATACGCATCAAACTTTCTTCGCCGGTTTACCAAGCCTTCGGAAAAGAACCATGGTAGTCGTTATACCGACTTCACAAGGCTGCAACAGCCACAAAAGGTGGTAGACCAACCTCCGGCATATTTTAGGCGTTGGAATGGTCATGAAGACCCTAGCCAATTGCAGCGGAAGGACCGAATGGGTATATACATGGATTTCACAAAGTCGCAACTAAATAAACCATTAGAAGAAATCCCTGTGGCTAACCTACCTGCAGAGTTTGCACGATCGAGAGGTAACAATGAATTGAACATACGTAACACATACAGCATGTTCACGGCTTTGATGGAACGTAAAATGAACACGACGCAGACGATTGGTAATCCGACGGGTGCATTGGAGGGGCAAGCCCAAGCATCTTCGTCAACTTCAAGATCACAAGGGCAGGGTACCGGCTTTGCTCCCTTGCTACAACCGAGCAGCACACATGCTCACACTGTAGGCCTACAATCATCTCCAACAGCACTGAACACCCCACAAGGTGGAAAACTTATGATTTCAAACAGTATGCTCCAGCAAATTATGACGGATTACTCCGCTAAGAAAAATAACAAAAGCATGTCTCTAAACTCAAATCGACCGAAACCAACCATACTTTCTCCTATCACCGGCATAGATGTACCTGGTTTAAACAGTACTCACCAACAAATTATGCCGGACTACACAGTTAGAATTACTGACAAAAGCATGCCCTTAAACCAGCATCACCCGAAACAAAAGGCACTTTCATCCACCACTAGCCAAGAGACACATAGGTCAAACAGTACGCTCCAGAAAATTATGACGGATCAGTCTGCACAAAATAATAGCCAACATTTCCCGCAAGCAATCGTACATTCATCTATCCACCGCATCGACATGCCCGTGTCTTCGCGGGCAAGCATATCTTCATATGAGGTACCGTTGTCGGCTAAAATACCAACCATAATACAAAATATAAAAATGCCTAATAATCAAGCAAAACAAAATCATCGAGCCCTTGATGTCCCTGCGTCGTCTATCCGACGCGTTGATATGCATGGGTCTTCGCAGACTAGTATATCTCCATATGAGGTACCGGTCTCGGCTAAGATACCAACCACACTAAAAAATAAAGCAATGGTAAATAATCAAGCACAACGAAGTCATCAATTTGCTGATGTTCCTGGGTTGAATCCCAGTCAACATATTACGGAACGCAATCCTTATTATGCTAAATACGGACACATCATTTCAAGAGAACAAGGCGCAGTACCAGTCCCCCGAGTACATTCGGTAATTCTTGATAGACCACTACCTGCTATTCCAAGATTTCCTGGGCCATCCCAAATACAAGAGACTCAGCACGCAGCTCAGGGCACGAAGACGGTTATTCCAACTCATAAATTGCAGAAGCAATTTACACTTGATGTTCATAAATCTAAAGGAACTGCTAATAATACGCATCCAGAAGCAGCCTCAACCACCCCCTTTCAGAAGATAATCTTGTCAGGTAGAATCAGCTTAAATGCGAAGTCTCCTGTAGTATCCCCACAGAGTTCTCACGGTGAGTTGTACTGCATACTTCCTCCTGTTCACCAAATAATTTACATTAGTGTAGGTGAATTTCATTGTGAGTTAATAGTGTAGGTGATTTTTCATTGTGAGTTAATAGTGTAGGTGATTACAATTGTAACTTATCATGATAGGTGAATAAAATTGTAACTTATCATGGTAGGTGATTATAATTGTAACTTTTCATGGTAGGTGATTATAATAGTGAATCTTTATGGTAGGGGATTGTCATTGTGAGTAATAGTGTAGGTGAATATAATTGTGAGTTATTGGGGTAGACTATTATAATGGTAAGTCATTATGTTATGTGATTTTCATTGTGATTTTAATCAGTAATTTTACTAGCGAAGTACTTGTACTCTTTTCCGCTTAACTGTATGGTATAAGCATCTACCCATGCTGTAGTTGTATTTCTGAAATCTCATAACGAAGAAAAATCACAAAAAAAAATCCAAATCGATTCTGTATAGGTTAAGAAAGTTTAAAACGATTACAATTTCAAGGATTCGGAAAAATCTATCATTTAACTGATTAAGATTTATTTTAGAAATGGCAAATATGTTTTTATATTTGGATAATATTATTGGTTAACAATGATAACAGTGATGTCATGGGTTCTTTGCTTGTACGAGCCTGGGTCAATTCTTTAGCAGAATATGTATCGAAGACTTGACGACAGTGTTTACATAGTTGGCGTTGACTCAAGGTAAAGGCCAAATTTCATTTTCAGAAAGTATATACCGCTGCACCAAAACCGACATTGTTCTTTAAATATTGATTGCCATTATATTCAAGGACGTAGGGCCTCTACAAAAGGGGCATCTAGTCCTTTAAATTCGAAATGTTATAACTAACTTTTATATTTTTCAGCTGTTCAGGTGTCTGGTACAGGCAATCCTGGTTCAGGAGCCAACTTAAGCACATACCATACAAGTCAACTCCATTCCAGTCAGCCTCAGTATCCACTGGATGCTATACCCCGATCGCCAGTTGGACAAGTCATGGATAATTCTATGGGTTCTCCATTAGATTTTAGACATCGTGGTCAGATGTTAGTGGGTCAAATTGAACAGCAATCTCATAGTATTTCTGGAAACTCTTTATATAGCTCGGCTCCTTTAGGACATGCACCTGGCCCAATAGGCCCCCTATTTCCGCAACCTAATCCGTATGGTCATCTTCCACCAGTAGGCCCAACTTTCAATCATGGTCAAGTAAACCAAATGTCACATCAGCATGCTGGTTCGTTTGGTCAGTCCATTCATCCCGTTCAACCAACGCAACATAATCCTGGTACCGTAGATCAACCCAGTGGCCTATTCGGTCAACCCCGTTATCCCGTTCAACCAGTGCAACATAATTCTGGTACCGTTAAACGAAAAGGCGGTTCATTTGGTCAACCCCGTCATCCCGGTCAGCCAATGCAACGTAATCCTGGTACCGTAAAACGAAACGGTGGTTCATTTGGTCTACCCTTTCAGCCAATGCAACATAATACTGGTACCGTAGGACGAACCGGTGGTTCATTTGGTCAACCCCGTCACCCCGTTCAACCAATGCAACATAATCCTAGTACTGTACAACGTGAAGGCGGTTCATTTGGTCAACCCCGTCACCCCGGGCAACCAATGCAGCGTAATCCTGGAACCGTAAGACGAAATGGTCGTTCATTTGGACTATCGCTTCTTCCTGTTCAACCAATGCAAAAGAATCCCGCCCCTGTAAATGCGTTATTTGCTCCACCGAAATCAGTTTATCCACAGTTGCAAGCACCCCTCTCAGGACTCGCCAATAGTCCGGCATTAGCACCAATTGGTACTGGCGCTCTACAACCAAACATAACGTTAACGCATTCTGCCACCGCATCTGCACCCATCTTTAGTATTTGGAGTACTACTGTGGCACCTGGTCCAACGTTCAACCCTGATCTACAATGTGCCATGCAATCAGAATGTGAAGTAGGTTGCTGTTACGATGCAACTGGTGACATCCTGTGGGACTGGAAATCTATGATCAATCCTACAATAACACCAGGTAAGTCGCGTTTATTTTCTCTAATGGGGAGTTGGATAGCCGAGTTGTCTGGAACCTACAGGATAAGCTCTGGCTATTTTTTTTAGATCCTACTACACGGAGAGGATAGGGTGGTGGATTGCAAAATAGTCTAACACTTTTGAATCTTTTATCAATCTATATACTAGGACAGTTGGGGGGAGCTGATGGAAGATGACGTAGCTGTCTAACGCGTGTGCTTGAGATCATAGGATCTCCATTATGTTGATCCTGATGCATGTTATCTATGCAGGTTTTATGAGTTGGATTCTCTTCAAGGATTAGACTCGCGTTGAACTGCTTGAAAGAAAATGACATGCCATCGGGAACTGTTATTTTGGGGGTACCGATTGAGCAATCCTGATCAGAACTCTAAGTAAGAATTTGGTGAACACGTAGATCTAGGGCTATTATAAGAGTCTCTAGCCAATCACTGCCCCCCCCCCCCTGTTGCGTTAAATTACTACTGTTATCAGATATATGGGCTTTGTTTCAGTGCGTCAAGATAGTCAAGATAATATTCCGTAATATCAATGGCGTGAACGTTATAGATCCCCTGGTGGTTTGAATTCGATATAAGAGTGGGTCGTAGCTCCGCCGTAAGGGCATAATTTTCCTCATTGCACAGTGCGTGATGTATACCCGTCTTCATTAGCCTAGTCGGGTAGAGAAGAGGGACGTTAAACCCCATTACATTTTATTTCTATTTACAGTTGGCTTCTGCCATGTGAAGGAGGAGACAACGCTCGATGTGTCGTGTCACGATGTACATTGTCCTTGCACGGGAGGTAAGATCTTCTATTTATTTTAAAGCGCAAATTCGGAACTGAAATCAATTGCCTGAGTAATAGCTGACTCAGTAAGACAGACTTTGGCCTAATCACAATTGGGTCGGGCTTCAATTCTGACTTTGGTGGAGAACAATGTTAACGAATTTTAATGCGGTTTCCAGTTGTCAGATGGGCAGGACCTTGTTCAACTTGAATTCATTCTCTTGCATTGTCATGATTTTAAGGAACGGAGGGCCACCCAGGAAAGGACCTTGTTCAACTTTAATTCATTCTCTTGCATTGTCATGATTTTAAGGAACGGAGGGCCACCCAGGAAATAACGTATGTTTTTCAGATATGCACGTACAAGAAATCTCGCAGTTACAATTGGATGAAGTGTAGGTGGGAAGGCCGCTCACCGCGGTCAAAATGTCCTTCGTTGCGTATGATAGTGCAATATATAGGATGTTAAACACAATTTAATTTCATTTCATTCCTTCTGTCATTGTAGGAGACCAGGTGTGTGTGAGTATTCCACCACGGAATTTCACAATGCCGCCTGGTTACGACCCAGCAGAACATGGAGTAATATCATTCGGCAAATGTCGTACAGCCGGTCAACCAGTAGCAGGGATCGGACATTTAGAGAAAGCCAAAGCTATGATGGATATGTGTATGCTGGACCCAGCATGTCCACTATACCAACCCATGAAGAAAAAATAAAAACTTGTTAAAGTTCGGTTGTCATGGAAACCTAATACCATGGGAACACCAATTATTTTGACGCTAATGCTGGGTTCCCACTGTTGTGCGATGCGTTACAATGATTGTCCCTATTCTGGTACGTGCAGATACGTTCGGATACGTTTCGGTACGATTAACACAATTGCCACGACTGACCTCAATATATGATAAGACCTGATAGGATCACCACGATTACTCCACGATTAAAACCACGATTTCAATCGTAGCGCATATCGTGATAGTGTGAACCTAGCATTAAGTGCTAGAGTTATTTTTCTAATTTGTCACAATGTATTATTAAAGTATATAATCGTCATATGGCGGATTTATTTAACCCTTATAAACTACAACATTATGGAAGTTCAATCTCTAAAAGGGCACAAACGGTTCAGTCCTGTCCAGTATTTACAAACATGCAACAGCCACACTGCAAAGGATTCATAAAATTATTATAGACGACACAGGCAGCAAGCTACAACATTACGAAAGTTCAATATCTAAAACGATTAATCAGTACATAAATGTAATGTAACTTATTGTAAGTACAGGGGTTAGGGTAAGGTTTCTCGAAATGCGACATAAAGATATATAGACCGATAAATGTTAATGTATAATTTTGTATCAACAATAAAGAAACTCATGTACTCTTGATTCAATGTTTATCAATAATAAAATGTAAATGTGTATTTTTGTAAATAATTGTACATAATAATATTTATATAAAACATATTCCTGTTTTCTATACTTTTTGAATAATGGCTGGGACGGGGGTGTCCGAATGGTAACGCGTGCACATTGCATCATAATGTCTGCCTTGAGTCAAGTGGCGTGGTTTCATTTATCCGCATGTACGTGACAAGGGGAAGGGGCGTTTGTGCAACTTCTGATAAGTTGGTATTTGAAAAAAAAAGAGTACGGTTTAGTGCCGTTAACCGGGAAAAAGTCGCCCCGTATGGTGAATGCCCGTTTTCATTACTCCAGTCGGTGGCAGTCTGTGTACTTTATCCTCCCCGGAACAACATTCTGTCATGATCACGTGGTTTAATTAGTCAATGTTATTAAACATGCATTATGCAAGAGCTAAATCTGCCTATTGCAGGTCTTTCTTTACGTCTGAAATGTTACATACACTATAAATTAGACATTAATTGACTTATCCAGACCATAATCAACTCTAGATGTCATCGCTGGCTTGTGATATTTACTGGATTAGGATACAATTTGCTGCTCAACTTGCATTCATGATTTTATTGTGAAATGGATAATCGAGACTATGTTTTTTAAAGCACCAACTTAAGTAATGATGATCGAGGCTAGACCGAAAATTCAATCACTAAATCCTCGGTTCAGAGTTGACCAATTTCCTGAACTTTTCAGCAAATTCCCTATACATGATCTAGTTTATAACTATTAGAGTGAGAACAGCCAGTTGTTTATCTAATAACCCATGGTTGTTCGTGGCAAGGAGTAGGGTCGCCTGTCCAACCTCGTGAGTTTTCTCTGGGTCCTCCGCCCCCTCCCCACTGCCAAAGACCCCTACGCGCAAGCGTTTTATTGAAAAAAAATTAAAACATATTATGTTAGTCCCGAAATGACCTAGTTTGTGTTGAGTTAAACCCCATCTCTCTCTTTCTCTCTCCCTCTCTATCTCTCCTAGGGGATCACGGTGGCTAAGTGAATAAGGCGCTGGTTCGCTAGCCTGGAGGTTGAGTGTTCGATCCCTGCATTGGCCGAGAAAGTTCATCTCGATTTTCCGGCGTGATTTCCCGAAATGACCTAGTTTGTGTTGAGTTAAACCCCATCTCTCTCTCTCTCTCTCTCCCTCTCTATCTCTCCTAGGGGATCACGGTGGCTAAGTGAATAAGGCGCTGGTTCGCTAGCCTGGAGGTTGAGTGTTCGATCCCTGCATTGGCCGAGAAAGTTCATCTCGATTTTCCGGCGTGATTTCCCCTTGTCAGTGATGCAGAAGGAGGGCCTGACAAGGACAGCTTCCTAGTCGTTCGGATGGGACGAAAAACCGAGGTCCCGTGTACAAATTGGAGTGCACGTAAAAGATCCCTTGGCAGTTGGAATTCGATATAAGAGTAGGCCGTAGCGCCGCTGCCCGGGCAAAATTTCCCTCATAGCACACTGTTGGCGTATGCCCGTCTTCAATTAGCCCAGGTTAGGTGCTTAAGCGTAGGACGTTAAACCCCATTTCATTCATTCATTCTATCTCCCCTATCTCCCCCCCCCTCTCTCTCTCTCTCTCTCTCAAAGACTGCCATTCACTTCAGACGTTCCGCGAATTTAATCGAAAGTAAGTGATTACCAATTTCAGTATAAACAGAAACGACTGAATGTAAATTAGTTGATATACATTCATATTACATTATTATACGCGTATTGTAAGTATCCATTGCTAAGTGCCAAAGGACAGCGAATTAGCTTCTTGTAAAAAATTGACTTGACCGCTAAATTATACTTTGTATGCTTTTAAAACATAGTATGTCATTACGTCAACAGCAACATAATAATGGCTATTCATGTTCCAGATAACAATTACAAATGTGTACATGATTGCCGCAGTGAGCCGAATTGTCAATGTCAATATGGCCGTTTGAAAATTATAATCTTGATTATCCCCCTTGAATCATCACATGACATCTAAAAATAGTTATTAAATGTAAACATTAGTGTGTTTTTAGTTGCGATAAAAAGCAATATTAACAATGACTTGATGGTCCAGGGAACAAAAGGGCGATAGTTGACATTTATCAAAGGGTATATGGACATCACGGGGTACTATTAGAGATCGGGAGACATTGTTCCCAACTGTTGGGTCGACCAGAAACGACCTGTGAGGTGAGGCTGTGTGAATAGAATTAGAAAATGGCGAACCGGGTTCAGCTAGCAGACGATAATCGATTGGCAAAATTTCCCGAACCGTCAGAACGATCACCTCTTCTACAAGAGGAACACAAAGGTACGTTTAAGTGGACATATTAGCCTGACTATCGGTCGCATTCGGACACAGTTCAACTGGGTAAAGCAAGCAGTGTGTCTACGAACTGACACTTATGTATGACGTTTATGTTGCGATGTTTATATGAAATACAAGAAGATACAAAAACTATGAATTATGTCAATTATGATAGTAGGGCCTACATTATGATGGTTTATTATAATATCTACAGTCTAATAATCTCGTCATTTTACAAGGGTAGCAAATTAAACCTGAGACTAATTTTCAATTTGGCCCATGGCTAAGATCTTGCGAATGATTTCGATTATTACTTCAGGAAGAAACCGAAGAACTCGGGGGAAACCTGCCTGATCTCACTTACAACGATAAAGTCTGAGCTGGGATGGAACCCTCGTATCATTGGTGAGAAGCCGCCTCTCTATCGCCACGACTATCCGACCACCTGAGTTAAACACGCCTAGAACTCAGACCTAACGGCTAAAACATTGCATTTTGATCACTGTCTCTATCCCGGCTCGAACCGGGGGCTGAGAATACGCCCTCTAAGAATCCTAAATGTTGTCTGTATCCCAGCCTCTAAACCGTACACGTCGCAGTTACTTACGAATGTCCTGGTGACATCGACAACAGTACAACTTCATCCAGCCAGGTAAAATATAATAAACTGAATGTATTATTTACTAAAAGACCAATAAACAGAATATGATACGCCATGCAATTTGTTACGAGTGTATATTATTTTGCCATGGCAGCTGCGCTACGACCTACGCGTCTAATGAATAGGGTATAGCATGTGTATTCATAAAGACCTGCCACGGTTATTATGGTCATAATTATTGTGTGTGCCCGCCAACCGCAAAATCTATGTTTCCCTGCTTATCCCAAAAGACTATACGGTAGTACATGTATAAGACACCCTAGAAATTTATTACTGCTTGATTTAACGCCAAAATATGGGTTTCATGTTTTTATTATGATTACTTCATGATCTAGCCTATTTCTAGAAAATCAAACCATCACAAGTGACACAAGTCTATTAAATTGATAAATAAATATCAACTCGGCGCAGATCAGTACAACTTTTATGTGATTTCATTTCATTTCGACTCAATGATTGAAACTCGGTGTTACTAGGGATTTCTTAGAGGGACACAAATTAAAATATTCCTTAAATTTTGGCTCCTGTTAATTTGTGTACATGGTTGGAGGAGGGGGCGTAAAAAGAATGTTGCGCTCTCTGTAGTTTTCAGGAACTGAGACAAGGAGAACGTTTGTAATTGGGTAACTCCTAAACAATAGAGATGCACAAATGTATTTTAGATTTGTAATATTCTTTTCTTTTTTAAATTATAAGTAAATTCAATTAAGTTTTTTTGTGTATTATTATTTTTGTAGAATTTTCCTCGTGTGTATCAGCCCGGTTTTTTCTTGCGTTTATGGCGTTTCTTGGTTTTGTAAATGTTTATTGTTTACGAGTCAATCTGAGCGTTGCTATAGTTAAAATGGTAAACACTACTGGTTTAGCAGATAATGATACAGTTACTAACGAATGTCCTGGTGATGCCGACAACAGTACAACGTCATCCAGCCAGGTAAAATATAATAAACTGAAACTGTATATGAATGAATGAAATGGGGTTTAACGTCCTACGCTTAAGCACCGTACCTGGGCTAATTGAAGACGGGCATACGCCACAGTGTGCAATGAGGGAAATTTTGCCCGGGCAGCGGCGCTACGGCCTACTCTTATATCGAATTCCAACTGCCAAGGGATCTTTTTTACGTGCACTCCAATTTGTACACGGGACCTCGGTTTTTCGTCCCATCCGAACGACTAGGCAGCTGTCCTTGTCAGGCCCTCCTTCTGCATCACTGACAAGGGGAAATCACGCCGGAAAATCGAGATGAACTTTCTCGGCCAATGCAGGGATCGAACACTCAACCTCCAGGCTAGCGAACCAGCGCCTTATCCACTTAGCCACCGTGATCCCCTCTGAAACTGTATAATTTGCTTATTCACTACGAAGTAGTTAGAGATTAACTAGACATCGCACTGGCCCACTAACTACGAGTTCCATCTTCCAGGGTACGATCCCAGTGTCGGTTGCGAGTTGCGACAGTTTGCCGGTCTCATATCTTCTTGTTTACTAGTAGAGATCGCAGGACCTACCAAACAATAAAGGCATCTAATCATTGGGATGATACGAAAAAACGAACCCCTCTGCATGAACACCGTGAATTGGAAACACAATGCAAGCTATATAGTTTCCAACGAATTCACAGAAAAACTGACGAAAATTAACATCCCATAATCATTTCATTGATTACTACTCTTGTTCACTATCTGTGTTTTTTGTCTTGTAACTGATCCGATATTACGCATAAAGAATAAAAATATCTACTCTGTCAATTAAAATAGTTCATTTCTCAATTTCAGGGAGAATTTCACTGGGACGAAACAACTCAAGGTGTTATCTTGGGGTCATTCTTTTACGGCTACATTACAACCCAAATACCAGGTGGTTGGTTGGCCGGGAAAATCGGGGGTCGCCGGCTGTTTGGTTATGGTGTATTGTGTACGTCTGCTCTGACACTGTTAACGCCCATTGTGGCTAGATGGAGTTTACCGGGATTGATTGTTTTGAGAATTGTAGAAGGAATAGGAGAGGTATGAATACAAATATTAATGTGCCTTCTCTCTTGTGGGCTGTTTTGTTCATAAGGTTAGAATACACAAAGCTCGATGCTCAACACTGCAAATCGTAAAGTTTGTTTCCACGCTGCACGGCCTGCAGGGGTTGAATTTTATGGTGTAGATCATAGGAAATAAAATATTGAAATAAATATATTATGCTAGAAAAATAAGCAGTGAGCCCCCCCCCCTTCTTTAATCGCCTTTGGAAATATTCTCACCCGCCAATGACTGGGTTGCGTAATCGTTAGATATATTATTATGTTTTGGATGAGGAGATCGCTTTGCTTTTTTCAGGGTGTGACGTTTCCGTCAATGCACGCTATGTTTGGGGTGTGGTCACCATTATTAGAAAGAAGTAAACTCACTTCATTAGCTTATTCTGGTAAGTATATATATACTATTCCAAAAAAGTAGGGGATATTTGATTTTTAAGTGTTATTAAAGTCACCTAATGAAACTGACGAAGAAACAAATGACAAAATGAAATGAAGTTTACATTCATCAATTTATTCCAAATGTTCCTTAGACTAAGTAAGGCACAGACTGACCATTATAAGGGTAAAAATGATACCCGGGGTCAAACAGCAAAGTTACCACAGCTTCACAACAAAGTCAGTAAAGGATAAATCCTCCTCTGTTTGCCAAATAAGCATTGATCCGACGTGGCATACTCCTAATGAGACGTCTAGGGTCATTTTGGTCGAGATTGTCCAATTCCTGTTGCAACGCAGCAGCAAGTTCTTGGACATTGGCAGGACGTTGACGTAACCTCTGTCCAAGCATGTCCCAGACATGCTCGATGGGGGAGAGGTCGGGACTCAGTGCTGGCCAAGGTAATGTGGTGATGTTCTGTTGTTGGAGGTAACCTGTAACGATCCTGGCCCTGTGACATCTTGCGCTGTCATCCTGGAAGATGAAACGGCGGCCATGACGTCGTGCGAACGGCACAACATGGACTGCCAAGACGTTGTCCCGGTAGTACTGGCCTGTAACACGCCCTGCAACAACATGTAAAGCCGTTCTTCCTGCAACAGTAAAGCCTCCCCACACCATAACAGAACCACCCCGAATCGATCATGTCTGATGACGTTAACGTCTTGGAAGCGCTCGTTTCGACGACGCCACAACCTCCTATACGTCTTACAAAAAATCAACAGTGACCCTTGACCCATCTTAAAACATCACATAGCTCCAGCGTCGATTATCCCAGTGTTGACGATCCCTACACCAACGACGTCTTGCCTGAATGTGATAATCTCTCAAACAAGGGATCACGCGAGGACGTCGGGCGCGAAGGTGACCCCTATGCAGTCGATTCCGAATGGTCTGGCCACTCGCTCTCACACCAGTGTCTGTTTGAAGACGAGTGCTGATCTGATTTGCTGTGATGACACGATTTCTCAAGGCCAAGGTACGGATAAATCGATCCTGGGCTTGAGTTGTCGCCCTTCGTCAACCTGAGCGTGATTAGTCCTGTACAGATTGTGTATCACGGTATCTGGACCATAGCCTGCTTATGACAAACTGAGAAACATTCATTGTGCCGATCTGTAGCATACCAAGGGCACGTAACCTTTCATTTTGGGTAAGCCGACGCATATCAAAATTTGTTTTCTGGTCACTAAAACAATTAAACTGATGTTTCCACCCTGGAATTTAATGCCACAATGACTGTAACATTTAAAGTCAGAGTCGTGCAAATCTTGGGTTGGACCCCCATGATGATCCCAAGCATCACCTGCATTCCATGCGGTAGCTATTGGTGCGTTTGGGCGTCACATGTAACTGGAAATTTTTTTTCTGTTAGGTTCTATAGGCATATTTTAGTATCATGTCCCCAAAATCAAATATCCCCTACTTTTTTGAATAGTATAGTTATAAACAGCGTCTAGTCGTACGGATAGGATATTTAATTACCTACTCAACATGCTGCGTGAGCTTAGTTTATGTTGCACCTAAATAAAATAATCTTTACCTTTTTTACAGGAGCCCAGATGGGAACAGTTATCTCTCTACCTATATCTGGTTATCTCTGTGATTCTGATCTGGCTGGTGGATGGCCGTCTGTCTTCTATATTTTTGGTAAGTCACTTTATCAAGGGCGGGGTGAGTCCGTCGTATGTGTCTTTGGTAAGACACTTTTATCACGCGCGAGTAATGGTGCTCGTGGGACTTACAATAGACGCGTGCCTAGTCGCTCAGATCGGTTCTTTTCAGAAAATCCACATTTGCTCACAGTACCTCCGCCATAGATCCTTCTCATTTACCCGCCATTTTTTTAAATATATAGCCTTATTTCATTCACAGTTGTATAAAAACATATTTTGTTATACTGGTTTACATGTTACTAGCATTGTTGTTATTTACAGTGGGATGTTATTTCCGATCTGTTATTTACAGATGCTCTGTGTGTGGTGGAATGTTATTTTCGATCTGGTATTTACAGATGTTCTAGTGTGTGGTGGGATGTTATTTTCGACCTGTTATTTACAGGTGCTCTAGTGTGTGATGGGATGTTCTTTTCGATCTGTTATGTACAAGTGCTCTATGGTGTGTGGTGTGATCTCATTATCAATTTGTTATTTAGAAGTGTTCTAGGGAGTGTTTGTTATTATTTACAGGTACTCTAGGGATTGTATGGGTGATAGCATGGTTGTTATTAATACATGATACACCAGGTCAACATCCACGTATTTCTAAAACAGAAAGAACTCATATAGAAGAGTCTATTGGTAAAAAAGAGGTACATGTATTTTTTTTTGTTTTGGATTTGCAGAAAACTATCAAATTATCATTCTATATCGATCTTAAACGCCAGTAAAATAATGAAAATATTAGATATGAAATATGACCTAAACTTATATTAGCTACGCCATTACCGAAAATAATACTGGACCCTTTTGCTGACATTTATCGATCTTATGGTATCTAGTGAGCAATGGCCCATATAACTTATATAGTTTTCAACTGTAACTGACTTCCTAATTTTTTTTTCAGGACCTAAAGACACCGTGGAAAAGTATATTAACATGTGGTCCCCTATGGGGGATAGCTGCTGCCCATTTCGCCTCCAACTGGGGGATGTATTCTATGTTGACATGTTTACCCACATACATGAAACAAATTCTAAAATTTAATATTAAAAAGGTATGCATTGCTTTAATGAGTAAGACTTTGTCCCCGTGGTCAATCTGAGTGTTAAGGAAGTTCCTATAGCCATTTTGTAGTGTACATTAGCGTAAGATCGAATCCAGTGAATGAAACTTGTCTAGTCGTTCAGATGGGACGAAAATTCGAAGTCCCAAATAGATTTTCCCTTATTAACCCTGCTGGCGCAGAAAAAGTATGACGTTACTCTTTTATTATCTTTCATATCTTCCCTTTTCAATTATCTATTTCAGAATAGTTTATTGTCAGCTGTTCCGTATTTAGCTTTATGGATTTTACAAGTTGTGTCCGGTTATTTAGCTGATTTTATACGAAGAAAAAATTATATGAATACTTTAAATACACGCCGAGTTCTCAATACATCAGGTTAGTTACCTCCCTTGTATTAATCCACGTAGGGTTCTCAATACATCAGGCTAGTTACTTCCCTTGTATTTAATACACGTAGAGTTTTTAATACATCGGGTTAGTTACCCCCCCCCCAGTTTTTAGTACACGTATTGTTCTCAATACATCAGGTTAGTTACCCCCCTTGTCTTTAATACACGCAGAGTTTTCAATACATCAGGTTAATTACCTCCTTGCCTTTAATACACGTAAAGGAGATGTTCGATTCACAGTCCAGAACGTCCCGAATTGACAGAATTACAATCGATTGACGCGGAATTCAGTCCTGTCACAGTTGTTAGTCCCGACAGCTGAGGCGGTGTGGGTAGAATTTTGGAGTATTTTTAGTAAAAAATATGTTTCAGCTGCCATGATTTGTTGCGATATTTTTTTATGCTGTCGGCACGTGCGTTGTACTCCGAAATTCTCCTTTTTACTCGATTGGCAGTATTTTCGAAATCGAGAGAATGTTTATTAATACCTGCAGTATTTATGTTCTATTTATAGGTTTATTGAATTGATACCAGCAGCATTTGTGTTCTTTTTTATAAGTTTATTAATACCAGCAGTATTTATGTTCTATTTATAGGTGTATTAATACCAGCAGTATTTATGTTCTATTTATAGGTGTATTAATACCAGAAGTATTTATGTTCTATTTATATGTTTATTAATACCAACAGTATTTATGTTCTATTTATAGGTATATTAATACCAGCAGTATTTATGTTCTATTTATAGGTATATTAATACCAGCAGTATTTATGTTCTATTTATAGGTTTATTGATACCAGCAGTATTTATGGTAGCTGTAGCTTACAGTGGATGTAATCATACCCTGGCTGTTGTATTACTGACATTTGCTGTAGGGACTGGTGGCTTCTCCATGGCTGGGTACCAAGTTAACCATCTAGATATAGCACCCAGATTTGCAGGTAAGTTTTAGATAACAAATTCGCAATATTTACATCAGCTACTTTGTCTGAGTATTGTATGTTTGCCTTGTACTGTCGACGAGAGGAAAGCTCCTGTATTCAAATAAAATACCCTCTTATTTATTTTCAGGAACTTTGTTTGGTATAACTAACGCCATTGCTACGATTCCTGGTTTTCTAGCACCTTTAGTTGTTGGTATATTAACAAATCGCCAGGTATGGCTCTATGTTCTATATTTATTTACATATGTCTATGCATAATGTAAGATCTAGATCAAGAGCTAGTGGTTCTTGCCATATGTAGGTATTGGGAATTTCAGTCAAATTTCTTTGTTCTGACCAAAGTTATGAATGTTTTAAGTCTTGGTATTTATAGGGTGATTAGACTGGGTTGTAAAATATTATTCCTACGATAATAATGAAGTCTGAATTTTCAAATGGATGCAGCCTTTAACTGCGGTTGTCTTGTTTCAAGGGGCTTTATCAGTGAAATATTTAATTGTTTACAGGAAACAAGTGAACAATGGAGGAAGTTTTTCTTTATAACATCAGCTATATATGTAGTAGGTGCTGTCATTTATCTGGTATTAGCTAAAGGAGAGGAGTTGGATTGGGCCAAGTCACCAGATAAGACTTTAACTGTTGAACCAGCTACAGATACAAAGAATATACAGTCCCAAGTCTCAACAAATCATTCAGATAACATTAGAATTTAAACATAACATGTAGGGGGTGTATGGATGTGTGTGTCTTTGAGGGTGGGCTGTTGTTGAGTGGATGGTGTGTGTGTGTCCTTGGGGTACTTGTCCAATTAGTAACGGTTATTTATATCAGTTATTGAATCTATTCCTACACACATAATGCTCGATAATAGAGACTTTTGAAAAGTGGAATTTTCCCCAACCGTATCACGTATCCGTATCGTCACGTGATACGTTGCGTAAATGTTGTGTTAGAGTTTTGATCGTATTTGCGCCTCGTACGTATGGGTAGTTAAGTTAAGTTTAGTTCTTTTACACCATGATGGCAGTTATCTACCAAGATAAACATCAGTACTTGTCAAGTGCCTAGCCTACAAATATCTGAAGGGAGTAAAGTCGCTCGACAATTGCTGAGCTATTAAAAATTTAAACAAACTTATAGTGTGCAATCTTATTAAAAATCTTAGGCTTCGACTCAACAGCAATATTTGATTTCATTAATTTATCAGAAAATATATGTCCCTTTTACAGATTTCCAAGTTAGCACGTAGATCAAACAGCATGTAGACAGACAGGAAACATATGAAAATACATACGCATAGATGACGTCACATGCAAAATCGATACGGAAACGCTATATGGATGACCGAGAATTTACGCTTGCCAAAAGTCTTTAATATCTAGCTTTATCGTATCGTTTTGGACTTACTTTATTTTCATAACCTTCACTTATCCCAACGTTTAACAACAACAGTATTTTTAATATTTTATCAATATGCAGAAAAATGAAAAACCAATCTATACCGTGTTATATTATTCCTTCAACTTCGCTGCATATTGCATTCGATTTGTCTTTTTCTAATAGAAATTTTAGATTGGAAGACCAAAATGGCCAATGTTCTTTCCTTTATCATATACTATATAACCCCTCGTTTATAGAATGACGTTCCACTGACCGTGTTATGGAATTGTTATGTTGTTACTATCTGATTAAAACACAGATTATATTTCGTTTCGTTTTTATAATAGCCAATGGTCTATTACGGCGAGTTCTTGTGCTCTACATGGAACTGTGGGTTTACCCTAAAGCCCCGCATATGTCGCCTTTACGACACGATAAAACAATCGGCGACTGGTCTACGATCAAGTGGATACAATCAGTCGTACGACTGCATTCGGCAAACCTCGACAGATTCCGGTGCCCTATATCTAGACTTGGCTGTATGATGTAGTCTGCCATTTTGGAACTATTTTAAAGGACCCGGATAAACATGGTTGCCCCCAGGAGATGGGTGCCAGTCAAGTCGTCCACAAGCGAAGTCGTCCACAACCGTTGGTGGAGTCGTCCACAAGGCATTGGTGATGTCGTCAACAACTATTAGTGATGTCGTCCACAACTAAATTTGTTTATGAATTTGTTAATGAATTTGTTATTTATGGAATAAAACGATTTACTTTGTTGTTTATTTGCCGGGAGAAACAGTGACCACACAGAAAAAAACTATACTAATTAAAAATACATCGTGTGGACGACTCCAAAAAACGTATTACAATATCCAGAAATTTTTTACTTTGTTGTTTATTTACCGAGAGAAAGGGTGACCACGCAGAAAAACTATACTATTTACAAATACATTATGTGTCCAGAAATTATACTAAGTCGTGTGGACGACTCCACCAACGGGTGTGGGCAGCTTAACCAGATTTGGGGACTTTTTTGTAAAAGCGGAACGTTTTCCTGTTAGAGTAAATCGGTAGTCGATAAGCCGCATCGCAAATGTATGGTCGTAGGTACATATCAATGACTATCATACATCCGAGTCTTGATGAAGGTTACGGAGAGTACCGGAATCTGTCGAGGTTTGCCGAATGGTACGACTGGTGGGAGTCGTACGTAAGCCAGTCGCCGTCGAGTTGTCTCTAGTGTCTCCGAGTCACACATGTTCTACTCCTACGACTGGATATAACTAGTTATCTCTAGTCGCAAGCGACATAAGCGCACTTACGACTGGCGCCAAGCCGACGCAGCCAACAGTGGTACCCAGGGGGCGGTAACAACCATGCAATGAGGCCATTTTGAAGGTCATCACGTGTCAGTCATGAGGTCAGTTGTGGCGCCAAATCTTCAACTGATGCCGGGCGACATAAGCGCTCTTGCAACTGCGATCAACTGGTTTTTCGTGGTTGCTGCCAGTCGTGGATAAATTCAGTCGTAGCGACATAAGCTGCCAGTTCCCGCTAGTCGCCGACAGTTTTATCGCGTCGTAGGGCGACATAAGCGGGGCTTTAGAAATGGCATCGCTGATTGATTAATCAATGTCTGCCGTCATTATTTCAAAAGCTGCCCGTTCGCCCCTGACGCAATCTTCTAGTACAACCGGTGTAGGCCATCGAAAGTATTAGTCCCGAAATGACCTAGTTGTGTTGAGTGGACGTTAAACCCCATTTCTCTCTCTCTCTCTCCATCGAAAGTACAAAACATCGAAACGAAATATAGATCTTTATTTTAATAAGATTGATACTGTTACTACTTTTAAAACACAACTTTTTGACTTTTTTTTACAATGTATAGATATGTGTTTTATGAATGTCTTATTTTTTTTCAATTGTTTTTTTTAATGTATAGATCTGTATTTTATAAATATCTATTTTTTTTTCAATTGTTTTATAATGTATAGATCTGAATATTGGTATCTGTGATATCTCAGGAATAGATGTATAAATAAACGCCAAACATCAAGTCGAAAAGTTTTATTAATATATTGTTATACTCAAATTATATCTGGATTGTTGTCGCATTTAAAACGAAGTATGGTGGTTTGCTAGACTGGGGGTCGGGTGTTCGATCGCTGCAATGGCCGAGAAAGTTCATCCAGATTTTCTGACGTGATTCACCCTTGTCAGTGATGCAGGGTGGGTGGCCTGACAAGGACAGCTGTCTAGTCGTTCGGATGGAACGAAAAACCGAGGTCCCGTGTACACATTGGCGCGCACCTAGCATACTCCTTGACAGTTGAAATTCGATATAAGAACAGGCCGTTGTGCCGCTGTCCGGGCAAAATTTCCCTGATAGCACACCGTAGGCGTTAGACTGGTGGCCAGTCTCCTCCATACACCAAAAATTGGCCAGTCCTCTCAAAAAAAAAAAAACGAAAAAAACGTTATCTCTAGAGACTGGGCAAATAGAGCTTCGTTCTCATCTAGTAGGTCAACCTGCATTATGTAGGTCGTGTGACGTCGTGCACGTGATCACGACAGATCTAACAACAACGTGACGTCAACCCTCAGACGGTCTAAGCATGACTGCTTTGCACTCCAGTCGAGACTCATGATTCATGTCACGTGACTAGGGACTTGCTTGATAACTGTCAATCATTTCAAATAAGAAACAACGTAAAACATGACAGGAACGCCCATTTTATTGTGAAGCTCGCAAATTGTCCAGTCTCTGGTGCTGGTTACAGGTTTACTCAAAAAAAAATTTATACAAATGGAAACGAAAGTGTTGGTTTACTAAAAATTAATACTTTTATATAAATCGAAATGTAAAATAAATAGAAGAGACTGGGCCAGTCTATGTAGGCGTATGCCGGTTTTTATTAGCCCAGTTCGGAGCAGAACTGTAGGACGTTATACCCCATTTCATTTCAATTTATAAAGTGAAATTCAAAGCGAATTAAATTTGTCTGCGATATCACCTTCAGGGGAAGCAGTTGTTAAACCCTATGCACAACAACACAACAGCAGGGGAAAATAAAACAAATAAATAGACAGATAACTGGTGAATGTCGATTGGATCAAACGGGTTATTTGGAGTGGAAGACTTTGAACACCCTGCATACCTATCTGAATAGAACCTGCAAATAAATAATTTTTTTAAACATTACAGTTATGTTTTTCCTGATAAACATTGAAGACGCCTATTGCAGATCTTTCTTTTGGTCTCAAATATCATATAAATCATAAATCAGACATTCATTCAAATGCCAAGCCCATAATTAACTCTCTAGAACATCGGATGGTTGAGATTTTTAATGGATTGAAACATGATCGCAAATTAATAATTTAATTTAAAAATATGGAAAGTGTGGTGGACACTGGATGTGGGCGTGGCCTGTCTTCTGTTTTCATAGTTGTACAATAACCGTGCTTGTTCTATAAATTGAAAACAGGTATGACGGTTATTTTTTTTATTTAATTATTAAAATTTCTGTAGTTTTGTAATCGGAGTTCAGTAATTGTATGTTTTATTTTTGGTCAAGAAATTGTATAACTGTTGATACACTAAGTTCAAGGATCAGTTTAAAGGACCTAAGTCCGTAACTCAAAATTATCCAAAAGCTTTGAAAACACGATTTATTGGTCAATTTAAATCAACATTGATGATGTAAACTTACTGGGAAAAGATGAGCTTCTGATATCCAGTATATAAGATAAAATGAACATTTTACCATTGGTACAGGAATCGTGTACCATAATGCGCTTCAGCCCCAGTTGTATTGAGAGACTCGAGGGACGACATGGCTAGAAACATTGCACCAAACCAAACAAAGTTATGTAGACTGGAATAACTAGACGCCAGAAATGTGCAATTGATTGTTCATCTCGATTTTCCGGTGTGGTTTCCCGTGTACACATTGGAGGGCATGTAAAAGATCCCTTGGCAGATGGATTTCAGTTGCTGCCAGAGCAAAAATTTCCCTCATAGCACACTGTATGACATATGCCTGTCTTCTATTAGCCCAGGTTAGGTGCAGAATATAAGGTTCATTTAGTTTCACGACATGATACATGTAACAACAAGAATCATTACCTACACTATACATCTCCAGCCTTAGTGTTCTATATATGCCTGACTAATTTATTACATCCCACTTCTACCTCGTTGCCATTAGCAGCTTTTGATAAAACTGGCCTGTTCATTTCCAATACAGGCTTAAAAGAATCCGTGTATCAGAAATGAGCAGTACACTTTTTAAAAAGAGTACTGTTCATTCCCGACAAACGAACACTTCTACACGGTTTAAGATACCATTCAAGCAATAAGTAGCGGACGTTTAGTCCGCCCCAGATCGCAATGTTAACGATGGCTCTACACAATGCAGCCGGATAAATAACATCAAACAACTAGTCAAAATCACAGTAACAAAACAAACCGGTTGGAACAAACTGGCAGTTCAAAAATATATACAATGACATTAAATTAACATAACAACATATTACAAAAATCGATTATTATACATATCAATTGGCATCTATTCCACAATTAGGTTTGATTTATATTAATATGCAAAACATATGAATTAGAATACTGAATAATTATTTCAATTGTGATGATAGAAGGCGCAGTTCTCTTGCTGGACACTTCACAGGCATTAAAAATAAGCAGGATGAAAAAGAAGCGCCTAGAAAGACATACATTTTATTACAAATAATTCGTTGATGCATACTTTCACAAGGAATGACCCACGTTTCGCATTTCCTTTACACTACATCCCCTACATTTAATAATAATATTATTAATATCGCAGTCCTCTGCGCCATAGACAAGTTGTTTTGACGATGTGGTCTAAACAAATGAGTGATAGTTTTACGCCCAGGGTATAGCGAGACGCACATGTAAATACTATTCAGGTCGTCTCTCCACTGCGCAATCATTCTACCATGAAATGTAACGTGAGGCTCAGAAAGGGATAAATAAAAGAGCATGTCACTTTTCGGTTGAAACGACTCAATAATAAATACTATTTTCACATTTTCCTTCACAATACTCGATATAAATGTGATGTAAGTCAGTTATTAGCACCTTTCCTCGGTGTATCGGTGAATATCAGAACAGTTTTGGTCGGGGACCGCCTCGGCTTCGCCTCGGCTGACCCCCCGACCAAAACTGTCCTGATATTCACCGATACACCTCGGAAAGGGTGCTAATAACTACTACTTAAATGTTTCACCTTTACATGTACATGTATACGCTTTGTTTTAACTAATGGTTCTCAGGTACTTTAGGACAGAAACAACATCACATCACAATGCATTTTCTCTGGAATGTGTTCTTAATTATATACGACTATAGATTCTATCTCCAAGATGGCTTCTAATATGATTCTGTAAATCGATCTTTTCATTGAATAATTTATCACAAACATAACATTTAAATGGTCTCTCTCCAGTATGAATTTTTATATGTGTCTGTAGATGACTATTCTGTATAAAATACTTACCACAAATATCACATCTAAACAGTCTTACACAAGAATGACGTCTTACATGTTTCTTGTAAAGAGCAAACTGACTGAATGATTTACCACAATCATCACATTTGAAAGTTGTTTCTCCAGTATGAATCCTTGTGTGCTTTTGAAGACTAATGGAATAGCGAAATGATTCATTACAAACATCACATTTGAAAGGTTTTCCTCTGACATGATTTCTTGTGTGTCTTTGGAGACTAATGGAATAACGAAATGAATCACTACAAATATCACATTTGAATGGAGTCTCTCGAATATGAGTCTTTGTGTGTCTTTGGAGACTAATAAAATAACGAAATGAATCATTACAAACATCACATTTAAAAGGTGTCTCTCCAGTATGGACTCTGCTGTGTGATTGTAGATAATGCCTTTTATGAAATGATTTATTACAAACGTCACATTTGAAGGGGTTTTGTCCTGTATGAATTCTCTTGTGTGCGTATAAATATAAGTAATTATTAAATGATTTACCACAAATATCACATTTAAAACATGTTGCTTCCGGTATCTTAAATTCAATATTTGCCTTTGTTCGTGAAATACATTCTATTACTTTCTCTTCTTTAACATGTATTTGACAATCTTCCTCTAAATCTGTATCTGATTTAAATTCTTGATGACATTCCTTCATTTCACAATCTGTATTTTGCTGTGAAATATTTTCTTCTTTTACTCTCTCTACATTAACATGTATTTGACAATGTTCCTCTAAATCTGTGTCCGATTTAAATTCTTGATGACACAATCTACACTGATAAACAGTTTCAACATTCTCGGTTTTTATTCCGGTAAAAGATATAGCACATTTGTTAGTCATGACAACTGTTCTCTCTTCTTTAACATGTATTTTATTGTGTTTTTCTAAATCATCACTTTGTTCAAATATTTCATTACATACAACACACTGATGAAAAGTTTTTACATCATTAGTTGCCTGTAATATAACAGTTATATCATCATTAGTTTCATATAATATAATAAAGTAAAGTTATATCATCAATAGTTTTCTGTAATATATAAAATCCATCTTAGTATCTTGAGAATCTAGTCTAAATATAGCAAAAAGAGAGACATATATGTACATGCAGGGGCAGATCGGGGTTGGGAACCAGCCCGAACTCCTGTGTCAGATCGACCCCTTTTACTGACCACGGAAAATTTTGGGAAATGCGATTTGGGTGCATATCTCTGTCAAATAATATATCTAATATGTTCAGCCAGCCGACCAGTGATCATCCAATTTAGCCCAGGCCTTATAATTTAATTTTTTTTTTTGGGGGGGGGGGTTACAAACCATCGGCAAACGTTTCTGGCGTATCCCCACAAACAGTGTACAGGTTACTTAATAATTAGCAAATTTTCTGCCACCAACCCCATACAACATGATCATCATGGTTTCATGGTGGGTCCAATACCTCCCCCCTTCCAATATAATGTTTAGTAGAAATGGTTTTTTTAGACGTATTTGAACAAATTATTTTTCTCTTTTTTGCCCCAACGGCTCGATTGCCCAATCCGCCCCTGCAAACATGTAGAGAAATGGGGTATAATTCTAATTGACACAAACTAGTCCATTACGAAAGTAACATATGGTTCAATTTTATTTCAATAATTTGCTAGCGTGTAGGGGTAATTCGCAGTGGGAGAAAAGCGGAGGACTAAGAGAAAACCCATGAAGTTAGACAAGCGACCATACTTGTCATGCACAACCGGGGAATTGAAACCCCACCAGTTGACTCAATAGTAAGTGCAGGAGGATCGCACTACATGCAAAAAAAATATACAACATATACATGCTAACGAGACCGAAAATAGACATTCCCAAAAAATAAACAAATATCAAATCAAGTGAATTGATCCCGGGACCAGCTGTAAGGTCTACTGTGAGAGAGCGAGAGAGAGAGAGAGAGAGAGAGAGATGGGGTTTAACGTCCACTCAACACAACTAGTTCATTTCGGGACTAAGCGTCGACTGTGCTGTCAGTACCGGGCCTGTTATGGTACAGGCTTCACTTAAAATGATTTACAAAAAAGACGTAACAGAAATAATGCAAACAAACAATCTTGACAGTGGTTCTATCTTCAAGACGACCTCATGATACAATGAGTACGTGCTAAACATTAGGCCATCCAACCAACCTGTTAACAAAGCAGAATCACAGAGAAAAATAGAAGGTATGGATTCCGAAACAGCCTTAGAACAGAGGTGGGAGTAGTGAAATATTTGTAGGGGTGATACTTGTCTTGTCAACTTTAACAATTGATAAACTCTACAGCTACATGTACATGTACTAGGCATTGTGCAAGTTAAAATTGCTTCAATTGCAAAATTTTCAACAGATTTACCTCGTTAACAT
This sequence comes from Patella pellucida, assembly GCA_917208275.1. Taxonomy (NCBI): domain Eukaryota; kingdom Metazoa; phylum Mollusca; class Gastropoda; family Patellidae; genus Patella; species Patella pellucida. The sequence continues at coordinate 68,153,356 of OU795038.1, forward strand.
CACAAATTTTAAGCGTGCCAGGTACGGAACGGTTTATTTTTTGTATTGTAAATGGGTCAAACATAGGCATGCCGTACAGAGTACCATGCTAATTTGGCCCATTGAGGTGACGTCAAAAGAACCTTTTCTTCTCGCAAAGTTTGACAATTCTATTAAAATGGATGCACAAACTAAATCAACCGCCACAATTGTTTTCAACTGTATAACTTGCATAGGGATTGAAATTAAATTTACCACGTACGATTCCAAGACTGGTTATTGTAAAGTAATGTTGCGAGTCAATTTCTTGAATTTTATCACAGCCTGGTACAAAGGTTAAAAATGACACGCTTATTGCGGCCAAAATAGGACTAGAGTCATAGATCACATGGTCATAAGTCATTACATGCAATGTATGTTACAAATACGGTAGTGAAAAGAGGAACACTGAAATCTAAATCTTATTTACCAAACAGTTTTTCTGCATTGGCAGCTTCGAATAGGTATGGGGAGGGGACACCCGATAACAGACCGTTCCTAAAGCTAGTTGCAGGTGTGCTTATGTCAATCATACAGAATCAGTAATTAAGAGCAACTGAATTCGGAGCGTTTATGTCAACTCGAAACTGACACCGATTACATTTAACACACGTGACAGTTAATTTATTCATCATGTGATCAACAAAGTGGTGAATAATTTAGAAGCAGCCCAACGACATGGTCTTGCAAAATTTCTGTTATTAGGCCTATATTATTGTCAACATTTGAAAAGTGGGTGTCTTCATGCAGATGACATGACGGAAGTGACACTGACAGGCACTGCGTGCTAGCTAGGGTTAGGGTTGGTCCAAAAATTCTGACGTGATGTGCAATTCAATTGACCCAGTGAGGAATGTCTCCCGGCGACAAATCTTAAAACTAAAACGGAACTACGTAGTAAATAGTAAAATTTAAAATACAGATGTGACGTCATCCTTTGATGTTGGTGTACTATTATTTCAAATAATGTGCGGGCAACTTGCCAAGGGTAGATTATAACAATATTAGCCTTGCACGAAGTTTTTTACTGTAAACGCACATGGGAGTGTCTTGTTATTACAATATTATTACTTAATGTCTCGCCCTCGATCATTAAACCACACATAATATGATAATGTCATGTAATATGTACGTAGTGGATATATAACCGTAAACGGTATCCTATTTACTAACGCTATTGCACCGTAAATCGCAATGACGTATATATACATCGTGTGTGATTGGTTAAATAATAACTTCCGTTCGACGTGCGCAGTTGTGCGACACTTCCGTTCGACATGCGCAGTTGATATATTCCACAAGAACGGTAACTTCGTCTTTCAAGTTTGGCGCAGAAGCACGGTTTTACGGAAAAAAACGTAAACCACTGACCGTCTTGGTACTTAAATTAAAACCAAAACCCACAGAAATAAGCCCTTGACCGAAATAGAATAATTTTCTACAATTTATATTTATTATTTTATTTTCTTCTAAAACTAATTCTCTGGGTTCTACCGTAGAAATCCAAGTATGGCTATTTCGTCCTATATAAGAAACGGAGAAAGTAGAAAGGTTAGTCAAAAACGTATGGTGGTTATGGTAAGGGTTAGGGTAAGGGTTTGGGTTAGGTTTTGGGGTAGGGTCATGGGTTAGGGTTAGGGTTCGGGTTAGGCATCATTGCGAAAACTGCTGAAAACTGCTAAGTCCACGGATCAGAGAACTGCGCATGTGAAACGGAAATTACGGCGATATAGTAAATAGAGTAAAGTGCCGTTTACGGTTGAATATCCACTGCCTAATATGTATGGTATGTGTAGGCCTACTCACTACTGATCATGTGTATTGTGTAAATTATTCTGCCGTTTAACTCACCATTCCTCTTTGTCTTGCTTAGTTTGACTATTGATATTGTTAAAGGGTCAATCCCGATAATGTTTTTGAGAATAAAACTCTTTAATTTTGTGTTAAAATTCATGAAGATCCCATACCTTAGGGCCGAGCAACTAACTCAATATATGTGATACGTTTTCAAACAACTTAAACCCACAGTCTTCATCTTGAAATGGAGTCTGGTGTCCCAAACTGTATTATGCGGGGATTTGATAAAACAAGAGTTTTATTTTATAAAAATAATGTGTCGGTGAAATTTATCTTTTGTTATCAATTACAGCACATGGACCATTCACCGTGTAGACCTCTAAAAGAACGGGGATCGATTATCCGGTCACCCAACGAAAGAATTGACCCGAAATCTTAAAAGGGTTACGTGTCCGGATAAGCTGTTTTAACGCTCACGTGTAAACGACTCAATATTTTGAGCTGAAATTTGGAGTCAGAGTATATACACCAGTCTTCTGTATTTTGGCGTTTAAATTTCATACGTACTCGGACTTTTATTTTTGAGGCTTTGTTCTATTCGGGACTGCCCCTTTAAGGATATTAGACAATCAATTTAGATATAGAGGTAAAGCTAGACTTTACTGTTTTATTCTATAATCACAGCATGTTGAACACTTCCGACTTCGCTTAACAAATTGAGAAAGTTTGTTTGTGTTTCGCGTCCGGAAGTGGGTATGCCAGGTTCAGATGACATTTCCGGTTGTACCCGAGTAACGCACAATTTTAGAAATTGTATAAGTAAAAACATACTTTTAATCAAATCAAACAAATTGAACACTTCACTATGTAACAAACTGTTTCGGGATTCCATGTTCACGTCGGATTTTCGATTTCACCCGAGTAACACACAATTTTATTAGCAATTAAACATACTTTTGACTATAACTTTTTATTGAGTAAATGTCATCAAATGAAATTTATACAGTTTATTAGGGCTACGCACACCAAGCTTCAAGTAATACAATGAGAGCAACCTAATAATATTACATGTTGTAAAATGATCACCTCATTTGAGGCAGCATATAATTATATGAGTGTAAATTCAGTTGTTTCATAACCTTGTCAACAACCTAGTGAGCTTTGTGTTTTTTTTTGTGAAGGAACAGTGGTTATTTTACGTTTTACTGAACTTGCCAGTCCATTCAGCAATTTCATTCTATGTTACCATAGTATGGTCAAACGTCAATCGGTATTTTCCGGCGTGATCCCCCTTAATCCCCTTGACGGTGGTCCAGGACGGACGTCCTGGCAAGGGACAAAGTATACTCGTGCGGGGGAGAAGAAAAACCAAAGGCCCATGTATACATTGGCGTGCATGTAAAATAAACCCCAAAGAAACAAACCTTGACCCAGTCGGTGCCGCTACAAAACGAAGCCACATTTGGGTTACAGTTTATGCGTGCATATATAGTTTGGGATTTGGCGAAAGTCTGTCATTATCGTATTAGTAATAAATATGTTAAAATGGACATTAACCCGGTAAATCAGCGGTTTCTCTCCGATATAAGGAAAGCTTTTGTAATCATCGGTTTCTCTCCGATATAAGGAAAGCCCGATAATTCCCCAGTAGATGCACTTTACACCTTTGCAGACACCCGCTTGCGTTTGTGTAATTGTAATTCAGGGGCGTGTCCAGGATATGCTCTACGTTCAATAACAGAATGGACTGGACCAAGGGCCTGGCGACAATTAGAAAAAATTAATATCACTTCCATTTCAAATCCAATGAGGTTTTTTATTATTATTATTATTGTGTGTGTTGGAGATGGGTGGGGAGGGTGGTTTTCTCTGGAAAATGACACTTTAGTGATTCGATCGTAGCATAATGCATTTTTTAAGTTCATGGGGTTTTCTGGCGTTGTTTCCCCTTGTCAGTGATGCAGGACGAAGGGCTTTACCAGGATAGCTGTCTAGTCGTTCGGCTGTGACGAAAAACCGAGGTCCCGTGTATACATTGGCGGGTTTGTAAAAGATCCCTTCGCAGTTGGGATTCGACAAGATTAGGCCCTAGTGCAGCTGCCAGGGAAAATTTTCCTCATAGAACACTGTATGGCGTATGCCTTTCTTCATTAGCCCAGTTAGAGCAGTAGGACGTTAATTACCATTTCATTTATTTTCTAATTGGCAAAATGTTAATGACAGAATCGTTCCCATTTTCCATATCTTTCGTTTTCAGTTAAACTTCCCAATTTTTAACCTCGAAAGGGAACATGCATGTCAAATGCAAACCAATCGAGGTGTATATTTGCAATACAATGTTTTGGTCGTACTCAACTCCAACTGACTGTTCTGATGGGTTTGGACAATTCGTCATGGTCAACGTTTAAGGTCACATGCAGGGGCGGATTGGCCCATCGGGCGATCGGGCGATCGCCCGAAGGGCCGGTCCGAAAAAAATAAAAAGGGCCGGTCGGATAATTTTTTTTTATTTCCCCAATTCGTCTAAAGAAAACTTTTTTCTGCTGAATATAATAAGGGGGGGGGGGGTGCGTATTGGATCGGCCATGGAGCGATTATGATCATGTTGACCGGTGGCATTTTTTAACGGGCCGCTAAGTCATCACTGAAGTCTGGTATAGGCTGGTATAATAGACTTTCTTGCCTACAGTCGGGCAAGCTGACTTTTTGGGCAGACGGGTAAAGCGAAAACATTTTTTTATTTCATCTACTTGCCATAATAAAGTACCCACAATCTAATAAAACACTAATATTACGGGCTTGAATAGCAGTAAAACGCGTTTGCGGCTGTCAAATATGCAAAAAATTCCTTGGGGGTCCATTCAAGGTCAGCCCCGCTTCTTCACCTCTCGAAGAAAACCTGTGCCGCTGTCTGTAAACCTGAATTTTTATCGGGCATTTCTAGTTTTGCTTCATCTAGCATTAATCAAACATTAAGTTTCCGTTTTTTAATTGAATAATACGAATTTATACTGAGCATGGATTATTATGAATTGTAAATGCAGCTGATTGGATGGTTGAAATTTAGAGTGGTAAAAAGTCCGTTTGCTGATTAAACTATTTTGCCTTTACAGTTTTTTTTAAGACTTCGAATGTTGTCTAATGGTTTGGATTGCTAGTACTTGGTTTTATTTTATACTTTTGGAGTTGCTTGCACGGGCGTTTGCTGTGGTTAAATTTTCAAAATTTTCTCCGGGAGGCTGAGGGCCCCATACCCGGCGACAATTGATTGGTTATTTGGAATTCGGGTCAGCCAGGTAGGCTATATTGGCCCAAATTGAAGTTGCTGTATTCAAAGGCTGGAATAGCAGGAAAACGCGTTTGCAGCAGCTATATTTTCAAAATTTCTTCCCAACGGTCCCATCTTCTGTAAAGGCTATATGTAAACGATTTATTTGAATTCGTGTCATCCGTCTTAATTAGACTATATTAGACCACTTAGAAGTTGCTTCGTTCACAGGTTTAAGTAGCAGAAAAACGTGTTTGCAGCCGTCATATATTCCAAAATTTTCTTCTTGGTGGGGGGGTGGTACTGGCCGGGTGAATGACGACCAGCGGATTTCAAGATACTTTCCCAGAAAACTATTAACCGGGGGGGGGGGGGATTTCCAATAAAAGTATGGCGACTTTGGTATATATGGATAGAAGAAACATCTTACTAGAAAATTCTGGATTCCCCGAACAGCACCCATGGAGCTCATACCGGACAAAAATGTTAAGATTCTCCTAATCGACAACCCGACGATTAGGCGTGTCTGCTCGGGTGACGTCAAAGCTTGCACGAGAAGATCCCAGCGTTCGTGAGCGCTTGATGTATGTGTTGATAAAATTGATGGTGAGCTTAAGTGTACAACAGTTTCTGAGAGAAAAACGCGGAAAAAAGACGTGGACAGTGGATAATTCGTGAATTTAATTAGGCTTCGATATTTATGATAAATAATCATAAATTTGGTTGATTACATGTAATTAGTTTGAATATGTTTTTAGTCCAAATACATCACCAAATCATCACCAAATCACCCAGTTTGTTCGCGGAAAAGTAACTTTAAGCACCGCAATGGTTTGATGCTATACAAAAAGCAACCAATGAAAAGATAACTCTTGTTGGTTGTCTATATATTTTAATATAAATAACTTACAACAAAGCAACAATAATTAAAACTCAGGTGTGAATGAAATGAAACGAAATGTAAAGTAAGAATATGAGTTTTAAAATAATCTTGGTACACATACTTTATTGTCAATAAGCTACAATATGGATATGGAAATCCGAAATTGACACTGAATAATATTTCTCCAACAACCCAAACAGGTTGTGATCTATACAGGTGATCAAATGTCAGTCGCTACCCTGGAGGTCCCGTGTTCGATCTCGGCGTTCGCCATGATAGTCATTGGGATTTTCCGACGTTGTCCCAGTTGTAAGTGTTGTAGAACTAAAAACCAAGGTCCCGTTCACACATTGGCGTGCTCGTAAAAGAACCCTTGGTAGTTGGAATTCGATATAAGAGTGGAGTGCCATTGTCTGCGCAAAATGCCCACCACAGCGCACTGTATGCCGTATGCCCGTCAACAGTAGCCCAATCGTAGCATAACATTAGAACGTTAAACCCATTTCATTTCATTTCATTTCAATTGCCGGTTTGTACAAATGACATGGGTTTTAACGCCCTACTTTTCTGATCCTAAACTGGGGTAATGAAAACAAGAAGGCAGATGATTCATATTGCATTAATCTAAAAAAAATACAGCAACACTTCAAGTAGTTACTTAGTATTAAAAGATGGACGAACATTTTTTAAACATTTTTTAAACAATTAATTATATTAATTAAACATACAATGTGTCATTATGCAAGACCTAACTCTTCCTTTTAAAGGCCTTTCTTTAGACCTGAAATGTTATCTAAATTATCAATTAGACATTAATTAACTTATCCCGACCATAATCATATCCCAATCCAACGCTAGCCTGTGATATTAATTGAACTAAGATCTCATTTTTGGCTCAACTTTCATTCATGTTTTAATCATGTAATGGATAACTGAGACTATGTTTTATGTTACCGACTTTAGTAATGATGATCGAGGGTAGTACGAAATTTCAATCACTAAAATCTTGGTTCAGATCGGATCAATTTGACTGAAATTTTCAGTAAATTCCCTTTACAGTATCTAGTTTTTAATTATTATAGTGAGACCTGTCGGCTCTTTATCTAATCTCCCATAATGTACCTTTATTTAAATAGAGTTAAGTGCAGTACGCCATCTATAATTAATCTCACACCCCGAATCAGCAACATAAAAAAAGCTAACGAATATAAGAGTAGGCTGTAGCGCCGATATCCGGGCAAAGTTTCCCTCGCAGTACAGTGTATAGCGAAAGCCCGTCTTCATCCGCCCTGTCGGAGCAGAACAGTAGGACGTTAAACTCGGTTACATTCCATTCAATTTTCCTTCTTTTCTGTACCAATCGGACTATTGAAGATACGTTATGCAGAATGCTATGGAGGAAATGTTTATCGGACCGTTGCATTTCTTCATCGAAATTCAACGTTGTAGGATTCTTTTATGTTGACGCCAATGTGTACGGCCTGTTTTTTTACCCCATCTACACAACGAGACACCACTGTTCTTTGCCCGACACTTTATCCTGCACTACCGACAGTGAGCAAAAACAAAATCCCGGGGAACTTTCTTGACCAACAACATGGCTGCTACGACTGACCTCAATATTATATGACAAGAAGTACAAAAATAAAATATAATGAATAGTGAGAGGGTGGATGAGGTCGACACGATGTTTAAATACAATCACAAAACATAAAAAAACACAAATCATTATCACACATACTATGCAGAACAAGGAAGCAAATCTGATTAAGATACAGATTGATATTTTGTTTCGTTTTTTATACTTTCGATGGCCTGCCCTATATGGAGATCTCCCTGGTTGTAGCGATACGCGTCAGAGGTCATACAAGCGGCTTTTGGTCATATGACGTCAGGCATTTGATTAACCAGTCAGCAGACTGTTTATTTGGCTAATCCCTTACATCATCCAGGACACGTCTGCAAGATCCCACTGTAGTGAAGACAAGTAAAACAAAATTTTGAACCATAAAAAACTAAAAGAATTAATAGGATCTGTGTTTTAATCAGATTTCAGAACAAGCATACAATAAGAAATAAATTTAAAGTTAATTAATCGATAATATATGTGTGGTTTATCAATCTGATTAAAATACAGATCTATAATTCGTTTCGTTTTATACTTTCGAACTCTTAGTGTAGTAAAGACAAGTAAAGCGAAATTTTGAACTATAAAAAACTAAACGAAATAGGATCTGTGTTTTAATTATATTGGTGGTTTATCAGTTAATAAAATAATCTCTATATACGAATTGACTGAAATTCGCCCTCTATATTCCTATGTGCAGACGTCGAACATGGACGTATTGGTTAAGCACTATACATTTCGAAACCTACATTTAGATTATCATTCGTGAATAGTAAGATTGGCACCTATAAGCATTATATAAGTAAAAATATATATTCAGGTATTTTATTCGTCAGAAGTAGGGCCTTTGTTATACAATTCCAAACTTTTAGCAAATTCGACACCCTAGACACTTTAGCATTCTAAACACAGGGACCCGTCTTCTTCAGTCCTCCCTAATTGATCTCTGCCATAAATGGCCGCCGTATTCAAACATTGGTATACAACTTCTACCCCGTTTCACATATGTCATTCAAATTTATGAAATGGAAGCAGAATAAATACTTGAAGTATACTTACTGTTTTCGACTAAAATCGTCGTTTTAAGACTTAACATGAGCAGTAAAGTCAAGCACATTAATAAAAAACACATTTAGGTAAACAGACATAAGCCACAATTAATATTGAAAACAAGCACGTGTTAGTGGTTATGCTTAAGTGCTTAAACTAGTGATAATTTTTACATAAATTGCGCTTTTTTACTCGATTTTTTTTTTCGCCCAATCGCTCAAATTCCATTCACCGAGTATTTATATATTTAGACATATTTACGCATTCTTCCCGTGATAACGTCGATACTTTAAACACTACACAATTTAAAACGTTCATTTAGGCCTTTGATTCGTGGGATTTCAATATATACATAAGTATTTTGTTTCTGAGAAAGTTATGTCTCTTTATGGATATTTACAAAATATATTTCTGGGCAATATCTATAATCCAAAGCGGTTTCATTACAGAATTCGTTGTAATGTAATTTAAATATTCTAAATCCTACTCGAAAAAGATGGCGTAGTATTTGTAACGCGTGCAAAATTATCTCCCTTTTCTTTTTTTCGTCTGTATACATGTGCCATTCCATTAGTAGCTGTTTTGTGCCTTTCAGTGATTCAGAAAATATAATTTCTGGAAACATTGGCCACTCTGATTCATCAATGTCCATCTTTATAATTTCAACCTTTTCCTGTAAACAATTAAAATATTTATTATGTCGGGAAAGACCTTCTAATCTCTTATATTTAACTTCTGGCTTAAAAAGTCTATGATTTCATTTTTACTGACAGCTAGAACACCCAGGCCTTTTGAAATAGATAATTGGTTAGTCTCTATTGTCCAGAAACGTTGCTACGATAATAAATAATCTACACTATTTAGTTTTAACACTTAAAACTCGCACAGAATATGGTAATTTGATGAAAATTGTAAAATAAAATGTTATTTATTTTTCATTAACAATTTTTGAACTATTAAAGCAAGAAAGAGCAGTTCTTTATCTCTACTTTGGGGGGGGGGGATACGAATGGTTAGCACGTGTCGGTTGTATCATAAAGCCTGTCATTGAGTCAACTGGCGCGTTTTCGAATACCCGGGTGTACGTGACAAGGAGTAGGGTCGCATGTCCAACCTCGTGGGTTTTCTCCAGGTCCTCCGATTTCCTCCTACTGCTAAAGACCCTTCGCGCAAACGAATTATTGTAATACATGTAATTGTTAGTTCCGTAAGGATCTAGTTTGTGTCGAGTGGACGTTAAACCCCATCTCTCTCTCTCTCTCTCTCCTCTCTCTCTCTCTCTCTCTCTCTCTTCTCTCTCTCTCTCTCTCTTATCTCTAATTCTTATTAATGTACCTTTAATATGCGTAGCTATAAATTCATCTTTAAAAGGGTTTTAGACATCTTTGAATGGTTATAACATAAATTCATTTATCTTGAAATGGATATAACACAAATAAATTGATCTTTGATTGAATATTTCACAAATGTATTTGTTTTAAAAGTGTTGTATTCTGGTCTGATATGTTTGACTGGGTGTGATTTTAAAACATACTTGATTATGTCCGAGCTTTGTTTTTATGTCTTTCAATGTTGCCATCTCCCAGCCTTGAGGTGAATAACCAGTATAATTAGCAATACCAAGAGAATGGAAAGTGATTAGATCACTTCTTTGGTGATCCGACATATTATTCCTACAATGATAAATGGTATACAGTTGTATATAAGATCCTTAATAGTAAGCAACGGACGACTGCACTACAACCCAAGACAAATCCGCGGACAAGGAAACTACGTAGACATTTCAAGAAATAAACAACAAATATTAGATCAAGAGAATGCATTTGATAGCAGAGAAGAACAGCACAGCAACTGGGACGTCTATTAAACATAAATTATGCAAGAGGTAAATCTGCCTATTTAAGGTCTCTATTCTCATTGATGATTAAATAAAAACAAAGGATTATCGAGATTATGTGTTTTATCGTACCGACTTTAGTGATGATGATCAAGACTAGGCCTAAAATTCAATCGCTAAATTCTCGGCTCAGAGTGGGTCAACTTGACGGAAACTTCCAGCAAATTGCCTTTACCATATCCAGGTTTTAACTATTATAGTTAGAACCTCCTCTCTTCATCTAATATCCCGTAATGTATCTTTAAGGAGTAAACTTCCTGGTCTAATTGGATAGCTAGGCACCTGTATAGATATTCTATTTGTATACATTATACTCCTGATAATAATTAATAAACCTATTATATGCGATATATATCCTTTTTCCTAGAAGTTCCAGCTTCAATACATACCCGTAGCTAGCCGGGGGTACGGGAGGCAGTGCCCCCCCCCCCTCCAGGAAACAAAATGCCCCCACCCCCACCCTACCCAAAATGCGAAACTTATTTTAAAATACCAACTGTTTGTAATAGACAGCAGTTAGGGCCAGCATCTAGAGTATTAATTTGGGGGCGTGGCCCCGTTCTTCGCCTTGTTTGGCGGGCATCACAATCTGTGGTGAACTATATGGTGATACTGTTTGAGTTATAATGCAGCTGTATAGGGGCGTTGCGAGGGTTGTTTTATTTTTTATAAAACACGGTTTTTGTTTTGTTGCAAAGAGCCACAAGTAACACTTAAAAAATTGTAAACGGTTAATATTGTTCTTATAAGATCTAGCACGAATCAGTGTATTTCAAGATTGATGATGAAAGTATTCATGTGAACAGATTCGACATCCCAAGAACCAGTAAACGGGTCAACAATTTACACTTTAACCGATTAATAATTTTGTTGTACCGGTCTACCATACTTACGTTGGATCAAATGAATGCACTCGGATATGTCTCCGTTCGGAGATGTCGTCATCAAAACTGAAGTCGTTAAAAATTCTGGAATGGAAAAGGTGTATTGAAGAATCAGTTGCACGACGACCACGCATACTTTAAAATGACAAATAAGGTTGGCAGGCAACATCAAACACACCCACCGAAATCGTTACATCCAGTAGACAGGGCCAAATAGCTCGGCGAGGGGATTAAGTGTCTTCTCCGGCCTTGCTCGAAAATGTTTGAAAGAAACGTATAGTCTCTAGCGCCATTTTGGTGTTCAATCTGATTGAAATACAGATCTATTTTTCGTTTCGCTTATTTATACTTTCGATGGCCTACACTACATAAAGACCTGCCCTGTTGTATCGACAGGTCGCGTCGAAGGCCATGCGTCAGACATTTGATTAACCAATCAAGATTGATTTTGCTAAACACACCTAAAGCTCGGCGTGACAGACCGTTTCATTGGCTAATCCCTCTCATCATTCAGAACACGTCAATGATAACAACTCTTCTAGATCCTAGTGTAGTAAAGACGAGCAAAACACGAAACGAAATAGGATCCGTGTTTTAATCAGCTTGTTTGTCGTATATCTGGGGTAACTAGAGGTCACTGAGATTTAACACGACATACCGGTTACATGGCCATTATTTTTTAGTTTTACTGATGTAATAATAACCTGGGGGTCGGTTGCTCAAAACTAAATTATTTTAACGATCCGTTAAACTCCAACGGACATATCTTAGTAACGTGTTGTATGTGTTAAATTTACTACAGAAAACACTGTAGAATACTTTATTTTTTCCTAAAGATAAAACTAGCATAAATCTGTAGGAAAAATTTGCACCACAGAATGTTCGGGGCCTTTATTTCCAGCAACAATCTTTCTTTCCGTTAAAGTTAACGGGTCGTTAAAAGATAACAGAGCTTTGAACAACCGGCCCCAGATGAACACGATTTTCACAGGGTATTTTAAACAATCAAACAAATGGAAAAACAAAAATCGCCGCCAAATATAAAAAAAAATTGTTAATAAAAAACTATAGCTATTCGTTATTTTTTTTGAATATCCAAAATCATGTTGAACTGGATTCAATCGGAAGGGGCTCGGATACTCTGACGGTAAGGAAGGTCTGGCGACGCGAATGCCTAGGACGGTGACTCATTGTTTTTAATTCACAGAATCCGATTCTAATCCTACCCACGCCAATTCAGAAATATCACCCGTCTTCATTCTGCTTTACTATCAAGTAATAGCGTGTCATTTTAATTTTTTAAAATAAATTTATATAATTTAAAAAAAAACAACATTACTCGGCATATTCCCGGATCCCTGGACAAATGTCCCAGCTGCCTCAACCTCTCAATGGCCCTGCCAGTAGAAGCTGTATCCATCTAGCTGCCCGTGACATAGGAGGGCCTAGTTGATGTTGCAGCTTCAAATGATCACTTATTTGCATAAAATCTGAGCGGTATCGCTAATGAAATCGGTACAAATAGCGCCGTCTTAGCGAATGGGCAAGATGGTCATTACCTAATGCTGATTTGTCAAGTATGGTTTCAGTCATGTTTAAACAAGGATACAATAAATACAATATATTATGTTTAATTTACATTTGTGAGTGGAGTGGATGTGGGTATATTTTGCTATTACCACGCGTGACTTGGCGCAGTACCATAAAGTGGTATTTAGTCCAAAAAAAAAAGATTTAGACGTACGGTACAATAATAACAGCCGTTTGAACTTACCCGAAAGAGTAGACAATACTATTTTTTGATGGCACGTAATCTGGATCTTCACAAATATCCCAACCTCCGTCACCAGTATTACCATAACGAACTATTTTCTTACAATCATATTGTGTCGACTGCAGATAGCTGAATAAACACAAATATATATCTAGGTTCTGTATTCTGATATTGGTTACAAGAGAACGACAACATTCCTGTTATATAGCCCATTATTGGCATACTATGCCCTTTTGCAATAGCCAAGTCGGTACAGAAAAGCAGGAATTCTAACCCCGAGTTTTTTTCAATATAAGAGAACAACGGGCATGTACCCATACTGATCATCAATACATGGGTGATATCGGCGCGGGTTACTGAATGAGCTCGCAATGTTAACTTTTTTCGTTGTGCAAATTAAATTCTATTAGTAAGTGCAGGGGGACTGCGTCACATATGATTTACACAAAAGACAAACATAACAACAAGACATACTCCGAAACAACAAACAAACAAATAAACAATTAAAAAAAGAGTGAATGGATCCGGGGGCTAGCCGTAAGCGTCCACTGCGCTGTACAGTCCTGGGTCTGAAGCAACACATACTTCACTCAAAATTGAAAATGATCAGGAAAACATTATAATGTGATGTAATCATGAGTCATGGTCTGCCATGTGCTACAAGAAATACGAATGCAAGCACACTGTAGTAAAAATTCCAACTATATAATTAACCACATCGGTGAAATGTATAAAAAAGGTAGTCTAAAAACATTAAATATATGTATGGTAAATGTGTTGAGGGAATTTTTTTCTGAGGTATTAGAACAAGAAATAATTGCGTTTAAAGTATATCTAGATAAAAAATACTTCCTATTTAGTGTAAATTTGTATGGCATCATTCTGTCCGGACCTGTTAATGCATCACTGTCTTATGTAAACAATGCACGCGCTATAGAACCAATGAATAACGCCTCGTGATTTGACGTCACGCGTAGAAGGTTATTTCCAATAAAAGGACTGCAATTTTAGTATACTAGTATATGGAAAGTAGAAATATCCAATCGTACTAGAAAAATACTGGATTCCCCGAAAAAAACTCACGGAGCGTATACAGGACAAACATGTAAAGGTTTCCCTAATCGACAACCCGACGATTAGAGATGTCTGATCAAGTGACGTCAAAGCGTGCACGAGAAGATCCCAGCGTTAGTGAGCGCTTGATGTATGTGTTGATAAAATTGATGGCGAGATTAAGCGTACCGGTACGATAGTTTTTAAGATAAAAACCGCGGAAAAGACGTGGGCAGTTTATAATCCGTGAATTTAATTATGATTCGATATTCAAATTAGGTAAACAGCGATTGAAGACAACATCATCTTGTATATGCAACGAATTCTCCTCCGGATTCACGTACACGTTGGTTGGTGTCGTGACACGTTACACGTGACACAAGCATGAACTCTTTTAATCGTTTTTTTATAGCAAGGTTTACCTCACAAAAGTCAAAATATTTCTTCAAATAGACCACCCAGTTTGTTCGCGGGAAAGTAATATTGACCAGTTCTATCACATATGCAATAATGGCTGACACCAATATTGTCCTTTAAGATCTCGTCAACATAATACTTCTCTCGTCAACATATTTCCAACTCTCGTGGTTTCTTTTTCGTGCCGGTACACCACACCCGAACGATTTACGTGCTTGGTTCTAGATTATGGGGTCTTGCATCTTCAATAAAAGGCTTGATCTCGCTTTAACCCCATGCATTTTATTAAGGCCTTTGAAATGTCTAGCTGTGATAATCGAGTTGCAGAGTTCAAGGCTCGTTTAATGTCAAGGTTGTTGGAACTTTCGCTTTTCGGCTATAATGTTGTTGTGACCCACTTCACATCTTAGTCGAAACCTTTCTTTGACTTTCCGGGAAGAACAGCTGTAAACGTGTTTATATTATAATGCTGTCTGTGGTAAAGGGAGATAACTGCCTAAATGTTTGTGAATTTCAGACTAATCTAGCAACGGCGCTTGATTTGTAAAACCCACAGTCGTTGTTCCCGGAACACGGGGGCCTCGTTGATCTATGAATCAGTGAACTGGGTCCGTATCCAAAGGATATCTTAAGTCTAAGATAGTCACTTAACTGCTAGCTTTCACTTAAATATACGTAACTTCCTGTAAGTTAAGGGGGGGATCACGGTGGCTAAGTGGATAAGGTGCTGGTTCGCTAGCCTGGAGTGTTCGATCCCTGCATTGGCCGAGAAAGTTCATCTCGATTTTCCGGTGTGATTTCCCCTTGTCAGTGATGCAGAGGGAGGGCCTGACAAGGACAGCTGCCTAGTCGTTCGGATGGGTCGAAAACCCGAGGTCCCGTGTACAAATTGGAGTGCACGTTAAAGATCCCTTGGCAGTTGGAATTCGATATAAGAGTAGGCCGTAGCGCCGCTGCCCGGGCAAAATTTCCCTCATAGCACACTGTATGGCGTATGCCCGTCTTCAATTGGCCCAGCTTAGGTGCTTAAGCGTAGGACGTTAAACCCCATTTCATTCATTCATTCATTGTAAGTTAAGGGAAAGTGGTATTTAAAGGCACTGTTAAGTATCAATTTTCCCTTAAAGTTAAGCTGCCTTAACTTTTAAGTGTTAGTCTTTAAGTGGTATTCAAGGCCAGTTTAAGTAAGAAATATCCACTTAACTTAAGGTACCTCCCATAGGTCACTTAAAGTTAAGTGAGATTATAATGTCATCTTTTAACGTTGTAGTAGTAGTTCCGTAGTGACGATTTTAAAAGTTAGGGGATTCAGATTGAAATAAAGACAATGTCGCCGAGCGTAGCTGGAGACATATTTCGTTTTTCGTCGGCAGCTTTGATGTTGTGGTGCCATAATAGAGTAAAAGGCTATTTTTAAAAGTTAGGGGATTCAGATTGAAATAAAGACAATGTCGCCGAGCGTAGCTGGAGACATATTTCGTTTTTCGTCGGCAGCTTTGATGTTGTGGTGCCATAATAGAGTAAAAGGCTATTACCACCGAGATAGTTAAGGATATATTTTCCGGTCATCTATCATGCTTAATCATGTTTCCACGATTGTCATATAATAAAGTTAAATTCGTTTGTTATGACATGGTTTTATAAAGTTTTAGAAATTATTTATACTTCCGCAAGAAGCAAGGCATGATTTATTTTTTACAACTCATTCCCATATATACATAATCGGTACTGTTTTTTCGGGTAAAATATCACGCCGCAACATGCATCTTTCGTACACACAATGCACCGTCAATGTCAGGCCTTTGAAAATCTAAAATGTAGGTAGTTACACAATGTCTATGAATATCTCAAATGATAAGATTTATAAAAAAAAACACTGTATGATTTGTCCAGTCTAACTTAAAAGGCAAAGGTCCTCGTGTGTGGCTAATATGTTTTTTCTATACGTGATTTTTCAATCCGGACATCCCTTGTCAGGGGAGACAACTCTTGCCTTTCCATGACAGTGCGCCTAGCCGTTCGGAGAACAATGAAAAATAAATATATATTTTACCCTGTGAATAGTTCTTCTAGCTCGGGACAGGTCAAATTAAGTATATCCGTATAAGATGGGATAACTGAGGACAAATCTGTAGGTCTGTTGAACACTGAAAAATATCTTGTGTTGAACTTTAACAACACAAGGAAGTGTGTGAAAAGTGATATACAAAAACTTGTGTTATTTTCTTATACATTGCCACAAACTGGTGTTTAATTCTATTACATTGTCCCTTGTCAGTAATGCAGGATGGAGGGCCTGACAAGGTCAGCTGACTAGTCATTCGGATGGGTCGAAAAACGAGGTCCCGTGTACACATTGGCGTGCACGTAAAAGATCACTTGGCAGTTGGAATTCGATATAAGTGTAGGCCGTCTTCACTAGAACAGTAGGACGTTAAACCCAATTCCATTTCATTCCATTTCTATTACATTGACACAAAATTCTGTTATATTCTATTACATTGACAAAAACGTTTGTTCTTTGTATAGTTTTAAAACAAACTTAAAGATGGGTTCCCAGATAAATATTTATCGGGTGGTTATTTTCAATAAAGGAGATCACGGTGGCTAAGTGAATAAGGCGCTGGTTCGCTAGCCTGGAGGTCGGGTGTTCGATCCCTGCATTAGCCGAGAAAGTTCATCTCGATTTTCCGGCGTGATTTCCCCTTGTCAGTGATGCAGAAGGAGGGCCTGACAAGGACAGATGTCTAGTCGTTCGGATGGGACGAAAAACCGAGGTCCCGTGTACACATTGGTGTGCACGTAAAAGAACCCTTGGCAGTTGGAATTCTGTTGCTGCCCGGGCAAAATTTCCCTCATAGCACACTGTATGGCGTATGGCCGTCTTCAATTAGCCCAGGTTAGATGCTTAAGCGTAGGACGTTAAACCCCATTTCATTCATTCTATTTCCAATAAAAGTATGGTAATTTTGGTATATATGGAAGTAGAAACATTCAATCTTAAGGCGGCCAAAATCGACCTTGCGACGCGACTCAACTGGCGACTATCGTAGATTGCACTCAGATCGAATTCAGCGCGCTCACATCGACACCGATACACCGACTTGTGGCGTCTTCACGAATAGATCACGTGACTCGTTTAAAATGGTGCCACACAAAATATGCCTAATTATTCCAGGATCTCTCCATCTAATTAGCGAAACTATTTTGAGAAAGTAATTTAAATTAACTCGAGGGATTCAAATTTTTGTTTATGATTCTATTTGATATGATTTATATTCCTAAATTTTAGATTTATCAACAAAGGCTTTATGTCAACATCTTACAAAAACGTTGTAGACAGGCAGCTACAGCAGTCGCGTTAGCCGTTTTTCTAGGCTTAGAGAGAAGCAAAAAAAAAACACGAATTTGGAAGAAGGATCGGCAATCAGGCTTTCTTCTTCTTCGGTCGTCCACGAGGTCGCCATTTTGATTTTTCATTCGCCTCTCTGATTGGCTAAAATTTATAGCGCAGTCGGCAACCGATCGTATAAACGCACGCATTGACGATGACGTGTCGGCGACTGGTTCCGTCGCGTCGTAGAAGTAGAACATGTTAAACTTCTGCGACTCAGTCGCCGATCGTGAAAAACTGTCGCACGACGGTCGTAGCTAGACTCAGATCGACTAGAATCGGCGACGAAAATCGTGCGACGATCGTCGGCAGTCGCCGGAAAACCAGTCGGCGACCAGTTGAGTCGCGTCGTAAGGTCGATCTGTGGCCGCCTTTACGAGAAAAAAACTGGATCCCCTGAAAAACACCCATGGGGCAAGCAGGGTATCCGAAATTGACAACCCGACGAATAGTGAAACACTCATGCGTGACGCCAAGGGAGGCGCGCGCAGGTTGATGAGGTCATTGTAAGAGGGAGAGCCCAATGTAACGTCTAGGTATGTATGCAGCGATACATCGTGTTTATATATTCAACGAATTCTTCCTCGAGTTGCTTCGCTTCAACACGTCACAAACATGGACTCTTAAAATAGATTTATTTACAGCTCCTGATGTTCCACAGCAGTGTTTTGAGAGCGATTTAGAGCAAAATTGTGATTTATTAATTAGTTTTAGTATGTTTTAAGTCCAATAATATGACCAAATCACCTGGTTCGCACACGGGAATGTATCTTTAAACCGGCGTTCTTTCTAATGCCGTGACACCATTACACCAGCATGTGATCTCTGTGTTGCATAGACACAAACTTGTGACGATTGTGTTGGATTAATCAAAACTTGTGTTCCTTGTTATGCATTATTGCAAACTTGTGTAGAATTTTAAAACCTTGTGGGGTTTTTTTGTGGTTTAACATAAGTATGGTTTATATTTAACATATTTGATGTTTTAAAACGTAACCGTATCAAAATGCCTCTTCTCACTTTCCGTACGCAAATGAGGTTCATCGTAGATCCTATAATATATTATATTATAAGGTATATGTTCTACTCTGCAAGGTTCTATTATGCATTTTGATGTTTTAAAACCTAACCGTGTCAAAATGCCTCTCCTCACTTTCCGTATGCAAATGAGGTTCATCGTAGATCCTATATACGGTATATGTTCTACTATGTAATATGCATTTTTGTCTATTATTCAAAATGCAGAAATGTAATGTTCAAAATAACTATTATACTGTATTTTGTATTATTGAAAGGTGTATTCTGTATTTTAACACCGTGACATTGGAATTGTTGAGCAATGGAAATTGCGAATTGTAAAACTAAAAAAACGTATTTTGAGCTATACTGACATTTGCAGTTTGCACCGTGAACAGTGAAATAATATTGGCAACGTTATCCTTCCATATTTCACTACCTGCACCAGCTGGGTTCAATTAAATGTGCTGTATTGTATTGATCCGAGGAATTATACAGTTATTCCTATATCTGGTAATAGTAGTTAAAACAAATTTAACGTCTATTCTATACAACTATGTCGTTTTGAGACTAACATATGGCACAATTTTATTTCAAAATTTTTCTGGTGCATATTTGTTTTTAATCAGTTGGTGGAGACTGGGTGGTCCTGGAGTAAACACACGGGGTACTCCTGTGGCCCTACTCCTTGTCACGTACAAGCTAGGAATAGAAACCACACCACTTGACTGAATGGCATACCGTATGCCCCCCTCCCCCTATATCTTGATAACATGAGATATGGAAAACAGAGTAGCTGATACAACGATACGGTTTATCTAACTTACAAAGCCCAAACAGCAAACTTCAACATGATAAAATTGTAGTATTTAAATTGAAATGATATTAAACAAGGGTTTAACGTCCACTCGACAAAAACTAGGTCATTGTGGGACTAATGTACACGGAGTTCAACTTGTCCAGACCGTAATCAACTCTTGAGGTCATCGCTAGCCTGCGATATATATATTGGATAGGGATCATATTTGCTGCTCAACTTTTATTCATGATTTAATTATGAAATGAATAATCGAGACTATGATTTTCTTATCGTACCTACTTTCGTAATAATAATCGAGGCTAGACCGAAAGTTCAGTCGAAAAAATCTTATTTCGAAGTGGATCAATATGACTGACATTTGCCGCAAATTTCCCTTACGTTATCTAGTTTTTAACTATTTAAGTGAGAACTGTCAACTCTTTATCTTATCTCACATGAAGTACCTTTAAGTAAAACGGCAATTAACGTGTATTATTGTATACAAATATGGCGCCGATGTAAAAGTATAAAACATTGATAAAATACACAAAGGCTTGCATACATGAATGATTTCTGTGATAAGGTGCGACACCTGGTTATATTGATCGATAGTTAAAGGGAGGTTATGGCATAATCATGTTCCATGTATGTCGATAGCCTCACAGTTGGACCAAATGAAATGAGAGAGAGAGAGGGAGAGTGAGAGAGAGGGGGATAGGGAGAGTGGGGAGAGATAGAGAAGGAGAGAGAGAAGGGGTAACGCCCACTTGACACAAACTGTGTTATTCGGGACTTACACGTAGTTCATCTTAATTTCAACAAATCGCTTCTGCGTAGAAGGGAAACCGGGGGACCTGGAGGAAAACCACGATGTTGGCCAGGCGACACTACTCCTTGTCTCGTACAACCGGGAACCTAAAGCACGCTAGTTGAATAAATGAAAAACCTTCGGCCACCTAACCCCCCAAAATGAAATGAAATAGGGTAGTGGTTGTGAGGGCAACTTCGTCAGGATCTATGCTTATATCGAATTCCAATAACCAATGGATCTTTTACGTGAACGTCGTTGTAAACACGGAACCTGACAACGTGGGGGGGGGGGGCACATCGGAAAATACTTTGTCGACACCGGGGTCGTAAACGGGACCTCCAGGTTAGTGAATTAGCATAATTATCTGTGAATAAGTAGCCTAACATGTTGATTTAAACTAGATTTCATTTCAATTTAAAGGGACTCAAAAACAAAAGTCCAAGTACGTATGAAATTTAAGCGCAAAGGGTATAGAGGAATGAAGTATTTACCTTGTCTCAAATTTCGGCTCAAAATATTGAGTCGTTTTGACATGAACGTCAAAACTGCTTATCCGGATTTAAGATTTTGGGTCAATTTTTTCGTCTGGTTTCGCATAATACACCTTAGGACACGGGTCTCCATTTCCAGATGAAGACTTAAGTTGTTTGAAAACGTATCACATACATATACATTCAGTTAGTTGCTCGCCCCTTAGGTAGAGTATTTCAATACAAAATTTAGCAGTTGTATTCACCAAAATATTATCGGGATTGACCCTGATTTATACACTGTGATAACAAGGCTGGCTTGCTGAATACGGTTCCGCTCACTATTCAAAAGAGTCCTTGTTCAACCACGGAGATGACCGAGAAACATCGTCCGGATTTTGCCGTGTTATCCCCCGTGTTCAGTGCCTGACAAAAAGACTTTCAGGCGTTAGGGTGGGAGGTTTTCCCCCGGGGCTGGATTGTCTGTGAATTTGATTGAGGAACAGGCTTAGCCTATGTAAACCTCCTCTCCCTAGGTTAGTGTGTAGGTAAAAAAAAAACAACTTTGACAAGTGAAATTCATAGCACACTAAATGGCCCAAATGATGGAGAAAATAGGACAACAAACCCATTTCATTTGAATGTAAAAATATTGATTAATGTCTAAATCATACTCAGGGGAATAAAATCATATCCAACAATATGTTACTTGTTTTTATATCGTTTCACATATTATATTATATGAGAAAAATATAAGTGTTGAATTATTGATTTTCACTATGTAACTGTACCAGATGTTTCACTAAGTAATACGGGTGTTGGATAGTGAAATGGTTAGCACGTGCGCGCTGTATCATAAAGACTGTCATTAAGTTAACTGGCGTGGTTTCGCATCCCCGGTTGTACCTGACAAGGAGTAGAGTCGTCTGTCTAACCTTGTAAGTTTATCCGGGTCCTTTGGTTTCCCCCACACACACTGCTAAAGACCCCTACGCGCAAGCGAATTAATGGTATATAATTAAACCATGTGTTAGTCCCGAAATGACCCAGTGGACGTTAAACCCCATCTCTATCTCCCTCTCTCTTTCTCTCTCCTCGGTTGTAGGGTCGCCTGTCCAACCTTGTAAGTTTTCTCAGGGTCATCCGGTTCCCTCCAACTGCTAAAGACCCGTGCAAACGAATTATTGAAATAAAATTAAAAAACATAAGTAAGTCCCGTAATGACCTAGTTTGTTTCGAGTGGACGTTAACAGTTCAGAATAATGTTCGGAATGGTGATTAATTGTGCAGAAATAAACATTAAAAGAGTGTTTTATTAGGTTTGTTTTTAACGAAATCCGTTGCTAAAATACACAGCGCCACCTAGATAACGACCCGAAATGACAACCCCCCCCCTCTCTCTCTCTCTCTCTCTCTCTCTCTCTCTCTCTCTCTCTCGTTCTCGCTAAAAACCAATAAAAATAAAGAATCTCACCTTTGTATCTATAGCAGACATTTTATTGAAAATGTCTGTCAATGTCGAGTGTACGAAGAACCTTGTATAAATAATCAAGAATATTCCCTGGATTACGATGAGACACAAAAACAAACGGGATCCCATAGTTAATTTCATTATTCTATCATACCATGCCATTTCATTTCATATTTCTTTTGACTACTCCAAAGCGAGTGTGTATTAACAAATGTATAGTGTATAAACAATATAAACCAACGAGTTTAGACTGAGGCATTTCTATGGTGTTCTATTTCGGCCACTTCCCGCGTCGAGAGTCGCCCCTGAATAAAGCGACACACGACGCTATAGAGAAAATAGCGACTTCGACCCTTTAACACGACGTCGCCCTTGAAACAGCGATGCGTCGCACGCCGCTTTTCTAAACGGATTTTGTTTATAGTTTGGGTCATGAAATGCGCATGTACCAGGAGAATTAATTTGCACTTTATTTAACGTTTGGTATTTTATCTTCAATACAGTAATTTATATTGAACACAATGAACCGCCAATGCTATTATTTACATCAGGGTCCGTATTCAAAGGTATTCTAAAAGTTAAGTAAAAATACTTAATTTTTCCGTTTAACCAAGTGTCTTACCTTAAATTGGTATTCAAAGGCTCTATTTCAGATAAACTTGGCTATGTGAAAACTTAACTCCACGCTTAAATTATGGAAAACTCATATTCGCCAAATAGCACGAGTTTTCAATTTATGGAATGGTCTCCACTGCCAAAAACCACGACTTTCTAACATTGGCATTGCGAGCAAGTTATGAACATGATAGATGATCGTAAAAAGATATCCTTAAGTATCTCGGTGGTTATAACCTCTTACTCTAGTATGGCACCACAACATCAAAGCTGCCGGCGTAAAAATATATTTGAGGCCAGCTACGCTCGGCGACATTGTCTTTATTTCATTCTGATTCCCGTAACTTTTAAAACTGTCACTACGGGTCTACTATTACAGCGTTAAAAGAAGGAATTTTAATCTCACTTAACTTTAAGGTACCTCCCATAGGTTACTTAAGTTCAGTGGATATTTCTCACTTAAACTGGCCTTTGAATACCACTTAAAGACTAACACAAAAGTTAAGGCAGCTTAACTTTAAGGGAAAATCAGGGCCCGTATTCAAAGGTTTTCTAAAAGTTAAGTAAAAATACTTAATTTTTCCACTTAACCACGTGTCTTACCTTAAATCGGTATTGAATGGAGCTAGTATACATATACTTGGCTATGTGAAAACTTAACTCCACGCTTAAATTATGGAAAACTCACATAAGTTATGCCCCCTTTAAGAGCATCACTATACTCTATTAAATTCTTAGTTTACATTGTTAGGAAAATTTTTGTCGAAATATTATATTGTTTTAACACATGAAAATAGTATGATTATAATTTGGTATAAATTATGATAGTGTGCATCCTTTACCGGAATGGCTGTTTCCATAGCCTTTTTTAAGAATTCCATTTCAATACATTATAAGTATAATGATGGATATTGTAAACTTAAATTTTTTAACAATGTATCACGAATATAAAAAACAGCATATTAACTATACACAATGATGCCGAACATTACGCAATGGGTTTATTTCTGAGATCTATTACCTTTTGGGTGTTTTAGGCTGGACAAATCCTACGGTGTTTTTTTAAAATAAATCTATCATTTAAGAAATTCATAGACATTGTGCATCCTTTACCGGAATGGCTGTTTCCATAGCCTTTTTTAAGAATTCCATTTCAATACATTATAAGTATAATGATGGATATTGTAAACTTAAATTTTTAACAATGTATCACGAATATAAAAACAGCATATTAACTATACACAATGATGCCGAACATTACGCATTACAAATCCTACGGTGTTTTTTTAAAATAAATCTATCATTTAAGAAATTCATAGACATTGTGTACATACCTACATGTGTACGAAAGATGCATGTTGCATTATATTTTACCTGAATAAATACTACTTTTAGCGGTAGTATAAATAATTACTAAAAACCTATAAAGCCAATTCATCACAAATAAATGAATATGACAATCGTGGAAACATGATTACGCATGTATACGAACATGATAGATGATCGGGAAAAGATATCCTTAACCATCTCGGGGGTAATAACCTTTTACTCTATTATGGCACCACAACATCAAAGCTGCCGACGAACAAATAAATTTGAGGCCAGCTACGCTAGGCGACATTGTCTTTATTTCAATCTGAATCCCCTAACTTTTAAAATCGCCACTACGGAACTACTACTACAGCGTTAAATGAAAGCATTATAATCTCACTTAACTTTAATAGTAAATGCAGGAGGACTGCACTACACGCAAAACAAAAAATCTACAAGATAAACCTGCGGACAAGACAGAAAATAGACATTGCACAAACTAAACAATAACAATAGACATTGCAAAAACTAAACAAAAAGTGACCTATGGGAGGTACCTTAAAGTTAAGTGGATATTTCTCACTTAAACTAGCCTTTGAATACCACTTTAAGACCAACACTTAAAAGTTAAGGCAGCTTAACTTTAAGGAAAAATTTGATACTTAACAGCGCCTTTGAATACCACTTGCCCTTAACTTACAGGAAGTTAAGTGACTATCTTAGACTTAAGATACCCTGATACTTAACCGTGCCTTTGAATACCAATAAAATACCGACGTCCCGTGTAAACATTTGGCGTACACGTAAAAAAAGGTCCTTGGCAGCTGGAGTATTCGATATAAGATTAGGCCAGGGTCATAGCTATAACAATACGACGTCAAACCTCATTTTATTTACGGTCATTTATAGGGCCCACCTGTACTCTGATCTTACTGCATTGTGGGCCAGCTTTTACTCACCGAGGCAAATTTATATTATTACAACATACGTGTTCCATAGAACACCACCTGTCGCCCACTGATTCGCAGTGAATAATCGCTTTTTCTCTACAGTAACATGACGGATGTCGCGATATCACTTCGGTTAAAGCGGACGTAAAATAAAGATATTTCACACACAACTCGGTAAAACAGATTGCACTGATAAATGATACCATGCAATACAGAGGCCTAGATAGATGAATAACAATAACTGCTTCATAATATATCGATTTACTGTTTTAATAAACATAATATCTACTAAACTATAACAATAAAAATGGCTGATAATATATTGACTATGCTGTATGTGAACTGGGGTCGGAAGGGTGGCATTGTGGGTAAGAATGGAGGCCTGGAGGTCGGGTGTTCGATTACTGCATTGTTCGATCTTATCCTTGCATTGTCAGTGATGCAAGACGGGGGAGCTGACAAGGACAGCTGTCTAGTCGTTCGCATTGGACAAAAGCAAGGCCCCGTGTACATGTTGGCGTGCACGTAAAAGATTCCTGGCGGTTGGAATTAGATATAAGAGTAGGGCGTAGTGCCGCTGTCCGGGCAAAATTTCTCTCATAGTACACTGTATGACGTATGACCGTCTTCATTTGGGTCTTCATTAGCCCAGTTCGGAGAACATGACGTTAAACCCCATTTCATACGCGTGAACATCTAACCTATACTAAACGTCATCAGAAGACCTCGACAGATTCTTCCCATCTAATCTCGGCTGTATGACGAATTCCGCCATATTTGAACTATTTTAAAGGTTCCGAATGAAAAATGGCTGCCCCCATTGAGATTTCTGTGGAGGGTGTATTATATCAACAAACATCAAGTTTGTCATTGGGTTTGGGGTATTACCAAGAAATTCAATCGAACCAGCAGCCCTGAGACATTATCTCTGCTCATTTAGGTATATACACTCTACAAAAGACGCAATTTGGAACTATTTTGCAAAAGCGGCACATTTTTCTTGTTCAAGTAAACCGGTAGCCGCATCACAAACGTATGAGCATGGGTATATATCGCTTACGCACTGTCATACAGCCGAGGTTAAATGTAGGGTACCGGAATCTACCAGGATTTGCCGAGTGACTAAACGTAGCACTTACATGCACCACCGACCGTGGGATAAATATATGAGTAATTTGTGCCTTATATCGGGAGCCGAACTACAGATATTTTATTCAGGCTGGTCGAAACGTCGGGGTTACCAGAGTAGTGTGTGTGTGTGTGTGTGAGAGAGAGAGAGAGAGAGAGGAGAGAGAGAGAGAGGGAGAGAACAGAGAGAGGGTAGTAATCCCATATGGTTTTCTGGAGGCACAAACCTTATATCAAGACTGTTAATACCAAATGCAAAATAATACACATCAAAATACACCCCCCCCCCCCAAAAAAAAAACCCAAGCAAAACAAACAAAAACAATTAATAAGATGGCTTGTGCGAAAATTATAGATGATTCATTATATTTTGCCCAAGGCAAAATACACGACAAACAGTGGTAACAGGTGTCCGGAAGAGTAAGGCATAGAATACAAGTTTTTTGTCCATGTGTTTTTTTGATAAAATAAAATTATTCATCGATTGTCTTCACAAAAATGGATAAATATTATCGAATGCATCACAATGGTAGACAGTAGTATCTATTTTTTGAGATTTTAGTAAAGAATCTGCGTTCGGCGCATGATTCAGCGACGGTCAAATTTATTTATGCAAGTATTGATGTTTGTTCCCAATGCACCCAAGCGTAATGAATTAACTCATGTTAGTACAAAAAACACCGAGATTTTATTAAGTGGTCGCTTAATAGCTAAAATAGTTTGGGTGTGAAATACTCAAATTTACAGCATTTTGAAACGCTTTTAGACGCTATGATGAAAGTAAAAGAAATATTGGGGGACATGAGATCCAGTATTACTAACATGTATACGAGACTCCTTTGAATTAACAACTAGATAAAAAGTACATGTATTGTTATTGTAATACTACATGAATAAAAAATATGCAGTCTATATCTTTATTTTTTGTGGTAGGGGTTGGGGCAATATATGCAGTCTATATCTTTATTTTTGGTGGTAGGGGTTTTGGGCAATATTGTACACCTTTATTCAAAGATCACCTCCATTAAGCAGGCATTTTGAAATTCTCCTTGGGTGCCTGCTTAATACAAGTTCTACTGTATATCTGCTCATTGAAAATCCTAATAAGTGTTGGTGCAGGCCCTTGATCAGGCTGTTGTTAAGTATGGCTTCGTTTATGTTGTTGTATTTTGTCTATATATATTTCCCTCATATCTGTTTTACTGATAACACAGAGAGAATACTCTACGAAACATCGCCTCAAATACACTTGTAGCTGTTTTCCATAAGTACATGTATGTGTTTTGTTGTTAATCTATCCAGTTACTAAATGCCATTTGAAGAGCACACCCAATAATACATTCTACAGGAGATATCTCTTGTGAGATAAATTTTATAATCTCCTTACGAGATATCACTTTACATGAACTAGTTTTTTATTTTCAAAGAAGAGTTCATTTCTTATAAAAGTAAATTCTTTCTTATTAAAAAGGAGCTATGTTTATTTACTTGGGTCACCGGGTCAATATAAAAGACTTGGCAATGGTTGTATTGCTGTCAAAAAATGATGTATCACTACGCCACAATGTATTCAGGTTCAGTAAAAGTGAAATCTATAGCAAAGAATTATTTTTTTTATAGGAGATTCTCTATATAGTGCTCTGCCCCAGAAAACATAGAAAACACAAGACAGAAACATAATTTCTCATTTTACTTTACCAACAAATCTTCAAATTTAACAAATTTACAAAAAATACAATAAAAATTAATTAATTTAAAATTTTAAAATTGACAACATGGAATAATATAACGTTGAATTATTTTAACAATAAACAATACAGTAACAGATAACATTAATACATATAACACACACTGGAATAAGTTTCTGATATGACCCTAGAAACTCTCTAAATTTCAATTCAATCAATAAGTGTTGATTGAAGGCTGACCCTAGAAAATCTCTAAAATATTAATTTAATCAGCTTGTACTTATAGTATCCTCAAAAATATCAATTTAATCAACATGTGTTCATAGTACCCAAGAAAATCTCTAAAATATCAATTTAATCAACAAGTGTTGATAATATCATAGAAAATCTCCAAATACTAATTTACTCAACATGTAGTACAAAGTATCAATTTCATCAACTTGTATTAAAAGAACCCATGAAAATGCAGAACGCCCAAAATATCAAATTGATTAATTTGTATTGATAGTACTCCAGAAAATCTCCAAAACATCAATTAATCAAATTGTACTAAGAGTATCCTAGAAAATCTCTAAAATATCAACTTGTATTCAAAGTAGCCTAGAAAATCTTCAAAATGTATTTTGAATGAAGTTTTATTGATAATACTCTAATATATCTAGAGGCGAGATCATTTTAACTTTAAAAAAAAGAAATATTTTAATAATGCAGCTTTTTCTTTGGCCAGAAGTTAAAAATTGTGCTCAATCAGTATTGTTAAGATGTTTTAGTTTAATTTTTCATAAATAAGAATAAGTCTCCTAGGGCCTGTTTCATGAAATTGTAACTAAGATAAAATTTGATTTGAGTAATTTGATTGGATAATATTAGATTGATTTTAGCGCCTAGCCAATCAGATTCAAGTATGTACTAAAATATGGATTTCATCTTTAGTTAAGATTTTGAGAAACAGGACCCTGCTCTCTAACATTATATTTTACTTATGCATGCCAGCAGGGTAAAGTTGACTTTTCTGGTCACCTGTTACCACGGTTTGTCATGTATTTTGTACACGGTGAACAGTTCATATGCTGATTATACTATTTTGCCAGATTACACTATTTTACCTATACCGTTTTTAGGACTTCGAATTTTGTCTAATTGTTTGGATTGTTCATACTTGGTTTTATTTTATTGGTAAACTCAACAATTACTTCATTCTTAGATCTAAATAAGATAAAACATTCCAATACTACACATAACATTGGTTTACATTCATTAAAAACTCCCATGTTCACAAAGCAATGGCTACAAGCATTAACAGTTTCTCAACCATTGCTAAATATTACAATTGTTGTCTTTAGGTATTCATTGGTCATAGACATAGGTAACTTCAGGAACATGGATAACTTCTACACATTTTAAATGTCAAAATATTCTACTTATAATTGCATCATTACAAATTTATCAACCATTATATAGCAATTCTAGTCCACAGTTTTTCACTGGTCTACTAGTGACCAGGAACATGGATAATAAACTTGTGAACATTTTAAATGTTAAAATAATAAATGCATCATTTTGACTAGCACTCCTTAGACTTTTTAACATAACCTGCACCACCACTGAATAATAATAATAATAATAATAGAACTGTATAAAAACACAGTGTTGCCAGGCAACAAACAAACATACCCAAACAAACAGATTTTTGAAGAATGGGAGTTTTGGGTTTTCACGATATGGGGAAGGAAGTTTGTGAACAATTGCTGTACAGCTCTGTATTTACAAGGTTTTGGAAACAGGGGAAGTAACTCATTGTGAAACTCTGAATTTCTGGGACTAGCAGAAAAATCCAAGCTTTTTTTGGATAGACGCGTAAAAAATATAGCAGAATATAGTTATTAAGAACGAAGTGACCAAATTACTTCTGCATGTAAGTAATTTTGATTGCAAACTCAATATTTTGCCTTTATACTATAAAGGGGTGGATCCAACATTTTTTTTCCGGAGACAATGTTGTTTCGGGGAGAGGAAATTTTTGAGAATTACATAGAAATCAAACATTCTGTTTAATGTCAATTTTCATTATAAATTAATAGATGACATTGTAATTCAGTTTCATTGATGCAAAGCAATAACTGTGATATTAGATATGCCTATATCATAATCTCACGCTTTGAATGCCCATCCAATCCCATATCTGAAGATAAAGGATTCAGCACACGACAATTTTCTCATGAATGTTTTGTTTTACAAATTTATTTATATGCCTGCTTTGGATCCACCCCAGACTATATGTACAGTTTATATGGTCCATCAAACTCATTTGATAATTTAATAATGTTAATCAATGCTAACAACAAGTATTACAAATTCTAGACACATTTCACAGTTTAACAAATACATAAAAGAAAATATCAAGTCAGGAAATAGCAAAGCATTTCTGATATAGAGAAAAATGGGGTTTAACATGCACACAATAAGTTTATTTTTAAAACAAAATGCTTGTCCGTAGGGGTCTTTAGCAGTGGGAGAAAACCTAATGACCCAGAGTAAACCCACAAGGTCAGGCAGACAACCCTACTCCTTGTGACTCACAAGATTGAGATCATAACTTAAACACTTGCCTCTATGACAGGTCTTATGATTGGCCATCCAACCAAACTAAACTATTAACAAATCTAAACTAAATATAATTATTTGGCAACAGCTGGAAGAGGCACTAGATATTTTGAAAAAAAACAACCCCAAAACATAGAAATACTGAGGCCTATATCTTAGAAAATGAAGAAATTCTGCTTTTTTAAATTCACAATAATGGATTACAACCACTGATTATGTTTTGACCATATGATATATAGGCCCGACAGTCTGACACATCCACT
Organism: Patella pellucida; assembly: GCA_917208275.1. Taxonomy (NCBI): domain Eukaryota; kingdom Metazoa; phylum Mollusca; class Gastropoda; family Patellidae; genus Patella; species Patella pellucida. The sequence goes on from OU795038.1 coordinate 68,184,545, forward strand.
AAGTTGGCTACAATCCTCCCACAAATATGTCAAATTAGATATCAAGATATGGTGAATCCATCTAGGAATTCTAAAATATTGACTGCAATAAGTCTTTAACTAAATAAATTAAAAGATTCCCGCTCAACAGTGCACAACCGACGCTCAACAGTGCACAACAGATGCTCAACAGTGCACAACAGTGAAAAACAAAAGCTCAACAGTGAACAACAGACGCCCAACAGTGAACAACAGATGCTCAACAGTGAACAACAGACGCTCAACAGTGAACAACAGACGCTCAAGCTCAACAGTGAACAACAGACATAGTAGTTGTGAAGATTCTTTAATTATATGATGTTTCGGGTATACTGTAGATACCCTTTGTAGATTTGTATCTACACCTTTGCCCTGCCGGTATCTCTTCTTTTATCCAGTATCCACACAGATGTATCAGCCTGTCAAGCTATAGTTTTATTACTTAGGGAGTATCAAGTCTAAAACTATAAATAATCTCAATTGTCGTTAATTATAAGTAGGACTAATGGAAGGATGACTACAGTTATTTCTGCTTTCTTGAGAAATTGGCCTCAGCTTTATGTAAAAGGCTTTTTGACATTGTAATAGAGTAAAAGGCATAAACAAAAGTGTTAGTAAGTTACTATATTAGTTTGTAGAAAAAAAGAGAATTGAGCAAAAATACGAAAATGGCCGCCTTGTAATGTAATAGACAATAATAAATGATGATGAATCTAGAAATGTATACATAGAAATTATATAATTTACACAGTTTCAGCGAAGGATCTTTCTCTTGACAGTCCATCTTTATACCATGACATTATTTATGAATATTCCCAAGACGGATGAAAAATACTTTAAAATGTTGTTAAACCAGTGTTTTAATTAGTTTGTGTCCGCATACCTTTTATTTTTTCATCGTTTATCGTGAAACAAAGTAGTGCAGATTACGGTTGTGCTAATATATCCAGAAATATTTGCACAACCATAAAGCTGCACTACTTTGTTTCACGATAAACGATGAAAAGATACAATATATATATATATATCTAAATTTAAAGTTGCTGTTCTTAATTTGCCCTTTTTCAGACAAAATCTAATTTTTCTTAAGTGCTTACATTTAGTTAAGATTATAAAAGAAAACCGATCAAAACATTTCTACAAAATTATAGGTGTGGTGGCTTATGTTAATTTAATTTGACTATTTTGGACTGATATTTCATTTCATTGTGAGGTTTAACGTCCCGTGTACACATTTGCATACAACAAGTAAAAGATCCCTTGACAATTGGAATTCGTTATAAGAGTAGGCTGTACTGCGACTGTCTGGGTAAAATTTCCCTCATAGCACACTGTATGACGCATGCCCATCTTTAGAAGCCCAGTCGGAGCAGAACAGTAGGACAATAAATCCTATTTCATTTCATTAAAATATTTTAGATTAAGTTTTCACGAATAAGCTAAGGTCATTGACAGATAGAGCAAGGGAAACAACTCCAGTTTCCAGTCTTTTTAAAATCAGACACTAAGAACTACAGTTAGCCTACACAGAATACAATTCTATGGAATATATAATTACTGATATATATTTTGTCTAGTTTATTAGTAATAAACAGTAATTATATTCAATAGAATTGTGACCTGTTTAATTCCATATCTTTTAGTAAATTCCTTAGAAAAGATGTATCAGATAATGTAAGGAATACGTGCAAAGAATCTAAAGAACTTGGCACATCTTATATAGAAAACGGAATATTTAATTTTATACCTTAAACAAATTATTCAACTTATAAATAAATAAAGTTTAGAAAAGGAATAAAACAGATTTACAATGTATAGGGTCAGTCCCAGATTTTAATCTACATCAAATGCCAAAATTTGACGCTTATGTATCTTGTCGCAAAACGACAAATCATGACATTTTGATATGATCTTTAGATTTGCTTAAAGATGCATTACATGTATGTTAGATTGAGATAAAGAGCTGTCAGTTCTAGTTATAATAGTTTAACAATCTGAATAAAACACAGATCCTATTTCGTTTTATTTTTACATAGTTTAAAATTTTGTTTTTAATTGTCTTGTACAAGCAGGGATTCAAAACCACACCACTTGTCCCAATGACAGACTTTATGACGCACTGCACACAAGTTAACCATTTGGTCACCTAATTTGAGAACTTGCGCCAACATGACATGAACTCTAACTGTTTGTTTTTCTTGAGCTCCAGATAGTTGCACAGGATTAGGATACAGGGCCCTTATTCAACAAAAAACTTAAAACAAATATATTAGAAGAATGCAGCCTCTTCATTGGTCTAAGAGCTAAAATTTGCACCAGGGTTTTAATCCTCAACCACTGAAAAAGATGAATCCATCAAATATTCTGGTTTCAAGTATAAGGCCCCAGGTTTGCATGTGTCTTTCACAGGCAATTAACCAATATATCTGAGACTGTTCCTTTAATGTAAGGTAGGCTGTCAGATGAGGTACATGAGAGCATCTGGTACCACTTCCAAGAGTCTTATCAACACAAACATGTTCATGTGCTGGCATATGTAAGTAGTAGTTGTGACATCAAATGTTTAATTTACTATTTGAATATTTTAAGTCATTATTTGAATGATTTGATTATTTCAAGTCATTATTTGAATACTATGAATACTTCAAACCATTGTTTCAATGCTTTTAAATATTTCAATGCTTTTAAATATTTCAATGCTTTTAAATATTTCAAGTCACTATATATATGAATACTGTTGCATATTTCAAGTCATTATTTGAATATTTATTGAATATTGACTGACTTCACTGATTCAATTTTAATTTTATGCAATAGTTTGCATTGGAGACATAAACTAAATAAATCAAATTCAATTTGTTTGAATTGACATGGAATACTGAATACCCTTAAATCTGTTCAGATCTAGCCTTGATAAACTATTTCAATGAGAATATTTAAATATTTAATTTATAGATACACTGTTATATTCCTGCAACCAACACTGCTGTATCAATGATAAATACTTAACATTCTTGGATCAACGGTAAATCTTTTTTATCTGAAGAGGTTGTCGGTTCCGGAATGTTTTTGGCAAATCTAAAGGCTAACAGAAAAATTTGGCATGCTCATGGCCCGATTTTCACGTCGTGGTGGATTCTGCATTTCTATATCTTCCATCTCTGCACTTGGAGCTACCTTAGACACTTGCCGTATTTTTAAGCTTGTCAGGCTCCTTCTTGTTAGCCATTCTGTTAAACTCTCCTCTTTGGGTCTTTGTTCCACAACTTGTGCAATACAAGCACGCATAATTCGAGTCAAGTCTCTAACGCCAGGTTCACGCAGCAATGCATCTCGAAACAATGATACTATTTTCCCACATTCGGTTGAGCTCACTTTGTAACAGAGTTCTTCGAGCTCAAGTCTTTCCAGTTGTGGAATTTCGTAGCCTTTTGGTTGTTCACTGACGAGCCAACTATAGTCGACCCCCGTTTTTCGTTTCTCCTCTTCGTGATCATGTTCACGACCTAATCGCTCCATCTCCTTGATGTGATAATCAAGCTCCGACATTAATGTTTCCGAGACGACCATATGCTCATCTTTCTCTGGAGGTCGATATGTGTCCGGAGAAGTCCAGTACCTTTTCCAAATGGATTTTAAAGCCATTTTCCCAATACTCAGTAGTATATTTACATGTACTTCAACATCATGTTTACCACATTGTTCCGGGCTTTTCAAAATTTACCCCAATCTGAAAAATAAAAGATAGGTTGCCAAATTGTTAAACAAATGTAAGAGAGAGAGAGAGAGAGAGAGAGAGAGATGGGGTTTAACATCTACTGGAGACAAACTAGGCCATTTCGGGACTAACACATGGTTTATTTTTATATCAATGGAGTTGATTTTCGTCTAAATATTATGCTGATAATACGCAACTCTACATAGCATTTAAAACAATGTGATATTAAATTTTTCGAAAGACAAATCTTGACAGTGTGTCAGTGAAATTAAATGTTGGATGCATACTAATTTGTTAAAACCCAATGATGATAAAACTGAACCTATCTCCGATCCCTAATAAAATTCTTTGAAAGATTGTTGTATTTTATACAAAGATTCAAATTCAATTTCTACAATATATTGATGATTTTTATTTTGTTATTGTAATAATGAAAATTTTAAATAACCATTGAAGCCTTTTGACAATCTACAAACTTACATCAGGCCTACATGTTACTTGTTCTGTATAATGTAAGCCCATTTAAATATTTATATACATACATTTTATACAAAAAATATATATTTAAATATTTATGATCTAAATGAAAGCAATGTAATTAAAGAAGCTAAATCGCCAATATTTGTGACCTAGATATTGACACAAGTGGATGGCAAAGCATATAATAATGTAATATGAATGTAAATGTATATAAACAGATTTACATTCAATCATTTCCATTTTTTCTTAAATTTCAAATCAGTTATGTTTGGCAAAATATGCCAGAAGCCTCAATTGAATGACAATATATAGCGTCTGGTTATTCCTGTCTACGTAGTATTAATTGCATATGCTCTCCTGATAAGAATATGCCATCCCCCTTTGACATGACTTGTGGAATAATTATGTCTAGCCTCGTTCTTCGAGTGACTTGTTACAAATGGTGCTAAAAAGCAATTTTGGTATTTTATCTTAAATATTAGATATCGGAAGCCCATCTTTTTCCCATAGATCATAGCATCAATGTTGATTATATTCACATTTAATTTCAATGTCAAAGATTTGGGATGATATTGAGTTAGCTACTTTAAATATTAACAAAAAAAATAGATGAAAAATCAGAAAACACATTAAAATTTACTGACGTTATACATTAGAAATCTAGCTGTACTGTATATTTAAAAAAATATATAAATATAAAGCCCTTAACATCCATGTAATGACTGGCATAAGTAATAATTTAATCTAATGTCCTTCAGACAACCAAGTACATACCACTGCAGGAACATGTTTTTGCATGAACATGTATAATTAGACCAATCAGATATTTTAAAGAAATAAGAATCTGTGAATGTACCAGAAAAGAAATTATATTTTTATTTATCAAAAAAAAAGAAAAGAATATTATATAAATAAGAAGTAAACAATTAGAGAGAACAGCCTGGGGTAATCATTCTAAATAAACGACTGGCTTAATTGCTACTTAATGCATAATAGATGTGGTATCTGTGTGCCTAATTAGCATATATTCATATAATATGGCGGCATTTAGATCTACCGCCACTGACTGACTGAATGTTGTTTGTTGTTGACATTTCGGCAGTAATAACCTACATTAAAAATAAACTTACATTTAGAAAATAGCGAGTTCAATTAATGCCTCTGTTTCTCACAGAACTATTGACAATACCAATAAACATACCATACGGTGTAAAATTCCTAACAACGGCACAAACAAGCTCAAAATTCCAACCACACGTTATATATGTTCATTCACAAAATGGCAGCCATTATCATCGATGCAATAACAGGAAATATCAAGACTAATGGACACGGATCGAATCGACCCGAGTAACTCATACATGTGAACCTTGGAGTTTCTGGGTGGGAGCCAAGTTACATTAATTCTCAAGAACTGTGTAATATAAACACCAATTTGGGAAATTAAATCTTTATCGCGTTGATTTGTTTAAAGCCCCAATAACACTCTTGTTGTAATTGATTAATATGTTCCAATCTTTATTCTGGTCAACAATTTGTACTATTTTACAATATTTCAATTAAAAAATAATACAAATTTCATCTTAACACACCTAATTTTAAAAATTGGAAAAATTCAACTACATACAGAAACATGGTTTGAAAAGCCTTACGTAAGCGCTTTCAAATGCAACTTGGATTTAAACATATTTTCGAACCCTCTGGACAAGTGAGATAGGTTGTAATGGATAATTTACACAACAGGTAGGACACTTAAACATCTTGTAGTTAGAATAAGGCTATTTTTTTTTCTGGACCTGTTAAGCCAGCAAGAGTGTTATTGTCCCTTTAACTAAAGCAGTCGGCTAGACTATTATGTTTTGTTACCTCAATTCAAACCATTGTCAAGAAATAAGGACCTAAATCCGTAACACAAAATCCTCCAAATTCTTTAACATCGAACCACGAATTATTGGCCAATTTAAATCAACATATGATGTAAACTTACCGGGAAAAGATGAGCTTCTGGTATCCGATATTTTAGATTAAAAAAATAACATTGGTAGGCCTTCACGAATCGTGTACCATAATGCGCTTCAGCCCCAGTTTTAAAAAGAGACTTTAGGAGCAAGCTTGACATATTGCACCATACCATACGGCGTATGTTGACTGGGGGATCACGGTGGCTAAGTGGATAAGGCGCTGGTTCGCTAGCCTGGAGGTTGAGTGTTCGATCCCTGCATTGGCCGAGAAAGTTCATCTCGTTTTTCCGACGTGATTTCCTCTTGTCAGTGATGCAGAAGGAGGGCCTGACAAGGACAGCTGCCTAGTCGTTCGGATGGGACGAAAAACCGAGGTCCCGTGTACACATTGGAGTGCACGTAAAAGATCCCTTGGCAGTTGGAATTCGATACAAGAGTAGGCCGTAGCGCCGCTGCCCGGGCAAAAATTTCCCTCATAGCACACTGTATGGCGTATGCCCGTCTTCCATTAGCTCAGGTTAAGTGCATAACAGTAGGACGTTAAACCCCATTTCATTCATTCATTCCCTGCATTGGCCGAGAAAGTTCATCTCGATTTTCCGGCGTGATTTCCCCTTGCCAGTGATACAGAAGGAGGGCCTGACAACGACAGCTGCCTAGTCGTTCGGATGGGACGAAAAACCGAGGTCCCGTGTACAAATTGGAGTGCACGTAAAGATCCCTTGGCAGTTGGAATTCGATATAAGAGTAGGCCGTAGCGCCGCTGCCCGGGCAAAAATTTCCCTCCTAGCACACTGTATGGCGTATGCCCGTCTTCAATTAGCCCAGGTTAGGTGCTTAAGCGTAGGACGTTAAACCCCATTTCATTCATTCATTCGTATGTTGACTGGAATAACCAGACGCTATAGAAATTTGCACAGATTGAGACTGATTTGAAATTGGGTAAAAAGCGGAAACCACTGAATGTAAATCAGTTTATATACATTCATATTACAGTATTATATGCGTTGCGACCCACTTTTGACAACTTCTTGGTCCCAAATGTTAGAAATTTAGCTCCTTTAAACGATCACTAAGGCGCTGCACGACTAACAAAAGGAAACCAGACTGTAAAATATCTAGGAACTTTCTTGGACAATACTGCTTATCAGTAGCGTTTTATCATTGAGGCGTTGGAGGCGCCAGCCTCCTCGCGAAAAAAATCAAAGAAGTTGAAAAAACACGGGAGAAAAATGCTAAAACCGATGAGAAAAAATGAAATGTACCCTAGTTAGGGAGGGCCCTAAAGGCAAACAAAAGGGCCCCACGTTGAAAAAAAGGCCCCACGTCTGACAAAAGGGCCCCCCTGACCATGGGATAGGGTCCGAGTCAATCGTTTTATACACTGTTACTGTTGAATCCAGTACTGAATGAGAATGCAGTCATTGCATTGACATGCAAATCATCAATCAAGAAATCACCTTTTCTGCTGAAAACCTACTAATAAGCTATTCAGGAAAGAGATGGCTAGGTCGCCCAGTGTGGCCTGGCCTTTTAACTAAAACATATTTTAATTCAAAAATATACTTTACAAAGGGATAATAACAGATTATGAATCTTCTCCGAACATATCAATCAAATTTTTATACAAAAATAGTATGGCGCACTTTTTTTTTATTCAACAAACATAAACATACGTACATCTATTTACAAAACTTCCTTGTAAATTATATTAGCTAATGAATACTAATACGTTTACTTATTGTTACATTATTATAGTATTTGTTTATAATTATATGTAAAACGTTTCGAGTCTTTGATATACCTTTGAATAAGTAAAACTAACATTGTATTTAATGTTTTTGGTAGTAGTGACGACCCATTTAGAAATATTTCGTGTAATTCAGTGAAAGGAATATTTCCCAGCCATGTCAATTTACTGAAAAGGGCATTCAAAAAAATAGTGATACGAATTTTCGACAGATATAGCATTACAACTACAGTATCGATTTTCAATTATATTTGAACGAAATAGATCAAAATTTAAACTACTACATCCATGTCGAATACGATTGTGGTATATAGAGAATGGCCTAGAACCAATACTTCTGAATTTTGGTGGCTTTATTTTAGGTTTTAGAGATTGTTTAAATTTTTTAACGTTTGCAATGCCTTTCAAATCTTTTGATAGATTATTATATTCACGAATAGTTTTCGGAAAGAATGATTTTGTCTGATACTAACACGACAACGGGATTCCCGAATATTGGAGTTTCGTAAATTGAAAGGTGCTTGGGATTCGTTTACAAAATGTATAGTATTAGTAAAATACACGAGCCAGATTTATGTAACTGATTCAAACGTCTAATCTTTCTTCTTTCACGTAATTTTGACCATGCAGTTTCAAAATATAAAGATTGTCTGGAGGTGTAAACGCGAGCTGCTTTCATCTGTAAAATTGATAATTTATCTGAATTATAACTACTACAGTTATCTGACAAAACGGCAAAATGCGTATTCAGTTCTAAGCCAAAGGTTTGGATTTCTCGGTAAACTCGGGAATCTAAACCGTGATGAACTGACGGAACCAGCATCTGCATTGTTGGCCATCTACACAGACGATCTAGACGAACATTTCGAGAACGAACTGCAGCAATTCGTAAACGTCATCAAGGACCAAATTTTCATTAAGGATACAATTTACGAGCTCCAAATTCTAGAAATGTTCGATTCAGAGACAAATGCTGGAACAGCGTTAATATCGACATTTCCGAACATATATACGACATTGCGTATTTATTTGTCGATCATGGTCACCAATTGCTCGGGTGGGCGTTCTTTTTCCGCCTTAGCGCGGATAAAAAAAATCACTTGCGTTCACTATGGGGCATATGGGTGCACTAGCTTTATTGTGCATTGAAGCTAATCTTCTGGATTCGATTAATTTGGATGAGATCATCAAAACTTTCGCGAGTCGCAAGGCTAGAAAGGAGGATGTCGTGTAACTGGAAGATGTAACGTCCTTGAACTTTGGTCAAATATTATTTAAAATCCACCATATTCCATTAATTATTATTTGATTGAGCTCCCGGTACGGTACGAACAAGGGATTTGTTTCGCATTCAGGCTTCAGACAAGTATCAGATTCAGCACCGGACCTCAGAATAAACAGGCCTCGAGGATATGTAAGAATGCACCAAAATGTTCCTCGACCTCCGGTGGCCGGGGGCAGACCCCCCCCTCCCCCCGCGAAAGAGGGCCCTCAAAATAGTATAGCCTCCGCCATGATAAACCTTAAAACGCCCCTGCAGTGCTTTTTGATTTGTTAGATAGTTAGTTAACAGTGTGCATCCATAAATGATCACCCCAGATGTTGTTTATACATGTATAATTATAAAACCAACCTTTGTTTAACCTGTGTAGTATTTTGTCCTTGTAGTAGAGGAGCTAGCTAACCGTTGTGTTGATCCTAAACTAGCGGGGGAAAATGGCACTATGCCTAACGAAGGCAAAATGATCAGATCGGGAAATCTAGACTTAAGGTGCACCTTCCGTGTTTAGAGGATGTACGCCCCCGAAATCTCGGAAAAGTCGATTTAATTCATTTTTGCGGACAACGTTTATCTTCGCTACGTGTTAACCTTGCTAACTGGCAAACTTAAAAAGTACGCACCAGAACAAAAAACCACCTGGCTTAACTGGCTTCAGCACGCCCCCTAGCGACACGAGTACGTAGCTTTATTTCAAATATTATTATGAAGGACAACTTTGAATCCTGTTTCATGAGATGATAGGGTTCCAAAGTGAATAAAACAGGACTTCAGAACAAAAGTCAAGCCCCGAGCTAAACACATCACAAAATCCCGGTGGAACTAGTTGAAGACTAAATTTTGTCAAGTATGGCGGACAAAATTCTTCTTTCGTGAGAATGGTGATAAATTGACCCATAAATAAAAAGTGCCTTTCAGAGGAATATATCATCTGGTTTCTGTACTTCAGAACGCCGACTCCTGACCTCGATATAGAGAGAGAAATAGGGTTTAACGTCCACACAGCTAGGTCATTTCGGGACTAAAATATGGTTTAGATCTATTCCAATAATTCGCTTGCGCGTAGGGGTCTTTAGCAGTGGGAAGAAACCGGAGTGCCCGGAGGAAACCCAAGAGGTTAAGAAGGCGCCCCTATCTCAATGCCACATACGCGCACACTAGGGCTCAAAACCACAGCCGCAAGCCAGAGGTGGCCGACCAGCTAGAGGCCGAAGCACGGCACTCTAGACCACTAGGCCAACCTAACCCCCCTGACCTCGATAAACAGGTTTATTTCAAATATAACGGACAACACTGATTCATGTATCAGCCGATAGGGTATGGTCTAAAAGTGAAAGAAACACAACTTCAGAACAAAAAATACCCTGGGTTCCTACTCCAGAACCGGTTCCAAACTGCATACAATAACGAAATCCCGGCAGAAGACTGTGGACAAAATGTTTCTTTCGTGAGTGCCCTTCAGAAGTGGATATCAGCCACAACATATACACGGACGAATTCTGCTAACCGATAATCCTTTCGAAGACCAAACGTCGTTATATGAAAATGTGGGATATCTAATTTATAAAATGAATTGACTGTCACTAGTTAAGAGACAATGACAAATGTTGTATTAGTACCTAAATAACATTTTCTTTAGAAAAAAGCACGTCCGCGCTGTATCATAAAGCCTGTAATTGAGTCAACTAGCGTGGTTTCAAATCCCCGGTTGTGCGTGACAAGGAATAGGGTCGCCTGTCCAACCTCGTGGGTTTTCTCCGGGTCCCCTGGTTTTCTCCCACTGCTAAAGACCCCTACGCGAAAGCCAATTATTGAAATACAATTTTTTAAAAAAATCATATGTTAGTCCCGAAATGACCTAGTTTGTGTCGAGTGGACGTTAAACCCCATTTCTCTCTCTCCCCAACGATATGAGTAGAACTCCAATTATTCCTGAAAATCAAACGATATGAATAGAATTTCAATTTTTGGCTGAATACCAACCGATATGAATAAAATTTCAGGTATTTGTTGAAAACCAAACGATATGAAATGAATTTTAAGTACTTGCTGAAAAAAGATTTGGATAGAAGGTCCAATAACATGTAATTTCAAGAACCATATCGTGTTGAAGTAGGCTATAACATTACAAGTCCATTCACGATTATCTCCAATATTTTAGCAGAATGTCCTTTCAGAGGAACACATTCACATTATCAGTCATTTCGCAGGGCGAATCTAAGATCTCGTCTTCGTCGGATGATGCTGGCTCTATATTCAGATCGTCCAACTTCTCATCCCTAACTTCAGCATCAGGCGGGGCCAGTGAGTTTGGGTTTGTGTTCCACTAAACCAGATATAAATTCATATCGTCCTTCAACTAACTCCCAGTCATGTCCCATATCGTTTATCGGGACGTTGATTTATGACTTTCGGGTCGCTTGACAACCACATTTTTGCTATGAAGGCGGTTCTGCCTCACACGGATATATCATGGAACCGCCAAAGCCCTGGACTGTTTTCAAAGGGCTTTTACCTTTTCGAAGGAAGTATATTTATACATACTGGTACCTATACTTGTTAAAGCCCCAATACCACTCTTGGTGTAACTAAATAATATGCCCCAAACTTTATCCTGATCAACAAACTGTATTATTTTACAATATTCCAATATAATGGTGATAAAAATTTCATCTTAACACACCGAATTTAAAAATAGGAAACATTCAAGTGCATGATTTGAAAGGCCACTTAAACACTTTCAAATGTAAGTTTGATTTAAACATAATTTTCCAACCCTCTGAACAAGTAAAATAGGATGCATTGGATAATTTACACAACATTAGGACACTTAAACACCTTGTAGTTAGAATAAGGCTATTATTTTTTTTCTGGACCTGTCAAGCCAGCAAGAGTGGTATTGTCCCTTTTAGAGTGAGTTGAGTGTTCTTTACACAAAGGGGGTCGGTCGGGGGAGGGGTTGTATGGCCCTGTCATTGAGTCAGCTGGCGTGGTTTCGAATCACCGGTTGTGTGGCAAGGAGTATGGTCACCTGTCCAACCTCGTGGGTTATCCCCTGGTCGTTCTCCGGTTTCCTCGCGCTGCTAAAGACCCCTACGCGCAAGCAAATTATTTAAATAAAATTAAACCATTAGTTAGTCCCGAATGGCCTAATTTGTGTCGAGTGGACACTGCTTGACTACGCCCGTGTAATTCATTCATAGTGGCGTGTAGATTACATAACCCAAATACCCAAATATAGGGCCTAGTAGTACTCAATTATTGGCCTACGACAAAGGAATACACTATGATTAAAATTTATACAGTGAAGCTAACAGCGATAAAAGAAAATAATTTTAATGTTAAACCCCATGTTAAAGTGTTGGTTGCCGTAGCTCCAACAAATGAGATTTATACCAGACGCCTTCTTGACACACGCGTCTATCACACTACGACATGATAGCCTTGCCTGTCAATTAAGAATCGTCCATTCTATCATTCATCACAATATTCCTATAAAATGAATGTCACTGCACAGCACGCGGTGGTTGTCATGGTAACTCACTGTGTCGTGTAATTGAGAGTCATTTATATAACATTTACCTATTTATATTAAAAATCAATAGTTTTATTGACATCATCTTTTATGGTCTAAAAACTTTAAAACTAAATAACCTAAAAGTGATTTTTCTTTTTTTGAGGGGGGGGGGGCTGTGCGACAGCACCATGTGGAGTCGAATCGCTGCTCACGTGCTATCACTTTTCTCTGTGTGGACAGCTCGTTTGAAACCGGAATCAAGCGTTTACGACCGCAACCGGAGGTTGCTCTAGACATATCGTGGAACGTGTTTTATTAATATGAATGTATTGGTAAACTGAACACGTTGAATTCCAACAGGACGATTGCCCCATTTTCCCAAGTTACTAAAGCTAGATTATCTGACACAAAATATTATTAGGAGGCAGACCACCATTAAATTTCACACTCTCGGTACCAATTGTAGTTCGTCTATATATAGCAATTCTCTCTCTTTCTCTTTTCTCCCCCTTTGCATGGACATTTTTATTGATTTTTCTGTCTAGAATGGAAGAAGAGGGTTTGAATTAATATTTTCTGCCAGGATTTGGTAAATATTCATGATTTTGAGGCGGAAGGATAACTGAGTTATCAGGTTGGCTACAGTGATATGTACGGCAACTAGTTACATGTTTTAGGTATGATTCTTCAAGTTGGTGTATCTCAAAATTTTGGTGGTCAACCTCATTCAAATTCTAGGGCAAAGACATGCTCATTTGTTCCTCAATCTATAGTGAAAAGCATTTAGCCCAACGAAAATTTGGGGGAAAGTTGGAGGTGGGCAAAGAGGCTCGAATTAAAATTGAAGTCAATGGGGAAATTAATGGTGGTCTGCCTCCATTAACGCCCGTCTTCATTGGGCCAGTCGGGACAGAACAATGGGACGTTAACCCCATTGCATTTCTAGTTGTCGGACGCAAAAAGTCACAATTTGCAATACAAAAATGAAAGTGGTGAAAGTGTCCTAGATTGACCAGTTCGTTGAGTGTCAATCACAACCATGTGGTGGCATATGCTATAAACTGATCAACTGGCTGACAACCCAGATCGTGTCATTAATAATTGATCATTTTTTGTTCTTAATGATTAATCTAAGGGGTGATTTGATTTTTTGATGTTTCGTTTCGTCTTAAAGAAACGGGGGTTTGGGAAGGCCTTGTAGTCTAGAGTACTGCGCTTTGACCTCTAGGTGGCCGGCCACCTCTTGCATGCGGCTGTGGTTTCGAGCCCAGATGTGAGCGTATGTGGCATGGAGATAGGGCCGCCATCTCAGCCTTGTGGGTCTCCTTCGGGCACCCCGGTTTCCTCCCACTGCTAAAGACCCCTACAATCAAGCGAATTTCATGAAATAAAATTTTTTAAAAAAAACACAAAAAACCCATATGACCTAGTTGTGTTGAGTGGACGTTAAACCCCATCTTTTTTCCGACGTGATTTCCCCTTGTCAGTGATGCAGAAGGAGGGCCTGACAAGGACAGCTGCCTAGTCGTTCGGATGGGACGAAAACCCGAGGTCCCGTGTACCATTTGGAGTGCACGTAAAAGATCCCTTGGCGGTTGGAATTCGATATAAGAGTAGGCCGAAGCACCGCTGCCCGGGCAAAATTTCCCCATAGCACACTGTATGGCGTATGCCCGTCTCCAATTAGCTCAGGTTAAGTGCATAACCGTAGGACGTTAAACCCCATTTCATTCATTCATTCAAACCCCATCTTTCTCTCTCTCTCATCTTAAAGAAATAAATGGAAATAAACAACGTGGACGACAATTCTTCTCGAAGAGAATTACATATTTTGAGAGTTGAAATCCGTTTACCTAAATATACAAGCATGTTTAATTGGATATTATTATCTAAAATATTTAAAACGTAAGAACAACGAACTAGTCGAATAGTGACGAATCTCGTGTTCAGACATGTGTTATCACATATGGGATAATGACTGACACAAATATTGTCCTTCAACTCGCTCCCTAAATCAAGCGTGCCACACTCAAATCTTGACTACGAGTACCCCGACTCGTAATAATTGTTCCGGATTTAATTCGGAAATATATACGAATTCGTTAATACAAATTCAATTCGTTTTTTTTCGAATTGAGTGTGACGCCAAAATCCGGAATAAGACTTTATTCTGAAATCAAATCAGATGAAACTCCCAGTGTAAACGCAGCTATATTAACAGCCAAGCTAATATTTAATGTGGGACAGTTTGACCAAGCCTTATCTGGTGAGAGAGGAAATTAAGTTTGACGTCCATGAGACACCTAATATGTCATTTCGAGACTTAAATATGATTCTATTTTTATTCCAATAATTCGCTTTATCGTAGGGTCTTATGATCTAACGCGCACATGTTAAGCCATTCGCTTTACCAGGTACGAATTTTTACGAATATCCCATTACCTTTGGTAAATAATAATATTGTATTATTGTGTGTAATTAGTACCCGAGCCTGAGGGAGATTAATATCAGATGACAAATTACACATTAAAGCCGTAGAAAAAGAAGTACATGAGAATTTGTATTAGGTGCTCTTAGTAGTGCTGCTGGAGGGGGTGGGTGGGACTTAGATCATAAGGTCGGTCATTGACTCAAGTGGCATGGTTTCGATCCCCGACTTGTGTCAATAATATTGTCATTTATAAAAACAGTTTCTAATGCGTAGGAGTAGGTCCCACTCCCTAACCTCATGGGTTTTCTGTAACCCCCCCCCCCCCCCTCTGGTAAAGATCAATATGGCTCAAACGAATTATTGAAATAAAATGTACCATATGTTAGTCCCGGAATTACCAAATTTGTGTTGAGGGGTGTTAAACTCCAATTCTTTCCTTTTTACTATGGGAATGTAACTTTAAAACCGTGTTTATTTAGCCTGAGGTTGTTTAGCTGTACAAACACTGAGATTTATTATCATTTTATCTTGAAGTGTTCGGAACAGCCATAAAAATAAATAAATGATGAGTATGGGAATTGAGGAATCAGTTTTTAATAGATTAAAGAGACAGTATCACTCACTGAAAGGACAAAAGGAAATGGAATGGGATTGACGGTCCTTATTCACAGTTCAATTATATTTCAACAATTCGCTTGCTCGTAGGAGACTTTAGCAGTGGGAGGAAACCGGAGGGCTCGGGGTAAACCTGATGCGTATGACTTAAACCATTTATTCCCCTATCTCCACCCAAAAGTAGTAGTCGTAGTAGCAGAGAAAAATGCTGGTTACCGTTACTCTGTAAATATCCGGTAATTCCTACAATATATGGCCGCCATCTTGGATTTTGGCCACCATATTGGATTCCAGAAGCTAGAGTAATGTTTCGTTATCTTACTAGATTAATATCGTTGAAAATCACATTATTGGTCTATACGTATGAAAATAAATTGCATATTTTGGAACCATCTTGGCGGCCATTTTGAAAATGTGACCCATTCTGACCGAAAAAATTGTCGGACACCAAAAGTTCTTTTATTTTATTTTTTTTTCATGCAATTTGGCTTTAGAAACACCACTGCAGATATTTTATTTGATATTGTCCCAACCCAGTATAACGAAGATGCGGCAGATATTTTCTCATCTCCGCATGTGGATGGTCTTATTTAACCACATTTCTTAAAGGGCCAATCCCGATTACTTTTTGGGAAATAAAACTGCTTAATTTTGTGTTGAAATCATTTAAAACCCATTATCTAAGGCCGACCAACTAACCCGATATTTTTAATACGCTTGTAAATAACTTATGCCTGACAGTCTGCATCTGGGAATGGAGACCTTTGTATTATACAGTATCTGGATAAAACCAGACTTTTTTCTATAAAAATAATATGTAGGTGAAATTTACCTTTTTTATCAAGTACAGTACATGGGCCATTCACTGTATATACCTCTCAAGAAACGTAAATCGATTATCAGGTCACCCAATGAAAAAAAAATTACCCGAAATCTTAAAAGGGTTACGTGTCCGGATAAGCAGTGTTGATATTCACGTCCAAACGACTCAATATTTTCAGCTGGAATTTTCAGACAATGTCAATACACCATGCTTTTATATTTTGGTCCATAAATTTCACAAATACTCGAAATTTAATTTTTGAGACTATGTTCTTATCGGGATTGTCACTTTAATAAAATTGTATATAATATTTGAAGCAAGGAAGGAGATTTACAGAAGGCAGGTTCAACTCTTGCATAATGCATCTTCAATCCGTTGCAAACTACAATATTACGAAAGTTCACCCAGTTGTTCGTATGGAAGAAAAAATCACGATCACGTGTCTACACGTTGGTGTTCCCGTAAAAGAACTCATGCAAATTGAAATTATCCTGACCAAATTCTCACCATAGCAGACGGCAAGGCATATGCCCGTCCTCATTGGTGCAGAAAAGTAGTATGTTAGACCCATGCCATTTCTAATCATGGCTTCTTCAGATAAATATGGTTCTGTAAATTAATATATTCTCCATGGTAAAATAATATCGGGTTCAATTTGCAATAAGAGAAGATTTATCTTCAGGCTACAATATTATCATTTATTTCATTTCTCTTAATACTGGTAACTAACATCACAAATAACGTCTATGTCGCTATGACGACAAGATGATTGAAAAAATGACGCCATTTGCAATTTACGTTAGAGAGTGAACTTATTGGTTAATGATATTTCAAGTCAGCCAATAGAAATTGTTGTTTTATATAACCAATCAGAGAATAATCAGAGCCTGAAGTGTTGACCAATAGAATTACACGCCCTTGTAAACAATCATCAGGAAATTAGATGGTTAGTTTGCGGAGGAAATGACCGATTTTCATTTTCTGTTAAATGACACTTATTGTCGAGTAGACGCTGTGTCTAATTTTCTAGCTCATTGTTTATTAGACAATATTGTCTTCAAAGAGCATTTATGACTTTCAACAAGAAAATCGATGTAATTCATTTTATATAATGTCATATTCGGATAAATTCGGAATAACACGAGATTCATCCAAAGAGAGGTAGGCTACCAATTTGTGTATGAGAGGGAGTGCGATGAACTTTCTCGGCAAATGCAGGAATCGAACACGCGACCTCCAGACTAATGAGCCAGCGTCTTACCCACGTGGACATAAAATAGCGCTGAGAGTTACTTCCCTTTGCCAACTTCCTTTTCAACTAACAATTTATGTGATTGATCGATACAAATAGCACAATCATGAGGGGCGGATAACTTGAAAACGCCCCCCCCCATAGATTAACCAACGGTATAGTGGAGTAGAACGGAATGAGTACACTGGAGACTTTGTGATCTAAAGCAGGCGGTGACTCAGTGTCAAGGCGATGTCTCAAAAAAGGCCAAGATAGTTCCCCTCGATTTGTCAACGTACTTTCTCCTTATCAATCTTATAGGGCAGTGGCCGGAGGCCTGGTAAGGAACTTGCCGTTCGGATGGCACGGAAAATCGAGATCCCGTGTGATACCAGGCCTACATGTATATGTTACCATAGACTTAAAAGTAATAAAAGAACTGGATGGAAAATAGGCGCATACGCAATATTGCCCTCATAACACACTACATCACGTATACTCGACATCAGTAGACGTTAAACCCCAATTCACTCCCCCTAATTTTTAAATTTAACAATCTATTCTACACGAACCGCCAATATAATATGCTATAATCTAGCTTACGAATTAGGGGGATTGGATGGCCGAATGGTTAGCGTGTGTGCACTTTATCATAAGGTCTGTCATTGAATAAACTGGCGTGGTTCCTCCGGTTGTACTAGACAAGGAGTAGGGACCTCGGTTGTCAGGCTTTATATTTTTTTCAAGAGACAGAGAGATAGATAGAATAAAAAAGAGAGGGAGAGAACGAGAGATGGGGTTTAAAGTCCATTCGACACACACATATGAGACTAACATATGGCTCAATTCTCTTTCCAATAATTCGCATGCGCGCAGGGTCCTTTAGCAGTGGAAGGACCCCGAGAAAACGCACGAGATTGGACAAGCGCGATTCTGCTGTCACATTTAACCGGGGAATCGGAACCACGCACAGTTGACTCAATGACTGACCTTATGATACAGCGAACACGTGCTAAGTAATAAAAAGTAATGGTATTCCATAGAACTTTATTCTGTGTAATTCAAGTTCTAATTACTAAATAACATTGAAACAATTTATTCACTCGTAATCAAACTACGTCGTCATAGCGATAGCCTGACAGATTTGTATTAAATGTTACTTGCGATGAACAGTTTCTAGTCGTTCGGATTAGAAAACAAACGTTGCCGCAGTGAATATTCGCTTGGCCGCTACAGTCACTGATACGGATGACATCGCCGCGACTTAATGAGTCACAAGTATTAACTTTTTTTCCTCCGACAAATTAAATTCTAAAACATTTTTTGGGAAGTTTTAGAATAATAAATAAAGGGGTTTGAAGTATATCAGGATAGAAAATATTTCATATTTAGAGTAAATAGGTACAGAAAAAAGTACGCGGGGTGGGGTGGGGGGTAAAATGGGTAAAAAGATAAAATTCTGCCCATACCAGTTCATATTAGTACTACCACGTTCGATTTAATTGTAAACCGAACGTGTGATCATCAATTCGACGTTTTATTCAGTTTGTTTCTTTTGAAACATTTCGATTATTTCCTGTTGTACTGAACATTGTTTATTATTGATTAAGGATTCTTCATATTGTGTTTTAAAACTTAATCGACTGGTTTCTCAACCACCTTGATTTGTTGGTAAACATTATGATGTGACGTCACCCGTCGTAGTACTAAAGCGGTCTGACCTTTTAAAGGTCAGTCATCTTGGACAGGGATAAAAGACGGGTGTCGCATTAACTCTGTAAAACAGATTGGCGGTATACGTGTAGACTGTAACGCTACTCTATGGGCAAAATTTACTTTCTAGCACATGGTAGACGTATGCCTACATTCATTAGTACGGTAGGCGAAGAAAAATAAGA
Source organism: Patella pellucida (assembly GCA_917208275.1). Lineage (NCBI taxonomy): Eukaryota > Metazoa > Mollusca > Gastropoda > Patellidae > Patella > Patella pellucida. The sequence goes on from OU795038.1 coordinate 68,204,266, forward strand.
CGTTAAGCTCCTTTTCATGTTAATATATGTGCATGTGTAAACAACCATTATAATTGTTCTATACTTCTAGGGGATCACGGTGGCTAAGTGGATAAGGCGCTGGTTCGCTAGCCTGGAGGTTGAGTGTTCGATCCCTGCATTGGCCGAGAGAGTTCATCTCGATTTTCCGGCGTGATTTCCCCTTGTCAGTGATGCAGAAGGAGGGCCTGACAAGGACAGCTGCCTAGTCGTTCGGGTGGGACGAAAAACCGAGGTCCCGTGTACAAATTGGAGTGCACGTAAAAGATCCCTTGGCAGTTGGAATTCGATATAAGAGTAGGCCGTAGCGCCGCTGCCCGGGCAAAATTTCCCTCATTGCACACTGTGGCGTATGCCCGTCTTCAATTAGCCCAGGTACGGTGCTTAAGCGTAGGACGTTAAACCCCATTTCATCCATTCATCTATACTTCTAAATTATTGTGGTTAGCGTGCGCGCGCTGTATCATAGAGTCTGTCATTGAGTCAACTGTCCAACCTCGCCTGTCCAACCTCGCCTGTCCAACCTCGCCTGTCCAACCTCGTGGGTTTTCTCCGGGTCCCCCGGTTTCCTTCAATTGCTAAAGACCCCTATGCGAAAGCAAATTATTGAAATATAATTAAACCATAATATGTTATTCCCGAAATGACCTAGTTTGTGTCGAGTGGACGTTAAACCCCATTGCTTTCTCTCTATATATATGTTATTGTTTTTGATAATTATAGTCCTGATGATGCCGCAAGGATGAGTACACCAGGTCAACGTAATTGATTGGTCGTGACGTCATTTTCGTAGGGGATTCCCCTAATACACGCTCTTTTACTTACTACTTACCACTTTGCCTCAACAATATGAATGTTCACCAAACCCTGGCAAAATATGTAAATTCAAACACTGTTCTTCGATTACAGACCAACACGTCAAATAAAATTGACATGAAAATTGCATAAGAGAGGGAAAATAAAGAATTGCTAATAATAGATTACAAAACTACAGAAATAATTAAATATAAACAAATACCGCCATACTTGTTTTCAGTTTATAGAACAAGCATGACGATTGTACGGGGTACGAAAACAGAGGCAGGCCACGCCCACACCCAGTGTATACCTTGTCAACCACACTGTCCACATCCGGCTACTAATATTTCAACTACTGCAGTTACCTCCTGACTAATTGAGGGGTTTTCACAATAAGTTTACAGAAAATATTTTTGCTACGCAATCGAAATAAGGGGATGTAATTAGCCTACTTGACCTATTGTAGATGAAAACGAAAGTAACTTACGCTTGTTAGAATATCCAGAGCACACTAAGTCACGTTGATCAGTCAAGACATGGGTCCTGTATGCTTAGATACGACTTATTACGGGAATTAAATGATCCTGTAATAATAGGTGACTTGGTACCAGGTGATGAGCTACATGTAATTAGGTCAATTAGACGTCATTAACACACCTGTTTAACAAGAATAATGAACACGTGATAATTAGGTAGTGTATTATCACTCCGTAACAAGATGGTCGATGTAATGGATTTAATATTAAATTATATTCAAAGTATGTAGAAATTTATTTCTACGCGAAAGGGACTTATTTTAAACCAAAAGTACTTGGTTGTGCTGATCGAAAGCTTTTAGTTCAAATTTTTTAATTTGAAACAAAACGTAATAATAATAATTATAATAATAATCGCGTCATTTTACAAGGGTAGCAAATTAGGCCTGAGGCCTTTTTCCAATTTGGCCCTTGGCACAGATCGTGCGAATGATTTCGATCATTACTGCAGGAAGAAACCGAAGAACTCAGAGGAAACCTGCCTGATCGGACGGGAGACCGAATATCCCGTCTTTAACGTGATTCTGGTGGCTGTTTATTTTTTAACACACCGAAGAACAGAAAATCAAATTGTCGTGATCTTAAGCCGTTCATCACGTTTTTATTTGCTGTGCACTTATCCAGTTATCCTGTATGTTTTTCATCTCAGTTGTATAGCTTCTAAGTGGTGGTGGGGGTTGGGATGGCCTAGTGGTCTAGAGGGCCGCACTCGACCTTTAGCTGACCGGCCACCTCTGGCTTGCGGTTGTGGTTTCGAGCCCTGGTGTGAGCGTATGTGGCATGGAGATAGGGGCGCCTTCTCAACCTCGTGGGTTTCCTACGGTGATCCCGGTCTCCTCCCACTGCTAAATACCCCCAAGCGCAAGCGAATTATTGAGGTATAATTAAATTATATGTTAGTCCAGAAATGACATAGTTGTGTTGAGTGGACGTTAAATCTCTCTCTCTCTCTCTATTTCTCTCTTTCCGCTTTTACCGACTGCGATATTGCTGAAAAAATGTTTCTTAACAAAGTTGTAAATCACATGCATGATGAATAGTTCAGTTCGGAGTAGGGCAGGATGGGGGGGCGGGCAAACATATAATTTGCTGTCGTTATCCCTTTAATTAAAGACACAGTTGTGCATTTACACTGATGTACCTTATTCTGCACCCTTAAATTCACAGAGTGGTTTCCTTTTGTGAATGGTGCAGTACGCAGGGCCTGACAATGAAAATTATCTATTAGTTTGAATGAGACGCAAAAATCCATTCACACAGTAGTGACTTAGTGAGTAAAACGCCTGTTAGCTAACTTTAGAGGTCCCTGACTCGCCAAGGAAGTTCCTCTGGATGTTCCTGAGTAGTTTCTCCTTGTCTTGTCATCCGGACGACACTCTCTCTTTTTCTCTCTCGCTCATCCCTCTCTCTCTCTCTCCCTCTCCCTCTCTCTCTCTCTAGTAATCTGCAACAAATAATGACCTACAAGATTACAGCTGATATCTAATTAACAGATGTCCAGCCGGTAATGGTGTTAATAAGCCATGTGAATACGTCACACAAATCGATAGTATGTTAATAAGGTGGTAGTAGGCGGAATATTCCTGAACCAGCGCCGGTCTTAGGATATTTCGGGTTCTGTGCAGAGTATACGGCAATACCTCGTCTCGCCCCGCCCCCATATCACACATGGCAAATTATTTTTCAATGCTAGTTATTTTAATATGTTCAGCTACAATAGCTACAACTGTTAAATATCAATAGGTTTTATCAGGGCCGGATTTACCATGGGGTACAGGCCCCAGGGCCCCTCACAATAGGGGGCCCCCACAAAAAATACACTTGATAGTGATGCTCCTAATGACGCCTACATCTGATCCAAACTTTCTTATATCTCTTATGTGGAGGCTATTTTTTCTATTGTACCGACTTAAGTAATGATGATCGGGGCTAGGCCTAAAATTCAATCGCTAAATTCGTGGTTTAGAGTGGATTAATTTAACTTAAAATTTCAACAAATTAAGTTTATATTATCTAGTTTTAACTATTATAGTCAGAACTTTCAGCTCTTAATTACTTATAAGAGAGAGAGAGAAATGGGGTTTAAACGTCCACTCGACACAAACTAGGTCATTTCGCGCGTAGGGGTCTTTAGCAGGACTTCGGTTTTGTGTCGCATCCGACCGACTAGACACTGTCGTTTTATTTGAATTTAATTCAAATTGCTCCATTATATAATAATGCTAAAGACTCCCTGAAATGTGACTGGAACTGCACCTTTAAAATCCATTAATTTTACGTTTAGCCAATGGTACCAAATCCTTCTCCAGGAAAAATACTATTCATAGGTTTACTGATGTCGTATTTTTACCAATAATCTATAATAAACTCTTAGATTGAGTCCACGTCTCCTACTTATACAATCCTTATAGTGTAACCCGCGGCAGAATATTTACCACGCCAGGCTGTAAATTGGTCTATGATTGTCCTCTCTACCACTAAAAGCCTAAATTGTATTAACTGTTAATAACTGAAAAAAGTGACGTGTTTAGAGAAACTGATTCATCCATCTTCATGGCTGATCTGGCAAGCAGAGAGAAAATTGGGTTTAACGTTCACTCGACACAAATCAGGTCATTTCGGGACTAACATATGGTTCAATTTTATTTCAGTAATTCGCTTGCGCGTAGGAGTCTGTAACAGTGGGAGGAAAATGGATGATTCGGAGAAAGCCGACAATGTTGGACAGGCGACTATACTTCTTGTCACGTACATCCGGGGAATCATGAAATACAGTGATGGAAATACATATACAGAATATCCAACATGTAACTGATTAATAAACCTACATTTACCAATTAAAGAAATTAAATATCAATCATTATTTAAATGGAAAAAACGCCATAAGCGGGGGGGGGGGGTACATAAGCTAGCTCGCCAACGAGAGTTAGCTCTCTCCCCTATGCCGATCTACCCCGTAGTGAAACGAACCCCGCTTTCCCAACAACCTTAAACAGATCGAATTCTCTCCCCAACTGGGTCTGATCTCCTTCCCGACCAGCCTGGTCTCCTGTAACTGGCATGATCTCAACCGATTCCCAATCCCATCCCCACCCTCCCGTCGTCGTCCCAATCGGTTTGAAAATAGATTGTATCCTGTCGATGCCTCGATCAGAGATGCTAATGAATAGGACGTTAGAATCAAGTTGACTAACGCTCCAGTTTTGTTGAATAAATGAATAGTAATTGCAGTCTGTCGTCGACTTCTATTAATGGTAATAGTCACTTATTGTAAATGTAGCCGAGGACATTTACACCAGTAGTAATCAAACACGATGTTAAGGTTGTACAGAGGTCAAAAGATCACCATCAATGTGGTAAATTGGTTTCCACAACAATTGACGTCATCAACAAAATAACCGTGTTTAGGAAGTGAAAAGTGAGTTTAGGTTATGACAAATCCAAAACTTGAATTTTTTCTATTTCGTTCCTGAAGATTTTCAAATTGAAACCTGTTTCGTGCCTGAATATTTTTAAATCCAAATCTAGAAATTATACTGTTTCTTGCTAAAGATTTTCAAATCTAAATCTGGAATTTTTTTTATTTCGCTTCTGGAGATTTTCAAACCTAATTTATTCTATCTCGTTATTATTGATTTTCGAATCCGCAACGGCAACTTAGTTTATGCAGATATTCAAATCCAAATTTAGAATTTATTCTATTTCATTCCTGAAGATTTTCAGTAACAAATCGAGAGATCCGACTGAAACCATGGACCCCGTGAGAGACGTAACCCAATCGATTCGTAAACAATCTCATGGTCTGTCAATGAAATCTGATGTTTTGACCTTTCGTTGTTTGCTGTGAGAGTCGGTGGCCTAGTGACTGTTTAACTAGCCCACACAGTGGTATGTTGCGGGTTCGATCACGGCTAGTCGTTGGAATGGGGCTCAAAGCCCAGGCCCCGATTTCTACAGCAGTTAGAAAACGAAATATGAGCTAGCCGTAGCGCCGCTCTCAGGGCAAAAATTTTCCCCATAACACACTTTATAGTTTATGACTGTCTTTATTAGCCCGTCCCAAGCAGAACAGTTACAAACACCATATCTGCCAGTGTTATCATGTAGAAATTGATTCAACTGTTGTTTAATAAATGGGTCGTGGTTTCTTTAGACACCATTCCTTGCCCGGCCACCCGCTCTGCACCACTGCCAAGGGGAAACCACGCCGGAGAGCAACGGACAAACCTACTCAGCCGTTGTATAACACAGTAGTGTAAAGTGTATGAAATTGGACTTATCGGCCTATATTTCCGCACCATCTCAGCGAATGGGGATGGGCTGTGTACGCCCTATTATATGAGGAAACCTTTGTGCGGTTGTCAAGGGTTCGTTTCTGTGCGTACCGAATGAGTAGATATTGTTACTTGCCAGGCCACTTGTGCGTGACAAGGAGTAGGGCCGCCTGTCAAACCTCGTAGGTTTCTCCGTGTCCTGTGATTTCGCCCACTACTAAAGACCACTATACGTGCAAGCCAACTATTGAAATACATGTAAAACTGAACCATAAATTTTAGTGCCGAAATAACCTAGTTTGTGTCGAGTGAACGTGAAAACCCCGATCCCCTCTCTCCTTGCCAGATCCCTGACCCTGCACCACTGACAAGCGGAAACTGCACTAGATAATCCCGAGGAACTTTCTCGTCCGTTGTGTAATGCAGTATGGTAATGTCGTGTTTAATATAAAGGATAATCTTATCTTTTACAACCCACTTGACACTAGTTTATTCTGAGATAAAAACATGCTTTATAGACAAACAACAAACCTCTCTAAACATTAAAGGGGCTCTCTCCCCGGACAAGATTTTACTAGATGCTAGGTTATGTGATCGGTGTCCCAGATTAGTTAAAGGGGCTTCTCCCCGGACAAGATTTTACTAGATGCTAGGTTATATGATCGGTGTCACAGATTAATTAAAGGGACTCTCTCCCCGGACACGATTTTACTAGATGCTATGTTATGTGATCGGTGTCGCAGATTAATTAAAGGGACTCTCTCCCCGGACACGATTTGAAGAGACACGATTTTACTAGATGTTAGGTTATGTGATAGGTGTCACCGATTAATTAAAGGGACTTTCTCCCCGGACACGATTTGACTAGATGCTAGGTCATATGATCGGTGTCACAGATTAATTAAAGGGACTATCTCTCTATCTCTCTCTCTCTCTCTCTCTCTCTCTCTCTCTCTCTCTCTCTCTCTGGACACGATTTTACTAGATGGTAGGTCATAATGATCTTTGTCACAGATTAATTAAAGGGACTCTCTCCACGGACATGATTTTATTAGATGCTAGGTTATATAATCGGTGTCAAAGATTAATTAAAGGGGCTCTCCTGGGATAAGATTTTTCTAGATGCTAAATGGTAGATGACATGATCGGTGTCAAGGATTGATTAAAGAATCTGTCTCCCGGGACACGACTTTACTAGAAGCTGGGTTGCACAAACGTTGTGACGGATTAATTAAAGCAGCTGCCTCCAGGACCCGATTTTACTAGATGCTAAATTATACGATTGGTGTCACGTATTAATTCAGGACGGTTCCGCAATTAGACGATACAGTTTATAACCAGCTTTTATACGTTCATTATAGCAAGAATGGCTAGATTTTTTTTTATCTAAATCTTACATAATGTATCTTTAAATAGACGTCCATTTTAGTTAATTTTTGGCTTATAAAGTCACCTTACCTAGTATACACGAACCTTAAGTAGATTGTAAATAACCCCTATATATTGTTTAAACGCACACATTGACAAGGTTGTCCATATAATTGTTGAGGAGTACCCTGGCAATATCTAAAATGCCTATCTAATTCTATAAGCGCAAACTGGTCAAATTGTAAATGTCCATCTAATTGTATAATCGTACCTTGACCAGATTGTAAATGGGAATCGAATGTGTAAGTGTACCTTGAGCAGATTGCAAGATTAGAAGCAAGATAAGACTAAATGAAGTAGAGAAGCTTAAAATAGATATAAATGTCATCGGCTTTGAAGACTATGTTAAATATAAATATAGAACTGGTCGTGGTGGGTAGCCTGTTTAACCATTGGATAACGGATCAGAAATTCCCAGAATAGAGGCTGCCCGGAATTGGATTTAATGTCAGTGACCAACAGTTTTATCATTTCGGGATTAACACATGGTAAATATTTTATATCAGATATTTTTATTTCTTTTGGGAGAGGAAGAACCACGTGGTTAAACGGGAGACGAGCATGGAATTAAATGTCAATGACCAACAGTTTTATCATTTCGGAATTAACACGGCAGAGATCAAAAAAAAAGTATGAAATAAAGTGAAATGGGGTTTAAAGCGAGAATTCCACATTTTCTAAGAAAGCCAAAACATAATTATTTCTTTGTCTTTTGCTCAATAGGTTATCAACTCACTATTATACGATCATGGGCATTATTTCCCACCGTTGAAAATCTTTGACACGGGAATAATATAACAATTACCCCTTCTATTCCTATCCCCTCCATGAAATAGCCATCTACAAACGTTTGAATTTGAAGATGAAAATTATATTTTGCCAATTTCTCAGCTGTGGTTTCGAGCGTATGTAGCATGGAGATAGGGACGCCTTCTCAACCTCGTGGGTTTCCTCCGGGCATTCCGGTTTTCTCCCACTGCTAAAGACCCTACGCGCAAGCGTATTATTGAAATAAAATTAAACCATGTGTTAGTCCCGAAATGACCTAGTTGTGTTGAGTGGACGTTAAACCCCATTTCTCTCTCTCTTTCTCGCTCTCTTTCTCTCTCTCTCTATCTCTCTCTCTCTCTCCCTCTATGTCCGTCTGTCTCTCTCCCTCTCTTTATTTAATTAAATGGATTTAATGCCAGTCTGTATGTATTTATAACTAGGTTGTGTAACTATGTGACGAGCACGCGACATTCATACAAGGTAAATGCTACATGTACAATATAATATCAGATAACGGGTGCTTTATTAACTACAGTTCTACTACCAAGTCGTCAAGGTTACTGAGGATAAACGAATATCCCCTGGGAACTTTTGGTCAGTGTTAGGATTTGGCCTGTCGATAGTTATCAAAATCAATGTGACATGGTATGGCTTCAACGGGATTGTAGGATGTCGAAATAAGACAGTTTTATCCAAAGGAACGAACTGGTCTTGTTTAATAGTCCAATATCAAACTCTGTGAACCTATTACATACGAGATAAGTTTTGGTCAGTGTTGTTTATTATAGTTGGGTCTCTCAAAATTAATTATCAAACGATTGAAACATATCTTAAAGTGAGCCGTAGGATATCAATTAGAAACAGCCTACATCAAATTTTGTAAACCTATGAAATATTAATAATAACGTAACAGTGTCACCTTTGACTTATTAAATAAGACAGCAGTGTCACCCGTGAACCAATTAAATAAGACAGCAGTGTCACCTGAGAACCCATTAAATAAGACAGTCGTGTCACCCGTGAACCAATAAAAAAAGAGGGAATATCGCCTCTGAACCTATTAAATAAGACAGCCGTGCCACCTGTGAACCTATTAAATAAGACGGCCGTGTCACCTGGGAACCTATTAAATAAGACAGCCGTGTCACCCGTGAACCCATGAAATAAGACAGTCGTGTCACCTGTGAATCTATTAAATAAGAGGGAAATATCGCCTCTGAATCTATAAATAAGAGAGCAGTGTCACCCCTGAATCTATAAATAAGAGCAATGTCACCTCTGAATCTTTAAATAACATTGAAGTGTTATCTCTGAATCTATGAATAACAGAGAAGTGTTACCTCTGAATCTATAAATAACAGACTAGTGTTATCTCCGAATCTATAAATAACAGAGAAGTGACACACGTGTACCTATTAAACAAGAGAGAAGAGTTACTCGTTTCAAAATAAGACAATTACTGTCCTGAGGAATAAACTAGAACATATTAAATGAGTGAAGAGTGTCATCTGTGAATCTATTAAATGAGTGAAGAGTGTCACCTGTGGATCTATTAAATAAGAGAGCAGTGTCACCTGTGAATCTATTAAATAAGAGAAGAGTGTCACCTGTGAATCTATTAAATGAGAGAAGAGTGTCACCTGTGGATCTATTAAATGAGAGAAGAGTGTCACCTGTGAATCTATTAAATGATAGAAGAGTGTCACCTGTGAATCTATTAAATGAGAGAAGAGTGTCACCTTTGAATCTATTGAATCAGACATCGGCGTCACCTGTGAATCTATTAAATAAGAGAGCAGTGTCACCTGTGAATCTATTAAATGATAGAAGAGTGTCACCTGTGAATCTATTAAATGATAGAAGAGTGTCACCTGTGAATCTATTAAATGAGAGAAGAGTGTCACCTACCTGTGAATCTATTAAATAAGAGAAGAGTGTCACCTGTGAATCTATTAAATAAGAGAGCAGTGTCATCTGTGAATCTTTGAATCTGTTAATAAATAAGAGCGCAGAAGTCTTACCCGTAGCCATATTAAATACGAGAGCAGTGTTATCCCAGTCGTCTGCACGACATGCGTCAGTTCAAGGAACACCAGTAACGAGTTGATTTATAGAAATCAAATTTGGTCTGAGGGAAGCTTACCAGCGGAATTAACAGCCTTAATTGTAAGTATATTATTACGCCCGAATATCTGTGAAGGATAAGGTGGCAGAGTTGTCTTACACGGGTGCTTTAGGTCATGGGGTCTGCCATTTAGTTGTTTCCATCCAACATTTCTGTGTGGCAAGGAGTAGGGTTATCTGTCCAGACTCGTGGAATGTCTCCAGGTCCTCGTGGTTTCTCCCATTGCTGCTATTTAAATAAAACGGAATAATATGTTAGCCCCGTTACCCCCGAAACGACATAGTGTTTGTCCTAATGGACGTTAGTGATGCATTATGTAAGAGCTAATCTGCCTATTCCAGGTTTACCTTATGGCTTCAAATGGTATGTAAAGTATTATTTAGGCATTTATTCACATGCCAAGCTTAAAATCAAGCCTACACCATCGGATTGCCAAGATTTAAATCAAGTTGAACACCCGCGAGATTTAAGGATTTAACGATTCAATTCTCAATCGGAACTTAACCCTTGGGCGGTCACGTTGCACGAAAAACGTTGTAGGTAACAAGGGGTCATCTAAGACCCCCAGAAAAAAATAGGTTTATAGATGCATAATTTTATTCAAATACGATCAAATTACAGCTTTATATCAACTCTGAATAATAATCAATCAGAGTGAAAATAATATTCGAGGTATTAACAGTGAAGATATGAATTTAAAGTTTTTTGAAACCATAAAAATTACACATAACTTAATTGTCATTTTCATGTAGAATCCGTCCTTTGATCGGATTGGGTTAGTAGAGTACCCAGATTTGGTTTCAAATCTAGATTACTAAAATAACGAAAATAATATCATCAGTAAGAAAGATTTAAAATACAAAACTATCACCGAGCGCAGAATAGATAAGAAACTTTAAACCAGGAAAAAATTGAAAGGAAAGGGGGAGGGGTGTCTACAAGACCCCTTCTGTACAGTAACGTAATACTCGTCGTTTCTTGTCAAATGATGAATGTTGCCACTACCTCTCTTCCATTCTTTTTACAGCATAATACTCGACATTACATGTCAGTAGCTGGAAATGTATAACATTCTTGCCAGACAATTATAAACCAGTTCCTCACAAACGTTTATGATATGGTCGTTGTGTCCCGAAATACCTCTTGTTTCGCTTGCACAAAGGGTTAATCTCGGTGTGATAATAAACGATCTACGCTACATTTCCAAACACTCATAACATCGACCAGGATAAAGTAATTTGAATGAAGAATGTTCAATTTATACATTTTTCATAAGCTATTTTTGAACCATTATATTAAGAACGACCAGCTCTTTATCTAAATTTTACATAATGCATCTGTTAACAGGTGCGGTTTTTATGTCAGGTACCAAACCCTTGCACGTCACTGTATTTTAAAAGAACATATTCTTTTAGCGATCGGGAAACACATTAACAGAACACAGTTTTTATGTGATACAATCACTAGTTTATTCTAAAGCACGACGTTTCGACAAGTATCCTCTTATCGTTATCAAGCACAAAGACATTTAGTAAACTTAAGATCAATATAATGAAATTTATAATGAAACCATTTACGTGGATTGACATAACAATAACAACAAGAATTTAAAGATAAAGGATATTTAACAAAGAACATAGCTCTATATTGCGGATCTAAAAAGAAGTACATTTTTATGACCGCTGTCCTTTATATGAATATTACACCATATGGCGGCCAGTATGTTAAATATTAGTAATAAATTACTCTATGTTTATTCATATCATAAATATTATCTCCATTATACAACATAGACATTAAAGGGCAAATCTCGACTATATTTTGGAAAATAAAACTGTCAATTTAATTGTATGTTAAAAGCCCTTAGTGCCGAGCAATTAACTGCATATACGCGATACGCTTTCAACCAACTTAAATGGAGACCGGTGTCCCAAGCTGTATTATATGCTTTCTGGATAAAATCTACCCTTCGTTCTTAAGTACATCATGTGGGTCTTGCACTGTATAGACCCCTAAATGAACGACAATAGATTACCAGGTCACCCAACGACAAAACTCACCCGAAATCCGGATAAGCGATTTTGATGTTCACGTCCAAACGACTCCATATTTTGAGCTAAAATTTTGAGACAAAGTCAATACATTATTCCTCTATATTTTGGCACTTTCATTTCATACGTACAAGGACTTTTAATTTTTTAAGACTCTGTTTTAATCGGAGTGGTCCCTTGAAAAGGACAAGACGTTACTTAGACAAATCGCCAGACGGTTCTCTAATATCTTTATTTTACAACAAAGCCGTAAATGGACAAGTCACCGGACGGTTCTCTAATATCGCCATTATTCAACATATACGTTAAGGAAAGAGAAATGGTGTTTAACGTCCACTCGACAAAAACTAGGTCATTTCGGGACTAACATGTGTCTTTAATTTTTTTTTATTTCAATAATTCGCTTGCGCGTAGGGGTCTTCAGCAGTGGGAGGAACCCGGAGGACCCGGGGAAAACCAACGAGGCTGGACATGCGACCCTATTTCTTGTCACATACAACCGGGGTTTCGAAACCACGCCAGTTGACCCAATGACAGACTTTATGATACAGCACGCACAAGCTGCTAACCTAGACGTTAAAGGGACAATACACTAGGTATCTATCAATTATTTTAAAGTGACATATTTTACTGTTTAAAATGCTTTTATAGTATAACCAAAAATATAATACTCCAGGCTAAAGAGAGAGAAGGGAGAAATAGAAGAGAGAGAGACAGGGGGTTTAACGTCCACTTGACACAAACTAGGTCATTTCGAGACTAACATAATTTTCAATTTTATTTCCATAATTCGCTTTAGCAGCGGGAAGAAACCGGAGAACCCGGCGAAAATTCATGCGGGTGGACAGCCGAAACGAATCCACGCCATTTGAATTAACTAAGTGTCGGATAGAAAGTAGCATAATTGGATTCTCATAAGAGAGATACTTTAAGGTTTGTTTTCCTGTGCAAGTCAATTGTTGTTTCTTTAAGTCATTATGGTAGCATGCAATCTGCATCAACTGATGTAAACTTCAAACGGTTATTACTCATTGATCAAATGAACAAATTCGCATAGCCCCCGTAACCCCAGGTAACCCTGGAAATAAAAATAAAGAGTTAGTCTCAAAATGATCCAAGGTTGAGGAGATGTTAAACCCCATTCAACTTTTTCTTGTGTATTAACCACCTTCCTAATCTAGTTCGTTGCCTCTTTAAATAAATATCCTACACGACCCACGACCATAAAACTACAATAAAATATATTTTCCAATAGGTCAAAGTCGTGTCGCTCCAGACGGCTTAGATTTTACTATCTATTGTGACTGTTATGAAGGAAATGAATGGGGCTTAGCATCCTAGAAGCCACGGTGGCTAATTGAGTAAGACGCTGCCGCGCGAACCTGGATATCGCGGGTTGTATCTCAGTTTCGGCTGAAAAAGTTAATCGAGATTTTCCGGCGTGGTTTCCCCTTGTCAGCGATGCAGGTCGTTCGGATGGAACGAAAACCAAAGGTTCCGTGTACTAATATAGGCGTGATCGTAACGGATCCCTTGGCAGTTAGAATTCGATATAGGAGTATGCTGTCCTGGCACAATTTCCCTTATAGCACACTGTAGTATGTCGTATGTCCGTCTTCATAAGCCCAGTCGGAGCAGAACAGTTGGGCGGTAAACCACATTTCATTTTATTTGGTCTGCACTAAACGGAGTAATACCATGCATTGTGCTATGGAGTAAATTGGTCGTTTAGCGCCTCTAGGGACAGCTTTGGCTTGGTGATGCCCGTGGCTAGCTCCTAGGTTGCATGTCTCTGTACTGGGAAATATTTAAAAGAAGACATACTAAATAAACAAAATGCGAAATAAACGTGTCATTCTAACTAAATATAAATCTGCCACACAAATTAACGTTGGCACCCCACCCAAAAATGAGATCTGCCATTTTTTATGACCCTTACTGGCATCGCTTCACTTTCACGTCAGCCTGAGTGGCAGTAGCGATGCTTATACAATCGTGAGGTCTGTAAGATATTCTTGAACTGCTTCATTGGTTGCTACTCTGCGGTGTCGCTTATTAAAACACAGTCCCACCCCCTTCATCTCTGCACATCACTGCTTTGGGACTAACAGGTCTCTTTAACAATGGATGGAAATCGAAGGGCCCTAGCTTTGAATCGGAACCATCCCACTTGACCCAGCGTGTTTTGCTTTCCCTGGTTTATGTAGGTAAAGCTCATATTGAGAATGACAGACGACCCCGACTCCTGGTCACGAACAACCGGGGAATCGAGACAACGCCAATTGACTCAATGACAGACCTTGTGATACAGCGCGCACACGCGAACGATTCCGCCACCACCTTCCTCCTTTAGTTTTGTGCAGTTTTGTCTACATTTTATTTCATTTTGAGACTGACATATGGTTACATCAGGTTCCGTCCCGGTGTGAGCCGAGGGTGTTCAACTAGTTCTGTCAGTCAGTGGTGCAGGACAGGAGAACGTGAATTAGTAGGATGGCCGTAATGACTACAATCTGTCATGATATGTTATGTTACTGTGAGCTGTGTGGGTTGTTAGAATTGTAGATTGATGCAGGACGGGGGGAGGAGCTGATAAGGACAGCTGTCTAGTCGTTCGGATAGGACGAAGAAAACAGGGTCATGTGTATACATTGGCGTACACGCATAAAAGAGCCCGTGGCAGCTGGAATTCGATATAAGAGTAGGTCTTTAATGGTGCCAATCTCCGGGCAATATTTCTCGCGTAGAACACCGTATGACGTATGCCCGTCTTTATCAACCCAGTCGGGGCAGAACAAGAGGACGTTAAACGTAATTTGATTTCATTTCGAGCGATCCATCAAAACGACGTCCCACTACCTGCGCCATCTTGGTTCAATTAGATGTGCTGTATTGTATTGATCCGAGGAATTATACAGTAAACCATATATCTGTTGATGGTAATTAAAACAAGAATTTTTGCTATGATATATTTTATATAATTGGTTGCCATGCCAACTAAAATAATAATTAGAATGGCGAGCTCTCTATACTGAACAACCTTACACATTCATAGGCTTTATTGATCAGGTCTTTTGTATACAGCGATACGTAATTTATAGGGCGTCAAGAATGTACAGGGTCTTGAAGAGCCGTTACCATTTCCAATAATCGAGAGTTTAACGTCCACTGGACACAAACTAGGTCATTTCGTTAATAACATATGGTTTAATTTTGTTTCAATAATTCGCTTACGCGTAGGGGTCTTTAGTAAGGGGGGGCGGAGAGCCCGGAGAAAACCCACGAGGCTAGACAGGCGACCCTACTCCTTGTCACGTACAACGGGGATTCGAAACCAAGTCAGTTGACTAAATGACATGCTTTATGATACACCCCCGAACGTGCTAACCATTCGGCCATCCAGCCCACCCTCCTTTCAATTACCAATTTGAGGAAATTTTAATATCATAAGCCATTATGACAATTACCTCACTCAAGATCGGTGAGAAAAACGCTTGGTCACTAAGTCGGAGATCCCCGGAACCGTTACGGTATTGTTCGAGAAGGTTCTACGTGATTTTCCAGCATGACGTCTCCTTGTCAGTGTTGAAGAATTGAGGTCAGGGACAAAAACCCGAGGCCCGTTGTGCTCGTTGACTTGCACGTTAAAGAACAATGACACTTGCTATTCAAGGAAGATCAGTCACCCCCTCCCCCATAGCACACTGGATATGCACGTCCAGAGGCGCCCCCCCCCCCTCCTAAATCCCTAAATAACAGTATAAAAACTGGATTTCCTGGATCCGCCTCTGTGCACGTCTTCACTAGCAGAAAGATGCGACGTTAATCGCTCATTCGTTTTATTGTATTTCTTATACTGGCCAGTTGATGCCTTAAGAATAAGTCATTTCTTACCCACGAACTTTAAGGTGGAGATGGTATCTAACCAGATATTTATAGTTTTGTACTTCTTAGATTGGGTGATATGGTAACTGTTTTTAAAAAAAACCTCATTTATGAAATACCAAACTAGATTATTATCAGGATTCTAAGGGAATCAAGACATTTCCTTATTTCCTGTTATTTTCTCGCTGTTAACTGATCTCTTTGAAATTTATGTAATCTTTTGCTTAATAAAATTGATCTTCTGTATACTCAATGACGTCATTCAACTCCACTCTCAAATTAGATGGAACCAAACGTTACTTTTTTCACTTCGAAATGGGGAGCCGCAGTGACTCAGTGAGAAAGCGCTGGATCGGTAACCGGGCGGTATAGTGTTCTTTCCCGATGTGGATCGAAAACGTTCAGGGCTGGCAAGGACAGTGTCTAGTCATTCGCGTGGTATGGAAAACGAGATGGCGTGCACTTAAAATAACCTTTGCCAGTGGGAATTCGAAATAAGAGTAGGCCGTAGCCCCTCTGTCCGGGACAAATTTTTTCCAGCAAAATGTATGGCGCGTGCCCGTCTTGCTCAGTAGGTGCAAAAAAAGTAGGACGTTAACCCCATTGCATTAATTTCATACTTTATTTTGTATTTGCATGGTTACGCACACAATCCAAACCGGACCATGTACTCGGACAGAGGCGATTCTTTCTATTCTTATTCGAAAGGAACTGTTACTTTATTTCTCCAAATTTGTATTGCTGACCTCAGTTTTCGCCCCTTCCAAGCGGCTAGACACCACTTCTATTTAGCTCATAACTATCCCTACTATCTAATGCATTTTTTCAATTTGTTGTTTCCTGTCTTGCACGAGACATGATATGTTTATCAATTCCTGTTCATTTAATTAACGGGGGTCACGGTGGCTAAGTCAGTAAGATGCTGGTTCGCTAGCCTGGATGTCGCGTGTTCGATCCCTGAATTGGCCGAGAAAGTTCCACCGTGGTCCTCCTTTGGCAGTGATGCAGTGCAGCTTCTAGTCGTTCGGATGGCCGAAAAAACAAGGTCCCGCGTACACATTGGCGTTGGGACTCGATAATTGAGTAGGCCGTAGTGCCGCTGTCCGGGCAAAATTCCCTCATAGCACACTGTATGGCGTATGCCCGTCTTCATTAGCCCAGTGCGAAGCAGAACAGTAGGACGTTAAACTCCATTTCATTTCTTTTATTTAGAATGTAGAATTAACGCTTGCGCTGTCGATAATAAGGTTAGTCAAAATACTTAAATGGGGTCGATTTCAAACAAGCCAATTATTAAAAAAAAATATATATTATATCTAGTCCCAAGATAACCCACTTTCCCTGCACCTATATTAGCCATCACGACTTTCTTCATCACTAATATGTCTAAACACAAAATATGTTTTCCGTGTAGTTTCTCGAGAATCTGTGGATTTTGTGTAATATGAGGGAGATTACGAGTTAATATCGATTTTTCAGATGGATGGCTTCAGTATGCGACATAGACTTATATGTTGAATCTACACTAGGGTGACTGACTGAGATGAACCGTCGACGTGTAGTAGTTAGTGGATAATATAGTCATGTCAACATATCACACACAGTTAGCGAGACAGCATCTTCCATTATAGACTGACGCGTCGAAAAACAGATTCGCCACTCTTATCGTCATATACAATCTGTTCTAATACAGCTGGTTAAATAGATGTACTCATTCCCTAGATCATTCGGATTTTGTTCCAATACAGGCTGTTAAAAATATATACTGTTCCGAGTTTTTTGCTGTTCATAGATGATTCGGATTTCGTTCCAATACAGACTGAACAAATTGATATATTGTTCCTAGTTTATTGTTTTTTGTGTACGAGCCACGAGTCAACATATTCTGTTACAAGCCTGTTCACTGTGCTTTAGATCCTGTTCCAGTACAGACCGACAAAAACGTTTGCTGATTCTGACTTGGTTCCAGTACAGGCCCCAAATTCGAGGTTCGAGGTGTTAGTACCCGTCAACAAATACCAATCGTGTTCTCCGTGTTGTGTTTCACAGGCTTTAGATCCTGTTCATATATATGGTGACAACCCTAACTACTGGTACACGCTTGTTCTGTAATCCCTAATGACCATTGACCGACACAAAGATTCAGTTTCCAAATCTTAGGTGAGTTGGATTTTTATTCTGATACGTTCTGACAGGTGATCAGTTGTTAAAAATATACACAAGTTCGCTAGGCATCTTGTTTTAACAAATATATTGTAACAAGGGTATTCCCTTGTTGTGCGCGCTGTGTCATGAAGCTTGTCATTGAATCAACTGGCGGGGTTTCGAATCCCCGGTTGTGAGTGACAATGAGTTCGGTCGCATGTCCAGCCTCGTGGGTTTTCTACGGGTCCTCCGGTTTCCTCCAACTGCTAAAGACCCCTACGCGCAAGCGAATTATTGATATAAAATTAAACCACATTTTAGTCCCGAAATGACCTAGTTTGTGTCGAATGGACGTTAAACCCTCCCACTCTCTCTCTCTCTCTCTCTCTCTCTCTCTCGCTCTCTCTCGCTCTCTCTCTCTCACGGGGTTTGGTTCGAGTACTATTTCTCCTCGTAGTGCTCGCGGTGTTTTATATTTGGTTCCAGTACAGATTAGTTCTTCTTGTGTTTTAAGTTTGCCTCGACTATTTTTTCTCCTCGTAGAGCCAGAGGCGTTTTAGATTTGGTTCCATTACAGGCTAGTTCTTTTTGTAGTGCCCGCCTGAGGTGTTTTAGATTTGGTTCCATTATAGGCTAATTCTCATTGTTGTGCTCGCGATGTTTTAGATTTGGTTTCAATGCAGGCAAGTTCTTCTTGTAAGGCCCGGCGTGTTTTAGATTTGGTTCCATTACAAGCTAGTTCTTCTTGTATTGTCCAAGATGTTTTAGATTTGATTCCAGTACAGGCGGCTAATTCTTCTTGTAGTGCCCGAAGTGTTTTAGGTTTAGTACAAAAACAGTCTAGTTTGCTTTGTTGTGCCCTAGGTATTTTCGACCCTGTCCCAATAGAGGTTAATTATCCTTGTTTGGCCCGGGGTGTTTTAGATTTAGTTCCAATACTAGTTCTTCCTTTAGTACCCGAGGTGTTTTAGATTTGGTTCCAATACAGGCTAGTTCTAACTTTAGTACCCGAGGTGTTTTAGATTTGGTTCCAATACAGGCTAGTTATTCTTGTTGTACCCGGGGTGTTTTAGATTTGGCTCCAGTACAGGCGGCTCATTCTTCTTGTAGTGTCGGAAGTGTTTAGATTTGGTACCAAAACAGACTAGTTTGCTTTGTTGTGCCCTAGGTATTGTCCACCCTGTCCCAGTACAGGTTAAATATCCCTGTTGTGCCCGGGGTGTTTTAGATTTGGTTCCAGTACTAGTTCTTCTTGTAGTACCCGAGGTGTTTTAGATTTGGTTCCAATACAGGCTAATTCTTCTTGTTGTACCCGGGGTGTTTTAGATTTGGTTCCATTACAAGCTAGTTCTTTTTGTAGTGGCCGAGATGTTTTAGATTTGGTTCCAGTACGGGTGGCTAATTCTTCTTGTAGTGCCGGAAGTGTTTTAGATTTGGTACCAAAAAAGTCTAGTTTGCTTTGTTGTGCCCTAGGTATTTTCCATCCTGTCCCAGTACCGGTTAATCATCCCCGTTGTGCCCGGGGTGTTTTAGATTTGGTTCCAATACTAGTTCTTCTTGTAGTATCCGAGGTGTCTCCCTTCCGTCTCAGTACAGCCTAGGCCTTCCTGTAGTACCCGAGGTGCTTTCCACTCCGTCTCAGTACAGACTAACTTTCCTTGTTGTGACCGAGGTGTTTTAGATCTGGTTCCAGTACAGACTAGGTCTCTTTGTTAGGCCCGAAATGTCCCAGTGAAGGTTAGTTCTCAGTTTTGTACCCAGGGTGTTTTAGATCCGATCCCGGTAAAGGCTAGTTCTTGTTTGTTGTGCCAGGTGTATTCCGACCCAGTTAGTTCTCCTTTGTTGTATCCGTGGTAGTTTCGATCTGATCCCACTGCAGACTAGGTGTTTTATATCTGATCCAAATACAGGCTAGTTCTGGCCACTGTTTCCCATCCCTTTTCAGTACATGTTAGTTCCCCTTTGTTGTGTCCAGGTATGATTCAGTGCATGTAGGAATTAGTTGAACAGCCCGCTGTTCGAGCACCGACTGACAAATAGACCCAGCGATAATCGTATCCGTTAATTAGAATTGAATAGCCAGGGTGCTAGAATTAGAGAGAGAGAGAAATGGAGTTTAACGTCCACTCGACACGAACTATGTCATTTTTGGACTAACGTATGGTTTTCAACTTTTATTTCAATAATTCGCATGCGCGTAGGGGTCTTTAGCAGTGGGAGGAAACCCACGAGGTTGAGAAGGCTCCCCTA
The DNA here is from genome assembly GCA_917208275.1 of Patella pellucida. NCBI lineage: Eukaryota > Metazoa > Mollusca > Gastropoda > Patellidae > Patella > Patella pellucida. Next base: position 68,224,547 of record OU795038.1, read on the forward strand.
TCTCCATGTCACATACGCTCACACTATGACTCGAAACCACAGCCGCAAACCAGAGGTGATCGGCCAGCTAGAGGTCAAAGCGCGGTACTCTAGACTACTAGGCCATCCCAACCCCCGCTAGAATTAGACACTTGTTCATCCATATAAACACACATGTGCTTATTGTTGACTACGTATATTAATTTAGAGAGAGAGAGAGAGGGCGAGAGCGAGAGAGAGAAATGGGGTTTAATTTTATTTCAACAATTCGATTGCGCGTAGGGGTCTTTAGCAGTGTGGGAGGACACCGGGGGACCCAGAGAACCCCCGCGAGGTTCGACTGGCGACCTCGCTCCTTGCCACGTACAAGCGGGGGAATCGAAACCGGTTGACTTTGGCCAGCCAATCCTCTCTATTCATTTAGAGATTCTTAGATCAGCGTACCACTATCTTATTTACATGTTGACCACTATCTTATTTACATGTTGACCACTATCTTATTTACATGTGGACCACTATCTTATTTACACTATCTTATTTACATGTGGACCACTATCTTATTTACATGTGGACCACTATCTTATTTACATGTTGACCACTATCTTATTTACATGTTGACCACTATCTTATTTACATGTTGACCACTATCTTATTTACATGTTGACCACTATCTTATTTACATGTGGACCACTATCTTATTTACATGTTGACCACTATCTTATTTACATGTTGACCACTATCTTATTTACATGTGGACCACTATCTTATTTACATGTGGACCACTATCTTATTTACATGTGGACCACTATCTTATTTACACGTTGACCACTATCTTATTTACATGTGGACCACTATCTTATTTACACTATCTTATTTACATGTGGACCACTATCTTATTTACATGTGGACCACTATCTTATTTACATGTTGACCACTATCTTATTTACATGTGGACCACTATCTTATTTACATGTGGACCACTATCTTATTTACACGTTGACCACTATCTTATTTACACGTTGACCACTATCTTATTTACATGTGGACCACTATCTTATTTACATGTGGACCACTATCTTATTTACATGTGGACCACTATCTTATTTACACTATCTTATTTACATGTGGACCACTATCTTATTTACATGTGGACAGCTATCTTATTTCCATGTTGACCACTATCTTATTTACCGGTGGACAGCTATCTTTTTACACGTGGAACACTATCTTATTTACATGTGGACCACTATCTTATTTACACGTTGACCACTATCTTATTTACACGTTGACCACTATCTTATTTACATGTGGACCACTATCTTATTTACACGTTGACCACTATCTTATTTACATGTGGACCACTATCTTATTTACACTATCTTATTTACATGTTGACCACTATCTTATTTACATGTTGACCACTATCTTATTTACATGTGGACCACTATCTTATTTACATGTGGACCACTATCTTATTTACATGTGGACCACTATCTTATTTACATGTGGACCACTATCTTATTTACATGTTGACCACTATCTTATTTACATGTGGACCACTATCTTATTTACATGTGGACCACTATCTTATTTACACGTTGACCACTATCTTATTTACACGTTGACCACTATCTTATTTACATGTGGACCACTATCTTATTTACATGTGGACCACTATCTTATTTACATGTGGACCACTATCTTATTTACACTATCTTATTTACATGTGGACCACTATCTTATTTACATGTGGACAGCTATCTTATTTCCATGTTGACCACTATCTTATTTACCGGTGGACAGCTATCTTTTTACACGTGGAACACTATCTTATTTACATGTGGACCACTATCTTATTTACACGTTGACCACTATCTTATTTACACGTTGACCACTATCTTATTTACATGTGGACCACTATCTTATTTACACGTTGACCACTATCTTATTTACATGTGGACCACTATCTTATTTACACTATCTTATTTACATGTTGACCACTATCTTATTTACATGTTGACCACTATCTTATTTACATGTGGACCACTATCTTATTTACATGTGGACCACTATCTTATTTACATGTTGACCACTATCTTATTTACATGTTGACCACTATCTTATTTACATGTTGACCATTATCTTATTTACATGTGGACAGCTATCTTATTTACATGTGGACCACTATCTTATTTGCATGTTCTGCACAGCCTCGGATATTAAATGACCAACATATACGCCGTGGGGTGTGCTGGGGGAGACATTTTGTATAGGCAGCGACGTTAAATCACATTTTATTTAGGTTCCCCGCAGCAACATGTCTATAATACCCACCGGCAAGTTATAACATGTCCGAAAGACAAACTCGACAGGGTTGATTCCCATATCGCCGACTCGGTTCCGAAAGTTCGTTCCTATATCGCCGACTATCCGAAATTTAGGTGAACAAATTTGGTCGGTGTTAAGGAATTGAGTGGCCAAGAACAATGGACCCAATTTCATGTAATTTATGTAATTAGTGATTGAGTTGAATTCTGATAAAAATCAATTCAAGTGAACAATATTTATAATTACTTGCCCCTGTCTCATTAACGCTTTTAATCCATTATTAACCCATCAAAGAGTGCCGCGGTCGATTTTCCAAATTTTCCTGAGTCGGTGATATGAAAAGACCCCCCTCCCACCCCAAGACATACTCGACAGGTGTGCGGCCACTAATAAACCTACATTGATTGGCAGGGTGACGTTAATTGGTGATTAATAACCGGATTAGTATGTTAAACCCCATTGCATTTCTCATTCCGTCATGAATAAAATGGAGGTTATCGAGCGACTTCAAAGCAGGATGAAAGATGCTGAAATTAGATGAGTGATTTATAAAGTTCAATAACTGGACAATTGTAATACGGCACGTCCACCAATCTAATACATCATGTCTCGTCTTGATTGTCCAGATGTTGGAAAATACGTTATAAACATGAATCAGCTTGTTGATAAATATGATGACCATTAAACACGATGGATGGTATATAGTCAGAATCATTATACGGAAAAGGGGGTTGGGGTGGCCGAATGGTTAGCACGTGCGTGCTGTATCATACGGCATGTTTTCGAATCCCCGGTTGTACGTGACAAGGAGTAGGATCGCCTGTCAAACCTGGTGGGGTTTCTCAGGGTCCGCCGATTTCCTCCCACTACTAAAGATCCCTACGCGCAAGCAAATTTTTGAAATAAAATTGAACCATATGTTAGGCTCGAAATGACATAGTTTGTGTTGAGTGGACGTTAAACCCTATTTCTCGCTCTCTCTTATACGGAAAAGAAACGGGGCTTATCATTGGATACTTATGTATTGATTATACAGAAATTAGGATTTATACCACGACGTTTCGTAATACATATATTTTCTTGAAATTGTGACCTGTATGTGTCACCGCGGCGTTTCGTAACACATACAGATATGACGTTTTCAAATAATTTTTTCTTGAAATTATGACCTGTGTGTGTTACCACGAAGTTTCATAACACATGCATATGTGACCTTTTTAAATAAAGCTTTTCTTGAAATTGTGACCCGTATGTGTTACTACGAAGTATATGTTACGAAACGTCATCATTATGTTTACATCTTTTATTGTATGTCTTGTAATGACTAGTTAATCGTGCTTCTTCACAAAGAATTACATGCTTTAATGACCAATTATCAAGAATGGGCGTATCACTCAGTTATGTTGTTATTGTTGCATGCAGACTGTGGTAATTCGGCCAAATTTAACTTCTAGAAAACAGAAAGTTGCAGCACATTGTTAATACATGTAACCTTATTCAAGGGTTTTCAGAGCAGTGTCTCCAACATCGAGGGTTTTCGCCGGGTCCCCTCCACTGCTAAAGACTCCTACGCGCAAACGAATTATTAGAATAAAATAAAACCATATGTTAGTCACGAAATGCCCTAATTTGTATCGAGTGGACGTTAAACCCCATTCCCTTCTCTCCCTCAGAGCATTGTCATTTAAAGGTGCATTATTCAAGAGCAAAATCGGTCTATTGCGTATGTTTTTTGGGGGGTTTTAAATGTTACATAAATTATTACATGTGTATTTAGACATTTACTCACACGCCTAAAATCAACACGCTAGAAGGTCGGATGAAAGAGATGTAAACCGATTGAAATGCGATCATCATTTTATGACTTAATTTAAAATTTGAGAAGCCAGACTGAGTCTCGATTTACAAGTAACAATAAATGCCTAAATTTCAAACTTTGATAACTCTGCCCAGAATTAAGTGATTTGAATGAAATTTTCAATATGAATTTGGAATTATCTATTTGGAACTATTGTAGCACGAATAGTCATCTTACATAATGCATTGTTAAGTAATTCGTCATATTTTAATCAACAACACAAAGGGCGCATTAAGGAGTCGTTTACGAGCATGCAAAATTTTACACGGGTAAATCTCGGCTATACACTTTACCTGTTAGTCCCATTTGCGCTATTCCTGACATGGGAACCGGGATTTGAACTCAAAAATGTTTAGTTGGTAATCCAGTGCCATGCGGCCGGGAATGAAATAAAATAGCGTTTAACGTCCTACTGTTCTGCTCCTAACCTGGGCTAATGAAGACGGGTGGGCTAATAAAGACTGGCATACACCATACCTCGGTTTTTCGTCTAATCCGAATGACTAGACATATGTCCTTATCAGGCCCTCCGCCCTTCATCACTAAGGGTGAACCACACTGGAAAATCTGGATGAACTTTCTCGGCCAATGCCGGGCTCGAACATCCGACCTTCAGGCTAGCAAGCCAGCGTCTTTTTTTTCTTTAGAAAATTTTATTCAGGTACTAATACAACATACAAATATACAGAACGTTAGATTACAAGTTAAAAACAACCACCCATTCTAGTATATCAAATATAATATAATGATGCACCCTATATTACATTAACAAACACACTCCAGACACGCATTTAAAATAAATAAGCGAATTATTGAAATAAAATTTCACCATGAGTTAGTCCCGAAATGACCTAGTTTGTGTCGAGTGGACGTTAAACCACATTTAATATTGTGTTTTTGCGCCCCCCCCCCCCCCTTCCCAGACACACACACACACAAACACAAAGGAACCAGTAATTCATGAAAACTAATACTAATGATCCCCACACCACTGGACCCGAGCAAAACAACCATGATGATAAATTAATTTTCTACTTTCAGGGAAAAGATGTACATAGGAAAGTTTGTAAAAACAAAATCAATACTAGTTAAAGGCTTGTGGGGATAATGGCTGTATTGAAATTGTGACGTCACGGGATGTGAACAACAAAATATAATACGAATTACGCAACAAATTGATACTGAGATCTATTGTAAAGGATAATAATTACCACGTATTAACGACTGGGTAACAGGTGCTCAGATTCGTCTATTATCTCTTCACCGTTTAATTATGTAAAGATGAGGGATACACAGGCCAAATGGTAGAAATCGAAACTAGCTGATCCTGGATTAAATGGTGCACTAATCAGTGTCGATGTCGCAGTTTAGGATGTGCACAATGGACTGTGATTTGTGGGAAAACACATCATGGAGTTTGGCAGTTTGACTGATTCGTTCTGTGGATTTTTCTAGAATCAATATGACTCGTCAGTCGATTAATAATCTTTGACGTAGTAGTAGTGACTGTTTGTTGCCGTATTATAATAATAAGGTTTTCATAATTACCATGTGCATCACGTCTATAATCTGGGATATTATTAACTATGATCCTATTCTGACTATGATACCTTGTATTATATATGTGAAAGTCTAAAACTCAAACAAGACAACAAGGAGATAGTATTCCGGAGTCTTCATTAGATGTACGTGAGTGTTCTGTGTCTGTTTTAATTGAGATTATTTTCAGGCTTGAGAAACCGAAAACCTTGATAGTAAACAGAGCTCTATTATTTATTTGGCTGTTTACAAAAAAACAAGAAATAAGGATAGTTTTCCTGAAACAGGAAGGGTATTTAGTCCGGATACAACAGGATAACTTTATTGTCGGACATTCTTGAAACCATTGTGACAATTGTTGTTCAGTTTAAACCAACTACTCCATATTCTGGAGTAATTTGTGACATCACAAACTTTTACAAGTGATCGCAGTGTGTCAAAAAATTGGAAAAACCCATAAGGTATATGGCGTCATAAGAGCATTTCACAATGTCTAACAGAAAAACAGGGGAAATCCCCTACCAGGATTTTAGTAAAATAGCTGAGGGTATTTATAAGAAGAGAAGAAGCCGGGGATACCTGTCGCCGTCGGATCTATTTACAGACCCCTCCTTCCCCCCTGATTGGTCGTCACTAACCTATGTCTATAGCGGGGATGATAAATATGAGAAAACTGTATTTAAAAGACCCATGGTAAGTACTTACTTTAGTTTTCATGTAGGTAAAAACAGGGAATTGTATGACGTACGATACCGGGGTTCGTTCTCAGTGTTGTCCGAGAAATGCAATGAAACGAGGTTTAACGTCCTTCTGTTTCGCTCCGAATATGTTGACCGAGAAAGTTCCTCGGATTTTCCAGCTCCGTTCTCATGTTGAATACAATAGGATGAAGAGCCAGATAAGTTTAACGCAGCGCCTCTAGTTATTTGAGTGGGACGAAAACACGAGGTCTTGTACACTCCTTGGCGTGCACGTAAAATCCCCTTGAAAGTTGGATTTTGATAAAGGTTAGGCGAATTCACACCTCTCCCGTCACAGGTCTCGCATGGAACACCGGGTGGCATATACCCATCATTAATAGTAGTTCAGTGAGTCGAACGTTGGCTCACTGATCTGGAATTCCCGTATTCAATCCATGCATTGATTGGCAAAGCAAGTTTATCGGGATTTTCCGGCGTGGTCCCCCTTGTCAGTGGTGCAGGGCAGAGGAACCGGCAACGGACAACCTGTAACCGTTCGGGTGGTACGAAAAGCCGATGTCCCGTGTACACATTGGCGTTCATGTAAAATATCCCTTGGTAGTTGGAATTCGATATAGGAGTAAGCCGTAGCGCCGCTAAAGGGGCAAAATTTCACTTATAGTACACTGCCTGGTGTATGTTCGTCTTCATTAGCCGAGTAGGAGCAGAACAGTAAGGCGTTAAATCCTGTTTCATTTTTATTTTCCGATTGGTTCAGACAAGGTGGGTGTGGTAAATACCATATTGATCTTGCGAGCGAGCGAGCGAGCGAGAGACAGAGATAGCGAGCGAGCGAGAGAGAGAGGTTTAACGTCCACTCGACATAAACTAGGTTATTTCAGGACTAACATATGGTTTATTTTTAGTTCAATAATTCGCATGCGCGTAGGTATTTTTTTAGAAGTGGGAGGAGACCGGAGAACCTGGAGAAAACCCACGAGGTTGGAGAGGCGATCCTACTCCTTGCAACGTACAACCGGGATCCGAAACCACGCCAGTTGATTAATTGACGGGCGTTATGATATAGCGTGCACGTTCTAACCACCCCCCCCCCCCACATAATATATGGCGACATGGTGACATGTTGGCATGTTGGCATGGTGATGAAGCTCCAACTCATTAACCACGATATTATTTCATTATCTTCGAGAGCCTGACAAGAACAGCTGACTAGTCGTTCGGATGGTATTGCTAGCTTGCTATCTTAAGTGGATTATGATCCGATTTGCCGCACAACTTTCATTCACGATTTAATCATGAAATGGATAATCGAGACTATGCTTTTTATCGTACTGGCTTTATTAATGATGATCGAGGTTAGGCGGAAATTTCAATCACTTAATTCTCTGTTCATAGTTAATCAAATTACCTGAAATTTTCAGCAAATTGCCTTTACATTATCTAGTTTTTAATTATTGCTAGCTCTTTATCCAATCTCCCGTAATATATCTTTAATGACTGAAATTTTCAGCATATTGCTTTTACTTTAGAGAACTGTCAGCTCTTTATCTAATCTCCCATAATATATACAGTGTGTTTAATTAGTTCCAGTTTCGGTAAAACCCAGACTTCTGTGCTGTATGTCATAAGCATATATCTAATTAGGCCCATATCAAACTATTGTATTTCATTACAATATGTAATGATTTGAGTCATTTAGACCAATCAAAGTTTCTTTATCTTCATATATTTGTATCTTTCCGACCCACTTGAATAAAATAGAAACTGTCAACTCCGTTTGATGTTTGAGTTCTTTCTGGTTATAGGGCTAATACCGATATTTGTTTTGGGAATAAAACTGCTTAATTTTCTGTTAAAATACCTTAAAATATTCGGTCTACATTATATAGAATTCCAACGGCCAAGGGATCCTTTTCGTCCCATTCGAACGACTAGACAGCTGTCTTTTTCAGACTCCGTCCTGCATCACTGGCAATGCAGGGATCGAACACCCGACCTCCAGGCCAGTGAGCCACCGTCTTACCCACTTAGCCAGGTCATCCCCGGGAATATTAAAAAAAAAATAGTGATAAAGAAAATTCAACGGAGAGAGAATTACTGGTCTTAATCCATATTTGATATTAGACGACATATGTTGAACTCTCGATTGGTAACTCATTACAAGTATACGCTCAATAATTAATTAAATGGACATATCACTGGGTATAGGGTTATTTTGTGATGTTATTGATGTGTTTGATGTTATCGATTCACTCGAGTGGAGCTTGTTAAAAGTGAGAGGCGGATCAGGGAAAATAGGTTCGTGCGTGACTGAGGAAGTGAAAACATTTAGCTAACATCATTATGATCTGCCACCAAGATATTGATTCACTAGGAGCAGCTCGTTGGAAGTATGGGGGTTGGATGGTCGAGTGGTTAGCAGGTGTGAACTCCATCATAAGGTCTGCCAATGAGCCAACTGTCGTCGTTTTGATTTTTCGGTTGTACGTGACAAGAAGTAAGATCGCCTGTCCAACCTCGTGGGTTTTCACCGGCGCCCTTCGGTTTCCTCCCACTTCTAAAATACCCCTTACGCGCAAGCAAATTAAAGAAATAGCGTTGAACCATATCTCTCTCTCTCTCTCTCTCTCTCTCTCTCTCTCTCACTGGCGCCCTTTGCTTTCCTCCCACTTCTAAAATACCCCTACGCGCAAGAAAATTAAAGAAATAAAGTTGAACCATATGTTAGTCCCGAAATGACCTAGTTTCTCTCTCTTGCTCTCTCTCTATCTCTCTCTCTCTCTCTCTCTCTAGTAATATGTAACAAATAATACCTACAAGATTACAGCTGATGTCTAATTAACAGATGTCCAAGCGGTAATAGTGTTAATTAGCCGTCGATAATATGGTTACATCTCACTGTGCCCACTTTTGATTAATCCAATTAAGGTCTAATTAGGATTAGTGTATTAAGCGGATTAGGATTAGGTGTTATAGGTAATTAGATGGAAAAAAATATTGAAAGTGACTAAATATTCAGTCTTATAATTGGTGAGATGAACTCACTGTAATCGTTAAAGTGATGAATTTTATTCAAAAAATGACACTTGAATATAATAGAACTAAAAGGTTGTTTTTTTCACTTTGGTCAGTGTATTTGGTGCAATGCGCAGAAATGTGGACTACAGGTAGATTTTTCTCGGGTGCCAGAAATCAATAAGCAGCATTACCATTAATTCCAATACAGCAGGTTGATGATGCACCACTCCAAGATGCCAGAGTGTTGTAATTTGCAGATTACATAACTGAGTTCTGGGTGGAGGGGCAGCATGGCAGAATGATGTGGAACGATTTCCACACTGAAGGTCCACGCACAACGAACCATGTTGAAGGATGGCATTCCAAGATAACATCCATTATTGCCACCCCTCACCCAAATATTTTTAAGTTGGTGGCTTTTTTAAAAAAGGAACAAACTTACTCCGAAGTAACCATTCTCCAGTTAGGTGCCAACGAAAAATTACGGCCTAAGAGAAGAAAGTACAGGCAACTAGAAACCCGACTCCAAGACTGCATTCGAGTATGCCGATGGCGTAGCCCGTTTAACTACATTGTAAATTTTCATTGTTTATCTTGTTTTTGTGTGATGTATGATATATCCATGTATGTTATACTTTTATTACATATTTTATATATAAAAATTCGAAAATTGTCATATTTTCCTTAAATTATAAAGTGTTAATGTGATGTATGATATATATCCATGTATGTTATATTTTTATTAAATATTTTATATATAAAACATCGAAAATTGTTATATTTTCATTAAATTATAAAGTGCTAATGTGATGTATGATATATCTATGTATTTTATATTTTTATTAAATATATATAAAACATCGGAAAAAAAAATTACATAAAATATTTGGGGTTTTTTTCCCATCTAATTACCTATAACACCTAATCCTAATCCGCTTAATACACTAATCCTAATTAGACCTTAATTGGATTAATCAAAAGTGGGCACAGTGAGGACACACCGATAATATTAATGTTCCTGTGCGGTGGGGACGGGGGAAATGTGCGCGTTGGGCCATTAGACCAGTCATTGGGTCATGTGGCATGGTTTCGACCATAGGAGTTCAACGTCTATTTCAGCTAATTTCTTTCGAGACTAATATAATATTGGTGTAGTAGTAAGTGTATGAGAGCAACGCCAGACAGAATTGTAGGACTTTAAACCCCATTTGATTGCAACAAAGCGTGCCAGGTGTTGGGGAAATACAGTGGAAAGAAGGGGATGAACCGAATTCATGACACCTGCATTACTAGACACCCAATCGTCTTACCAATCGAAAGACACGGAGTTAAAATTCGCCAAAAATCAATCGGTGGTCATATTCAGTTGTCGCATGCCCCTTTTCCCGAAAGTATCTTGCTTTAAAGCCCTAATACCACTCTTGTTGTAACTGAATAATATGTTCCAATCTTTATTCTGCTCAACAATTTGTACTATTTTACAATATTTCAATTAAAAAATGATACAAATTTCATCTTATCACACCTTATTTTAAAAATTGGAAATATTCAACTAAATGCCGTAACATGGTTTGAAAAGCCTTACGTAAGCACTTTCAAATGCAACTTGGATTTACACATATTTTCGAACCCTCTGGACAAGTAAGATAGGTTGTAATGGATAATTTACACAACAGGTAGGACACTTAAACATCTTGTAGTTAGAATAAGGCTATTTTTTTTTCTGGACCTGTCAAGCCAGCAAGAGTGTTATTGTCCCTTTAACCGATTAACACTTAAATGTATACAGACGCCTCTGATTTTGGTCAAATGCCATCGACAAGGCATCGTCTCTTGTCAGGCCCTTCTAGGCCAACACCGAGCTCAAACATGGAATCTCCAAGTACAGCAACATTGACAGCCCTTTGTTTAATCTGGGACAGTTATATAAGGTATTAAAAAAGGTGAATGTCTGGTCCGTCTCCATACAGCCTTGTTTACATTGTCTACGTGTTGATAGCCTCGTTTGTCACGCAATTAGTATTTTTTTTATAATATTATGCAATGCACTGGTTAATTGGACATAATAAAATCACGACGTAACGTTATTTGGAGCTTTGTTTATGGGCCAATCCGCCCCTGTTTGTCCCTAAAAGCTTTCCATACTCTGATAAACGGTTGGCATGATGTTTCATCCCTTTACACACATTCATATTTAAAAAAAAAAAATTCATTGATTTCGCAATTGACATTATGTATTTCACGTACCCGAATTATAAACATGCATAGACCAACATAACGAGTGAAACTTTGTTGAAAACAAGCTAATATGGCTAGGGAAGCGAAGTTTGAAGGTGAAAATTCTGATGGCGGTTAAATAAAAGGACAGTCCTCAGCCTGGTCAGCCGCACAAAACGTCTTGGTATACTGGCACTTCTCTGCATTGAATTAGTCCCAAAATGACCTAGTTTGTGTCGAGTGGACTTTTACCCCATTTCTAACTCTAACTCTCTGCATTGAAAGTGATTTACTCCATAAATTGACTTTAAAAATTTGCAGCCACAAAAGCACGCAAAGTTGTAATCGAACTAGGCATTGAATGGGAATATGTAGGATACTAATAGTAAATTCCTTTTGTCAATGAGCCCAACATATCTGTATTTTCAGGCCACCTATCAAAATGTGCCTTAGGGCCAGCAGAGCCTTAATCCGGCACTAGTTAACTAGGGTCTTGGGTGTTAGTCACGTGATACCAGTTGACAAGCCACATGGAATAGATTATTTATTACACCCATTCCATTTGAAATATCAAGTGAAATATAATAGCCAGACTAAATAATTCAGTGATTAGATTTAAAATATTTTTTTCAAAGCAGCCATGTGCTCGACTTCTATAAAGGACTAGCTTCATTTCTCAATGAGTCACAATGCCTGAGAAATGAAATGAAATGGGGCTTGACGTCCTACTGTTCTGCTCCAAACTGGGCTAATGAGAGAGAGAAATGGGGTTTAACGTCCACTCGACACAAACTAGGTCATTTTGGTACTAACGTATGGTTTTCAATTTTTATTTCAAAAATTCACTTGCGCGTAGGGGTCTTTAGCAGTGGGAGGAAACCAGGGTGCCCGGAGGAAACCCACGAGGTTAAGAAGGCGCCCCTATCTCCATTTCACATACGCTTACACTAGGGCTCGAAACCAGAGCCGCAAGCCAGAGGTGACCGGCCAGCTAGAGGTCGACGCGCGGCACTCTAGACCACTACCCCCCCCCCCGAGCTAATGAAGACCATACTCCATACAGTATGCTATGAGAGAAATTATGTCCGGACAGTGGCACTGCGGTTTACTCATATATCTAATTCCAACTGTCAAGATATCTTTTAAATACACGCCAATGTGTACATGGGACCTCGGTTTTTCGTCCCATCCGAACGACTAGATAGCTGTCCTTGCCAGGCACCCCGTCCTGCACCACTGAGAAGTTGAACCACGCCGGAAAATCTGGATGGACTTTATCGGCCAATGCAGGAATCGAACACCCCGCCTCCGGGCTAGCGGGCCAGCGTCCTTTTTTTCTTGAGAAAATTAATTTTATTCAGGTACTAATAGAACATACAAATATACAGAAAGTTAGATTACAAGTTAAAACATTCACCCATTCTAGTATATCAAATATACAGATGCACCCTATATTACATTAACAATCACACTCCAGGCACACATTTAAAATAAATAAAAAGTATAGTACCAATAACAACATATTATACATACATGTATCTACAATCTGAACACAGTGAAATATATTCGTCTATAGCTGTCAATCTCGAAACCTGGCGAAAGTGCATAAACGTTTCGAGTCTAAAAGCTAGTTTCAATATTTTAAATTAATAATTATATCGATATAGTAAATAGATAGTAAATCTTATAACTTTTCTTAAACAATCAATATTAAATATAACAAATCTAGACAATTTAATACATATGTATTAAATCTTCAATTTCTTCTTTACACATTGGGCAAATGTCATCTAATGTTTTATTTATCTTTAATAATTTTGCTTTTGTCCAAATGATGTTGCGTGCAAATTTATAATCTAATGCTATCATTTGAGGGTCTTTAAAACTTAAAAATACATTTTTCCATACAATATTCCAATATATATTCATAAATTTTTTCTCCCAAAACACAAAACATCTTGGTTCTACAAACGATTTTCTAATAAGACTGTTATAACAGAACTTGGTTGTTACTTGGTCTGGTTTAATTTTTCCATTATCAATTGTGTATATTCTTTCCTTTTTGGAAATATAACACCAAGTATAAGCAATAAAAGACTTTATGATATCATATTGTTTTAATATCTTTTCGCTACAATACTCAGGGAAATCTGTGTGAATGATATCTAATGTAGTATGAGATGGTAAGAAGTGAGGTTTTACATAATATATGATATCATAAACCTTTACAATATTACACTGTTTAAAGGACCTAAGTCCGTAACTGAAAATCCTCCAAAATCTTCGACAACGAAAACACAAATTATTGGTCAATTTAAATCGACATTGATGATGTAAACTTACCGGGAAAAGATGAGATTCCTCTATCAGATATTGAAGATAAAAAAAAAATTCTAACATTGGTAGGCTACACGAGTCGTGTACCATGACGCGCTTCAGCCTTAGTTGTATTGAGAGACTCGAGGCACGAGGCTAGACACATTGCACGGCAAATGTAGACTGGAATAACCAGGCGCTAAAAATGTGCACAGGAATGAGACTGAATGGCTTATTTCGCCGAACATAACTGATTTGAAATTGGAGTAAAAACAGAAACCATTTAATGTAAATCAGCTTTTATACATTCATATTACAGTATTATATGCGTTGCGACCAACGTTTGTCAATTTCTAGATCCCAAATGTTAGCAATTTAGCCCCTTTAAATATATCAAATTTAGTGGATAGTACATGTAACATTGGATTATTCTTTGATATGGAGGGATTATGAAATAAGGGTTGACAAGAAATATTATAGATATCTATTGGACAACTTCTACAGGTATTATTTAGTTTATTCCAAGCACAAAGTAATCTTTAATAAAATACAGGTAAATTCATAATTAACCTAGTTTTGTATTTTATTTTAAAAATAGTGTAATCAGGCAAAATAGTGTAATTAGCATATGAGATGGACTGTTCACCGTGTACAAAATACACGATCAGAATTCGTACCAAATGGTTTTAACAGGACATAGAACTTAGACTTGATGGATTATCGCTTTAAATATACATGTATATATATATTTGCCAATGCGACTGATTGTCACAGTTTGGCCTACAGCGCTTATTATCACCATGGTAACTAGTGTGTTTATATAGTTATTACTGTTAGCAGATTGCGGCAGGATGTTATTGTATTTATAGGTATATATGCATATTTAAAGCGGCGTTGTTACTTTTGTTTCGTAAAAAAATATCATGCAGGTATTCCTTAGTGAATTATGTCAATATAGAAATAAGAGCCCAAAATTCGTGGTTTGTTATTCGCCAATAGCTCTTTAATCCGGTAGAAATACAACCTATTTCCCCAAGACTTTGAAGTGTTATAAACCAATGAGGCTCCTAAAAACCTCACGTATTCCCCATAAAAGCTAGCCAGACAGTTGTTTATAAATGTCTAAATGATAAGTTATTTAACATTTGAAGCCAAAACAAAAACATTCAACTCTTAAATCTACAAGCAATGGGTGTAATAGGGTTTAACGTCCTACGCTTCTGCACCTGACCTGGGCTAATTAAAGACGGGGTATACGCCATACAATGTGCTATGAGGGACATTTGACCCGGGCAGCAACTGAATTCCAACTGCCCAGGGATCTTTTACGTGCACACCAATGTGTACACGGGACCTCGGTTTTTCGTCCCATCCGAACGACTAGGCAGCTATCCCTGTCAGGCCCTCCGTCTGCATCACTGACAAGGGGAAACCACACCGGAAAATCGAGATGAACTTTTTCGGCCGATGCAGGGATCGAACATCCGACCCCCAGGCTAGCGAGCCAGCACCTTATCCACTTAGCCACGTGGTCCCCCATCAACAAGCAATGAAAATAGTATACATGTATATTATCCTGAAATAAATGCAAATACCAATTAACGACTTTAAGTATTGATTTTGGGACCCGGTCAGTTATAAATCGGTTTCACAGCGGTAAGACCAAAGTCTTCTTTTAACTCTGGACAAAAAAGATTGACCTTTACGTTCACGTGCAGTATTGTTTGACGTCACTGTCGATGAACTCAATGCGTTGTTTACATCGGACGTAGAAATTCAAAATGACCCGGGCAGAATTGACGCGTTTTACCGCGTGTTATTTCATGTACTCATTTACACTAAATGGGGAATGATTTTTTTTTTATCCAGATATACTTCAAGGACCTTTATTTCTTTTTTATACGCCCACATTTTCATATCTGTCCGCCATTTGTTTGGCAGTGTGAAGTTGGGTCGTTTTTCGTTATTCGTTATTCGTTATTCACCAATAACGAATAACGAATAACGAGGTGAATCACCTCGTTATTCGCCAATAACAAGACAAGCTACCTCGTTATTCGTTATTCGTTATTCACCAATAACGAATAACGAATAACGAGGTGGATCACCTCGTTATTCGCCAATAACGAGACAAGCTACCTCGTTATTCGTTATTCGTTATTCAACTTTTTATTCGGGATTCAGACATAAACCTAGCCATGACTAGAATAATGGATGTCAAGTATCCCCCAGTAGTATAAAACACAACAAAACGACTTTTAGGCGAAAACAGTCCACATTGTTATTCAAGCAGCAAATAACGAGCAGTTTGTTATACGTTTTTCATCTCGTTATTCTTGATTCAGATATAAACGTGTTTATGTAATAATAATGAGAATATTTCAAGATTTAATTCAAAACCATCACTAGATAACAATAGAATAATGGTTTGCAAAGTATTCAATGGAAGTAGAAAACTCATTAAATGGCGTATAGTCGGTAAATATACCAAATTGTTATTCAAGCGGTGAATCACGAATAACGAATAACGAGAGGAATCACCTCGTTATTCGCCAATAACGAGACAAGCTACTTCGTTATTCGTTATTCAAATTTAATTCGGGATTGAGATATAAACCTAGCCATGACTAGAATGATGGATGCCAAGTATCCCTCAGTAGTATAAAACACAGCAAATGGTCTGCAAAGTATCCCCTAGCAGTAGAAAATTCTCATAAAATGACGTATAGTCGGTACATAAATCAGATTGTTATTCAAGCGGTGAATAACGAATAACGAATAACGAGGTGGGTTACCTCGTTATTCGTTATTCGTTATTCAACTTTTTATTTTTGATTCAGTTATAAACCTAGCCATGACTGAATGATGGATGCCAAGTATCCCCCAGTAGTGTAAAACACAGCAAAACGGCTTTTAGGCGAAAACAGTCCACATTGTTATTTCAAGCAGCGAATAACGAGCAGTTTGTTATTCGTGTTTCACCTCGTTATTCGTGATTCAGATATGAACGTGTTTATGTATCTTTAATGGAAATATTTCAAGATTTAATTCAAAACCATCACTAGATAACAATAGAATAATGGTTTGCAAAGTATTCACTAGCAGTAGAAAACTCATTAAATGGCGTATAGTCGGTAAATATACCAGATTGTTATTCAAGCGGTGAATCACGAATAACGAATAACGAGATGGATCACCTCGTTATTCGCCAATAACGAGACAAGCTACCTCGTTATTCGTTATTCGTTATTCGTTATTCAACTTTTTATTCGGGATTGAGATATAAACCTAGCCATGACTAGAATGATGGATGCCAAGTATCCCTCAGTAGTATTAAACACAGAAAATGGTCTGCAAAGTATCCCCTAGCAGTAGAAAACTCATAAAATGACGTATAGTCGGTACAAAAACCAGATTGTTATTCCAGCGGTGAATAACGAATAACGAATAACGAGGTTGGTTACCTCGTTATTCGTTATTCGTTATTCAACTTTTTATTTTTGATTCAGTTATAAACCTAGCCATGACTAGAATGATGGATGCCAAGTATCCCCCAGTAGTGTAAAACCCAGCAAAACGACTTTTAGGCGAAAACAGTCCACATTGTTATTCAAGCAGCGAATAACGAGCAGTTTGTTATTCGTTTTTCACCTCGTTATTCGTGATTCAGATATGAAAGTGTTTATGTATCTTTAATGAAAATATTTCAAGATTTAATTCAAAACCATCACTAGATAACAATAGAATAATGGTTTGCAAAGTATTCCCTAGCAGTAGAAAACTCATTAAATGGCGTATAGTCGGTAAATATACCAGATTGTTATTCAAGCGGTGAATAACGAATAACGAATAACGAGGTGGAACACAGCAAATGGTCTTCAAAGTATCCCCTAGCAGTAGAAAACTCATAAAATGACGTATAGTCGGTACATAAACCAGATTGTTATTCAAGCGGTGAATAACGAATAACGAATAACGAGGTGGGTTACCTCGTTATTCGTTATTCGTTATTCAACTTTTTATTTTTGATTCAGTTATAAACCTGGCCATGACTAGAATGATGGATGCCAAGTATCCCCCAGTAGTGTAAAACACAGCAAAACGACTTTTAGGCGAAAACAGTCCACATTGTTATTCAAGCAGCGAATAACGAGCAGTTTGTTTTTCGTTTTTCACCTCGTTATTCGTGATTCAGATATGAAAGTGTTTATGTATCTTTAATGAAAATATTTCAAGATTTAATTCAAAACCATCACTAGATAACAATAGAATAATGGTTTGCAAAGTATTCCCTAGCAGTAGAAAACTCATTAAATGGCGTGATCCATCTCGTTATTCGTTATTCGTGATTCACCGCTTGAATAACAATCTGGTATATTTACCGACTATACGCCATTTAATGAGTTTTCTACTGCTAGGGAATACTTTGCAAACCATTATTCTATTGTTATCTTATATCTCAATCCTGAATAAAAAGTTGAATAACGAATAACGAATAACGAGGTAGCTTGTCTCCTTATTGGCGAATAACGAGGTGATCCATCTCGTTATTCGTTATTCGTGATTCACCGCTTGAATAACAATCTGGTATATTTACCGACTATACGCCATTTAATAAGTTTTCTACTGCTAGGGAATACTTTGCAAACCATTTTATTCTATTGTTATCTAGTGATGGTTTTGAATTAAATCTTGAAATATTTCCATTAAAGATACATAAACACGTTCATATCTGAATCACGAATATCGAGGTGAAAAACGAATAACAAACTGCTCGTTATTCGCTGCTTGAATAACAATGTGGACTGTTTTCGCCTAAAAGTCGTTTTGCTGTGTTTTACACTACTGGGGTATACTTGGCATCCATCATTCTAGTCATGGCTAGGTTTATAACTGAATCAAAAATAAAAAGGTTGAATAACGAATAACGAGGTAACCCACCTCGTTATTCGTTATTCACCGCTTGAATAACAATTTGGTTTATGTACCGACTATACGTCATTTTATGAGTTTTCTACTGCTAGGGGATACTTTGCAGACCATTTGCTGTGTTTTATACTACTGAGGGATACTTGGCATCCATCATTCTAGTCCTGGCTAGGTTTATATCTCAATCCCGAATAAAAAGTTGAATAACGAATAACGAATAACGAGGTAGCTTGTCTCGTTATTGTCGAATAACGAGGTGATCCATCTCGTTATTCGTTATTCGTGATTCACCGCTTGAATAACAATCTGGTATATTTACCGACTATACGCCATTTAATGAGTTTTCTACTGCTAGGGAATACTTTGCAAACCATTATTCTATTGTTATCTAGTGATGGTTTTGAATTAAATCTTGAAATATTTTCATTAAAGATACATAAACACGTTCATATCTGAATCACGAATAACGAGGTGAAAAACGAATAACAAACTGCTCGTTATTCGCTGCTTGAATAACAATGTGGACTGTTTTCGCCTAAAAGTCGTTTTGCTGTGTTTTACACTACTGGGGGATACTTGGCATCCATCATTCTAGTCATGGCCAGGTTTATAACTGAATCAAAAATAAAAAGTTGAATAACGAATAACGAGGTAACCCACCTCGTTATTCGTTATTCGTTATTCACCGCTTGAATAACAATCTGGTTTATGTACCGACTATACGTCATTTTATGGGTTTTCTACTGCTAGGGGATACTTTGCAGACCATTTGCTGTGTTTTATACTACTGAGGGATACTTGGCATCCATCATTCTAGTCATGGCTAGGTTTATATCTCAATCCCGAATAAAAAGTTGAATAACGAATAACGAATAACGAGGTAGCTTGTCTCGTTATTGGCGAATAACGAGGTGATCCATCTCGTTATTCGTTATTCGTGATTCACCGCTTGAATAACAATCTGGTATATTTACCGACTACACGCCATTTAATGAGTTTTCTACTGCTAGGGAATACTTTGCAAACCATTATTCTATTGTTATCTAGTGATGGTTTTGAATTAAATCTTGAAATATTTTCATTAAAGATACATAAACACTTTCATATCTGAATCACGAATAACGAGGTGAAAAACGAAAAACAAACTGCTCGTTATTCGCTGCTTGAATAACAATGTGGACTGTTTTCGCCTAAAAGTCGTTTTGCTGTGTTTTACACTACTGGGGGATACTTGGCATCCATCATTCTAGTCATGGCCAGGTTTATAACTGAATCAAAAATAAAAAGTTGAATAACGAATAACGAGGTAACCCACCTCGTTATTCGTTATTCGTTATTCACCGCTTGAATAACAATCTGGTTTATGTACCGACTATACGTCATTTTATGGGTTTTCTACTGCTAGGGGATACTTTGCAGACCATTTGCTGTGTTTTATACTACTGAGGGATACTTGGCATCCATCATTCTAGTCATGGCTAGGTTTATATCTCAATCCCGAATAAAAAGTTGAATAACGAATAACGAATAACGAGGTAGCTTGTCTCGTTATTGGCGAATAACGAGGTGATCCATCTCGTTATTCGTTATTCGTGATTCACCGCTTGAATAACAATCTGGTATATTTACCGACTATACGCCATTTAATGAGTTTTCTACTGCTAGGGAATACTTTGCAAACCATTATTCTATTGTTATCTAGTGATGGTTTTGAATTAAATCTTGAAATATTTCCATTAAAGATACATAAACACGTTCATATCTGAATCACGAATAACGAGGTGAAACACGAATAACAAACTGCTCGTTATTCGCTGCTTGAATAACAATGTGGACTGTTTTCGCCTAAAAGCCGTTTTGCTGTGTTTTACACTACTGGGGGATACTTGGCATCCATCATTCAGTCATGGCTAGGTTTATAACTGAATCAAAAAATAAAAAGTTGAATAACGAATAACGAGGTAACCCACCTCGTTATTCGTTATTCGTTATTCACCGCTTGAATAACAATCTGGTTTATGTACCGACTATACGTCATTTTATGAGTTTTCTACTGCTAGGGGATACTTTGCAGACCATTTGCTGTGTTTTATACTACTGAGGGATACTTGGCATCCATCATTCTAGTCATGGCTAGGTTTATATCTCAATCCCGAATAAAAAGTTGAATAACGAATAACGAATAACGAGGTAACTTGTCTCGTTATTGGCGAATAACGAGGTGATCCATCTCGTTATTCGTTATTCGTGATTCATCGCTTGAATAACAATCTGGTATATTTACCGACTATACGCCATTTAATGAGTTTTCTACTGCTAGGGAATACTTTGCAAACCATTATTCTATTGTTATCTAGTGATGGTTTTGAATTAAATCTTGAAATATTTTCATTAAAGATACATAAACACTTTCATATCTGAATCACGAATAACGAGGTGAAAAACGAAAAACAAACTGCTCGTTATTCGCTGCTTGAATAACAATGTGGACTGTTTTCGCCTAAAAGTCGTTTTGCTGTGTTTTACACTACTGGGGTATACTTGGCATCCATCATTCTAGTCATGGCTAGGTTTATAACTGAATCAAAAATAAATAGGTTGAATAACGAATAACGAGGTAACCCACCTCGTTATTCGTTATTCGTTATTCACCGCTTGAATAACAATTTGGTTTATGTACCGACTATACGTCATTTTATGAGTTTTCTACTGCTAGGGGATACTTTGCAGACCATTTGCTGTGTTTTATACTACTGAGGGATACTTGGCATCCATCATTCTAGTCATGGCTAGGTTTATATCTCAATCCCGAATAAAAAGTTGAATAACGAATAACGAATAACGAGGTAGCTTGTCTCGTTATTGTCGAATAACGAGGTGATCCATCTCGTTATTCGTTATTCGTGATTCACCGCTTGAATAACAATCTGGTATATTTACCGACTATACGCCATTTAATGAGTTTTCTACTGCTAGGGAATACTTTGCAAACCATTATTCTATTGTTATCTAGTGATGGTTTTGAATTAAATCTTGAAATATTTTCATTAAAGATACATAAACACGTTCATATCTGAATCACGAATATCGAGGTGAAAAACGAATAACAAACTGCTCGTTATTCGCTGCTTGAATAACAATGTGGACTGTTTTCGCCTAAAAGTCGTTTTGCTGTGTTTTACACTACTGGGGGATACTTGGCATCCATCATTCTAGTCATGGCCAGGTTTATAACTGAATCAAAAATAAAAAGTTGAATAACAATCTGGTTTATGTACCGACTATACGTCATTTTATGAGTTTTCTACTGCTAGGGGATACTTTGTAAACTATTATTGTGCTGTGTTTTATACTACTGGGGGATACTTGGCATCCATCATTCTAGTCATGGCTAGGTTTATATCTCAATCCCGAATAAAAAGTTGAATAACGAATAACGAATAACGAGGTAGCTTGTCTCGTTATTGGCGAATAACAATGTGGACTGTTTTCGCCTAAAAGTCGTTTTGCTGTGTTTTACACTACTGGGGGATACTTGGCATCCATCATTCTAGTCATGGCCAGGTTTATAACTGAATCAAAAATAAAAAGTTGAATAACAATCTGGTTTATGTACCGATTATACGTCATTTTATGAGTTTTCTACTGCTAGGGGATACTTTGTAAACCATTATTGTGCTGTGTTTTATACTACTGGGGGATACTTGGCATCCATCATTCTAGTCATGGCTAGGTTTATATCTCAATCCCGAATAAAAAGTTGAATAACGAATAACGAATAACGAGGTAACTTGTCTCGTTATTGGCGAAAAACGAGGTGATCCATCTCGTTATTCGTTATTCGTGATTCACCGCTTGAATAACAATCTGGTATATTTACCGACTATACGCCATTTAATAAGTTTTCTACTGCTAGGGAATACTTTGCAAACCATTATTCTATTGTTATCTAGTGATGGTTTTGAATTAAATCTTGAAATATTTTCATTAAAGATACATAAACACTTTCATATCTGAATCACGAATAACGAGGTGAAAAACGAAAAACAAACTGCTCGTTATTAGCTGCTTGAATAACAATGTGGACTGTTTTCGCCTAAAAGTCGTTTTGCTGTGTTTTACACTACTGGGGGATACTTGGCATCCATCATTCTAGTCATGGCCAGGTTTATAACTGAATCAAAAATAAAAAGTTGAATAACGAATCACGAGGTAACCCACCTCGTTATTCGTTATTCGTTATTCACCGCTTGAATAACAATCTGGTTTATGTACCGACTATACGTCATTTTATGAGTTTTCTACTGCTAGGGGATACTTTGCAGACCATTTGCTGTGTTTTATACTACTGAGGGATACTTGGCATCCATCATTCTAGTCATGGCTAGGTTTATATCTCAATCCCGAATAAAAAGTTGAATAACGAATAACGAATAACGAGGTAGCTTGTCTCGTTATTGGCGAATAACGAGGTGATCCATCTCGTTATTCGTTATTCGTGATTCACCACTTGAATAACAATCTGGTATATTTACCGACTATACGCCATTTAATGAGTTTTCTACTGCTAGGGAATACTTTTCAAACCATTATTCTATTGTTATCTAGTGATGGTTTTGAATTAAATCTTGAAATATTTCCATTAAAGATACATAAACACGTTCATATCTGAATCACGAATAACGAGGTGAAACACGAATAACAAACTGCTCGTTATTCGCTGCTTGAATAACAATGTGGACTGTTTTCGCCTAAAAGCCGTTTTGCTGTGTTTTACACTACTGGGGGATACTTGGCATCCATCATTCAGTCATGGCTAGGTTTATAACTGAATCAAAAAATAAAAAGTTGAATAACGAATAACGAGGTAACCCACCTCGTTATTCGTTATTCGTTATTCACCGCTTGAATAACAATCTGGTTTATGTACCGACTATACGTCATTTTATGAGTTTTCTACTGCTAGGGGATACTTTGCAGACCATTTGCTGTGTTTTATACTACTGAGGGATACTTGGCATCCATCATTCTAGTCATGGCTAGGTTTATATCTCAATCCCGAATAAAAAGTTGAATAACGAATAACGAAGTAGCATGTCTCTTTATTGGCGAATAACGAGGTCATTCATCTCGTTATTCGCTATTCGTGATTCACCGCTCGAATAACAATTTGGTATATTTACCGACTATACGCCATTTAATGAGTTTTCTACTGCTAGGGAATACTTTGCCATTTAATGAGTTTTCTACTTCCATGGAATACTTTGCAAACCATTATTCTATTGTTATCTAGTGATGGTTTTGAATTAAATCTTGAAATATTCTCATTATTATTACATAAACACGTTTATATCTGAATCACGAATAACGAGGTGAAAAACGAATAACAAACTGCTCGTTATTTGCTGCTTGAATAACAATGTGGACTGTTTTCGCCTAAAAGTCGTTTTGTTGTGTTTTATACTACTGGGGGATACTTGACATCCATTATTCTAGTCATGGCTAGGTTTATGTCTGAATCCCGAATAAAAAGTTGAATAACGAATAACGAATAACGAGGTAGCTTGTCTCGTTATTGGCGAATAACGAGGTGATCCACCTCGTTATTCGTTATTCGTTATTGGTGAATAACGAATAACGAATAACGAGGTAGCTTGTCTCGTTATTGGCGAATAACGAGGTGATTCACCTCGTTATTCGTTATTCGTTATTGGTGAATAACGAATAACGAATAACGAAAAACGACCCAACTTCACACTGCCCATTTGTTTGTGTACTCTCTAAGAGGACCCACAACATTGATTTTACGCATTATAGTTGAGTAACAGTGCAACGATACTTGAACGGGTTTTTGAACCGAATAAAAAAGAATTACCTCTAGAGGGATCACAAGCTGATAAAAGAACCGGGATCACGAGGAGATAAGCATACATTTCTTATCCGATTTTGACGAAACTATATATTGTATAGGTTTATCGCCTAACGATCTCGGTTCCTTACGATATTGGCATATATGAAGTATCAGAGCAAAACTGCATTGATCATTGCCTCTGGTGGTACGAAGAATCGCGCTTTTAGCCTGTGGACACTTTAGAGGTCACAATTATTACCTGATTAAAATGAAACTTGAAATGTATGCTTATCTCCTAGTGATCCCGGTTCTCTTTTCAGCTTGTGATCCCTCTAGAGTTATTTTTTTTTATTCGATCAAAAAACCCGTTCAAGTATCATGGCACTGTTACACCATTATAATGATTTCGTGAAAATCGAATCAAAACTTCCTGACGAATTGGCAGCTCATTGTACGCGCAAAGAGTGCGCAATATCAATGTCGTGGGTCCTCTAGAGGTTTGGTCCGGTTTTGATGAAACTTAAAGGAGCTAATCGCTAATATTTTTTGGGACCTAACAATAGACACAAATGGGTCGCAACACATATAATAATGTAATAGGAATTTATATAAACTGTTTAACATTCAATCGTTTCTGTTTTACTGTGAATTATCATTAGTTATGTTCGCCGAAATTCGCCAGAAGTTTCAACCAAAAGTCAGTTTCTAACGTCTGGTTATTCCAGTCAACACCGATAGTATTTATTGCGCATGCTTTTCAAATAAGAAAATGGCCTCCCCGTTCCACATGACTTGTGGAATATGTCTAGCCTCATTCTTTAAAAATCTTGTTACAAATGGTGCTGAAACGCATTATGGAACACCATTCGTGTACCAGTGGTAAAATGTTTATTTTGTCTTAAATATTAGATATCAGAAGCCCATCTTTTCCAGGTAAGATCACAACACCAATGCTGATTTAAATTGCATTGTCGAAGATTTTGGATGATAATGAGTTAAAGATGTTCATATCCCACAGATCTTTGTTCGCGTCGATATTCACTCATTTCGGACTGTAACTTCCTTGATTACGGCCCCTAATTGTACGAATATTTGCTTCTTTGTTTGGCTTGTACCCTGTCCATCTGTTGCAGTATGTGGACGTATCTTTCATGGCATCCACTTGTCTAATAATCTGTAACAATGTTTTAAGATTTAATTTAGAGAAGAAATAAGTTTATACTGAGAGCTAATTAAATCGCCAAGGTGACCTCCCTTGCAGTGGTAGGAGCGGCCAAGCAAATATTTACTGCTGATCAGTTTGGTCAGTCATACTACCATGCACTACACATCGATGCGACTTAAGGAGGCCCTAATATATATATTCTTTTCCTCAGCCAAATTAAATTCTAAAACACTTAGTTTGTGTATGAAAATAAAAAATAGACGTTTGAAGTATTTGTTGATAAAAATTATTTAGTGCAAAAGGGTATTAAAATGAGTAAAATGCACCATTACCCCACGTGATGTGACGTCACGGGTAGAAGGCAGTCATCTTTCACAGAGATAGTAAAAAAAAATCCGAATTCACTGTGAAACATATTATTGATAATACTCATGTAAAATGTAAAATCAAATCGGTTTTTTTCTTCAGGAGATAGTAAAAACTGGCGATGTAACGAGCCCCGTTTTAGTTGGAGTGGGCGGTGTCTGTAATGAGGATTTTCCCTGGAAGACTTGGAAACAGCGGGGCTGGTTCCACGGTGCTGTGAATGTCGTTAGTCTGGGACTAAAATTAATGGAGAGGATAATTCCAGGTTACAGGAATTTTGAACAGAACTTTGATAGTAAATATATAGGTAGGTTTCTTCTTTGATTGGCACAAGTGTATGGAGAGAGAGAGAGAGGGGGGGAGAGAGACAGGGAGAGAGAGAGAGAGGATTTAACGTCCACTTGACGTGACACAAACTAGGTTCTTTCGGGACTAACATATTATGGTTTAATTTTGTTTCAATAATTCGCTTGCGCGCATGGTCTTTGGCAGTGGAGGGACCGGAGAAAACCCACGAGGTTGGACAGGCGACCCTACTCCTTGTCACGTACAACCGGGAATTGGAAACCACGCCAGTTGACTCAATGACATGCTTTATTATACAGCGCACACGTGCTAACCTTTCCGCCATCCACCCCCCTAAATTTATACAAGTATGTGGTTGAAGACAAAATACAGAATATGTGGGTCTTATACACATTTTAATGCGTACATAATTTTGGTTTTAGACAAATACATATTATATAAGAATAGTATGTGAGGTGTACAAATAGGTACATACTATGTGGGTCTTAGGCAAATATATAATAAGATGCAATATACGGGTCGTATGCAAATACTTACATACAGAATATCTGAGTCGTAGACAGAAACGTGCATAATATTGAGGAGGCAATATATACAGATATATGGATGAAATTAAATGGCGTTATCATACTACTTTTCTGCACCAACTGGGCTAATAGAGACTGGCGGACGCCATACAGTATGATACTCTTGTATTGATCCAATTATCAGTGGTTCTTTAAAGTGCACACCAACGTGTACACGGTTGGTTGGTCGCCCTATCAGAACGACTAGGCACTTGTGCCCCCCCCCCCGCTCCCACATTCACCACTTTAACGGCCAACATCGGAATGGAATCCCGGGCCTCCTAGGTTAGCGAGCCAGTGCCCTACCCACTGAGCCACCACGGGCCGCTATTTATGCTTGAATTAAATGAGATGTCTAATTCGTTGCAGGTGCTTTTCATTTCAATCTGTGGAGATTTGGAACGTGGGTGGAGGTTGTAACTGACGACTTTTTACCCATCCTTAACGATACTTATTTCTTCTGTTCGGCTTTTGGTTCACCACCAGAATTTTGGGCTCCACTGATAGAAAAAGCTTATGCCAAGTAAGTAATTACACCGTGAGCAATCATAATTCATTGTGGGAATTTTTGCGTGACGAATAATTAATATTTGTTTGGTTAAATTTTTAAAGTTAACTCATGCATACTCAGTATTGAGACCAACCCGCTGTTACGACCAAATCTTGACAGTCCCACAGGTGGACTGAATAGAGGGATCCCACTGTATATTCTTTCAGTGGCATTAAGCAATTGACACATTGTATGGAACCAAATTATTATCCTAATTACATCGACGTTTCGTTATGGGTTGGTTGATTACTGTTTAAGAACATTTTGGTTGCTTACTGTAAACAAAAATGACTCAATATTTGTTGGTTACCTTTTAAAAAAAAAAAACATTTTGGTGGATTACTGTTAAAAACAAAAAAAAACCCACGAGTTTGGTTGCTTACTGTAACAACTACCGTTGCGGTTACTTACTGTAATAAAACACCATTTTTGTTGCTTACTGTAACCAACGCCATTTTGGATGATTATGACATTAAACGCCATCTTTGTTAATGTAAACCAACGCCATTTTGATAGGTTACTGTATGAAAACGACATTTTAATTGCTTATTGTAAAAAAAGCCATTTGCTATCTTAATGTATAAAAACGCCATTTGCTATTTTACTGTATAAAACTCCATTTTAGTTACTTACTGTAAATGAACGCAATTCTTTATAACTTTATAGATGTAAAAAGACTTTTCAAGCTGTTGAATATGGTAATATACTGGATGCTTTAACTGACCTAACTGGTGCTATTTGTGAGTTCTATACACCGGATGTTAACCCACCAGAAAACCTCTTTCACGTACTCTATAAATCCAATATAAACCGCTCTATGATGATTTGTTGGAGAAACAATAAAAGGTTAACAGCATCGGCTTTTGATTTTGATGAATACCAAAGAGTGAGTATAATATATAAATTTTGTAGGGCTTCCATCGATCGAAATCATTAATTCGTTCCGTCTGTACGGGATTATTCTAATGGTTATTTGTATGTTATGGTGATAATAAATGAATATATTGAAAATTTCAGTCAAATTGCTTTATTCGAGCGAAGTTATGAATGTTTGAAGATTTGACAAGATTTAGACTAATATTCGCGGTTGTCAAATACCTTTCCTACGACAATAAACTTAAGTCTCAATAATAAATTTTAAAGTTAATTTAAAAATGGCTTCAGTGTTCTAATCTCTTTAATATCTTGACTATCCGATGACCTAAAGATATGATTATTGGACTGGTCGTTAAAATAAATGTTTAAAAAATAATGTATACACTTAACCCTGAAATAGGCTTGTACATAATGCCCCTTATATCTTGTATAATTCTTCTTTAAATGTGTTTGTTACCGCCAGTGGGTGACTAGGTCTTAAATCCCCGACAACGTACACATTACGAGGGTTTTGACATCTCCTCCCAGATCATTTCAAATTGCAGATTCTAAAGTTAAATTCTGATTATCGGGGAAAATCTGACAACAACAAATCTGATTGGCTGGCGACATGTTTGTACGCCATTCGGATTGGCGTTTGTGGTGTCGGGTTGAGACCGTGTCGAAGGAGGGAGAGTGAGTTCCCTTGGGATGTAGGAGGAGGACAGTGAGTTCCCCCTGGGATGCATGAGGAAGAATGCAAGGGAGATAAATAATGAGATGCCTAGTAATTGTAATTCACTTTCCCATGTCTAGTTATTAAATAATTATGGTATGAGCATCAGCACCACAACATGGCAAACGGCTCTATGTGTAGTTAGATCCATCTAATTCTAACGCTTCTACATTTTATGTCAAGTCAGAATGAACGTGCACGCCCCGCCATTCTCCTGCCAACACCCAGCGAGCCGATTTATACTTAGACTTGGACTAATTGGAAGAAAATGTTTCAGAACTATTTAGTTGCATGTGGGTGCAGATTATTGAAATGAACGCAATATTGGTGAATTTAACATAATAATTTTATTTGTTGTTACAGGAATCGTTTGATGTTTGTGATGATTCTAAAAGATATTTACATCTAATCACAGCCGTTACAAAGGTGGGTCTACTTTTACTACATACATCATATTTTACTAAAAATTAGACTTTCCGCTATGGTTTGGCAATTCGTGAGTACATCACTGGCTTACAGTTCGATTCCGATGTTGGTCAAGCTATTTCCCCTGGGATTTTCCAATGGGTCTGGCAAGGGCAGTGCCTAGTGCCATAGTGGTTCGGATGGGACGAAAATAAAGACCGAGGTTCTGTGTACACGTTGCCGTGCACGCAAACACGCCCTTGGCAGTTGAAATTCGATATAAGAATAGGCCGTAGCTCCCTCTTAACCCACTTTATGGCGTACGCCCGTTTTCTTTAGGCCAGTCGATGTAGAAGAGTAGGACTACAAATCGGAACCAGTTTCCACTTAACCCCTCATAGCAGAAAGTAGGACGTTTAATCCCATTTTATGTCAGTTTTGAAAAGAAAACACAAAATTAACTTTTAAATTCATTACAGTTGTGAGTACCTTTTGTGGATTTGACACAATAAAGATGTAATTATTATTAATATTTTTATGTTGTTGTAGTTTCCGATGACAGATGGCAGAAGAATAGACATGGTGAGAATCAAATGTCCTTTTCCTAAAGAACCAAAATGGATCGGTCGATTCTCAGAACTGTAAGTAAGATTTTGATTGACTTCAGACTAAAATGTGTTTGATGCGTTTTAAAGATAAAATTAAAATTCCAATCTCTTTTACTCCCTTCCCCCCGCCCCCAAAATACAACACTCGCCATGCTTCTCCATAATTCATAATTATAGGCTTTAGAAACAAGATATGTATAAGAGTGTTAATGCCCCTACAAAATCGGTTTTCCTTATTAAAATGACACTGACTCTTAGATTGGGCCAATTTTCGGATTGTATATACTAATTTTGTTTGTGGGATGTCGGTTTATTTTCTTAGCAAGATTTTGTGCCCCAATTAGCCATTTTTTTTAAATGTAATAAGTAAACGAGCATTTCAACAAACACCATAGTATGGGTAGCTAAGTTAAAATATGCATCAAATGTTCTAAACAAAAAATAAATATGGATAAGTATCCTCTGTTATTTAATGTGGGTCCATCTTATTTCAGAGACTCTAAATCTTGGAACACGATCAATTCGGATTTCAAAGAGAATTTCCGGCCATTGTCCAGAAAGGAAGACGATGAATATTGGTTAACAATGGAGGACTTCCGGTGTAATTTTGGTGGTATATTTGTAATCAGTAGTACCGAACCGTTCACAACGGATGGTCTGAGACTTGAACGGAAGTATCGTCAAGAAAATGGATTCTGTGTTCGTTCGAACGAATCGGCACCAGATCCTAGCGATTCTAGCAAGTCTGGAACGACTCGGGAGAGCTATACAATTGATACGAAACAGCAAGTAGAACCAAATATGAAAGTTGCGCCGTCCACGTGTTTCGGTTACAGAAACAAAAGCAAGAACTTTACAAATATAAGCCATTTAGCTGTGCGAGAAGCTAGACATTCGAGCAAGGTGGACAATTCTAAGAATGAACTAGCTTTCGATCGCGGAGAACCTTTGAATCTTAAAGACAATGCTTCAAAAGGACTGCACAGTGTGACGAAGCACGCCTCGGCGCTAAATAACGATTATCACTGTTTAGAAATTTCAAGTAAGACGGAAATTGTCGGATCTATTAAAACAGACCCTCCTCGAAGGCGTTTAAACAGTGAAAACACCCGATCTCACCATTCCAAATTTAAAATGAATTTCCGACATTTAAAAAGCAGCAGCAGTATGTCTAAGAAAGCAGTTCGTAAAGATTCGAACACTAACGAAACGCTGCCCAGGAATGAGGATGTGAACAGTAATAAGAAGGATTTAAATAGTCGCGATGAGAACTTGCCCATTTCAAGTAGTGTTGCTACGGTAACAAAGAACGGCGCCATGCAGTGTAAAGACGTACAAGTGCGTGTTAAAGGACGTATGACGGGTCCATTAACAAATATCGTGCAGGACCAAGACAGTGTTTTTAGCGCTTCGGAAATTTCCCTCCATTTTCAATCGGGACAAACCGGTGATGACGCTCAGCGACCCCGCAGTGCCCCAGCCTCGGGAGCACCGAGGAATAATTCGGAGGGTTCAATAGGATCCCTGACCCAAAGCCATTTTCTTGCCACAAAAACCGACTTTTTTAAATGTCAGGGGAGATGGAGGATTTTATTTGAACATAAAGATAGTTGGACAAGTAAGTAGTGCGAACCGTATATCATTCGGTTCATCAAGAATTTTAAAGTTGTAAACACAGATGTTCTCTGTTATTATATACCGCCATGATTATCTGAATACACGTTAGCAGTCATAATGTGGGGTATATATTATACAAGTGTAATTCAGCACAGCTTGGCACAAGATATATATATTTGTAAACGAATTGAAAGGAATGCGTGGATCATTCCATAGTCTATATTTACAATGCACGAAGAGAAAAATGTCGGGACAGACGCGTTTCCGCTTACTGTTTATAGAACTGTCAACTTCCAAGGTTTCTTTAACGTACACGCCAAATGTCTGAAAAGCTAGGAGGTTGGCTGGCCGAAAGGTTAGCGCGTGCGCGCTATATCATAAGGTCTGTCATTGAGTCAAATGTCGTAGGTCGCCTGTTCAACCTCGTGGGTTTTCTCAGGTTTCCTCCCACTGCTAAAATCTTCTATAGCGCAAGCGAATTTTAAAAATAAAATTGACCCATATGCTATTCGCAAAATTACCTAGTTTGTGTCGAGTGGACGTTAAACTCCATTTCTCATTATCTCTCTCTGACACGCATTATCTTCCACTCATTATTTTCTTGTTTTACGGCATATCGGTTAGGGTCAACGTCCTAATTATTTGCACCAACAGTGCTAATGAAGACGGGCATACGTCAGGCAGTGCAGTCACTTTAGCTTGACAGAGGCGCTACGGTAAAACGCGTATTGATATGTACTCCAAATCATAGTCAAGGTATTTATCTGACAAAGATTTTCTTTGTATTATTTATAGGAGACAGACAGGGAGTATCAAGAGCAGATATGGATGCCCACTCTAGAAGTCCCAGAATCCTCTTCTCTATCACAAGAACTAATGACATTGTCGATCCCAATATAACCCCGCGGATGAACGGTAAACGTCACGTGGTTATATCGTTACTACAGGACTATCGTCACGGACCATCAACCGCTAACAGTCTTCTACTTCCAATAGGTTTTTGTCTATATAAGGTAAGATTTAGCCACATCAACTCCAGCAGATACTTCCAACATAACTAAATTCGAATTTCCTATACCTAAACTACCGCCACAGAATATTATAGAAAAGCAAGAGACAATAGACCCAGAAGAAGAAATCATTATCTACGAAAGCAGTTCCATCATCGATTCGAATAACAGTTTTGACCAAAGAATCCACTCCATTGTGGACATACGGAATTATTAAAAATAAAAAAATAAAAAAAAAAAAAATAAAAATATATATAAATATATATTTATATATATAACACGTAATTGTCTGCGATATCACTTCGGTGGAAGCGGACGTAAAATACTTCTATTTACAACAACACACCTTACTGGTAAGTCGGCTTTGGCTTGCGAGAGTGGTTTCGATCATTGGTGTGAGTGTATGTGGCTTGGATATAGAGGCACCTTCGAAACCTCGTGGGTTTACTCTGGGTACTCCGATTTCCTCACACAGGAAATACCCATATGGTTGGCCTAGTGATCTAGAGTGTCGCGATTCGAATTCTATCAGACCGGTGACCTCTCGGTTAAGTTAGTGATTTCGATCCCTGGTGCGAGCCAAGAGTCAATTTGTAGCATATCTGACCCACGGTATATGTTTGACAGTGGTTGAACACTATGTTTATAAAAATAATGTTGAAAACATCATTGAAACCGCATGGTTTTTGCCATTTGCGAGAGTGCGCAAAGACTCTAAACCATGACGCAAAGCTCGCCATTGCTTCATCCCCTCCCCTCACATAACTCGCCTACAGCAACGCATCGTTTGCATGTATTAGTATGAGTTTGTGACGTCAATGAATGATGAGGCAACAACTTACAGAAGAATAACTTTGCCAATGTTATTTCAATGTTCACGTGCAAACTGCAGGATGGAGAAGTGTAATGTGAAAAATAACTATTATATGCCTGCTGTATTTTGTATTATTGAAAAATGTATTCTGTATTTTAACACTGTGAAATTGGCATTGTGGAGGAATGCAAATTGCAAATTGTTAAACTGAAATACGTATTTTGAACTGTTGACATATGCAGTTTGCACCGTCAACGTCATCTATTGGCATCGTCATCTTTCTATAACAATTATTTACCATATTATATTAGTCCAAAATGGCGGAGTATCGAAGTTATATCATATGCTAGTTTCTAATTGACATAACTTGTGTTGACGTTAAACGCAATTCGTGGTGTTATTGTCAAAATTTTAGAAAAGTAACACGTCAAACCTCATTCCATTTCCTTTCTTGTCTTTCAGGCTAAGAACATAGACAGGGATGATAAACGTCACCTGTCTAAATTACAGATGATTGGTGAGTTAGATGGTCAAGCGGAGGTTAGAGAAGTCAACGCTAGATTTGACCTTGACCCTGGCGGTTATATACTAGTACCATATTGTTTGGCTGACTCACACGAAGGTGAATTCTTAATAAGAATTTTAGCGGAATGGGATCCACCTGGTGGCCGTGCTGGATGGTGAGTATAATTAACATTTTAGGGGCTAATTCCGTCTTCATTACTTTTGGTTTTTAAACCTTCAGTTTTCTTTGGTGTCCGCCATAAGGTGATTGCGAGACACTAGCCACAGAAATTAATATAAGCAATCTGATTGAAACACATATCTATATTTTATAGATACTTTCGATGGCTTACACTACATGCAGATCTGGACCGTTGTATGGAAGTCACGCGAGGGGTCTAGCGAGCAGCTTTTGATCCTATGACGTCAGACATTGATTAATCAATCAGCGTTGACGTTTCTAGTGGTTTACCCACAGTTCCGTGCACCGAACGCCAAGAAGTCGCCGTAACAGATGGCTTCATTGGCTAATTCCTCACGCCATCCAGTACGCATGTTATATAACAACTCTTCGCTATCATAGTGTAGTAAAGACAAATAAATGGAAAGTTTGAACTATAAAAACAAAACGAAATAGGATCTGTTTTTTTTTTTATCAGATTGGAAAATAATTCTACTCAAGCGTATTCGTTTGCAACAAAAAACAAAAACCTTATCGCACAGAGCATGTAATACTAACCCAAATAGATTTTAGCCTTTTGAACTACAGGACGGAGGGCATGGTCGTTCGGGTTGAGGAAAACACGAGGTCCGAGTATGTTAAAGAACCCTGGAAAATAATGATGTAATTCAAAATAAGAGTAGGACGTAGTCGCGCTGTCCGAATGAATTTTTGGTTCGTGGAAAAAAAAGTAGGACTTTATACTCCATTTGATTTCAATTTAGCTTCTTTCACATACTATTCATCTATTTTACAGTGTTTTATCATGAGAAACTTGAAGTATGGAAACACAGACAGGGTACAGACCACTTTAACATAGTTCAACAAATATAATCCATCTACAAACTCTATTACTGTTGTTTTCCTAAAGAAGATGTGACAGGGGACGTACACGGGGCAGTGTATTCTTGTATACAGAGAGACGATACAGTCCATGAGGTGGCCCGCTGTTGTTAGGGGTCGTACACAAGGTCACGTGTTTAAGATTAAGTGGACATTTCGTATTAGGATGTCGGTACTTCCTGTATACCCGGGATAAATAAAATATAGAGGCAATCTTTCTGAATAGATGTCCACCAATAAAACGTCTTTAATTGACGTAATGCTACTACTTTTAAAAAAACACTAATGAGGCACACTAAGATAGATGCGCATTACGCAGAAATCTCTCTAAGTGAGGCATTCGACGTACGAAAGAAGTTATATGGTCATATGTATAAATTTATTGATTTGTATTCTCATTCTTAATCATGCATATTTTATTGGGGAAAGTCCTTCCAACCTTGGTTCAAAGTTAAAAAATACGTTCACTTTGTTTACAACATTCTGTCCCTTAATTTAATTACAATTATTCCTGAACTAGCTCTTGTCCATCCACTGGAGCCAGGTGTTATGACGTCATTTATGGATTGTGGGTTAGGATAAAGGTTCGGCTTGACCCAGGGTTAGGGTTAGGGCTAGCCCTGTCTACATCTCGAGACCCTGGCGAAATCTGCAGGCCACAACCCTTATCCTAACCCACAATCCACATATGACATCATAACACCTGGCTCCATGCGCAGTCAACGTAACCGTACCCACACATGTCCGGGAACAAGGGAGACAACGTCTAAAATAAGACTATTGTTGAATATTCTATTACAACGTCATGAATCTGTCTCACATTCCTGTAAATACAATTCTATGTCGACTGTAATATTTGTATACTTGACATAAAGATCAGACCAATCTGAATTTTGTTTTTTTTCGGGACAACATATTACACTTGTCGTCTTAGTTTCGGTGAAACGACCAACAAATTAAAAAGAAACACAAAAGATTATTGGCCACACTTGTAATTTTAAACTGAAGGTTTTTGTGAAGATCTTTTTGAATTAGGTTTCGTAATCGTTTATACTCGTCATATTATTTACAGTAAATATATTTTCTATGTATAATTGATAATTATTCCAACTTTCTAACTGTACGTGCTATATACGATGTATATTTAATATTAAAGCATTGAAATGGGGCTTAACGTCTGTTTTATCTGTACAATCGACATAGACGAACGGTCGGCATCCAGCACGGAAGAGAGAGAGAGACAGAGAGAGTTCAACGTCCACTCGACACAAACTAGGTCATTTCGTGACTAACATAATATGGTTCAACTTTATTTCAATTATTCGCTTGCGCCTAGGGTCCGTAACAGTGCAGAAAACCAAAGGACCAGGAGAAAATCCTAGGGGTTGGAGAGGGTGAGGGGAACTTCAAGGTTTTTTTTGTTTGCGTGCACGTCAATGAGTACATTGTTTCGAAAGCCTTTAGTAATTGAAATGGAATATACAGGCCACAATTCTATGGAATATAATTACTGCTTTTTACTGGACCATAGTTTGGACTAGGCTTCTCTAGAGAGATCTTCGGGAATAGCTGATCAATAGTACAGTAGCATTTCAATACTTTACTTGCGCGGATGACTTTGAGCAGTGCAGGGGAACCGGAGGTCCGGATAAACCCAAGATTTTGGCCAAACGACCCTATTCCTTGCCAGGTATGAGCTTGTGATTCGAAACCACGCCACTTGACATAATGGCAGACTTCTGAGCCAACACTCTATCACGCAAAGACTTATTCGTAAACAGTAGCACTAGATAGATCTCAGAATCAACGAAAGAAATAAATATACAATTATTTTAATTTGATTATAAATAACAACAATGAATTGACTATACTTCATTAAATTGGATTTTGAGCAAAATGTGAGGTTAACCCGTCCTTGTATTCCTTAGAAACAATAACAGATCGGTTGGGGAAAAAACGAATTGATTGGAATCTGTTGTGACGTAGAGGGCCAAACACGACACTAACCAGTCTTCAGAACAACGATATCTAATTGAAAGTGTATATAAAATATAGTAAATACTGTAAATTTTGGAACAGAAAGTAAGTATGAAACGAAGGGAAACTGGAATGCCGTGTAGTATACGTCTAAGATTATATTCAACAATGTCTAATATTTTTTAAAATAACTAGATTGTCTTTGTAAAGTGTTATAGCATTTTTTTACATTAAGGTATTTTGTCATTTTCTAAATTTGTCTCAACTTATGACCAGAATTCTAATCGGGGGGGGGGGGGATCTCGAAAACCCCACTCTGAATTTGTACTGACCGACAAGACTTCTTATCGCATTCCGTATACCTCTAGAAGCCATGAGAGATAACTTAGAAAAGTACCTCCCTCCAGTACGCACTCCATAACACAGTTTCAATGACATGAGAAATTATTTAAAATTTTGTTATACCCCCCCTCCCAGCCCTAGAAATAATGAAATAATTATCATCTTCGTCACACGCACACCCATATACAATCCATACACTCTCCTTCATGAAATGTTATGTTAATATTGGAATTTTGTCTGAATCATAAGGTGTAACTTGTGACTGTATATTCTTTGTATCTGTAGCTGGTCCAACAGTTAAAGTCTTATCTGGTGACTTGGCCCAATCCAACTCGTCTCCTTTAGCTAATACCAGATAAATGACAGCACCTACTACATATATAGCTGATGTTAAAAAGAAGAACTTCCTCCATTGTTCACTTGTTTCCTGTAATCAATCAAATATTTTACTGATAAAGCCCCTTGAAACAAGACAAATACAGTTAAAGACTGCATCAAATTACATTTGAAAATTGAGACTTCGTTGTTTTGGTAGCCACAATACTTGACAATCCAGTAGACGTGGTACAAGGGTTAATCAGTGAACTGGATGTATGAGATGTGTTGTTGACGTTTGGGAAAGTAGGAGGAGGGGAAATGTATAGGGAGTAAGTGCTGTAAAGCGACAGTTAGATGTATTATGAATGGTTAGAGTGGCCGCCACCGTAACACCACAGCTTTATGATTTGTTGGACAGGAGTTTTTGCAATGTCTATTTTCTGTCTTGTCCGCAGGTTTATCTTGTAGATTTTTTGTTTTTTTGTTTTTTTGCTTTGCGTGTAGTGCAGTCCTCTTGCATTTACTATTAGAGTAGAGTTTTAGCCCTTCGTACTGCAGAATGTTCTCGTTGTCGGGCTTTGCTCCTGTTAGCTCACTACATTTATTTTTTTAGCGTTTTCCGAGTTTCTGTCCGGATTATCGCCCTTATTGTTAAAATTATTTGACGTTCTATCACCTGACGTCGATTGGCTGACTATCGCCATTGAAGAGACGACCACTTACAAGATCGGTCGCATTATTTTTTTATTTTTTTTTGTTACGTCTTTTATGTAAATCATTTTAGTGAAGCCTGTACCAAGACAGGCCCGGGACTGTACAGCGCAGTGGACGCTTACAGCTGGCCCCCGGATCCATTCACTTGATTTGATAATTGTTTAGTGTTTGCAATGTCTATTTTCTGTCTTGTCCGCAGGTTTATCTTGTAGATTGTTTTGGGTTTTTTTGTTTCTTTGTTTTGCGTGTAGTGCAGTCCTCCTGCATTTACTATTCGTGGGTGTCAACAACTGGGTGTGCTGGTACCGTCGCAACGTAGCCGTGAAATATATATTGTGGGGTGAAGGGCGGAAACGGAAAAATATACTATGTTGACAGTATGTGCCAGTCATGAGCAGTGAAAACACTATTTTGGCAATGTTTGCGGGGTTAAACCTAAAAATCAAATTAATACACCTATTGCACGATATTGTGATTGGACGTGTGAAAGGTTATTCGGGGTTAACGACGTATTCAATAACTAATGAAGTCGTGTTGTTGAATCAACCGCGTTTTGATTTATAGACGCTTCAATTGGTGTTTTTATCATCTATCCCCGATTAACGCCTATACAACGTGAATCATGTTTAAGTCAGGGGGTGCCGTATTTAGACTTTTTTTAATGACTGTTACATATCGAGGGTTTAGAACACACTTGTGATAAGTCAAAATGCCTGATTTTGAGAAAATTGTAATTTAAACTTTTGATTCACTACCCAAATTTCATTTATTAATATATTTTATCGATATTTTCAGACATTTTGAAATGAGCGATGGTATTGATTTATATACCAATAGAAAAAGAATTACAAGCGCTTCATTTTAATATAATTTTTTTTTAATTTTATTTTTGACTTATCACAATGATGTTCTATACCCTTGATATGTTAATATAAAAATTGTACACAACAGTAGTAATTACTGTGATAGTCAGGGGCGTTTTAAAGCTTATTATGGTGGAGGTGACATTATTTGGACGGCCGTCATTCGCAAAGCAAGGGGGGTCAGTTGTAAAGGTTCTTCAGAAATTGTCACAAAATGGAAATATTATTGGTGCTGTTTAACATATTGGGATATGTACAAGTTGTATACATATAGAATGTTGAATAATCATAATATCTGTTAAAATAAGTAAAAGGGGAGACGAAGTATATACAGGGGGGAAAAAATTTCAACAACATTTTTTATATTGGCTATGGTTTTAGTTTTGTGGTCATAATTCATAGTGATACCTACATTTCCAACAAATGTGAAATAGTCAAATGTAAATTCGACTCCTTCCTTTTACTGGTTGGGTTACAGACCGAGAAGTCGTATCAAACATGAATGCCAGTATTCTTTAGATATACATGTAGCCTATTAATAAATACCATAAGTAAATAACATATTTCTGATTTTATTGTCGTCTTTTATCACCGCCACTGGCTGTGTATAGCTGACGAAGACAGCTAGGGCGGCGATTGTTAGTTCGCGTACAACTTTAAAGATAGGTTGCCAGGCAACGAAACATACGCCCACAGCAGCTAAATCGTCCGG
The DNA here is from genome assembly GCA_917208275.1 of Patella pellucida. Taxonomy (NCBI): domain Eukaryota; kingdom Metazoa; phylum Mollusca; class Gastropoda; family Patellidae; genus Patella; species Patella pellucida. The sequence goes on from OU795038.1 coordinate 68,264,774, forward strand.
GCAGTCAACAAGAGTTGTCGCATATTTTTATTTTTTTTCGATAATGTAACATTTATAATACACTAAAATCTGATTAAGAGTAACAACTCATTTTAATACTTAGAAAGTAATTATCAGAAAATCATTAGAATTTGTTTTGCTTTGATAAAGTTCTCCTCCATGCGAACCTTTAGTATACGAAACATTTAATATTATGGATGTAGCTGTTCAAGTTATCAAAATTCATTGTTCGTCTCAAGACCTTAAACTCTGTGTTTCAATCTAAAGTGAATCGGATGTAAACTTTAGCTTTTATAGTGTCCACAAGAATTTTTGAAGTGATCAAGGGCCATAACTCTGACAGTAATTATCGGAAATGGCTGAATATCAATAGGCCTCTTCTTCTCATGACATTAAACACTGTGTATAAATTTAAAGTCAACCGGATATTAACTTTGGCCTCAAGAGCATCCACAAGATTTTTTTAAGTGATCAAGAGCTATAACTCTGGCAGTAATTATTGGAAATTGCTGAAAATCAATAGGATTCTTCTTCTCAAGACCTTAAACACTGTGTATAAATTAAAAGTCAATCGGATATTAATTAACTTTGGCCTCTATAGCTTATGCCAGATTTTTCAAAGTGATCAAGGGCCATAACTCTGGCAGTAATTATCGGATATCGCTGAAAATCAATAGGCTTCTTCGTCGCCTGACCTTCAATACTGTGTATAAATTTAAAGTCAATCGAATATCAACTTTAGCCTCTAGGGCGTTCACAAGAAATTGTTGGCGACGGACCAATATACGACCACATTTTAATGTGGGCGTATAAAAACCGAATGTCAGTATGGTATTTCTCACATAATTGGTTATCGGTGACAACAGAGTAAACAACTGAAAGCGAGTAATCTCGACCCAAAAGTATAGTGTATAACTATAACCTGCTGATTGTCTGCACTCGTCTCTAGTCTTCCTATTACTATTAGTCATAAATGATTGTTTGTGGACGATTTACTACTCAGTAAGAAAGCCTGCGTCGCAAAAACAGTTCTCGTCTGTTATTATTAGAATAATGACTTCCTCATGTTGCGGCAGGTTTGTTTGTTTTTAAAAAACACTGTTTTCCGTTCCAAAAAATACATAAGTAATTTTCTACCAGACAACCATGGTTCTATTTACTGAGACTAGATAATTTCTCTCGGTGTAAGGATATTATCGCTATGGATAAGTTCATACACTGTTGAGAAAATAGTCCCATTGGTTTGCTTAGCGGCAAATGGAGCGGGAATAAACTCTGTACTGAAATTTCTGTGCGTGATATATATAAACTGTTTTCACACACTCGGTTTATAATTAGATACACAGGTACAGTGGCAAGTGTTATGCTTCTCAGACTAATACCTCAAAAGTACCTTCGCGCGAAAACCCAGATTTTGGTACATATAAAAGAAACAGAAATATTGCCCGTGCGCGTGCCAGTAATAGAAAAACTAAGAGTTCGCGCATAAAAATGCACGAACGTACCAGGCGCGATGTCATCCAGCCCATTTTCGCTATTTCTTGTCAAAACGCCAAAACTTCAAACATATTCATTTTTTAATATCAATATTAAATCATTGTAGCAAGAACGACCAGTTGCTGGTTTAGATCTTACATAATGCATTGTGATATGTAAATAAATATATCAATACCTGATGATTTGTTAAAATACCAACAACTAACGGTGCTAGAAAACCAGGAATCGTACCAATGGCGTTGGTTATACCAAACAAAGTCCCTGAAAATAAATATCACGCCATATTATTTGAATGTTTGTTAAAGGGGCATTACTCCAGAATAATAAAGTAAAGTAATGACAAAAATGCATTAACCCGACAAAGGGCGGTTGTACATAAACAAAATCAAGAATTCGTCATCCAAAACTTACCTGCAAATCTGGGTGCTATATCTAGATGGTTAACTAGGAACCCAGCCATGGCGAAGCCACTTGTGCCTATAGCAAATGTTAGTAATACAACAGCTAGGGTATGATTACATCCACTGTAAGCTACTGCTACCATAAATACTGCTGGTATTAATAAACCTGTAAATAGAACATAAATACTGCTGGTATTAAATAACCCTAAATAGAACAAGGATGCTGCTGGTATTATAAATAAAACATAAATACTGCTTGTATTTTTAAACCTATCACAGGGACATAATTAATACTATAAAAACCTTTATAAATATAACACAAGATGTTCTATCATTTCAACTTTCTAAAACAACGGTTGTTTTCTATTATCAGTCTGATTGCAAAAAATAATTTTTATTCATCTGTTATACATTCTGGGTAGGTTTAGGGCCTGGTTACATGGGAAGGGCTAGCTCGGATAGACGGGCTAGCCTGTCAAGCTCAGCCTTGTACTGTAGTTTTTATATGACAGCGGGCCATATACACGAGCTGTGGTGATATCAACGGGCTATCTCGTCCACACTATTTATATGACGTCGGGTTGAAAAAGGAATTTTAACTGTTATAAGGGGGGCTATCTCGTCTGGCGGTTTACATGAACGTGAGGCTAGCCCGGTGTCCTTTACATGGAAGTAATAGGTGGGCTGGAACATATCACGTGGTGTAAAATAGGTAACAGAATGGCGACCACATAGGGAGAGAGAGAAAGAATGGGGTTTAACGTCAACTCGACACAAACTAGGTCGTTTCGGGACTAACATATGGTTTAATTTCATTTCAATAATTCGCCTGCAGCGCGTATCGGTCTTTAGCAGTGGGAGGAAACCGGAGGACCCGGAGAAAACCCACGAGGTTGGACAGGCGACCCTACTCCTTGTCACGTACAACCGAAAATTCGAAACCACGACAGGCTTTATAATACAGCTTTTGTTTGTTTGTCGCCATGTTTATGGTAATAATGCTGTGCGCATGCGCCAGTGATGAAAAGTTTGGTGAAGATTGGAACAGAGATGAAAATATGTCCCATGCGCATGCGCTCGCCCTGCTTGTAACACACAGTTTTGTTTATATGAAAGAAGGGCTGGCTCGTTTTGCCGGGCTTCCCGGTTTCATAAACGGGTGCCCCGGTTAAGCGGGCTAGCCTGGTTAAGATATAAACAGTGTTTTGTTTTTTTCATGTGGTTGCATTGCAATGACGTCATACCCGAGGCCCCCGTTTAGAGAAGACGATTCGCCCAACCGGGTTAGCCCTCTCCATGTAACCAGGCCCTTAGTTGTTAGAGGAAATGACTCAGATTTAGTTTACTGACATGGTCGTGGGGACAGTTAAGAACATGGCTGTAGGTTGGGATTATGTGTGGTTTAATGGTTGAGGGCGAGACATTAAGTAATATATTGTAACAACAAGAGGACCGCCAGGTCCGAGTGCTTTTACGTGTGGTTTAATGGTCGAGGGCGAGACATTAAGTAATATATTGTAACAACAAGAGGACCGTCAGGTCCGAGTGTTTTTACAATATATTACGCAATGTCTAAGCCAGAGACAATTAAACTACTTAAAATACAGACTCCGCACGTGCGTTTACAGTGAAAAACATCATGCCAGTAGTAATATTGAAATAATGTACTATTGGCAAGTTGCCCGTACATTATTTGACATAATGGTACGCCAACATCAAAGGATGACGTCACATCTGTATTTTAAAATATATTACGCAATGTCTAAGCCCGAGACGATTAAACTACTTAAAATACAAACACTCCGCACGTGCGTTTACAGTGAAAAACGTCATGCCAGTCTAATATTGTTATAATGTATCCTTGGCAAGTTGCCGGTACATTATTTGAAATAATGGTACGCCAACATCAAAGGATGACGTCACATCTGTATTTTAATAATACAGGTTTAATTCTTTCTCAAATCCGTCTTAGTGTTACGGTATACTTTAACCCAGTTTCAAATAAATAATTGGGACCATTTTTTTCCATATACTTCAGAGTAAACGAAGCGAACTGCCACGGCGTCTCAGTTTGTCAAGTGCATGGAATCTCAAAATCACTGGCTTACGTTTTATTGAAGAGTGCAAATTGTTTTCCTATGGCAAATCTCGATGTTTGGAGATCATAATTTCATTATGCATGTTAGTCAGTGTATTCTCTGAATGTACATTTAGCATTTTTGGCTATGAAAGTATTCTTTAAATATAAAGCTTTTGAATAATTGGTTGTTTCGTGGCCTCAATGGCGCAACCGTTGCGGTTCAGGATAATGTAACATGAACTGTTTGACACTCGTTCTGGGTTGCTGTATGAACTAAACGTTATTCTATTCGTTAACAATCGCCCTACATCCTATTTTCATATCTTCTAAATATCGTTTCTGATCGAGAAAGGAGAGGGTGGGATGGTGGTGTTGCTACACTCCAATTTTTAAACATACTAATATACTAGTATACAAAAATGTTAAAGGGCGTATGGCTCTATTTAACCTTGAAATTGACAAAAATGGGTTTAAAGCACATATCAATTTAATGTGAGTGTATGTAAAGTGATTTATATTCAATTTTTGAAAAAAATAGCGTAATTTCTAATCAATTATGCTCGGTGAAAAACATGAATAGTTCAAATTGAACAGCAGGCTTTTGCATTCTACATGTTTTTATTAAAATTATTATTTTGGCGTTTGTGATTTTACTAATTACTTCCACATTGTGCTGTAGGATATGTTTTCGCAAGCCAAATCATAGGGTATACAACTCGTGTACTGATTATGGTTACATCTCACTGTGCCCACTTTTGATTAATCCAATTAAGGTCTAATAGGATTAGTGTATTAAGCGGATTAGGTGTTATAGGTAATTACATGGAAACAAACAAATATTGAAAGTGACTAAATATTCAGTCTTATAATTGGTGAGATGAACTCACTGTAATACTTTAAAAAGTGATGAATTTTATTCAAAAAACGACACTTGAATATAATATGAATTATGTTCAGTAAACCTACACTACACGGTCTTTATGAGGACACACATTAGTCAATCTGTCATATTTTATCATGGCAAACGTTCAAGTAAGCATCCAGTACATCCCCAATGCTCAAGGTGGAGAAAACTTAGTCCATGAAGAATATAAATTCCGAGTGAAGAATGGGAAGACAGAACGAGTATACTGGAGATGTTGTATAAAAGGTTGTCCAGCAACCCTGAACACCCACCAAGGCTTTATTACCAAATATTCCAGAAACCACAACCATGTTGCTAACCCACACAAGGTGGCAGTCGACAAATTTCTTGTTGCCATGAAAACCAAGGTGCAAGAGGAAACCAAACCAGTATGTGCCAATTTATCAAGAAGAAGTATCAGGTATGTATTTATCTCTAATGTTGTGTGCCGTTGATTTAAATGATTCAACGTTAAAGCATACTGAACATGTTCGAGTGTCTGGTCGAGTATTAATGATACAATATCAGTATAATAAATATTTCCTTTTTGTTTGTTTACAGCGCTTCGATCTGACCGTGGCTCAGGTGAGATGATCAGAGAAATTCCAACATTCTATAGTTGCCGTGCTTCCCTGTATAGAGCCCGAGCAAAGATCCCCCCAGCACTTCCTCAGACCCGCAACGATATCCAGCTTCCACATAAAATATTTGGGTTTTTTTTCCATCTACATGTAATTACCTATAACACCTAATCCTAATCCGCTTATTACACTAATCCTAATTAGACCTTAATTGGATTAATCAAAAGTGGGCACAGTGAGGACACACCCTGATTATAAAATGTTAATTGTGTCTTAAATATTGGATATTGGGGTCATTTTGTTTCACGGCATTATAACAAGAAGAATTAGACTGAGAGCTCGATGACCGAACTGTAAAAAGTTGAGCACGAAAGGTTTGATCATCGGAATGTGACTGCATATCGATAAGAATAAGAAAAAGTCATTTCTTGAGTTTCGCGGTTGGGACATAAGGGGGTAGGCCCCCCGAAAGGGGTCTCAAATTGTGCTTTGAATTAAAACTTCGAACACGAGATTCATTTTCACATGGTATGTCCTATGAGGTATATAGAATAAGAAAAAAGTGGTCAAGAAAAAAAATTCCCAGGCATTCTCAAACAAGAAGGGGGTCCAAAACCCCCCAGGGGGGTCAACTGTGAAATTTCGAGCACGAGTGAAATTTGTTTTTCAGTCATCCCTTGGCAACCAATCATGACTAAAAATCATGGTCAAGAAAAATTTCGCCCGGGCATCTACAGATAAGAAGCTCCCCGGGATGTGGGTTCCAGAGGTTTTTCGACATTTCAGGAAAATATTAAACATTGCGCACGAGCTAAATTTCTTCGCTGATCATTGGGCATCGATGCATGGATCACATATCCAGTGGACAAGAAATCGGTGTAAGGATATTATCGCTATGGATAAGTTCATACACTGTTGAGAAAATAGTCCCATTGGTTTGCTTAGCGGCAAATGGAGCGGGAATAAACTCTGTACTGAAATTTCTGTGCGTGATATATATAAACTGTTTTCACACACTCGGTTTATAATTAGATACACAGGTACAGTGGCAAGTGTTATGCTTCTCAGACTAATACCTCAAAAGTACCTTCGCGCGAAAACCCAGATTTTGGTACATATAAAAGAAACAGAAATATTGCCCGTGCGCGTGCCAGTAATAGAAAAACTAAGAGTTCGCGCATAAAAATGCACGAACGTACCAGGCGCGATGTCATCCAGCCCATTTTCGCTATTTCTTGTCAAAACGCCAAAACTTCAAACATATTCATTTTTTAATATCAATATTAAATCATTGTAGCAAGAACGACCAGTTGCTGGTTTAGATCTTACATAATGCATTGTGATATGTAAATAAATATATCAATACCTGATGATTTGTTAAAATACCAACAACTAACGGTGCTAGAAAACCAGGAATCGTACCAATGGCGTTGGTTATACCAAACAAAGTCCCTGAAAATAAATATCACGCCATATTATTTGAATGTTTGTTAAAGGGGCATTACTCCAGAATAATAAAGTAAAGTAATGACAAAAATGCATTAACCCGACAAAGGGCGGTTGTACATAAACAAAATCAAGAATTCGTCATCCAAAACTTACCTGCAAATCTGGGTGCTATATCTAGATGGTTAACTAGGAACCCAGCCATGGCGAAGCCACTTGTGCCTATAGCAAATGTTAGTAATACAACAGCTAGGGTATGATTACATCCACTGTAAGCTACTGCTACCATAAATACTGCTGGTATTAATAAACCTGTAAATAGAACATAAATACTGCTGGTATTAAATAACCCTAAATAGAACAAGGATGCTGCTGGTATTATAAATAAAACATAAATACTGCTTGTATTTTTAAACCTATCACAGGGACATAATTAATACTATAAAAACCTTTATAAATATAACACAAGATGTTCTATCATTTCAACTTTCTAAAACAACGGTTGTTTTCTATTATCAGTCTGATTGCAAAAAATAATTTTTATTCATCTGTTATACATTCTGGGTAGGTTTAGGGCCTGGTTACATGGGAAGGGCTAGCTCGGATAGACGGGCTAGCCTGTCAAGCTCAGCCTTGTACTGTAGTTTTTATATGACAGCGGGCCATATACACGAGCTGTGGTGATATCAACGGGCTATCTCGTCCACACTATTTATATGACGTCGGGTTGAAAAAGGAATTTTAACTGTTATAAGGGGGGCTATCTCGTCTGGCGGTTTACATGAACGTGAGGCTAGCCCGGTGTCCTTTACATGGAAGTAATAGGTGGGCTGGAACATATCACGTGGTGTAAAATAGGTAACAGAATGGCGACCACATAGGGAGAGAGAGAAAGAATGGGGTTTAACGTCAACTCGACACAAACTAGGTCGTTTCGGGACTAACATATGGTTTAATTTCATTTCAATAATTCGCCTGCAGCGCGTATCGGTCTTTAGCAGTGGGAGGAAACCGGAGGACCCGGAGAAAACCCACGAGGTTGGACAGGCGACCCTACTCCTTGTCACGTACAACCGAAAATTCGAAACCACGACAGGCTTTATAATACAGCTTTTGTTTGTTTGTCGCCATGTTTATGGTAATAATGCTGTGCGCATGCGCCAGTGATGAAAAGTTTGGTGAAGATTGGAACAGAGATGAAAATATGTCCCATGCGCATGCGCTCGCCCTGCTTGTAACACACAGTTTTGTTTATATGAAAGAAGGGCTGGCTCGTTTTGCCGGGCTTCCCGGTTTCATAAACGGGTGCCCCGGTTAAGCGGGCTAGCCTGGTTAAGATATAAACAGTGTTTTGTTTTTTTCATGTGGTTGCATTGCAATGACGTCATACCCGAGGCCCCCGTTTAGAGAAGACGATTCGCCCAACCGGGTTAGCCCTCTCCATGTAACCAGGCCCTTAGTTGTTAGAGGAAATGACTCAGATTTAGTTTACTGACATGGTCGTGGGGACAGTTAAGAACATGGCTGTAGGTTGGGATTATGTGTGGTTTAATGGTTGAGGGCGAGACATTAAGTAATATATTGTAACAACAAGAGGACCGCCAGGTCCGAGTGCTTTTACGTGTGGTTTAATGGTCGAGGGCGAGACATTAAGTAATATATTGTAACAACAAGAGGACCGTCAGGTCCGAGTGTTTTTACAATATATTACGCAATGTCTAAGCCAGAGACAATTAAACTACTTAAAATACAGACTCCGCACGTGCGTTTACAGTGAAAAACATCATGCCAGTAGTAATATTGAAATAATGTACTATTGGCAAGTTGCCCGTACATTATTTGACATAATGGTACGCCAACATCAAAGGATGACGTCACATCTGTATTTTAAAATATATTACGCAATGTCTAAGCCCGAGACGATTAAACTACTTAAAATACAAACACTCCGCACGTGCGTTTACAGTGAAAAACGTCATGCCAGTCTAATATTGTTATAATGTATCCTTGGCAAGTTGCCGGTACATTATTTGAAATAATGGTACGCCAACATCAAAGGATGACGTCACATCTGTATTTTAATAATACAGGTTTAATTCTTTCTCAAATCCGTCTTAGTGTTACGGTATACTTTAACCCAGTTTCAAATAAATAATTGGGACCATTTTTTTCCATATACTTCAGAGTAAACGAAGCGAACTGCCACGGCGTCTCAGTTTGTCAAGTGCATGGAATCTCAAAATCACTGGCTTACGTTTTATTGAAGAGTGCAAATTGTTTTCCTATGGCAAATCTCGATGTTTGGAGATCATAATTTCATTATGCATGTTAGTCAGTGTATTCTCTGAATGTACATTTAGCATTTTTGGCTATGAAAGTATTCTTTAAATATAAAGCTTTTGAATAATTGGTTGTTTCGTGGCCTCAATGGCGCAACCGTTGCGGTTCAGGATAATGTAACATGAACTGTTTGACACTCGTTCTGGGTTGCTGTATGAACTAAACGTTATTCTATTCGTTAACAATCGCCCTACATCCTATTTTCATATCTTCTAAATATCGTTTCTGATCGAGAAAGGAGAGGGTGGGATGGTGGTGTTGCTACACTCCAATTTTTAAACATACTAATATACTAGTATACAAAAATGTTAAAGGGCGTATGGCTCTATTTAACCTTGAAATTGACAAAAATGGGTTTAAAGCACATATCAATTTAATGTGAGTGTATGTAAAGTGATTTATATTCAATTTTTGAAAAAAATAGCGTAATTTCTAATCAATTATGCTCGGTGAAAAACATGAATAGTTCAAATTGAACAGCAGGCTTTTGCATTCTACATGTTTTTATTAAAATTATTATTTTGGCGTTTGTGATTTTACTAATTACTTCCACATTGTGCTGTAGGATATGTTTTCGCAAGCCAAATCATAGGGTATACAACTCGTGTACTGATTATGGTTACATCTCACTGTGCCCACTTTTGATTAATCCAATTAAGGTCTAATAGGATTAGTGTATTAAGCGGATTAGGTGTTATAGGTAATTACATGGAAACAAACAAATATTGAAAGTGACTAAATATTCAGTCTTATAATTGGTGAGATGAACTCACTGTAATACTTTAAAAAGTGATGAATTTTATTCAAAAAACGACACTTGAATATAATATGAATTATGTTCAGTAAACCTACACTACACGGTCTTTATGAGGACACACATTAGTCAATCTGTCATATTTTATCATGGCAAACGTTCAAGTAAGCATCCAGTACATCCCCAATGCTCAAGGTGGAGAAAACTTAGTCCATGAAGAATATAAATTCCGAGTGAAGAATGGGAAGACAGAACGAGTATACTGGAGATGTTGTATAAAAGGTTGTCCAGCAACCCTGAACACCCACCAAGGCTTTATTACCAAATATTCCAGAAACCACAACCATGTTGCTAACCCACACAAGGTGGCAGTCGACAAATTTCTTGTTGCCATGAAAACCAAGGTGCAAGAGGAAACCAAACCAGTATGTGCCAATTTATCAAGAAGAAGTATCAGGTATGTATTTATCTCTAATGTTGTGTGCCGTTGATTTAAATGATTCAACGTTAAAGCATACTGAACATGTTCGAGTGTCTGGTCGAGTATTAATGATACAATATCAGTATAATAAATATTTCCTTTTTGTTTGTTTACAGCGCTTCGATCTGACCGTGGCTCAGGTGAGATGATCAGAGAAATTCCAACATTCTATAGTTGCCGTGCTTCCCTGTATAGAGCCCGAGCAAAGATCCCCCCAGCACTTCCTCAGACCCGCAACGATATCCAGCTTCCACATAAAATATTTGGGTTTTTTTTCCATCTACATGTAATTACCTATAACACCTAATCCTAATCCGCTTATTACACTAATCCTAATTAGACCTTAATTGGATTAATCAAAAGTGGGCACAGTGAGGACACACCCTGATTATAAAATGTTAATTGTGTCTTAAATATTGGATATTGGGGTCATTTTGTTTCACGGCATTATAACAAGAAGAATTAGACTGAGAGCTCGATGACCGAACTGTAAAAAGTTGAGCACGAAAGGTTTGATCATCGGAATGTGACTGCATATCGATAAGAATAAGAAAAAGTCATTTCTTGAGTTTCGCGGTTGGGACATAAGGGGGTAGGCCCCCCGAAAGGGGTCTCAAATTGTGCTTTGAATTAAAACTTCGAACACGAGATTCATTTTCACATGGTATGTCCTATGAGGTATATAGAATAAGAAAAAAGTGGTCAAGAAAAAAAATTCCCAGGCATTCTCAAACAAGAAGGGGGTCCAAAACCCCCCAGGGGGGTCAACTGTGAAATTTCGAGCACGAGTGAAATTTGTTTTTCAGTCATCCCTTGGCAACCAATCATGACTAAAAATCATGGTCAAGAAAAATTTCGCCCGGGCATCTACAGATAAGAAGCTCCCCGGGATGTGGGTTCCAGAGGTTTTTCGACATTTCAGGAAAATATTAAACATTGCGCACGAGCTAAATTTCTTCGCTGATCATTGGGCATCGATGCATGGATCACATATCCAGTGGACAAGAAATCTTCCACCGGGGCATTTCCAGACAAGAAGGGGGTTGGGGTCAACTGTAAAATTTCGAGCACGAGTGAAATTCGTTGTCCAGTCATCCCTTGGCATCCAATCACGACTAAAAAGCATGGTCAAGAAAACTTTTGCCCGGGCACCTACAGATAAGAAGGCACCGAACTGGGGGATGCTTAGGGGTTTCGGCATTCAAGGAAAATATGAAATGTTGCGCACGGGCAAAATTTTTTCGTTGATCATCGGACATAGAAGTTTATCTATAGTTTATCCCAGCATGACAGCACAATATCATGCAGTTCTCTCCTCTGGATATATTCTGTTCTAACCTATTTACCTGAGATTGATCTCGTTTTTACGTATTGAAAATGGATAATATAGAGACAGAAACACCAAGCACTAGCTCTACTTCGAATGTAACTCCAAAATGGTATAATGTATCGCAGCAAAAGACTACTCAGGCAAGATGGTAATAAGGAAAGAAAGTTTTGTTATTTCTCATCACAATTGAAATTCCTCCAGAAGATCTTTTTTCTAGTGTCTTCTTAACCAGTAATTACGTCATCCCAGCTCTTGTTAGAAAGTTGGGATTTTCTTGAAAAATATCTTACCTACTCCTCTCCGCATTGCAAATTAATGGAGGTGCTGAAACGGCTCCAGGACAATTCGATCCCAGACAATTCGTACCCAAATTATTTGTCCCCATGGACAATTCACAAGACAATTCGTACCCAAGAACAATTCGTACCCGAGGGCGAATTGTTCGTGGACGAAAAGTCCTTGGGTATAAATAGTCCGGGTGTGAATTGTCCGGGACAATTCGCCCTAGGACACGAATTGTCCGTGGGTACGAATTGTCCTCGGGTACGAATTGTCTGGTGAATTGTCCTTGGGGACAAATAGTTCGGGTACGAATTGTCATTGGGTACGAATTGTCTGGTGACAAATTGTCCGGGTACGAATTGTCCGGGATCGAATTGTCCTAGAGTCGTTTCAGCACCTCCATTAATTTGCAATGCGGAGAGGAGTAGGTAAGTTATTTGGGTGTCCTTATGGTTGGTTGTCAGTTCTATGAGATTTTCGACACTTTCAATATTGGGTACGAATTGTCTGGTGACGAATTGTCCGGGATCGAATTGTCCTAGAGCCGTTCCAGCACCTCCATTAATTTGCAATGCGCAGAGGAGTAGGTAAGATATTTTGGTGTCCTCATGGTTGGTTGTCAGTTCTATGATATTCTTGACACTTTCAATACCAGTCTTGATATTTTTTGATCCAATCAAGATTGCGGTAATGCCTATCTGTCTTTCTTTTTCAAGAAAATCCCAACTTTCTAACAAAAGCTGGGATAATGTAATTACTGCTTAAGAAGCGCTAGAAAAATAGATCTTCTGGAATTTTTAATTGTGATGAGAAATAACAAAACTTTCTTTCCTTATTACCATCTTGCCTGAGTAGTCTTTTGCTGCGATACATTATACCATTATAATTTAATATTTTCAATGACGATATTGGTACTGAACGAATGCTAGAGAAAACACTTTGCAGGTCAATTTTGAATCATTTAAATCAACGTGAAATCATTTCCCTCCAATTTCCCCCACCCATCCACACATGCACGACTGCTACCCCACCCCACACATCAAACAGTTGTCCAGGGGCATCATAAACACTTATTTACAGATGGGCAATCCTAGAAATTTTTGTTTTATTAATATGTCAACATAATGACATCCCCACCCCACCCCCTACACAAACCCATACATAGACATTAGACCCCCCCCCATATCTCGAAAACGCCCCCTCACACGCCTGTTAACCACCCAGATTCGGAATCTACGCGAAAAACTGGTCTAGAAAAACTTGGTCTCATAAATTCACAGCTCGGGTGGCAATGCCCCCCTTCAGCCATCGGACTATTAGTCTTACTTACCAATGCACTCCCAAGTTACTGACGACGTTCACCCCCTTCTTGTCGGTAAATGCCCCGGTGAAAAAATTCTTGTGGACTTGATATATGACCAATGCATCGATGTCCGATGATCAACGAAGAAATTTTGCTCGTGCGCAACATTTTATATTTTCCTTGAATGCCGAAACCCCTAAGCATCCCCCAGTTCGGTGCCTTCTTATCTGTAGGTGCCCGGGCAAAAGTTTTCTTGACCATGCTTTTTAGTCATGAATGGATGCCAAGGGATGACTGGAAATCGAATTTCACTCGTGCTCGAAATTTTACAGTTGACCCCCTTCTTGTCTGGAAATGCCCCGGTAGAAGATTTCTTGTCCACTGGATATGTGATCCATGCATCGAAGCCCAATGATCAGCGAAGAAATTTAGCTCGTGCGCAATGTTTCATATTTTCCTGAAATGCCGAAATGCCCCTGCAATTTCCATCCCGGGGAGCTTCTTATCTGTAGATGCCCGGGCGAAATTTTTCTTGACCATGATTTTTAGTCATGATTGGTTGCCAAGGGATGACTGAAAAACAAATTTCACTCGTGCTCGAATTTTCACAGTTGACCCCCCCTGGAGGGTTTTGGACCCCCTTCTTGTTTGAGAATGCCTGGGAATTTTTTTTGACCACTTTTTTCTTACTCTATATACCTCATAGAACATACCATGTGAAAATGAATCTCGTGCTCGAAGTTTTAATTCAAAGCACAATTTGCGACCCCTTTCGGGGGGCCTACCCCCTTATGCCCCAACCGCGAAACTCAAGAAATGACTTTTTCTTATTCTTATAGATATGCAGTCACATTCCGATGGTCAAACCTTTCGTGCTCAACTTTTTACAGTTCGGTCATCGAGCTCTCAGTCTAAATCATTATCTCCAGCCTTTGTGTTCTATATATGCCTGATTAATTATTTGTATGTTTATAATTTCGAATATTATGGAACATATTGAGTTAGAGTCTTAGCCCCTTTAAGCTCCTTTCATCTTTTTTCAGTATGAGACTAAGTCAAAAAATATTTGGGGATGCTCGATTCACAGTTCAGAACGTGTGACGCGGAATTCAGTCCGGTCACAGTTCTGTCAGTCCCGACAGCTGAGGTGGTGTGGGTAGAATTGTGACGTATTTTAAATAACAAATATGTTTCAGCTGTCATGATTGGTTGAGATATTTTGTATACAGTCCACACATGCGTTGTACTCCGAAAATCTCCTTTTCACTCGATTGACACTTCCGGAACGTTCAATCGATTACGCCCTAACTAACCTGAGGTATTGATAACTCTACGTGTATTAAGAACAATGGAGGTAACCAACCTGATGTATTGAAAACTCTTCGTGTATTAAATACAAGGGAGGTAACTAACCTGATGTATTGAAAACCCTACGTGTATTTAAAGTATTCATATAGTTATTTCTACGTATATAATCAGCTAAATAACCCGACAGAACTTGTAAGATCCATAAAACTAAATACGGTACAGCTGATAATAAACTATTCTGAAATAGATAAATGAAACTAAATGACATGGAATACTTTTCTGTACAAACTGGGATAATAGCGATGTAGGTTTTGTTTTCCCGGATAGCTCGTTTCTGCATATTTGTCATCGAATCCCCGAGTACAGTTGAAAGCGTGTGACAACGTGAGAGGTAGAACTCATTGCCATATCTCATTCATTACGGACAACTCCCAACGAGTTTTCCCGACCACCACAGGATTTAAGCCAGCTTATGTTATATTTCCCGGGCCAGCCATGACTCCCGGGCTAATGCAGACGAGAGAGAGAGAGAGGGAGAGAGAGAGAGTAACATCCACTCACCACAAACTAGGTAATTTCTGGACAACTAAAATATGGTTTAACTTTATTTCAATAATTCGCTTTCGCGTAAGTGTCTTTAGCTGTTGGATGGGTGAAATACCACGAGGTTAGGGTGCATTAAATAATAAAAAAAAACATAAGTAATTCTACTAAAAATAAACATACCTTTTTTATATCAAATTTTAGAATTTGTTTCATGTATGTGGGTAAACATGTTAACATAGAATACATCCCCCAGGTAAAAGCAAAATTACCAGCAGCTATCCCCCACAGGGGACCACATGTTAATATACTCTTCCACGGTGTCTTCAGATCCTGAAAACAAAACCAGGAACACGGTTACAGTTGTCAATTATGAGTTTTTCTTTTTATACATTGTAAGAGGGAACTAATGGTTGTACATACGGTGGCTGATTAAGGACACGCAAAAAAAAAAAATATCTCGAGCGCTCGAGATAATAAGTCGAGCGCTCGAGATACTAAGTCGAGCGCTCGAGATAGTTAAGTCGAGCGCTCGAGATAGTTAAGTCGAGCGCTCGAGATAATTAAGTCGAGTGCTCGAGATACTAAGTCGAGCGCTCGAGATAATACAATCGACGTTTCAATCGATGTATTAAGCTGTATAATTTTATGCATTAGTCGATGATAAACTTTGCAGAATAAAGATTCATTTGTTCGTTTTTACTGCCCATCCAAAGCTGCAGCAAAGATGCGGACCCCCCCCCCCATACACACACACACACACACACTCCACTCAATGCTCATCACCATCTCTAAACATTTCCCGTTATATTTACACCCTTCCAAGTGGGGAGTATATCGCAATCAATAATTGTATATATCGATGTTACATAGTTTTGCTAGGAGGAATTGACATTTCCTCTTATCTGGAAGCAAGGTTATTTATTTCACGATATGTGGGAACTGATCATTGCCTAATTTCGGGACCGGCGTCAGCAATTCTTGATTGTGGGTGGGGGGCGTCCATTCTAGGACCTTATAGGTGAGGGTCCAGGGGTCGCACCCCCCCTTACTCCGTCGGGCCTGCATTTACCCTGGCGCAAGTGGTGCGATCGTCGGGCTTCTACACCCCCCCCCCCCGGCCTTCCGTTCCCCACACCTTGTTCTAGTTGGGGATTCACCGTCTCCACTTCCACGAACGCCCGAGATAATGCAAACGAACACTTCTAAAACTGATGTTTTAACCTGTATGATGTTGTGCATTATTCCATGATAAACTTGCAGAATAAAGATTCATTGTTCGTTTTTACTGCCCATCCAAAGCTGTATTGACGGATCGGATACCCCCCCCCCCCATGCTCATCATCACCACTAACTATTTTCCGTTATATGCCCCCCACCTTTACCAAGCTGGGAGTATATATTTTTGGTATAATATTAATCAATAATTGTATATGTCGTGGTTACAGAGTTTTGCTAGGAGAGATTCGAATTTCCTCAGGTATGATTCAAGATTATTTATTTCATAATATGTAGGAACTGATCATTATCTTGTTCTAGCTGGATATTCTTATTAAAGTCCTTGCAGGGGGAGAAAACCTAATGACATGGGGCCAGATATAGCTTAAAGCGCGACATTACACACACCTTGACTTGGAAGGGGATTCCCCCACTCCATCCAAAATACATCAGCACTAATACATATCTATCCCCTTCCAAGTTAATGAGATGCCTTATCAATCGTATGGTTTTACTCCTCCTTATTTTCCTGCCACAGCAAGTACCCCGAATTTAACAAGATAAAGGTTTCCTGGATGGTGGAACAAGGTGTGGGGATCGGCGGGGCGGGGCTGGTGCGGAGTGGGAGTAGGAATGGATACTAGTAGAAGCCCGACACGATCACCCCACTTGCGCCAAGGTAATTTGGCAATGATCATTTCCTACATATATTATTATGATTAAATAACCTTGGATCAGACTTGAGCTTCTAGCTAAGAGGAAATGTCAATCTCTCCTAGTAAAACTCTGTAACCTCGATATATACAATTATTGATTGCGAAGGGGGTAAATATAACGGGAAATGTTTAGAGGTGGGATGGTGTGGGTGTGGGTTGCGGCGGGGGGGGGGGACTCCGTCACTATAGCTTTGGATGGGTTGTAAAAACGAACAAATGGATCTTTTTTCTAAAAGTTTATTATTGAATAATGCACAAAATTATACAGCTTTAAAAATCGGTTGAGATGTGTTCGATTGTATTATCTCGAGCGCTCGACTTAATTATCTCGAGCGCTCGACGTAATTATCCCGAGCGCTCGACTTAACTATCTCGAGCGCTCGAATTAACTATCTCGAGCGCTCGACTTAGTGTCTCGAGCGCTCGACTTAATATCTCGAGCGCTCGACTTAATATCTCGAGCGCTCGAGATATTAATTTTTTTTTGCGTGTCCTTAATCAGCCACCGTATGTACGTCATAAGTTTTAAAAAATAATTACCTCTTTTTTACCAATAGACTCTTCTATATGAGTTCTTTCTGTTTTAGAAATACGTGGATGTTGACCTGGTGTATCATGTATTAATAACAACCATGCTATCACCCATACAACCCCTAGAGCACCTGCAAATAATAACATACCCTATAGAACACTTGTAAATAACAAATTGATAACAAAATTCTACCACTCAAGCACATTAAAAAGCAGCTGAAAAAAACAATATTGACAAAACATCTAACCGGAATTTAACATACGGCATCTGTAAATACGAACATTAAATGACACCCCTTCGTATGCGCGTTAGATCACGTGTGCACATCCCAGATAACCATTAAATAATGAATCGACCGCCCCCCCACACACACACCCATCCCATATAGCATTTATAAATAAAACAATAATAATAACAAACACAAAAACACCTACGACGTCAATAACATCTCAAATGCGATTTTCCCACAAACTAATTGGATATACTAACCCCGCCCTTCCTTGAGACAGTGACTTACCAAAGATATAAAAGACAGACGGCCATCCACCAGCTAAATCAGAATCACAGAGATAACCGGATATAGGTAAAGAGATAACTGTTCCCATTTGGGCTCCTGTAAATAAAACCAAAAGACTCAGCCACCAAGAACCCATGCCACTGGACATGTTTTCGAAGATACAGTAGAAGTGGTCCTTTTTTGGAAAAACGTTGAAAAGTTAAGGGGCTTACCTCAGTTTATGTTGGAATTGATGAGAAAAAAAATTAAAATTTAGAGGGGCTATCGTCGATCAAAATTTTAATAAAATGTGACTTCTTTGACATTTTTTCAACCTTTTTATTTTTAAAAAGCCCTTCGCTGAAACTGACGAGATTGTCATTTCTCTCAATAAGGAGCATTTGAGGACCTTACAGACCGGAGGCTCGGTGCGGGCGGGTGTCCATCAAATGGGCACAAAACCAGATCCAACTTACTTTTCTAGAGTAATATTTTGCGTAGAATACGATGCCGAGTGATAATCAGTTCGCCGTTGGGGCGTTTTCCAGATATTCGGGGTCAAAGTTCAAATGAGATCCTGAAAAAAAGCTGAAAGTAAGGACCGCCCTAAAGATACAGGGATATACAAAGTTCTGTGTTATTGGTAAGCAACAACCAAATGCTAGAGTAATAATTATACATCAAGAGTTAAGTAAGGCGGGTTTACATGAAAAACAAAAGTCATCCAACTCGGATAATTCCGAATAAGCCAAACACTGCTCATGGATAAAAAATGAATGCAGTACTTGTGGTCATCGCTCGATGACAATCGTATATCAAAATCTAGGTAAAACGAGTATAACATAAGTTTTTCAACTGAGAATTTTCGAATTAGCAAAACGCATAATATACCCAAATTGAAGTCAAACTAATTTCAATAGAAGAATTTGAAATCCGAAAAATATTGAGTTAGCACAAAACAAAACTACTTGATATGTGTACAGCTTTTCATAAAGATATCGCGAATGGTTCATAACATACCTGTATCTTTGAAATAGAAGTTGTATACCAAACGAAATCGGGAAGGACGGGTAGGTAGTGGTCATTTCAATATCGATTAATAACTCCTCTACACGAAGTGTAGAAGCGGGCACAGCTGATTAACCCCGGCATTAACCTAGTCCGTCCTGGGTCTCCCTCCCACGTCAGTCCCGTATATCGGGTACCGACACTTATCCTTGGAAATTGACTGTTCAACTACATTGAAAGTAATGAGCCACAGAATCAGCAATTGTGACACGTAATCCCCGAAAATGATATAGAAAACACTCAATTTTTACAAAACCTGGACACCAAAATAAAAGTGTTTAACTGGCGCAGTATGCAAATATTGAAAAACCAAAAAAAAAAAGCTACCAGAAAACCAGGCGTATATTATTCAGCTTCTTGGCGCAAGGGGGTCGCATGTTCATGTACAAATTACATCAACCAGCACATAATCCTCAGACTTCAGCGATATTCCTGATCCCCACAAAATCAATGACCAAGAAATGGCCAAACTTGTGGCGATATCTAGGAGAGTGACCAATCTTTCATGCTCGATACTGATACGCTTATATCCGGAACTGTTTGGCCCAGACAATCACAGATTTACTCACCAATATAATGGGGAGTCCAAGAATAAAAACCAAAATAAAGTGGGGTGAAAAAACAATACCTGAACGATAAAACATTCACAGATACTCGCAGACGGCAGATCCGACCCTGTACAAAACGACAGTAGTGTCACCAATTATCGAATGCCCACGGAGGCCAGAAAAAAAGTAATAAAACAAACAACGAATGTTATATACGTCAGGTTTTATGGGCTATTCTACGTAAGGGTCTCTTTATGACACCATACCTTTCACATTTCTAGTTCTTATTTTCATATACATATCTGTATTTAGTGTTGTCCCTTTCCCAGTCGTGCAATGCGGCATTAGGTCGTATTATAATACATTAATTTATTGTCATGGTTTAATCTTTACTTGAAGAATAAATAAATAAATAAAACGTTTTTATGTATTGGCCAAATGTGGCATATATTGTTTATTATTGCTCCATGAAATTGCAACAGTAATAATGTATGCACCGTGTGATTTATTTGTCAGTATGTGAATTACTATTTGGATGGATAAAACTACACTCCGGTAACACCAGAATCGATTTGTGCGCATTTCATCATTTTCCGAAATATGAATGAATTTGTAATGGTCGATTTACGCAACTATAAAAAAAATATGGAATATATTAATGAAGTAATAACGTATTGGTATCTTTAGGCATATTATGTCTAGAAGAAGAATGAAATGTACACGGGGTTCCTCGAAAAATGCGTTTATTCCCGTTCCGATTTCGAACTAGCCGTCAAATATTGGTGATTAATGGGAAAATGCCAACGTAGTAACTGGTCTATAATTATTAAAGTGCTACATGTATTTCACCTAAAATAAACGAAGAGAGGCATGTTTTAGTTAAAACACCGAGTCCCACCGTGTTTTCAACACCGAGGCAGTGCTATCGTGTCACTCGAAATTCACTCGGTAAATCATGGAATTCCACAATATGAAACACGGTAATATCGTGTTTGGTCAAACTTTCACCGTCTCCGTACTGTAGATGTGAAATAGGGTTGAACGTCTCAGAGTTTAGCACCAACCGGGGTAATGATGGCGGGCAAACAGTCTGTCTGAGTGCGATGGGAGAATTTTGCCTTGATAGCAGTGTTCTCACTTAGTCTTCATCGAATTCCAAATGAACACAAACTTCTTTACGATTTTTCCAGACCGTACTGTAGGTGAAGGGTAAAACACAGAAAAGAAAAATAGTCTTATCTCATATGCGTTCCAGCCGGGCCAGTGGCCAGCTTATAATTATTTTATTATTTTGGTGGGGGGACTACAGATTTTTTGGGAGGGGTTGAGGATGTGGCCAGTTAAGAAATGGGGAGAGGGGGGGATAATTCGATTCAGCTATATATTTATTAAATTACAGTCACTCTGATGTGCGACATTTGTCGCTATCTATAGATATTCAAACTGTAGCTAACCATACCTACCAGAATAAGCCAATGATGCGAGTTTACTTCTCTCTAATAATGGTGACCACACCCCAAACATGGCGTGCATTGACGGAAACGTCACACCCTGAAAATGGATGGCATACCACAAATCAACAATTTGAACATGAGACAAAGAAGGTGAGGGTGGGGGGTAGTTTAACTCCAATAGACTAGGTCATTTTGTGATTATAATATGGTTTAATTCTATAATTCAAACATTCGCATGCGCGCCCTTACTCCTTGTCACGTACACGCGAGGAATCGAAACCATGAAACTTCACCCATTGACAGGTCTAAAGATCCAACGCGCATATTTTCCCCACCCCCATCGCACAGGTACAATGGTACAAACACATTACTATTTGTTACTTCCTACCTCTCCAATCCCTTCTACAATTCTCAACACAATCAGTGCTGGTAAACTCCATCTAGCTACAATGGGTGTTAATAGTGTCAGAACAGATGTACATAGTATACCATAACCAAACAGCCGGCGACCCCCGATCTTCTCGGCCAACCAACCGCCAGGAATTTGGGTTGTGATGTAACCGTAGAAGAACGATCCCAAGATAACCCCTTGATTCGTTTGGTCCCAGTGAAATTCGCCCTGAAAAATATACATACAAGAGTTTAATTAAAAGAGAAAACGACACATGCCATGCTATGAAACCTACGGCAATAACGAGGACAGTAACCCTGGAGATCCCACGCCGGTGTACTGTATACTAAAATGAGGTAAACTTTGTTTCCATAAAAACACACAAGTCATAATATCCCAGACAATTTTTTTCACACTACTCTTAACTGCCTTCTGCAATGGTGCACACGCGCTGTCAATGGTGCACACGAGGCCTATACTTTTTGTACCATCTAAATGACTACACATTTTGGTTACCAGACCAGCCGCATCGAAACTAACAAGAAGACACCAAATTTGGAAATCTAGAGACCTCCTCTTGATTAGAACTGTGCCAAGGGCCAAATTGGAAAAAGGCCTCAGGCCTAATTTGCTACCCTTGTAAAATGACGTGATTATTATTATTATTATTATAGAAAACACCATACTGACTGAGCCACCATGTTTCGAATTGAAAACATCAATTTGTGTATTCTGTTTACCTGACTGGATGACGTTGTACTGTTGTCGACATCACCAGGGCATTCGTTAGTAACTGTATCATTATCTGCTAAACCAGTAGTGTTTACCATTTTAACTATAGCAACGCTCAGATTGACTCGTAAACAATAAACATTTACAAAACCAAGAAACGCCATAAACGCCAGAAAGAACCGGGCTGACACACAAGGGAAACATTCTATAATAATAATAATAATAATAATAATAATAATAATAATAATAATAATAATAATAATAATAATAATAATAATAATAATAATAATAATAATAATAATAATAATAATAATAATAATAATAATAATGAATGAATGAAATGGGGTTTAACGGCCTACTCTTATATCGAATTCCAACTGCCAAGGGATCTTTTTCGTGCACTCTAAATTGTACACAGGACTTCGGTTTTTCGTCCCATCCGAACGACTAGGCAGCTGTCCTTGTCAGACCCTCCTTCTGCATCACTGACAAGGGGAAATCACACCGGAAAATCGAGATGAACTTTCTCGGCCAATGCAGGGATCGAACACTCAACCTCCAGGGCCCTGTTTCACAAAAACTTAAATCTCCTTAAAATCATTGTAAACTAAAATTTCATCTTAACTTACAATAGAAGCGTTTCACAAAACGATTTTAAGCATTGTTGCTAAAATCCACTAAAATAATATTGTAAGTAACAATTGTATCCTAACTTAAAATAGTGGCGTTTCACAAAACTATTTTAAGGACAATTTTAACTAAAATCGATTGTAACTTAGGATAGCTGTCACCCTCTCCTAACTTAAAATCACTACATTAACAAACATTGATTAGAGCTACATTGTTTGATCTATTGCGACATACAGATATAATTGGCACATAATTTTAACATACAATCATTCACAAAAACAATTTTCATTCAATTTCTTTTCATATCATGGGATATACAGCTACTGTCCATCCGTTTATTTTATTGTAAGGTAATCTAAGCATTTGGATGGCGCCCCATATTAGAACTCCAAGAAAAAAAAACACCCAAAACTCCAGTAAACTACACACTAAAAGAACATTTATATCCAATGTCATGGAAAGAAGAGCAATCTTATCTATAAAGAAAATATCTTGGTGTTTAATATAGCAAATTTCTTTGTATTAGAAGGCCTAAAGGCCTATAATATTAGACATGCCATATGTAGTATTTACTCATGTTTTTGGGATTATGATGATTTGTAAAAAGATAAATCAATAATCTAGAATGTGTTTATTCAAAAATGTAATAGGCCTATTTGAAATAAAATTTTGATATCATAAATTTATTATTATTTCTTAATGAAGTTACGTTAATAAAACAACATAAATTTTAAAAAAAATAGGCGCCAAAGCTATTTTATCTTGCGAAAAAAATCATTTAATTAAGTAAGATAGACTCTTCTGCATTTTCAAAGTATCATTGAAAGTATGAGAATGACATTTCAAATCTAGGCATCGGAACATTGGCTTTTTGGCGTATTTATTTAATTTCAATATTAATATACTTTTAAACTACGACAAAAAACTTGCAGCCTAGATTAGTCTTTTGAGTGACGAATATCATAATTTGTTTGTGAAAATTCTCAATAGTTTCTCTTTTCCAAATTACTATAAAACTACGAAATTCAAGCGCTTTAGTTTATCGATACACATTATTTCCACTGAAGCCTGCGAGGAAATCAAATGCCAAGTTCAAGGTCAACCCACCAATACATTTCGAAACTAATAATACGCAATAAACTCATTTATTTCATCTCTCTACGACTTTCTGACCATGTGCAAAGATTTCTACAACGTATGAAACTCTCCCTATTGATAATGTAACCGTTAATTCAGTATGTCAACAGTTTTCAGTTTCGAAGCGTATTTGCTTTCACAGCTAGTGCCCACAGCGGAAATCTGCACTGCGCGGGCGCAAGCGATTTTAACTAAAATCTATTAAAATTGCATTTTAAGTTACAATCGATCTTCGTGAAACGCTTAAAATTTAAAATCTCATTTTGATTTTAGTTAAAATCGATTTTAAGGATTTTAGTTTAAGTTTTCGTGAAACAGGGCCCAGGCTAGCGAACCAGCGCCTTATCCACTTAGCCACCGTGATCCCCAATAATAATAATAACAATAACAATACATTTATTTCAACATCTAGTAGATTAGATAGTCGAATGGTTAGCACGTGTGCGCTCGATCATAAGGTCCACCATTGTGTCAACTGGGATGGTTTCGATTCGGGTATTGAACACCGTATCCCAAAGAACGACCACGACTCTCTGACCTGTATAGTTGTAGTCAACTGATAATCACGCTAATATATTCATTCCTACCCACCTTTATTTTCATCGTTTATTAGAGGTGATCGTTCTGACGGGTCAGGAAAACTTGTCAGCTTATTATCGTCTGCTAGCTGATCCCGGTTCGCCATTTCCTGTTTACAATTTGTCTCCGATCGGGAATAATGTCCCTCGTTTGCCAATAGTATCCGACGATGTTCACATATTATTTCTTTGATAGATCTCCGTTATTGTCATGTTGTTAAAATCAAAATTGCTTTTTATCACGACTATAACACACCCACGCTTATGGGTCTTATCTAATTTTAGAGATCATGTGATAATTCAAGGGAGATAATAACAGTCTAAATTTTCATAAGGAATCGAACTAGTAATTACTTGCCCATTGACTTTAATGTTAAATGGGTGTAACATCACAGGCTATAGCTGTTTGCTCAACACTCCGTTGGTTCCAACATTTTTAGGTACAATGGGGACCACGTTTGGCAATCTCCTCATTATGAACTTGTAGGGGGTTGACCGTTTAGATTTTTTGCTACAGGGATTTGAAGTTGAATGGGGGGAAAATCTCACTTCCGATACATTTGATTGCTCCGCAGAAAGACATTTTACACACCCATCCCTCCGCTGTAATATTACCAGTATTACCCAAAACTGCTATAAAATTGCAAATTTGATGCTTTTTCTCATATTCTAGACCAAAAAGCCAACCCAAAAATGCAGGAAGAGGGAAGAAAAAGATTAAGGGAACAATTGTCTATTTATAACTCGCACTATATTCATCAATCATGAAAAATGGGCGAATAATTGCTAGTCTTAGTTCATATGAATGCAGATCACAATTATTAGTTTGCCCAATCGACGTCAATATAAATACCCTCTCGTTGTCTGGTTCCAACTTTTTAGCAAATTTGCATTGGGCAGAATACTTTTCACTATAGAGAGAGCACAAAATGGCCATGTCTTTGCTCAAAAATTTGTATGTGGTTGATCACTGAAATTTTGAGATACATGTACACATATTTGAAGCAGAGCAGCATAATATAAACATCTAAATATCCACTATACCCTTTAGCGTCCACTCGACACAGAATAGGTCATTTCGGGACTAACACATGATTCTATTTTATTTCAATAATTCGATTGCGGGTAGGGGTCTTGTCGCAGTGGGAGGTATTTCTATACAAAACTGATAGTTCCTGCTTTAATAGTGAAAAACCAGATACTAGAAAGGAAATAATTAATAGCCTATATGGAAATTTCCGTCGATTATTAATTTTTTAATTAGATTATTCATTTCTGATCATGTTTAAATCCAGTGGAAATCTTAACCATCCGATGTTCTAGAGAAACTAGATTCAGAGATGACCTACCTCAAAGAAGTCTTTACCCCCCTCAACGACTACCCACAAAGCAAGTAGAAGATGTAATAAAAAAAGCACTAACCGACAGCATCGAATGTAAAACACAAGATAAACCACCGATCAGAATCACTACCCCCTTCAATGTCAAAATATCATACCAAATAAGAAGATTGTGTCACCCAAAGAACATAATTTTATTAGTTTACACAATTAATGTAAAGATAAATCATGGGATATTAGATAACGAGCTGACAGTTCTCGCTATAATAGTTACAACTAGATAGTGTAAAAGTAATTTGTTGAAAATGTCAGTCAAACTGATCCACTATGAACCGAGATATCAGCTTTGGGAATTTCCGCCTAGCCTCGTTCACCATTACTAAAGTTAATACCATTCGGCAAACCTCGACAGATTCCGGTGCCCTACATCTAGACTCGGCTGTATGATGAAGTCCGCCATTTTGGAACTATTTTAAAGAGCCCGGATACACAATGGCTGCCCCCATGGCCATGGAGATTATATCAACAAACTAAAAAATGGCTGCCCCCATAGAGATTATATCTAGAAAAGACGCCATTTTGGGACTATTTTGTGAAAGCGGCACGTTTTCCTGTTGAAGTAAATCGGTAGTTGACTAGCCGCATCGCAAATATATGGTCGTAGGTACATTATCAATTACTATCATACATCCGAGTCTAGATGTAGGTTACGGAGAGTACCGGAATCTGTCGAGGTTTGCCGATTGAAGTTAATACGTTAAAAAGCATAGTCTCGATTATCCATTGTTTTGATTTAATTATCAATGAGCGTTAAGCAGCATATATGATTCTAATCCAGTCGATATCAAAGGCTAGCCTTGACATCGAGAGTTGATTATGGTTGGATAGGTTAATTAATGTATAGGCAGATTTAGCTTTTGCATAATGCATGTTCAACACTCCTTTATTACCGGGTGACGAATATACTGCACCTACTAGAAGCATTCTGAATATCAATAGGTTTCATGCACACCGAACAATCAACGTGGCATGTGGGCAAATGCATGAATTTCGGCACATTTCCTCGTTAAGACTAGCCGAATAATGCCAGGAGAAATCTGACTCGTAGCCAGCTTACAGGAATAGTGGCGGGGAGAGGGACATTGGATATACATGTAGATAGATATGCCACTTCTTGTTCGATCTGGGTTCAAAACAATTACTCCTGTTGATATATGGACACTTGGAGGAGCCACGAATAGCTTTCTTGTTTATTCGTTCTCACAGTTGCGACGCGATCTAGCCATATTATACTATAAATACTTCTTAGACAACTGTTTATGACTCTTCCTATACTCCACAACGTAAATTGTGTATGTTTATTGCAATCATTCGTTTCATATTCCTTTTATATTTAACTCGACATCTGAATACTTTTATCAGTGTTCAGTAGACCCCACAATATGAACAGCCAGTCAAAAAACACAACTTTTCCTATCACGCCAACACTTATTTATGAATTCGTCACAGTCCATTCTGCACATATAGATCCTTCTACTTTTTACCGCCGTAATAAATCCCTGTCCCGAATAGCTGCCCTATATCTAAAAATTAGTATATTTTTTTTTAATGCGGGTCTACTCTGTTTCACATCGGGAATACACACAAAGACTAAATCTACCTATCCAATTCAATTACAATGTTAATGGGAGCAGTGGGATAACCATTTCTCAACATTTTCGAAGTATACTTAGTGCTTTCGACTAAAATCGTTGATTTAGAACTTAAATTATAGTTCAACAAGCTTAGTGTATGTTCTGGGGTGGAGCTAACCGTAGACAAGACAGTCTAAGTTTAGTATGGTCACAGTCGTGCTTTTCCAGATGTCCCCCCCCCCCCCCCCACTATGTGAACCGCCAATCACACCGCAACTCTTTATATTACCTTAATAACGCATCTCCTGTTTCGTGCATAACACAGACTTCGGAACGGCGGCCATAATAAATATACGATAGATCTCAGAATCAACGAAATAAAATAAAAATAAAATTATTTTAATTTGACTGTAAATAACAAAAATGAATTGACTACATCATTAAATTGTATTTTGAGCAGAATGTGATGTTCACCGGGCTCTGAATCGCTGAGAAACTATAGATCGGTTCGGAAATCGCGGTTCGAATGGAATCCGTGGCGGCGCAGAAGGAAAAACACGACATTCTCTAGACTGATCGCCAGTCTTCTGAACAACAACATTAAATTGAAAGTTTATATAAAATATAGTAAATACTGTCTTTGGGAAGAGTTATGTTAGACTGAAATTTCGAAAAAATAAAATAAAAACATGTATATTTAAAACGAAACATGGAATGTCGTGCAGTTATGTCTAAGAATAATTATAGTCAATATTTTGGAGAAAAAAAGCTATATTGTCTTTGTATCAAAATTCAGCATTTTGTCATGTTTTCTAATTCTTCTCTACTGTTTCGATATCCCAACTCTGAATTTGTACTGACCGACAAGGTTGCTTCCTAGTTCATTCCTTAAACCTCTAGAAGCCATCATAGATAACTTAGAAAAGTATCCGCATTCCGTACGCACCCCATAGCACAGTATTAATGGCACAATACATTATTTAAAAATTGTTATACCCCCTCCCAGCCCTAGAAATAATGAAATAATTATCATCTTTGTCACATGCACACCTATACACAATCCCAAACACTCTCCTTCATGAAATGTTATGTTAATATTGGAATTTTATCTGAATCATAAGGTGTAACTTGTGTCTGTATATTCTTTGTATCTGTAGCTGGTTCAACAGTTAAAGTCTTATCTGGTGACTTGGCCCAATCCAACTCGTCTCCTTTAGCTAATACCAGATAAATGACAGCACCTACTACATATATAGCTGATGTTATAAAGAAAAACTTCCTCCATTGTTCACTTGTTTCCTGTAAACAATCAAATATTGAAACAAAACAACCACAGTTAAAGGCCCGCTCAAAAAATATTTGAAACAAGACAACCACAGTTAAAAGTCAGTTCAAATAGTATTTGACACAAGACAACCACAGATAAAGGCCCATCCACACATGAGTATAACACCCCCGTGGTAGTGAACTGTAACTGAATGAATATTTTTCAAAGGGGTTGTATTCAACACCAAAACTTCTTTCAAGAAACTAACCGTTCCATTTCATAAATATTTAAAAATTGTCTTTAAAACTAAGCCCAAAATAAGGGCTAAAATAAGGACCAGCCAACAACGAAACCCAAAGAAGACTAGCTATAGACTTAAAGGGCCAATCCCGATATTTGTTTTGGGAATAAAACTGCTTAATTTTGTGTTAAAATCCCTTAAAATTTGAGTCAAGGGCCGAGAAACTACTTCAGTATTTATGATACGTTTTCAAACGACTTCCATCCGCCAGTCTTCATCTGGAATTTGAGACCGGTGCCCCAAGGTGAATTTTTTGGTATCTGGATAAAACCAAACATTTTTTTTGAAAATAATGTATAGTTTAAGTTTGCCTTTCTTTATCAAGTACGGCACATGGGTTATTCACTGCATAGCCCTCTCAAGTAACCGTAATCGGTTATAAGGTCACCCAACGAAACAATTGACCCGAAATCTTAAAAGGGTTACGAGTCTGGATAAGCAGTTTTGGCGTTCACGTCCAAACGACTCAGTATTTTGAGTTGAAATTTTGAGACAAGGTAAATACACCATTCCCTCATATTTTTGCGTTTTATTTTCATACATTCTCAGACTTTTACTTTTGAGCCTCTGTTTAATTCTAGACTGTCCCTTTAAACATGCATTATTCAAGAGCTAAATCTGTCTAGTGCAGGTCTTTTTTTGGACATGAAATGTTTTCTTAAGTATTAATTAGACATTAATTGACTGATCCAGGCCTTAATCAACTTTGGGTGGCATCAGATTGCTCCGATATTAAACAGATTAAAACGTTTCAGTGATAAATCAAATATGGCGCGCCCAGAAGCTTCGAGTCTTAGCTTTGATCAACCAGGACCGTGGTTGAAATTATTGCACAGTTCGGCCAAATCTTCAAATGCCAATACCTTAGCTTGCAATAGAGTGATTTGAATGAAATTTTCAAATTATTCATTTTACATCATCTTCTTTCGAACTAGTATAGCAAGAATGGCTAGCTCTTATCTATATCTTGAATAATGTAACTTTAACTTAAGATATCACCGTCTCCGTAAATAAATACCTGATGATTTGTTAAAATACCAACAACTAACGGTGCTAGAAAACCAGGAATCGTAGCAATGGCGTTTGTTATACCAAATAAAGTCCCTGAAAAAAAATATCACGCCTTAATATTTGAATGTTAAAGGGACATTACACGAAAATATAAACAAATAATGACAAAAATACATTACTCCAACAAAAAGACGGTTGTACATAAAACACTTATCAAGAATTCGTTATCTAAAACTTACCTGCAAATCTTGGTGCTATATCTAGATGGTTAACTTGGTACCCAGCCATGGAGAAGCCACCAGTCCCTACAGCAAATGTCAGTAATACAACAGCCAGGGTATGATTACATCCACTGTATGCTACAGCTACCATAAATACTGCTGGTATCAATAAACCTATAAATAGAACATAAATAGTGCTGGTATTAATAAACCTATAAACAGAACATAAATAGTGCTAGTATTAATATACCTATAAATAGAACATAAAAACTGCTGGTATTAATACACCTATAAATAGAACATAAATACTGCTGGTATTAATAAACCTATAAATAGAACATAAATACTGCTGGTATTAATACACCTATAAATAAAACATAAATACTGCTGGTATTAATAAACCTATATTATAGAACATAATGATTAAGAATTTTATTTCCATTATGTGGCCGCATATCACTAAAAAATTCCTTGTTGAGTTTAATGTTAATTCTCGTCTCTTAGACTGGCTCTAACTTTATCACAAATTTTCATTGGGTAGAACAATTTTCATTGGGTAGAACGCTTTGCCCAAAAGCATGCATGGGGTTCTCCAATGAAAAATCAGATTTTCCGGAGTTGGCTCCCCTTGTTAGTGACGCAGGACGGAGGGCGTGATAAGGAAAGTTGTCTAGGCGTTCGGATGGAAAGAAAAACCGAAGTCCCGTGTACACATTGGAGTGCACGTAAACGATATCTTGGCAGTTGGGATTCGATATAAAAATAGACCTTAGCGCCGATGTCCGGGCAAAATTTCCCCCGAAGCACACTGTATGGCGTATGCCCGTCTTCATTAGCACAGTTTAGAAGCATGACAGTAGGACGTTAAACCCCATTTCATTTCGTATTGAGAACTCTACGTGTATTAAATACAAAGGGGGTAACTAATCTGATTTCTTGAGAACGTGTATTAAATAAAATGGAGGTAACTTACCTGATGTATTGAGAACTCTACGTGTATTATATACAAGGGAGGTAACTAACCTGGGGTATTGATAACTCAACGTGTATTATATACAAGGGAGGTAACTCACCTGAGGTATCGAGAACTCAACGTGTATTAAGGACAAGGAAGGTAACTAGCCTGATGTATTGAAAACTCTATGTGTATTATATACCAGGGAGGTAACTAACCTGATGTATTGAAAACTCTATGTGTATTATATACAAGGGAGGTAACTAACCTGATGTATTGAAAACTCTACGTGTATTTACAGTATTCATATAGTTATTTCTACGTATATAATCAGCTGAATAACCCGACAGAACTTGTAAAATCCATAAAGCTAAATACGGTACCGCTGATAACAAACTATTCTGAAACAGATAATTGAAATTAAATGACATGGAATACTTCTCTGTACCAACTGAGATAATATCAATGTAGGTTTTGTTTGTCCAGCAAAGTCGTGTGATTGCTTATTCGTCATCGAATTGTCACAGTTATAAGTATGTGACAACGTGAAAAGTAGACCCCATTGCCAGAACCGCCATCATGCATCACGAACAATTCCCAAGGATCCTTCCCGAGCCCGAGAGAGAGAGAGAGAGAAAGATAAAGAGTGGGGGCGAGAAGGAGAGAAGGAGAGACGTCAACTCGACATTAACTAAGTCATTTCGGCACTACTAATATTAATATATGGTTCAATTTTATTTCAATAATTCGCTTCGATTAGGGGTCTTTATATCTGTGGGAGAAAACCCACTAGGTTTGGGGCTAATAATAACGGGGTGCAATATATATTATTAAAATAAAGTAATTCTACTGAGAAAAAAAGGACTACATGTAACTGACCTTTTTTATATTGAATTTTAGAATTTGTTTCATGTACGTGGGTAAACATGTCAACATAGAATACATCCCCCAGTTATTGGCGAAATGTCCAGCAGCTATCCCCCATAGGGGACCACATGTTAATATACTCTTCCACGGTGTCTTCAGATCCTGAAAACAAAACCAGGAACCCAGTTACAGTTATGAGTTATGATTTTTTTACATTCTTAGAGGCTTCTATAATTTATACGGTTGTACGTTATAAGTTATAAAATATCATTACCTCCTTTTTACCAATCGATTCTTCTATATGAGTTCTTTCTGTTTTAGACATACGTGGATGTTGACCTGGTGTATCATGTATTAATAACAACCATGCTATCACCCATACAACCCCTAGAGCACCTGTAAATAATAACATACACACAACCTAGATCACTTGTAAATAACACATTGATAATAACATCACAACACACACCATAGAGCACCTGTAAATAATAACATACACACAACCTAGATCACTTGTAAATAACACACCCTAGAACACTTGTAAATAAAAAATTGATAATGAGATCACACCACACCCCAGAGAACCGGTAAATAACAAATTGATAACAACATTCTACCACTCGGCACGGTAAAAAGCAGCTGAAAAAAAAACAATATTGGTAAAACATCTAACCGAAATTCAACATAGAGCACCCGCCAATTTATATGTCCATGCACGATAGATGATTCAAATACACCACCACCACCACCTACTCTTTAGATAATTTCTAAGTAGCAGCGATAATAACACCACATTCATACACAACCTAGATCAATTGTAAGCAACATCAACGATAATAAAACCACACCCATGTACTCCCTCTAGAACACTTATAAGCAGCAACAGCGATAATAACATCACACCCATACACACCCTAGATCAAGTGTAAGCAACATCAGCTATAATAACACCACACCTATGTACACCCCAAACCACTCGTAAGCGACAGCAGCGATAATAACACCACACCCATACAAACACTAGACCACTCGTAAGCGACAGCAGCGATAATAACCCCACAGCCCATACAAACACTAGATCACTCGTAAGCCACAGCAGCGATAATAACACCTAAGCCCGGAGATTCGGTAAATATTGACCCCCCCCCCGCCACACCATGTATCACTTACAAATAATAGCAATAATAATATACACAAAAACACCTTAAAATCACTACAACGCAAATAACATCCCAAATGCCATCTTCCAACACACTAATTGGACAAACTCATCCCGCCCTTCCTTGAGACAGTGACTTACCAAAGAAATAAAAGACAGACGGCCAACCACCAGCTAGATCAGAATCACAGAGATAACCGGATATAGGTAAAGAGATAACTGTTCCCATCTGGGCTCCTGTATATAAAACAAAAAGATTCAGAATGAATGAATGAAATGGGGTTTAACGTCCTACGCTTAAGCACCTAACCTGAGCCAATTGAAGACGGCCTACTCTTATATCGAATTCCAACTGCCAAGGGATCTTTTACGTGCACTCCAATTTGTACACGGGACCACGGTTTTTCGTCCCATCCGAACGACTAGGCAGCTGTCCTTGTCAGGCCCTCCTTCTGCATCACTGACAAGGGGAAATCACGCCGGAAAATCGAGATGACAAAAGATTCAGTCATCAAGAATCCATGTTTTAGAAGATACAGAGATGGGCAAAGTCCTGTGTTATTCGTAAGTGTAATAATTATACACCAAGTGGGCAGGATTTGAAATAGAGTTAAACGTCTTGGCGTCTAGCACCAACCGGCTTAATGAAGACGGGCAAACAGGCTGCCTGAGTTCGATTGGGGGATTTTTGACTTGATAGCAGCGTTTTCACCTAGGCCTACTCTTCGTCGAATTCCAAACTGTAGCTGATCTTACTTACCGGAATAAGCTAATGAGGCGAGTTTACTTCTCTCTAATAATGGTGACCACACCCCAAACATGGCGTGCATTGACGGAAAAGTCACACCCTGAAAATGGAAGGCATACCACAAATAACATAGAATCAATTAGTTTAAGATATACAGAGCGGGAGATAGTGGGGAGGGAGGGAGAGAGATTAACGTCAACTGGACTCACACTAGATCATTTTTGGACTAACATATAGTTAATTTTTTAATTTCAAAAATTCGCTTGCGCGACACTACTCCTAAACATGTACAAGCGAAGAATCGAAACGATGCCCCCTCCTCTCCCGCACAGGTAATAATAATAATAATGTCCATTTATATAGCGCTTAATCCATCCACGAGCATGCTCTTAGCGCTGTAAGTTAAAAGCTCCTGTGGATAAAACATCGTGAACATATGTGTCTTCAATAGTCGTGGACCATATACATATACAGATTTTAATTTAGATGGAGGTACAACAAGTGTCGGGTTATTCTGTGAACGTAGTGGTCGTTTTGGTACATAAGGCTGCATAAGATCTGTGCTATATGATGGAGCTGAATCATGCTGAGACTTGTAGACTAGTGTTAGGATTTTACATTTTATACGAGCCTCTATTGGTAACCAGTGAAGCGATTTAAGGACAGATGTTATATGTTGACGTTTTGCTGTTCTTGTGATGATTCTTACACAGCTGTTCTGAATTATTTGCAGTCGCTTTAATAAATGTTAAGATATTCCAGCCAGAGCACTATTACAACAGTCCAATCTTGAGAAAATTAGAGAACGCACCAAAAGTTGACACGCAGCTGTAGTCAATAGATGACAAATGTTTCCTACGGAGATGAAAATTACAAACACGATATAACTGATTAACCTGTTTTTCCATTGTTAAAGACGGATCAAAAATAACACCTAGATTTTTAACCCTTGTTGTGAATTCAATACTAGAGTCGCAAATTAATAGACAAGAACCGGGAGTTGATGCGGGACGCTGTGGTGTTCCAACAAGTATTGTTTCTATTTTTTCACATCGTTTAACTTTAATTTATTTTTATTCATCCAGGATTTAACAGCTTTGGAGCAGCGATAGTATTTTCAAAGGAATCATGGGCATTGTCTTGTTTAAACTTACTGATTAACCGTGTATCATCAGCGTAGGGGTAATGATTTAAACTGGTCTAAACATTCCCAAAACATCGTGTGTACAATATAAACAGTACCGGTCCAAGAACAGATCCTTGAGGCACTCCGCAATTAAGATTTGCAAACTCGGAATGGGATTTGTTTATAATGATCTTCTGTCTTCTGTCAGTAAGATATGATTTAATCCATTGTAAGGCAGTACCAGTTATGTGAAAAGCTTGATAAAGTCTTCTTAAGAGAATTTCGTGATCGACAGTATCGAATGCGGCAGACAAATCTAACAGGGTCAAAGACACAAGTTTACCATTATCTACGGAGCGCAGCAGATCATTTGGCACACAAAAGATGGTTGTCTTAGTGCTATGATGTGGTCTGTAAGCATACTGAAATTGGTCTAAAAGATTTCGAGAAACTACGAAGGACTGTAGTCAATTCTTTATTGCCTTTTCAATGATTTTGGAGAGGAATGACAAATTTGAGACGGGTCTGTAATTCTTAAGCACATTTCGGTCAAGCGAAGTTTTCTTAATAAGGGGTCTTACAACTACATCTTTATATATTAAAGGAAATACTCCTGTACTAAGACTTGTACAAGGGAGCAAGCACATTTATATTTGTTACTTCCTACCTCTCCAATTCCTTCTACAATTCTCAACACAATCAGTCCCGGTAAACTCCATCTAGCTACAATGGGCGTTAATAGTGTCAGAACAGATGTACATAGTATACCATAACCAAACAGCCGGCGACCCCCGATCTTCTCGGCCAACCAACCACCTGGAATTTGGGTTGTGATGTAACCGTAGAAGAACGACCCCAGAATAACCCCTTGAGTTGTTTGGTCCCAGTTAAATTCGCCCTGAAAAATATACATACAATAGTTCAATTAAAAGTGAAAAAGACACGTGTCGTGCAACGAAATCTACGTCAATAACTCTCGACATCCCATGCCGATGCATCTTCGATATCCCCAGTGGCTTCATTCCGTTCTACTTCACTAACCCTGGGTTAATCATGCAACAAAACCTACGACAATAACACGGACAATATCTCTCGACATCCCATGCCGATGCATCCTCGGTAACCCCAGTGGTTTCATTCCGTTCTGCTTCACTTACCCTGGGTTAATCTATGGGGCAGACACGTTTTTAAATTATCCGCCCTTAATGATTGTGCTATTTTTATCGACCAATCCCATACATTGTTTATTGAAAAGGAAGTTGGCAAAGGGGGGGGGGGGGTAAATCTCATCCGACAAGGCTTGGAGTTAGCCTAAAGGAGTTAGTCCAAATTATTCTAAATGCGTATTTATTACCAACAAATTATATAATAATATAATAATGTAGACCGGACGTTTACATCTAAGTAGGGTCAATAGTTTTATTGAGAATCGTTCCTTCGTTCGTTCCTGGAGTTCCATGTCCAGTTCCACCTAAGATGAATTCTTAGACACGTTTAATTTGGAATCAAATTGCCAAGTATAAGTTCAAAAATAATAAACATAACAGAATGAAACATTTCAAACAAAGAACAATTAGTTATAATAATAACAAAAGTCAAACATATAGGTGTTATACATATTTGTTATAAGCGAAGCATACTACAGATTTTGATAATACAATTGTTACAAATGAATTAGAATGTGTACATTATTTACATAAATCATTCCGTTAATGAGCATGAATGTGGTTATCTACTCTTATAAAATCGAAGGTGAAACGACTGGTTTGTAAACTGGTTTTTGATTGGTTATTAGATTCTATCTTCAATCAAGGCCAGGACAGAGAATTTGAAATCGTTGAAACCCCATGGATTAACCAGGGTATAGTGTAGACTAGAACGGAATGAGAACACTGGGGATATCGAGGATGACGCCGATGTACTGTATACCAAAACGAAGTCATCTTTGTTTCCATAAAACACACAAATCATAAAACCTCATTTAATTTTCATTTAGGTATCTTGAACAGTTTATTACGTACGTTCCACACAGAACCTCGGGGCGGACAAACGTAAGAACACCCTATACGCTTTACCACCTTCTGCAATATGATCTATAATGCGCTGCCGATGGTATACTACGAGGCCTATACTTTTTGTACCATCTAAATTTCTAGACATTTGTCATTGCATGTCCAGCCGCCTCAAAACTAACAAGTTGGGAAATGCAGAGACTTTCTGATTAGAAAACACCATACCGAATGAGCCACCGTGGCTCCCTAATAATTGTTTCGTATTGAATAAGTAAATTGATGTATTATGTTTACCTGGCTGGATGACGTTGTACTGTTGTCGACATCACCAGGACATTCGTTTGTAACTGTATCATTATCTGCTAAACCAGTAGTGTTTACCATTTTAACTATAGCAACGCTCAGATTGACTCGTAAACAATAAACATTTACAAAACCAAGAAACGCCATAAACGCCAGAAAGAACCGGGCTGATACACACGGGAAAAACTCTACAAAAATAATAATAATAATAATAATAATAATCATAATAATAATAATGGATTCACACAAGGTTGGACACGAAATCACAGATTCTGATTGATTAAATCTATATGAAATAAAGTAGCCCACACCACGGCTTCTGCGTATTATTAAAATACGCAAAGCCCAATTTTAAAGGACGGTGTCCCTGAGACAGACTACAATCGCGAGGCCCCTACCGCTATGAAAAGAAAAGAATATAGTTATATCCTTTCGAATGGCACGTGATCGCCTACCTCACGGGCTTAGACCAATCACAGAGAGGGTTTGTTGAGGGATCGCAGTTTCATCTGGTCTCGGTCCATTACTGAAGTGTGGAACTTTCATCTGAAGTTTAATATTTTTCTCTTTTTGCCATGAACCACGGAGTCTCCTAAACTTAGGGACCCTGGTTCTGGGTCCAATTGGTCCATACCTAAGCTGAGCTGTGAAAATACGGCAATCGTTAAAGAAGCTAAGTCTCTAACTCAATATCATCAAAAGTCTTCGACATTGAAAACACGAACTATTTGTCAATTTAAATCCACATTGATGTTGTGATCTTACCAGGAAAGGTGTGCTGCTGGTAAACCATATTTAAGACAAAATAATGCGTTTCAGTACCATTTGTAACAAGGAGTTTGGACAACGAGGCTAGACATATTACACAAGTCATATCAAACGGTGACGCCATATATATTCTTATATGAAAAGCATGTACAATAAATACTATCCGTGTGGAATGGAATAACCAGACGCTTGAGGTTGCCATTGATTAAGACTTCTGGCGTATTTAGGAACGAATGAATGTCAATCAGTTTATATACATTCATTGTGGCGACCTATTTGTGTCAATTTCTAGGTACTAAATATTAGCGATTTAGCTCCTTTAAACATAAAGACTATTGTATTCGTTTAAGGTTTATGGAGAGAAAACATAGACCAGCGGCTTCGGAATTTATTTCCGCAATATGCCAGACGGTAACAAACATATATCCTGAATAAAAAGTCTTACGCAGAAAGTCGAAAGTAAAAAAAAAGAAAATAGAAAGTAGAGATGATGTGGATGGAAGTAGTATGCCAAAGTTCCCAGAACGAAGGAATCACTTTTAGGTCAGAATGTTCTCTTTTACTTTCGATTTTACCCCTTTTATTATACTTTTTTACTCTTGATTTTCAACTCTTGACTTTTTTACTTTTGATTCTCAACTATTTACTCTTGATCACATTTTTAACCTGATACTATACCCCTCATTGGGCAAAACCTCAGCAGATTCCACCACCCTATACATCTAGCAAGATGTAGGGTACCGGAATCTGCCGAGGTTTGCCGAGTGGTATACCCCTCTATCGACAATAGGGAAAGTTAGCTCTCGCATAACGTCTTTATCATGGAGGTGTCTGTGACGTAGTATACTAAGATAAACTTGTCACATATCAGCGAACTGTTAATCAATATTTTGATATTAATGATGGCTATTGATATAGCCTTGATCTATTAAAATCACCAGTCACGTGTAAAACGATGTATAATTATCAAGGACATTAGAACACTGTCACTGGGATACGGTAACAGTGAGGGAGAGAGAAAAGAGAAGAGGGAGAGAGAGAGAGAGAGAGAGAGAGAGATGGGGTTTAACGTTTAACTTTATTTCAACAATTCGCTTGCGCGTAGGGGTCTTTAGCAGTGGGAGAAAACCGCATAAAACCAACGAGGTTAGACAGACGACCCAAATCCTTGCCACGTACAACCGGAGATTCGAAACCACGCCAGTTAACGCAATGGCAGGCTTTGTGATAAAGCGCGTGCAGACTAACCATGTAGCCCCCCCCCCCCGGTAACACTGAGATATCTGATTTTCAAGGACGAGGTATCCTGTTCTAAACAATTTAAATACAAATGGCTGTACAGGAAGTAGTGGTTCTAGTGTGGTTTCCAGCCCCGAACAGACAGACACATGAAAAATGAATTATATTTAACGTCTTATTTTAATAGACAAATCAGCCATTAGGGAATATTGATAAACAATTTTTAAATGATAATAATTCTGAACATGATTACTAATCAGCCGTTATCGAATATTGATAATACTAGCTGTGACAATAACTTATATTTATAGCTGAAATATGACATATGTTGAAGAAAAGGCTTCATTAACTTTTGATAATATCTTTAATATAGTCACTAAAATCCAGATAGTTACTATGTATAACTAGAACCTATCATGGTGTAACATTATATTGTATGTGCTGTGCACACCATTAAAAAGAGTATACGTCCTTGTCCCCACACCCCACCACCTTCACCCCTCCCCACCACACCGACAAGGGGAAACCACGTTAGAAAATCACGAGGAAATTGTCTATGCTATAACACCGTACCTATAAGAACAACCGCGACTCTCCGATCCGTATAGTTAAGACAACTGATAATCAGGCTAATATATTCATTCCTACCCACCTTTATTTTCATCATTTATTAGAGGTGATCGTTCTGACGGGTCGGGAAAACTTGTCAACAGCTTACTATCGTCTGCTAGCTGATCCCGGTTCGCCATTTCCTGTTCACAATTTGTCACCGATCGGGAATAATGTCCCTCTCTTGCCAATAGTTTCCGATGATGTTCATCTATCCTTTGATAAATCTCGGTTATCGCCTTACTGTTAAAATTGCTTTTTTATCACGACTAAAACACATCGACGTTGGTGGCTCTTATCTAATTTTAGATATCATGTGATAATTCAAGGGAGATAATGACAGTTTAAATTTTCATATGGATGCAGACCACAATTAATAAACACAAAACCATAATATGGAACACAGTTAATGTTTTAATTAAAGAGACGTTTCATGGAGGGTTCTCTTAACATTTTCAAGCAAATGATGGTGAAAATACTGTTGTTGTTGTTTATCACAGATTGATTTCCAGTACAATGAATAAGAGATGGACAGTTGGTGAAAATAATACACAGAAGTCGATAAAAGCTGGGTAATATTCGTCACTTTTATTGTAATTGTATGTTTGTATGTATATTTTGGGTGTAATACGTGACACGTAAATAAAATAAATTATTATTAAGTATATTCCTTGAGTGGCATTTAGCGATTGAACAGAAGGTTTATATACAAAAGCAAATAACCGCTAATTAACCATAAATCTGTAGGGAAAAAAACTTAGGAAACCATGCAAGGTAATTTACATCTAATAACACACCATTATAAGGGAACCCACATATTCACTATTTTTAATAGACGAGAGTTCAAAAGGATAGGAAAACAGTAGTTATATTCAGTAATTACCAAAGTTGAAATAAATGAAACACACAAACTAGGATACTCTTGTAATAAGAAAGTTCTTGATGTTTCGATATCCGTCTCTAAATTTGTACTGATCGACAAGGTTGCTTCCCAATTCATTCCTTATACCTCAAGAAGACATCAGAGATAACTTAGAAAAGTACCCCAACCCGTACGCACTCCATAACACAGTATCAATGGCACATGACATTAGTCCGGACGTCAAATGCCAAATTATCACTGAACCCACTTTTGCCTGATATAGAATATTTCTCGATGTTATGGAGTGCGTACGGGTCCCCTTGATTTTTCCAAGGTGGGTGTGGTCGTGTCACCCTTGGGGAAAATTAAATATTCAAGATGACGACCAAAAGTAGTGGGAAAAATCAAAACAAATCATTGTTCACCATTCTAGGTTGTGTAATATATCGTTTTATATGTTTTCGGGGTCGTTCAACACTAAATAGGGCATATTTTTAACATCCGACCAATATAATTAAAATGGCAGCCAAAAAAGGCGACGGGGGTACAAGAATTTCATATTTCGCCCTACTAACTCGAATTCGGACATATTTTCAACATAAGACCCATCAAAAAGGCGGAAAATAGAATATTAAAATTGCTTTAATCAATCATATGATTTACATATCGTATCTTTTTGTTACTAATAGTTTTAGCTAAAATTGAAATTTCTAGAATGATTTATCATAAATCCAGCTGCGTGAACATTTTTCTATTTTCCGCCTTCAAGATGGGTATTATGTTAATAACATGTCCGAATTCGAGTTAGTAGGGCAAAATATGAAATTCTTGTACCTCATCCTGCATTTTAGGCGGCCATTTTATTTATATTTGTCTGATGTTAAAAATATGCCCGGTTTAGTATTCAGCGACCCCGAAAACATATAAAACGATATAACACGAACTAGGACAGTGAGAAATGATTTTTTGGGGTATTTTTCCTCAATCGTTGGCCGCCATCTTCAATATTTAATTTTCCCCAATGGTGACACGACCACATCCACCCTGGAAAAAAATCAAGGGGACCCTACCCAACAATAGTCCATCGAGAAACATTATATATCAAACAAACGTGGGTCCTCAGCCCTGGCGTCCGGACTACATTATTAAAAAAAAATGTTATACCCCATCCTGTATGTGCATTACATATGAATCGTACACTAAGCCAGTTGACTGACATATTAATTCTTTACACCGAGGATTTTAGTTAAAAAACTTAAAATACTTCGAGAATTTCAAGATGTATTTATTCTGCTTCTATTTTCATATTATCATATCCAATGATATTGAAAAATGTTTCCCATCTTAATTAGCCCAGTTCGGAGCAAAACAGTAGGACGTTAAACACCATTTCATTTTATTTCAGAAAATGTTTTTTACCGGTACCGTAGTTTTTGTGTGTTTGAAAGATCAAAACTGGTTTACTACTGCGTAATAGACTTGTAACCCTACACTAATGGTGGCCGTTCTGTGTGATTATTATGTATAAATAAAATAAAACCAAGTACGAACAATCCAAACCATTAGACAAAACTCGAAGTCCTAAAAAACGGTATAGGCAAAATAGTGTGAGATGGCAAAATACTGTAACCAGCAAAAGGGCTGTTCACCGTGTACAAAATACACGACATACGATGTTAATAGTCCAACGCACGGCGACTGTTGAACTTTCGGGCAATGTTTAGTGCGCGCTTTGGAGTCTATAGCTTCGTCTACACTAGGCTAGTAAAAGCCGGCTTTTTCAAAACCCGGCTTTTTCAAGTGTAGCGTCTACACTGACTGAAGTTTTGTAACGGTAAAAGACGATGAACACCGACCTTTGTTATTTGTGCCAATGTTATGAATGTACGGAAGTTCGGGAAGGATGAAATCCGGGTACCCGATAAAACCCGGTTTTTACCGTCTACACACAAAAAAATTGCCGGTTTTTTTTTAAAAGCCGGCTTTTTGATTCTGAAAAATCCCTCAATTATTGCCGGATTTTAAAAAGCCGGCTTTTACGATTGAGAAATTGAAAAAGCCGGCTTTTAGGAAAAAAAGTTGTCCGCGCCTGCAGTTGTCCCGTTGGCAGTTATCCTATATCCAGTCATCACCAATATCTAGGCTAATAACTAGGCTAATGACTTTTCTAAGAATTAACTACAGATGTAGGTTCATTTTACGTGGAATAAATAGTCAAAAAAGACCTTCATGAAAGTTGTGTTTGTTGTAAACAATGACCACCCAGCCTTATTTAGTGCTCCATAACAATTAGAGGATACTTACTGAAACATTGTGTGCAGGTGCGGATCCAGCCCCCCCCCCCCCCTCAGCCCCAGCGAGACTAGTGTACCCGCTTTTTAATTGATGATATAAACTGATTTTCGCATTGCCTCTGTCCAGGCAATGCGATGAAAGGCCTTGGGCATTACACCAAACCACTAATGCATGCGGCACTCTATTGATTACCATTTGTTACAATGTATGCCCCCCCCCCTCGCGAAAAAGTCCTGGATCCGGGCCTGGTGCGTGTGTATAATAAACCAGTGATTGTTGGCCCATACATGCGTAACTGTGTTATTGTTCGTTTTTTTTAAAGCCCCGCCTGGTCACCGTCTTTATTAGCAGAACAGTAGGACGTTAAACCCAGTTTCATTCATTCCCTACATTGTCCCTTGTCGACAATGCACAGGGCCTGTTTGTCATGCCATCCAAACAACTATACACTTTTCTGCCATGCCTTCTGTCCTGCACTGACAGTTTTCTTGTTACTAATTAACCTGTATCACAAGTGTTTTAACCAAAGATTTATTTGTCATCCCATCCAAACAACTAGACACTTTTCTGTCATGCCTTCTGTCCTGCACTGACAGCTTTCTTGTTACTAATTAATCCTGTATCACAAGTGTTTTAACAAAAGATTTATTTGTTTCCCACTTTATTTGACTTTGCTGGGACAGCAAAGTCATATACATGTAGCCAGTGTAATGAAATAGTAAATACAAATTAATGGTAATACTATGTGGTCCTCGGCGATACGTAAAAGTGAAAAAAAAAAAGGGAACCATTGACGACCACACACATAATAGTTAACATTTATGAATGTAATGACAAAGACTGTAAATGGCCAATTGTTTCAATATTTAAATTATTTTCGTTCGTTGGCGTTTGTCATCCCACTGCTAAAGACCCAAACGTGCAAGAAAAATATTGAAATAAAATTGAACCATAAGATAGTCCCGAAGTTAAACCCCAGTTCTCTCTCTCACTCTCTCTCTCTCTCTCTCTCCATTAATCAGGTTTCATGTAGCCTACACATCGTTGTGCACGTAAAAAAATCCCTCATAGCACACTGTATAGTGTATGCCCATCTTCATTAGCCCCTGTATGGTGTATGCTCGTCTCCATTTTCCCAACTGGGGCAGAACAGAAGGACATTAAACCCCATTTCATTTCTTTCCATTTTTAATCAAACATTTTTATTTACATCAACATTGTCCTCTCGGATGCTTTAACAGTGGTAGGTGTGGTGTTCTAGATAGGGTGAGCTCATTCTTCTAAAAACCCGATTCAGCCAGAGCCGTGTAATGGTAATGGAAAGTAATCATTACATTTTTAAAGTAATGGTCATGTAATGAGTAATGGAAGATTTCAAAAGTAATGAGTAATGGAAATGTAAGAAATTCAATTCATATAATTTTAAAAATTATAATAGA
Organism: Patella pellucida; assembly: GCA_917208275.1. Classification (NCBI taxonomy): domain Eukaryota; kingdom Metazoa; phylum Mollusca; class Gastropoda; family Patellidae; genus Patella; species Patella pellucida. The sequence continues at coordinate 68,309,680 of OU795038.1, forward strand.
AATAAGAAGGCATTAAACACTTTCTTTTATTACTTTTTTAAGACCCTTATTTAGACATGTAATCTGAAAAAAAGGATTTCTGAAAATATTTATGCTAATTTACAGTCAGTCAATCAATCAATCAGTTAGATTAAAAAAAAAATAGTCTAACTACACTTTAATCTTAATCTGGTTTAATCTCACTGTAACCTCTAATCAACTGGTGTTATAGGCTAGTGGTGAGGAAGCATAAATAAACAAAGGATTATAGACTGTATCCTTTTAGTACTGTTCATCTAGTTGAGATTTAATTATTGTAATGATTAAAATATATAAGTTAAGTTCACGTGTCATCGGTTAACGAGTATCTTAAATATTATTCACCTACCTTCTATTCAGACAGTAATCATAAATCAAACAAATATATGATTAGAAACTCACTATCATTATATTATAAGGATAGTTGTCACCCCCAATTACATTATATCTTTTAAAATGGCTCAAGTTCGCGTACGGTTTATTCCTGATTCTCAAGGCTCTCAAAATTTAGTTAAATTGGGGTATAAGTACAGATTAAAAAACACGAAACCCAATAGCACCCATTGGCCATGTTGCAAAACGACTTGTCCCGCAACGATCAACACATCAAAAAGGATGGTAAGAAGCTATACTACGGTCAGAACCACAACCATCAATCCGAAGAGAATGTTATTAGAGTTTATTTCCTCAATAAACGCCAAATTTTAACATACTTGTCAGCCAATTCCTTCCATTTATAACGAATGTTTATCTGGTAAGTTTCTCTTTTTAACTTCACAAATAACTATGTAACATTATTATTAAAATATTTAGTATTGTATGTTTATTTAAGTCATTCTTTTTACTTTTACCTATGTTCATTTATCGAGATTCCATTTTTATCATTTGAATTTATTGTGTATTTGTTGGTTTTTATTTTCCAGATTTCCGACGCGAAGCTGACGATATAATATTAAACATGTTCCGACATACTATAGCCTACATGCATCGTGTACAGAGCCAGATCCAAAAATCTACCCCGACTTCCAAGTCAGCGCTCAGATATTTGTTGTTACTTTTATTGTGGATAAAGTTGTTAATTAGTTTAATGCTAGTAGTTTTTAAAAATAGACTATACCTTTAACACCATTGTATTCGATAATCCCCTTGCTTGATTAATCCCCCCATGAGAACAATAGCGGGGGGCACAGTGAGATGTTCCCCTTAATCTCAAGGTAAGAAGTGACAAACCAAACCAAACCAAACCAAACCAAACCAAACCAAACCAAACCAAACAATGACATTCAAGTATCTCCTCATTTAGTGGTTATTTAATGTTTTTGAGAATAAAACTGCTTAATTTTGTGCTAATATCCATTAAGATCCCTTACCTTAGGGCCGAGCAACTAACTCAATATATGTGTTACGTTTTTCAAAGGACTTAAATCCACAGTCTTCATCTTGAAGTGGAGTCCGGTGTCCCAAACTGTATTATGCGGTGATTTGATAAAACCAGACTATGATTTTATAGAAATAATGTGTCGGTGAAATTTAACTTTTGTTATCAAGTACAGCACATGGACTATTCACCGTGTAGACCTCTGTTTAACGGGAATCGATTATCGGGTCACCCAACGAAAGAATTGACCCGAAATCTTAAAAGGGTTACGTGTCCGGATAAGCTGTTTTAACGCTCACATCCAAATTTTGAGTCAGGGTATACTATACGCCATTCTTCTATATTTTGGCGTTTAAATTTCATACGTACTCGGACTTTTATTTTTGAGGCTCTGTTCTATTCTTGACAGTCACTTTAATATAAAACAAATATATTGCTTCAGAGTCATGCTGAAGAATTCATCAACAGTAATACAATTATTAAAGACAAACTATTCTGATAGATTTAACTATTTTGTTAAATTACTTTTAAAAAAATACAGTAATTATATTTTCAATTCATTTTTCAAGTCATGCAATGGAAACATCAGTGTTTGCCACCACTGCTTGGGACTTGAAAATTTGCCTTGATGTAATTATATATAGAAATAACAATTCATACAAAATATCTATTATTGTGAATCCAGGATTATTTTGAATTTCATTTTGAAGGTGCGTCGTGGCAGAAAAATAAAGCTGTCTTTTTTTATTTCTATAAAAAATGTTTTTTTCTTTATATACTCATAAAGTAATGGGTAGTGGTAATTAATTACATTCAATGTAATAGGAATGGTAATCAATTACATTGCTAAAAATGAGAAAGTAATTGTAATGATTACATTTAATAAGTAATGGTAATGTAAGTAATTACATTGGCAAAGTAATGGCCCAATCCTGGATTCAACTAATCAATTTGGAAGAAATTATCTGGATAGTCCATATGTCATCTCTCAACTTTGCCATCTTCATTGACTGAAGTGGTTCTACTCTCTTATTAAAATATGTTCTAATTAATAAGCCCACAGGAAGGTTAATATCCCAAATTCAGAGGGGTTGAATGGTTAGCACGTGCGTGCTGTAACATAAAGCCTGTCATTGAGTCAACTGGCGTGGTTTCGAATCCCCAGTTGTACGTGGCAAGGAGTGGGATCGCCTGGGTTTTCTCCGAGTCCTCCAGTTTCCTCCCACTGTATTATTTCAATAATTCGCTCGCGCGTCTTTAGCAGTTATGCTAGTCCCGAAATCTCCTAGTTTGTGTCGAGTGGATATTAAACCATACTTCTCTCTCTCTTGTCTATTATTATTAATGCAAGTTTTTATGGCTCTCATAGCACACTGTATGGTGTATGACCGTCTTCATTATCCCAGTCGGAGCAAAACAATAGCACGGTTAAACTATTTCATTTCCCATTTACATAACAGTATGCAACAACAAAAAGTTAATAGAAGCATTCATGAATTAATAGAGTTGGCTGGATCCACGTCTGAAATACGTTTACAACCATCACCGAAAACGACCTTACCGTAAAGCGAAAAGAGCATAATTACTGTATATTTCTCCTCGCTTAAATTAAATATTTATTAATACTGATCAAATTGCTTGGTTTGATGGAAAACCAGGACAACATATATATTGTTTTGAATTCTTGCTTGGTTTGATACACAGAACAAAAAGGCAGTGGCTAAATACCACGGCCCAAAATACCACGCTCGTCCCTATTGCATATATAGTAATGTAACGTGGTACGAGATTTTGTACCACGTTCTTTTTTATTATGGTGATTTTACCTGAATAAAAGCTAATTTTAAAATGAAAATAATTATTTAATCAGTTTGGATGTGTTTAGACTATTTATAGACCATTATCACTCTTAATATTTAATATATAACACAATTCAGACAGTCGATTAGTCGGTTATTATGATCGCCATTTACATACGGTGTAATAGTTATTATAGCCCATTTAAAAAGACCCTACGTGGTATATTTAAACAATGGATAGAAATGGAATGAAATGAAATGGTGTTTAACGTCCTACTGTTATGCTCCTAAACTGGGCTAACGAAGACGGCCATACGCCAACTGCCAAAATACCTTAATAGAATCAGAGACTGAGATAATCGTACCACGTTCGTCTTACTGGTTCTATACAAACGGAACGTGGTACGCGACTTCGGTTCAAAAGCGTGGTATAATAGAATCAGAGATTGAATCGTACCACGCTCGGAACGTGGTATAATAGAATCAGAGACTGAGATAATTGTACCACGCTTGTCCTCCTGGTTCTATACAAACGGAACGTGATAGGCCTACGCGACTTCGGTTCAAGATTGTGGCATAATAGAATCCGAGACTAAAATAATCGTGCCACGCTCGAAACGTGGTATAATATAATCCGAGACTGAGTTAATCGTGCCACGCTCGCCTCACTGGTTCTATACAAACGGAAAGGCGAGTGTGGTACTATTATGGTGCGCGATTTCGGTTCAGAAACGTGGTAGAATATAACCAGAGACTGAGATAATCGTACCACGCTCGGAACGTGGTATGCGACTCCGGTTCAAATGTTTTATAATAGAACTCGAGACTGAGATAATCGTACCACACACCTTCAGTTCAAAAACGTGGTATAATAGAATCAGAGACTAAGAAAATCGTACCACGTTCGCCTTACTGGTTATATACAAACGGGACGTGGTACGCGAATTTGGTTCAAAAACGTGGTATAATAGAACCAGAGACTGAGATAATCGTATCACGATCGGAACGTGGTATGCGACTCCGGTTAAAATGTGGTATAATAGAATTAAAGACTGAGATAATTGTACCACGCTCGAAACGTGGTACGCGACGTCTGTTCGAAAACGTGGTATAATAGATTTTAATACGCTCGTATTATTGGTTCTATACATAAGGCGAGCGTGGTCCGATTATCTCAGTCTCTGAATCTATTATACCACGTTTTTTTTAAAATGAAGGCGCGTACCACGTTCCGTTTGCATAGAACCAGTAAGGCGGGCGTGGTACGATTAACTCAATTTTTGAATCTATTATAAAACATTTTTTGTATCAAGGTCGCATACCACGGTCTGTTTGTACAGAACCAGTAAGGCGAACGTGGTACGATTATCTCAGTATTTGATTCTATTATACCACCTTTTTGAATCTTATGTCGCGTACCACGTTCCGAGCGTGGCACGATTATCTCTGTCTATGTTTCTATTATACCACGCTTTTGATCCGAAGTCGCGTATAACGTTCCGTTTGTATATAACCCGTAAGGCGAACGTGGTACGATTTTCTAGGTCTCTGATTCTATTATACCACGTTTTTGAAACGGAGTCGCTTTCCACGTTCCGTTTGTATAGAACCAGTAAGACGAGTGTGGCACGGTTATCTCAGTCACGCACCACCGTTTGTATAGAACCAGAAAGGCGAACGTGGTACGATTATCTTAGTCTCTGTTTCTATTAGACCACATTTTTGAACGGAAGCCGTGTACCACGTTCCGAGCGCGACACGATTATCTCAGTCTCTGATTCTATTATACCACATTGTATAACTGGAGTCGCGTACCACGTTCCGGGCGTGGTACGATTATATCAGTCTCTGGTTCTATTATACCACGTTTTTGAACCAAAGTCGCGTACCACTTCCCGTTTGTATAGAACCAGTAAGGCGAACGTGGTACGATTATCCCAGTCTCTGGTTCTGTTATACCACGTTTTAAAACGGAGTCGCGTATCCCGTTCCGATCGTGGTACAATTATCTCAGTCTCTGGTTCTATTAACCACGTTTTTGAACCGAAGTTGTGTACCACGCTCGCAAAATTTACTACAAATAATGAATGTAAAGTCCCTATAAATAAAAAGGAAGTGGTACCGAAGTCGCGTACCACGTCCCGTCTGTATAGAACAAGCACGGTGAGCGTGGTGCGGTTATCTGATCTCAACCCCAGAATAACACTTTTTTTACTTTCAACTTATCGTCCTTTTTTATCGCCCTTATGTAGGATTATACCACGTTAGTTTTTACTTTCAGTGTTTTGTTTCATATCTACGCGGTACGCATAGTCGCATACATAATATTCCAATATACCACGTAGGGTCCTTTTGAATGGGGTGTAATAATGGTTACACCGTTATATAAACCGTATAGTATAGGTACAGCTCGATGCATTAACCGGCCGATCGGCTATCTGTATTGTAATTTATTTTAAGATATAAAGTGTAAATATGACCTATAAAATAATCAAAATTGATAAAAAGATCGACATAATTTGCAAAATTAGCTTTATATTATGTAAAATCCCTATAATTAAATAGAAAGTGGTACGGAAAAACGTACCACGTTTCGTGTGTATAGAAGCAGTAAGGCGAGCGTGGTATTTTGAAGCGTGGTATTTAGCCGCTGCCGAACAAAAATGGTGAGTTTCCACATCAAAAATATGTATGTATGTAAATAAATACCGTTAATTAAAGGGACAATAACACTCTTGCTGGCTTAACAGGTCCAGAAAAAAATTTCGCCTCATTCTAACTAAAAGATGTTTAGGTGTCCTACCTGTTGTGTAAATTATCCATTACAACCTATCTTACTTGTCCAGAGGGTTCGAAAATAAGTTGCATTTGAAAGTGTTTACATAAAGCTTTTCAAACCATATTACTGCATGTAGTTGAAATTTTCCAATTTTTAAAATTAGGTGTGTTAAGATGAAATTTGTATCATTTATTAATTGAAATATTGTAGAATAGTAGGCCTACAAGTTGACCGGAATAAAGATTGGGACATATTATTCAGTTACACAAGAGTGGTATTGGGGCTTTAATAAGATTTTCATAATAGTATAATACATGAATCGCCAATTTGGAAAACAATTCGCATTGTGGTAGAGAGGTGGGAAAACTTACGAGGAGCAACCATTGCTATGCATGCGATTTCTCTGACCAAATTTAAAAAAACGCTGATTTTACGTTAATTTTAGTGATGGGTAATATTTCATATGATGTGATAAGTTTTCCCACCTCTCTCCCACAATGCACATTGTTTTCCAAATTGGCCATTCATGTATTTGTATTTGATGTGACCTAGCTACGAGAACGATGTTAAAAACGTTGAGATATATATACTGATGTATTTGGTTTTAGCTGCAATTGGATTGCCTTTAGAGTTTAGTTCCAAGTGGCAAACTCAATTTCTTTATTAATCCATGTTTCATTTTGAAAATAAGAAAAGTTTATGCTGTTATTATTATGACTTTTTGAACTTACAGAGGCCAATGTTGAATGTAGTGGCACAACTGTCGCCAAACTCCAAATATTCTTGTGTAAATTAATGGAGTGTTTTTGTTGTCTGACATACACCACCATCAAAATCACTCATAGTGACGTACAGTGCTTAAGACATATATGCGCCAACAATACACGCACCTTTAATTACCTCATTAGCCAAATCCTGTTGATCAAAAAAAATTCTTGTTCGGGTTTTAATTCAACATTAACACCGTAATTTTATTTAATTTTCTGAAATGATTCGCTGATAAAACATGTCATGTGGATGTCATTTTATTTGTTTAAACACGTTCTCCACTTTTTGATTGGCTGTTATAAAAGCCGTATATTTAGCCCCGCCTTTATGATGACAGCGGCAAACGTATCCCTTCTCTTATCTCGAAACACAGAAGCTTGAGATATGAAGGTTTGTTATCTAGATGTGACCTTGTTATAAAGATAATTAGATTTTATTGTATCTAATCACCCCATGAGAGGCAGCCAAAGAATACAAACAAGATAAGATATTTCTGGCATCAAGATGTCCATTAGATCCTTTAGGAACGGTCTCTGATCGGACGATGTCCTCCCCCCATTCCTGTTGTTCCCTTTAAGCTGCAATATGAAAACATTGCTCTACCCACTCCCCTGTTTTAAGACTATTTTGTAATCCTTACCTTCTTTTTTTGCACGATGATTCTTCTTTTTTCACAAAAACGTCATCCTAATATCCAAAAGGATTAATTGATAACAATTAAACACTATTTTAAGTAGAATTTTGCCATTCAGCCAAGAACCTGCAAATGCTAGTTTCATAATGGCGGACCAATTCAAACAAATTTTGTTTATGTTTTTGATTGGCAAAATTCAACATGAAAATAATAGTTTTGAATTATTATAAATTTGTGTCAGATGAGTCAAAAAATGATTCCTTTTTGATAGGCATATCTGGATGCAATGTTTTTGTAAAAGAAAAAAGAAGAACCACTGTGCAAAATAGAAGGTATTAAAGATGGGTTCCCAGAAAAGTATTTATCGGCTGGTTATTTCCAATAAAAGTATGGCAAATTTGGTATTTATGAAAAGTATAGACACCCAATTTTACTAGAAAAATACTAGATTACGCGAAAATCACCCATGGGGCAAGGACTGGGCAATATTGTCAGGGAATCACTAACTGTCAACCCGACAGAATTTGCTGGCTTATTGTCTGCTAGCTTAGGTCAGGGAGCAGTTGTTATTTCTTGCTCAAATGGTTAGGTGGTTTTGGGAACATAGCGGGTTGTCAGGGTAAAACATACTCTGCAATTAAAAGGTGTAAAAAGAAGTTGACAGAAATAATTAAGAATTTATTTAGGCCTTAATAATATGGTAAATGTAAAGTAAGTAATGATAGATACATTTTGAAAAATGGACCCTCCCACAATTACAGCTATAGGTATCCCCGGCGAAAACAGAGTTTTGAAAGGGAATTGAAGCAAATTTTTGATACATTGGTTACTTTGAATATGTGTTTAGTCCAAATATATCGTCAAATCACACAGTTTGTACCCGGAAATGCATCTTTAATATTGATTGAAATTGTCCAAAACTGAATTTTATGTTGTTTATTCAATTTCAAATATTAGAAATAAAATGAGTTAAGAAGTTTAAGTTATATACCGTCAATGATACAATGCAAAAATACAATAAACAAGCTATATTTGGGGCTTTTTTTGACATACATGTATATGATAAGACTTGCCATCAAAAACATCATTTATTAATCATTTCTCTCCACATCACAAATTTATGATAATTCAACACTATTTTCAAGTAGAATTTTGTGATTATTTTAACGGTATGGATCAGGTGAAAAAGTCGACAAGAAGTCACATGATGTTAACAATGTTCTATAATGGTGTTTGCAATTTTTGTGGAATGAGCACACAGGAGTTTATAACAGTATTTATTTATCATATCGTAAATAGCATAAAAACGAAGACATTATTTTAGTATGTATGTTAAATATCATCCAGAAAAATTAAAACCATGGTATGTTTTTTTTTTTTTTTATGTTTTTCTGAGTTATTATTTACAGTTTTATATCGAAAAACTGAAATATCGCCCAGCTCTATGTTTGTATGTGTATGTAACAATGGGTAGCACTTGCCGCCTCTCAAGCTTTAGGATTTTTTTCTCTCCTGGTCCTCCAGTTTCCGTTCACAGCTATAACCTGAATGTGCAAGCGAATTAATAAAATGAAATTGAACCATAAGTTAGTCCCAAAATGATCCAAATTGTGTCAAACGTTGAACTCTCTCCCTCACGAACCATTGCATATGAAATTGGCAACATTTGTATATTACAACTTCTATATAAAGAAAATTAATGATGTTATAACTTTTATATATCACAGAAAAATAGTGTTATTATCACTTTAATATAACATAAAACTAATGATGTTATAACTTTTATATATCACAGTATACTAATGATAATATTACAGGAAACTAATGATGTTTTAACTTTCATATATTACAGGAAACTAATGATGTCCAAACTCTTCATCAGTGTTTTGTATGCAATGAGATCTTTGAGCAATATGATGATTTAGAAAAACACAATAAAATACATGTTAAAGAAAAGGAAGCCAGTGATATTGACTTTGATAGAGATTTCCAAGTGCGTTTCAAGTTTAAAGTGGGAAAAACTGAAGACGGTCATCAAGGTAATTTGAGTCAAGAAGAAACTAATTCGGACACTGTTTTAGAGAAACATATCAAAGAAGAAAAAAATAAATCACCATGGTAGTCAAGGGTCAAAGATTAAATTTGATCAGGTTGTAAAACCTTACAAGAGTGAAGACTGTGATAAATCATTCACTCTGAAGTGTAATCTGTTAACACATATCCGTGGCCACACATAGATAAACCCTATAAATGTGATATTTGTGGTAAATTATTTCAGTTGAAGGGCAACCTGCAAACACACATAAAAATTCATACCGGTGAAAAAAGCTTCAAGTGTGATGTGTGTAGTAAGTTATTTACTGTAAAACAAGGTTTAGAGACACACATGAGGACTCACACTGGAGAGAAGCCCTTTGATTGTGATGTTTGTGGTAAATGTTTCTGTCACAAAGGTCAGCTACAATCCCACATGAGGACTCATACTGGAGAGAAACCGTACAAATGTGATGTTTGTAGTAAATCATTTAGCCAGATTGGTAATCTAAAGCAGCACATAATATCCCATACTGGAGAGAAACCTTTTAAATGTGATCTTTGTGGTAAATCATTTAATCAACGTACTTATCTGGAGACACACATACGATTCCATACAGGGGAGAAACCTTTTGAATGTGATATTTGTAATAAATCATTTACAGATGGCTCTGCTTTAAGAAGACATATGAGGATTCATACTGGAGAAAAATCGCTTGAATGCGGATTTTGTGGTAAATCATTTAGTTCAAATACATACCTACAGACAAACATGAAAATTCATACAGGAGAAAAACCCTATAAATGTGTTGTTTGTGGTAAATCCTTTACTGATAATTCAGCAAGGAAAAGGCATATGGAAATTCATACCGGAGAAAAGGATTATAATTGTGATGTTTGTAATAGATCATTTCGTCACAGTAAATCTCTATCTCAACACTTGTTGAAGCATGCTACACAACAAAAAACAGAAGATAAACCGTTTAAATGTGATGTTTGTGGTAAATCATTTAATTTGGAAAGTAATATGGAGGCACACCGCAGAGTTCATACTGGTGAAAAAGCTTATAAGTGTGATGTTTGCAGTGAATCATTTAATAGACACAGTGAATTAAAGGTCCACATGATCAGCCATCCAGAAGAAGTCGTCACAAAAGATGGAGAAGACAATTTTACTTGTGCATGCAAATGTGATAGTTGTGGTAAATCATTTACAAGAATTGCGGATTTGTATAATCACATGAAAATACATTGTACTACTTGAAAAACTTTGCACATGAATTTACATTCTAATATTGATAGATTCTTCAGTTACGTGTGGCTTAATGGTCGAGAGCTGGACATTAAGTCCTATATTGCTACAGATACAGTGTATAATGGTTCACCAACATTAAAGGATAACATTACATTTGTATTTTAACAAGATATATCATAGTGTAATAAACGCAAACATATAATATGGAACACAATTACTATTTTAATTAAAGCAACGTTTCATTGAGGATTCTCTCAAAGTAGATATATCATAGTGCTTGACACACTCCTCACTTATTAGGATATATTCACATTGGAATACATAATAATATAGACAATTACCTTACTTGGGGACTCTTCATTTACTAAAACATGTTATTCATATACATGTAATCAATGTAATGTCTGATATTGGGTCAAGTGGGGTATTTGATTCCCTGCTTGTATTTGGCAATAATTGGGTTGGTTCTCCAACCTCATGGGCTTTCTCTAGGTGCCTTCCCACAACTAAACACCCTTACGTCAGTCCTAAAATGACCTAATTTGTGTGAGTGTAGTGAAACTCTCTCTCCCTTTCTCTCTTAAGAATAGGTTTATTAACAGTATCTGATATTGGTTTTACCCGAATTTATATACTAGGATCTTTTAATACCAAATTGTTAATTTTTCAAAACTCAAGGTTTATACCCTTTCCAGGACAGTCACTCTGGTCTATCTGGCGGCGTGCTGTTCTGTGTATATGATATATTTAATGTTTCTGGTATTTAACAGTGTATATTTATTACCGAAAATAACACAAAGCCATCTTTTTATAGCATTATAATTGATAAATGATAAATTTTGCAAATATTGTCATATATAGTGAAATCCCGCTTAACAACCAACTCAGTATTAAGGGCAACTCCCGTATATGACCACATTAATAGAACCAATTTATTTCTTCTATATTTATTTCTTCTTTATTCCTCATAAATTGAACTCAGTAATACGGGCAACTCACTATTTTGGATTACGACCACCGAAGCCAGTCCCACTCAGTCAATTTCATTGTTTTTTGTGACTCGCGATGACTTAAACTGAATACAAAACACCAAAAGTCTATAATCAACAGGTTTGTATAATATATTCCACTATAATATTATTCAATTGTCCATTCTATCATTTTTTTACAAAGTTAATTTCCACTATGAAATCTGGTAATTGGTAAACTGCGATTCACTGACAATATTCTGTGATCCAAACTTATGGTGCTATTTTCAACTCTATTGATTAATTCTTACAACTTCTACATAGTATTCAAGAGTACTTTCAATTTTACTAAGAAATTTTGTGAGTTTAATTCCAGACCTAAGTTTGTGGCAGTGGAAGGTAGCGATTTCAAACGATCATATGCATAGAAATTTCTCGCAATTGCTTTAATAGATTCTTAACTAAAATTTTCTCTATTGTCGTCAATAATTGGCACTCCACCCAAAAAGTCTTAAAAGAGTTTTGATTTTCTTCAACTTACACTTGACAGAACATCCCTTCAATGTCTGCAGATACGGCTATTTTATCTTGCTTGAAGCTGATTATAAAACACCCGTTAAGTTATTTGTTTATTCAGGGTCAGAAAGCAATTGATCATTTAAACTAGTGTCAAATCTTCTAGCGGCAGCAACAAAAACTATTCTTACTTTCCCCTGTTTGTTACGATTAATTACCCCCAAAAGAGGTAAATACCAGGTTTAAGGGGGTTTTGTTACCACTTCCTTTGTTTTTAGCTTTCTTGCCCCAAAACTTCATTTTATTTGCCTGTACTACACTAAGATCTGGAAGTGTTGTTATGTAACATGTATTCTGGATTAGCCAATGAAACCATCTGATACGGCAACATCTTGGCGTGCGATGCATGGAACTGTGAATAAACCACTAGAAACGCCAGTGCTGATTGATTAATCAATGTCTAATGCCATAGGGCCAAAAACCGCTCATATAACCTCTCATGACCTTCCAGTACAACTGGTCAGATCTTCATGTAGTGTAGGCCATCGAAAGAATAAAAAAAACGAAACAAACTGTAATAGATCTGTATTTTAATCAGATTGCATTCTTGCAAATCCCTTGTAGATATATTCCCCCACTCTTATCATAAAACATTTTCTATTCTGCATCTGCCTTAAATTTGTCTCTTTAAAGTGTCCATCATTTGTTAATTTTTGTGATTTTCTAGGAGGGTAACAGCTCTTCTAATTTCAATGGACATGTCTATGTCCCCATTTCCCACCTCCAGCTGAGAATCAAACGAATGCAATTTCTGCGTGTTTCTGCCTTACTGAAAAACAAAATTCTCCCCAATTATCAATTATATACGAGGGCACTCAAGAGACAATCATTTATAAATTCGATAAAGTATTCTCTTCCACTTCATACTCTGTGATTCAAACTAAATGGTGCTATTTTCAAATCTATTGATTAATTCTTACAACTTCTACAAATAATTCAAGAGTACTTTAAAAAAATATGCTAAGGAATACAAAACAAATGGTATCACGTTGCTTAGCATGATGGGGATATGGAGGGAACTATTAAATATATCAATGTGACCTTTAACCTGTGATAACAGAAACATTTATATAGAAATAATTTCAACAGCATCTAACGTTTCAAAAGTGTAAAAACTGCCAAATACTTTCACATAACTTTGATTTTAACAACGTGGATGTGTTGTCGTATATCGCCCATCTTCGTAAGCTCAAATGGAGTAGCATAGGACGTTAAACCCCATTTCATTTATAGGGGGGGGGGGTTGTTGTAATATAAGGCGAGAGAACGACAAACACAGCTTTACTATATATCAAGACATATTTTATGTATCTACGATATGATGACGTAGTACACAACAATATATTCATACGGGCACTGCGTTCAATATCAGGTTGCATATCACAACAGGTGTCTGGAATCGATCATAATCCTATATAGATGCCAAATTTTTAATTTGTCATATCTTTGTAAATACTGAATGTAATTGAACCATTTTTGGACTGATATTCCCTACATGAATCTAACTTTCACATTGTAGTTTTTAAGAAATTTACAATCACTCAAATGACGACCAGTGGCTTCAGGTGCTATTTTACATGTAGGTTAGTTTTTAGGCTCGCAAACCTCCAGGTCCTGTATTCGTTCTCAGTGTTGGTCAAGAAAGTTTTCATCAGGATTTCTAAACGTGGCCCCCCTTGTTACTTCTTCGAAACAGAGCCTGGAAAGTGATGTATAGTCATTTGGATAGGCGAAAAAATTAGGCCCTGTGTACACATTGGTGTGCACATAAAAGAACCCTTGGCAGTTAGAATTAAATATAAGTGTAGGCTGTAGCGCTGCTGTCTGAGTAAAATTTCAATCATACTTTATGCCAGTTTTAATTCGCCCAGTCGGAGAAAGAGAGAAATGAGGTTTAACATCTACTCGACACAAATTAGGTCATTTCAGGACTAACATATGGTTAACTTTTATTTCAATAATTCGCTTGCGCTAGGGGCCTTTAGCAGTGACAGGAAACCGGAGGACCCGGAGAAAACCCACGAAGTTGGACTGTCATGTAGGACAATAAACCCCATTTCATGTACAAATATTTATGACCGCAATCAAGTAATATGAACCGACACTACCAAGAGCTCAGTGAAATCAGGTTGACCACACACCTCTTTGAAAGAATGTTGGCAGCAAATTGATTTAACTTCATATTGCCAAATACGGAAATATTTGGGAATACAATGGTATATTACACACATGAAGTTATGTTTTAGGGTGACAATTCACTAACCAAAAAGTCCCAAGGATCATAATAGAGAGGTTTCGCACCAGTACGTATACAGTAAGTGGGACGGATACGTCATCAATCTGTGTGTTCTTGTGACGTCACAGCAACTTTCCTTATCCGTAATGCGTACTAAAGGACATCCTCGGTTACCCAGTGCATTCATTCCGTTTTACTCCACTATACCCTGGGTTAATCTATGGGGGAGACACGTTTTCAAGTTATCCACTATTGGTGCTTGTGCTATTTTTATCGACCAATCCCATAAACTGTTATTTGAAAAGGAAATGGCCCAAAGGGAAGTTACTCTCTTCTGACAGTGTTAGCAGTTGGCCTATTCTTAAATCGTAATTATATGTTTTATTATTGAAGACCAAACGTGATATCGTAGAATAGTAATTGGGGATTAAAATAACGAGTATACGTCCATTAATAATAAACATAACAGAACGACACATTATTATTACAATCTCTAACAAAGAACGAATAGTAATAATGATAACAAAAGTGAAGCATATAGATGTTATACATATTTGAAATCAACAACACATACTACAGATTTTGATAATACAATTGAATTTAAAAAAAATATTAATATATACATTACTTACATAAATCAATCAGTATATGGACATGGATATGGTTAAATACCCTTATAAAAACGAAGGCGAAACGATTGATTTGTAAACTGTTTTCTGATTGGTTCGTACAGTATAGCTACATTCTAGCAGTTTGAAATCGTGGAAGCCCTATAGATTAACCCAGGGTATAGTGGAGTAGATCGGAATGAGTACACTGGGTAACCGAGGATGACTAAAGGACGGTTAGTCGGGTCACTGCACGTGGTGGATATGTCATCAGTTTGTGTGTTCTTGTGACGTCACAGCAAGTTTTCATATCTGCTAATCGTACAGAAGGACGGCTAGTCAGCTTACTACACGTGGTCGAAAAACGAGTAAGTAATCTTCAATTTTTTCATAATTTTGGATATAAACAAGTTCTTTCATGAATTACAAATCTATGTCAATACCATGTAGTCCACAGAATTAATGATTATTTGTGTTTTGAACATCAAACACCTGCCCAAAAGGCGCTTTGAAGAGACCCCTATACTAGGACAAAATTTTGTTTTGTTTCTTCAATTATTATTTTTTTTTAATTTTTTTTATAGAAATGGCGATGGCAACAGCAGCAAAAAAGCCGACACGCTTTTATCCTGTAATGGATATTAACCTGTTAAAAGAAGTATTAGCACAGTGGTCCCCTGTCCAAATTAAAATAGGGGTTTTGAACGTGCAAATTGTTCTGTTTAATGTTACAAATCATCAGTGGTCTGATTCCAAACTTCCTCCTATAGTTGTTGTTGCACGTGCTTTTTTCTGCTGTTAAGAATTTACATATTTTGTATATCTGATTTTAAGTGTAACGCATTCAAGCCACCACCAACTGTCCTATTTTCAATCTAAATAAATCCACGGCTGATCATCGCTGATATTATCCATATTAAAATCAACATCTGGATCGTATGTTACAAGGACTTTGCGTCGTGCATCAGCATTTTCCAATTGATGAAGAATCATGTTTTCGTCGTCATTCTCGATCGCCATAATCAAAATGTTTTATTAAAGCCCCCCCCCCCTTTGACTAGACATACACGAGCGACAGATATCCGCTATACGTCAAAAATGTGAAACCTGCAATAGCCGTCTAACCGTTAACGGATAGCTATGTGTAACCGTACTTGTTTACGTTCAGGTGCGAAATGTCTCTAATGTTAAACCTTTTCAGTGTTGCAGGATCGATGCCTGTCAAAGAAAAATGTCTAGTGGTATAGATGGGACAAAACAAAAGTTAAAAGTGGATTAAAGCCAAAACTTCTATTTATGGATTAATATGTTGTGCTAGTTGTAATTTTATATTAGTTGTACTTCTTTTAAGCACCCGAGAGCAGAGTTGAATTGTTGGTGCTATTTTAATGAATTGCAGACTGAGGCACACTCAGAAATTGATTGAAATCTTAATATCCCAATGTCCCAAATTGTACACATAAAAGATGTAGTCCAAAGAAGCCAAGTCGTTCGAGCAGTCAAAAAGGGTTGTCACACATGTTTTCTTTTGTCAGTAATGAAAACATTTACTTTTAAAATAAAATGAGTGATTGTTTCTTATTTCAATTGTGTTGTTTTAATGTGTTTCCAAAATGTTAAATGCCACCTAAAGATTTTGAGTTCAGATATGTCAATGTATAAATGGCTATTCTTTGGCACCTAGTAATGGACAAAAATGGATCACAGCGCATGTAACAATGTAAAATAAATATATAAACTGATTTACATTTGGATATCAGAAGCCCAAGTCGTGTTTGTTATATTGAAGATATTGAGTTAGAGACTTACCCAAATCAAACATGTTTGATATAGGCCTACTCGTAATGTGTGTCCGCTTTGCCTGATTTAGAATTCATTACATATATATATTCTACATTAATATTTTTTGAAGCATAGCTTCACCAAGAACACACTTCTTTGGAATACAATTGCTGCTTATCACTGCGGGACGTTTTGACTAAGATCCTCTAGTTCAATTACTAAACCCCATTAAAACAATTTAAAACACGATGGACACAAAGGAGAGTCATATAACATCAATACCAATATGTCTGTGGCTGGATAATACAATTTTTTATAAATCCATTACACAAAACAGGATCACGGAAGAAACCCAAGGTTAGGCAGGCCACCTACCTCTTATTAGTAAAAGATGAGGATCAAAATCACACCACTTTAAAATCAATGAGAGAGAGAGAAAGTTTAACATTCACTT
Source organism: Patella pellucida (assembly GCA_917208275.1). NCBI lineage: Eukaryota > Metazoa > Mollusca > Gastropoda > Patellidae > Patella > Patella pellucida. The sequence goes on from OU795038.1 coordinate 68,326,969, forward strand.
GACACAATCTAGGTCATTTTGGGACTTACATATGGTTCAATTTTATTTCAATAATTTATTGTGCATAGGGGTCTTTAGCAGTGGGAGGAAACTGGAAGACCAGGAGAAAACCCACGAGGTTGGACAGGCGAACCTAAACCTTGTCACTTACAACCTGGAAATCAAAACCACGCCAGATGACGCAATGACAGACCTTATGGTAATGTGCATGCGCTAACCTATCGGCCACCCAAACTCCCAATCAATGGTAGACCTGATGATCCAAAGCACATGCATTAGACAACTTGGCGTCACTACTTTATATGTACAGGACAATCTATATATTTGGGCTTAAAACAAGACGATGCAACAGAACACAAATGATGAGATTGAGAAGTTACTATCTGCTTTCAAAGTTACCAATGTAACGAGGGTTCAATCCCAGCTCAGGGCAAGAACTTTATCGTTGTGAGAGGGATATTTGGTCTCACGTCTGATCAGGCAGGTTTCCCCCGAGTTCTTCGGTTTCTTCCTGCAGTAATGATCGAAATCATTCGCACGATCTGTGCCAAGGGCCAAATTGAAAATAAGCCTCGGGCTTAATTTGCTACCCTTGTAAAATGACGAGATTATTATTATTATTATTTAGATCACCTATTTGGAACCTTTGAACTACAAGCCTGGAATCAAACCCATGACTCACATAGATGATATGTCTTGATGCAATATACAGTTTTAACCACTTGCCCCACGCCACCATAAATTATAGATCAAGGATGTTCATTGAAAGAGAGAGAAATGGGGTTGAACAATCACTCAACACAAACTAGCTTTATTTCAGTAATTTGCATGTGCGTAGGGGTCTTGATCAGGTGGAGGATCCGGAGAAAACCCATGAGGCTGCTCAGGTTTGAAAGACGACCCTACTCCTTGTCATGTTCAAGCGGGAATCAAAACCGTACCATATGATTCAATGACAGATCTTGTGACGTCATGCGCACACGAAAAACCTCTAGAAATGTTCATTAAATAACAATAGTTTTTTTTCTGTGAATCAGTATTGTGGCTTCATAGTAACTATATTTGTATCCTACATGTAATAAACAATAAGTTTTTCAAGTAGAACAATGCATTTTCATGTGATTATATAAATCAGCTATGCTTGTAAATGATTCACCACAAATGTCACATTTGCATGCACAAGTAAAATTGTCTTTTGTGACGACTTCTTCTGGATGACTGATCATGTGGGCCTTTAATTCGCTGTGTCTATTAAATGATTCACTGCAAACATCACATTTATAAGCCTTTTCACCAGTATGAACTCTGTTGTGTGCCTCAAGATTACTTTCCAAATTAAATGATTTACCACAAACATCACATTTAAACGGTTTATCTTCTGTAGTTTGTTGTGCAGCATGCTTCAACATGTGTTGGGATAGAGAATTAACATGACGAAATGATTTATTACAAATACCACAATCAAAACAATCACGTTCTTTGTCTTTGGTATGGGTTTTCATGTGGACCCTTAATGCAGAGCCATCGGTAAATGACTTACTGCAAACATCACATTTGTGTGGCTTCTCTCCTGTATGGATTTTCATGTGGATCGGCAGGTAAGAGACAGAAGTAAACGATTTGCCACAAATATCACATTTATATGGTTTTTCACCAGTATGTGTTCTTAAGTGTTTCTGTAGATTGCTATTCTGAAAAAATAATTGACCACATATCCCACATTTATATGGTTTTTGTTCAGTGTGAGTTCGGATGTGAATCTGTAAAGTGTTTTTTCGTCTGAATGATTTACCACAAATATTACATTTATATGGCTTCTCTCCAGTATGAATTGTCATGTGTGTCTGTAGATAACTGCTATGATTACATGAATAATCACAAACCTCACATTTATATGGTTTTGTTCCGGTGTGGATTTTCATATGTCTAGGAAGACTAGACATAGAACTGAATGATTTTCCACAAACCTCACATTCATAAGATTTTCCTCCAGTATGAGTTTTCAAGTGTCGTTTCAGATAACAAGTACGAATAAATGATTTACCACACAGACCACATTCATATGGTTTCTCTCCCGTATGAATTCTACCATGATCTATTAGATGACGTCTTTCATTAAATGATTTGTCACAGACATCACATTTAAATGGCCTCTCTCCCGTATGAAGTGTCATATGGGCCTGTAGACTGTGCTTTACAGTAAATGATTTACCACAAACATCACATTCATGTGGTTTTTCCCCTGTATGGGTTTTTATGTGGGTCTGTAAATTGAAACAAGATCTAAATGATTTACTACAAACATCACATTTGTAACACCTTTCTTCTGTATGTGTCTTCTTGTGTATTGTCAAAGTTCCATTCAGGGTAAATGTTTTACCACAAACATCACATTTATAAGGCTTCTCCCCGCTATGTATTTTCTTATGTGTCCATAGAGTGCCACGCAGAGTAAATGACTTACCACAAATATCACATTTATGAGGTGTCTCTCCAGTACATGTATGTATCTTCATATGTTTGTGAAGGCTGCTATTCTGAGTGAATAATCTACCACAAACATCACATTTGTAAGGTTTTACTCCAGTATGAATTCTGATGTGCATTTCTAGACCTTGTTTTACTGTAAATGTTTTGTCACAGAGATTACATTTAAAGGGTTTTTGTCCAGTATGAATCGTCTTGTGGGTCTGTAGATTAAGATGGGATTTAAATGATTTATCACAAACATCACATTTATATGGTTTTTCCCCCATTTGATGTCCAATGTGTGATCCTACATTACTAATATGTGATCCTACATTACTATCACAGTTTGTTTTGTCATGTTTAATATGTATTTTACAATGTTTCTCTAAATCAGTGAAAGATTTAAATAATTTATTACAAACATCACATTTAAATGTTTTTTCTCCTGTTTGAGGTTCAGTTTGTACATCTTTATTGCTATAAATATTATCATTATTTTTGTCATCTTTAACATGTACTTTACAATGTTCTTCTAAATCTTTATAAGATTTAAATTTTTTGTCACACAAATTACATATGTGACATGTTGTCAAGCTAGTGTATTCCCCTTCAATTTGAACTAGGAAATCTTTATCCAAGGCAATATCATCAGTTTTTTCTTCTTTTACATGAATTTTATTGTGTTTTTCTAAATCATCATATTGCTGAAAAATCTCATCACATACAACACACTGGTGAAATGTTTTAATTTCATTAGTTTCCTGTAATGTATAAAGTTATAACATCATTAGTTTTCTGTAATATCTAAAGTTATAACATCATTAGTTTTCTGTAATATCTAAAGTTATAACATCATTAGTTTTCTGTAATACATAAAAGTTATAAAATCAAAATCAAACACAGGTCCCCATTTTCAAATCTTACCATGTGTTTACATAAGAATTTACACATAGGCAACATTATTTTGTCTGTAATCATAAATTGTATTATTTTTTATTGAATACCGGGTAATTTCAAATATTAATTCCAACCATTCTGCAATCTTTTGGGAGTATTTAATATTTAAAAATCACAAGAATAACCCGTCAAAATCAATATTTCAGATTGTATAAGTTAAACATGCATTATGCCTGAAATGTAATATAAGCTATTTATAAATATATTCAGACCATAATCAACTCTTGATGTTAACGCTAGACTGCGATATTTGTTGGATTATGATATGTTTTTCTGCATAACTTTCCTTCTCGATTTAACGAGTAAATGGATAACGAGACTATGATCTTTGTCCTACCGACTTTAGTAATGATGACTGGGGCTATATGTAACTTTCGACCGCTAATTTCTTGGTTCATAGTGGATCAATTTGACTGAAATTTTAAGCAAATTGCCTCTACATTATCTAGTTTTTAACTATTATAGTGAGAACTGACAACTCATTATCTAATCTCCAATAATGTATCTTTAAGTTTGTTATTACCAAACCATAACCCTAAACAGAACCCAACAATCGAACACAGAGTTTTTCCTCAATTTCTAGTGGTATTTTCACATTGCAGCTAAATATGGATAGACAAGATCTGTCACAATACACCCTTGTTCTAATTAATAGCATTATCCATGTTTTTTGTATATACATTGCTGACTTTTTAAAACGAATTTCCATACAGTAGGCCTACTGTAAAACAATATCAATGACATTTTTAACAATCGAAGTATGGTAGCCGAAAATCAGTGAAAACATGGGTGATGCATTTTAACTCTTAACTGACCCAAGGCGACTTTTGTCGACAACTATAACGTTACCGTTTAGTACCCAAGGCGACTTTTGTCGACTAAACATGTTAGCCGAATGCAACGTTCCTAGCGTAATGAGAGTTATTTCCCTTATTAACAGACGTCTTTATCTCATTTGTTTACTTCCTGTTTGACATTTTGACAGTTAAAAATCTTACTGTTTCTCCTTGAAAATTATAATAAAACGGTGATATGTCTAGACCTCTTCGGCAACGTTCTAATGATGGATTACCATCCTTATTGAATGACAGTGATTCAGATTTTATCTGTGGTATAGATTTTTATCGTTTTGCGCAAGGCCTAGAGTAGAACGTGATAATTAAAATAGGCTAGGCTAAGTTAATCAACAAATTTCAATTACGGTAATTAAATAAGCTTAAATTAAAAGATTCGATGATGAATGATATTTAGTTCACAACAGCCGATCAGAAAAAATAACCATTATACACATGAAGTTTGCATGAAATATCTAATTAAATTTTTTGTATAAAATTTATATTTATGAAATGGCCTTAAATTAAAATTATTTCATTCATTTACATAAAGGGTCTATCTTCAGTTTTTTTTTAATAATATGACTTTAAAATGTATATATATATATATATATATTAATACTATTGACCATTATGACGTGGGTTTTTATGACGTTATGACGTCAAACCTCTGGGTCGTTTAAGAGTTAATAGAACTACAGCTACTCTATCTTACAATATCATGTAACTAATTCATAAAAGCAGAAGTTACATGACATAAAACACAAAATGGTATTGTTTATAATTATCACTCACCATAATCCAACAAGTTAGATGTTACTCTTTTGATATGCTGACAACGTAACATCTAACATCGGAACGGTCAAAAGCTCGCCGCAGAATTTGATAACTAGTTTACTTCTTTCAGCGTACGGCAAAACTCCCAATTTTCAGTTATCTGCAACACTAACACATTAAACTTACATATCATATCCATCTACTTTCCACAAAATCTGTTTTCTTGTCTATTTTAAGAGATTTCACAAAAATACTCCGAGATACCAAATACCAAACGATAAAACCGGAAATCACCTATATTGGCGAGAGGTGAAGGCCGGCAACATGCATATTAGCAACAGGGTTCAACACGAAACGAAATCAAGAGTTTATTTGAAGGCAATCCTTTTAATGTGCAAGTCATTGATTAAAAAGACATCAATATGATCAATAAACAAAAATCATGACATGTTGTTGATGTCATTGTTTTTATTTCGATTCTAATAAGATTTAGTGATGTTTTTTTTTAAAAACTAATTTTGAGGCTCATGGGGGCTCTTCCACGTGGCTTAGTGGGTAAGGTGCTGGCTCGCTAGCCTGGAGGTCGGGAGTTCGATCCCTTCAAACACTATTTTACTTTATGTGCAACTCCTATCTACAAAAAAAATTCATACCTAATCCATAGAAATATTTTACAATAATGCATTTCGTTTCGCTAAAACAAGTGTTCTTATTTTTTAATGGAGAGGATATGACGTCAAAAAAAGGTCAAATTATCCCAACTTGGCAACTTTATGAAATGTTATCGGTATGATATTGGATAAACCGGTTTCACTGAACAACGTTTGTTTGTCAGTAAGTGTCATTGTTGCTCAAGGAAGATCATACAATAAGGTAGGACATGCATTCAGATTTTATCGACTGGCGCCTTTCAGCTCGATGCTTTATCGACTGAAACCTTTCATTTCGATGCGCAAAAAATTCAGTCGGACAGTGCTCAATGATAGGACTAGTACTGGAGCCTAGAGGTTACGTATCGACGAAACCTCTAGACACCCTGGAGTACACTCACCATAGCATAATCATAATTTTCTTTTGTTGTTGTTGACCTTGCTTGACACACAGAAACGACTCGCGATTCGTTCTAGGAAGAAAGTAGATACTTTACCCTAATGTGCCATGTAAATTATTCTATTAATTTGTAAAAGGACAACGTATGATCATTTGAAACGCAACTACGAGAGAAAACAATTTCTTTTCTTCATTATCATATTATATTATACGATCGATAACATCCGGTGATGGAAGCGATAGTTGTAAATTTAGTAGAGACGTAGATCAATTCGACCCGAGTACTTCACAATTTAATTGATATTCTACATTCTATATTTGTTGAGACTTTTCACGTTCTACCCGCAGTATATAGTTCAGACTCTTTTAAAATAACATCCATCATAGTAGCACATTTTGAGAAAACGAGACATAATTAGCAACACGTTATATTATGGTATATCGTTTGGAGAATTTATGGATCTTTAGATCAAAGATGTCTAAATTGTTGTCATGCACATTGTCTCAGACAATGTCTGGACGATTTGTTTCGAGGAGTAACTGAAAAAGCTGGGCACGATTCTTGAATCCTCGTGGTGTTTAGAAGGCTAATATTCATGTTACTTATCTAAATTCAACAAAAATAAGTCCTGGCCGGTATTTGTGGTTGTTTGCTTTTTTTTAGATCGTGAATGAGAATTTTTGATTGCATTGCTATATATACGTAAGGCATTAATAATAACGAATAAGTCATGCAGAATAGTAATCCGAGCTTGATCCTCTGTCTTTGGCCAAGTAACCTAGTCTTCTGTTTTGTGTGTGTGCGTAAATTAAACTAATTACTAAAGAGAACTTATGAATTAATAGGGATGGATAGCTCCACGCCTTTACATAATTTACAACCACCAACACCGGAAATGATCTGATAATAAAGAACCTGAACAATATCTCCTCGCTGTTGTGTTTCAAATTATCATAATTTACCAAAGAGTACATCTAGCTATATATTTTAAAGGTTTGGCGAAGTAATGAACTGAGTGATTATTTCGTGGAATTTCACAGATCAACTGTAATTTATACCAACAATTTTTTACACGAAAAATGGTGAGTGGGTACTCCAGGGTGTCTGGAGGTTTCGTTAAGCAGTAGAACCATAGAGCGGCGTCCGACTGAATTTTTTGCGTATGTAGCTGAAATGTTTCAGTCGATAAAGCATCTAGCTGAAAGGCGCCAGTCGATAAAATCTGAATGCATGTACTACCTTATTGTGTAATCTTTCTCTGAGCAACAGTGACACTTACTGCCAAACAAACGTTGTTCAGTGAAACAGGTTTATCCAATATCACACACACTAACATTTCATAAAGTTGACATGTTGGGATAATTTGACCTCTTTTTGACGTCGTATCCCTCCGCATTAAAAATTGAGAATCCTTGTTTTATCGAAACGAAACTCATTTTTGTACAATACATGTATTTCTATGGATTGCGTATGTACTGTTTTTACATCGGGATAGAAGACAATGTTTATTGAAGGACCTTCATTGAGAACTTAATGATTATTTTCTGCATGATTAATTAGGCCTCAACCATGACCAGTGCTTGAAATTATGATTCTTCTACAACGGCACCAAAAAGCTGACATATTTAACAAATACTGTTGCCATTTGCCGTCACTGAGCGTTTAATTTTTATATTTGTAGATAGACGCCCCTGCAATGATGTTCCGTGTCAATTAATCTGGTTCTAATTGCGTTTGGTGGTACTAATATTATATTTACCGATATCAGATTTACAGGGTCTTCTTGGAGTAATAAAATCATCGCAATTTGTTTTCCTTTCGGTCATTTAGTTATTCGTGTTCCCAACGGTTGCCATCGCATGTCAACCATAACTAAAATTAATTCATCAAATTCCCCAGGGCTCTGCCATAACCTTCTATAATAAGGGCACTATTTTAGAAAGTGGGCATTCTTATGAAAAAATAAATTATAACGGTATACTTGGGACACTATTTACAACCAAATCTTGCATTTCTGAATTATTGACCTTATCCCAAGCCCAGCCGCACTTGAACGACTGTATGATTTTGAAAAGTTATTACCTATCCATTTCATGCGTCTACACGTATATAAAAGGCATAACTTTTTGATACATGTACACGTGGACAACGGCGGAATTTGGGCAAGTACCGGGGCAGTCGGTGTTTGCTTCAGCTTTTTCCTTTTACGACAGTTTTGCCTTTGCTGTGGTAAATTCTAGCATAGGTGGTATGATTGAGATTATTATTTATTAAATGTTGATTACAATACAATATAAATCCTTAAATTTGTCGACATTTGTAGAATGTTTCATCACTACCTGTTGATTATGATAGTTTCTGTCTTGTCAATGTCACGTGACATTTTCCCGCTTTTTCTATCTATAGAGTTGAAAATATCTATATTAAAGCATCGAGTCGTATCTCAAACACACGTCAACTAAAATAAAAGGCTGAATGCCATTTTAAGTAGCTAGACGCTAGAGAGAATGATTTATTTCCAATTTGGATAATATTTAATGAAAAGATAGCCTATTTGGCTGCCGATCAAGTCATGAACATATTTCGGCAAATATCGGTACAATTGCTTTTGATAGGCCACTCATCGGCCAATTAGGCTACTGAATGGTGAAACCGATTATCGGACCATCACTAAAAATAAAATAAAAAATGATCGCCTTCAAATTATAGTCTCATCATGATTTCGTTTTGTTTAAAGAACTCCGTTCGTAATTTGCACCATGCCAGATTTCAACTTTGACCAATGGATGTCATTTCCTGTTTCACTGTGATCTGTTGGTTGCCAGCGAATGTTTTTGTGAAATCTCTTAAATTTACAGCAAAAAAGATTTTTCGGAACATACATGGATATGATATGTAAGTTTAATGTGTAAGCAGTGCAGCTAATTAAAAATTGTGAATTTTACAGTCCGCTGAAAGAAGTAAAGAAGTTATCAATTTCTGCGGCAAGTTTTTGACCGTTCGGATGTTAGATGTTACGTTGTCAGCATATCAAAGAGTAACATCTAACTTGTTGGATTAGTGAGTGAGTAGACAAAGGTTGGCCTAGGCCTAGTACTAGAACTGTAGGCCTACATATGTATGTCTGTTGGCAACAAATACAGAACGAATCGTCCACAAGAAAAGTTTGTTCAGGTCGATCACAAATATTACAATTTTATAGTTGTGTGGGCAGCACACGGTATTGGTAATGTTATTGTTTTTGTCACCGCAATCAGGGGCACAGATCGTCAAAAATAAGTGGACAGGACAGCCCATGCGCAGGGGACTTGATAAAGAGGGTGGTCTGGGGGTCTCCCCCCGAAATCTTTTGAAAACTAGACACTCTAAAACGCACTCTGTGGGTATTTTAAGCATCATTTTCTGGCAAGCAATTCTAATCCCTGGAAGAAATTTTCTTGTTCATTATTATAGAGTCGGGCCCGTAGGCTGGATGCATGGTGAAACAAAAGAACCCACTATATAACCGAACGCCAATGATTTGAGCTGTTAACTAAAGGTTTGGGAGGAGGCTTTTACAATTTTCTGAATGTTGGTTACAAAATTGTGTCTAAATATGCATTCTAAGCGATTCTGAGGAGCTTTTACCAATGACAAAATAGTTCAGAGAGCAATTTTATAATCGAAAAAAACATTTGTCTCGTTTCTGGACGGCCAATGACAGGTTTTATAGATGTCTTTTCCGGTAAATTTCCTAAATTTTAAAGAGCACATAAGATCATAATTTCCTATTACATAGTATAATAAACAATGATTACTAAATCATATTACGGAAAGTTCAAATCAATCTGATTAAAATTAACTGAGCTATTTACGTTTTAGTATGGGACAGCCAAAAACGGTTTTCAAATTTTCATAAACGACCTTAATCCCGTTGGTTGGCTGATGACGTCACATACGCTACACATAGTATACACATTATCTATCCAATATATCACTGCCTGTATAATATATCACTGTATACACAACACCACCAGTTCAAAGTGTGTATTGTCGGTAATCATTAGCTCGTAATTATCACTATGAGGGACCGGGTATCGTCCAGATATTATGAAAAATACTACCTTTACCATCCAGAATCTAATACATTTGTCCAGTCAATAGATTGCCGTCTAGAGTGTGTTAAATGCCGCCAGCATTCATTAAAAACCGCCAAGTTTGTGTTACCGTGTAGATTAAGTTTTACAGATATCAGATATTGACAGCAACATATACCGGCCGGGTGCCAGTCAAGTCGTCTACAAGCGAAGTCGTCCACAGCGAAGTCGTCCACAAGGCATTGGTGGTGTCGTCCAAAACAATTAATACTTGAATAGAGTTGTACACAACTTAACTGATTGGTTAAGTCGTCCACAACTAATACTTGAATCGTACACAATTTAAAATTTAAATGGAATAAATAAGTTTTACTCGTATTGTTATTTAATTGCCGATATGATTTTAGATATTAGATCAGTTCACCGATGTTTTTTGTAATAAAATATATTTAGACAATATTTAATTGACTTGATATGAAATCCGAATATAAATTATTCGATGGATAAATGTTTGTGATAAGATTAGTTTATGATGACAGACATGGTTTATTTTACAAGTAGGCTACATATTGCCATCTAAATCACTCGCCAAAATACATCACGGACTGAACGCCTAATAATTAAATAATCAACTATAAATAGCGCCGAGGTCACTTTTAGATAAGACAAATTAGATTGATATTATTTTGGCACTAACATTAAAATAATATAGCGACAAGTGAATACATACTTTATTTACCCAGTAATTCGTTAAATTGCGCCGGAGCCCTTTTAGATAAGACAAATTAGATTGATATTATTTCGGCATCATAAATAATTTAAAAACTAATCGTTGATTTAATTTCCGTGCACGAAATGGAACTAAAAGGTTCCAAATTTAAGAATTCCGTATAAGAATCAATTTAGAATACCAAAATGCGAATCGTAACACATTGTGGTCTACACTGTGTAGTAATATATTATAAAATAAATCATAAATCAATGAAATATGTTGTAAGATGGACACTGCATGCTTTGCTTTAATACTGACCTAGTATTTGTGGCTACGTGCAATTTTATTCTTTGATCTGTTAATATCATTGTTCCGACCTGTCAATCACCGTAAAGAGATTGACCAATCAGAGAGCCCGATGATGGTGGATATAAAAATATTACACATTAAAATGTGTCGAATTGCATGATGATCTACGTAGATATTTGTCTTTATTAGTCGTTAAACGTGTGGTACTATTTTACCTCGGAGAATGTCTTTTTGAAGTAATAAATTTGGGTCACGGTTCCTACGCAATCACAAATATACTCCATTTATTATGAACTTCGTGTAATGCCGAATCATTAATGAATGAAGTAGAGATTATAGTAATATTAATAAACTATGGTCTATATTATAAGTTTATAAGTTATTATTTGTTGATACGAATTATGTCTAATTTTTAAAGTAGCCTAGCATAACAATGCAAATCACTAAATTATTTCTCTCAATTCTTATCGGAATCACGTGACATGAAAGGGAAATCCTCGCTTTCATCTTTCATTTCAGTCATACGTAACCCGTGTGATATTTCCCCGCCTTTCCTACATGCTGTTAGCCAATAGCTACTGTAAATTTTTCTGCGTTTAGATGGTCCTACCCAATGAAAAATTAATTATCGTTGTTGGTGCACGAGGTAATGGGATATGAATAACAGAAAGAATAAAACGATGACCAAGTGGTAATTTGACGTAAAATCTTTTAAACACTGTTCATTTCTCCACAACGTCCGGGAAAATAAATGTCTTGTCTAAAAATAAACTCCTTCAAATCTAAATGGTAGTGTTCATTTTTAAAATCGCCCCGAGAATCTGAACGGTCGTGAAGTGGACGACCGATAACAAAACGATGTTTTTTTATCTACACGGTAGCACACAAACTGGGCGGTTTTTGATAAATCTTGGCGGCATTTAACATATTCTAGACGGCAATCTATTAACTGGATACGTGTATTAGATTCTGGGTGGTAAGGTAAGTTTATTTCCTTTTTTCGTAAAATCTTGACGATAACCGGTCCCATGTAAGCTACATTTTTGGTTTACGGTGTGCTTATTCTGATTAAAAGAACGTGGGGAATATGGCTACAGCAACCGGCTTTATAAAACAAATTCTAAATTACGAAACAAATTTATTCTTTATTCTTTGAATGGCATTTAGTAAAACAAATTATTCCGTGTCAAGGATTAAGGAATCGGTCAAGCGTTAATGAATACACACACCGACTGTATATAGGTAATTAAGGAATAAACATTCCGAATATGCATTTGTACACTGTGACGTCACTAGGGACTGAGGGGATTAAGAATGTTTTCGATAATTGGCCAAGTCGTTTTTACGTGAGGTCTATATTTGCGACTTTGAGTGAAGATAGCTGATTTATTTTTAATCAGATTGATGTTAACTTTCCGTAATGTGCATATAATAACCACTGTCCATCACTACGCCGAGTTTCAATTTGTCGTCTTATGTGCACTTTAAAACCATTTTCAAAACAGCACGATTCTTGGCTCAGCTTACTGTACTCCAAAAAATAGAGGGTTTGAGTCTATGGCCGAATGTTCAAGCATGTGCGTGCTATATCATTAAGCCTGTCATTGAGTCAACTGAGGTGATGTCGAATTCTCGGTTATACGTGACAAGAAGTAGGGTCGCCTGTCCAATCTCGTGGTTTTCTCAGGGTTTCCACCCACTGCTAAAGTCCCCTACAAGCAAACAAATTATTGAAATAAAATTAAACCATATGCTAGTCCCGAAATGACCTAGTTTGTGTTGAGTGGACGTTAAACCCCATTTTTCTCTCACTCTCTCTTTAAAATACGTTTATTTAGTATGGCAGCAAATCTAGCAATTAGGTGATTTATCATCCAGTATACCAGATAAAAACAAAATCCCAGTTATTCCTTAACCCATTAATACCCAGCGTATCGGATATGCAAACCAACATGATACATATTATTATAATCCCTATGGAATATTTTTGATTATATACTGTTATAATATGAATTATCACTTATTCCTTGTTAAATAAAAAACGTTCACCGGGTGCAGCTGTACAACTTTAAGGACAGGCCCAGCGAAGTAGGGGGGCTTTTTAGCCCCCCTAATAATTTGGCCGCAAGTACTCTTTTCTTCAGGTTATTGCGGCCTCTGGACCCTCGCCTATAGGGACTTAGTATTGAAGCCCCCTCCCCCCCCCCAATCAAGAATGGCTTCCGCCGGCCCTGAAGGACCCTGGCGTCATTTTTACACTTTCTGAAATGTCAATAAAAGCTCTGGAATGATTTCAATTTAAAAAAAATAAACAGTAAGCATTGGAAATAAGTGGTCGGGGCGTAGCATATATTTTATCCCCACCGCTAAAAATATTGGTGGAAACGCGTCCCGGTGTCCCCTACGGGATCTGCGCCCATAACCGTAATCATAGTTTTTGTTAGGATTTTTTTTTAAGTGTTATACAGTACATTTATTTGATTTTAAGTTCATCATATGTATCCATAGTTTTTGATATGTTTATAATCTTGCGTTGTAAGTACATATGCTTGTTAATTCATTGTTTACTAAGGGATGCATTTGTCTTGATTATAAGTTTGTAATATGGAACAAAAAGCAATTTAACACAATAATTTATTCAATAAAAAAAACCTTATAAATTACAAAAAAATAGCAACACTTATTTACAAACACAAATTCGTTAACCATTTCATAAATACAAAACAAAACCAATCAACCAAATTCAATGACAAATTCATTAACAAACAAAATATAAGTTCTGAATAAACAAGTTACAAAATCCAATAACAAACAAAAAATAAATTAGGAATAATAACTTTTCACTAAGCAACCAAATTCTTGCACGAGTCCTGAAAACAATTTTTCCCCAGTTTATACAATTCCCATATTTTAAAAAAAATTCCCTGGATTGTTGTCACTTTAATTTGTTTTGACTTTAATTTGTTTTGACCTTAATTTGTTTTCACTTTAATTTGTTTTCACTTTAATTTGTTTTCACTTTAATTGGTTTTCACTTTAATTGGTTTTCACTTTAATTGGTTTTCACTTTAATTGGTTTTCACTTTAATTTATTTTCTGAAACCAATCTATATTGTAGCTCAGCTCGTTTAGATTCAATGTAAAGTAATTGTAAAAGTAGATAAATATAAAAGCTTTAGGATTTATTTGTCTACTTCATTACGAAAACATTGGTGAACTAATCAACAGTTGTGGTTAATCTATCAAGCTTGTTTAATATTTGATACAAACCTCCAAACAACTGATGAGTAAAACTGATTTATTGCATACAGTTATTGTGTGTACAAGTCAACTATAAGTTGTGGACACAAACCAATACCATGTTGACAAGTCAACCAATGCTTGTGGATGAGTTTGATGTGGACAAGTCAACCAATGCTTGTTGATGAGTTTGATATGAACAAGTCAACCAATGCTTGTGGATGAGTTTGATGTGGACAAGTCAACCAATGCTTGTTGATGAGTTTGATATGGACAAGTCAACCAATGCTTGTGGATGAGTTTGATTGTGGACAAGTTAACTAGCTCCCCTACAATCTGTTTTACAGAGTTTAAAACAGTTGTCTATTATCTCTGTCCAAGATGACTGACCGTTGTGGTTCAATGGGTGACGTCACATTCTAATGTTTACCAACAAATTAAGATGGCGTCCATAACGTCAAAAAAGATTACTTCTGTACCTATTTAAGCTAAATATGGTATATTTGTTATCCAGATATACTTCAAACGCCTTTATTTATTTTTCTTATACTTCAAAAAAATGTTTTAGAATTTAGTTTGTCGCAGGAAAAAAGTTAATATTTTGGCTCATTTAGACGCATAGATGTCTTCTTTATCAGTGATACTTGTGGTCAAGCGAATATTCACGCGGAATCAGTGTGGCTCCCCTACTGTAGTAGTGGTGAGTACAGCAGCAAAACTAAATGCAGCTATGAGCATGTCATTACGCATTGACATAATCTGATGTTGTAGTTTTTCTAATTTGCTGATGTCGGATAGAACTAGTAACAGGGCAGTTTTGATTATAAAAGAGAGCAGTTATAACTTTGATATAATAAAGAATGTTTTAATTTTATATACTACATGAAACTAATGATGTAATAACTTTATATAATCCAGGAAACTAATAATATAACTTTTATATATTCCAGAAAACTAATGATGTTAAAACATTTCATCAATGTGTTGTATGTGATGAGATCTTTCAACAATATGATGATTTAGAAAAACACAATAAAATTCATGTAAAAGAAGAGAAAACTGGTGATATTTCCTTAGACAGAGATTACCAAATTCATTTTAAAGTAGAAGACACTAACATGACAAAATGTCATATATGTAATTTGTGTAACCAAAAATTTAAATCTTATAATGGTTTAGAAGAACATTGTAAAATACATGTTATAGATGACAAAAATAACGATAATATTGATAGCAAAGTAGATGCACAAATTGAACCTGAAACAGGGGACAAAACATTTAAATGTGATGTTTGTAATAAATTATTTAAGTCTTACAGTGATTTAGAGGAACATTGTAAAATGCATGTTAAACATGACAAAACAAACTGTGATAGTAATGTAGGATTACAAATTGAACCTCAAACAGGGGAAAAACCATATAAATGTGATGTTTGTGGTAAATCATTTAAATCATACCTTAGTCTCCCAACCCATATGACGATTCATACTGGACAAAAACCTTTTAAATGTAATCTCTGTGACAAAACATTTACAGTAAAACAAGGTCTAGAAAAGCACATGAGAATTCATACTGGAGCAAGGCCTTACAAATGTGATGTTTGTGGTAGATCTTTTGCTCAGAATAGCAGCCTGCGTGAGCATATAAAGACACATAGCGGGGAGAAGCCTCATAAATGTGACATTTGTGGTAGGTCATTTACTCTGAAAAGCACCCTAAGAAAGCATCGGAAAACACATAGTGGGATGAAACCTTATAAATGTGATATTTGTGATAGATTATTTACTCAGAGCTACTCCCTGAAAACACACATGAAAACACACACTAAAGACAAATGTTTCAAATGTTATGTTTGTAGTAAATTATTCAGATCAAGTTATGATCTTAAGACACACATGAAAATCCATAGTGGTGATATACCACATGAATGTGATGTTTGTGGTAAATCATTTCATTTAAAACACAATCTACAATCTCACTTGAGAACCCATACCGGTGAGAAGCCTTTTAAATGTGATGTTTGCGATAAATCATTTAATGGAAGACAGACACTGATTGAGCACAGTCGAATCCATACAGGAGAGAAACCCTACGAATGTGGCGAATGTGGTCAATCTTTTATTCGTACTTGTAATCTAAAAAGACACATGAGGATTCACACTGGAGAAAAATCCCTTGAATGTGTTTTTTGTGGTAAAACATTTAGTTCCAATTCTTATTTAAAGATACACAGTAGAATCCATACTGGAGAGAAATGCCATAAATGTGATGTTTGTGGTAAATCATATACTGACAGTTCTGCTTTTACCAAACACAAGAAAACTAATACCGGAGAAAATGTTTATAATTGTGATTTTTGTAATAGATTGTTTCGCCACAGTAAAACTCTTTCACAACATATGATGAAGCATGCAACACAACATACTACAAAAGATAAACCGTATAAATGTGATCTTTGTGGTAAATCTTTTAATTTGGAAAGCAATCTGAAGGCACACAGCAGAGTTCATACTGGTGAAAAAGCTTATAAATGTGATGTTTGTAGTGAATCATTTAATAGACACAGTGAATTAAAGAACCACATGACCAGTCATGTAATAGAAGTCGCCACAAACGACAATGTTTCTTATGCATGCAAATGTGATAGTTGTGGTGAATCATTTACAAGCATAGCTGAATTTTATAATCACATGAAAATACATTGTACTGCTTGAGATACCGGCTGTACATACAGTCAACTAACTGGCTGTACAGGCAGTCAACAAAAATGAGGAATACACAATAGTGTGTGATTTATTGTAATAGTGTGTGATTGATTGTGTCATTATTATATACTCTCTGTAATAAATAAATATGTTGTACAAACAAAAATAAAAGTTTTAGAACGTTAAATACTGTGTAATTCAACATGGTGCTCGTGGGGTTTAATATGATATAGGTATGAAATAGTACCAAATGGTTGATTTGTATAAGAGTCAAGATTTGGACTATAATGCCTTGGAAACCGGAAGTAGGAGGCGACTGGTATGTGTCTCTCTTTTATGGACTGATGTGTGAAGTTCTGTTGTATTAACTGGACGGGTAGGCTTATTTACCTTCGGTCAAGTGTTAATGTGAAAAGAGCGGCTTCTTAACAACTAAATCGGCTCTGAACCGGTTTGATTTTATGTATCTCTCGTAACTTAGAGAATAATGATTTATTGGCCAAGAGAATATCTTCCGTCAAAGTTGTGGTTGATTCCAAGGTAAAAAGGAATCATGACCGATCGAATTGATCTAAATATAAATCCAAAGTTGAAACACTCAGAGGAGAGCATTGTAAAACAAAAATTAAAGTGGTTGGAGCTGACCTTGTATGGACCCCCAAACTGCCCCCCCCCCCACCCCGGCTCGTAAGCTTATGGTTGAGTGTTGACTATTAAGATGTCTATTTCTATAGTTGGAGAGAACTTATATAGGCCTTTGCCTGTTGTTCAACCCAATTCATCTTATTGAATAAAATATTGTTTAAACTAAACTGAATGACTGACAATCATTTGACAGTATGCTCCCATCGAAAGTCAAATCCGTGCCCCACACAAAAGGAATCCATCGCCCTTCCCAAGTGAGCCAAAGGGAATCCCCTAGGCCAAGTAATTGTGGAGCATAAATTAATGTAAAAAAATCGAGATATCACGGCACAACACACATTTATGTTCCTGCTACAAACAGATGAGTAGGCCTACGACACTTGATGAAGATCGGGGGCCTGTTTCACGAAATTTTAACTAAGATAAAATCCGATTTTAGTAATCCGATTGGATAGTATTGGATTGATTTTAGCGCTTAGCCAATCAGATTTTAGTATGTACTAAAATTTGGATTTTATCTTAAGTTAAAATTTCGTGAAACAGGCCCCAGACAAAACGATATCAACTTTGGCTATTAGATGGCCAATTTTGGTGAGATAACTTGAAAATGATTACGATTAACTGACAAACATTGGACTGAATAAAACTCAATGACACCGGAGTTAATAAATCGAAGATGCACATTGCAATGCATTAATAACAAATAAAAAAAATATTGAGTTACTCGGGTTTGTTTGATCCGAGTCCAGTGATTGAAATCAGCCACGCGACATGATGTAAATTATTCAAGATGGCTGCCTTTGTTGTCCTTTAGAAATCGACCGGGTCTTATTGTTTAGTCCTTAATACCGTGTATTGATGTTGTAAAGGTTACTAAGGTACGTACCGACAATAGAATTAATGAAAGGTGTTTGTTATAAACGACATTAATTAAATAAACAATTTAGCATCGGTACTGGTAGTAGGCTACATTTAGACCATTATTAATGTAATGTGGATCAAACATGTTATGACATGTTCTAGTTACAGACAGTTTATATATATATATTTGATGGGGATATGGTTAATTCCCAACTTCTCTTAATATCAGCCCTGTAAGTGGAATTTTGCAGCAATTGTCAATATTTACATTTTATGCTTTTTTACTCCTTCTAAATTAGAATTATCAGCTTGCTGGTAGGACAGGTTATACGGTACTACTGACAGTAGTTGATATTTAGAATGCCCAGTCAAGTCGTCCACAAGCAAAGTCGTACACACGAAAAATCTGGTTAAGTCGTTCACATCCGTTGGTGGAGTCATCCACACTCGTTGGTGGAGTCATCCACACTCGTTGGTGGACTAGCTAGGTGCAGTCGTCCACTCAACTTAGTATAAATTCTGGATACAATAATACGTTGGTTGAGTCGTCCACACAACCTAGTTTTACTTTCGGGACACATTATGTAATTTTAATAAGTATAGTTTTTCTGCATGGTCACTCTTTCTCACGGCAAACAAACAACAAATTAAATCATTTTTCATATCAAGTCAATTAAATAAATATTGTCTAAAGATTAAAAACATAATGCCAATATCCTAATAATACAAATATATATTTTATTACATAAAAGACATCGGTGAACTGATCTAAACTCTAAAATCATATCGGCAATTAAATAACAATACGATTGAGGAACTAATCTTGTTCGTTACCGGTAATCACCAAAAATCAACGAGTAAAACTTATTTATTCCATTTAAACTGTGTACGATTCAAGTATTAGTTGTTGACGACTTAACCATTAATTGTGTAGGCTACGACTCGAGTCAAGTATTAATTGTGAACGATTAACCTTTTTAAAAAAAACATAGGTGGTTTGATCTGAAATCAAATAACTACATGTATATAATAAGAGTAAATTGTGTACGAGTCTGTGGACGACATCACCAATAGTTGTGGAAGACATCACCAATGCCTTGTGGACGACTCCACCAAGGGGTGTGGACAACTACACTGTTGACGACTTTGCTTGTGGACGACTTGACTGGAACTTGATATTTAGATATTACATTTGTAAAATTCTAGCTTTGAAATTATCATTTTCATCCAGACAATCAATATAATTGATTTTGAAGTAAATTGTGTACGAGTCTGTGGACGACATCACCAATTAAATTTATAGTTGTGGAAGACATCACCAATGCCTTGTAGACGACTCCACCAAGGGGTGTGGACAACTACACTGTTGACGACTTTGCTTGAGGACGACATGACTGTTACTTGATATTTAGATATTACATTTGTAAAATTGTAGCTTTAAAATTATCATTTTCATCCAGACAATCAATATAATTGATTTTGAAGTAAGATAATCTCTATGATTATTAAAAATCCAAACCTGAATGATTGAATGAAATGGGGTTTAACGTCCTACTATTATGCACCTAGCCTGGGCTAATGGAAGACAGCATACGCGATACAGTGTGCTATGAGGGAAATTTTGCCCGGGCAGCGGCACTATGGCCTACTCTTATATCGAATTCCAACTGCCAAGAGTTCTTTTACGTGACTCCAATGTGTACACAACACCTCGGTTTTTCGTGCCATCCGAACAACTAGGCAGCTGTCCTTGTCAGGCCCTCCTTCTGCATCACTGACAAGGGGAAATCACGCTGGAAAATCAAGATGAACTTTCTCGGCCAATGCACGGATCGAACACCCGACCTTTGAGAAATTAAAAAACGCAGTGTTTGAAACTTTTGACGCTTCTAATAAACAGTCATTTTTTTACTTTTTATATATGATACATGTACTGCTCGTAGGCCCTACATGTACATTTAATCAAATTATTTGACAGATTTGAGCTAATTTCCATTCATTCTTTTTCAGATTAATGTAAAGTACCCAGGGGTCAACCAAAAACAAAGGATATAAGAAAATTCCCCAATCTCTGTGAAAGTCAGCTTTTATCGGCAAGAGGTGTCTGACAGTATTGGGAGGCAAAATAGTAATTGGCAATTGTAAATTGGTTGTCCACAATCAAAAATTCCTGTATACCTGTATTGAAGGTTGAATATGATCTCCATGCATGGAATGATAAAAAGAAGTAAATTGACAAGGACCACAGAGTAAAAAAAACCTACAAAACCAAACCGTGAGACAAAAAAAACCCCAGTGAGACCAATCAGCCTCCACGAAAATGTCAGAAAGTGGAAAATCCTTTCATCAATGTGTTGTGTGTGAAGAAATGTTTGTGGTTTATACAGAGTTTGTTGAACATTGTAGGCAACATATCAAACTCGAACAAACTGATGACCACAGCGTTGGGTCAAATATGTTTGATGATCTTGGAAAATCGAAGAATCAAGCAGCTGCTAGTTCAAGTAAATTGGATCTCAATAGCAAAGCGCAAGGAAATGGAACAGTTTTTAAATCGTCGATGGAAAAAGATGATAATAGAACTGAAAAACCTTTTATAGAGTTAGATAACGCTGAGGACTGTAAATCGATCAAACTTCACCCAATTGCGGATGATGGGGGTAAATTAAAAATAAAAATACTCCCATTAGTGGATGCAGGAGGTAAACAAATGTTAATTCCCCCTATAGCAAATTCCGAGGATGATGACACTATGGAAATTCCGCCAATAGCTGAGGAGGATGAATCAGTAAAACATTCAGGAACGTCTACTTTGGATGCTGATAACGTGGATAAACCATTTGTTTGTGAAGTCTGTAACAAATCATTCATGAAGAAAAATTATCTCAAAGCTCACATGAAAGTACACTCAGGCCAACGGCCATTCAAGTGTCATATCTGTCCTAAAGCTTTCAGGGAGAATAGCAATCTACAAAAACACCTGATTATTCATTCGGGGTCACGACCTTTCACCTGTGAACTTTGTGGTAAATCATTCAGTGCTAATAGTACCTTGCAGAAACACACTAGAACTCATACGGATGAGAGACCGTATCCTTGCACGGGTTGTGACAAGGCTTTTCGTGATTCTGGGTCATTGTTTAAACACAGTCGTATCCACACTGGTGAAAAACCTTATATCTGTACAATCTGTGATAAAGCATTCGGCTACAGTTTCAGTCTACAGAAACATATCAAAATGCACAATGGAGAGAAATCGTTTCGCTGCGATCTGTGCAGCAAGTCGTTTAGCTGCAGCAGCCATCTCAAAACTCACATCCGCCGTCATACTGGAGAAAAACCGTTCAAATGTGACATTTGTGGAAAATGCTTCATACAGAAATGTGGTTTACAGAATCACGAGCGAACACATACGGGAGAAAAACCATACATGTGTGAAATCTGTTACAAGTCATTTAGTCAACAAAGTAACTTAAAAGCGCATATGAACAGATGCAGTGGGGTGATCAAGGCCTCACCAAATACTGGTAGATCTTCTGGTACTCTCCCCCATACTATAGGGTCACTGGAGGAAACTATCTCAAAGACCGTTGGCTCACTTGGGGGTACTGTCCCTCACACCACAGGATCACTGGGGGTACACGATTAAACATCCTCTTTGTTATCTATTCTGTAAATGTTTAAAAACTAAAAAAAAACAACGTTTAAAATCACCCATTGTCATCTAATTTGTACTTGTGTCCAGTTTAAAGGTCACCATTCATTTTGACAATGAGTGTCCAATTTACAAGGGTTTAATTTCTTGATCACTGTTAAAAAATTAACAACCAAGTTGATGTATAATGATTAATTTTGGAAATCTGCTTTAAACTCGACACAAGTACAAATTAGATGATTTTTTTGTGATTTTAAATGATTTTTATGTGTTTTTAAACAAAGATTTTATATATACATGAATGTGAAAGAAATTAGTGCCAGATAGAGAAGATTAAATGATACCCAGGTTATAGTGACGATTGCACAAGCACATTATTGAACGATCTCATTCCCTGCATCATTTGTTCAATAGAGTCATGTAATATCTTAACGACCCATACTAAGTGTAATGGTCTATTTAGTTCAGCAGTGGTAATTTGAATTTGTGTTCCCTTCAAGCATCACAAGTTAACGCCTTGTGACGGCACAATAAAGAAAAGATGGTGCTGTATGATAGAGACTAGTAATGTCTATACTATGTATTTATTGTGTGTCAACGTGTTACTGTATGATAATGACCAGTCATGTGCTGAGTATTTATTTTATGTAATGCTTTGAATAATGAACTGAAAATATAGTTTACTACATTTTAACAGAACACAATTTGTATGGGAAACATTCACTGGTATACTTGTTGAAATGTTGTGCTTATATAAAATGAAATAAAATGGGAATTAACGTTCTACTGTTCTGCTCCTAAACTGGGTTAATGAAGACGGGCATGCGATACAGTGTGCTATGAGGGAAATTTTGCCCAATCAGTGGCGCTACAGCGTACTCTTATATCGAATTCCAATTGCCAAGGGATCTTTTACGAGCACTCCAATGTGTACACCAGACCTTTGCTTTTCGTCCCATCCGAAAGTGTAGATTAAAACCAGTGATTCTTTCCCATACAAAATGTGTTCTGTTAACCTGTTATAATATTGAATCGCTAAATTATGCCATTTGATTTTAAATAAATATAATTGTTTAATCAATCCCAATAGTTTGTCAATATGTAACAGAACAAATATTATTCACTAATTCAGCGGGACTGTAAAACAAAATATTTTTTTTTTATATATTATTAAATAAATTATCTTAAAATGAACAGATTATTTGAAGACCATAGTTTGGTTTGCTATTTGTCACCTTGAGGTTAAGATGAATGCATAAAAGGAATGTCTACTGGTAATTGTCTTTTAATCTAAATGATTGAACAAAATAGCACAAATCTTTGATTACAATACAGATGTGAAATGAGCTGCTCACACAAAACCAGGCTCTTCATCATTTTCATAAAAATAGACCTGGCAGCATATTTGAATAGCCCACATATTTAGCTTTCCAAAAATGCAGTTCTTTTTAAATTTGTCGAATCATCTGGAGTTGAGTTTGGCTCATTCACAGCAACAAGAAGGCATACAGTTTATTCTTTTGTGCGTGTGGTACAATATGAAGTTGTGCCACAAGTGCATGGTTTCGTGGGTTCAGGTATCATATAGACGTGTTTATTCAGAAATCCACTTTAAGTTTTCTACTGTTACATGTAAATGAGAGGGAAAGAGAATAATGGGTTTAAACGTCCACTGGACACACACTTACTAGGTTATTTTGGGACTAACATATGGTTCAATTTTATTTCAGTAATCCTCTTGCGTGTATGGGTCATTAGCAGTGGGAGGAAACCACTGAATCTGCTGGACATTTGTCGGTAGGGTATTTGAATATATGCTTCATCATGGCTAGTCACATTATTAACACTCTGTATCTGCTAATTTTTTTGTTGGGGTATTTTATGTTCACAAAAGTCACACAAAAAATGATTTCGGAATCTGTTGAATTTGGGGAATTCTATAATATTGTAATTTTAGCACTGTATGGGTACATTGTGAACTTGTTACCGGTTGTAATATTGTTTCTTTCAATAATACTGTTGGATTTATAACAAAATCAGGCACGTACGTACGGCACCACTATTATATTTTTGGTAATGCATAATGTGTAATACTTGAAAAAAAAAAAAATTTATTTGTATTATGCAAGTGTCTTAAAACCCCCTCCCCCTACCAATCCTTTGTTATGCCAATATTGGTAGAAAAAAAAAACTCAGACCCCCCCCCCCCCCCCCAATTAACGACAGGCACCAGAGGAATTGTGTCCCAACTGACTCACAACTAAGCCATAACATATTACAGACAGTACATCTGTGCCTGTTATGTCTTATTTCCAGACCAGGCATACCGTCAACTTTGCCTACACCTGAGCTTAACCCAAATTTTTATGTTCTAAATTGGTGTCAAATGTTACATTGAAATCAAACCTCTAGAAAAAATTACCTGGGAATTAATTTGAATATTGTGAGGTTGAAAGTAAGTGTGGACCAACTACTCTTTCTGCTTACTCTTTATCCAATTCCAAATGTTCAGGGTTCTACTACATGCACATGTGATTGTGACCTAGATTATCTGATGATGTTCTATGCCCGGCCCTTCCATCCAGCACTATTTTTATTATCTATGAACAGCAATTTCAAAATGGCATCTAACTTATTTTGTTTAAGTGTTTAGATAAGGACAAATGGTTGTCAACATTTCAACTTACATTTTATTTCGTATTAAATTCCATTAAATACAAATATAACAACAGCAAGGGACCATCACAAAATTTCAACACTAGGAACTGAGTGAGAGGGTTGAATGACACTGAGAAACCAATAAATTAAATGTCGGTTATTTAGTTTTAATCTCCCATCAAAATCCATCTGGACTTGGTGAACTTTGATCTCGTGTATCCAACACAAGTCAGTGGTAATTTGCTTGAAAACAAGAAATTAGTCAATCAAACTTTTATCTGACCACTAAAAGTTATTTTATTGTTTTACTGAAAAAAGTTCATTTATGAATGAAATCAACAGGGTTTTTTTATCTATCAGCATGTGTGGGTGGGAGCAAGTGTGGAAATCTTGTGAGTCCCCAAAAATATAATTACATATAACATGATATATACTACAGTGAAGTTTAACAAGTTTGTGTTTAAATGATAGTGTGACAGAAAAAGAATAATACACAATTTTACATACAAACAGGTTTGCCAAATTGGAGGCTCTTTAAATAGAGATGCAGTGAAATCAACTGGAAAATATAGGGAATTCCCCATACAAATTAACATGGAATGACTCTCAAAACGTAGGGAGATTTCTTAGAAGATACAGGGGGGATTCTTTACAAATTATAGGAATAAAGTATACATGACCCTTAAAATATATAGGGAAATCCCTACAAAATAATATTTTGTTATATAGCAAGGGACAGCCTTTTTTTAAATGTTTATAATAAGTAGTCCTATATTTCATGGAGTCTCTCTATAGTCTGAAGATCATCTCCCTGTATTTTGCGGGGGTTTCCTTATATTAGGAAACCCCCGCAAAGTACAGGGAGATGATCTTCAGACTATAGAGATTATAAGGAAACCCCCGCAAAATACAGGGAGATGATCTTCAGACTATAGAGAGACTCCATGAAATATAGGACTACTTATTATAAACATTTAAAAAAAGGCTGTCCCTTGCTATATAACAAAGCCTTAAAACACTCTTGTTGTAAATGAATAATATGTCCCAATCTCTTTTCTGCTCAACAAATTGTACTATTTTAGTAATTTTATAATATTCCAATTAATTTGTGATACAAATTTCATCTTAACACACCTTATTTAAAAAATTGGAAAAATTCAACTGTATGATTTAAAAAGTCTTACATAAACCTTTTCAAATGTAACTTGGATTTAAACATATTTCCGAACCCTCTGGACAAGTAAGATAGGATGTAATGGATAATTTACACAACAGGTAGGACACTTAAACATCTAGTACTTAGAATAAGGCTATTATTTATTTTCGGGGGCTGTCAAGCCAGCAAGAGTGTTATTGTCCCTTTAAATAAGTAGTTTGTATGTGTATTGGGACATTCTTTGAAAATCTTGTCTTGATAATGTTAAGATACTTCTCTTCGTCTGTCCTACATCACTGACAAGGAGGGATCATGGCTGGAATATCTGAAGCCAACACCAGGATTGATCATGGAACCTCCTGGTTAGTGAAACCACAAGATTAACTATTCTAACTAGACAACTGAAATGAAACATTCCATGTTCTGCACCTAATGAAGACGGCCACATGCCATGCAGTGTGCTAACAGGAGGGACATTATACATTGAAATCAGCACTGTAGCCTCCTCTTATTTAAATTCAAACTGTTAAGGGTTCGTTTACATGTACACAGAGTCTGTTTTTTTATCCCATCTGAACAACTAGTCAATGTTCCATGTCAAGTCCCCCATTTTGTACCATTGACAAGAAAACATGCCGGGAAATCTCAGCTTCTGACTAGACATTAAAATACAAAGTTTAAGGAATGGAGAAATCTGTATGCTCAGTTTATAACTGAACATATTATTTTATCCGCTATATTGCCCTGATAAACGCGTCTGTTTCGTTTTGACTTCCACTTCAGTAGCACGGAAGTCGGATCAAAGTTCTGTAGAGTTGGTCCCTCCATTGATATCCGCATTAGTTCATCCAATGTTTTTAAAGTCATACAGCTTCGTAGTTTGGTCTTGATGACGTTTTGTCGTGTAAAACCTTGCTGAAATACACCACTA
Organism: Patella pellucida; assembly: GCA_917208275.1. Taxonomy (NCBI): domain Eukaryota; kingdom Metazoa; phylum Mollusca; class Gastropoda; family Patellidae; genus Patella; species Patella pellucida. Next base: position 68,354,004 of record OU795038.1, read on the forward strand.
CTGGACGGTATCACAAGACCTATTTCCATTAGGCGGGTCATATTCGGAAATTGTTTCGATAATCCCTCTTGATTGACTTTACTTAAAAGTTCCAAATATGATAAACCTGGACACTTTTCTGACATATATGCCCGGAACTTCGGCCATTCGTTTTCAGCACTACTACGTTCAATTGGGATTATCATGCTGTCATTGCCCTTTGATACTGAATCTCCAAAATGGTCTAAGAGTAAGCCAATCTCCTTACATCCATAATTCTCCAAATCTTCCATTTCTGGGAATTTTTGGGGAGAGAAGACACAAGATGCAGCCATGATATCGTTGTTAGGGAATTTATCGTTTATGTTATCAATGAGCGTTTGTATCGCTTGTCTGACTTGAATACCAAGATAATGATCGTTCTTACCCTTTGTCAGATGCAAATCATAGTAAATATGTGCCTGCTCCGTCTCATTCAGAAACTGTGTCAATTTCGGTCCGTAACCTGGAACTTCACCTAAATAAGTGTCTTTATGAGACTGAATAAACTTGTTGATATTGTAAACGGCATCGGTATACGGCAAATCGGTCACTTTCAACTTGGTGTTTAGATTCTCGATACTAGTTAACAAATCGTGCAAAAAAGTTGTGTAGAATACGAAGTTGTAAGTTGTAAGTTTAGTATAAAGTGACTCCGATGCATGTTTTTTATCACTGCGTGTTTGTAGGATTTTTATTAGGTAAGGAAAATTCTTTTCTACTTTAAGTACCCCACCTGTTAATAATTGCAGACGGCTGCGATTGACTTCAGACGGTTTGACTTTAGATTCATCCAGGAAGTCCTGGAACCCACAGAGCTCACAAAGTTCATCAGGCAATTTCCGCATATAGCTGATCAACGAATCAAGGATGTTTTCGTACGATGAGACATCATTGCATGACTTGATTGTGTCGACGATGGCAGACGCAAGTCTGTTGATGACATCACTGCATAATATGATGTCAACGATAAGCGGGTTCTGTTTTTTGAATAACGAATAAACACCAACATCTGTATCGATCATAACTGCATCTCCGTCTGATCCGATCCCATATAATTTGTTTACGTCTATTTTAGAGTCGTGGAGAAAAGCTAAGAGGCTGGTGGTAATGGACTCTGCGGATGAACAGTCGGCTTCTAACAATCTGACGAATCTAGTTTGTAAAATTCCATCTTTTATAAAGTTGACATAGAGAATGAGATGTTTGTCGGGTGGTAAAACTAGACTGTCATTCAGCAGAATACCGAACACAGGACTTGCGCGAACATCATTGATAATGCTATCTTCAATATCGTCAGATATCAATTTTACGAATTCAGACGCTGTGTAATAATGACGATATAATTTAGATGTCATTGGACTACCATTAAGCGCGGATAGCTCATTTAATCTTTCAAATTTATCGATGGCAATGTTTTCCTTCGAGATGAAATAGAGATTTCTTATAATGGTCAACATGGCTTGATCTACTTCATCTAAAAGTTCTTCATTTTGTTGTTTTAGTTTGATTTTCGTAAGTGGCTGTGGTGTATTTTTTCCTTCCGATCTGTCTAAAGCATAGTTGTGCTCGGAGGACATCTTGTGTTCCCATAAATTGGATTTACGGAAGTTCTGTGATCCAATGACAAAGGTCAGTTTTTTGTTATTACCAAATTCTTCACAAATCTAAAACAAAAGAAAAGTGTTTCAGTTGTAGAATTGAGTGGGTTATAATGTTTCATAAACATTTTTTAGGTTAATTTTGAAACTAACACACTGTTTTATAATTTCTATCATCATGTGTGCAATCCATTGCTGAGGCGATAATGTCCTGACACTCCATTTTCCAAGAGAGGGAAAGAGGGAAATGGGGTTTCAGGTCATTTTGAGACTAACACATGGTTGTATATTTTTTCCTTGTCACATACAACTGGAGAATCGAAACCACAACAGTTGACTCAATGGCAGACTTTATGATACAGCAAGCACATGCTAATGTTCACTTATCAATCAGGTAGTTCACAATATAAGCTTCCTTGTTAGTTCAATGTTTCTGGATAAATTAACTAGCCTATCCTTATATTGAATTTTAAATTTTTTTAGTCAATCATAAAACAGCAACACACTTATTACGCTAATTGGCTGCAATTGATGATCAAGTCGATATTCCGAAATCGAAACATCTTAAAAACAAGGAACATTTTATAAAATACAAACAATGTGGTCTGCCCTTCATGTGGATATTTTCCTGGTGTGACAGCTAATTAGGGGATGCTATTATAAAAAAGTGAGAAATAAATTTTGAGAGAAAGAGGAAGAGAGGGAGAGAGAAAGAGATGGGGTTAAGCTCCCCTCGACACAAACTAGGTCATTGCTAACTAATCAGCCATCCAAAGAGAAATGGGGTTTAAAGATCACTCGAAACAAATTAGGTCATTTCGGGTTTGATTTCATTCCATTAATTGGCTTACTCAATTAGGGGTCTTTAGCAGTGGGGAGAGGGAACAGGAGGACCAGGTGATATCCTGTACGAGGTGGGAATCCAAACAACACCACTTGCCCCAATGACAGACCTTATGATCTATCGTGCAAACATTAAACCATCCAGTGGCCCAACCCCCATGAGATAAAATTGGAACCAGATTACTGTTTTATATACTGGGAGAGAATTCGATTTTTAAATTTCCCTTGTTTATAATTACATCCATCAAATGTGATCAATAATACGCAAAATTGTAAAGTAAATCCTACTAACCTTACAGAACATTATGTTACGATCTGCAATATATCTTAACCAGGGAAAGGAAGCTAACCAATGTGGACGAAATTTACGTCGTGATGGAAATAGCGTGCTACCATCTTGTGTTTGAGGGGTCTCTTCCTCCTCCTCTACTTCATCTTCCTCATCTGGTGATATCTCTCCTTCCTTCAACGCTGCACTCTTATGTTCGGCGGAAAACTCGTGATCCCACATACCAGAAGTTCGAAAATTTGTTGATCCAGTTATCCATTTGCTATTAGCTTTATCATTGATACAGTGCTTCCGACAAATCTATAAATAAATATATTTTAATTGAAATGAGAGAGAGAGAGAGAAATGGTGTTTAACGTCCACTCGACACAAACTAGGTCATTTTGGTACTAATGTATGGTTTTCAATTTTTATTTCAATAATTTGCTTGCACGTAGGGGTCTTTAGCAGTGGGAGGAAACTGGTATGCCCGGTGCAAACCCACGAGGTTGAGAAGGCGCCCCTATCTCCATGTCACATACGCTCACACTGGGGCACGAAACCACAGCTGGAAGCCAGAGGTGACCGGCCAGCTAGAGGTCGAAAGGCGGCACTCTAGACCACTAGGCCATCCCAACCCCCCTTAATTGAAATTGAATTGGGCTAATATCTGACATGGCTAAATACATAATATGCATTGTACATGTACTATGATGTAAATTTTGCCGGGACAGCAGTATTTATCCATCTTTACAACAAAAGAGAGAGAAAGAGAAATGGGGTTTAACATCCACTCCACTCAACACAAACTAGGTCACTTCGGGACTAACACATGGTTCAATTTTATTTTAATAATTTGCTTGCACGTAGGTGTCTTTAGCAGTGGGACGACCCGGAGATAACCAACGAGACTCCTTGTCACATACAATACAACCCTAAGAGATTAATCTCATATATGTGAAAGGTAATAACCTTGGAATATGTGAGGCTTGGATTTCACCTTTCTGTTGTGCGCCTGCTGCAGGGACAACAAAAAACAGTTTACCTAGTTGCACGGATGGAACAAAAATTGAGATTCCTATTAGTCTCCAAATGACTCGAATATAGTGTTGATCTAATTCCCTTGTAGCATGATCCCATATAGTCGAAAACATTTTCAATCCCATTATGCATTAAACCCACATTTCAATTCGATTTTATTTTACGTCAAGCTCCACACCGATAAGAAAACTCTACAAACCTTACAGAACATAATCTGTGCTGTTTTATCAAATCGTACCCATGGAAAATCTTTCAGCCATTTTTGATTAAATCTGCGTTGTTTCGGACGTTTTGTAGCTCTTGAATCATCTTCATCATCATCACGTTTACGTTTCTTACAAGGATCATCATTGATAGCCGTCTCGTGGTCATCTGAAACAGCGTGGTTTAACAGTGCACCTTCTCCATAATTCTCCGAACCACTGACATACTCATTCTTTAGTCCATGCTTCTCACAAACCTACATAAAATCAAAAAAAAGTAGTTCTTTAATTTGTAATAATATTTCTGTCCAATTAGCCATCATGATATATAAAGTACTACTTAGGTATCGTTTAGTTTCTGTATTTAATGTTTAGTTGGCAAATTGTTCAAATTCGTTAAAAATCAACAAAAATTTTGGGGTTCCTTATCTTGAGAAATTTAAAATAGTCTATCTAGATTAGATAATGAATGTTCGGTTTTTAAACGGTTTATTTTTACAAGCAGTGCTGAGTAATTACAGCCTAAAAATTATAAATAATATAGGCCTGCGTATGGATAAAACCACACAGTTCACCCTTGTGGACGGGATTTTCGACGTAACCCTGGACGGGATTGTTTGGGGGAAAAATCCTTTTTTTAAATATAAAGTTATCTTTAATCTGCTTGGCTTAAATTCTTAAAAAAGAATTACTGTTGTAATTTTATGATGTTTTGAGTTCACAAAATTAATTTTTCCTTGCCTTATTTTTCGATTTTAATCCAGGAAGTTGCGTACTCACATCGTTAGAAATGTCACCCGACACCGAATTCGAACGATGTGAAAATTACCACGTTGTCGGTCCCTAACAGCCGTCCACTCATCAGAACCATCATTATCAACGTTATCAGAGCCACTGCTCGAAAATATTTCATCCAAACTTTTGTCGAAAGTCTGCTAGCGTTTCCTGGCAGCCGCCATTGTTTACAATAAAATACATGTGCTGACATCTAGAACAATGGGAGATAACTAATTTATGACCTCAAGACAAAAGGGGATTCCCTGTGCTAAATTTAGCGTGTATAAATGAGGACTGATTCAGGGTATCACGTGTGACGTGTTAACACGTCACCCGTCCCTGGGCACGTAAAATATTTGCGTGTTAACACGTCATCCGTCCACGAGGGGTTAACAACATTCAATTATCTCAAAGTCTAATTCTCTTTAGAAAGAAGTGTCAGCCATTTTTATTACAGAAAAACAAAATGGGAGTTTTGTCATTGGTAATATCAAAACCCCAAAACAAACCTGACAATAAACTTTATTGGTAGAATTGTCATATCGTAACCATGGAAATATTGTCAGCCAATCAAAGTTGAAATCCTCAGGAAGATTTGACAAAATGGATACATCATTTGACACAGTCGAAGCAGAGGCTGTCGGAGATGAAGGTAGTTCAGGTTGAACCACCTTCTCGGAATCCTTGGAAGATTTGGGTGCCATTCCTGCGGATGGAGGTTTAGACTTTGTAGCCTTCATCAAAACTTCAGAAGATACGCTCCCAGCTTTGTTTCCTTTTTTAGAATAATATTTTTCGTGTTTGTCTCTATTAAAACGGTCATCTCTATCCATGGCTACTTTATGATACATCGATGCTGAATGTAAATATAAACGACTAATGGTAAATGTCTGAGTTCCACTGATAAAATCACTTTTATATTTCAGCTCATGTTTCTCACAAACCTACAAAATAAAACAATATACTTTTAATGTCCCATTATGCCAGACTAAAGGTTAAGAAGAATATATCTAGAAAATGATATGCGGTGTAACGTCCTACTGGACTAATAAGATGGGCATACGCCATACAGGCCTTGCCAGACTAAAGGTTAAGAAGAATATATCTAGAAAATGATATGCGGTGTAACGTCCTACTGGACTAATAAGATGGGCATATGCCATACAGGCCTTGTCTGGCCTGCGAACACCGTAGGTTTGAGACCGCGGGGCCTCCGCCAGAAAATATTGAAAATTGACCCCCTTAGTCTTGATTTCTGAGCACTTAAAATTTTGATACACTATTAGTTTTGGCATCTTGTTAAACCATGGATTGATTAAATTGTTTAAGTAGCATTTAGTAACTGGATGAGAATAACACATGACACAATTTTATTAATTGATTAATCCAGGCTTGGCACATGGCAAAAACCTTATCAGCGATTTTCAAAACATGTGTATATGTTGCCGCCCAGTCTTCAACTTTTGGACTCAGTAAGCGGCACAGTTCGGCCAGTGCGCGGCGGCAGCACCACCTAGTCTTCATGTTAAACAGGACTCTGTGTCTTTTGACGAAGAGATAAGATTATTAGTTTTTTTTCTGGCTTGTATAGTCCCGATCAATTTCAAGTCAAGATTTATGCCAGGGTATGCAATTGTATTGGTATTATAAGGACCACTGTATAACATTATTAACACAGACCACCTGCAGAATTGGTTAAGTTGGGATATGTAAATAGGGTTAAACATGGGATTGATGACAAGATTGTTAGTTAGGGACTTAGAGTAAGGCCTATCCCTTTTTACATTTCTTGACCTTGACAAAATCTGCAGGTAGTATTAATTTTTAGACCTAACAAGGCAAAGTGAAGTCCTAGTTTTACATTAATAATAACAAACCTGACAATACATCTTGTTGCTATTCTCGTCATATCGTAACCATGGAAACTTTGTCAGCCATTGCAATTTAAAATATCTGCTGTGTCTTGGATTGGGTGTAATGGATTCTCTTATTTTTTTAGGAGTTTCTCTTGCTTTCTTTTTCTCCATCGACCGCTTTTTTTTCTCTAATGTCTGCAATGCAGCTTCTCTTGCTTTCTGATTCAACTGCTTTCTTTTTTCCGATGTCCGCAATGATCTCTCATCTGGGGATTCAACTCTATTTCCTAAGAATATGTTAGATATCTCTAAGGGTTCATTTGTTTTCTCTAAGGATTCATTTGTTTTCTCTGATGATTCATCGGTTTTCTCTGATGATTCGTTTATTTTCTCTGATGATTCGTTTGTTTTCTCTGAGAATTCGTTTATTATCTCTGAGGATTCATTTGTTTTCTCTGACAAATTGTTTCTTTTCTGCAGTGATTCGCTTGTTTTCTTAGATGATTCAATTGTTTTCGGCAATGATTCGTTACTTTTTTGCAATGATTCATTCTGCTCCAATGACTCCTCGTTTAACTTGGCTGCATCATTTACCTCGACTGTTTCTGCAGTACTCGTATTTGGTGCACTACTGTCACTTCCATCTTCGAGTCTGATGCTAGAATTTGATTTACTCTGACTCTTACCATCATCATCCTTTTTTAACATCTTTACTACCTTCTGATGGTCATTTGAATTTTCATGGTCTCTTAAAGCCGATATACGATAATTCAACGAACCAGTGACAAAAACATTCTTTCTGCGGCCATTTTTCTTTTCTGAACAAATCTACAAATAAACGTTAAATATGACCAGAATGGAATGGGGAGTTTAAAGCAGTTGTCCCAGACATATCATAAGATAGGTTGTCCGAAACAACAAAAAATATACCCACAGCAGCTAAGTCGCCCAGGCAGTCAACATGGGTTGTCAATTATTTTTTATTTTTTCTGTAATGAAACTTTTATAACACACTAAAATCTGGCTAAGAGTAACAACTCATTAAGTAATTATCAGAAATCAGTAAGATTTGATTGGCTCCTAGTTCTGTCCTATATGTTAATGTTCAGTATACAAAACATTTAATATCATGGATGTAGCTGTTCAAGTTATCACAAACCATTGAAAATCAATATACTTGTTCGTCAAAAGACTCTACACAGTGTGTATAAATATAAAGTGAATCAAATGATAACTTTAACCAGAAAAACATCAACAAGTAATCAAGGGCCATAACTGTGTAATAGAAAATCAATCAAATATTTTAGGCTTGTAGAGCATCAACAAATTTATATTAAATAATCAAGGGCCATAATTATCAGAGATCCTTGAAAATCAATATGATTCTTTGTCTCATGACCCTAATCCCTGTGTATTTTAAAATCTAAGTCACTCAGATTTAAATGTGGACGTAAAAAAGATATATCCGGTATATTGGAGAGAAATTGAAATGAAAACTAACCTTACAGTACATCTTGTGTGATTTGTAATCATATTTTAACCATGCAAACATCTGTAACCATTTCATACTGAACGTTCGAGTTTTGGGGCTAGGTGCTGGTTGTATGGTGGTACAGGCCTCGATATCAGAGGGATCACCCTGGTTTTCCAGTTTGTCGATAGCCAGTTTGTGGTAATTTTTTATCTCGTGATCAAGCAACGTACTCCTGTTAAAACTCTGCGATCCACTGACAAAACTGTTTCTTACATTTCCACTATATTTACAACATGCCTGTTAAAAAAAAAAACCTATAAGCACTTGGATTGCTCGCCCGTAACCAGTGATCCTTAGTGAAAGAATTAGAATATCATTGTATGCTATGAAAAGCTATTTCCGTATCTCCTGTATGATGAGGCGGTGTAAGGAACATGATCAGTTTCTGGCCGTCTGAGGTTACTACAGAACAGCAGGCTGTTTAAGCTAATGGGTTAAAAGCCTTTAATCAACACATGAAGGACTTTGAACCTGTTGCAAACTAATTTTTTGTGGAAGTTGAATATCCGAAAGAAATAAAATGAAATGGGATTGAACCGACTAGACAAGGGCAATACAGTGTGTTGTGAGGATATTTTTGCACAAACAGTGATGCTACGACCTATTCTTACCGGTATATCAAATTCCATCTGCCAGGGGTGAACACTAGACCTCAGTTTTTCGTCCTATCTGAACGACTAGACTGCGGCAGAAAATTCAACAAAGGAGAGAACGCCACCTTCTAGTTAGTGAGCAATTGCAGCTCCTGAATCTCTTAAATTAAACAAAGATCAGTCCAACAATCGACTTATCAGTATTCACCTTACAAAACATTTTATCAGCACAATCATCATAATGTAACCATGGAAACAAACGTAACCATTGGTAGGTAAATTTAGATTTTTGCCGTCTCTTGCCAACATGATCATCATCGTCATCCTCCTCATTGTCTACAGCTATTTCGTGATCTGTTGATCTTTCATGATCCGTTAAAACTTCCTCGTTGTAATCTTGTGATCCACTTACAAAGTCATTCTTTACTTGATGCTTCTCACATAGCTAAAATAATAACAACAAATACCATTTATAACCTTAAATTAAATTTGCTGTAATTGTTTCCAGGGTGACATAAACATACTAGATATTGTAAAGAAAGAAAATAATCTGCAAGGCTTTCGTTCGTAACCACTGTCAAGATAGGGCACAAATTATCGGATATGTCTTTCTTGTAAATTATAATTATATATTCAGTAGCTGTTGTTGCCAGGGTGACATAAACATACTAGATATTGTAAAAAAAGAAAATAATCTGCAAGGCTTTCGTACGTATCTGTTATGTCTTTCTTGTAAATTATAAATCGTATATATTTTTTTATTTTTGAGTAAAGCCCCGGATCCATTCACTTGATTTGATATATTTGTTGTTTATTTCTTGCAATGTGTATTATGTAGTTTGTTGTCTGTAGGTTGCATGCAATGCGCTCGGCAGGCTGCACTTACTATTAAATCACAATAAAAATGAAAACAGACCTGACAGTACATTTTTCCTGAATCATCATCAAATCGTAACCAGGGAAATTTGGTCAGCCATTTGAGTTTGAATCTACGTGGTCGACCGATGTGGTTGGTTGGAGTATTACCGACAACGTCCATAACTGGATTTGTGGCATTATTATGGGTGTCTTTGGTCTCATCAATATCGTTCTCCAGTTTATGCTTATGCGTTGTACGGACATGCTGCTCTAACAGACTAGCAGACGTGAAGCTATCGCCACAGACTCGACATTGATGAATGGTGTTAACAGAGTCTGTCTGCTCTTCTTTGACGTGTGCTTTACTGTGATTGATAAACTCTGTCTCGCTATTACAAATCTCTCCACAGATGGCACATTCACGAAAAATATCCATCTTCCTGAAAGATAAAATAATGTTTGCAATTTATGAAAATAATAATAAACCTCTTTTCATTGGTACCTGAATTCTAAGAATCTGACAAAAATTGGCAGAGATATGGGAGTTTTAAGTTTTTATACTCTTTCATTTGACATCATTATCTCCATTTCTTCAATTTGGCCCAAGTGTACTGTATTGTACTGAAGGGTCACATATGAAAAGGGGTTTAAAGTAGCTAAGTCTCTAACTTAATATCATCCAAAGGCAACGACACTGAAAACACGAATTATTTGTCAATTTTAATTAACACTGATGTTTTGATCTAACCCGGAAAAGATGGGTTTCTGTATCAAATATTTCAGACAAAATAAACATTTTACCATCATGATGCGTTTCTACGCCATTTTTAACACGAACTCGAAGAAGAACGATGCTAATATTCCCCAAGTCATTGCATACGGTGACGTCATATTCTTATCTTGAGAGCATGTGCAATAAATACTAAGACAAAATGAACATTTTACCATCATAATGCGTTTCTGCGCCATTTTTAACACGGGACTCGAAGAACGAGGCTAGATATATTCCCCAAGTCATGGCAAACGGTGACGTCATATTCTTATCTTGAGAACATGTGCAATAAATACTATCAGTGTAGAGTGGAATAACCAGATGCCAGACTTCTGATAAGAAATTACAGTAAACATAGGTTGCCAGGCAACGAAACATACGCCCACAGCAGCTATATCGTCCGGGCAGTCAACAAGAGTTGTCGCATATTTTACTTTTTTCGGTAATGAAACATTTATAATACACTAAAATCTGATTAAAAGTAACTACTCATTATGTAATTTTCAGAAAATCATTGGAATTTGTTTGGCTTTGATAAAGTTCTCCTCCATGCTGTTCAAGTTATCTAAATTCATTGAAACTCAATATACTTGTTCGTCTCATGACCTTCAACAATTTATATAAATTTAAAGTCAATCGGTTATTAACTTTAGCCTCTAGAGCGTCCACAAAATTTTGAAAGTGATCAAGGGCCATAACTCAGTCAGTAATTATCTGAAATTGCTGAAAATCAATAGGCTTCTTCGTCTCATGACCTTAAACACTGTGTATAAATTTAAAGTCAATCGGTTATTAACTTTAGCCTCTAGAGCGTCCACAAGATTTTTATAAGCGATAAAGGGCCATAACTCTGACAGTAATTATCAGAAATTGCAGAAAATCAATAGGCTTCTTCATTTAATGACCTTAAACACTGTGTATAAATTTAAAGTCAATCGAATTTTAACTTTGGCCTCTAGAGCGTCCACAAGATTTTTTGAAGTGATCAAGGGCCATAACTCTGACAGTTATTATCGGAAATTGCTGAAAATCAATAGGCTTCTTCATTTTATGACCTTAAACACTGTGTATAAATTTAAAGTCAATCGGTTATTAACTTTAGCCTCTAGAGCGTCCACAAGATTTTTTGAAGTGATCAAGGGCCATAACTCTGACAGTTATTATCGGAAATTGCTGAAAATCAATAGGCTTCTTCGTCTCATGGCCTTTAACACTATGTATAAATCTTAAGTCAATCGGATATTAATTTTGGCCTCTAGAGCGTCCACAAGATTTTTTTAAGGGATCAAGGGCCATAACTCTGACAGTTATTATCGGAAATCGCTGAAAATCAATAGGCTTCTTCGTCTCATGGCCTTTAACACTATGTATAAATCTAAAGTCAATCGGATATTAATTTTGGCCTCTAGAGCGTCCACAAGATTTTTTTAAGTGATCAAGGGCCATAACTCTGACAGTTATTATCGGAAATCGCTGAAAATCAATAGGCTTCTTCGTCTTATGACCTTAAACATTATGTATAAATTTAAAGTCAATCGGATATTAACTTTAGCCTCTAGAGCGTCCACAAGATTTTTTTAAGTGATCAAGGGCCATAACTCTGACAGTTATTATCAGAAATCGCTGAAAATCAATAGGCTTCTTCGTCTCATGACCATAAACATTATGTATAAATTTAAAGTCAATCGGATATTAACTTTAGCCTCTAGAGCGTCCACAAGATTTTTTGAAGTGTTCAAGGGCCATAACTCTGACAGTTATTATCGGAAATCGCTGAAAATCAATAGGCTTCTTAGTCTCATGACCTTAAACACTATGTATAAATCTAAAGTCAATCGGATATTAACTTTAGCCTCTAGAGCGTCCACAAGATTTTTTGAAGTGTTCAAGGGCCATAACTCTGACAGTTATTATCGGAAATCGCTGAAAATCAATAGGCTTCTTCGTCTCATGACCTTAAACACTATGTATAAATCTAAAGTCAATCGGATATTAATTTTGGCCTCTAGAGCGTCCACAAGATTTTTTTAAGTGATCAAGGGCCATAACTCTGACAGTTATTATCGGAAATCGCTGAAAATCAATAGGCTTCTTCGTCTCATGACCTTAAACACTGTGTATAAATTTAAAGTCAATCGAATTTTAACTTTGGCCTCTAGAGCGTCCACAAGCAATTGTGGACGCCGGACCGACGGACGGACGGACGGACAGACGGACGGACGGACGGACGGACGGGGGCGACGGCAATATACGACCACATTTCATATAACATGTGTTGTGACCCATTTGTGTCAATTCTAGGTCCCAAATATTTTAAAGCGATTTAGCTCCTGTTTCTGCACCAACTGTTCTTATTAAAATGGGACCCGTCAATGGTTTTTTATGAGAATGAGAGCAAGTTTTGCCTGGTCAGCACTCAGCAGCACTCTGCACTGTAGCTTGTTCCTTTATAGCTGCAATATTAATATACTGCTCTTCCCCATCTCTGTTTTATGGCTATTTTGGCATCCTTACCTTTCACCACGATTCTTTATTTTTTGCTAAAGGCTTTGGGGCCATCCATAAAGTACGTACGCTTGAAGGGGGGAGGGGGGGTCACGCCAAAAGCGTACAGGTGCGTTAATTCAATGGCAAAACATCCGTACAGGAGCATACAGGGGGGGGGGAGGGGGGGTCTGAATTTTACCCATTTTGAGCGTACATACTTTATGGATGGCCCCTTTCTAGATTCATTTCTCGCCATATCTGACACAAAGTTATTATAATTGGCGTCCTCGCTCAAGGAATTCCCTCCAGGTTTGGCTAGTAAAAACTTGGTTCGACGTGGCCTTATCAATAGTAAGAGAACCATATCAGTATTAAATTCCATATTAATGACAAAAACTAACGTTTCAACACACAAGTTCGTAATTATTGTACATGACAGCCTCGCCTATAAATTATGTCCCTTTATCTCTAGCGAGGATGCCCATTCAACCTATTTTCAAGTCAAATTTTGCAATTAAAAAAACATGTGGTTTCACATGTTTCAAGTCTCAGAAATGGCTAATGAATTAAAACATACCGTACAGTACGTTTTTAATCTCAAAATTCTACTTGCAAAATGGGTTGAATTTTTATAAATTTGTGTCAGATTCGTGGCGAGAAATGATCCTTAACTGACGAACAAAATGAATCACAGTTGAAATTAATTGGCAAGGATTCTAAAACATTTTCAAACAGTGGTGAGGAACTACATGACTGTTGCCTGCTTTTATTTCAACTGTTAAGGGTTCTTTTATGTACAACTACCAATGTGTAGGTCCCCCCATATGTAGCCTGCCAGGCCCGCGATCCATCTGCCCTGCACTGATTTCTGTGGATGCCTTTATCTTCCACACGAGTTATCTGAGATATTATTCAGGTCTGATTTTTAAACAAATGAGACTAGACTGAGTAGCCTAGCCTAGGCCTAGAATAACCGGCCTTATTATTTATTAGATTACCACTGGTACTGGCACTGGTAGCCTACAAGTATTTTGTTCTATGTTGTTGTTGTTTTGTTTTTTTCACATTTGTTTTGCATTTTGGTTTAATCATTTTTTAAACAGGGATCATCTGAGTGACTAACCCCAATATTTCGGACAATAGCCTTAGCCCTTTCACTGCTTAGCTTGTCGTACGGTATAATGCTAGAGCTTAATTATGCAAAACATGTCAATTGTACTCCACATGTAAAACATGATGAATTTTATTAATGGATGGGAATTTTTTGATCAAATTCCATGAAAAAACATTTTTACAGAGAAAATGGGACACAATTTCTAATAAAAATACTACGTGGTCAGCACGTGACCTGGCGGCCATCTTGGATTTTCAGAATTTAGGTACTCTAATCCAATTTTCACTAAATATTTAACAGAATCATGTGACAGATGTGTTAATTTGTTGTATAGAATATGAAGAGGCCAATATTGTTTATATTTTAGCCAAATTTAGTGAAAATATATTGAAAAATAACCGAGTTATAAAGATTTTCCTAAATAAAAGGCGCGTAAAGTCAAATTTCATTAAAAATCACAAAGTGGGAGAGAAAAATAAGGCATATTGCACACCGCAGGTAATAAATGATAAATATTAATAATCGAATGGAATTTTAGTATTATATTATATGAAAAACATTCTGGTGGAAATAATGGGACCACATTTGCAAACAAATAATACGTGCTTTGGTCATGTGACCTGGCGGCCATCTTGGATTTTCAGAATTTATGTATTCTAATCTAATTTATAAGTAATAATTGACAGAATTACGAAACAGGTGGGATATTTATTGTATCGAACATTAAGAGACAAATATTGTGTATATTTTAGCTAGATTTTGTGAAAATATATTGAAAAATAACTGGGTTAATATAAACGTCACACGTTTACGGGATATTTCTTTATCCTCCAATCTAAATTCGCGATTTTTATTTTCAAACAGAAATAAACATTAAAGAGCCATTAACTCATTAACATCTTTAATGCCGAAGAGTTGTGGGAAATAACTAGGCCTATATTTAATCGAATCTATCCCTATGCAAATTAAACAGCCACGAACACTGACAAGTGAAACACTGCATACACCGCAATGCGGTGTATGCGCGTTTTAGGCTACATTTTTATACGCCGCTATGCGGTGTACTAGCACTGAAGTGAAAGGGTTAATACCGTACATAATGTCACATGAAAAATATTGTGACCTGAAGTCTGTCGGACAAGACCGCAGCTGTGGTAAGCATTTGTTTCTATCCATCCGAGCCTGGTGTTATCCTGGTGTTATGACGTCATATGTGTATTGTAGGTAAGGGTTAGGCTTGGCCCTGGGTTAGGGACTTAGGGTTAGGGCTAGCCCTGTCTACATCTCGAGACTCTGAAGAAAATCCTAACCAACAATCCACTATGACGTCATACTCATAACACCAGGCTGCGGTGGATGGTAACAAATGCTTACGGCACGCGGTCGCACGCTGTCAATCAACCATTTCGATACCGAGGTTCTTTGTCCGCCATATTAATCGGTCATGTCCGACTTCTATTAAACACGTATTTAATACGACGACATTCATAAGTCACATAAATTACCATCTATCTAACTGTCTTGGAACATCAGTGATTTAAATATATCGAAATTGCTTATTGTTATATTGATATGCAATCCATAACAAGCAAAATCAACACTGTAACAAAGCACGGAGACCCAGATTCACTTCAAGAAAGACAACTCTTCTTGGAGATGTTTCGTACCGGAACAACTATATCGGAGACGTTTCGTGTCATTTCTCCAACACTTTTAACAAGTACCGGTATTTAACAAAAAAGAAATTAATTTTTTTTTTTTAAAGACTGCTATAATTTATTTTACATAAAATGACTAGATATCTCCAATATGAGTTCGATTTACTTAAATCTTATGTAGCCTAGACCTATAGCCTACTGATTTGTTTTATTAAGTTGTAATTAAAAAAGCTGTCTATATTTACAAATTTGCATAGTTGGGCTATAGCTTAATAATTTGAAGATTAGTCATATTTAAAGGACCTAAGTCCGTAACTCAAAATCCTCCAAAATCTTCGACATCGAAAACACGAATTATTGGTCAATTTAAATCAACATTGATTATGTAAACTTACCAGGAAAAGATGAGCTTCTGATATCCGATATTTAAGATAAAATAATTTTTCTAACATTGGTACACGAATCGTGTACCATATTGCGCTCCGGTCCTAGTTTTATTGAGAGACTCGAGGGACGAGGCTAGACACATTGCACTGTATCACACTGCATATGTGGACTGGAATAACCAGGCGCTAAAAAAAATGCACTGGGTTGAGACTGAATGGCTTGTTTCGCCGAACATAACTGATTTGAAATTGGAGTAAAACGGAAAGCATTTAATGTGAATCAGTTTATATACATTCATATTACAGTATTATATGAGTTTCGACCCACTTTTGTCAATTTCTGGATCCCAAATGTTAGCGATTTAGCTCCTTTAATATGAAACCTGTTAACATTTTGTTTCAAACTAAATCAAAAAAGTTGTCCGCAATTACGGTAACTTTTAAGTTCCAAATGTGGGCAGATAGAGCAGCATATATTATATACCGTATATACAAATCTTAAGATACCGGGTAATACAAAACTGGACATACCTTGTACTAATGTTCCAAAAAGAGCAAGTACTCTCTGCCTGACTCACTGATGTTGTAGGCTTTTGCACCTGGAAAAGACAGAGTGCATGACAATTCTGCAGTCTGAAGAAGAGTTTGTCTAAAACACAAATATTGTGTTTTTCCCTAGAAATCCCTCATCAGGTAGTCAGGAAAAAAAGTGTACCTCACAGTATTTGTTCTGTAATCTGTAAGCATAAAGGCTTTCAACTTCTATGCAGGTCTGAGCCAAGGTCATTTCAGGTAGCTAACTCAACCAACTTGAGAAGTAGCCCTACTAATAAGAATTCTCTTCTTCAATGTCTTTTATATACGCCCACAATTTCATGTATATCAGATCATACTTCCTGAATTATGGATCTAGTTTGTACAAAATATCACCTGTTTAGAGCTTGTTCTCTATCCATCTCTTGCAAAATGTGGGCGTACCCTGCCTGACAGCCGCTGGTTCTCTGTTATTATTTGTCAGACAATCATTTTCCCGACCATAAGGATGTCCACATGGGCTTGTAGCAGCACCAATATTAGCATATTTATCAAATGGAAAAACCTCATATATCTTGGTTGTTATTTGTCACACCAACAACCATTTTACCCCAACATAAGGACGTACACCTTGGCTTTGTAATGGCACCAATATTGGCATATTTTTCAAAATGAAAGAAAAAAACAATTTCGTTTGTCAACATGCTCTGTTTATTGTAACTTTTACAACAGATTATTTCAGATAAAAATCTTATATTACATATATATATCTCCTTTGAGGTTTTAATTACAGGCGGGGAAAGAAACCACACCACTTGACTCAATGACAAAACTTATAATTTTATGCACATGTGTTAAACCACTACCCCCCCCCCCACCAGGCTATTGAAGATTGACATGTGCCATCCAGTGGGCTATGAAGGAAATGCTGCCAGGAAAGCAGTGTTTAAACCTACTCTTTTATCAAATTCCGACATAGGTCATCATTCCTTGACAGATTCTACATCTTGGACCACTGACAAAGGGGAATGCACACTGAAATATTATAAGGATATTTCTTGGTCAATTTTGGGGATCAACGCTGGGACTTCCTGATTAGATAACCAGGGGTGTTTAGAAGTGAAAGGAAACCGGAGAAGTCGCAGAAAACCCACAAGATTGGGCTGGTAACCCTACTTCTTGTCCCGTATGAGCGGGGAATCGAAACCATGCCTCACTTCACTAAGGACAGACCTTAGGATCCAACGTGCATGAGTTAACAATCCACCGTTCCCCCCAACAATAAAGTGAAAACTTCTCCAAATACTACACTACTATATATTCACATCTCTATATATATATTTTTGACGGTTGTGTGTCTGTTCTCAGTTGGTGGCTACATTAAGGCTGCCCTGAGGCTGCAAGTTGGGATGTAAGGGCAGCTAGATCTGAGTGATGGAGGGGGAGGTGTGACGTACAACTGAGATCATTAGGACCCAAGAAACGTTAGCATCGCGGGTTCTAATGTAAAATCTGAGGACATGTCTATTGGACAATAACACCCATCTAAATGCTAAACAGGAGTTGTTTATCGACATTGTAACATGCTATTTTTTTAAATTTTAAACAAACTTATTTTATTGTGTAAACTTCAAAATTCGTCTTGCTGCAAATCGGTTTTAGTGACGTAAAAAACATTTTGACATAATGAAAACGTCGTGACGTAACAGGATAACAGACTGCTCTCATTAGATTTGACTCGCTTATTGCTTGGTTGCTATATATAGTAGCCGTATGAGTAGAGACACACACAAGGAAAACTGGAATTCTCACTTCATTTTTTTAGAAGTACTTTTTGAAAAAAGAATAATGTTTTGGTAATATTTTTTGGTATATTTTATTGTTTTTGGCTGTCACCTGACAAGGAGGTTGGCATTTCAAGTTCATCTTCGCACATATCTCGGAATATTTCATCTAATTTACCGAGATCAAAATTGATTATCTCCATTAAAGTAGACGCATAATATTAATACGCAGTGATTTTTCTAATATAGAGGGGTGTTATTGTCCAATAGATGGTGTCTAATTGACCAATCAAAACGCAAGATTTACCCTTAAGCATGTTACAATATGGAAGCGTTCAGGGGCTCTTAGAGTTATACTTGTAATGACCCAGTGATTGTATTCCATATAAGGATGCAGCGATACCCCAGGGATTGCGATCAATCGCGATTATTGGGTCTGATTATTTAATAATGCCCTAATTTTAGGATATATCATGATCAATTTTATATAATCAAAATTATGATTTGGGAGAAACAAATTTATAAAATTTGAAAAATATTTTGTATTATTTCGTCCAAAATCGTATCAAAATAACACAAGATAATTAAACAACAAGGATATTTCAAAATTATTTTGAGCTCCAATAGTACACAGTCTTAATGATTATTCTGTTTTAATTTTCAGCAATAACTGTATATGAATGTTCTATTCTCAGATATTGTAAATCTACAGCATGACTACATGTAATGCATTTATACTCGCTACCATCCACCACTGCCTTGGCTAAATATTCCTTCAAATTGGCCTGCACTTTGTTGTAGATCGAATTTTCACAAGAGTTCTCTATATCGACAAATATTTGTTCTACATCTCGCAACTTTCCACAAATACAACACGATAACAATGTGTCCGGTGGCATGTCATTGAGAAGAGTTTGTAGAATGCCCATCGCCAATGTCTCGCGATCTGGATTTCCTTTATGTTGCTCGACTTCTTCGGATGTCGAAAACGACTTCTCACAAAACGGACATTTAAGTCCATGGTACATTTCAACATGTTTTATAAGTTCCTTGCAGGTGAAAAACTCTTTGCTACAGATGTAACAAATCAACCAGGACACTCTGTGACTTACTTGAAGTCGATGTTGATCAAGTGAATTTTGATCACTGACCCCAATGTTGCAGATTTTAGATTTGAGACTCGTTTCTGCTTCTTCGACGACATTATGACGACGTTTCTTGTGTAACCTTAGATACCCAATTTTGTCATACGCACAAAGACAGAGGTCACATTTAAAAGTTTTTGGGGGTCTGTGAACCAATATATGAGATTGTAATTGATTATTTAATTTATAAGAATTACCACAAACATCACATTTAAATGGTTTTTCAACAATTGCCGGCGCATGATGCTTTAAATGTGAAGTTAGTGATGCTTTGTTTTCAAACGTTTTTCCACAAAATTCACATGTTTTATGTGTTTTGATATGTAGCATCAACTTCTTCGAACTGGAAAATGTCCTCTTACAAACATCACAACCAAAGGGCTTTTTGTTGTGACTTTTAGTATGGAGTATCATCGCTTCTTTTGTGAGAAACGATTTGCTACAAACATCACATACGTGTTTTTCTGTCGTGTTGTTGCTGACATGCAAAGCACTATGGGTGATTAACGCGTTCCGGGTATTAAAAGCCCTTTTGCATATTTTACATTGATTTGATTTCACGTTTAAATGAACATGCTTCATGTGATTTTTTGCACGATAATGACTGTCAAACTCTGCATCGCAAATTTTGCATTGATAATGTCTTCCATTCTCATTCAATGACAAGTGAGATTCATTCAGATGAGACCAGAAATGTTGGCTTGAGACAAAAGTTTTCCTGCAGACACAACTGAACCTTTCTGGTTGATCTTTATATTTAATTGGAGCATCACATGTTCTTTTTAAAACTTGTTGGTTCTGGTCACTCTGATAACTGGCCACCTGATGGTCATTGGATTGTAGATGCCCTAATATGGAGGATTCACTAAAATTCTGCGTACCATTTACAAATTCATTTTTCATTGTGTATCTTTTACACAGCTGTAATTAGAGAAATAATTTGATTCTAGATTTTATTGAGGCATTATTACTTTAAACAAGAAATGAGATAAAATGGGGTATTCCTAACTAGAATTCAAAATTTCAAGGTAGTCCTTGAAGGGGTTACTGTAAAACACTAAATTATTGCGACATGAAATTATTGCGAGTTGGGGTGGTGAAACATAATTGCGAAATGTAATTATTGCGAATTTCTATAGCGGGGAAAAAATTATTGCGAATCAACATCGGTTGATTGGTGATCATTAGTAACAGTAAATAAACAACTATTGAGGATTATGGCTTCGAGTCTGTATTCAACAGATCAAAGAAAATTAAATACCTGTTATCAAACTTCATTTTTAAATAATTATTGTTAAATTTAATCCCTTGATTATTAACTCCAAGCTGACGAACGACTATAAAACACAGATTTTTAAATAATTATCGTTAAATTTGATCCGTTGATTATTAACTCCAAGCTGACGAACGACTATAAAACACATGGCACGCGACATTTTTTAGTACTATCAAAATGGCGATGTTTAAATTTGTAACTAAAACGAAACGAAATGACAATTGTTTTACTGAGGAAATTCTCGGCTTGCCAAATCCCGATAATGCAAGCACTGTTGAGGAGCGTGACAATATCACTGCCGCAAATAGTGAGATTATAAAATATAATAAACACATGATACTGGTATTAAAATCTTTATTTTTATTTTCTTTTACGACGCAGGACATTGGTACTTATTGGGACTCTTTCTTGTGAAGAGTAATGAAGGGGGGGGGGGGATAATTCAATATGGCCGACATTTTAACAAATTTTCACGAAAATTTTGCGAACATGAAATTATTGCGAGAGGGCCTCGCTCGAAATTGTCGCAATAATTTCATGCTCGCAATAATTTCATGTTTTACAGTAACTATAATTCAAACTTTCAAGGTAGTCGATGGAAAGGGTTAACTATAGAATTTGATCTTTCAAGATAGTGCTTGGAAGTGGATTAACTAGAATTCAATCCAACTAAAAGTTGATCCAAGTAACTGTCAATACTGCAGAATCAGAGTTCACTGACCTTACAGTGCAGTCTCTGAAGCAGACACGAACCATCCAATTACTCTAGAACATATTGTACTCAACACAAACTAGGTCACTTCGAGACTAACATATGGTCCAAATCTATTTCAATATTTTGCTAGAGCGTATTAGGGGTCTTAAGAAGGGGGAAGAATCTGAGGACCCAGATAAAACTCACAAGGATCGATAGGTGACCCTACTCCTTGTCACATACAAGCAGGGTATCAAAACCACATTGACAGACCTTATATAGTAAGTGCAGGAGAACCACACTACACACATCTACAAGATAAACTAGCAGACGAGACAGAAAATAGACATTGCAAAAAAAAACGGTTATCAAATCAAGTGAATGGATCAGGGGGCCTGCCGTAAGCGTCCACTGCGCTGTACAGCCCTGGGCCTGTTATGGTACAGGCTTCACTAAAAAAATTTACAAAACAAGACGTAACAAAAATAATAATGCGACCAATCTTGACATGATTTTATGTGCACCCCTTAAACCACTAGACCCTTCCCCCCCCCACCACTACCAGCACATGTTACAAACCTGACAGAGTATCTTCTTGTCAGTTTCATTATACTGTAGCCAGCTATATATTGACAGCCATTCTCTGTTGAACTCATGAACCTCTGGTGCTGCTGGTGCACTATCCTCCTCCACACCAGTATAAAAACTGCTAACATTTGCTGTGTTTCTGCCACGATTTTTCTCCATTCTATCCACTTGCTTGTGACCTTTGGAAACATTATGCTTGAATAGAGCTGATAATATGAAAATGTTTGAACCGCTGACAAAATCAGTGGGCATTTTATATTTCTCACAAAGCTAGAAAAGAAACAAGAGTACATGTAAATAACTTTTCAAAAAAATATATATTTGAAAAACATGTCTTTTTAGATTTGTAGTTGCAGTTTTATGTGTGGTTCAATGGTCGAGAACGAGACATCGAGCAATATACTGATGCAAGTGATACTGTACATGCGGACGTTAGACCGAAAGTTGTTTCAATATATTACGCAATGCTACTCAAAGAAGCCTTAGGTGCCACCAATTCATTCTGAATCAAAATGATGGTTGATATGTTTGTTCCTTGAACAATTCCACAGACTTCAATTTATTATATAGCGTCACAATTCTCAGATCGCTGTGATGATGTCATAGTCAGTTCGTGGCCCATAGAATAGTGGTCCTAGTTTATATTATATAAGACAGCGCAATAGCCTCCAATATTGCCTTTCACAAAATCACTTTCTTCTTACCAATTCCGTCCCTTTCACCCGACCTCCTCCCATAAACTTAAATAATGGAACAACTGTGTCAACAAACCTGACAAAACATCAAATCCAGACCATCATCATACCGTAACCATGGAAATATAGGCAGCCATTTTGGATCAAACTTGTCAGAAATTAAATCAGTGTGATCTCGGGAAGATTCATTAAGGAAGTTATCTTCCCCTTTTAGAGCTTTCTGGTGTTCTGGTGAGCTTGTGTGTTCAACCAGTGCTGATCCTGTGAATGTCTGTGATCCTGTGACATAATGATTTTCTACACTATGTCGCTCACAAAGCTGAAAAGGACAAAAAAAACAAAGCAACTTTTAACACAGACATACAAAATAAAATGATATGGGTTATCAACAATATGGTGTTATCACATGAAATTGGGTTATTAAATGATGGGGTAATCACATGATATTGGGTAATTAAATCATATGATTGGGGTTTTCACATGATATTGAGTCATCAAATGATATGTGGTTTAACATCATACTTTTCAACACCATTTGGGCTAATGAAATAACCTTGAACTTTGCAATTCAACTTTCACAGGTAGAAATTTCAATTGCAAAGTGTCAGACTTGGTATTCGCGCTGATAATTTTTATCAACGAATCTGAAAGGTCCAGAGCAGGGTGCAAGACCAATCAAAATTAGTGACAAAAAGTAAAGTAGGCCTACTGGTATTAGGCCTATACTTGAAGGCCGTGATAAGATGTACAGAGTTAATTCTGGATGTATTGAAGATGGAAGACAGGCATAAAGTCGAGCAGTGTACAAAGAAGGAAATTTTTCCTGGACATTGGCATTACCATCTACTCATCATCAAATTCAACTTGTCTTTTACATGAATGTGCATTGGAGCCTTAATTTTCTATCCAATTTGGAAACATGTTGATGATCAGGACTTACCTCAACGTGACACTCGTAAGTTCCCTTATAGCTAACACATTATATAATATTTTGTATTCCAAACCTACCTGACAATGCAGACGATTTGTAAAATCGTCACCTCGCAACCATGGAAAGTAGGGAAACCATTTAACAATAAATTGACGCAAATCAGAGTCATCAGCAGCATTGAAACTTTCATCATTATAGTCACTCGTATTATCTAGTGTTAACTGTGCTATTAGAGCTGATTTGTGAATACCAGTCGATTCATGTCTTTTAAGATCGGTCACTCGACTGCAACAAGAAACCGTAACAAACCCATGATGTTTATCACCTCTATGTATCCGACAAACCTGATCAAATATAAAAATAAATCTTTACAGAGAGAGAGAGAGAGAGAGAAGAGAAAGAAATGGGATTTAATGCCCACTTGACATTTTGGGACTAACATACGGTTGAATTTTTAATTAAATAATTTGCTTGAATGTAGGGGCCTTTAGAAGTGGGAGAAAAACGGAGGACCCAGAGAAAACCCACAAGGTTGGACAGGCGACCCTAATCGTTGTCACATACAACCGGGGATTCGAAACCACCTCAGTTGACTCAATGACAGGCTTTATGATACAGCGTGCACATGCTAACCATACGGCCATCCAACCCCCCACATCTTCCAGATATATATTAAGATAGGCTGCCAAGCAAAGAAACGTATGCCCCCACTAGTTAGAGTAGTTTTTTTCTGGGGGAGTCATGGTGGTTAGGGAGTAAGACATTGACTCGCTAGTTTCGGCGTCGTGAGTTCAATCCCGGTGTGGGCCGAAAAAGAACATCAGGTTTTTCCATCATGGTTTCCCCTTGTCAGTGTTGCAGGACAGAGGGCTTGAAAGGTCATCTGTCCAGTAATTCAGATGGCATGAAAAAACTGAGGTCCTGTAAAAACAATGGCATTAAAAAACCTGATGTACTTTCTCGACCAATCAGACCAACCCTGGGATTGAACCCAAGACATCCTGTATAGTGAGCCAACGACAGATTTGCCAAGCGACTCTATGGTTAGAATGTCTATACTGGTTAGAATGTCTATACTGGTTAGAATGTCTATACTGGTTAGAATGTCTATACTGGTTAGAATGTCAATCCTGGCTAGAATGTCTAGCATAGTTAGAATTTCTATACTGTATACAATGTCTAGCCTAGTTAGAATTTCTACTATACAGGCAATATATGATGTTTTCAAATCGACCACCATCAATCAATCTAATTTTCAGCAAATTTACAAACCAGTTTATATGCAATTATGGTCGTAAACAAAAAATGTTATAAACAAAGGGTATCTGCCATTGACAGAACGACTATCATTGATCAACTTGTGTCTTGTACAACCAATACTTTGTTCGTTTGAAAATGCCTAAAATATCCTGTTTGAAATATTGTGTATTTTAAGATCATATAATATAAACATGGTTTGCGGACCAACAGACAGACAGGGGACAACAACAATATACCACAACATTTTCAAGACAATGTGGTCGAATAAAAATGTAAATGACAGACTGGGTTAATGGTAATGTTTACTTTTATTAAATAAGGATTAACCAGACCTAAGTTTACTAACATAAATACATATATGAGACAATTGGGAAAAAATGACAACTGCAGGCCTAAATATAAATAAATACAAACCTGACAATAGATTTTATCTTTTACTTTATCGTATCGTAACCATGGAATTGATGGCAGCCATTTTTTAAAGAGGGACCTAGTGACAGAGTTTTCTTCATCATCATCTTGTTCCTTTTCTACCATGTTTTCTTCATCATCATCTTGTTCCTTTTCTACCATTTTTTCTTCATCATCATCTTGTTTCTTTTCTACCATTTTTTCTTCATCGTCATCTTGTTTCTTTTCTACCACTTTTTCTTCTACTTCCATTTCATTTTCTTTATCATCAGCCACCTCGTGATCTGTTGATGCCTGATGATTGGTTAAAATAGCTTCACGGAAATCTCGTGAACCATGGACGAAATCATTGTTGACTTTATGTTTCTCACACAGCTGTAACAAAATAATGAATAAAATAAGAGCCTAGATTTGATTCGCATATTGTATAAAGGTTTGTGTGAATGGAAGTAAGTGAAATAAAATGGAGTTAAGTTCCTAGTTTTTGGCCTACACCATACAGTGAGCTTTAATGGGAATGTTGTCTGGACAATGCACTATATAGTCTACTCATCCCATTTCAACTGCCGTGAGATCACTTACTTAAAGCCCCAAAACCACTCTTCCTGTAACTGAATAATATGTCCCAATCTTTATTCTGGTCAACAAATTGTACTATTTTACAATATTCAAATTAATAAATGATACAAATTTCATCTTAACACACCTAATTTTAAACATTGCGAAAATCCAACTATATGCCGTAACATGGTTTGAAAAGCTTTACGTAAACACTTTCAAATGCAACTTGGATTTAAACATATTTTCGAACCCTCTGGAGAAGTAAGATAGGTTGTAATGGATAATTTACACAACAGGTAGGACACTTAAACATCTAGTACCGGTAGTTAAAATAAGACTAATTTTTTTTTCTGGACCTGTCAAGCCAGCAAGAGTGTTATTGTCCCTTTAATTGTATGCCTATGTGTACACATGACTTTGGTTTATCGTCCAATCTGAATAACTAACTATACATTGTAAGTTGTCAGGTCCTCTGTCCTGCACCACTGACAAGGGGTAACCACAGTACCACACTGAACTTCCTTGTGAATGGAAGAGAATATAGCTGATAATAATGTCAATAAAATACTTTGGTCATTTTTCTTTGTATGCAGAATGTGAGGAAGGAGAATTTTGCCCGGGCATCCATGTTTCTATCTTAACAAGATTCCACAATTTCAAACTGTCAAAGCTTCTTTTATATGTCAGCCAATTGTTACACAGGTGGATCTCAGTTTTTCTTATACCATCTCAACAACTAGGTAAAAGGTAGCTTGATGGATCCAGGTTTTGGCTGAAAAGTTCCTCAGGAGCCTTCAGTCTGGTTTCCCCTTGTCAAATGTGCAGGAGGGAGGGCATGACTAGGGAAAGTGTCTAGTTATTTGGATAAGTCATCAAACTAAGGTCACCAATATAGTTGCAGACTCATGTAAAAGAATAGTTGACATATTGGTAAAATTTTGATATGACAGATAAAGTATGATGTACTAGGGGATGACCAGGCGTTTCCCAGGTTTGTGCCTGGAAACATAAGAGGTAGTGTAACTCCACCAGGCCTATGTTAAGCCCCAGTCCGAGCTACTCCTATTCACCAAATTGCAGTCTCAGGACAGCCTGTTTGTAGCCACCGACCCTGAACAGACAGACAAACGACAGTCACAAATATTAGTATAGATACATGCAAAAGAATGAAAGGAAACTAAAAGCCTACCTTACAAAACATAGTTTGTGTAGAATCATCAAAACGTAACCATGGAAACTTTGTCAGCCATCTCGTATTAAACCTGCGAGAACGTGTCATCTCAGATGTGTTCGAACTCGTAAACACTGGATTAGCTGGACGAGCATATTTCTGTGTAAAAGTAGACAGAGATTTACTAGACAGATTTACAATACTAGGATAGAATAAACGTTTCTGAGAGTCATCCAAACGTAATTACTATTAGAATTCATTTAGTCTTTTATTCTTTATACATCTCAATCAATTCCCAAAATCTAGGCCATCCTTCCTGCACCACTGACAAGGGGGAAACCACATCGGAAAATCCGGGTGAACTTTCTCAGCCAATGCAGGGATGGAACAAGTGACCTCCAGGCTAGTGAGTCATCGTCTTACATACTTAGCCACCATGGCTCACCCCATTGAAAGTAGAAGTGTGTGGTCATTTGGATGGATCAAAAACTGAGGTCCTATGTTACATGATGGTGCGCATCTAATAGAAGTCCTGGCTTTTGGAATATGACAAAATATTCCGATAGCACACTGTATGCTGTATGCGTGACCTTCATTATGTAGAGAAATTGGACATACAACCTCATTTCCTTAAATTTATACTTACCAAACGGTAACGCTTTTGCTGACATTTTTGAACACTGTATCTCCCTGTACTTCTAGTCTGTCCCTCCATCTCACTGATTTCTTCATCTTCAGGTTCTACGTCCAGATTCACCTCGATCTTCACGTCCTCAAATATGGTGGATGTCAAATCATTCAACAGCGATGTGGTCATCGTTCCAACTTTAGACACATTCATTTCAATCCCACTGACAGCTGTGCCACCTTCCATTGGTTCTTCTTTAACGTGTATTACACAATGTTGTTCCAGCATTGGCGCTGAAAGGAATTTTGCGTCACATAAATTGCAATGATGAATTGTTTTGTTGCTGGGTTTTGCATCCATTTTTCTGTGTGTTTCAAAGTCGATGTTATTTGAAAATATCTTATCAAACAAGGCACATCAATGTGAAGCATTCTCTTCTCTGGTTTCCTGTAAAAAAATTATATTAATAAGATAACTACAGTGATTGTTTTTTTAATGCAAACGATCGCTCTTGAGCCACTCGCCTGAATGTCGACCGAGTGGAGTATTTTCTCCCTCTCCTTAAAACTGAAATTCTTTCTCCTTTACAGAGTCATTGGGGATTTATAATTATCATTGTTGAAATCAGGAACAACCCCATAACGTGCAGATATTAATCTGCAGAAGCATTTCCCATAGGCTACACAATTTGATGATTGGGGGGAACATTTTTAGGCTCTCCTCTAAAATCCAAACCAGCGGACAGAGGGCAAGATCATTATTTCATAGAGAGGGCAAGATCATTATTTCATTGCATAGGTGCCTAATTATACTTGTAATACTGTGTAGCCTAGGCCTATAATATACCGGTAGCCTACAGAAGTATCACTCTGTTGAACATAATAAGCAAGATTCTTATGGCAATCCTAATGCTGTGTAATAATACTGTGTAGCCTAGGCCTATATAGCCAGCTACAGGCTACACTAGAAGTATCACTCTGTTGAACATAATTAATAGGCGAGATTCTTATGGCAATCCTAATGCACCTAACCTGGGCTAAATGAAGACAGGGGGAGAGAGAGAGAGAGAGAGAGAGAGAGAGAGAGAGAGAGAGAGAGAGAGAGAGAGAGAGAGAGGGGGGAGGGGGTAAATAAAGTCCATTCGACACAAACTAGGTCATTTCGGGACTAAAGCATGCATGGATCAATTTCATAATATTTGCTTGCGCAGGGGTCTTTAGCAGTGTGAAGACCGCAGGACCAGGAGAGGACCCACAAGGTTCGACATTCACAAAACTTACCATGACTGCCTTTCATTTTTGTTAAAAGGGCCTATTATGATAATACTGTTCCGACTAAAATTATACCAGTATTTAAAGGGAAATAACTCTATGTTTGGGATGTTTCGTACCAGTGAAAAATAACAAGGTTGATTCGCGCTGGCACCTGTTGATTTGCGGTATATTGGCATATTCTGCATACAGAGGCTTTAATTGGAATATATGTTCTTTCATTCCCTATGGCGGCAATTGCGGTTTTCAAAACATCAGCTGCAGCTGGAGAACAATAGCCTATGCTTTGATTAAGTTTGATCAAAATGCGTCAGTTACTACGGTATTTTTTAACACATTTTGAATCAAAAACGAATCTAAAATTGGAAATAAAACTAATTTCTACTTAATATTCTAAAACTAAAATGAAACCATATTGATAGCCTAATGTTCCATCACTCATTAAAATGGGGGATAACGTGGCTAAATTGGGTAAGGTGCTGGCTCCCTAGCCTGGAGGTCGGGTGTTTGATACCTGCATTGGCCGAGAATGTTCAGCTCGATTTTAGGGCGTGGTTTCCCCTTGTCAGTGATGCAGATGGAGGGCTGGACAAGGACAGCTGCCTAATCGTTTGGATGGGCCAAAAAAACGAGATGCACGTAAAAAAACCCGGGCAAAATTTCCCTCATAGTACACTGTATGGCGACATATGCCCGTCTCAATTAGCCAAGGTTAGGTGCAGAAGTGTAGGATGCTAAACCCCATTTCATTCATTCATTCTAATGAAATAATATACTATAATACATGTGTTGGTTTATATAATGTCAACACAAACCATGTCTACAATTTTGATTTCACTGCTGGGTACCGGTAATTCATTTGTGTGTAGGCTACACTGGTGGTCTTTAGCAGAGGTAGGAAATGCAAGCTGATAGAGAGAACACCCATGAGGTTAGGCAGATGTGCCACTTGAACCTATGATCTAACCTACCCAGTAGGGCCTAACAATGATTCATCATTATTAGGTAAGTAAGTCATAATTAAGTAGTTCGAGTCATGGCTGCACCATTTTAAACTCACATAACAAACTCTCTTATTGATCATTTCAAATACATAGGCTACCAAACGTTTAGCCACAATCGCAATCAACATTTTCAGTTTTGCAAGTTCTTCCCTATTTAGCCAACCAACGAATCCAGCTGACCAATTAATAAACAGGAGCGCACATACCAGTTGACCAATAAGCATTGGAGCACATCCCAACTGACCAATGGAGCACCTCCCCATATTACCAATTCTGCATACCACAAATATAATGTGTGATTGTCTTCAAACACTGTGATGACTTTGCCTTTCCGATTGTTAACTTTCCATTAATTAGTACATGTAGTAACATTCCAATATCATAAATTTAACTTATGGAGTGTATGTGTCTCAGAAAGTTCGATCTTAGGAGCTTGTTCCTTTTATTCTGATTTTTTAAGTAGATCGAGGCATTTGTTATCTAAGCTTCAACTACAGGGATACTTGCCCACTAGACTTATGAAAACCTTTAAAAAGTTTTATGGCCGTCGTATTGACTTGATTAGTAAATATAACATGTCTCTTTCAGCTATTATTCTAGATACATGTATAATTAATTGACGCATATACTATCTTCCTGATTATGTATACTACATCTGTTAACACTGTTCATCATGATCATGTGCCTTTTGCATAGGGCCGGATTAACCATGGGGCACAGCCCTCAGAGCCCCCCACAAAAATCTCAGTTGCGCCCAGCCCCCTCCTCTAGAAATGCCATCATTTTATAGTACTCGCATGGATTGGTCCACTGAAATAACACCAGAATGTGCTAATTTTTTTGGCAGAATTTTTTTTTTCTGGGGGAGGTACTTCTCAATTGCTCCACATAAGTGCCTGAAATGCCAGGAAATCACATTTTCCTACCTCCAAGTTCTGCAAATTTCTAGCTTCGGGCCTTCGACTCTCGCGGTGGTCTGATTCGCCACAGCTCCGCGGTCGGTGATCAGCCCCCCCCCCCACATGTTCCAGGCCCCAGAGCCCCCACCATGGTTAATCAGCTGCGGCTTTTGCATATGGATAGTCCATTGCTTAATTACATGTACTCTATTTTACTGAGATTTTGTTTAATGATTTGGAAGCAGCTATATAACGGGTGTGGCACAAGGCAGGGTAAGCTTACTCTTCCCCCGACACCTGTTCCAACCGTTTGTCATGTATTTTGTGAACAGTCCATTTGCTGATTACACTATTTTGCCTATACAGTTTTTTTAGGACTTTTAATTTTGTCTAATTAGTAATGGTTTGGATTTTACAATCCAAAGATAACAGATGGTAATATTTCGCTGCAAAAAATGGTGTTATCACTCATGGGGGATACTCAGTTGATCTTTCCTGAACACTCTCCTGTATACAGAAGCTTCCCGAAACAAATTAGTATGTAATGGTTAGGAATGACAACATTTTTTTTTATAACAACAATTTTCCAAACATTTATTAGGAATTGAAGTATCAAGAGAAATGCCCGGTCCAACATGTTTGAAACAGTAATGTCATTGTTAAACCCTGGAACTTCTGGGTGAAATGGGGTTAAAAAAAAATGTATTCTACAGCGACACAGGATGACATCAGAAAATATGAGGAGTGCAAAGAATTTCCCTCCCATGGTCTTATTTGAAGGGAGCAGACAACTGCCTGAGCTTACAAAAGGGTTCTGCTTTCATAATAATCATAGGCTTTTACTACACTGGTCAACAATCAGAACATTCTCATCAATCCCAGTGTTGAGTGTTGGAAGAGAATGTTTCATTGGGATTTTTCATTTGGGTTCCCCCTTGTCTGGGTCCAATCATTTGGATGGGACATAAAACTGAAGCGCCTTGTACATGTTGGTATGCACATTCAAAGAACCATGACAGTTGGGATACGAACACTAGGCAGAAACAATGCTGTCAGGGCAAGTTTCCAATCATATCACACTGCTTGCCATCATTAGCCCAGTTAGTGCAGAAAATTAGAACATTGAAAGCCCATTTAATTTCATTTTGGATTAAAAATCCATTTTGGATAGATGGTTGCTCTCTTCTTTTACAATTCAGATGAGAGCAAAAGTCCAAGTTGAGTTCACAAACAAATTCAGATTTTCAAAGCTGTTGGAAATTTGTAATATTCATTATTCCATGTCCTAGAAGATGTTTATTAATCTTAATTCAGTGAAATCAACTTATATCCACCAAATAATGGAAAATGCATTTCTAGAAATCTGAACATACACCAAATCTGAATGAAATATTTAAATAGCATTTGTAAACTGACTTAGAAAATTTGAATTGTAAAATCAGTGTACGATTTGAGCTCTGTCCATGTTCTGAAATGAAATGGGTTCTAATGTCCTACCTTTCTGTAGGCTAATGAAGACTCGTATACGCCATACAGTGTGCTATGATAAGGGAAATTTTTCCCAGACAACAGCGCTGCACTTATTTCTTGATTCAAATTTCAACAGTCCAGGGTTCTTTTATGTGTATGCTACCGTCACAACATGTACACAGGATCTTGATTTATCATACTATCCAAACAACTAGATCCTGTTCTACCACATCTTTAAAAGCAATCTGATTAAAGCACAGATCCTATTTCTTTTTGCTTTTGATAGTTCAAAATTTTGTTTAAAATTGTCTCTCTTAACTTGAAATTTGAAGAGTTGTTATATAACCGGCGTTCTGATTAATATGATAAATTAGCCCATGAAACTGTCTGTTTGGAATGAAAAGCACGGAACTTTGGGTATCCTACTAGAAACATTAACACTGATTGGTTAACCAAACGTCTGACGTCATAGGTTGAAAAGCTGCTCGTATGACCCCTGAATTGACCCCCACTGCATCTGGTCAGGGCCCTAGCTGTTTCACGAAAACTTAAACTAAAATCCTTAAAATCGATTTTTAACTTAAATCAAAATGAGATTTTAAGTTTTATGCGTTTCACGAAGATCGATTGTAAATTAAAATGCAATTTTAATAGATTTTAGTTTAAATCGCTTGCGCCCGCGCAGTGCAGATTTCCGCTGCGGGTACTTACGGTGAAAGCAAATACGCTTCTGAAAACTGTTGACAGACTGAATTAATCGTTACATTATCAATAGGGAGAGTTTCATACGTTGTAGAAATGTTTGCACATGGTCAGAAAGTCGTAGAGAGATAAAATAAATGAGTTTATTGCGTATTATTAGTTTCAAAATGTATTGGTGGGTTGACCTTGAACTTGGCCTTCTAATACCAAGAAATTGGCTATATTAAACACAAAGATATTTTCTTTATAGATAAGAGAGCTCTTCTTTCCATGACATTGGATATAAATGTTCTTTTAGTGTGTAGTTTACTGGAGTTTGGGGTGTTTTTTTTTCTTGGAGTTCTAATATGAGGCGCCATCCAAATGCTTAAATTACCTTACAATAAAATAAACGGATGGGCAGTAGCTGTATATCCCATGCTATGAAAAGAAATTGAATGAAAATTGTTTTTGTGAATGATTGTATGTTAAAATTATGTGCCAATTATATCTGTATGTTGCAATAGATCAAACAATGTAGCTCTAATCAATGTTTGTTAATGTAGTGATTTTAAGTTAGGAGAGGGTGACAGCTATCCTAAGTTACAATCGATTTTAGTTCAAATTGTCCTTAAAATAATTTTGTGAAATGCACTATTTTAAGTTAGGATACAATTGTAACTTACAATATTATTTTAGTGGATTTTAGCTACAATCCTTAAAATCGTTTTGTGAAACGCTTCTATCCTAAGTTAGGATGAAATTTTAGTTTACAATGATTTTAAGGAGATTTAAGTTTTTGTGAAACAGGGCCCAGATCTTCAAGTAGAAGACTATAGAAAGTATAAAAATGCAAATATAAATCTGTATTTTAATTGCTTTAAAGTTGGGTTCCCAGCAAAGTAATTATCGGGTGGTTATTTCCAATAAAAGTATGTCAAATTTGGTATATATAGAAAGTATAGACACCCAATCTTACTAGAAAAATACTGGATTACGTGAAAAATGCCCAGGTGGCAAGCACTGCACAATATTGTCAGGGAATCACTAACTAGCAACCCAACAGGTTTTGCTGGTTTATTGTCTGCCAGCCTAGGTCGGGGAGCAGTTGTTATTTCTTGCTCAAATGGTTTTGGGGGACATTGAGTGTTGTCAACGTACAAAAGACTCTGCGATTGAAAGGTCTAAAAAGAAGTAGACAGAAATAACTAAGAATTTACTTAGGCCTCAGTAAGTATGGTAAATGTACAGTAAGTATAAAGGATACATTCTGAAAAATGGACCCTCCCACAATGAAGTTAAGTTGGCAGACATTGCGTCTAACAACAGCTTACTTATAGCTATGGGTATCCACAACGAAAGCAAAGTTTTGAAAGGGAATTGAAGCAAATTTTTGATAGATTGGTTACTTTGAATATGTTTTTAGTCCACGTATATCGTCGATTCACAAAGTTGTACTCGGGAAGGCATCTTTAAAGGGTTTTTCTTCTAAATCAGCATACTTTTGAAAAATCTCGTTACATATTGCACACTGGTGAAGTGTTATAACATCATTAGTTTCCTGTAATATATAAAAGTTATAACATCATTAGTTTCCTGTAATATATAAAAGTTATAACATCATTAGTTTCCTGTAATATATAAAAGTTATAACATTATTAGTTTGCTGTAATATATAAAAGTTATAACATTATTAGTTTGCTGTAATCTATATCATTTATGACATCATTAGCTTCCTGGATTAAAATATGATTCATCCAACCAAGCCTGGAATTAAGGCACCTGTCACAGGCTTTGCCATGCTCAAAACCTCTTGTGTCCATCATTTTGTCAGGCACTGGTTTGGGGTTTTACATTTTTAATATACATACATGTACACTAGAGATCAGGTATCATTCAGATTTGATGAAAAAAGGAAAGAAACTGAGCTTACCATCTATATTCTAACACGAAGGTGTTAAATATCATCAAGATTCATCAAAAAACGCCCAGTTTGTGCTACCATTTCGGAACTAACATATGGTTTAATTTTATTTCGATAATTTGCTTGCCCGAAGGGGTCTTTAGCAGTGGGAGGCAACCGAAGGACCCGGAGAAAACCCACAAGACTGGACAGGCAGCCCTACTCTTTGTCAGGCATCCCTACTACATGTACTTGACTCAATAACAGACCTTCTGATCCAACACGCACACATTTAACATTTGGCCACCCAAATGTGTGCACATAAAAGGAAGCTTGGCCTATAGAGGAGGGGTATGGAAATAACACTACCCTAGCAAAATTCCCCTAATAGCATGTTGCAGTATTCATTAGCCTGTTGTTTAGCACATACAAGTAAAACCCCATTGTATTTCTGATAAAATGTTGGAGATTCTTGTTTTTAAAATTGTGAGAAGTCCTCTAACTGTTTAATTAGTGGTTTCAATTTTACTCACCTCCACCTGACTACACATTTTACTGTCATTGGATTCATCAATTGTTTTATTATCACTGAATTCACTGAAGGAAACTTTAGGTATTAGAATATCATCCTCTTCTACTTTCATTTCTTCCTTTATGTGTATGTCACTTCCTGTATCTGAGTGTCCTTGAGTCAACCATATTACCAGATCTTTTTTTCAACTTTGATCCTACAACCGACTGTCCTTTTAGTCACCTCTTCTCTTATACCAGAATGTTCTGGGGTGCTTTCTTTACTTGGTTGTCCTAATGCAGTGGAAGTTGGTAATGTCATTGGTAATAGAAAATGAGTTTGAGATGAAACAGATGTAGATTGTCCATGTTCTGTCTGTGCTTTTTCTGTACTTGAAAAACAATGAAATTAATGAGTGCACAATTTTGTTTATTGCGAAATTGGTAAAAACTGATTTGACTGTGGTGTTTTATCCTTTCCATAAGTATAACACGAACGAACGAAAAATCACATGGCCTCCTAGAGGCAATCATTGTTATCAGATTTTGATGAAACTGAAAAGATATGTTTTCAAAGATCTCAGTTCCTTTCCATATCAACTCCTGTCGGACCACAACTTCCTGGATCATGGCCCCTGATTGTATGTGAAAAGGTGACTCTTGTGTCAGTCATCGCTTGTTAAAAATCAGCATGGTGGATATGACCAACAGTTTCACACAATATCTGTCGTAAAGCAACTGTATTTCTTGACTGGACAGTCATTAGTGTGCCTTATAATTTTACTTTTGACGACATTGTCGAGTTGGCATTCAGCTTACATGATAGTACCCGAAAACTTATCGTAGGAAAATCAAAGGAAGATCAAAATATCACTTAGATTGCGTCAAATTTATTTAAGTCCAAACAAAAGATATAAATTTAGATGTGTTTTACTTAAAAATCTTTTATAAATTGTAGCTGTTTGCATGACAACAACTTAAGTGAAAAATCATACATGAGAAAGCATACCAAATTCATGGTGTAAAAGTTTGTGTTGAAAATTACAGCTTGTGTTGTGATTCTCTCGCACACTCTATTAGGTTTACCCAGAATAAGGAGAGAACAAACAAGGTACATGTACATGTACCGTAAAAAAGTACATGTACACGGCCTTACAGTTATTTCATCCACAACAAAACGTATTTGAATCCACTAAATATCACAGGCATACAATGGCATTGAGAAATTAGTTAATTAATGTCAAATAATTTACACCAAATTTCAGGCCTAAAGAAAGAGCTAAAAATAGACAGATTTAGCTCTTGCAAATTGTGTGTTTAACTGCAACGTTTCAATGAGATAATCTCACCATTAATAAATTTAGTGAATGTTACCCATAAGGCTATCTGTTATTGTATATTGCTTCAACTATATGCCCTTTAAACGAAATGAAATGGGGTTTAACTTCCTACTCTTTGGCAGTTTACATGGGCAAATGGAAGACGGGCATACATTATACAGTGTGCTATGAGGAAAATCATGCCCGGACAGTGACGCTACGGCCTACTCTAATATCAAATTCCAGCTGCCAAGGGATCTTTTACGTGCACGCCAATGTGTACACAGGACCTCGTTTTTTTGCCATCCAAACGACTAGACAGCTGTCCTTGTCAGACTCTCCTTTCTGCACCACTGACAATGAGAAACCATGCCATAAAATCGAGATGAACTTTCTCAGACAATGCTGGGACCAAACACCCGACCTCCAGGCTAGCGAGCCAGCGCCTTATCCACTTAGCCTCATGATCC
This sequence comes from Patella pellucida, assembly GCA_917208275.1. Classification (NCBI taxonomy): domain Eukaryota; kingdom Metazoa; phylum Mollusca; class Gastropoda; family Patellidae; genus Patella; species Patella pellucida. Next base: position 68,391,218 of record OU795038.1, read on the forward strand.
CCCAATATGCCCTTTAATATATCACTTATTATTATCATTATTATAAATATCAAGCACTAAGTATGTGATTTCATGTGTCTCTCCAGATTTCCTTTCAACCTGAATATTTTACCACAAATATCACATTCATGTGATTTCAAATCTGAATGAGTTTTCTGATGGACACGAAGAGCACCACTTTGAATAAATGCCTTGCCACAAACATCACATACGTAACGTTTCTCTCCAGTATGAATTCTGAAATGTCGTTTTAAACCATTGTTGTCATAGAATGATTTACCACAAACGTCACATCTAAATTGTCTTTCTCCGGTATGTGTTCTCATGTGGTCTTGAAGAATCGTATTTCGGGTAAATGATTTGCCACAAACATCACATTTAAAAGGTTTCTCTCCTGTATGTGATGGGGTGTGTCTTTGAAGGCTGCCTTTGTGGGTAAAATATTTACCACAAATATCACATTTATATGGTTTTTCTCCAGTATGAATTTTCTTGTGTGCCTCCAGATTGTATTTGTGTGTAAATGATTTACCACAAACATCACATTTAAAAGGTTTCCCCCCAGTATGGATTTTCATGTGATTATATCTATACCTACGCTTGCTAAAAGATTTACCACAAACATCACAGTTATAAAGTATATCTCCTTCTATTGTCTGTCCATTATCTTTTGGAAAACCATGATCAGGTTGCAAAGGTTTATCCTGTGCATGAACTTCAAGGTGTTTCTCCAAATCTGTGTAAAATTGGAAGTTTTTGTCACAAAATTTACACTGCTGCAATGTATCTACATTAGATTTCTCCACTGCATGGTACTCTTCGTCTGTGTCATCAGTTTTCTCTTCTTTAACATGTATTTTACTATGGTCTACTAAATCATCATACTTTTGAAAAATCTTGTTACATATGGCACACTGGTGAAATGTTATTGCATTATTTGTTTCCTGTAATATATAATTATTAGTTTCCTGTCATATATATAAAAGTTACAGCAATTTTACTTCTGTAATATATAAAAGCTGTAACATCATTATTAGTTGCCTGTTTAAACATGTGACCATATCCCCATAAATTTGATTTCCATTTACCTGGGTGTCAGAGGGGGGGGGGGCAATTGTAAGCATGTGTGTGCTGCATCATAAGGTCTGCTGTTGGGTCAACTGGCATGGTTTTGATTCCCCAGCTGTATGTGACAAGGAGTAGGGTTGCGTCTCCAAGACCCCTAAGTGAAAGTTACATATTGCGATGACATTGATCTATATGTTAGTCCCATGACCTAGATTGTGTCAAATGGAGTTTAAACCCCATTTTTTTTTTTCGCTCTCTGCGAAATATTATGTCTCTTATATATGAAGATGGTGGGGGGTGGTTTCGATTTGAGTAGGGTTGCCTGTCCAACCTTGTGGGTTTACTCTGGTAATCCAGTTTCCTCTTACTGCTTAAGATCCCTATACGCAAGCTAATTATTGAAATAAAATCGAACAATGTGTTAGTCACCAAATGACCTAGTTTGTGTCGAGTGGACGTTTAAACCCCCTCTCTCTCTCTCTCTCTCTGCATGTACATGTATTTACCTGGACTTGACCAGTTGTTTTCTTATCACTGGATTCACTAAAATAAACTTTAGGCATTAGCATATCATCCTCTTCTACTTTCATTTCTTCCTTTATGTGTATGTCACTTCCTGTATCTGAGTGTCCTTGAATCAACGGTATTACCAGATCTTCTTTCAACTTTGATCCTACAACTGATTGTCCTATAGTCACCTCTTCTGTTACACCAGAATGTTCTGGGGTGCTTTTTATACTTGGTTGCCTTACAGTAGTTGAAGGTGGTAATGTCATTGGTAACAGAAAATGAGATTGAGATGAGATAGATTGTCTAAACTGACTGTGCGATCTTTCGGTCACTTGTAACACAATCGAGTCGGAATCAGTTGGACTGACAGACAATGAATTCTTAGCTGACTGACTCAAATGAACCGTTGGTGTTAGTATATCGTCTTCTTCATATGTGATAGGTTCTGTTATGTCAGATGTTAAATTTAGTTGATGATTTTTTTGTAGACTAGAAATAATATATTCTGGAGTAGTAGTTGTTTGTATTCGCAATTCTTTCTTTATGCCACTTTCTAAATTTGGTTTTCCTTCGGGAACTGGGACAGGTATTTCCAAACTTGGAGATTCCAAAATGTTTTGTATGGCTAAATTCACAGGTGTCAGAGCTGGTTGAATATTATGTATTAATGGTTTATTAACCTTTGATATTTTCGCTAATTTTCTGCGCTTGACAGATGATGAACTTGGTACAGTATTTAAATTATTATTGAAGTTGACAGCAACAGGCACAGGATTACTCTTCATCAGAATGGGCAAATTGGATGCAGGTAAAATAGATCGGAAACCTTTAACTTGAGATTGTGCAAAGATGTTCGGTCGTTGAACAGTTATCATGTGCTCTTCCAGAGGTTTTCTCTTATTTTCTGCATGCATGCGTCTCAAATCTTCACACAATTCTGTTCTTTTCTTTTTAATCACATCCAACCGGGTTTTTAAAATGTAGTCATACTTTTGAAGTCGTTTCATTTTATAGCTGCACTGGGGACAAGCATTGGTCCTTTGTCGTGTGGGCGTCATTCCAATCTCTATCATGACTTCATCAAATTCATTGACCATGGATGATGTTAGAATTCTGTAGGATTTACTTCCTAAAATGCCATGACATACATCACAGTATTTTGCCATGGGTGTCGCCATATTTTCTTTCTTATATTATATTCTCTACTTTCTACTATAAAACTATTATTGTTTATGCAGACTCAAATGCCCTATTGTTTGTTATGGCAAGATAAGACATTTCTTGTACTGAGCAGCCCAAGAACTGAGTTTCAAATGCATCAAACATCGCTGAGTTGCAACGGCGGTAGCCATCTTTAAAAATACTGTCACATCCGGTTCATAATAAATAAATTATCATGCGAATCTCACTAACGCGAGTAACTCACAATCGCAGAAAACAATGCGAGATGTTTTTTCATAAATAATTAATAATAATATATTTTTCGGCATTATAAAAATTATTTTAAAAATTTATTAATATGAATAGGTCCTGTGTTTAGTTCTGAACAAAACGGACGGAATTCAGTGATGAGAGCAAATTCAATAAATATTCGTGTTTCGTTATAAATCGAAGTCTAATATCTGGATGCGTCTAATTATAACCACGCGAACCATTTTTGGCGTATGCCTTGGCCTAAGCCTGACATGGGGCCAAAGATCATTTTCGATTTTGCCATTGACCAGCAGAAAATTTGACTATCTAAACACATTTCGTCGATTGTACACCAAAAATGCAAAATATACCCCAAAACAACCCACCATAAACGATTTTTCAATTCACATTGTTAACTACATGTAGGGCCTACATAAAACCCCTAGGCTGTCACAGAAACCTTTGATTTGTTCAAACATAACGGTACCGGTACTGCGATTATTGTTTAGTTGGTTAAAAGATCTAAAACCTCTAACTCAATTTATTTACCATAAATTTGAAATTAATGGAAAAAAAAACCACAAGCAAGAATGCAATATTGGCTCATTTTAATACATATTGATATGTTATCTACATGTAGGGCCTACATAAAACCCCTAGGCTGTCACAGAAACCTTTGATTTGTTCAAACATAACGGTACCGGTACTGCGATTATTGTTTAGTTGGTTAAAAGATCTAAAACCTCTAACTCAATTTATTTACCATAAATTTGAAATTAATGGAAAAAAAAACCACAAGCAAGAATGCAATATTGGCTCATTTTAATACATATTGATATGTTATCTAATTGTCACCTTGAGCATGTATAAATGATCCTTCATCCTATGCAACATTTAAGACACAAAGAAATTTACCGTCTCTACAAGAATCATGTATTCAATCGTGTTGGGCACTGTTTGTAATGAACAAAAAAAAAATATCCTACAAGACAATCTGGAAGTAATTTTATTAGTTGGCTAATGACAAAATCACGGATGACAAAATACTTAAAATAGGCCTAATAATAAAAAATGTGTAGGCGAATGAACCAAGCAGACGTAAACGACTTTTTTTCAATTTTGACTGTCTATGTATTTCACCAACCATAATTTGTGAATAAAAAATGTGTAGGCGAATGAACCAAGCAGACGTAAACGACTGTTTTTCAATTTTGACTGTTTATGTATTTCACCAACCATAATTTGTGATAAAGTACAATTAATGTGGTTAAAAAATTTAATAGAAATCACACCATTTAGATACATATTATTACGTTAATGTGTGCTCTTAGACCCATTTTGGGTTAAACTTTATAGAACCAAAGAATAGAGACAAACACCCTTCAAAGTGATACTCTGACATTTTTAAGAGAAAGTCAACGCATAACCATTTCTATATCTATTGTTATAATCAAAAGGTTGTCAAACACATTCACGTTAAAATTTGAAATATATTCTACTCACTGGAGTTCTAAGTCTACATTAAAGAAGTGGGGAATTGTGTTGATTGTCAAACTCTGTTAATAATAATTCTTGATTCAGCGAGGCAAAATTATCTCGCCTGTTTTTTAATTATGTCTACCTGCCCCCATTCATGGTGAATGACCGTAAAGGGGCTAAATCGTTAATATTTGGGACCTAGAAATTGACACAAATGGGTCACAACGCATATAATATTGTAATATGAATGTATATAAACTGATTTACATTCAGTCATTTCCGCAAGTAATCTCATTTCAAACCGGTTATGTTCGGCGAAATACGCCCGATGTCTCAATCGAAAGTAAATCTCAAGCGCGTGGTTATTCCAGTCTACATGTTCTGTGTCTCCAGTTCGGCAAATCTCGGCAGATTCCGGTACCCTACATCTTACCTCGGCTGTATGACAGTATGTGATATGTACCTACGCCCATACATTTGCGATGCGGCTACCGGATTACTTGGACAGGAAAAAATGTCACTTTTACAAAAAAGTTCCAAATTGCGTCTTTTGTAGAGTGCATGTACAATGTACCTAAATGAGCAGAGTCTCGAGGCTGCTGGTTTGATCAAATTCCCTGGTTATTCCCCAAACCTAATGCCAAACTTGATTTTTGTTGATATAATACACTCTCCACAGAAATCTCCATGGGGCAGCCATTTTTCATTCGGAACCTTTAAAATAGTTTAAATATGGCAGAGTTTGTCATACAGATTAGATGCGTAGAATATGTCGAGGTTTGCCATATATGCGTCACCGTCTAACATCGTTGTTCAAGTCCCTCTTTAAAAATGAACCTCAAACGCATTATGGTACACGATTCGTGTACCAATAGTATTTTCTTTTTATTTTGTCTTAAATATTGGATATCAGAAGCCACTCTTTTCCCGGTAAGATAACAACATCAATGTTTTTTTGAATTGACAAATAATTCGTGTTTTCATTGTCGAAGATTTGGGATGATATTGAGTTACGGACTTAGCCCCTTTAAGTTGAGAATTTACTCAAATTTGTTCACCTAATTCGAACTAAAATATAGACCTTTATAAAACTTTTGTGGTTTTAATGTATCAAATACATCAATAAGAAAATATGTTCAAAGTTGTGTGTGTCTGCATCAAAAATATTTTACATAAACAACTTAAGTCTGAGAATGCTTCGTGAACTCGGGTCCTGGTTAAATATTACGGAATTTGGAGCACTGGGGCATACGGCCACGCGGACGTTTTTAAGTTTTCGTAAAACATATTGGATTTTTGAGATGTGAACGCCCAGAGAGTATGCAATTCAGATCTAATTTTCAGATTCGGCTTTATTAGTTCAGTTCTGAGCATAACAGTTAGACGTCAAACCCCATTTCATTCCATTTCCTATTTCAGATGGGATATCAAAACAGGAAAATTTACAACCGCAAATACTGTCCAAGGGGTCCAAGGTAACGACAGCATCAGGGTTGGCGTTGATTCTCGACAATTTTATAAAATCAGAAGATTTGACTCAATATTTCCGCTCATTTTGTAGCATATACCTATATATACGAATTGTGGAATGAGTCGAAAACGACGAGAATGAGTCGAAAACGACGAGAATGTATCGAAAGCTTAACGTTAGTTCCTTTTGGAACTATGCCTACAGTGGATTTTAGGTTAACGTTGATATTATCAAATAGATTTTAGTTCAACATATATTATGCAAGAGCTAAATTTGCCTATTGTAGATCTTTCTTTTGGCCCGAAATCTTAAATAAACTATTAACTTCACATTTATTAAGAGAGAGAGAGACAGAGAGATGGGGTTTAACTTCTACTCGACACAAACTAGGTCATTTCGGGACTAACATATGGTTTAATTTTATTTCAATAATTCGCTTGCGCGTAGGGGTCTTTAGCAGTTGGAGGAAACCGGAGTACCACGAGGTTGGGAAGGCGTCCCTATCTCTATGTCACATGCGCTCACGCCCGGGGCTCGAAACCACAGCCGTAAGCCAGAGGTCGAAGCGCGGCACTCTAGACCACTAGGCCATCCCAACCCCCACACACATTTATTAGCGTATCCAGACCATAATCAACTCTCGATGTCAACGCTAGCCTGCGACATTTGTTGGCTTATGATCCGATTTGCTGCATAACTTTCCTTCTCGATTTAACGATTAAATGGATAATCGAGACTATGATTTTTGTACTACCGACTTGATGATCAAGGCTATGTGGAACTTTTGATCGCTTATTTCTCGGTTCACGGTGTATCAATTTGAATGAAATATTCAGCTAATTTCCCTTACAATATTTTGATTTTAACTAGTATAGTGAGAACTGCCAACTCGTTATCCAATCTCCCATAATGTGTATTTAATGAAAATGATGATCCGATATAAATACTTTCATATAATACTAGAACACTTCATTAAAAATGACACCAATGGGTCATAAAGCTTATAATAATGTAATATAAACGTTTCTGTTGCTAACCTAATTTCAAATCAATATGTAACGTCGCATGCTCGCCAGATAAGAATATGAGATCACCGTTTCAAATGACTCGTGGAAAATATCTCTAGCTTCGTTTTTCGAGTACCTTGTTACAAATGGCACTGAAACGCATTATGGTACACAGTGTAACAGTGGTAAAATGTTTATTGTGCTTAAATTTCAGAAGCCCATCATTTCCCGGCAAGAACACAACATCAATGTTGATTTAAATTAACAAATAATTCGTGTTTTCATTGTCGAAGACTTTAGGTAATACTGAGTTAGAGACCTAGCTCCTTTAAATATTGTATCTATAAGATCGCGTTCGATTATTTACTCCGGGCTTACTCGACAAGGTTCCCCGAGTATGTTTCGACATGCGCAGTTGGAACGGGTAATCGAACGGCGCGGTGCTTTCTTCGGGTATCAAAATGGGAGATAACCCACAAAACAATTATGCTCAATAACGACGAGCTGGGGCCTGTTTCACGGGATTTTAACTAAGATATTATTGGCTAAGCACTAAATCAATCTAATATTATCAAATCAAATTACTAAAATTTGGATTTTATCTTTAGTTAAGATTTCGAGAAACTGGGCCGAGACAATAATCCACCAATTAACATTAATATATACTGACTTTTTCATTGGCATGTTATTGGAACTATTAAATCCGGATAAGCGAAATAAAGCCCCAAGGATAGAATTTTATGCATAATAGAAGACTTTAAATTTTTGTTGAATATTGTAAATTTCCCGGAACAATCGGGGCTGTCCAGTTAAGGCGCCCAAGATGAAGGACAATCAGGCCAGGGTTAAAAATATTTCAGCTTGCACAAACCTGACTCATGATGATTAGATATCAGTTCTACGATAAAACGTGCATTTGGGCAATTGAAAGGACACTGAGTAGTCCGTTTCTAACTCCTAGAATCGTTGCACCAAGATGTAGAATCACTAAAATAAAAACAAAAATACTGTGAAATTGAAACACGATATTTTTAATCAGAGAAAAGTGTCAACAATAATTCTTCCGTCCACTAAACTTTAACTGCAAATAATAACTTCGATCAAAAAATTTATTTGCTGCCATATTGAATAATTGGATTATGGGATACTTCCCGAAGTAACCGGCTCCTTGGGCAGGTTACTTCGGCCTGGCGCGAGTAAGCCGTTTAAATGACGTCATCGGTAACCCGAACGCACTCGTGGAGGCTCGAGGAAGCGCGGCGCCAGTAATCGAACGCACGGTAAATGTCGATGTGTTTACAACTATCCTTTGGAGACCTCTTATAATGTTCAGGGGCCGGTTGCTCAAAGCTCCGTTGTCTTTTAACGATTCGTTAACTTTAACGGAAAGAAAGATTGTTGCAGGAAATAAAAGCACCGAACATTCTGTGGTGCAAGTTTTTCCTACAGATTTATGCTAATATAAAAAAATACAGTATTCTCTAGTGTTTTATTTAGTAAATTTAAAGGAAAGTTAACAAACAACACGTTACCAAGATATGTCCGTTAGAGCTTAACGGAACGTTATAATAACTTAGTTTTGAGCAACCAACCCCTGGTCATGTTGTGAGAACACTACATCAATGTTGATTTAAATTGTCAATTCATTCGTGTTTTCATTGTCGAAGACTTTGGATGATACTGAGTTAGAGACTGAGCTCCTTTAAATAATGTATTTATAAATATCGATTTGTTAACAACTAGGTTAGAGACCTCTAATATTGTTCGGGTCATGTTATACCTCATTACTTAAATAAAACCCAAGTTATCAATTTTCATGTATATTATTTAATCGGATCTGATATCCAACCATCCGATACATTCGATGCGAACTGAGGGTGTAGAATTTCTAGTTCTGTTGCCCGTTGGTGTACTTGGTAAATCAATATGTCAACGGCGTTTCCACTAAAAAAAAGTCATATATTTTGATAGACCTAGATTGAGAAACTGGCGCGGATTTAGAAGGGGTCGGGGAAAAGGTAAGCGCCCCGTGAGACAACGCCCTACATAAATATTATATGTATAGCTCTAAAATTTTGTTCGCACCTACGGCGCTCGATTCCATTGTATTATCATTGTATTGTCTTATACTCTCTTGTCACTATCATATTCATGGTTATAGTGAATCACACCCAACAAACCCAACCCCACCCCGTCCCTCCAGGTTGGCACAGATTATTAAAAAAATCAATAGCAATCGTAATATGGTATGCACTTTGTCAACTTGAAGAAAATTGCCTATCGGCGAGATAACGACCGGTTAGCAACTTTATGGACAATAGGACCTACATCAGTTGGTCTCGGCTATCACCCATTCTGCACAGAGATCCACCTTCTTCATTCCCCGGGATTATATCTCTGCCCTAAATGGCCGCCATATCAAAAAATTAGTACACGGTTATGTAATGCGCTTCTACTCTGTTTCACACCTGTCATACACACAAAGACTAAATAAACTTTTTAATTTTATTAAATGAAAGAAGAATAAATACTTAACAAATTCTCGGAGAATACTTCATGCTTTCGACTAAAATCGTCGATTTAGAGCTTAAAATGTCGATCAACTAGCTGAGTGTCTGTTCTCAAGCAGAGCTAACTGACAGCTAAGTTTAGTATGGGGCATCACCATGAGGACGAAGTCTTTGTAACAGTAAAAGCACCAGATTTTTAACCTCTTTAATTTCTTGGTGCATCTCATGTTGTTGTTGAATCAATGTCTGCATGCATCTCTCAGTAGTGGAGGGCGATTCCCCACCGCGGAGTACACGTATCGGCACTGGTATTCTGGATGCCCGGTATAAAGAATCTGGCGTTGAGCGAGGCGAGCAAGTGCTGGAGGATATACATGAAATTGACAGATCTTGGGGACTATTGGAACTTATACTGGCCAGCGTCGTTCGGCGGATAACTGTAGGGGCCATTTTCTGAAAATACAAGACCATAGAATACATTGGGTGGGGTCAAATACAATGTTGGAGTAAACAGTAATGTAACAGTAAAAACTTCCGTGAGCTGAGATTGGCGAAACACTAGAATCCCTACATTAATACGCAAATCATTTCGATTTTTAAAGTTCAAAATTTTGTTTTACTTGTCTTAACTACATTAGGAGTTCGTTGGTTCCTGGATCAGGAAGAGTTGTTATATAACTCGCGCTCTGGTTGATGTGAGTAATTAGGCAATGAAACGGCCTGTTGCAGCGAGTTATTGGGGTACGATGCACGGAACTATGCGTATTCTACTTGAAACACTCACACTGATTGGTTATCAATTACTTAATCGAGATCAACGGCCAGTTTGCTTATATGATATTTACACACGAGTGCTCAATACAGCTATATGATAACAAAACAGCAACATACAGAAATAAAGATACCAGTGCACAGACCAAAACACCCGTATAAAGTTCATGGGTATTAATTGAAAAAAGAAAATGACAACTTGATATTCGATGGAATCATGAACATTTTTTTTATCTGGGGAAATTTTGAAAGAAACTTTACTACCGTTTATTAACTCCCGATAGAGAGATAGGCATCGTTTCCAACGTGATAATGACCTTTAAATACTTCCCGATTAGCTAAACAATTCATGAAAAAAGAAAACACAAATGTACTTGATTACGTGAGAGAGTATTTGTCGAAACGTCGTGCTACATGTGTATAAACCAGTGATTGTTTTCCATATAAATTGTGTTGTGTTTTCAATGTGCTCAGTCACTTAATGTGTACTCCGATTTGAATCCCATCGATATGGTGTGGAACATGATGAAGTGTCACGTGTCTAACTAGAACCCTATTACAAATGAACAACTGTCACGACTTTTGGGATAATGTCCTGCCTAACACGTGACGCAATCTATTTATTGACCTGGGGTCAGCTGCTTAAAACTCAGTTATTTTAACGATCTGTTAAAGTCTAACGGACATATCTTGGTAACTTGTTGTTTGCGTTAAATGTACTACAGAAAACACTATAGAATACTTTATTTTTTCCTTTAGAAATATTACCATAAATCTGTAGGAAAAATTTGCACCACAGAATGTTCAGGGCCTTTATTTTCAGCAACAATCTTTCTCTCCGTTAAAGTTAACGCATCGTTAAAGATAACGGAGCTTTGAGCAACCGACCCCATATGTACAGGGGTTTTCCTGTTGTGGTAGCGATTGATGGGAAAGCGGCAGATATGCAAAAAAAGACTTTTGGTGCTGAACGTTTCTTTGAAAAGGATAAAAAACACTTCAATGAAAAGCTAAGAAGAGATCCTCTTATAAGGAAACGCCTACAGTAATATCAAAGATTAAATGGTTGTCTTATCAACATTTTATTACGGTGTTTTTTTGTGAAAAATATTTACCTTTCTTTTAGGTAACCGACTTGTGAACAATGTCCGTTTGGGTGTCTGTATTATGGAACCGGGTTCTGTGCTGGGGATACTTTTATTCGACTCGTTTTTCTTCTGTGTCATCTCCATCTGTGCCCTTGACATGGTCGAGTCGTCGCCTGTTAGTAATAGTATCTCCATAACTTCTGATGTACCTTCCAGGTTATCGTTTTGCCTATAACGTTTTTTTAGGACTTCGAATTCTGTCTTATGGTTTGGATTGTTCGAACTCTGTATTTCACAGTTTCCCTTATTCTACCCTCTTCCTTATTCTACTCCTGGACACAAGGCAATAAACCCCCGTCGTCCAACTTTACCAGGTTATAAGAATATTCTTTAGTCTTATCTCTTTAAATGATGTTGTCTTGAATGATAATCTCGAAAATAGCCGTTTCATTCGTTTGTTTCTGGAGCTTAACGTCCACTTCCACAGGGGGTGATATCGTAGACAAGTTTTGAATAACCGTTTCTTTCTTTTTTTAGGGGTTTAATCCATCTAGAGTGATATTGGGTGTTAAGCCAGAATAACCATTTGACTATAACCTGTTATTTATACTTGCCCGTTCGTATTTCAAAATAAATACGAGTACAAATTATCGGGAAATGTTCTTTGATTCGATAACACTTCTCAACTACCAAGCTAACAGACAAAGGCTTTTGATTAATCTTCAGGAACCCATTTCCCTCTAACCAATTAAGGTTATGGACACAGTGTTAATCTTCTTCTATCGTACATAATATGAACAATAAGCAAACTAATTCTCTATAAAAACATAATCTCAGTCTCCAAGAAAATATATGTTTCATATTAATTAAGAGTAAATATAATTAAACACAAACTTTAGTATTTCATAACGTAGTAAGAATTGTATGATTGGGTCACTTTGCATGAATACATCACAATGCGTCACACTTTAAAATAGATTAATTAAATGCGATTATTCTTCCCTTGTCGGTGGCACAGGAGGAACCTGGCAAGGGGAGTTTTATAGTCGTTCGGGTGGTATGGAAAATCGAGGTCCTGTGTAAACATATACATTGAGAAAGAACAAATTTAAATCATGTTACGTAAGTGTCTAGTAGCTCGGGTGGGACGAGAAGAGAAGTATTTGTATACCTACATGTTAGTGCATACTGAACAAGCCCCCACCCTACCTGCAGCTAGCTACCGTTTAGTTTTTGGAAGTTAGTAACGTACGACGTTAGTGTCCAAATCCTCTGTAATTCGATTTGAGTATGGCGTATTCAGCGAGGAGTAGGCGGACACACCTCTCACCGGACACCGATTCTGTACACCATATTACTGAATGCCCTTTTTCAATAACCCAGCTAGGGCATAGAATTAGAATGCCATACCTCATTCTCTTTCCTTTTATTTCACCAATATATTGGATAGTTTGACATCAGATCTTATTCTAAGTATGAAACACGACATCTTGTGTTTTAGTAGACTCGATGAGGTTATATAATGTGAAAACTACTATATGGTTTCAATATCTGAAGAATTCAATATATATTTACAGACGAATATTACATTTTTAAACAACGCATTACAATAATCAATTGTTCTTTTAAAACAACATTGGGATGGGGAGGGGTGGGGGAGGAGTTGGATGGCCGAATGGTTAGCACGTGTGCACTGTATCATAAAGCCTGTCATTGAGTCGACCTGCTTGGTTTCGAATTCACGGTTGCATGTGACAAGAAGTAGGGTCGCCTGTACAACGTCGTGGGTTTACTCTGGGCCCTCCACCACCCAAAACTCCATACGGGCAGGCGATTTATTGAAAATAAAATAACCATATGTTGGTCCCGAAATCTCTCTCTCTCTCTCCCTCTCTATCTCCCTCTCTCCCCTCCCCTCTCTCCCCATCTCTCTCTCTCTCTCTCTGTCTTATCGTCGTCGGATCACCCTTCTCATTAACTGAAATTTATCTTCTGACAAACTAACCAGCTGGGTTTTTTTATACTGAAAAAACTTTTCTAGTAAAGCGTTTAACCATTCTGTTTCATCCAAACTGTTGTATTCATAACAGCACGATCAATCAATTTCACTGTGAATTTCTGTACACATGCTAATATCTTCAATGCACCAAGCATTTAGGTTGTATCTTTTATGCATCAAGGATTTAGATAGTAATGTAATTGAATGAAATGGGCGTTAGCGTCCTACTGTTCTTCTCCGAATTTGGATAATGAAGACGGGCATACGCCTACAGTGTGCTATGAGGGACATTTTCCCGGACATCGGCCTACTCTTATATCCAACTGTCAAAGGAGCTTTTACGTGCACGTCAATGTATACACTGGACCTCAGTATTTCGTCCCATCCGAATGACTAGTCAGACCCCCCTTCTTGCATCTCTGACAAGGGGGAACTACGCCAGGATGAACTTTCTCCGTCATTTCATGAATCGAATACTCGACCCCCAGGCTAGCGAGCCAGTGTTGTATCCATTTAGCTATCACGATTCCCATATCTAAAATGATATTGGGTAACTATTTAAATTGCATGATTCAGTGCGTCCTATGATCCGCACCACAACCAGAAGCGGATTATCATTGAGGCTGATGAGGCTGCAGCCTCAGGCCCAAAGATTTTGTAAAAATATTTTTTTTAAAATTTGTCTGATACGATTAAAACGCATAGACAATGAATGTTAGGGGGTGTGGTTTAGGCCTAACGGGAACCAATATAGGCCCTGACCCGAAATTAATTAGGCCCACGCCATTTTAAACAGGCCCATATAGGCCCTCCAGCAACTGCCGCCTCAGGCCTTGGTGGAGCTTAATCCGCCACTGACCACAACGGGTAATGCTTTTCTGAATGTCCAAACAGTGCCCTAATAATATACGGTGTCTAATTTTAAGTTGTCAGTGAAAATAATTTTAAGGAATATCTAGCAAACTTTTCAGACGTTTCTCGACCATAACATCAGGATTCTACATGGATTTTAAAATAAAGCTTGGTCACATCTTGCAGTGTACGTATTAGGGTGTAAAGTAGAGCCTTATCGAAATGAATAGTTTTGTTTTTAAGCCAAGATGCGTGTTCTTCATGGGTTATTTACTAGGTGCATTCTGAACATTTGAGACACGCTACCTGCGGAGAAGTATCTAAAATTTAGAAAATAGCCTAATTCTGGCTTGGAATTCTGAGCAAAATGGCCATTCACTGTATACGTGCGAAAAAAAAGCTAGCTACCAATCAATTTTCGTACGTTCTAGGTGGTGACAACAACAAGTCAGGCGGGGCATTTCAGGTCATGGTGTTCCTAAAAGGGGGGGGGGGGGCTCCCCGCGAATTTGATCAAATCAGAAACTTAAAGACAACTTTAGTTATTTCAACGTTATCTCCATAAATATAGGAGAGAAAAATGCACTATACCCTACTCTCGTTTTGGACACGCGCCTGGTCCTACAGTTAATTCGTGTCGAGCTGAATCTACACCATCGCCAGGTTGTTCCTACAATTTATGATCTTAACGTACGTGCATATTAGCGTGCGCGTAAAAGATCCCTCGACAGTTGAAATTTGACATAAGATTAAGAGTACACATTAGAGCCGCTTTCTGGGCAAACTCCCCTCATTGCACACTATATGACGTGTACCCGTCCACATTATAGCCCAGTCGGAGCAGAACAGCAGGACGTTAAACCCTATTTCATTTTATTTTGAGTGCACGTGGTTTATTGAATGTATTTCTTTACTATCTGATTGGTCACAAATCTAACATCATGACCGACGTATTACTTTTACCTCCACTTAACGCAGTAAACAAAACAGCGTTCGATTTAAGAATGATAAATAGTATTTATTGTGAAGAAAATGGAAATTGTTGGAACAAATTTAATTTAAGATACAGAAATATTTATAGTGTTAGATAAACACGTATACACGGAATAAAATGACAAGTTAATTTATCTCAGTGCATGACCTATATATTTGCATATTAATAATTAATATACTGAACAATACACTTTTAAACTATTGGAATAATTTTAATACCACGAAAAAGTACCTATAAAATACTAAAAATATGTACAACTAGTTTTATGAATTAAGACAGTTACATTTATAGAATACAACAAAGCATATATGAGTTACATTAGAATATCACAAGTACCAATAATATACTGAAAATATTTACAAGGCAGTGTTAATTATTAGGATATTTCCTTTAAACTGGAGTAATATATCTTTAAAATACTTAAACTAACATTTACCAACGAGTGTTAATAACAAGGATACATTGACCTTTAGTAATACAACTTTAAATTACTGAAACTCACATTTACCAACGAGTGTTAATAATAAGGATATTTATATTGACCCTGAGTAATACAACTTTAAATCACTGAAAATCACATTTACCAATGAGTGTTAATAATTAGGATATTTAAACTGTAATATATCTTTAAAATACTTAAACTAACATTTACCTAGGAGTGTTAATACAACTTTAAATAACTGAAACTCACATTCACCAACGAGTGTTAATAATTAGGATATTTATATTGACCTTTAGTAATACAACCTTAAATTACTGAAACTCACATTTACGAACGAGTGTTAATAATAAGGATACATTGACCTTTAGTTATACAACTTTAAATTACTGAAACTCACATTTACCAACGAATGTTAATAATTGGGATATTTATATTGACCTTTAGTAATATACCTTTAAATTACTGAATAACATATTTACAAACCAGTGTTAAAGGAGCTAAATCGCTAACATTTGGGACCTAGAAATTGACAAAAGTGGCTTGCAACGCATATAATACTGTAATATGAATGTATATAAACTGATTTACATTCAATGGTTTCACCCCCCCCCCCTATTTTAAATCAGTTATGTTCGACAAAATAAGCCATGCAGTCTCAATCTAGTGCACTTTTTTAGCGTCTGGTTATTCAAGTCTACATGTGCCGTCTGGTTTGGTGAAATATGCCTAGCCTCGTCCTTCGAGTCTCTTATTACAACTGGGGTTGAAGCGCATTATGGTACACGATTTGTGTACCGATGTTAAAAAAAATATTTTATCTTAAATGTCGGATATCAGAAGCTCATCTCTTCCAGATCAGTATACATCATCAATGTTGATTTAAATTGACCAATAATTCTTGTTTTCGATGTCGACGATTTTGGAGGATTTTGAGTTACGGACTTAGGTTCTTTAATAATTTAGATATTTACATTAAAATAGCACATAACACCTGATATAGATTTACATTAACATATAAGGCACCTTTAATATATTATAGGATACTTTAATATGTCGTCACCTAAAGTGTGTACTGCAAATGTTTAAATAAAAATACCTTTAAAATATCGAAAATGTATAAACTATTTACCAACTTGTATTAAATAAACTAACTGGTGTTACAATGTAAAATATTTTGATTAGTATTAATATATTAAAATCCGTTAAAGCGAGAATTTCATATTTTTAAGTTATATTTTAAAAAATTATTAAAATAAAGCCTTAAAATAGATGGCATTTATAAACAATCCTACCTTGTTAAAGAATAATCCAATTAATCCTATAATTCACTATTGCCAGTTGAGAAATTGGCAAAGATATCATTTTAAGTACAAATTCAAACGTTTGAAGTTAGCTAACAAGGGGGGTAATTGAGATCGAGGCAACTGTGTTATTATTTCCGGAGTGAATGATTTGTAAGAGTGGGAATGATAATCTATCGAGCAAAAGACATAGAAATAATAATGTTTTGACTTTCTTATAAAAAATGAAATTCTTGCTTTAAACTACTAAAAATATAATATACTATTAGTATTAAGAATTGAGATCAATGACATATAAAAGACCTGTAAAATACTGCAAGGCAATTTATCGTCATATAAAGTGTGTACTGAAAATGGTTACGACTAGTATTTCCGTAAAAATACTGCAAGGCAATTTATTGTCATATAAAGTGTGTACTGAAAATGGTTACGACTAGTATTTCCATAAAAATACTGCAAGGCAATTTATCGTCATATAAAGTGTGTACTGAAAATGGTTACGACTAGTATTTCCATACAAATATAAAAAAACCCACTGTATTAAAATATAGAAAATGTCTAAAATATTAAGAAACCAGCATTAACCAACTAGTAATAGTAACAAAATCACAAAGTAGTAAGAGTTAAAATATTAACCAACAGTTACTAGTAAGAGTTAAATATTAACATTGACATACAGAACAAGATACCTTTAAAATACTGTAAGGTACGGTGCTATATCTTCACGTTCGACGTGTTCCAACTTCTCCCTCGGCACGTGTCGTCTTGTATTCTTATCATCAACAGTTGGTCGATTTTGATTTGATCTAGAATTGTAGATATTACTCTTTCGTCTCACAAGCCTGTGAATTAGTGGTATATTCTTTTCATTGGTCACATCGACGAAATATATCTTTAAATATTTAAACATGGTGTCCTACTATGTGGAAAATTTCGAATTCCTATTGACAAGGGTTCTCTACGTGCACGCCATCTGAACAACTAGACACTGTTCTTGTCAGACCCCATCCTTACCCACCCACTCTTCCAATTTAAAACGCGCGATTCCCACTTTTCAGTGATGTAGGACGGAGGTCTTGACCAGGACAACTGCCTAGTCCCTCGGATGAGACTCAAAACCGAGGTCCAGTGTACACAGTGGCGTGTACGTAAAAGATCCATTGACAGTTGGAATTCGATATAAGAGTAGGCCGTTGCGCCGCTGTCGGGCCAAAATTTCCCTCATAGCACATTGTATGTGCATGCCCGTCTTCATTAGCCCATTTCAGAGCAGAACAGAAGGACGTTAAACTCCATTTAATTTCTGTAAGTCTAGCCATGTTATTACAAATATAGAATTTATATATCTTACCATATTATAACAAATAGTATGATGATTACCACACCAACACTAATAACGATCCACATTAATATATTCCCATATTCCACTGTAAAATATATATATGGCGGTAAGTTAGTATGTGCGCTTACCTTTTTTGCGTACGTAACTAGTAAAAGAGGCAACATAATTGGGGGAGACAGACAGATAGAGAGAGAGATAGAGAGAGGAAGTGGGGTTTAACGTTCACTCGACACAAACTAGATCATTTCGGGACTAGCATATGGTTTAGTTTTATTTCAATAATTCGCTTGTGCGTAGGGGTCTTTATCGATGGGAGGAAACCGGCTGACCTGGACAGGCGACCCTACTCCTTGCCACGTACAACCGGGGGTTCGAAACCAAGCTAGTTGACTCAATGACAGGCTTTATGATATAGCGCGCACAACGTGCTAACTATTCGGCCATCCAATCCCCCAAACATTATTGGAGATTAATTCTATATAAGAGAGAGTGAGAGAATGGGGTTTAACGTTCACTCGACATAAACTTGATCACTTCGGGGCTAACATATGGTTTAATTTTATTTCATCAATTCGCTTGCGCGTAGGGGTCTTTGGCATTGGGAGGAAACCGGAGGACCCAGAGAAAACCCATGAGGTTGGACAGGCGAAATTCTTTTTAAATAATACTGTTATTTGATTAGGTTAACAGTCTGGGCCATGTTTCTAGAACTTTTAACCAAGATAATATTAGATTGAATTTAGTGCTAATAGCCAATCTACTAAAATCTTGGAGAAGATACTTCAGTTTTGATTGGCTATAAACACTAAAATCAATCTAATATTATCCACTCAAATTAATTCAAGATGTGAGGGAATATGAAAGACCAGTTTTGGCAACTGTCTGACGTAATTAATACTAGATGTAAGGGAATATGAAAGACCAAAACCAGTTTTGGCAACTGTCTGACCCCGGCGGAACAAGAAAGGTGTTCTACTCTGTGATGACTTGAGGTTTTCACAGATGGGATCCATAAGTGATCTTCGATTTGGTTACCGCTAGTCGGACACACGTAAAAATATGTCGGGTGGCCTTGAAGAGGTCGTTTCTGGTTCTTTAGAAAACCAGTGACACGACAACACCTGGCCTGGCGAATGGTCCAATAACATTCTTGTTGTAACTGAATAATTATTATCCCAATCATTATTCTGGTCAACAAATTGTAATATTTTTTTTAATATTCTAAGTAATTGATGATACAAATTTCATCTTAACACACCGAATTTAAAAAATTGGAAAAATTCAACAGCGTGGTTTTAAAAGCTTAACGTAAACCTTTTCAAATGTAACATAGATTTAAAAATATTTCGAACCCTCTGGACAAGTAAAGTAGGATGTAATGGATAATTTACAAATCAGGTAGGAAACTTAAACATCTAGTAGTTATAAGGCTATTTTTTTCTGGTCCTGTTAAGCCATCACGAGTGTTATTGTCCCTTTAAACGGCCTTAGTCATGCAGTTTGATTGCGAGGTTTACAGTATAACGGAGAGTGAATCTTTATTTGATTGCATTTGTATTCAGAATATCGAAATGGGGTTAGGTGACAGGCTTAGCCCACGCAAAACCCCTCTCTGAAATATCTGAACATTTGAGAGGGGGGGGGGTACAGACGATATCTTCTGACTAGCAACAAGTATAATTCCATAATTATAAACAGGCCCGTAGTCAAGGGGAGGCCTGGGGGATCGAAGCCCCCCCCCCCCCCCTGGAAATAATCTTGTCCCCCCCCCCCCCTGACAAAAAGTTGTCATCCATATGGCCGGGGGCAGTACCCACCCCTCGGATCCCCCTATCAGCAAGCTGGCTACGGGCCTGATTATAAATGATGTAATGACAAACCAGAGCATTCTTTTAAATGATTACACTCCTTGGATTGTGTAATAACAACAGGGCAATTAGTTTTACCAATTGGTTTAGGACTATCACACTTCAATGTCCTGGTCTTGCTGCCTCCACCACATGAAACAGAGCAAGCACTGTATTTAGACTAACTACCCCACCCACCACCCATCTCTGCAATAATGAATAAAAACAGGTGTTATTTATTATAAGGTCAACCACCTCATCCACAGATTAACAAATTATAAAGAGATAGTATAGACCACCGATCAACGTTGAGAGAGAGGGGGAGAGGAGGGAGGGAGGGAGAGAGAGAGCGAGAGAGAGTTTAACTTCCACTCGTTACAAACTAGATCATTTCGGGACTAACATATATACATGTATGGTTCAAATTTATTTCAATAATTTGCTTGCGCATAGGGGACTAAAGCAGTGGGAAGAAACCATAGGACCCGGAGAAAACTCACAAGGTTGGACAGGCGACCCTACTCCTTATGACGTACACCAGGAATGGAAACCACACTAGTTGACTTAATAACATAACTTCTGATACAACGCGCACGCGTTTAACACACGGACACCCAAACTCTCTAATAAAGATAGATTTAGTGGTCTGCGTATAACAATACAACGAAATGTTTTAAGTTAAATTGATGATGAATGTTTATGTAAAACTGTTCTGAGTTATTAATGACTGCAGATTAGAAATAACAATTAGTTTCAGATTATTAAAGAAAAATGTCGTATTGGGTTTAGCGGAATAACATGTATAAGAAGATGAGACTAGAAAACAAAGACTGAACTGCATTACACTAATAAAACAATGCTGGTAAGAATTGCATAAAGAATTAGTCAATACTGAGGTAATAACAAACCAGCGCACTCTTGCAGTTGAATACACTTCTCGATCTGTGTAGATAAACCAGGACAGTTAGTTCCACCATTAGCTGGTGCTGGGTAGTCACACCTCCTTGTTCTGGTCTTGACACCACTACCGCACGAAACAGAGCAGGCACTATATTCAGACCATTTACTCCAAGCACCATCTATCACTGTAATAATGATTCATGTCAAATACAATGGACGAATTGTCAATCGCAGCCCGACTGTCAATATATTGTAGAAGCAATTAAGAAGCATACAATGCATATAAGCCCATACCCCTCGCAGTGTTCCGTTGGGTTGTATCTTATTCCACTTAAAACTGCTGTAAAAGAAGCAAATTTATGTTCTAAATTATGACTGGTCAATAGACCGATTAAAAACCAGTAGCTAACTGTGTCATTAGGCTTTAAACAGAGCTCCAAACTGGACCAAATGTGTTTACATAACGTTACCACACGATTCACGATTTAATTATACCCAATTAACCAGTGCATAGAAGAATATTGCAGAGAAACTAATTGCGTGACAAACGAATACAGTGTAAACAATACTGTTTAATAAACAATACTGTTTGGAGACGAACAATACTTTCACCGTTTTTAATACCTTAAATCACTATTCAAAGTTTTAGAGAAGACCTTAAATTAAACAAAGGACTGTCATACTTGGGATGTATTTGATTGAACAGGAAGAATAGAAACACTCCCCCAAAATCTCGAGTATCAGAAGCCAATCCTGCAATGGACAGATAGGGATTTCTCTATTGCTATTTATTCAGGAATACAGGGCAGGCGGAAGCAATTCTTGATTGGGGAAGGAGGGTGGGGCTTCCGTCCTAGGCTCTTATAGGCGAGGGTCCATAGAAACAATATATCCTCACCTGCTTTAACACAATCACAAGACACTGTCAATGGTTTGCCCCAATCTACAAATACAGGATAGATGTTTATGTGACAAAGAGTTATAACTGAACCTGTTTCGATCTGGCATGATGTGAAACATCCTCTTTGATTGTCATTCGAAGGATACATTATATCGCCATACTGTTTTATCAAAATTACAAACCAACCACGAAAGAAAGTTTGAAATAGGTAAGAGTAAGTAGCAATCGTGCTTTGGATACAAACTATGGATACAAATATAACCTGCAAATGAGTCAAGTTCCGTGGTTTCGACTCCAGGATAGTATGTGCTACCTCGTTGGTATTCGCCTGGTTTCGACTCCAGGATCGTCAGCGCTACCTCGTTGATTTTCGCCTGGTCATCTCGTTTCCTCCCACAGCAAAAGACCCCATATGCGCAAGTGAATTATTTAAAGAAAATTGAACTATATGTCGAGTGGACTTCCCCTCCGCTTTCTCTATTGTAGATGTCAGTGCATTTTTATACGATTTTGTATAATACGACCTGTCACTGAGTCAACTGGGGTGGTTTCGATTCCCCGGTTGTACGTGATAAGGAGTGGGGTTTGCCTGTTCGGCGGCCTCGTGGTTTTCTCCGGGTCCTGCGGTTTCCTTCCACAGTAAAAGTCCATCTATGCGCAAGTGAATTATTTAAATAAAATTGAACCATTTCGTTTCGTTTCTATAGTTCAAAATTTCGTTTTACTTGCCTTTACTACACTTAAATCTGGAAGGGTTGTTATCATTGATGTGTTCTGAATGATGTGGGTTATTAGCCAATGAAACGGTCTTCTACGCCAAGCTTTGGCGTGTTTTAATAATAATAATTATAATAATAATAATCGCGTCATTTTACAAGGGTAGCAAATTAGGTCTGAGGCCTTTTTCCAATTTGGCCCTTGGCACAGATCGTGCGAATGATTTCGATCATTACTGCAGGAAGAAACCGAAGAACTCGTGGGAAACCTGCCTGATCGGACGGGAGACCGAATATCCCTCTCCCTTACTGCACGGAACTGAGGGTAATCCACTAGTAACATCAATGCTGATTGGTTAATTAAATGTCTAACTCATAGGGCCAAAAGCTGCTCGTGTGCTATCAAAACAACCAGTCAGATCTGCATGTAGTGTAGGTCATCGAATGTATAAAAAAACGAAACGAAATATAGATCTGTATTTTAATGAGATTGGTAAAAGCCCTACCGTAAAATTCAATCCAGAGTACATCATCATAGCTGGGGGTCATGTTGTAAAACAAAATCTTATATCTTTTTTTAATTTTCTTATTTATTTGGTTTGTAATGAATACACCATCATCGTCACAGGTATATAAAGGTTTGTCGTCACCCGTTACTGATAGTCCGGAACATGATTTACCGCTCAAGTAGATGTATTGGATTGTCATATACATTTTTTTAGTTAAATCACAGGAACAGGTTAATCCTTTAGCTGGTGAATCTTTACCACGGAAATACAGGCCCAACCAACCCCTGGTCGATAATGTACCAGTTGTTATAATATTATAAATACCAGTCCCTGTAAAAAAAAAAAAGGTGAATAAATAAATAACATGCATGTATTATTAAATCATGAACTGGTACATGAACGAGTTGTTGTGGTGTCATAGTTATCAGAATATGTAAATAACATCTTTTATAGAAACGGGTGGGGGAGCAATGGTTAGCACATGCGCGCTGTACCATAAGGCCTGGCATTAAGTCAACTAGCGTGGTGTCGAATCCCCGGTTGTATGTGACAAGGAGTAGAGTCGCCTATTCAACCTCGTGGGTTTTCTCCGGCGGTTCCCCCGGTTTCCTCCCTACGCGAATTATTGAAATGAAATAAAACCAAGTACGAACAATCCAAACCATTAGACAAAAGTCGAAGTCCTAAAAAGAACGGAATAGGCAAAATAGTGTAATCTGGCAAAATAGTGTAATCAGCATATGGACTGTTCACCGTGTACTCAATACACGACAAACAATAAAATTGAAGGTTAGTTCCAAAATGACACAGTTAACTTTGTAGCGAGTATGCGTTTAACGCTGCCCCTCTCTTTCTCTATTTCTCTCCATCTCTCTCTCATTGTGTCTCGTGGCATGGTTTCGATTCCCCACGTGTACGCGACAAGGAGTAGGTATGCCTTTCAATCTCGCGGATTTCTCTCGGTTTTTCGGTATACTTTCGGTTCTCCGGTTTTCTACCACTGCTTGCAAGCCAATCATTGAAATAAATCAAACCGAAGTCTCTCTCTCTCTCTCTCTCCGCCACTCTCTCTCTCTCTCGCTCTCTCTGATATTGTTTGTAACACAAATATATCGTTTACTTACTATGTACACAAACATAACCATACATCACATAATGGTAACCAGTATTGCGATTATAAGGGGAGGTGACGGTACAAGAGGGTTCGAAAGCACAGGCTTGATACACAGCTAAACTATCCTGCTTACTGAAAGGTTCCTTTGTATCACTACTTCTAGTAGAACAGCATGGATGTGTCTCACATTCATTCCACGTTAAAGAATACGGGCACATCGGAAAATTTGGATTACTATAGTAATACAGGTAGTCTATTTTAATACGATATTTTTCCAACCCAGAAGGTAAATTATCCATTTCATTACAATCTAAAGTATGCTTGGAACATGGCGAGATTTTCGGTTGATAACATCCAACTTCTTGCGTATTTACTGTAATAAAACAATTAGAATAGGATTAGAATGTTAACAATCTGATTAAAACACAGATCCTGTTTCGTTTCATTTTTATACGCCTACATTTCCATGTGGACGTATTATGTCGTCGCCCCTGTAAAATTGGCATTTTTCGAAATTTGGTCAGAGAAATCCCATGCAAAGCAATAGTCACTTCTAGTTAGTTTTCTCATCTCTCTCCCACAATGCCCATTGTTTTCTAAATAGGCGATTCGTGTTTACAATTATACTGTTGGATTCGTTTTCTAGCTAATGATACTATTTCACAATCTAGACATTGAAAATATATTCATTTATTGTTTATCTTTTTTAATTAACATGGTGTTTCTTGTTATTTCTAATACAGTGCACACACGAAAATGCATGGTCTGTTTTGGCAATCACCGGGTTAGTACATGTATGTTGGTGTGTTCATTTATCTGAGCCACCTACTTTTCCTCAAATGATCACCTGTGCACGTGCTATTACAGGTTGATCAGTAACTTGAACACCCAAGTCAGAACAAAGGGTCCACTGTGTAAGAGTTCTTATCATTGACGTGTTCCGGATGGTGTGAGGGATTAGCAAATGAAACGGTCTGTTACGCAAGTGCTTGGTTTTTTGATGCACAGAACTGTGGGTAAACCACTAGAAACGTCAAAGCTGGTTGACACTCGGTAAACCTCAGCAGACTTCAGTACTATACATAAAGCCTCGGCTGTATGAGTAAGTTCGCCATTGGAACTGCTTTCAAATTCCTCGATTACTAACGGCGTCGCACATGTCGACGCATTTGAATAATGTTTTATCATACAAAGCTTTCAAAGTCTGAAGAATTTTTTTTTCAAGTTTATCCGATTTTCTTTTAACAAAAACAGCGTTGCACTGAAAATTCTACACACTCCTGAAACGACGCGATTGTGAGAACTTTTTTCTAAAAGCGGCAAGTTTTCCTAATAAGTAAACCGGCACCGCATTGCAATTGTATAGGTGTATCACTTACCGTCGTACAGCCGAAGCTAGATGTAGATTACCGGAATCTGCCGAGGTTTGGCGAGTGCGCTGATTGAATAATCAATGTCTGACGTCATAGGGTCAAAAGTCGCTCGTTTGAACCCTGACATGAACTTCCACTATAACTTTAATCAGATAGGAATGTTACCAGCCATGTATAGCAATTGATACGGTCACTGTTATTTAGTATTATAAACCATAGAGATAATTTAGTTCTATGAATAAACCAATAGGAATATGATTAGAAAACACTAGTTAACAGCAATATATTGACCACGTAATACCACCGCCATTACTATCGTATAGGCCACGTGATACCACCACCATTACTAGAATAAACCAATAGGAATATGGACACATTTCACCAAATAATCCTACGCAAGGTGGTGACACATGTTGCTACGTCTGTTGTAGAAAGCGTTCTACCCAACAAAAATGTTTGGGGAAAAGGGACGGTCTAAGAGATGATAATTTACATTCAAGTCAATGGGGAAACTATTAGTGATCTGTGGCCATATGATTAGAGATAGACTAAAAATAATTTTCGCCCTATATCCATGGGTGACGGCGTAGAAAGATGTGGTGATTAGAATCTGTTAACAATCAAAAAGACCACGCGATACCACCACCCAATGAATGATTAGAATATATTAATAGCCATACAGACCACGTGACATCGCCACCATTACTAGTATAAAATAATCAGTGAGATTAGAATATTTTAACATACCACGTGATACCACCTCCATTGTCAGAAAGCCTTACAAGAGACAACGAATGGGAAGAAAAACCGAGGTGCCGTGTACACATTGGTGTGCACGTACAATATCCCTTGGCGGTTGAAATTCGTTAAAAGAGTAAGCCGTAGTATCGCTGGCCGGTCAAAATTTTCTTCATAGTATGGCGTATGCCTGTCCTCATTAGCTCAGTCCGAGCAGAACAGTGGCACGTTAAACTCCATGCCATTTCATATACCACCCCCATTACTATAATACACCAATAAGAATATGTTTAGAAAGAATAGTATAACTGTCTAACTTGTCAACATTACCATCAAAACAACACAACAGCATACAACAAAAACATTGGCAAATTGTCTACGATATCACCCCTGACGAAAGTGGGCGTTTAACTCTAGAAATGAACGAACGAAGACGATGAACTATTTAATGGATGTGGATCAGTTACCTTTAGATACAATATCGTGCTATATTGTATTATAATTAAAGATCAGTGGCCTTTAGAAATAATATCGTGTTGTATTCCCATCTTTTATATCGGCGTATAATTAAAGACCAGTAACCTTTGGATAAACTTTTGTGTTATATACGGCCGGCTGCTGACATTAATGATCATATTATTTACGCCATAACGAGTTTCCAGGGTGATTGCTAAATTATATTTATTATCATACTATCTTCAAGAAAGAGCACCAGAGTTACGTGTTAACTAACACCCTTGTTCAATATACATGAATCCCCCATTTGGAAATCAATGTGCATTGTGGAAAAGAGCTGAGAGAACTTACAGGGAGCGACCATCGCTTTGCATGGGATTTCGAAAAACGCCGATTTTATGTTAATTTTAGTGCATCAACCATCTGTGTCTTCATCACATCATATAAAATATAACCCATCACTAAAATTAACATAAAATCGTCGTTTTTCGAAATTTGGTCAGAGAAATCCCATGCAAAGCAATGGCCGCTCCCTGTAAGCCAGCAATCGCAATCACGTGCACGTTTCTAGCGTCTAGTTATTCCAGTCTATATAACTCCGTTTGGTTAGGAGCAATGTGTCTAGCTTCGTCCCTCGAGTCTCACAATACAACTGGGGCTGTAGCGCATTATGGTTCACGATTTGTGTACCAATGTTAAAACATTTTTTTATCATAAATATCGGTTATTAGAAGACAATCTTTCCCCGGTAAGTTTACATTATCAATGTTGATTTAAATTGACCAATAATTCGTGTTTTCGATGTCGAAGTTTTGGATGATTTTGGGTTACGGACTTAGGTCCTTTAATATTGTAATATACAACTAGCATTTTCTATATATAAGATGTTAATTCTTTAATATATAACTAACATTAACATCTATATATAATATGTTAATATTTTAATATATAACTAACATTTTCTATATATAAGATGTTAATACTTTAATATATAACTAACATTTTCTATACATAAGATGTTAATATTGTAATATATAACTAATATTTTCTATATATAAGAGATGTTAATATTGTAATATATAACTAACATTTTCTATATATAAGTTGTCAATATTGTAATATATAACTAACATTTTCTATACATAAAATATTAATATTGTAATATATAACTAACATTTTCTTTATATAAGCTGTTGTATAATATAACTAACATACCTGAATCCACTACGATCAACACAACTAGAGATGATTTCACGAACATCAATATGGTCACCATACTCTGAAAAATTAAGATTTGCTTTAATTAATGTTGATATCATCTAATTCGTCCGTGGTATATTGAATATAGCAATCCCGATTCAGGAGGCGCTTGCATCGTGATAACACTGGATGCAGTTCATGTAGACCTTTACTGTACCACCAAGAGAGCATACACGGCCTGGTGGTGCTTTTTATCCTGAGAAATGATTTCTTTTTTTTAGATCATCAGACGTGCTCTTTTCGGAATCGGACAAGGTTTGTTCATTTCAGTTCCAATATACAAAAGGGTCAGAAGGCATGGGGTACGGGTCCAGAGGACAGAAAGCTCGAGGTGTAGGTGTACCCAGGACCTCGGTTTTTCGCCCAATTCGAACGACTAGATGCTATTCCGCGCCCGGCACTACCGTGGAAAACTTCGTCCTAGCGATAGGGCCAGCGCCTTACTCACTTAACCCACAAGTGAAGAAAATGTTCATTTCAGTTCCAATATAAAAAAAAGGTCAGAAGGCTTGGGGTACGGGTCCAGAGTTCAGAAAGCTTGAGGTGTAGGTGTACCCGGGACCTCGGTTTTTTTGCCCAATTCGAACGACTAGATGCTATTCCGCGTCCGGCACTACAGTGGAAAACTTCGTCCTAGCGATAGGCCCAGCGCCTTACTTACTTAACCCACACGTAAAGAAATTGAAATATAAAGATCAAGAATAAACAATAAAAATGTTGGTTTTATTTGACACATACACACACACAATTCATTATCACACTATTTAAAGGAGCTAAATTGCTAATATTTGGGACCTACATGTAGACTTGACACAAATGGGTCGCAACGCACATAAAAATGTAATATGAATGTACATAAACTGATTTACATTCAATCATGTCCAATCAATTCGGCGAAAAATCGCAATCGAATGGCAATAGCTACAGGGGCGGCGGCAAGCCCCCCCCCCCCCTCAAATAATCTGGTATGCCCTCTGTTTGCCCCCCCCCCCCAATAATCTTTAAATAATTTATAGTAGGTTTACAATAGGATGGGCTTGTAAGAAATCACTCTCTGACAGAGTAGGGATGTGAGATTTTATCACTGTAGAAGGTATTGATTACCGAAACGTATTACAAACTCTAAACAATAACATGTGAATCACTTAAAAAATGCTTTTTACGATCCTTAAAGTCTTTTGGGTATAGGTTCAACGCGGCGTGAATATGCATTCACTTGATACACTCAATCCGTTCGTTTGACAGCTCCCTCTTTTTTCGAATATGCTGGTGATTTGGCGACGAACAGTAACTGGTCAGCTCTATTTATCTCGAAGACCAGTATCTGGAATACTGCCAGACTGCATTGTGGCGAAAATATTCATTCAATTTAATTCACTCACTCCGTCAGTTTGCCAGTTTCCTCTCTTGTCGGATAAACTAATGATTTGGCGACAGGCGGTATCTGGTAAGCTTGTTTTATCTCGACGATCAGTGACTGAAATACTGCCAGATACTGCAATTCGGGCAGTCTACTTTTCAAATTTTCGGGGGCTTTG
Organism: Patella pellucida; assembly: GCA_917208275.1. Classification (NCBI taxonomy): domain Eukaryota; kingdom Metazoa; phylum Mollusca; class Gastropoda; family Patellidae; genus Patella; species Patella pellucida. The sequence continues at coordinate 68,420,817 of OU795038.1, forward strand.
TTGAGGTTCGCAAGTCCGTTCATTTGACACTTTTCTCTCTTGGGTCGGATAGACTAGTGATCAGGCGACAGACGGTATCTGATCAGCTCTATATATCTCTACAATCGTAGCCTGAATACTCCCAGACAGCATTTCCGACAGTCTATTTTCAAAAATTTCTTGGGGAGGTCCCAATATCCCTCACAAGGACTCCATACTCTGGCACTTGTGAGTGGATTTCATTGAGGTTCGCAAGTCCGTTCGTTTGACACTTTATCTCAACGATCAGTGCCTGAAATACTGCCAGGCTGCATTTACGGCAGCCTGTTTTTCAAAAATTTTGGGGGAGCCCCCCCCCCCCTATTTGAAGCTCATGCCTTTGCCCCCTTAACCTTGGACTTTGCCCCAGCCTTGTCCCTCCAACCACCGGCGGCTAGCGCCGCCACTGAATAGCGTCTTGTTATTCCAACCTACATAGATAGTATTTACACTACAATATGGTGTTTGACATGACTTGTGGGATATGTCTAGCCTCCTTCGTCGTGTACCAATGGTAAAAAAAAAATTGTCTTAAATGATGGATGTCAGAAGCCAATCTTTTCCCGGTAAGATCACAACATCAATGTTAATTTAAACAATTGACAAATTATTTGCGTTTCCAATTTTGAAGACTTATGATGATATTGAATTAGAGACTTAGCTACTTTAAAGGGGGTCACGGTGGCTAAGTAAGTAAGACGCTAGCTCGTTGGTCAACTCGTCCGGAGGTCGGGAGTTGGAGCTCTGCATTGGCCGAGAAATTTCATTGATGCTGGACGGAGGACCTGACAAGGACAGCTGTCTGGTCGTTCCGATGGTACGAAATACCGAGGTCCCGTATACACGTTGACGTGCACTTAACAGATCCCTTACCAGTTGGGATTCGATATAAGAGTAGGCCATAGTGCCGCTGTCCGGGAAAAAATTCCCTCATAGCACACTGTATGGTTTGTCTTCATTATCCCAGTTCGGAGCAGCACAGTAGGACGTTAAACCCCATTGCATTTCATTTACTTTAAGTAATTACAAGATTATACTTACTCCGTTCTAATTAGCTGTGTTACCAAGCACTGTTTTGAGTTGTTCTAAATGCGATATTATATATTGACGGTAGAACCAATCAATATCGTGTGTTAAGTCATGTGATGTAATCCAAAACGGATGAGCATTGGTGGGAATTATATTCCTGCAATTACCAACGACAGTGAATTTGTATACAATGTACACACTTAAACCTCGGATATTCCGATTTTTAGGTGTCGGTATTATTATAATCAAAGGCAAAGCCATGAAATATATATATATATATAGGGGTTAGGGGCACAAATGAAATTATATTAAATGTTGACAATCTGTGACGCCGGCGCCACAAGGCTGCGCAACAGCCGATTTACCGGGTTAGGGAGAGTGTGTAAACACTGTTTTGCCATATGTTACGGGATTAAACTAAAACATCACACCGATACAATGTTTACCATGTTTACGTCAGGGGGTGCCGTATGTATATTGGGATATGTACAGGTTTGATCACCCAATAATACATTCTACAGTAGATATCGCTTGTGGGATAAATTTCATAATCTACTAAGGAGATATCGCTTTATATAAATTTGATTGGTCAATCAAAAAGGAACTACTTTTTTTATTTTCAAAGAACAGTTCATTTTTTTTAATTAAAAGTTACTTCTTTCTTATTAAAAAGAACTATTTGTATTTAATTGATCTTGATGGAAACACTGGGTAAATATTAAAGACTTTATAATGGTTGAATTGCTGTCAAAAAATGATGCATCACTACGCCATAATGTATTCAGGTTCAGTAAAAGTGAAAATCCATAGCAAAGAATTATATTTATTTATTTCTGCATGTAACATGGGTTTGTGTGATAAATAAAATCTCCTAGTCAATAAAAAACTCGGCAGAGCCTCGGTTTTTTTTACATTATCAACTTGTGTTGATATTTTTTAATATAAAAAAAGACTTGTAGGAGGTTCTTTATTTATACATATAGAATCTTAACTAATCCTAATAATAGTTGTAAATAAATAGGAGTAAGGGTCTACTATGTAAAACAAATGAGAGGGGACTACAATCCGGAATTAGCTGGACAGCTATAGCTTGAAGCGCGACAACCCTTCCCACATTCCAGATTACTCAGTCCTTGACTTGGAAGGGGGTAAATACAACGAGAAATATTTAGGCATTAAGTGGGGAGGGGTGTATTCGTTCCGCCATTGCAGCTTTGAATAGCTTTATTTTGCAAGTTTATCATTAAATAATGCACAAATTTATACAGCTTAAAACATCGGTTGTTACATTGTATTATTTCGAGCGTTCGGCCTAGTTTTCTCGAACGTTCGAAATATATGTATTATATTTTTTGCAAATCCTTAATCAGTCACCGTAAACTTTCTCTCTTTAAGCGTTCAAGAATTACACTGTGACCAAGGGTCATAACTCTACAAATGATTAAGGTGATTATTGAAATCCGACTATTTTCCGGTTTTCCTAATCTGAACAATGTATAATTCAACAAGGGTCGTAAGTCTAGAAGTAATCAACAAAACGTATTGACATTCGATGGGATATTGAACACAGAATATCAATTGATCAGTTCAACATGTTTGCTAGAATGTTCCTGTGATTTTACAAATGACACAGGGGCAATGATTTAGATTTGTTACATAAATACGGCATCATAAAATATTGAAATTACCCAAACAATCCATATTAACAACTACAGTTCAGTTGCATGGATTCTGCCAAATGCTTAAACGACTGCTTTGAATGTGACAGATAAACCGGCCGAGAATGAATATTTAAATGACACTAGTATGTCTTCCCATACGGATATTCCCTTTAATGCTGTATCTTTGATTAGCAACATCAAAACTCGATTATGGGTGTAAACGGGAATTACGTTTCACTAGACGAGAATGGTGAGACAAGAGAATGAAGACATAGAGAATGGTGAATGACGAGACAAGAGAATTATGAGAGAAAGGAGAGACAAGAGAATAATGATACAAGAAACTGGCGAGACAAGATAATAATAATACAGGGGAATGAAGATATAAGAGAATGATGATACGTGAAAATAACGACACAAGATAATGATGATACTGATGACACAAGAGAATGAATATACAAGATAATTACGATACAAGAGAGTAGTGAGACCAGAGAAAAATGAACGATCAGAAAAGAGAATGGTGAATGATGAAACAAAAGAAAAATGAATGATGAGATAAGAGTAAAATGATGCAAGAGAATCGTGAGAGACAAGAGACAGGAGAATGGCGAGACAAAATAATGAGATGACAAGATAAAGAGTAGACAATGGAGAGACCAGAGACAAAATAATGATGAGACAAGAGAATGGTGAGACAAGAGAACGATGGGACAAGAGAATGATGAGACAGGAGAGACTAGAGACAAAAGAATGATGAGACAAGAGATAGATGAGACCAGAGGATGATGAGACCAGAGAATGGTGAGACCAGAGAATGGTGAGACAAGAGGATGATGAGACAAGAGAATGATGAGAAAGGAGAACGATGAGACAAGAGAATGATGATACAAAATAATGATGAGACAGGAGAATGGTGAGACAAGAGAATGGTGAGACAAGAGAATGGTGAGACAAGAGAATAATGAGACAGGAGAGACTAGAGACAAAAGAAGAATGAGACAAGAGATAGATGAGACCAGAGGATGATGAAACCAGAAAATGGCGAGACAAGAGGATGATGAGGCAAGAGAATGATAAGACAAGAGAATGATGAGACAAGAGAATGATGATACAAGAGAATGATGAGAATGTGATTTGATTGAAATTGAACAGAGCGTTATTGGGAAAGGTGATCAGATGACGTCAAAGAACAGTTGTTTTTTTGTAATTTTTTGTGTATCCGTCTGTAATTAAAAAAAACTTTTTTTATTCTGCAGATATTGAAAATATCTTGTATTGTTCAGCTCATATAACTTCATTAACCTTAATAAAAAAAGCCAATAACAATAATCAGATAAAATTTTTTTAGATACTTTCATAAAGAAACATATAAATTTAATATTTTCATCCAGTTTCAAAATGTTATTAATACCTTGAAATATAATGACAACCTATGAGATTAGTTGTAAGGAAACAAATCGCCAGTATAGCTCTCTTCGTCGTGTTTAGGATGAATTATTAAAAACAGAACAGCGACCACTTGGACTCCAAACTATAGAAATAAAACGCCCACGGGCTACTCAATCAAATTGTTTAAGAAACGGTCAGGCATGTTAAATAAAGAGTACGCGCAAATGCGGCTGTTATGGAAAACAGTGGAGCTCATCGACATCTTCGTGAGCCATGTTTGAGAATAAATAAAAGTAGGACATTAATCATCATAGTATTTCATTTTACGTGTTCATTTGACCCTGGAATCGAAGCTGAGCAACAGGATGTTATACCCCATCAGATAGAATAACATAATAATATATTTTTCTGTATAAATATGTAACATGACATCTTGTTTTTTTTTTAAAATTTAACGAGATTATATCACCTGGACTTTTTTTTACACAATAACCAATCATAATCCATTATTTTTTCAACGTCAGCTGACGGTTTATTTCAGTAGTATAACTGAACCGGGCCCGTCGCCACGGGGGCTTAGCCCCCCCCCCCCCCCCCCGCCGAAAGAAAAATTAAATTACCCCACACCCTCAAACAGACACACAAATATTTCGCCAACAATCCTTTGATTAAATGCGTTCATAGCCGGCCACATCCTCGAGACCCCCCCCCCCCACCGCCGCCTTCTGAAAAAGATATCCGTGGCCCCACCAAATTTTATAAGCTGGCTACGGGACCGAACTGAACTGTATAAATTAAAAACTGGTTGGGGTGGCTGAGTGGTTAGTGTGTGCGTGCTGTATCATAAAGCATGTCATTGAATCAACTGGCATGGTTTCGAATCCCTGGTTGTACGTGGCAAGGAATAGGGTCGCCTGTCCAACCTCGTGGGTTTTCTTAGGATCCCCCGGCTTCCTTCCACTGCTAAAGACCCCTACGCGCAAGCGAATTATTGAAATAAAATTAAACCATATGTTAGTCCCAAAATGATCGAGTTTGTGTCGAGTGAACGTTAACCTCCCTCTCTCTCTCTCTCTCTCTCTCTCTCTCTCTCTCTCCCACGTCGGTTCAGAGTGCAGCTGTGTCATTAACATAATATAAGGGGCATCAACAGTGTAAATATCAAGAAAATATATATGCGGGTGATATGTTCCTTTCGAACAATTATAAAGTGGTGTTTGAAAATATCTAGTGATCAGATTTAATGATGAATTATAAAAGGAAACTTTTATTATCATTGGATCATCTGTTTTAAATATGCAGACTTACTTGCTCAATATACGTCCTGTGAGTGTCAACAAATAGCCGTGGTAGTACGCGTTGTCGTGTGCGTAAAAGATATCCTGAACGTTAGATTTTGATGAGGGGCGGAAACTCTGCATGGCACATGTCCATCTTTATTCGCTCAATTGTGCCCAAAGTAAGACGATAAACCCCATGTAATTTCATTTCTAATTCATTTTTTTTTAATTAATAAAAAGGATGTGGATAAATACTTCTTAAAATTCTCGAGGTATACGTTGTGTTTTCCACTAAAGTTGCAAGTGTAGGAATTAAAATGGCACTCAACCATTTCAGCCGATGAGTAAAACCTTATTATGCCGTACAATTAACATGTGCACGAGTCAACTATGTTGTGCCATTTGTTAGACAGACGTCATAAGCTTTTTAATAAGTTTTGTTACAAAGTAATTTAGATTATGGTTCACTATTTTGTTGACGAGTTAACTTCACTTCAATCATTTTTTGTTACCGAGTTTACAACATCACAATGGACTTGTGGGCGAATTGACTATGAGTTATTCGCGTTGAGTAGATCTGCGCCTTTATTCAAGATACAGCTTATAACACCGGAAAAGGGTTACCCCGGAAAAGGCTGTTTTGGAAGAAATTATAATGGCGGTTGTCGTGCTACTTTATTTCGTTTCTGTCTAAAACAGTTAAATGCATCAAAAGGAACCGAACTGATGAGACTAAGTGTGTCAGGAGAAGCAAAAAAATAGATATATATGTCTATAATGATGGTTAGTTGTTAATTTCAAAATGAAAATTTATCGCAAAATTACATAAAGTAAAGTGAAATGGTTCCATGATATCTTCCGCCTTACCCTCCAGACACAGGTGTGGTTTATCCTACATAGTTCCATTGCGCAAATTTTCTAGTCAAATGACTACAAAATATTTACTGGCCTAAAGCTCCCTTAATTTACACAGAAACTGACCCGAAACTGTTCTGCACATAGCTTAACATATAATAAACCAATGTCAATTCCCCTTGAAATAAGGCTGGGGCTATTTGCCACATGTGGTAAGACAATCCGGAGACTATTTGCCACATGTGACAAGTCTCTGTACCGCAATTATCAACCGATTTCAATGAAACTTACAGATTATAATAACATTAATAATATCTCAAACTAGCCAAAATTTCGGCCACTTCCGGTTAGCGGTTTCCGAGATATCAGGTTACCACACATTTCATGTGGCACGGCTACAGACCACAATTATCACCCGATTTAAATGAAACTTACCGATTATAATGAAAGTATTAATATCTCAAACTAGCCAAAATTTCGGCCACTTCGGGTTAGCGGTTTCCGAGATATCAGGTTACCACACATTTCATGTGGCACGGCTACAGACCATAATTATAAACCGATTTCAATGAAACTTACAGATTATAATAAGAGTATTAATATCTAAAACAAGCCAAAAATTTCGGCCACTTCCGGTTAGCGGTTTCCGAGATATCAGGTTACCACACATTTCATGTGGCATGGCTACAGATCAAAATTATTTACCGATTTCAATAAAACTTACAGCTTATAATAAGATTATTAAGAGCTCAAACTAGCCAAAATTTCGGCCACTTCCGGTTAGCGGTTTCCGAGATATCAGGTTACCACACATTTCATGTGGCACGGCTACAGACCACAATTATCAACCGATTTCGATAAAACTTACCGATTATAATAAGAGTATTAATATCTCAAACTAGCTAAAATTTCAGCCACTTCCGGTTAGCGGTTTCCGAGATATCAGGTTACCACACATTTCATGTGGCACGGCTACAGACCACAATTATTTACCGATTTCAACGAAACTTACAGATTATAATAAGGGTACTAAGATCTCAAACTAGCCAAAATTTCGTCCACTTCCGATTAGATGTTCCTGAGATATCAGGTTACCACACATTTCATGTGGCACGGCTACAGACCACAATTATCAACCGATTTCGATGAAACTTACAGATTATAATAACATTGATAATATCTTACACTAGCCAAAATTTCGGCTACTTCCGGTTAGCGGTTTCCGAGATATCAGGTTACCACACATTTCATGTGGCACGGCTACAGACCACAATTATCAACCGATTTCAATGAAACTTACAGATTATAATAAGAGAATCAATATCTCAAACTAGCCAAAATTTCGGCCACTTCCGGTTAGCGGTTTCCGAGATATCAGGTTACCACACATTTCATGTGGCACGGCTGCAGACCACAATTATCAATCGATTTCAATGAAACTTACAGATTATAATAAGAGTATTATTATCTCAAACTAGCCAAAATTTCCGCCAGCGGTTTCCGAGATATCAGGTTACCCCACATTTCATGTGGCACGGCTACAGACCACAATTATCAACTGATTTCAAAAAAACTTACAGATTATAATAACATTAATAATATCTCAAACAAGCCAAAATTTTGGCCACTTCCGGTAAGTGGTTTTCGAGATATCAGGTTACCACACATGTCATGTGGCACGGCTACAGACCAAAATTATTTACCGATTTCAATGAAACTTACAGATTATAATAAGGGTACTAAGATCTCAAACTAGCCAAAATTTTGGCCACTTCCGGTTAGATGTTCTCGAGATATCACAGAGTAAGAATAACCAGAGTAGCGACTTCTTCATTTGCACAAGTTGGGGTCGCGCATTGCATCTTGGGTTTGATGTGTAAGTTCTCAAACATGGCGGCTGAAACGTGTGGGCTGTCAACAAAGAGAATAAAAAGTAAATACAAGAGTGGGGGGTATGGGACACAGTGTAGAGCCTACGGGTGTTATAATTATACAGGGACTGTATAATTAAACTTTTTCCTACTGCCATTAGGCATTGCCACTGAAAAGATAATATTAAAAGAAGAAAAATAACTTTGTGTAAAATTTGCTCAAAAATGAAACAAGTCAACAATTAGGCCCATCTTCCCCGCTGACATCCCAAAACAAATAGATGACACATATCAATTAATAGGCCAGAAAACAACCCTACTCAAACTCATCTGTACTTTCAGATGTGTCTTTAGTGGAATTAGATATCTCTAAAATATTGATAGATCCTCTTTTAGGGCTGCCAGAGGAAAATATTTTTAATAGAGCCTACAAGAAGTTCAACTGTGACGCCTGTTTGAAGTTATGGACAGCTTCCGAAAGGGAAGCTCATGATGACATTTATTCTTTTATCGATCAAAAGCAATATGATAATGAGAGTAAGAAAGGTCTAGTCAAACCAAGTCATTTAATTTATGCTGTTACAATGAAATTAGAATCAATATTTAGAGATTCTTTTTGACACGATCAATAAAACCCAAAATGTATGTAGGCCTAGACAGTTTATTGAAATATTTATGAAAATTGTTACAGACAATATTGTTTGTTCAACTGATTGTGCTAAAGTTTGTAAATTTATGCTTTGTCTTTTTGCTCGCATGAGAATACATCATTGTGTAAAATAACTTAATAGGTCTAGGAAATACAAGAAACATAAGAAAAACAAGAAATATGAAGGTGTCACATTCCTAATTTATCAAGTTGTTTCTGCGTACCATGTCTTATGCTTCATCACAAATATTATTTTCTACTTGAACTAAGCATAGATAAGCAGTTTAAAAGACAAATGTACAAATAATTGATATATGTCATTTATATGTTTTGGGATGTCAGCGGTGTGGGCGGTTGGGAGTGGAAATAAGCATCACTGTTAGCTTGTTTCAACTGATTGTGATAAAGTTTGTAAATTTATGCTATGTATTTTTGCTCGCATGAGAATACATCATTCATTCAGTGCCGGATCTAGGGGAGGCAAAGTGGGACAAATGTCCCGGGTCCCCCCACAATTCTTGGTCATACTATAATTATTTTATCACGGACGGAGCTAACCAGTACTTGGGGGCCCCGGGACTGGTTGGTACCAACAGATTATCGGGGGGGGGGCAGAGATCGGTTAGGCCCTAAAATTAACTAAATTACATAACTTAAAGGTTCCAATCAATTGGTCCTAACCAGTTCCGGGGAACATCCCGCGGGAAATTAACAGACAACGGAGTTCAATGTTTTATGTCACCTAAAATAATTTCCCTAAAATAAAGTAAATGAAATTGGGCATGCTCATATGTTAAGCTTTTGTTCCAAGGGCAGATCCAGAATTTTTTGCAGAATGTGGTTTGCCAGCTGGTTCCTGGAGCAATGTATATATGTATCGTTTGGTTGATGGGGGCACTTAGTTTACCCCCCTTCCCCCGGCCTTGAAAAGGTTTGAGGAATAGGCCTACAAGGTTTCTTTTTTAAGAGAGAAATCCAACCCCCGTGTCGATATCAATTTTTATTATGAATACAATCACTCTGTGTATCAATTTTATTGATTGATGCAAGAGATTAATTGTGATACAAATTAAACGACCACTTTCTCATGTGATGTCCTAATGATTAGGAACCTATAACGGTAAATCTCTTTGATCTTTTTGGGTATATATGCCCTGAATAACTTGCGGTCTGAAAGTCGTTGGCGGTTCGGTTTTTCGTTTATCAGTCTTGTTTATCCCCACCATATCCCTGAAGCAATGTATATATGTATCTTTTGGTTGATGGGGGCACTTAGTTTACCCCCCTTCCCCCGGCCTTGAAAAGATTTGAGGAATAGGCCTACAAGGTTTCTTTTTTAAGAGAGAAATCCAACCCCCGTGTCGATATCAATTTTTATTATGAATACAATCACTCTGTGTATCAATTTTATTGATTGATGCAAGAGATTAATTGTGATACAAATTAAACGACCACTTTCTCATGTGATGTCCTAATGATTAGGAACCTATAACGGTAAATCTCTTTGATCTTTTTAGGTATATATGCCCTGAATAACTTGCGGTCTGAAAGTCGTTGGCGGTCCCGGTTTTTCGTTTATCAGTCTTGTTTATCCCCACCATATCCCCGGTGTCGAGCTTTATCACACACAGAACCAACAAACAATGACAAATCATGAAAATAGATCGCATAAAACGAGTAAACTAAATTCCAAATGATTAATCGGGACGGTAGGCCTTATCGTTCGATAAAGCTTAAATCAGGCCTTAAAGAACTGGGCAAAGTTATAATATTAAGATGGAATTTCAGCAAGAACTTTTGTTGTCAACTATAACTAGTACAAGTTTAGCCAAATCGACCGTGTAGTGTTTGTATTACTTGAAAGAATAGCTGTCATATAGGCTAGATCGTTAGAAATAGATATCGTAACCATGTTGAGCGAACTGTCAGTTGAGTGTTATTACACTATATTCCCAAGATGCATTGCGCGTCGGAGTGTTTCTATGGGGAGTAATGCAAGCCACTACTCTGGTTATTCTTACTCTGTGGAGATATCAGGTTACCACACATTTCATGTGGCACGGCTACAGACCACAATTATCAACCGATTTCGATGAAACTTACAGATTATAATAACATTGATAATATCTCAAACTAGCCAAAATTTCGGCCACTTCCGGTTAGCGGTTTCCGAGATATCAGGCTACCACACATTTCATGTGGCACGGCTACAGACCACAATTATCAACCGATTTCAATGAAACTTACAGATTATTATAAGAGTATTAATATCTCAAACTAGCCAAAATTTCGGCCACTTCCGTTTAGCAGTTTCCGAGATATTAGGTTACCACACATTTCATGTGCCACGGCTACAGACCACAATTATCAACCGATTTCAATGAAACCTACAGATTATAATAAGAGTATTAATATCTCAAACTAGCCAAAATTTCGGCCACTTCCGGTTAGCGGTTTCCGAGATATCAGGTTACCACGCATTTCATGTGGCACGGCTGCAGACAACAATTATCAACCGATTTCAATGAAACCTACAGATTATAATAAGAGTATTAATATCTCAAACTAGCCAAAATTTCGGCCACTTCCGGTTAGCGGTTTCCGAGATATCAGGTTACCACACATTTCATGTGGCACGGCTGCAGACAACAATTATCAACCGATTTCAATGAAACTTACAGATTATAATAAGAGTATTATTATCTCAAACTAGCTAAAATTCCGGCCACTTCCGGTTAGTGGTTTCCGAGATATCAGGTTACCACACATTTCATGTGGCACGGCTACAGACCATAATTATCAACCGATTTAAATGAAACTTACAGATTATAATAAGAGTATTAATATGTCAAACTAGCCAAAATTTCGTCCACTTCCGGTTAGCGGTTTCTGAGATATCAGGTTACCACACATTTTATGTGGCACGGCTACAGACCACAATTATCAAACGATTTCAATAAAACCTACAGATTATAATTACATTAATAATATCACAAACTAGCCAGAATTTCGGCCACTTGCGGTTAGCGGTTTCCGAGATATCAGGTTACCACACACATTTCATGTGGCACGGCTACAGACCACAATTATCAACCGATTTCAATGAAACTTACAGATTATAATAAGAGTATTAATATCTCAAACTAGCCAAAATTTCGGCCACTTCCGGTTAGCGGTTTTCGAGATATTAGGTTACCACACATTTCATGTGGCACGGCTACAGACCATAATTATCAACCGATTTCAATGAAACTTACAGATTATAATATGAGTATTAATATCTCAAACTAGCCAAAATTTCGGCCACTTCCGGTTAGCGGTTTCCGAGATATCAGGTTACCACACATTTCATGTGGCACGGCTACAGACCACAATTATCAACCGATTTAAATGAAACTTACAGATTATAATTACATTAATAATATCACAAACTAGCCAGAATTTCGGCCACTTCCGGTTAGCGGTTTCCGAGATATCAGGTTACCACACATTTCATGTGGCACGGCTACAGACCACAATTATCAACCGATTTTAATGAAACTTACAGATTATATTAAGAGTATTAATATGTCAAACTAGCCAAAATTTCGGCCACTTCCGGTCAGCAGTTTTCGAGATATCAGGTTACCACACATTTCATGTGGCACGGCTACAGACCACAATTATCACCCGATTTCAATGAAACTTACCGATTATAATAAGAGTATTAATATCTCAAACTAGCCAAAATTTCGGCCACTTCCGGTTAGCGGTTTCTGAGATATCAGTTTACCACACATTTCATGTGGCACGGCTACAGACCACAATTATCAACCGATTTCAATGAAACATACAGATTATAATTACATTAATAATATCACAAACTAGCCAGAATTTCGGCCACTTCCGGTTAGCGGTTTCTGAGATATCAGGTTACCACACATTTCATGTGACACGGCTACAGACCACAATTATCAACCGATTTCAATGAAACTTACAGATTATAATAAGAGTATTAATATCTCAAACTAGCCAATATTTCGGCCACTTCCGGTTAGCGGTTTCCGAGATATCAGGTTACCACACATTTCATGTGGCACGGCTACAGACCATAATTATCAACCGATTTCAATGAAACTTACCGATTATAATAAGAGTATTAATATCTCAAACTAATCAAAATTTCGGCAACTTTAGAGGTTTTACAAAAACTAATGTATTAAAGTTACAGTTCATTTCACCATCCAATACGCTGTTCCTTTAAATGAATCAATCATCCTGGTTAGCATTTAGATTGTTTTTCTATCTTACGTCCACCATTCCAATCGCATATGGTTTCTAAAAACATTTCAAACTCGGACATACATTTTTGGAAATTCACAAAACATTAACATGTCACAGATTCACATAATTTCCCGAATTCACCTAGACTCAGTAGTTGTATTAAAATTCACCAAGATTTAAATATATTTCATCATCAAAATCACCAAGATATATACAGTGGACTCTGTCACATCCGACATCGTACGGGATCGTTACAATATGTCGGATTGTACAGCGTGTCAGAGTACCGAGTTTTCTCCAAAACGGGAAATACTGTAACTTCGAAAACTGGAAGTATTTTTATATTGTAGCTTCGAATCACCAAAATGCTATCATTGTTTCCACTAGCTTCAAAATTTACCGGTACACCTTGTACGTACCGATAGAGGTTAAAAATACCGGTCAACTCGTAATTTTACCACTCCAGAATCTCACGTCATTGATGCTCCATATGAACTGCAGGTAGACATCAATGGACATTGGAAATAGGTCAATGAATTAGTTATGTTAGCTTTAGTTTGTGCCGTCTGTCTATCATTGTTGAATGAATAAAAACTATTGCGCAGCAGACGTAAACTCGTCAGCGGTGTTAGCTTTAGTTTGTGCCGTCTGTCTATCATTGTTGAATGAATAAAAACTATTGCGCAGCAGACGTAAGCCGCTCTTTATGACAAGAAAAATTTAACGCCAATGTTGAAAAAAAATCGCCAATGTTAAAAATATTTTATCGCCATAATCATATTTTTATTGCCATTGGCAGAAATGGCGATCGTGAGCGCTGATCACACGTCACTTTCCGTATATGGCTTCATGACTTTAATTATATGCAAATGACTGTATTTGGCTACGGTCAAGCGTAGTAGCAATGCCTTATATGGAAAGTGATTGGTTGAGTTAACGTGTTGCGATATTTGTCGAGATTTGAACTACTTGTAGGTAGTGTCGTGGCGGCTCGCACTTACGAAATATCGCCTGGTAATTGTAAAACGCATAACCACAAAGAAAAACTGTTTGTTAACTATTTTAGTGGTCCAGTCTTCACAAGGATAATCGGTGTAATCCTACTCATTATTCACTACGCTAGTTTTATTCGCATGTAAAAATTATTGCAACCGTAAACGACCAATTATTTAATTAAAACATTTAAAGGGTATATTTATACAGAGTTGCTCCCAAAAATAGGTTTTAATGTGGAAACTGATCAAATAAATACATGTACTGTCTTGACAGTACACTTACAGTCTGACAGTAATTTAAAAGAAAAACAGCCTTCACAAATCCTACATAGGATGCCCAACACAACTTCCGTCATTAAAAACTTTGAGGAGTAATCAGCACGCAGATGTCATAGCGCTACTGTATTGCCATCTTCCTGAGAAGTACATGTACATTTCTAGATAGGCCCATAATAGCAATGGTCTTTATTTTCTTTCTATTTATATTTTGTACCTTTTATTCCTAATTTAATAACACATAGGTATTTCTGGGACAGGCTACATGTACATGTATTGCAATGCTTTGTAGAGAAACATAAGTCATTTAGGAAATAAAGGTACATGTACATTTTGGAATACTATATATTATATAAGTTTACTCCTGAATTCAAGTTGAAAATAGCATTGAATTATTGTAAAATTAGGTCAGAGGTACATGTATTTTCATATAGCTGCAATATGAAAATACCGCTCATCCCCACCGCTGGTCTAAGGCTATTTTTGAATCCTTTCTGACTATTTTTCAATCGGATTCTCGTTTGCTTGCCAAAGGAATCATTTCTTGCCAGCTGATGCACATTTATGATAATTCAAGACTATTATCAAGCAGAATTGCTGTTGAACGTTCAGTTTTTATACACAACTGAGGCACATTTATAATAATTTAAGACTATTTTCAAGCAGAATTGCTGTTGAACGTTCAGTTTTTATACACAACTGAGGCACATTTATAATAATTCAAGACTATTTTCAAGCAGAATTGCTGTTGAACGTTCAGTTTTTATACACAACTGAGGCACATTTATAATAATTCAAGACTATTTTCAAGCAGAATTGCTGTTGAACGTTCAGTTTTTATACACAACTGAGGCACATTTATAATAATTCAAGACTATTATCAAGCAGAATTGCTGTTGAACGTTCAGTTTTTATACACAACTGAGGCACATTTATAATAATTCAAGACTATTTTCAAGCTGAATTGCTGTTGAACGTTCAGTTTTTATACACAGCTGAGGCACATTTATAATAATTCAGAATTGCTGTTGAACGCTAGGTTTTTTATACACAGACACATTTTCACGGCAGCATTAAGATTTATTGTAGACAATATTAGTTTTACCCTCGCTTCCTCTCTTAAATAAAGTACATTTTTATTGAACATGCTAGAATCAAGACCCAGCGTCCACAAATGTGGACAATTTTTAAAACTTATTCAGGATAAGTTAAATTATTGTTTGGACATTTAAATAGTATTAGTGGTCTGACATAAGATTTGGGGAGTTATCTGTCCCAGTTTTTTGATTATCCAGTCTTGTTGTCAAATTCAAGATGGCTGCCTCCATGAGGCAATTGGCTTATTTTTCAAAGACAGGTAGTTCTACTTAAAGGACCTAAGTCTGTAACTCAAAATCCTCCAAAACTTTGACATTGAAAACACGAATTATTGGTCAATTTAAATCAACATTGATGATGTAAACTTACCGGGAAAAGATGAGCTTTTAATATCCGATATTTAAGATGAAATAATTTTTTTAACATTGGTACACGAATCGTGTAACCTAATGCGCTTCAGCCCCAGTTTGTATTGAGGGACGAGGCTAGACACATTGCACCAAAGCGAAGCAAGCTATGTAGATTGGAATAACTAGAAATGTGCACTTGATTGCGATTGCTGGCTTATTTTGTCGAACATAACAGATTTGAAATTGGAGTTAAAACAGAAACCATTAAATGTAAATCAGTTTACATACATTCATATTTCAGTATTATATTGTTGCGACCCACTTTTGTGAATTTCTAGGTCCCAAATGTTAGAGATTTAACTCCTTTAATAATTGTTAAATTTCTCTCTATGATGTCATTTGTTTGGTGAATATCGATTTAATACAAGAAAGGACTCGCAACTAACCAAAAGATTATAACTTTTTATGATTTACCTCAAATAAGAGGTTTCAAAAATTAATGTCCACATTTGTGGACATCAGTAATAGATTAAAGATAATTATTTGTTTGTGAGTTTATGATGGCAACAATAATTTGGCTTAATTTTAACAAGTTTTTTGGTTCAAATTTATTTAGCAACTAATTGAACACGTTTTCAGTCCCATTCGAACCACTAGGCGCTTTTAATGGTCCCTTTCCTACTCATTGAGCCGCCGTTTTTGATCCATGGCAACCGCAAGTATTGTTAAAAAAAGCTTCAGTTTCTCATAAGTTAGGTATATAAGGGCTTGTATCTAAATATCCTTCAAATATCATTGTTTTTCTTTGCTCGGATCTCAAAGGGATATCTGCACCCAAGCGATTCATCGTTTGTTACTGTAAAACTTTGCGATCCTCCGTGAAAATGTCTGAGTTGGCACACTAGGTAATGTTAGCGACTCGTTTTTGAAAAATGGGGTAGGGTCGAGACGTAGGGTGTTTTCTCAGGTATATTAGATATTTAGAATGAACATTAATAGATCTACCGCATATTTGTGGGAGGGATTTGGTGCAATGGTTAGAGAGTAGGATTTGTGACCTAACGATTGCAGGTTCGAGACCCAAAGTGTTCGCCGAGTTCTTGTGTCCTTGAATAAGACACTTCACATCCCTGCATTCCAGTCTACCCAGCTGTAAATGGGTACCGGTAGGATGGTGTATGTATTACACAAAAAACTGTTGCGCTCCTTGAAACTTCAAGTTGTAGCTGCATATGTTGGGAGCTCTTTCAAAGAGTTGTAAAGGGAGTTAATCAGGCTTACCTGTATCCTAAAGACCGGGATAGTAATTTTGTCGCGCTATGAGCACGCTTTGTGGATTTAGCGCTATATAAATGGACATATTATTATTATTATTATTATTGCAAACTTATGATGTTATAATTATTACAAGAAACTAATGATGTCGTAACTTTATATATTACAGGAACGTGATAATAAAATGCATGTTAAAGAAGAGAAAATTGATCCCATTGGGATTGTTCATCAATGTAGACTGTGTTATGAAGAATTCGTATGGGAAAGTGATTTAGAGGAACATTGTAAAACCCATGCTATGCAAGGAAAAACTGATGATGATGAAAGTGTTCATCACGAAGAATTTAAATGGGAAAGGGATTTAGTGGAACATTGTAAAAGTCATGTAAGTGATTTAGAGGATCATTGTAAAGTTCAAGTTAGTGATTTAGAGGAATATTGTAAAATTCAAGTTAATGATTTAGAGGAACATTGGAAAATTCATGTTAGTGATTCAGAGGAACATTGTAAAAATCAAGTTGGTGATTCAGAGGAACATTGTCAAATTCAAGTTGGTGATTCAGAGGAACATTGTCAAATTCAAGTTGGTGATTCAGAGGAACATTGTCAAATTCAAGTTGGTGATTCAGAGGAACATTTTCAAAATCATGTTATAGAAGATAAATCAGATGATAATGATGATGATGATGTTGAAACACTTCATCGTGAAGAATTTAAATGGAGAATTGATTTAGAGGAAAATTGTGAAATTAAGATTAAAGAAGAAAAAACAGATGAGGATGAAGAGAGTGTGGAAAATACAAGTAGCCTAGTTTGCAGTACAGTTGGGGAGACAAACTTTGATGAGTTTAGTGAACCAAAGACAAAAAATGTTAAAATTTCTGAACACTCATTTATATGCGATACTTGTGGTAGATCATTTAGAAGAAATGATCAGCTTAAAGAACATATTCGAGATCATACTGGGGAGAGACCATATAAATGTGATGCTTGTGGTAGATTATTTAAAAGAAGTGGTCATCTGAAAGACCACCTCCGAATTCACACTGGTGTGAAGCCTTATGAATGTGATGTTTGTAGTAAAGCATATAAACACAAAGAAAGTCTATTAAAACATCTGGAAATGCATAGCGGAGAGAAGCCATATAAATGTGAGGTTTGTCGAAAACTATTTAGTGTACATCATAACCTTAAAGAACACATGAAAATTCATATCACAGGCACACAATTTTCCGATGATTCACAAAGCAGTGATTTCGAGGAACATTGTAAAATTCATGTTGAGAATGAACAAACAGTGGATGTAGAAGAGACAGTGGAAAATACAAGTAATCCGATTTGCAGTACAGTTAGTGAGAAGTGTTTTAACAAGTGTAGTGAACCAAAGCCAAAAACTGTTAAAATTTCTAAAAAATCTCATAAATGTGATGTTTGCGATAAATTATTTAATTCAAATGCTCATCTTATAGAACACCTTAGAATTCACACTGGGGAGAAACCATTTAAATGCAATGTTTGTAATAATTCATTTAAAAGAAAAAGTTATCTGAAAGACCATATCAGAATTCATACAGGGGAGATACCATATGAATGTGATGTTTGTACTAAATCATATAAATGTAAAGTAAGTCTTTTAAAACACTTCAAAACACATAGCAAAGGAAAGCCATATAAATGTGATGTTTGTAATAAAATGTTTAGTGTTAATACTAATTTAGTGAAACACATGAAAATTCATATCACAGGCACAAAATTGTTAGATGATTCACAAAGCACTGATTTCGAGGAACATTGTAAAATTCGTGTTGAGAATGAACAAACAGTTGATGTAGATGAGCCAGTGGAAAATATAAATAATCCTATTTGCAGTACGGTTAATAAGGAGTTTGTTGACAAGTTTAATGAATCAAAGAAAAAAACTGTTAAAATTTCAAAAAAATCGCATAAATGTGATGTTTGCGATAAATTTTTCAATTCAAATGCTCATCTTATAGAACACCTTAGAGTTCACACTGGGGAGAAACCATTTAAATGTAAAATTCATGTTGAGAATGAACAAACAGTAGATGTAGAAGAGACAGTAGGAAAAACAAGTAGTCCAATTTGCAGTAAAGTTAATAAGGGGTGTTTTGACAAGTTTAGTGAACCAAAGTCAAAAACTGTTAAAATTTCTAAAAAATCACATAAATGTGATGTTTGCAATAAATTATGTAATTCAAATGCTCATCTTATAGACCACCTTAGAATTCACACTGGGGAGAAACCATTTAAATGCAATGTTTGCAATAATTCATTTAAAAGAAAAGGTCATCTGAAAGACCATATCAGAATTCATACCGGGGAGATGCCTTATGAATGTGATGTTTGTACTAAATCATATAAATGTAAAGTTAGTCTTTTTAAACACTTGAATACACATAGCAAAGAGAAGCCTTATAAATGTGATGTTTGTCGAAAATTATTTAGCGTGCATTATAATTTTAAGGAACACATGAAAATTCATACTGAATTGGCTGATGAATCACAAAGCCGTGATTTTGTGGAACATTGTAAAATTCATGTTGAGAATGAACAAACAGTGGATGTAGTAGAGACAGTGGAAAATACAAGTAGTGCAATTTGTAGTACAGTTAGTGAGAGGTGTTTTAACAAGTGTAGTGAACCAATGCCAAAAACTGTTAAAATTTCTAAAAAATCGCATAAATGTGATGTTTGCGATAGATTATTTAATTCAAATGCTCATCTTATAGAACACCTTAGAATTCACACTGGGGAGAAACCGTTTAAATGCAATGTTTGCAATAATTCATTTAAAAGAAATAGTTATCTGAAAGACCATATCAGAATTCATACCGGGGAGATACCTTATAAATGTGATGTTTGTACTAAATCATATAAATGCAAAGAAAGTCTTTTAAAACACTTCGAAACACATAGCAGAGGAAAGCCATATAAATGTGATGTTTGTAGTAAAATGTTTAGTGTCAATACTAATTTAATGAAACACATGAAAATTCATATCAGAGACACAAAATTGTCAGATGATTCACAAAGCACTGATTTCGAGGAACATTTTGAAATTTGTGTTGAGAATGAACAAACAGTTGACGTAGATGAGCCAGTGGAAAATATAAATTATCCTATTTGCAGTACGGTTAATAAGGAGTTTTTCGACAAGTTTAATGAATCAAAGAAAAAAACTGTTAAAATTTCTAGAAAATCACATAAATGTGATGTTTGCGATAAATTATTAAATTCAAATGCTCATCTAATAGAACACCTTAGAATTCACACTGGGGAGAAACCGTTTAAATGTAAAATTCATGTTGAGAATGAAAAAACAGTGGATGTAGGAGAGACAGTGGAAAAAACAAGTAGTCCAATTTGCATTACGGTTAGTGAGGGCTGTTTTGACACGTCTAGTGAATCAAAGCTAAAAATTGTTAAAATTTCTAAAAAATCGCATAAATGTGATGTTTGCGATAAATTATTTAATTCAAATGCTCATCTTATAGAACACCTTAGAATTCACACTGGGGAGAAACCATTTAAATGCAATGTTTGTAATAATTCATTTAAAAGAAATAGTTATCTGAAAGACCATATCAGAATTCATACTGGGGAGATACCTTATGAATGTGATGTTTGTACTAAGTCATATAAATGCAAAGAAAGTCTATTAAAGCACTTCAATACACATGGCGGAGACAAGCCATATAAATGTGATGTTTGTCGAAAAAACTTTAGTGTGCATAATAATCTTAAAGAACACATGAAAATTCATATCAGAGGCACAAAATTGTCAGATGATTTGCAAAGCACTGATTTTGAGGAACATTTTGAAACCCATTTTGAAGAAGAAAAAACAGATGATGATATAGAGAGAATGAAAAATTCAAGCAGTTCCATTTCCAGTACAATTAGTGAGGGGTGTTTTGACAAGTTAAGTAAACCAAACCTAAAAACTGTTAAAATTTCTAAAAAATTGCATCAATGCTATGTTTGTGGTAAATTACTTAATTCAAATGCTCATCTTATAGAACACCTTAGAGTTCATACCGGTGAGATACCTTATGAATGTGATGTTTGTACTAAATCATATAAATGCAAAGTAAGTCTTTTAAAACACTTGAATACACATAGCAGAGATAAGCCATATAAATGTGATGTTTGTCGAAAATTATTTAGTGTGCATTATAATTTCAAGGAACACATGAAAATTCATACTAAAGGAACAAAATTGTCTGATGAATCACAAAGCACCGATTTCAAGGAACAAGGTAAAATTCATGTTGAGGATGAACAAACAATGGATGTAGAAGAGACAGTGGAAAAAACAAGTAGTCCAATCTGCACTACGGTTAATGAGGACTGTTTTGACGAGTGCAGTGAATTAAAGCCAAAAACTGTTAAAATTTCTAAAAAATCGCATAAATGTGATGTTTGCGATAAATTATTTAATTCGAATGCTCATCTTATAGAACACCTTAGAATTCACACTGGGGAGAAACCGTTTAAATGCAGTGTTTGTAATAATTCATTTAAAAGAAAAAGTTATCTGAAAGACCACATCAGAATTCATACTGGGGAGATACCTTATAAATGTGATGTTTGTACTAAAACATATAAATGCAAAGTAAGTCTTTTAAAACACTTCAAAACACATAGCAGAGAGAAGCCACATAAATGTGATGTTTGTAGAAAATTATTTAGTGTGTATTATAATCTTAAAGAACATATGAAAATCCATATCAGAGGCACAAAATTGTCCGATGATTCACAAAGCACTGATTTCGAGAAGCATTGTAAAATTCATGTTGAGAATGAGCAAACATTGGATGTAGAAGAGATAGTGGAAAATACAAGTAGTCCAATTTGCAGTACAATTAGTGAGGGGTGTTTTGACAAGTTAATTGGACCAAGGCAAAAAACTGTTAACATTTCTAAAAAATTGCAAAAATGTTATGTTTGTGATAAATTATTTAATTCAAATACTCACCTTATTGAACACCTTAGAGTTCATAACGATGAGAAACCTTATAAATGTGATGTTTGTACTAAATCATATAAATGCAAAGAAAGTCTATTGAAACACTTCAATACACATAGCCGAGATACGCCATATAAATGTGATGTTTGTCAAAAACTATTTAGTGTACATAATAATTTTAGGGCACACATGGAAATTCATAACAAAGGGAAAACATTTTCTGTTGGTGGATATAGCAATGGTAAAATTTCTAAGAAATCACATAAATGTGATGTTTGTGATAAATTATTTAATTCAAATGCCCATCTGAAAGAGCATCTTAGAATTCATACTGGGGAGAGACCTTTTACTTGTGATGTTTGTGGTATATCATTTGGAAGAAGTTATGCCCTGAAAGAGCATCTGAGAAATCACACAGGTGAAAGACCCTATAAATGTGATGTTTGTGAGAAGTCATTTACATCAAATAGATTCCTTTTGAGACATCGACTAATACATAGCAGAGAGAAGCCATATGAATGTGATGTTTGTAGTAAAACATTTATTGTTAATAGTCAATTAAAGGACCACATGTATATTCATACTGGAGAGAAAAACTTTAAATGTGATGTTTGTTGTAAAGCATTTTATTGTCCAAGTCATTTAAAGAAACATTCGAGAAATCATACAGCAAAAAGGCCACATGAATGTGATATTTGTAAGAAATTTTTTATTAAGAGAAGTGAACTACAGAGGCACATTAGAACTCATACTGGAGAAAAACCACATAAATGTGATTATTGTGGAAAATGTTTTTCTATGAGAGGTAGTTTAAAAGTCCATACTAGAACACATACCGGAGAAAAACCTTTTAAATGTAATGTTTGTAGTAAATCATATACTCAGGCAGATACTCTACGAGACCATATGCACACTCATACTGGTGAGAAACCCTATAAATGTGATGTTTGCAATAAATCATTTCCTTTCAGGGGTGGTTTAAGACGTCATACTGTACTTCATCGTGGACAAAAACCTTTTAATTGTGAGGTCTGTGACCAATCTTTTAATTTGAAAACGAGTCTTGTGGTACACCTTAGAAGTCATACTGGAGAAAAACCATTTATATGTGATGTTTGCGGTAAATCTTTCCATGCAAGCAGTAACTTAAAAACACATTCTAGAATACATACTAGTGAGAAGCCATATAAATGTGATGTTTGTAGTAAGTCATTTAACTCAAATTATAATTTGAAGATACATTTGATGATACATGCAGGAGACAGACCATATAAATGTGACATTTGTAGTAAATCGTATGCAGAAAATAGTAGTCTAATGCAACACCTAAAAACTCATACTGAAGAGAGACCCTTTAAGTGTGATGTTTGTGGAAAATCATTCCACTTTAGCAGTACTTTGAAAAAACATTTGAGAACCCATACCGGAGAAACGCCTTATAAATGTGTTATTTGTAAGAAATCATTTATTCACCATAGTACTTTATCTCAACATATGAAAATTCACACAGGAATAAAACCCTTTCAATGTGATGTTTGTGGGAAAGCATTTAACAAACGTGCTAAACTTATGGCACACATTAGAACACATACTGGAGAAAAACCTTATAAATGTGATATTTGTGATTTTTCATGTAGTTTTAATGGTAATTTAACAAAACATAAGAGAAAACACACACTTGCTGGTGATAAACAATAGAGAACATACACATGCTGGAGTTAAACAATAGAAAACATCAACGTGCTGGTGTTAAACAATAGAAAATATGCTGGTAATAAACAATAGAAAACTTACATGCTGGTGATAAACAATAGAAAGCATACATAAGCTAGCAATTAACTGTGGAAAACATGCTGGTGATGAACAATAGGAAACATACACATACTGTTGATAAACAATAGAGAACATACACATGCTGGTGATATACGTTTGACAACATACATGTATATTGTGGGAGCAACAGAGAACGTACACATGCTGGTTATAAACAATAGAAAGCAATGTTTGTGATGAACCACAGAAAATATGCAGGAGCTGGTAATGATACACGTACATAGAAAACATGGTAAAAATAATTGAATAAGTTTATAAGTTTGTTGAATAAAAGATTTTTTAAATTGAAAATGATGAGCTGTTTTACAATAACGGTGTTACCATCCTTCCGTTTAAAACACGTTTCAATTTTGCATTACAAATACGTACTTGATATTCAGACCCAAGGGCGACAAATCAGTAATCTTTATGAAATTAATACGCATCATTTAAATTGCCAGTTCTGTCCCGATGAGCGGCTTCGTTTTGTTAGTGAAGGAACTACTATTATTACCACTGATTTGATTAAATATGAGCTCGTTCGAAGAACTGAGAGAAAACATGATGTTGCCTGTCTGCTGAAAGCATTTTTGGCTGAACTGTTTTCTTCTTACGCCAGTTTCTAGCAAGTGATTCCTTAAGGGGGTGGGGGGCTACCATGTAGGGAGGTCGAATGGTTAACGTGTGCACGTTGGATGGTAAGGTCTGTCATTGTATCAAGTTGTATGGTTACCATTCCTTCCTTGAACGTGACAAGGAATAGGGTTGCCTGTGCAACCTCCTGCTAAGCGAATTATTGAAATAAATCAAAACCACATGTTAACCCCGGATTGATATAGATTGCGTGTAGTGTATAACAAACCCCATTCCTCTCTGTCTGTATAGTGTGTTAATTTTGGTCCTAGCCTCCATCATTATTACTAAATAAAAAAAACAGTCTCGATTATCCATTTTTTGATTTCATCATAGTCTGCCAGAATTAGGCCGACATCTCACGTTTGTAGCAGAAATGTACAAACTAAGCATTCTTGGTTGTAAATGATAAATTACACCCAGTGGTGTCAAAGAAAACTGGCCGTTGCTTGTAAATTTTAATTTCCACCCAATAATTATAATATCATCGAGTTTGGTATCAATATATATATTTTCGGGGTCACTGAATCTATTTCCATACCTAATTGTATGATGGGTGTTGCCACTGAGTCAATATTGGGAGTTATTCAAGATGGCTGTTGTAACAAAGGAATATCATTTATGATTTAGGTGCATTGAACTTATTGAACTCTGCTAGTTTTGACAATATCTTATTAAATCTAATTAATTCAATATGTCCATTACAAGCTATACATGATATTTACTCAACCGATCTCCTGTTTTACACTAATACTAATAGTGTTACACTGTCAGTTTTGGCAGGAAAATTCAAATTTTACATAAGGATCAAATATGGTGTCACAATATACGTTTTCTAATTAGCTGTATCCATTTTGTTACACATGTTAGGAAAGTGACTCCCCTGTGTCAAATTAATGATTTAGATTTCCGATTAGGGATTGGAGATTAATGATACCTACTCCTACCTTTTACCCAATGCAATGACATTCCTTCAGTATCAAGTAAATTTTCATTTGGAATATCTCACTGCGTTAGCGGCGTAGGGGCATGTCGACTGTGGAAGCTGATAATGCCCATTGAAGCGGAGGCGAATATAATTCACAAAATGGTTCCAATGTTGAGACACAAATGGGTACAGTATCACCCGTTTGCCAGATATGCAATGAACCATTTGATAATGAACAGCCCATCGTTATTCCGAAAGTAACGGTTATTGGAGGCCTTAATCAAGCTGCTAAGCCGGGGAATTATGGTCGTGATTTTAAGCTCAGTGAAATATAACATATGGAATGTCGCAACTTCCACTATTGCACAATGTTGTAACGCTAGACGGTATGTGGCACTAACATTATTTTTTGCTGACTGGGGCTCTTCCCGGGTCACTGCGGAAGCTGATCATGCCTCCGAATGCGGGTAAAGCTAGCCTCATATATATAACATATCTTGTAATAACAAGATAGTTACGCAGACCAGGAGGCAGGATGGTAGAATCGATTTGACATCTATTTGAGCCATGACATACCATAATTGACACTTGGTTAAGTGATTATGATTAATGCCTAAAGATCTAAACATGAACATAGTTAGCTGCTATCAAGAACTTAACGACCTGTGAGCAATGAGAAACGGACTGATACTCAAAGGGTAACCATAAATTTTATGCGATTCTAATGAGGGGGGGGGGGTGAATATAATTGAACGTAGACTGATAACCCAAAGAGCAAGATGACGATCAAGATACTCTTTAAGCCAGGCCCCGTTGCCTTTATTGTAATTTTCCTAAATTCATTTAGATACATAAATAAAACTTAAGATTCTGAATATTATGGGAATATTAATCCGGCTGTGAAATCTATTCTGGAAGTCATCCATGGAAATTGTGGAAATTAGGGTCTGATTGAGCTGGTATGGGGCCCTTATATCATCATGAAAAGCGGACATATTCTGCATGTACAGTGAATGTGATTGATTTTTAGTATCTCTGGATTTTGTTGGAACAAAGCAGAAAAAAGGGGAACAATGTTTTTCATTAGGTTGGGCATTCCTTGAATATTTATGGTAACTCTGTCGAAATTCGAGGGCACATTTTCCTAAGTGAGGGCACAGCCACCCTCCCTCCTCCCCTATACCTAGGTAGAAAATTTCTTCGAATTTGAGCGTTATCAACCATTTCCAGTTTGCTTTTGTTTTTGCATTTATGATTGACTACCTGCCCAGCACGACTCTGCAACGGTGAACTACTTTAATACTTAATGTTTTACAATTATGTTACATGTGCAAGTAATTAAAGATACATTATGTAAAATTTAGATAAAGAGCTAGCCATTCTTGCTATAATAGGTAGAAAAAAGATAATGTAAAATGAATAATTTGAAAATGTAATAAAAAAGATAATGTAAAATAAATAATTTGAAAATGCAATTCGAATTACTCTATTGCCAGCGAAGATATTAGCCTTTGAATGTTCCACAAGACGTGTGCATTAATTGCAACCACCGTACCTCGTGGGTTCCCTCCGGGCACTCGGGTTTTCTCCCACTGCGCAAGTGAATTATTGAAATAAAATTAAACCATATGTTAGTCCCGAAATGACCTAGTTGTGTTTAGTGGACGTTAAACCACAGGCAAGGAATGTTGAAATTAATGATGACTTTATATTTCATGGTTTCATGGCCAATATTTTTATCATTACAAATTATTCTCTATTGTCAGTATATTGGCTTTGGGATGAGTATATTTAAAACGCAAATTAATTGTTTTGAAATACTGTGAGAATAACAGGAAAGAGGGTCTGAGTTCAAAGATAGATTGTGTCGAAATACACGTGACGGAAAATCATCATTACATCATTTGTGTTTGACCCATCTCTATACTTTTTCACCTGATTAATTACATAATTGAATGTCCAAATCCAGCAGATACAAAATTATGCTACTGGTGAGAATTCGCCGGACAACATTTGGTCGCAAAAGGAGGAAGACGTGAGGGCTCCTATCAGTAAACTCACCCAGCGAGGCTGTCTGGTTAGGGTTGAGTTAGTATTGACTGTATTGTAATATGTACTGTTATTGTATGTATACCTATGCTACATAAAAGGTGAAAACGAACTATTGCATTGTTACAACTGGAGGAAGACAAACGTCTGAAGAAACCAGTAAGAAAATACACAACGTGAAAGAGGAGCAAAGACAGTTAGAGACAAATTCTAGACGATCGAGGGCTGTTCTAATATGTAGCACGAAACAATATGCATGGTTTGAATGTACGATGTGGCGACCGGTTTTGAACGTCCCCTCTCCACATCAGACAGAAGACTCGTGGTGCTACATATACGATTTGGTGCCGTGCAAAGTTTCGACCTTTGGGATAAGACGTCACTTTAAACGAAGAATACATATTTAAAGACGTTCGACGAAAAATCACCTGTACGGCCCAGAAATGTTTTCCAACCGTGATCCAATCTCCTTCGTTAGATAGGCTACTAAAAAAGACTACTTTCAATTCATTTTATTCATCGAAAGCTCGAATTAGCCAAAAAAGAGCACATGATCAGCGAATTTCTGATTGCATGCTGAGTTGATTGTCCTTTATTATGTGGTGAGTGGTCTTATTTGCATGCCAGTTTGATCTCGTCGACAGTACAGTGTGAGTGTCACGACCTCTGATTGGACAATGCTAATTAGTCGCGTGTAAACACAACAAGCGTAAAAGTTCAAGAATTGCCCAGTGTTGGAGCAAGGGTTAGATGTTGTAAAACTCGCGGCCGTTGCTTCGGGAAGATGGGGTTGAGTTAGTATTGACTGTATTGTAATGTGTACTATTCTTGTGTGTATACGTATGCTACATAAAAGGTGGAAACGAACAATTGCATTGTTATAACTGAAGAAGACAAACGTCTTAAGAAACCAGTAAGAAAATACACAACGTGAAAGAGAAAGAGGAGCAAAGGCAGTTAGAGAGAGAGAGATGGGATACGTCCACTCAACACAACTAGGTCATTTCGGGACTAACATATGGTTTAATTTTATTTCAATAATTCGCTTGCGCGTAGGAGTCTTTAGCAGTGGGAGAAAACCGGGGTGGCCGGAGGAAACCTACGAGGTTGAGAAGGCGCCCCTGTTTCCATGCCACATACGCTCACACCAGGGCTCGAAACCACAGCCGTAAGCCCCCCCCCCCCCCCGACCTATAGAGAGACCTGCAATAGGAAAATGTTGCTCTTGCATAATGTATGTTTAATGAGTGTCATCTGATTTGGGACACCAGCCTTAATGTTGATTTGTAAAATACAACTACCGGTAGATTATTGTCCTGGCATGACCAAATAATAGGTATTGTAACAGCGGTCATCGATTATATCTGTTGTAATGGGTCGTCTAATGGTGTTTCCAACTAACCGCGCAAGGGACATCGGTCCGTATAAATGAATTTTAGTACCACGGATCCGTCTAGACCTTGATACAGGCGGATCAAGGCCTCCAATAACCGTTATTTTCGGAATAACGATGGACTATTCATTTTCAACTGGTTCACTGCATATCTGACAAACAATTGTGTGAATTATATTCGCCATCTGCTTCAATAGGCATGTTCAGCTTCCGCAGTCGACAAACCCGTACGCCGCTACCGCAGTGAGATATTCCAAATGAAATTTACTCACCTCGAAAATGTATATTTTGATACCAAACTCGATGATATTATGATAATACGATGGAAATTGGAATTTACAAGCCAAAACCAGCGGCCATTTTGGATTTTGGCCTCTCAAAATTTTTCCCTTTGGCCAATTGATGGGTCTTTTTTTCTGTAACACTACTGGGTGTAATCTATCATTTCAAACCAAGAAAGCTTAGTTGGCACATTTCTGCCACAAAAAAAACAACAATTCCGACAGACTACTAGAACTGATACCCAGATTAGGATCTGATTTTGAAGTAATATTATTGCTGAACTTGCCAAGTTATACAGCTACTGTTTTAATACTTTTTGTCCACCGAAAGATAGGCATCCTCGGTATCCCCAGTGCGGTCTCATTCCGTTATATTCCACTAATCTCTGGGTTAAGGGGGAAACGCTTTCAGGTTACCCACCCTTGATGATTATGCTGTATTTCTCGACCAATCCCATAAATCGTCGGACTGAATGGTCACGTCTTAGCAACAAACTTTGTATGAGG
This sequence comes from Patella pellucida, assembly GCA_917208275.1. Classification (NCBI taxonomy): domain Eukaryota; kingdom Metazoa; phylum Mollusca; class Gastropoda; family Patellidae; genus Patella; species Patella pellucida. Next base: position 68,450,422 of record OU795038.1, read on the forward strand.
TTGACCACCAAAATTTGGAGATACGCATCCTTGAAGCATCCTCTGTATCCTAAGTGGTTTCATTCCGTTCTAGTCATCCACTAACCCCTGGGATAATCTAAGGGAGGGGATGAACGTTTACAAATTATCCGCCCTTGATGATTGTGCTATTTTTATCGACCAATCCCATAAATCATTAATTGAAAAGGAAGTTCGCAAAGGGAAGTAACTCTCATTGGAGAAGTCTAAATTATATAATATTATATAATTAATGGAGACCGGGCGTTTATGTTGGTTCGTTCGTTTGCAGAGTTTTACGCTGTGAATTAAATTGCCAAGTATAAGTTAAATAAACATAACAGCGAGAAACATTTCAGACAAAGAACAAAAAGTAATAATAATAACAAATGTCAAACATGTCAAACATATAGATGTTTTACATATTTGAAATCAACGAAAAATACTACAGATTTTGATAACCCAATTTAATACAAATTAATTAGAAATATATACATTATTTCTATAAATCATTCAGTATGGTCATCTACCCTAATAAAAACGAAGGCGAAACGACGGGTTTGTGGGGTAGAATGGGATAAGTACACTGGGGATACCGAGGATGATCCTTGAAGTAGCATACTGGCATACTAAAACATGTAACTATTCGTTGTGCATACCACCGTAACCAACCTGTTAACTGTGTTATCCTTCCGCCTCCAATTTATCCATATTTGCAAAAACCTGGTAGAAAATGTTAATTCAAACACTTTTATTCCATTCTAGAACAATTCAACAAAAACGCGGAAGATTTCTATAAACCGATGTGGGTACCGAGAGGGTGAAATTTAATGATGGATTGTCTCCTATTTATCAACCCAGGGAAAAGTGGATACCGAGGATGATTTATATAAGGCACCTGGTTTTCGCGTTCCATCTGATGGTGGACAAGATGCTGTTCCTTGCCACCCCACCCCCCATCATTGACATCATGAAAAACCTCGTAGGATCAAACCTGGTACCCCCTGGTACGCTTGCGCCTCGCACACTGAATCACTGTGACCCCTGGCATTAGAGATTTCGCTTGATAAAATCAAAGATTCAACAAAACATTTTCCAAAACATCTCACGGTCGAAATTAAAAAAACACGAGAGAAAATGAAAGAAAGGGATTTTCCGACCGACCTGATTTTAAGGAGCCAAGCAACCCTATCCACATGTCAGGCCGTATCTAGCGGGGGTGCAGTGGGTACATTGCACCCCCAGAAAATATAAAAATAAAGCGCCCTGAGAAATTGCACCCCCTCAAAAAATTTGACAACCTTTCAGTTATAAAATAATGCACGTAATTATGAGCACACAGTGATAGTCTAAAGCCTAGCTTAAGTCGCCCTACGACGCGATAAAACTGACGGCGACATGACATTGGCGACTAGCCTACGATCAAGTGAACTGATCAGTCGGGACTACTTGGGCGACCTAGGCGCTCTTACTACTGGTGTGAGTCGTACGCAAACCAGTCGCCGTCCAGTTGTCTCTAGTTTATCATGTTCTACTCCAGCGACTGGGGACAACTGGCGCACCTACCACTCGCTTGAGTCGGTGCCTCGCCGACGTAGCCAACATCATTCAGTTATTTAGTCATGTGGTACCCAGGGAGCGGTAACAACAATGGAATGAAGCCATTTTGAAGGTCACCACGTGTCAGTCATGTGGTCAGTTGTGGCTCCGATTCCTCAACTGACACCCGGCGACATAAGCGCCCTTACGAATGTAATCAACTGATTGCTCATCATTATTGCGTCCAGTCCTAGATAATTTCAGTCGTAGCGACATAAGCTGTCGGTGTCCGTTAGTCGCTGTCAGTTTTCTCACGTTGTAGGCGACATAAGCTGGTCTTTAAGGCACTGATCAATCGGTCGGTTTTAAGGGCGTCAATACGTCAATGATTGACTGGTCCAAACACTCATATATCACCATGTGGAGGCCATGGGGCGCCACCACAGGTTTGGGGACACTAGGAGCAACTGCCGCCCCTGAAAGAAAATCGACCATATTATGAGAGACAAAATCGACCCTTGGATATCACCAAAGTGGCCGAAAAACGTGTTTCCAGCTGCATTATTATACGCCCACGCCCACATTTTCAAATGGACGTATTATGTCGTCGCCCCTGTCAGTCCGGACGTTCATCCACAATTGTTTGTGGACTCTCTACATGCCTCAATTCTTTCCCGATTTTGACGAAACTTGAAATATAGCTTTATCCCCAAAAGATCTCGACTGCTTTTGATATTGGCATGTATTGGATCAAAACTTCATTGATTATGGCCCCTGGTTGTACGAAAAATCGCTTTATTTAGCTTGTGGTTCCTATAGGTCCCAATTATTATCCGATTTACAAAAAACGTTTGATTATATCACCGTTACACCCTAAGGAAAACCGAGTGCGAATATCGGGAAAATTGGACCAAAATTGCCATACAAAATGGCCGCCGTTTGTACGCGAATACTGTTAAAAAAAGGTATATCAAGGTTGTGGACCCTGTAGAGGTCACAATTCTTTTTCCGATTTACAAAAAAAATGTTAGATAATGTCACCGTTACACCTTAAGGAAGGTTTGAGTTCAAATTTCGGGAAATTAGGACCAAAATTGACAGACAAAATGGACACCGTTTATACGCAAATACTGTTTAAAAAAATGGTATATCATGGTTGTGGACGCTGTATAGGTAACAATTTTGATTCGATTTTGATGAAACTTGAAATAAATAGTTATAACCCAAAGATCTTGGTTCCTGTCGTTATTTGCACAGATCGGATCACAAATTCCTGAATTATAGCTCTTGATTGTCAGAAAAATCCCCTATGGTCCCTCTGGAGGTCCCGATTTTCTAGAAAATCGGACCATAATTGCCAGACAAAATGGCCGCCGTTTGTACGCGAACATGGTATATCAAGGTTGTGGACCCGGTATAGGGGGGTTGGGAAGGCCTTGTGGTCTACAGTGCCAGGCTTCGACCTCTAGCTGGACGGCCACCTCTGGCTTGCGGCTGTGGTTTCGAGCCGTGGTGTGAGCGTATGTGGCATGGAGATAGGGGGCGCCTTCTCAACCTCATGGGTTTCCTCCGGGCACTCCGGTTTCCTCCCACTGCTAAAGTCCCATACGCGCAAGCGAATTATTGAAGTAAAATTAAACCATGTGTTGGTCCCGAAGTGACCTAGTTGTGTTGAGTGGACGTTAAACCCCATTTCTCTCTCTCTCGCTGTGGACCTTGTAGAGGTCACAATTTTAATTAGATTTTGATGAAACTTGAAATACATGTCTATAACCCAAAGATCTTGATTCTATTCGATATTTGCGCATATCAATTTGTAACTTAATGAATTATGGCCTTTGATTGTAGGAAAAATCACTTTTGGTAATGCCTGTTCTCTATCCATCTCTCGAAAATGTGGGCGTATCCTGCCTTGCAGTGCCAGCTTACCCATCTTTTTATACAATTGTCTGACATTATTAGAGATTCTTGTTCTATCCACATGGCCTTATTAGCGTTTCGGACTAGTTCTAGTTTAGAGGACCAGGAGTTTTTTTATTTTGGTGTGTTTAACAACAAAATGAGAAATAGCACCACCGAAACTGAAAGTGACTTTGATTGCGGCCCCAGAACATACATGAAATATGGACAAGTGGATAGAGGTACCGAGCTGTTTAATCAATGGACAAATAATAAAATAAGGCAAGATAACATTTATTTATTGCATAAAGTAGCCTACAAGATGGATTATTTTTAATTTTAATTATTAGCCTTTATCATAAAAGATGTTGATGCTTTTTATTTTCTTTGTGAAATGTTATGTGGACATTTGCATGCTGCCCCTTATGGGGTGTTTAGATACAATACAAAATCTATATATTCTATCTATCTATTCTATCTATCACATAAAAATATACATATTATATGGATGTACCCCCGCCCCCGTAAATGTAGTAAATAATAACCAAAGTCTGCGATCAACATTTCATTGTCAATGACAATAAATGAGTAAAAGCTTTCAAACTAAATCTGAAAGCCTTAAAAGAAATTCTCTTTACGTCGTCGGTTGTTTCACACCAATGATGTAATAAATGACTTTTACAATCTAACAATTTTTTTTTTAATTAGAAATAATATTGCACTTTTTTGTCTTGTACATTTATTTTCTTAAATGGGAAATTTGCTATTGAAAATAAAGACAAACTGAAGGGCAACACTGTTTGGGGTAACACAGATAAGACACTACAGTTCATGTAAATATACTAGTATTCATGTTTAGCACAACCTCTACACAGGGCCCCGAGTTCACAAAGCATTCTGAGACTGAAGTTGAGAATTTACTCAAAATTTTCGTCTTATTTTAACTAAAATATATAACGTTTTAAAACGCTTTAATATACCAAATACAGCAATAAGAAACTATGTGCAAAGCTTTGTATTTCTGGATCAAAGATATTTCTCATAAACAGTAATTGAAAGTTGAGTAAATTCTTAACTTAAATCTGAAAATGCTTTGGGAACTTGGGGCCCAGGGCTCTATAAAAGTTGAGTGTACACACTTGAAAATGTGCCTGCAGGGTCATACTCAAAAGGAGAGTATTCAATTGCCAGGTACATGTATATAGTATGATTGTGCGGCTTCAAACAAGTTCATTAAATCCCTTTATTTTACATGATTGACGTGACAGTAATAATTAATAAAAAAAAAAAAAGAAAAAAAAAGAAGTTTAAAATGTGCCTGCACATTTTTTTTCAAAACAAATGTGCCTACGCACGCCGTGCGCATGTGCGCGGAAATATCAATGCCTGTTGGGGCCAGACCTTAACTTGGATGGATTTCAAATACAGAGGATGTCTAAAGTTGAGTTATCCCAGCATTACACCAGTGGAACACTGGTCTAACTGTTGTCAAACACCACACCACCTTATCTTAAGACTTGAATTGACCCATTGAATTCTAATATAACTGGGTGCATAGTTAAAATTGCATGATATATTCCACACTCGTGCTTTGATATGAATAGTATTTTCTAAAATGAAGACAATAAGGGATTTAACGAACATGTGTCCAAATGAGTAAAAAAGGATTGTGTAGTGTTAGTTTTATCTAAAAAAAATTTTTATGGACGCCCTCTAGTGGAAAGTGGGCTAAAATTCAATACTATTTTTAGTGTGTAAGAAAATAAGAATTTTTTTCTATTGTTTATCACCAGCATGTGTATGTTTTAAATTGTTTATCACCAGCATGTTTATGCTTTTTATTGTTCTACACCTGTGTGTATATGTTTTATATTATTTAACACCAGCATAGCATTTGTATGCTTGCTATTGTTTATCACCAGCACGTGTATGTTTTCTCTTATGTTTTGTTAAATTACCATTAAAACTACACGAAAAATCACAAATATCACATTTATAAGGTTTTTCTCCAGTATGTATTCTTATATGTGCCATAAGTTTAGCACGTTTGTTAAATGCTTTACCACAAACATCACATTGAAAGGGTTTTATTCCTGTGTGAATTTTCATGTGTTGAGATAAAGTACCACGGTGGATGAATGATTTTTTACAAACATCACATTTATAAGGTGTTTCTCCAGTATGGATTCTCAAATGATTTTTCAAATAACTGTTGCTGTGAAATGATTTTCCACAAACATCACATTTAAAAGGTTTCTCTTCAGTGTGAGTTCTCATGTGTTTTGTAAGACTATGATTGATTGCATACGATTTACTACAAATATCACATTTATAAGGTCTGTCTCCTGCATGTATCATCAAATGAGACTTTAAATTATAAGTTGATCTAAATGATTTACTACAAATATCACATTTATATGGTTTCTCACCAGTATGTATTCTAGAATGTACCTTTAATCGACTACTTTCACAAAATGATTTACCACAAACATCACAAATAAATGGCTTTTCTCCAGTATGAGTTTTACGATGTTTCACAAAATCCCCCTGTCTTTTAAAAGATTGATCACAGACCTCACATTCAAAAGGTTTCTCATCACTATGAATTACAGAGTGACTTTTTAAGAAGTACTTGTCAGAAAATGATTGATTACAAACATCACATTTATAGGGTTTCTCCCCTGGATGAACATTTCGGTGTTTCTTTAGGTTACTAACCATAGAAAATGATTTACTACAAACATTGCATTTAAAAGGTTTCTCTCCAGTATGAGTTCTAATGTGTCCCTGTAGCTGTGATCTTTTATTAAAACACTTCCCACAAACATCACATTTATAAGGTTTCTCTCCGGTATGAATTCTATGATGCATATTCAGATTACCTTTTGTTTTATATGATTTATTACAAACATCACATTCATAAGGTCTCGCATCAGTATGTATTCGCAGATGCTCTTTTAGATGACCCATGGTAGAACATAATTTATTACAAACATCACATTTAAAAGATTTTTTCAGAAATGTTTTCTTTGGTTCAGTAACCTCAACAAATTCCTTCTCACCAGCTGGACTGCAAACGGGACTATTTGAATTTTCTACTGTCTCTTCAACATGAATTTCATTACGTTTCTCTAAATCACTTCCACGTTTTGATTTTTTAGGTGACAGATTTTTTCCTCTGGCATGAATTTTCATTAAATAAGTATTGACACTAAACATTTTACTACAAACGTTACATTTATATGGATTACCTCCGCGATGGGTTTTTAAGGGTTTAATGAGACTTTCATTGATTTTAAATGATTTACCACAAACATCACATTTATAAGGTATCTCGCCGGTATGGATTTTAATATGGTCTTTCAGATATCCACTTCTACTAAATGATTCATCACATACCTCACATTTATAAGGTCTCTCATCCGTATGAATTCTGATATGATCTTTCAGATGACCCTTTTTATTAAATATTCTATTGCAAACATCACATTTAAAAGATGATGTAGAAATTTTATTATGTTTTGGCTTCGGTTCAGTCAACTTGACAGGGTTCTTCTCACAAACTTTACTGAAACTTTGACTGATAGTATTTTCATCTGTTTTCTCTTCTTCAGCATCAAATTTACAACTCTTCACCAAATCAATTGGATATTTAGATTCATTACACTCTGCTAGTGTTTTTTTTCCCACAACATGAAGTTTACAATGTTCATCTATATCACTGTTACTGCAGACTGGATTTTGCAAATCTGCCACACACTCTTCTTCCATATCACCTGTTTCCGCTTCTTCAACAATAAGTTCCCAATCTTTCTCTAAATCAGTGCCACATCGAAATTCAACACCATCAGTTTTCTTTTCCTCAACAATTATTTTACAATGTTCATTTAAATCATCAACTGGACTACCAGTTCTCGTATTTATTACTAAGTCTTCCACAACATCTGTTTTCTTTTTTTTAACAATACATTTCAAATCTTCCTCTAAATCTATGCCATATTTAAATTCGACACAATCTATTTTGTCTTCCCCATCATAAATTTTACAATTTTTATCTAAATCACCAGCTTTACTAGAAACTGGACTACTCATATTTGCTACATATTTTTTAACACCCTCAGTTGTTTCCTTTTTAACTTGAATTTGTTTCTGAACTTCAATTTTACAATGTGTGTCGACATCACTTCGCCATTTTAATTCTTCATGAGCTGTTACATTATTTTTGTCCTCATCCTCAACTTGAATTTTACAATTGGCACCTATTTTAAATTCTTTATAAGCTGTTACATCCTCAGTGTCAATCTCCTCAATGTGATCTTTACAATCGGTAACAATTTTAAATTCTTCATGATGAGCTGTTACATCCTCTGTGTCCACCTCCTTAACTTTATCTTTACAATCAGCACCAATTTTAAAATACTCCGGATGAACTGTTTCATTCTCTGATTTTTCTTCCTGAATGTGAATTTTACAATGTTCCTCTAAATCTGAGCCACAATAAAATTCATCATGACACAATCTACATTGATGGATACTTTCAACATGATCCGTGTTCTCTTCTTTAACAGGTATTCCACAGTGACTTTCCTGTAATATATAAAGTTATAACCTAATCATTAACAGGTATTCCACAGTGACTTTCCTGTAACATACAAAGTTATAACATCACCATTAACAGGCATTCTACAGTGACTTTACTTTCCTGTAATATGCAAAGTTATAACATCATCGTTAACATGTACTCTACTGTGATTTCCATGTAATATACGAAAAATTACACCATCATTAGTTTCTCGTAATAATTATAACATCATTAGTTTCTTATAATGATTATAACATCATTAGTTTCTTATAATGATTATAACATCATTAGTTTCTTATAATGATTATAACATCATTAGTTTCTTATAATGATTATAACATCATTAGTTTATTATAATGATTATAACATCATTAGTTTTCTTTATAACAGAAACACACTTCATAATAAATTGTTGGATATTTAGTTGAAACAGGCAAATTGTTCAATAAAGGTGTTGCATTGTACAAAGAAAGCCACAGAAAAACGTGGAAATACACCCACACATCAGCTTTGACTTGAAAAAAAGATAGTCATAAACAACATATTATATGAATCCTTTATGCCCTCAAGGTTTTCTAAATTCCAAATGAGATGACCACAGTTTTGAACTTAAAAATTACCCGGACCGTGCCTAAAGACCACTCGGACCAACACATGTATTCATATTTGTTACTCAGACCAACCCAATAGGCCGCTTCTTCTTGGACAATTATTTAGCTTCAGGTATCCATTTAAAAAATAAAATACAGATTTTAAATAGACTATTGTTATTACTAAAATTAATATTATTATTTTTTTTCTTTATTGGGGGAAGCTGTATTTCAGCAACTATAAGAGATAGAGGTTTGAAATTTGATTTTCTATTGGAAAAGTGGTGTGCAGCTACTGCTTAAAGCAATTTCGAAATTTGTGCGTAAACTATCTTGAAAAAAACATGTTCAGTAAACGAGGCATTTTTACCAAGCCTCATTCTGAACAAAATACCTTGTTCCAAAACAGGGCAATTTAAAACAACCTTGTTTTGAAACTGCAGAAAACAAGGCATTTTTTTTACCTAGTTTGGACAGAAATGCCGAACGAGGCATTCTGAGGTTTATAGTGTAACTCTGACAGCAATTATCTGAAATCGCTGAAACTCAATAGGCTTCTTCATCTTATGACCTTAAACACTGTGTATAAATTTAAAGTCAACGGTAATTAACTTTAGCCTCTAGAGCGTCCACAAGAATTTTTGAAGTGATCAAGGGCCATAACTCTGACAGCAATTTTTGGAAATCGCTTAAAATTAATAGGCTTTTTTGTCTCATGACCTTAAATTTAAAGTCAATTGGATATTAACTTTAGCTTCTAGAGCGTCCACAAGCAATTGTGGATGCAGGACGGACGGGGGCGAAGGCAATATACGACCACATTTCAATGTGAATCCAAATAAATATAAAGTGAGAGGAGTCCAAAACCATATAAAAAACATAAACTTAGATGGGATCTAAGTCATAATAAACTAGATACGGTGACACCAGTAGTACCAGTGTATAAAAAATAAAGTCATAAGTATCACTAAAGTGATACTTATGACTTTATCTTGTATACACATTTCAATGTGGGCGTAAAAAAAGGGTGCCTGTGCGGAAAATGAGATGTATTTATTATATTTTTGCCAATGAAATGGTATTTCATATCATGTAATAGCCAATAGAATTGTCTATCGATGATACTACAGCGACAAATTTCTATCACAAATTGTTAAAGTTATAGGACTTTGAAAAAAAAGTTTTTTTTACGATTTCAAGCAATTTTAAACGCATGTTTCTCGTAAACGCCGCCTATGATTTTTTAAAAACTTTAACAGTCAAGAGTCTAATGGTTGGTGTATTGTGTGATATCATTGTACAATTTCTCTAAATGTCATGAGTAGTCGAAAAACGAGATTTATAATCCAAAACGTTCTATTTTTACGATTTGGAGCATTTTTAGAGGGTTTTTTCTCGAAAAGTTAACATAACATTTTTTTAATTTTCTGCTACAAAGAGACTAATTGGTTGTATTATGTATGAAACCATTGTACAACAGTTCCAAATATCAGGAGTAGGAGAACAAAGGGATCCAAAATTGAAAACGGCATCTGTTAAGTGACTCGTGTACATGTACATAAGAGTGGATATAACCTGTACGTATAACTAACGTATAGAGCATATAGAGAGAGCTATTTTTCAAAGTGGCAATATTTGAAGTAAAGGTGTTTTACTGTGAACCAGTATCTGTTACTTGTGCTTCTATGGTGAAAATAATTCATATAAGTAAATAACTGCTACTCCTGAAATTAATACCCTGGCTTTCTGATTTTTTTTCTTAAAAATTTACTCAAATTGTTATTTCTTGGAATTTTGAGTTTTTAATTACATATTTTGATAGCCGGCATCTGGTCGATTCTACTGATCTAGGATAATCATGTTTTGAATTGTTCAACTCTATTTTTTAATTTCCTTCTACCGCAATGCGCATGCTAAGAACGTGTCAATATCTGAGTTATGCAAGTACATGTATGTGTTGCTGGGTTTTTTTAAGGGTAGGGGGGTGGGTGGGTGGCAGGAGTGGTGCGGATAGTCTTTGTCTTGCATCAGCAGTCAACCCGTCTATCTGGTGGCCAAGGTGAAAGCCTTCAGTCTTGCAAGCAAGTCTAGTTATAATTAAAATCACAATTCAAAGAGGCGAATAATTTAAAGGTTAATCTCTACTAATCTCTACATAATTTAACAATGTCTTCCTTACTAGATGCAAGCTATGGGTAAGCCTGTAACTGCAAGTGCAAATATTCATGTTTATTACATCAACAATTTATTTTTTTTTTTAAATTATGCCTGTTGTTTTTATACGCCCACATTTTCATGTGGACGTATTATGTCGTCGCCCCTGTCCGTCCGGACGTCCGTCCGTCCACAATTGTTTGTGGACTCTCTACAGGTCACAATTCTTGTCCGATTTTGACGAAACTTAAAATATAGGTTCATCCCCAAAAGATCTCGGCTGCTTTCGATATTGGCATGTATCGGATCAAAACTTCATGGATTATGGCCCCTGATTGTACGAAAAATCACGTTTTTAGCTTGTGGACCCTATAGAGGTCACAATTTTGAACCGATGTTGATGAAACTTGACATGGATGTTTATAACCCAAAGATCTAGGTTCCTTTCGATTTTTGCGTCTATCGCATCGTAATTTCCTGAATTATGGCCCCTGATTGTCCGAAAAATCACCTATTTTAGCTTGTGGTCCCTCTGGAGGTCACAATTATTATCCGATTTGAAAAACCGTTTGATCATATCACCGTTACACCCTAAGGAAGGTTGAGTTCAAATTTCGAAAAAATCAGACCAAAATTGGCATACAAAATGGCCGCCAATTGTACGCAAATACTGTTAAAAAATGGTATATCAAGGTTGTGGACCCTGTAGAGGTCACAATTCTAATTCGATTGTGATGAAACTTGAAGTGCATGCTTATAACCTAAAGATCTTGGTTCCTTTCAATATTTGCGCATATCGGATTGTAACTTCCTGAATTATGGCCCCTGATTATTCGCAAAATCACCTTTGTTTAGCTTGTGGTCCCTCTGGAGGTCACAATTATTATCCAATTTGAAAAACCGTTCGATTATATCACCGTTACACCTTAAGGAAGGTTGAGTTCAAATTTCGAAAAAATTGGACCAAAATTGGCATACAAAATGGCCGCCATTCGTACACGAATACTGTTAAAAAATGTTATATCAAGGTTGTGGACCCTGTAGAGGTCACAATTTTAATTTGATTTTGATGAAACTTAAATTGCATGCTTATAACCCAAAGATCTTAGTTTATTTCAATATTTGCACATATCAGATCGTAACTTCCTGAATTATGGCCCCTGATTATACGCAAAATCACCTTTGTTTAGCTTGTGGTCCCTCTGGAGGTCACAATTATTATCCAATTTAAAAAATCGTTTGATTGTATCACCGTTACACCCGAAGGAAGATTGAGTTCGAATTTCGGAAAAATCGGACCAAAATTGCCATACAAAATGGCCGCCGCGTCTATGCGAATGCTGTTATAAAATGGTATACCATGGTTGTGGACCCTATAGAGGTCACAATTTTAATTTGATTTTTATGAAACTTGAAATGCATGGTTATAAGTTAAAGATCTTGGTTCCTTTTGATATTTGCGCATATTGGATTGTAACTTCCTGAATTATGGCTCCTGATTGTACGCAAAATCGCCTTTGTTTAGCTTGTGGTCCCTCTGGAGGTCACAATTATTTTCCAATTTAAAAAATCGTTTGATTATATCCCCGTTACACCGGAAGGAAGGTTGAGTTCAATTATGGGAAAATCGGACCAAAATTGCCATACAAGATGGCCGCCGCTAGAACGCGAATACTGTCAAAAAATGGTGTATAAAGGTTGTGGACACTGTAGAGATCACAATTTTAATTCGCTTTTGATGAAACTTGAAATGCATGGTTATAACCCAAAGATCTTGGTTCCTTTCGTTATTTGTACATATCAGATCATAACTTCCTGAATTATGGCCCCTGATTAAACACAAAATCGCCTATGGTCCCTCTGGAGGTTACGATTATTATCCGATTTAAAAAAACGTTTAACTCTATCACCGTTACACCATACAGAAGGTTGAGTTTGAATTTCTAGAAAATCGGACCTTAATTGCCAGACAAAATGGCTGCCGTTTGTATGCAAATAGTGTTAAAAGTTAAAATATGGTATATTATCAAGAATGTGGACCCAGTATAGGTCACAATTTTAATTCGATTTTCGATATTTGCGCATATCAAATTGTAATTTAATGAATTATAGCCTTTGATTGTAGGAAAAATCACTTTCGGTTTTGCTTGTTCTCTAACCATCTCTCGAAAATGTGGGCGTATCCTGCCTGGCAGTGCCAGCTTACTATCTTTCTTTGATGTGATTCATCAATTTTGTAGCTTGTAACACGAGTGAGTACATTATCAACACATGTACATACAAATTAATCACTAGTCAGCTATCGTTGTTTTGTTAATTGATCTTCCATGATGTGCATCATTACGATCAAAAACTATGGGTAAGTACATAACACTTAAGATTTTCATATTAAAACAAACACAATTTTTTAAAACCACAACTTATTATTGGTCCGAGTAGTCATATTAAACAAACACATTTTATTGAAACAAACACAATAATTTATATATTAAAGAGAGAGAGACAGAAATGGGGTTTATCACCCACTCGACCAGAGGCGTCACTAGGACCCAATTAGATCTGGGGCACAGGCCCAACTGTACAGCTATATGGTGTATAGCGAAGCCCCGAGGCAGCTGGGTCGGGGGGATGCTGTAAGCCTCCTGGAAAAAAATGAATTTTGAAGTAACATTTATTAAAAAAACATGCCTAAGTCGAGTTTAATCAGTTTCAACACTCAACAGTAAGCTTAAAGGGCCAATCCCGATAACTTTTTGGGGAATAAAACTGCTTAATTTTGTGTTAAAATCATGTAAAACCCATTATCTAAGGCCGATCAACTAACACGATTTTTGTGATACGCTTGTAACTAACTTAAACCTGACAGTCTGCATCTGGAAATGGAGACCTTTGTATCATACTATCTGGATAAAACCAGACTTTTTTCTATAAAAATAATATGTAGGTGAAATTTACCTTTTGTTATCAAGTACAGTACATGGGTCATTCACTGCATAGACCTCTCATGAAACGTAAATCGATTATCAGGTCACCAAATGAAAAAAAATGACGCGAAATCATAAAAGGGTTACGTGTCCGGATAAGCAGTTTTGGCGTTCACGTTCAAACGACTCAATATTTTGAGTTGAAATTTTGAGACAAGGTATATACACCAGGGCTTCCACTTCAAAATTTTCCCAAACGGTCATTTTTCTCACGTAGAAAGTGGTGCTTTTTTTAGCACATAATAAGAAGCCAAAAACTTCATGCTATCGGAATGTCGATCAGCTTTAATTGGGTCAAGGACAGTCACACAAAAATTCAATCTCACATCGACATTTATAACCACCCACCCATCTCCATAATAAATAAAAGAGCATATGTAATCAATTATTATCATTTATTTATTTATACATTCATAAAATATAACAATGTACATTTATTCATCGATAGGACACTATTTTCATAATTTATTTACAACACCACTCGTATGTACTGGGCGTTTTTTTACACGATTTCCATTTCTGTAAAGCACGTGCTGGTTGAAATTCGGCACGTTTGGGTCCCTCCGCAGAAATCCTCACTAGTTAGTCAAAGGTTTCCATGCTCAAAGAACGCAAAGAACATCGCAACTTGGGTTTTATCACATTTTAGCATACGTGACAAATTCGACTGTTGACTATTTCTCCATACACGGGGAAAAAGTAGTTCCGATTGATTAGCTCATGTAAATAATTTAAAGTCATAAAAATGTACAATAATTAACATAATTCTTTAACTTATCAATATATTAACTCGTATTGGTATTTTGTGAGCTCAAATAATATCGAGCTAGTATTTTAACTCTTTAACATGTAAAAACACTAGCACGTATTTCAATATGGCCGACACCGTGAAAGCGCATTGTTTCAAACAAAATGACGTCTATCAATTGTGATATAAAAGAAAAATATGGATTAAAAATACACCCGACAATACATCTTTTGTGTGGGAATATCATTTCTTAACCACGGGAAATATTTGTGAGTGACCATTTAGCAGAGAATTTACGGCTAACTTTGTTTTTTGAAGCGGAACTGTGATCCTCGTGGAATTCATTGACGGAAATATCATCATCCCGCTTTCGTTTGTTATTTTGGGAGGTGAGAAATTTCAACATTTTGAAATGATATAGAGAATGCTAACATTTCTGATATTCGCGACGTTGACATGATTAACTCGTGTAGGCCTTATCAAGAGAAGACATCAAAAGAAAAAGTTTTTAATCTGTTTGATGTTGAAACAGTAACTATGGCCGCACGGCTGATGAAAGTCGGCAAATATGCTGTAACAACTCAATTTAAAGAATGATCACAGTATTACTAATTATAAAACAAAACACACCTAAGTAAATTGATTAAATGTTGAGCGTTAATTTGTTTGATGTTGATCCCCCGTTGCGTTGATTGTGAGTACAGCAATATACACAAGGATAATTGATTGGCAGTGGTTTCAATTCGTGGACTACTGAACACTGTTAATTTTATTACACCCTACAGTTTACACCACGACACGCACAGAGTTTCGTCGTGTCCAGGATTTTATGATTTAGCACAAAATATGCTATTTTTCCGGCATGCAAAATGACCTACGGGTCTGCTCGGGTGTAGGTCATTTTCCAGAGCCGTAGGTCCCGACCGGCATATACGGCCGAAATGGAAGCCTTGATATACACCATTTCCCTATATTTTGGCGTTTTATTTTCATACATTCTCAGACTTTTATTTTTGAGCCTCTGTATAATACGGGACTGTCCCTTTAATTAGCTCAGTTCATAACGTTTCTTGTTTAGTTTTTCAAACTGGTCTAACACTCCTAAGTTGTGCAGGCGCCACTGTCCCATGGTTTTTAATCATTAAAACGTCATACATGTATTACGACATGACGTTGCCGTGGGTATTCTATTGATATTTCAAACCGCAGATTATTTTTGTCGATATAATAATATAGTTATTAAAACGAATACTGGAAAATATGTACGAGTTCTTGTGAAGTTGTGAGCTAAATTATCACGAACTAAAATTTAATGTGATATTGTTGTCCCGCTAAACATACACGGCGGGTAAACTAGGTCATGCATGATCGTTTCTACACTATTTTCAGTCAAATATTTATTTAGTTATATAATACTGTATTAAACTGTGCACGTGCAGGCAATTGAGGAAATCTACGGTGGGCCAGAAAGGACAATCCAGAAAAGCTTCGCACTGGAAAGCTTCTCTTCGATACTCGGGACATTTGAAATGATGATAGGAAAATGTAGTGAAATTATTGCAAATTATCGATTTTGTCTGCTCAAAATAGATCCGGGGCAGACATGAAAAGATCTGGGGCACGTGCCCCATGTGCCACCCCCTAGTGACGCCACTGCACTCGACACAAACTAGGTCATTTCGGGACTAACTTATGGTTCAATTTTATTTTAATAATTTGCTTGTGTGTAGGGGTCTTTAGGAGTGGAACTGTGGAAGAAAACCAGAGAAAACTCACGAGGTTGGACAAGTTATCTTTTAAAACACTTGGTCCGAGGAGTCTTTCTGTTTGGGCCAAGTGGTCTTTTTGTTTGGTCCAAGTAGTCGTTTTATTTGGTCTGAGTGGTCTATAAATTGGTCAGGTTATCTATTAAAACACTTGGTCCGAGAAGTCTTTCTGTTTGGCCCAAGTGGTCTTTTTGTTTGGTCTGAGTAATCTTTTTATTTGGTTCGAGTGGTCTATCAATAGATCAGAGTGGTCTTGGTCCGAGTGGTCAAGGAACCATATTATTGTATACAACTCCACAAAAATATTCCCTTTGAACAGTTTGATGAAATTGATGGTCATTTTGGGCACTGGTATGCTAGCAATAAAAAATAGATTCCTCTCCCTGTTTTTGAAAGGGAGGTACATGCACAGTTACGCATATTTAAAGAAATTTCAAAACTTTCGTTTCATCAATATACCAAGTTTAACATTTCTTATAAGTATATAACCGAGTACATATTGGATAATTATCCAATTTAATTTAGTTTAATTTGTATAGTTACGTAACCCTGTTTGGATTATCGCCCTTATTGTAATTATTTTATTACTTCATAAATACACTTACATTGTATGCTTTCTTCTACATTCCTGTTTTGCATTGCTTGTATAGGGTATTTAGTATTATGTTTTGTGCAATTATACAACTTAAAAATTCTGATTGGTTGTCTAAACTTAAAGCTTGTAGCATTATTCAATCTTGATCATCGCCCTTTTTGTTAAGATATTCTATTGACGTCATTGATAACATTACGACGTATTTACGTCACACCATTTAGTTAGCAGACAACTGCCTCCTGAGGCCGTCTACATTTTCTTTGCTTCTTTGTGTTCGGTTGTTTGTGTGTTTTCTTGTACGAGTGAAATATGTTCAATTTTGAGTGAAGTCTGTGTTGCTTCAGACCCGGGACTGTACAGCGCAGTGGACGCTTACGGCTAGCCCCCGGATCCATTCACTCTTTTTTAAATTTTTTTTAATTGGTTATTTGTTTGTTTTGTTTGCTGTTTCGGAGTATGATGCCTTGTCGTTATATTTGTCATTTATGTAAATCATATGTGGTGCAGTCCCCCTGCACTAACTATTTAAGGTAATCAACTATGCAATCATACATTTTTTTGCAAAACTTTGATCATACGTATACACTGACGGTCACAAAATACATTAAAACAAATAAAACTAATGCAGATCCATGGTGAATACTGAGTAGGTTTACAGGGATTATCAGCTTTATTTAACATCCACTTCCACCTGAATGATATTGCAGACAAATTCATGTTACATGTATATACAAAATAAAATATTTACAAGGTGATTAGCCAAAAATTAAATGGATTTGATATATATGTAAGTTAGTGATGGTCCGATATGGCACCTAAAATTAAATGGATTTGATATATAGGTAAGTTAGTGATGGTCAGATATGGCACCTAAAATTAAATGGATTTGATATATATTTATATATATCTGTATGCACTGAACAGATGAAACATTTAATGACGGGGCAATTATCAGTGTAGTAATCCATTAAGTACCTGCATAGTCGGAATAGAGCTAACTCCATGTGCGCAGATAAGTCAATGAAAATTAGACCGGTCTTTCGCACATGCGTGAGGGTAATCTGTCTGCAAGAGGCAATCTGCGCTCAACATAATCATACTCATGACATCATTTTATACAGGAAAATAATACATATGATTTCGGCTTTTACACAAACAGTTATCTCGGTGTCACCACTAATAAAAAAACATTACTGTCTGTTCCAAACGACACTACGACTCGAAATTTGCTTACTATTTCTTCAATTTTTAATTAAAATGGTTAAAACTTAACGACCTACCTGGAATTGCCATCCCTTAACTTTCTACCTCACGTTAACTAATTTCAGATCAAGCTATATATCATTTCTCTCGTGAAAAATCGTGTTTTGTTTACTTCGCGGTGTTGAAGACAGCCATGCTTGACCTAGTTATTTAGAATATACCAAATCTAACAGGGGCGATAATTTGGCTTGGGGTCGTTTCGTCCTAATTGCATGTTTAAATAGTTGTTTCGACACAAACAGACACGCACGTACAAACAGACATATACAAACGCACGCACGGCCACAAATCAAACAGGCGAATCCTCCCGCACAAAGCAGTATTAACCGAATGCATCCGATTTGTGGAATACCCTTATATGCCTATATGATATAGAGTGACCCAACTTGCACCGGCGCAGTGGAATTGTTGATGTTCTGTGTAACTGGCCGGTGTCGAAAAATGTGAAATTTACAAGAGGATAAGGGCTTTTATCAAACTAATAGGCGTCAATGCTAGACGCAGAAAGTAATGGGGTGACAATTCCAGGTAGGTTGTTAAGTTTTAACCATTTTAATTAAAAATTGAAGGAATAGTAAGCAAATTTCGAGTCGTAGTGTCGTTTGGAACAGGTTTAACTAATAGTAGAGTGTACCAAGCTCAAGGGCAGTTAACTCTGTTTGGCTTAATATTTGGTCCAAAAACACGTCATGAATTCATGCGAAAAAGTAGCTATCGAATTACGCGGGATCGTGGGTTTGTTTCTATTGGCGGATGATTGAATTTGGCGGGAGATGGTAGGGAGAACGTTGGGTTTGTAGAATATAACATCCAGACGCATAATAGGTGAGTGGAACAATTTTTTCAGGAATTTTAAAAAATTAAAATATTTTTCATTTCTTTACGTATGCATATTCCAACCTAATTTTACAATTTCTTGAGACTCTAGAACATATTCTCTTCATAAAAAAATAAAAATCGAATTGTCATGGACGTATTCATGCCTTAAATTGAGAATTAAAAAAAAAATACATCAAATAACGATACATTAAGATAAACCGGATGTTGAATATCCAACATGGCTGCCCACATGGCGAGCGCTGTATTATTTGTTGTCATTCTGTAAAAATGTGTTTATAATGCCTGTATAAATTGATAGCTTACACCATCATAACCATGACTTGGGAAAAAACTACCTATGTTTACCATATATTAATGATGTAATTTTAGGCTTAATATTATTATTATATCGATAGAGAATGGACAGAAATCAACCCGAAAAAGCCGAAGAAATTTCTGTCTCCGATTCAGAGACCCAAGCACCAGAGGCATTAGTTTTTAAATTAGTTTTGATGAATAATTTTATTCAGAAATGTTCCTAATATTATACTATATATTGTTATCATTATATATTAATAACCAACAGTTAATATTTTTGTTCATTTTTTGTTATTTTTGTTGAATCCTACTTACAGATACGTTGCATGGCTTTTATTTTATTTATTTTTTAATTTATATATATTTATTATTATTATGTTTTATTATTTTATTGTTACAAATGTATATGCACAACAATAGTCAAATAGTCATGAAATATAATATGTATCTTCGTTCCTAGTTTTGCAGTTAAGTAGCATTCTTGACGTTCATTATATCAAAGCTTCAGTCTTAGGCAATGTTGTTTTTTATTGAAATTTTGTAGACATAATGTAGGCCTATGATTTTATTTTTTTAAATTTATTTTCAGGCACTGCCATAATAAATCAGGAATTAATAATACTCTCGTACAAATTTATATTTTATATTTCATAAATGTACATGTATATTTTCTCTCTTTTGTTAAATTTAAATAAATTAAACTTTTAAATAAATTATATTACATGTATAATGTGTTTTAATGTTTAAATTCAGATTACAAGTGGTAGGGTCAATTGCCCAACCTCATAGGTTTTCTCTGGAGTCCTTATTACTTAAGAATGAAATAGGATAATGCTGTATGTTAGTCCCAAAATGACCTAGTCAGAGTCAATTGGAGTTAAAACCCTCTCTCCATATCCTTCTTCCCTTTCTCCACATCCCTGTTTCTTACCCCCTGCTTGGAATGCATTCATTTGGATTTGTGTGATGGGAGTAAATGTTCAAAATGCGAAATAACAAAAAATCGTCAAATTCTAGCCGCCCCTTGCTCACTAATAACCACTTATTCTGCAAAAAGAGAGTCTTATTTTTGATCTGAATGATTGTGAATGTAATAAGGAGTAACCAAACTGCTATTCTACAAAGTTTCATGTCAATTTATCGAAAAAAAAAATTTTTTATATGGTGCTAAAATCAAATAACCACTTTTTGGACCATTTTTCGATTTCGGACTGAAAAAAAAAAAAAATGAAAATTTTATATTAAAAAAAGTATGAGTCCGATTTTAAAAATTTAAACTGTTTTAAAATTCTAATGTCCGGCGGGTTGTTTCTGTGAAATTTCAAGGCAATTGCTCAAAAAATAAAATTTGGTTGGTACACTCTACTAATAGCATTCTTTTATCATTAAACCCATTCTATGAAATAATCTAATTGTATTATCCTAGTTTTTGTTTAGATTTTTAATTTAGATTAGAGAGTTACTGACTAGAGTAGCCTGTATGTTCACTTTAAGAAATTAAATACACGTGTTGACGTGACTCAC
The DNA here is from genome assembly GCA_917208275.1 of Patella pellucida. Classification (NCBI taxonomy): domain Eukaryota; kingdom Metazoa; phylum Mollusca; class Gastropoda; family Patellidae; genus Patella; species Patella pellucida. The sequence continues at coordinate 68,471,200 of OU795038.1, forward strand.
CATGGCGTTAGTGTTGTTAGTTCCAAGCTACTTTTTCTCGACTGACATCAGTGACAATTCGATTTATTTTGGCACTTGGCCTATTCTAAAAATTAGAAAGAAAAGAAATATGGCACATAGCAACTGGTTGATTCTTGTTACGTTAAATTAAATTGCATTCAAATTAATTAAGATGTAAATGTGCCACCATAAATTCTAATTACATGAAGACTTTAGAAACAAAACCCAGAGTCACTGGCTTTCCAAGCACAAAATTCTAAGATGATTTCCGGTGAAGCGCAGTTATCAGTTGTATCTTGATTTTAGACGGGGATTTGCCAACCACGAATTGCTCACATTACACAAAAGTTGAAAATAATAAAAGCGGTTAAGTCTCGCCCAAAACAGAGACCAAAATTCAACAAACATATATCTGCGATATTATATCTTAGTAGTACCACAACTACCACTACAGGAAAAGAAAGAATGGTTAGCATAGGCCATCTTTTTGTGGTAAAATTGTATTTAAGTTTACGACGCAGGATGAAATTGCTAGGATATAATGCAGATATTACAAACGAGCAATAGTTTTTTTTATGTTTTTCTTTGACTACGTGTATTTCCATATTTATTTGCATTTAATTTCTTTACCAATCTATTCACAAACTTTTGAAAATCTGCTTCTTGGAAAATAATGATCAGAGACTGTGGTATTTCTGATTGGCCTAATCAAAGAAGACGAGAAATCGAAACAGCAGTCATTCTGGATGTAGTCTTCGATCAGGAAACGTACATGGAAAGAAAACATTCACGGCTAAAGTTTAATTAACTTTCATATCTATAAGTAGCTAAAGGAACTTAGCTATATTATAATACTTGAAAACTAAAACCCTATACGTATACGTAGCCTATTTTAAAATTTGAGCTTATTTCCAATGTTACAATCTCGCCGACGGTTGCGTACTCCATCCATTAGATGTGAGCCATTACAGGTATGAGTTTGTATGTGTGTCACAATTTATATTGTGGTAGACCGCGCTAAAAGTAAAATTATTGAAATTATATTTTCTCGCTGTTTTGTATATAAGATTACACAATTTACGTCGGGATATTTAGATACATAAAGAAAACCGGTCCCTGTGATAAATGAATTAAATTTTGCTTTGGTTAGAAAACATTTCAAATGATTTATCCCAACTTATATTACCTTAATTATTCTTAGTTTGTTTGGTAGGAACCCGGAGGTCTTCACCTATAGAGGGAATAATTATGATTTTTCCGAGACATTGTAGGGTTTGTGAATCAAATGGGGAGGTTAATGGGAAATAAGCATTACAAATTATATATAAGTTTATTTGATAAATAGTTAAAAGTATGTTAAAAGTTCTTTAATAATAAAGAACTAAAGAACCTCATTAAAGAACTATTAACTAACTTTTAAAGGCCAATATTGGGTTTAGTCATTATACGTGATGGAGCGGGAGTCATGTGAAGCGTCGTTTTGGGGACGTGACACCTTGCACCCAGCCCGTCTCATAGTATTGGTTATGTTCTGACATATACCTGCCACGTATTTTGTACTGACTTGCCAGATGTCGTCGGGTTCCTATCTTCTCACTATGTTCATGTTCCGAGTTTGCTACAGAACGATTTTCTTAGCTAGAAAACACGTTTGTGGTTGTCCAATTTATAAAACTTTCCGGGAGAAGAGCAGTAATGGGTCATGGCAAGGGCAACAGTAGACTGGTGGCCAGTCTCCTCCACACACCAAAAATTGGCCAGTCCTCTCCAAAAAAAAAACCCGAAAAAAAACGTAATCTCTAGAGACTGGGCAAATAGAGCTTCATTCTCATCTAGTAGGTCAACCTGCATTATGTAGGTCGTGTGACGTCGTGCACGTGATCACGACATATCTAACAACAACGTGACGTCAACCCTCAGGCGGTCTAAGCATGACTGCTTTGCACTCCAGTCGAGACGCACGATTCATGTCACGTGACTCGGGGCTTGCTTGATAACTGTCAATCATTCCAAATAAGGAACAACGTAAAACATGACAGGAACGCCCATTTTATTGTAAAGCTCGCAAATTGTCCAGTCTCTGGTGCTGGTACAGGTTTACTCAATTTGTTTTTTATACAAATGGAAACGAAAGTGTTGGTTAACTAAAAATTAATACTTTTATATAAATCGAAATGTAAAATAAATAGAAGAGACTGGGCCAGTCTAGGGCAACAGAGGCAAATGCATTGGGCCCGGCGATTTGGTGACAACATTTTTTTTAATATTTTGTATATAAAAAAATAACGAAGACCCAAAATCCCCCATAGTGGCATTTGTCGATGAATTTTGAATTAACATCAAATGGGAAACCTTTAGTGATCAGTGGCCTGCCTGTGTGTAACAAGGCTGTGACTGATATACCATAGTTTTGAAAATATAAAGACTAAATTCTCAGAAAATATGTATAAAATATTTTAACTACAGAAAAACTTTAAAAAGGTTAAATTTTTTAAAAAAACAAATTTTCAGTTTTTACTTAACAGTAAGAAAATATTGTCATGCCCAATTTTGGCTTATTCAGTCTCAGAAAGAACAGATAAAGTGAAAAGTATTGTAATTTCACCAAATTATACGTGCCCTTGGCATGCTACAGATCGGCACAACACAGGCGGTTGTGGCGCCGACGATGAATGTTTCTCAGTCTGTCATAAGCAGGCTATGTTCCAGATACTGTGATACACAATCTGTACAGGACAGACCACGTTAGGTCGACCAAGGGCGACAACTCAAGCCCAGGATCGATTTATCCGTACCTTGGCCTTGAGAAATCGTGTCATCACATCAAAGCAGATCAGCGCTCGTCTTCAAACAGACATTGGTGTGAGAATGAGTGGTCAGACCACTAGGAATCCACTGCATAGGGGCAGTGGTGGCACTAGCCGCCGGTGGTTGGAGGGGCAAGGCTGGGGCAAAGTCCAAGATTAAGGGGGCAAAGGCACGAGCTTCAAATAGGGGGCCTGATCAGTAGTCTATTCGACCCCAGAGAGGAAATTGTCAAATGAACGGACTTGCGAACCTCAACAAAGCCCCAGGAACTTTGAAAAGTAGACTGTCCGAAATGCAGTATCTAGCAGTTTTACAGGCACTGATCGTCGAGATAAAACAAGCTTACCAGATACCGCCTGTCGCCAAATCACTAGTTTATCCGACCAGAGAGGAAACTGGCAAACCGGCGGAGTGAGTGAATTAAATTGAATGAATATTTTTGCCACAATATTTTATTAAATAAACTGCCGGTAATGCAGTCTGGCAGTATTTCAGATACTGGTCTTCGAGATAAATAGAGCCGACCAGATACTGTTCGTCGCCAAATCACCAGCATATCCGAAAAAAGAGGGAGGTGTCAAACGAACGGATTGAGTGTATCAAGTGAATGCATATTCACGCCGCGTTGAACCTATACCCAAAAACTTTGAGGATCGTAAAAAGCACTTTTTAAGTGATTCACATGTTATTGTTTAGAGTTTGTGATAGCCTTACGTTTCGGTACTCAATATCTTCTACGGTGATTAAATCTAACATCCCTACTCTGTCAGAGAGTGATTTCTTACAAGCCCATCATGCTGTAAACCTACTATAAATTATTTAAAAATTATTGGGGGGGGGGGGGCAAACAGAGGGCATACGAGATTATTGGGGGGGGGGGGGGCAAATGCCCCCCCCCCCCCTATGGCGCCGCCCCTCCGTGATCCCTTGTTTGAGAGATCATCACATTCAGGCAAGACGTCGTTGGTGTAGGGGTCGTCAACACTGGGATAATCGACGCTGGAGCAATGTGATGTTTTCAGATGAGTCAAGGTTCACTGTTGATTTTTTGGACAGGTGTAGGAGGGTGTGGCATCGTCGAAACGAGCGCTTCCAAGACGTTAACGTCATTATTATTATCAGACATGATCGATTTGGGGGTGGTTCTGTTATGGTGTGGGGGGGGGGTATCACTGTTGCTGGAAGAACGGCTTAACATGTTGTTGAAGGGCGTGTTACAGGCCAGTACTACAGGGAAAACATCTTGGCAGTCCATGTTGTGCCGTTCGCACGACGTCATGGCCGCCGTTTCATCTTCCAGGATCGTTACAGGTTACCTCCAACAACAGAACATCACCACATTACCTTGGCCAGCACTGAGTCCCCACCTCTCCCCCATCGAGCATGTCTGGGACATGCTTGGACAGAGGCTACGTCAACGTCAACAACGTCCCGCCAATGTCCAAGAACTTGCTGCTGCGTTGCAACAGGAATGGGACAATCCGGACCAAAATGACCTTAGACGTCTCATTAGGAGTATTCCACCTCGGATCAATGCTTGTTTGGCAAACAGAGGAGGATTTACCCGTTACTGACTTTGTTGTGTTGCTGGTGTAACGTTGCTGTTTGACCCCGGGTATCATTTTACCCTTATAAATGGCCAGTCTGTGTCTTACTTAGTCTAACGATCATTTGGAATAAATCGATGAATGTGAACTTCATTTCATTTTGTCATTTGTTTCTTCGTCAATTTCATTAGGTGACTTTAATAACACTTAAAAGTCAAACATCCCCTACTTTTTTTAATAGTATTCTAGCTAGAACAATAGTTAAATTACTCATTGTGAAGCGCCTAGTAACGATCAAGGATCTCCTGTCCTTATCGGATTATCTAAATATTCCTCTCACACTGTAACACTATCCTGTGTCGCGGCACCTAATAATTAAAGTCAATCAGATATTAACTTTGGCCTCTAGAGCATCCGTAAGAAGTGTTCAAGGGCCATAACTCCGGCGGTAATTATCTGATATTGCTGAAAATCAACAGGCTCCCTCGTCTCATGACCTTAAACACTGTGTATCAATTTAAAGTCAATCGAATATTAACTTTAGCCTCTAGAGCGTTCACAAGATATTTCAAAGTGATCCGAGGGCCATAACTCTGGCGGTAATTATCGGATATCGCTAAAAATCAATAGGATTTTTTGTCTCATGACCTTAAACACTGTGAATTAATTTAAAGTCAATCGGATATTAACTTTAGCCTCTAGAGCGTTCACAAGATATTTCAAAGTGATCAAGGGCCATAACTCTGGCAGTAATTATCGGATGTCGCTGAAAATCAATAGGCTTCTTCGTCTCATGACCTTTAATACTGTGTATAAATTTAAAGTCAATCAAATATCAACTTTAGCCTCTAGAGCATTCACAAGAAATTCTGGACGACGGACGTACGGATCGGGCGACGCCAATATACGACCACATTTCAATGTGGGCGTATAAAAAGGACTGTGGCACTACGGTGGCCGATGTGTAATCATGAACTTCCAGTCAATGGCCCGTGATCCTATCGTCTAGAACTTTCTTCGACTTCACGCCATGATAACTATTCTATTGAGACTGGGACTTTTTTTTACCTTAACTATGTTTTTATATCTTTATAACATCCATAATACAGGAAACTACGTATTCAGCTATGACTTTAAATATAAGCTAAATATAAGTTCTCTTTTCCCAGCTTGTGTTAACTTGATTACGATTAGTCGATTAACATCATTTCGCGGGACAAGTTGACTGATGTACCCTTATACATCATATGGCTCTCCTATGACTTAACGGGGTTGTCTATCCGAACGATGTTTTTTTTGTTTCTGTGGTGATCCCCTGAGAACTACGAATGGTATCTAGTCCCCAGCCTCTCAACAATATCTGAAGGGAATTCAACTCCGCACGTTCGTTATAAAGAGGTTACGTCATGCATCGAGCCGCCACGGAAAGTTGGCCAGATGCTTCCTTTACCGGATTGGTCTGTTGCAAAGATGCTACCCTAGATTTCAACACAGTTTACTTATATGGGCACCACGATGCTAACACATGGAATTACCATATTTTGATTATCAGACTACGATGTCATTGCCCGACTTATTAGACTTATCTTAGTTCTCGTAGTCACTGGTACTATATACATTAACCACACATTTTACCAAACTTATAATAAACTCTGCTGTATAATATGTTATAGACCCTATAGAACTACAACATAGGTAAACCCCACCTAGTCCGGCAGCCGTTTACGAAATAGCAGGGGGACCCAAAGTTTTTTTCTCGACGGTTTTATACGGAATCGGACCCGCTCAATCCATTTTTCGCTACTGGATCACTGTCAACCTGGAGGGTTTTGAGTAATTAGCGAATTACTAATTAAATAACTAATTAAAGTCCCAATTCGTTTAAAATGACACGTACAAGTCGAAATACGCCGCTGTTTGTAATGTCATTTATAGAATAGGACCCCTGAGTCTGTTTTAGATACTAGTTCACTATCAGCCAGATTGTTTTTCAAATAATCCGGCTGCCGTTTACGAAATATCAGGGGGACCCAAATTTTTCGAGATAATTTTTTTTCTGGTCGGTTTTATATGGAATCGGACCCGCTGAATCCATTTTTTCGCTACTGGATCACTGTCAGCCTGGAGGGTTTTGAGTAATTAGCGAATTACTAATTAACTATCTAATTAAAATCCCCGTTCGTTTAAAATGACACATACAAGTCGAAATACGCCGCTGTTTGTAATGTTATTGAAAGAATAGGACCCCTGAGTCTGTTTTAGATACTAGTTCACTATCAGCCAAATTGTATTTCAAATAATTCAGCAGCCGTTTACGAAATAACAGGGGAACCCACATTTTTCGAGATAAGTTTGTTTCTCGGCGGTTTTATATGGAATCGGACCCGCTGAATCCATTTTTCGCTACATGATACCTGTCAGTCTGGAGGGGGGTAAGCAAGTCGCTTATTACTAATTAAATAATTACTAATTAAATAGTTAATCCCAATGATTTACCACCCTCTTTTGCAATGAACATAGGGATAATTCAGCACGAAGTAGTAACCATTGTGGAAATGCGCCACTTATGTCACTTATGGAGATCGATCACACGAAGAGGTTGTGTCCACTTATTTGTGAGTGTGTCAGTCCAGCGACTGGAGCTTGGAGTCCAGTATCCTACCCGTGGGACTACCGGCGGTGACTTGTAAGAAATGTCATCATTTTCATGCCGGAACCAGAACAGCCTCGTCCCTATGCGGTCACAATAAATGCTGTAGATTTGTAAAGCCCTCACCACTCACTCTGCATCGAAATGGCTGAAAATACATGTTATTTCAAAAAGCTGTATGAATGTACAAGTAACACACATAGATTGATATGGTTCACTCTGCAGCATGCACTTACCATACATAGATTAAAAATATCATCCTGGGCACAGCTTTCGATAATCCAATTATTATAGATCTTTTTCGAACGTAAATTGGAAAAGAACATTTTGTTTTCCCCGGTCAACGCTAGTAGTCCCACCAGTAGGAGACTGGACTCCAAGCTCCAGTCTCTGGACTCACACACCCACAAATAAGTGGACACAACCTGTTCGTGTGATCGATCTCCATAGGTGACATCATAAGTGGGGCATTTCCACAATGTTTATTACCCGTGCTGAATTATCCCTATGCAAAAGGGGATGGTAAATCATTGGGATTAACTACAACTTTAATTATTTAATTAGTAATTAGCGACTTGTTTACCCTCCTTCCAGACTGACGGTGATCCTGTGGCGAAAAATGGATTCAGCTGGTCTGATTCCATATAAAACCGTCGAGAATAAAAACTTGTCTCGAAAGATTTGGGTCCCCCTGTTATTTCGTAAACGGCCGCCAGATTATTTGAAATACAATCTGGATGATAGTGAACTAGTATCTAGAATAGACTAAGGGGTCATATTCTATTTAAAAACATTACAAACAGCGGCGTATTTCGACATGTATGTGCCATTTTAAACGAACAGGGATTTTAATTAGTTATTTAATTAGTAATTCGCTAATTACTCAAAACCCTCCAGGCTGACAGTGATCCAGAAGCGAAAAATGGATTCAGCGGGTCCGATTCCATATAAAACCGTCCAGAAAAAAACTTATCTCAAAAAATTTGGGTCCCAAGCTTCGGCTGCCGGACTAACCCCATCAAAATTACTTTCAAATATACTTTTTAAAAATCCATCATGCATTTTCCAATGACAAATATAAACATACATGCATTTTGGACCGAGCTGTTTGTCGAATGGGCAAATAATATAATGAGATAAGATAACATTTATTCCATAGAAAATCCTACAACATGAAACATATAATATATAACATAAAAATATATATACTTTATGCATGTAGATTAAAAAGAAAGGCTAGAGAATGTAGTAAATAAGCACTGCCACATAATGAAGATAATTATACTATTATGATAAGGATGATAATTATAATATTATGATTATGATAATTATAATATTATGATAATGAGTAACAAGGATTGTGTAGTGTTAGTTTAGGATATATATATCTAATTTCTATCTTAAGTTTTCATTATCGATGCATTTTTGTGGAATGTGGGCTAAATTTTCAATTACATGTTAGGTGGAACAAATTTAACATTATTCATCCTTTGGTTATAAGACATAAGTACCTAAGTTTTCATGGTGATCTTGTTGGTAATACAAAACAAAGGGCGATGATATAATACATGTCCACATAATACGTGGTGATGTATAAGAATGCCGCGGTATCCAGGGAGGCAAGTTTTACATAAACAGTGATGTTTCCACCAATTGTCAAGTGTACACATGTATGCTTTATGATGTTTATGACCAGCGCCGTTAATAGTCCATTTGCTAATTACACTAATTAGCCTACACAATTTTTTTGTTTCTTTTTAGGACTTCAAATTTTGTCTGATGGTCGTGATTGTTCGTACTTTCTTTTATTTTTTTTTCACCAATATGTGGAAGTTTTCAACTGTTTTTCACCATCATGTGTATGTTCTCTATTGTTTATCCTAGTATGTTTTCCCCAGCATATGTGTATGTTTCTATTGTTTAACACCACCATGTGTATGTTCTCTATTGTTTAACACCAGCATGTTGATGTTTTCTATTGTTAATCACCAGCATGAGTATGTTTTACTATTTTTTATCACCTGCATGTGTATGTTTTCTCTTATGTTTTGTTAAATTACCATTAAAACTACATGAAAAATCACAAATATCACATTTATAAGGTTTTTCTCCAGTATGTGTTCTAATGTGTGCCATAAGCATAGCACGTTTGTTGAATGCTTTACCATAAACATCACATTGAAAGGGTTTTATTCCTGTGTGAATTTTCATGTGTTGAGATAATGTACTAGCCTGGATGAATGATTTCTTACAAACATCACATTTATAAGGCGTTTCTCTGGTATGAATTCTATAATGTGGTTTCAAACGACTGTTGCTGTGAAATGATTTTCCGCAAACATCACATTTAAAAGGTTTCTCTTCAGTGTGTGTTCTTAGGTGCTGTGTTAGATGATGATTGACTGCATAAGATTTACTACAAATATCACATTTATACGGCCTGTCTCCTGCATGTATCATTAAATGTTTCTTTAAATTATAAGCTGATATAAATGATTTACTACAAATATCACATTTATATGGTTTCTCACCAGTATGTATTCTAGAATGTGCCTTTAATTGACTACTTTCACGAAAAGATTTACCACAAACATCACAAATAAATGGCTTTTCTCCAGTATGAGTTTTATGATGTATCACAAGGCCCCCCTGTCTTTTAAAAGATTGATCACAGACCTCACATTTAAAAGGTTTCTTATCACTATGCATTACAGTGTGACTTTTTAAGGAGTACTTGTCAGAAAATGATTGATTACAAGCATCACATTTATAGGGTTTCTCCCCAGAATGAACATTTCTGTGTTTATTTAGGTTACTAACCATAGAAAATGATTTACTACAAACATTACATTTATACGGTTTTTCTCCTGTATGTATTCTAAAATGGACTTTTAAGCTTTGGTACATAGCAAAATATTTTCCACAAAAATTACATTTGTGTTGTTTCTCTCCCGTATGAGTTCTAATGTGTCCCTGTAGATGTGATTTCTTTTTAAAACATTTCCCACAAACATCACAGGTATGTGTCTTCTTAGCATTATGAGTTCTAATATGAAGTTCCAAATGACTTGTGCAATAAAAGATTTTACTACAAACATCACATTTATATGACTTCCCCCTGCTATGTGCTTTAAAGTGCTTTATTAGACTTTTATTCGCTTTAAATGATTTATTACAAACATCACATTTATAAGGTCTCTCGCCGGTATGACTTTTAAGATGCTCTGTCAGATGACCCCTTCGATTAAATATCTTATTACAAACATCACATTCATTAGATTTTTTAGAGATGTTATCAGTTTTTGGCTTTTGTGCAATTAACTCATCAAAGTCTTTCTCTCCAACTTTTCTACAAACTGGACTTCTCTTCTTGTCAATTGACTCAACATCATCAGTTTTATCTTCTTCAAGATGAATTGTACAAGATTTCTCTAAATCTGAACCACATTGCAATTGTTCTGTATGAATTTTCATGTGTTCCTTTAAATTGTTATTCAAACTAAACAATTTACTACAAACATCACATTTATGTGACTTTCCTTTGCTATGTGTTTTGAGGTGTTTCAGTAGACTTTTATTCACTTTATATGATTTATCACAAACATCACATTTATAAGGTAATTCACGGGTATGAATTCTATGATGCTCTTTCAGATTACCTTTTGTTTTATATGATTTATTACAAACATCACATTCATAAGGTCTCTCACCGGTATGAATTCGAAGATGCTCTTTCAGATGACCCATTGTAGTACATAATTTATTACAAACATCACATTCAAGAGATTTTTTCAGAAATGTTTTCTTTGGTTCAGTAACCTCGACAAAGTCCTTCTCGCCAACTGGACTGCAAACGGGACTAATTGAATTTTCTACTGTCTCTTCAACATGAATTTCATTACGTTTCTCTAAATCACTTCCACGTTTAGATTTTTTAGGTGACAGATTTTGTCCCCTGGCATGAATTTTCATGTGTTTCTTTAAATTAGTATTAACACTAAACATTTTACTACAAACATCACATTTATATGGATTCCCTCTGCTATGTGTTTTGAAGTGTTTTATTAGACTTTTATTGACTTTAAATGATTTACCACAAACATCACATTTATAAGGTATCTCACCAGTATGAATTTTAATATGGTCTTTCAGATATCCACTTCTTCTAAATGATTCATCACACACCTCACATTTATAAGGTCTCTCCCCTGTATGAATTCTGATATGATCTTTCAGATGACCCTTTGTATTAAATATTCTATTGCAAACATCACATTTAAAAGATGATTTAGAAATGTTATCATGTTTTTGCTTTGGTTCAGACAACTTGATAAGGTTCTTCTTACCAGCTTTACTGCAACTTTGACTGGTGGTATTTGCCGCAGAGTCTTCAACATCATCTGTTTTTTCTTCTTCAGGATCAAATTGATCACTCTTCACCAAATTAATCGGATATTTAGATTCATAACAATCTGTTTTGTCTTCAACATCATCTGTTTTTTCTTCTTCAGGATCAAATTGATCACTCTTCACCAAATTAATCGGATATTTAGATTCATAACAATCTGTTTTGTCTTCCTCAACACGAAGTTTACAATGTTCATCTAAATCACCTTTACCGCAAACTGGACTTCTCATATCTGCCACACACTCTTCTTCCATATCACCTGTTTCCGCTTCTTCAACAATAAGTTCCCAATCTTTCTCTAAATCAGTGCCATATCGAAATTCAACACAATCAGGTTTCTTTTCCTCAACAATTATTTTACAATGTTCATTTAAATCATCAACTTGACTACCAGTTCTCGTATTTATTACTGAGTCTTCCACAACATCTGTTTTCTCTTCTTTAACAATACATTTCGAATCATCCTCTAAATCAGTGCCATATTTAAATTCTACACAATCTATTTTGTCTTCCTCATCATGAAGTTTACCTAGATCCCTAACTTTACTGTAAACTGGGCTGCGCATATTTGCCACATATTCTTCAACATCCTCAGTTGTTTCTTCTTCAACTTGAATTTGTTCCTGAACTTCAATTTTACAATGTCTCTCTTCATGATGATCTGTTACATTGGCACAATCTGCAACAATTTTAAATTCTTCCTGATGAGCTGTTACATCCTCTGTGTCCACCTCCTCAACTTGAATTTTACAATCAGCAACAATTTTAAATTCTTCATGATAAGCAGTTACATCCTCGGTGTCGAACTCCCAAACTTGATCTTTACAATCAACTCCCATTTTAATTTCTTCCCGGAGAGCTGTTCTATCCTCTGTGTCCACCTCCTCAACTTGAAATTTACAATCAGCAACAATTTTAAATTCTTTATGATAAGCTTTTACATCCTTTGTGTCATCCTCTTCAACCTGATCTTTACAATCGGCAACAGTTTTAAATTCTTCATGATGAGCTGTTACATTATTTGTGTCCACAACCCCCACTTGAAATTTACAATCGGCAACAGTTTTAAATTCTTTATGATAAGCTGTTACATCCTTTGAGTCATCCTCTTCAACCTGATCTTTACAATCGGCAACAGTTTTAAATTCTCCATGATGAGATGTTACATTATTTGTGTCCACAACCCCCACTTGAAATTTACAATCAGCACCAATTTTAAGTTCTTCCCGATGAACTGTTTCATTCTCTGATTTTTCTTCCTGAATGTGAATTTTACAATGTTCCTCCAAATCTGAGCCATAATAAAATTCATCATGACACAATCTACATTGATGGATACTTTTAACATGATCCATGTTCTCTTCTTTAACAGGTATTCCACAGTGACTTTCCTGTAATATATAAAGTTATAACCTAATCATTAACAGGTATTCCACAATGACTTTCCTGTAATATACAAAGTTATAACCTAATCATTAACAGGTATTCTACAGTGACTTTCCTGTAACATACAAAGTTATAACCTAATCATTAACAGGTGTACTATTCCACAGTGACTTTCCTGTAATTAGGCTGGTAGGTGAACTTCAGATTTTGGTGAGCTGGGGAAAAAAATATAAAACAAATGATTCTTGCTTTTTGTGAAAGGTCTATATGAGTACAACTTCAGGACAAAAATCCACCAAAACCAGCCTTGGGCAAAAAAAGTTACAGACGTCCTGGTGTTTGTGTCCATTCGACTTATAAAATCCACAATTTTCGGTATGCTGATAACAGATTCCATATACAATTTTACATATCACTGAAAAGCATGTTCCTTGATCTTTTTAAATATGTATATAATTTTCAGGCACATTCATATTTACTTAGCTTACAGAAGATCAATGTTGGGTTGTCATAAACACTATTACCGTGATTACGGGGGAGAGGGGTTTTCAAGGTAAAAATACGTGTTTTAATAACAAATTCCAGATATAATGTTACATGTCACTGAAAAGCACGGTCATCGCTCTTTTCAAATATGTAACTAATTTACAGGCACATTTATATTTACTTAGCTTACAGAACGATCAAAGTTGGGTGGTCATAAACTCTATTACTGTGATTACGGGGGAGGGGGGTATTCAAGGTAATAATAAGGGTCTTAATAACAAATTCTAGATACAGTGTTGGATCTAGGGGAGGCAAAGTGGGACAAATGTCCCGGACCCCCACATTTAGGGTCTCTCACAATTCTGGCTCATGCTAATATTTTATCCCGGGCGGAGCTAACCAGTACCTGGGCTGAGGGGGCGAGGATTGGGGCCCTAGGCAGTAAGGGATATTATCGGCCAGAGATCGGTTGGGCCCTAAAATTAACTAAATAACATAATTTAGAGTTTCTATCAATCAATAGATCCTAACCAAATCCGGGGACCACATCCCGCGATGTGATTGATGGGGCCCAACCAGTCATCAGACAACAGAGTTTAATGTTTTATGTCATCTAAAATAATTTCACTAAAAAAAGTCAATGAAAACATCATGAAAGAAAGGTTTAAAATACTCAAATTGTCAACAAGTTCTAAATGTCAATGAAATCGCTGCCTAAATTGTCTCAGATGCACTGAAATTAATCTTTATTTTAAACAAATAAACTCTGGAGGAAAACACCCCAGGCACTCAAGGGGGCAGAGTACATACTGGTACGATCCGCAGTTAGTACGAACAATTTGAAATGGGGCCTCGCACAGTTGGTATGTCCCCCCACAAGGTTAATCGGGCCCTGTCCAGATATAATGTTACATATCACTGAAAAGCACGTTCATTGTTCTGTTCTAATATGTAAGTAATTTTCTGGCACATTCATATTTACTTAGCTTACAGAACGATCAAAGTTGGTGGTCATTCTTCAATGTCAAAATACACGTCTTAATAACAAATTCCAGAAATAATGTTACAAAACCATCGAAGTTGGGAGTTATTAAACCCTATCATAAGACTATGGAGGGGGTAGGTGTATTCAATGTCAAAATACGTTTTTGTGAATTCTGGGATATTCTCATTTTGCGTGTAAACATAGACGATGTATAAGCAAGATAAAGTCATCGACTTCGGTTATGCTTGGGAAGAAAAACTTCAGAAAAAAACCCCGACAGAAAAACCTTGGCCTGTCGGCCTCGTTTTTTCTTTTCCCTGGTCATTTTCTTCAGTCTTCCCCCTCCCCCCCAATCCCAATCTCGTGATTTAACATACACATGATGCAATCTCAAACAATTGTTTTCGAAATTTAACCAAAATCCTGCTACTCAGCACCACAAAGTCAACAAAAACTGAGCCATCACCCATCCGCGTCAGCACACAATTTAATGACAGTTCATCGAGTGTGGTGGATATAAATAGTTGCACTAAAAATATTTTTTAAAATAAAAATCACAGTGTTGAGTGTGTTTATGGTTACTTGCAATTTGATAACACATTTAGAGTGCGTAAAGTTTGGGATTACCTAAATAATGTGTTTTTACAAGGATCATTCATTTTGAGGTCGGAAACCAAAACTAAATCGTCCATAAAAAAAAATTGCCCAAGGTAGATTGCGGAGGATTTTTTTCTGTGGGTACTAGATACATACCTCCTTACAAAAGAACGGGGATCACGGTGGCTAAGTGGATAAGGCGCTGGTTCGCTAGCCTGGAGGTTGAGTGTTCGATCCCTGCATTGGCCGAGAAAGTTCATCTCGATTTTCCGGCGTGATTTCCCCTTGTCAGTGATGCAGAAGGAGGGCCTGACAAGGACAGCTGCCTAGTCGTTCGAATGGGACGAAAAACCAAGGTCCCGTGTACAAATTGGAGTGCACGTAAAAGATCCCTTGGCAGTTGGAATTCGATATAAGAGTAGGCCGTAGCGCCGCTGCCCGGGCAAAATTTCCCTCATTGCACACTGTGGCGTATGCCCGTCTTCAATTAGCCCAGGTACGGTGCTTAAGCGTAGGACGTTAAACCCCATTTCATTCATTCATTCCTTACAAAAGAGCAAAAATCATTTGTTTCAGATTTTTTTCCCCAAGGTTGGAGTGTCTCCTACCAGCCTGAATATACAAAGTTATAATGAATGAATGATGGAAATATTGTTTAATGGCACATCTGCTCCAACCAGGCTGTATTGCGCAAATATGTTGATTTTTGAGACAAACCAGAATCAAATTATCACAGTATTATCATATATATACATAAATAAAAACAAATATCACAGTAAATAACAAAATAAGAATAAATATAATCTTTATGTATATATCTATTTAATACATAAAAAGAAAATCAGATATACACCATTAAAAATTTCTATAAATATTTGTCTCTTTTGAAAAATCTAGCGCTTTTCAATATAGCCCCGGTTGGGCAAACAACTGATGAAGTGATTGGCAACGGTAGTGCCATATTCTTGTGTCTTTGAGATACTTGCACTCAATCAAAATGTGCCTCACTGTCAAAGGTTTTAAAAAAGTATGACCCATTCCTGAGGAAATGGGTCAGAGAAGATTGATCCCAGTCGTACAGTACCTCAAATGACCTATCTTCGAGGAAATTTTAAATAAAGATAGGTAAGCGACCTAGTAGGCCGGGTTATGGAGGTTTGCGCATAATACCATGTTTCCATGTAGTATCCTTCATGTATGCTTTCTCCAGATCCAAAAATATTGCAACTCAATGTTGCTTCTGGATAAAAGCGTCCATGACAAATGTTTCAAATCGAACGAGATGATCAAGAGTGTTCCTTTGGGACCGAAATCTACATTGGAGGTCAGTTATAAGGTTGTTGGACTCAAGGTACCAAACAAGCCTTCGGTTGATCAATCTCTCCATGGTTTTGCAAATACAACTTGTTAAAGCGATTGGACGATAGTTGGTAGGATTCATATAATCTTTGCCCAGTTTAGGGATAGGAATTATTGTGGCTTCATGCCCAAAAGAGGGAAATTCCCATCAACCCAAATCCGGTTAAAAAGATCCAGTAAAATAAGAAGTGTTGGATAAGGTAGATGTTTTAAAATTTGGTAGTGTATCTTATCTGGACCAGTTGCACTGTCCTGAGCTCGCTTTAATGAATCACGGAGCTCTGCAATGGAAAAACGATCATTATAGCATTCATCATTACGGTACTTGAAATTAAGTCGCCTTTTCTCCTATTGATTCTTAATTCCCTGAAAGGCATCAGAGGAGAAATTGGATGATGAATTGAATGAAAATGTACTGGCCAGAGAATTAGCAATATCAGGAAATGTTGTTAAGGTGGTATTATCAAGATTGAGCTGGTTAACTGATAATGCACTACTTTTATTTTTAATCCTTCGAATCCTGTCCCATACCGATTTGGTAGTGGTACGGGAATTGATCCTAGAGACATAACCTTGCCATGAAGACTTTTTCTACGGGCCTTCGCCAGGACCATATGGTATGCCGCAATATTCTCCATGGAAAGATGGTTCTTTAGTCAGATTTGCAAATGTCGTTAAACCATGGTTTGTTGAAACGTTTTGGCTCTGTCGTGGTTTTTGGAATCGCCTGCTCAGCTACATCTTGAAGAATTGAAGTGAATAAAGCCATGGGCTCATCTGCATTTCCTTACTCCTTTGTAGCAAAAGGGAAGAGACACAAAGATTTAAACAGAGCCCAATCAGCCTTATGCAACTTCCACCTCTTAGGTCTTTCGACCGGAGAGGGACCATTATTATCAATCAAGAAAGGAAAGTTGTCACTACCACAAAGATCTTCATTTACTCTCCATGTAAAATCCCGAAACAGGACCGGAGAGAAAATGGTGAGATCCAGGGAAGAAAAAGAAGCTGGGGCAGGATGTAGATAACCATGGTTTGTTGAAATGTTTTGGGTCTGTCGTGGTGTTTGGAATCCCTTGCTCAGCTACATTTTAATAATTGAAGTGAATAAAGCCATCGGCTCATCTGCATCTTCTTACTCCTTTGTATCAAAAGGAAAGACACAAAGATTTAAACAGAGCCCAATCAGCCTTATGCAACTTCCACCTCTCGGGTCTTTCGACCGGAGAGGGACCATTATTATCAATCAAGAAAGGAAAGTGGTCACTACCACAAAGATCTTCATTTACTTCAGGCCCGTATTTAGCGGGGGGGGGGGGGGGGAAGGGGGGCCCAACCAATGTCACTTGGTTTTATGGGAGCGTCATCAATAATGTCGTTATATATGAGGCGCCCTTAAATGGTGGGGCGCCTCACAATGAGTCACACGCTGAACATCACAACTTGATGGGGCGTCAAAACGGTGTGATCTGTGTGCACTTTATCCCAGAGGACCTTCCATAATGACATGATTGGTGGGGCACCTTATTATGACAATATATGATTGTTTGGCCGCACATAATGCATAATGCTTTTATCCATTGCGAGAAAAATGTAATGGGCACCCTTTCTATTGGACGCAATACGAAGCCAGCGACTAACGAGTCCATATTCAAGATGGGCGCCCTTTAAAGCCGAGTGACTTTGCTTAGGCGCCTACTACTAGATTGATGGGACCCCTAACCAATGTCACTTCTATTCTTGTCGTTATATATGAGGCGATAATCTTCAAAATTCAAACAAGTGGCACTTTAACCCTATTCAAAACTTTTCGTTTTTCTCATTAATTAATATAGGTACGCTGAAGTCGTGTTCCTTCCTTCAAATTTTTATAATGTTCATAATACGCCAATATCGCAAATTAAAATTTCGGACATTTTCATAGTTCCTCAGGTGCAAACCATATTTTCTAAACTTTTCGGGCGCCTGGGGGGGGGGGGGGGGTGTGGCAAGACCCTTCTCCGTGGACCGTCAACTGTAGGGGTACACCGGCGCCCCAAGCAGCCCTTGCCCCCCTAACATTTTTGGGCTAGATACGGGCCTGTACTCTCCATGTAAAATCCTGAAACTGGACCAGAGAGCAAATGGTGAGATCCAGGGAAGAAAAAGAAGCTGTGGCAGGATGTAGATAAGTAGGCGAATCATCATTTAATCAACACAAATTATTAATGTTAATGAAGTCTGCTATTTGTTTACCTCTGTTGTTATCATTTGGACTACCCCAGAGCGAATGATGATCATTGAAATCTCCCATAATAATAAACGGGAGAGGAAGTTGTGCAGCAAGGTCATCAAGATCTCAGGGATTAAGACGTAAACTTGGGGGAAGATAAACAGAGCAGATTGTTATATAAATATGCAAAGTCTGTAAAGGCGAGTTCAGTGTGACTTGACTGTGAGGGATATCTTGATTAAGAATAATAGAAACATCCTCATGAGCTCTACCATCACCAACAGCGTGATGATGGTAACCAACAAATTGCCTAAAAGACAAGGTGTCAGAATTCCGTAAAAAAGATTTCTTGTAAACAAATAGCTAAAGGATTGTGCTTTTGAATTAATAATTGGACTTCATTAAATTTTGGTTTTAATCCACGACAATTCCATTGAATAATGGAATTTGACATTGTCGAGTGATTTTATTTTTTGACGGCTTACCAAGAGG
The DNA here is from genome assembly GCA_917208275.1 of Patella pellucida. NCBI lineage: Eukaryota > Metazoa > Mollusca > Gastropoda > Patellidae > Patella > Patella pellucida. The sequence goes on from OU795038.1 coordinate 68,490,130, forward strand.
GACCATATGAATGAATGAAATGGGGTTTAATGTCCTACTGTTATGCATTTAACCTGAGCTAATTGAAGACGGGCATACGCCATACAGTGTGCTATGAGGGAAATTTTGCCCAGACAGTGCGCTACGGCCTACTCTTATATCGAATTCCAACTGCCAAGGTGTCTTTTACGTGCTCTCCGATGTGTTCACGGGACGTCGGTTTTTCGTCCCATCCGAATTGACGAGGCAGCTGTCCTTGTCAGGCCCTCCTTCTGCATCACTGACATGAGGAAATCACGTCGGAAAATCGAGATGAACTTTCTCGGCCAATGCAGGGATCAAACACCCGACCTCCAGGCTAGCGAACCAGCGCCTTATCCACTTTGGGGTCCATATGGACACCCTTGATGACAATACCGTCCATCAGATCAAGGATGACAGCTTCAGGGGAAGGCGAGGGAGATGACTCCTTACAGTTTTGGGAAGAGACAGAGAGAAATGGGGTTTAACGTCCATTCAATACAACTAGATCATTTCGCGACTAACATATGGTTTTAATTTTATTTCAATAATTCGCTTTAGCAGTGGGAGGAAACCAGACTGCCCGGAGGAAACCCATGATGTTTAGAAGGCGCCCCTATCTCCATGCCACATACGCTCACATCAGGGCTCGAAACCACAGCCGCAAGCCAGAGATGGCCAGCCAGCTAGATGTCGATGCGCAGCACTCTAGACCACTAGGCCATCCCAACCACCCTGTTTTGGGAAGAAGTGTTAGGAATGTTCCCAACAACTTTAGATTGATGCAAGGAAGATGAAACCCTCGCCAGTCAAAGATTTAATTGTTTCGGTCGAGCCCTCACTTGTTTGACAGGAGCTCGATACCCCTTTATTATGATCTGATGTTATAATAACATTTTCCCTTTATCTGGCCAGGTTTTATCTGTCTGAACAGAGATGCTTTATGCAGATGTTTTTACTGCGCCAGCAAAGGACTTTTCTTCAGATTGAACAGGAAAGAGCGCAGTTAGGTCTACTTGATTTCGAGCATCAAAGTATAATATTTTCCTCTCAGACATCACCTGTTGAATTCTTTTTTTCTTTTTGCCATATTGGACATTAGCGATAGTAAGCAGAGTGCTTACCCTTGCAATTTATACAACACAAATCCGCCTGGCAGCTAGCGCTCTTGTGGCCATCATGACCACAGCGAGCGCAGGTGTCCTTACCTCTACAGACGGTTTTGCTATGTCCAAATTTCTGACATTTGTAACATTGCAGTGGATTACTGATGTAAGAATCAACAGGTATGTTAAGATAACCTACCTTGAGAGTCGTTGGAATGTCGGGTCGATTAATAGTGAGGATATCGGTGCTTGTTGGAACCACCTTGTCCCCTCGACGTACACTTATTCTTTTAACATGTTGATGCCTCGAGAAGAAAGGTATTCCACCATTCTTCCTCACTGCTGCCTTCAAGGCCCCGACAGCAAATTAACCTCTACTTGAGTTTAATGACCTATGTAGAGACACTTTGATAGGAATGTCTGCTAAGGATGTTGATTTTAGCAGCATTGTAGCATGCTGTTCCTTAGCGCATTCTATCAAAAGAGTTCAATTTTTAAGGTTTTTTTATAGCCTTGGGTTCACCGACCAAGCCAGCTCTGCTCTTGGTTATTAAGAAGGGAATAACTTTCGATAGGTCCATAGAAGGACTCTCAATTAAGAGAAACCTCGGCCATGTCTTTGATATTTTAAAGGGTTTTTAAATAGTTCAGAAACGTCCTCTGTATTAGAACGTTTCTGTTACTTTTTATTAATTTGTGTGGGGGGATTTGGGAATCCATGAAAAATATTTTTTAAATTAACCCCTTGTCGTCCCACAGGTTGCTTCCCTGCTTACTAGGGGGAGGGCTAGCACGGACTACCAGTGCATTGCCTCAGGGCTCGACGAGGGATATACTCAAGCCGCCGCTCTGCAGAATGTACTCAGTACACAAAGGTAAACTTACTGAATGAAAAAAAACTACAAAACAATGAAATGGGAAAACATACATTCTACAGAGCTAAAAATGACCAAAGCCGATTGATAAGAGTGGGTCACTCGGACCTCCCGTCTGGGTGATCCATGGTCCAAAGTAATGTGTTGCAGAGAAGGGGTTCGCAAACCAAATACCCACTCAAATACCAGGATTCCACTCTCCACCGACACGGGTCGCAATGCACGGCAAACACGCTGCGCCCCATTACAGGGATCCTTTTAGTCGCCTTTTACGATACGCAGGACATGTGAAGGTTATATTCTTATCACCCCCTACACCTCAGGGGGGTACACAGTTATAACCTAATCATTAAAGGACCTAAGTCCGTAACTCAAAATCCTCCAAAATCTTCGACATCGAAAACACAAATTATTGGTCAATTAAAATCAACATGGATGTTGTGATCTCAACTGGAAACGGTAGGCCCCATATATCCAATATTTAAAACAAAATAAACATTTTACCATTGGTACACAAATCGTGTACCATAGTGCGTTTCAGCGTCACTTGTAACAAGTGACCAGACAGAATGAGGCTAGACATATTCAACAACTCCTGTCAAACGCTGAGGCCATATCTTATCTGGTGGGCATGCGCAGTAGACTGGAATAACCAGACACTATAATTTCCTCTTTGATTAAGACTCATGCTGTATTTCGCTGGACATAACTGATTTGAAATTAGAGTCAAAATGGAAACAATTTAATGTAAAACAGTTAATATACAATCAGATTATATTATTATATGCGTTGCCACCCATTAGGGTCAATTTCTAGGTCCCAAATGTTAGCGATTTAGCTCCTTTAACAGGTATTCTACAGTAACTTTCCTGTTATATACAAAGTAATTACATCATCATTAACATGCAAAGTTATAACATCGTCATTATACTGTAATAATGCATTAACAACGTTGGCTGGAATAACCATTCATAGTTCCTGAAAAGTTTAAGGGTTAAAAAGATTCTATAAACTGAAAGGAGGGCCTTAACTCTGGAAGTAATTTCGGAAATTGATGACAGTTGACAGACGTTTTCCTTTTACTAATTTAATGTATATATGAATTCCAAACAGATCGGATGTGTGTTTATAAGGTTCTACAAAGTTAAACATGGATCATAACTCTCAAATAGTAATTGTAGGGGTGTTGCACCACACATAATTTACACAAAAACAGATATAAGTAATTCCAAAAAAATTGCTGAAATTTCATTAGGCTTCGTTGTTTTACTACCCGGTACTTCAAGTAAGATCAATGATAACTTTTGTTGTTTCGAACATGCACAAGGTTTAACAAAGTGAAACAAGGGTCATAACTCGATGTGATTAACGGAAATTGCTGAAATTCAATAGAATTCTTCATTTCACTAATATAAATGTGGCATATAAATTTCATAGGATTTCGATGACAAATGATGTCATTATAGCGTTCACATGATCTTTCCATGATCACAAGGATCAATAAAGTGAAACAAGGGCCATAACTCCAGAAGACATAGATGGAAATTTATTGAAATTAAAATAAATACTGCTCCAGTGTACACATTGGCGTGCATGTAAAAGACCCTTGACAGTTGGAATTCGATATCAGAGTAGGCCATAGTGCCGCTGTCCAGGCTAAATTTCCCTTATAGCACACTGTATGGTATATGTCCATCTTTATTAGGATATTAAACCCCATTTCATTTCCATGAAATAATTTGATTGTGTTGTCCTCACGGGAGAAGTTATCATTTAGATTACTGCCCGATCTTGTTAGGGGGGTTGGGATGGCCTAGTGGTCTAGAGTGCCACGCTTTGACCTCTAGCTGGCCGGCAACCTCTGGCTTGCAGCTGTGGTTTCGAGCCCTGGAGTGAGCATATGTGGCATGGAGACAGGGGCCCTTCTCAACCTTGTGGGTTTCCCCCGGGCACTCCGGTTTCCTCCCTCTGCTAAAGACCTCTATGTGCAAGCAAAGTATTGAAATAAATTTAAACCATATGTTAGTCCCGAAATTACCTAGTTGTGTTGAGTTGACGTTAAAAACCATTTCTCTTTCTCTCTCTGATCTTGTTATATTTTAAACGGATTTCTTCGATTATGAACAAAACTACTTAACTTTGGTTATTATAAACTTAACTGTGTGTTTGCAATCAACTCCTGTTCGATAAAATCCATTCCACAACTAATTATCACAACGATGAAAAGGAGTCCTCTCTTGAAAAATTGAAATTTCGTAAATACCAATATGGAAGATGGATACGTCACTCTGCTGGAGATATCATTTCATATGAGGGGTGACATAGGAAATTCAAGTACAATTACGACAAGAATCCATGACCACTCGGACCAAAGACCACTCGGTCCAAGACCAGTCGGACCAAATGATAGACCACTCGGCCAAAACAAATTGACTACTTGGACCAGGTTTCCCTTTTGATGTCATTTTCGGTCATGCGCAGAACCTGGCCTTATTCCTAGACTGAAATCCATAGGCCAGTGTGTGTTTTTTTGTGAAAAATATCGTTGTACAGTAAGCTTCTTTTTTTTTATATAAAATGGAACTAAATGCCATTTCTATATACGTGTAAGGTTTACCGTCCCATGCCAGAAACTGATATTTAAAAGTACTTCGATATAGGAAAGATACGTCAAGTTTACCAGACCCATAATTGGCCGCTTGCAATTGAGGAAATAGTAAATGACTGATTGGTTAACTTTATTACGCATTTTACGGCCAAACAGATGTTATATGTATATTAATCACAGGACTATTAACACAAAAGATTTAAATGGTTTATCCTATTTACATTCAACTGCCAACTGGACAGTTCTTGACTTGTGAGGTTGATTTATCATCTGCTATAGCACTGCATGCTACCCTACTCGACACAAAACACGGTGCTAGGGGCCATCCATAAAGTATGTACGCTCAAAAATCCAAATGGGTAAAATTCAGACCCCCCTCCCCCCCTGTACGTACGTTTTGCCAATGAATTTACGCACCTGTAAGATTTTTATGGATGGCTCCCTATGTTGGTCTTTAAAGTGGTTAATTTGAAGATAATCCCAGCTAATAAATTCAATACTATAAATAGTATGCAATATGCAAATAAGATTGTTTATGCATGCTGCTAACCAATAGTTATTGCAAATTTTCCCGCTTTTAGACGGCTCTAACCAATGATAAAATAGTTGTTTGATGCATGGAATAAATTTCAGCCATTTTTATAAAATTTTCTTTTGATGGAATATGGATAACAGAAAGAGTAAAACGATGATCAAGTTGAATCTGTGAATATTTTTTAAAATCTTTTTTTTTTCTGTTAATTAATTTGTAACCACATAAATCGTCTTGGCTCAGCTTTTCGCACTGAGTTAAATGTCAATCCAATCAGTTTATCTTCATAGCCGCACCCAAGAAAAACGATACATTTGTATCCATATATTTTATCAATTTACTAATTCAGTATCTCGCTCTGTTAAATGAAAATATGTAAATGGACTCAGTGCATTGCATACAGAATTATTTTTTTTACAGCGTGATTATTTTTGGTTTTTTTTCTAGATTTGCTATGGGCGTGCTTTAATTTTAATAACGTCTTTAACACTTCTTTCGTGGAACCGCAGGTCACCACAAACCACAACGCTCTAACCTATTCTATTATTTACTTTTATGCTCTATTTCGTGGCATTTCACAATCAAACAGATGTTATCTATTAATTGTTTGCATTAAAATTAAAACAAACCATATAAATCGGCTTCATACAGCAATGTATCTTTGTTGTGCTTGACATCATATATATCATCTACTACAATGCAGTATATCATCAATAAAACGATAAAAAAAAAAATTCGGCATGATTTAAAATCAGTAATTTATTACGAATGCTACACACAACTTACAACAAGAGTGGCATGCCAGCAGGGTAAGCTTACTCTTCCGGACACCTGTTACCACTGTTTGTCGTGTTTTTTGTAAACGGTGAACAGTCCATATGCTGTTTACACTATTTTGCCTATACCGTTTTAATAGGACTTCGTCACACGTAAAAGCTCCTATAATAAAGTGTTGTTTTAATAAATTGAAAATTGCATTTGTTTCAACCCTTAAGCTGCTGAATTGTTGACGTTGTGTATGACCTCGTCAACTGAATTGTTTTGGGAATACATGCATGACATTGGGTGCCTATACTAAAACTGATATAGCTGCCAGAATCTGCAAATCAGATTTTTAGCACTGGCACAATAAAAATCTGAGTCAACACCTGTGATCAAATTTTCACAATTTCACTCTTCATCGTTAAATAATACGTACAACACTTCCTAGGCCGCTAGCCATGACATAACACATGTATTATCAAATATGTCCCCTAAATCTTCAGAAAATTAATGAAAAACAAGCCGACAGTGAGGCTGATGTCCCCCGACGAAATCCCAAAATAATAAGATGACACATATTAATTAATCGAACATTTATTTTTTTCAAAATATTAGCTTTAGCTTAAAATGTTTATTATTGAACTTAGTCAAGACATTCGCCTAATGATCCTCTACATTAAGTTCAAAATTCTACCTCCATTAAAAGCAGAGTTATGTTCCAAAGTCTTGACCAATAGAATTCCTAATCGCTCCTTAGCCTAAGCAGAAAATTTGCACCATCGAACTTAGTCAACAAAGTAATGATAACATGAATCTATATTCATCACTTACATCACTTCATTACAACTAAAGTTATCGTGCCCCAAAGCATCAACCAATCAGATTGCTTATCGTTCTGCTTACCCTCAGCAGAAAATGTTGATTATCGAACTTGGTCAATGTATCGGTGTAATAAAGCTGAAGCTATACACCAAGTGTCCTCACTCTCACTTAATCAGACTTTAATAAGCATCAACCAATCAAATTTCTTATCTCTGCTTACCCTAAGCAGAAAATACTCACCTTCGAACTCCATAAAGGTATTGACATAATAAACACCTACACCAAGTGTAAACATTCTAACTCAATTAGAATGAGAGTTATTGTGTTCCAAAGTCTCGACCAATCAAATTGCTTATTGCCCTGCTTACCATGAGCAGAACATGCTCATTATCGAACTAAGTCAAGGTATTGATGTAATGAAACTACACATCAAGTTTCATCACTCTCACTTAATACGAATTTAAGTTATCGTGCCCCAAAGCATCAACCAATCAAATTGCTTGCCTCTGCTTACCCTAAGCAGAAAATGCTCATCTTCAAATTCCATCAAGACATTGACCTAATAAACACTCGCACTAAGTTTGAACATTCTATCTCAATTAAAATGAGAGTTACATGTATTCAGTTCCAAAGTCTTGACCAATCAAATTGCTTATCGCTCTGCTTACCCTGAGCAGAAAATGCTCATTATCGAACTTAGTCAAGGTATTGATGTAATGAAACTATACACCAAGTTTCATCACTCTCACTTAATTAGAACTAAAGTTATCATGTCCCAAAGCATCAACCAATCAAATTGCTTATCTCTGCTTACCCTAAGCAGAAAATGCTCATCTTCGAACTTCATCTAGGCATTGACCTAATTAACACCTACACCTAGTTTGAACATTCTAGCTCAATTAGAAGGAGAGTTATTGTGTCCCAAAAAGTGTGACAGACGGACGGACGGGTGAACCCATTTTAATAGTCCCCTGCTTTCTTCGAAAGGCGGGGGAAAATGTAAACAAAGCAACAAGAATGACATAAGACTGCTTATTACGTTTAATGAAACACCACCTATCGAACATGTGAGTTAACTCTATTAAAACGCCCGGAAATAAATACAACCGGTAATCCTGGAAAAAAACTGGGTCCTGTAGGACAAGGGTTAATATGAAAACTTGAACCAATAATAAAGTGTTATTTTAATAAATTGCTAATTGTGTTTGTTTAAATATGACTACGGTACTTGTTTGAAAAAATTGATAATTATATCCCAAATCGCAAAATATCGAGAACCACACACAAGTCATGTTTAAAAGGGGGCCTATAAACCCCCGGTCTTCTTATTAATATGTGCTGTTAATATAAAAGTAAAAGCTTTAAGGGCGGATAACTTGAAAACGTGTCTTCCCCTATATATTTACCCAAGGGTTAGTGGGGTAGAATGGAATTAAACCACTGGGGATACTATGAAAATGGAAAATGTAAAATTAGGCCATCAGATAAGAAAAGTATATATGTCATGTTCCTGAAGCAACGGCGGCAAGTTTTACAACATCTAACTGTTGCTTCAATACTGTGCAATTCCTGACATTATAGCTACAGCTACATTATCTGCAGACATGTCAAAAGTAGCATCCAATCAGAGGTTGTGACATCGCGACCTCCACAAAACCTAGACATTGGATGAACTTTGAACTTTGGTACTTGATTATCACAGGTACCGTATACATTTTAGCTTGAAAGCAGGAGACTTGGTATTTGCGACGACCGTGGAATCTGATTGGATCATAAACTGGGCCTATACCCAATCAAACTTAGTGCCGAAATAGTGCCAAGTGTTACGTGAAGGGCTAGATAAGCTGTATGTAGTTAAGGCGAGATCAAGCCTCCTATTGAAGATGGTATATATGTAGAAACTGTCAAAAGTCTGGACACACTGAGTCTCATTACAAGAGTAAATAAGAAAAATTACATTGATATTTTTTTCGGCACCATTATTAATTAATTTTAAAACTAATTGTTGATTCATTTTCCGTACACAAAATTGAACTAAACAACTCTAAATGTAAAAATTCTGTATAAGAATTATTTGCTTCTTTGTATTGTGATTTGATAAAAAATAAATAGCATATTGTCTAGCCTTATATAATTCAATTGGTCCGACTGGTCTTGTTTTGGTCCGACTGGTCTCACTGTCGAGTGGTCTGGATACCCACGACAATTGGCATTGAGTTTGAGCGTCCACATACATAACTACCCCCCTTTTCTGCATTTAGTTACCCTCTTTTACATTCTAGTAAAATCTCTGCAAATTTTATAACTTTACCTTTTGAAATATTTTGTTTAAATGATAAGCGACTCGGATGGGATAATTTACTTTTGAACACAACTATACATTCGTTTTACGGGCCTTATCACACTTCGGTCAAAACTGTCGAATCGGGAATTAATATTCTGCTTCTTACGGGGCCGTACACGCTTAGTATCATTATATATCCACCCTGGCACCCAATGTTACTGAAGCCGTTATTATTGGATCGAAAGAATGCATATCAAATTAAAAGTACACTCAGAGAATTCGGAGGTAAGCTTCATGATCCTTGCTTTAACAATAATTTTAAAATTATTTATAACATAAAGAAGATAGGATATTTATAGTTTAAATATGACTTTATTTGTGCAATCATGGTTTTTTTATTTTGAAGAAAATTTGATAAGACTGGCGATCAATGGTTTCCATATAAATCTCCTATGTATGATTATGTAATTGCCTTTAATTGATATTTTTGATCGCGATGTCAAACTATCTTTCAATGTTATTCAACCCCCGCAACAGGTATATTCGATTCGTTCAATACATCACAGATACATTGTTGAAATCCTCTCTGTCGAAATTACAAAGAAATTTTCAAATTTTTCAAGAGAGAACCTCTTTTCATCCTTGTGATAATAAATTGTGCAATGGATTGTATTGAACAGGAGTTGGCTACAAACACACAGGTAAGTTTATAATAACTAAAATTAAGTACATGTAATTAGTTCATAATCAAAGAAATCCGTTTATTAAAGGGCAAATCCCGATATTTGTTTTGGGAATAAAACTGCTTAATTTTGTGTTAAAATCCCTTAAAATGTTCGAGTCAAGGGCCGAGCAACTACTTCAGTATTTATGATACGTTTTCAAACGACTTAAATCCGTAAGTCTTCATCAGGAATTTGAGACCGGTGTCCAAAGGTGTATTTTGTGGTATCTGGATAAAACCAAACATTTTTTTTATAAAAATAATTTGTAGTTGAAATTTGCCTTTCTTTATCAAGTACGGTACATGGGTTGTTCACTGCATAACCCTCTCAAGTAACCATAATCGGTTATAAGGTCACCCAATGGAACAATTGACCCGAAATCTTAAAAGGATACGTGTTACATGTATGTACGTGTCCGGATAAGCAGTTTTGGCGTTCACGTCCAAACTACTCAATAATTTGAGTTTAAATTTTGAGACAAGGTAAATACACCATTCCCCTATATTTTGGCGTTTTATTTTCATACATTCTTAGACTTTTATTTTTGAGCCTCTGTTTAATTCAGGATTGTCCCTTTAAAATTTAACAAGACTCCGAGTCAGACAGTAGCCCGAGTAGGAGGTTCTTGACTGTTTAACAGTGTACTTCAAATTACATACAAGTTTGACGTGACTCACCATGACGTTAGTTTTTGTTAGTTATTAATTAAATTCTAATTACATGTGCCACCATAAATACTGCCTAAAGATTTGAGAAACAAAGCCCCGATTCCTGGGTCTTCCTAAAATCTAAGATGATATCCGGTGCAGCGCAGTTATCAGTTTATTCTTTATTATAGACGGGGATCCACCGAGCACGAATAGCTCAAATCACACAAAAGTAAAATATAATAAACATCAGTTAAGTCACCCACAAAAAAGATTCAGCTCGCCCCTTAATGACGAAAATCCAACAAACATTTATGTGCGAAATTATATATTAGTAGTGGTGACGTTGGTGATGCAGGAGATGTGACGCTAGAAAGATTTTCTTTTAGGATAGTCCACCTTTTTGTTATGACTGTATGTAGTAGTTATTAGCACCCTTTCCGAGTTGTATCGGTGAATATCAGGACAGTTTTGGCCGGGGGATCAGCCGAGGCGAAGCCGAGGCGGTCCCCGGCCAAAACTGTCCTGATATTCACCGATACACCGAGGAAAGGTGCTAATAAGTCTCTTACATCACATTTCTATCGAGTATTTTGAAGCGATATGTAAAAAATAGTATTTATTATCGAGTCGTTTCAACCGAAAAGTGACAAATGTTATTTCATTTAACCCTTTCTGAGCCTCACGTTACATTTCATGGTAGAATGATTTCGCAGTCGAGAGACGAGCTGAGTAGTATTTACACGTGCGTCTAGCTATACCCTGGGCGTAAAACAATCACGTGTTTGTTTAGACCACATCGTAGAAGACCGCAATATTAATAATATTATTATTAAATGTAGTGTGAAGGAAATGCGAAACGTGGGTCATTCCTGGTGAAAGAATGCATTAGCGAATTATTTGTAATAAAATAGATGTCTTTCTAGGCGTTTTTGTTTTTATCCTGCTTATTTTAAATGTCTGTGAAGTGTCCAGCAAGAGAACTGCGCCTTTTATCATCACAATTACAATAATTATTCAGTGTTTTCATTTATATGTTTTGCATATTAATATAAATCAAACCAAATTATGGAATAGGTGCCAATTGACATGTATAATAATTGATTTGTGTAATATGATGTTTAGTTAATTTAATGTCATTGTATATATTTTTGAACTGCCAGTTTGTTCCACCCGGTTTGTTTTGTTACTGTGATTTTGACTAGTTGTTTCATGTAATTTGTCCGGCTGCATTTGATAGAGCCATAGCTATCATTGCGATCTGGGCCGGACTAAACGTCCGCTACTTATTGCTTGAATGGTATCTTAAACAGTGTAGAAATGTTCGTTTGTCGGGAATGAACAGTACTTTTTTTAAAAAGTGTACTGTTCATCTCTGATACACGGATACTTTTAAGCCTGTATTGGAAATAAACAGACCAGTTTTATCAAAGGTTGCCAATGGTAACGAGGTAGAAGTGGGATGTAATTAAATTTACTAAGCAAGGGGAAATTGCTATGATTTAATATAGATAATACAGCCGAGCGAGGCGGGGTTTGGTGGTTGTTTTTATTTATCATGTGTATTTTCATATTTATTTGTATTTAATTTTTTTTACCAACCTATTCACAAACTTTCAAAAATCTGTGTGTGCCTGGGTGTGTGAGAGAGAGAGAGAGAGAGAGAGGGGAGAGGGAGAGAGAGTGAGGGAGAGAGAGAGAGAGAGGGGACGGACTAGTTCCTTTAGGAACTGTCTCTGAGCGAACGATGTCTCGCTACACAGTTCCTCACGGGCCTTATTATCAACTAGTATGAAAATAAGTCTTTTCTCCATCTCGGTTCTACGGCTATTTTAGATCCCTACCGTCTACTTTGCACCGTGATTCTTCTTTGATCGCCAAAAGAAAACATTTCCTGACACAACCGACACAAATTTATAATAATTCAACACTATTTTCACGTAGAATTCGACGTTAGACCGGTCTTTTTCTAACATCGAATTCTACACGAAAATAGTGTTGGATTATTAAAAATTTGTCTCGGTAGTGTCAGGAAATGATTTCTTTTGGTGATCAAAAAAGTTTCACGGTGCAAAATAGACGGTAAGGATCTAAAATAGCCTTAGAACCTAGATGGGGTAAAGCTTTTTTTTCATACTAGTTGATAATAAGGTCCGTGAGGAACTGTGTAGCGAGACATCGTTCGCTCAGGGACAGTTCCTAAAGGAACTAGGGACGGACATGCGACATACGATGTGCTTTGAGGGAAATTTTACCCGGGTAGCGGCGCTACGGCCTACTCTTATATCCAATTCAAACTGTCAGGGGATCTTTTATGTGCATGCCAATGTGTATACGGGCCTCGGTTTTTGTCCTATCAGAACGACTAGACAGCTGTCCTTTTCAGACCATCCGTACTGCATCACTGATAAGGGGAAAGCACGCCGGATTTTTTTTTTATTCGTAGGAATTGTGCACATCTAATGGTGTGTCTATTTACAAATAAGGGCCTATTTTCAATGTTACAATTGCGCCGATGGATGCGTACTCTATCCATTGGATTCGTACCCGTTTTTCCCCGGAATAATGGTGACGACCATTACAAGTCGAGATTTATGTGTCACAATTCATATGGCGGTAGACCGCGCTAAAAGTAAAATTTGAATTACTCAAATTATATTTGCTGTTTGGCATTATATGATTACAACATTACCATCGGGGAATTTACATACATCAAAGAGACCCGTCCCTGTGAAAAATGAATTAAATTTACTTTGATTCGAAGGCATGTCAAATGATTTATCCAAACTTCTATTGCATTGATGGGGGAGTAGTGTTTCGATAAGAATGCTGAGGTCTCCACATCTTCTTGGAATCGTTCCAACAGATTTTCAATCTGATTAATACAAAGATCTTCTCTCGTTTTTTATAGTTCAAAATTTCGTTTTCAGGCCCGGTGGAGTAGGGGGGGGGGGCTAGGGGAGTTAAGCCCCCCTCCCCCAATAATTTGGCCGCAAGTACTCGTTTCTTCATGTTATTGCGGCCATGGACCCTCGCCTATAGGGACATAGTATGGAAGCCCCCCAATCAAGAATTGCTTCCGCCGGCCCTGGTTTTACCTCTTATTACTACACTAGGTAGGATCTGGAAGAGTTGTTATCATTGACGTGTTCTGGATGATGCGAAGGGATTAGCCAATAAAGCGGTTTTGGACGTGAGGTGCACGGAACTGTGGGTAATCAACTAGAAACATCAATGCTCATTGGTAAATCAAATATCCGAAGTCATACAATCAAACGCCGCTCGAGTGACCTCTGACGCGACCTCCCAAAACAACTGGTCAGATCTTTATATAGTGTAGGCCATCGAAAGTATAAGAAAAAACGAAATATAGATCTGTATTTTAATCAGATTGATTGATCTTCTAAATATAATCTGTAATCCATACCATAATTCTACAATTACGTATATTTCTTCCTTTAGAGATCCCATTGTTAAATTTATCAATTATTGTTGTATCACGTTCGTACCTATTTTTATACCAAGAGCTAATTTCGTCAATGTTAAAACCTTGTTACTGTTAATCAGAGGAATTCACATGGCTTGTTTTGAACTCGGAACTTCCTGTGATAATCATGTTTGTTGGTCGTCACATCGTTCCGTGGCCGTGCATTATATAAAGTGGAGGATATGCGGCACATTTTGTCTGTATATGATTTTATGTAATTAAATTATGCTTTAGAAACGTAATATTAAACATATACTCGCTAAATGCTATTTTGTGTCATTTATTAAAATTTACTTTAAATTGGTAACGTGGGGTGATTAGAATATTCACGGTTACAGTGAACTGTACGGCTATATCAGTAATAGTAGAACCACTGATGTGTGGGTCGTGGGACGTCAGACTATACAAATGTTATGACAACTTTTGCAAAACAGATGGAATTGACAGAGGCAAATCTCGAGATTCTGCCCCATTGACTCACATTTCTGGTCCTCTTGTCCACAATACTTTCAGCCGGCAATGACCTCAAATGCCAGGATATTGACTCAATTTTTCAAAATGTTCTCAGGCTGCTCAGTGTTATAGGTACAATCATATATGACATGATCTTATGTCAACTTAAATAAAACTGCTTTCCGGCGATACAACAATCGGCGAACAGCTATATAATTAAACAATACTATCTAGATTTAGAGCCACCCCCAAGCCCCAGCTTCTAGATCCGCTACTGCACGGCCCCTAGAAAAAATTCGTATCTGAGGTGCCCAGCTCCTGATTGCGTCGCTCTTACTGTGGGTATGGGCGTCAGTCGGTCGTATTTTGGCTGAACACCCCCCCCCCTCCAAACAAAATGACTGCATCCTATTTCGACGCACTCACTCAGCCACCCTCTTTTCACTAACACATTGGTAAACACCTACATACTACTATGTGATGGGAAACCCTGTGTACGTTCTAAACAGAAATAAGGTCTAAACTTGTCTACAGAAATTGTAAATGAAAACTAGCGCAGCATTAAAATACCCTTTTCTCGATCTAACAAGGTGACATTCACATGGTTAACTGGCATTCGGCAAACCTCGACAGATTCTATTCATCTAATCTCGGCGGGAGATGCTAATTGTCGGCCAGTTGGGGAGGTTCGGATGTTTCCGGAGTCCAAAATGGCCGCTTTATATAAATGAAAATTTTGGGGAATAGCCTACTAACCCTTTATAGAAGACTGAACCTGGATCTAATTTACTTTATACCCCTCTTAAAAGGGTTGGGGCTAGTGTTCCGGTTAGTATTACCCAGAATACTCATTTTGGAATTACCAAGGAATTTTATCAAACCAGCAGCCTTAAGACAATATCTCTGCTCATTTGGGTATATTATACAAACTACAAAAGACACAGTTTGGTCTTTTTTTGTAAAAACGACGCGTTTTCCTGTTTAAAATAAATCGATAGCCGCATCGCAAATGTATGGGCGTAGGTACATATCACGTACTGGCATACAGCCGAGATTTGATAAAGGGTACCGGAATCAATCGGCAAATCTCGACAGATTCCGGTACTCTCCGTAACCCTACATCTAGATTCGACTGTATGACAGTAGTTGATATGTTCCTACGACCATACATTTGCGATGCGACTATACCGGTTTTCAAAAAAAACGTGCCGCTTTTATAAAAAAAAGTCCCAAATAGAGTCTTTTGTAGAGTGCGTATACCTAAATAAACATAGATATTGTCTCAAGGCTTCTGGTTTGATAAAATTCCCTGGTAATTCCACAAACCCAATGCCAAACGTGACGTTTGTTGATATAATACACTCTCCACATAAATCCTCATGGGGGCAGCCATTTTTTGCATTCGGAACCATTAAAATAGATCAAGTATGGCGGAAATGGTCATACGTCCGAGATTTAGATGCGTGGAATCTCTCGAGGTTTGCCGAATGGTACCGGTTTCTGTCGAGATTTGCCGAGTGGGTAAACTGGAGAGAGAAAGAGAGAAATGGGGTTTAATGTCCACTCAACACAACTAGGTCATTTCGGGACTAACATATGGTTTAATTTAATTTCAATAATTCGCTTGCGCGCAGGGGTCTTTAGCAGTCGGAGGAAACCGGAGTGCCCGGATGAAACCCACGAGGTTGAGAAGGCGCCCCTATCTCCATGCCACATACGCTCACACCAGGGCTCGAAACCACAGCCACAAGCCAGCGGTGGCCGGCCAGCTAGAGGTCGAAGCGCAGCACTCTAGACCACTAGGGCATCCCAACCCCCCGGGTAAACTGGAGGTTTTTTGTGTGGCGAACGATGCATGGGGACTAACTCTGTTTAACAGAGGTGCTCAATTTCGTCGGATTGCTCTACTTTCAAGAGAACGCTTTAAAGGGTCAATACCACTCTTGTTGTAACTGAATAATATGTTCCAATCTTTATTCGGGTCAACAAATTGTACTATTTTACAATATTCCAAATAATTGATGATACAAATTTCATCTTATAAAATATACTTAATTTAAAAAATTGGAAAAATTCAACTAAATGATTTGAAAAGCCTTACGACACGTGGACCTTTTCAAATGTGACTTAGATTTAAAAATATTTTTGAACTCTCTGGACAAGTAAAAAAGGATGTGATGGATCATTTACACAACAGGTAGGACACTTGAGCATTTAATACTGTCAAGCCAGCAAGAGTGTTATTGTCCCTTTAACAGCGACATTCACCCCATTTTCTTGATTCCAAGTTTAAAAGCCACCAATATTCAATCTCTAGTTTAAAGTATCATATCGAGTTTTCCCGTCATTTTCAATATGTTCATGCGGGTTCATGATATGTTTGTGTGCCCGTTAACGTGACTGGCTATGAGCCAATATATCAGACATTTCCAAAAGGAACTAGTTTCAAGGGATCGAGTTAAAAGTTTTAATATGGGCCCCTTCTTATGAACACTAGCTTGATCGATTTATTTAGTATTAATTCAATCTTACAGGCGTTGCCTCTTGGAATTCGGGGTGATACAGACTAGTCTTGAACAATGTTCACTGTCGTGAGTGAGAGGCGGCAACCAGCTTGCATAAATCCTGTTCAAAACGATCTTCACGACAAACTGTTTGAGCCAAGAGGAAAACAAGAACTCATATAGTTCAAAGAACTGATTTGTTTTTGGGATGTTAATTGGTGCTACATGTTTCACCGATCTGGCATTATATTCCGTCAGGGAAGTCCACGTTTCAAAACACGATATTTTCCATCTGTCTAGATCTCTTCAAACAATGGCACGTAAACTGACAACGTGTATAAATGCTTTGCCTTGTTGATTTGCATGAAGGTTACTTTTATTTTCCGCTTTGTCTTTTCCCCAGGCATTCCAATGCCACCCCTCCCACCATAAGCCTGTGACGGAGAATGTTCACCTCATTGACGGTGGAAAGAAAAGCTACTTTCGCAATATCCGGGGTGATGTTATAGGCCTACGCACGTTACGACCCTGTTAGAGCATGTAGAGTTTTATATCATTTTGTTGGGAAATGACGCATAGAAAGTTGATCTTTGGACGGGCATAGCGGCATGTGTGTCAATATTATACAACCTATGAGCGGCCATAGCGGTATAGGTGCCAATAATTGTTAACCCGTAGGCACCATAGCGGGATGTGTCCAGGGGCGCCGGACTGTCACAAGGGCCAGGGTACCAGAAGATAGGGAGGGGATCCATGAGCCCCCCCCCCCCACCTCGCCTCCCAAATTTTAAAAAATTTACCAATTCCGAGAACGCTGTTTAGAGGGCCCCTGTCATTCCAAATTACAACATAAAACCCTTTAAAAATACATGATAATGAAAGAGGCAAAATCCTGATTATTCACAAGTTTCGTATCCTGAACAATTCATCTCGTAAAACATTATTTTCAATTTGACATTCAATACACCAATCTTCAGGGCATGGGTATACATGTACCCGGGTTCCGGCGCCCCAGGATGTGTCCATGGGTTACAACCTATAGGAGTATAATGGGCGGTATGGTATGTGTGCCAATAACTAAACGTACGAATGAGACACAAGCTGCTAAGGGTAGCACGATTTACCCAAATGTAATCAAATCTACCGAAATCCATCATTATTTCAGCTTATAAGACAGTAATTTATATCGATATTTGCTAAATTGTCATATTTAATTGACAGTTGTAACGTTTTGGTGTTAAAATGCCCCTCAAAATGCGATTTTCAAGCAGGTTTAAAAGTAGTAACCAAGATAGGTTGCCAGGCAACGAAACATACGCCCACAGGAACTAAATCGCCCCGGCAGTCAACAAGAGCTGTAGCATATTCTTACTTTTTTCGATTATAAAACATTTATAATACATTAAAATTTGATTCAGAGTAAGAACTCGTTATAAGGAAATCGTCAGAATTTGTTTGGTTTTTATAAAGTTCTGTCCCATGCTAACGTTTATTATACGAAATATTTTATATCATGGATTTTAGCTGTTCTAGATATCAAAATTCATTAAAAAGCAATATACTTGTTCGTTTCAAGGCCGTAATCGGATATTAACTTAGGCCTCTATCGCGTTCACAAGTTTTTTCAAGGTGATCAAGGGCCATAACTCTGGCAGTAATTATCGGATATCGCGGAAAATCAATAGGATTCAAATACTGTGTATTAATTTAAAGTCAATCGGATATTAATTTTAGACCACATTACCATGTGGGCGTATGAAAATGCAAACTTTGCATAAAGAACAGTATATTATCAAATATAGATATAAATTATTATTATAGTATTTGAAATAATGGTGGATTTAGGTGGTTTGGGTAAATCGTGCTACCGCGCCGTGCTACCGCGCTGCTAACACGGAACAAACTAAACACCACCGGCATTGGTTTATTTGAGCCAAAGTGCCAGAAGAACGCACCCTGCAGATACCTGGGCCCACCTACATCTTGGAATTGTCGGGTACTAATCAACAAAGATAGTAGTGTAATGAAAACAAACAAATTTTAACTAAAATTACTAAGATTTATCATTAACAGATGGAGAGACATTTACAAAAATTATGTAGATGGACATGCATTTTATTTCATCAAAGAAATTAACTAATTAACATAGATAGCAGTGTAATGAAAACAAACAAGTTTTAACTAAAATTACTTAGATTTATCATTAACAGATGGAGAGATATTTACTAACATTGTTGAATCAAAGAAAGTAAAAAAAAAAGGTCGACATAAAACGAAACATACGCCCAAAGCAGCAAAGTCGTCAGAACATGTCAACAAGGATTATCGGATATTTTTCCTTTGTCAGTAATAAGATGATTTACATGCAACCCACTAAAATCTTATTGTTTGGCCCTAGGTTCTGACCAACTCTAAAGTTCAGTATATAAAACAATTAATATCATGAATTTAGCTATTCAAGTTAATAATAGTCTTCTTGGTCTCAAGAACTTAAACTCTGTGTATAAATTTAAACTCAATCAGATTTGGTCCCGAAAACTTCCACAGGATTTTTCAAAGTGATTAAGGGACATAACCGTGGCCCATTTGACGCATGATCTTAAACATTATGTATAATTTAAAGTCAATAAGATATTAACTCTAGCCTATCAAATGTCCACAAGATTGCCATAGGGACCAAGGGATATAACTCAGATAGCAATAATCGGAAATGATTGGACTTTAATAGGATTTTTCGTCTGGTGACCTGAAGCACTGTATAAATTAAACGTCAATCAGATATAAGAGCTTCCAAAAGGTTTTCTGGACGATGAGCGGACCGACGGACATTGTTCACGACAATATATATGACTAAATTTCAATGTGGAAAAATACAAACTATAAATGTTTCAATCCATTTGATATAAATTTACATTTTCTTCTAATATTATAATAATCAATATTCTTATTTCAATATTTGTTATATATTGTATTATACATATATTTTGGATATTAAGATTGACATCCACTACCATCATCTTCCAGTATAATCCATATTTTTATTTCCAGCCGTTCCTGTAAATAAAGAATAAATTTGTGTGAAGATGAATTATTTGTCTTTAACATAAACTCAAGAAATATCCTGTATTCCACCAATTGTTGTCCATTCAAGTAAAACAAGATACTTCACCGAAATGAAGCTCTCTTCTCTATTCTTATACGGATTCCAAGTGTCAACAGTTCTTTTACGTGCATCTCGTTAAATGTGGACTAAGCACAAAAATAGAAATACAGAAACATTATCCTGTAATTTATTAATCTTCGTCACCAAGTATAAACCTTTTTCAACATTGTTTTTTTGATTCCACGATGGCATTATCTAACCTACAATTATAAATTACTAATACACTCTATAAATTATGTTTTACTTACAGGGTCTCGTATATATAATACATGTAGCCCTGGTTAAATTTGGAGGCTTTTGGTATAAAATACGATATGTGCAACATGTTTCATGGGAATTCTTTCATCAAATTTGTCTTAAATGAGCATCCGTATTTTATAACAATAACAGGAATGTCGAATATGGAACTATTCAGATTGATAGTGTCCCAGTATTGTACGAATCAGAATCTCTCTAAAGGTGGTGTTTATTTCTTGAAATGTCTGGAGGTTTATCTTATCGGTTTTGTTTTACGTGTAGTGCGGTCATCCAGCACTTACTATTAAATGTTAGTAACATGGGTTTAAATAGGATGTGCATAATGATAATGGTGATATTATTAATGATGGTAGATATAAAACATAACTTACCCATTCATAAGCCTGTAAAATACACAAAACAATAATATAGATATTAATATATAAATGTTTCTATGATAACTATTGTAATATTTTATATGTGGACTCCTCTAACTATGAGTAAAGGAGTGATGTTTAAAGCATCGTCAACACCGTAATTTGACCATTTCATGCACCATATACGATATGGAATTTATTAGAGTCACCTCTGGAATACTCCGGAATGCTTAGTGGGTGGCGGTATTCAGCAAACAGCAGCGTTTGTTCTATTCTCTTACTCGAATTCCGAGTGTCAACAGTTCTTTTACGTACTTGCGTTGATTACGCGTTGACTAAATAATGGTTTGTTCATTGTTTAACACAAGAAATAAATACATAAATTTATTCTGTATTTGATTAATCGTCCTGCACTCAAGTACAAAAAGGTTAAATTTATAGTTTCTATTAATTATTCGGTGTCATTATCAGCATTTCTTGTATACTCCTATTTGAATTCCAAAATAATGGTTGGGGAAGGAAATACATAAATATTATTCTACATTTGATTAATCATCATCCATTCAAGTTTTAAAATATTTAGATATAATTTGTTCTTTCTATATATTATAGACAGCACCCTAGATATATGGTAAATATAGAGGTCCCATTGATTTCACGATGTCATTATATAACCTATACAATTTTAAATTACTAGTACTATTGTTCTCTACAATTTTATTTTACCTCTATTCTGTCATGTAATCAGTTTGACTAGTCCGTGTAGGACTGGAAAAAAATCGGAGGATTTTGGTTTTTAATACGGCAATTTCAAAATGTTTTATTGCATTTCCTTAATGACTGTCTGTGAAATATGTTTTAAAAGCATACCTTTGTTATAACAGAGTAATAGTGTCCCAGTATTGTACGAATGGGTAAATTTCAAGAAAAATCTCTCTAATGGAAATGTTTAATTTTTGTTTTCGTATGTCTTGTCCACGGGTTTGTTTTGCGTGCATGTGAGGTGGGCTTCGTGTATTGTTGTCAAAATAATGTTTCTTCTGTTCTTATTCGAATTGAATTCCTGATGTTTTGAATAATATTCCGCGTAATTAATACCAGAAATATCAACCTGTATGCCATTAATCGTCATCCATCCCAGTACAACTCTCCAGAATAAATGATAAATATATTTAGTAGTTGATGCTATTATCTAATCTACTATTGATCATCTGGCATTATCTAAGCGCTTTAATGTCTTTCTGACATGCCGTAAGTTTATTAATAGCAAATGAGGATCAATATTTAAGGTTAAAGCTCGGAAATATTTCGTTTGCATGATATCAAACCGCACTAAACCAAAACGGCTTCAGAATTTGGTCAAAGCAGACATATCACGACTTCTTTTATTGGATTCAATCAGAAAGGAAGCCTATTAATGATTGTATCCAACACTTCAAATCTGACTTGTGTAAACCGTCGACAGAGGATGCTAATTTTTGTGAAATTATAAATTCATATCTTTGTAAATACTGAACCTAATTAAAGCCTAGCTCTGTCTACCTGCCAGGTATCTTCTTGTATGGCGAGTTTAAAATGATGTCGTAATTACAAGATAATCAGAATACTTTTTTTCATTTCATTGACCCTAATCGTCTTCTACACGTGTCTTAATTACGCGGTATTATCTGGCAATTAAGAAATAATCAGAATATATTTTTTCATTCGATGGACTCTAAGGTGAACCGACTCTAATGGTCTCCCGTAATGTATTTATTAAAAGTATTCACATCTATTAGTATTAATATCAGCATTTCAAAATGTGAAAACATGAACCTTTTGTGAGTGCATCTCGAAGTTTTACCCAGCAGTTTACATTATATCTAACCCAATAATAAATATTTCATCTATTATTTAATCTCCCTAAACATATCAAACCATATTTCTTTTGACAGTAGTGTACAAACCAGTAGGCATTAACATACTGGGTCTTGTACGTGTTAAACCTGGTTTAACCTGGTTTAATGCGCTTTTCCATATAAAATACAATATTTCCAACATATTAAAAGGAAATTATTTTAAATGAGCGTATGTAAAACATCTTTTAAATAAGCAACTGTATTTTGTAGCAATCTATGGACCTATTCAAATTATAAGTGCCCCAGTGTCGTACGAACCACTAAGGATACATTTCATGTATAAAGAAGAATCTCTGTATAGAAAGTGTTAATTTCTTGCAATGTCGTTGTTGTCTGTCTTGTCCACAGATTTGTCTTATCGGTGTTTTACGTTTAGTGCGGTCATCCTGCACTTACTATTAAATGTTAGTAACATGTGTTTAAATAGGATGTGTATAATGATAATGATGATATTATTAATGATGGTAGATATAAAACATAACTTACCTTGCAGCCTCGCTGTAAAATACACAAAACAATAATATAGATATTAATATATAACTGTTTCTATAGTAACTATTGTAATATGAACTCATCTAACTATGAGTAAAGGAACGAGGTTTAAAGTCGCATAGTATTTGGTCATTTTGTGCCTCATATACGATATTTTATTGACTAGAGTGACGTGTGCGATTCTTGGTGGGGTTTGGCGATTAACAGCGTTTCGAATTCTTGTTGTAAAGAGATATTTTACTTACGTGCACGTCGTTGTGCGCCAGTCGACTAAATAATACGTGTCTATTTAATAAATGCAAGAAAGAAACATAAATATTTTTCTGTATTTGAATAATCGCCGTCCATCCAAATACAAAAATATTTCGGCATTAGTTCTTTTTATACTATAACCAACATGCTACTGTAGATGTGGTAAATATAGATTTCGCGATGTCATTATCTAGTCTACAATTTGAATTATTGTAGTATTTCCCTGTATAATTTTTTGTGCGCTTTCTGTCAAGCAAAGAGTTGAATAATTACAAATCAGTATCAGTTTAACAACCATGGTATCATTCGTGTAACACCTGTTGTATGTTGGAAAATTATCGATATAAAATAGAATATTTTCAACATATTTCAAGGATATTCTGTTAATGAATATGCGTAAAAAATGTTTAAAGTAAGCATCGGTATTTTGCAATAATCTTAAATAAATATGCATGAAATATGTTTTATCAAAGAATCCGTATTTTAAAACAATCTATGTGGTGTCAAATGACGACCTATTCAGATTGATTGTATTGCAGTATTACACGAACCAGTCTTGCAATGTCTGTGATGTTTGTCTTGTCCACAGATATGTCTTATCGGTTATATTTTACGTGCAACTATTGTAACAAAGTGATATCATATATAATTTAGGTGCATTGAACTCTGCTAGTTTTGACAATAGATGATATTGACTTTCACCTCATAGTAAACTGTTGTCCAGTCACGATCTTATTAAAACTAATTAATTCAATATGGCCATTACAAGCTATACATGATCTGTGTACAAGATCCACACGACTTCAAATGTTTATGCACATGCCATGGCGAGATAAAAGAAACAATTGCAGATATGACTATCTGCCTTATCTATGTTCTGTTGGTATATAATTAAGTTGTTCATCGACAGTTAGAAGCGAATAGCCGAGAGAGAAGGAAGGCTTGTACGAGTGTAGGGACTCACCCGAGTCCAGCCGCTGCCTTGGCAGAGGGGCAGAATTGTAGATGAAATGTTATATTGTAAGACGTGTTCCTGTAGACGTTTAGTTGTAGAAGACTAGTAGATTTTATATTATGTAGATGAGTTCCTGTCGTAGCCTAGTTCTTATAGTTCCAGTATTATGTATTGCTGTTGACAATGTATTCGTGTTGAATGTATGTAACCGAAGCTGTTTAGATACCTGATGTAAATAAATCCTTTATCTACAAAATTCTTATCTGTTATCACTACGATTGTGTTACAGATATCAGTTATTGGTGCTATCGACCTACAAGACCCCTGGATGTGTTACCGTGATAACGAAGAAAATCCCGCGTGGCAGACAAAAAAGTTTTTACCACTAGACATCCGATGAGTTGGTGAAAAACGAAGAATTTTTAAACAAAACTAACAATGCAGGACTGAAACGGTTTTTTTTGTGAAGCCGTGGGTGGCAGGCGCGGTTTCAGTGATAAGAAAATTCTTAATTCAAGGATGGAAATGAAGAAAATCAACGAGCACGGAGAAATCAAAGAAAAAAAAACCTAAAAAAGACTTTCCGATCAATGGCGACGGAACAGAAATTGTGGGTGATTGTTGTTTTACGGTGAGTCATTTGGTTTTTAAAAGAATATAAATTATAATTGTTTGTTTTTGAACACATATTTTGGTTTTTAAAATTAGTCGTAACAAAGTATTAAGAGGTTTATGTTGAAAAGTAAAATATTTTGTGATTGTTTGGCTAGAATTGAGTTAAGTTCCTAACTAGGAAATTCTTGAATAGACGGTTGAATAAATTTTTCGTCGTCCATCGCTATATTTGCGGTGAAGATATTAACTCACAAACAATCACATAATAGGCATATTCACGGTTCCATCTCCTATATTGTTTTGTGTGTGTTTTTATATACCCCGACGTAACAGAAATTTTTTTTAATGAGTTTTTGCCTCGTAAATTCGAGAGTTTTGTGTATTTGTGCCTCGTAAATTCGAGAGCGTTGTGTATTCCTATTAAGAGGAATCGGTTTTTTATACCCTCAGGGAAGAAGGGTCGCGCTTAGGTTAGAAGCGTATATGTAGTGTTTTGTTTTGTTTAAGACATAGAGAGATAAACCGTTGTTAATTTTGATAAGTTCTTTGAAAAATATCTTATTTAAGATTGGTAAATGTGTTCAAATCATTCAATATCATTTTTTTCAAGTAAAAAACAATATGACAAAATCCTATGTTAATGTTTTTTCTATATATGTACCTTTTCTATTTTATAAAATATGTGCTATATTTCTTCAAATTATATTTTGATTGTATGAATTTCCTTTTTGTAATGTTTAGAAATGACGTTTATATTGTATGTTCTTATGATATCGTGTATTACATTATCATTTAATTTATTTGAAGCCATTGTCCCATGTGTGAGAATGGTGTTTATAATTAATGTTAGTTTGTCATTTACTTAGTAAATATGTTATTTACTTAGTAAATAACTTGTGGGAGGGGTAGGAAATGTAACAAAGTGATATCATATATAATTTAGGTGCATTGAACTCTGCTAGTTTTGACAATAGATGATATTGACTTTCACCTCATAGTAAACTGTTGTCCAGTCACGATCTTATTAAAACTAATTAATTCAATATGGCCATTACAAGCTATACATGATCTGTGTACAAGATCCACACGACTTCAAATGTTTATGCACATGCCATGGCGAGATAAAAGAAACAATTGCAGATATGACTATCTGCCTTATCTATGTTCTGTTGGTATATAATTAAGTTGTTCATCGACAGTTAGAAGCGAATAGCCGAGAGAGAAGGAAGGCTTGTACGAGTGTAGGGACTCACCCGAGTCCAGCCGCTGCCTTGGCAGAGGGGCAGAATTGTAGATGAAATGTTATATTGTAAGACGTGTTCCTGTAGACGTTTAGTTGTAGAAGACTAGTAGATTTTATATTATGTAGATGTGTTCCTGTCGTAGCCTAGTTCTTATAGTTCCAGTATTATGTATTGCTGTTGACAATGTATTCGTGTTGAATGTATGTAACCGAAGCTGTTTAGATACCTGATGTTAATAAATAAATTATTTACAAAATTCTTATCTGTTATCACTACGATTGTGTTACACTATTAATCTTTGAAAAGATATGTTTACTAAAAATGGTCATAATGATATTATTAATAATTGTATAATACATGTATAAAACATTTTCGGATTCACAGTGTCAACAGTTCTTTTACGTGCATCTCGTTATATAAATGTGGACTAAGCACAAAAAAGAAATACAGAAACATTATCCTGTAATTTATTAATCTTCGTCCCGAAGTATAAACCCTTTTCAACATTGTTTTTTTTTTGATTCCACGATGTCATTATCTTACCTACAGTTATAAATTACTAATACTCTCTATAATTTATGTTTTACTTACAGGGTCTCGTATATATAATACATGTAGCCATGGTTCAATTTGGAAGCTTTTGTTCAACATGTTTTGTGGGAATTCATTCATGAAATTTGTTTTAAATGAGCATCCGTATTTTATAACATTAATAGGAATGTCGAATATGGAACTATTCAGATTGATAGTGTCCCAGTATTGTACGAATCAGAAAATCTCTAAAGGTGGTGTTTATTTCTTGCAATGTCTGGAGGTTTATCTTATCGGTTTTGTTTTATGTGTAGTGCGGTCATCCTGCACTTACTATTTAATGTTAGTAACATGTGTTTAAATAGGATGTGTATAAATGGTAATGGTCATATTATCAATAATGGTAGATATAAAACATAGCATCCGTGTTTTATAACATTAATAGGAATGTCGAATATGGAATTATTCAGATTGATAGTGTCCCAGTATTGTACGAATCAGAAAATCTCTAAAGGTGGTGTTTAATTCTTGCAATGTCTGGAGGTTTATCTTATTGGTCTTGTTTTACGTGTAGTGCGGTCATCCTGCACTTACTATTAAATGTTTGAAAAGAATGTGTATAATGGTAATGATGATATTATCAATAATGGTAGATATAAAACATAACTTACCATGCAGCCATACTGTAAAATACACAAAACAATAATATAGATATTAATATATAACTGTTTCTATAGTAACTATTGTAATATTCTATATGTGGACTCCTCTAACTATGAGTAAAGGAGTGATGTTTAAAGCATCGTCAACACAGTAATTTGACCATTTCATGCACCATATACGATATGGAATTTATTACAGTCTATAGTAACTATTGTAATATTCTATATGTGGACTCCTCTAACTATGAGTAAAGGAGTGATGTTTAAAGCATCGTCTACACAGTAATTTGACCATTTCATGCACCATATACGATATGGAATTTATTACAGTCACCTCTGGAATACTCCGGAATGCTTAGTAGGTGAGGATATTCAGCAAACAGCAGCGTTTGTTCTATTCTCTTACTCGAATTCCGAGTGTCAACAGTTCTTTTACGTACTTGCGTTGATTACGCGTTGACTAAATAATGGTTTGTTCATTGTTTAACACAAGAAATAAATACATAAATTTATTCTGTATTTGATTAATCGTCCTGCACTCTCAAGTACAAAAAGGTTAAATTTATAGTTTCTATTAATTATTCGGTGTCATTATCAGCATTTCTTGTATACTCCTATTTGAATTCCAAAATAATGGTTGGAGAAGGAAATACATAAATATTATTCTGCATTTGATTAATCATCATCCATTTAAGTTTTACAATATTTAGATATAATTTGTTCTTTCTATATATTATAGACAGCACCCTTGATATATGGTAAATATAGAGGTCCCATTGATTTCACGATGTCATTATATAACCTATACAATTTTAAATTACTAGTACTATTGTTCTCTACAATTTTATTTTACCTCTATTCTGTCATGTAATCAGTTTGACTAGTCCGTGTAGGACTGGAAAAAAATTGGAGGATTTTGGTTTTTAATACGGCAATTTCAAAATGTTTTATGGCATTTCCTTAATGATTGTCTGTGAAATATGTTTTAAAAGCATACCTTTGTTATAACAGAGTAATAGTGTCCCAGTATTGTACGAATGGGTAAATTTCAAGAAAAATCTCTCTAATGGAAATGTTTAATTTTTGTTTTCGTATGTCTTGTCCACGGGTTTGTTTTGCGTGCATGTGAGGTGGGCTTCGTGTATTGTTGTCAAAATAATGTTTCTTCTGTTCTTATTCGAATTGAATCTCTGATGTTTTGAATAATATTCCGCGTAATTAATACCAGAAATATCAACCTGTATGCCATTAATCGTCATCCATCCCAGTACAACTCTCCAGAATAAATGATAAATATATTTAGTAGTTGATGCTATTATCTAATCTACTATTGATCACCTGGCATTATCTAAGCGCTTTAATGTCTTTCTGACATGCCGTAAGTTTATTAATAGCAAATGAGGATCAATATTTAAGGTTAAAGCTCGGAAATATTTCGTTTGCATAATATCAAACCGCACTAAACCAAAACGGCTTCAGAATTTGGTCAAAGCAGACATATCACGTCTTCCTTGAGATATATTGGATTCAATCAGAAAGGAAGCCCATTAATGATTGTATCCAACACTTCAAATCTGACTTGTGTATACCGTCGACAGAGGATGCTAATATTTGTGAAATTATAAATTTATATCTTTGTAAAAACTGAACCTAATTAAAGCCTAGCTCTGTCTGTCTGCCAGGTATCTTCTTGTATGGCGACCTCAAAATGATGTCGTAATTACAAGATAATCAGAATATATTTTCTTCATTTCATTGACCCTAATCGTCTTCTACACGTGTCGTTATTACGCGGTATTTTCTGGCAATCAAGAAATAATCAGAATATATTTTTTTCATTTGATGGACTCTAAGGTGAACCGACTCTAATGGTCTCCCGTAATGTATTTATTAAAAGTATTCACATCTATTAGTATTAATATCAGTATCTAGAAATGTGAAAACATGAACCTTTTGTGGGTGCATGTAGTTTCACCCAGCAGTTTACATTATATCTAACCCAATAATAAATATTTCATCTATTATTTAATCTCCCCAAACATATCAAACCATATTTCTTATGAACGAAATTTTTATTAAAAAAAATACTTGCAATATGTTTTATGGGAATTATTTAATGATTGTGCACGGTCTATTCAGATTGACAGTATTCAAGTATTGTACAAACCAGTAGGGATTAACATACTGGGTCTTGTACCTGTTAAACCTGGTTTAATGCGCTTTTTCATATAAAATACGATATTTTCAAATTGAAAGGAAATTATTTTAAATGAACGCATGTAAAACATGTTTTACATAAGCAACTGTATTTTGTAGCAATCTATGGACCTATTCAAATTATTAGTGCCCCAGTATCGTACGAACCACTAAGGATACATTTCATGTATAAAAAAGAATCTCTGTATAGAAAGTGTTAATTTCTTGTCCATGTTGTCTGTCTTGTCCACAGTTTTGTCTTATCGGTTTTGTTTTACGTTTAGTGCGGTCATCCTGCATTTACTATTAAATGTTAGTAACATGTGTTTAAAAAGGATGTGTATAATGATAATGATGATATTATTAATAATGGTAGATATAAAACATAACTTACATCTTATTCCTGTAAAATACAAAAAAACAATAATATAGTTATTAATATATAAATGTTTCTATAGTAACTATTGTAATATGAACTCATCTAACTATGAGTAAAGGAACGAGGTTGATAGTCACATAGTATTTGGTCATTTTGTGCCTCATATACGATATGTTATTGACTAGATTGACGTGTGCGATTCTTGGTGGGGTTTGGCGATTAACAGCGTTTCGAATTCTTGTTGTAAAGTGATATTTTACTTACGTGCACGTCGTTGTGCGCCAGTCGACTAAATAATACGTGTCTATTTAATAAATGCAAGAAAGAAACATAAATATTTTTCTGTATTTGAATAATCGCCGTCCATCCAAATACAAAACTATTTCGACATTAGTTCTTTTTATACTATAGCCAACATGCTAGATGTGGTAAATAAAGATTTCGCGATGTCATATCTAGTTTACAACTTTAATTATACTAGTATTTCCCTGTACAATTTTTTGTGCGCTTTCTGTCAAGTAAAGAGTTGAATTATTACAATTCAGTGTCAATATTTATAGAGTTTAACAACTATGGTATCATACGTGTAGCACCTGTTGTATGTTAGAAAATTATCGATATAAAAAAGAATATCTTCAACATATTTCAAGGATATTCTGTTAATGAATATGCGTAAAAAAAGTTTAAAATAATCATCGGTATTTTGCAATAATCTTAAATAAATATGCATGAAATATGTTTTGTCAAAGAATCTGTATTTTGTAACCAATCGATGAGTGTCAAATGACGACCTATCCAGATTGATTGTATTGCAGTATTATACGAACCACTCTTGCAATGTCTGTGATGTTTGTCTTGTCCACAGATATGTCTTATCGGTTATATTTTACGTGCAACTATTAATCTTTGAAAAGATATATTTACTAAAAATGGTCATAATGATATTATTAATAATTGTATAATATGAAACATTTTCGGATTCACAGCGTCAACAGTTCGTTTACCTGCATCTCGTTATATAAATGTGGTCTAAGCACAAAAAAGAAATACAGAAACATTATCCTGTAATTTATTAATCTTCGTCACCAAGTATAAACCTTTTTCAACATTGTTCTTTTAATTCCACGATGTCATTATCTAAGCTAAAATTATAAATTACTAATACTCTCTATAATTTGTGTTTTACTTACAGGGTCTCGTATATATAATACATGTAGCCCTGGTGAAATTTGGAGGCTTTTGGTATAAAATACGATATGTTCAACATGTTTTATGGGAATTCTTTCATGACATTTGTTTTATATGAGCATCCGTATTTTATAACAATAACAGGAATGTCGAATATTGAATTATTCAGATTGATAGTGTCCCAGTATTGTACGAATCAGAAAATCTCTACAGGTGGTGTTTATTTCTTGCAATGTCTGGAGGTTTATCGGTTTTGTTTTACGTGTAGTGCGGTCATCCTGCACTTACTACTAAATGTTTGAAAATGATGTGTATAATGGTAATGATGATATTATCAATAATGGTAGATATAAAACATAACTTACCCATTCATAAGCCTGTAAAATACACAAAACAATAATATAGATATTAATATATAAATGTTTCTATGATAACTATTGTGATATTTTATATGTGGACTCCTCTAACTATGAGTAAAGGAGTGATGTTTAAAGCATCGTCAACACCGTAATTTGACCATTTCATGCACCATATACGATATGGAATTTATTACAGTCACCTCTGGAATACTCCGGAATGCTTAGTAGTAAGGATATTCAGCAAACAGCAGCGTTTGTTCTAATCTCTTACTCGAATTCCGAGTGTCAACAGTTCATTTACGTACTTGCGTTGATTACGCGTTGACTAAATAATGGTTTGTTCATTGTTTAACACAAGAAATAAATACATAAATTTATTCTGTATTTGATTAATCGTCCTGCACTCAAGTACAAAAAGGTTAAATTTATAGTTTCTATTAATTATTCAGTGTCATTATCAGCATTTCTTGTATACTCCTATTTGAATTCCAAAATAATGGTTGGGGAAGGAAATACATAAATATTATTCTACATTTGATTAATCATCATCCATTTAAGTTTTAAAATATTTAGATATAATTTGTTCTTTCTATATATTATAGACAGCACCCTAGATATATGGTAAATATAGAGGTCCCATTGATTTCACGATGTCATTATATAACCTATACAATTTTAAATTACTAGTACTATTGTTCTCTACAATTTTATTTTACCTCTATTCTGTCATGTAATCAGTTTGACTAGTCCGTGTAGGACTGGAAAAAATCGGAGGATTTTGGTTTTTAATACGGCAATTTCAAAATGCTTTATTGCATTTCCTTAATGACTGTCTGTGAAATATGTTTTAAAAGCATACCTTTGTTATAACAGAGTAATAGTGTCCCAGTATTGTACGAATGGGTAAATTTCAAGAAAAATCTCTCTAATGGAAATGTTTAATTTTTGTTTTCGTATGTCTTGTCCACGGGTTTGTTTTGCGTGCATGTGAGGTGGGCTTCGTGTATTGTTGTCAAAATAATGTTTCTTCTGTTCTTATTCGAATTGAATTCCTGATGTTTTGAATAATATTCCGCGTAATAAATACCAGAAATATCATCCTGTATGTCATTAATCGTCATTCATCCCAGTACAACTCTCCAGAATAAACGATAAATATATTAAGTAGTCGATGCTATTATCTAATATACTATTGATCACCTGGCATTATCTAAGCGCTTTAATGTCTTTCTGGCATGCCGTAGTTTATTAATAACAAATGAGGATCAATATTTAAGGTTAAAGCTCGTAAATATTTTGTTTTCATGATATCAAACCGCACTAAACCAAAACGGCTTCAGAATTTGGTCAAAGCAGACATAACACGACTTTCTTGATATATATTGGATTCAATCAGAAAGGAAGCCTATTAATGATTGTATCCAACACTTTAAATCTGACTTGTGTATACCGTCGACAGAGGATGCTAATTTTTGTGAAATTATAAATTCATATCTTTGTAAATACTGAACCTAATTAAAGCCTAGCTCTGTCTATCTGCCAGGTATCTTCTTGTATGGCGACCTCAAAATGATGTCGTAATTACAAGATAATCAGAATATATTTTTTTCATTCCATTGACCCTAATCGTCTTCTACACGTGTCGTAATTACACGGTATTATCTGGCAATCAAGAAATAATTAGAATATATTTTTTTCATTTGATGGACTCTAAGGTGAACCGACTCTAATGGTTTCCCCTAATGTTTTTATTAAAAGTATTCACATCTATTAGTATTAATATCAGTATCTAGAAATGTGAAAACATGAACCTTTTGTGAGTGCATGTAGTTTCACCCAGCAGTTTACATTATATCTAACCCAATAATAAATATTTCATCTATTATTTAATCTCCCTAAACATATCAAACTATATTTCTTTTGACAGTAGTGTACAAACCAGTAGGGGTTAACATACTGGGTCTTATACGTGTTAAACCGGGTTTAATGCGCTTTTTCAAATAAAATACGATATTTCCAACATATTAAAAGGAAATTATTTTAAATGAGCGTATGTAAAACATTTTTTAAATAAGCAACTGTATTTTGTAGCAATCTATGGACCTATTCAAATTATTAGTGCCCCAGTGTCGTACGAACCACTAAGGATACATTTCATGTATAAAGAAGAATCTCTGTATAGAAAGTGTTAATTTCTTGCAATGTCGTTGTTGTCTGTCTTGTCCACAGATTTGTCTTATCGGTTTGTTTTACGTTTAGTGCGGTCATCCTGCACTTACTATTAAATGTTAGTAACATGTGTTTAAAAAGGATGTGTATAATGATAATGATGATATTATTAATGATGGTAGATATAAAACATAACTTACATTGCAACCATGCTGTAAAATACACAAAACAATAATATAGATATTAATATATAAATGTTTCTATAGTAACTATTGTAATATGAACTCATCTAACTATGAGTAAAGGAACGAGGTTTAAAGTCGCATAGTATTTGGTCATTTTGTGCCTCATATACGATATTTTATTGACTAGAGTGACGTGTGCGATTCTTGGTGGGGTTTGGCGATTAACAGCGTTTCGAATTCTTGTTGTAAAGAGATATTTTACTTACGTACACGTCGTTGTGCGCCAGTCGACTAAATAATACGTGTCTATTTAATAAATGCAAGAAAGAAACATAAATATTTTTCTGTATTTGAATAATCGCCGTCCATCCAAATACAAAAATATTTCGGCATTAGTTCTTTTTATACTATAACCAACATGCTACTGTAGATGTGGTAAATATAGATTTCGCGATGTCATTATCTAGTCTACAATTAGAATTATTGTAGTATTTCCCTGTATAATTTTTTACGCGCTTTCTGTCAAGTAAAGAGTTGAATAATTACAAATCAGTATCAAAATATTTAGAGTTTAACAACCATGGTATCATACGTGTAGCACCTGTTGTATGTTGGAAAATTATCGATATAAAAAAGAATATCTTCAACATATTTCAAGGATATTCTGTTAATGAATATGCGTAAAAAATGTTTAAAATAATCATCGGTATTTTGCAATAATCTTAAATAAATATGCATAAAATATGTTTTGTCAAAGAATCTGTATTTTGTAACCAATCGATGTAGTGTCAAATGACGACCTATCCAGATTGATTGTATTGCAGTATTATACGAACCGGTCTTGCAATGTCTGTGATGTTTGTCTTGTCCACAGATATGTCTTATCGGTTATATTTTACGTGCAACTATTGATCTTTGAAAAGATATGTTTGCTAAAAAATGGTCATAATGATATTATTAATAATTGTATAAGATATAAAACGTTTTCGGATTCCAAGTGTAAACAGGTCTTTTACGTGCATCTCGTTATATAAATGTGGACTAAGCACAAAAAACTCATTGAATAGCTATGTTAGTTTTAATAAAATATTTAAATTCAACTTAATTGTTTTTTTGTTTTTCCGAAGTCGACAATTTGGTGTTATTGGGCAGTCAGTTGATGATATTTGGCAGTTATTGGGTGTTATTAATTTCTTGTCAACAAAAATCACATATACGAGTTATCTCCCTTCAGGCGAGTGAGCGTTAAACTCCCATTTGGACACAAAGCAGCGATGCTTCTTAAATTCAACTAAATTGTTATTTTGTGTTTCCAAAGTCAACATTTTGTAGTTATTGGTTGTTATTTTGGAGTTATTGGTTGTTATTTTAGAGTTATTGGGTGTTATTGGTAATTCGACACGCCGATGTCATTATCTAGTCTACAATTTTAATTGTAGTAGTATTTCCCTGTACAATGTTTTGTGCGCTTTCTGTTATGTAAAGAGTTTAATTATTACAATTCAGTATCAATATTTATAGAGTTTTAAACAGACATGGTATCATACGTGTAACACCTGTTGTATGTTGGAAAATTATCGATATAAAAAAGAATATCTTCAACTTATTTCAAGGAAATATTCTGTTAATGAATATGCGTAAAGAATGTTTAAAATAAGCATCGGTATTTTGCAATAATCTTAAATAAATATACAAGAAATATGTTTTATCAAAGAATCCGTATTTTGTAACCAATCTATGTAGTGTCAAATGACGACCTATTCAGATTGATTGTATTGCAGTATTATACGAACCACTCTTGCAATGTCTGTGATGTTTGTCTTGTCCACAGATATGTCTTATCGGTTATATTTTACGTGCAACTATTAATCTTTGAAAAGATATGTATACTAAAAATGGTCATAATGATATTATTAATAATTGTATAAGATATAAAACGTTTTCGGATTCACAGTGTCAACAGGTCTTTTACGCGCATCTCGTTATATAAATGTGGACTAAGCACAAAAAAGAAATACAGAAACATTATCCTGTAATTTATTAATCTTCGTCCCCAAGAATAAACCTTTTTCAACTTTTTTATTTTGATTCCACGATGGCATTATCTAACCTAAATTACTAATACACTCTATATTTTATGTTTTACTTACAGGGTCTTGTATATATAATACATGTAGCCCTGGTGAAATTTGGAGGCTTTTGGTATAAAATACGATATGTTCAACATGTTTTATGGGAATTCTTTCATGAAATTTGTTTTAAATGAGCATCCGTATTTTATAACAATAATAGGAATGTCGAATATGGAATTATTCAGATTGATAGTGTCCCAGTATTGTACGAATCAGAATCTCTCTAAAGGTGGTGTTTATTTCTTGAAATGTCTGGAGGTTTATCTTATCGGTTTTGTTTTACGTGTAGTGCGGTCATCCAGCACTTACTATTAAATGTTAGTAACATGGGTTTAAATAGGATGTGTATAATGATAATGATGACATTATTAATAATGGTAGATATAAAACATAACTTACATATCCACCAGCCTGTAAAATACACAAAACAATAATATAGATATTAATATATAACTGTTTCTATAGTAACTATTGTAGTATTTTATAATATGTGAACTCCTCTAACTATGAGTAACGGAACGGGGTTTATCGTCTCGTCAACATAGTATTTGGTCATTTTCCACATCATACGATGTGACATTGACTAGAGTCACGTGTACGATTCTTGGTGGGGTTCGGCGATTAACAGCATTTCTTCTATAGTCTTATTAGAATTCTAATTGTCAAGAAATATTTTACTTACGTGCACGTCGTTGTGCGTCATTCGACTAAATAATGCTTGTCTATATAATAAATGCATATATAGATATAGTATAGTCAACACACTAGATATGGTAAATATAAATTACACTACGTCATTATCTAGTCTACAATTTGAATTATTGTAGTATTTCCCTGTACAATTTTTTGTGCGCTTTCTGTCAAGGAAAGAGTTGAATAATTACAAATCAGTATCAATATTTATAGAGTTTAACACACATGGTATCATACGTGTAACACCTGTCAAGTAAAACAGATTAATTATTACAATTCAGTATCAATATTTATAGAGTTTTAAACACACATGGTATCATACGTGTAGCACCTGTTGTATGTTGGAAAATTATCGATATAAAAAAGAATATCTTCAACATATTTCAAGAATATTCTGTTAATGAATATGCGTAAAGAATGTTTAAAATAAGCATTGGTATTTTTGTAATAATCTTAAATAAATGTGCGTGAAATATGTTTTGTCAAAGAATCCGTATTTTAAAACAACCTATTTAGATTGATTGTATTGCAGTATTATACGAACCAGTCTTGCAATGACTGTGATGTTTGTATTGTCCACAGATATGTCTGGGGTGTCTTCCCATAACGCCGACTCACCAGAGTTTGGAAAGTCGACCGCGGCACTCTTTGATGGGTTAAGAACGGATTAAATGCGTTAATGAGGTAGGGACCAGTCATTATTAATATAGTTAACTTAAATTCAACTCACTAACTATAGTTTTCTTAATCTATAGTTTACTTTACTTCGTTCAGATTATCAATATAGTTCACTTAAACTCAACCCACTCATTAATTAATGAAATGATAAAGGCTACGACAGTTCAACAAGAAGCTGACAAATGATCGAAATTCAGTTCATTGTGATTATTTCTCAAAATAGGTATAAATACGTAAATATTCCCAAGACATTTCATATACATTTCTACGATGACTAATGCACAGTTACAATCTAAGTTCCTTCCTACAGCAAGAGGTGGCAGTAACCTATGTGTTGCTGGGTAATAAATATAGATAATTTATATGTATCTTTCTTTTATTTGCAGATTGATGACGCATGGATCCAAATAATGGCCAAGGTACCAGATAATGAGAAATTTCAACAACTGGCCGACTATATGGTTACCCAATGGTTAGACGGTCAATTCACTCAAGTATAATGGAACCACAACCAATCCACACGAAGAACCAACAATTCTGTAGAGGGGTGGTACGGGCGTCTAGGAAAAATTAATTGGAAAAGCTCATCCGAATATTTTTGAAGTGAAGGCATTTTTGAAAAAAGAGCAAAAGACGATCGAGATTCAGTTGTTGCAGTATTCGAGTGGCCAGCGAAAACCAACATAAAAGGAAAAAAATACACAGATATCAACAGAAAGATCCAAGATGCAAAATATAGATATGAAGAAGGAGGATTGAATTTGCTAGAATTTTTTGACTATGTTGGACATTTTATGCGTGCCAAAAGTTAAAATTATTTACATGTATAATCATATGTCTTAAAGGTTGTTATACATTTTTTAAAAATAAATGCTCCCAAAATTATCGGCTTAATTAGTTTTATCCCCCAGCTTGGGTCTATTGTTCTTGGCCAGTGGACCCCTTAACACCGACCAAAATCGTCCCCCTAAAACTCGGTGAGTCGGCGTTATGGGAATAACCCATGTCTGGTTATATTTTACGTGCAACTATTAAACTTTGAAAAGATATGTTTACTAAAAATGGTCATAATGATATTATTAATAAATGTATAAGATATAAAACGTTTTCGGATTCCAAGTGTCAACAGGTCTTTTACGTGCATCTCGTTATATAAATGTGGACTAAGCACAAAAAAGAAATACAGAAACATTATCCTGTAATTTATTAATCTTCGTCCCCAAGTATAAACCTTTTTCAACATTGTTTTTTTTTATTTCCACGATGGCTTTATCTAACCTACAATTATAAATTACTGATACACTCTATAATTTATGTTTTACTTACAGGGTCTCGTATATATAATACATGTAGCCCTGGTGAAATTTGGAGGCTTTTGGTATAAAATACGATATGTTCAACATGTTTTATGGGAATTCTTTCATGAAATTTATTTTAAATGAGCCTTCGTATTTTATAACATTAATAGGAATGTCGAATATGGAACTATTCAGATTGACAGTGTACCAGTATTGTACGAATCAGAATCTCTCTAAAGGTGGTGTTTATTTCTTGCAATGTCTGGAGTTTTATCGGTTTTGTTTTATGTGTAAGGCGGTCATCCTGCACTTACTATTAAATGTTGATAAGATATATTTATATCGCAAATGTATAATGGTAATGATGATATTATCAATAATGGTAGATATAAAACATAACTTACTGTTCTCGTGTCCTGTAAAATACACAAAAGAATAATATAGATATTAATATATAAATGTTTCTATAGTAACTATTGTAATATTTTATATGTGAACTCCTCTCACTATGAGTAAAGGAGTGAGGTTTAACTTATCGTTAACACAGTAATTTGACCATTCCGTGCCCCATATACGATATGGAATTTTTTACAGTCACGTCCGGAATACTCCGGAATGCTTAGTGGGTGGCGGTATTCAGCGAACAGCAGCGTTTATTCTATACTTCTATTCTAATTCCAAGTGTCAACAGTTCTTTTACGTGTTCGTCGTGGAATACGTGTTGACTAAATAATGATTTGTTCTTTGTTAAACACAGGAAATAAATACATAAATATTATTCTGTGAAATATGTTTTATATAACCACCCGTATCTTGTATAACAATCTAATAAATGTCGAATGTGGAACTATTCAGAGTAATAGTGTCCCAGTATTGTACGAAACACTCTTGGTAAATTTCAAGTAAAATCTCTCTAACGGAAATGTTCATTTCTTGTTTTCGTATGTCTTGTCTATGTGTTTGTTTTGCGTGCATGTAAGTTGGGCTTCGTGTATTGTTGTCAAAATAATGTTTCTTCTGTTCTTATTCGAATTGAATTCCTGATGTTTTAAATAATATTCTGCGTAATAAATACCAGAAATATCATCTCGTATGTCATTTATCGTCATCCATCCCAGTACAACTCTCCAGAATAAACGATAAATATATTTAGTAGTTGATGCTATTATCTAATCTACTATTGATCACCTGACATTATCTAAGCTCTTCAATGTCTTTCTGGCATGCCGTAGTTTATTAATAACAAATGAGGATCAATATTTAAGGTTAAAGCTCGGAAATATTTTGTTTGCATGATATCAAACCGCACTAAACCAAAACGGCTTCAGAATTTGGTCAAAGCAGACATATTACGACTTCTTTTATTGGATTCAATCAGAAAGGAAGCCCATTAATGATTGTATCCAACACTTCAAATCTGACTTGTGTATACCGTCGACAGAGAATGCTAATATTTGTGAAATTATAAATTTATATCTTTGTAAAAACTGAACCTAATTAAAGCCTAGCTCTGTCTGTCTGCAAGGTATCTTCTTGTATGGCGACCTCAAAATGATGTCGTAATTAAAAGATACTCAGAATACCTTTTCTTCATTTCATTGACCCGTATTGTCTTCTACATGTGTCGTAATTACGCGATAGTATCTAACGATCAAGAGATAATCAGAATATATTTTTTCATTTGATGGACTCTAATGGTCTCCCGTAATGTATTGATTAAAAGTACACACATCTATTAGTATCAACATCACATTATCTAAACATATGAAAACGTGAGTGCATATATAAATCTCGCAGTGTTAATCTTTCACCAAGGTTTACATTATATCTACCCCAATATTAAATATTCCATCTATTATTTATTCTCCTTAAACATTTCAAACCATATTTTTTATGAACGAAATTTTTATTAAAAAAGCAACCGATATTTGCAAACATGTTTTATGGGAATTATTTGATGATTGTGCAGGGTCTTTTCAGATTGACAGTATTCAAGTATTGTAAAAACCAGTAAGGTTTAACATACTGTGTCTCATACCTGTTAAACCTGGTTTGAGATTATTTTTCCTGAGCTCCTGTTTGTAATAAACTAAATTAAATACTATGTGCTTCAGTCTGAGCGACCATACTCTACTCCTTGTCACGTAACAGCGGGGAATCGAAACCACACCAGTTAGATAAATTTCAGACACGATTAACCACTAGAGCAATAACCCCATCTAATGGTGGCGTTTCTCTCTTGTTAAATATTGTAATACTATAAATATCATAACAAATATATGATTACTTATAGTTGTAATAACGGTAGTATTAATAATGATAGATATAACATAACTTACGCGTCATCAATGTCAAAGCTGTAAAAAAAACAGTACAACAATATAGATATTAATATCAATACTTCAACAGTAAATACTTTATACTATGGAAGAACAAATGGGAAATATTCATGATTCTTGTTTCTACATTCCAGTTTGAACATTTTAGACACAAACGCAACATTCTAAACTAATGATTCTTGTTTCTACATTCTTATGTCAACATTTCATGCACAAAATCAACATTTTAAACACAAAAATGACTCTATGTTTCATTTTCGGCGTTGCATCGGTAACATTTATATATCATTAAATATTAAAATTAAAAAATGATTTCTTCATTTTATAATTTTTGTTTAAAATTTTGATTCTGTGCTTGAAATGTTGACAAAAGAATGTAGAAACAAGAATATCAGTTTAGAATGTTGCGTTCGTGCCTAAAATGTTCCTATTTGGTCTGTCGATCTGGCTTGAATTGACGGGACCTTTGGCTTTCTTAAAGGGCGCCACTCCAAGAACAAGAACAAGATGAGAAGCGGTTGACGACCAGTTACTGGTCGAAAAGAAAAACGTGAATATGGAGTTTACTGTGTAGAAGACTCAGACTTATTTTTATCACACGAAAATCTTATATATAGAATAATACAGAAATCCGAAGGTGTTTGCAAATGTCAACTAGCTGTGTATTGGAAATGTGAATAGTTAAAGGATTATTTCGTTAAAATTGGCATATATTGAGTATAATTACAGAAATCTAATAGGAATGTATTATAGACATAGGCTACGGTAACATCCTTCGTTTCGTATTATACATAACGTCATTATTTTATTTTTATTGAAGCTCATATTATGGGTGCCTTAGTGTGAGGTGGCATTTTCTTGTCACAGAGTGGGTTACTGGTTGGCCATTGAATTGATCTGGGAATCTAGCAAAGACAGTTTCAATCAATTTTTATGATAATGTAAATAAATATTATAGCTTTAAAGTATTACCAAACCGTTTATTTTTCTCAGCCCAGAACAATTTTTTCATTTTAGTCAAGCAATTTGGTTCAACCCCCAACAACCACTTAACCCGGACTTTGACTTCAATTTAAAATATCTCTAAATCATAATTTGTCTAGCCATATCAAATATCTGATCGAACTTTTAAAAAATCGGTTGATTACCTCTCTTTGACAGACATCTTTTCCATGGGAATTGGTCTATTTTCCGTTTTATGTTGCTGTTTAATACATCCGACTTCCCCTTTCAGTGACTTAACCTCTCCATTAAGTTGATTTATGGCATCTTGT
The DNA here is from genome assembly GCA_917208275.1 of Patella pellucida. Lineage (NCBI taxonomy): Eukaryota > Metazoa > Mollusca > Gastropoda > Patellidae > Patella > Patella pellucida. The sequence continues at coordinate 68,532,251 of OU795038.1, forward strand.
TGTCTAATGATGGTTTGTTGTTGGGTGTTGTATTTTCTTAACAAATCACCAATTCGTCTTGAATCATCCTCTAGTTCAGAGGATTGGTTCTGTACATCACTCTGTAAAATTAGAAAATTATAAATATTGCTTTCATTAAAATGGTAAACAGTTATCTTTCATGGTTGTTAGCCGAGACAGTTCCTCTGAATTTCCGACATGGTTTCTTCATGTCTAGTCATTCGAAATAGAAACAAGCCAACCCTGAGGCTGGTCCAAAAAAAATAGATGACACATATTAATTAATCGTACATTTACTTGTTTTTTTCAAAAGTATCAAGCAATCAAAACGATTATCAACTCTACACTCTCTAACACTAGCAGATAGAATCAAAGTTATCTTGTCCCAAACCATCGACCAATAAAATTGCTTAGCACAGCTTAGCTTTAGATTGAAATGTTAATCACTGAACTCAGTCAAGACATTCACCTAATCCTAATGAACATCGACGTCAAGTTAAAACATTCTACCCCAATTTAAAGCAGAGTTGTTATGTTAAAAAGTCGTGACCAATCAAATTGCTCATCGCTACTTAGCCTCAGCAGGAGATTCTCATCACCGAATTAAGTCACGTTAATGATATGATGAATCTATACTGTTTATCACCAAAGTAAGAAAATAGTGTACTTGCGAATGTTTCTTGTTGTTATATTTTTATATTATATAAATCAATAAATGATAATTGGTTACATGTGTTCCTTTATTAAGGGGATGGGTGGGTATAAATGCCGACGTGAGATTAAATTTCTTTGTGACTGTCATTGACCCAATTAAACCCGAACGGCATTTCAATACCATGTTGTTTTATGGCTTCTTATTTTATGCTAAAAATACCATCACTTTCTCCACGGGAAAAATGACCGGTTGTGAAAATTTTGAAGTGGAAGCCCTGCACCAAACTCTATCAAGGCATTGACATATTCACCTACACCTACATCAAGTTTGAACATTCTACCTCAATTAGAAAGAGAGTTATTGTGTCCCAAAGTCTAGGCCAGTCAAATTGCTATACTATACAACAAGTTTCATCACTCTCACTTAATTAGAACTAAAGTCATCGTGTCCTAAAGTATCAACCAATCAAATTGCTTATCTCTGCTTACCCTAAGCAGCAAATGTTCATCTTCGATCTCCATCAAGGCATTGACCTAATAAAAACCTACACCAAGTTTGAACATTCTAGCTCAATTAGAAAGAGAGCTATTCTGCCCCAAAAATGTGACGGACAAACAGGCGGACGAATCCATTTTAATAGTCCCATGCTTTCTTCGAAGGATGGGGGACAAAAATGCTTGGAAGGTGATGAAAAAATTGTTTTATACGCGATGTTTTCTCTTTCCATACAGAAAAATGGTCTTGCAATTAACTCAGCTTTGGCTTGTCATACAAAGTAGTCGCGATTTGGTTATCTGCATCAATTTAAGATGATGTTATTTCTGGTGTAGTTCAGATGTTTCTCATACCAAATTGAGTTTTTTTTTCTTGGAGAGGTGAGTTTTCCTCATGTGCCAAACATCGACAGGAAATTTTATTTCTAGAATGGGCAACGTAAAACATATTTTGTCAATTTTCTTGTTATGTTTTTTTTTAATTATTGATTGATAATGACTTGAGAAGCCTAGTCTAAATGCGCTCAGTACTCAGCAGTATAATAATATAATAATAATAATAGTTTATTTTCAATAAGTATTCAGGCCATGGGCCCATAGTACACTCAAGACAAAATCATAAAATTACAAACATAACAAACCAACACTATTTACATAGATTCATCAAAGCCTCACATTATATCAGGTATTCATTTTTTTAGTTTACAAACATAACAAACCAACACTAATAACACAGATTCATCATAACCTTACATTTATCAGGATTTCATTATTTTAATTTACTCAAATAATTTTCTCTTCTTTTCATAGCATTATAAATAAACTTACTTATTTTACAGATTATATCACAGTTAGTACTCTGCAAGTATCCTATAACATGATTCCCACTTTTACAGTAATTGTTGACATTGCAAATAGTTCTTAGGTTGTCATACAGTTGACAGTAAACTAACATATGTAATTCATTTTCAATTGTACTTATATGTCTCTCATTTAAACAGTATATACACAACCGGTCTTTTCTTTCTATTGCTATAGCTCTACCGGATTCTATTGCAAGGTTGTGGCTACTTACTCTTAATCTACTTAAAGCTACTCTATGCTGTTTGTTTATTATAGTGGATAAATATTTTTCTGGTTCTAGCAATGATTTAATTTCTGCATAGAAATCTAGTTTTGAACTGGTTCGTATTGCAGAGTGCCATTCTTGTATATTACAGTCTATGACCCTTTGTTTAAACATGCTTAGGAAGTTGTCACTATTTCCTACTTGCTGATATGACCACACATATTGGAAACCATAATTATATAACATATCTCTAATTTTGGTGGCCCAATTTACTCTTCCAACGTTATGGTGCGCATAAAGCATCTCATAACATCTATTTGGATACCTGTCTTTGTCCATAGAAAGTAACTTTAACCAATACTTAATACATTTTGTCATATAGATAATGTGCAGTGGTAATCTGCCAAATTCCCCCAATGTGGCGCAATTTGGGGTTGCTTGTTTAACACCTAATAGTTTCTTACAGAACTTGTTCTGTACTGTTTCTATTGGTTTATATAGTTGATATCCCCAAATTTCCGCCCCATAGGTCAGAATGGGCACTATGATCAAATAAATATAAGGACTTTGCCTGATCTAGGTTATACTTATGTATAAACTTCCAAACTATAAAAAGAGCTTTATTAGCTGACATGCATAATGAATTAATAGATTTGTACCATGACAGAGAACTAGTAAAGTATAGACCGAGATACTTATATTCATTTACAACCTCTAGTTTCTCGCCTTGGTAACTCCAGCTTTCGTATGATTTTAACTTTCCTCCTCTCTTAAATACTAACACCTTAGTCTTACTTGTGTTTACTTTCATGCCATAGTCTTTACAGAAAGTATTCAATACATCAATTTGTTGAATTCTTTCTGTAAAGACTATGGCATGAAAGTTGTCCCCCTTTGCGAGTGATGGCGGTGTGAAATTTTGCTCTTGAAAATTTTTATTTTTCTATCAAAATTAGATAAAAAATAATGAATTGATTGAGAGAAGACATCGCAGATCATGTCTGCAAACTCACAGGGGTGAAATTTGGTAATTACATTGTCTACAAAAGCAAACAGATCAAGATAAAATAATCCTATAGCGAGCTCGACAACAAGAATTTCAACATGGCGACCGGGTCACACGCCGGGTGGCATTCTGATGTTTGGTCAAGTTTGTACTATGGGTGTGCTCTGCGATTATTGGTATCGCACTGTTTCCGTTTGATAATTGGTGGTATAGAAACGAACCCAGGTCCCGGCCCATCAACAAGACAAGCCAAAATCTCGACTACAGGGGAACTTGTTATACAGAAGTCAATTGATGATGTCATTAGCAATGAAGAAATTAAAGGTATGTTCTCAAGTTTATCGCAACAAATCAAGCAATCTACAGAGGTTCTGGAAACAGAAATTGAGCAACTGAGACATGAAGGCTCGGAAAATCACAAAATAATGAATGAAACGGTTGAGAAACTCAAGGGTGAAAACCGACTCTTATTAACAAAAGTGCAGTTTTTAGAGAACCAAAATAGGAAAAATAACTTAATATTCTGGGGAATAGAAGAGATAAGTGAAACTGAAATAGTAAATGCAGGACGACTGCACTACACGCAAAACAAAAAATCTACAAGATAAACCTGCGGACAAGACAGAAAATAGACACTGCAAAAACCAAACAATTAAAGAAGTCAGTGAGCAGAAAGTCAGGCAATTTTTGGTGAATAAATTAGATATTGAATGTGCTGTATCTGATGAATCATTACAGATAGAAGATATTTTTAGAATTGGTAAAAAGAAGACTAATGACACAGGTTCACAGGATATGAGAGATAATGGTGAAATGCAACAGAAGCCCAGAGGTATCTTAGTTAAATTTGGTAGATATAAACACAAGAGGATAATACAAACAGCTATAAAAGGGAAGAAAGACAGAATTTCTACAGTTAGAATAAGTTAAGATTACCCAGTTAACATGGATCGTTAGATTTACGTTACTTTTACGTCATTATGGTTAGATTTAGGTTAGCGTCCAATAATGGTAAAATTGTATGGTTAAATTTACGTTACTTTTACGTCAGAATGGTTATGGTTACTTTTACGTCAGAAAATGACGTAAATCTAACGTAAATTTTATGACGGTTATATAACCAATTTTTTTCGCTTCAATACTTCTGGATTAAATAACCATACCAGTGCGTGCACATTATAACAATTGATAAATAGAGGGAATTCAGTCATAATAATTAAATATGTATTATTGGTGATAATTCTAACGTTAATCTAACGTAAATTTTACGTCAGGTTTCTAACCGTTAGTTTATGGTTATTTTTCTAACGTAAATCTAACGTTAGTTTTCTAACGTAAATCTAACGTTAGTTTTCTAACGTAAATCTAACGTTAGTTTTCTAACGTAAATCTAACGTTAGTTTTCTAACGTAAATCTAACGTTAGTTTTCTAACATAAATCTAACGCTAGTTTCCTAACGTAAATATAACGTTAGTTTTCTAACGTAAATATAATGTTAGTTTTCTAACGTAAATATAACATTAGTAAATATAACGTAAAACAAGATGATCCATGGTGATAATTCTAACGTTAATCTAACGTAGATTTTATGTCTGGTTTCTAACCGTTAGTTTATGGTTAGTTTTCTAACGTAAATCTAACGTTAGTTTTCTAACGTAAATCTAACGTTAGTTTTCTAACGTAAATCTAACGTTAGTTTTATAACGTAAATCTAACGTTAGTTTTTTAACGTAAATCTAACGTTAGTTTTCTAACGTAAATATAACATTAGTAAATATAACGTAAAACAAGATGATCCATTCAGATTTGCAGTCTGCAGATTAGAGACAAAAAATTGGACATGGCCCACTTCTTTGTGGGATTGGACATAGACCAATATAAATAGGTACAACCTTGGCGGACCATGTCGAAATGGAACAAAATCTGTTAATACAGACAAGATTTTAACAAAAAAGTGGGTGCGGTATCGTCCAAGGGGGGCGAATCATGCATCAAAATCAATAGTTGCTTAAGCAATAAGTTGACCAAGTTCCGAGACAATCAATTTAGACGCTAAACCTGGAGTTCGGATGTTTGATCCCTGCATTGTCCGAGAAAGTTCATGTTGATTTTCCGGCGTGGTTTCTCTTGTCAGTGATACAGACGGAGGGCCTGACAAGGACAGCTGCCTAGTCGTTCGGATGGGATGAAAAACCGATGTCCTGTGTACACATTGGCGTGCACGTAAAAGATCCCTTGGCAGTTGGAATTTAGTTGCTGCCCAGGCAAAAATTTCCCTTATACAACACTGTATGGTGTATGCCCGTCTTCAATTAGCCCGGGTTAGGTGCAGAAGAGAGAATGAATGAATGAATGAAATGGGGTTTAACGTCCTACGCTTAAGCACCGTACCTGGGCTAATTGAAGACGGGCATACGCCACAGTGTGCAATGAGGGAAATTTTGCCTGGGCAGCGGCGCTACGGCCTACTCTTATATCGAATTCCAACTGCCAAGGGATCTTTTACGTGCACTCCAATTTGTACACGGGACCTCGGTTTTTCGTCCCATCCGAACGACTAGGCAGCTGTCCTTGTCAGGCCCTCCTTCTGCATCACTGACAAGGGGAAATCACGCCGGAAAATCGAGATGAACTTTCTCGGCCAATGCAGGGATCGAACACTCAACCTCCAGGCTAGCGAACCAGCGCCTTATCCACTTAGCCACCGTGATCCCCATAACAATGGCTAAGTGGATAAGGCGCTGGTTCGCTAGCCTGGAGAAGAGAGGGGCACATACACACAAAGAAGAAATGGGTTTGTAGACATCAAATTGGGTGTGGTTGCAGGAAAGATTTTGTGTGTCCTTTGTAATGAAGCGACTCAATGAACAAGCCTAAACATAACCCACAGGAGAAAACTATTGTTGTAGGCTGGAATAATCAGACGCCTATTCAATTTGGACGTTTCGCATACATGTATTTCGCCGAACATAACTGATTAGAAGTTACTGTAAAAACGTAAATGATTGAATGTAATTCAGTTTATATACATTCATGTTATATTTTTACATGCCTTGCTACCCATTTGTATGCATTTCCAAGTGCCCAAGAATAGAGATTTAGCTCCTTAAAGAATCGTGGTCTGTAGGTGACACACAAAGAGAAAAATGAATAAATGAATGACATATTCTCATTTCGAATTCCAACTCTCAAGGGTTCTTTTACGTGTACATGCAATGTGAGCACAAGATATTGGTTTTTTGTCCTATTCGAATGACTAGACACTGGTTTTGCCAGATCCTACGACACTAACAAGGGGAACTTTCTCGACCAACACCGAGATTGAACCCCTCATTTGCTAGCCATTTTGTTACTGAGTCACCGAAACAAAATGGCTAGCAAATGAGGGGTTCAATCCCGGTGTTGGTTGAGAAAGTTCCCCTTGTTAGTGGTGTAGGATCTGGCAAAACCAGCTCCTTCAGAAAATGAGGTTAAATCCGAAACCGTACATAGTCGTTTGGATTGTGTACCTATTGGCGTGCATGTAAAACATTCCTTTTGCCTGTAAGTACAGTCACTGTCCAGACAATATTCCTGTCAAATGAACATCTTCATTAGCTAAATCGGAACAGAACGGTAGGACATTAAACCCCATTTCATTTTGTACATCACATGGAGCACAAATTCACCTGTCCAACCTCATGGGTTTTCTCTAATGCTGTGGCTATTCCAAACGATGAGGCGTAAGAATTATTGATGGACAAGTCCAAATTTGGTAACTTATGTATGCGCTACTGGAACATTTACCATGTCGTAAAAATAGTCTATCAATAATTCTTACGTCTCGTTGTAAGAATAGCCACGTTGTTTCTCTAACTCCTCTGATTCCCTCTTACTACTAAAGAACCCTAGCACAAGTGAATTATTTAAAAAAATATTGAATCATACGTAAATTCAAGTTTCGGTCGAGCGAAGGTTAAACCCCATTATTATATAATTTCAATTCCCTCCAAATTGATGAAAAAAATATGGATTATTGCATGAAAAAAAAAATCCCCCCCCCAAATTATGTAACAGTACTTTAATAATGTAATAATTTTTTTTTTTTGCACTGCACAAAAAATCTTACATCCCAAATATTTTTGAGTAGCGTCTGAAACGTTGGCAGTCTGAGTCTGAAAAGACGCCAGACTGGGTCCGAAATAACGCGGGACCGAAATGACATGTAATCCATACATCTATGCCAATTATGAATTATATTTTATTATTAAATTGTTCACTTTGCTAATTTCACCATTTCAAACAAAAATCATCATACATTGTTTTGGTATTTGTAATTTGTATCGCGGTCAAAAATATAAGATGAGTTGATTAAAAGCTTGCTTTAAATCTTTACATATATATATGAAAATATAATTTGTTCTTAAAATGAAACTTATCGGAATACAACATTAGTTTAATTTAAAGATTTAGATATCTTGCAATTTGTATCTGATTTTAAAATTGTTAAACTTGTCTTTCTTTGTATTAAATATATATAACTTATTATAAGTTGTAAAAACAAAGCTTATCAAATTTATTGGAGATGGGTCTTGTATAATAATATGGGTGCAGTGTAATTTGCAATCAAATTCAATCCAAAACACATTTTGACTATATTTTTTTGCATGTCAAGTTAAAGAACCGAATCGAATTTGAGCCAGTTATTTCTCGATTTATCAGTCGAGAAGTTGTAAAACCATGCCATATTACTATTAGAATAAAGCTTATGAAAATATTGACGGTAGGGCAAACGTCTCGATCAAAGACCTCTCTCTAAAAATTTAAAATTCCCCGATCTCATAATCCTTTTAACAAATTTACACCAGTCAATTATTCGTGTGGGGCAAGGTCAAGGTCGGGACTTTTATTTACACTGTAGATCGGTATATATTATATTATTTCTATCGATATTACATTTTTTTTATATTTTAAAGTTATGTTTAGTGTTGTTATTTATCTACATCGCTTTAATTATTTATTAAATATATTTTTTGTGTGATGATTTAACCGGTTCTGTCTGGTATTAACCGGAACCTATGGAATTATGGGAATTAAAAATGGCGGCTTCGTTCATAATTATGAAAAATATATCCTGTTATGTTATGTTTTATAAGTTAAAAAAAGTTATTTCATACACGATTTGAAGTTCAGCTTAGTAAAATTGAAGGTAAGTGCCCTTTTTTGTACGAACATCCGCCGATAGCATACAGACAGATCTACTGTTGACAAAAACTATTCGGAAAAAAATCCTCGCAGCGGGCCATGGAAAATTTTGTTACGTAAAATTCGTATTTTAAATTGGCTTAACCAGTATTTTTGTTTGCACATTATGCAGTATACATTGTCCGTAAACCGTACGATTTATGAACAATTAAGACTGCTTTATTCGAAAGTAATACTGGTTCAAAAATTCTGTAAAAAAATCGCGATTTTAAAGTCACTAATTTTAAAATGGCAAAATTATCAAACAAATATTTAATAGTCAGAGCAGGTATAAGTTCTATCACACATGTAGGCCCTACTGCTAAATTACAGGCTATGCTAATTATAGTATAGCAAGTATTTTCTAAACATTTGTATGGGTATTTCATTTGGTATACTATCAGGCGTATTTAACACCAGGCAAATCAACACCAGTAAAATTGGCGTATTCAAGACCAGTATATTATAAGACAAAAGCAGGATTAAAGGACCTAAGTCAGTAACTCAAAATCCTTGAAAATCTTTGACATCGAAAACACAAACTATTGGTCAATTTAAATCGACATTGATGATGTAAACTTACGGGAAAAGATGAGCTCCTGATATCCGATATTTAAGATAAAATAATTTTTCTAACATAATGCGCTTCAGCCCTGGTTGTATTGAGAGACTCGATGGACGAGGCTAGACACATTGCACTGTATCACACGGCATATGTAGACTGGAATAGCCAGGCGCTAAAAATTTGCACTGGATTGAGGCTGAATGGCTTATTTCGCCGAACATAACTGATTTGAAATTGGAGTAAAAACGGAAACCATTTAATGTAAATCAGTTTTTATACATTCATATTACAGTATTATATGCGGTGCGGCCCACTTTTGTCAGTTTCTAGATCCCAAATGTTAGCGATTAAGCTCCTTTACCTTAAATAGTCATAATACAAACAACGGTTGAAATATTTCATATTCGAAGACAATATTTACATAATATAAAACAAGTAATAAATAAAATGGAACCGGTCCCTTAAGCGGTGGACACACTAGCCGAATGATTCGGCCGAATCAATCGGCGCCGAATTTTACTTGGCCGAATGGGTGGACACACCAGCCGAATGTTTCGGCCGATTCACCAGTCGATTGCACCACTTTTCACGTCACATGATTAAAAACGGCGGCGTCTATGTCTTCAAACAAACACGTGACTTGTCGATATGAGTGGTGATTGGCTAATGAATTCTACATTCGGCCGAATGCTTCGGCGAAGTGGACACACCAGGCGAATATAATTCGGGCGAAAAAATATTCGGCCGAATATATCAAACATGTTTGATTCGGGCGAATCATTCGGCCGATTAGAAATTCGGCCGAATGACAGTGGACACACTAGGCGAATTTCGACGCCGATTGATTCGGCCGAACGATTCGGCCGAATCATTCGGCTAGTGTGTCCACCGCTTTAGTGTTCAGTCGAGAGTTGATTCCGTTATGCCAACCCTCAACGTCTTTTTTTGGCGAACGGGGCGCATAAACACGGACCAACTCTTCGCACTAAACATTCAGTTTGATATCCATTGGTTCTTGACGTACTCAAGGACATCGGATTTGATTTGACGTTTAAAATACAAAATAACAATATTTACATGTGCTGGTCTTGAATACGCCGATTTTTCTGGTGTTGAATTAGCCTGGTGTTGAATACGCCAAGATTCTTTCATTTGGGGGGGGGGGGGTGTTTTTTGTTTAACTTTCTACTTATATTTTTGCCAATTAATGATACATAATATTGAGTTCCATGACATTTCGGTACCCCGTCATTTCGGACTCAACATAGACAACGATTCGGACTCAGTTCAGTAGGACAACTTTTCGGATTCAGTTTGGCAACGATACAAACTATGATGAATAATTAAAAGACTGTTGAAAGTGTATGAGATATATATAGTAACAGCTGTTTGTTTTATGTGAAACGGATAGTTGTCTTTAGATTTATTAAATTGATCAGCGATTGTTGAGACTGTGATTAACATTGCCTGTCAATGCCTGTTGTCCTTTGTTTTATTTGACAATAAAATATGGTTGAAAACTTGTGTATAATTAGTAATACATCATTGTTTTCTTTTATTGAAAAGTATAACGAGCTTTATTGACCGATCAATGCTAATGTTTTTTCGTGAAATGGAATATTAATTTTGTCAAGACTCGACTATTGCAATAGCCTTCTGTTTGGCATAAACAACAGCCTGATCCATAAACTACAGCTTGTACAAAATACCGCTGCTAGAATTGTGTGCCAATCTAATTGAAATTGCCACATCACACCACTGCTAAAGGATTTACATTGGCTTCCAGTGGAAAGCAGAATTAAATTCAAACTTCTGTGCATAGCCTACAAATGCCAGAGAGGTGAAGCACCAGACTACTTGTCTTCAATGCTAATTGACTATGTCCCTCAAAGAAATCTTCGGTCCCAACATGAACTACGTCTGGTGATACCCAACTATAGGCTTAAGACATTTGGTCAAAGATGCTTCTCACACACTGTACCAAACCTATGGAATTCATTACCCTTGACCTTCAAGAATTCACAATCGCTTAGCTGTTTTAAGAAGCAATTCAAGACTCATCTTTTTTCGGCTGCTTATTAGTTGTTAACATTTTTATAACTTGTGATAAGTGGAGAGCTAAATGCGCCTTGAGCATTAATTTTAATGGAAATGTGCGCTATATAAAAACTCACTATTATTATTATTATTATTATTAATTGCAACCAGCACACGGTCCGTGTATCTGGCTGTTTCATTCTTAGTTCATTTGTACCTCACTTCGTACCTCAAATTGATTCATACCTTTTCCTATGTTGTTAAAGGGCCCTGCATGGAGGTGGGGTGGATGGACGAATGGTTATCACATGCACGCTGTATCATAAAGCCTGTCATTGAGTCAACTGGATTACCTATCTGCCAAATAAAGCAATAGCTTGATAAATTCATAAATTTGCTTGTCCAATATGGCAGTAAGGGAACAATGTACATGTAGTACGCATTAAAAATCAAGAGCCAAGGTGTCTGAGTAAGATGTTGGCTCGCTAATATGGAGATCCCATGTTCGATCCCTGCGGTGGCCAAAAATGTTCGGATGGGACAAAAACTGAGATCTATACTATTGTTCAAATTGGCATGCATGTTGGAAATCTGTATAAGTGTAGACAGTAGCACAACGGCCTGGGCAAAATTTCTGTCATAGCACACTTTATGACATTTGTCTGTCTTCATTAGCCCAGTCGGGGCAGAACAGTATGATGTTGAACCCAATTTCATAAAGATCCGCAGTAGGTTGGCTATAAAAGGCCATAATCTAAATCTACCTTTGATGGAATATTTCTTTGCTGGGTATAGTATAGTCATTCGGGGGGGGGGGGGGCAATAAATAATGTCCTGTGTAAACATTTACATGCAATAAAAGACCCCATGACCATTTGACATCAATCTTGCTCATAGCACACTGTATGGTGTATTTTTATTTTTATTAGCCTAGTCAGAGCTAAACAATAGGACGTTAAACCCAAATTCATTTGGTTTTTTTAGTATAAAGTTACTTTTCACTTTTTTATTTTACAGATCCTATATTTGAGCACCATTGGTGGCAGTAATGTCAAAGAAGTTATAAAAAAGTTTTATAAGGGCTTTGTATATGGAAGCCAGACAACACTACTACTTGTCACAAACAGACTTCGGTCAAAACCATTCCATTAAATTCAGTGACAGACCTCATGATCAAAAGCACATGTATCAGAAATAGACTTCTTAAAAATGTATTGATATAAATATATATGTATCTATGGTAGCACAAAAATTCATCAGTAGCATGGCTAAAATAGTTTATGTGTGATCTTATGACAGTCAATTATTCTTATTTAAACAGTTTTGTTTCAATGAGATATCCTGATATTGCTCTCTACTGCAACCAGTTAACAATAACCCTTTGGGTCCCTTACAAATACCTGTACTTCAAATTTTTGTGATGGATCAACCATAGCAAAGTTCTGTGTTAAAATTAGATTGGTTATGTAATATTGGTGTAGCTTTCTTGAATAGCGGTTTCCTAAATTGTCACCAAGTTAATGCTGTGAATAAACTGTTACAAATGTCTGCTTTGTATTCTATTCTATTACATTATATATTTATCTTTTAAAATAAAGTATAGATACATGTACTTGTAGTATATTTTGTTGTAATTATGTAAATTGTGCTGTTTTGTGACATTTGGTTGCAATAACATTTAAAATTCTGAATGGTTATTGGTAAATAGAGAAATGAGGTTTAACTTCAATTCGACTCACGCTAGGTTATTTTGTTACTAACATGTGGATTAAATTATCGAAAACACAATGTATCACAATGCGTTAACCAATCGACGGATCACATGGGTAAGACGCTTGCCAGTCTGGAGGTCGAGTGTTCGATCCCTGCATTGGCTGTGAAAGTTTATCCGTATTTTCCGGCATGGTTTCCCCTTGTCAGTTATGCAGGATGGAGGGTCTGACAGCTGTCTAGTCGGTCAGATGGAATGAAAAAAAATGAGGTCTTGTGTACACATTGGCGTGCACGTAAAAGATCCCTTGGCAGTTGGAATTCGATATAAGAGTAGGGCGTATGGCTGCTGCCCGGGAAATATCCCTCAAAGCACAGTGCATGGCGTAAAAGATCCCTTAGCAGTGCAAAATTTCCTGCATAGCACACTGTATATGCCTGTCTTCATTAGCCCAGGATGTTAAACCCTATTTCATTTCGATCACAGTTCTTGTATATATATGTTGTCTTTTCTATTTTCATAATGTAAAAAAAATAAATATTTCTTTTTAATAGTGCTATATAGACTTTTTTGTAACCATTTTTTCAATTACCACCATTTTATTTATATGTATGCGTACTGTTATATTTTAAAATATATTTTTTATATCTATTTTCTAAATAAAAGTTAGATCGTTTATTAACTAGTGTTTGTTGTAATTGAGTTTGAAATAGGAATACCCACATTTTTAGCATGTGTGAGTTACATCATAAGGGTGGCATTGAGTCAACTGGCATGGTTTCAATTCCCTGGTTCTACCTGACAAGGAGTAGGGTCGTCTGTTTTTTTCCAGGTCCTTCTGAATTAAAATTGAATGAATGAATGAATGAAATGGGGTTTAACGTCCTACTGTTATGCACTTAACCTGAGCTAATTGAAGACGGGCATACGCCATACAGTGTGCTATGAGGGAAATTTTGTCCGGGCAGCGGTGCTACAGCCTACTCTTATATCGAATTCCAACTGCCAAGGGATCTTTCACGTGCACTCCAATGTGTGCACGGGACCTCGGTTTTTCGTCCCATCCGAACGACTAGACAGCTGTCAGGCCCTCCTTCTGCATCACTGACAGGGGGAAATCACGTCTGAAAATCGAGTTGAACTTTCTCGGCCAATGCAGGGATCGAACACTCGACCTCCAGGCTAGCGAACCAGCGCCTTATCCACTTAGCCACCGTGATCCCCGAATTAAAATTGATCCATGTGTTAAGTGCCAAAGTTTGTTGAGTTGGAAGGGATTTGAAAACACTATTGAGTGTATATCTTTTAGCTATTGGATTATTGTATAACATTTAAATGGTTATATTTCCATCAAAATGGTTATGTTATTGGGTTTTCGTACCATCTGAATGACAGAGTCACGTAAATTGGTTCCGATGAACGTCAAAAGATAAAGTTATATTTACGTCAGATTCACGTTAATATGGTCAGTCAGTTTACAATCATTTTGCTCATCTTTAACGTTAAGTTTACGTCAGGAAATGACGTTAATCTAACATAAAGTTTACGCCATTTTCTGATGTAAATCTAACGTAAGTGACGTAAACTTTACGCAAAATTTACGTTAGATTTACGTCAGAAAATGACGTAAACTTTACGTTACATTTACGTCAGAAAATGACGTAAATGTAACGTAAAAATGATGTAAACTTTACGTTAGTTTAACGTCATTTCCTGACGTAAAATTATCGTTAAAATAACGAGCAAAATGATGGTAAACTGACTGACCATTTTTACGTAAATCTAACGTAAAGTTTACGTCATTTTCTGACGTAAATCTAACGTAAATGACGTAAACTTTACGCAAAATTTACGTTAGATTTACGTCAGAAAATGACGTAAACTTTACGTTAGATTTACGTCAGAAAATGACGTAAACTTTACGTAAAAATGACGTAAACTTTACGTTAGTTTAACGTCATTTCATGACGTAAACTTTACGTCAAGATAACGAGCAAAATGATGGTAAACTGACTGACCATTTTTACGTAAACTTTACGTAAAGTTTACGTCACTTCGTTTACTGGGTACAGTTCAGAAGTAAGAGAGGCTAGGAAAGCACTAATGGGCTTTAGTGATGAACTAAAATTAAAAATCCAGATTGTAAGACACTTCTACTTTTCGATAGTGTGGTGATCGTCACGTGACTGCTAGATGTTGATATCACGTGACCGGATGAATAAATCACTTCTTACTACGAATCTGAAAGGTACGGTTGCTATCAACGCTAATAGTTTGTCGGCCACGACTACACTTGGCGTAAGCCGAATCACGGATCGGTAAAAAGTCAATACATTGAGTATTCGGTATTGTGAGTATTTTGATTCACAATCATTATATTATTTGCGATTGCATTATAATTCTGGTATTGTGTGATCGAGTCATAATAGCGATCTAATTGGTTCAAACCATTGTGATTGTTCAACTTGACTCAATCGCCAGTGTTTTGATAATTAATCTATCGGAGTTAATTTTTCTTTGCTTGTGGGGAAACTAGGTTACATCCACATCTTCACAGCAATATTCACTTTATAAATAACCCAACTTCACGTCACGGAATAGCTAACTTTTTGTGGGTTTCATTTCCCGCGTGAGTACAATTTAAAGGGACGCCATTACTGTTGTTTGGGGGACAGCTAACATTTTTGTTGGTTCACTGCCCAAGTTACAGAGTTTTCCCTGTATGAAGTTATTTATATATTAATAAATACATTTGTAATAGTTTGTTCAACTTTATATAAAAGATGGCTATTAATTTACAATCTGCAAATGTCGAACAATTGAAGTCATTACATTCAATTGGTGAAGGCAGGGCAAATCGGATAATGGCTATGAGACAACAACCTGGACAAATTACTATGGACCACCTCGTAGAGGTTACTGGACTTCCTGCAACTCAGTGGCAGGATTGGTTGGATTCTGGGATCATAACTTTTGAACCACCGACAGATGAGAAGACCTTACTCTATCCTCTTGAGGAGGAGGGGGAGGACAAAAGAATTGAACACATGATCGACAGAAAAATTGAAAACAGTTTTATTAAGTTTCAGGATTCAATACGACAGATGGCTAATGATCTTCGCAATGAGTTTCGGGCGTATTGTCGTCAACCACCGCGTTCTTCCTTGCAGGATTCGGGAGCTGTTGGTGGTGTGGGGGTTCTAGCTCCTGCAGCTGCCTTGCCTCCGACATCCACTACTGTCACAACAGATCCTGTAATAGAAAACATCTTAAATACAATGCCGCCTGATGGAAAATATGGTTCGAGCAAGGGTGCAAATATTCGCTCCAGATCAAAAGACTCTCAAGGTAAGCTTAAGGATCTTTCCATGGTAAAGAAAGAGCCTCCTTTGGAGGATAAGCCTACCTTAACATTAGTTCAAGATCCGCCTAGTGGTCATTCCTCGAGAGAGCATTCATCACGACAACGTGTAACAGCTTCCAAAGACCATGAGTCTAGGAGGTCCAGACACCGACATCACTCCACTAGTTCCAGTGAGGAATCTGACCGTTTTTCAAAGAATCGGTCTTTTCGGGACTGGTCCTCTTCTTATACTGAAATAGAGCATCATCAGTGGGGTCGCTTCAATGAGGATGTTGATGTAGTTTCCTTGGCCCATGTCTCACCACCTGCTCACCAATCGGAATTTGCTTCTGGGAGTTATGAAAAAGAAGCCAGGAAAGTGGCTGTTAGTGAGATCTGTACTAAAACATGGTGCCAGGCATACTCCATCACAGAACTTGTTGGCATGCAGCATACAGACATGGAGCTCTTGCAAGTCACTTGGTGACTACGGCTCCATCTGAATCAGAGCTTAAGTTAAGTTCTCCATCTGCTAGGGTTTTGTGGTCTTGTCGATCTCAGCTGGAACTGTATTTAGGCGCGCTCTACTATCGATATGAAACATCTTCGGGGCATCACCTCTGCTTCGTTGTACCCTCTAAAACCCTCTAAAAAAAGAAAAGAGGTGCTTAGTTATTGTCATGACCTAAAATCAGCAGGTCATCTCGGAAACGAGAAGACTCTCAATAAAGTTCGTCAGTCATTTTACTGGCCGGAGATGACAACAGAATGTAAAGAATACGTTCAAGGGTGTCCCACTTGCAATCTAAACAAAAATACAAATAAGAAGGCTCGTGCACTTTTGAATTCCTATCATGCTGGTTTCCCCACGGAGCGGGTACATTTGGATATACTGGGTCTCTTCCAAACAAGTGAACAGGGAAATAAATACATTCTGGTCATGATAGATCAAATTTCTAAATGGATCGAGTTAGCGGCACTTCCGGAACAATCCACAAAACGTATAGCTCATGAGTTTCTCGTTCATTTTATTGTGACGTTTGGCTGTCCTGTGGAAGTACACACTGGTCCGGGGAGGAACTTTGATGGGTCGTTGTTCCAAGCTTTCTGTGATCTGTTCGAAATTGCAAAGACCAGGACTACCCCATATGCAGTGGAAGACTTAACCGGTTCCCCATGGAACATCGATACTGGTGCCGGTTCAAGGTGTTCTGCACCAGCTGGCATCGTAGAGGATCATTTATCTTTTGAATTAGACAATCCTGGTGTCGGTTCAGGGTGTTCTTCACCAGCTGGCATCGTAGAATATCATTCACCTGTTGATCAGAACAATCCTTTTGCTGGTGCAAGGTCTTTCGCTCCATCTGGCATCGGGGATAAAGTTCCACTGGATGATCAGGATGAAAGCAATGGAGTCGTTCCAGTAATCGACGAAACTGAAGCCGGGAAACTTTGTTCATTTCCACCACCGTCCAAAGCAACGCGAGCTGGAAGAAGGATTAAGCGGCCACAAAAATATAATGAATATCTTCTATAATCGTCTATGCACAGCTATTTTATCTGCACTGTTTTTATTGCCCCGCCAACATCACAGGCATTACTAAATAATTGGTGGTGGCATTGTTCTAGTCCTCGTTATATTTTAACTATTATTTTATTCCTTTTTAAATGGCTTCTGAGACAGGAGATTTTATACCAGATTATACCTACGATAGCGAGGACATAGCTGCACTGAATGATTCTTTCATATCGATGGGGGGCAGCTCTGAGTATTTAACTGTTGACGAAGTTGGTCCCTACGACACAGACAGTTCCTGTTATACCACCTGCTCCTCCAGTTCATCATCTACACCAACTCCTCAAGTCTCTAGAAAGATAAACAAAAAGAGCTTATGTTCAATTTGCCTCAGGAAATTTAGACACCTGAAGCGTCATATGTTATTGGCTCACCTACCTTGGTATTTTGCTCCCTTTACAGCCTGTTGGATATGCCACCGTCGGGAAGCCACTTACAGTCTTCGGGCATGACTTCCATTAATATCCATCGACATTGTTTAATTGGCGACATCAACGAACTAAGGAAATGGCAAGTCACCTCACCCAATGTATCTTTGGTGTAACAAGGAAATCTCTCCAGGATCCAGCTACTATGATAGTGCTAAAATCCATCGACCTGAAAAGAATTGTATTTGAGTCCGACTCACCGTATCTCGCACAATCACCAAATAAAATATCCAGTATTATTAATGGAAATATCGGTCAGCAATCATAAAAAACTGTACCGCATACAATAACAGGTGTTCAAGGGTCCACACAATTATCATTGTAGCTCTCCACACCCTGACCAAGCTGTATATAATTGTATCTATTCCGTCATTTTCGCCAGTTGTTTCTGAACGTCTTCTCTCCTGGAAAGTTGACTTTCTTCTGGCGGGAGGGTGGATTTCCGCGCGAAAACTCCTGTGCTAGTCGGGTCCCCAAAGTGTTCTTTTTAATGGTATCGTTTTGTACATTAACATGTATATAATCCCTTTTATTTTTATCATTTTTATTCACATTTAGCTTATTTATTTGATTATTAAACAGCATTCCGCATTCTTCCTTTAAGCAGACGCCAAAACCTTTTGGATCGGGAGGAATGTGGTGATCGTCACGTGACTGCTAGATGTTGATATCACGTGACCGGATGAATAAATCACTTCTTACTACGAATCTGAAAGGTACGGTTGCTATCAACGCTAATAGTTTGTCGGCCACGACTACAATAGTCTTAAAGTTGGAAGTGATATTTACAGATTCAAAGCTAGTGACAAATCAATTTTTTGCACAAATGGACCTCAGGTGGCAAGTCCCGACCAATGATATTCAGGTCTGGCCCATAGCACTCAACATGTACATACTTTGAAATTTCTTTCATGGAACATTGGAGGACTACAAAAACTAAAACATAGACCAGATATAGTGAATGACTTATATAACTATGACTGTATAAGTATACTAGAGACCTGGTCAGCCTGTGATCAGGACTGCGAAGGTATTTTCAAGAATTATAAACATTTCAGTAACATAGGGCACAGGACCTCCAAATTTGGGAGGACTCCTCAAGGCATCTGTGTATATTTATCTAAATACCTACAGAAATTTGTTAGGAAGGTTTTTATAAATCACAGTTCATGTGTGATTATTATATTTAGTAAAACATTGTTCAATATAAGTCAGGATATATTAGCCTGTTTTGCATATGTCCCACCGATCTCGTCTAATATTTATAGTACATTATATGAAGGAAATATAAATGGTATTGAAATATTTGAAGAAATTATCTCTGATATCATTGAAAGCTATGGTGAAAATTTAGAAATAATGATAAATGGAGACTTAAATGCCAGGACAGGTAATTTATCTGACCTCACTAGCACACATGAAGATAAATACCTCCCAATAGGTGATTTAATCCTAGGTGATGATGACTTTGACACACTAAGACTCTCCAAGGATGTAAATATTAATAGTTTTGGAAAACAATTAATTAGTATGTGTAAAAAATTGAACATTCATATACTTAATGGGAGATTAAAGGGAGACAATCAAGGAGAATACACCTTTGTGTCACATCTAGGCAAAAGTGTAATAGACTATTGCATAACTAGTTCGTTATTATTTCAGTACTCAGCAGTAATAGTATTTCATAGAATTGTGACCTGAGCTAATTGAAGACGAGCATACGCCATACAGTGTGCTATGAGGGAAATTTTTGTCCGGGCAACGGCACTAAAGCCTACTCTTATATCAAATTCCAAAGCCAGCGCCTTACCCACTTAGCCACATTATCCACCAACCTGTATATAACATGTAAATATTAAAACTTACTTGCAGTCGTTCAACTACGTGATGATATCCTTCTTTTGTAAGACTTTCGATAAATCCCTCATATGGATTGTTGCCAGATCTAAACAATATCTTCATCAAGTGAACAATCCCACCTTTTTTGCCTTTGTTATCTATTTGTAAATGAATGACTTCCATCTCGTCCAATGAAATCACCCCTAATGAAAAGAGGCGTGGGGTCAGACGGTTGGCGTCTAATTCATCAATCAGGAATGGGTAATTGTTCTTCAGTCGTTTACTTTCTGAATCTGATAATTTTTTTCTATTCGCTGCCGCCATTGTAGATGCCGGTGGTGGATATTTATCTGAAAACAATTATATAATTGAACAAAAGTTATATTAATCTTGATATAAAAATATTCCAATGTATGTAATTTACTGTTGTGTATAATTTATATAAAAATATAAATACAGTATATGTAATGTAATGGTACATATAAGATGGTTTTATTAATACAAATATTGTTTGTAATGTTGTATATGAGTTATGTTTAATTGAAAGAATAATGCTGTAATGTAATAAATGTTATGGTAATGGTGTATGTAAATTGTGTTTAAGAAATACAAATACTGAATGGTGTAAGACTATTGTAGAATGTTTGTTCTCTAAATTAATAGCATTGTATTAATAATATAGCTGTGGCTAATATAATTGTATGGTCCACATACATGTTTTGTGAAGAAGTCATATCTAACGCATTTAAATCAAAATGAATGACGAATTGGTTCATGAAAAGATTTATAAAACCAACAGATAACTGTGAAAACAAAATATCACCAGACCACTCGTGGTGGAAAACTCCTAGGGGCATCATTTGAATTATTAACCAATCATTATCATTAATTACGTCATATTTGACCAGTTAAATAATTAAAGGCCGAAACCCAAGGGTAGAAAACTAACAGACCTCTGGCCATTCGGGAGGCGGCCAGTAACTTCGGGAGAGACCGCCGAAGATTTTTCCCCAAAAGTGATATAATGCGGGGATTTTGTTCAAAAATGACAAAGTCTGGGTTTACCCAAAATATGACAAAGGCTGGGTTTTCCCCAAAATATGATGAAGTGGGAATTTTTCCCCAAAAGTGATAAAATGAGGATTTAGTCCTCACAAAATGATGGTATGTGAGGTTTTCCCACGAATGATTAAAGCTGAACTCTGATTATAAAACAAAATGATTGTATGTGAGGTTTTCCCACGAATGATTAAAGCTGAACTCTGATTAAAAAACTACAGAAATTATGTAAATCATATGTGGCGCAGTCCCCCTGCACTTACTATTAGATTCACACATGGTGGAAAGTGAACCTCGTTGTAATCATGTTATATTGTTGATTAAATCGATTGCAGAGAAATATTTACAAATCAGATATTTTTATGCGGGAAGACAATACACTGCATCATTGCGACGCAATATAAAGACTAAAAGTCGACAGGTGAACACAAAACTTGTCCTATTTCAGGACAATAATTGTAAGTTCGAGGAAGCGTTTAGTAATTCAGTGACGTTAAGTAATTGATTAAGATAACTGGAATATTTTGTCTTGTTACATAAAGGTCTTATAACTTCTCTATTAACTATAATAGTAAATGATGCCCCCAATATTGCCCCAATTATATGATACTAACATAACACGGTATTTTAATACATGTATTTCGGCCATTCATTTCATTTAAGTAGATATGAAATATACTATGTTTATTGAAACTTTGCACTCTGCTGTAGGGCACGTCTATTTGAGGTGATAGCCTATTTTTTCTTTTCTAACTATACGGAAATTACATGATTTATTATAATTTAATAGTTTGCTATTTGTGTCTGTATATATGCTGTATTTTACTTGTTAAACAAATTTCCTCTGGGGTAATAAAGTGCTATCTGTTTCTTGTTTTAAAAAAAAAAGTTTTATTTACTCCAAACAAGTACAACCAGCTAGTGCGCTACTTGGGTCAACCAATATGGCGTCAC
Source organism: Patella pellucida (assembly GCA_917208275.1). Classification (NCBI taxonomy): domain Eukaryota; kingdom Metazoa; phylum Mollusca; class Gastropoda; family Patellidae; genus Patella; species Patella pellucida. Next base: position 68,554,211 of record OU795038.1, read on the forward strand.
TTGCTTCAATCGTCATAATCATAGAAATATATATTTATAATCCAAATAGTGTGCATAAGCTAAACACAGAGTGCTCGATGAATAAATCCAGAGCAAATATAAATAATTAAAAATATGAAATCTGTAAGTTCTTTACTTAAAGTTTCATGTGGAACTCCACACTCATCAGAAGAATAATACAAATAAAGTTTGAATATACGAGGCATGGCAACGGTTGATGGGCGTGACGTCAAGTGGAGTTCCACATGAAACTTTAAGTAAAGAACTTACAGATTTCATATTTTTAATTATTAAAATGGTCATAATGGTAAAATGATATCATGCCGCCTCCAGTTCATTAAAGCTCCTTGGTTTAACGTCATTTCCTGACGTAAACTTTAACGTTAAAAAGATGAGCAAAATGATGGTAAACTGACTGACCATTTTTACGTAAACTTTACGTAAAATTAACATCACCTTGTCTACTAGGATATTGTTATGCATCTCGATGTGAAAAGATTGCTGTAATTTCCATACTCATGCTTGTACATGTACTGATGTAGTTGTGAATAACAACTATTATATAATATAGATAGTCACTTTTTCCTGTTTCAGAAATATATAGTTCTACCCTTACAATCACTGTGATAACTAGTGGATAACTATTATATACTCTATGTACTCACCCTATTATTAATTAGCTGTCGAAACCGTTAAATTCCTAATTGAAACAGAAACAATCTTCTATTAACGTATTACCTTCCGCATTTACGTTATAGGGAAACCCCCTGTATCACGTGATATGAGTCAGCAAAGAGCAAAATTAATTCATTCGGTGTACATTGTGATTTAAATACTTATAGGTGTCATTAGGTATTTGTATATTATTAAAAATGAAAATATGTTGTTTAACCGATAAATCGTCAGTATTTTATTTGTATTTCGGATTTTCATATTTTCAATTTTTCCCGAGTTATGATCTAAGTTAATGTATTGAGTGTTGTTCCGAGTGTTGGATAGGCCTGTTGGGGAAAGCCCGTTTTTATAACAATATAAAACACATGATATGACACGATTATTGAATTGGTCCCGCATATAGTAGTTGTCTCCCTTGAACCGCAATGACTCGCGATATTCAACAGTCCGGCCATAAATATATTGAATAGATATATAGAAAGATGATAGATAGATAGATAGATAGATAGATAGATAGATAGATAGATAGATTTTATTACATAAACAACCTTTCGGGCAGCATGTAAATTATACATTACAGTCAACATTCTAAATATATTATAAAGTTAAAATACATTAAAAAAAATGGACGAAAAATATATAAAAAGTGGATGAAAGTTACATATTTTATATACCCCAGATTCATATTCCCCATCACATTACAACACCCCACAACCTAAACAACGGCAACGTTCATTATATTCATATCAGGCATCTCCAAAATACCAGCATGAGCATACCCCAGATTCATATTCGGCACCACAATACAACTCCCCACAGCCTCCACAATCTAAACAAAAAACAACAGTTGGAGGAAATAATGAAACTTTTAGCCAACCTTATAACTTAAATTGTCAAGTGTAAAGTTCATATGTTTAAGATTGTTTTAAATTCTTCTAGTTAAGACATTTAATAGTATTTTTAGTATTATGTGTAACATAGCGTATATTTAATGTTTTAATTGTTTAGTCCTTTTCTAGTCATTGATGACATAACACCCATCAATGATAATGGAAATTTCAATAAATATAAAAGTGAAATATATCCCCCGGAACTAATATTAAATAAAGAAAATTCCGGCACCCAAATTGCATCTGTTCTTGACCTGGACATCAATATCATTAACAATAGATTTAATGTTGGTATTTTCGACAAAACGGACAAATTCGGTTTTGAAGTAGTAAAATATCCGTCAATTTATAGTAACATACCAGATACAACACTATATAATGTTTTCTATTCACAGGCATTACGATTTTTGACCGTATGTAACAACAAAGAACTGTTTCTTTCCCGAATAAAATCCCTGTTTTTTAAATGCACTGCCAAAGGTGGTACACAGTTACGCATATTTAAAGAAATTTTGAAACTTCCGTTTCATCAATATACCAAGTTTAACATTTCTTATAAGTATATAACCGAGTACATATTGGATAATTATCCAATTTAATTTAGTTTAATTTGTATAGTTACGTAGCCATGTTTGGATTATCGCCCTTATTGTTATTATTTTATTACTTCATAAATACACTTACATTGTATGCTTTCTTCTACATTCCTGTTTTGCATTGCTTGTATGGGGTATTTAATATTATGTTTTGTGCAATTACACAACTTAAAAATTCTAATTGGTTGTTTAAACTCATAGCTTTTAGCATTATTAAATCTTGATTATCGCCCTTTTTGTTAAGAAATTCTATTGACGTCATTGATAACATTACGACGTATTTACGTCACACCATTCAGTTAGCAGACGACTGCCTCCCGAGGCGGTCTACATTTTATTTGCTTCATTGTGTTGGGTTGTTTGTGCGTTTTCTTGTACGAGTCAATATGTTCAATCTTGAGTGAAGTCTGAGTTGCTTCAGACCCGGGACTGTACAGCGCAGTGGACGCTCACGGCTAGCCCCCGGATCCATTCACTCTTTTTTGAATTGTTGTTTTATTGTTTGTTTCGTTTGCTGTTTCGGAGTATGATGTCTTGTCGTTGTATTTGTCCTTTTTGTAAATCATATGTGGCGCAGTCCCCCTGCACTAACTATTAATAGTAATTGTTTTTGATATTTAAGGTATTAGGGGGCCTATTGTTATGAGATTATCAGTACATTCCATCCAAGAAGTAAAACCCGTCCAATTTCGTTTAGTAATATATGCTTAAATTATTAGTGTATTAGTGTATCAAAATTTGGAACAAATTATTAAAAAATATTAAAAAAAGAGCCTCTGTCGGATGGCGTTCACAAGAATTTAGGAAGTGGGGGAGTGTCACCGGACCGGAAAGTCAGAGAACACTGTAAACCGAAAGAGGTTGTTCTCAAGAACAATATGTTTCACAGAGGATTACGAAGGTCTTCTATTACCTCTGTAAAAGATGTTCCATCACGCGGAGTCAATTATTGACGTTACTGGTTCGGTCAAAATGCCGTCTTTTACTCATTTTAATACCCATTTACACTAAATAGGAAATATTTTTTACCTACAAATACGTTAAACGTCTTTATTTATTTTTCTAATACATAAAAAAATGTTTAAGAATTTAATTCGGAAGAAAGTGGTTAATATTTAGGGCTCATTAAATCGCATCGATATCATCCTTATCAGTGTTTGTAGTGGCTTACCGAATATTCACTGATCAGTGTGGCTCAAAAGTCAAAACTGTAGCTTATTATATCGTCTTCGCGACGGACGGACCGACGCACTTGACGACAACATAATACGCTCACACCGAAATATGGGAGTATAATAAATAAATACCATGTTGCACGATAAATTGGCAAATATTGAATTCGAAATTGCTATGTTTTTAGACCTGTTAGAACGTTTGGTGTATTTTCGATGCATATGATCATAGTATGAAATTAAACAAGAAGTGGTGCCATCTGGCAAAAACTGTATAGCAAAATCTTTTGTTTTGTTGCATGTAATGTACAATTAATATGGTTATTTAAAAAAAGCTTTGGGAGATGGAGACTTTTATTATTTTCTTATAACTAGATTAATATTAATCGCATCAAGAAAATGTTGATGCAGTCAAAAAGAATTATATATATTCACAACCATAACATAAGTGAAACCATTTAAACAATAAGAATGGTTAACTTAAACATAGGCCCTTCATCACGCAAGGGCTATATCAGCTGCCTATTGCAGGTCTTTCTTTAGGGTGAAATGTTACATAAACTATATTAATTAATTATACATTTATGAGAGAGAGAGAGAAATGTGGTTTAACGTCCACTCAACACAACTAGGTCTTTTCGGGACTGACATATGGTTTAATTTTATTTCAGTAGTGGTCTTTAGCAGTGGGAGGAAACCGGAGTGCCCGGAGGAAACCCACGAGGTAGAGAAGGCGCCCATATCTCCATGCAACATACGCTCACACCGGGGCTCGAAACCACAGCCGCAAGCCATAGGTGGCCGGCCAGCTAGAGGTCGAAGCGCGGCACTCTAGACCACTAGGCCATCCCAACCCCCTATACATTTATGAATATGAAAAGACCTTAATAAACTCCCGATGACATCTTATGTGTCGGATTTCCATTGTTCTGCTGCTCAACACCCCTTCATAATTAAATCGAAAAATGGTAACCGAGCCGGTGTTTTTTTTTATCGTACTGACATTAGCAATGATGATTGAGGCTAGGACTAAAATTCAATCGCTTGTAATTCAGTTCAGAGTGGGGAAATTTTCAGCATCTGCCCTTTATATTATCTAGTTTTAACTATTATAGTTGGAACTAGCAGCTCTTAATCTCATCTAATGTATATGTAATGGTTTCCGTGGATACCGGACACGTCCTGGATATTTTCCAATCCCTGCCACATATCCCCAGCCTCATTATACATATCGAGCCTATAATCAACTATCTAGATGGCACATATTTAAACGGATTGAAACACGATCGTCATTTAATTACTTAATCTAAAACTGGCGAATCGAGGCTACAATTTTTGGGAGTATAAGTTGTGGCGTCACAATTTAGCGAATATAATAATGTAATTATTGCATGCACATAGAACATGTAATAGTGTTTGAGGAGTCTAGCACTTTTTAGTAAGCCTTATTAATATTAAAATGGCAATATTTTTTTTTATCAATAGTTGCTGGGATTTATTTTGCCTTTCTGTGATCGAAACACCAGTTATTTTACATGTACAGTATTAAACAGATTGAAAAAAAGATAAGGTCTTTTTTTTTTACCTCCAATCGGGCCTAATTTATTTAATCACAAAATAAACTGCAAACGCTGAAATTGAGACGTTAAATCCATTTCATTTTTATTTTCATCGGTTGATGCAGAAAAAAGGACGTTAATTAGTTGAGTAAAAATGACCTAATGACCCCCATTTAGAATATCAATAGGGAAACAGTGTATAGCGCGGTCTACTAGCACAAATAAATTGGGTCTTACTACTTTAGTAACTTCTAAAATGCTAAAACAAATTGACATTGTACGGTGATTGAATTTGTCCTGGGTTACTCAGGTAGCTGGATCTAGATCTGTAGGGAAGATACAACCAGACTATTAATAATACAAAATGGCCGCTAGCCTCGCCCAGTTTTGATGAGATAATAAAACAATTGATTGATTTTTTAACACAATTATCAAGAAATTCGTCAAAATATCCCCAAATAATGGTAAGTTTAGAATCTTGCGCAGTCATTTGTGGGTCATTTTTCAACCGTGGGTTATCACTTGGGCTCTATTTCTTGAATGCAACACCACCACCCGCGGAACTGCACGAGCTATTCATTCAGCCTATTGTTCATCTATCACGGTTTAACTCATTGATTTTCATCTGTTTAATTATTCATCAAAGCGTTCGAAGTTGTTTTATTTTGCAATAATAGAATAAGAGTAACACTCGTCTTTATTTTTGAAACCGGTAAATGCACGTAGTTTTATCTCGCCGGTAGTTAAAGGGCCAATCCCGAAAACTTTTTGGGGAAAAAACTGCTTAATTTTGTGTTAAAATCATTTAAAACCCATTATCTAAGGCCGAACAACTAACCTGATTTTTGTGATACGCCTGTAAATAACTTAAACCTGACAATCTGCATCTGGAAATGGAGACCTTTGTATCATACAGTATCTGGATAAAACCAGACTTTTTTCTATAAAAATAATATATATTATGTAGGTAAAATTCACCTTTTGTTATCAAGTACAGTACATGGGTCATTCACTGTATAGACCTCCCAAGAAACGTAAATCGATTATCAGGTCACCAAATGAAAAAAATGACCAAAAATCTTAAAAGGGTTACGTGTCCGGATAAGCAATTTTGGCGTTCACGTCCAAATGACTCAATATTTTGAGTTGAAATTTTGAGACAAGGTATATACACCATTCCCCTATATTTTGGCGTTTTATTTTCATACATTCTCAGACTTTTATTTTTGAGTCTCTGTCAGACCTGTCAACCCCTCAGAGCTGAAATGCAGTGGGGTAGTGTGAAAAAGGCAGTAGAAACCATGATTTGGCAGTAGATTTCCAAAAACGCGTAAATTCGCACTTCCAAGGGTAATTAGTTTGGAAATGTCAAATGATACATTGAATTGTAGGCCTAACAATACAAAAATTGCATTAAATGGGTAATAGATAAAATACACACAGTACATTAGCAATGAACCATATCTAAAATTATTTATTAAACCAAAATTGAATATGTACCCTACAGAAAGAAATAATTAGTATTTATTTGCAAAGAAAAAATAATTAAAATTAGCAGTCAAGTAGTGGGCCTACAGTGGCAGTAGCTTTTCTACCATTTTTCTTTTGTTTTAACTTATTACTATTATTAGTATTAGTATAATTTTTAAAAAAAAAATCCTCGTCTGACTTGGGTTTCCTATTCCGACAGTTTTTGTCAATTTTATTTAATGTAAGATAATTGTACTTATTATATAGATTCTACAGCAATTCTTGATTAGGAATAGAGAGAGGAGGGCCTAAAAAAATAAGTTTTGCATAGCGACTAAATAAGTAAATAATAAAATATTATTGGCATCGAACATGCTTTTCATACCGTGACGTTTATCCTCTAATGCAATTCAGTGTACGGGATTTTTTCTCACAGAATTCCGTAAATCTGCTTTTAAATTTATTCGAGGGAGCCCTCAATGTAAGACGTATTCTCATCTTGAAATTAAAGTTCCAGGTTGTGTTGCATTCGAAGTATTGTATTACATGCTGTACGTACGTACGCGCGCAAACGAAAATGTCAGCCATTGCTGCCGTAAATTGGTTGCTATTTGTTTAGTTTATCGCTACATATTTTAAGAGTATTTGGAACACGTGGCAATAATATATCCACTGTATTGACTCTAAAAAAGGTTGAAACGAATTCGAGAACAAATCTCTTAGCTAAATTACACCTTACAACACCCCAAGTCGATGTTGATAACAGAAAGTCGCAATCTTTTTTGTTTACATGCAAAGAGTTGCTTCCCTTAGTTCCAAAGTTTTGGCGAGACAATTAAAAAAAACCCTTTGTTTAAGAATGCGGTAGAAATCTATCCAGCGCAGTAGAGCGGTACACGAGGTCATTTCGCAACATTTTACCGCGTGATGCGGTAGAGTTGACAGGTCTTGTCTCTGTATAATACGGGATTGTCCCTTTAGTTTTACAGCGGTGTCCGGTCCATATTGGCAGGCAGTGTGGTACAAATTATTATTATTATTATGTCATGTCAACTTGTCATAAGAATATGCGTTACCTTCTATCCTTGTTCTTCAAGTCCCTCGTTAAAAATGGGTCAGGAACGCATTATGCTAATTTTTTTTATTTTGTCTTAAATATTGAATATCAGAAGATCTTTTTCCTGTAAGATAACAACATCAATGTTATTTTAAATGGACAAATAATTTGTATTTTCATTGTCGAAGATTTTGGATGATATTGAGTTATAGACTTAGCTCCTTTAAATCTGCTGTGACAGTGTGGGTTATGTTATATTTTTTTTTCTGCTAGTCACCTAGAGAATGCTTAACTCTTTCTTTAAATTTTGGATTGAATTATAATAACATGTAAATGATCGTTTATAAGGGGGTGTGGGGGAAATTGTGTGATGTTTCACTATTACGATACATAGCACACTTTACATGTATACAATCCTTCCTTAGACCTTGATGGTGGATGCCAGACTTGGGTCGACATACATGTAACCTATGCCCTTTGGCTTTATTTAAAGGGACTGTCCCAAATTTAACAGAGCCTCAAAAATTAAAGTCTGAGTATGTATGAAATTTAAACGCCAAAATATTTAAGAATGGTGTATATACCCTGACTTAAAATTTTAGCTCAAAATATTGAGTAGTTAAGACGTGAGCATCAAAACAGCTTATCTGGACACGTAACCCTTTTAAGATTTCGGGTAAATTTTTTGTTGGGGACCCGACAATCGATTCCCGTTCCTATAGAGGTCTACACAGTGAATGGTCCATGTGCTGTACATGATTAAAAAAGGTAATTTTCACCGACACACGATTTTTATAAAAAAAGGTCTTGTTTTATCAAATCACCGCACAACACAGCTTGGGACACCAGACTCCATTTCAAATTGAGGACTGGTGGGTTTAAGTTTGGTTGCCTGGCAACCAAGCTTTAAAACTCCATATTGCAAATGTAAAGCTTTTTTTTGGTCAAAATATGTGGACAATCCAGATCTAATGGCAGTATCCAGTGCCTGGTTAGTCCAATCTACATCGGAAATATGGTTTCACATTTTACTTATACTTATATACTGACATTTAGTCTCATTTTAACATTGCACATATACATATTGGTGTCTCAAATTGTTTCTATTGAAATTTGGTTGTATATGTATATTGTCGTCTCCCCAGTCGGTTCGGTGTCTATAAAAAATAAGTGTCTATGGACACTCCACAGGTTAAAGTTGACATCCTATTTACTTTAAATTTATGCACAGTCTTTAAGTTCGTGATACAAAGAAGCATATTGATTTTAAATGATATTGAATAATTACTTCCAGAGTTATGGCCCTTCAGTTTAAAATATCTGGTGGATGCTCTGTAGGCTAAAGTTAATATAATTATAATCAGTGTTTAGGGTCATGAGACGAAGAATCCTAATGATTGTCATTGATTTTAGATAATTACTGCCAGAGTTATGACCTTTGATAACTTTGAAATATATTGTGGATGCTTTAATTGGGTTGGACTTTATATTTAAACAGTGTTTTATGGTCATGGGACAAAGAAATCGATCAATTTTCAACGACTTCAAATGATTATATGGCTATTGATATTAAAAGTTTTATGCTAAATGTTGTAGAACTAGAAGCCAGATGGGTTGTTACTCATAATTAGATTGTAGTGTTTTGTAAATGTTTTAATTTCTGACAAAATATGTGACAACCCTTGACAACTTAGGTGCTGTGGGAGTCAAAAATATATAGGGAGCCGACTATTGATTGAAATTGACCAATAATACTTGTAAATTCAAAAATGCTGGATAATATTGAACTTTTAAGATTATGTAACTCATTGTTTTATGATCTACTGAGGACGGGCAGAGGGAATGGGAATGATGTACATGGGGTAGGGAGGGGGGTCTAACGCTGGGCTTCAATCAAAAGCTTGTAAATGAAAAGGAATATATATGGCTGACAAACCTCGCAGGTTTTTCTGTATCCTGTGTGCTAAAGCAAATTAATGAAATTTACCATATGCTACTCCTGAAATGACGTAGTTTTTCTTGACTGGACATTAAACTCCTTTTCTCGCCCTCCCCAAAACAATAATTTAACTGATGAAAAATTTTATATTGCAGGATAGTATGAAAAGAAAGAATAATATGATTAACATGCCAATTCTTCATCGGTGTACAGAATGTGACGAGATTTTTCCGCAGTATGAGCTGTTAGAGAGACATCGTAAAATACATAGTGGTAATAATGTTATTAATATGCCACTTCTTCATCGGTGTACAGAATGTGATGAGATTTTTCCGCAGTATGATCTGTTAGAGAGACATCGTAAAATACATAGTGGTAATAATGTTATTAATATGCCACTTCTTCATCGGTGTACAGAATGTGATGAGATTTTTCCGCAGTATGATCTGTTAGAGAGACATCGGAAAATACATGAAGGTAATAAGATGATTAATATGCCACTTCTTCATCGGTGTACAGAATGTGATGAGATTTTTCCGCAGTATGATCTGTTAGAAAGACATCGTAAAATACATGAAGGTAATAAGGTGACCAATAAGTTGATAAAAGACGAAGGAAAGGATGATTATGACGTGGATAAAAATTGTCGGATATATTTTGAAGACAACAAAACTAGTGAGGAAGACAAGACTCGTGAGGAAGACAAGACTGCAGCTTTGAGTCATTCGAAGTTCCCTAATCATACATATAAATCAGATTTTGCCAAAAAATGTCAAGAACGTGGTGTTGATGACAGAATAGCACAGAATCCAAGCGAAACATTTGATTGTAATGTTTGTGATCAAGAATTCAACTCTTCAATGGACCTGGAGGCGCATTTTAAAGAGCATGCATCACAACAAAGATCAGAAGATTTGTTGGATGTAGAGGCAGAGAAACGCAAAAAAGAAATTGCATCATTGGATGAATATTGTAAAATGCATTTTAAAATGGGGGGAAAATTGCATAAGTATCGAAAATGTTTGGATGCGGAGAATCTCCCAGAAATTAAAGCAGGTACGTCGGAGAGTACGGCAAGTACTTCACAACCCGAACCACAAAGTCAAAATAGTTTTAACATTAAAGATTTTCCAAGTCAGATCCCAATCCACCTTTTGGATATAAATGGGTTATCATTAGAAAATTACACAGGAAAGGAGACCCAGTATACTTGCGATGTCTGTGACCAAGTATTTCAATATAAAAAAGATTTCAGAAAGCATTTAAAAATTCACAATATTGGAAAACCTTTTAAATGTGAGGTTTGTAATAAATCATTCAGTGCTAAGTGTGAGGTTATGCGACATTTTAAATATCATATAGGAGAGAAAGCATATAAATGTGATGTTTGTGAGAAAGCATTTGATACAGGATTTAAGTTAAAGTTACACACTAGAACCCATACTGGAGAAAAACCATATAAATGCGGGGTATGTAGTAAATCATTTATTTCAAATGGCGAGCTTAACAGACATTTCCGAACACATACTGGTGAGAAACCATACAAGTGTGACATTTGCAGTAAGTGTTTTATCGATAACAGTGGTTTGACGAAACACATAAAGAAACACATGGAAGGAGAAAATAAAAGTGAAAGTATCAAGATAATCCGTGAGAAAAGATTTTTCTGTGAAATTTGCGATCGGTCGTTTGTGTTTAAGAGCCAGTTGATTAATCATGTTCGAAGTCACACTGGAGAGAAACCTTTTAAATGCGAGGTTTGCAGTAAATTTTTTCCTGTCAGTTGCTCTTTAAGTAAACATATGAAAACCCATACTGGTGAAAAACCGTTTAAATGTGAGCTCTGCCCTAAGTCATTTAGATATAGCACAGATCTGAACCGCCACATGAGAATCCACACTGGTTTGAAGCCGTTCATTTGCGAAATCTGTAACAAAACATTCATGGACAAGAGTGCTCTTAACAAACACTTTCGATCTCACACCAGAGAGAAATCGTACAAATGTGATGTTTGTAGTAAATCCTTTTATAATTTGAATGTTTTAAATCGGCATTTACGAACCCACGTCAAAAAACTATACAAATGCGAAATTTGCAGTGATTTATTTTTAACGAATAATGACCTGTCAAAACACATCAGATTTCATACCGGAAACAACCCGTTTCTGTGTGAAATTTGCCATAAGGCCTTTGCGGTCAAAAGCGCGTTAAAGAAGCACATTATAACTCACACCGAAGACAAAAATTATGCCTGTAACATCTGCAATAAGTCGTTTTTTAATATCTCAGATTTAACACGGCACACGAGAATTCACACTGGGGAGAAACCATTTAAATGTGATGTTTGTAGCAAAGCATTTAATGACAGTAGCTCCTTTAAGAAACATGTTCGAATTCATACTAAAGAAGATAGTTCTGCATCTTAAAAGTTTATAGGACATAAAATGTATGTATGTACATGTCGATCCAAAGATTTGTCTGCTTCCTTCTCATCCCTATGGTATCAATCAGGTCACTGCAGACCTGCGCTGTTCCAGGGATTTTTCTGACGTCTGCTTTTACTTTAAGTAAGGGGTTAATGTATACAAAGATGTTAAATACATGTACATGTAGGCCTGCATGTAGCTTCTTTTTGATATTTTAATAATAATCTACACTCCAATGATTTACCGTGTTGTTGTACTTCTTTGTAGTAATTGAATATACATTGTATTAACACAAGGTGCCAATAGTTTGATACCAATTCACTGATTATGTATCCATAAAATAGTACATGTACATGTACCTTGTCTTAATTCGTTGAGGTACAAATTTAAGTCACAAAGACATTTATAAGCCAGGAAAAAAGGAAATTGTCTGTGTTATTGATAATCTCAGACAATTGATATACATGTACATGTAGCAACAGTTTGAAGTGCAGAGTTGTCAAACTTAATATTCCGCAAAACAATAAAAGTCAAATAATCTAGGGGTGATTAATTAGTTGGCTAATCATAGTCATTGATAACATAACCCTTTAATAAATTGAGTTTACATGAATATTCATGACTTATGAATATTCATGACTTATGAATATTCATGACTTATGAATATATGAATATTAATGAAATGTCTGTGTGTGGCAGCCGAAGATCTACATGTACATGTAGTTGTCATGGTAAAGCCTGCACAAATATTCTGTACTTTGAAGCGAGAACATGTATTGTAATAGTCTGATGGAAGTGAGTATAAAAAAACATTGAATTTAACACATGGTACATGTACCGTACATGTAAATATTATCTACACTTTGTAACCGTCGGCAGCCTCAAACCACTAGAAACTACTGCTCCTTAATCTCCATCTATCTGAAAGACATTATGTGAATATCTCTCTGTGTAGGGTTGTATAGTTGCAGCAGTTATTGACTATCTACATGGTAAGGATCATTAGTTTCTGAAGGCCAAGGGCGGGGTTTACAATGATTTCATAACTAGAAATGGTGGTATTTTAATGCTAAAATAACATGAAGACACTTGTGAATAATTTTTATTATTACAATGTACATATCTTATATGACATTTTGTTTTGTAAAATTTTGTTTTGTAAAACAATTTCCGTTTAGTTTACATGTGGTTTAATTTTGCTCTGTTTGTTTCTTCGTTGTTGTTGCAGTTTCCTCCATGTTAACCGTGAGACACAATTATATTGTTATGCATAGAGGGGTGGGGTGGGGTATAGTTAATTGTGCCAATCCCTTTGGTGGCCCATCTTATGTCGCTCTCCCTTATAGGAGCTATCACTTGAACATGTTTTGTATTTTTGTAGTGTTAGTACATGTATGTCACCACATGTACATTCAAATCCTACAATCTCTTTCGATTTATTTTCTTTTGTTACGAAAATGTAATTTGTTTGTGTGTTATTGTACATAAAAATATAAATGGTTTAATTTGTTTTTGTAGAATAATATTTAGTGTAAAAAAAACTGCTTCAACGATATCATTAGAAAGTAGCCTGTACCTGAAGTATGTGAACAGCTCTCCATACTATAGGACTATTTATATATTCTTGTGACTTGGACAGTTTGAGGAATTTAGTACAAGGCAGTTTGAGGCGGTCCAAATGCTGCAGGTTAAATGACATGTGGATGCTCAATGGTCACATGTAGGTGGGATGGTTAAGAGTATCGTCATATAGAAGCAACCTGTCATCAAAACCTAGTTCAGCAACAAACATTCATATTCATATCCCATCCCATTGTTGTTAGATCCTGTTGAATTTGTTGGTTGTATTTTGTCATGCTCTAATGTTTGATATGTAGCCTACATGTAAATTCAAATATATTTTTAATGTATTATTATTCAATGTCAATTTTTTGCCTCATAGGGGAATTATTAATTATTAATAACAATTCAATTAAATCAACCAATCCTTAAAAAATAAATAAACATATATTGAAATTTGACCATGCACCAAACCTTGATCTTTCAAATAGAATCAATTATTTTCTTCAATTTTTCTCTTTTGTTAGCTGAGGTGTTGTAATTAAGGCTTGTCTTATATACCTGGTCACAAAGACAAGGCTTGGGTGGTGTTAAATGAGTTGTCTGGTGAAAGACATGCATGAATGACATTGCAATTAATATTATCAATAGTGATTATAATTGTTAGTATCATTTACAATTAGTGATTACAATGGTTATTGTTATTAGTCATAGCGATTACAATGATTGTTATCATCTACAATAATTGCTAATAATTATTGTTATTTTTTAATTATTGTTTTTAGTGATTACAATAATGGTTATTGGTCATTATGTTTTTTGATTACATTTATAAACGATTAAGGTAACAATTATTGTTTTTATACGCCCACATTAGAAATGTGGTTGTATATTGCTGTCGTCCACAATTACTAAAGTTTATTTTTAATTGACTTCAAATTTATACACAGTGGTTATGGTAATGAGACGAAGAAGCCTATTGATTTTCAGCGACATCCAATAATTCATGCCAAGGTTATGGCCTTTTATCATTTTTTAAAATCTTGTGGACGCTGTAGAGGCTAAAGTTAATATCCGATTGGATTTCGATTTATACTCAGTGTTTAAGGTCATAAAACGAAGAAGCCTATTGATTTTCAGCAATTTCCGATAATTACTGTCAGAGTTATGTCCCTTGATCATTTAAAAAAATCTTGTGGACGCTGTAGAGGCTAAAGTTAATATCCGATTGACTTTAAATTTATACACAGTGTTGAAGGTCATGAGACAAAAAAGCCTATTGATTTTCAGAGTGATAAAGATCATGAAATCAAGAATCCTATTGATTTTCATCGATTTCCAATTATAATTGTTAGAGTAATGGCCCTTGATCACTTCAAAAAATCTTGTGGACAATCTAGAGGCTAAAGTTGTAGATCATGAGACGAACAAATATATTGAGTTTCAATGAGTTTTGGTAACGTAAACAGCTAAATCTAGATTATTAAATGTTTGGTATACTAAACGTTAGCGTGGAGGAGAACTTTATCAAAGCCAAACAAATTCAAATGATTTTTTGAAAATTACATAATGAGTTGTTACTTTTAATTAGATTTTAGTTTATTAAAATACCAAAAATAGTAAAATATGCGACAACTCTTGTTGACTGCCCGGACGATTTAGCTGCTGTGGGCATATGTTCCATTGCCTGGCAACCTATCTTTACTTATTGTCATGATTATTATTATTCATTGCAATTATCATTATTATTTTAGTGATTATTAGTATCTTTACATTAATAAATTTCATGTATTCCAATAAACATTTCTTAGTTATTCTTTAAAATGATATGAATAAAGATTTGAAATTCTGAATGACTGATATGAAGTTAATTACTGCTCTGGTTGAATTAGTCATTTGGATGTGCACATAAAATATCCCTTAACAGTTAAAATTCAATATCTTCCTGATAGTATACACTACACTATGGCCAATGTCTCCTTATTATATGTTAGCCTGAATTGGTTCTGAAAAGTAGGACTTGTCTTATGTACATAGTTGAGTTGTGATTGGGTCTCAGTGAGTTTGACCTTGCTTGCTAGCTTGGAGGTCGTGGGTTCAATACCAGCGTGGGCCTTTCTGAGAAAGTTCATCAGGATTTTGGGGCTTAGTTTTCATGTATCAGTGGTGCAGGATGGAGAACATGTGATAACTACAGCTGTCCAGTCATTCAAATGGGATGAAAAGCTGAAGACCTGTGTCACATTGATGTGCACGTAAAAGATCTCCTTGCAGTTGGAATTCGATATGTAGTGCCACTGTACATTTTGGCATTCAGGTAAAAAAGAATTCATTCCTTTATAAGCGACTTCAAAGGTGGCCTACAAGTTCTGACACAAATAGTCAAAAACGTTCTAACACATTTCGACCTTGTATATCTAGATTTAATTTCCTACCCCAATGGTGTAATCTTCATCTATCTCCAATCGGGTCCTTTAATATGTACGGCAAAGGATTGACCCCCATTTTCCAAACACTAGTTAGTTATCGGGTGCGCACCGGATAATAACTAGCCAGGCCCGTACCTAGCCAAAAAATGTTAGGGGGGGGGGGGGGAAGAGCTGCTGGGGGCGCCGATGAGGCTTCTGAGGCAGCCAATGTACCTACAGCTTATGGTCCAATTTTCGATATCGGCGTATTATGATATTTTGTTATGAACATTATAAATATTTGAAGGAAGGAATACAACTTCAACGTATACCTATAATAATTTATGAGAAAAACGAAAAGTTTGGAATCGGGTTAGAGTGCGATTTGTTTGAATTTTGAAGATTATCACTCCTGGCGTGGGCTTGTATTAATCTCATCACAGTTGGCTTTCTTATAAACAAGAAAATTATCTCTCGCACGTCACACTGCCCGGCTTTTTTTTTCTGGGGCATGACTTCACACTGAAATCTGATAATGATACACGGTTTAGTATCGCACGTTATACAATATCGATGCAGTATGTATCGGGAACCGCTATATACTTGACAGTAATAAAATACAGTTTGATTCTTGCTACTTTACACTTCACTAAAAGATTCTTGGCAGAAAAATAAACTCAAATTCTAAATATTCCCTAAAATATCACCGGTGCCGGTAACGGGTAAGGACTCATTTGGTTATAGTCTAAAATAAGACTACTAAGTTTTATAATATCTGAAATACTAATACAAAAGGGATGCTTCAAATCCGGGAAAAAGGTCGTGCTCTATATAATTATACTAGAAAGAGGGCGCCCAGGTTTGCGGCACTATCCGACACCGTTTAAAAAGATCGAGCGCAACAATACGGTTTGTACCTCGAACGAGGTCAATATCTAGAATAATGTTCGTAATGAATTCATTTATTTTTTTATTGCGAGATGACGTTGCAGTAAATTCAAAGAATATACGAAGGATGCCAGTGAAATATTAATAACTGGTGAGATTCACTAATAATTTGAGTGTCAGACCTTAAACAGCCCCTGCTGACCTATGGTACTAGCTGAGCAATACGAAGAGACTTCAAGTCTATAATAAAAACGGGCGCATATAACACCAAGCCCTTTAAGGGCCGCCCAATCATGCTCTATTGGGCGCCCCATTGACCAAGTCGTGAGCCCACAACCAATCTCGCTCGACATTATTTATTATGTGTGGATCGACAAACATACATTGTCATTATGATGCACCCCACCAATCATGTCATTATTGGCGCCATTCCGGGATAAGGCACACCATATAGATTTTGAACCCCCTTAGAATCATTTGTAGGGTTTGGCGCCTCATATATAACGAGATGAATAGAAGTGCCATTGGTTAGGTGTCACATCGAGGAGCAGAGTTTTACCTCAATCGATAAAGGCATTGTGCGGCCCATACAATCATATTGATATATTGTCGTATTTTATAAGGCTCATCACCAATCATGTCATTTATGATGGAAGGTCCTCTGGGATAAGGTACACCACAGATCATGCCGTTTTTGACGCCCCGTCAAGGTGTGGCGTTCATGTGACTCATTATGAGGTGCCTCCTTGCCCCCCCCCCCCTTTAGGTACATTCCTCTTCAGCCTCAGGGGACATAACCCTCCAAAATATTAATTTCCCAAAGGCAAAATGACAATAGGTCTAGGCTACTGTAATATGACAGGGCATCTCTACATAAAAGCTCTTTTTTATAAATCATATCCGCCCAAAAGAACAAATAGTAGGACCCTATTATAATTTAAAATGGCCACACCTTGTTAATCTCGATAAAAAATATTGACTTTGAGATACTGGGGCTGTGACCCGATTTGAACCGGAAGTGACCTATTTGTGGGAATGTAAGCTGTTTCGTAACCTAGCTGTTTCGTACTTAGTTCATTCGTACCTCACGCAAGCTGTTTCGTACCTTTGGAAATTTCAACTTTTACATGTACTTAATCTTAAGCCTCCTCACATGAGCTGTTTCGTACCTTCGTATCAATAAAGAATAAAAATACTGAAGTACGAATCATGTTTCAACTTTAGTTCAACATGTAGGAAAAGGTACGAATCGTGTTTCAACTTTATTTGAACAACCCTAGAAAAAGGTACTCATCATGTTTCAACTTTATTTCAACAACACATAGGAAAAGGTACGAAAGAACTAGGTACGAAACGAGGTACGAAAGAACTAGGTACGAAACGAGGTACGAAAGAACTAAGTACGAAACAGACAGGTTACGAAACAGCCTTTGGAATCTGTGGAAAAGAATGAAACATGAATGATAGTGTACGTAGGCCTACACCAGCGGTCTTATTATTCTATTTGTTAATTTTGTTATGGACTTACATGTAGGTTGGTTAAACATAATATATTTCCAAAATACCCGATTCACAACTACATTGCCTTAATAAAACTGCTTAGGATCTATTTTATTTCACCAGTCAACAACGACAGAGAGATAAGATCAGAAATAAGATTTTTATTTTTTGTTGAATCGAAACATGTACAGACACACAAGAAATAAACAAAAACTACTAAACATCAATAGATTGAAAAATTAGTAAATAAGCCAGACACAGACATGATAAGGATCTTTATTAATTTATTCGTAGTGGATATATAACCGTAAACGGTATCCTATTTACTAACGCTATTGCACCGTAAATCGCAATGACGTATATATACATCGTGTGTGATTGGTTAAATAATAACTTCCGTTCGACGTGCGCAGTTGTGCGACACTTCCGTTCGACATGCGCAGTTGATATATTCCACAAGAACGGTAACTTCGTCTTTCAAGTTTGGCGCAGAAGCACGGTTTTACGGAAAAAAAACGTAAACCACTGACCAAAACCCACAGAAATAAGCCCTTGACCGAAATAGAATAATTTTCTACAATTTATATTTATTATTTTATTTTCTTCTAAAACTAATTCTCTGGGTTCTACCGTAGAAATCCAAGTATGGCTATTTCGTCCTATATAAGAAACGGAGAAAGTAGAAAGGTTAGACAAAGAACGTATGGTGGTTATGGTAAGGGTTAGGGTAAGGGTTTGGGTTAGGTTTTGGGGTAGGGTCATGGGTTAGGGTTAGGGTTCGGGTTAGGCATCATTGTGAAAACTGCTGAAAACTGCTAAGTCCACGGATCAGAGAACTGCGCATGTCAAACGGAAGTTACGGCGATATAGTAAATAGAGTAAAGTGCCGTTTACGGTTGAATATCCACTGCCTAATTTATTAATAATTTTATCGTTCTTCATCTTTTGGTTTGTATCATGTATGAATGAATGAAATGGGGTTTAACGTCCTACGCTTAAGCACCTTACCTGGGCTAATTGAAGACAGGCATACACCATACAGTGTGCTATGAGGGAAATTTTTGCCCGGGCAGCGGCGCTACGGCCTACTCTTATATCGAATTCCAACTGCCAAGGGATCTTTTACGTGCACTCCAATGTGTACACGGGACCTTGGTTTTTCGTCCCATCCGAACGACTAGGCAGTTGTCCTTGTCAGGCCCTCCATCTGCCTCACTGACAAGGGGAAATCACGCCGGAAAATCGAGATGAACTTTCTCGGCCTATGCAGGGATCGAACACTCGACCTCCAGGCTAGCGAACCAGCGCCTTATCCACTTAGCCACCGTGATCCCTTGGTTTGTATGTAATTCATTCTAGTTGTAGGCCTACTTGTAGCCTACACCTAAAAGTACTAAAAGCTTTAATCATAATGATAACGAAGTGTATACTTTGCTGTCCGATGGTTTCTTACTTTATTTACTATTTAGCCGAACTTCCGTTCGACATGCGCAGATATGCCCTTATCGCAGGATTAACTATGGCGACCGAAGATCTTGACAGCTAGTGCATTATTTAAAATGATGTTTCTGGCATAATTGCAAGTAAATTTTACCCTTTTCGAGCAGGGTTAGGGTTAATAGAATTCGTCTTGAGTTGAAATAGCCGGCATCATTGCCAAAGCAAAAACAGCTAGACCAGTAATCCGACAACTGCGCATGGGACGGGGGCTAAATAGTAAATAAAGTTAAGAACCTTCGGACAGCTGAATATCCACTGCCTAATGATAAAGGGTGTAAAGTTCTGACAGAAACACAATTAATGACAATATTATCAAACACAAATTATTTGTCCATTCCAATTACAAATTATTTGCCAATTGCAATCAATACCGGTAGTCATGTTGTTATGCAACTTCAAGAATACATCACTGCTCTAAATACTGTTCAATTAAAACGCTCACATGATCATTTTGGGGCGGGGCTTATTGACTCGCCTACTGCTTTGTATTCCCGACGCATGTGGTTATAAACAAATATTTCGATTTAGCAATATGTTGACTTCTGCCAGTGGATTGAAATACCGTTTTTACCATTGAAACTGTCTTTAGGGTTTCAATCTGTTTATCTTTCAAAACAAGGTTAGATATTCCTTAATTTGTCTTCGCAAACAAAACCGCTTCAGCATCTGTGAAATTATCTTTCATGGGCGCGGCCATATTGAATAATTAGTGGACTATTTCGTGTTTCGTCTCTAATCAGTTTGACATCTATCATACACACAACAGCTAAATAAACATATGTAATTCCATTCAATATGAAAATAGAAGAGAAATAAATACTTCTAAAAATTTCTAAAAGCACACTTAGTGTTTCTGACTAATGTCAGTTAATTAGGTTAGGGTCTGTTTTGAGCTGGAGCTAGTCTGTAGACAGAGAGATAGCCTTAGTTTGGGATGCCTGCAAACATGCTGAGTGCAAATTTTAATGAGACATCTTGATCAACAATGCAAAACGTCAGTGAGTAAATGTAATGTTAAATGTAGAATGGAATAAATAATTGTATGAACCACTGACGTTCAAGAAATTACCGGTACACTCACTATACATGTAAAATTTATTAAAAAAATCCAGAAATCAGTTCTATACATAGGGCCTACATATTATTACATACAATGTGCTTATTGGTCCATGTTAGGTTACCAGAAAAAGAAATTTAGCTGCTTTAATTACTTTATCTTTGTAGGACATAATAGAATAGAATTTTACTGCATCTATATGTCCTTTGAAGACAGCATACAATATACAAAGTCTTAAAAATACAAGTAGGCCTACACAAAATTTGGACAAGTACAAAAATATGAACTGATAATTTTAGAGTAGGCCTACAAATAAACATTATAAAACCTGTATACCGTATGATACATATGAAAATTTGAAACAAAACATATAAAGTATAAAATCACATGACTGAATTCTCTCAACACTAGGCTCTGGAAGAGTTGTTATATAACCCGCCTTCTGGATGATGTGAGGGATTAGCAAATGAAATGCTCTGCAGTCATGTGGGTCATTGACTTGATTTGCACATAACTGTGGATAATGCACTCTCACTACAGCTGGCTAGATATTCATGTAGTAGAGATGAGGCCATCGAAAGTATAACAAAACGAAACGAAATATAGATCTCTATATTAATCAGATTAGTATTCTCTAAGCTAACAATCTTTCAGTACCGGTATGGTATTTCGCTCAGTTTTCCAACAATCTCTATTTCTTAGATACAAGGACTCCTCGGTTGCACACCAAACTTCCCTAAAAGATGCTGTTAATTGGCATTCTTATGGGTACCAACCAGGCTCCTTTACTTGCTAATATATTCATTTTGTTAAACTTAATGTAAGATGTTCAATTCTCTCATACATGTAGATACATACATACATGTATGTAGATGTACATATTCCTGAAGCAATGGCCTGAGAAATCTCTCTCTGGCCATTGCTGGATTGACCATTGGCCTCTGATACTTCAACTTTTGAGGGAGTGTGTCTTTTCTTCCCGTTCAATCAAATCTATCACTTAAGTACAGCAATATGACAGTCCTTTGTTTAACCTGGGGTCTTCCCTAAAACTTTGGACAGTGATTTAAGGTTTTAAAAAAAGTGTAAGTCTGTTCGTCTCCATACAGTATTGTTTATCTTATGTCAATGTTGATAATGATAGCCTCGTTTGTTACGCAAATAGTTTTACTGCAATATTCTGCTATGCACTTGTTAATCGGTCATAATAAAATCATGTTTACATGACGTAATGCATGTAAACATATTTTGTCCAATTTGACTCCCTGTTTTAAGGGTAATGCCTTTGTAATGCACCCAGCAATTGGTAGTTAACCAGACTACTGATCAATCATAATTTAGGACAAGAATGTTCCCTCAATCCAGCATGTTAAGTGGGATGAGCTTTAATAAAAAGGAACACTGCGAGGAGTATGGTAATTAGACAATGAATTCATAGGCTTAGGGGGCCAATCTGAGTTGGGTTGGGGGGGGGGCTGAGGTTATTTGCCTGAATATTTTCTTTGTCACCCGAATTTACAAAATGAATCGATCATTAATTAAAATGAATTTCCAACAAAGTTGTAATGATTATTCATTTTTATACGCCCACATTGAAATGTGGTCCTATATTGTCGTCGCCCCTGTCCGGCGTCCACAAGTAATAGAGTCTAAAGTTAATATTCGATTGACTTTAAATTTATAGTGTTTAAGGTCATGAGACAAAGAAGTCTATTGATTGTCAGCAATTTCCAATAATTACTGTCACAGTTATGGCCCTTGATCACTTAAAAAAGTCTTGTGGATGCTCTAGAGGCCAAAGTTAATATCCGGGTCATGAGACGAAGAAACCTATTGATTTTCAGCGATTTCCGATGATTAGTGGCCCTTGATCACTTAAAAAAAACTTGTGAACGCCTAGAAGCTAAAGTTAGTATCTGATTGACTTTAGATTACGGTACTACACAGAGTTTTAAGGTTTTGAGACGAACAAGTATATTGAGTTTCAATGAATTTTGATAACTTACACAGCTAAATCCAGGATATTAAATGTTTCGTATACTAAACATTAGCATGGAGGAGAACTTTATCTAAGCTTAACGAATTCTAATGATTTTCTGACATTACTTAATGAGTTGTTAGGCCTACTTTTAATCAGATTTTAGTGTATTATAAATGTTTCATTACCAAAAAAAGGTAAAATATGCGACAACTCTTGTTGACTGCCTGGATGATTTATCTGATGTAGGCGTATGTTTCTTTGTCTGGCAACCTATCTTTAATTAATTACACATACACAACAATATAAATTTACAATATTATGTAAGCAAAAAGCAACTTTATGTTCCCCATCCTCTGATGTTTATGCCTACCTGACTGCTACATCTATGAATGTATTATTACTAAATTTTAACATAAGGTCATAATATAGAGATGAAAGATGCCAGCAATAACAAATCGTCTTTCTGTTCGGATCATACAAAGCCTTATAAATAAGTCATACCCATGGTGTATACATTTTTGGTACGTGTATAACCAGTCCATAACGTTAAAGGAGAGCTTTTTCTCCTGCTCCTCTTGACGCACGTCGGCTTTCCTTTATATAAATATTGAGATTTATATAAACTTCTTTCAGTTTTTGTTTACTTTTAAACTGCATATATTCAAGGTATCAGCAGCTTTTTATAGCTCCTGCACAATTTTATAAACATGAAGGACTGGTATAACTGGTGTTCCTGTAGGCCCTATACAGTTAATGCGAGGATTTACAGTACAGATTGAAAATTTTGATTTTATTTTGTGTGCTCCAGTGATAAAACCCTCATTAAAATAGGGATTAAAATGCAATCAAATAACAGAGTTGGAGAATTGGATCAAATTATATTCAAATATCAATCCAATAATGACTTTAGAATAAGCTTATTTGATGAGTACCGATAATTCAGTATTTATTTACATACATGTGACTAACTAAGAGTGTCATTTTTATTTTGTTTGTAGAAGAAAGTAAAATGGTAGACAACAGTAAATGTATGTTTCGACGACCAGGGATACGACCTATTGATAGACAGCGCATGAAGCCATGGTTAATCCATTATCTAGACAGCGAAAATGTCTATGGATTAAAATGGGAAGACAAAGCAGGTGGAATCTTCTCTATCAAATGGCAGCATGCTAGTAGTACAAAATGGAATCTAAGCACCGATGCAGATGTGTTTGAAAGATGGGCCAGGCATACAGGTGAGTTAACAATCACTATTTAAAGTATGACCAAACTGGCAGTGGAAAAGATCATTTGAGTAACTTGTGCAATAAGTACTGGTACCTGAAATAGCAAAGTCAAGTCATGTGTATTAACTTGCATATAATGTGGAACATATCACTCAATACATTTAACATTTGTACTTTGTCACATCCCTATTGTCTTTTACGTTTTCTACTTTTTTAACATATTTCCCAGAGATGTTTGTACAAACTGCTATGGATGCGAAAAAATGCTTAGTATAGAAATTGCTTTACAAAAGATGCTTTATTGAAACTGATCTGCGGATGATGCTATCTAGAACGTGTAAAAAACAAATATGATGTGACAAAATGAGGGATATTCTCAACATTGCATACGACTTATTACACATGACCTTTAAGGTATTTTGTCAGTGATACTTTTCCATAGTATCGCCAAAATGAAAGTTGTTTGCCACGAAGTACATAGAAAATTTTTGAAGTGAATTTATTATTTGTTTGAAGTAAATTTATTATTTTTATTTTAGGTAAACATAAAGAAGGTGACATATCAGATCCTAAAAGATGGAAGGCCAATTTTCGCTGTGCTTTAAACAGTTTATCAGATATTAAATACTTGTCAATGGTTAAGCATAGTGGATATAGATACCGAATATATCAAATTCTAAAAGACGATATAGGTAAGTAAACTACATGTTAGGAGTCAATTACCTACTCTAAATTTCCGTCTTCATCAATCACATACATGTACTCTAAATCTCTACCTTTACCAATCACATTCCCCCCAATCTCCATCTTTATCAATCATTTAGTCCAAATCTCCCCTTTCATTAATCACATACCATACTCTAATTCTCTGCCTTCACCAATCATATACTCTAAATCTCCACCCTCATCAAACATATACTCTAATTCTCTGCTTTCGCCAATCACATACTCTAAATCACCCCCTTCATCAAACATATACTCTAATTCTCTGCCTTCACCAATCACATACTCTAAATCTCCACCTTCATCACATATTCTAAATCGCAACCTACACCAATTTTATATTCTTAAACTCTGCCTTCAAAAATCACATTTTCTTAATCTCTGCCTTCACACCCAGTTCGATGAAAATAAGTCAGACTGTTACATGTAAATATAGAAATATTAACTTATAATGAATGAAATGAATGGATCTTAACGTCCTACTGATATGTTTTGATTGGGCTAATAGACATGTATGCCATAGTCACATAGTGTGCTTTGAGAAAAGTTTGGCCGGACAATGACGCTACAACTGCCAAGGGATACTTAAGTGTGCAGTATTTAAGAAATGTGGATGTTTGTAGAACATATTAATTAAGCTGTATTACAGGATGAAGAAAATTGAAATATTTTGCATTATGAATTAATAATATTGCTAATATAATTGCAGTTGTCAAGGCAAAAACAGGGAGAAAAGACAAACAGGTTGGTATATTAATCCATTCAGAATGAATTTAAATGTCTCATCCAAGTTGCATGGTTTCGACTCCCTGCTTTTACATTTTCTCTGGTTCCTCGGGTTTCCTCCCAGTGTTAATAAAAAATGACTCACGGCGATTTATTGGAAAAAAAGTGAACCGTATGTTAGTCTCAAATTACCTAGTTTGTGTCGAGTTGATGTTAAACCCCACTTCTTTCTCTCGTTACCTTTGTCTCTCTGGCTACCTGTGACAATAGGAACCAGACTTGAAAAATCCTAATCTCAGCACATGTTGGGATTCAAACTCAAGACATCCATGTTAAAAAAAACAGTGCCCTGACCCATGATATATTTGGATTTTACCATTTACCTTGTTCCATCACTCCTACATTCATCAATTTACATACTTGTATGGACATAAATGTAAAATAGAGCTCCAATAATGTTGAAGAGATAGTGCCTTCCAGCCACAATTAAACTTACTTCACATTTCACATATGGAAATTAAATGATATGTAACATCCTACTTTTCTACTCCAACTGGGCTAATGAAGACAGAGCACGTTATATCAGCCTTAAAATGAGCAAATTTTATGTTGCCAAACCTTTCCAATCCAGTTATCCGATGACATCGAGAGTTGATTATGGTTTTGTCATGTCCCATTTATGATTGATAACATTTAAGGCCTAAAAAAGACCTGCAATGGGCAAATTTACATCTTGAATAATGTATCCTTAAGTTATTCTAATTTTGTCTTTTTAAGGAAAGATATGAAGCTATTACTTTGCATCAGTGTGTTGTATGTGATGAGATATTTGAACAAAGAGATGATTTAGTAGAACACAATAAAATACATGTTAAAGAAGAAAAAACTGATGATGATGTAGAAGAACAGACTGATGATGATGATGAAGAAGAACAGACTGATGATGATATTAAGACTTATTATCGCTGTGGAAATTGCAGCAAAAAATTCGAGAAATACATTGATTTAGAGAAACATAGTAAAATCCATGTAAAACTGGAGAAACTGGATGATTCTGAGATGGAAGTAGACACTGATTGTCATGTACCAGTATATTTTGACAAAGGAAATGTTCAGCTTGTTCAAATTTGTACTGTTTGTGGTGAAACATTTAACACCACACGTGACATGGAAATACACAATAAAGCACATGTTAAAATAGAGAAAAATGATGATGATAAAATAAATGAAATTGAAACATTTCATGAGTGTAATTTGTGTGAAAAAGTATTTAAATCGGATGATGAATTAAGCAAACATTGTAAAATACATGTTGAAAACGAGATAACGAGAGAAAATCCTTCGCATCTATATATAGTTTCTCATTCTACTTTTGACCCAATTGTTGAACAAAGGAAAAGCATTGAAAAAAATGGTAAAGTCAGTGATCCAAAGGATCACCTGAGGATTTATACTGCAGTAAAACCTTATAAATGTGAATTTTGTAGTAAAATATTTACTAATAGGAGTCATCTGTACAAACATATTAGAATCCATACAGGTCAAAAGCCATATAAATGTGATGTTTGTAGTAGATCATTTAATAGGACAAATGATTTAGAGGATCATAAAAGAATTCATACTGGAGAAAAACCATTTACATGTGATGTGTGTAGGAAATCATTTAAACAAGTGAACCATCTAAGGTCACATATGCGAATTCATACAGGAGAAAAACCATATAAATGTAATGGGTGTAATTCATGGTTTCGTGACAAAAGTAATTTGGCTCAGCATGTTAGAGTAGTTCATGGTGAAGAGAAATGTAAATGTGAAGAAACAAAAATAGATGTGCGAGATGAGTCATCTCTTCTTAGCAGGGCTCTTAGGGAGAAACATGATGTTGGAGAAGAGATGTCAACCCCAGCTGCATCAGGCTCCTCCCTATCTCTTACTGAAGGTAACACTGATGTGGTTAGTGAAATGTCAACCAGAGTCTGTTCAGATATCCCCCAATCTCAAACGGGAAGGGAGCCGGATGTACTAACTGAGATTTCAACCACGCTTCCTGGAGGAAAACCGAAAGTGTTGACTGAGACATCAACCTCTTCAACTAACACCCAATTGCTTCTTGAAGGAAAACAAGATATTAAAAATTTTAGATCAACCCAAGGAACATGTACCCTCCGGCCACTCCTGGGTGGTCAGTCTGATGTGAGAGGAGATGTACATGTATCAACCATACCCTGTCGAGCTACCTCCCCATGTCTTCTTGGTAGTAAGCATGATGTGAGAGGAGATGTACATGTATCAACCATACCCTGTCAAGCTACCTCCCCATGTCTTCTTGGTAGTAAGCATGATGTGAGAGGAGATGTACATGTATCAACCATACCCTGTCAAGCTACCTCCCCATATCTTCCTGGTAGTAAGCATGATGTGAGAAGAGATGCATCTACTTTAGTCTCCGAAGATACCTCCAAGTTTCTTCTTGGTGGTAAACATGCTGTGATAGAAGATGTATCAACCTCAACCTCACAGGGTACCTTCCAGTCTCTGATTTGTGGTAAAGATGCTGTGAGAGAAGATGTATCAACCTCAACCTCACAAGGTACCTCTCAGTCTCTGATTTGTGGTAAAGATGCTGTGAGAGAAGATGTATCAACCTCAACCTCACAGGGTACCTCTCAGTCTCTGATTTGTGGTAAAGATGCTGTGAGAGAAGATGTATCAACCTCGACCTCACAAGGTACCTCTCAGTCTCTGATTTGTGGTAAAGATGCTGTGAGAGAAGATATATCTACCTCAGCCTCCCAATGTACCTCCAAGTCTCTTACTACTATTATTAATAAACTTTTAAATACCTCTAATACAGACATACATTTAAGTTTTGGTTGTAAAGTTTGTGGAACTAAATTTCAGACTTATGATGAGTTGCAGCTGCATTTTAAACTGAATAATTAAACCATGAATGTAATGCGCGATGAGAAATTTAAACATTACCATATTTATTTAGAATTAGAGCAACGTGCCAGAAATACATTACAAATTTAAATAAAGTTAGAAAATGGAAGATTGTCAGTAAATTAATTTTTTTATTTCATTTTGTGTATCTTTTCTATAAAAATAAGTACATCTGCTGTTTTTGTTTGCTCACATTTTCATGTGAACGTATTATGCTGTCGCCCCTACAGGTCACAATTTTTATCCCATTTTGACGAAATTTATGATATAGTGCTGTCTTCTAAAGGTCTCGGTTCTTTTCGATATTGGCATGTATCGGACCATAACATTTTGGATTATGGCCGCTGGTTGTTTTATTTGTTATCTGTTGCCCTGATTCTGAAATGGAGAATGATGGGCTACAGCAATAGTACCTCAGGGCAAAGGAATCTTGTCTGGAATGTCCGAACTTCATGTCATAGCTTGTTTCGAAAAAAACTTAAATGATTTGTCAAACTATGCCTTCGCTTGTCAGGGATGGAGCCTAGGTGTTACGATAGAATAGAAAACTGATATTTCGATTTCCAACTTTTATGTGTTCTTTAACGTGCACAGGACCTTGGTTTATCATCCCATTTCAACAACTCAATGCTGGTCCTTGCCCAGCCCACACTACTGATTAGGATATACCATGTGGAAAAATTCCAAGGAACTGTCTCAGGCAGTGCCGGGATCGATCCTTGGACCTTGAGGTAAGCAAGCTACTGCCTTAATCATTGGGTCACCATGAACAACCATGTGGAAAAATCCCAAGGAACAGTCTCAGCCAATGCCAGGATCGATCCTTGGACCTTGCGGTAAGCAAGCCACTGCCTAAATCACTGAGCTACCATGAAAAAATGTGTATCAGTAATTAATTTGAATAATGCACACAACCTTTTTATACGCCCACATTGAAATGTTGTCATATATTGTCGTCGCCCCGTCCGTCAGTCTGTCCGGCGTCCACAAGCAATTGTTAATAACCGTTTGACTTTAGATTTATACATAGTGTTTCAGGTCATGAGACGAAGAAGCTTATTGATTTTCAGCGATTTCCGATAATTTCTGTCAGAGTTATGGCCTTTGATCACTTAAAAAAATCTTGTGGACGCTCATTGAGATTGCTGGCATATTTCGCCAAACATAACTGATTTAAAATTGGAGTAAAAACAGAAACCATTGATTGTAATTCAGTTTACATACATTCATATTACAGTATTATATGCGTTGCGACCCACTTTTATCAATTTTTAGCTCCTTTTATATAAATTGAACTGTGTGTTACATGAAGTCCCAAAATAACCTATTTGATCTCTATTTTCTATAAATGTATAAAGCGTAGCAAACACCTGATTATGCATGTACATGACTTACATAAATGGTCAAGCTGGAACCCATGTAGCAGAACCTTGACTCACTCAATTTAAAGAGAGAATTTCATATTTTCTAAGAAAATCAAAACATAATTATTTCTGTCTTTTGCTCAATAGGTTGTCAACTCACTATTATATGATCATAGAATCAGGAAATAACAACACAATTACCCCTGTTGTTTCCCTATTCACAACATAGGCGGCCATTTTCCAATGTTGGAATTTGAAGTTGGAAATGATATTTTTGCCAATTTCTCAGCTGGCAATAGTGAATTATAGGATTATTATTTAACAAGGTAGGACTGGTTAGGGATATCTATTTTAAGGCTTTATTTTGATAAATTTTAAAAATATAATTTAAAAATTTGAAATTGCAACTTTAAAATTCATCCAAAACTAACAATAAATCCCTTGGACTCTGGTGATTTAAATATAACAGGCCTTACAATTTACCTGGATGTAAACATACACCAATAACATTAACATTGTTAATTTTTTCAGCCTAAGAAATGAAGTGGTATTTAACATGTACCATTTTTGCTCTGCAAATGAAGGTGGGTGTGTACACTTAAGATTTAGTTCAAAATAAAAGTTGGAATTTGAATTTTATGACTAAGTTTTTCTTTCAAAATATTAAGCAGAAGACAGTTGTATTTTTAATTGCAGTTTCATGTTTGGCTTAAACTGAAAAGAGTGAATAAAAATGGGGTTTTAACTCCTACTTTGTGATTGATAACAAACTTTATCAGGATTTTCAGGCGTGGTTCCCCCTTGTTAGGGGTGCAGGGCAGAGGGCCTAGTAAGGGACAAAGTATAGTTGTCCGGATGCTACATAAAACATGATAGATCCTTTGGAATTTGATATAAGAGTAAGCTGTAGCGCCACTGTCCAGTCAAAATTTCTTTCATTAGCCCAGTTAGAGCAAAACAATAGAACATTAAAATGAGGGAATCGTGTTTATACATGTAGCCTCATGTAGGCCTATCAAATCTGATTAAAATACAGATCTATATATTTTTTTATACTTTCCTCGGCCTACACTACATATAGTGGAAGTTCGCGTCGAGGGTCACCATAAGAGACTGTTTCATTGGCTGATCCCTTACCTCATCCAGAACATGTCAATGATAACAACTCCTAGTGTAGTAAAGACAAGTAAAACAAAAATAAGATATTAATCAGATTAACATGAATCTCAACATTGGCTCTATCTGGGGACATACAATTTTATATCCATCGATAGTAATATTATGAAGGTAAAAAGAAGGTATAGATTTCATTAAAATAAGTTGCTATGAGGGAAATTTTTTGTTAAAATTTAGTATGATTATTGAAAACTCTGAGGGTACGATCACTGTCGAGTTTTAGCATTCTACAACATTTTCTTTCCATACACCATACAGTGTGCTATGAGGGAAATTTTGTCCAGACCGCGGCCCTACGGCCTACTCTTACATTGAATTCCAGCTGCCAATGTATACACAAGACCTTTGTTTTTTGTGTCATTTGAACAACTAGACAGCTGTCCTTTTGGGGCCCTTTGTCCTGCACCACTGACAAGGGGAAACTATGCGTGAAAATCATGCAAACAAATGGAGCTTGAGAAAATAACATATTGATTGCATATTTTGAAATTGTTCAGTGGTAGCCAGAGTCCATATTTTCAAAGTAAGATAATAACGTAACTAAGGATTGAAATGGTAATTTAATTTGAATTTATAATGTTAAAGGCTAGGTGACATGGAGTTTGAACATTACGTTCGTTTAGCATTCAAAGTGCATGCAGAATATGCAAGCATTTTGAAGTCTGTCATATAGAAGTGGATTTGGTGGTGGTGTGCCACAGGTTACTCATCCTCCTCGCAGTGTTCCGTTTGATTAGAGCTAATCTGACTACTCCCTGCTGGACTGAGTGGGTATTATTGTCACTAATTATGACTGGCCAGTGGTCCTATTACTGACCAATCACTGAATTCGTTACAAAGGTATTACCTTTAAAACAAGACGTTTAATTAGGACAACTGTGTTTATGACACGTTACGTCATGGCTGCACGTTTTTTTTTATGCTATATTAACCAGCGCATAGCAGGATATTGCAGCAAAACTAATTGCGTGACAAACGAGGCTATCGGTATTGACGTAAAGTAAACACTACGGTATGGTAACGAACAGACTTTCAACGTTTTTAATAACTTAAATCTTTGTCCAAAATATTAAGGAAGACCCAAGATTAAACGACGGAATGTCATGTTACTGTACGTAAGTAGTAGATTTGATTGAACGAGAAGAATAGACACATTTACTTAAATGTCAAGAATCCGAAGCGAATCCAGCAATGGCCAGAGAGGGATTTCTCGGGCCGTTGCTTCAGGAATATGCAGGTTACTTGACCATAATCAGGTTCAGCTACATATACATGTACATGTAGCTAAGGGTTTCCCTTTGTAGGGGAAATGGAATTATCTTCTACTGGCTCCTTTTTCACTGGGTTCTTGTTAAGCATTTGTTTATGGTTGTGCGCTTTATAATGTCGGTTAAGAGTATTTCTGTCACAAAATGATTTACTACAAACATCACATATAAAAGGCTTCATTAAGTCTTGGCATGTTGAATATTGCGATGGCACTGTAAGGAACTTTGCTTGGTGTATGTCTTCTCACAGTCTACACATTTGTAAGGTCTGTCACCAGTATGAACCTTAAGGTGTTCTTTTAAGCTGTTACTGCATGTAAATGATTTAGTACAATCATCACATTTATAAGGTTTTTCTTCTAAATGAATTTTGATATGGCTGTTTAAGTAAGCCTTTAGTGCAAATGATTTGTCACAAACATCACATTTATAAGGTTTTTCTCCAGTGTGGATTCGAGTGTGAGTGGTGAGATCAATACGTCGTATGTAAGTCGCATTACAAGCATTGCATTTAAAGGGGCGGTCTTCCGTATGTCGTTTCATGTGAAGTTTTAACACATCCTTACGGTTGAATGTTTTGTTGCACATGTGACATTCAAAGGGTCGTTCCTCCATGTGACTTAATTCATGTTTATGCAAATACGATTCATACGTAAATTTTTTATCGCAGATTTTGCATTTAAACGTGTCCGGTGCGTTGTGAACTTTCAAATGTCTCTGTCGTGCGGGGCGACTACAGAAGGATTTATCACATTGACTGCATTTATAACATGGCTGGCCTGCATGACTTGCTCTGTGGATCTTCAGTTCGGATCTGTTTGTAAACTGCATACTGCAGACCTCGCAGTGATGGTACTTGACCTCCCTGTAATGAGACTCAAGGTGACGGCGCATGCTGAAATCCGTTGTAAAAGACTTTGCACACAAGTGGCACTGAAAGCGTTTCTCTCCTCCGTGGGTTAAAATATGCGACTTGAGAGTGGATTTTGTGCTGAAGGCTTTATTGCACAAGTCACATTCATATGGTTTCTCTCCTGTGTGAGATCTGATGTGCACTGCCAGCAGACTGCTCGTACGAAATGAACGCCCACAAAATTCACATGTATTTCGTTTCTCCCCATTGTGAATTCGTTGGTGGGATATTAAAGCACTTTTCTCAACGAATTTCATTGAACATAATCCACATTCATGGGCTTTTTCACCCGTGTGCAGCATCAAATGCTGCTTCAGACTAGCACTTTTTGGGAATGTCATTGAGCAATGATCACAAGCAAATGGACGTTCTCCCGAATGAACTGGAACATGATCCTCCAGTTGGTTGGCAGTATTAAATGATCTTGCACAAACATCACATTTAAATGGTTTCTCACCGTCACCATTTAATACTGGTAATTTCAGTTCACCATCATCCGTCTTATAACTTTGGAGTTTTTCAGCCACATGAACCTTGATATGGGCATTAAGGCAATTTCTGATATTAAATGACAGAGGACACATGTTACACTGAAATGGGGTGTCGCTTGTCACACCACTTAAATGATTATTCAGACTATGTTTTTTCTTAAACAAACTGCCACAATGTTCACAAGCGTAACGAAGCATAGGTTTATGAACCGTGTCCATATGCGGTTTCAGACCACATTGAGCATTGAAAGTTTCATCGCAAAGGTCACATGTGTATTTTTCGCCACTGCTCTTTACAAGATGTCGTTGAAAGGTGATTGGAGTTTTATAAATAAAGCCACAATCTTGACAAATGTATAGAGGTTCATTGATTTGAGTCAAACTATTTGTGTTTTGAGAAATTTCACTTATTTCCTCCTGTTCTTCAAGCTGGCTGATTTCTTCAAGAACTTCACTGGCATCATCTACAGACATCTTGAGCACTGAAATTAAAAGTAAAACTTGACACTGAGATATAATCTATAATTATAGAAATGAAATGGGGTTTAAAGTCCTACCGTTCTCTCCTAACCTGTGCTAATGAAGATGGGCATACACCATACAGTGTGCTATGGCGGAAATTTGACCGGGCAGCAGTGCTACGGCGTACTCTTATATCGAATTCCAACTGCCAAGGATCTTTTAAATACACGGGACCTCAGTTTTTCATCCCATCCAAATGACTAGACAGCTGTCCTTGTCAGGCCCTCTGTCCTGCATCACCAACAAGGGGAAATACACCAGAAAGTCTAAGAATGGAATGACCTTGGTAATTTTTATTCTACGGTTAATTAATTTCTTCATCTCATCACAATGGCCTGACTTATCAGCCCTGCTTCCATTGCCCCTGGTATTTGAAATCCTGTCCTCTGCATTCCCAGTGATATAATTTGTAATGTTTTTGTGTCAAAATGTCCCTTAAAATGCGATTCAATCCAGCAAGTATGGAAGTTGTAACCAAATCCATAGGGGCCATCCATAAAGTATGTACGTTCAAAATGGGTAAAATTCAGACCCCCCTCCCCCCCTGTACGGCCATTTTGCCATTGAATTAACGCACGTGAGCGCTTTT
Organism: Patella pellucida; assembly: GCA_917208275.1. Taxonomy (NCBI): domain Eukaryota; kingdom Metazoa; phylum Mollusca; class Gastropoda; family Patellidae; genus Patella; species Patella pellucida. Next base: position 68,588,833 of record OU795038.1, read on the forward strand.
GGCGTGACCCCCCCTCCCCCCTCCAAGCGTCCGTACTTTATGGATGGCCCCATATCACAATAATTAAGGGAGCTACATGCTATGTAAATCTCTATAAATAGAACAGTGACGTACTGGCGTCACTAGGGGGTAGCACAGGGGGAACGTGCCCCAGATCTTTTCATGTGCGCCCGGATCTATTTTGAGCAGACAAAATGGATAATTTGCAATTATTTCACTACTTTTCCCTATAATTATTTCGAATGTCCCGAGTACGGAAGAGAAGTTTTCCAGTGCAAAGCTTTTCTAGATTGTCCTTTCTGGCCCACCGTAGATTTCCTCAATTGCCTGCACGTGCACAGTTTAATACAGTATTATATAACTAAATAAATAGTGAGTAATAGTGTAGAAATGATCGTGCATGACCTAGTTTACCCGCCCTGTATTATGTTTAGTGGGACAACAATATCACATTAAATTTTAGTTCGTGATAATTTAGCTCACAACTTCACAAGAACTCGTACATTTTTTCCAGTATTCGTTTTAAAAACTATATTATTATATCGACAAAAATAATCCGCAGTTTGGAACATTAATAGAATACCCACGGCAACGTCATGTCGTTATTAAAACGAATACTGGAAAATATGTACGAGTTTGGCCTGTGTCCCGGATCTAATTGGGTCCTAGTTTTTTTCTGTCATTTCTAATCAGCTATGTTCAGCGAAATACATCAACAGTCCAAATTGAATGGCAGTATTCTCCCGTGGGATATGCTTAGCCTTGTTCATCAAGTCACTTTATTACAAATGCTGCTCAAAAGCATACTGGCATGCTATTGTAAAATTTTCACCCTTTTCAAAAATGGGAGAGAGAGAAATGGGGTTTAACGTCCACTCAAAACAACTAGGTCATTTCGAGACTAACATATGGTTTAATTTTACTTCAATAATTCGCTTGCGCGTAGGGGTCTTGAGCAGTGGGAGGAAACCTGAATGCCCGGAGGAAACCCACAGGGTTGAGAAGACGCCCCTATCTCCATGCCACATACGCTCACACCAGGGCTCGAAACCACAGCCGCAGGCCAGCCAGCTAGAGGTCGAAGCGCGACACTCTAGACCACTAGGCCATCCCAAACCCCCCCCCCTTTTCTAAAATATTGGATATCAGCAGCCAAACTCAAACTTTTCACAGTAAGATAAAAGCATCAGTGTTGATCTAAATTGAGTATTGAATAAGTCGTGCTTACAATGTCAAAGATTACCGGGTATGGATGATTGAGTTAGTGAATGACCTCGACATTAACAGGCCTGGATCCAGGATTTTTTCGAGGGGGGGGGGCTATACATTGTAACAAATGGTAATCATTAGAGTGCCGCATACATTAGTGGTTTGGTGTAATCCCCAGAGCCTTGACGCATTGCCTGGGCATAGGCAATGCGAATATCAGGTTTATACCATCAATTAAAAAGCAGATACACCAGTCTCGCTGGGGCCCCACCCCCTGGATCTGCGCTTGATTAATATCAATATTTGATAATATACTGTTCTCTATGCTAAATTCTCATTTTAAATTAAAAATCAAAATGTTTTTGTGTCAAAATTCCACGTCAAAATCTAATTTCCGAGTAAGTTGGGATTAGGACAATGCATGGACATAATATTAATATAGGCCCATCCATAACTCGTTTTGGAAATTGCATTTTGAAAGATATTTTAGAAACAAAAACGACACAGTTCTAAATTAAATAGGACAAATAATAAAAATATATATTGTTCTTAGATGAGATGAGTTGAAATAATGGTGGATTTGGGAATATTTGCGTAAATCGTGCTCCCACATGTCATTTGTTCACCCTTATAAACAGGACCTAAAATAACGTGCTTTGGAGCATGAACGTGCCTCAAAATGAAAACCCCGTGCTTCGAATATAAGAAAACCGTGCTCTGAAAAATAGTGTAGTGCTCTAAAAAAAAAATGTAGTCAGCGATGCCTCCTGACCCCTAATTGGATGTTTCTTCACCCGCGACTACCTCGAATGAGTCGAGTGAGCGACAGCCACATAAGCTTATTACTATAAGCTTATAATTAATACTATTACTAGTTAGGTTTTTCAGAAGGCTTGGTATCCACATCCAGACAGTCATTTCACTTTCACTTTGAAAAAGTTTTGTTTTTTTACTTATTTTCACGCATTATATTGGTGTTATCTGCGTTTTTAAGTATTGAAATGTGGATGGGGAACCGGAGCTCGATCGCCGACGCCTAAAAAAAGCAATGTAGGCAAGCGACATTGGGGGTTTTCCTAAAAAAAAACTATTGTCCAGGGTCAAGCAACGGTAGCGGACAAAATAAATTCCTATTTAAACTGCACCAGAATAGTCCACAGATGCCGGTTCCAAGCTCTCTTAATTTTCAAAGTTTCCTGGGGGAGCCCCCAGTCCCCAAACCAACTCGCTGCGCATGTGTGGCGCTCGCCGACCACGGACTCTAATTCCGTGCTCTGAGAAGTTAACCTTATTTTAGGCCCTGTTATTATTATTATTATTATTATTTCTGTACAGTAATCAACAAAATGGCTGTTCAGCAAACTGGAGAAGTCACACTAATCCCCCAATTTATACCGCAATTCCACATGATTGAAAGGTATATCAAAATTTACCCTGTTAGAGTACACACGAAAAACCAGTATTTAAAAACACGAATTGATTGTGATAAACCAAGATCAATTCTATATGCAATACTTGATGTCAGTAGGCTACTTCTAATAAAAATGGGAAACACACAAGCTGGTGAAGCCACGAGCGTCAATACCTTATTCGTAGGTGTCGCCACGATCGGTTTCAGCGATGCTGGACTTACTCTCGAGAGAGGGGAGAACCCTAGATCGGAGACGGTCCATCGCATTTAGTTTTGTTGCCAGTATATCTGGCTTACATATTATCATTCAAAGGACCAACTGATCAAATTTAAGAAGAAATCTTCCAATAAAATTACACTTGCCGCAGTTATCTTTCTGAGTTCCGTTAAAGAGTTATTTCGTACGAAGTTGTTTCGTCCAATCATTATGATACTAATAGTAAAAAAGATGTTTCGTACCATTTCCTCCGTAGTTCGATAACATATTTAGTAAATACTCTGAAGAGATAAGCTAAGCCTATTCTGTTATTTCCTAGGAAAACTGCTGACAATATGGCGATATGACTTACATTCTAATACAAATTGATAGATTCAATTAATGGCGTATGCGCATAGATTGGAACATCCAGCGATAAGTGGTCGTATCCTACTCATCAGCTTGCCTTTGAAAAGGGAAGAACGCTAGATCGAAGCTGCTCCTTAGAATTTTATGACGTCATAAAACACTAAGGACCGGCTTAATAAACATGCATTATTCAAGAGCTAAATCTGCCTAGTGCAGGTCTTTATTTGGGCATGAAATGTTTTCTAAAGTATTAATTAGACATTAATTAACTGATCCAGGCCTTAATCAACTTTGGATGGCATCAGATTGCTCCGATATTAAACAGATTAAAACGTTTCAGTGGTAAATCAAATATGGCGGTTCCAGACGCTTCAAGTCTTAGCTTTGATCAACCAGGACCGTGGTTGAAATTATTGCACACATCGGCAAAATCTTCAAATGCCAATATCTTCGCTTGCAATAGAGTAATTTGAATGAAATTTCCAAATTATTCATTTTACATCACCTACTTTCGAACTATTATAGCAAGAATGGCTAGTTCTTATCTATATCTTGAATAATGTAACTTTATAATAATCTCGTCATTTTGCAAGGGTAGTAAATTAGGCCTGAGGCCTGTTTTCGATTTTGCCCTTGGCACAGATCATGCGAATGATTTTGATCATTACTGCAGGAAGAACTCGGGGGAAACCTGCCTGATCGGACGGGAGACCGAATATCCCTCTCACTTACAACGAACGATAAAGTTCTTGCCCTGAGCTGGGATTGAACCCTCAATGCATTGATGAGAGGGGATCACGGTGGCTAAGTGGATAAGGCGCTGGTTCGCTAGCCTGGAGGTCGAGTGTTCGATCCCTGCATTGGCCGAGAAAGTTAATCTCGATTTTCCGACGTGATTTCCCCTTGTCAGTGATACAGAAGGAGGGCCTGACAAGGACAGCTGCCTAGTCGTTCGGATGGGACGAAAAATCGAGGCCCCGTGTACACATTGGAGTGCACATAAAAGATCCCTTGGCAGTTGGATTTCGATATAAGAGTAGGCCGTAGTGCCGCTGCCCGGGCAAAAATTTCCCTCATAGCACACTGTATGGTGTATGCCCGTCTTCAATTAGCTCAGGTTAAGTGCATTACAGTAGGACGTTAAACCTTTTCATTCATTCATTCATGCATTGATGAGAAGCCGCCTCTCTATCGCCATGGCTATCCAACCAGCTGCTTCGAGCATTCGATCTAGCGTTCTGCTTGAAAAAGTAGCCGGATATATTTATACTGTCTGGTTATGTGAATTGATACTTTGCATGTTTTGTTTCGTATAGGCCCCTATGTAGGCTATCATGTATGCAAGTTTTATACTGTCTATTTAAAGGACCTAATTCCGTAACTCAAAATCCTTGATATCGAAAACATGAATTATTGGTTGATTTAAATCAACATTGATAATGTAAACTTACCGAGAAAAGATGAGCTCCTAATATCCGATATTTAAGATAAAATATTTTTTTAACATTGATACACGAATCGTGTACCATAATGCGCTTCACCCCCAGTTGTATTGAGAGACTCGAGGGACGAGGCTAGACACATTGCACAAAACCAAACTGAGTTATGTAGACTGGAATAACTAGACGCTATAAATGTGCGTTTGATTGAGATTGGTGACTTATTTCGTCGAACATAAATGATTTGAAATTGGAGTAAAAACGGAAACCATTGAATGTTAATCAGTTTATATACATTCATATTACAGTATTATATGCGTTGCGACCAACTTTTGTGAATTTCTAGGTCTCAAATGTTAGCGATTTAGCTTCTTTAAATAGAGTACTCTGAATTTATGCCCGTCCATATTTTTGCTCCCGTCCAAATTTCTGTACTTGTGTTTTCAATGTCGAATATTTTGGATGATATTGAGTTACATACTTAACTACTTTAAACATAATTTATTTCTGAGTCCCCGGTAAAAGTAAGACCGCCCTTAACACTATATAGATTCCCCTTATTCTAATTGAGCCGCGAATAATCATCAAGTATTTCTCATGCCAGACATTTTAACACTGCTTTGACAATGTCAAGAACATTCCAATATACCGCTTCTTTATCCTGGAATTCACTACCTAAAAATGTGAAACATGCGTCTTCATGTTTTATCTTCATAAATACGGTGGCTGATTAAGGACACGCAAAAAAAAAAAAAAAATCTCGAGCGCTCGATATATTAAGTCGAGTGCTCGAGATACTAAGTCGAGCGCTCGAGATAATACAATCGCCAACGTCTCAATCGATGTAGCCTGACAAGAAGATCTGCCTAGTCGTTCGGATAGGACGAAAACCCGAGGTCCCGTGTATACATTGGCGTGCACGTAAAAGATCTCTTTGCAGTTAGAATTCGGTTGCTGCCCGGGGAAAGTAATCCTCATAGCACACTGTATGGCGTATGCCGTCTTTAATTAGCCCAGGTTAGGTGTAGTAGCTTAGGACATTAAACCCAATTTCATTCATTCATTCATCGATGTATTAAGCTGTGTAATTTTATGCATTATTCGATGATAAACTTTGCAGAATAAAGATTCCTTTGTTCGTTTTACTGCCCATCCAAAGCTGTCGTAAAGAAACGGACCCCCCCCCCACACACACACACACACACATCCACACACACCACACACACACACGTACTCCACTCAATTCTCATCACCATCATGTAGGAACTGATCATTGCCTAATTCCGGGGCCGGCGGAAGCAATTCTTGATTGGGGGGGGGTCCATTCTAGGACCTTTTAGGTGAGGATCCAGAGGTCGCAATATCCCCTCCTTACTCCTCGGGCCTGCATTTACCTTATAGGTGAGGGTCCGGGAGTCGCAATACCCCCCCCCCCTTTACTCCGTCGGGCCTGCATTTACCGCCTGGCGCAAGTGGTGCGATCGTCGGGCTTCTACGCCCCCCGGCCTTCCGTCACCCACACCTTGTTCTAGCGGATTCAACGTCTCCACTTCCACGAACGCTCGAGATAATACAACCAAACACTTCTCAACTGATGTTTTAACCTGTATGTATGGTGTTGTGCATTATTGCATGATAAACTTGCAGAATAAATATTCATTTTTAGTTTTTACTGCGCATCCAAAGCTGCAGTGACGGAGCGGATACGCCCCCCCCCCCCCTGCTAACCAGCACCACTAACTATTTCCCGTTATATCCCCTCCTTTTCTTCCAAGTTGGGCGTAAATCGCATGTTATTATACGAATCAATAATTGTATATATCGAGGTTACAGAGTTTTGCTATGGGAGAGATTGGAATTTCCTCAGGTTTGATCCAAGATTATTTATTTATTTCCTAATATATAGGAACTGATCATTGTCTAACTTACCCTGGCCTAAGTTGTGCGATCGTGTCGGGCGTCTACATCTAACCACCCCACCCTCCACCATCACCCCGCCACTTTCCACACCTTGTTCTATGGGGTATTCTGATTAAATTCAGATTCCTTGCAGGGGGAGAAAACCTAATGACATGGGGTAAAACCACACGATTGAGAAGGAATATGTGTGTATCATCAAGTCACATCTCACAACAGGAACCTAACCCAGAACTACAATCCAATATACATCAGCATCATAACATATCTAGAGATTGAGATGTCTTGTGAAACGAATGGTTTTACTCCTTCTTCTTATTTTCTTGCCACAGCAAGGACTCCGAATTTAATAAGATAAATTATTGATTGCGAAGGGGGTAAATATTAAGAGAAATGTTTAGAGGTGGTGATGAACATTGGATGGAGTGTGTGTGGGTGTGGGTTTGCGTGTGGGTGGCTTTGGATGGGCTGTATAAACGTACAAATGGATCTTTATTCTGCAAGTTTATTATTGAATAATGCACAAAATTATACAGCATAAAACATCGGTTGAGATGCGTTCGATTGTATTATCCCGAGCGCTCGACTCAGTATCCCGGGCGCTCGACTTAACTGTCTCGAGCGCTCGACTTAGTATCTCGAGCGCTCGACTTAGTATCTCGAGCGCTCGACTTAATATCTCGAGCGCTCGAGAATTTTTAATTTTTTTTGCGTGTCCCTAATCAGCCACCGTACATAAAGGATATCGTAAAATATGTCAAATATTTTAATCCGTGTTAGTTACTGTTTTCCTCTGAATGTACATGTATGTTTATTTGCCATTTTTCTTTCTTGTTTGTGTGATATATTATAAGCTTATATAATATGATACATAACCATTGGCAGTGGAAAATCGAACACAAGTAGTTTGAAAAGTTGCCGTCCAGGTACATTTGTCATACTTTGCATTGCACACGTAACCATAGAAACAGTTGTTACTTTTAGAATAACATTGCCCTTAAACGCCACTCCATATAAATACGTTAAGGCGTAATTTAATCTCATGCATTTTTTGGGGTGTAAATTTCAACAAAGACTCAGTATTAGTTTGTGAAGAGCCAACAAGAAGAATATATCCCTTCTCTTGAACTTTTCTTTCAAAAATATGAAATGGGATGAAACGGGGTTGACGTCCTAAATGTCTGTCTGCACAGAGAAAGAGAGAGAGAGAGAGAGAGAGGGGGGGCATACACAGAGAGAAAAATAAGGTTTAACTTTATTTCAATAATTCGCTTGCGCGTTGGTGTCTTTAGCAGTGGGAGGAAACCCGAGAACCCGGAGAAACCCCACGAGGTTGAACAGGCGACCCTAATCCCTGTCACGTACAGCCTGGTAATCGAAACCACGCCAGTTGACTCAATGACAGGCCTTATGATACAACGCACATGCGCTATCCATTCGGCCATCCACCCACTGCATGAAACGCAATTGTTTCGTAAGTTTATGTTACGATAAAGTTACGCAAATTTTTCAACGTAAGTTGCTTTGTGAAATGCCCCCCCCCCCCGATCAGTGGTGTAGTGGGACGTCGCGTCACGGGTTATACAGACATTTTATTTACTACCTAGACCGTTTTATTGGCTAATCTCTCGCCTCAACCAGAACGCTGGTTATACAATAACTCTTCCGGATCCTAGTGTAGTAAAGACAAGTAAAACGAAATTTTAAACTATAAAAAAAGAAACGAAATAGCATCTATGTTTTAATCTGCTTGCTCTGAGGACACTTTTGCCCGGACAGTGGCGCTACGTGCCTACTCTTATTTGAAAATGTCAATGGGTCTCTTACGTGCAGGCCGATCTATATGTACCGGATCCCCAGGTTAGCAAGCCAACGTCTTATTCACTGAGCTCCCGTGCCTGGCTCCTTCAAATACAATACAATCCGTTCTGAACGATTTGACAGGGAACTTTATTGAAGCAAAATAGAAAACAAAAACCGACCTCGACTGTGTCAAACACTAGGATATAAACTATTCCTTTTTCCCCAATACCCGGAGGCACAGATAACTTGACAAGAGCCTAAAATAGCGTTTTACACAATTATGACTCCAAATATAATGGCGATAATAAGCAGCGTGGGCGGTTTTTTTTATGGATGCAAAGCAGTTATGGTGATATCACATATGTCAATATCATAATGTTGTTCTTTGAATGCTCATCATATCCCATCATCTGATGATAAATGATAGAGCACACGACCGAGACACATTTCTCGTAAAAACTGTAACCCCGAAGATATTTTACAGTCTGCTTGTTTCAAACATATATAGGCGATATATTTAACCACTGGCTACATATAGCAAAGTTCGTCTTGTGACTTTGTGTGCTCTTAAAAGTATCAACCCCAAAATGTATTCAAATCCACTAAAAAGCACAGGCTAACGATGGCATCGGTAGTGGAATATGGTCTGGATAATTACAGGCCTAAAGAAAGACCTGCAATAGGTAGATTTAGCTCTTGCATAATAGATGTTTGAGAAATACTGTCATCTTATGTTTTGAGATATAACTAAGGACGATCATGCTTATTGTCTGAAAACCCGTTAAAATAAACACAATCGGATAAACTTTGCTTTCAAACCTACCAAATGAATATTGTAAACATAATTGACAAAGATTATTTGCATGCGACGGGGCCTAAAAAGGGAATAAGCATAATAACATTTGGGTTTATCTACCGGTCGTGTTTTCCTTTATAGCTACGGGTCCGATGGGTTATTCATATACCCTAGCAAATTCGTTTATCTCATTCACACGTACACATTCTTGAAAATGAATTTTAAAATTCAAGAATACTAATTTAAACTATAAAACATCAGTGCCCAAACTGATCCCGCAGTGAATATTCGCTTGGCCGCTAGTATCACTGATAAAGATGACATCTATGCGTTTAAATTCGGCAAAATATTAACCTTTTTCCTCCGACAAAATAAATTCTAAAACGTATTTTTGAAGTATAAGAAAATAAATAAAGACGTTTGAAGTATCTGTAGTTAAAAAATATTTCCTATTTAGTGTAAAATGGGTAATAAAATGAGTAAAAGGCATCATTTTTCCCGAAGCAGTTTGGTGTTATGTAAACAACGCACGAGCCGTTGAGCCAATGAATGACGGAACGTGAAGTCAATGCAGGTGTTCAAGACAGTCATCTGTGACAGAGATAATTCATAAGTAATTCTCTGTAAAACAGATTAATCAGTGTCGTCTAAAAACCTTTATACGCACCGCGTCATGACACATTGATAATCACCGGGCGGTACTCTCAATATATAGTTCCGATTATTCACATTTCTGCTTAATTCAAATTTATTTCAATCAATGATTCCTTTGAAAAATGAAAGTATCGATATAAGCTATTCGTCAAGAAAAATAGAAATTGCACAAAAGCAGAGATAATTCTAACAGTACCAATCGGTTTGAAAATGATGTAAACAAAGCTGCATGACGACGTGGAATGAACAGTACACGCGTGACTTTATAACACTATTCATTTATCATTAAATAAAAAACGCAATATGGCCCATAATCATTATTAATCGCCCAGTTCTACTTAATCATTATTTATTTCTTTGTTTAAATTAACACACAACGAGTAATTTCATTTTTTATAAAAATCGGACCAACAAAAAGAAAGATTAGCGGCTCTTGAAATGGCTGCGATGAAATCAATCAACCTCGACTGTTTAATTGCCTTGATCCAGTTCGTTAGATTGAGTAATACCAATCCTAATCAATGACCGTTATCACGAGCGTCACAAAAGCAGTGGGATTCCCTCATTAGGACTGGCTTCGGTGGTCCTAATCCGTAATAGTAAGTTTCCCGTATTTCTGAGCACAATTTATAAGGAATACCGTATTTCCTCGAATACAACCCCTGCCTCGATTACAACCCGGGCCTCGAATAGAACCCAGGGGTAAGGGGGTGTTGAGATAAATACAACCCGGGTCTCAAATAGAACCCGGGTCTCTAATATAACCCGGGTCTAACGTAAAAACTGAATACTCCCTGTCAAAATATAAATTAATTGATGATCCCTGCACAAGAAGTAGAATTGTCTCATGTCACGCACAGAGAGTTTAGCCTTCGTATTTGCAAGACCGACCCTGTCTGCTTGTTTTACTTGTCCAAAATGTCATTCCTATAGAAGGTTTTAGAGCATTAATTCGGGTCTGAAAAAATACAACCCTGTCTCGATTATAACCCGGGCCTCGAATAGAACCCGGGGGCCGGGGGGTGCTGAACGGAATAGAAGCCCGGGGTTGTATTCGAGGAAATACGGTATATAGAAGGGAACTATAAAATTACTGGCCTTGGGGTAACAGGACGAATATTCCACAGGATAGAGAATTTTCTAAGCGATAGACAAATACAAGTTAATATAGGTCTGTCTCTTAAAGGCCCAATACCACTCTTGTTGTAACTGAATACTATGTCCCAATCTTTATACTGGTTAACAAATTGTACTATTTTACAATATTCCAATTAATTGGTGGTACAAATTTCACCTTAACAAGTTAAAAAATTGGAAAAATCGACTGTATGATTTAAAAGGCCTTACATAAACACTTTCAAGTGTAACTGGGGTTTAAAAATATTTTCGAACCCTCTGGACAAGTAAAATAGGATGTATAATGGATAATTTACACAACAAGAAGGACACTTAAACATTTAGTAGTTAGAATAAAAAAAATTTCTGGACCTTTCAAGCCAGCCAGAGTGTTATTGTCCCTTAATACGTAATAGATAGGAACTCGAAAATGGCACACTCCAGGGTTCTGTTATAAGCGCCACACTTCTAATCACCCTGATTAATGACCGTCAGTCTAAGAAACTTATTGACTTATTAGTTTATGTACATGACAGTTCAATCTGGCATGCAGGGAATAAATACGATGCGGTTAAAACGAGTATTTAAGACGCCGTAGTTAAAATGGTCTAATGACTAGGGATTTCGTAAATCTGAAAGTAAAACAGTGGGCATGCTCTTCTCTAGGGATCATAGGGAAATGCCATCTATGAAACTGGAATTGAAAATAGCCAAATTGAATTTAAAGATCAGGCAAAGATTCTTGGGGTGACGTTTCATCGCAAAATGTACTGAAAATTTGTTAAACGAGGACAGAATGTTCCGAACGTAATTAGATGCCTGACTGGCATATCATTGGGAGCAAATAAAAAGACTTGCTATTGATATATAGGTCCATGATAAGATCAAAATTAGTCTGGAGGCTCAGTGGGGGAGGGGGTGTCCACCAAATGGGCACAAAACCAGACCCAACTTTTTTAGAGTACAATTTTGCGTAGAATACGACGCCGAGGGATAATCAGTGCGCCGTTGGGGCGTTTTTGAGATATTCGGCGTCAAAGGTCAAATGAGGTTTTTTGCACTGAAAGTAAATGCGCAACCATTCTTGTATCATGAATATATGCTGAAAATGATCGAAAGTTATCACTTTTCAATAAAAATGTAAATTTGCTAAATTCGCCTTTAGACTTATTGACGCCAGAGGTATAGGTGAAATGTTCCGATTTCCCCCTTGGAAGATTTAAAGCAATGAAATGTCAGCATAAAATATAAAAACTAAAGCGAAACCTGATCTTATTAATAATAGGTACATTTAAAATGTATCTTTAGGTGGTCTTAGCACATAAGTTTTACTTTGGAACGTTGAGAAAGATCTTGCATAACAGATTCAAAATACTTCAAAATACTTCAAAATAAACCTGTTTAAAGGGACAATAACACTCTTGCTGGCTTGACAGGTCCAGAATTTTTTTTTAGCCTTATTCTAACTACAAGATGTTTAAGTGTCCTACCTGTTGTGTAAATTATCTATTACAACCTATCTTACTTGTCTAGAGGGTTCGAAAATATGTTTAAATCCAAGTTGCATTTGAAAGTGCTTACGTAAGGCTTTTCAAACCATGTTACGGCATGTAGTTGAATTTTTCCAATTTTTAAAACTAGGTGTGTTAAGGTGAAATTTGTATCATTTTTTAATTGAAATATTGTAGAATAGTACAAATTGTTGACCAGAATAAAGATTGAAACATATTATTCAGTCACAACAAGAGTGTTATTGGGGCTTTAAAAAACACGTAAAAACTGTCAAATCAAAATCTCTCCGAATTAGTTTTACAATGAATGCTATACATAATGATACTAGTTGTCGAAAAAAAATATGGAATAGTTTCTTCAGCCTGCAGGCCGCGTGACAAATGCAGTCAAATATTTCCCCAGTAACATTTACCAATACGACGTTTATATACCGTGAGCTGTTATGTACAATGCAAACATTTAATCTCGTGGTCAGATACGTGTTTTTCAGTTACAGATTCACGTCGGTTTTCTCAGATTGGGATACCTGGAAATCCAGGCGGCCTGCAGACTGGAACTGGAGCCTAACCATGGAACTATTCAATTATTTTTCGGACAACTAGTTTCATTATTTATAACGATCAATGTTACATTTAATCGGGGAGATTTTGTTTTGACAGTTTTTGAGTATTTTTGAAACAGGTTTCGAAATCCGTTGGCTGTGTTATGTAAGATCCTTTTCGACGATCCAAAGTAAATGTACGGTGCTAAGACCACATAAAGATAAGTTTTAAATGTTACTATTAACTAAAGCAGGTTTCGCTTTAGTTTTTAAATTTTACGCTGACTTTTTATTGCTTTAAATCTTTCTAGTGATTAATCGGAAAATTTCACCTTTGACCCCCGGTGTCACAAAGACTAAAGGTAAATTTAGCAAGTTGACATTTTTATTGAAAGAGTGATAACTTTCGATCATTTTCAGCATATTTTCATGATATAAGAACCGTTGCGCATTCATTTTCAGTGCAAATGACCTAATATGACCTTTGACCCTGAATATCTCGAAAACGCCCCAACGACGGACTGATTACCATTCGGCATCGTATTCTACGCAAAATTTTATTCTAGAAAAGTTGGGTCGGGTTTTGTGCCCATTTGGTGGACCCCCCCCCCCCCCGCACTGAGCCTCCATAGACAGTTTACAATATCAAGCAAAAAAAAGATGGCAACGAAAGCTTCATTTGGCACAAAAAGGGAAAGTCTTTTGCAGAAAGTAGGTGGAATGTCATTCTAATTGAGGCGAAAAGAACTGACATTGAAATACTGTGCCAAGATACAATATCTTGGGGACAAGGACAAAATTCAAAAGAAATGTCAAATCAGAGACTCATCGGCCGTTCTGTCATAGAGCAAATGATTTATTAAACAACCGAAGATAAGATCACTATCAGATTACTGACATGGTAATTTAGTTTCAAGCCCCTAATCCAAACTATGACATAGGCCTAGGTAACGTTGTCAAGAAAAGGGAAAACCCACAACACGCTCAAACGCTATCGATAGAATTCTTGAACGAAAAATGGCCATCGCATGTGAAAACATACACGGCTCGTGTCATCCACCGTTTAAAGAGCCGTCATCGTGTCAGACTCCTCTAGCAGCATACAGTCAACAATACATGACAAAAAACCCCACCTAGACCAGAAATTGCTCAGAATATTCGAGCAAGTGTTTATTCCCTCCGAAACAATTATAAAACCATAACATTTACATAGATACCTTCCCATTTTGACATAGCAGGCAAAAAGTCCGCAGGCAATCTGGCTCGCAAAGGTTTCAGTCTCTGCAAGACCGAATACTTAAAATATAGCGTTCAGGAATTTAATAGCATCGTCATAACTAAAATTAAATCAGAATGGAAAATTGAGTTGGCCAGAGCAAATACTTTTAGATTCAAGTTAAATAACGACCTGGTTGTAAAGACGGAGATTATATATAATCACCCATCGTGAAAAATTTGTGGGTTAATCACAAGATTAAGAACTAAAGATTTAATTAAGTGCGAATGTGGCCACAAATTGACCGGTAATCATGACATCATTGCGCTCGTGGAAAAGAAAAGACTCCCTCTACGAATTTTAATGGAAAATGCTCAATTTCAATATGACGTCCAAAATGTATCCCCCCCCCCCCCCGGAAAATATATAGAATTAATGAAGCTATCTCAATATTCATAGCAGAATCGGGATTTAACTGTTAAGTTATTTGCGTTAAAAGAGCACTAGTAAAAGAAAGATAACTGGTTGTGTACCTGGATACTTTAATAATATAAGAACACATTAACGTTCAGCCCCACTTGTTCATACTTGTTAGCCTAAACGTTTTAATTTGGCGTCTGTTTTACATACATTTGTCGTTTAAATAGGAGTCAGCAGCCAATTCACATGCACAAATCACCATTTTCAAGACCAAGCAACTCCCGTTTATATTGATTATGGGGACAAAATAATTTTGACACATGATATTCATAATTATCTAAAAAAAATCACGGAATTCAACATGTATACTTACAGATATAAAAATACCCACATATATAATTTTCAATGAATTATTAAGATTATATTATTTCATAACAATATGTAAAGCTTACACTATTTTTATGATCTATTGTTACATACTTATACTGGGATATTGTAATTATCTAAAAATTCACCGTCTTCAACATGTATACTTATAACTATAAAAATACCCACATATTATATCATTTTAAATGGATTATGATTCTATTATTTTATAACAATATGTAAAGCTTACACTATTTTTATAATCTAATGTTACATACTTACATTACGATATTGTATTTATCGAAAAGTTCACTGACTTCAACATGTATACTTACAACTATAAAAATACCCACATATTATATCATTTTAAATGGATTATAAAGATTCTATTATTTTATAACAATATTTAAAGGTTGCACTATTTTTATAATCTAATGTTACATACTTACACTGCGATATTGTACTTAATTATTGTAAAGCGCTACTGAACACTTCTAGTGAAAGCAGCGCTATATAAATTCATGTATAATAATAATAATAATTATCTAAAAATTCACTGACTTCAACATGTTTACTTACAACTATATAAATACCCACATATATCATTTTAAATGAATTATTAAGAACCTAACCAAGCTTGCAATTTAGAAATGAAATGAAATGGGATTTAACGTCCTACTGTTCTGCTCAAAACTGGGCTAATCAAGACAGGCATACGCTATGGGGGAATTTGGCCCGGATAGCGACACTACCGCCTACTCTTATATATTCCAACGGTCAAGGGATCGTTTACGTGCACGTCAATGTGTACAAGGGATCTCGGTTTGTCGTCCCATTCGAACGACTGGACAGCTGTACTTGTCGGGTCCTCAGTTGTCAGCTAATCATTAGCAGGGATCGAACACCATACCCCCAGGCTAGTGAGCCAGCGTCTTACCCACTGTGACCCCCCTTGCCAATTAGCATTTGGGCAGTCAAAATTGGACAAAATGCGAGAAAAATGAATATAATCTGACACCAAAGGATCCTACCACTAATTCCAGTAACCCGAAACATGTTTACTGAAATATATCTAAGATTTTTTATTTAAGGAACAGACCATAATTTCAAAATGTTCCTTATATAGATATGGGCTGGGTTATGTAAATCATCACGCGGTAAAGAGGCCATTTTGTCACATTTTGGGGTATGATTTCCCCCAATCCAATATTATTACTGCATAGAAGGAGATATTAATAATGAATACTTCGGTCTCTAAGGTGGTAAACGGCAATCCGTTTTTACCGTTTGGTAAATTATGACCTCCGTTGATGTAACAATATGGCGTCTTCTGTCGGACCTGGAGAGCGGGGCTGGGGATCGCCAGATCTTACATTAGACTCATGCATTTCTTGTTACATAATTATGTTACATAATTATCGTTTAGAATTTGTCTCTAGCTGTCTTCCCTCTCCTTCACGTTGTGTATTTTTACTGGTTTCTTAAGACGTTCGTCTTCTCAGTTATAACAATGCAAGAGTTCGTTTTTGCCTTTTATGTAGCAGATATAGTTATACATACAACCAATGTACATAGCATCATTACAGTTACTACTAGCTAAACTCTTCCCAAACCTAGCTAGCCTAGCGGCTAGCTAGTAAGATGGAACCCGTTTGAAAGGCTAGTCGAAGTCTGAACTAAAACTTTACAAATGGCTATCTATATAGGCCCCAGATCTACCACGCATAACAAAGCGTGCTCATAGCCCTGAACCTGTCTAATTAATAATATGATTGGATAAACTAAAGCCAGTGACGCAATCGGTAAACTTCCGATCACATGTATGTTGTTGAAAAGATAGAACCAGTTATGTTTACACATAGAAACAGTTCTGTATTCTTTTTATACATCAACATGTCAATTTGCTCTAAGTTGAATTAAGTATGTGTGAACGTACCAAATTGTCAAACCAATAGTTAATATCATATAATTGAATTTCATTTGAATAGTTAATCTTAGAAGCACAAAGTCTATTAAAGTATTACATTGATTAATTGATATATATTTGGGACCACCCCTTTGAGTAAAGGCATATCTGTATACCTGAGTGTAACCAGATAGTCTATATAGTTCCATTCCTTCATTATAGAGAAGACAGAAATTCTAAAACTCTTCAGGGCAGTGGATACCAAAATGCAGGTTCTAGTATGTTTACTCGTTACAGCCGGTAAGACATTCTGATTTTGTTTTCAAAATATCTGATGCAAGTAAACATTTAGAGCAGCTAAACACCATTTGAGGGAATTTGAATCTATTGCAAACTTCCAAATTACTGGGCGTGAATCTTTTAAAGGCCAAATAAAATCCAGCTTGGTTGAATTCAGTTGAGTATTTACAAAGATATGATAAAACAAACATTTCGGCATCCTCTATAGATGTTGGGTAAACGCTTTGCATATGATGTCTGAATTAACTGGTAAAAACTAAATCTGAGAGTAACTACATTTGAGCGTAGATTAGTCAGCAAAACACTAGATGGTGTCGGAAAAATATACCATCGGTATCGTCGACATTAAGTTAAAGTAGCGATGTTAACCGCTGCTAGAGGCATTGGGTGTACCATGGGTGTAATCGACTTTAAATAAACTAAAACCAAGTTCTATAACCCAGAAGGTAGATGAGTGTGCCAAATTAGCTTGTTTCATCAAATATAGTATTGGGAAGACCACTGACAAGGGAAGACCTCACCGTCACGAACCCAGTGTCTGATGGTTTATGAGCCAGCGCTTTAGAAGGATGCAATATACAATCTATACGCACAGTGCTTACAAGTATATAGTGATAATAATAGATCGCCTATATATTACTATTATTTGTTTGCAAGTTCTGTGTTACGGAGCCACGGTGGCTAAGTGAGTAAGACGCCGGGTCGCTATCCTGGAGGTCATGGGTTCGCTCCCGGTGTAGGCCGAGAAAGTTCATACCGATTTTCCGGCGTGGTTTTCCCATGTCAGTTGGTGCATGACGAAGGGTCTGACGTATGACATTGTATTTTCATCTGAATGAAACTGAACTTTTGTAAGTCGTCTGTTACATTTAACGAAATATTGCACCAGTTCTGCTGAAATAAAAAAATCAGTAAATAAAGGAGCATTTTTGGCACCTATCGGAATATTTGTTTGTCAATGATACACAGTTTATTTTCTTTACATGTCAATTTTTGTGTTTATTAATGTCCGTATTGTGGGTCATTTTTACTATTCTGATTCGCGAAATATAAGAATGTAGAAGGGCAGCACATCACACTACGAGTGTTCTATTAATGCACTAATACTAGGGTATAACGGAAACAAGATGACCACTGACAAGGGTGCATTCTTTTTATGTATGGTTTAATATCCAATGAATAGAACATTGCTTTCCAGTTGAGGCAGACAGTGGTAATTTATATTTCTGAGGATACTTCTGCCATGCGAGGTAATAATTCGTTTGCATGCAAATGTGCACACTTGAACGGAAGGCATCTTTGGTACCATACGAATTACTGGACACATTTTTCCTGTCAGCATCGTAGACAGTTACCCCTAAAAATCAAATTCTAACCCATAACCTTCCAGACGAATCAATTACCGCGAACCATGATATACAACAAGTAAACCGACGTCAAACCTGCGGTTTTTAAGAGCTAAATCTGGCCATTGAATGTCTTTCTTTATGCCTTAAATCAGTGCTTCTCAACCGGGGTCCATGTGCACCACCAAGGGCGAATTCGAAATGCTCGGGGGTGAAATTAGGAAAAAAGGAGAATTGGGGGTGAATTATACACGAAGGAGTGAATTTTGTGAATGGAGGTGAATTTGCATGAATTGAGTTTTCAAACTCCTGACCGGGGGCGATCAGTCAGGATGTTACAGACCACAAACCCGCGTAGCCATTGGTCGGAAATTTTAAATGACTAACTAGCATAATTAATTTAGACGCTTTCAATCACTGTTTATGAGAAATACCTTTGATGCAGACACACAGTTTTGTATTGATGTATTTACTACATTAAAACAACAAAAGTTTTATAAAGGGCTCTATTTTAGTTAAAAGAAGGTGAACAAATTTGAGTAAATTCTTAACTTAAGTCTGAGAATGTTTTGTGAACTCGGGGTCAGGTCTCACCTCAATGTAAAATAGACTATAGGCAGCTAGGTAAGATATATCGTCGATCGCTTAGTTTCTTTTTACACGGCCTGAATAAGGATTCCCAATTTAATTTCAATCACTTGTCTTTAGTATTGGTTTCTCAATTCTCAGTTTATCCGTTCCAATGTGACAATAAGCACTGTATTATGCGATTGTGCATTATTTTCTGCAGTGTCGCACAACAAAGCTAGTGTCATAGTGAATAAACATCATGGCTACGAAAGCGAAGGTGAAAGTTCGAAAATATTCAATTAATTGATTATCTGAATTTTTTGATTTATTAGCATGTTTCATTTTTTAGTAATTTGACTTTTTATAGTGCCAGGGGTGAATAGCACAGAAATTATTTATAAAGTGGGAAATTGTATCATAAAGATTGAGAAACACTGCCTTAAATGCTATAAATTATTAATTAGACACTCATTAATTTATCCTGACTATAATCAACCCTCGATGGCATCGGATTCTCTTAAATACTACATGCATTTGCGGTTTATGATTAAACGTAAAATTGGATAATTGAGACGTTGTATATAACCCTAACAACGGTAGCAATGATAATCGAGACTACATTATTTCTGAAACACGGAAATAACATGAAATGAGCTTTTTACGTCCTACTGTTGACCCGACTTTTCTAATGAAGTCGGGCGTAAGCAATACAGTGTGCCATGGAGAATTTTGCCCGGGCAGCAGTACTATGGCCTTGTGGCGAATTCCAATTTCCAATGTATACACGGGACCTCGTTTTTTTGCCCCATCCGAACGCCTACACGGCTGTAATTGTCAGGACCTCAGTCCTGCACCATCAACTAGGAGAAACCACGTCGGAAAATCCCGATGAGTTTTCTATGCCAATGCCGGGATCGATCACGTCTTAACCACTTAACCGCCATGGCTCCTTTTTGTAGAACGGATAACTCGGCTCAAATTGAAGTAATTTGACTTTTCATTCTCTAAATATTCAGCTATAGCTCATAAACTAATCTTAGATAATGTCCCTTTAATGATTTGTAACAATATAGGTGGTTTATGCTATCTAAAAAAATAATAACGTGTGGTGTATTTGTATTTTGAGCGGAATCACGTGGCTAAGTGAGTTAGGTGCTGGCTCGCTAGCCTGGAGGTCGTGTGTTCGATCCCTGCATTGGCCGAGAAAGTTCATCTCGATTTTCAGGAGTGGTTTCTCCATGTCAGTGATGCAGACCGGGGGCTTGACAAGGACAGCTGCCTAGTAGTTAGGATTGGACGGAAAAACTAGGTCCCGTGTACACATTGGCGTGCACGTAAAAGATCCCTTGGCAGTTGGAATTCAGTTTCTGCCGGGCAAAAAATTTCCTCATAGCACACTGCACTGTATGGCGTATGCCCGTCTTCAATTAGCCCATGTTAAGTCTAGAGGCGTAGGACGTTGAACCCCATTTCATTTTAGAACAAAGGGAGAAGGGGGGTATTATCCGAAAGGTGGGGAAAAAGTGGGAGTTGACTTTTCTATTAGCATCTTTCCTCAGTAATCATCCGAAAATGGTGGGTGATCAGTCAGGTGAGGGAACGTTCAGGAGTTATCGATGTCAAAAGGTCACTAAGGGTTAAAGGAGAAGGGGGGTATTATCCGAAAGAGGGCAAAAAGCGTGAGTTGACCTTACTAGCGCGCATTGCATTTTTCCTCAGGTGATCAGTCGGGGGGGGGGGGGGGGCGTTCGGGAGTTATCGAGGTCCAAAGGTCACCAGGGGTTAAAGAAGGCTGGCTTATGAATTTAGCCACTTCTGACGTAATGGAAAGGGTCAAAAGGTAACCGATGTCAAATAAGCAAGAAATAAGGATGTACTTGGATTAGGGACAAAACTAATGTTATTTTCAAGGTGGGCAAAAAGCGGGAGTTGACTTTTCTAGAAGCATTTTTCTTTGGGAATCCGAAAATGGTGGGTGATCAGTCTGGTGAGGAAGTGTTCAGGAGTTATCGAGGTCAAAAGGTCACTAGAAGTTAAATTGGCTGGCTTGGGAATTTAGCCACTTCTGGTGTTTCCTGTCGCAGATATCTTGTTGGAACGCAGCTGAATCATTGAATAAGTGACGAAGGATAATTTGTGAAACCAATTTATCGAATCATGACGTAATTGAAAAATACAAAAGATCACTGGTGTCAAGTAAGTGGCTAAATCCATAAGCCAGCCCATTTGACTTCTGGTGACCTTTTGACTTCGATAACTCATGAACGCTTCCTCACCTTACTGATCATCCACCATTTTCGGATTCCCGAGGAGAAATGCTTCTAGAAAAGTCAACTCCCGCTTTTTGCCAACCTTGAAAAAACCATTAGTTTTGCCCTGAATCCAAGTGCATCATTATTTCTTGCTTATTTGACATCGGTGACATTTTGACCTGTTCAAAAACATCATAATTTGATTAACCATTTTTTGATTCCTGAGGGAAAATGCTTCTAGAAAAGTCAACTCCCGCTTTTCCCCCCTTTCGGATAAGACCCCCCCCCCTTTGTCCTTTAACCTCTGGTGAACTTTTGACCTCGATAACTCCTGAACGCTCCCTCACCTGACAGATCACCCACCATTTTCGGATTCCTGAGGAAAAAATGCTTCTAGAAAAGTCAACTCGCGCTTTTTGCCCACCTCTCGGATGATACCCCCCCCCCCCTTCTCCCTCTGGTCTATTTATTCTGTTTATTTGGGACGCAATTGAAACAAACGTTTTAGCCGCTGTAGTACCGCAAATTTATAATAATTACGTATCACAATCAAAGCAATCCTCTGTCCAACCACATCTTTATCAGCTTCTGGTATAGCGCTATTTGGGAAATGCGTAAGTATGTTAATTTCTTTTAAAAAAATACCAGTGTTTTATGGTCATAACCGAAGGAATGGGGTTTCATGTATTCTTAGCACCATACGTTTCTCACTTTGAAACTAACATATGGTAATGCTTTGTAATTTGTTAAAGCTACAATTTCAAATATTTAACTTATATTTTTAAAATGTATTAAAATAAAGCCCTAAGATAGATGGTATCCATAAACAGTCCTACCTTGTTAAAGAATAGTCCTATTAATCCTATAGTTCACTATTGCCAGTTGAGAAATTGGCAAAAATATCCTTTTCAACTTCATTTTTAAAACGTTGAGAAAATCGGTGTTCAAACCGGTCAAATCACTGATCTCTATAAAAGGAGGTAATTAACTTATTATTTTAGGTGTCGGGTCTCGGGTCACCTAGACACAATTATCATTAACTGTCTAACCACATACCTTGACGATGGAGACAACACCCGCTCGTGCGTAGACGTTGTGTTCCATAGAAATGAAAAGATATTATTTTCAAGCCGCTAAAGGCGAGTAGAAAATAATTCAAATTTGTATGTGAATGAATTTTAAATGTTAGAAAGATGCCTATGATCGTATAATAGTTAGTTGGCAACCTATTTAGTAAAAGACATTCAAATAATTATGTTTTGATTTTCTTAGAATAAATGAAATTTCGCTTTAAACACACTCTCCTTATAGATCAATGTTTTGTTTTGTTGTTATACTTTTGATGACCTCCATTACATGACGATTTGACATACTTTCTTATTAGAACAATTTTCTTGTAATTTTCATGATTACCTTTTCTGTATTTATCAAATTTGCTACTCACTTATTGAAGTGTTTGATAAAAAATAACTAAAATAAATTATATTTTCATTAGAATAAAATCAAATGCAATGGGGTTTAACATCCTACATTTTTGCATCAACCGGGATAATGAAGACAGACATACGCCATTCATGGTGGACATTTTGCCCGTACAACTGCCTACTCTCTATATCGAAATGTAAAGGTGCACACCAACCAGATCTGTTGTGTCCCATTCGAGTAACTAGACAGTTCCCTGTCAGGTTCTACGCCCTGCATCACTGATAAGAAGGGAACATACGATAAGTGACACAATTTTGCCCCAAATCGTATCTTTGACAATTTTGACGTTTATCATAAAATAGTTCCCAACTTTTACATTTGTGGAAAGACAGAAGATTTTCCTCAAGTTTGTCCATTTGATGCCTTATGCCATCTTTGATTTCATAAAATGTTATTCGTTATTTGTATGAAATAATGATATTGGATTCTTATAAACATATAGAATGAACCAATAACAAATATCAAAAAATTGTTTCTAACCTTTAATAAGACATTAGAATGAGTTAAGTCTGCCCAATGTTTAATAAATCGTTTTTTCTTTAGAAATATTTAGAATAAAAGCAAAAGACATAAAAAAATGAATTTACATTGTGTTTAATTGTTTTGTACGGAAGCCTCCTGGTGCCACGATAAAAAAAATTTTTAAGCGTAATTGTGACTTTTTATCTCCTAATTAGGACTTTTTATCTCCTAATTAGGACTTTTCATCTCCTAATTAGGACTTTTTATCTCCTAATATGACTTTTTATCTCCTACATAGGTTTTAATTATCTCCTAATTAGGACTTTTTTATCTCCTAATTAGGACTTTTTTATCTCCTAATTAGGACTTTTTATCACCTAATTAGGACTTTTTATCTCCTAATTAGGACTTTTTATGTCCTAGTTAGGACTTTCTATCTCCTAATTAGGATTTTTAATCTCCTAATTAGGACTTTTAATCTCCTAATTAGGACTTTTAATCTCCTAAGTAGGACTTTTTATCTCCTATTTAAGTGGTATAATCATGGATGAACTTTTTGCTTTGGACTGGGTTATAAAGACATTCTCAATAGTCTTGCAAAGCCGAATGGTGTAGTGATATTTATGCGCACACTCAAACGGTGCTTGAAAAGGCTTGAATTGTTTCGATTTTAACCAGGCGGTCATGGGTTCGATCCCCGATCGGGAAAAAATCAACGGGATTTTCCAATCCGGCTTATCTTGTCATTGGCACAGACCCTAGGGGGCTGGCAAGGATTAGCACCTAGTCGTTCGGATGTGACGAAAAACCGAAGTCTCGTGTGCTGAATCAGGTCGCACGTTAAAGATCCCAGACAGTTGGGAATCGATGAAGAGTAGGAGAGTTATCGCCGGCTGTCCTTGCAAAATTGCACCCTGCATGGCGTTGCCCGTCTTCATTAGCCAATTGAATAAGTGCATAAAAGTAGGACGTTAAACCCCATTTCATTTCATTTACTACTACCATATACTGCTATAAACAACATTTACTTCTATCATATACTGCTATAAACAACACTTACTACTACTATATACTGCTATAAACAACACTTACTTCTATCATATACTGCTATAAACAACACTTACTACTACCATATACTTCTATGTTGTTTAAAGCAGTAAATTGTAGTAGTAAGTGCTGTTTATAGCAGTATATGGTAGTAGTAAGTGTTGTTTATAGCAGTATATGGTAGTAGTAAGTGTTGTTTATAGCAGTATATGGTGGTAATAAGTATTGTTTATAGCAGTATATGATAGTAGTAAGTGTTGTTTATAGCAGTATATGGTAGTAGTAAATGAAATTAAATGGGGTTTAACGTCCTACTTTTATACACTTATTCAATTTGCTAATGAAGACGGACAACGCCATGCAGGGTGCAATTTTGCAAGGACAGCCGGCGATAACTCTCCTACTCTTCATCGATTCCCAACTGTCTGGGATCTTTAACGTGCGCCCTGATTCAGCACGCGGGACCTCGGTTTTTCGTCCCATCCGAACGACTAGGTGCTAATCCTTTGCCAGCCCCTCTGGTCTGCACCACTGATAAGGGGAATCCGGATTGGAAAACTCCGTTGATCTTGTTCCGACCGGGGATCGAACCCACGACCTCCTGGTTAAAATCGAAACAATCCAAGCCTTTTTCAAGCACCGTATGAGTGTACGCATACATATCACTACACCATTCGTCTTTACAAGACTATTGAGAATGTCTTGATAACCTAGTCCTAACCACTTAATTAGGAGATACAAAGTCCTAATTAGGAGATAAAAAGTCCTAATTAGGAGATAAAAAGTCCTAATTAGGAGATAAAAAGTCCTAATTAGGAGATAAAAAGTCCTTATTAGGAGATACAAAGTCCTAATTAGGTGATAAAAAGTCATAATTAGGAGATAAAAAGTCCTAATTAGGAGATACAAAGAGTCATAATTAGGAGATAAAAAGTCCTAATTAGGAGATAAAAAGTCATAATTAGGAGATAAAAAGTCCTAATTAGGAGATAAAAAGTCACAATTACGCTAAAAAAAATTTTTATCGTGGCACCAGGAGGCTTCCGTAGTTTTGTTTGTCTGTAGGTCATGAATATAAAAAAAATTCATGATTTAAAAGATTCAGTCTTTGTGTATGTTTATTTTTTTACTTCATGCAATTCTGTCCCGACCAGTTAATACTATTGATACGACTATGTAAACACACCGTTTCATGATTTGTAACAAGTTCACTTTGTTTTATATGATTTAAACCCATACAATTATTGCTAATGAATCAGTATATTTGTGGTTTTAATTGTCGTTTTAAACAGGTTATATAGCGTGATACATAAGACAAAGGTGGACTTCGCCTCGAGGTCATGCCATCTTTCAGTGTTGAATAATGCCCTTCAGGACAACTAATGTGCCCACTGATTTTAACTTTTCCACTTCGTAGGATAGGGTGCTTTTTGGACGTGGCATCCTCTTGCACAAAATCCGTGGGTAAAATGGTTAAGAATTAATGGTTGACATGTGTCCGTATTATCAGTTTAACAATAAATATTTCACTTTTGGATATGTTTTCAGCTGATTACTTAACATTTGTTACCAAGGCAAATGTACAGAATACAATAATCTATTGGGATGTGGCTGGTGTTTCATCTGCTTTGTTTTCAATAGAAACTTGTGGACGTGTTGATATAATCTTTACTACCAATGTGGCTCATGTAATTTATGAAGTCAGTTTAGGTGACTGTTCTAACAAGTGTACAACCATCCAAAAGATCCTGTCCAACAATACAGAAAGTACACCCACTACTGTTAAAGTCGATCTGAATCCCCTAGAGTGTTCCGGTTATAGAGATCTATGGATAAGCTGGGATAATACAACTAATAGACTGGAAGCTGGATCTGGACACGTTCTTCACCATGATGTCTTTGTGGCTATAGACAACATGGAAAATGATGCTTATTTCGAACGGATGACGGAAAATAGGTCAGTTGTTAACAAGCATCTCCTGTGGGATTGTTCAGATAGATATAAGGAGGTAGATCATTGGTTGTTGTCTCAAGACAGTTTGGACTGTGAACGTGATGCAGCCCAACATCCTCTTCTAAATGTAACATAAGTCCGACCTCCGAATAATTGTGTAAAGTTCATATTCACTCAACATGTGAAATCCGCATCGATTGAAAAGTCTTTGTAACATGAAGCCAATACCATCGTGTGTCCTGCGAGACTAAATTACTATTCAAAATCACATTTTCGTATTTTGACGAAGTTCGGGACCATCTTCGCTTGAAATCCATCATTCAATATCCGTATTACCATCTGGTATCAATGACAGTGTACATCGGTGTTTTCCTCTTCTCCGAAACACCAATCTCTGCACACCCCCCCTGTCCTACTATCAAAAAAATGCAATGTTATGTCAGTCTTAAAAATATGTCACTACATTTCTTCAGCAGGGCTTTACAAATTATGCCCCCAGTATAATATTATTTATATTCTTCTATTATCAATATGTAAGTCAGTGGTTACCTTGCATGGAACATCGTTTTGTCACTCTGGTGGGACGAAAAATAGAGGTCTCGTGTAACGTTGGTGTGCACGTAAAAGAACCCTGACAGTTTGATGAAGACTAAACGGAAACGCCGCTGCCCCGGAAATATTTTTCTCAAAGCACACAATAAGGTTCATGTAAATCCCAGCTTAGGCATTGGCTTGGGGAGCTCAGACCAAGGGCCCCGCGGTTTATGGCAAAAATAACCTTATCTGTGAAGTTCCCCTCGGTGATCGGTTCTTGACTTGTATGCCATTCGGAACTGAATAGATGTCGTATTTGAACAGGTATTTTGTAATTATTCATGTATTACAGACGGTTTAATTGTGTGATACACATGCGTGCCATTTAGAGGCCCCGCGATTATACACAGAGAGAAAAAAGTGGGTCAGTTGACTCATTTGGGTGAGTATCCATAAAACGACTCACTTTTCGTTGACTAACCTGGGACTTACTTGGGACACACATGGGACTCAAATACTAAGTCCAAAGACTCATTTTTGTGACTCGCCCAAAAATCCATAAAACGACTCGTTAAGTGAGTCAAGTGACTTGTCTGTTAAAGTGAGTTCTTTGACTATTTTATTGAGTCTTGTGACACAGCAGGTGAGTAACGGGGCTAACTGTAGTGAGTCAAAAGACTAGTAAAGTGAATCAATGCAAAAAGATTAGAGTCAAATGACTAGTCTACACAACGAGTCAAATGACCCCACATAAGCCTAAATCCTATTAAAATACAATTTCATTTACTTTTACTGATTTTTTTGGCGGCGTAAAAATCCAGTATGTCACATTTTCCAACAACTTATGTCTGATGTATCAACCTCTGCCTCGGTGTCATGATTTGTTCCTCCTTTGAACTAACCACCTAGTTAGCCGAACAATCAAATAATATAATACTATATTTCTAAGCTTATGTATGATCATTAATTTGTCAAATTAAAAGTTGAATAACAGCGAATATATAAGTATTTTATTCTACCAATTTAAATATTATAAATAAAACACATTTATATTTTTAATTCACACAGATATAGTAAATGCTCACTAAGAATCAGTTCAATGTTCTCCAAACACATTAACATTTAAAAAGGGTAAGAAATCTTTAAAATTTCCAATACCATAAGTTGTTTATTTATCCCTGACATCACCTTCTCTGTTTTCTGCAATAATACAAAAACAAATTTTCCAGACTAACATAAATATTTCAGTGTTTCAATCATATTTTAAAGTTTCAGCTGATGTTTAAATGTCAAATATTACTACACCAACCCTCCAAATTAAGTGAAACTTACCATTTCAGTGGGACAAAACGTTTTCTTTATGTCTTCTTGTAATAAAGTTGAACCTGTTTTAACAGTAGCATCCAGTCAGCCTTGAAAGAAAAATATCCAAACAACTTACAAGTAAATTTCCGAATCGCTTTATGTTAGATTTAGTGACATATAAAAACTTGCAAAACACTGACATTCAAATTACTATTCTGAGCGAAGATATGAGTGCTGGAAGATGTAGCATATGTTTTTCTCATTTTCGTGGAAACGGTACTGGAGAAACATTTTACCTTTAAATTTTCAAATCTTGGGGGCATTCTAGAAAGTAACTTATGGGTTTGCCATGTGAATAAACGTCTAAATTTCAGTTTAAAATACAAGATTTGAAGCCAAAATAAAGACCTGCAATAGGAAGATTTAGCTCTTAAGTCAAATAATGCATCTTTAATGTTTAGTCCTAAGCCTGTTAGACGTACGAAAATCGTTCCATATTATTGATAAAGTATAATAAAATAAAATAGTGGTCTGTTATTGACTCCATTATGATTTAGAATTTACTTTTTTCCTACTCTGTTTGCATAGTAACCGTGACTCATTTATGAACTACATGGTGACTCGCTTTTGACTCCGACGTCTTATTAGCCTAGTAACTAAGTCTAGGCCAATGTGCTTGTAGGCCTATAGTCAAATTGCCTAATGTAATTTCTTCTAATACCATTACATGCCGTTGAATATTTCCAGATAAATCACTAACTGGATAATAATAATTTCTTAACGACAAGAACGATTTAATAAATTTGAATTTGAATTCTTAATGAATATCAAAATCAGTGGCCTATTTAATATTATGCCGCTTAATCTATATAATAGTAGACAAATTATTGTATAAAGCTTTACTCGTAACAAAAAAAACAAATGATTCACCTTTTTTATTGTAGATTCTTGTAGATGCATTAGATTTTCTTTTAGGCCAATGCGCGTCCAGTCTTCGACAAACGGCCGCCCAAAACTTCCACCCACAATTCATTTCACCGGAAGGACTCACTCTTGACCAGCCCGTGACTCACTTAGGACTAAATTCATCGCTGATTTTTTTAATAACTCGAAAGTGACTAGTTGGTGACTCAGAAGTGTCCATGCAAGTTTCAATGAACTGAGTCATGGCTGACCCGTGTGCCGCTAATCTAAGTCAAAAGACTCATCTTACTGAGTATTTTCTCATAACTCACCAAAATGAGTAAGTTTTACTCATTTTTGACCCACTTTTTTCTCTCAGTGTAGACAGGCCAAGGGCCCCGCTCCGGTTATTCTGGACTTTGTGCAGAAGGCTGTATATTTTATTTACTTTTCGTTCTAGACGTTTACGGTTGTGCATTCAGCAATTGGCAGGAGTGGAATAGTTGGACGAGCGGAACTACTTCAGATAGTATACTAAAGAGAAGCCGCACTTGCCACTGTAAGCGCCCATCTTTTCATCCTACATTTAATAGAAACTTGTACTGTGACGGTGAACTTGAACAGAAAATGGGCGGTATGTACATGATATAAGTTTAGATTTTAAAGGAATCGTGCGAAAACATAATAGGATAATTCCCTGTGTTATGATCCTTGTAAACATTTATCCCATGCCATGTGCAAATGGAACTCCGTCTCCAAATTCCATGCCATGTGTCTAAATACTTGCAAAGTTATATTGGAAATTGATTTTACGATTACCATATCACTCATAAAATTGATCAATACCTTTTTTTGCACAGTGGTAGAGCATTCAATAGATTTTTCAAATTGATCAAGGACAATAACTCTCAGGGTAATTATTATTCGTAATCCTTGAAAACCAATACGATTCCTCGTCTCCTACACATAAAATTTTTTATAAAACGGACGGGGGAGAGTGGGTGGTGACTATATTCAACCTAGTTGCACTATGGGCCAGTAAAAAACAAATTACTATTTTTTCCAGGTGGTATCATTAGCAGTATTTGGCGAAGTGAGGGAAACATGTACTCCACCACCTTGGCTAAATTAATCATCACTGGTATTACGAGAATAATATGTGGTGTAGAATGTGACTCCATGAACTCCTGCTCAATTTTCTCGTACAATAAGTCAAACAAAACATGTTGGCTGTATGATGTTCACTATTTTAATATCAGTGACTTTCTTGAAAACGAAGACTTCCAAACCTATATTCGGTATTAAAGCTGATTGATATAATTTACACTAATGCCCGGCTTTCACGTGTGCTACGAATCGCCGCGAATATTGACGAATTGAAATTAATCGATATTCGTGGCGATTCGACAAAAAAATAAAAAAAGATCGTAAACAATCTAGATCGGCTACAAAGTCGTTACGAATAGTTTACTAAAGAGTTACGATAATTCGTGGGTAATCGGGGGGGGGGGAATATGCCGGATTTCAAGGTAGATTGTACGAAATGAAAGACCCATCTATAGGGATTGAAGCGATTCTGACACGAAGGATACAATGGTTTATCTACGAATCGGAAAAAGTTTGGATTCAGGCGACTCGTAGCATAAAGCGGGAGTCCAAAAGTTTTGTATCAAATATCACCTACGGCTTACTTCAAGAACCATCTACGATCTACCTACGAATCGGAAAAAGTTTGGATTCGTGATCATTTGTATCGTTCGTAGCCCAATTGAAAGCTGGGCATAAGTGAAATATTTAGAATTGTCAAAGTTTCAAAAACGTGCTAACCAATGGGGGTTTGTTTTGCGCGTCTAAGCGACTAGAAACAATTTTCTTGTCAGCACCGAAGCTTAACACCAAAATTGAAAATGATCTTTTAAATGACCTCCATAGCATTTACAAAATTAACGGCTAAGGGGGGATAACGCTATTGCAACAGGTCGTGAAACTATTGAAGGGTTGTATCACTGCCAATAGCAAATGTTCTGCTAAACTGTCTTTGTCATTGATTATGTGTAAAATGTATAATGTAAAAAGTCTTAATACTGGTAATGATAAACTCAAAATGTCTCTCCGGGCACGGTTAAATCCAATATGTCAAGACAAGTGTTTTATTGGAAAACTCTGTTTTTAACGTGTCTACATTTCACATTTAGCCGCATCACAGTTGTTCTTCACGCATCTTTCCGTAAATAAATTAATGTGTATATGTGCAATAGACCCGACCGAAGCAACAGTGCGGCACCCGCGTGTGTCAAATGTCAGTTTAAACTTGCTAATTCTGTTGAAACCCCATTTTCTTCTGGGGATTATTAGTCCGTGTTATTGCACAGACAACCCTGATACGACGCAGGTTTTCTGTTCGTCGAAGTCATTGTACTTTCGTTTGTTTGTTTGTGACTGGTCGGATAGCCGTGGCGATAGAGAGGCGGCTTCTCACCAATGCATCGACAAGGGTTCAATCCCAGCTCAGGGCAAGAACTTTATCGTTGTAAGTGAGAGGGATATTCGGTCCCCCGTCCGATTAGGCAGGTTTCCCCGAGTTCTTCGGTTTCTTCCTGCAGTAACGATTGAAATGATTCGCACGATCTGTGCCAAGGGCCAAATTCGAAACAAGCCTAAGGCTTAATTTGCTACCCTTGTAAAATGACGAGATTATTATTATTATTATGGATAACGGCATGTGGATATCATGGCTTTTCACTGTGCCAGAGTCACTTCTCTGCAGGTAAGGTGAGTCTGTAGTTCAGATTGGTATCTCACCAGAGCACTTAGTTTGATATGCAAATGTATGATATCACGTGACTTATTAACTATACGGAAACGTGACCGAGATCGACCTGGTACACTATAAGATTATTACTACACGATATTGAGACAATCAACATGGTAAACTATAAGAAATTCCCTGCAATGAAATCTTGTGATTGGTATGGCTAATCCGCGCCTTTGACAAATAAGATAAATTGGTAGTATAGTCCATATTTAGTAATTAGGCTACTCTCCGAAAGCGACACATTTCTTTCGGCAAAACAACGAGAATTTTAATTTCTCTAAATTACGTCATTATGAATGTGCCAGGAAATAACTGATAGATTCAAAAAGCCAAAGAAACATACTTTCCAGTGATGTTTAACACGATGACTGGAATTTCGTGTTAAGACCCGTATTTTGATATTTTATACTCCCGCCACCAACCCACACCCTATCTGTAAATTTTAATACAGACTTTAATCAATTAAAAAAAATAATGAATACACTTAAAAAGAGTAACATAGGCGTACAGGCTTGATGATAGTTAGGGGGTGGGGGTGGGTGGGCAGAACCCGAAATGCCCGAAAAACATTCGGGTTTACAGACAGTAGCGACCCCCCCCCTCCGAAAAAAAAAATGGAATATTTTACGGCTGCAAACGCGTTTTTTCTGCTATTTTAGCCGGCGAACAACAGTAATTTCAAAGGGGTCTAATATATCCTAATTAAGGTTGCTGACTCCAATCAATACAGCAACTTCAATTTTGTCTAAAAAAGCTTACATAGCTGACCCGAATTCCAAACAACCAGTCAATCGTGGCGCGGTATGGGGGCCTCACCCTCCTGGGGAACATTTTGAAATTTAATCACCGCGAATGCGCTTTATCCTATTCTAGCCCGTCTAAGCAACTCCAAAAGTATCCAACGGTTTTGTAACCGAAATCCCACTCTGAATTCCAACCATCCAATCAGAAAGTTGCATCTGCAGTCACAAATAATAATCGATGCCCGAAATAATATGTCGCACAAAGTAGAGTGGCCCCAGACAAAATGTTATAATCCATGGTCAACAAATTCGTGATATTCAATTACAAGAAAAGTAAAATTAGTGTTCTATTAGGGCTCGTTGCAGTTAGGGATGGAAAACAAGACATGCTAGAAAAATTTCGGGTCTATAGACAGCGGTGTCGGTTTTCTTTGAGGGTCGAAGAATCGCAACTGACCTTGTAAGGACCCCCCCCCCCCCCGGATAATTTTAGATTATTCCAGCCCGTAAAATTAGTGTTTTAAAAAAGCTGATAAAGCTTGTTATCGTATCCTATATTTATTATAAAAAAATTGTAAATTTAAATGAATAAAATATTGTTTAAATAAAAAATTTCGGGCACTTTATTTTGCCAAGTTTTCGTTTTATTCTACATTTGCATAACAAGGTTAGTGCTCTGTGTAAGGTGTTGTGTGGACAGTTGAGACGCGACAGGGCGCAACTGTAATGAGAGGAATGTAAAATGTAGACACGTAAAGAAACCGCCCTCACGAATAAAACATTTTTGTCATTTGGCACATTATATTTGGCATTTTTTCACTGCCGGTATTAGGACTGTAAATCTTACTTTGTACACATAATCAATGAAAAAGACATTTTAGCAGAGCATTTAATATTAACAGCGATACCCTTCCATATGAAACGTTAATTATCGATAGGGTTTGTCCTCTCATGACCCATTTGCTTCAAACCAAATTTGAAATAAACCAGCGGCTTCCAGGCAGGATACGCCCACATACAAGAGTTAGATAGAGAACAACTAATAGAATGTGATTTTTCCTACAATCAAGGGCCATAATTCATGAAGTTACAAATCGATATGCGCAAATATCGAATGGAACCAAGATCTTTGGGTTATAAACATGCATTTCAAAATACATTTAAATCGGATAGTGAGATCTTATAATAATAAACCTAAATTTTAAGTTTCATTGAAATCGGATAAAAAATTGTGACCTGTAGTGTGTTCAAAAACAATTGTGGGCGAACAGTGGCGACGACAATTTACGTCTACATGAAAACATTGGCTTTAATCGTGGTCACGTGGTTTTTAGAAAAGGGGGCATAACTTTGTACATTTTTCAGATTATGCATGAAAGGCAGGGGTCAGAATATGACACGGACGTTTCAATGTGCACCAAAATCTGTAACACATATTTTAGGTGTCATACAAATCGGTCAAATTTGTATTACATGCTTTTACAGTATTTGCCTAAAGTGGAACACACATTTTAAAGCGAAATTTCGATCTGATGTTCACGAAATTCGAACACAACCGTGATTATGGTGTAATGGTTATATACGTGAACGGATTGTTTTTAAAATCAAAAGAAAATTGCGATCTCTAGAAAATCTACAAGATAAAAACGCAATATGTCGCAAAACCAGGGGAAATAATATAAAACGTTTCGGTCAATTACGCGACAATATTAAAAGTAACCGATATCTTTGGAATATTACATATGTTTTAAGTGTCATCAAAATCTGATAAAAATTGTGACATAGAGGGTCAACAAGCTGAAAACGCAATTTTTCGTACATTCGGGGTTCATAATCCAGGAAGCCACAGATGTATACGAGCCAATATTGCAAGGGACAAAGGTCGCTGGGATATAAACATATTTTCTGTTTCTTCAAAATCGGATAACAGTTGTAATGAACGGACAAAGCGACAACATAATAGGTCTACATGAAAATGTGGGCCAATAAAATATACCCCATTCGAATAACAATCCGAAACATAGGTCACCAATTCGAAACACGGGTCATCAATTCAGCTTTAAGATTTTATTGCAGAGAAGCTATTTACACTCCCATGGTGTATTTCCCTGTCACGTCTATCTTCATTAGCCCAGCCGGAGAAGGACGTTAAACCATATATCATGTCCTTGTCACGTGATCCTTCGGTTGTGCAAAGCAAATCAACAGTAAGGCTGATATTACCCTAGGTGGAAGCGGACGTTAAGCCCATATAATTGTATTTCTATGTGGCACGTCACATACCAACTAATTTCTAGCTGACATGTCACATACCAACTTATTTCTAGCTAGTAAGTCACATACCAACTAATTTCTAGCTGACATGTCACATACCAACTTATTTCTAGCTTGTAACTCCCCAACCAACTTATTTCTAGCTGGTTAGCTTTATGGCTGCCATATTGACTTGATTGGTAAATGTAACATGTCTCTCTCGTCTATTATTCTAGACATATTTAATTGGCGGGTATACTATATCCCTGATAATATATGTCTACTACATCGTTAACACTGTTCATCACATGCATTTTGCATACCGATAGTTCATTGGCCAATCACGCTATTTTACCGAGATTCTGCCTAATAGATTGGATGCAGCTATGGCGGCTCTGGTATGCCAGCAGGGTAAGCTTACGCTTCCGGACACCTGTTACCACTGTTTGCCGTGTAATTTGTACACGGTGAACAGTCCATATATTATGCTGATTACACTATTTGCCTATGCCGTTTTTTTAGGGCTTCGAATTTTATCTAATGGTTTGGATTGTTCGTACTTGGTTTTATTTTATTTATACCAACTCATTTCTAGCTGGTAAGTCACATACAAACTTATTTCTATGGAATCATGTTAATAACAAAATGTTATTAATACAGATGTTCTATAACTGATTCAAGACCACCATTCAAAGTTCTCTTAATAAATATTAAAGAATATTACAAAACTGAAACACACCATTAAACGACATCATTTATTGAAAATTATTATTATCAATAACATAACTTCATTATGTATGTCTCTTTATATATATGTATGTGTTTTAAAACATTAAAAACTCGTGTGCTTATTAATATTTGACTGTAACGACTAATTAGGGGATTAGTACAACATTTAACTGTGCATACCAACAACTGCGTTTATTTACATGTAATGATTTATGGAGTATCAATAACGTAACTTTATTATGTATGTATATTTATAATATGTATCTGTACATTAAAAACTTATGTGTAGTGTGCTTATTAATCTATGACTGTAAAATACTGATCAAGCTTAACTCTTCCGGACACCTGTTAACACTGTTTGTCGTGTACCTTGTACACGGTGAACAGTCCATTTGCTGATTATACTATTTTACATGATTACACTATTTTGCCTATACCGTCTGTTTTGGGAACACAACGGATGTGGACTGTTATCGATAGTCCATTGGCCAATCACGCTATTTTACTGAGATTTGTCTAATAGTTTGGATGCAGCTATGGCGGGTGTGGCACCAGGCAGGATAAGCTTACTCTTCCGGACACCTGTTACCACTGTTTGTCGTGTAATTTGCTGATTACACTATTTTGCTTGAATTCACTATTTTGCCTATAACGTTTTTTAGGACTTCGAATTATGTATTATGGTTTGGATTGTTCGTACTTGGATTTTATTTTATTATTATTACCATACTTGATTGATTACCTTTCCACAGTTTGGGGTAATGCCAATAAAGGTGGTACACTAGAGGTTCTGTATAAGCTTCAAAAGCGTGCAGCTGCAGCAAGGAGCATTTTGGATGAAAATCCTGATTGTCATTCGGCACCTTTGTTCAAATCTCTAAATTGGCTAACAATCTACCAACGCATTCAATACAAACACGGAATGCTCACCTTCGAAATTCTAAGCGACACATCACCATCATATTTATATTTGCTGCAAACATTCTAAATTAACCGAAACTACCAGGGCACCGAGATCATAAAGTTGGTCCAAATAACCAATTCCAAAAAGTAAGAAAATGGCAATGACAGGAACATACCATTATACCGCTGTTTTATTCTGGAATTCACTACCTTAATTATACTGCTGTCCATTGTTTAATCTTTCTTGTCTGTTTCTTCATTATAAGCTTATATAATAAGCTTTGCGGTTGTGCTAATCATTTTGGATATTTGTTGCTGTGTAGTTGCTAGTTTTATAGAATATGAGGGGCATGTTGAAAATTAAAACTCATGTAATTATTAATGTGTGCCCCAAGAAGAAATAGTAAATATTATCATTATTATTATTATGTATTCAGAGATTAGTACCAAATTTAACTTTTCATATCAACAGAGGCTTTTATTAAAGTTTATGTAGTATCAATAACGTCACTTTATTATGTATCTTTATATGTATGTGTTTTAAAACATTAAAAACTTATGTGTAGCGTGCTTATTAATGTTTGACGAATCCTTCGAACATTAATGCTGATGTTGATGACAAGCTAATGTCTGATCATTTTGTTCTATCCTTTAAAGATGCCTTCCCGGGTACAAACTTTGTGAATTGAGGAAATATGTGGACTAAAAAACATATTCAAAGTAACCAATCTATCAAAAATTTGCTTCAATTCCCTTTCAAAACTTTGCTTTCGTCGTGGATACCCATAGCTATAAGTAAGCTGTTAGACGCAATGTCTGCAAACTTAACTTCTTTGTGGGAGGGTCCATTTTTCAGAATGTATCCTTTATACTTACTGTACATTTACCATACCTACTGAGGCCTAAGTAAATTCTTAGTTATTTCTGTCTACTTCTTTTTAGACATTTTAATCGTAGAGTCTTTTGTACGTTGACAACACCCAATGTCCCCCAAACCGCCTAACCATTTAAGCAAGAAATAACAACTGCTCCCTGACCTTAGCTAGCAGACAATAAGCCAGCAGAACCTGTTGGGTTGCTTGTTAGCGATTCCCTGACAATATTGCCCAGTGCTTTCCCCATGGGCGTTTTTCGCGTAATCCAGTATTTTTCTAGTAAGATTGGGTGTCTATACATTTATTGGAAATAACCGCCCGATAAATACTTTGCTGGGAACCCAACTTTAATGTTAATTTATCTAACACTTCACGTAACAGCAGGAATATGCACTTGGGAACTTCCAAATCCATCAATATTGAAGACTTTAATATCGATCTTCTGAGCAGCACTCTATTCACACACTGTTCTAATGATGTCGACTACATGGTACTTTACTTGATAAAACATTACTTGACCTCCTTGACAAACATGCACCCATTCAAACCATTAACCATTTAAAGAAAACACCATGGTATGATGCGTCTGTTAACGATGCTAAGCGAATACGGCGGGCAGGTGAAAGGGAGTGGCGCAATTCAGGGTTAGTGGTACATAAACAAATGTACACAAAGTTTCGAAAACATTTTATGAAATGTGTTAAAAATGCAATTGTTTGTACAATCAGGGATCATAATCCAGGAAATTATACTGTACGAAATATTAAAAGCAACCCAGATTTTTGGTTTATATATAAAGATAATATTTTAACTTTCAAGAGAGACATGGGGTTTATCACCAAACAGTACATTCTACAGTAGATATCGCTTATGTGATAAATTTCATAATATCTCTTTAATGATTGGTCAGTTGAAAAGGGACTCCATTTTTTATGTTCAAAGAACAGTTCATTTTTTAAGAAAGGATTGGGTGATAAATAAAATCTTCTACTCGTCTTTTTTGTTATAAGAAAATATCAACGCTCGTCGATAAAGTGAAAAAAAAACCTAAAAAAACTTGTTTTTTTTACACAATCGACTTGTGTTGATATTTTTTGATATCGATTCAACGTCCACTCGACAAAAACTATGTTATTTCGGGACTAACGCGTGGTTGAATTTTTCTTTTGGGACCGACAGAAAACCAACGTAGTTGGACAAGCGACCCTACTCTTTCACACGTAAAACCGAGGAATCAAAACCACGCTCAGGGAGATTCGGTCCCATATGCTCGAATTTCGAAATGAACCGCGATCGTTTGGTTATAATCATACATTTTAAGTTTCAATTCATCAATATCGGACAAAATTGTGTCCACAAGCTAAAAACAAGATTTCTCGTACAATCCGGTGCCACGATCTATGAAATTATATGCCAATATCCATAGGCGTATGAGCCGAGAGGGGGGAGCTGTCCCGCTAACTTTCGGGCAATCTGGAAGACGGGTCTAGTGGGGGAAAACAATTTCATCTAGTTGGCAAAATAAAGTGCCCGAAATCTAATAAAAAGTAAATGAATACAGCGAATTTGTACTGAATTGACTATGGATTAAAAAAAAAATTCCGGGCATCGATTATTATGTTTAATGTAGCTGCAACAGTCTGCTTAAATGATTTGAATTTCTGTTACAAAACCATTGGAGTTTCTTATCTCACGGGCTAGAATATCATTTGTGGCGGTAACATTTTCAGAATGTTCTCCATAAGGGCGAGGGTCACATACCCCGCGACGATTGGGTCTTTTTTTCATTCCGGTCAGCCACCTAAAGTAGGGTACATTGGACCACTTTAAATTTGCTGTATTTACGGGCTAGAATAGCAGGAAACGCGATTGATATCGTCAAATTTTCCGTTCGCCTATGTCAATATGGAAAGGATCAAAGATCTTTGGGAGATTAGTTTCGTCAACATGGGATAAGTGTTGAAGCCATACAAAGACCAGGATGTTTCACTTGGAATCGGCTAATTCATATCTGATCGGTTAAGCGAAATAAAATATTATTAAACAAAAGAGGGACGAACACGTGTCTTTGAAATATCGATGAAAACCAATTGAGCAGAAACTAGGAAATGGACAACCAAAAGAGTCAAGTTGCTACCCAGCCGCAATGATAAAGATGTCATGGGGTCATATGCTAATTTTAAGAACTAAAATTGATCTTGTCGGGCCTTTTAAAACTTAATTTGTACATGACAGAGAAAATTCTCTAAATATTCTTTATATTAACCCCAACGTATATGGACCATTGTAAAGTTTATTATGTCGAGTCTCCGATGGACTGGCTGTACCAGACTTGATTTAAAAAAATTGCCCAAAAGTTGAGCCCTTTTGATGGTGTTTCAGGTTACTGAAGGAATTGATGAAATCACTCCCACTGCCACACATCTGCAGCTACTGGAAGTGTCTCTTGCATCTATCACCAATCCACTGCTACTACGTCATTTGCAGCTATGGGTAGTAGAACTGACATACGTCATCCTCTCCTCCGGTAATAGTTACTGGTGGTATTGCCACTAGAGGACAAGAGTAGGTATTTGGACCAACCCAGGTTGGTTTTGGTGCAGGTTTTAATGTACATCAGCTTGTTTGGCAAGGGTTACTCTGACCAGGAGCTTACCACAATTTCATTTGTAGTTTCCCAATGTACGAAACTGCAATATACAGGGGGTTGGTTGGCCTAGTGGTCTAGAGTGCCGCGCTTCGACCTCTAGCTGACCGGCCACCTCTGGCTTGCGACTGTGGTTTCGAGCCCTGGTGTGAACGTATGTGGTATGAAGATAGGGGTGCCTTCTCAGCCCCGTGGGTTTCCTCCGGGCACTCCCGTTTCCTCCTACTGCTAAATATACCATATTATTATGTTAGTCCCGAAATGACCTAGTTATGTTGAGTTGACGTTAAACCCCATTTCTCTCTCTGCGCAGTATACAATATATATTGTAATGCAATTGTATTCTAATTGGTACCCACGAGAATCATCAGTCAGGCACTAGCACTGGAGCGAAACCTTGGGGTACTAGAGTGCTGGGGAGTAATTGAAATATATAAATTATCGAAGGAATATCTTTTTTATTGATTTATAGACATGCCATGGTGTAAAATTATACGAAAACTCATAGATTTCATCAGATGTACCTACGTCATACATGTAATTAATTATTAATTGTTTAGACAATATTAAAGCTTATAGTCGATAGTTAATACCACATTAATTGTCTAATCTTACATACTCATATAAATTATTGGTAGGGTATAGTTGTATCCCTTGCCATTCTACTGTTACAGACTTACACATTGTTGATGGGAAACAGTTGTTATTACATAATGCTTTGATATTATAATCTTATATACTTATAAATTATAAAATAATTCATGAAATCAAATTGAAATGTAATTTATGACCAGCAACCCTGACCACAATTTCCTAACATTCTACAGACACCATTTATAATATAAGTATGTTTTACAACTGAAATGGGTTCATCCGTTCAACTGTATGTCTGTCACACTTTTTGGGACACAATAACTCTCCTTCTAATTGAGCTAGAATGTTCAAACTTGGTGCATGTGTTTCTTAGGTCAATGCCTTAATGGAGTTTGAAGATGAGCATTTTCTGCTT
The DNA here is from genome assembly GCA_917208275.1 of Patella pellucida. Lineage (NCBI taxonomy): Eukaryota > Metazoa > Mollusca > Gastropoda > Patellidae > Patella > Patella pellucida. The sequence continues at coordinate 68,629,836 of OU795038.1, forward strand.
AGGGTAAACAGAGATAAGCAATTCGATTGGTTTGTGCGTTTGAACATGATAACTTTAGTTCTCATGAAGGTGGAGTGGTTAAAATTTGGTGTATAGTTTTATTACATCAATACCTTGATTAAGTTCGATAATAAACATATTCTACTCAGTGTAAGAAATTTGATTTGTGGAGACTTTGGAACACAACAACTCTCCTTCTAATTGAGGTAGAATGATTAAACTTGGTGTTTGCATTCATTAGGTGAATGCCATGATGGGAGTTCTGCGATAAACACTGTCTGCTTACGGTAAGGAGATATAAACAATCTGATTGATTGATGCTTTGGGACACGATAACGTTGGGTATATTATAATTAAGTGAGAGTGATGAAACTCCTGGGCATAGATTTATCATATCGTTACCGTGACTAAGTTCGATGATGAGAATTTTATGCTCAGGTTAAGGTGCGATAAGCAGTCTGATTGGTCAATATTTTTGAATATAACAACCCTGTTTTTGATTGGGGTAGAATATTTTAACTTTACGTAATGTTCATAGAGTGAATGTCTTGAATGAGTTCAATCATTAACATCTAAAGCTAAGCAGGATTAAGCAATTTCATTGGTCGATGCTTTGTGACAATACGACTTTGATTCTATCTGATAGAGAGTGATGAAACTTGTATAGTTGATAATCAGTTTAATTGATTGATACTTTTGAAAAAAATAAACATGCGATTAATTAATGTTTCATCTTTTAATTTTGGGGTTTCGGCGGGGGACATCGGCCTCGCAGTTGGCTTGTTTATATTCGGGAGCCAAATATGCATACCCACTTCTAGAGTCATGGTTCTTGACAACTTTGCTGAATCTATAGAGCGCTCTAATAATAAAATTCTATTGATCTGCTTGAAATGTATAGACATTCTCCAGATGTGGAAATTCCACAATTTCTATCATGTACTTCTTGAATGATTTCCCTTACATTGTAAAATCGTTTGAACGATCTATAGTTATCACCTACATTGTTACTGGATCAAAATATGAATATTGGTTTATTTCTATATATAACGAAGTATGGATCAGTTTAACGTTGACAAAGCTTTATTATACATTTTAGTTTGTTTATGAAATCATAATATATAAAACATGGGGGATATTTGTTTTTGATTTTCCGTATTAATAATTTGATTTTTGTTTTCATTTATTTGACTATCTACTTTAAAAAAAAACTTAACAAAGGATGTTCTATTCAGAATTGTTTTTTCTTTAACATTGATTATCACTATTTGTGGTATCCAGCTAAACGTCTTGAAATTTATTATCTAGAGCAACTGTTTGTCTACAGTTCCTTTCTAATACATTATACATACTATTCATTAAGTAATTAACATTTGAAGAGGTAATACGGCAACCGATGGGTGAAAACGTAACGGGTTTTCATTTGAATACTATCCTCACACCCTCGTTATCCCAAGTGGTAGTAGGGTTGGATGGCCGAATGGTTAGCACGTATGCGCTGTATCATAAAGCCTGTCATTGAGTCAACTGGCGTGGTTTCGCCTGTCCAACCTCGTGGGTTTTCTCCGGTTTCCTCCCACTACTAAAACCCCCTGCACGCAAGCGAATTACTGAAATAAAATTTAAAAACATTTGTTAGTCCCGAAATGACCGTTTGTGTCGAATAGACGTTAAATTCCATTCTCTCTCTCTCTTTATCCCCCGAGGTCTCATTCCGTTTTACCCTTGGTTTTTTCGGAGGGGGTGGGACGTCTTCGAGTTATCTACCCTTGATGATTGTTTTATTTGTATCGATAAATCTCCCCGGGTAAAGTAGGCAAAAAGGAAAGGCTGGCTTCAAGAGACGAGGATACGAATTAGCCCGAAGGTAGCCTCAATGAAAGAAGCCCAAATTATACTAAATGCGTTAACAACAAATTACAATTATTTTATAATACATTAATGAAGTATCAAGAGTTTTATTGATAATAATAAACATAACAGAATGAAACATTTCAGACAAAGAACGAATAGTAATAATAATAACAAAGTCAACCATATAGATTTTAGATATATTTGAAATCTGCGAAACAAACTAAAGATATTGATAATGCAATTAAATATAAATGAATTAGAAATATATATACAGTATTGACATAAATCATCAATAAATGGACATACATATGGTTATATACGCTTATAAAAGGAACAAGAAACGATGGTCGTTTCATTAGTACGACTGTTTTTTAAACTGCTTTTTGAATGGTTCGTAGGCTTTAGCTGCAATCAAGGCCAGGGCATATAATTTGAAATCTTGGAAACCCCGTGGATTAACCCAGAAGTTGGGTCCGTTGCGAGCAAGATACTCAGCGGGCTCATTTCCTAAAATGCTGACATTGGAGGAATCCTTGTAAATTCCACGGTTTTACTTTTACTTCGACGGGAATCAACACTTGCTCAAATAGTCTGAACAATGTTTGGTCTAGATGTTGTTGAGTGTCGTATTATTATCTCAATGCTGCTAAAGTAGTCTGACACAGTGACGGCTCTTTGAATGGTGGATGATAAAAATCAGCCGAGAGCTGTATACATCTTTTATGTTTCTGTTTGGATCCCGAGATCCACCGGAGTATATTACTTAATTGCTATTAATTGTATAAGTGTTCCCTAGTTTTTTTATTAACGGTATTTTACTTATCTCACCCTTTAACATGTCAACAATATTAAGTATTAAAGTAAAGTAAACTATTGAGTATTACTTATTTGGAACTGTTTACATATCCTCGGTATCCCAAATAATATCATTCCGCTCTACTCCACTAAGCCTTGGGTTCATTCACGGGGTTTCATTGAATTAAATCAAAAAATTGATATGTACAAAAAACGATGTCCGAAAATATTTTGAGAGAGTTTGGAACAACAATTTAAATTAATAAACCTGTAGTGTTGTTTTTCTGATGGCATAGCAGGTGAAACGTGTAAGAATTTTCAAACGTATTTTGTTTGTTTTTAGAAAACAGAGTTGAATTGTTACATAGTTTTTGTTATAAAAAAAATACTATGAAACTACGAAATTCAAGCGATTTAGTTTATCGATGATACGCATTATTTCCATGGTAGCCAGCGGGTAAATGGTTATCAAATGCCAAGTTCACGAATGCAGCATGCAAGTACAAGGCCAACCAAACGATACATTGCTACAATGTATGAAACTCTTACCATTGATATTGTAACCGTTAGTTTAAACTGTCAATAGTTTTCTATTCCGAGGCGTACCTGATTACAACCTACGTTTCCGCGTATCAGGCCAAGATCTTCGTTCTTTTCAATGTTGGCGGGTATCGGATATAATTTCCTGGCGGGTGACGTTTTGTTTGTAATTTTTAAAAACCGTTGAAATTCATCACCTTTACACCAAAATCAGGATTGAGTTCGAATCTCGTGAAAATCAAAGCGAAATGTCTCATCAAAATAGCTGCCCCACTTAAGGCAAATAATAATTATTATACTAAACAGCAAAAAATCACGTCGGTACGATTTCAACATCAGAGAGGCACTTAACACTCAGCAAATCTCGACAGATTCCGGTACCCTACATCTAGACTCGGCTGTATGGCAGTAAGTGATATGTACCTACGACCATACATTTGCGATGCGGCTACCGGTTTACTTCAAACAGTGTGTAGAGTTTGATACCTAAAAAAGCAGAGATATTGTCTCAAGGCTGCTTGTTTAAAAAAATTCCCTGGTAATTCCACAAACCCAATGCCAAACGTGACGTTTGTTGATATAATACACTCTCCACAGAAATCTCCATAGGGTAGCAATATTTTGCATTCGGAACCATTAAAATAGATAAAATATGGCGGAAAAGGTCACACAGCTGAATTAAGATGCGTAGAATCTGTCGAGGTTTGCCGAATGAGGCACTTTAATCAAATCATTCACATTGACCTGGAAGTGATTGGCAACGGCTTGGGCAGAGTAACATATCAGCCTGACGTTTCTCGATACACACAAACCTGGGCCCGATTCCTAAAAAAATCTTTAAGTAAGCACAAAGTAATCCTCCCATTTTACTTACGTAAGAATCTTATAAAAATACCGTCCCTAGAAAATTCTCAAGAACATTCTTACGTAAGCACAGGTCAAGTATAAGTCTAAGCACACCGAGACTACTGTGGTCTTTAACGTCATAAAAACAACTTTGGTATTCGAATTACATCATAAATTTGTCGTCTGCTTCATTGTGGTTGATTTAGATACACACACAGTATACTATTCAAAAAAAGTAGGGAATATTTGATTTTTAAGTGTTATTAAAGTCACCTAATGAAACTGACGAAGAAACAAATGACAAAATGAAATGAAGTTCACATATATCGATTTATTCCAAATGATCGTTAGACTAAGTAAGGCACAGACTGACCATTATAAGCTTAAAATGATACCCGGGGTCAAACAGCAAAGTTACCACACAACAAAGTCAGTAACGGATAAATACACCTCTGTTTGCCAATCAAGCATTGATCCGACGTGGCATACTCCTAATGGGACGTCTGAGGTTATTTTGGTCCAGATTGTCCCATTCCTGTTGCAACGCAGCAGCAAGTTCTCGGACATTGGCAGGATGTTGTTGACGTTCACGTAACCTCTGTCCAAGCATGACCCAGACATGCTCGATGGGGGAGAGGTCGGGACTCAGTGCTGGCCAAGGTAATGTGGTGATGTTCTGTTGTTGGAGGTAACCTGTAACGATCCTGGCCCTGTGACATCTTGCGTTGTCATCCTAGAAGATGAAACGGCAGCCACGACGTCGTGAAAACGGCACAAGATGGACTGCCAAGATGTTGTCCCGGTAGTACTGGCCTGTAACACGCCCTGCAACAACATGAAAGCCGTTCGTCCAGCAACAGTGATGCCTCCCCACACCATAACTGAACCACCCCCAAATCGATTAAGTCTGATGACGTCAACGTCTTGGAAGCGCTCGTTTCGACCCTCCTACGTCTGTCCAAAAACCAACAGTGAACCTTGACTCATCTGATAACATCACATTGCTCCAGCGTCGATTATCCCAGTGTTCACGATTCCTACACCAACACCGACTTGCCTGAATGTGATGATCTCTCAAACAAGGGATCATACGAGGACGTCGGGCGCAAAGGTGACTCCTATGCAGTCAATTCCGAATGGTCTGGCCACTCACTCTCACACCAGTGTCTGTTTGAAGACGAGCGCTGATCTGATTTGCTGTGATGACGCGATTTCTCAAGGCCAAGGTACGGATAAATCGATCCTGGGCTTGATTTGTCGCCCTTGGTCGACCTGGGCGTGGTCTGTCCTGTACAGATTGTGTATCACGGTATCTGGACCATAGCCTGTTTATGACAGACTGAGAAACATTCATCGTCCGCGCCACAACCGCCTGTGTTGTGCCGATCTGTAGCATGCAAAGGGCACGTAACCTTTCATTTTGGGTAAGCCGACGCATATCAAAATTTGTTTTCTGGTCACTAAAACAATTAAACTGGTGTTTCCATCCTGGAATTCAATGCCACAATGACTGAAACATTCAAAGTCAGAGTCGTACAAATCTTGGGTTGGACCCCCATGATGATCCCAAGCTTCAGCTGCATTCCATGCGGTAGCTATTGGTGCGTTTGGGCGTCACATGTAACTGGAAATGATTCTTCTGCTAGGTTCTATAGTAATTCTTTTCGTAGTCATTTGCATATTTTAGTAGTATGCCCCCCAAATTAAATATCCCCTACATTTTTTGAATAGTATATTACCAAATGTGTCAAAAGATAAAAAAAAACGCAGACACATACAAACTAACTTAATAATTGTGAGAGCGCCTGGTCTTAAATTAGCCTGTGTGTTTGTAGCCTATTGTGTACTAATAGGCAAATAAATAAATTGGTTTCAGGGTATGCCCTAGATGCGAAATTTTCTATAGTATTCTTAATTTCTTTTGGAGAAAGATTTTCTCTGTCTTGTAATTGTCTCTTTGATATCAAAAGGTGTCGGAATGCCGTCGAATAACAACTCTACGGTTAGCCATCTCTTTGAAGCAGAAACAGACATAAGGTTGGTGGGACTTGTGCTTAGATTGGCTATGTTTAAGGACGAAGCTGTGCTTAAATTTTTTCTTGGAACGTATTATAACGTTCTTGTGCTTACAATGGGGTCTACTTAAAATCTAAGCACAAGACCGATCTTAAGAATTTTCTAGGACGTGCTTAAAATTTTCTAGGAATCGAACACTGGTATCTGTCCATTTACATAATATTATTCATTAGCCGGTTTTAATCTGCAAGGTACGTGTACATGAAACGACTTCAATACAGCAGAACACCTTCAGCGAACTTAAAAAACCTCTATAGACATATAGTAGCAGATTTAAAAAAACCCCAAACACATTGACTTCACATGTTCACATTGCCATGCACGTTTAAGACACTTGTAAATAAAACTCACTTAGTGTAAAGCATCTGCGTCAGTTTTAATACCAAATAAAGGTTTTGAAGATTTTGTTATCAGCAAAGTCACTGATATTGAAATAATGAACATCATACAACCAACATGTTTTGTTTGACTTATTGTACGAGAAAATTGAGCAGGAGTTCATGGAGTCACATTCTACACCACACTTTATCCTCGTAATACCAGTGATGATTAATTTAGCCAAGATGTTGGAGTACATGTTTCCCTCACTTCGCCAAGAACTGCTCTTGACGTCATCTAGAAAAAAAAAAAATTGGGTTTTTACAGACCAACAGGGTCGATATCGTCACCACCCACTCCCCCATCCGAATAATAATATTAATTATTTTCACAACACCGGCAATTCAACTCCGCGAACTTCTCTCGGGCTCTTTACACAAGAACAACTAATATGAAATTACAACTTTAATCCATAAAAAAGACAAACCGAAAACATTATTTAGTACACATGATAAAAGACTAACACAACAACACAGCTAGAACCGTATTTAATCAGTTGTAATTTATTATGATTAAAAAGTTAGTATTTGGGATACTTTTTAAACCCTTTAATAGAATATACGTTTTTGGTTTCGTTTGATATTGAATTCTATAACTTCGGAGCACTGACTGTGAAAGATCTGCTGTAGTGTATCTTTGTATATATGTTATGATTTTTTGTTAAAGTAGTAATTGACCAATGTCCGAATTGATATCTCACTAATCTTTCAAGTCGTTTAACTGTTTGAGTTTATACTTAATGTAATGATATATATTACGTAATTATAGTTAACACGCAATATCATCTTCTGTATTTAAACATATGTTTCCTATGTACAATTTAACATTATATCCAATATCATTATATAATTATTTTAATCCTAAGCTTGTATATATGTTCTGTATTCTATTGTAACTTAAGTCATGGTGACCAGCTCGCCCTAGCGATACCTATCTCGTTATTGTGACCGTTAACCAGTTTTGGACGCTTGTTATTAAAAGTACTATTTTTACTATTTATATGAGTTTTCGTCGTAAGTGTTGGAATAAGCTACAACCCCCCAGAAAGTAGCACTTCGGCAGATCTATCAGACTATGACTGTTGTTGGCTTTGGAAAAGGCTTAATTAAAGACCCAATACCACTCTTGTTGTAATTGAATAATATGCCCAATCATTATTCTGGTCAACAAATTGTACTATTTTACTATATTCCAATTAATTGATGATACAAATTTCATCTTAACACGCCGAATTTAAAAAATTGGAAAAATTCAACTACATGGTAACAGCATGGTTTAAAAGCTTTACGTAAACACTTTCAAATGCAACTTGGATTTAAACATAGTGTAGTACCCTCTGGACAAGTAAAATAGGAATTAATGGATAATTTACACAACAGGTAGGACACTTAAACATCTGGTTGTGATCGAGGGGTTTTGTAAGGTTTATTATCCCGCGCCGTACGAAGGGATATTGCAACGGGGCCCGTCCCCCTGTCAGTCTGTCCAGATTTCGTTTCCAGAACATATATCATAAACCGTTCAAGACATCTTTTTGAAACTTTGTTCACACATCAACCCATTATAGTATTTACTATTTAGGAATTTATTGGGTTTATGTTTTGTGTGTTTCAATGGTTTCCATATCATATCTTGTAAACCATTTAAGATATCTTCATAAAACCTTGTGCAAACATTAACCTATTATGGTAGTTTTGCCTTTTTATAATTTGGAATTTCTGAGATTTAATAATTGATTGGTTGTTTGGAATTCGGGTCAGCCAGGTAGACTATATTGGACCAAATGCAAGTTGCTGTATTCACTGGCTGAAATAGCAGGAAAACGCGTTTGCAGCAGTTAAATTTTCTCCTAACGGTCCCGTCTTCGAGGACTGTAACCGATTGATTGGAATTCGAGTCAGCCACCTTTAATAGGCTATATTAGACCACTTTGAAGATGCTTTGTTCACCGGCTGAAATAGCAGGAAAACGTGTCTGCAGCTGTCAAATATTCCAAAATTTCCTATGGAGGGGGGGGGGGTGCATACACGGTACTCCCCTCTTCTTCACATCCCGAGGAAGACCGGTGCCGCTGTCTGTAAAACCGATTTGTTTTTTTCGGGCATTTCGGGTTCTGCCCCCTAACTGTCATCGAGCCCGTACGCCTATGGTTGTGTTGATTTCTATTTGCAGATCGGAATATTTGAGGTTATTATTATGCAAATGTCTTTTAAATTCAGATGCAAAAGCTTGTTCAATAAGTTTTGAAAGACGGGAAAAATTAGAAACGGGTCTGTAATTCTTTATCAAGGTTGGGCTTGTTCAGTAGTGACACGCAAGCGCCTCTTTCAGAATCCTCGGCATACGCAACCAGAAGCCAAAGAGGGATTTACAATATTCTTGATAGCCAAGACACTGTTTTAGTAACCAAGTAGGAATGGGATCTAGAGTGCACGATGTTGATAGTTTGATAATCTTTTTTATAATCCAGATTAAATACAGTTCTAAATCTTGATTGTTTATAATTGTTTATGTTCTTGAGACGAGGAATCATTTTCGACGATTACGGAAATTTTCTTCTCCCGAGTTATTGTCCTTGATCAATTTGAAAAGCTTATTGCTGTTTTTGCGCCTAAAGATCACCACTGCGTAAAAAAATATTGATCAATGGTGACTTAGGAGTAAGAGTGACTTAATAATCGTAATAATCACTTTACAATATAATGTACGCAAGTATTTAGACGCAGCTGTGTGCCCATGGGCACTTGAATATAGCATGGCATTTAGGAAGAGTTTCATTTGTACAGGACTGGGATAAAGGTTTCTAAGTGTTTTCACACAGCTGCTAGTATGTTCTAACACGATTCCTTTAAAGTTTAAACTAATACCATGTACATACCGCCTATTATCTGTTCAAATTCGCCGTCACAGTGAAAGTCGCCATCAAATGTAGGATGAATAGATGGACGTTTGCAGTGACAGGTACGGCTTCTCTTTGTTAAACGATCTGCACTAACTTCGCTTGTCCAACTATTCCACTCCTGCCAATTGCTGAATGCACATCCATAAACGTCTAAAATATAAATAAACATAAATCTTGCACTTTGCTGTGAGAAATTATTCCCGGGGCAGCGTCGGTGTTATCAAACTTAATCTATAGCATAAATCTGTAGGAAAAATTACATTACAGAAACTGTAGAATAGCTGAGGCCATTATTTACTACTGGTCCCAAACCATCTGTAGAATTTCATCCTATAGAAAATGGAATACCCCCCCCCCCCCCAACCCTCTAGAATGTTCTATAGCAATTCACATTGGTAATCTATGACCTTTGGCTAAGTGTATACTTCAACTAACAGCTGAGTAATGCCATTGTTAAACATATAAGGAAGCCCAGCACCTCCGTTAAATATAACGGCGTGCTAAAATTAACGAGGCTTCAAGCAACAGACTGTCTCTCCGATAAATATGTTAGTGGGTCGTTAAAAGTTAACGGAGCTTTAAAAAAAAACCTGCACCTGGCGATCTTCCTTTCCTCCTGGAGCCCAAATGAGCAATTTTACAAAGACATGTATGTTAAAAATTTACCTATTTTATGTTTAGCAAATAATGAGCTCTTTATCGTCATCCGTTCGACAATAGCACCAGTTTCCATGTTGTCCATAGCAACAAAGACATCCCGGTGAATAACTTGTCCAGTTCCAACTTCTAGTCTATTAGTTGTATTATCCCAGCTTATCCATAGATCCCTATAACCGGAACACTCTAGGGGATTCAGGTTGACTTTAACAGTAGTGGGTGTACTTTCTGTATTGTTGGACAGGATCTTCTGGATGGTTGTACACTGGTTAGAACAGTAGCCTAAACCGACTTCATAAATTACATGAGCCACACTGGTAGTAAAGATTATATCAACACGACCACAAGTTTCTATTGAAAACAAAGCAGATGAAACACCAGCCACATCCCAATAGATTATTGTATTCTGTACATTTGCCTTGGTAACAAATGTTAAGTAATCAGCTGAAATCATATCAAAAAGTGACATATTTTTATGCTCCACTGAGATACGGAAGGCCTTCTGTACCACCGTGAAAGATGGCATGACCTTGAGGTCAAGTCTATTGTGGTTTTATTTAAGACGCTATATATACATATATCAATACCCGGTTCATTAGCATCACATGTCAGCTATTAAACCAGTCAAAAACAAGTAAATATTAAATTGGTTTGTTTACAAAGGTGTATCAACAGACACAAGTGGTTCGGACATAATTGATGTTTGCAAGTACTTATTTATTTTACCATTTACACTAGCTAACATATACATTTATATTTGCCTCAAGTCTACTTTAAAACAACGGTTTCCGATTTTTTTTTAGGCAGCGAATACAAGGATAATGGTTCTGTTAGTATCATTCTCAATGATGGAAGGGTGTCAAGCGATAATTTTAAGCCTTCATCCACCAGGAGACAATGGTTATAGATAACTATAGTTTTTGTTTTAATAAGATTGTCCAGTCGCATTTCTCTTCGACGGTGGTCCAGGATGGATGACCTAACATTCAGATTTTTTTTTATAGTGAACTAGTTGTTCTAATGGCAGTACAAAAATGAATCCCAGTCGTGTACACCTTTGATAGTTGGAATTCAAAGGGGGGGGGGGGTAGATATACAAAGTATACCCCTAGCATTGTGGTATTAATGTTTAGAATACTTAAACCCCCTTTTCTTAGGTTATTAACACAAAACACTGGTATCAGGTTTTTTGAAAGAGATATACTTACGCATTTCCCAAGTGGAGCTAGACCAGGAATCGATAAATATGTGCGTGGTCAGAAGAAGAATGCTTTGACTGTAGTAGTTAAAAAATACATTTTCTCCAATATTAAATGAACCTCCAACTGATAAGGTGATCGAATTCCACAAAATCCAGAAGCATTTTCGGATCCCAAGAGTAAGTGGGTTAACGTATTTAAAAGCTAAACAGTCACAACTTGTACATGCACGTATACAAGTGAATTGATTACTAGCCCCTAAAACAATCTCATAGCCATTATCGGTGATAGGATTGTTTAAATACAACAATGCAGTATCTGTGGTATTGGCTTTGAATTTGAATTTTGCAGAAACTAGCCAGTAAAGTTGGTTTGAATATCCTTGCCCGGGCGTTTGTATCACTACTCCACCAACCCCTGAAAAAAATGAGATCGGATTTAAAGTTCACTCAGCACAAATTAGGACCAAGCATCTTTATTTCGGATACACGGATCACTGAATAGTCAGAAATTAGTAAAGAGATTATATACGAGAATTCAGACAGAAACATTAAATGAGTTACAAATTTGTATTCTTTGGCACCGAGAAATGGACACACATGGGTCGCAACGCATATACTAGTGCAATATGAATGTATATAAACTAATTAACAGTCAATCGTTTCTGCTTTTACTGTAATTTCTAATCTAGTTACTATACTTGTAACGTTAAATGTGTGTTTAATGTTACAATTGATACAGTCTTAAGACCTCTGACGACAATTGCTAACACATATCATTACAGTTTGTATTGAAATAAATAATTTTATCACAAATATTGAAGACCAGGCAACCACAAATAGTTAACGAACAGGTTTTCTTTGTGGTAATGCGTTCTAATTTTTACAGGAGATGTTTCTTAAAATGTGCAAGCCGTCATGACACCACTCAGTTGAAATCTCGCGAAACGTTAACTACGCCCATCACTTTCCATATAAGGCCTACGATCGACCGTATTATTTTTCCCACGCTACAGAGGATATAATTATGGTCATGAAGCCATATATGGAAAGTGACGTGTAACCACGTGAGATGGAGAGCGCATGCGCTTCCACACTGGCGGCCATTATAATTCGATCTAGGCAAGAAATTTAGCGGAAAGACTTCACCTTTATTTCAATGAGAATTCGTTTATAATATTATGTTAAGCTATGTGTAGTGCAGGTCTCACCTTTATTTCAATGAGAATTCGTTTATAATATTATGTTAAGCTATGTGTAGTGCAGTTTTGGGTCGGTTTATGTGTAAATTAAGGGAGCTTTAGGCCAGATACCTTTTTGTAGTCATTTGACCAAAACATTTACGCAAAGGTACTCTGTGGGATAAACCACTACTGTTTCTGGAGTAAGGCGGGAGACATCAGTAGTTGAACCATTTCTATTCTAATCATGCAGTCATTTTTGGCTAAAACACTGAATCGCAATATTTAGGGTCTGGTTACTCCACAGTCTACACCGGCAGCAATCGCGAACCAGAAAATTTTTGGAGAAAGAAAGAAATTTCTCTGGTGACAGTGGGTAGCCATTTTCCCGGAAGGGACGAATCACACGACTGTCACATGACATGTATTTATTTTAAGTGTCTGGATGACCGAATCACCTAAAAATATACACACGCGTAGAAAAATAGATCGTTACGAAAACTTAAATTTTTACATTTAGGATCCACTTTTGTTATGTCAGTGAGTTGACTTTGACTCAAGAATCATTTCACAACAAAAAAAAACGACGATCCGACATCTTGTTTTCGAGAAATCGACCCAAAACAGATTGACCAATCAGAGGTCAGAATGGGCGGGGCTTACCTGTAAAAAAAAATTGAAGATAATGGACGGTCTTTGGCCCCAGAGGCCTCCGGCCCCGCGACTGACTCCGGGACAAGATTGCACAGGCAGTATTCTCCTGTTCATCGAGTCGCTTAATTACAAAAGGCGCTCGAAAGCATTCTAGCAAGCGATTGTTTTGCCAATTTTACGATTATCATTTTGACGGAAAAAATTGAAGATAAGGGAAGAAGCCCATCTTTTCACGGTAAGATAGCCAAAAAATTGTTGATATAAAATTGACCAATAAGTTGTGTTGCTATGTCAAAGACTGACGATGATATTGAATTAAAGACGTGCCTCCTTTATCGTCGATTTACTTGTTGCATATATACGCTCCCAAAAAGAAACGCAATGTGACATTTCGTCGTTGGTATACCCTAGCTCTACCATCGCCTTGTTGCAACAGGATCCGCGACTCGTCGCAAAACCAAACTGCTCTCCAGTGTTACTGTGGCCATACCTCAGTCTCTGAACCCACTTAATTTGAATTTCACGGTGTCGGTGTATTTTAAAACAGAAGCTCTATCGGGGACGTCTGACTCGTAATCCGGTGTCACGTAGGCGTTTACCGACTGCCTAATCTGAGATTCTACGTCGCCCGGCAAATGCTATTGCAGTAAAGGTCGTTGTCTAGAATTGTTTCCGACAATGACATAACCGGAAGTGACGAACCACGACAGGTGGAGTCACTCTTGTTTGACCGGAGCTTGTGCGGTCACGTGTTGAACTTCGCTGTCGGTACCTATCACAAAGGCGAGAAATGGAACTCAAGGAAACATTGAGCAGCCTTGTTACATCTGTCTGAGATTCGCCTGCTTGTAATCGACCAATAACGTTGTTGTGTTGGTCTTCGTGCAGATGTGGCATCACTCGGATCGTTGAATGTGTACATGTGCAACTGGGGCCTGTTTCACGAAATTTTAACTAAGATAAAATCCGATTTTAGTAATTCGATTGGATAGTATTAGATTGATTTTAGCGCTTAGCCAATCAGATTTAAGTATTTACTAAAATTTGGATTTTATCTTAAGTTAAAATTTCGTGAAACAGGCCCCAGATTTGAAAATCGAGAACCCCGGGATTATAAAGGCCTTAGATTCGGGTTCCATGCGAAAAGCTCGCGAAGTTGTTAAATTCATGTGTCTTGATGCAATCAAGCGGATACAAATTTCGGCAAAAAGGATGACCAGTCACAAATAGTAACCCTACATTTAATACCAATAATGAATTTCTTTTTTTTTTACATAATGACATTAAAAACAAGTAACATTTATGGAAATAACACCCTCGTTCGATTAAAAAAATAATGAAAAAAGGGCTTTGCGTTTCTTTTTTTGAAGAGTATATTTAGTAAAAGCACAATAGACACACCAAATGAACTGAAATAACGACACCAACAAACACAAATTGAACAAAAGAGCAAAACTGGTAAAGACATGCACGCAGCGTTTATTTTACAGTGTCTTTGTTTCACGAAACAAGGCGTAAATAGTTTTGGTTTATAAATAAAATTACTTTATATTTTGTTCTATATTATTGAGGCCTATAAATCAATTTAGGTTTAGATAATATTATGTTCAAGATTACAGGGACGATCGTGACTAGCTTATCAAGACCAAATGAATCAGGAACACTACAGTTTTTTTAACTGTGTTTGTACATCTAATACAGGAAACTACAGCATCTATGATAGATAGTACGTTAGTAGTTATAACAATATCTACAGTCTGATTTTAACAAGCCTATCCCTCAGACCTAACGGCTGAAACACTACATTTTCTCTACCCCACCCTCGAACCAGAGCTGGGGGTAAGTCCAACGCAAGTTGGGGCGTCATTCAATTATGACGCCAATACTAATGGTACTCCACTGGCTACCAATTGAAGCTCGAGTCTAGTTTAAAGTCATCTGTAATATTTTCAAGTTGATCCAAAATACAACATCTGCGCCACTCTATCTTACTGAGCTGATTTCTGTTGCTACACCGGTGAGAAATCTTCGTAGTGCTGACGGTGTGAAACTTGTGTATCAACCACTTCGACCCAAACCGTCAAGAGCTTATGGTGATCGCGCGTTCAGTGTTTTTTGGCGTCACGTGTAATGAATGAATGAAATGTTGTTTAATGGCACGTCAGCTCAAACCGGGCCATATTGCGCCAAGCATGATGAAATTAACGAGACAAATTAAAACAATATCACAAGGATGTATTCATATAGGTAACTAAAAACAAATATCACAGCAAATATAAATAAAAGTAAAAATATCAATTCCTTTACATATATAAATATTTAAAATGCAATTTATGATAAATATATACAATTGAAATTTCGAATAAAAGTTTGTCTCTTTTAAAAATGCTAGCAATTTATTATGTAGCTCCGGTTGAGCAAATAGCTGACGTGCCGACTGGCAACAGTAATATGAAATGTTTCTTCTGTTAGGTTCTATAGTGACTTTTGTCGTAGTCATTTGCATATTTTAGTATTATGCCCCCAAAATCAAATATCCCCTACTTTTTTTAATAGTATATATAGTAAATAAATCAAGTATGCGTAAATATATACAAATAAATAGTGACTTGGGTGAAAATTAAAATTGAATTGGGTGAAAATTATAAAAATCAAATTAAATTACAATTAAAATTGATTTGGTGGGGAGGGGATTTAAAAGAAAAAAATTATTTTAAAATCGACTTAGGTGAAAATTATAAAATATAAATTATTTTAAAATTTACTTTGGTGAAAATTATAGAATTTTTTTTTTATTAAAATTGACTTGGGTGAAAATTATATTAAAATTGATCTGGGTGAATATTTAAAAACAAAACAAAATAAATTATATTATTTCCTTAGAATACAGCCAATTTGTGCTTATTTGCCTTTAATACTTTTGTAGTTTGCTTTACTCAGATTCCCTAAAATGACATTGACCTGCTTTAAATGTGTGCTACAATTTTACTTGTACAAGATATTTCAAAAACAAAATCATAATGTCTTACCCGCTGCAAAGATTAACACTACCAGAACCTGCATTATGATGTCCACTGTCCTGCACAGTTTTAGAATTTATGTCATCTCTATAATAACGGAACAGAACTATATAAAGTGGCTTGTAACAATCTGACATCCGTTTACTTAAACATGTATTATGCAAAAGCTAAATCTGCCTATTCCAAGGTCTTTCTATAGACATGAAATGTTATATATAAATTATTAATTCGACATAATCCTTAGAAATATATTTCACAAATTAAAAACACTTATATGGATATACTACTTCTGAATTTATTAACAAGCTACGTTTCGATACACAAACAGATATCGTTATCAAGCAAATGCGGCACTCAGATCGAGTAGAGAAAGTAATACAAGATTCCTAGAATGAAGAGCAGCAGCAATATTATTGTTCACACGACGAAGTAATGTACTACCACTAAAGTATGACGTAAACCAGTTTAAAACTGCCCCAAGTACGCCGAAACGATTCTTCAGTCGTCTCAACAATGTATCATGATCTAGGGTGTCGAATGCGGCACTCAAATCGAGTAGAGAAAGCAATACATGAATTCTAGAATGAAGAGCAGCGGGCAGATTGGCTATCTGTATACATATTTATGTAAACGTTTCATCACAACTTCTTCAAGTTGGAAACGGGCTGAAAGTTTTTAAAGATCGGTTTCAGTCCAGGTTTCATTAGTAGGGGACGGACGGACCAATGCAATCTTAAAACTGGTTCAAAAATTTTGATGTACTAGTTTTCTCTTGCTGATGAACAGGCACAAAGTGAACTTTTCGCATAACTTATCTACCTTTTCTATATAGAAGGTTGACAGCATGTCAGTTGTGCCTTGTTCTGATGTTGATGATTCAGGAATGCCATTGTTAACAGCAATTTTCTGACCAATCATATCATCCACAATCTCGAGAAGACCCCGAGTCAGCATTTTGAAACTGATGTCTATGGTGCTCAACCTTAGTGCGTTCAACAAATTCACAGTATTTCTTCTTCTCATAGTTAATAATTTGTTGGTCAATCTCAAGATGGCTACCTGAAATTAATCGTTTTTAGCATTTCTGAAATCTATCCGAGCTTCCGAAATATCGCCATTGAACCAAGGTGCCCTTAGTTAATCAGTCACAGTTTTAGATGACGTAGGCGCTAAGTTATCAATCGTCAAGTGACGAAACTAAACCTTCGCTGAATTTACCATGATTCAAATTCACGAGATTTCTACATTGCACATTTTTCTTAGTACACGGATGCTTTGCGATCTTTTAATGATCAAACGTTTACTGTGGTCGGGGGAAAGGCCACGGCCAATGTCAATAGATCCGATGTTATCGTCTTTTCCCCGCATGAGCAGCAAATCCCCAAGGTGTAGCCCTTGCAATGAATGGCTTCACTTGCACACTAAACTAAGTCGGACATTAGGTCCGTTAACTTATCACTCCCGGTGTCTCTATTTCAAAGTGGAAGTTGAAATCTCCACCGGTAAGAAGGTGACCAGACTGGGAAACCGAAGGGGGTGACGGCTATTTACTACAAAGACATCAAAAAGTTGGCTCTTGGATGTGACAGTCTCTTCTGAAAAGATTTAAAGTCGGTTGACCGCTTCTTCTTTCTGACTGGTAAGGTTTGTTGTAACCAACAGTCCTACACCACCCCCTCTCTGAATATGCGAGGGTTGCGTTCAAAGCTGAATCCCTGCTCTTTGTCTTTACTGAAAGTGGTACATCACTTACATTAAAATGTCCATCAACATACTCCTCGCATTATAATCTCATGTCTACCCTAATATAAATGTAACATAACTATTGTCTATAATTCTTTCATACCATCGTCAATTAGTGAATTGAACAAATTAAGTACGGGCACAATAAATAAATATTTCTTAATATTCTCAACACCACCAAAAACTTCTTCGTTTGGATCCCACCCAAACCAAATCATGCATTGTAAACTGCGTCTCCCTTCCCGCGCAGCAATCTAAACGGGCATACTTTTCTGACAATCTATGTTGTAAATATGGTCATCACTTTGAAGATACTGAACATTTTTTTTATTAAATTGCCCCTTAAATTCAGATGCCCGAATTAATACAATAAATAATTTACTAACTCAATGTTTTTTAAAATTGTCTATTCGTTTTTCGAAATTACCAGACGGTTCAAGGGACAACTATAACGCACTCATTGTAACTATATTGCCTATTTCTGAAATGTAAATCCATTCCTAATAAATATGAATAGTCTTTATTCAAGAAAAACTCCTGTGAAGTTACATGAATGGTATTAACAATAATAGGTTACAATAAATAAAATTAAGATATATTTATATTATATTATTGACAATGAAATGAACAGTGTATATAATACAGTTTGATCATGTCCAGGCTAATAACCTTGTGATTTAAAAAGTCGAAGGTTAAGTTTGACAAATTACATAAGTTTAAGATTTCATTCTTGTTATTAAATAAGTTACACATCTTTAGGGTTGATGGTCTATTTACATATTTTGTAGCAATATATTTACTTCTGTCTGTTTTAAAGAATTGACGTTCAAAAAGATAATGATATTCGTCTCCTAAATTGTTGGAGTTTCACAGATGACAAATACGGTCTTATCTGGCAATTTTAAGAAAAATACCTAATTCGATTGGTAACTTATGACTTCTACAGCGAAATTTACACATTGGAATTATTAGGTTAGCGGGTTAGAATAAATATTCTTCGAATCCAAAAATAGACTTAAAGATACGGTAGTTTAGACATTTAGAGCTTTCATTAATTTGACTATGCCATAGTTGTTGGTATTGATCTTTAAGTCTAGTTTTGAGATTTCAGCCAGTTAATATTACTCTAGCTTAGATTAGTCCATATGTATGAGATACCTGACTCGTCCAATACGCGCCTAATATATCTAACCCATTCATTACAATCATTAGTGCTTAGAGTTAATTTTTACAACTTATAAGATAACAAACCATCCGACAACTAATCTCTATTTTCAAAGGATATATACCCAGTCCGCCATATACCATGACGTTTGGGGTTGATAGTTTAACATTCAAGAGGATCTTGCAAAACATAAGTTGAAGGCTTTCTAGGGGAGCTGTGTCTGAGTATCCCCAGACTTCAGAACCGTAAAGCATAATAGGTATAACAAGGTGATTAAATAAGTATAATATGGTTAGATTAAGAACTTTGGCCTTCCGAATAATGCTTTACAGTACAATATTTTTCTTTGCTTTGTGTAATTTCCCATACATAAAGTTAAATAAAATACCTAGGTATTCATATTTGAAAACAACAACTAAAGTCAACATGCCATACTTTATAATCGGGTTTTTTTTCGTATCTTACCCTTGGAAAATAGTGTTGATATTTAAGTTCCAATATGTACAATATTCACACATAGCATCCATGGCACACTGTAGTTCGAACTCACTTTCAGCCAGAACAACCGTGTCATCGGCATAGAGTAAGATAAACAGTTTGAGATATACATCTACATGTAGATCCTTGTCTTTACATATTTCATTTGTGTATTTTAGCCCTTGGTACTTACTGGATAAATAAAATTCTAAATCTGCTGGGAAAATGGAAAACAATAAAACACAATCACTGTAATCATAATTTTTGGCGTACATTGATTATTTATTTCTAAAATGTAAATACATGTATCTATATCTGACATTGAGAGGGGTTTATAGGCTATGCCTGTTCCCAAATGCCTATTTAGATACAAATTTGAAAAACAATATTGCTTAAAGCATACTCCTCAATCGTGTATTGTGTAGTTCTTATCTTATAGATATAATTGTAAATGAAGGATGGATGCAACAGTAGAATGCCAAGGGATACAGCTATATGATTTATATGAGTATGTAAACAATTACTATAGTATGTATTAGGACTATAAGCTTTAAATATTGTCCAAAACAAAATGACAGCTTAAAGGGGCATTATGGAAGATTAGATAAAGCGCTGACAGTTCTTGCTATTATAGTTACAAAATACACAATGTAAAGATAATTATATGCTGAATATTTAAGTCAACGTGTGAACCGTCATATTAGCGATTCAATTTTAGGCCTAACCTCGATCACAATTACTAAAGTCGGTACAAATTATAAAACGAAGTCTCGGTTATTCATTTTGACGTTAAATCATCCATCAAAAAATGTATTCAAATCCAGTAAATATAGCAAGATAGCGATTGTATTCTATAATAGGCAGATAATGTTTGTTTAATAATTAATTATGTAGTGTTTTTTACTTACATGTAAGTATACCCGTTGGATAATTTTACATCATGTCTAACATCATTTAAAACTGGGATTATGATTCGAAAGATATTTCTGCGATAACCCTATCCATCATTTATAAAGGGTAAGTATGTAAGATTAGACTAATTCTGTGATGTTTTATGCATGTAAATACATGTATTTCTGTTGAAATCAATGATCATTCCGATAACTTTACATCATGTATCAATGTTTATTATAAAGAACAAAAGTGCATTGAGATAATACCTTGACACATAAACCGATTTTGGATACATAAAAACCGATAAAGGAACAATAGAAATTTTAATAAGGAAAGCCTTGAATAAGAAAGTGAAGAAACTGATCAGAATACAGGGCCGGCGGAAGCAATTCTTTGATTGGGGAAGAGGGGGGGGGGGCTTCCATTATTGGTCCTTAGAGGCGAGGATCCAGCGGCCGCAATAACCAAGAGAAAGGGGTATTTTGGGCCAAATTATTCGCCGGGCCTGCAATACTAATAAAGATAATGAAAGTGGATTAACGGCTTCTAACCGGTATCCCGATTGATTTCTGATTGGTCTCCCCTGGTGTAATCTGATTCACGGATTTGGTGACTTCTTTAATCACAAAGTTATTGTCGAAAGGGATTGAGATATTTGGGATATTTAACAGTATTTGCGTACAAGGAACAATCATTTTGTTAGGCAATTTTGGTCCGATTTTCACGAAATCCGAACTCATGGGTGTAACGGTGGTACGTTTAAACGTTTTTTTTTTAAATCGAATAAAAATTGTGACCTATAGTGTCCACAAGTTAAAACACGACTTTTCGTACAATCAAGGTTCATAATCCATGAAATAACGGTCCAATACATGCCAATATTAAATTATCTCTTAAAAACATGGTGTTAAAATTCGCGAGAGGAGAGGGTGGATCACCTTCTCCTAATAAAATTAATAAGGTCCAGCTGGTTGACGTTTAGTTTCATCAATACAAGTAGTTGACAAGTAGAAAAAACAAACCGTGGGGACAAGTAATCCGCTTTCTTTATGTGGAAAGGCGACGTTCTCGCAGTCAAAACCACATAGCTGGACCGATAAAATATAAAACCACAAATTTATATGGAAAACGATCACGGAGTTTATTTGAACTACGTTTCAACAAGTTCCTCTTGTCGTTCTCAAGCTGGACCTATTGATTATTTTCAAATCAAAAAAAAAATTTCGTGCAACAATTTCCATTTAACTCTACTTCCCTTATATACGACCCGGTGTCTGATTGATGAAGCTGAGGTTTTTTGACACTACGTTTCAACAAGTTTCTCTTGACGTTCTCAAGCTTGACCTATGGATTGTTTTCAAATCAAAAAATTGTTCGTGGCACATTTTCCATTGAACTCTACTTCACTTAAGAATCGTTTACATGACGAAATTTGCACACATGCAAATCTTTTGCATATATGCAAAATTACTCATGTATGCAAATTTCGTCATGTAAACGCATTTGCATACATGTGTAAAAATACTGCATATGTGTGTATATCTCATAATCAGATATATACACATAAGCAAATATTGCTGAGCGTTTATATGACACAATCTGCACAAATACTAACCATAAATACTTTTGCATATATGCAAATATACTGGAATTGGCATCTAAATACTGTATTCAAGATATTACTGTGAATGCTTATATAACACGTGAACGCTTAGCAAATATACTTTTGCATACGTGGGTAATTAATACATATATGCAAAAATGCACATATGTGTAATATTTGGTAATGTAAACAGGGCTTTAGTTAACTTATATACGACCCGGTTTCTGATTACAGAAATTCTGATTGTTGAAGCTGTAATATACAGATGACTTGTAGAAAACCCCAAACCCCTTTAATTTGTCAAAAGGCCAAATAAGTTTAGCTCCCCCCCCCCGGGTCAGCTACATACATGTAAATTAAATGTAAATGAAAAAAAAAACGTGTCGTGATGTAAACTGTCGGGTATAATCAAATTAACAGTGTTCAGTAGTCCGCGAATTGACAACACTGCCAATCAATTATCCTTGTGTATATTGCTGTACTCACAATCAACGGAGGATCAATATCAAACAGATTAAAAGCTTGACGTTTAATCACGTTAATTAACTGCTGAGGGTTTTTTTTAATCAGTGCTGTGTGACCAATATTAAAACCGAGTTGTTGTTACAGCATATTTGCCGACTTTTATCGCTCGTGCAGCCATATTTACTATGTCAACATGAAACAGATTCAAAACTTTACTTTGATGTCTTCACTTGATAACTAGAGTTAAGCATGCAAATGATATATAATGCAGAAATTTTTGCATGCTTTATATCATTTCAAAATGTTGAAATTCCAAACCTCTCAGAATAACAATTTGCGTCAAATGAATCGGCCCACGTGGAAGACAAATTCTGTCTTAAAATCTTGTCACAAATATTCCCGTGGTTAAGATTTAATATTCCTACACAAAAATGTATTGTCGGTTGTTTTTTTTAATCCTTTTGTTTCCTTTATGTAACAACTGATTGTCGTTACTTTACTTGACACAATGAACTATTTACGCTGGCCGCCATTTTGATACACTGTGAATCAATCTTTACATGTTATTGAGTGCAAATACAAGAACGATCTTCTTTGAGCTCCCCAAATATTGATACGAGTTAATAATATATTAATTAGTTAAAAAAAGTATGTTTTATTATTGTACATTGAATGACTTTTAATAATTTAAATGCATTAATCTCTCGGAACTACTTTTCGCCGTGTATGGAGAACTAGTCAACAGTCTAACTTGTCCCGTATACGAACAGGTTAATTAAAAGATCGTTGTTAGAAATATAACGCCAAGAATAGATTTGTGATTGTTCCCAAAATTGTAGAAAGTCGGCTCTCGTAGAGCACTGTCTCCAGTGACAATAACACGTCACATGAACACGAATATCGACTATTTAAAGATGTTATACATGTACCACAACAGTTCCATTTGCGATACGACGAGTATAGCCTATACGGGTGATGTTGTAAAAAAAAAGGAAGAAAATAGTGTACTTGCGAATGTTTCTTGTTGTTATATTATTATAAATCAATAAATGATAATTGGTTACATGTGTTCCTTTATAGGGGATGGGTGGGTATAAATGCCGACGTGAGATTAAATTTCTTTGTGACTGTCTTTGACCCAATTTATTGCTTCTTATTTTATGCTAAAAATACCATCACTTTCTCCACGGGAAAAATGACCGGTTGTGAAAATTTTGAAGTGAAAGCCCTAATGTAAATGCAAAAAAAAACACACTTTTTACGATAAAAGCGTCACGTTCGTGTGCTTTATCCTTTACTAAAACAAAATCAACCGGCATAATTGTTTTTATCCGGTTTAGGGCCTGAAATTAAATTTTCTGTAAAGAGTTCCACATTTGGCGTGTCTGGCACTGTTCCGAGACCGCTTATTGTAGACTAATAATGTAAACGGTCAACTACCTGAAATTTACAACGGCTAAGTGTTAACGGGGCTGGTGACTAAGATGGCACCTGTAGTCAACAGTTAACTTCTGCCTCAAGAACCATGGCTGCTTCCTTACAAGACCCCACCCCGACAAAATAAAGGCCATGTGAGTGTATTTATTTGAAAGACTACCGGAATTAAAATAATTTATGCATCATGATTATGATAACGTAGGGCGCGTCGTATTACCCAATAGGCCGAACTCAAAAATAGCAATTTGCGTCGAATTAACCATTAACTCCACAATAACCGACAATAATTAATATTTCCGGCGGTTCGTTAGTAAAGCGGGAAATTGTCTGTCTGTTTGGTGTTTAACGTAAGCTGCTTCCACTCGCAGACAAGACATAGAGAGCCGAAGCTGCTTCCTGATTTTTAGAATATGATTTTGCAATCTTTCCATTATAGGGCCCATACACGATCCAACATGTTTGATAAAACATGTTGGATCAAACATGTTTGAAAGCTTGATGTTGCCCATACACGTTCAAACTTGTTTGTCAAACATTAGTTTGTTCGTCAAACAGTCAAACATGTTGGATCGTGTATGGGCTTCATCAAACTTGTTTGTCCAACATATGAGGATGTTTTCAGTCGATCTGCTTCTGAAAAAATAATGTTGGACAAACAAGTTTGATGAAGCCCATACACGATCCAACATGTTTGACTGTTTGACGAAAAATATCAACAGAAATCAGATCCATCAAACATTTGACGTCAAACATTTCTGGCCATCAAATTTACACATACACGATCAAATATCCATCAAATATGTTGGATCAAAAATATTTGATCAAACATGTTGGATCGTGTATGGCGCCCTTTAGGTTTAGTGGGAAGTTCTTCCCTTTGTCTAATAGGGCCCATACACGATCCAACATGTTTGATAAAACATGTTGGATCAAACATGTTTGAAAGCTTGACGTTGCCCATACACGTTCAAACTTGTTTGTCAAACATTAGTTTGTTCGTCAAACAGTCAAACATGATGGATCGTGTATGGGCTTCATCAAACTTGTTTGTCCAACATATGAGGATGTTTTCAGTCGATCTTATGTATCCGGCTGCTTCTGAAAAAATAATGTTGGACAAACAAGTTTGATGAAGCCCATACACGATCCAACATGTTTGACTGTTTGACGAAAAATATCAACAGAAATCAGATCCATCAAACATTTGACGTCAAACATTTCTGGCCATCAAATTTACACATACACGATCAAATATCCATCAAATATGTTTGATCAAAAATATTTGATCAAACATGTTGGATCGTGTATGGCGCCCTTAATATAAAACATATCGTTTGGTAGATGGTCTCTTCTGCTTCTTGATTGGTAGATGTCATCTTTGTGGGGTTTGTGTTTAGGTACCTGCGGGAAATTATTGTATTAATAGGGCCCATACACGATCCAACATGTTTGATAAAACATGTTGGATCAAACATGTTTGAAAGCTTGACGTTGCCCATACACGTTCAAACTTGTTTGTCAAACATTAGTTTGTTCGTCAAACAGTCAAACATGTTGGATCGTGTATGGGCTTCATCAAACTTGTTTGTCCAACATATGAGGATGTTTTCAGTCGATCTTATCTCTCCGGCTGCTTCTGAAAAAATAATGTTGACAAACAAGTTTGATGAAGCCCATACACGATCCAACATGTTTGACTGTTTGACGAAAAATATCAACAGAAATCAGATCCATCAAACATTTGACGTCAAACATTTCTGGCCATCAAATTTACACATACACGATCAAATATCCATCAAATATGTTTGATCAAAAATATTTGATCAAACATGTTGGATCGTGTATGGCGCCCTTAACAGTTCAAGTATCAAAAGGTATCACGTGATACGTGATCGGTATCACTAGCCAAATCTGCTTCGATACACAAGTTTATTTAAATTTGTATTAAACACTAATTCATTATAAAGGGCGCCATACACGATCCAACATGTTTGATCAAATATTTTTGATCAAACATATTTGATTGATATTTGATCGTGTATGTGTAAATTTGATGGCCAGAAATGTTTGATGTCAAATGTTTGATGGATCTGATTTCTGTTGATATTTTTCGTCAAACAGTCAAACATGTTGGATCGTGTATGGGCTTCATCAAACTTGTTTGTCCAACATTATTTTTCAGAAGCAGATCGACTGAAAACATCCTCATATGTTGGACAAACAAGTTTGATGAAGCCCATACACGATCCAACATGTTTGACTGTTTGACGAACAAACTAATGTTTGACAAACAAGTTTGAACGTGTATGGGCAACGTCAAGCTTTCAAACATGTTTGATCCAACATGTTTTATCATACATGTTGGATCGTGTATGGGCCCTATTAGTTTAATGTTACTTGTCCGGGTATAATCCCTAGGTGATTTTTGCATTATCGGTTTGTATAAATCGTAATGACTTTTATCTGTTTTCTTCCTTATCAGGGCGCACGTTACTTAAAGAAATAGAATAAGAGTAGGCGAGTTATCGCCGGCTGTCCTGGCAAAATTTACAAAAAGAATACGTTTAGTGATAATCAGATATTTTATAGTTAGATATTTGATTAGTTTTTGTTTGTATGTATTAGGACTTGTTTGTTACACTGTTATATTATGTTTTATTTATTTATTTTGTTATATGAGAATAAATCCGGGCTTCTAACGCATAGGTGGCTTTCGGCAAAATGTAATTGCGTTTTGTGTTATGTTTTGTGATGACTATTTTAACAATGACAGAATATAAATGACACAATATACTTCATTAGTCACAATATTTTCCGTCTTCAGAAAACGGTGCAGGACCGAGGGCCTGACAAGGACAGATGTCTCGTCGTTCGAATGAGACAAAAAAATGCGGTCCCATGTATACATTGGTATGTACATTAAAGATCCCTTGTGAGTTGGAATACGATACAAGAGTAGGACACAGTGTCGCTGCACGGGCAAAATTTGTCTAATATCACCCTGTAAGGTGTATGCCCCCCTTCATTAGCCCAGTCGGAGCATAACAGATATACATTAAACCCCATTTCATTTCAATAATCGACCATGCAACGAATAAATATGTTAATTTACAATTTTCACTTATTGTTTCGAATACTATTATTTATGACCATTAAGTTTTAAAGCCAGCTTTATTACAAACATCAAGATTTTGACTATCGACAGCAGATATAAAACATTTTTCTTTCCAAACCATCACAATGAAAATTCTAGTGTGACGTAAAGCATTTTATTATACTCCACAGTAAACTGGAACAAAGAAAATACCATGGCTCGCCTTTATATTAATAATCTTAGTACAATGTATTAGGATTTCTTTTTAAATTCACTATACAGTTCATTAAAATGATATCACTATACAGTTCATTAAAATGATACCACTATATTTTTAATCATACTGTTACATTTGCCTGATCACATTTTGCAGCATAACATTTTTCATTATGCTTTTCTTAAATATCCAAGTATTCATAATTCTGGAGAACATTATTAACAGAATGATTTAGCTAGAGCTACAGTATGATCTACACCACAATGTACAGAAACTGCTTCAGCTGGCAACGATACCTACAAAATATAACAATTATAAATTCTTTCTATTAAATCAAATAGAACACTATAAGTTGTGGGTAGCTTTCCAAGTTGTTATTTGAAATAAAATATTTTAAGTTCTTATATTACAAGTGACCCCCAAAAAACTAATAGAAGTTCAATATAATGATACCAACAATATAACCTTAAAGGGACAATAACACTCTTGCTGGCTTTACAGGTCCAGAAAAAAAAACTTATTCTAACTACTAGATTTTTAAGTGTCATACCTGTTGTGTAAATTATCCATTACATCCTATTTTACTTCTTCAGAGGGTTCGAAAATATTTTAAAATCTAAGTTACATTTGAAAAGGTTTATGTAAGCTTTTCAAACCATGGAGTTGAATTTTTCCAATTTTTTAAATTCAGTGTGTTAAGATGAAATTTGTATCATCAATTAATTGGAATATTGTAAAATAGTATAATTTGTTGACCAGAATTATGATTGGGACATATTATTCAGTTACAACAAGAGTGTTATTGGACCTTTAATGTAGGTCCTTATCTGAGAGTGCAAAATACAATTAATAAACTAAACTTGAAAGTTAAAAGATTATGGTGCAGTTTTATTTCATCGACCATTCCACGTCAATTGAACCAAGTTCTAAGGAAGTTGTTGGTTGACCCCCTCAGAATATTTTGAAAAAATATATGTTATATTACTTAGACTTATGTAAAACTGCAAAGTTAATGACCTTAGCATTAATACTGACTGAGATATGACCTTTTGAATAAGGGTACCTTTTCGCAAGTTTTGAAACTACTCTTCTAAGATTTGAAGTTTGTGTAGTAGTTTTATATTTTATTATATAGAGAATTCTATATAATAAAATTGTCTTATCATTCCAAATTATTACATTTAATACTCCACTTTATCTAAACTCATATTTATTGAAAAATCTCTTGTTTCTAAAACTGATATCTTGCTCCATTCACAGACCAGTAAAACCCTTTTCCTTAAAAAATGCAAAACGGAATCCATGAAACGTTCTTTTCATTATTCAGCGTGTCTTTTATGGAACAATCTACCTTTAGATATAAGGATGTGTAAAAATGTTGAAATTTTTAAGATTAAACTGAAAACTCATTTATATTGAGCACTGAAGAAATCATATTACTAATATGCAACTGATGACATACTTATTGTTTTTATATTTTTCTATCTTATTTTGTGTGTAATTATAGTGTTATTCCTATATTCTATTTGTATAACGTTAATGTTTTGTAGTTTAGGAGGGACTTCCCAAAGTTCTCACTTTAAAATGCTATTGCTTTTCGAATGATCTTACATGTACATGTATATATGTCTTTGTAGCTTAGGAGGGACTTATGGAAGATTAGTTTGTTTGCAAACTAAATAAGTTGCCTCGTTAAATAAAGTTATTATTATTATTATTATTATTATTAGCTAGACTATATTCTTTGAATTTTGGCATTCAGAAGAATATATTGTAAGTAGATTAATAATCGTCCATAAGATATTCCAAACAAGTCGAACAAGTACTGTCAACTAAGTATGGTGTACATTATGTGCCAAATATCATTACTTGTGAGAAAAAAATTAATATTCCGAAACAATGTAGGAATTTTACTACAATACTAAGTACAGATGTCACATCCACAGTTCCGTGCAAAAGGTCAAGCACTCGATTTGACAGCCCATTTGATTGGCTGACCTATCATTTCAAGCAGAACACAAGTTAATGAACAACGCTTTCACATCCAAGTGCAGTAAAGATAAGTAAAACAAAATAGAATCTGTGCTTTAATCAGATCGCTTCTTATCATTTGTAGGGCATAGATTTATTTCCTTCTGTCGTAGACTCATGTTTTTATTTTATGCCTGGGTTATCTTTTTATGTTCTGTTTTATTATTATTTTTATTATACAGTACAAATATCAGAACAACAAAAATTACTATTTCTTTATCTGATTATAACTTCATCAAATTTCTAGACCATGGCCTGAAGAGTTACCGGTAATTGTACTTTAAACATATGTACATGTACACTAAATCCATCAAAACGATTACACATTTTCCAGGTCAGAAACCCAGGAGTCAACCTAGATAAAACAGTAACCAAGCTTGTTTCTTCTATTCTAAGGGCATTTTGGCATGGGTTTCGTGAAAAATTGAATTTAAGATCCTACCTTTAGTGGAAAAAATTGATCCGTTTCCTTACCAAGACCAATACAACCATATTTATTTTTACCCCATGAAAATATATCGCCCTTATCTGTAATAAAGAATATACGAATATAAATCTCCTTTATCTGAAGAAAAGAGTGAAAGTAAATTACCTTTATCTGAAATATAGATAAAAGAAAATATCACATCATCTGATATAAGCATTATCATTAAAGGACAAACATACGGTCGATCTCATTTCAATAAACTTTGGCTGACAAACCAGCAAAAGTCAAGAAGTTCCAGCTAATTTCCCTTTGACAGAGAGAGAGATGTGGTTTAGCATCCACTTGATACAAACTAGGTCATTTTGACACAAATTACTGTCTACGCCATGGTAAATAATAAACGGATTTCTTAGATTATGAACAATCTAGTTAACTTTGGTTATTATAAACTTACCTGTATGTTTGAAATCAACTCCCGTTAAATAAAATTCATTGCACACACAGGCAGGTTTATAATAACCAAAGTTAACTAGTTTGTTCATAATCAAAGAAATCCGTTTATTATTTACCATGGCATAGACAGTAGGTCATTTTGACACAAACTAGGTCATATGTTTCAATTTAATTTCAATAATTCGCTGGTGCGTAGAGGTTTTTAGCCGGAGGACCCAGAGAAAACCCACAAGGTTGGACAAGTGACTTTACTCCTTGTCACGTACAGCCAGGGAATCAAAACCATGCCAATTGACTCAATGACAGACCTTATGATACAATGGTCAACGGGCATGTACAAACCATTTGGCCATTCACATCCCCAAACGTAACAGAACCCTTGATAAAGAGTGGGCTGTGCGACACATATTGCCTTCGTTGAACAACGCATGACATACACCTCATTGGAGGATCCAAGTAGGATTAAGCACATTTTATTTCAAAACATTGTAATTCACTACTGCGAAGGGGTCTTTAGCAATGGGAGGAAACTCAAGGACCCAGTGATTGGAACCATTAATTTTTGGCTCCATGACCGACTCCATGATGATCTACTTAAATTATTATACTTTGAATGCGTTGTGAGATTCCGATATTTAGAAAAAGAGAACAGCTCATTATGTAAAGAATATTTAACAAAAAGAAATCTTCATTTGTTTCTCAATTCCCTAAAACCGAAAAAAAAATAAATAATACCTGTTAATGCAACAAAATGACCCAAACCACATATGATGTCAAGAACTTTGACCTCCGGTTGTAGTTCATTCTGCCCAAATAAGGCTTGGGGTAATTTGGAAGGCTCCATACACATGTCTAACTTTGGTCCTTTACCCAGAATACCATAGCCCCAAACATATACTTCATTTTTACCTTAAATTAAGAGAAGGAGAGGTTTCAAAATATATTAAACACAAACTATGTCATTTTGGGACTAACATAAATCGAGTGTGGGGATTTTTATCAGTTGGAATAATTCTGGACAGGGCATCACTAAGATTTGATAGATCTATTAATGATTCTCTTAGTCTCCCTTTGCTTAAAGGCATCCTGGATGGTGACCGCTTTGTCTTAACGAGGTGGTCACCGTTGCTAAGTGGGTTAGGCAATGGCTTGCTAACCTGGAGGTTGGGTGTTCGATCCCTGCTTTTTTTACAAGAAAGGTTATCCAGATTTTCCAGGTGGTTCCCTCTTGTCTGTGATCTAGGACGGAAGGTCTGACAAGGACAGCTGTCTAGTCATTCAGTTGGGAAGAAAAACTGAGGTCTTCTGTACAAATTAGAGATGAGAGTAGGCCGTAGTGATGCTGAACAGGAAAAACCTCTGTCATAGCACATTGTATAAATAAAATAAAAACCAAGTACAAACAATACAAACCCCAAGACAGAATTCAAAGTCCTAAAAACATTAAAAGGCAAAATAGTGTAATCAGCAAATGGACTCCTCCTTGTGTACAAAACACACGACAAGCAGTGGTAACAGGTGTCCGGAAGAGTAAGCTTACCCTGCCTGGCGCCACATCTTCACTGGCCAAGTTCCGAGCAGAACAGTAGGGCATTAAACTACACTTCATTTTGTCTTAACAAGACACCAATCAAAATTAAAGAGAGAGAATGGCACAAACTAGGTCATTTTAGGACTAGCGTATGGTTTTCAATTTTTATTTCAATAATTCTCTTGCGCATAGGGGTCTTTAGTAGTGGGAGGAAACCAGAGTGCCCTGAGGAAACCCACGAGGTTGAGAAGGCGCCCCTATCTCCATGTCACATAACGCTCACACTAGGGTCGAAACCACAGCCGCAAGCCAGAGGTGACCGGCCAGCTAGAGGTCGAAGCGAGGCACTCTAGACCACTAGGCCATCCCAACCCCCCTAAGGTGAGAGAGATAAGAATAGGTGTTTAAAGTCAAATAAACAGAAACTAGGTTTTTTTAAGACTAACATCTAATTCATTCCCTAATTCTCCTGTGTGAGGGTTTTGCTTTATCAGTGCGAGAAAAACAGAGGAAAAGGGGGTTGTCATATACAGCTTGGAATGAAAACAGTATCATTAAATCAGTGACAAACATACCCATGCGGTGGATTCTAATTGAGTTTGCAGTTGAAGAAAAAGTGTCCAGCAAATACAAAACTGAACAACAGCCAAACAATAAAACTTACTATTTAAAACAGCACAAACTGAACCCCCGGCAACAGCCTTGATAATATTTCCACAATTCTTTGTAATTGGAAGATGTCGTGGAACGTTGACTTGTGTCTCCTCGGTTACCATTGACAACTGATTATATTCAGAGTTACCCCATCCAAATACTTCACCATTTTCTTTACATATAATAAAAATTGATACTGATGTATAAATAAATTCACCATTGTTCTGTTCATTCACATATATGATCATATATAGTCTTTTATACATAGCCCTGAAGACGCCGTTAGGCTGAAAGATCTTGGCAAATATGTAAATGTAATTAAAATATAGTTTTTCCATCCAAATTCTAGTATTTTTGGTATATAAACCTGAGAGTTGAATTTAGAAACTTTTAAATTATATATATATATATAGAAATATTGAGTTTTTTAGAAAGAAAAGACAAATTTCGTCTTAGCTGAAGCCTGACGATCCCTGTAGTGGGTGAAAGCGCTAGCTAAGATGAAATTTGTTTCTTCTTTCTAAAAACTCAATATTTCTATATATTTTTACCTGAGAGCAGAATCTTTTATTTATTTTATATATACATAATTAGACGATTTAACAGAACGAATTCTCAGATTTATATACCAAAAAATACTAAAAGAACTTTTGTATTAGCCCTGAAGATACTATTAGGCACTAATGTAAAAATCATTTAAATATAGATTATTCCATTCAAATATTAGTATTAGTGTTGTGTTAGAATGTTTGACATCTTGTCTGCTGGTTTGTCGTCAAGCTTTTTGTTTGGTTGTCCGGTGTGTTTAGGCGTACTTGTATTATAAATAATGTTCAAATGTTTGACATATTGTCTGCTGGTTTGTCTTGCGGGTTTCTGTTGGGTTGTTACATGGGAAACTTTCGTAAATGTGACATGACAGACTAACTAAGCTCTTTTGAGAAAACTTTTGAATACGAGGCGCTATAGAAATCCATTATTATTATTATTATAATGTTTAAGTTCTTTTATTATTAATAATGTTAGGATATTTTATATCTTGTCCACTGGTTGTTAGGGGTTGGGTGGCCGAATGGTTGAAGCAACTGTCAGTGAGTCAAGTGGCATGTTTTAGATTCCCCACTTATACGGGTAGGGTTGCTTGCCCTTGTGGGTTTTCTCTGGTTCCTCCGGTTTCCTCACACTACTAAACACCAGTACGCGCAAGCAAGTTATTAAAATAAAATTGAACCATATGTTATTCCGATATGGCACAATTTTGCTCTATCTATTCCGCTGACTTGTCATCAGGGTTTGGTTGTTAGGCGTGGTATAATATTTTCTATAACTCACCTGATACACCTAGAACACAATCCCCTTTACTGGATATAGACACTATCTTTTCTCCTTCTATATCACCCTTTAACCTCGTCGGTTTATCAATATTATTATAATGACCTAAACCTGGAATGAATGAATGAAATGGGAGTTTAAAGATACATTATGGAAGAGCTGGCAGTTCTCACTATAATAGTTAAAAACTAGATAATGGGCCTGCTTGATTTATCCATACCGGCGCATACCGGCTTACCATAGTTCGGCTAATTTAACGGCTAGGTCACTTGATTTAGCCGGAAGGCTACAAAAGTTCGGCAGCGGCGTACACCGAAAGCGCCGGTTTGTCGACAGCGGCGATCACCGGCGCAAGATGGTGAACATGTCAACGAGATACAATTAACGTTATTTTTGGGGTAATACTACTCATAATAAATTTCTGCTTATTTTGCGGTCACTTACTTATAGCCATACTTTTACGAATACTGGTTTTTTTTGGTCATCTAATCAATTTAATATTATAATATTATCCCAAGCCAAATTTTTTATCAGCCGGGTCACTTGATTTGCTCTGATACCGGCGTACGCCATTTACTAACCAGCATACGCCGTTTGCAAACCGGCTCGCCTATTGCCGAATAAATCAAGCAGGCCCAATGTAAAGGGAATTTGCTATTGGAAGTATTTGCTGCTGCTGTAGAATTACGGTATTCACTGCTGAATTAGTTTAATTGTAACCAATAACTATGAAGGAATTATTTACTTCTAACCTGTTTGTCCATCTGCACCTAGTCCACAACTATACACGTGTCCTTCTTCCGTTAAAAACATGGTATGGTCCTGTCCACATTCTACCTGCAAGAAACAGAAGATACTCATTAAAGTCTTGATGCGTAGCTTTAAACAATAGAAATCTTTTGCAAACTACAATATTGTGAAAGATGAATCCGAAATAGAAATATCAGTCCAAATATGGTTCAATTCTATTCAGCATTTACAACATTATGTAGAATTGAAATTTCATTGATCTAGACCTTTTCTAAATCTGATTAAATCCAAGCCAGGAGATTATCTAGCGTTGTTTCTTTGATCAGGTTTTCGTAATCATGTATTAAATAATCAATTTGAGTACATATTAGCATGTGATCAATTTGAAATTTAAGCGACATATTCCAATTGCACATCTTTACAGACACATTTTATTTGAAATCGATGTCCAGATTACGTGAAATTTCAGACCAATCAAATTATTTGTAACAGTCTAGGAGATTGTTTTTTGTGATTGATTTGGGGGATTTTCACATCCTTACAGACACATTTTATTTGATATCGATGTCCAGATTACGTGAAATTTCAGACCAATCAAATTATTTGTAACAGTCTAGGAGATTGTTTTTTGTGATTGATTTGGGGGATTTTCACATCCTTACAGACACATTTTATTTGATATCGATGTCCAGATTACGTGAAATTTCAGACCAATCAAATTATTTGTAACAGTCTAGGAGATTGTTTTTTGTGATTGATTTGGGGGATTTTCAATCTAAGTGCATATTAGCCAGCACATTTATCTTTTTATAAAGTATCCAGCAATCATATTCTTGTATTCTTATTTTATGCCACATACCTTTACTATATTATCTGGTAAATCAGTTAAAACATTTACTCTTGGATTCTTCCTGAAAAAAATGACATCAGGGTTAATAACGACGGGTATACATGTACATCATACAGTGTGCTATGAGGAACATTTCACCCAGACAGCCGTTGCAGTGCTACAGCCTACTCCTATTTTGATTTCCAACTGGCAAGAAATCGTATTACGTCATTATGTACACAGGACCTCGGTTTTTCATCCCTTGCCAGACTCTCAATCCTGCACCACTGACAAGGAGGAATCACACAGTAAAATCCTGATTAACTTTCTCGGTCATGGTTTGATCACAGGACCTACAGGTTTGAGAGCAAACATCTTCCTCACTGAGCCACCGTGGGCCCCATAAACGATATATCGATAATTTTCATAAACACCCCCATTATGGTGCTCCCATAATTAATGTTAACATCTGTAGAAGACTCAATTTAGTCATATGAAATAAAATAAAATGAGCTAACAGCCTCTACAAATAATGAAGGCAGGCATATGCCATAAGGCAGCGTTTCTCAACCTTTTCTCACCGTCCACCCCTAAATTAATTCCCAACCGACCCATTTACCCCCCGAGTTTTGAGGAGGTTACTGACCGTCGTCCACCGAGGAGGGTTTGGGGCGGGTCTCCCCCAGGAAAGTTTTAGAAATTGGAGCCTGCAAACGTGTTTTCCAGCCATTTCAGGTCCTCTTCCAGGCGTTTCAGAGGAACTTGAAAATGGCGCTTTTCTATAGAAGCCATCCGACATGAACCACGGATCCTTGCACGGGCCGGCACCCCCTGACCACATTAACAAAACAATATTGAATATGGAATGAATACAGATTGAAGTTAAGGTTCAATGAACACCAAATTTATATTTTAATGAAAATAGTTGTTTCCAGTTCAGTGCGAAATTTGCTCCTGGTGATTGTCACATATGACCATTTTTGAAGTTACACTGGGAGTGTGGTCATTCACCCCCTGGACGCAAGCCCAGGTTGAGAAACGCTGCCATAAGGTGTGCTGTCAGGAACATTTTGCCTGGATAACTGTGTTTCCATCTATTTTCTTGGAATTCAAACTGTGGCTAAGTGGGTAAGACGCTGGCTTGCTAGCCTGGAGGTCAGGTGTTCGACCCCTGCATTGGCCGAGAAAGTTCATCCAGACTTCCTGGCGTGGTTTCCCCTTGTCAGTGATGCAGGACAGCAAGGACAGCTGACTAGTCATTTGACTCCAGTGTACAATTTGGCGTGCACATAAAAGATCCCCTGGCAGTTGGAATTTAATACAAGAGTAAGCTGTAGTGCCGCTGTTCGGGCAAATTTCCCTCAGAACACACTGTATGGCGTATGCCCATATTCATTAGCCCAGGTTAAGAGCAGAACAGTAAGACGTTAAACCCCATTTCATTTCATTTTGGAATTTAAACTGCCAAGGGTTGTTTACATGCATGTCAATGTGTATACATGACCTCAATTTTTTTTCCTATGCGATCAACCAGATGTGTTACTTGTCAGGCCCTCCATGTTCTACAGTACTGACAAGGCGAGATTAGGCTGAAAAATCACAAGAAATTTTATCTGACAACCAAAGGATTTCTCCTTTGTAATTAAACCCAAGTCCATACTCATGGGCCATCGTGGCACTATCTATTAGAAATAGGTAGTAGGCCTATATGGTGGGTAACATACATTAATGTCTTGATAATAATCATGAACTTTCTTTGAACAAAACATAACGAGAGCTGCGTATGTGGGTAGTTGTCATTTTAAATAAAGGGGGCTTATTCTAACGTTACAAGCTGGAAGCAAAGAGCTGATTTCCATTAAATTGATCCTAAAGAATAGTTGATAAAAACTTACCTAAATATTTCTTCTGGTACTATAGACCTACCACACTGACCATAAGCATTATTACCTAAACTATACACTGAAATACAAATATCATTACCTAAACTATACACTGAAATATAGATCACTACCTAAACTATACACAGCAACATTACATAAACTATTCACTTAAATACAAATATATTTTTCATCATTTTTTTATTTGAATGAGGGTGTTATTTCCATAAATGTTACTTGTTTTTAATGTCTTTAAGTAAGAATAAAAGAAATTCATTATTGGGTTTAAATGTAGAGTCACTAATTGTGACTGTTCATCCTTTTTGCCGAAATCTTTTTTCGCTTGATTGCATCAAGACACATGAATTCAACAACTTCACAAGCTTTTCTAAGGTTCTCGGTTTCCAAATCAGTTGCACATGTATACATTCAACAAACCAAGTGATGCCACATCTGCACGAAGACCAACAGAACAACGTTTTGGTCGATTACAAGCAGGTGAATCTCAGACAGATGTTACCAGACTGCTGAATGTTTCCCTGAGTTCCATTTCTCGCCTTTGGGATAGGTACCGACAGTGAAGTTCAACATGTGACCGCACAAGATCAGACCAAATAAAAGTGACCCCACCTCTTCTGGATCGTAACTTCCGGTTAAGTCATTGGTGGAAACAATTCTCAACAACGACCTCTACTGCAACAGAATTTGCGGGATGACGTAGAATCTCAGATTAGGCAGTCGGTAAACGCCTACGTGAAACCGGATTACGAGCCAGAAGTCCCCGATAGAGCTGCTGTTTTGAAATACACCT
The DNA here is from genome assembly GCA_917208275.1 of Patella pellucida. Classification (NCBI taxonomy): domain Eukaryota; kingdom Metazoa; phylum Mollusca; class Gastropoda; family Patellidae; genus Patella; species Patella pellucida. The sequence goes on from OU795038.1 coordinate 68,667,730, forward strand.
ACACCATGAAATTCCACTTAAGTGGGTTCAGAGACTGTGGTATGGCCACAGTAACACTGGAGAGCAGTTTGGTTCAGTGACGTGTCGTGGTTCCTGTTGCAACAAGGCGATGGTAGAGTGAGGGTATACCGATGACGAAATGTCACATTGTGTTTCTTGTTTGGGAGAGTATATATATTACTACCTAAACTATACACTAAAATATAAATATACATTATTATGCAGGAGCCACGTACAGTGGCTAAGTGGGCAAGATGCTGGCTGCATTGGTCGAGAAAATTCATATTGTCAGTGGTGCAAGAACAGCTGTCTGGTCGTTCAGATGGGACGAAAATCCTGAGGTCCGATAAATGGATTAGCATGTACATAAAAGATCCTGTGTCATTTGGAATTTGATATAAGGGTAGACAATAGTGCCGCTGCCCGAGCACACATTTTCCTCACAGCATACTGTATGGTGTATGCCCATCTTAAATAGCCCAAATAATTAAATCAAATATATCAATAATTAACTGTATTACATGTACCTCCCTCTCCCTTAGTAACAATAACTGTATGTGCTCTACCACATGACATACTGCTCACCCTGGTGGTATCTGGATCCTTCAAGGGGAGATAAATCTGTGTAGGTCCAATGACATAGTCTAATATTCTACCTGTAACATCAAAATTAAAATGGCTAAAGAGAGAGAAATGGGGTTTAATGTCTACTCTACACAAACTAGGTCATTTCAGGACTAACATATGGTTCAATTTCATGTCAATAATTTGTTTGTGTGTAGGGGTCTTAAGCAGTGGGGGGAAACTGGGGGAGCTGGAGAAAACCCATGGTCCTGGACAGGCGACCCTACTTCTTGTCATGTACAGGCATGGAATTGATACCATACCACTTGACTTAAAACAGTGTGGAGAGGGGGGAGGGCATCAAACGGACACAAAACTAGACCCAACTTTTTTACGGTATGTTTTGGCTGTTGGGGCATTTATGAGGTATTTGGGTTCGAAGGTCAAATGAGTTCTTAAACACTGAAAGTGAATACGCAGCCATAGTTGTATCAAGTAAAAAGGCTGAAAATGATCGAAACTAATCACTATTTCAATAAAAAAGGTAAACTTGTCGAAACAATATGCTTTTAAAAAAAGCAACTAGTAATTAATGTGTTTCCTAATTGCTCGATACCCCTATAACTTATGTCGTCGTATCGAGAGAGAGCAATGGGGTTTAACGTCCAATAAACACAACTAGGTCATTTCGGAACTAGCATATAGTTTTTAATTTTATTTCAATAATTCACTTGCGCGTAGGGGTCTTTAGCAGTGGGAGGAAACCAGAGTGCCTGGAGGAAACCAACGAGGTTGAGAAGGTGCCCCTCTCTCCATGCCACATACACTCACACCAGGGTCGAAACCACAGCCGCAAGTCAGAGGTGGCCGGCCAGCTAGAGGTCGAAGCTCGGCACTCTAGACCACTAGGCCATCCCAACCCCCTGTGTCGTCGTATCAGTGTAGAAAATAGATAATACCTGTACAACAGCACAGCTAGTATTGCGTGTGGTTAGTATGGTCCTTAATAGTTTAACTGATTTTATCCAGGGGAAACATATCTTATGAACAATACCACAATTGTATATTCCAACAACGCAATTACTTTTCTCTTCATTTTTAAATGTGGAAACAACTTTTGAGAAAAGGTGAAACAACATTGTACCTGAATTTCTGGGTTGTTCATGATAACCAATCTGTGAATCTGTGTTTATTCCGGTACCAAGTATAAAATGCTTATTGCCTTTCTTCACAGCATAAACAGTAAAACCATAACCACAGCTAACATCATATACCTGATACAAAAACAACACATTTATTCAGGCCTAGATGTAATGAACCAGTACCTGACATTTATTCAGGCCTAGATGTAATGAACTAGTACCGGACATTTATTCAGGCCTAGATGTAATGAACCAGTACCTGACATTTATTCAGGCCTAGATGTAATGAACTAGTACCTGATATTTTTAATTTTGTACGGAACACGTATAAATAACAACAAAAAAAGAGATGGAGAAAATGGGGTTGAACATCCACTCGACACAAACTTGGTCATTTTGGGACAAACAAATGGTTCAATTTTATTTCAATTATTCTCTTGCACGTCGGGGTCGCAGCATTGGAGGAGATCAGAGGATCCAGAGAAAACCCAGGAGGCTGGACAGGCAACTCTACTCCTTGTCAAGTACAAGCAGGGTATCTAAACAATGTCTGTATCCGTACTGAACAATGTCAGTGGTAATTGCTTAATCCCTTTGGAACATCATGCACCACAAAGAATTGTAGTGTTTTTAAACTTAAAGAAGGGTTCCCAGATTAATATTTATCGGGTGGTTATTTCCAATAAAAGTATGGCAATTTTGGTATATATGGAAAGTAGAAACATCCAATCTTACAAGAAAATTACTGGATCCCCTGAAAAACACCCATTGGGCAAGCACTTGGCAAAAATGTCAGGGTATCCCAAATTGACAACCCAACGATTAGTGAAACACCCATGCGTGACGTCACAGGTATCTGACCTTCTATCCGTATATATATGCATACACCATGTCGTACCAGACAATATATAATAAAAAAGAACAGGAATGCAATGCCTTTTCAAGACTCGACTTTACCTGCTCTCGCTTGAACTCGATTTTTTCCCACAATTCATAATGTCAGGCAATCAAACCTATGCAGATACACTCAGATATGTTTTTTCTTCAATCCAGTCGTTTTGAATTGCATAAATACTCCCACAAAACGATATCATAGCCAATTGTTTCCAATATTTACATTATTTTCGACAATATCCATTATGTCCGAGAAACCATGACGGTCTGAGGTCAACGGTCACACAAATAGACGCATTCGTCAGACCTCGTTAGTTTTTATACGCCCACATTTTCATGTGGACGTATTGAAGCGAGAGCCGGTAAAGTCCACATGAAAATGTGGGCGTATATGCGAGAGCAGGTAAAGTTGAATCTTGAAAAGGCATTGCATTCCTGTTCTTTTTTATTATATTATTGCCTGGTACGACATGGTGTATGCATATATATACGGATAGAAGGTCAGATTCCTGTGGTGACGTCAAGGGATGCGCGCGCAGGTTGTATGAGGTCATTGTAAGAGGGAGCACTCAATGTAACATCCAGGTATGTATGCAGCGATACATCATCTTTTATATATTCAACGAATTCTCCCTCGAGTTGCTTACCTTCAACACGTCACAACATGGACTCTAGTTTACTAGTGTTTCCTGTGGACAGCAGTGTTTTAGACCAAAATTGTGATTGATTAATTAGTTTGAGTATGTTTTTAGACCAATTATATCACCAAATCACCTCATTTGTACATGGGAATGCATCTTTAAAAGTTTAAAGAGGCAATTCAGTTCCTCTTACAAATAATCCAAGTTACATTGAAAAAAAATCATTTTAGTTTTCAGGTGCAATAACAGTGATGGGCAAGTCTGAATTTGATTTCCTCCTGATAATTGGTCAAATGATAATTGTCCACCACCATACTCATTGAGCCAGCATGTCTCCAATAACATTAAAGGTATCTTTGTAAGCTTTCTTTCGAGTGTAAAAACACTACAAACCTTCATGTTATTTTCATTCATCGATTTCATTCTTGATGGAGTTTTAACCTGCATAAGAGGTTGATGGCCTTTTTCTGGTCGTAGAAATTTAGCTATACCTACAATAAAAAAAATATCTGATTGTTTTAATACATGAGAGAGAGAGAGAGAAATGGAGTTTACCGTCCACAACACAACTAGGTCATTTTGGTACTAACATATGGTTTAATTTTTATTTCAATAATTTGCTTGCGCGTAGGGGTCTTTAGCAGTGGGAGGAAACCAGAGTGCGCGGAGCAAACCCACGAGTTTGAGAAGGGGCCCCTTATCTCCATGACACATATATCACACCAGGGCTCGAAACCACAGCCGCAAGCCAAAGGTGGCCGGCCAGCTAGAGGTCGAAGCGCGGCACTCTAGACCACTAGGCCACCCCAACCCCTATAATATGTGCGAATGATTACTTGTACTTGTCACGGCTTGTCCATAATAAACTTTATAGTTTTTTATAATTCATTAAATGGGAGCCACAGGGGCTAAGCCAGTAAGACATTGGTTTGCTAACCTGGAGGTCCAGTGTTCGATCCCTACATTGGCCGAGAAATGTAAGGCACGGCACCAGTAGCGGTACAACTCTATGATCATACTCGCTTGGCAAGACAAAGACTAGATGTGGTGGATTTTATAAATTAATATTGCAACTTTAAGATTCCAGTGGAAATACAATCTTAAAGCACCAGTAATGGCACGATACCATACATATATTCACCAGGCTTGTTTGATTATAATATAAGACTATAGATGTGGTGGACTATGGGGCTAAGCGTTCACTTAACAGAAACCGTCCTGCTCGTAGGGATCTTTTATAGTGGGAGGAAACGGAAGACCCAGAGAAAACCCACGAGGTTGGACAGGTGACCCTACTCCTTGTCATGTACAACCAGTGAACCAAAACCACGCCAGTCAGGACTTTTAAAAATATTGCAACTTTAAGATTTAAACAAAAATTCAGACCTAAAGCCCCAGTAGCAGCACAACCCCATACGTATACACGCTGGGCTTGTTTCGCATTCTCTCCTATATACTGAGTTATCTCCTCTTTGATGTCCTCTCTTTTTAATATTCTCTGTTTATATGACCCAGCGGATCTGTTTAGTGTGAACAGGGTATCTTTTACACGCAGTAGTTGTTTCAGCTGATTTAAAGCTGTCTGATGTAGATTTGTCTTCATGGTTCAAGTTGTTTACCTGCATTCAAGTCTTTGAACTGAAATAAATGAAATGAAATGGAGTTGAACATGGGATAATGAAGACAGGCAGGCATACGTCATACAGTGTGCTATGAAGGAAATTTTGCCTGGACAGCATCATTACAGCCTACTCTTATATTGGATTTAAACAGTCAAGGGATCTTTTAGGTGCATGCCAATGTGCACACAGGACCTCAGGTTTTCTTCCCATCCGAACGACTAGACAGCTGTCCTTGTCAGGCCCTCCGTCCTGCATCACTGACTAGGGGAATCACACGGGACAATCTGGATATACTTTCTCGGCCATTGCAGGAATCAAACAACCAGCCTCTAAGCTAACCAGCCAGCGACTTACCCACTTAGGCACTGTGACCCTCCATAACTGAAATGTACATTTACATTTAGATTGAATGGTCATAAACACTGTCATTTTGTGAACTATATACATGCATGTCATTTATATCAATAATAAATACCGGTAACAATAAATAATAACTTTATTTGGGTTGAGACTTAGACCCTGGTACAAATATTTTACAAAGGGGATGATGTCAGTCCCGCTACATGTAGATTCCAACTGCAAAGGGTTATTTTACGTCCACGTCAACATGGAGGCCTACATGTACATAAATAGACCTTAGATCTTTGTACTATCCCAGCAGCCACTGTGACTGATGCAGGGCCTGACAAGGACAGCTGTTTAGTCATTCAAATGGGATAAAAAAAACTAAGGTCTCGTGTACAGATTGGCGTGCACGTAAATAATCCCTTGGCAATGGCAGTTGGAATTTGATACAAGAAAAGGCTATGGTGCCACTGGCTAGCTAAAATTTCCCTCATAGCACACTGTATGGAGTATGCCCGTCTTCCATTAGCCCAGTTCAGAGCAGAACAGTACAGATGTTAAACCCAATTTCATTTTATTTTCATTTTCTAATTACATGTAGGCATAAATAATAACTTTTGTCAATATCCATGATTTTTTTTATCTTATCATTTTATACTTGTTGTTAGTTTACATTGCTGCCTGTACTTTTTATCTTATCATTTTATACTTGTTGTTATTTGTCTAAACCCTTTTTCTGTAACCTTTTTATTTAAATGTAATTTTCTATTTATGTATCTCTTTAACTGTGTACAGCGCATATGGGCACTTAACAGTGGAAGCTATGCGCTTTATAAATTTTTCAATAATAATAATAAATAATAATAATAATATCAGTAGGCTACTTCTGTTCCATCTTCAATAGAAGGCTTGATCTCGCTTTAGCTACGTACAAATTATCAAGCCCTTCACGTAATACTCTGAACATTTCAGCACTAAGTTTGATTGGGTATAAGTCCAGTTTATGTGCCTATTAGATTCCTTGGTCGTCGCGAATACCAAGTCTTGCACTTTCAAGCTACAATGTCTACCTGTGATAATCCAGTTGCAAAGTTCGAGGTTCGTCCAATGTCAAGGTTTCCGTGGGGGTTGCTATGTCTGCAAATAACGTACATGTAACTACGTGTATAAGTTCAGGAATTGTGAAGTAAACCAGCAACAACTGGATGTTGTAAAACTTGCAATCGCTGCTTCAGGAATATGCTGTTCTGACATCCTAAAAATTCATAGCTGTTATATTACAAAGCGGAAATCACGTGGCTAAGTGAGTAAGGCGCTGGCTCACTAGCCTGGAGGTTGAGTGTTCGATCCCTGCATTGGCAGAGAAAGTTTATCTCCATTTTTCGGTGCTGTTTCCCCCCTGTCATTGATACAGAATGGAGGGCCTGACAAGGACAGCTGTCTAGTCATTGGGATGGGACAAAAAACTAGGTCCAGTGTACACATTGACATGCACAAAAAAGATCCCTTTGCAGTTGGAATTCGATATAAGAGTAGGTCATAGCGCTGCTGCCCGCGCAAAATTCCCCTAAAGGCAAACTGTATGGCATATGCCAGTCTTCCATTACCCAAGGGTAGGTGCATAACAGTAGGATGTTAAACCCTATTTCATTTCATTTTTCAAGGGAAGTAATTCTTTTAATCGATTTTAGTTCAGTATTTGGTTCTAGGAATATGATCAAGCTTCTGAGTCATATCATAAACCATGCACAACAATCTCATTTACTTGGGCTTTTTTTTGCTCAGTATACACCACACTGATCAGTAGGCCTAGTGAATACATAAAAACCCCATTCAACGTTTTTCAAAACTTGGTCAGAGAAAACCCATGCACTTCCTTTCAATTTACTCAGGGCCTCCCACAATGCACAGCGAGACGCCATTTTTTCTCGAATGGAGTTTTCATGTATATTCGCTCGGCCGCTACAATCACAAATAAGGATGACATCGATGCGACCTAATGTGTCACAAATATTAACTTTTTTCCACCTACAAATTAAATTCTAAAATGTTTTTTTTATGTATTAGAAAAATAAATAAAGAAGTTTGAAGTATTTGTAGGTAAAAATTATTTCCTATTTAGTGTAAATGGCTATACTATTAAAAAGAGCACAAGGACAAGGCACCAATCTGCGAAGTAGTAATTAATGGTATGTAAACAGGTACGATAAAGAGTACTGAGCAGGACCGTTGTTGAGCGAGGCCACATGTCAGTCAATTTGATTGACAGTTCCATATACGGCCTTGACATTATGTTTAGTTGTAGTTAAAACGAGAGTTTGGATCTTCCTGCACCCGTTTCTTATGTTTATATTTTGTATAAATTTACTCAATTAATTTCCATACTTGAATGTTAATATAAATTATGAATTTCCATACTTGAATGTTAATATAAATTATGAATATTATCTTATATCTAGTAGGCAAATCATCGCCCTATGTCACAAAGATTCTGAACAGGCTCGCTGTGTATAGTAGTTGCAAAAATGAGATGTTGGATCTTCCACTAAATCTTAATTCACCCCCTCGCTCTCTTTTATTTTATATATTTCAGAAATAGTCAACCTTTTTCTTTTGTTTAAAATATTTGGGGGATATTTTTTCAATTGATTTTGATAAAATAATCATATTTCATTCGCTTATGCATAAAGTATACAATCGGCCTCGCTTAGCAGTGGGACTTTTTCTTAATTCGGAAAAATTATAAAGTATTTCTATGAATTAATTTTCATTGAAAAATAATATTTGAGTGATTGTATTATATAAATAAAGAATGGTATCTTATATAATACAGAAAATACGGAATCCATTGCACTATACCATATGAAGTATCCAATCGGCTTCGCTTAGCAATGGCCCGTTTTCTTATGTTTAAAAGATGTTGGGAATATTTTTTTCAATTTATTTTCATAAAATAATCATATATCTTTCGAGCGTTTTAAATATATTAAAAAAAATTTATACTATACACTCCAGAAAAACGGAACTGCATCATCCAATACCGCGTATATCTATCGGCCTCGCCATGCATAAAGTGTCCAATCGGCCACGCTCAGCAGAATTCATTGCACTACACATTATGAAGTATCCAATCGGCTTCGCTTAGCAATGGCCCGTTTTCTAATGTTTAAAAGATGTTGGGAATAATTTTTTCAATTTATTTTCATAAAATAATCATATATCTTTCGAGCGTTTTAAGTATATTAAGAAAATTATACTATTCACTCCAGAAAAACGGAACTGCATCATCCAATACCGCGTATATCTATCGGCCTCGCCATGCATAAAGTGTCCAATCGGCCACGCTCAGCAGAATTCATTGCACTATTTCATATGAAGTATCCAATCGGCTTCGCTTAGCAATGGCCCGTTTTCTAATGTTTAAAAGATGTTGGGAATATTTTTTTCAATTTATTTTCATAAAATAATCATGTATCTTTCGAGCGTTTTAAGTATATTAAGAAAATTTTACTATTCACTCCAGAAAAACGGAACTGCGTCATCCAATACCGCGTATATCTATCGGCCTCGCCATGCATAAAGTGTCCAATCGGCCTCGCTCAGCAGAATTCATTGCACACCATATGAAGTATCCAATCGGCTTCGCTTAGCAATGGCCCGTTTTCTTATGTTTAAAAGATGTTGGGAATATTTTTTTCAAATTATTTTCATAAATTAATCATATATCTTTCGAGCGTTTTAAGTATATTAAGAAAATTATACTATACACTCCAGAAAAACGGAGCTGCATCTACCAATACCGCGTATATCTATCGGCCTCGCCATGCATAAAGTGTCCAATCGGCCTCGCTCAGCAGTGGGCCCTTTTCTTATGTTTAAAAGATTTGGGGGATATTTTTTCAATTTAATTTTTTAAAATAATCATATTTCAGTAATTGTTTTTTTTTATATAAATTAAGAATAGTGCCTTATATATCACAGAAATAGCGGAATTCATTGCACATTGCCATGAAGTATATACAATCGGCCTCGCTTAGCGGTGGGACTTTTTCTTATGTTTAAAAGATTTGGGGGATATTTTCTCAATTGATTTTCATAAAATAATCATATTTCTTTCGAGCGTTTTACGTATGTTAAGAAACATTAAACTATATCCCAGAAACACGAAAATTCATCACCCAATATCGCTTATAGTGAAGTTAAACAATCGGCCTCGCTTAGTAGCGGGGCCTTTTCTTACCCTTTGAAAGATTATAAAGTGATTGTATTGTATAAATTAGGAGTAGTGGCTTATATATCACAGAAATAGCAGAATTCATTGCACTATACCATATGAAGTATACAATCGGCCTCGCTTAGCATTGGGACTTTTTCTTGCGTTTAAAAGATTTCGGGGACATTTTTTCAATTGATTTTCATAAAATAATCATATATCTTTTCAGCGTTTTAAGTATATTAGGAAAATTATACGATACACCTCAGAAGAAATGAACTGCGCCATCCAATACCGTGTATATAGTCTATTGGCCTCGCCATGCATGAAGCATCTAATCGGCTTCGCTTAGCAGTGGGCCCTTTTGTTATGTTTTAAAAGATTTTGGGGATATTTTTTTCAATTTTTTTTCATAAAATAATAATTTTTGAGTGTTTTATATAAATTAAGAATAGTACTTTATATATCACAGAAATAACGAAATTTATTGCACTACACCATATGAAGTATACAATCGGCCTAGCTTAGCGGTGGGACGTTTTCTTATGTTTAAAAGTTCTTTGGGATATTTTTTCAATTGATTTTCATAAAAAAAAATCATATATCGGTTGAGCGTTTTAAGTATTTTAAGAAAATTATCCCAGAAACACGGAAATGCATCACCCAATATCGCGTATAGTGCCTAATCGGCCACACTATGCACGAAGTATAAAATCGACATAGATTAGCAGTAGGACCATAGGCGTAGGAGCTCGATTAAAGTTAGGGGGCAGAACCCCAATTGCCCGAAAAATTTCGGGTTTAAAGACAGCAACGACCTTGTATCCCCCAAGCAAATTTTGGAATATTTGACGGCTGCAAACACGTTTTCCTGCTATTGCAGCCGGTGAACGAAGCAACTTCAAAGTGGTCTAATACAGCCCAATTAAGGTGGCTTACTCGAATTCCAATCAATCGTTTACAGTCCTTGAAAATTTAACTGTAGCAAACGCGTTTTCAGCCGGTGCACAAAGCAACCCCAAAGTGGTCGAATATAACCTTATTAAAGTGGCTTACTCGAATTCTAATCAATCGTTTACAGTCCACGAAGACGGGACATTTAGGAGAAAAATTTGAAAATGTAATTGCTGCAAACGCGTTTTCCTGCTATTCCAGTTTGTGAATACAGCAACTTCAATTTGGTCCAGTATAGCCTGCATGGCTGACCCGAATTCCAAACAACAAATCATTCGTCGCGCGGTATGGAAAGTTTAATCACCGAAATGCGTTTTCTGCTATTCTAGCCCGTTTTAACAACTCCAAAAATATTCAATGGTTTTGTAACCGAAATTCGACTCTGAATTCCAACCATCCAATCAGACTGTTGCATCTGTATTCACAAATATTAATCGATGCCCGAAAAATGTCGCACAAAGTCGAGTGGCTCCAGACAAAATGTTTTAATCCATAGTCAACTCAGTACAAATGCGTTATATTCAATTACAAGAAAAGTAAAATGAGTGTTTTATTAGGGCTCGATGACAGTAAGTTAGGGAAGCAAAACTAGAAATGCCCGAAAATTTCGGGTTTATAGACAGCGGCGCCGGTTTTCTTTAAGGGGCGAATGACCCCCAAGAAAACTTTGGATTATTTGACGGTCGCCAACGCGTTTTACTGCTAGTTTTCTCTGCCGTTTTCTGGCTCGATGGTCGTTTTTCGGGCAATACCTATTTTCGGGCAATACCATTTTTTTGGCATACCTATAAGTTATATTTTTTCTCTAAACGTTAATAGAAAAAAAGGTCGTCTCCTACGCCTATGAGTAGGACTTTTTCTTAACTTTTGAAAGATTATAAAGAAGTTATAAGAAATAATTTTCATAGAAAAATAATATCTGAGTGATTGTATTATATAAACTATGAATAGTAAGAGTAGTGGTTAATATATCACAGATAAAGCGGAATTCATCGCACTATACCACATAAAGTTGTAACCTGCTTCGCTTAGCAGTTAGTCCTTTTCGTTTAAATTCCTTGTCAGTGATGCAAAAGGAGGGCCTGACAAGGACAACTGCCTAGTCGTTCGGATGGTACGAATAACCGAGATCCCGTCTACATATAGGAGTGCACTTAAAAGATCCCTTGGCAGTTGGAATTCGATATAAGAGTAGGTCGTAGCGCCGCTGCCCGGGCAAAATTTACCTCACACTGTATGGCGTATGTCGGTCTTCCATCAGCCCAGGCTAGATGCATAATTGTAGGACGTTAAACCCCATTTCATTCATTCTTACGTATAAAGATTTGGGGATATTTTTTCAATTGATTTCCATAAAATAATGATATTTCTTTCTAATGTGTTACGTATATTAAGTACACTTGTCCCAGAAACAAATGCATCATCCAATACCGCGTATAGAGTCTTTTCGGCTTCGTCTGGGATATCTGTTGGGTTATTATCCGATTTGCTGCATAAGTGGATAATCGAGACTTTTTTTTTGTCGAATCGACTTTAGTAATGATGACCGAGGCTATGCATAACTTTTGATCGCTTAACGCTTATTTCTCGGTTCATAGTGGATCAATTTGACTGTAATTTTCAACAAATTGCCTTTATATTAACAAGTTTTAAACATTTTTTTATAATAGTACCTTATGTATCACAGAAATAGCGGAATCTAATTCATAGCACTATACCACATGAAGTATACAATCGGCCTTGCTTAGCAGTCAGCTTTTTTTCTTATGTTTAAAGATTTGGGGATACTTTTTCGATTGATTTTGATAAAATAATCACAATTCTTTCGAGCGTTTTTACGTATATTAAGGACATTTTACTATAAGCCTCACAAACATCAGGGCCGGCGGAAGCAATTCTTGATTGGGGGGGGGGGGCTTCCATAGTCCCTACAGGCGAGGGTTCAGGGGCCGCAATAACCTCAAGAAAAGAGCACTTGTGCCCAAATTATTGGGGAGGGGTGGGGCTAGACCCCCCCCCCCCCTACTCCACCGAGCCTGAACAGTGGAATGAATCAACCAATACCGCGTATAGGCTACAGTCTAATCGGCCTAGAGCTATGCAGTCAGCACACTTTGAACCCAATCGGCCTCGATTAGCAGTGGGACTTTTTCTTAAATTTGAAAGATTATAAAGTATTTCTATTAATTAATGTTCATAGAAAAATAATATTTCAGTGATTGTATTATATAAATTAAGAATAGCATCTTATAATATATCACTACGAGTGGGCTACACTCATGGTATAGCTACTTATTTTATACGCCGAGTACACAGTAGAGCAGGTCAGGGAGAGTACATTTTGTTGCTATTGAATTTTTGTACCGTTATTACCTCCTGTGGTCGTAGAGACTTGAAATTTCCAGGAAGTGTTAAAGGACCTAAGTCCGTAACTCAAAATCCTCCAAAATCTTCGACATAGAAAACACGAATTATTGGTCAATTCAAATCAACATTGATGTTGTGATCTTACCTGGAAACGGTAGGCCTCTGATATCCAATATTTAAAACAAAATAAACATTTTAACATTGGTACACGAATCGTGTACCATAGAGCGTTTCAGTGTCCCTTTTAACAAGTGACCAGAAAGAACGAGGCTAAACTCATACCGCAACTCCTGTCATCTGTCAAACGATGAGGCCATTTTTTATCTGGTGGGCATGCGCCGTAGATTAGAATAACCAGACACTATAAATACTTAATACGGTTTGGACTCATGCCGTATTTCGCTGGACATAACTGATTTAAAATTACAGTCAAAACGAAAACAATTTAATGTAAATCAGTTTATATACAGTCAGATTATATTATTATATGCCCTGCGACCCATTAGGGTCAATTTCCAGGTACCAAATATTAGTGATTTAGCTCCTTTAAGAGCAACTATTAATGATCACACACTAGGACCACGGAAACCACTAGGTGCACGTAAGTGTAGTAGCCCTTGAGAAATCTTTTATTACTAGCAATAAATACTCCTTTCTAAACTCGACTTCAAATAAAATGGGAGGGACTTAAACAAGAAAGAGGCGGGACTTACATCGGCTTCACACAGCATAATCTAGAAAATCGGTCTCGCCTAGCACCCTCTAGTGCTTACAACAATGCATGTGCCATTGAGCCAATGATTGACTCTATGCGCTGTGAGGACATGTGTTGAAGGCGGTCATCTAATACCCTGTCAGTGTGAAACAGAATGATATTGTAGGCTACATTGTACATGTACCTTTCGTGAGATGTAGTTTGGTTGTTCATGACAATATATTATTCGTCTGGCTGGATAATCGAGACAAAATGAACTTAAAAGTTGTCACCTCCAAAAATAGGGAAATCAACCATGATTTTTAAATGAAAAATGTAATCAACCTATTCCTATCAATTCTTAACCTTAATTAAGTGTATTCAGAGATTGACATTCGGTAAGGTTTTGGATAAAAGTTAAAATTTCGACATTTAACGAAATGTCATGGGCGCCGCCATATTAGATTTTATCTACCTCGTGCCCAAATGTACGTTTTTATATTTATTTTCGGAGTACAATTTCCTCTGTTTTGAAAATAAAATATTTTGAGTAACTCAAGGAACATCATTTTAGGTAACAACAAATCTGCGCAATAATGGTACATTGTATTTAAAACACGGGATACGAATAATGGTTTCTGCGTACCTGTGAAACTGTGGGTAGAAAAATAAAATCGTGTGCAAAATGTTACTTCCTTTTAAAAAATAAATTTTGACTCAAGCTGAAGTGAGAAGTCCCTGTTTCATTCAGACCTGTATATTTTTGATTTCTGTATTGATAAAAGTAAGTTTGTACGTCTGAATTCTACATTCATAATTTTTGTCTTCAGAAACGAGTTTGTTTTGGTATTTTGTAACCAATTTTCGATTTCTTTGTGATGAAGAGAATGGAAAAAGAACCCCGAAAAGAAAAGATAGCTAGGCTGATAAAAATGAAAAATGTAAATAAAATATGTAACAGACATTGCCTAAGGCTGTTGAGCGAAGTTGATGTGATTGTTGTTAAAATATATAACCTTCATAATTAAGTTTCTCATGTGATACAAATAATGTTAAATAATTTCGTTTTTCCAAATTTAATTTAGATCAAGATCAAGTGCATGATTGTATGGTTATGTTTTTTCGAGGCCTGGTATTATTGATACTCCAGCCACAGTAGTGGATCGTTCTCTAATCAGTTCCTTTGAGGAAGGTTTTTTTTGTCAAATGACTACAAAAATCTTGCTCGCCAATAGCTCCCTTAAAAGGACAATAACACTCTTGCTGGCTTGACAGGTCCAGAAAAAAAATTAGCCTTATTCTAACTAGGGGTCAAAGTTTTAAATGGGAGAAAAAAAAATTATTTTAAATATTTTTTGAAAAAATACATAAATGCTACCCAATTTTTTTTATTTCATCAAAATATTCTAATTAGATCCAAAGTTATGGAATTTTAAAATCCGAGATCGACGTCAATAATGTAATCAAACTGCTCTATACCAGTCAATGCGTAGCACGGCACCAAAATAAGTGCTTTACTGCTTATCAGTCATATTTGACTAATTTGAGTGACGTCGTAAGCGGTATTTCCCCTTCAGAATCACTAGTACTAATTTTAAAACTGAAATCCGATTGTTATTATCAGCTAAAATTTATTACAATCGTAATAATTTGAATGATAATATGTCAAATATTTATAATCTGGATGATACCTCAAGAAATTTTTTTTTATAATTTTTATATTTAGTCGAAATTTAGCAATTTTCAGTCATCAAAACAGATAAATTCCATTTTCTACGGCTCTAATTGTCCGATCTCGAGATATCTTGTACAATAATAATCACAAAAATGTTATCTATCCTTTGATTGGTTCTATATGAAAATTCCCCGGAAACTAACGATCGGATTCACCAATGAAGTGAGTCTTAGCAATGTAAAATCTCGGGCAGTGTGACGTCAGAGTGGTATTCTCCCGCGAGCATCTCTTGTAAACAAATGGTAATTTGGCTTACATTCCGATACTTTTTTAGCCTGAATCTTTGCAGATATTGAGATTGATATTAAACTATTGAAATACAATTGTTAGTAATGCATTTACATAAAATAGTAATTCAGAATCGTAGATTGAAGTGGGCTATATTTCGGCTGCTGGCTGTCCTATTTCACACTAAGTTACGTGACCTAAAACCCTTATTCTAACTACTAGATGTTTAAGTGTCCTACCTGTTGTGTAAATAAACAAATACAACCTATCTTTCTTGTCCAGATGGTTCTAAAATATGTTTAAATCCAAGTTGCATTTGAAAGTGCTTACGTAAGGCTTTTCAAACCATGTCCATGTTACGGCATGTAGTTGAATTTTTCCAATTTCTAAAATTAGGTGTATTAAGATAAAATTTGTACCATTTTTTAATTGAAATATTGTAAAAAAGTACAAATTGTTGACCAGAATAAAGATTGGAACATATTATTCAGTTACAACAAGAGTGGTATTGGGGCTTTAATTTCCCCAAAATGTACTGCATACTATTACTAAATTGTAGGTAAAGCTTAACATGAAATAAACCAATTCCCATTGAAATAAAGATGAAGCCATACCACATAATTATACAATGTATGGGTTGATGATGAAACACAACTGCTACACAAAATTTCTCTTATCACAAATTAAAATGTCAGCCTAGCCAGAAATGCATTAGTCACTTTCCATATGGCATTTATAGTAAAAAAATTGTAGTAACACTGCCTTATTAGGGCAGCAATACATAGACAGGATTAATGCATACAATATTAGGCGAGATTTTATTGGGTGTATGCAATGCACATGTATTCTGTTTGTTTTTTCTTGTAATTTTGTACTTATTTTACATTCTTGCCTTTTATTTATATATGTGTAATTTTTATTTATGTATCTTTTAATTGCGTACTAACTGGGCACCTAAAATATCGCATTACTACAAAGAAAATAAAACTGTTTGAAAGTAACTATTTTAGTGGTCCAGTCTTCACTATTTGGGATAGAATTACTTATTTCAAAGGGGGGTTGGATGGTCGAATGGTTAGCGTGTGCACGCTGAATCATAAGGTCTTTCATTGAGTCAACTGGCGTGGTTTTGATTCCCGGGTAGTCCGTTATGAGGAGAAGGGTCACCTGTCCAACTTTGTGGGTTTTCACTGGGTCCTCCGGTTCCCTCCCACTGCTAAAGACCCTTATGTGGAAGTGTATTATTGAAATATATTGAACGATACATGTATGTTAGTCCCGACATGTAGATTGTGTCGTATGGACGTTAACCCCCCATTTCTCTTTCCCTACTTTTTCCAATACAAACTGTACAATTGTGCGTTGGAGTTGGAACCTGTTTGTACTTGGGTAAGGCTGTAGTCTTGGGCTGTATCAGTTGTAGCGCTAAAGACAGTTTTAAAGGGACAATAACACTCTTGCTGGCTTGACAGGTCCAGAAAATAAAATTAGCCTTATTCTAACTACAAGATGTTTAAGTGTCCTACCTGTTGTGTACATTATCCATTACAACCTATCTTACTTGTCCAGAGGGTTCGAAAATATGTTTAAATCCAAGTTGCATTTGAAAGTGTTTACGTAAAGCTTTTCAAACCATATGTTACGGCATGCAGTTGAATTTTTCCAATTTTTAAAATTAGGCCTGTTAAGATGAAATTTGTATCATTTATTAATTGAAATATTGTAGAATAGTACAAATTGTTGACCAGAATAAAGATTGGGACATATTACCGTATTTCCTCTAATAAGGGCCCGGGCGCTTATTTTTTCAGCACCCCTTGACACCCCGGCGTTTAGAGGCCCGGCTTTGGAGGCCCGGCGTTATTTCTTTAATAGCAAATTGAATTTAGGGTAAAGCCGTCATTTACCATTGACATTGGGCCGGAGAATCTTTTGAATTACGGCATTTGATCAAAAGCAATCTAATGTCTATTAGAGACCCGGCGCTTATTGGAGGCCCGGCGCTTATTTTCTCAACTACCCTTGACCCCCCGGTGCTTATTAGAGACCCGGCACTTATTGGAGACCCGGCGCTTATTAGAGGAAATACGGTATTCAGTTACAACAAGAGTGGTATTAGGGCTTTAAGGACAACAATATCTTGTCTTAATCTGCTAAATAATAAGCACATTACAATTAACATTTTCAGCCATATTTGTCTGTTATGTGAACAACGAAAACTATTATTGGCTTCATGTTTATTTTCTGTTTTTAACGTTCATGTGAAGAACAACAGATGGTATATACATGTATCATATAAATCTAGTTCACATGGATAATTTCATACGATCATACAGCATGTAGCATTGATCAATATTTATTTCTTGACGCTGCTGGCTTGTGTAAGCTGGTTAAATATATTTTAATAGATCATTTACACATACATGTACATGTACTACATCCTTTTTGGTTAAATACATTTAAAGCTACAATTTCAAATTTTTAAGCTAAGTTTTTAGAATTTATTTAAATAAAGCCTTCAAATAGATGGTATCCATAAACAGTCCCACCTTGTTAAAAGATAAACCTATTAATCCTATTATTAACTATTGCCAGCTGAGAAATTAGCAAAATTATCATTTTCAACTTCAAATTCCGACTTTGTAAAATTGTCAATAGCAAAACAGGGGTGCTAATTGTGTTGTTCTTTCCTGTGTCGTAGATTTTTAAGGATGGGAAATAATGCCAATGATCATATAATAGTGAGTTGATAACCTATTGAGCAAAAGACAGAAATAATTATGTTTTGACTTTCTTACAAAATTTGAAATTCTCGCTTTAAAACAGCGATCATTTCTATTTTTCGGAGAGTATTTTATTTTTCGGAGAGTATTTTATTTCTAAAGGTTTAATCCTCGCTCAAATGTACTTTTCATTTATTATTTAACATTTAATTAAGAAAACAAATTTAAAATATCAACAAATTATAACAAGCTTTAAGATACAGGATTAAAAAGTTGGGTTGTCAAACAATTGGGTGCTGCTTTATCAACCAAGTTTGAACCATCTTTTTCTCTAAGGTTTATTTTTGTATTAGGAACAGTGATATTGTACGTAATTTTTTCCTTTTTGATCACATTTCAGATTTCTAAAAACTATAAATCATAAAATCTTTAATTTTCCTCAAAATATTTCGTAATTAGAGATCAAATTCCATCGACTTCAAACAATGAATGCTGAAAAATCTGTTTGAATACAATAGCCTACATTGTAGATTAACAACTGGTATTCAAATCATGTATTGGAATTTATTAAATTGAAAGTTTGTATGTATACATGTATTTTCAGACTTGTATTATAGAACAGAATAAAAATGGCAAGAGGCCAACAAAAAATTCAGTCTCAAATGAAAAATGCTGAGAAAGCAGCAAAACTAAAGAAAGGGACCAGCCAAAAAGAAGCTGCAGCAAAAGCATTGGTTCATAAGTGCACAGTTTGCATGGTAAGTGTTTTTGTTATGGTTATTAACTACCGGTACATTTTGTGTGTATAGTGTCTAGAGTTTATATGGCTATTGTTCGGGGTAAAGGGAGGTAATCAGGCTTTACCTGTGTAGCGCTTTGAGCATGCATTTCTGGATGGATATATGCGCTTTATAAATATACATTATTATTATTATTATTATCATGTGGCTAAGTGGGTAATGTGCTGGCTCTCTAGCCTGGAGGTTGGATGTTCAATCCCTGCATTGGCCAAGAAAGTTCATCTAGATTTTCCGGCTTGGTTTCCACTTGTTAGTGATGCAGACGGAGGGCCTGACAAGCACAGCTGTCTAGTCGTTCAGATGGGAAGAAAAACTGAGGTCCCATTTACACATTGGCATGCATGTAAAAGTCCTGTGGCAGTTGGAATTCAGTTGTTGCCCGAGCAAAGTTTCCCTCATGACACATTATCACATATGCCCTTCTTTAATTAGCCCAGATTAGGTGCAGACGTGTATGGTGTTAAACCCCATTTCATTCATTCATTCTGTCCATATAGTTTGTATGGTAATTATACATGGAAATGGGGTCCTACATGTACATGTATATTGTCATCGACCCCTCTAGAAGAGGCTAACTTTACTATCTGATTTACTTTAAAATTATACATAGTTAAGGTCATGAGTTTAAGAATCCTATTGAATTTCTGTGATTTCTGATAATTACTTACTAGTACTACCAGAGTGATTGTCCTTGATCGCTATGAAAATCTTGTGAATTAGTTTTCTAAACAATATTTATTCACAGAAGCTGGATTGGAGAACAGGCAGAAGCCTATAGACTCCCTTTTGGATGCAGTCTTTAAGTTCGCGAGACAAAGAATCCTATTGATTTTCAACTATTTTGGATAATTACTGCCAGTGTTATTGCCCTTGATCACTTTAAAAACCTTGTGAACACTCTAGAGGCTAAAGTTAATAATTATAAATTGTTTAAGGTCAGGAAATAACAATCAAAAAAATTCAATATTACATACTATTTTTGTTGTTTCAGTCACAGATGCCAGATCCTAAAACATATAAACAACATTTTGAAAGTAAACATCCCAAGTGCGTTCTCCCAGATGTTCTGAAATCTCAGTAATGACAGGTATGATATTGAGGCCTATCAGTCAATGTTTGTTTTACATAATTCTGATATCTGTAATTCTGATGTATGTTTTAAAAATATGAATTGTGTTTTATACATTCGCGAAACACACACACACGCAACATATGATTGCATGTGATACATGTAATTATCAGTAGTTTTGTTACTGAAAATACCATAAAACTACAAAATTCAAGAGATTTAGTTCATCGATATAGATATCGTAACGTTGAGCAAACTGTCAGTGTGTGTATTACAGACAATTCCCAAGATTCATTACGCAACGGAGTGTTTCTATAGGGAGTAATGATTATACAGTGGCATTTCAGTGGAATCATATGACGGGACAGCTGATTGATGTCGTAATCGGGAACTTACAGAGGTCAAATTTCCCCGCGATTTTTTTGCTGGAGTAATAAGGAAATAAATCAGTACATGAAAATGATGTCGGAAGTAACAGAGTGAAGGAGTGACCAGAGATTGGATGTCACAGAGTGCACTGTACATGTTTTTGCTCAATCTGTTTTACAGAGAATTACTCACAAATTATCTCTGTCACAGATGACTGTCTTGAACACGTGCATTGACTTCACGCACCGTCAGTCATTGGCTCAACGGCTCGTGCGTTATTTACATAACACCTAACTGCTTCGGGCAAAATGATGCCTTTTACTCATTTTAATACCCATTTTCACTAAATAGGAAATATTTTTTAACTACAGATACTTCAACTGTCTTTATTTATTTTTCTTATACTTCAAAAAAATGTTTTAGAATTTATTTTGGCGGAGGAAAAAAGTTAATATTTTGCCAAATTAAGACACATAGATGTCATCTTTATCAGTGATACTAGCAGCCAAGCGAATATTCACTGCGGGATCAGTTTGGTTTTTGCTGTGTAGTGAGTAGTCATGTTGTTATATTATGCACATTCATTGTCTACTCTTTATGTACATGTAAATACATCTTAACAATGGGGGTTGGGATGGCCTAGTGGTCTAGAGTACCACGATTCGACCTCTAGCTGGCTGGCCACCTCTGGCTTGCAGCTGTGGTTTCGAGCCCTGTTGTGAGCATATGTGGCATGGAGATAGGGGCGCCTTCTCAACTTGTGGGTTTCCTCTGGGCATTCCGGTTTCCTCCCACTGCTAAAGACCCCTACGCGCAAGCGAATTATTGAAATAAAAAATTAAACCACATGTAAGTCCCGAAATGACCTATTTGTGTTGAGTGGACATTAAAACCCCATTTCTCTCTCTCTCTCTCTCTCTCTCTCTCTCTCTCTCATCCTAATAATAATAGTATTGTCTACTCTTAGTGTAAATAAATACATCTTAAAAATAGTATTGTATTATATTTTTCAGATGATGAGTATGAATGACTTGCTACAAGATGGATGATAAAACAAAAGATGTGGTTATATTTTATATTTTGTGTTTTAAATAGAAGCAAGACATTTCCACGACATTTACATTATAAATTGCAACTTTTTTCCATTTTTCAACAACAATTATAGTTTTGACAATTTAACCTGTCGGGTTTATGTATAAATATCATCAGGAGAAGTTCTTCAGATAATCAATGTGTTAATTTATGTCCAGGGAGAAATAAAAATAATTAAAATTTCTTTTATCTGTGTTGGGAACCACTGAGTATAGCACTGGCACAATTTAACCCATCGGGTTTATGTATAGATATTGGAAGCAGTTCTTCAGGTAATCAATGTATTAATTTATGTCCAGGGAGAAATAAAAATAATTAAAATTTCTTTCATCTGTGTTGAGAACCACTGAGTATAGCACTGGCTCACTATTGAGGAGTTCCAGATTATCAGGCATGGTTTCCTCTTGTCAGTGGTGCAGGATGGAGGACTTGGTAGAATAGGACAAATAAAGGGGGTGCCTTTAAAATGTTGCTGTGAAACAAAAAATACCCTGGCAGTTAGAAATGAAAGTGAAAGTAGGCTGTAGGGCCGCTGTCTGGCCTAATCGCATGCTGTTTGCTCATTTTCATTTTCCAGGTTGTGGCAGAAAAGTAGGACATTCAACCTTGTATACATGTATATTGCTGTCGTCCTTGTCTGGGTGTGTGATATTGTGTTTGTTAGTGTGTAGCCTACAGGCCACAATTCTTAGTGATCGACTTTAAACTTTACATACTTATTCCTTAAACCCTAAGGATGATCCCTATTGTTTTTGGGGCAAAACCACGCCCATTTTTGTATTTTTTTGTTTGCCATCTACAGACAGCTTTCTAACCTATCATATTGAAACTTTGCATACTTATTCTTTGTACCCCCTGGTGCAGAGCCACACCCATTTTCTTTTTGTGTGTCGCCTTCAGGCCCCAATTCTTAAGTAATCATTACACCCTTGAAGTTGGAATTCAATATAAGAAAAGGCTGTAGTGCCATTGTCCGGGCAAAATTTCCCTCGTAGCACACTGGGTTAGGCTTGTCTTCTTCATTAGTTCAGAGCAGAACAGCTGGACGTTAAACCCATTTCATTTTTTTTTAAGCAATGGCCCAAGACAGTGAATTTAAAGTAAAAACGGTGAAAGTATTGTTTATCTCCATACAGTATTGTTTAGTTTATGCCAATATTGATAGCCTCGATTATCACGCAATTAGTTTTACTGCAATATTCTGCTATGCAGTGGTTAATTGGGCATAATAAAATTGTGAGCCATGACATAACGTTATGTAAACATATTTGGTCAAATTTGACCCCCTGTTTTAAGGGTAATGCCTTTGATACACCGTCAGCGATTGGTAGTTAATTGGACTATTGGCCAATCGTGATTTAGAACAAGAATTTCCCCTCTTTCCAGCAGTGAGTAGTGGGATTAGCTCTTATCAAAAGGAACACTGCTGAGGAGTATAACATATCATATGGACGTATATTGAAGTCTGTCGGTCTATCCACAATTGTTGGTGGACACTCTACAGATCACAATTCTTATCTGATTCAAATAAACTTAAAATATGTTTATCTCCCGAAGATCTCAGTTCCTTTCGATATTGGCATGTATCGGGACCGTAACTCTGATCGCTACCCCCAATAATAAATTTCTTAATTAAACATGCATTATTCAAGAGCTAAATCTGCCTAGTGCAGGTCTTTATTTGGGCATGAAATGTTTTCTAAAGTATTAATTAGACATTAATTAACTGATCCAGGCCTTAATCAACTTTGGATGGCATCAGATTGCTCCGATACTAAACAGATTTAAACGTTTCAGCGGTTAATCAAATATGGCGCACCTTAACGCTTCGAGTCGTAGCTTTGATCAACCAGGTCCGTGGTTGAAATTATTGCACAGGTCGGTCAAATCTTTAAATGCCTATATCTTCGCTTGCAATAGAGTAATTTGAATGAAATTTTCAAATTATTCATTTACATCATCTACTTTCGAACTAGTATAGCAAGAATGGCTAGTTCTTATCTATATCTTGAATAATGTAACTTTAATAAATCCGGATTTGAATAAGAAAATCATCCAGGCATTCTATGACTGTCAGCCTGCTGCTCTCTTTCATTTTCTATTTGATAGTGTTCAGTCTATGTTATTTTTGGTATTAACACAGGGTCTCACATAAGGGAGGGCTCGGGGGTGCAGCAAATTATCTAAGTGTATACCAGAAATATTTAAAAAGGGACTCTTTGAATATTTATGGACAATCTTCCTTGAAGGCTTAGACAGCAAATCGCTTCTGCTAAACCTGTGTCAGTCATTTCATATTTCAGCAAATACATGTACAGTGGATATAAGTATGACTTTTATAGCCTACGCTCACATTTTCATGTTGACGTATATTGTATGTCCTTCCACAATTTGTTTGTGGACACTCTGCAGGTCACAATTTTTATCCGATTTCAACGAAACTTGAAACCTGAAAAGCATGTTTATAACCCAAAGATTTTGTTTCCTTTCGATTTTCGTGCATATCGGATTGTAACTTACTTAATTATGGCCTTTGATTTTACGAAAAATCACATTTTTGGCTTGTCTCTCCAGAGGTCACAAGTTTTATCCGATTTAAGAAACCGTTTGATTATTACACCGTAATGGAGGTTGAGGTCGTATTTCGTAAAAATTGAACCAAAATTGCTGGACAAAATGGCGCCGGTGCTGGGGGGGGGGGGTAAAAAGCCACACACCTTTTTGCTTAGGGTAACGCTTTTCTCCAGCTAATGGACACACCCGTTTTAGGTCGAGAAAAAGCCCTTTCGAAAACATGTGATGTTGCACTTTAATATAATATAATTTTTTTTTTAGCCACGCCCTTTTTGCTTAGGTAAACGCCCTTCTCCAGCTAATGGACACACCCGTTTTAGGTCGGGGAAAAGCCCTTTCTAACATGTGATGTTGCACTTTAATATAATATAATGCACAAAAAAGTGATGTTGTTATTTAACCATATCCCCCCCCCCCCCCCCCTAAATTTTATGTCATTTTTAGCAAAATTGGGATGGCCATGATTTTCAAAGTGGTATTGGCATGTGGGATTAGTATCCTAAGAAAAACTAGAAAGACACATATTGGATCATGTGATAACACAGTGTTATTGTCCCCATTCCCCCGCAGTGCTTCGTTTGATTAGAGCTTATCCGACTAAACACTGCTTTAATGGAAGATTACGACTGGTCAAAATTCCGATTAAAGCTGAACTCCGGTTACAAAAATACTGAAATATTTAAATTTAAAAAAAGTTAACACCCCCAAGCTGCCATACTTGTTGCCAACTTGTGAAACAAAGATGGTGGATATGGAGGCTTATGACCTGGAGAGGTTAGCTGATCTCACTTCCAGTTCGTTTCTAGTCAGTCAGGTGTAGACATCAGGCTTTATTCTTATACACACTTCACTGATTGCTCTATTTTACCCCCAACAGTGAGTGACTCACTGACATTATACCAAATTTTTGAAGTTTGCAAAATGTCTGATAAGGTAAGCCTGTAAGTAATTATATGAACTGTGTCTACTGCAATATTATAGCCGCCTAAGCTTTACTCTAAAACAAAAGATACAAAAGATGACTTACTTCAACCTGGAATTTTCAACAAAAACAAATCACCTATTGTCTTCTTCATATTATCATGGACCTTATAATATATAAGGTCCACATTATTATTGCCACGTTTTCTTGTGAATATCTTACACATATATGTAAATCACAAATTATGTTATCGCACTATAATGGCCAGTGTAGTTATAACTAATTAGTAATATTATGCAATAAACAGATAGTTTAGATTTTCACATGTCATCATGTTAGATTGTATTTTGCTCACGAAAAAGATCAAGGCCAAGGGACATAACTACATTTTTGGGGCGGCAAACAAAACTATTTATAGTCACATGTGAAAATCTAATCTAAACTATCTGGGTAAGTCATATTTTGTATCTTTTGTTTTAGAGTAAAGCTTAGGCGTCTAAAATATTGCAGTAGACACAGTTTATATAATTATTTACAGACTTACCTTATCAGACATTTTGCAATCTTCAATAATTTGGTATACTGTCAGTGAGTCACTCACTGTTTGGTGGAAAATAGAGCAATCAGTGAAGCGTGTATAAGAATAAAGCCTGATGTCTACACCTGACTGACTAGAAACGAACTGGAAGTGAGATCAGCTAACCTCTCCAGGTCATAAGCCTCCATATCCACCATCTTTGTTTCAAAAGTTTGCAACAAGTATGGCGGCTTGGGGGCGTTAACTTTTTTTTTATTTAAATATTTCGGTATTTTTGTAACCGGAGTTCAGCTTTAACAAAAAACAGCTAACTCCGTAACAATGCTATTATGCTTTAACAGGGCTCCCAATTGGACCAAATATGTTTATATAACGTTACGATTTACAATTTTAGTATGCTCAATTAACCAGTGCACAGCAAATTATTGCAGAAAAGGTAATACTAATTGCGTGACAAACGAGGCTATCAACTCGGATACAAAGTAAAAGATAGTAAACTGGCACTGCCAGGCAGGATACGCCCACATTTTCGAGAGATGGTTGGAGAACAAGCAAACCCGAAAGTGATTTTTCCTACAATCAAAGTCTATAATTCATTTTAAATTACAATTTGATATGGGCAAATATCGAAAAGAATCAAGATCTTTAGGTTATAAACATGAATTTCAAGTTTCATCAAAATCAAATTAAAATTGTGACCTATACTGGGTCCACAACCTTGATATACCATATTTTAACACTATTAGCGTACAAACGGCGGCTATTTTGTCTGGCAATTATGGTCCGATTTCCCTGAAATTCAAACTCAACCTTCCGCATAGTGTAACGGTGATAGAGTCAAGCGGTTTTTTTTTAAATCGGATAATAATCGTGACCTCCAGAGGGACCATAGGCGATTTTACGGACAATCAGGGGCCATAATTCAGGAAGTTATGATCTGATATGTGCAAATAACGAACCAAGATCTTTGGGTTATAACCATGCATTTCAAGTTTCATCAAAATTGAATCAAAATTGTGACCTATTCTGGGTCCACAACCTTGATATACCATTTTATAACAGTATTCGCGTACACACGGCGGCCATTTTCTATAGAAATTTTGTTCCGAATTTTTTTCGAAATTCGAACTCAACCTTCCTTAGGGTGTAACCGTGATAAAATTAAACGATTTTTTAAATCGGATAATAATTGTGACCTCCAGAGGGACCACAAACTAAACAAAGACGATTTTGCGTATAATCAGGGGCCATAATTAAGGAAGTTACAATCCGATATGCACAAATATCGGAAGGGACCAAGATCTTTGGGTTATAACCATGTATTTCAAGTTTCATCAAAATTGAATTAAAATTGTTACCTCTACAGGGTCCATAACCTTGATATACCATTTTTTAACAGTATTCGCGTACGAATGGCGGCCATTTTGTATGGCAATTTTGGTCCAATTTTTCCGAAATTCGAACTCAACCTTCCTTAGGGCGTAACGGTGATATATTCAAACGATTTTTTAGATCAGATAATATTTGTGACCTCCAGAGGGACCACAAGCTAAACGACGGCGATTTTGCGTATAATCAGAGGCAATAATTCAGAAAGTTACAATCCGATATGCGCAAATATCGAAAGGAACCAAGATCTTTGGGTTATAAACATGCATTTCAAGTTTCATCAAAATCGAATTAAAATTGTGACCTCTACAGGGTCAACAACCTTGATATACCACATTTAAACAGTATTTGCATACGAAAGGCAGCCATTTTGTATGGCAATTTTGGTCCAATTTTTCTGAAATTCGAACTCAACCTTCCTTAGGGTGTAACGGTGATATAATCAAACGATTTTTTAAATCAGATAATTATTGTAACCTCCAGAGGGAGCACAAGCTAAACCAAGACGATTTTGCGTATAATCAGGAAATTACGATCCGATATGCGCAAATATCGAAAGGAACCAAGATCTTTGGGTTATAACCAACCATGCATTTCAAGTTTCATCAAAATCGAATTAAAATTGTGATATCTACAGGGTCCACAACCTTGATATACCATTTTTTAACAGTATTCGCGTACGAACGACGGCCATTTTGTATTGTAATTTTGGTCCGATATTTCTGAAATTTGAACTCAACCTTCATTGGGGTGTAACGGTGATATAATCGAACGTTTTTTTCAAATCGGATAATAATTGTGACCTCCAGAGGTACCACGAGCTAAAATAGGTGATTTTTCGGACAATCAGGGGCCATAATTCAGGAAATTACGTTCCGATAGGCACAAGTATCGAAATGAACCGAGATCTTTGGGTTATAAACATGCATGTAAAGTTTTGATCCGATACATGCCAATATCGAAAGTAGCCGAGATCTATATTTCAAGTTTCGTCAAAATCGGACAAGAATTGTGACCTGTAGAGAGTCCACAAACAATTGTGGACGGACGGACGGACGGACGGACAGGGGCGACGACATAATAAGCAACTCCCAAAGTTGACCATTTGTTCTGTAACCGAAATCCCACTGTCGACCTGAATTCCAACCATCAAATCAAACTGTTGCAACTGCATTCACAAATAATAATCGATGCCTTAAAATGTCGCACAAAGTAGGTGGCTGCAGACAAAATGTATTTATCCATAGTCAATTCAGTACAAATTCGTGGTGTTCAATAAAAAGAAAAGCAAAATTAGTGTTTTATTAGATTTCGGGCACTTTGTGTTGCCAAGTAGACGAAATATTGCAATGGGCTGCCATCTTTTCCGGCCGTTTCGAACTCAATCATGATTATGGTGTAACAATGATACATTCGAACGGATTTTTAAACTGGATTTTAAAATCTGACCTCTAGAGGGATCACATGCTAAAACCCCGATTTTTTATTCAATCACGGGCCGAAATCCAGGAAGTTACGTTCCGATATGTACGAATATCGAAAGGGATCGTGGTCGTCGGGCCATAAACATATGTCAAGTTTCATCAAAATTATGTTCAAATTTCTTGAAAATAGGACCGAAACTGCCCGACAAAATGACGACCCCCTTTCGCAAAAAGTATGTAATACCAAGGTTGTGGACCCCCCTAGTGGTCACACATTTTATCGGATTTAAATGAAGCTTGTTTGGGTTCATTTCAATACTTGCGCGGATCGGACCGTTCTGGATTTTAGACCCAGATTGTATTAAAAAGCTTGTTTTCTGTCCATCTGTTGCAAAATAAAGGCGTATCTTCCATTTGTTGATTACACTATTTTACTTGAATGCACTATTTTGCCTATAACGTTTTTAGGACTTCAAATTCTGTCTTATGGTTTGGATTGTTCGTACTTGGTTTTATTTTATTGCATGGCAACCACTTGTTTAATATAAGATTTTTAAGAACTCCTGCATCAAACGCTTTCCCAATTAAAAGCTGCAACCCAGTATACCCTCACTAAATGCTGACTATTTAATTTTGGATATGATTCGCCATATCTTGATGTCCTACTGGTATGCGTTCCCAACCGGCCGCCTATAGACCCGCGGGGACATATCCCGCAAATGCAGCGGAAACGACACCCATGTTTCATTGCATGAGTAATACAGAACTGCCAGGGGTAGATTTAGTTTAGTTGTGAAACAATTGGGTGACATATTCTGGAATCGCTACTTAAAGTATCTAAGTCTCTTACTCGATATCATCCAAAGTCTTCGGCATTCGAATTATTTTTCAATATAAATCAACATTGGTGTTGTCATCTTTTGATATCCAACAATTAAGACAAAATACACATTTAACCATTGGTGCACGAATCGTGTACCATAATGCGTTTCGGTCCCATTTTAACACAGGACTCAAACAACGAAACTAGATTCTTAGCTGGAGAGCATGCACAATAAATACTGTGTGGAGTGAAATAACCAGACACTAGAAATAGTCATTCTACTGAGACTTCTGGCGTATTTCGCCGAACATAACTGATTTGAAGTTAGTGTAAAAACGAAACCGATTGAATGTAAATAGAGAATTTTCTACAAGTCTTTTGAATCATACCCAATCCCTTCTTACATGCAGAAATAAATAAATATAATTCTTTGCTATAGATTTCACTTTAACTGAACCTGATACATTATGGCGTAGTGATAGATCAAATTTTTGACAGCAATTCAACCAATGCAAAGTTGTTTACACTTACCCAGTGTTTCCACCAAAGTCAATTAAATCAAAATAGTTATTTTTTTAATAAGATAGGAGTAACCTTTAATATAATGAACTGTTCTTTGAAAATAAAAAAGTAGTTTCTTTTGGATTGACCAATCAAATTCATGTAAAGTGATATCTCCTGAGTAGATTATGAAATTTAGGCTACCACCACGCAAGCGATATCTACTGTAGAATGTATTATTGGGTGATAAATAAGTTAATATACATTCATATTGCGTTGCCACCCATTTGTGTAAATTTCTAGGGCCCAAATTTCAGCGATTTAGCTCATTTAAATGCGGGTGTTGGACAATCCTGGATAGACATGATTAACAAGGCCAATGACCAAAAACGGTATGTCATTACCATTGCACGAAACCGCAAAAGGACATCGCTGATATATAGGAAACAGCTCACCAATTACTACTAAGGCCCCTATCCCGTTGCACGAAACAAATGCGAAAGCTATTTTTAGTCTTTCTCTCCCTTTCCCTAATCCCTATTCCCCAAAGGACGGCTTACTTGTCGTTCGGATGGGACGAAAAACCGAGGTACATTAATATGCACGTAAAAGATTCCCTTTGGCAGTTGAATTCGATATAATAGGAGTAGCCATGGTGCCGATGCATTTAGGGTTCTGCCCCCATATCTGTCATCGAGCTCCAATGCCTATGAGGGTTGCGGAAGTTAATTCAGTTAAGAGGTTGGTTTGGTTGAAATGTAGGGAGGAAAATTGCATAGTTGACTCTACTTCCAGTTTGTGTGTCTTAAGTTTCCCATGACGGACCTCATGCTTTTAAACAAGACTCTTTAGAGGTTACCCCATCTGTGATAAGAAACGTTATTTCCAACGAAAATTTTGGGAAAAGTTAGAACCGGCCCAAGAGACGAGAATTAAAGTTAAAGTCAATGATGTGATCTCTGGCTTACTGTCCTGGGTGACAAAGGCTAGTATGACAGAGACTACAGGCATTTGCGGCTGTGTTATAAATACAAATAGAGTATGACGTTTGTTGGTACGTGTGATCTATTTACTGACCGTGACTACCAGGTAATATAGTTTCTTTTTAGTCATCTTTTACAATCATTGTATGGAAGGATCCCCTTATCTTGAAAATAACTAGCTATGTATTGTAATTAGGCTCTTCTGTAACGTCCAGGATCTTTTTGATGTTTATTTTTGCCCTTGACATTCTGAGTGATATGTTTTTAAAACGAGCAGAAGGAATGAAATTCTGGTTCTACTTTCACTTTCGATTGCCTGTTCACGTCAAATACTTCCCGGTTTCGTATTGTAACAATTTGTCCATCGCTTTTAGCTATATCAATTTCATTATTATGGTCAACTGAAATAAGATCCTTTCTTTGTTTTTCTAAAAACATTTGTTTGTTTGTTTGTTTTCCTTCGGGTTCTTTTTTCAGTAACACACCTCTACCAAATTTTCAGGGCATGTTAAGGGGGGCTGGTAGACTGGTGGCCAGTCTTCTACACACTAAAAATTGGCCAGTCCTCTCCAAAAAAAAAAAGCCGAAAAAAAAACGTAATCTCTGGAGACTGGGCAAATAGAGCTTCAATCTCATCTAGTAGTAGTGGGTCAATCTGCATTATGTAGGTTGTGTGACGTCGTGCACGTGTTCACGTCATATCTAACAACAACGTGACATCAACCCTCAGGCGGGCTCAGCATGACTGCTTTGCACTCTAGTCGAGACGCGTGATTCATGTTACGTGACCCGGGGCGTGCTTGATAACTGTCAATCATTCCAAATAAGGTAGGACGAAAAACATGGCAAGAACGCGGGCCCATTTTATTGTGAAGTTCGCAAATTGTCCAGTCTCTGGTGCTGGTTACAGGTTTACTCAAAGTTTTTTTATACCAATGGAAACGAAAATGTTATTGGTTTACTAAAAATTAATACTTTTATATAAATCGAAATGTAAAATAAATAGAAGAGACTGGGCCAGTCTAGGGGACTAGCTATGTCCTCACACCAAATTTCAACTGAATCGGTTCTATTTTTCCGTAGTTTAGCTAATTCTCTCAGGAGAAAAGTTTATCCATTTATTGCCATTTTTGGAACCGGCGCCCCCCCCCCCCACCGATCCAGCTTTTAGATCTGCTTCGATCTGCACATGGCACCTAGAAAACTCACACCTGTGGAGGCTGTGGTGCACGGCTCTTGACTGCATCCCTCGTACTGGGGGTATGTGCCTCAGTCGGTCGCATTTTGGTTAAACACCCCCCTAAACAAAATCATTAATATGTACCGTACGCCCCTGAGCTGTCACGGGAACTGGTAGAGGTGCGTTATTGATATAGAACCTGGGCCCTGTTTCACAAAAACTTAAATCACCTTAAAATCATTGTAAACTAAAATTTTATCCTAACTTAGGATAGAAGCGTTTCACAAAACGTTTATAAGCATTGTAGCTAAAATCCACTAAAATAATATTGTAAGTTACAATTGTATCCTAACTTAAAATAGTGGCGTTTCACAAAACTATGTTAAGGACAATTTTAACTAAAATCGATTGTAACTTAGGAGAGCTGTCACCGTCTCCTAACTTAAAATCACTACATTAACAAACATTGATTAGAGCTACATTGTTTGATCTATTGCGACATACAGATATAATTGGCACATAATTTTAACATACAGTCATTCACAAAAACAATTTTCATTCAATTTCTTTCATAGCATAAGATATACAGCTACTGTCCATCCGTTTATATTATTGTATGGTAATTTAAGCATTTGGATGGCGCCCCATATTAGAACTCCAAGAAAAAAAACCACCCAAAACTCCAGAAAACTACACACTAAATGAAAATTTGTATCCAATGTCATGAAAAGAAGGGCACTCTTATCTATAAAGAAAATATCTTTGCGTTTAATATAGCCAATTTCTTGGTATTAGAAGGCCTAAAGGCCTATAATACCAGACATGCCATATGTAGTATTTACTCATGTTTTAGGGGTTTATGAATATGATGATTTGTAAAAAGATAAATCAATAATCTCAAATGTGTTTATTCAAAAATTTTATAGGCCTATTTGAAATTAAATTTTAATATCATAAATTTATTATTATTTCTTAATGAAGTTACGTTAATAAAACAACATAATTACAAAAAAAATAGGCGCCAAAGCTATTTTATCTTGGAAAAAAATCATTTAATTAAGTAAGATAGATAGACTCTTCTGCCTTATCAAAGTATCATTGAAAGTGTCTATGAGAATGACATTTCAAATCTAGGCATCGGAACATTGGCCTTTTGGCGTATTAAATTAATTTCAATATAAATATACTTTTAAACTACGACAAAAAAATTGCAGCCTGGATTAGTCGTTTGAGTGACAAATATCATAATTTGTTTGTTAAAATTCTCAATAGTTTCTCTTTTCTAAATTACTATAAAACTATGAAATTCAAGCACTTTAGTTTATCGATACACATTATTTCCATTGAAGCCTGCAGGAAATCAAATGCCAAGTTCAAGGTCAACCCACCAATGCTTTTCGAAACTAATAATACGCAATAAACTCATTTATTTCATCTCTCTACGACTTTCTGACCACGTGCAAACATTTCTACGACGTATGAAACTCTCCCTATTGATAATGTCACCGTTAATTCAGTCTGTCAACAGTTTTCAGTTTCGAAGTGTATTTGCTTTCACCGTTAGTACCCGCAGCGGAAATCTGCACAGCGCGCGCAAGCGATTTTAACTAAAATCTATTAAAATTGCATTTTATGTAACAATCGATCTTCGTGAAACGCATAAAATTTAAAATCTCATTTTGATTTTAGTTAAAATCGATTTTAAGGATTTTAGTTTAAGTTTTCGTGAAACAGGGCCCTGGGCTTCGGTCTGTTTCCAATTCAGCTTTTGCGAATAAATATTGTTTAGAAAACAAAAAATTATTAATATTAAAGGGGCATTATAGGAGCTGAGATAAAGAGTTGTCATTTTTCGCTACGTTATAGTTGTTGCAAAATAAATAACGTAAATAGAATGCTGAAAATATCAGTCAATTCCTCCACCCTAAACAGAGATATTAGACTCTAGAGTCTTGAGACTGTATTTTACTTTAAAATGGCCAAGCCTCGATCATCATTACTACGGTACGGTACTAAAGTTGGGGGGGGGGCTGATTGGTTAGCACTTGCGCGCTGTATCATAAAGTCTAGGCTGTCATTGAGTCAACTGGTTTATAATCCCCGGTTGTGCGTGACAAGGAGTACCTGAGGTATGGGCGCCTTTCCAACCTTGTGGAGCCGGTTTCTCCGGGTCCACTGGTTTCCTTCCACTGATGAAGACCCTGAATTTTTGAAATAAGAATAAGCCATATGTTAGTCAAGAAATTATCTAGTTTGTGTCGAGTGGATATTAAACCCCATTTATCTCACTCTCTTTAAAGTCGGTATAAGAACAATTCTAGATTACTGTATCCATATTTTTTTTAACATTTAAAAAATGTATTCCAGTCCACTAAATGATCTGGATAATTTTATTAATGTCTATAAATTAATAATTTTTAAAGAAAACATTTCAGGCCTAAAGAAAGACCCTCAATAGGCAAATTTAGCTCTTGCATGATCATTGGGCAAGAGCTAAATCTTCCTATTGCTGGTCTTTCTAAGATTTGAAGAATCAGGAAGTGACACCAAAAAGGGAAAAACAGACATCCTTATATTATTAAAGTAGAGAGCGATACTAGGTTTTAATAATATAATACAAATTGTGACTTATAATGAGTTCACAAGCTAAAAACGTGATTTTTCAAATAATCAAGGGCCATAATCCAGGAACTTACGTTCTAATATGCGCAATTCTCAAAAGGAACCAAGATCTTTGTGATGTAAACATTAAACATATATTTTGCAAGAGCTAATCTGATTATTGAAAGTCTTAATTTAGGCTTCAGATGTTATAGAAATAAACTCTTTAGACCCACAGATGGCTCTGCTACAGCTTAGATTTAAATAGGATTTCACTGATTGATTAAATCAAATATTGCGACCCATTCAGAAATTATTAATCATTACGTTGAATTCATCAGTTAGATAGAGGCTAAATAAAAGAGTGTACTTAGCGAGGCCGCTGTTGAGCGATTCACATGCCATTGAAAACGTTACTTGATAATCAAGATTATGTAGGTGGAGTTAAAGCCTGTCAATCAAGCTATCCGCCAAGGTGAAGATACATTTCACTACCATTTCTAGTCAAATATAACAACGTTCATAACTATGTACAGAATAAAGTAATTACAATCAGGGGCAATAATCCATGCAGTTATGGTCCGATACAACCCAATATTGAAAGGGACCAAGGTCTTTTGGAGATAAATCTATATTTCAAGTTTCATCAAAATCAGATAAGAATTGTGACCTGTAGAGTACAAGTCCACAAACAAATATGACAGACAAAGGCCACAGCAATATACTGCCACATGAAAATGTGAGAAACTTCCAATCAATAGAAACAAGTAATACAAACCAATTACGCAATTACAAATAGTTTGATGGGATCAATTTTGATTAAGTCAAAATGATACATTGGATATTCAGAGAAGTTGATTAATAGAATACAATATCAAAAAAACTATGTTTTTATCCAACGTTCCGTAAGTAGTTTTATTATTATTGTATGTAACATGAAAATGGGGGCGTATGAAAATTTTAAAAGCAACTTGACCCCCAAGTTCTAAAATGGAAATAAGCAACATTACCTCCATGTTTCAAATTGTTTAAATGCATACTAATGTTTACACAGGATCAGGATCCGTTAATCATTCACAATTTTTTGTGAACACTCTACAGACTATGGTTATCCAAAAAGCATTTACATTAGTGAGATGAAAAATCTTCTGTTTATTTCTTCTGGCGTAATGTCCTTTGTTTCACTTTGTTTCACTTTGTTTCACTTTGTTTCACTTTGTTTCACTTTGTTTCACTTTGTTTCACTTTGTTGCACCTTGTGACCACTCTAACAACAAAAGATATCATTCGATTTGTATGAAATATATATCTGCATTATTTGAGTAAATGAAAGAAGGAAGAAGTCTATTGAATTTCAGCAATTCCTGTTAATTGTTTCTCTGGGGTTATGGCCCTTGTTTTACTTAACACTTTGAACCCTAGCATAATGACCATAAATGACCCCCACCCCCCAGCCCGTTGGCCAAAGTTTGACAATTTTTAGCGACAAAATATAAAACTGCTAATCACTAAATGTACCAACAAGAGTTATATTCTGCAAGAATGGATCATGAACTACCGTACCATGAAAAATTGTTCTGATAAATACATTTACTGGGTACAGGTATATGGTGGCCCATGGTTATCATAGAGAAATGTGTAGACAAAAATCACAAAAAAAACAAAAAAACTATCAAAAAAAGTAAAATTAGCCAAAAAAAAAAAATAAAACAAAAAAAAAAATAAA
The DNA here is from genome assembly GCA_917208275.1 of Patella pellucida. Lineage (NCBI taxonomy): Eukaryota > Metazoa > Mollusca > Gastropoda > Patellidae > Patella > Patella pellucida. The sequence continues at coordinate 68,703,843 of OU795038.1, forward strand.
TTAAATAAAATAAAACCAAATTAAATTAAACTAAATTCATTTTTGATAAAATAAAAAAAATGTAAATCAAAAACTGAAATGAAAAGAAAAAGTAAATTAAAGATATTTCAAAAAAAAAGAAATTGAAAATGAAAATGAAAAAAAAAACCCCAAAAAATGCCCCCCCCCCCCCCAAACTAAATCGAAGAGTGAAATGAAAACTAAAATACGCATGTCTCGACGTGGCCCATCGTTATCATTAGCCCATCGTTATCATTCAAACGGAACTGTAATCGAATGCGCCTCTAACTTGGTGTGTAGGGGAATACCGGTAACTCGAATCAAGGTGATATTTGACATCCAGTGAATCGGACCTATATATTTAGAAATGAAATGAAATGAAATGTTCTGCTCCGACTGGGCTAATGAAGACAGACATACGCAATACAGTGTGCTATGTATTGAGGAGATTTTGCCCGGACAGCGGCACGGCCTACTTTTATATCGAATTCCATGCCACAGGATCTATTACGTGCATGCCGATGTGAACACGAGACCTCGTTTTTCCATCCCATCCGAACGACTATACATATTCTCCCCTGTCAGGCCCCTGACAATGAATGGGGAACCATGCCGTAAAATCCCAATTAACTTTTTCGGCCAATTGGTTGAACAAGGGACCTGCAGGTTAGCGAGACAACGTCATACATTCTGAGCCAGCGTGGCTCTTTACGTTATAAAGATTAAATAATAAAATATGCCAAATTCCAGGATGATCCATTCAAAATTGCGATCTGCAGGGAAAAAATGGTTGTGGCCTCGCCGCATGCACCAAAATCAAAAATCAATATGTGGCATCTTTATGTTATAAATTATTAAATGCCAATTTTCAAGATGAATTGCGGTCTGTAGATAATAAACACAAAAATTGGGCATGGCTCTACTCCTCAAGGTTGGATATGGACAAATATACATAAGTATAGAGCCCTGTGAAATGATTGATATCCCGAGTTTTGATGAACAAAATCTGTTAATGACTGCAACCCCTTAAGTATTTATTTACAGGAACCGTCCTTTTGAATCCTTGTCCAAAAACTTTCGAACTCCAGTCAACTTTACTGGGCAACTCTTTACTGCTAAACAGTCGCGTGCAGTCCCTGTGAAGACCTGTACAATGTGAAGGAGAGAGAGAGAGAAATGGGGTTAACGTCCACTCGACTCAAACTATGTCATTTTGGGACTAACATATGGTTTAATTTTATTTCAATAATTCGCTTGCGCATAGAGGTCTGAGGAAACCGGAGGACCCGGAGAAAACCCACGAGGTTGGACAGGCGACCCTAATCCTTGCCACGTACAACTGCGTCGAATTACCCAATAACACCCAATAACTGCCCAATAACACCCAATAACTGCCCAATAACACCCAAGTAGAACCTTGTAAACCCTCAAACGCCAAAAATTATAATCTGATCTGTATGAAATTGTCTCATTACCTGCAAAAGAATAAATATGTGACTGACAATTCGTGTTGTTAGCTCAAACAATTTAGCTGCTGTGGGCCGGTGTTTTGTTTCCTGACAATCTGTCTTTTTTTCATATGATCAAAACAACAGGCCCACTTACATGGTAAATCATGCAAAAAAATTTATAGAACTTTATCAAAATCAGAACCTCCTGGTTGTTTGGCCAGGTTCTCTTAAAAGCCTTGTGTGACTCTTAAAAGCTTTTCCTACCGTAATTACCTAATTCTTTCATTTTGAACATTAACATATCTTCATAAATAATATTACAAACCATGCAAAAGTGAGTGTGCCCTGTTTCACAATAGTCACAAAAGCAGTGTGACTATGCAGTTACACACTGATTAAAAATTGACCTAATTAGTGTTAGCCAGTGTCACATTTTTCACAAAATAAGTGTCCCCACTCCCCAATGTAACAAAAGTGACAAAATGAGTGTTCCCAATGTAACAAAAGTCACAAAATGACTGTGCCCAATGTCACATCCCCAATCGAGTGGTCACGATAGTCACAAAATGAGTGTGCACAATGTCACACAAGTCACAAAGTTAGTATGACCAGTGTCACATCAGTTACAAAATGAGTGTGACCAATTTCACATTAGTCGCATAATGAGTGTAACCAGTTTCACATTATAAATCATGCTCAACTTGTTGACGCCAATGACTACTTATATTAGAATGTTGTACCACTCATAAACATAATGCGTAATTATTTCCCTTGGCAGTAACCCATCAAAATGTTGCTGTTGGTGTGGTGTATATTGATTGCCTGGCAACCATGTTTGTTTTTTTGATTTGGGAGGGGGGGCCTATTGACTGTCTCTTGAGTATGGAATTCTTAGAATTAACTATTCTTTTTTGGAATGTTTTCTATTTTTAGTTTCTTTTCGAAAATGGCGAGCAGTAGCAGCTATCCAAGATCAGAATTTCACAGTATTTTAGAGAATGGAGTTAATATAAGATTATATTGCTGCAATATTGCAGATGTCTATTCAGAAGTTGTAGTTTGTAGTAATTATGGTGATTCAGACTATAATAGTGCTAGCGGTATTGCAAGTTATTTGAAAAAAAATGGAGGAAAGACTTACTTAAAGTCTTTACAAACCGCATTCAAACCCAAATATATTAAAGACTGGGATATACTGACCAGTGCTGGAGGAGATCTTCCATTTCGATCCGTGTTCCATGCTATAGTTCCACCATATCCTAAAAAAAGAGGTTATGGCGATTGTAAAGATTGGATAAATGAACTGAGAGAAATGTACAAAAAGATTTTAAAGAAAGTAGATGATAAGAGTTATGGCTCAGTCACACTACCTTTTCTAGGAGCAGGTAATAACAATATAACTGAACCCCTAACAGCCCTAACTCATACTAGTAAGTGCAGTAGGACCTCACTACACACAAAATAACCTGCGAACAAGTCAAAATATACACATTTGAAGAAAAGGTGATGGGGCTTCAGAAACATTTGTTTCTGCGAATTTTAACAAATTCATTTATGTCTGAAGAACTGTACATATTTGCCTAGAAATGTCTATTTCTGTCTGAAAACATCAATGAAGAAAAATGGGGCAGGGAGTGGGGGGGGGTATATGGGCAAGTTGTCTAATCAGAGCCTGTCTAACAACATTGGATTTTCTGCTTACTGTTAAAAATTGTCCTGTGTGCAAATGAATTATTGTTGAAAATGTAACTCAGTTGTCAATATTTAATACTATTTCCCACCCTTCAGATGTCAATAAAATATTCCTCTGGATGGTTAGTGGTTTTTATTGCCCAGTTGTGCGTGACAAGGAGTAGGATCGCATGTCAAAGCTCATGGATTTTCTTCTGGTCCTCCTGGTTTCCTCCCACTGCAAAAGACATGAGCTAGTTTGTGTCGAGTCGACTTTAAACTATATGTCTCTGTCTCTGGATGGTGACTATATGTATTTTCTATTTTTAGGTTTAGCTAGCGGGCCTGAATATGAATGTCTTGGTGCCATTGATAATGCTGTACAATCTCATATAGTAAAACATTTGAAGTATGTTAATATTGCATCCCTAGACCGCCATTTAATACAACACTTTAAGGATGATCTACAAATGAAAACAGATAAAACTAAACCAAAACACAAAAGACCAACGGAAAGACCTAAATCACCATATCGCCAATCGACATCTTTGACAAAAAGCTATTCAAGCATTGTTCAGGAACTACCTGACGTCGTAGAAAAAACTGTGAGTAATATTAATAACCAGCCACCTAATATAAAACAGAGAAAACGACGAACTAATCTGGCAGACAAAATCAAAAAAAAATCAGACAATATTAGGCCATCCACAAATGATACGACTTACAAACAAGATGTTTCAAAAGAGAAAGAAGAGTACCCTCCCTTGAAAAATGGAAACTCTGATTCAGCTCACGATCAATTCAAATTAGATGAAGGAAGAAAAAACAGTAGGTCTTCCAGGAAGTCTTCAGGGAAATATCAAAATGATGACGGCTCTTTTTCTTCTTACAGTTCAATAGAAGATACTGTTTCTATTCATAATAAAAAGGAGTCCAGTGTGGACAAAATTTGTGAACATTGTAAAAAAGTTTATTGTGAGTTCGATCTTAACCTATTATGTGGTCATACAGTTTGCCGTAAATGTGGTGGAAAAAATGAAGTATGTCCATCTCTTCATCTCTCCACTTGTGAACATTGTAACCAGATATTCACAGGCCCTGACTGTTCATCTAGTTGCGGCCATAGTGTTTGCCGTAAGTGTGTGGCAGCTATTGATCTCTGTCCAATTGCAAGAGATAAGGATCCTGAATATGAAAATACCTTACAAAGAGAAATGCAAAATAGCAGTGACGATGAAGATGTCCAAAGTGAGGAAGAAGACGAAGAAGATATTGAAACATGCGCTATCTGTATGGATGTAGCTTATAATCCTAAATATTTGACAAAATGTGGCCATGTTTTTTGTACAGAGTGTATTGAGACCTGTTTTAAACTTTACAAGCCCGTCTGTCCAACTTGTGGAACAACTTATGGTATCTTGACAGGTGATCAGCCTCCCGGAGTCATGAAAATCACAAAGTCCTATAGAGGAGTAGACGGGGAGGAAAAAGCTGGCTGCTATCAGATAAATTATGCTTTTTCGTCTGGTGTTCAAGGTGTAAGTACTTATTAAACTGCTAATGAAATTCCAAAAGATATGGGGCATACAATAGGGCAGAGGGGAAAATTGGGGTCACATCCTACCCTCCCCCCCACACACACAGAGAAAAAAAATCCCAAAGACCCTTTTCTAAGAACTCTTTTAAAAATAAGACTACCAGTACTTATCTAGGCCTAAATATTGAAATGAAATGAAATGAAATAGGTTTTAATGTCCTTATTTTCTGTACCGACAGGACTAATGAAAACAGACATACTATGTACTGAGAGGGAAATTTGGTCCAGACGGTGGCACTATACGTGCACGATTAAATTTAAATGTGTATACAATACAGGACCTCCTTTTACGGTATTACATTCAATCCAAACAACTACTGTAGGTTCCCCGGAGTCATGAAGATCATGTAATTGTACAGATAGATTAATCGTGTCTTCCTGGTGTTCATGATTCTATAGATTTTCAAAAGGAAAAAAACAACATTTATTCATTCAGATGGATATGAACCCTACATCCTACACATGTTGCTGTGTAAAAGTCCCCATGACGGCTAGAATTTGCCGATGATTAGGCGTTATTTTTGCTATCAGCAAACTGCAGAAGCCTGTTTGGGGCAACACAGTAGAATTTTTCATTTCATTTAGTTTAACACTGCTCTCTTTTGAATGACAGAAGGGGGTTTGGGTGACCGAATGCTTAACCCGTACGATCAGAAGGTCTGCCATTGATTCATGTGGCATGGTTTTGATTCCCCCCGATGGTATGTGACAAGGAGTAGGCTGCCTGTCCAACCTTGTGTATTTTCTTGGGGTCCTGCGATTTCCTCCCACTACTAAACACACCCTACCTGCAAGCTCCTTATTGAAATAAAATTAAACAATATGTTAGTTCCAACATGACATAGTTTGTGTTGGTGAAGGTGATCATTTAATTAACTTTATTGTTGATGTTCTTTAAGATTTTTTATGTTGTTTTAGGAGAATCATCCGAATCCTGGCATCCGATATTTACCAACAAGTCGTACAGCCTATTTACCAGCTACTACAGAGGGTAAGAAAGTCTGTAAGATGTTGATGGTAGCATTTAAAAGGAAACTGATTTTTACAGTAGGAAGATCAACAACAACCGGACAAGAAAATCGTATTACGTGGAACGATATACATCATAAAACATCCATGTCAGGCGGTCCGACGCAGTAAGTATTGTTTTATAAAACATCCATGTCAGGCGGTCCGACGCAGTAAGTATTGTTGTAGTGTGCAAATCACAAACATACATGGGAGGCAGTTCAACAGAGGGGCCTAATCTAACATAATGGTAGAGTCTAGAGTGCAGATCCAGAGTCAATATTTATATAATCATTTAAGTGGTACAGATTCTTTACAACTTGTCTGTAGCAATTGGGTCAGTTAAGACACACATAATATAATATGCTATGAGGGAGAGAAAGAGAGAGAAATGGGGTTTATTGTCCACTCAACAAAAACTAATTTTCAGGACTAACATACGTTTTAATTTTATTTCAATAACTCGCGTGCGTGTAGATGTCTTTAGCAGTGGGAGGAAACTGAAGGACCTGGAGAAAAACCACGAGGATGGACAGGCAAACCTACTCCTTGCCATGTAAACTGGGGATTCAAAACCACGCTAGTAAATTGACTCAATGCATAGACAGGCTTTATGATACAGCATGCGCACACTAACCATTCAGCCATCCACTACCCCCCCCCCCCGATGCTATGAGCGGGAATTCTCTGTACTTTGTAGCAACTGGGGTGGGGGGTGGATTTCATGGTTATTAGTGACAAGGAGTAAGGCCGCCTGTCCATATATCCAACCTCATGTGTTTTCTCCGGGTCCTCTGGTTTACTCCCACTGCTAAAAGCCCTTACACGCAAGGGGGTTATTGAATGATGAACCATATGTTACTCTCGAAATGACCTAGTCTGTGTTGAGTGGAGTTAAAACTCCATCCACAGCATTGGTTTATTTCATATGTGTAGCTTTAATTTCATGTATGTAGCTTTGGTTTATCCAGTGATCTGTATTTCATGTGTACCATTGGTTTATTCAGTGATCTGTTTTTTTTATATGTGTAGCTTTGGTTTATCCAGTGTTCTGTGTTTTATATGTGTAGCTTTGATTTGTCTAGTGTTTTTACTTCATGTAGCTTTGATGTATTCAGTGCTTCGTTTTTATATTTGTAGCTTTGGTTATCCAGACCCCACATATTTGAATCGTGTAAAGGAAGAATTAGCCAGTAAAGGACTAACAGAAGATGACATCCGAGATGTTAGACTACGTGATGATGAAGTCATCCATGCTTAACTCCTTATAATTTTTAAATATGTCTTCACGGTCCACAATAATGAAACTATATTGTATAACGACCATTGTCTTGCAAGCCAGGCCCTGAGTTCACAAAGCATTCTCAGACTTAAGTTGAGATTTGACTCAAAATTGTTCAGCTCATTGTACCCAAAATATTGACCTTTATAAAACTTTCGTTGTTTTAGTGTATCAAATACATCAATAAGAAACTATGTGCAAAGTTAAGTGTTTCTGGATCAAAGACATTTCTCATAAACAATGATTTAATTTGCGTAAATTTACTTAAGTCTGAGAATGTTTTTTAAACTCATGGCCAGACTGATGACTACAGCAAAGACAACTTGAAAATAGAATATTAAATACACATCATGTAAGATGGAGATAAAGAGCTGATATTGGTTTTATTCGCATACATTTTTATGTGGACGTATATTATTGTCACTCCTGCCCGTCCTTCCACAATTTGTTTGTGAACACTCTACAGGTCACAATTTGTATCCCATTTTGACAAAACTTAAAATAAAATTAATTGGTTCCTTGCAATATTGGCATTTATCAGATCGTAACTTCAATGATTATGGCCCCTGATTGTACGAAAAATCTCATTTTTTATCCTATTTTCGAGAAACTTAAAATATATGTTAATAACGCAATGATCTTGGTTCCTTTCGATATTTGCGCATTTCGGATGGCAATGTCCTGATTCATGGCCCCCTTTAGCTTATGGTCCCTCGATAGGTCAAGTGAATAAGAAATGGCTGTCTATAATTGTTTGAGAGTTTTTAGTGTCTAGATTTACTAATTCCTGTTATTTTCACTACTGATTTACCCAAAACAACCAGTACTTCAAATAAAGCAACACATTTTTATTGGGTTTTTTTCTTTCTTTTTATATGCATAGATGATTAACATTCCCAAAACTCTTATTGTTATCTAATTAGTTATACTGTGTGAGCCTTGAGTTGTATTTAAATATTGTTAAATATACCATTAAACACTAGAATTTTAACATGTTTTTTTCTGTATATATATATAGGTGATTAATGTTCCCTAAATTTTACTCTGTCTACATTCATAATGTTGACCTATATTGTGATCTCCCCTGTCTGTGTATGTCTAATGTGTCTACATGGGGTTTACCTACAGGCCGTATTTCTTAACGGATCATCTTTTAAACTTTCCATATTATTCCTTATTCCCTAAAGATGATCCCTATTGTTTTTGGTACATGCCTGACCCCCAGGGACGGAGTCACACCCATGTTTTCTTTGTGTATTGCCTACAGGCCACAATTCTTAATGGATCGTCTTGGAACTTGGCATATATATTCCTTATAGTCTAAGGACGGCAAGTATTAATTTAGATGGGTGTCTCGACCTCCAGGGGCAGAGGCACACCAAATTTTGTTGTAAATGGATCAGCTTGGAACCTGACATATGTATTCCTTATAGTCTAAAGGTGGCAACTATTGATTTTGGTGCATGTCCCGACCCCCAGGACAGAGTCATGCCCAATTTATGTGTTTAGAGCCTGAAGTCCACTTTTCTGAATGGAATATCTTTGAACTTGGTATATTTATTCCTTATACCCAAAGGAAGGCAACTATTGATTTTGGTGCATGAGGCCAAACCCTCCAACTTTGGGTGATGCCACACCCACCTTTTGTTAACTTTTTGTCTGTTAATATCGTTTCATGTGTAGGTATTATGCCGTCGCCCCTGTCAGTCCGTCCACAATTGTTTGTGGAGCTCTAAAGGTCACAATTATTCGTATCCGATTTTGACGAAACTTGAAATATAGGTTTATCCCCAAAAGATCGCGACTGCTTTCGATATTGGCATATATAGGATCGAAAATTTATGGATTATGGCCCCTGATTGTACGAAAAATCAAGTTTTTAGCTTGTGGACCCTATAGAGGTCACAATTTTGAACCGATTTTGATGAAATTTAACATGCGCATGTTTATAACCCAAAGATCTTGGTTCCGTTCGATATCTGCACCCATCGTAACGGAACTTCCTGAATTATGGCCTCTGATTGTCCGAAAAATCGCCCATCGTCCCTCTGGAGGTCACAAATATTAGCCGATTTGGAAAAAAAACGCTTGATTATATCACCCTTACACCCTGAGAAAGGTTGAGTTTAGCTTGTGCATGGTCCCTCTGGGTCACAATTATCCTCCTATTTAAAAAAACCAAAAACGTTTGACTATATCACCGTTACACACTACGGAAGGTTGAGTTTGAATTTCGAGAAAATCGGACCATAATTGCCAGACGAAATGACCACCGTTTTTGCGTGAAACTTGCAATGCATGTTTTACAAGTTACCGATTTTGGTTCCTGTCGATATTTGCTCATATCGAATCGTAACTTCCTGAAATATGGACCCTGATTGTCCAAGAAATCGCTGGAGGTCACAATTATTACCGGTATCCGATTTAAAATATACGTTTGATTATATCACCGTTACACACTTAGGAAAGTTGAGTTCGAATTTCATGAAAAACTGACCAAACTGGCCGAACAAAATGGCCGCCGTTTGTACGCGAATAGTGTAAAGAGGTGGTATATCAAGGTTGTAGACCCTTTAGAGGTCACAATTTTGAACTGATGTTGATGAAACTAGACATGCATGTTTATGCCCACAAATCTAGGTACCTTGCGATATTTGCGTCCATAGGAACGTTACTTCCTGAATTATGACCCCTGATTGTCCGAAAAATCGACTATTTTAATAGCTTGTGGTCCCTCTGGGGGTCACAATTATCATCCGATTTAAAAAAAAAAACAACGTTTGACTATATCACCGTTACACCCTACGGAAGGTTGAGTTTGAATTTCGAGAAAATCGACCATCATAATTGCCAGACAAAATGACCGTCGTTTGTACGCGAATGGTGTAAAAATGTGGTATATCAAAGTTGTGGACCCTGTAGAAGTCACAATTTTATTTCGATTTTGAGGAAACTCGAAATGCATGTTTATAACATAAAGATATTGGTTCCTTTCGATATTTGCTCATATCAAAGTGTTACTTAATGAATTATGGCCTTTGATTGTAGGAAAAATCACTTTCGGTATTGCTTGTTCACTATCCATCTCTCGAAGATGTGGGCGTATCCTGCCTGGCAGTGCCAGCCTCTCTTGATATATTGGCTGCAATTATTAACAGATATGGATCCAATTCGGAATGATCCATCATAGGGTTGTACCTATTTATATTGTTGCTCCATGGCCATTATATACCCAGACGTGTACTTTGATAACTTTTACTTGGAACAGCTAAATCAATGATATTAAATGTTTCGTATACTAAACATTTGCATGGAGGACAACTTTATCAAAGCCAAAACAAATTCAAATGATTTTCTGATAATTACTTAATGAGGTTTTTTTGGGTGTATAATGTAACATTACCGAAAATGGTAAAAATATGCAACAACTCTGGCAACCTATATTTGTGTTTTTGTGTCTACAGGTTGGAATTCAGAAGTGTTAATTTAAAAGTTAAATTATATTTTGGTTTCGTAATAAACACGTCAGGGCTTGAGCGAGGTATACCTCCTTGAGCACCTGTTATTAACTTAGAGTGACATCCCCTTTCACATTGCACATGCGCATTATACCGCTAGTACCTCGTGCATGGCGCCGAGCATCAATCGAATTGGAATCGAATTTAAATCTCATCGTCATCGGCATGGCTCAAAGCCGACAACGCGAAAAAAGGTTAGGAGCAGGTTCCAAAATGTCTGATTATGTTAATCAGTTACTGGAGGATAGTGCCCACTTTGTGGACGAGCGCTTCCAGTCAACCCCAATGGCTTTGAGTTCGAGTGGTAGCAGAACTGCGGTCGGTCGACCGCCTTCATCTCGAATAACTACAGCGGCAAACACAGCAAAAACTGACGAACGCACTACTAGGGCTGACAGTCGTGGAACGGCCCCGACGACACCCTGTTCTAGTCAGGTTGAAGGTACATGTATTTCCCAATTTGATAACATACCGGTACATAATGATGGCCTATGTAACTCATCAAGTTCAGCAGTGACCGAACTTCAGGCAGAAATAAGAGAATTACAGTCAAGGCTACATGTTATGGAACTCAATCGTGAAAAAATGGTGCTTCAAAAGAGGTTGGAAAACATGGAAAATATACAGACAAATGCCGGGTTTAGAATGCCAGCCTCAATAAGTAGTCCTAATAGTCAAGGTCAAAGTTGTACAGGTACGAAGTCCTTTCTAAATCAAAGCACCAGCAAGGAATCTACGCGTTATGTTCACCATTATATATGGGATGACCCTCTTATAAACTTTGATTCTAGAGACGATGTGGTGACATTAAGTAATTCAGGTGTTAAATTAAACCGCAGAAGGGAGAGGGAGTGCCATAAACTTACTATAGAACAGTGGGGTTTTGGCGCAGTTGAAATTCTGCAGGAACTCATACGAAATGGTGAAATGTCTATGTCGGGCATCCAGGATTATCTAGATTATACAAAAAGTATTTTTCGGTTATTCAGTCGGTATGTTATGGCCAGTGTTTTGCTGTACGATCGGGAATACCGAGAAGAGCAACACAAGGACAATTTTCGTTGGAATACATCACGAAGCCGACATTTAATCAGATGTCGCATCAGAAACCGCCTCAAGGACGTTTCAACAGGCGTAAAGGTCCCTTTACCCCGGAGGGCAAGGAGATATGTCGTAAATATAATTCTACAGAATTTTGCAATTTTTCTTATTGTAAACTTGCGCATTGCTGTACTGGTTGTTTTGGACCACATAGTGTTATAGATCATCCAAAAAACTAATAAAAAACCCTCTGTCCGCGACCCCACTATCTGGACTGGGAAGATGCCTCTCAGCTTGGGAAAGACAGCTTCCTACAGTTTATTATTAATGGAATTGAACAGGGGTTCTCGATCATTTACACATGCGACGACTTAATTATCGATAAAATAGAGGTAGACAATTGCAGATCTGTGCAAAACTTTAATAAAATAGTTGAAAAACAGATATTAGACGAAATTGCTGAAGGAAATTACATTAAAGTCGAGGAACAGCCAAAAATTGTGAGTGCTTTGGGTGCAATACCCAAATCTTCTGATAAAGTGCGTCTAATACACGATGCCAGCAGACCTCTTGGGTCTGCTATGAATGACTACGTAGATAGCGATTGCAGTTGTTCATATATGGATTTGCGCGAAGCAACAAACCATATCCATCGGAATGGATATCTAGCAAAAATCGATCTCAGTGCTGCCTACAGGTTGGTCCCGATCCACCCTGCCAACTACAAATATACTGGATTAAAATGGCGTTTTGAAGAAGATTCCGGTTATACATATTTAAGTGATACAAAACTCCCGTTTGGATCTAAGAAAGCACCGCAAATTTTTCAGAAACTTAGTCGAGCCGTGTGTGATATTCTCAAATTGCGTTATGGTTTCACGGCCATTGCTTACTTTGACGATTTCTTAGTTTTTGGAGACTCCGCTAGCCAGTGTTGGGACGCGCTTATACATTTACTTTTTCTTCTTCGAGAATTGGGTTTTTCGATTAATTGGCGCAAGGTGGTTTGTCCAAATCAACAAATCAAATTCCTAGGTATACTTATAGATACAGTTTGCATGACATATTCATTACCAAGGGACAAACTTGAAAGCTTTTATGAGCTGCTAGTGGAGTTTTCTAGCAGAAAACATGCCAGTAAAAGCCAATTGGAACGCCTTCTGGGGAAGCTTAGCTGGGCTGCCCAGGTTGTTTGTGGTGGGCGTACATTTCTTAGACGCATAATTGACATGAAGGATTCAATTACATTATATAACCAAAAGGTTCTGTTATCTTTGGAATTTTTTGGCGACCTACAATGGTGGCTAAGTTTTATGCACTCGTTTAATGGTACCTGTATCATACAAGCTGTCTTACCAATCACAACCGTCCAAACAGATGCCTGTACAGAAGGTGCAGGGGGATATTATAACGGGGATTATTTTTATGTCAATTGGAATCTTGATTGCCCAGCGCTCTTACCTCTGCATATTAACGTTAAAGAACTAATAGCGATATTCTTAGCTATTTGTAGGTGGCATACCATGTTTCTGAATAAACGTGTGATAATCTATTCGGACAATGTAAGTGCGGTCTCTTGGATAAATAAAGGATCATCTAAACAGAGTGTTGCGAGTATTGTGTACCGCCTAATATGGTGGATTTGTGCAAGCTGTAACTGTTCAATAAAAGCAATTCATTTATCAGGTACCAAAAATGTCATAGCAGACGCATGTTCCAGGTTACACGAACCTGACAAGTATGAGACATTATGTGAGTTGGTTCCCTCATTATTGTGCGAACCTTTTTCAATAGAGAGGCTTTTAGTACACATGTCCCCATCCTTCGTTTTTTCCAGGTGGATTAATTCAGCGGCTACTACAAAAGGAACAACAATACAAAGACCAAGCTTGGGCGAAATCTACGCGAGCAACATATGCGTCACAGATTAAGTGCTATCTAGATTTTTGCGACTCAATAATGTCTTCCCCATTGCCAGCCTCATCAGAAACAATCCAGTGTTATGTAGTGTACCTATCTGATTATAAACGTTTTAAGTACTGTACAATACAACAATATTTAAGCATTGTGTCTCATATTCATAAGATTTCAAAATATGAAGATCCAATTGTGGATGACTACTCTTTGAGTTTATTATTAAAAGGTGTTAAACGTACACTAGGGGTAGCGCAGACACCGGTGACGGCAATAACTCAGGATATTTTGTTAGCTATTAAATCAACACTAAACCTCAGCAATATTTCTGAGGTATCTTTTTGGTGTGCATGCATTGTTGCTTTCTTTGGTCTTATACGTCCAGGAAATCTTTCCCCCACTGGCGTTTTTAACCCAGAGTCAGACATTCGTCTAGCTGACCTAATTAAGTGCACTTGGGGTTTTATTATTAAATTACGCAAAACAAAAACTATTCAATTCCGGGAAAGGGAACTGGAAATTATTTTGCCATATATAGGCAATTCCCTCTGTCCTGTTCTAGCATTACGTCAATTATTACTCTTGCGACAACATTCAGATGTTAATCAACCGCTTTTTTTACTTGAGGCTGGTTCCCCCCTCAATTACACTGTATTTCGCACAATGTTGTCAACTGCACTCAATCGCATTGGCCTCAAGAATTCAAATATAAAGGGCCATTCTTTCCGAAGGGGTGGAGCAACATGGTTAGGGAAATTAGGAATTCCCCTCGATACCATAAAATCCATAGGATATTGGGCAAGCGATGCAGTAAATCGGTATATTGATCCACAATTTGCAAACAGATTGCATGTCATTCAAAAATTTGGACAGTCTTTAACTGGGCAGCCTTAGTTGATAATGAGTCATTGGTAGTGCTTACACTTTTTATAGTACCATTCCATTTCTAAACTTAATTATAATATAAACAATACTGGGGTTGTTTTTTTTTTGTTACTTTATGTGTTTGTAAAATGTTGATTATTATTTCTTTGTTATCTAACAATGGTTTTGTTAGATTTGTATGTATATATAGTGTATTACAATTTCTTTTGTGTGGAATGTTATTAATAAACTGTGCCAATTTAAACACCTTGTCTATCTCCTTTCATCTACTGTCACATGGGGGAGTTGGAGAAAGTCAAATGAATCTTCTTGGAACATGGCATATTTATTCCTGTAAGGATAGAAACTATTTATTTTGGTACATGTCCTGACCTCCAGGGTGTGGTACCACTGTTTGTGAACACTCTACATGTCACAATTTTTATCCGATTTTAATGAAACTTAAAATATTATGGTTTATCACAAAACGATCTCGGTTTCCTCCGATATTGGCATGTATCAGACCGTAACTTCATTGATGATGGCCCCCGATTGTACGAAAATTCAGGTTTTTAGCCGGTGAACACTGTAGAGGTCACAATTTTTATCCGATTTGGTTTAAACTTGAAATTGTTTATAACACACAGATCTCGGTTCCTTTTGGGATTCGCGCATATCGGACCATAATGTCCTGAATTATGGCCCCTGGTTGTACGAAACTCGTGTCTTAGCTTGTGGGCCCTATAGGGGTTACAATTTTTATCCAATTTCAAAAACAGTTTCTGGAGTATTGCACTTGATTGTTCTCTATCCATCCCTTGAAAATGTAGCCTTTCCTGCCTGGTAGCCGCTGGTTTTGTCTTTAAATACTCTATAGTTCCTACCACAACACCTATTTATCAGCTAAAGGCTGCAGTACATCTTAGAACTTTGCATATTTATTTGTTAGACCGGAAAGACAGCAACTATTTCTTTTGGTGCATGCCCCGATTCCCTGGAGCGATGTCAGACCCACTTTTTGTTAATATTTAGTCTCTAAAATTTAGTAAAACAAACCCAACGGTTAGCCTTCTTTGACCCGGATTTCCCAGCATGATTTTACCTTGTCAGGTAAGGTAAGAAATGTTCCTAGCTGTTCAGATTGGTGGTAAAAACGTTGGATGTGCACGTAACAGAGCCCATAGCAATGGGTGCAAAGTTTAGATGAAACTTGAAATATATGTTTATAACCCAACGATCTTGGTTCCTGTCGACATTCGCGCATATTAATATCGGCGGACCTTAAATTCCTGGATTATGGCCCCTGATTAAATAAAAAAAAATACGTTTTTAGCGCGTGGTCACTCTAGAGGTCACAATTTTTATCCGATTTAACCAACCGTTCGAATATCTTACCGTTATACCATAATGAGGGTTGAGTTCAAATAGAGACTGCCGGACAAAATGGCCGTTCTCTGTACGCATATAGTGTAAAAGTATCAAGGTTGTGGATCCTCTAATGGTCACAATTTTCAGCCGATTTTGATCAAACGTAAAACACGTGTTTTTATATCCAAATGATCTCGGCTCTTTTCGATATTTGCGCATATCGGGACGCAATTTCCTGGGTAATGGCCCCTGATTGTACGAAAAAAATCGTGATTTTAGCTTGTGAGCCTTCTAGAGGTCACCACTGAAAAAAAATTGAATGATTATTTTTAAACTTTTCCAAAATTGATATTTTATCAAAATAAAAGTAATGTCCTTCTGATGATGATCCAAACGTGGACAATCCAATCGGCAATGGGCTACGCCCATTATAGG
The DNA here is from genome assembly GCA_917208275.1 of Patella pellucida. Taxonomy (NCBI): domain Eukaryota; kingdom Metazoa; phylum Mollusca; class Gastropoda; family Patellidae; genus Patella; species Patella pellucida. The sequence goes on from OU795038.1 coordinate 68,719,992, forward strand.
TTTCGATTGAAACAGGTCCTCACGTAGCAAACTGTTTCACGGAGAATTACGAAAGTCTTCTAATATTCGTGGTTAACCAGTATGAGCCTGTAGACATCAAGCAATGGTAAAATACTGGGTAGTCGAGACTATGCTATAAATAGAGCCTGGCGAGCTGCTAACGACATTGACAACAACCAGGTAATATTTACTTATTATGCCATGTAGCCAGTAGTTGAATATATTGTTACTAAGTTGAGACGAAGTGAGGGCATTGTAAATAAGACTCATATTATTCTAAAACCATTCCATTCTGTATTTATTTATGCTCATGATTTATGTTTAGAATGAAGTCATTTTACTGGTTGCTAAGTCGACTTTCGGTTTCGATTCCTTGTCATCGTGAAATACTTCCTCGTACCTTGTTAAAAGATGCCTCTGTCAGAATCCACAATCCCACGCCACAATGAATGCTCCGTAGAGCATAGATCGCCGAAAAGCAGTTATCTCGCGCCGAACTTGTCGAACGAAGTTCGGGAGGGATATTAAAATTGGGTTAGTCCGTCCGTCCGTCCCGATTTCGTTTCCGGAGCATTTCTCATAAACCGTTCAAGAAACCTTTCTGAAACTTTGTACACACATCAACCTATTAGGCCTATAGTAGTTGCGTCTTTTGCTATTTAGGGATTTCTGGGATTAATATTTGTTGTGTTTCCATGGAAACAAATTTGACTTAGTTTTTGGTGTATAATTTTGTTTCCGGAGCACATCTCATAAACTGTTCAAGATATTTTTTTGAAACTTTCTACAAACATTAACTTATTATATTAGTTGTGCCTTTTTGCTAATTTGATATTTCTGCGATGTAATCATTTGTGTTTCCATGGAAACAAATTTGACTTAGTTTTTATGCACACGTTTCAGGAGCATTTCTCATAAATCGTTCAAAATATATTTTTGAGAATTTCAACACAGACCATCTATTACAGTACAAATGAGCCCTTTAAAAACAAGGGGGCACCGTTCAGAAAATTTTCTGATATCAACTTCCCAAAGGGTGGATTGGGCGGTCCCTTTTGGGGGGATAATATCAGAAGCTGAAAACCGTAGGGTTGATATCAGAAACTTTTCTGAGGGGTACCCCCGTATCCCGTTCAGCTATAGTGTCATATGAGAGCTACAGCGAGGCATATATATATATAGGTGCGGAATCTGCTCTCCAAAAATAGCTTCTTCACCGGGTAAATATAAAAGTTTCCTGGCTTGCCTGAGTATCACAAAATTTTCCTGGCAAACTTATACATAATTGTTTGCAGTATTACATTTTTTACATATTACCCTGTGTATAATAACAATCTCAAGTATTTAATTTTAATGACAACTGTCAGATATGCCGAAAGACGCGCTATCACACTAGCAAAATAGATACAAAGTATGTACTACGTGTTTTCGAAAAGGTTCGAATGTGTCAAATATTGTAGGAGAGAAAATATTGGATCGCATCAAAAAGTACTTTATCGACAATGTAATTATGATCCGTGTGAACCTCGTTTCCCCTCATCAATATGTGGACGATGTGGAATTCTGCTCTTGAAAATTTTATTGAAAAGGGGGAGAACTGAACCTTTTAACTTCTCTCAAGTTGTGTAGCCTTCCGTAGGTACCAGATCTAACCCAATGCCGTCCAGAATTTGTGATTTTGCAATTTGTGAAGAGACAAACCAATCACCGCAGGGCCCAGGCAGGCCGCGACTAAATCAGCACCTTTCTTCCTCGGTCGCCCCCGAACACTTCAAAGGCACATCGGTCTTGTCCCCTCGACCGATTAACGTTTGCAAACGCTGCTTTCGGACACTTGGAAGGGGGATCCCACATCAAAAACTCTACTAGTTGATGCACGAGAACATATTGTAGAACAAGTTCAGCAAGTACCCCGTGCCAGTTACTTCATAGCTTCGTACTTTATAAAAGAAAGAACAGCGAATTGTCCCGGATCCAATATTAAAGTCGGAACACAAGGCACGGACATGAAAATACTGAAGCCACAAAAACCCAATACACCCAAAGCTCCTTTCGTGGATTCTAGAGTCTCTGCTGAAGAAATTGCACGATTTCAGAGTACCCTCGATTTTAGTCTGAAGCAAACCGAGAAGGCAATGGGTTTTATTCGTACACTGGGGAGTTAATATCATAAACGGTGCCCCCTGTTTCTAAAGGGCTCATTCGATTTTTTTTTGTTTATACCATTTTTTGAGCCACCCATGTCCCCTTCAAGAATATATATAAACATCGTTCGGTGAACTTTTTTTTTAACTCTGTGAGTATCTCAACGCATGTGTGAGTAGTTGTGCCTTTTGCTAATTAGAAAATGTGTCGAATAATTTATGCGTTCCAATGGAAAAAAATCTCTCTTAGATGATTTTAACTACACATTTGAATTAGTTTTTGGTAAGCGTATATAATTATTATTCTAGAGCATATGTCAGAAACTGTTCAAGATACTTTATAACACTTTTACATTCATCAACCTACTATTTTATTTTTTGATGACCTTCCTTCTGGCCCCGATTTCATTTCCAGGGCATAAGCCTAATGTTTAACATACATCAGCTGATTGAGGTATGCAAAGGCTGTTTTGCAAACCTAACAGGGATTAGATAATAATAATAATAATAATCTCGTCATTTTACAAGGGTAGCAAATTAAGCCTGAGGCTTGTTTTCAATTTGGCCCTTGGCACAGATCGTGCGAATAATTTCGATCATTACTGCAGGAAGAAACCGAAGAACTCGGGGGAAACCTGCCTGATCGGACGGGAGACCGAATATCCCTCGGTGCCTTACCGAGCTACTATGATCAAAGTATGTATCTCCCAAGAAGTTTTTGTTCCAAACAAGTTCATGGGCGCGGGATGGTGATGACTAGTCATATTATGATTGTTATTGCAGCAATGTATAGAATTTATGTAAGTGAAGTTTTTGCTCTGTAAAAAAATAATTCAGATAATATATAATTTGGGACTGGGTTTTAGGGGGCTCTCACTTTGGTCGCGTTTACTACCTTTATTTGTGTGGTTCAACTTGAGCTATAGTTTCAGAATATTTTCCATGTCATTTATAACAACTTTTTTTTTTATCTTGAATGAACTTCAAGAAAGCCAACTTGGGGTTGGTAACACTACTTTCGGTTTCTCTTTTTTAGTCATCGTGAAATGCTTCCTCGTTTGTTGTTATAGTGTGTTTTTTGTTTTGTGCCTCAGTTATTATAATATTTATTGGCTCCTCGCCTTTCGAAGAAATCTTGGGACTGTTTTATTATAATGGTTCGTCCATTTTTTGGGCCATCCACCAAACACCATTTTTCAAATACAAATTATGTTTCTAATTGAGGTAGACTATTTAAAGTTCATTCGGAGAATAGCTTGACTGGACTAGATAATTTTTTCGATCGACTGTGTCGTTACAACACAATAACACTACTTATAAGTTCTATTGCATTGACAAGTCAACTGTTGATAGCAGGCTGACAGCCTATTACGACAAAATATCTGTTCACCTAGAAATGTCCACGACAATGGATCATTTGTGATATTTTTTTTCAAATTCTGATTTGAATATCACAATAACATAGGAGAAGTTTTTTTATAACCATTAGACGACCCTCAACAGAAGTTATGTCTTTTTAATTTACTTTTAATTTTCAGATGTGAATCGCGTCTTCATTGGCCCAGTTCGGAGTAGAGTCGTAGGACCTTAAATTCCATTTCATTATAGATGTGAACAATTGACATTATGGCATCTAACAGTCTTGGCATGCAATTTAAATTAAAAAATGGTGTAGTTGCTTTTGTTGAATGTAACGACATTTTCGCAGTCTCCGCTGATATCTTAGTTTACAGTTCTGGGCAACCAAAGGAGGAAAAAAGTGGCATTGCCCGTCAGTTGTTAGGAAGGGGAGGTGAGAGTTACAGGACAGCACTTGACATTCTACATAAAACACGCCCCATCCTGGAAGAAGGGAAAGTATATGAATTACCTCCTGGTGATTTATACAACTTTGATAGTATCTACTTAGCAGTAACAACCATGTACACTGAATATAGATTTTTTAAGTTTTGGACGTCATGGACTAAAAAACTTCAGAAGTTGTATTCTAATATATTGAGTAAAGCGGATAGGAATCGAAAAAAATCCATCACCTTACCAGTTTTGGGATCAGGTAAGACATAAAATTGAACATTGCATCCATGTTGAATGTGGTTTTATGTTACAGCAGTCTTTCAGTCCACATTGACTATATAGACCATCCAACTCCCCCCGTCCCATGGGACTATTGAAATGGGTATGTCACCCCGTCTGTCTGTCTGTCTGTCCGTCCCCTTTTTGGGGACACAATAACCTAGAATGTTCAAAATTGGTGTGGGTGTTTATTAGGTTAATGCTTTGATGGAGAGCGAATATGAGCATTTTCTGCTTAGGGTAAGCAGAGATAAGCAATTTGATTTGTTAATGCTTTGGGACACTATAGCCTTGGTTCTAATTAAGTGAGAGTAATGAAACTTTGTGTATAGTTACATTACATCAATACCTTGACTAAGGCTGATACTGAGCTTTTTTGCTCGGGATAAGCAGAGCGATAAGCAATTTTATTGGTTGAGACTTTGGGACACAAAAGCTTTGATTCTAATTCGATGAGAGTGATGAAACTCATATCAATACCATGACTAAGTTCAATGATGAGAATTTTCTGCTTGATTGATAAACAATTTTCTTGGCGAAGAGTTTGGAACATAACAACTCTGAATGTTTTAACTTGGTTTAGATGTTTATTAGATAACTGTCTTGACTGAGTTTGATAATTGTCATTTTCCACTGAAGTTAAACAGAGCTAAGCAATTTTGTTGGTCGATGCTTTAGTACACGATGACCCTGACTCTAACTTAGGGATTTCGACGAGGAACATCAGCCACAATGTTGGCCTGTTTACATTAGTAAGCCTTAATTTCAGTTATCTGTTAATTGTGGGATATTTAATTTCCGTCATTTGTTTATTGTGGGATATCGGCAGGGAATTTCAGCCCCACTGTTAGCCTATTTACATTAGTGAGCCTAAGAATCATTTAATTTCAGTCATCTGTTAATAGTGGGATATCGGCAGGGAATCCCAGCCTCAAAGTTGGCCTGTTAACATTAGTAAGCCGAAGAATCCTATTTAATTTCAGTGACTTTTGAGAATATCTTCCAAAGTTCAAGTATTATTAGTAATAGCCCTTCATCTCACAGTCAGAGGTGTGTTCATAGAGTTTTGACATGGACAACTTACGTTTGTTCATTAGACCTGCTCCTAGGATGGGTCAGGTCATCTTAAAGTGTGGCCATAGGAGTTGCGTAGGGCACGTTTTCGTGTGTTCCTATTTCAGATTGATGGGACAGGGCACCTTTAGGTGTGATCATATTGGTGGGGAAGGGTTGTTACAAAGAAAGAGAAAAATGGGATTTAACGTCCAGCCGTGGCGATAGAGAGGCGGCTTCTCACCAATGCAACGAGGGTTCAATCCCAACTCAGGGCAAGAACTTTATCGTTGTAAGTGAGGGGAATATTCGGTCTCCCGTCCGATCAGACAGGTTTCCCCCGAGTTCTTCGGTTTCTTCCTGCAGTAATGATCGAAATCATTCGCACGATCTGTGCCAAGGGCCAAATTGGAAAAAGGCCTCAGGCGTAATTTGCTACCCCTGTAAAATGACGCGATTATTATTATTATTATTATTATAACACAATCTATCATGTTTAGCACCATGTATATATTATCAGGGTTTTTTTTCAGTGCTTTTTAACACTTTTTAATGTGTTATTAATTTATATGTGTCTTCTATTTATTTTGAGATTGCAGTGGGGGACACTACCCTCATTACTGGCTTGGTTTATTTCAGGTTTTGCAGCAGCACCAATTGATAAATGTATTGACGCTCTCATTAAAAGTATAGAAAAACTTAAACCTAAACATTTGATTCACATTTACATAGTTTCTAATGACAACGATATATTCCATAAGATTTCCAAAGAATTGAAGTCAAAAGTACCAAATGACACTAAGACAAAAGCATCATCTGTAAGTTCAAATTATGGATTTAAAAAATCAACTGCCTATGATTATTCATCCACGCACAGCGATGTATCGATTTCAAGGAAACAGACGAGTTTTGCTGACTTCACTTTTTCATTACATAGTGATGGTGGTAGATTAACAAATATTGAAAAAAATCACAGAAAAACAGGTCATACAACCCACAATGGTGGGGGAAATTTCAGAGGTTCTGACGATGAAGCTGGTTTGAATAAGTGCTATGATAAGGACTATTCTGTTTCAAATTCTAGATCAGATAATGAAAGAGGGAATGGACATTACACATCCAAGTACTTGAAAGTCGTTCCCGATTCTAAAATAGTACATGCCAATGATTCATGGAATGCAGAAAAAAGCCGAAGATATTATGATTCGAAGGAAAATGAACCATTGTCATATTTTGCTTATCATCATGGAAACCAAAGAAACATGCCAGACAATGATGGTTATTATCTACATCATCACTATCCTGATTACCATAATTCTAAAGATGGCGAACAGAAACAGTTGGATGATGGCGATGATTATGAATATGACAACAATACAAAAAAGTTTAGGAACAAAAAATCAATGTCATGTTCTGAACGGGAATTTGGCAGTGAGTCAGAGTCAGACCAAAGACATATGTTAGAAAAAGATGCTCAAAAAGAGGATAACAGTTTCCACGATAACAGATTAAATAAACAGAAATCATCATGTGTGGATAAATTTTGTGAACATTGTAAAAAGGCTTTCAATGGCCCAAACTTCACTCCAACTTGCGGCCATAGAATTTGCTGTGAATGTGTTGGATCCAAAGATCCATGTCCGATTTCTCAAGATGATTATGATGTGAAGAAAGATTCCACTTCTTGTAAAAAGAAAACTTGTGATCACTGTAAAGATGTTATCACGGGTCCTGGCTGTACTCTCGGGTGTGGTCATATTGTTTGCTCAAAGTGTCAGTCATCAAACTATGCATGTCCTCTTTCTCACGATAATGGTCCAGAAGTTGACGAATATTTACAAGAAAGGTCCTCAAAAGGTTACAGTGACGACAGTGAAGAAAGTGATGATGAAGATGACCACATTAAGGAAAAAGAAGAAGATATTGAAACTTGCGCTATCTGTATGGATGTAGCTTATAATCCGAAACGTTTGACTAAATGTGGCCATATTTTTTGTACAGAGTGTATTGAGACCTGTTTTAAACTACACAAGCCTGTCTGTCCAACTTGTGGAACAACTTATGGTATTTTGACAGGTGATCAGCCTCCCGGAGTAATGAAGATCACAAAGTTCTATGGAGGAGTAGAAGGAGAGGAAGGAGCTGGCTGCTATCAGATAAATTATGCTTTTTCGTCTGGTGTTCAAGAAGTAAGTACAAATAACCACTGCTAAAGACCCACCATGCACAATCAAATTATTGAAATAATTGAACAATATGTTAGTCCCGAAATGACCTAGTTTTTGTCATGGACGTTAAACCCCATTATCTAAATGAGGAAACTTTTAAATTTTATTTTTGAAGTTTTTTTTTTTAATGTTGTTTTAGGAAAATCATCCAAATCCTGGCATCCGATATTTACCAACAAGTCGTACAGCCTATTTACCAGCTACTACCGAGGGTAAAAAAGTCTGTAAGATGTTGATAGTAGCATTTAAAAGAAAACTGATTTTTACAGTGGGAAGATCGACAACAACCGGACAAGAAAATCGTATTACGTGGAACGATATACACCATAAAACATCCATGTCAGGCGGTCCGACGCAGTAAGTATTGTTGTATAAAACATCCATGTCAGGCGGTCCAACGTAGTATCTGTATTGTAGTAGTGTGCAAATCACAAACATCCATGGGAGACGGTCCAGCACAGGACCCTAATCTAACATTATGGTGGAGTACAGATCCAGAGTCAATATTTATATAATCGTATAAGTGGTACCAACGGCTAGATCTATTTGTTAAGGCTAACTAAATTTTCGTCAAGGTCGCTGAGATGTTAAGTTACGTGATTGTAGGTTAGGGCTATAGGGTCGTGATTAGGGCTAGTTCTCTTTAAATCTTGTGGCATTTGATCTGAAGCTGGCCTCAAGTACATCTAACGGGTATAGACGATTTAGAACTCGTCGGTACCAACTGGGTTAGTGAAGACATTAGGCTACGAGGGAAATATTCTCCAAAGATTCTTTAATGTCTACTTTAACTGTAGAATGGAGCCGTCAGTTGGGTGGCTGCTAATTGAGATTTATGACTATAGACAAATTTACAGCTGTTCTGTAAACCTTGAAATATAGCACATATGGCAGTGTCACAGACAAGATCAGGTTCAAATTATGTTGGTTTTTTTTTTGTATTTCATATCCGTGACATTAGTTTATTTCATGTGTGTAGATTTGGTTTATCCAGTGTTCTTTATTTCAAACATTGGTTTGTCCAGTGATCTGTATTTCATGTATGTAGCTTTGGTTTACCCAGTGATCTGTATTTATATGTGTATCATTGGTTTATCCAGTGTTCTGTATCCATATGTGACATTGGTTTATCCATTGAGCTGTATTTCATATGTGTTGCATTGGTTTATTCAAAGGTCTGTTATTCTTAATTGTAGCTTTGGTTATCCAGACCCCACATATTTGATTCGTGTAAAGGAAGAATTAGCCAGTAAAGGTATAACAGAAGATGACATCCGAGATGTTAGACTGCGCGATGATGAAGTCATCCGTGCTTAAAATACTTAAAGGGCCAATCCCGATAAATTTTTGGGGAATAAAACTGCTTAATTTTGTGTTAAAATCATTTAAAACCCATTATCTAAGGCCGACCAACTAACCCGATATTTGTGATACGCTTGTAAATAACTTAAACCTGACAGTCTGCATCTGGTAATGGAGACCTTTGTATTATACAGTATCTGGATAAAACCAGACTTTTTTCTATACAAATACTATGTAGGTGAAATTCACCTTTTGTTATCTAGTACAGTACATGGGTCATTCACTGTATAGACCTCTCAAGAAACGTAAATCGATTATCAGGTCACCCAATGAAAAAAATGCCCCGAAATCTTAAAAGGGTTACGTGTCCGGATAAGCAGTGTTGACGTTCACGTCCAAACGACTCAATATTTTCAGCTGAAATTTTCAGACAATGTAAATACGCCATGCTTTTATATTATGGTCCATAAATTTCACAAATACTCGGACTTTAATTTTTGAGACTCTGTTCTTATCGGGATTGTCCCTTTAAACATACATGATGCAAGAGCAAAATCTGCCTATTTTTCAGGTCTGTCTTTAGGCCTGAAATTTTGTCTAAATTATGAATTAGACAGTGAATTTTAAATTAAGTTTTTGAAATTGTTATTATCTCTGAAATTGTTATTGTATAGACAGTCCTACTTTATTTGATTTAAAAAAATTATTTTGTTTTTGCTTATATAAAATGTCTATCTTTTTTACATTTCTGACCTATACGCGAGTTTGGGATATACAATCAATAAATTGGCCCCTGGTATTACGGGTGCCAGACTTCGGTCCACCTGTCAGGTCATTGACCTAAGCCCAAACAAGTACGCGCCCGGAATTTTTTGAAAATTGACAACCGCAAACCCATTTTCCAAGCATTTCAGACCAAAGCAGAAGAAGGCAAATTTTTTGATTTCCTGATATAAGAGCACTATCAATAGATGAATTTGAGATTTCTTTCACCTATCTTGTGTCCTGTCCTTTCCTTCCTTCTTTATTTTCTTTCCCGACCCCCCTCCCCTTACTTTCTCTTTTCTTTTTTTCTTTCCCTTTTTTCTTTATAGGCTTACGCCCACACTTTTTAATGATCTTAGGCCCATCTGTCCGTGACAATTTGTTATTCAGTCGATACGTCCCACACCTAAAATGATCACATGAGCGTTTTAAATGGACGGCGTGTAGAGCAGTGATCATATTCTTGAAGTATGGCGTAGATGGATCGCTGCGTGCAGTATTGGGGGGGGGGGGTGGAGCACATGCCCGAGAGCCACACTGCCTGTGGGGACGGCAAATTCTCTAAGTGCATACCAGAGATCCCTGACCCCCACTCCCCCCCTAAACCTGTGTAAAATAGTTCATATTTCAGCAAATAATAAGAGAGAGTAGAATTGATTGTTCGATCAAATGGAGCGTTGAAGGGGAAATAAAAATTATAGGCCTGAATCTAGTTTTTTAGATAAAGTGTATTAAAAATACATAGGCTTGTGTCGTGGAACCCAGTGTTTACTCAAATTATAGCCATTGGCCATCTGCATAAGCCACAAGGCGGTAGACAGATCGAAATATATTCTGTCACACACTGTTAATGCAAAACATGTCACCAGCAAACGCTAAATAATTTAAAAGCTTGCTTGCTGTGGAGGGACAGTGAAGTTTTTAGGGGGGGGGGGGGGTGCCAACCCGGCACAGTCTACAGTAGGAGTAATAGAGTTATGGTTGACAAATTTTCTTTCGGGGGGGGGGGGGACAAAAGATTTTTTTTTCGGGGGGGGGGGGCAATTATCACACTAATAATAAATATTTTCCTGAACTACCGTGCATCATGCAGTGTGCTTTATTAGAAATTCCGACTGCCAATGGTTCTTTTGTATGCACGGTACTTCTCTAGCAGAGGTAACTACGCGGGCAAATACCAGAGAACTTTATCTGTCAACACCGGGACCTCGTGGTCATCGAATAAACGTTTGACTCACAACGCGGCTCTCGCAACATTAAAAGAATAGTTGCTTAACAATAAGCCAAATGTGTACAATAATGTATTTATTTGTCGACGAATAAATGATCATAAATCTAGAATATACGGTTAAAGTGAAAATGTTAGAATGTTATAAATTTATAAAAACAAACTACGTCCATAGCTTACAATGTAATGACCATCTACACGATTATTGAATCTTCAAACCTCCCCATTTCTCTATCACAGGGTTAGGCCACAGATAGGAAATTATTAGTTGTTAACCTCGGTCATACAGTAATACGACCGATTTTAATTACCAAGAGTAGCTAACTGTAGCTGGCCGAATGGGAGGCGATACTGTTACCTAATTAGGTATTGATTGATTTCCCATTACTACGTCATCAACTATCACTTCTTCATTATCAACCTTCTCATCAAATTACCACTTACCATTAACCATCACTTTCTAATTATTAAACTTCTCATTAAATTACCACTTCCCATTCGCTGTCACTCAAGTTCAAGTTCAAGTTCTTTATTCCCTTGGGTCAAAAACCCATCGGGTAAAACACACATACAATACATACAAACGAACATTAAATGAAAATATATACATAATGTACAAGGAGAGTATGACTATAACATGTACAAAAGAGTTAAAGTTGATTACATTTCAAGGATAAGTTCAGATCTTCTCTTATTGGCGTGTAATAGAAACCGACCCAGATTCTCTAATTCTGTGGTGTTCTTAGAGGAAAGAAGTTGTATTAGCTTATAGACACTTGGGTTTTTACTAAAATATTGTTTTATAAATTTATTTCGCAGGTTTTCGTATCTAGGACAAATAAGAATAAAATGATACTCGTCCTCGATATCTAGTTTATTGCATAAAATACATAATCTATCCTTTCTAGCGGTCTTAACATACCTGCCTTTCTCGATATTTAAATTATGGCTAGAAAGTCTTATTCGTGTTATTTCACGTATATATTTAATATGTAGCGATTTAGTTAAATAAGACTGGAGCGTAAACTTATCTACAATATATTTGTATATGTGACATTTGGACGATTCAATAATTTTTTCATGGCATTCTTGTTTAAAAATATCAATTAGACGAAGTTTTATTACAGACAATGTGCGTTTAGAACTTTCAAAACCATTACTTTCCCAAATATTTCCTAATCCAAGCCTAAATAATTCTTTTTTAATATTGTCTATCCAGTTATCATTGTTTATACACATATCTTTATAACATCGTCTAAGGATTATATTGTCGGCGTTAATTAACTTTAACCAATATTTAAATATTCGAATTTTTCTTATTATAGCAAGTGGATATCTACCCAATTCGTAGTATATCATAACAGTACTGGTACTATTTCGTGTTTCAAGAAGTCTTTTGCAAAAATTAAGATGCACCTTTTCGACATCCTCGGCTTTATGAAAGCCCCAAACTTCCGAGCCATAGCATAGTATACTACTCACGTAGGTGTCAAAAACTGACAATTTTGTTACGGTGTTAAAATAGTTTTCATTACATACTTTTAAAACGGAAAATAGTGCTTTTCGGGCCTGGTCAGATACGTTTTTTTGTGTTTTAATAAATTTACCATTAAAATTCAACAATACTCCTAGGTAGTTAAATGAGTCAACAACTTCAAGATTTTGATTATGGAATGACCAGTTTTCATTTCTGTTAAATTTTCCACCATTTCTAAAAATCACGATTTTAGTTTTTGATATATTTACTGATAAGTCCCATTTTTGTGTGTAAGTAAACAGTGAGTTTAATAAATTTTGCAGCCCCTCTGGGGTTTCTGAAAATAAAACCTTGTCATCCGCATACATTATCAAAAATATATTTAGCGTTTGGATATCTATAGTTTGGCAATTGTCTGCTAGTAGGTGAGATTCACAATCATGTAAATACATTGAAAATAGGACAGGGGAGAGAACCTCGCCCTGGAAGAGACCATTTTGACACTGAAATATATCTGATACGCCATTTTCGAATTTAACACAGCATTTGACTTTATCATAAAGAGATCTAACTACCTTAAGAAATTTACCTCCTATTCCCTGTTGTATAAGTTTATACCATAAGTTGTTTCTATTGACAAAATCGAAAGCCTTACTATAATCCACGAAACAGCAGTATAAACGTTTTTTCTGTTTTAGTGTTCGATTAATAAGTGCTTGAAGAACAAAAATTGCATCGACCGTACTTACATTTTTTCGGAATCCAAACTGACTAGGTGGTATTATGTTACATTCTTTGTCAAATTTTAGTAATCTATTATTCAAGATAGAAGTAAACAGTTTCCCTAGACACGAAACAATAGATATTCCCCTATAGTTATTTGGATCATTAGCGTCCCCTTTCTTGTAAACTGGCACCAAGTTTCCTATAGCCCACGTTGAAGGGAAGCCTCCCGAATTGAGAACATTATTAAAAATTTCCACTAAGTAGGGCATCAGGATGTCTTTACAGTGTATTAGGAGTTCATTTTGGATATTGTCGCAAGATGACGCTTTATTAAGCTTAAGTTTTTGTATACATTCTCGTATTTCACTCTCTGTTATAATAGTGTCTAATTCGCTATTACAAAATTGTGAATTTAAGTCATATGTATTTATATAATTTACAATACTTTCGTCTACAGTAGGGCGGGTAGATGCTAACTCTTTGAAGTGTTTATGAAAATCGTCAATCCCTAATGTTGTTGTCACGTTTTTTTGTTTTTTGAATAGTTTGTAAAATAGCTTCGGGTTTGTTTTTTTAACAAGTTGTACTAAGTTGCCCTGGTGGCTTTTATAATCATGTTTTAACCGTCGTTCCAATTTTTTGTAATATCCTTTTGTTAGATTAAGGAGTGAACGGTTTTCATTACTTTTGTCAACATTGAACGCGTGTAGTGCACATTTGTAGTCTCTATATCTTTTTAAACAAGAATCATTGAACCATGGTTTGTCTAATTTTAATCCCCTCTGTTTACCTTCAGTGATTACAATTTGTTTTGTATACTTTAGCATTAGATTAGATATGGTTCGCGAGAAACTATTAACACTTTTATCTATACAAGCCTGGTTTAACTCTTCTATTTTACAATCACTTATCAAACACGATTTAATTGAACTAATATCGCTAATAAGATTTTCTATTCTAATTTCTTCCCAATTAATGATCTGTCGTCGGATTGTTCTTTTATTGATATCTAAACCAGGTTTATTAATAGAACATGCGTGTGTAAAGCTATACATAATTGGGCTATGATCTGAGAATTCATTGAAATCACAACATGTAAAATCATTAATAAGATTAAAATATTCATGATTCATTAACAGATAATCTATTAGGCTGGAGCCTTTGCTGCTGTTAAATGTAAAATTTCCATCTAAATCATTATTTATTCTTCCATTTAAAATTCTTAAACCTGTATTTTTACAGAAGTTAATTAATTTTCGTCCAAATTGATTTACTACCGTATCCATATTTTTACGTATTATCATTGGTGTATCTGGAATATACTGGCACAAGTCTGTCAATTTATTTGTAACATCAATACTTAGTCCATCTTTACTGATAAAGTCCTCCAACTTGGCCGTTCTAGCATTAAAGTCACCGCAAGCTAGGATAATACCTTTATCGATATACTTATTAATAGTGTCTTCTAGACAGATAAATAAATCAACATCATATTTATTATAAAATATACTATTATAGGGTGGAAAATAACAGGCACAAATAAAAACGTTCTTTCGATGGCTTCTTATTTCTAAGACAATAATAGTATCAAAAACATTATCAATAACTGAACAGAGCTTGTCAATTCTATTTTTAACTAAAATAACTATTCCACCACCTTTACCAAAGTCTCTCACAAATTTATACGCGTGATAATTGGGAATTTCTATTTGATCATCAGTATTTATCCAACACTCATATAAACAGGCAACGTCACATGTAGATATCATATTAACAAAGGAACTGTCTTTAAGTTTTTCACATAGACCTTTACCAACATTCCAAGATAGCACACTGATTACACTCTCCGCGTTTTCCTATCTTTTACTTAAAGGCTGTTCAGTATTAGGTGAACTTAATTGGCGTTTCCTGGTGTCATCGGGGCGATTATGATGTTCCCATGGTCTAGCTAACTGTACGTTTACTCGATCTGTTGTTTTATCTACATTTTCTTCTTCTCCAACCTCGTACAGTTTACCATCAACAAATAATTTGTCCCTAATCAATTTGGTTTTATGGCCGTTACGCTTAAAGTTTTTCATTACTGGATAAAGGGCTTTTCTATTATCTTCTACTGATGCGGGAAACTGCTCGTTTATACCGTACGGTTTTCCTTTAAGCTTATAGGCATTGCTCTTTACAAAATCTAGATCCTTGTGGTACAGGAATCTTGCAACTATTGGGCGTGGGCGACCAGCGTTGTTTCTGCCAAAGCGATGTACATTTCCGAATTCAATCCTGTAATTAATTTCTAATTCGCCGTATAGGAATTCTCTTAATTTGGATTCTGTGTCTTCTTCGACACTTTCTCTGAGACCGTTGAAAATAAGATTGTTTTTCATTGAACGACATTGTAAGTCGATGACCGTTTGGTTTATTTTCTCTAGCGCAGTTTTGACAGTGTCCACATCGGTGTTTGTCTCTTTAGTCTGCTGGGAACATATATCAATCGTGTTAATACAATGAGAAATACTCACTCGATTTGACTCAGTTTTATCAGCTATTTCTTTGTATTTATTATTCAGTGCTGTAGTCACTTGAAAAATTTCCGTATTCCTTGTCTTTAAGATGTCAATATCACTTTCCATGTTGGTAACTTTGTTTGTAAGATTAGTTAGCATGTTTTCAATGTGATCAATTGTCGCCATTTTGATTTCAATATTTCTCATCCTGGTATTTATAGTTTTTAGTAACTCCATCATATTTATCATAGCTTGATTTTCACCATAGTTTGAATCGTCCGTTTGATCAACAATACGTAACATTTCTTCAGTGGCCATCTCTTTATAAATACCAACTAACTTATTTCGTCATGGCTGACTAATCTGGAGAGCGAACCAAAACACGTCCTACTCCACAGAATTCATGTTAAACTCATTATTAACCTATTCATTAAATTACCACTTCCCATTAACCATCACTTCCTTATTATCAACCTTCTCATTAAATTACCACTTCCCATTAACCATCACTTCCTTATTATTAACCTTATTCGCTGTCACTCATTATTAACCTTCTCATTAAATTACCACTTCCCATTAACCATCACTTTCTCATTATTAACCTTATTCGCTGTCACTCATTATTAACCTTCTCATTAAATTATCACTTCCTCATTATTAACCTTCTCATTAAATTACCACTTCCCATTAACCTTCACTTCCTCATTATTAACCTTCTCATTAAATTACCACTTCCCATTAACCATCGCTTCCTTATTATTAACCTTCTCATTAAATTACCACTTCCCATTAACCATCACTTTCTAATTATTAACCTTATTCGCTGTCACTCATTATTAACCTTCTCATTAAATTACCACTTCCCATTAACTATCACTTCCTAATTATTAACCCTTTTTTTTATTAAATTACCCCCCCCCCCCAATTCATAATGACTCCTCTGTTGATTTATTCTTCCTAATTAACTTGTACTCTCGCTTAACTAGTAGGCCATTGCCCTTTGTTATCTATTGCTTTCCCACTAACTATTACCTCGTCATTAACTATTATGTACTCTATTAACTTTTACTAATGGATTCCCCGCCGATTTCTTCTAGTTAACTTGTACCCGTTGTTATCTGTTAGTTTCCCATTAAATATTACCTCGTCATTAAATATTACCTCGTCATTAACTATTACCTCGTCATTAACTATTACCTCGTCTTTAATATTACCTCGTCATTTAATATTACCTCGTCATTAACTATTACCTCGTCATTTAATATTACCTCGTCATTTAATATTACCTCGTCATTAACTATTACCTCGTCATTAAATATTACCTCGTCATTTAATATTAACTCGTCATTTAATATTACCTCGTCATTAAATATTACCTCGTCATTTAATATTACCTTGTCATTTAATATTACCTCGTCGTTAAATATTACCTCGTCATTTAATATTACCTCGTCATTTAATATTACCTCGTCATTAAATATTACCTCGTCATTTAATATTGCCTCGTCATTAACTATTACCTCGTCATTTAATATTACCTCGTCATTAACTATTAACTGTTAATCCGTCATTAACTATTACTTCCTCTATTAACTATTATTTAGCCATTTACTATTACTTCCCCCCATTACTACTGCTACTTCCCTATTACTTTTGACTTGTCTACATTTACTATTAATCCCCATTAAGAATCACTTCCCCAATAACTATTAGTAAAATAATGGTAACGTAAATTTTCCCAGATTTAATCGTTTAGCGAATGAAATATATGAATGTTATTGAGAGATAAAACAAGAATAGGTTAATGGTTAATGTATTGCTAGCCTGTGTACATTCAGGATAATACGTTTTACTGCAATGTTCTTTATTGATACCGACGCACGAGGCGTAGGCCATGACATGCGCAATATATGTCTGCTCATGAACACCATGGAAGAGGTGTGACATTGGACCACGAGCAAAGATGGCGACGTCCTGGGCAGAATGTGTTTCCTCTACAGCGGGAACTGCTGCGGGTTGCTGGTACTCTTTGTCTTCTGAAATAACAATAAAACAACACATCATTATATACGCACATTAACTTTACTATGGTACGCTATCAGATAAGTAAAATGAAAATTTGAACTTTAAAAACGAAACGAAATAGGTTATGTGTTTTGATCAGATTGCTATGGTAAGTGTTTTCGGCATGCGTAGTTGTTGACTTTATTTAATACTAGCACGATACCACTCGGCAAATCTCGACAGATTCCGGTACCCTACATCTAGACTCGGATGTATGACCCGGATAAAACAATGGCTGCCCCCATAGAGATTATATCAACAAACTAAAAAAAATGGCTGCCTCCATAGAGATTATATCTAGAAAAGACGCCATTTTGTGACTTTTTTTGTAAAAGCGGCACGTTTTCCTGTTAAAGTAAATCGGCAGTTGACTAGCCGCATCGCAAATGTATGGCCGTAGGTACATATCACTTACTATCATACATCCGAGTCTAGATGTAGGTTACGGAGGGTACCGGAATCTTTCGAGGTTTGCCGAATGAGCACGATACCTGGCTTCACCGGTTCCCAGTTTCGCCCGAGGCCCCATTCACCCAGTTCCCAGATTCTTCCTACTAAGTTTTCAGGAATAAACACTCACGGTTCGGATTATTGTGTGTCAGACCAATGATTCGGATGAGCATAATTACGGAATGCTCAGGAGCAGGACGTTATACTTAAATGCTAGATGACCCAGAACCAACATAATTAGCACGTAAGCAGTGAACACTTACTATTAAATAAAATGACAAGCTAGTCCATAGGTCATGAGATATACATGTACACATTTCATTGTGATAAATGTATTTGTTTCATAATCCGGACATGAACATAACTTACACATTCAAATACACTCGCAAATCTGCGACAATTCCTGTAATTTCCACTGGGTTTAGACGAAAGTGGGTCAAGGAATGTAGCGCCTTATTAGCCTAGAGTTCAAATCTTAAGATAAATTTGTTTTTAGCCGAGGAAAGATAACATCCTTAAAGTATATCAGTTTAAGTTTCCTGAATAAGGATACTGTTGCTAACATTGTAAGTATAAAGTATAACGTTGTCTTACTTGTGTCAACACCAGTTAGATTGTTCCTGGGATAGTTGGGACCATTACCGTATAGTAGAGTTGTATAGGGCATCTTGTCTATTGGGACATCGTCCCGGTCCATTGGATCAACCAACCCTGTTTTTAAAAATACATGGAGATTTAAAACAATACATGTTCCTGTCTATCATCTTCGGCATATTTCGGCACTAACTTTGATTGGGTACAAGACCAGTTTGTGAGCCTATCAGATTGCTTGGTCGTCGCGAATGTCAAGTCTCGCGCCTTCAAGCTAAAATGTCTACCTGTGATAATCGAGTTGCAAAGTTCAAGGTTTGCCGAATGTCAAGGTGGGGTTCGCTATGTCACAATCTCTGACTGGGTGCTACTGTCCGTCCACGTGTCTGTAGATACCGTAGCTATAAGTTTGAGAATTATGAAGTAAACCAGCAACGGCCAGATCTTGTAAAACTCGCAGTCGTTGCTTCAGGAACAAGACTGTCTACCAGAACTTGAAGTGAAATGGGTTAACGTCCCGATAGCACAAATACTTCGGTAAATTTCAGATTCTGGAAATTGTATATTTTTATTGGTTATGTGTACAGTCTCGGATATTCTTATTCTTCGAATAACAAATGCCAAGGGGTCTCTTACGTATACTGTAACAAAATCGAATAAAATTCTCAAAATCCTGCACTTTTCTTGAAAAAAATGAACAAATGCTGTTTAACTTATATTTGCAAACCATATCAATTTCGATGTTGTTTTCAATTTTAACAACCCGACAAACCATTCAACCTGACGAAGAGCGAATCGTTTGTATCAACATAATGAGCCTGTTCAGTGTTCAATCGCCGAATTGATAACATGGTTGCGACACCAAACGACTTTATAATTATGGTTGCTTAGTAGACGTGTCAAAATTCTAAATTTGTTCGACGTTCATACAACACATTTAAAGCGTATTTCGTCTTAATAATAGAAATAAGATGAAATAGATTTAAAATGACACTGAGCAAATACAGAAACTGGATTCGGCTACACATTGTATTAAAATTTAGAAATAACATGAATAGAATAGAAGTTAGAAATTAGAA
Source organism: Patella pellucida (assembly GCA_917208275.1). Lineage (NCBI taxonomy): Eukaryota > Metazoa > Mollusca > Gastropoda > Patellidae > Patella > Patella pellucida. Next base: position 68,739,673 of record OU795038.1, read on the forward strand.
GATAGCACGTTAGAATTTTGAATCTAATACCGTCATAAATTTGTGCTTCGGTGAGCCTTTATAGTCTCACAAAAGATCGAAATTCTTTAATCTTGAATTTCCTCATTATTTTTACTCCAATGCGTTTAAAAAGATTCATTAATGCGCGCGAATTTTGAAAAATAGTCAAATTCTGATCAAAAAGGTTATTCATTACATACGTCATCAAATATACTGCTGTTATTTACTTTCGAGCCACAGTTTCGTACATACATATACGTACCTAATATATCATTACCAATAGCAGGATAACCAGCTATATTAAATACATGAGAATGATCAGCTGTTACTATGATCAACGTATCATCATCTGATGTTTCCTCCACAGCGGCTTTAACAGCATCATCGAAAGCCAGGGTATCATGTAGAGCTTTCTTTGCCTTTGTCTCGTGATGTGCATGGTCAATACGAGCGCCTGAAATAATTCAAATTATTTATACTGGTTTAACTGGTCGGCCTACTATATCATTTTTTTCTAGTCGATTGAGAATGGTTATTTATTGCACTCCCATCATACACAACTACAATTAAGCATATAATCCTACCTGACATGGGTAGAAACCATCTCCTTAAATCGATGTCAAAAGTTTATGCTACGCCGCCCCATTCGGCAAACCTCGACAGATTCTACGCATCTAATCTCGGCTGTATGACGAATTCCGCCATATTTGAACTATTTTAAAGGTTTCGAATAAAAAAAGGTCTGTATTATATCAACAAACATAAAGTTTGGCATTGGGTTTGGGGAATTGCCAGGGAATTTTTTATCAAACCAGCAGCCTTGAGACAATATCTCTGCTCATTTAGGTATATACACCTATTTCGGACTTAAAAAGGTCAGTCAACTAAGTTATGGTATGTTCTCAAGCGGAGCTAACTGTAGACAAGGTGCCTAAGTTTAATATGGTCATAGTCAACTAGTATTACCATCAGTGAATAAGACGCCCGCTCAGTAACCAGGCGTTCCGGTATTTGATCCGAGTGTTGGCTAAATAACTAGAAACATCGTCTAGTCTTTCTATAGCGAAGACAAAACGACGCGTACACTTTGGCGTGCACGTGGAAGATCCATTGACAGTTGGCATCCAGTTACTGTCAGTCAAACTATCCCCCATAGCACATTGCGTGGCTCATATCACATCCGTCTTCATTATCCTGATCGGAGTAAAATATTGGACGCTAACTCCTGTTTCATCCATTCATTCATTCATTGAAATACATCGATACATAGAATGTTAATATATATAATTTCCCTGATAATTTGAATATGATTTTCAATCGATAGTTATGTCGACCGTGGATGAAATACATTTTTACCTTCCACAAACAAGAAAAATCCGTCATCATTTTTCTTGAGAATCTGAATGGCTTTTCTTGTCATTTCTGCTATTGATGGTTGACCTGTAGAACTATTATCTCTATCAAGTTCATACGACATGTGACTTGTAGAAAATACACCTGAAAAATATGAACCAAAAATAAAATGAGGTCCGAATTGAACATTGGTTGGGGGCTGCGGTCCTCTATTGTTTGGTATTTAGCCATTTAAAATTTAAGTAAATCAAAACGAAAATGAAATATGTATACAGATATATACTATCTTTTTGGATGCCCCTAAAGTAATTGGGCACTATGTAGCTGTATACTATCTTAAAGATACCCTGCACACAATAACAAAACTTATTTAATGGGTTATGTAAGAGCTACATCTGCTTATTGCAGGTCTTTATTTTGGCTATAAATGTTATAAACTTACTCGGGAAGCGATATTTATAAGCATCCTCATGCTTATTTTCGTACCCTACTAATACCTTTAGTATTAGCAATGTATTTAAAGTTACCATAGCGTTCGCCATTTTAAAAGACCATTTGTGATTCAGAGGAGCTATATATACCAAATTTCAGCAGTTTATTTGTTTTATATTTCAAATTAATTATTACATCAAAACATTCCACAATGTAAATTTATTAGTAAACTGATTTTACTAATTTGCCCAATCTACTGATAGTGGGAAGTGTTTGCCAGTAACAATAATTAGAGTGAGAAGTTTAAACCAATGATACTAATTATTTAAAACAGACTATAGTCCCACACCCACGATCTATTACACTCCTAATACTTTATCAAAACAATCAATTGTGAGAAAGTGAGGTTAAACCGTTAGACCCACCTAGCAGATAAGACTTAATGGGCGTCCTCGCTAGGGATAAACGGGCATAACTTATAGACGAGGCGGTCCCACGTGACCGCATTGTTAACCTTATAGCACAGTTTTCCTGTACATTCATTATGTACTTGTGTATTGACGAACGTTAGTTTTTGTTGTTAATATGGAATTTATTACCGATACGGTTCTCTTACCATCGATAAGGTCACGTGGGACCGCATTTTTACTGGCGAGGCCTTGTGGGAATTTTTCAGCGAGGACGCCCATTAGCAGATAATCTGATGAGCGATTACGACCTACCTAGTAGATAATCTGTTGTCTGTGGATCAACTGTGTCAAACTGGCCTTTATTCCACACATACTTATGACTTTTACCACGTGCCGCCTTATTTTCTTCCCACTCCTATAAATAAAACGAAAGTCTTTGTGGCACTGACAAGCCCAGAGAGAGAGATAGGGGTTGGGTGGGGGGAGGGGGGAATACGAGAGAAATGGGTTTAACATCAACTCGACATAAACTAGGTCATTTCGAGACTAAATATGGTTCAATTTTATTTCAGTAATTTGTTTGCATGTCATGGGGGTCTTTATCAGTGGCAGGAAACCGGAGGGCTCGAAGAAAACTTCACAATGTCATGCGCCAAGTTAGACCACTAGGTCACACAACCCCTAAACACAAAGAACTAAAATACAATCTGGTTAAAACACACATCCTATTTCGTTTCGTTTTTTATAGTTCAAAATTTTGTTTTACAGGATCTGGAAGAGTTTTTAAATAGAATAAAACCAAGTACGAACATTCCAAACCATTAAACAAAATTCGAGGTCCTAAAAAAAAACGGTATACGCAAAATTGGAATCCATTTTAACTTCTCTCACTCACTTCGTTTAGAGTGGCAGGCCCGGCGGTGTAGGGGGCTAGCTTTTGAGTGAAGTGCGAAAAGTTAAGCTTTACAAGAATACCTTGATAAGATTTCTAACATCTAAATACCAACTTGTGATACCTTTTTTTTTGTATAATAGCTAGCTATTTAGTGTAGTGAGAATAGTAAAGTTATACAAGAATACCTTGATAAGATTTCTACCATCTAGTCTCTGTTTTGAATCGATGACGTTTGTCTGTGGGTCAGTTTCGTTGTTAGGTAATAACGTTCTTCTTCCTCCACCCAGCAAAACCTTCAAGTGGAAATAAAGCAATGTTTTTACGTATTTTCTACTGCACAGACCTTAGACCACTTGTATTAGACTCGACCCCCCTCGCCCGTATTTTTGGACTTATTTGTTTATATTGTAAGTTATATTCTTATTTGTTTCACAACTTATATATTGACCTGCATTGCTATCAGGAATTGTGACGTATATGACAGGGTTGTAACGTATATTGACTTACATTGATATTATGATCAGGATATTAACTTATATCGATATTAGGAATGTAACTCATATTGTATCAGGATTATAAATTATTTTGATATCAGGAATATAACGTATACCGATATCATGATGATATTGATATTTGGGTAACAACCTACATTGGTATCAGGACTTATATTGTATCAGTATGATATTGTATAAGGATTATAACTTGTACTGATATCAAGAATAGAACATATTTTACATTGACTTACATTGATATCAGGAGTGTAATTACTATTGATATTAGAAATGTAACTCATATATTCTCGGGAGTGTAACCCATTTGATATCAGGATTGTAATATGCCACCCCTATATTAATGCCGTGCTAGTTATGTAATTGTAATTGATATTGATATCAGGATTACAAATTAAACTGATATCAAGAATATAACTTATATTGACTTACATTGATATCAGGGTTATCTTCAAACAGTTGTAAGGATATATCTTTACAATCACCTTCAATATCTTTAGTATTGACGTCACCTTCCCATGCTCTAGCTGCAGAATGAGCATACGATGCTGCTGGTGAGGCGTGAGATAATCTAGCTGTAGTTATTATACCCGTTGATTTACCTGAAACCGATACATCAGACCTAGATTTATGATAGTTTCATAATCACAAAAAATCCAGTTTATGGACTTGGGATTGGACTTGGTATTAAAAGATATCGTCTCCAGCTATCGTGTAGTCCTCAAACCCTGGCCACATTCAGTGCATGAAATGGATTTAACAGTAGTATGCTTAGGATTTACTAGTAGCGAAACACTAATATTTCTTGTACCAATTAATTCCCTAAAATAAAAAATACCTTCATTTTGACTCCACTTTAAGATGGAATCAACATATGTTGATTTATTCTGTGTAGCACAGTCTCTTCTAGTCACACTAGAGTCCACACCAACTGTTCCAGCATTGGCCTTGACACCACACAGATAGGCGGTAGCAGCAGCAGCCGAATCAGTCGTCTGTCGATTAGCGTTGTATGTCTGTTGGAAATAAATAATTCATGCGAGACAGATTATTATCAGGTAATTATGAGAAAATCAACTAAAATGTTAGTATGCGGTTATGCACCAACCGAACTAATGAAGACAATTGCACACATATATTGTGAGATATTCGGGTCGTGTTACATTATTGGGAGACACGATAATGGAGCGTCATTGTCCAAATACGAATATGATTGTGTTTTGAATAATAGAAATGAAAGTCAATTGTCAAAGTTTTTTGTGTAATTCGATCCCAACCTGGCTGCTGAAGCCTCTTCTGAAGTAAATTCTATGTATAGTGTGTTTTGAGAGACATTTTGAACTGGAAGCGGCCTTCCCGCCTAGTCTACGTTTCTTCGAATTATACTGTCTGATTTTCTTTGCCTGTACGACAAGGTATATACCATATATTTCTGACATGTCATTCGCCACTGACAAGGGGTCACCTAGAAACGGTTCCACTACTGATGTCTTCCGTCTAGCTCCAGTCACAGTAGTGGACCGCCCTAAGTCATTTGACTACAAAACAGTTACTGGTCTGTAACTCCCATAATTTTCAATTTCACTGACCCTAAACTTTACTCCACGCAGCGCAACATATACTCAACCAATTCCCATTGAAATAAAGGTGAAATCTTACCCAATAATTATATAATTTGATTAAATCCAACTGCTATGAGAAATTTCTGTTCACTTAAAATGGCCGCGAAACCAGAATCACGTGTTTCATGTCGCTCGAAAATACATAAAGAATGTGATTTCAGTGTTCCACTCTTCACTATTTGTAACATAATTACTTATATCCATGTACATTTTACAACTAAACCTATTTTTTCTTGCTCAAAGCCTTAAATAGTGTATCAATTGTAGCCGTAGATAAGAGTTATCACGGCCAAAATTGCAACTAGGGATCACCAGGGGTTGAACCTTACTTGTTGCCTACTCACTGAGCTAAAGCGTTGGACACACTAGCCGAATGATTCGGCCGAATCGTTCGGCCGAATCAATCGGCGTCGAAATTCGCCTAGTGTGTCCACTGGCATTCGGCCGAATTTCTAATCGGCCGAATGATTCGCCCGAATCAAACATGTTTGATATATTCGGCCGAATATTTATTCGCCCGAATTATATTCGCCTGGTGTGTCCATCGGCCGAATGTAGAATTTATTAGCCAATCAGAAGTCATATCGAAAAGTCACGTGATTGTTTGAAGACATAGACGCCGCCGTTTTTAATCATGTGACGTGAAAAGTGACGCAATCGACTGGTGAATCGGGCGAAACATTCGGCTGGTGTGTCCACCCATTCGGCCGAATAAAATTCGGCGCCGATTGATTCGGCCGAACGATTAATGTAGTTCTCTGTATACAACCAATTAAAATAACGTTTGTCATCGGGTGTTCTAGAAACTGAATTTACCTTTGATAGAGCGACATGTGGAAATGTTTCGAAGGCTAGCGTTGCAGCACCTTCTCGGATTTTCTTCTCTAGCTGTGAACGATATATTCTAGCGGCTGTGACAGTTGATAAGCCCAATCCATCTCCCAGAAACAGGATCACATTCTTTGCCACCTTGACATTGGGTGTAATCTTTAAAGAATCTTTAAGTTCATCCTGGGCCCAATTTATCCAATCCTGACGAGCTACAAATTAAAAGGAAATGATATGGAGTTTAAAGTCCTGATAGACAGAGAGAGAGAGCATGTCTTATGCATACTTACATACATATCAGTTTGTTTCCATGTAGGGGGTAGGGGGGCTTTACAACGAAAAGAAAAAAAACCACAAGTTTGGTTCTACGTAGGGGCTTTACAACAAAAGAAACACAAGTTCGGGCAGGCAACACTATCCTGGTTTCGTACAAGCTGGAAATCAAAACCACGTGAATTAACTGACTATTTCTATAATTCGATGGAATGAGTATGTCTTCATTTGACCAGACTGCAAAGCATTGTCGTTCAGATGGGACGACAAACCGAAGTCGCGTAAACGCCATGACGTACGTTTAACCCCTTTACATTGCACGCAATGGTGTGCACGTGAAATATCCCTTGGCAGTTGGAATTCTGCTGTGCGGGCAAAATGTCTCTCTGTTGTATGCTAGTTTTCATTGGCTCAATCGAAGCAGAACAGTAGGACGTTAAACTCCGTTTCATTTTATTTCATTAATATTTTAAGTTTACCAAAATAAGGATGGTTGGATTGTCATTGGGTCAACTGACGTGGTTTCGAATGCCCGGTTGTACGTTACTAGGAGAGGGGTCGCCTGTCAAGCATCGAGGGTATTTTCCGGGTCCTCGAGTTTCCTCCCACTGCGAAATACACCCCTACGCGCAAGCGAATTATTGAAATAAAATTAAACCATATGATAGTCCAGAAATGACCTAGTTTGTAACGAGTGGACGTTGCCCCCCCCCCCCTCTCTCTCTCTCTCTCTCTCTCCGTCTTTACCCAAATAAAGCCCCTAATCTACGTGACCTCTTATGCAGTGAGGTCATTTTCAACGTCTTTTTTATATTTCTCCACCGACCGGATCATCGTGGGTATTCATACAGAGAACTATTCATAGTAAAATGAAACAGTTGACCTTGTCTCATTTATTCCCCGTGTTTTGAATACTGAATATGATGAATAGATCGTATAATATCGTGTTATTTACTGATATAATGAAGACACGTGTATTAAGACAGACAGCTTCACAGCTTATAAATATTCATCTCGTAAAAAAAGAAATGAAACGAAATAAAATGGGGTTTAACGTAAGATTGCTCTATGCCAACTTGGCAAATGGAGACGGGCCTACGGTCTATAAGAGTAGGCCGTAGCGCCGCTGTCCGGGCAAAATACACCTCATAGCACACTGAATAGCGTATACCCGTCTTCATTAGCCACGCTCGGGGCAAAACAGTGGGATGTTAAACCCCATTTCATTTCAATGTGGTACAAAATAGCCTACCTTAGGACAGGTGACTTAACTGAATCGCAAATCCCAAACAACCAATCAATCGTCTCGAGCTGCCGGTGACAGTTTTGAAACTTTAACCGTCGTAAATGCGTTTTTCTGTTATTCTAGCCCGTAAATTAAGCAACTTCAAAGTTTCAAATCGGTCTGCAACCGGAACCCCACTCTATGCCCACCTGAATTCCAACCATCCCGTCAGACTTATGGAGCTGCATTCACAGATAATAATCAATGCCCGAAAAATGTCGCGCGAAGAGGAGTGGCTCCTGAGAAAATGCTTTAATACATGTTAAATGCAGAAGTACAAATTCGTTGTATTCAATTAAAAGAAAGGTAAAATTGTTGCTTTATTAGATTAAGGGCAATTTATTTTTCCGACTAGATGAAATTATATTTCTTGTTTTCACTTTACCCGTCTGCCCAAAAAGTCAGATTGCCCGAAAGTAAGGGGGAAGCTGTTATGGCCCCATGGCTCCTACGGTATCCTCCCTTTCGACTACGCCCCATTTCGACTACAGATTATATACGGTCTGTTGGTTTTATTATCCCTACCTTTATACTCTCTGTATAGATGGAATAGATTCTTCCATATCCCATTCAGACTACAGCGTATAACAGATTATATCAAAGGCACCGTTGACAAACGACACATTAACAAGATAACGATCCGTTGGATTTTGGCACAAATTTCTGGAGATGACGATGCTGGCTAATTATTTTGAGAGATATTTTATTTCAGGATCCAACACCCAATCCATTTCCACTGATGGGGTTTAAAGTCCAGACTAACATATGGTTTAATGCGTAGGCGCATTGGGGTCTTGTTAGCAGTGGGAGGAATCCAGATGACCCGGAGAAAACCCACACGGTTGGAAAAGCAACACTTCTCCTCAGGATGCAACGCGTTAACCATTCAGCCATCCAACGGCCCTCGACCGATAAGAAGATAAAACGTGTGGCAACGGTAAAAAATATATCTCCAGCCACCTATATTCTATTTATAGTATACTGTACCATAAGTGTTTTAATATACGTGTTTAATTTATCTACATGATATACTATGTTCGTAATATATATATATATATATATATAAAAAAAAAAGTTGTGGTAACAGCTCTCAGGTGATATATAAATAAATAAGATGTTTGAAAAAAAACAAACTACATATTTCAAGTTAGCGCTTTCAGTTCCATCGGAACCTCATCAGACTTTTTAATATGATAGCGTTATATAAACACAAATAATAACAATAGAAAGACGTCACATCCGACGTTTACAATAAATGTTGAGTATACTACTGTTATTAATAATTTAAGTTGAAATTTAGTTACATACACAATGAAATATACATTTGCAATGAAATATATTTATAATTTTAAACTACACCAGTTAAACTTTAACATTGAGTTCGGGGTTGTATTTCCGTATAAACATGCTTTCTTTTATTTCTAATAGCGCTTGATTTGCTACATTTAATTTGTACATAGGGAAAACAGTGTATCTACCTCCGCCACAACGATCTAGATGTTCGCTCAAAGGAATAGTTCTATTTTCTGCGTTTTTAATTTGTGAACGATGGAGGTTCATTCGTCTACTTAATTGCAATTCTGTTTTCCCTATGTATCTGCAGTTACAACCTGCGCATATCATCAAATAGATTACATTATTTGATTTACAATTCATATTTTGTTTGATTGTAAATATTTGGTGATTTGTGACAGTGATAGACGACCCTTCGATAATATCATTACATGTTAAACACCGATTATCATTACATTTAGAAACTGTGGGTGTAGAAGATATGGAATCAAATTTTGAAGATGTCAACATTGTTCGTAAACTATGTGGTTGTTTAAGACTGTTAATTATTGTGATTCGATTAATAATTTGGCTCATTTTTTTACTATTTTGAAGAATATGACGGTGTTTGTCATATATTAATTTACCTCTCATATTCAGAAAGTCTAGTAAGAAACAAATCAGACTTCACCCCACACGTAGGAAGAGATACATATTTGGATCAATTCATAAAAAATGAAACTTTAGCCCACAAAGTCGATTATATTAAGGTAAACAACAACCTAAATTCGCATGAGAAGATAGGCCTTATTAATTTACGAAACAATAGAGACATAATTATCAAACAGGCTGATAAAGGTGGGGCTATTGTAATTTTAAATAAGTCCTTTTATCATTCTAATATATTACAAATGCTCAAAGATAAACAATACTATAACCCATCTAGTGAAAATATCAATAGTAATATAAAACGTAAAATAAGGCATTTCCTAAAAGATTTCATTGGCCAATTTACTGATAAAGAATATGAATATCTAACCGAATTCGAGCCACACACGGCAAATTTTTATGGATTACCAAAAATACATAAAAGTAAAGTCATCCAAGAACTAATTAAGACTAACAAAAGTACAGTTATTTGTATTGAAAATCCACCAGACCTCAAGTTTAGACCTATAGTTGGAGGACCAAACAGTGGTACACAAAGGCTCAGTAATTTCATTGATATTATTCTCAAACCATTATGTATTCACGTTAAAAGTTATCTACGTGACGACATTGATTTTCTACACCAATTACCCAAATCCGTAGAACCAGGTAGTACACTTATAAGCTTTGATGTGATAAACTTATATAATAATATTGATCGAACGTTAGGACTTAAAGCTATTGAATACTGGATACAAAATTTTCCAGACGAGATACCAGATCGTTTCACAAAATCTTTTATACTCAACGCACTTGATCTGGTCATATCCAATAATATATTTTATTTTGATAGCCTATACTATAGGCAAATAAAAGGGGTTGCCATGGGAACGAAAGTAGGGCCTACATATGCTACTCTGTCCTTGGGATATCTAGAGGAAATTTGGTACACCAAACTAGATATAACTTTTGGCGCCACCTTTTGTAACTATACAAAACTTCACTGGAAAAGATTTCTAGATGATTGTTTTTTTATATTAAAGCAAAACGAACAAACTATAACAATACTGCTTGATTTACTAAACTCGTTAGACCAAAGTATAAAGTTTACAATCGAACAGAGTAATATATCTCTAAACTTCCTGGATGTAACAGTCAAATTATCAGCAGGAGGTACAATAGAAACAGATTTATTCTTTAAAAGTACAGATACACACCAGTACCTAAATTTCAAATCTTGTCATCCACCCCATACAAAACGAAACATTCCGTTTAGTCTAGCTAGAAGAGTGTGCACAATTGTATCGAACCATCAAACTAAACTCGTCAGACTAAACGAATTGAAAGGTTATTTACTTCGACAGAATTATCCCATCAAACTCATTTTAGAGGGAAACAAAAAGGCCCTTTCCCTTGATCAGACAAAATTAAGAGAACCGAAAATTTACCAAAATGTTTCAACTAATAAGGAAATAGCTTTAGTTACAACTTTCAATCCATCACAAGAGAGAGGTAAATTAATATATGACAAACACCGTCATATTCTTCAAAATAGTAAAAAAATGAGCCAAATTATTAATCGAATCACAATAATTAACAGTCTTAAACAACCACATAGTTTACGAACAATGTTGACATCTTCAAAATTTGATTCCATATCTTCTACACCCACAGTTTCTAAATGTAATGATAATCGGTGTTTAACATGTAATGATATTATCGAAGGGTCGTCTATCACTGTCACAAATCACCAAATATTTACAATCAAACAAAATATGAATTGTAAATCAAATAATGTAATCTATTTGATGATATGCGCAGGTTGTAACTGCAGATACATAGGGAAAACAGAATTGCAATTAAGTAGACGAATGAACCTCCATCGTTCACAAATTAAAAACGCAGAAAATAGAACTATTCCTTTGAGCGAACATCTAGATCGTTGTGGCGGAGGTAGATACACTGTTTTCCCTATGTACAAATTAAATGTAGCAAATCAAGCGCTATTAGAAATAAAAGAAAGCATGTTTATACGGAAATACAACCCCGAACTCAATGTTAAAGTTTAACTGGTGTAGTTTAAAATTATAAATATATTTCATTGCAAATGTATATTTCATTGTGTATGTAACTAAATTTCAACTTAAATTATTAATAACAGTAGTATACTCAACATTTATTGTAAACGTCGGATGTGACGTCTTTCTATTGTTATTATTTGTGTTTATATAACGCTATCATATTAAAAAGTCTGATGAGGTTCCGATGGAACTGAAAGCGCTAACTTGAAATATGTAGTTTTTTTTTTTTCAAACATCTTATTTATTTATATATATATATATATATATATATATATATTATTAATATCTGAAGACGCCCTAAGAAGGCAGATAGCTAGCTTATAATTTAATGTATGTCATAATGAAGTAAAGTGGAAGATTTTCTTACCTGGACGTATATTTTATTTATTTATGCATTTATCTACCGTAAACAAAGAAGTACCTGTACTTTATCTACTTTAATATATATATATATATATATCCAAAATTATTAGCACAACCGCAAAGTTGTACTACTTTGTTTCACGGTAAATGATGAATAGATAAAAAGGTATGCCGACACAAACTGATTTCAACACTGGTTTAATAACATTTAAACATTTTCAAGTACTTTTCGTCCGTCTTGGGACTATTCATATATATATATATATATAGATTAAAAGGTTGGTTACCGTAAAAGGATTTCATACATTCTAAAATCTTAAGTAGAAAATACCATGAAAGAAATTTTATTTAAATAAAATTTCTTTTAAATAAAATTCTTTTATGGTATTTTCTACTTAAGTTTTTAGAATATATATATATATGTATATATCACCAGATAGCAAGTGGTGTTAAAGCGAGGAAGAGAGAGAGAGGGAGTTTAACGTCCATTCGACACAAACTAGGTAATTTCGGGACTAACATATGGATTTAGTATAGGGGTCTTTAGTAGTGGGGGGAAATCGGAGGACCCGGAGAAAACCCACCAGGTTGAACAGGCGACCATACTCCTTGTCACGTACAACATGGGATTCGAAACCACGCAAGTTGACTCAATGACAGGCTTTATGATACAGTGCGCACGTGCTAACCATTCACCCCCCCCCCCCCCGTGGTGTTTAAGAGGAAGAGAAAAACGCACATCACAATAAACATATATATATTTCCTACGTTTCTGCATCGGCTCATGGGGATAGGCATATGAGGGAATATGTTTGCCCAGTCTGCGGCGCTACGACCTACCTTTATTTTAAATTCCAACTTTCAGGGGTCCTTAGGTATCTAAATTTGCATATATTTACAGTCCGACCGATTATTCGCACGTATAAACGCAATGGCAAAATTAGTTTATCATAGAAAAAGGTATCGCATACCTGCTACAAATAATGCGCTGTTTTAAGTAACCCTATCCTACCCAAATCCATCCAAATTTACCAATATTCCAACTTATAAGACAATAATTTATATCGATATTTGCCAAATTGTCATAATTAATTTACAGTCGTAACGTTTTGGTGTCAAAATGCCCCTCAAAATGCAATTTCCAAGCAAGTTTGGAAATAACCAAGGGACATAACTCGCTTATTGCGCGAAATCGCTTGTTTGGGAATTGCATTTTAAGGAATATTTTTGAAACAAAAACCTTACGATCATAAATTAAAAATGCAAATTTGGCACAAAGAACAGTTATTATCAAATATAGATATACATTATTATCATATGAGTTGAAATAATCGTGGATTTGGGTAGATTTAGGTGGATTTGGGTAAATCGTACTACCAGTAAGGGGTGGATTTGGGTATGTCGTGCTATCTATAAGTCACTCACAAAACAGGTTTGTGCAGCGTGTCCTACTACACTATATAGCTATATATAATAATAAAAATAAATTCTTGTTTGCGAGCCAACGTTTTACTCATGGCAACTGCAATAAAAATATGTTTTAATACTGTAAGAAAATTTTATACTCACTCTGTGTAAATACATTCGGTATAACTGAAAAGTATAGAATTATGAAGAGAAGTTGAAGTTTTCCCGCCTGTTCCATCGCTAAGTTATTATAAGAGTAACCTACAACTAGGCGTATAGATACTGATACATACGAGCTCTACTGTGATCTGGTTTCTGATAAAATACCACGATAAGCTTCATTGAATCCAGGCAGGTATACCTGCTTGTCTTCACGCGAGGTCAACACGGTTCAACCCACATTGCCTATATGTCATGGTCGGTCATGTGTATGAATTAGCTTTATTTAACGTACGCTTCCACCGAGGTGATACCGCAGACAAGCGGTCGATCATAAAGCAGCGGGACGATTTACCAAATACTACCGAATACCACCCAACACAACCCGAATGCCACTCCAATATCACCACATACTACCCAACACTACAACATAATGATTCCAAATGAGCATACTACTTGGTTTTCTTAAAAAATAGTGAAATATGTCTTGGGAAATGTCTGGTTGTTCCACGTGCCTCCCTATATCACCCAAATCAAGCAAATAATAACCAAATACTACCATATACTTAAAAAATACTACCAAATATTACCCAATATTATCAAATGCAAAGCTAAAATCGTCAATTAGTAGCATATCAGTATAATTATTGCGACGAATATTCGATAATTCGCAGATAATTCAAATATTTACACAGTACGGCAATCTACCTTTACATCCGACAAATAGATTTTACATTTCTACTCAGATTGATTATCTGGTTGGGCTTTGCGGTTTGTTTCAAAGACAACAAAGTTAAAATAATGAAAACACGTTATTATAGATGCTCCCACTAAAGTGTATTCATGCAATATTACACGTTAAAAGCGAGAGAGAGAGAGAGAGAGAGAGAGAGAGAGAGTGAGAGAAAGAGAGAGAGAGATTGAGGTAAACCTCCACTCAACACAAACCGCGTTAAAAGCATATCAATATAACATAACATGAAATAAAAAGAGTTTTAAAAGAAATCAACAAAGATTTAAAACTGTTTATAAAATAAACACCCAAACAAGGAAGGGAAATTCAGGAATCATTTCTTGCCACATCCAACACATATTTATTAAAATCCAACAATGTTTTCATGTAGAATTACGCGATACAAAAACATAAACAACTTTCATTCGAATTTAGCCGCCATGTTTAAACTAACGCTCAGCCAATATTCCAAATTTAGGAATGTCGTTTTAGATGAAAATAGTGTTTGATTTTTATGAATTTGTGTTGGATGTAGCAAGAAATGATTCCTTTTAGCGACCATAGAAGAATAACGGTGAAAAATAGACGGTCAGGGGCCTGTTTCACGAAATTTTAACTTAAGATAAAATCCAAATTTTAGTACATACTCAAATCTGATTGGCTAAGCGCTAAAATCAATCTAATACTATCCAATCGAATTACTAAAATCGGATTTTATCTTAGTTAAAATTTCGTGAAACAGGCCCCAGGATTCCAAAATTGCCTTAGAACTGAGATACGGGAAAAGCCTTATTTTCATACTATAGTTGTCAATAGAAGCTGATAGTAACGTAGCAGCGAGCAGAGCCGATACAATTTACGTTACTTGAAGTAACTAACATAAAGGTATCTTCTTTTGAAAGAAAGTTGGAAATATTCTGTCAAGAAATATATTTCCACAAATTATGTCACATGTGAACTGACTGGCACTAGCTTCAAATCACCAGACAAGCGAGATATCAAATTTATGTTAATTGTGAGATATTACTGGATTGACTTTTTAGGAAGGACGTGATGTCCCAGATCAAAATTATTTACACACTGTAAAAACATAACATTCGTTTAAACTATTTTATTAGCTTGAAGTTCCAATTTATAGAACAGTAAATAAATCATAAAATACTAAAACTATAACAACATTGCTAAAAATAGCAGTTTATATTGTGCTTTAAATAAATGATAATAACCAACGAATAAAAGGAACATGAGCAAATTTTGAAGGGGTGGGAGTGGGGTTCTCTTTATACAAGTATGGCTATCAATAAAGAATTATAGACATAATAAGGTTTTGAAAACTTGGAATGCGAAACATTTATGATACATTTTCTATTTATTTCGCTGGAACATTAATAGTTTATCCTATCATCTTTGGAAAGTAAATTCTACAAAATTGTATTCTGTGGTGTTTTTTTCACCACAAGAGTTCCACAAGATATTGGACATAGACAATAATTCTATTTTCAGTGTAATACCACATTCCACAAGATTTTGACCTATGTTATTTATTTGTTAATTTAATCTTGATGTGGATGATATTACAATATAACGTATAAAGAGGTTTGTAGAATTTCGTGACATCAGGATATTTTACTTTTGGTCATCAGCTAGAATGAAAATAAATGAAAAGAAGTGGCTTTAACGTACTACTTTTCTGTGACTTGGATAACGAAGACGACCACACGCCGTGAAATGTACCATAGGCGAGTTTTTGCCCGGACAACAGTGTTACTTTCTACTCTTTGTCGAATTCCGCCTGTCTTTGTTTTTGAAGTACACGTAGATTAGAAAAGCACAATGTTTAAAACCGTGTTTCTTCCATCCTGGGGTCCGAGAAGTTAGAGGGATCCGTGGTGGGTTCGTTAAACATGCATTATTCAAGAGCTAAATCTGTCTAGTGCAGGTCATTATTTCGGCATGAAATGTTTTCTAAAGTATTAATTAGACATTAATTAACTGATCCAGGCCTTAATCAACTTTGGATCGCACCAGATTGCTCCGATATTAAACAGATTAAAACGTTTCAGTGATAAATCAAATATGGCGCCCCAAGACGCTTCGAGTCTTAGCTTCGATCAACCAGGTCCGTGGTTGAAATTATTGCACAGGTCGGCCAAATCTTAAAATGTCAATATCTTCGCTTGCAATAGAGTATTTGAATGAAATTTTCAAATTATTCATTTTACATCATCTACTTTCGAACTAGTATAGCAAGAATGGCTAGTTCTTATCTATATCTTGAATAATGTAACTTTAAATAAGATAGCCCATTAAACTAGAGTAAGAAAGGTTTGGTATTCGGACAATGAATTTCAGTGGGCTGATATCCAGTCACATTTGTTCTGTTCTTGAGATTAAAAAGATACACAGGAACAGTCTAAATTTAGATCAAAGCGGTGTGCCCCTGCTTTTTCTTGAAATGTCTATAATGAACGTCATCTATAGGAACGTCTCTCGGGTTAATATTCTGTATAAACTTGCAACTTCGCTATTGTTGATTTACCTTTTCGCTTTTAGGCTTCTCATAATATTACACTATTCCACAATTGTAAGTAAGATAATAAGCATGGGAGCTGTGCCGGATTCCGATGGAGAGATACCCTAGGCTATTCCGTTTATGAGACCCCTTTCAATCCACCACCCTCGCGACTAGAGGAAAATAAAAGTGTGTTGGAGCAAAGCCAAGGAGGGAATGATATGGGGTTTAACGTCCTACTGTTCTGCTCCTAAACTGGGCTAATGAAGACGGGCATATGCCATACTGTGTGTTATGGGGGAATTTTGCCCTAGCAGAGGCGCTACGACCTACTCTTATATCGAATTCCATCTGAAAAGGGATCTTTAACATACACTTCAATGTGTACACGGGACCTCGGATTTTCGTACCATCCGAACGACTAGACAGCTGTCCTTGTCAGGTCATCTGTCCTGCATCACTGACAAGGGGAAACCACGCCGGAAAATCTGGATGAACTTTCTCGTCCAATGAAGGGATCGAACAGCGTCTTGCCCACTTAGCCACCGTGATCCCTAAATCAAGGAGAATGACAGTGTAAAAATAGGGTTCAGTCTTCAAAGTCCATTCGACACTGCTTAGAAAAATTAAAATGTAATTACTATTTTTATAAATTACTTTCACACGACTTCGCTCGGCTGATCATTTATAGATATAAACATCAAGGGTATCCGTACCAGGTTTCGAAAATATTTTAAAATTTCCTTTCATATATTATTGTTGCTCAATGAATGTGAAATTGGTGTACATTAAGATTAAAATCCTTTATTTTTTAAAAACGTGAAAAGTAGGCCTATGTTTGCTGTTACCAAGATTAACTACTTTGTTTCGTTCGACTGTCTTTCGTGTCCTACATCTCATTGTTGGGATAATTGAAATGTTGACAAAGCGGTGTAATATCTATACCAACAGCCCTACTTTGAGTACTCCATTTCGCAGAGACCGAGAGGAATATTGGATACGTATATTAGGTACTGCCACCCCTTATGGTTGCAATGACAATGTAGCTAGTATTGGAAATCTGTCTAACCCGGCGTGCAGCAATGTTAATGTCATGACGTTATTCCCAAAGTTTCTTCGTCGAAATCGCAGTCATGAACATCGTCGCTACGCACCACCCCATCTTCAATAGACGGCTTGATTTCCCCTTAACTACGTACAGCTTATCCAGCCCTTCACTCAACACTCTGCATTTTCGGCACTAAATTTGATTGGGTATAGGCCCCAACCTTGATCCAATCAAATTCCTTCGTTAAATGGGTTACTAAAAATAGACCACTTCCAATTAATTTTATTTATCGAAGGTTGGGATCAGCTTATACAGAGCACATGATCAGCGAATTCCTTATTGCATGCTGAGTTGATTGTCCTTTATTGTGTGGTGAGTGGTCTTATTGCGTGCCAGTTTGATCTCGGCGACAGGTTGTTTTATGTTTCACGACCTCTGATTGGACAACGCTAATTAGTCACTTGTCAATACAGCAAGCATAAAAGTTCAAGAATTGCCGTTGCTTCAGGAAGATGGCACCACCCAAGCTCAGCACTATTTCACTTGATGCCCTTATGGAAATTATCCAAGAACCACTATGGCCACACCATATCTGCACTAAATTATATTCGATTCCGCTTACTATTTTAAAATTGCTTAAATATGAATGTTTGGATTCAAATTGTACTCACCCTGCATCCACTGAATACAAGGTTGCATCAATTGTTCTTGACATTGCCCACCGTCGTTTGGACATTGCAACTGAGCCTGATGCGTCTAACACCACCAACAGTTCTTTTTTAAAACTGAAATTTGCTAATAAAGGCATTGATGCTATCGGGTTAAGCCAAATATTACACCATAAGCAAGTCACAGCACACATCCCTCCTTACTTCAAAACTGTTAATGATCTTAAGATTTGTTATACCTATACTAAACCCACTGTCTCCAAAATATTTAACTACATAAACGCATTATCTAACATCAATGCAAGGGAATCATATAATAACCCTCTAACCTGTTCTTGCTCTACGTCGTCATTCATTTACCAACCAGCTAGACATGTAGTCACTGGTGATTTGAATATAGTCCAGAATAATAAGTTACGTGACATTGTATCCAAAGGGCCCAAATACCGAGAACCGCAACCATTTTCGTGGGATCAAAATTTCAAACTTATTACGGATGCCATAGAGGACTACGCTAGATCATGGGCCAAGAGGGAAGATGTTATCTCTGATACTCTCTCAGATTGGACTAAGTCAATCGGTCGTTTACTTAAACGAAGAATTTATATGCAACGTTTGTTAATTGACACTAGGCCTAAAAATCTATTTTCAATGATGTTAGTATTGTTGAAAATCTCAACGCCTTAAATTACAAGTATGTCACTGTACCAGCTGACAAAGCGTCCAATAACCTAGTGTTTATATGTAAACGATATTGTTATGACCGTCTGTTCAAAGAACTTAATTTCGAGAATCCAATTGACAGTGCTACGTATAAACGTTCTACTCTAAGTAAGAATGAAATTATATCCAATCACAGATCTGTACTAACTTCATTCGGTACGCAATGTTGTGATACCTATACAGATCTCCCGCTGTTATATTGGATACCTTAACTACATAAAAATCCCTACAAGCAACGTTTTATAGCAGGTCCATTCCGTCACGCAGTTAAAGAGGGTATTCAAAAAATGTGGATATTAAAAATTCAAAAGAATTACTTGATGGTTTGCAATCTAGATCCCTTGCTTCAGTCTCATCTATATAAACGATTGACTTTTCTACCTTGTACACGAACATTCCCAATAGTAAATTAATAGCCCGGTTACATTCACCGTGTCTTTTCATCTAAATCGGGACATGTTAGATATCAATAGTTAGTTTTTATTTACAATCCCACATATATTGTTAAGAGCCATAGTGATTCCAAAAAGAAATTCACGGCCATCAAGATAATTCAGATGTTGGATTTTTTAATTGATAACATCTTTGTTGAATTTGGAGAGAAATTTATCAGCAAGTGGTAGGTATCCCCACGGGTACAAACTGTGCACCTTTGCCTGCTGATTTGTTTCTCTATTCCTACGAAGCCGATTACATACAGGCACTCGTAGTAAAATCAAATAGTTAGACATTTTAATTTCATTTATCGATATATCGATGATGTTCTATCACTGAATAATCCAAAATTCAGTGATTGTGTATAATTCATATATCCTGATGAGCTCGAAATTTAAAAAAAACAAACTTACATTGACCATTACGCTTCCTACTTGTATCTGCGTTTCGATTTTGACAATTACCATAAACTAAGTGTTAAATTGTACGATAAACAAGATGACTTTGACTTTCCGATAGTTAACTTTCCATTTATTAGTAGTAACATTCCAATATCACCAGCTTATGGAGTGTTTGTGTCTCAGCTAATTCGTTACGCGAGAGCTTGTTCATTTTATTCTGATTTTTTAAAGTAGGTCGGGGCATTTGTCATCTAAGCTTCTGCGACAGGGATACTTGCGAACTAAACTTATTAAAACCTTTTAAAATTTTTATGGCCGTCATATTGACTTGATTGGTAAATATAACATGGCTCTCTCGGTTATTATTCTAGATATATTTAATACTATCTCCCTGATAACATATGTTAACTACACCGTTAACACTGTTCATCATGTGCATTTTGCATACTAATAGTTCATTGGCCAATCACGTTATTTTACTGAGAGTTCGCCAAATAGTTTGGATGCAGCTATGGCGGGTGTGGCGCGCCAGGCAGGGTATACTTCAGGCGCGGATCCAAGAGGGGGGGGGGGGGTGCCCGGCTGTAAAAAAAATTGTACCGACAAAAAACAATGAAAATATAGTGGGATTTGTGTTTAATGTTTGAAGATCAGATGCCAGGAAATCGCATATATGGAGTCTTATCTTAAAAGAAATTCAAGAGGAGGACCCCAGACCCTCCGCAGTTACTTAAATACGTGGGCTAAATGATACCTAGCCAAATTTGACCGATCATGGATATACATTACCTCACAGAACTTTACCTGTCATCTAGCTGTCCCTTGGCAAGTGACCCCTTAGAATATATATGCATTCTAAGGGCCCACTAAGGGCAGCATAATTTCTGCATCAGCAAGACGAGATTCTAAAAAAAAAACCAACATACTCATCTTTGAGAATAATTTTCAACCTTGTTTCATTAATCACTCCCTCCTTCAAACCACATGCCTTTCCTTCAGTCGGATTTTTTCAGAGAAATTTCTCAGGTAGTAGGCTACCGATCTGTTCCTGAGGATTTTGCAGACAACCAGCGGCTGCGAGGCAGGAAACGCCCACATACAAGAGTTGGATAGAGAACAAGCTAAACAGAAAGTGAGTTTTCCTACAATCAAGGGACATAATACATGAAGTTACAAATCGATATGCGCAAATATCGAATGGAACCAACATCTATTGGTTGTAAAGTTACAGTCCAATATATACCAATGGTGATAAACCTGCTATATTAAAAATTTCATTGAAATCGGATAAAAAGTGTGACATGTAGTTTGTTCATAAACAATTGTGGACGGACGGACAGGGGAGACGACAGTGTACGTCCACATGAAAACCTGCGCGAATAAAAAAACACTGGGAGTTGTGATTAATATTTGAAGATCAGATGCAATGAAATCGCATATATGTAGTATTATCTTAAAAAAAAATCGGGCTTCGCCCTCAAAGTAATATCCTGGATCCGCCCCTGTATGCCTTATATCCTACGGATGATCCCTATTTCTTTGGTAAAGCCCCAATACCACTCTTGTTGTAACTGAATAATATGCCCCAAACTTTATTTTGATCAAAAAATTGTACTTTTTTACAATATTTCAATTAATTGATGATACAAATTTCATCTTAACACACCTAATTGAAAAAAATTGGAAAAATGCAACTGTGTGATAATGAAAGGCCTTACTTAAACACTTTCAAATGTAACTTATTTTCGAACCCTCTGGTCAAGTAAAATAGGATGTAATGGATAATTTACACTTAAGCATCTCGTAGTTAGAAAAGGGCTAATTTTGTTTTCTGGACCTGTCAAGCCAACCAGAGTGTTATTGCCCCTTTAAAACCTGCATAAAGTTACAATTTAATATGCATCATTCTATAATTAATATAATGCATGCCCCTGCAGGGCCCTGGCTTATAAATAAATCCAATTGGACATCGGCACCGCTGTTTAAAGGATGCCTTTACTCACAGGTGGCGATATAATTGTACACAATATTAACAGTATGACGTGGTTAAAATCATGCGCAGTCCACATCACTACGGTACCGTTTAGAAAGAGGTATAACTTGACGATCCGCGTTTTCTGTCTATGACAATATTACCCCCGCCCCAAACTGCTCTAATGAACGAATGAATGAAATGGGGGTTAACGTCCGAGTATTAAGCATCTAACCTGGGCTAATTGAAGACGGGCTTACGCCATACAGTGTGCTATGAGCGAAATTTTGCCCGGGCAGCAACTGAATTCGAACTGCTAAGGGTTCTATTACGTGCACGCCAATGTGTACACGGGACCTCGGTTTTCCGTCCCATCCAAACGACTAGGCAGCTGTCCTTTTCAGGCCCTTCATCTGCATCACTGACAAGGGGAAATCACGCCGGAAAATCGAGATGAACTTTCTCGGCCAATGCAGGGATCGAACACCCGACCAACATACCAACCTCGTGGGTTTTCTCCGGGTCCTCCGGTTTCCTCCAACTGCTAAAGACATCTACGCGCAAGCAAATTATTGAAATAAAATTAAACCTTATGTTAGTCCCGAAATGACCTAGTTTGTGTCAGTGGACGTTAAACCCCATTTCTGGTGGTCTACTGTCACTTAACCCGTGTACTCGCTCATCACACCCACACACTCGCGGCTCCTCCCGGCTCCTATCGGCCTAGCATCCGACTCATGCCCAGAGTTCTCATTTGAAGAATATTTAACATTTTTTATCGTTTATTTGTTCGCCTTCAAGGTGCCGGTTCAAATGTTTGCATTTGCATACACCCTATGTAGGGTGCCTACGGGCGCCTATTGTGTCTATCAAGGTTCTTATTGTGCAGCCAGGGGAATCACGGTGGCTAAGTGGATAAGGCGCTGGTTCGCTAGCCTGGAGGTTGAGTGTTCGATCCCTGCATTGGCCGAGAAAGTTCATCTCGATTTTCCGGCGTGATTTCCCCTTGTCAGTGATGCAGAAGGAGGGCCTGACAAGGACAGCTGCCTAGTCGTTCGGATGGGACGAAAAACCGAGGTCCCGTGTACAAATTGGAGTGCACGTAAAAGATCCCTTGGCAGTTGGAATTCGATATAAGAGTAGGCCGTAGCGCCGCTGCCCGGGCAAAATTTCCCTCATTGCACACTGTGGCGTATGCCCGTCTTCAATTAGCCCAGGTACGGTGCTTAAGCGTAGGACGTTAAACCCCATTTCATTCATTCATTATTGTGCAGCCTATACTGTAATTTGCTACTATCCCTGTGTTGCCCGGCCTAGAGTTCTCGGCGTAAATCAAAAGACACTATCCTCCAGATTATAGGCCTATCGGTGGGAGGAGTCGAAAAAGCAAAGTTCAGAAAATTCAGCAATAAAACCCTTTCTAATGCACTTCAATCTGAGGCCCACGTACGCACTCAGGTGCGAGGAGTGGGCACCAAATTTTCAGAATTTTATTTGGAGGACCCAGAACCCTCGCCCTCAGCCCTCCAAAAAAATCAATAGCCCCCACAATATTTTACGAGCTAGCTACGGGCCTCCATACTCGAATAACAAGGGTTGGTGCAGCACGGTGTGACGATCAACTACATTTCATTGTATATGCAACGTTTTGTCATTAAGGACGATATCTCTGAATAAAATCCTGCAGGTATATTAGCCCGAATTACAAGGTTAGCAATAATTGTATTGGCGACGAAATACGGGTTTTATTACATGAGTAGGTGTGACCTGCAGTCACATTTCTTTCAATTGAAACTTTTTGACGTTTAAGGCGACATCTCGGCTTTCATTTAAAGGCCTAATTACACTCTTGTTGTAACTGAAAAATATGTCCCAATCAGGCGCGGATCCAAGGGGGGGGGGGTGCACACCCGGCGCGACCCCCCCCCCCTTAATCCAGCAAGGTGTAAAAACAATTGTATCGATCTATTCCTGATGATTTTGCAGACAAAAAACACTGAAAATAGGGTTGTGTTTAATATTTAAAAGATCAGGTCCCGAGTTCACAAATCATACTTAAGTACAAATCTAATATATGCTCAATTTTGAGAATATTCTCAAATCGAAAACAACTTCCAATCGCCGGTATGGCTCGGTGGCCGAAGACTTGTGTTCTGTTTGCATTACACAGAAGTGTCTGGATAAAGCGAGTCTATTATGTGCAGCTTTCAATCTAACCCTATTGACTCACTTTTAAAGCTCTCTATTAATTAAGTTAAAATTGGTATCAAATATAGTCGCGCTTATCAGGTAAAACGACCATAACAATTTAAAAGAAAAACTTTTAGAGCTAGTGTCCAGTTAAGCTTTTTTTGCATTCACGTCCAAACTACTCAATATTTTGAACAGAAATTTTCAGACAAGGTAAATACACTATTCCTCTATATTTTGGCGTTTAAATTTCATACGTTCATGAACGTGTAATTTTCAGATTCTTTGAAATTCGGGCTGGTCCCTTTAAGAAGGGTAAAGGATTAGGCTGTAGAAGCATTTCTACCATCCTGCCCTTCGTGAAAAAAATATAATTATATTATAATAATACAAAAGATGATAGCTTGTTCATTTGACCCAATTATAAGCAGCATCTTCAGTCGAGTTTTCATTGAATAAAAACAATAATTCAATCGGTTTGTTCATACATTTTTGTTCAATTACAAGTGGAAATAAAGTAAAAATAATATAGTTATTACTACAATTCCATTCATTTCTTATTGAACCCGCTAATTCTACGGTGTGAAACACTGGTATCTAAAAATAGATATTATTCCTAGCGATTTCATTGGCTAATAGATAGAGCTGACCCCAGTCGCTTGTAGCATTGAAAACGAATGAATGAAATGGGGTTTAACGTCCTACGCTTAAGCACCTAACCTGGGCCAATTGAAGACGGGCATACGCCAACAGTGTGCTATGAGGGAAATTTTGCCCGGGCAGCGGCGCTACGGCCTACTCTTATATCGAATTCCAACTGCAAAGGGATCTTTTACGTGCACTCCAATTTGTACACGGGACCTCGGTTTTTCGTCCCATCCGAACGACTAGGCAGCTGTCCTTGTCAGGCCCTCCTTCTGCATCACTGACAAGGGGAAATCACGCCGGAAAAGTCGAGATGAACTTTCTCGGCGAATGCAGGGATCGAACACTCAACCTCCAGGCTAGCGAACCAGCGCCTTATCCACTTAGCCACCGTGATCCCCCATTGAAAACGAATAACATGACGTAATCGATGACTCCGTTAAATAGAATACTCAAGCTGAGAATTTGCTCAACTTCTTTTGTGAACACCAAAATTGAGAATGTTCTCAACTTGTGAATATTCTCAACTTTGAGCAGAAATATTGACTGAGATTTTTTTTCTTTGTGAACTTGGGGCCAGATGTCTAGAAATCGCATATATTATGGAGTCTCATCTTTAAACAAAATCTGGAGGAGCCCTAGTACAACCCCTATTGTAATAACAACCCCTATTGTAATAACAACCCCTATTGTAATAACAACCACTATTGTAATAACAACCACTATTTTAATAACAACCTCTATTGTAATAACAACCACTATTGTAATAATTGTAATAAAATTTCGCTTTACCCCTGTTGTAGCATCAACCCCTATTGTAATAAATGTAATAATTGTAATAAAATTTTACTATTGTAATATCAACCCTTATTGTAATAATTGTAATTAATGTATATTACTATACAAAAAACCTGATATCTAAATTTAAAAGTCTATGAAATTTGATAACCATTTGACTATCAATATCTAGAAGTAATGGCATGCGTTTAAATGCATAGAATATTATTAAACACCACAACTGAAAACATGATTAAAAGTCGTTAACGAGTTCAGAGAAATTATTAAAATGGATTGTCAACCACTTTTGTAATCAATGATATTTTTAAATAAACGTAATGTGTGGTCTCTGATAGATCGGTCGACTAGGAATTTTAATCATATTTTCCGTTACATATCAGATAAAAAAAATCCTCAATGCATTTTTAAAATCCTGCTCTACACTTATAACATTTATAATTTTCATTATAGTAGGGGTTACACGACATAACCCCTATTGTAATAAAATGTATGTCAACCCATTTTGTAATGAATGTGTCAACCCCTAATGTAATATCAAGATCCAGAAAGGACGTTCCAAGTTCACGTATTTTATCCAATTGTTGATTCCACAATGACACAATCGAAAATAAGATTTGAGGTAGAAATGATGGCAGGCTATAACTGGTGTGTTTAATGCTTTATATCCAGCGAAACTCCTTGAGCTATCAGACGAAGAATTAGAGAGAGAGAGGGAGAGAGAGAGAGTGTCCACTCGACACAAACTAGGTCATTTCGGGACTAAGATATGGTCCAATTTTATTCCAATAATTGGCTTGCACGTAGGGGTCTTTAGCAGTTGGAGGAAAAAATCCCACGAGGTAGAACAGGTAACCCAACTCCTTGTCACGTGCAACCGGGGATTCGAAACCACGCAAGTTGACTCAATGACAGGCCGTATGATACAGCACGCACTCACTAACCATTCGGCCATCCAACCCGCACAAAGTATTAGACATTTACTTATCTAAAATCATTGAATTCTTTTCAGGTAGTGTTTCCGATGCCCGAATTGTCAACAGTTTGTGCATTGTGTAAAAAAAAGGGATTTGACAAGGGCCCAATTATAGTACTTTCGCCCAAGGCCCCGACCTCCCTGTTATGCTACTGCTTATATCCCTAGTGTGATCGTATGTGGCTCGGATATATGGGCACCTTCTCAACCGTGTGGCTCTACTCCAGGTAATCTGCATTGCACTGGATCTACTAAAAAAAAAGAGGTTCGTCTGAGATATTATCCAGGAAAGTGAATTTTAAATCCTCATTGACAGCATTTAAATGATATTGTGCTCTTTTAGTAGTAGCAGTAGTAGTATTTGCGTGGTAAATTTAATTTGATTAAAACATATTATATTCTTTTCGTTTCGTTTTTTTTATTATAGTTCAAAATTGTGTTGTACGTGTCTTCACTACACTCACCCTCGGTATCCCCATGGAGGGGGGGGATGGTTAGCACGTGCGTGCTGTAACATATGGTTCAATTTTAATTCAATAATTCGCTTGCGCGTAGGGGTCTTTAGGAGTGGGAGGAAACCGGACGACTCCGAGAAAACCTACGAGGTTGTACATACGACCCTATTCCTTGTCACATTCAACCGGGTAATCCAAACCACGCCTGTTGACTCAATGGCAGACCTTATGATACAACACGCACGCGCTAACCATTCGGTCATCCACCCCCCACCCCCCTGACTGGTTTGTTTTAGCTATGGAGTAGAACAGAATGAGATCACCGGGCATCTTCGGCAGCATATCCGACAAAGCATGGAAATGTTCATGTACTAAAGAGATATAATTGTTTCCAGGAGGTATTAGGATGAAATGAAATGTGGATAACTTGCTACTTTTCTGCATAAACTTCATACAGGGTGCGATGTGCGGGGGTGTCCCTACAGCGTTGTTCCCGCCTACATTTCACTGAATCTCTGTCGTTGTAACATCCGAGCGACCAACCTGGTAACCGAGCCTGCTCCACCGACGGTGGTAGGAAACCAGTCTAGAACATCCCGTGGAATTTTTGCGGTCAATTGTGGGATCCAATTAGGTACATCCTTGTTATGGAGCCAGCTCCAAGTCACACCATGTATCGAAATGATATGGGGTTTAACGTCCCACTGTTCTTCTCTGACTGGGCTGATGAGATCGAGCATACACCATGGGGGAAATCTTGCCCGGGCAGGGGCCTAATGGCTTCTTATATCGAAGGGATATTTTACGTGCAAGCTAGTGTGTACACGGGACCTCGGTTTTTCGTCTCATCCCAACGAAATTCCCGACGAACTTTGTCGGCCAATGCTGGGATCGAATACACGACCCACCGGCTAGTGAGCCAGCGTCTTACCCACTTAGCGACCGTGGTTCCACCACGTATTGACATTTGAGTTGTTGTAATGCCTATATAAATATCACACAATGTAAATATTTTATCATTTATTTTCCTATTATCAGCAGTTCATCAATTTATAAAAACACATTGAATGAATGGAAATACAGAGACATAAATACTGTATACATCTGGACGGAATAAAACAAACGGATTATTGATGTTATTTTCATTGATCAACAATAAGAGACAAACTTTGGATGAACATAATCAGATACACCAAATAAACAATGATTATAGTTTTACGTTACATTTGGGCTAATAATAGATGACCACGTAACGTTACATCTAGGCTAACAACAGGTTACGTCTAGGCTTATATTAGATGATCACGCGACGTCTAAGCTAACATAAGATGACCACGTGACATCAAGGTTAATATTAAATGACCACGTTTCGTCTAGGCTAATATTAGATGGGAACGTGACGATTAAGCTAATATTAGGTGACATTACGTTACGTCTAGGCTAATTTTAGATGACCACGTAACGCCTAAGCTTATATTAGATGACCATATTAAGCCTTAGCTTACATTAGATGACCACGTGACGTGTGAGCTAATATTAGATGAAAAGGAGACATATCCATGTTTAAATAGATATAGAAAGCACCGAATTACATTTTAAGTTATTTCTACATAATAAGCATAAACATGATTTATTTTATGTTCGAATTTCGTTTAATATAGTTCATTTTGGGACCATGAATCCATGTATTTGCAGCGTTATTTAGATTTGTTTCCCCGCCAGATTGTCAACCATTAGGTCAGGAAGATGATTGCTAATACATTACTGTTGCTATGGTGACAAATTTAATATAAAAAAAGTTCATTTTATATATAAACCACTATAATAATATATCTACTCAATGATCTGCCTGAACAAACAATTCTGAACCGGATGTGGATTGTCCGCCATTAGGTTAGGAAGATGAATGATATAACATTGCTGTTGGTATGGTGAAAGAAATTCATATAGACAAAGATCATTTTAAAGATAAACCACTAATATAATTATATTATTATAATGGGTCATTATCCATCACACCTGGTAACTCATTAGTCGTAACTCAATCCGATGAATTACGGTTTAATTTTGCACCTCCTTGATAGCTAGATGCTTGACTTTAATCGGGATTTGGCTAAACAAAAATGTGGTAGCCTACTCTTATCTTAATCACAATCCTTGAGTGGCATTTAGCTATTGAATACATAAAAAAAACACAACACAATTTATATGGAAATAACAATCACTGGTTTATATAAATATAGCACGACGTTTCGACAAGTATTCTGCTTGATAACAAAATCCAGTGATTGTTATTTCCATATAAATTATGGAAGCAAATTGAATGTGTTATTTCGCTTGCTAGAAATAGATGTATTTAATAAAGTGTTTTGATTGTGCATAGCATATATTCCATTTGTGCTTAAAAACGACAAGAGAATCGCCGTAGACATGTATGTTCAATTAATCAATGCCGTTTTAGCGGTATGTATTTGGATATAAACTATATTGTAGACTTTGTTATTGTTGTTGTCTCCCTTGCATCAGTCTAAATTGTCTCCGCTTCAACTCCACCTAGCATTAGTCTAGACAAATGAGCATAATGTCTAACACATACATCTCACACCGTGCCTTATTAATATCTATAGCACTCTACTAATTATCTCTTTCCGTTTTGATTACCTGGAGTTACGTGCCCTTGTCTTTAAACAAGTGACTTACGAGTTTGTCGAATAGTAACAACACGTGTTGCATAAATGAGATGAAATGGTGTTTAACGTCCTACATTTCTGATCCATCGGCCTCTCATTTTGTTCTATGATGGCAATGCTATCTTTCTAATCATAGTCAATTGATTGTCAGTTTCAGCACGTGGCTGTTTATTGGACCTTCCCATAAAAAAAATCCGGATGAAGTGGAAGCGGGCGATAAGCCTGAAGAAACGAACGAACGAACGAACAAGTTTGATATTTGATGAACTGAGAAACAAAAACATCACTTTATAACCGAGTAACATTTGGCTGATGCATAATATCACTGGATAACTGAGTCACTATTCTCTTCCCAGTAATATTAAACGATAAACACGCCACAGTCTAACGAATTCACTTGACAATCGCGTCCCTTTGGAAGAACCGATGTAGAACTAAACATATTCTTCCTGTTCACGGTGACTGGAAGACTGTGCACCACCATACACTGGTGGTTCGGGTCTGTAGCCTTGGTGTCGAGGTTTTCTCTCGGTGGTCTAAAAGTAGAAAAAAAACCAAAATGATCAGGTGTTGGTCAGGTTGCTTTGGATGAACAGGGATAATGCCCATTGCTGACATGGAGTCAGACCACCATTAATTATCTTAATTGTTTTCTTGCTTTCTCTATGCCGACAAAATTGATGAGAATTAATATCAAAGACAATGGGGGAACCAATGGTGACCCGAGGCCTATAAGTACATGTATATATAACATGTCCACGCGACAAAAACTAGTTATTTCGAGTCTAACATCGATAATGAGCGGTTGAAAAAACTGGACCACCCGGGAAAAAAAACCGGGGAAGGGGGGTGGGGGTAGGCGAGTCTTCTCCGTGTCCCGCACAGGCTTGGGATTGAAACCAGGCGCAGCCTGGGTAGAAAAATAATATAAGAATTACTCAGCTAAATAGAGAAATAGAATGGAGTTCTACTTTTCTTACCGACGGGCATATGTCATGCAGTACTGTGTAATGAGGGGCAGCGGACGACTCGTATTTCATATTCCACTGGCAATGGTGCTTCTAAGTTCATACCAACGTATACATGGGACCACGGATTTTTATCACATCCGAGCTAATAGACGCTTTCATTATCAGGTTCTCCGTCTTGCACCAATGACAACGGGTTTAAATGTCCTACGCTTCTTCACCTAACCTGAGTTAATTGAAGACGGACATACCCCATACAGTGTGCTATGAGGGAAATTTTGCACGGGCAGCAATTGAATTCCAACTGCCAAGGGATCTTTTACGTGCACGCCAATGTGTACACGGGACCTCGGTTTTTCGTCCCTCCCAAACGACTAGGCAGCTGTTCTTGTCAGGCCCTCCGTCTGCATCACTGACAAGGAGAAACCACGCCGTAAAATCGAGATGAACATTCTCGGCCAATGCAGGGATCGAACACCCGACCTCCAGGTTAGCGAGCTAGCACCTTACCCACTTAGCCATGTGATCCCCCACCCACGCTAGGAAACTCCAATGAACTTTCTCCGGACATACTGGGAATGGTAGAACGGGTATTAAAATTGTCACCGTCCTGCACCAATGACATGGGAACCCACGTTAGGAAACCCGTATAATGAACTTTATCGGACGACACTGGGAATTTTAGAATGGATATTAAAATTATGACTCACGTGCTGTGGTCTAAAGTTGTGGGCATGATTACCAGTATTTGATGACCTGGTATCAGGACGGATTGTAGATGACAGCGCGTGAATAATAGACAGTTCTTCGGGGTTACCCACGGATTTTGTCTGCTCCTGGAACTCCATTTCCTTCAGAGAGCGGGACTTATCCAGCTCGATTGATTTATTTAACACTGCTGTCGTTTTAGATAACATTTGCTGCATTCGACGCTGCAATTTTTCACGTTTGAATTTTAAATCATTGTCTTTCCTTTCTAGCACAAATCTGCGATCTCTTAGCAGTGTCATTTTCTCATGAATCTTGGCGTCAATCATCTTCTGATAAAGTGCCATTTCTATCGGATCAACTTGATTTGGCGATTCACCTAGAAGATTCCGCACTTCCAAATCTAAATCCTCATTGGAACTAGACTGATAGTTCGTGTTTTCTGGATCAAAGTCAACAGGGGACGAAAGTTGGGGTGTTCCCTGAAAATCCGAGTCGGTATCATTTCCTATGGCTAACAAAGCGTGTTTACGTGCCCCACCACCGTTTAACAATGCACTATCTGTTTGATGCTGAGCGAGGTGTTTCGACGTTTCTTGGTTGAGAGAATCCAACGAGCTAGATATACAATGGCTCTTTTTAGAGAATTCTGTAAAGAATGGATAGTCAGTCCGTAACATTACTCCATTATTGCTGTTCATTTCCTCTGGGTCATTATGAGAAGATTTGCACACCAGCTTGTCTATCTCCTGCCATCGTATGAGTGATCTTTCTTTGAATGAGAGTCCGGCAGCGTCTTTACTATTTCCAACAACGTCTTTTAACCTAGAGGCGGTTCTGTGAGAATCAGAATAATTGGTAGAATCCGTTAAGGCTCTAGCTGAACGATCATCTGTTGATCTTGATAAAATCGATCCTCGCGATGATGGTCGTTCTGGCTGCATACGACTTTTTGCTGGCGTTGACGTTGTGTAGCTTTTTCTTCTCTCCTGGCCACTGGAGTTAAGTCTGTGCCGTTGATTTCTACTCTCCGTCTGTGTATCTTTCGTCGGTGTTGTAGCAAATTCTCTTTTACCCACATCTGGGCTTGTTCCTGCAGATTTTCTACGTTGTAAATGCTGTAACTTTTCGCGGACAGCAAGGTTTCTAGCTTCGTTGCTTATTTGTGGTCTGCGATGGGCAGCTCTGTCAAAGCCCATGCTAGTAGCCGGGCGAGGAACAGCTTCAGCACCCATTGGCTGTTGACGAACACCAGGATGAACTTGAGGTATAACATCTGTATCATTTTGTTGATTTATTGGCCGGCTTTCCTGTCTTGGCTTTCGAAGCTGCTCCAAATTTTCTTTGGTGAGGCGACTCGTTCTCTCATGCGGCGGAATGCGAACTCTGGATGATGTATCCTCAGGCTGTCTTGAAGATTCGTTAGAATTTCTATGGGATGACGACAATATTGGGGATACTTTATCTTGTGTAAACTGTTGGTAACCTGTCGGTCTGTTCGAAGAATCGTCGGGTGTGTGTTTCCTAAGATGTGGAGGTTCAATCGGAGTCTTACGACCTGCAGCCGCTAAATTCCGACTGCGTACTATTTCTGCTTGCGTCATTCTTGTAACAGGACGATTTGAGTCTTCCGATAATGATCTTGTGTTTTGATCCAATGGTGTTTTACGACCAGACGAAATGGTGGACCTTTCTGTAACTTTTTGATTTGCAGAAGTTAGGGATTGGTTTGGGGCTTCTTCAGACCTCATCCTGGAGGATGGTCGACTTTTGGGGAGCAGATTTCTTTCCAGTTGTTGCTGAATAGAATTATAGTTCATATTAATGACCTCCAGGGTGGAGCCATTTATTGCCAATCCTCGGGAATGTGGACGAGGAGTTTGAGACGTTCGTTCTGAGTCTCTTGATCTTTGGGGGTCAACGCTGACAGTCCCATTGAAACTTCTTTGTTTATGACTAGAAGAGTCTTGGATGAACTCTCCCTTTTTAACATCAGCATTGGCGTAGATTTGAAATTCTCGCTTTGGAGCTTTAGTATTAGTTCCCTGGCTTTTCCGAACTGAATCTAAAGCAGACTGGGATATATAACCATGGTGACCAGTCGTATCTAAGGAAGCGTTTGGGCGAAAACTATGTTGCTCACCCGACATTTTATTCACCTCTCTATAATCCTTGATAAGATCGGGTTGATCTTGACGATGACCTGGTCCAATGCGCGGCGGTGGGGGCTGGAGATGTTTAGGTTCAATTCGTCGGTATGGAGCTTGGTGAATATTGTCTCTGCTCAAGGCAGCAGATGAACTTTTATTCATTGTATTAGATTTGGTGACGTAACCCCCGCCATTATAATACTGGTGATCCGTCATGATGGATGTAGCGTTCACAGCCGAATCAGTCACTTTAAAAAACTACACATCGAAGTGGAATTACATAATACACCAACATAGCGTGTCCAACAAATAAATCCATAATTATTTTGAAACAAAAACAACACTAGATTATTCAACAGACACTAGATCACACGTTACACTTTGCAATATGCACGTTACACTAGGCAACATCCACGTTACACTATCCAAATATACCAATAAATATTTATACGTTCATCTCCACCCTAGTGATTCACAATAATATTTTTTCAAAATAATCTGATCACATAGTCCATCATGTCCATTATTTACGCAATGTGCCGAATGAAATGATTAAACCAGTGTGTTATATAGCTCGACCTAGTAGTACCAGATGGTGTCGTCCTGTACTCAGATCACATCTTTCACGAAATCAAAATATGATATACCACTCTATTGCACATTAATCACTCAATGTTTCGAAACAGATGATTAAAAGGTTTATGTTTATCAGCACGAGTAATGCACGCTAGGGTCTGTACATAATTTTCATTGTATCGGAATAAAACAGTCTGTTTTATACATTGACGATCCTACCTCTGTGTTTAGCAGTATCGAGTAATTCACAATATTGTCGCCCAATGTTTAATCACATTTTTCATCAACTACATAGCTATGTTTATCAGAATGTTTCACGAAATCAATTTAGATACGATCTTTAAGGCTATTCACACCGATATTATTTTCAATAATAAACTCACAGGCTTGAATTTTCACACATACATAATAAAACGACCCAAGCAAGTGCTCAGGTTTATTGAATTCTAATGATGAGTACTTGTATTCCACCAATCAAGTGTGGTGTTGACATTAATGCTTCTCTCTCAATAAATAAATAGAACGGTTTTACTTGATTACCCACTTTAAACAGATCCTTGCACTATAAAGGGAGCAGCACTATTGATTAGTATACGCTCTGATAAATCGCTTTCACATTTCGTCAATAGGGTTTTTCTTTATTCACCGTTGACAAAGCCGCGTCTTGACAGAATTTACCGTTAGAAATTCATAAGCATGTTATATATCACTTCAAAGAATTGTAGTTTTCTTCAAGTGCCTTATTCCCTTCCATCTGAAAAAATAGAATACAGTTTTAATTAAAATAATAATTCAATTTCTTGAAATGCACAATCGTTTTATATTTAGTTATATGTTATGAGATATATTTTAAATAACACAAAATGCACATCAGGCCCTATATATATATATAATGTACATCTATGTGAATATAAACATTATATAGAATGAATTTAGATGTTAAAGGCCAAGCGCGCTATGCTTCGGTCATTCTGAGACTTATATATGTTAAGTCTCATTTCAGTGCTTAATTGTGTAGTGTAGGGTGTTGGGGATGTTGACCGGAACGTATTTCCGCCGTCTCTTATTCAATTCTAACTGCAATATATATAGGAAAATTGTGCCTGCCTATAGTCATCATGTAAATCTAGTTGCCTCGGGAGTAGATTAAAAATATAAGTCATTTTCATCGTGTTATAATCAAGACGGGAATACACATACGCAATGCAGTGGTTCAGTGTGCTTTGAGGAAAGAGAGGGAGAATGGGGTTTTGAGTCCACTCGACTCAAACTTCATCAATCCTGGACTAACAAATGGTTCAATTTTGTTTCAATAATTCGCTTGTGCGTAGGGGTCTTTAGCAATGGGAAGAAACCGCCCCCCCCCCCCCAAAAAAAAAATAAAATAAAATCGGAGAATCGAAATCACGCTAGTAGACTCAATGACAGTCCTTATAATGCAGCTCGCACGCGTTAACTATTCGACCATCCAACCCCCCAAAAGGATTTGTATGTTAAGCATATATACTAAAAAATTTCACTTCTAAAATAGACCATACACAATAAATTTCTCGAATTTCAATAATCAGTGGCACACTATTCTAGATTAAAAGTCAAATATAGCATGTAAGACCATGGGCATAATGATCCAAAATCTGGTTGGAAGTATGGCCATCTATTTGTTCTATAAGATTGTTAGCCGACGCCTGAAAAATAGTTCATTTCTATCCACCGCTTTGCATAGTCGTATTATAAAGCTTATTAAATCGATCAAACTAAACTGAAGTTCTGACCATTTAAAGTTCGCATTACTTTTCTGTTGACAGCATGCATCTTGTTTTACTCTAAGATCATGGCTAATGTCCGAACAATATTCCATTTAATTATTATCAACGAACATCGAACTCAAGACAGTATCTAGACTGCAACTTTGTTTCCATCATCATCTATAACATAGGCACCTTTATGTCCAGAAGGCCTAGGCGATATCTCATCTATAACCACGAATATCGAGCTAAAGATGGCATCCCTTTTGGATTACTATTACAAATACTTGTCCAATTTACACCTGAAAATGATTTTGTCTGTCGGGAGCAGTAGAACTTAACAAAAATCAAATAATGAGTCACCGAAATAAACCAGGATATCGGGTTGTTATATTCGTCTGTCACGCATTAACTCTCGATCAACACAAAAATGTAATTCCCTTCGGAACACAGATATGCGAATACTCTACTGCAGATAGTAACATTTACTAGTTTTCCTAGAGAAAGCAAACAATGTGAAATGGCCCTCGAAAGTGAAAGGTCACAGGTTAATATACCTACGTGCAATTAAATTCGGGAGTAAAAACAACGTGGTGTTTGCAAGTAGAAAAATTGTGGCATTTTACGTGATTTTACCACTAGAATGAATGAATAAAGGGGGTTTAGCGTCGGGCTAAACCGGGATAATGAAAATAAACGTACTGTGTGCAATAATTGAGGCATTTTGCCTCGCACAACAATTGAATTGCATCTGTCATGGGTTCTCTTACGTCAATACCCACTTGCACGCGAGACCTTGGTTTTGGTTCCATCCTAACGATCAAACAAGGGGCCGCCACCAGGTTAGCGATACAGCGACTTCATCACTGAGCCACCGTGGCTCCTTTATCGAGCTAGAGGAGAAACTCGTACTTACCGTGCATACGACAGCATTAATTAAATAATGTACAGCCTGATGTTTAAGCCGCGTAACTACGTTATAAGAGATGCTTTCAATTAGAAACCCTTACTGCCAAAATAACTGTTAGGTGTGCGATAAGAGACTTATACAGCAAATTAATTCAAGAAAAGTTCGTAATTACCATTATACGACATGATTTGATGCCGTGAGCGAATTAGTTTCACCAAAAACAAGTTAGAATCCGTCTAGAACGACCCTGTGGTTTCCAATCAGCTTTGTCCAATTGCGGCCATGAACGGTCCCAAACGAACAGTTGAGTCAACGAGAAGAGAAGAATAGAAAATGTGTTGACTAGACGCCACGTGGTGCAAATACCGCGTGGTAAATACAAACTACGGTAATTAGTACATTGAGTGCCCACTTCCCACAAACTGATATCGCAGATATCAAACTGACAAAATGGCAGGTGGTAATCACCTCTCCTGTGGATCGAGCTCCTACTAATTATGACTAAACGTGTCAGATTAAAGTCACGTGCCAGTCACCTGCTACTAGTGGATATAATTGACTAAATTACTAATTGTATAACTTCACCGTTAGGGGTAAGCTTGAAAGGCCTAGTGGCCTAGAGTGTTGCGCCTTGAGCTCTAGCTTGTCAGCCACCGTTGGCTTGCGGTAGTGGTTTCGATATCTGGTGTGAGCGTGGATCGCTTTGAGATAGTGGCGCATTCTCAACCTCGTGGGTTTACTCCGGGTTCTCCGATGGAAGCAGGCCCCGAATACCTACGCACAACATTACAGTAGTTTAACTGCAAATTAGGACATAGCCCTCTTTAGATCTTATATGCTACAAATCCACCCATGCACTGACCCAGATATCAATGCACTTTGGGGAAGGGAGGGAGGGGGGCTTAACGATATACCAATAGGGCTTTTGTACCTCGCCTACCCCATGTTGCTGAGTTTGTAAAAATCTACGGCCAGCTAGCACCTGCTCGCCACCGCCCCAATTAGGTCGCTTGTTCACTGGAGATTTGAGTGAGAATGACCTTGAAAGGCCCCATTATACCCTGTATCTTATAAGGTAAGATGGGGATGGGGGTGGCTGCGAATTTATTTTTTCGCCCTCTCGTTCATATCATGTTGGACTCGCCTCCCAATACGAAACATTTGTCTGGTATAACAACCTCGGTGGCAGCGTACGTTAAACCCTATACACTCTACAACTGTGTGCGTGGACCAAGACTTTAAACCGTAAAATGTCATTTGTTACCACTCCCTGGGGTGTGGTCACGGTTATTATTAATACATGTACTTACCCGTATTAATTAAACGCGCGAGTGATCATAGCTTACTACTTATACTAATCCATCTAAATCTCATTAATCTGTTAATTACGAGATATTCAATAGACTTAAGCCAAATCCACACAGTAGCAATATTATTGTTAATTCAACAAACGAATTCCTAGTATGTTATAAGCTTAAATGTACATACGAATCTGTCAATCAAGTTGACCCCTTACATTTGAAGTTGTATCGTCCGTCCGAGAGCGCTTAAACATATCACATGACTATCTACTAATGGTTTTGAAATGAATTGAAATGTGGGTTTAACGTCCCAGGTTTGGTCACAAAACAGGCCAATGAAGACAAAAATCAGCCATTCAGTTGCCCAAAATAAGGCCAAATAAAGACAGAGATCAATCATAGTACGGTTAGCAAAATAAGGCCAATGAACACAGAGATCTGCAGCAATGCAGTTCGCCAAACAAGGCCAACGAAGACAGATCAGCCATACAGTTCGCCTAAGGTTATTTTATATGCACGCTAACGTGTCAGTGGGACGTCGGATGTTTTGCCTTATATACCTAAACAACCGAACTCGATTCTTTACCAGAACTTCTGCCTGCAACACTGACAAAGGGGGGTGGGGGACCACGCTGGAAAATCCCACATAACTTTCTCAGTAAACACCGGGGGCGAACAAGTATCCCCAGGTTTACGAGCCAGCGCCATTATTACCGACTGGGGAACTTCTGTATATAATACACTCGACCAACATCGAGCGCAACCAAAGTACGTCCGAGTTTACTAGCCAGCGCCATTATTACCGACTGAAGCACTATGACTACCATAGATATGCACTCCTGTCATATATTAACTTGAAGATAGCTGACATTGAATGAACATCGATTGACATGTGAATAAATAACATAGCGACATCACGTTTCTTAACCCTGATAGACAACAATAAAGTATTATTAATGTCACGTAGGGAATCGAACTGTCGTATACAAATACATATCATTTAAAGTAGTATTTGCTAGCAGTGTTAAACATTTGGACATAAAGCTCGACATTAATGAATTGTACTTTTCCACGGC
The DNA here is from genome assembly GCA_917208275.1 of Patella pellucida. Taxonomy (NCBI): domain Eukaryota; kingdom Metazoa; phylum Mollusca; class Gastropoda; family Patellidae; genus Patella; species Patella pellucida. Next base: position 68,778,887 of record OU795038.1, read on the forward strand.
GCTGTTAAGTGTATAAGGGAACTATCCCCTGGAACCCCTGCCAGAACCGCCTCCTCCCTGGTTAGGCTTCCTTTATATAAAAATGTAATTATAAAATTATTGTATATCACGTTAATTTATCTCCTATATTACAAACTGAAAAATTTCGTCAAAGTTATTCGTACGGTCCATAAACAAAATCACACGTCTGCCTTGAATTTAAACTTGCCAGTGAACCGCGGTGGCTCAATCAGTAAGACGTTGGATCGCTAACTTGGAACTCCCATGTTCGATACCCGTGTTGAACGACGATAAAATTCGTAGGATAGTTCCCTTGTCAGTGGTATAGGGCGGGGGTCTAGCAAGGATGTCCCGTGTAAAGACTGAAATGCACTATTGACAGTAGGAATTCGATATATAGTAGGCCGTAGTGCCGCTGTCCGGGCACAATTTCCCTCATAACACACTATATGGCGTATGCCCGTCTTCATTAGCCAAGTACAGGAGCAAAACATTAGGACGTTAAACCCCATTCAATTTCATGTTATATAATTTATGGGGCCCCGAAACTGATATCCCTGGTTCGACAGGGTGTAAATCCAGCCCTGGTTACACCGTCATCGAATCAACCGTAACGATAATACACAGGGTCATTTTTCAACAAACTTCTCTAATACTTTCACATACAAGATCAAACACAGACAGCCATTCATTTGTACATAAAATGAATTCGAAAACCAAACCATTTATTTTCCCACGATCGTCTGTCTTGTCACTGAGTCAAGTGGCCTTGGTTTTGATCCCTGCAGATTTGACCGAGACAAGGAGTTGGGGCAATTGTCTAATATCGAGTGTCCTCGCCCAGTCCTTCAATTTCTTCTCCACTGCTAATAAAAACATCTTAACCCGTACACGTTATAATCAAATTGAGTTACTTAGTCCCGAGATAACCAAGTCTGTGTTTTTAGTAGACTACCCTCACACACACGCACACACCAGACACGAGGCCAGTTGACAGACATTTTAAATTTCATTGACGATTTTAGTAAAAAACACCAGATTTTTGAGAAGTATAGTCCTTTTCGATTTTCATATTGACGATTTTAGTCCTATTCGATTTTCATATTGACGATTTTAGTCCTATTCGATTTTCATATTGACGATTTTAGTCGAAAACACTAAGTATAACACCAGATTTTGAGAAGTATATTTCTATTCGATTTCCATATTTAACGAAATTAAAAATGTTTAGAAAAACATGTAACAATTTTATTTCTCAGGTATACCTATTATAAAACAATTTCCGATAAATACAACAACTTGAAAAAACAACGTCTTTACATAATACATTAGCCCAGGTTTCGGATGATTTACTAAGATAAGATTTTATTTCTGGTGACTTTTGGTCTATTGTCACAACCATATTGGGGATCACGGTGGCTAAGTGGATAAGGCGCTGGTTGGCTAGCCTGCAGGTCGGGTGTTCGACCCCTGCATTGGCCGAGAAAGTTCATCACGATTTTCCGGCGTGATTTACCCTTGTCAGTGATTCAGAAGGAGGGCCTGACAAGGACGGCTACCTAGTCGTTCGGATGGGACGAAAACCCGAGGTCACGTGTACACACTGGAGTGCACGTAAAAGATCCCTTGGCAGTTGGACTTCGATATAACAGTGGCGCCGCTGCCCGGGCAATGCCCGTCTTCCATTAGCCCAGGTTAGGTGCATAATAGTAGGACGTTAAACCCCAGTTCATTCATTCATTCTGCACACCATATCAAGGTATCAGAATCCGAATCCCTGATAGAATGGTATAAATTTCGATTTTGGCACCGGTAATATAATAACATGAAGCAAATGGCGGACGTTTTCTCAATCGAGAATCGGCGCTATATTTTTGACACATTTGTTAATTAAGACAACTACAACATGTAAGTTTGTGACGAGTGGATGTTAAACCCCATTTATCCCTTTATATCTCTCCACACGTGGTGGTATGTAAGTTAGATAATGTGATATAAATAATTAATATCAGCTGATTCGTTCATATTAACACAGGTCTCGTTATTTAATTACATCACGATATATAGTAACTAATATATACATGTAGTCCATGTAGACAGTGAACGAACAAGCGGTTACACCGAATTGATCAAACTATATCGAGTATTCGAGACACATCGGGCAAAATTGTATGGAATGCTATTGCTATTTATTACTAAGAGACATTTCGGTTGTATCACGAAATCAGTAACACACAGAACGCACGCCCTGTTAGCCCGATTTGATCAAATCTAAATCAAGTACATTGTATTAGAAACACATCGGACAAATTTCTATGGAATGCAATTACTATTTTTTACTGACAAACATTTCGGTTGTATCACGAAATACAGTAACATAGAGGCACGAACCGTTAGCCCAAATTGATCAAATTATAATCAAGTATTAGAGATTCACTAGAAACCCATTAAAGGCCATATATAGAGGGGGAGAATTGTGTCCGAGCAGTGGCATTTCGGCACACTCTTCTTTTAACGTCAATGTGTACGAATGAAAGGACATTGGGGTGTAACGTCCTACTGTTCCGCTCCGACTGGGCTAATGAACAATATATACAAGTATGTGTGTCGGCTCTTCGTTCTATCTCTACAACTACACGTATGTATCAACCTTGAGAGACGAGTTTGAAAAATATGTCCTATCGCTTGATTGTCGTAGCAAGGGCACCTGACTCAGGAGTGGAATATTCCAGGTTCGAGTCCGGACGTGAGCCCAGGCGTGAGCCAAGAAGAAGCCTTTCTACACGTATTTTTTAGAGAGTGATATTACAATCTAGTGTGAAAATCAAGGAAATGACATTGTAACCTAATGTTAATTATATTGGTCCAATAGTATGTTTGACTAGTAAGGCGGTTACATGCAGAGTGATAGTTCGTAATTAACTAGCGCTTGCCAAAATGTCACCCGCCTATACCAATTCAGTAAATGATTGTCCCCCCCCCACACACACACAAAAAAAGATCACGCAGGAATTTGACATATTTATATTTTTTTAATAAAATAGTAGGATCTCCATTGTCGGAGGGATATTTTACGCACAAGCCAATGTGTACATGGGATGACGGTGTTTCGTACCATCCGAAAGACTAGAAACAGTCCTTGTCAGGCCCGCGCGCGTCCCTGCACCACTGACATGAGGAAACCGCAACTAACAATTCCAAGGATCTTTCTCGGACCCTGGTTAGCCATGTTCCTGAAGCAACGAGTGCGAGTTTTACAACATCTGGCCGTTGCTGGTTTACTTCACAATTCCAGAACTTATAGCTACGTTATCTGCAGACACGTAGTATCCAATCAGAGATTTTGACATAGCGAACCCCACGGAAACCTTGACATTTGACGAACTTTGAGCTATGGAACTCGATTATCACAGGTAGACATTTTAGCTTGAAAGCGCGAGACTTGATATTCGCGACGACCAAGGAATCCGATTGGATCACAAGCTGGGCTTATAACCAACCAAACTGCCGAAATATGCAGAGTGTTACATGAAGGGCTTGATAAGATGAATACATAGTTAAAGCGAGTTCAAGCCTTCTATTCAAGATGCTGGTTATAAACATCGAGGAAGATGGCATCTATCGGCCTTTGATTTTTGATCATTTAAATTACAATCTAAAACACTCCACTTTTTGTTAATGTATACATGGAAAATGGCAGTTGTCTAGTCGTTCGAATCGGACGGAAAAAAGAGGTTCATGTACACATAATGGGCGTACACATAAAGGATCTCTTAACAGTTAGAATTCGTTATAACAGTAGACCATAGTGCCGCTGTCCGGACAAAATTTCCTTCGTAGCACACTGTATGGCGTATGCCCTTCTTCATTAGCTTAGTTAGAAGTAGAACTATAGGACGTTAAACCCCATTCCATTTATATTATGTAAATATTGATGGAAAAAACAGTGTCGGAAAAAAATAAATGGATGGTATATTATTCAATACGTGTGGTACTTACACAACAAACATGGATTTCACTTAATGCCCCGTCAACACCGTATTATTTGATTTCATAACTTAGGCATACAACACAACACTGTAAAATACACGTATTCACAATGTAAATCAATCCTGTGTTTGTACGTATTCAACTTATATATATATATATATAGTAGAATAGTTAATTAAAGCTGCTCTTTGGTAATATATAATTGAAATTAAAGATGGCAAAATAAAAATAAAACTACATTTGTATGCTAACGTTTTCACCGCGATAGCGGCTTTATATATATATAAACTATATTGAATATGGTAGGTATTTGAACTATGACCTGTGTTTAACAACATATATGTACAACAGGTGCTTGATATATATATATGTTTATATGACACCATTGTTAAACAAGGTTTATATAAACATGTACAACATTAACTATTAAACTTAGAGATAAGGTCACTATGTAAAAAGTCAATAAAAATCCAATTAAGTTGTCATTATAAATATAATAAACAGACATAAGTAAAGGGCTGTAAAATATTGATTAAAAATATATCACACTATTTTGGCTCTTACATTTGTTAGTCAGAATTAAAATTAAAAAGGGGTGGGGCCGTGGGGGTATTTGAATTTTATCTATTATTAGCTAAAGAGTCGTGATACATTAGATGTTGTACGATAGCCACATCTAAATTAAAACAGAGACGACGATTCTGATTTGAATGACTCTTATTTGTTTCGGGAGATAAACATTTTATATTTGATTGATATAATAAGTGAGATATCACAGTCGTTAACATCGAGATCAAGAGATCATCTAACAACTATATTTTTGATATAAAGTTTTTAAATCCTATAATTGAATAAAATACAGATCTATGTTCCGTTTCGTTTATTTATACTTTCCATAGCCTACACTACATGTAGATCTGACAAGTTATAGTGGGAGCTCACGTCAGGGGTCAAACGGGCGGCCTTTGACATGTGACGTCAGACATTGATTAACCAATCAGCGTTGGCGTTTCTTGTGTGACAAAAGGCCAAGAACTCGCCCTCACTTCAACCAAAACGGCGGTAATATAACAAATCATACCGATCCTAGAGTAGTAAAGACAAGTAAAACGATGTTTTAAACTACAAAAAATAAACGAAATGAAAAAGGATCTGTGTTTTAATCAGATTGCTAAATTCTTACATAGGAATACCTTTCAGCCAGTGAAAATACATTTTATTTTTAATGGAGGTCTGACATTATCAAGCTTTGCATATTTAAAAAAACAACAAAGTTAATGTCTCTGATCATTATTTGAGGAATTTTGAATGCTTTGACGTCTACAATATTGTAACAGTTGAATCTCTGTAGGGAATATCAGTCTAAAATGGTTCTATTACATTCAGTACTTACAGTGACATGACGAATTGAAAATTAATCAACATTCGGCATTCTCATATGACCACAACCCGACAGTTCCAACTATAATTTTCGTCGAAATCTGATTGCATTTCAGCAGTCAGTTGCCGTTGATATTAATTAAATATTAATAAGCCCTGAAAAATTAAATAATATCCGAAAATACAAACGAAGACCAGCTGTTTGAAATCATTCCAATGATCTATGATAAAATTCATATTTCGTTTTCACGCATGATTTAACAATTTCTGCAAATTTCAGAAAACCCTAATAAATGTAGATATTATAAATAAAAAATCAAATAAAAATTCAAATTCCATTTTCACGCATGATTTCACAATCTCTGCTCAATTTCCCTTTAATATCTTCACACGCTGATAAATCAGGTTGAAATGACTGACATTGAAATTGATTGAAAGATATACCTACATATGATATATATATATATATAATTACACTACAAAGATTTATGTCTTTTAAAGAGGTTATTTAGGGTTTTGAAAGTACGATTGTGGGAAGATAAGAAATAAAATGAGAGATAAATGGGGTTTAACATCCACTGGACAAAAACAGAGCCATTTCAGGAATAACATAAATGGTTCAATAACAATTATATTTCAATAATTCTCTAGCGTGTTTTTTTTATAGCAGTTGGAGGAAATCGGAGGGCCTGGAGGAAACTCACGAGGTGGGACAGGCGACCCTAATCCTTGTCACGACCCTACTCCTTGTCATGTGACTCAATGAAAGACCTTCTGATACACCGCGCACGCGTTAACCATTCGGCAACCCAAACCCCCGAAATGAAATGGGGTTTAACGTCCTACTGTTCTCAACGACTGGGCTAATGACGACGGTGTGCAGTGTGCTATGAGGGAAATTCGGTTGCCCGGAAATTCGGTTTTTCGTCCCTCCCAAACGACTATATATTGTTCCTTGCCAGGCCGTCTGCCATACAGCACTGACAAGGTGACATCACGACGATGAACTGTCTCGACCAAGGCAGTGATCAAACTAGGGATCTCCAGGCTACGAGGCAACGTCTTACTCAATGAGTCACCACGATCCCCCAAAAAAATTTAAGATGCGATCTGCAATCAGTAGAAATTGACGTGCAATATAGGTTCTGGTAGATCAATTTTAATACCGGTTAGAATAGTATGCATCTTGGTAAGACAATAATAATAATAATAATAATCGCGTCATTTTACAAGGGTAGCAAATTAGGCCTGAGGCCTTTTTTACAATTTGGCCCTTGGCACAGATCGTGCGAATGATTTCGATCATTACTGCAGGAAGAAACCGAAGAACTCGGGGGGAAACCTGCCTGATCTGACGGGAGACCGAATACCCCTCTCGCTTACAACGATAAAGTTCTTGCCCTGGGCTGGGATTGAACCCTCGTTGCATTAATAAGATCATTCTGAATTACAGGGTTCACTGTAATCTGAAAGATATCCTCTACAATACTACCCCCGTCCAACCGACTATCACCACTTTCACCCCACCTCCCCTTGTGGTAAAATGTGTGTACAGTATACGTAAATCTAACACATTTCTTTCGGATCTATTGATGAGATTTAACATATCACGACAATTATGTTAATTTCAACACATTTCATTTACCAGTGTCCTCGAGATATAAATTAAATTAAATGTTATCTTACCTATGTGTTAGAAAACCAGGTAGAAATATGTTACTCGGATCAATCACTAGTGCTGATTATTACATAAATCTCTTGAAATTACACACCAAGGTCTTTCTAATGATTTTAACATTTCCTGTTTATTTTGCCTCCTTTCTTACACACCATAAACACTGTGTTATTTCACGTAACTGTTGTGTATTTCACAGTTAGATCATATTTCTCACACAGTTCGATATATTATGGTATTTCACATACAGTTGGGTATATTACGGTATTTCACATACAGTTGGGTATATTATGGTATTTCACATACAGTTGAGTTCGCTATGGTATTACACCGACAGTTCCTTTACGGTCCAGAGATGCACATAATAAATATACATTTTATATTTCTTTCCTATATTTCACAAATATTTACTTTCATTTCAAATAGTTAGTTTTAGGCCATATACTGCCGTTTTTATTCTGTATTTCTCAGATTATTTTTATTCAGTATTCCACTCAGTATTCAATGTATAGTTAATTCGGTATTCCATAGAAGTATTCCATTTAATATTCTATAAAAGTGAACTCACTAGCGATTAATCAATTAGTATTTGATTCGGTATTTTACAGAAATTGATTCAGTGTTTTGCATATTCAGTATTATATTTGTTATTTCACAGCTGTTTGTGCACTATTTTATAGCTTTTCAGTCAGTATTTTACAGGAGCTCAATTGCCATTTATCGTATAGTTAATTCAGTATTCCACGGGTCGTCAATTCAACCTGAAATATCGAATATAAAGCAACATTTCAATTAAAGACACGAATCATTTTGGTACAATTCGGTTGTGTTTATCGTTCACCCAACACAACTAAGTTATTTTAAGTCTGAATTGATTTAATGTTGAATGACAAGGCCTGTAAATTCAAGCCAGAGTAACAGTTCTATCAATAGCAACGAAGCTGATCCTCTTCTCTGGATAATTACATCCAGCACTGTGAAAGAGGTACAATCGTTTGTTGATATAGAAATTCATTTGTATCTTTAGGAGGAGTGGGGGGTGGGTGGGATCTGTTCCCTTAATGCCAAAACATTTTCAGCTGTGCCGAACATGCTTGGAGTCAATAGTCGATTTGTAGCATAATTATCTACATATCTGACTCACGGTATAGTATTATGTTTGAATCTTGTTGATAAATATAGGGGGGGGGGTCAAATTAATTCGGCACAGACTAGGTCATTTTGGGAAACGAGAGAACAAGGAGAAAAACCACGAACAGAGGCAAGCGCCCCTACTCCTTTTCGCGTACAATCTTGTGATCGAAACCACGCCACTTGATTCAATGACAAGCCATATAATCTAAACTACATACTATTAGACTACCCGATTCCCTAAGTAAGAAAAAGAAAGGAAATTAAAAGGAAACGGAGTATAAATAATAATATGAGATCTATCAACAACCTAGTTATGTTATTGTGTTATATAGATAAAGATATAGACTGACATCACTACAGGTGGGGTGTTATACATATACATACCTACATATCTATATTACTAGGTGTTGTTTATATACTAAACTAATCCATTTAATACCTGTTTACTACTACTACTAATCCTAATATAGTCTAACAGTAATCCTGACGCTACGTATCTAATTAATAATATCAAGACGCTGGCTCGCTAGCCTTGTGATCGCGGGTTCGCTCCCGGAGTTGGCCGAGAAGGTTCATCGGGATTTTCGCGCGTGGTTTACTTCTTGTCGGTGGTACTGGACGGAGAGCCTGACATTACAAGGACGGCTGTCTACTTGTTCGGATTGCAAGAATATTGGCAGTTAGAATTCGATATAAGAGTAGGCTGTAGCGCCGTTGGCCGAGCAAAATGTCCCTCATACCACATTGACGCATGTCCGTCTCTATTAATCCAGTAGGAGCAAAACAGTAGGACGGCAAACCTCATTTCATTTATCAATAATCCATGCCAGAAGATATGTAGTCTGCCACTGACATACATAGCAAAACCACGCCCTAAAATCTCGAGGAATTTCTGGGATCGAATCAGGGATTTAGGTGTGGCTTCCAAGTCTGTGAGGCTTGGACTTACTTAGTCATAATGACACTTGGTTAGACATAGTCATAGGTCAACCATGCCATATTGATTGACCTTAAAGAAATAGCTATGCCATGAGTTCAACCTACCTGCTTTAAACAACGCTTATAGACTTAAAACCATGTCGGGGATTTAACGTCCATTCGACACAAACTAGGTCATTTTGGGACTAACATATAGTTTGATTTTATTTCAATAAAATAAATCGCTTGTGCGTAGGGGTATTTAGCAGTGGGAGCATGGTAAGAGAATATTGCAGGCTTCCGTGATGCTTATAGTCAACATAATATAATGGATAGGGTTTAACGTACCGCCTACATTTTATTTAGGTCATTTTCAGACTAACATACTTTAATTTTACTTCTATGAGGATATTCGAGTGAGATAGGATGGGGGGATATTGCCAAGACAATTGCGTATTGGCGTACTCGTCTTTGAATTCCAGCAACCAATTGATCTTAATTAAACATGCACTTACAAACTGTACATGGGACCTATATTTGTCGTACCATCCACACAACTATACGCATCGTGCCACCTCTTAAACCGGTGAAAATATCCGGGGCTTTTTGTATATATATACGTATCTTCTCGGCCAACACAGGGAATCATATTGAGTTAAAATCGACTGTATATACACACTTCAGCATGGGACTTTGTGATACAAAGAGATAGGTCGATATAAGCTACTATGTCATTGACTATAAAGATAGAGATTAACTATATTTTACACATATCACAAACATCAGACCATTGAGTCTTCTTAAATATTAAATCGTTTACCTTAACCAGAGCTTACAACTGGTACGATATTTTATACAGTTACACCGATCAACATAAAGAGCTATTGATTTAAGGGTATATATTTTATATACGTCATCACAACAAGTATAAGACTATGAAGTCATTGACAATGACCAGTATATTAAATTATAACTTACCTTCGTGAGAAAAATAATCCGTATAATATTTTAGAGTATTTTATACTAAGAACACAGTAATACGCCGATCAACACAAACTATGGTATATTATTGATTTAAGGTAAGCATTTTTTATACGCCATAAGTCATCGACAATGACCAGTATTTAAAATAACTTACCTTGCCGAGGAATTACAATCCGTATGATATTTTAGAGTATTTTATACTTAAATGACACTAAAACCCAAGTCGACACACACACACACACAACTTATATAGTATATTGATTTAAGGTATGTATAAGGTGAGCTGTATGATTTACCTATGTAGTAATCCAGGTATTGTGTTGTATTGATGTATATAGATTAGATCATGTCTAAACAGGTATATAAAAATATTATTATCTACATGTATGTACTATATGTATATATACCACTGAGTGTAACAACAGCGTATATTATAAATATATTAATAGAATTTAGGTCATTATAGATTCTTCATTAAAATCACTTAACTCTGTGTGATCAATAAAGGAAAGAGGGTGGGGCCATTCTTTTTAATTTGGGGGATGGTTGGAGGGAGCGTGTGTGTGTCTTTTGGGGGGGGGGGGCACTGTGTATAACAACAGTGAACATGTACATATTAAAAATATATTGGAAAAATTTAGCTCATTATAGATTTTTTTTTAAATTAAAATGACCCAATTCCATGATCAATAAAAGGGTTCAATCAATATTTTTTTTAAATTCTAATAGACTCGGTTATTTTTCAATTATTGGCTGAATTTGGGTGAAACTAGATTGTCATGACTTAATTACATGATAAATATAGAAGGGGGTGTGACATTTTTTATTATTTTCATTAAAATGGGTGATGGGGGGGGGGGGGTCTTCTGTTTTATGTACCACTGTGTATTACAACGGTGTACACTATAATTTAGGTCACTACAGATCATTAAAACCAATTAAAGGGGCTCACTAAAAAAATTGTAAACAGGCATAATATATTGGGTTATTTTTTAATCACATGGGCAATTTAAAGGGGATTATTTTGTTTGTTTTTTTTAAATATTCTTCAAAATAGATTAAATGGATCAACAGTCTGAATGGGGGTGAGGGGGTGTGGGGAGCTGGGGGGTGTAATGCTTAAGCTTAAGATAATAGCAACTGATCTATCATTTAGTCAAGTGAGGTTTTATATTTGGCTTGTAGGTGACAAGGAGTTTCCACCCACTGCTACGGTGTACGTTAATCCACCTAAAATCAGTCGAAATCGTATTTTAAGACGTTTTGTATATTTAAGCGATTCCTAAGTTAAGCATAAATACGTATTATTGTTGTTGTTGTACCTAGTACTAGTGTTCAACATCCGCTTCCACCGATGGTGATATCGCAGACAAATTGTCTTATTCTCATTTGTATTATCTCGGCGCGCGCGCAGGTGTCTTACCTGTCGGAGGAAACCTGAGTACCCGGACTAAACCTACAAGGTTGGGAAGACGCCCCTATCTCCATGACACATACGCTCACACCAGGTGTTGAAACCTCAACCGCAAGCCATAGGTGACCAGTCTGGTAGCGGTCGAAGCGCGACACTTACGGCCACTAGGCAATCACAAGCCCAACATTGCCCTGATGCTGTGTCATAGCCCCGTGTTCTCAAGCAAATGATGTGTATTATAGCCCTATGTGCTGTGACTATAATGTTGTATATTATAGCCCTGTGTGCTCAAACTGATGCTGTGGATTTGAGCCGTGTGTATATTAGTCCTGGCCCCGATTTAACAAAGCATTCTCAGACTTAGCTAATAATTTACCAAAGTTGTTCGCCTAATTTTAACTAAAATATAGACCCTTATAAAACGTTTCTTGGTTTAATGTATCAAATACATCAATAAGAAACTATGTGCAAAGTTTTGTGTTTCTGGAGCAAAGATATTTCTCATAAACAGAGCTTGAAAGTTGAGTACCTTAACTTAAACATACATTAAACAAGAGCTAAATCTGTCTATTGTATGTCTTTCTTTAGGTCTGAAATGTTATCTAAACTATAAATAGATATTAATTAATGTATCCAGACAAAAACCAACCCTCGATAGCAAATCTAGCCTGCGATATCTGTTGGATTATAATTCGATTTCCTGCATAACTTTCCTTCTTGATTTAACGATTTATGGATAATCGAGACTATGAAGTTTTTCCTACCGACTTAAGATATGACGACCGACCGAGGATATGCAGAACTTTTGAGCGCTTATTTCTCGGTTCATAGTGGATCAATTTGACTGAAATTTTCAGCAAACTGCGTTTACATTATCTAGCCTCTAACTTTTTATATATAGAGAACTGCCAACTCGTTAACTAATCTCTCATAATGTATCTTTAAGTCTGAGAATGCTTTGTGAACTCGGGGCCTGGGGTAGAATATTATTGTATCATTTGCCCTGTATTTCCTATTCTATTGTTTAAAATAGGCATGGTGTAAGAGCTAAATCCCCCTATTGTAGGTCTTTCTTTAGGCTTCAAATTAATTTTTATAAAGTATTATTTGGACATGTGTGTACATGACAAGCCTATAAAAACCTCTAGATCACCGGGTGGTCGTGATTGGTATGGAATAGAACGTCCGCGAGATTTAAATATAAAAAAGGTAACCGGGACTTATTCTCGGTTGTCGTGTACCGTGGCTACGATAATAAACATCCTACGCTACATCTTTAAAGCGTCATAACTTCGCTCAGAATTAAGTAATTTCAATGAAATTTCCAATGAATATCATTTTTCTATTACCGATTTTCGAACTATTATAGCAAGAACATCTGTCTCTTTATTTAAATTATGCATAGTGCATCTTTAACTACAATAACCAGGATACATAAATAAAAAGACTGTCAATATGTCTACACGAGACATACTAAGAACGCATACATCAAGTTTTATCTTTGACGTTGACCTTCGCGACATGTTTTAATATGCAAATACACATATGTAATGCACTATTCATATATTGCCTAGATCGGGGTATAACGCTTTAATATATCACATTACATAACGGAATTTATATCTAATACGTGACTTGACAACCGAGTACAATAAACAATAACAATATTTATTATCTAATAGTTAGAATTATGTTAAAAAGTATGAATAAATCCTTTATACATGTCTAATCGCGTGGGTTCTCGATCCTGATAATAGCAACATTTAACTAATTCATGACTTGACTTGACGAATGAGTATAATAAAGGACAACTATGATTACAGTGAATAGTTCAAAATTGGCTAAAAAGCACGAATGTTGTCTTTTACATGCCTAACCTCGTGGGTTCCCACGAGTAAACCAACATATAATTCATGACTTGTCAAATGAGTATAATAAACAAGAAATAACGTGTAATATGGACTAAACATCGCGAATGCTGTCTTTATACATGGCTAACCTCGTGGGTTCCCTTGATAATACCAACATTAAACAAATGCATGACTGGTCGACTGAGTACTACACGTACCAAAGATAATTAAAATGTAATAGTTCAGTATGGACTAAAAAAACAGGAAGGCCTTCTTTATACATGCCTAACATCGTGGGTTCCCCTGAGAATACCAACATATCAACATATAACTAATGCATGGCTTGACGTCCGGGTACAATAGATTGCAATAGCTTAAAATATACTTATCTTATTATAAGTATGCAAAACAACATTATACATGACTTTTCGACATAATAGATAATAATTAATTAACACGTCAAAAATGGGCTTAAAGCATGAATAAGCTTATGTTAAATACAACATATTGCTATAATGCATCTCTCTCTCTCAAAGTATCCCCCTCAAAGTATCTCCCTCTCTCTCTCTCAAAGGATCTCTCTCTCTCTCTCTCTCTCTCTCAAAGGATCTCTCTCAAAGTATCCCCCTCAAAGTATCTCTCTCCCTCTCAAAGTATCCCCCTCAAAGTGTCTCTCTCTCCCTCTCCCTCTCAAAGTAGACCTTTCTGTGACACAATGATTAGCTCAAGAGCCAGGCATGTACATACTCACTCTGTCGGCACCATGCTCTTGGGATTAGGATAGGATTAGGATTAAAAGACTAGACACACTAATAGACTTAAAATCCGGGCATGTTTCTCCCCCATTCCACCCCCCCACTCTCTCTGACCCCAACCCCCACCGCCAACCCTTTCTCTACCTCTGGTAAAATTTATGTGTTAATTCATTTGTGACATTTGAACCTTTTTTTCAGTGCTGATCGCCATTTACGTAGTAGGGTTAAAGTCAACACTTTTGTATAATAAAAACTGAAATCAAATTTAAGATGTCGTGTTTGTTTTTTGTCTGTGAACGTGCTAACTGTCTGGTCTTGTTAGCAAGTCAACATGTTAACTTGTTAACTTTCATTCAATACAAACATACGTCATGTTTCAAGTTTAATACATAGCCTATAGCAAGGGAATAAGATAGAATATAAATATAATAACTATACCTTCTCGAGTAAAACCGCAGAAGAAACGATCGCCGCGTTATTTAAATAAATCCAATGATACTGTAATCATACTATCCTGTACGTCGCGACATGTTTCAATTTTAAACTCCATCCATTTTACATGCTACAAACAACAACTCACGTGGCTCAAACACAACTCAAATTTTAACATGCTTCTTTATTGTCGCTAAACTTCAAACAAATGACGTCATATGATTGACAGCTCTCTCACAATACAGTCATACATATTTAACGTCCGTTTAATCAAGTCTTTTTGTAATTATTTTGTTAATTTATTCTCGATCACAAAGTTTGAGGTTATCTCTTTTGTCACAGGTTGCGAACCCTGTGTCTCTTTGTGTCTTTGTTAGTTTGTATTGAACGCCTGGTTAAACGTGTCTATTATTAATGTCTATTGTCTGTAGTAGTCTGAGTTATCAGGTTATTCACAGGTGCGAGGTGCAAAAGGAATGTAGCGTGTGTGTATTTATTCACGGTCGAAACGACTCAATATTGACATAGATCAACCGACTAAATAACATGCACGTTCAACAACTTTACTTACAGAGGAATTCGTCTATAGTTATATTGAACATCGGAACCGGCTGAACTGTATTTCCTTTTAAACGTCAAACATTACTTGGGTCAATAAAAATAATTAACAGTACATGTATTATATCTTTACAAGCTGTTTCTAGTTTTGAATTTAAGAAATGGATGAAATGTTTATTAATCTATTAAACCAAGAGCTTTATAATCTGCCTATTGCAGGTCTTTCTTTATGTTATCTAAAACTCATCAAGAGCATAAGCAACTCTAGATGGGGTCGCTAGCCTGCAATATTTAGTGGATTTAAATACATTTTGTGGTGGATAATTTAACGTAAAATTGGATTATCGAGACTTGATTTATTATCGCACCAAAGTAGTAATGACGTTCGACGCTAAGTTAAAATTGCATCGCTAATATCCCTGTCCAGAGTGAAGCTCTTTGACGGACATTTTCAGTATATTCTCTTTTCATTATCTATTTTTAACTATTCGAGCGAGAACTGTCGGCTCTTTTTCTAATCATATCAATGCCGGCAAATTTTCAGTGATACAGGACAGGAGGCCTGGCAAGTGACAGCGTATAATCGTTCGGATAGGACGAAAAACCGAGGCCCCGTGTACACATTAGCGTGCAAGTAAAAGATCCATTGGCCGATAGAATTCGATATAAGAGTATGGCGCAGCGTCACTGCCCGGAAAATGTTCCCCTGTAGCACACTGTATAGACTAGGCCCGATTCTGGAAAAGGGCTCTAATAAAAGATAAGGAGGCATTTTTTAGTAGGATTTGGTATCCAGGCTATTTTACCTATTTCAAGGGTGCTGATTACGAAAAAATAGGATACCAAGCTGAAAATTTTTTTTTGGACCCTCAAAATTGAAAAACAAAATGGCCGCCAAAATTGCATCTAATTGTGACGGACGGGCACGGTATTTGTGTCTATAATTGTATTAATCCTTTTTATTTCTGAAATATTGACTTTTCAAGAGATTCAAAGAATGCTGATCATGAATAAATAGGATTTTAACCTAAAAAATAAAATTGCCGCCATAGTGATGTTTTTTATGCATGGTACATCATCAACTGAGACTGAATTCTTGTTGATAATCTTTTTAAATGTGATTTTTTTCAGATATTTTATAGATTCTAACAACAGCGAAATTGTTTACCAAGCTAAAATAAAGTTTTTTGGACCATCACAAATAAAACAAATTGTTTAAAGAAATTATTCTTGTTATGAAAATACTGATTTGTTTTCATATTAACACATTGTAAATTTATACCATTACACTCTACAACTAAAATGAGACTTTTTTCGCCCTCAAAGTAGAATACTGCCTTTCATTGAAAATACTTCTATTTTATTTATTTCATTTACTGGTTAAAGGTTAGTTTTGCTAAAAATATATCGCAAGAAAGTATTTCAATCTCTAATTTGAAGGCAATCAAACTCTATATGTTAATTCAATACAGCACTTTTTTATTGTAACTCCAGGAATAACAATAATCTGAAGATGAATGGGAATATATTGCTTTGTACCAAACAATTTTTTTGCAGGTATTGACACAAGCACCAAGCCCCCCCCCCCCTCCTTCAATCCATGTTTCAGTTATAAAAAGACAGATTCTCAACTGCTAACTCAAGTTTACAAATTCCAGAAAGGCTACCTTTGTCTAAAGTATCATTATAATGGTCAAATATAGTGTTTCTCTAACTTCAAATATGTGCATTGAGTTCCTAATTTTACAATGATTGCCCTTTAGTACAGATACATTTTTTTTTGATCATGGTATGCAATTTCGTTGCCCATTGGTTGTAAGTAGATCTTTGTTTTCTTAAAAATTCTGTTTTCAGTAGTAGCAAGGAAGGTTGCATACTCCTCTCAGTGTTTCGTGTGATTATAGCGCTAATCCCACTCATCACTGCTGTAAAGAATGCAAATTCTTGTTCCAAATTATGACTGGTAAATAGTCCGATTAACAACCAATAGCTAACCTCGTAACAAAGCTCCACGATTTTATTATCCCCTATTAACCAGTGTATAACATAATATTGCAGAAAATCTAATTGTGTGACAAGCGAGACTATCAGCACGGATATAACGTAAATAATACTGTTTTGAGACAAACAATACTTTTGTCGTTTTAGGAAAGACACAGATTAAACAAAGGTCTGTCATGTTGCTGTACTTGGGAAAGATTTGATAGAACAGGAAGAATATACACACTCCCTAAAGTTCAAGTATCAGAGGCTAATCCAGCAATGGCCAGGGAGGGGTTTCTCGGGCCATTACTTCAGGAATATGGGGAGGTTGGGGATTTTTGTTCTTTTATGTTTATATTTCTATATGCCTTGAATGACCCCTAGACATGAATGCCATAAAGTTAATTTGCTCAGACTATATCTATTGGTTTTAATACGTAAACATTTATGCCTTAGTATGAGTCTTTATTTTTCAGAAAGAATTGACTTCCATTAAGATTGATATAGTTTAGCATTGCGCACAATTTTATACAATTGTATTGTTGTAGATCTTTGTTTAAAAATAATTTTTTAACCAGAGTCAGAGATATTATATGAATTTTTGTAGATTTTAACTGTTATTGCTTTTGTTAGTTGAAATCATTTTTACTGACATTTGATTAATAGGCGGTTTGGTATGTATAATATTATGCAATACTATGAACTATTATTTTATACAATATTCCCAAACGCAAAAAAATATCAGGCTGTGTGCACACAAAAAATTGGACGAGATGCACGTGCAGAATTGTGTATGAGCCCTTTAAAAGCATGTTTTCAACTTAATGTGCAGTACATGAACTGTGAAACGTCAATCTGTCGTAATTTGTTGTTGGATGTGTGAAGGAATTGTTCTAGAGTTGCTGAAACTCACTGAAATTCAACGAAATGAAGCCAAGGGAATGTCCCGGGCTGGCATATCTACACGTGCTATTGCCAGACACTTCAATTGTCACCAGTCCACTATTGTAAGGTTGCTGGAATATATTCAAGTTACTGGATCAACACGTGACCGTCAACGTCCTGGCCCACAACGCATTACAACCAAGGACCAAGACCGCTACATCCAGGTCACTCATCTGTGTGACAGATTTCGCCCAGCGACTCGAACAGGGGCAGAAGTCGTTGGAAGACGAGGACCAGTAAGTGCCAACACCGTAAGACGTCGTCTAAGAGAAGTAGGACTCCGTGCACGACGACTTTATGTTGGGGCTATCCCCAGGAATCATCACAGTCAGTGGCATTTGATATTGGCTCAAGGACACCAGACATAGAGAAGAGTAGACTGGCAAAGTGTGCTTTTCGGTAATGAGAGTCGCTTTCATCTTTATCACGCTGATGGCCAACACCGTATGCGGAGACGTCTTGTAGAACGTCTTGCAGACTGCTGCGTCTTCAAAACGAATCGATGGGGTAGGGAGGGGGTAATGGTGTGGGGAGGCTTCACAGTTCATCACCGGACCGCCCTACACATTTGCAGGGGTCGCCTTAATGCTGTAGCCTACTGTGATGATGTCTTGCAACCAATTGTTGTTCCAATGTTTCGAGAGCACTCCCAACCGCTTTTACAGGATAATGCACGTCCCCACCGCCCGTTTTACTATGGACTACCTGGCTGGCTGCTAATAACATCAATGTCATGAACATGGCACCGATAGAACATGTTGGGGATGAGATTGGAGACCACAGATGTACACAATTGCTGCTTTAGAATCTGCTCTTGTCCCAGGCCTTCTTTCACACATTGGTTAATTCCATGCGACATCGCTGCAAAGCGTGAGTAAGAGCCAGTGGAGGACACACGCGTTACTGAAATCTGTGTCGTACATCCATGTGTGTACAAATGTGTTGTTATTGATGTGTTCCCATTTGAATATTGTTGACAATAAGAAGCAAAATAAATAAGATATGTTTACAGGAACATTTTGTTATATGAAAAACTAGTGATGCGTTTTCCATGGTGCTCAGTATATTTTATTGGTCATATAGTAATTGTTGTTTTCCGTTTATCAAACAGCTATTTTTTTGCAACTGATTAGCTGTCACCAACAAGGGCATGGATTTAGTATTCATGAATATATGCACTTGTGTATTTGTATATCATTACCTTTTAGGGTACAATGATGTCAGTTAATCAGAAAGAACAGGTTTAACGATTGTGGCAGTTTCACAGGTGATGATACACTGTGCACACATACCACTAGTAGAGACGAATATGACGGCCATTTTGTTCTTTATATTCTGTGGTTCAAAAACATTATGATCATCTTGATGTCCAATATTTTTATGACTTGAGGAAGTCTCATTTAAAAATAATATCAACAGGAATACAATCTCAGTTCGTGATGTACCGTGCGCAAATAACATCATTTAAGGCGACTATGGCGGCCATTTTTTTTTTCAAAATTAGGGGTCCCAAAATTTAATTTAGGTTGTAATCTTATTTGTTCATGATCAGCATTCTTTGAATGTCTTGAAAAGTCAATATTTCAAAAATTAAAAAGGATTAATACAATCATAGACACAGATACTGTGCACGCCCGTCACAATTTGATGCCATTTTGTTTTTCAATTTTGAGGGTCAAAAACATTTTTTTCAGCTTGGTATCCTATTTTTTCGTAATCAGCACCCTTGAAATAGGTAAAATAGCCTGAATACCAAATCCTACTAAAAAATGCCTCTTGCTTTACTTTTATCCACAATCGGGCCTAGTCTAGTACGGCGGCGTTTGCCCGTTTTATTAGCTAAGTCGGAGCACAACAGTAGGACGTTAGACCCCAATTTATTTCATAACACGAATATGTGTTAATTCTCCATTGCTGCTTCAGATGTCGTAAATTTCTAGCTCAACAAGTCGGAGCAGAACAGTAGGACGTTAAACCCCATCTCATTTCATTCATTAATCGTTAAATAGATCTACATGTATGTATATATAGTAGATAGTGTGTGGTAAGCACTTTATTGCCATAGATGGCAAGACTGTGTTTGATTTTATATATGATTGGATAAGCACAGAAACGAGCGTAAGCTGTTACGGGGTCCCGTTTTGACACCGGTAATATACGAAATGGGTAATATTCGAATATTCCGTAGATCAGGGTTTAGAACCTCCAAATACCTGAACTGTGTATTGTATAAAGGACAACAATATAAAATAAACTATAGAACTATGTGTTTAAAGCGTGGGGTATTTGCGTGATGTATATTTATTGAACAACAATAATACAGTTAAGCCCTGCTCAACGACCGACTCCGTAGACGGACCACTTACGATTCAAATATTGCAGATGGTAGACAGTAATGGACAAAGGTGTATATCAATTTCGCGCTTATTAGAAAACCACAGGTTCGCTGTTAACTTCTAAACATTTTTACTTTTGGGTAGCCACTACCTCTCCGCTGTATGCGAGGTATCGCCTTTATTATAGTTTTAAGTATTTGGTTAATGACTCGCATTAATTATTCATTGGTCGACTGTTATTGAGAGAAATCGCTTCGTTTCAATCTTTTGGGGGTTTTTTTGGCATCAAGTTTGGTTTATATTGCCCTGCCCTACGATAATAGGTTTCACACTTTCCATTTGATAGAACACATCTCAATTTGTCTTTCTTGGTTCCTATTCACAAGTGCAAGACTTACTTGTAGGCTTTGAAGGTTGAACAGTTTAAATATGGCTCTAACTCAATTTTTCCAGTTTACAGGGGCGTTACTTTGTTACATGCATGGTAGTTCTAGACATCGGCTATCATCCTAGGTTTCACGTACTTTTGTTTAACATCCCATCTATGAATGTTGGGGATAAAGGATAAAGAGAGGCCTCACAATTGGAGGGCCAATTTTCAACTAAACCCTACAATGTTATTACAACCAACGCATACTGGTCGCAATAACAAGGTTTTACAGTATAAATTAAACCTATCAAGATTTTACAGTATAAATTAAACCATACATTGCTTGTGTTTAAAGTGTAGTGTATTTGTTAGAGGTATATATTTATTGTCGTGTGTCATCTCTCGTCTACATCAACATACAACCAACATACAACAAAGATTCTCCGTGCCATGGCAACGTTTAATAGAAACACCAGTTTCCTCCCACACCACGGCACCGTTCAATAAACTGGACAATACTTCTGTAGGAATAAATCTGTAATAGATATTCATAATCTATATATAAAAAAAAACCGAAACGTAATAGTATGACCGTGTCTAATCGATTAGGGCGGTTGGCTTGCCAAATGGTTAGCACGTGCTTAGCACGTGCGTGCTGTTTCATAAAGTCTGTCATTGAGTCAATTGGCGTGGTTTCGAATTCCCGGTTGTACGTGACAAGGAGTAGGGTCGCCTGTCCAATCTCGTGGGTTTTCTCCTGGTCCTCCGGTTTCCTCCCACTGATAAAGACCCCTACGCGCAAGCGAAATATTGAAATAAAATCAAACTATGTTTTAGTCCCGAAATGGCCTAGTTTGTGTCGAGTGGCTGTTAAACTCCAGTTCTCTCTCCATCTCTAAATCGATAAGATTGTTATGGCATAATAATATTATATTTTCATAATTTGTATAAAAAAAACAAAAACGTAATAACATATAACCGTGTCTAAATCTGATTAGATTATCATGGCACCCATGAAAATCATGGCCATCCCAATTTTGCTAAAAATGACATAAAATTTAGGGGGGGGGGGGTAGGATCGCTTTTTTGTGCATTATATTATATTAAAGTGCAACATCACATGTTAGAAAGGGCTTTTCTCGACCTAAAACGGATGTGTCCAATAGCTGGAGAAGGGCGTTTCCCTAGCTTTTACCCCCCACCCAGCACCGGCTGGCGCCGCCGCTGTTGGCACCTGAGGATAGTAGCAGCGGTGGTGGATGGGGAGGTATTATTGGTTGTTTTGTGGAAGTTTGTGGGAAGCGGTGTCTGGGTGTGTGTAAGTGTGGGTGTGGTATGGGGGGGATATTAGAATCAAACGTAACTCCTTACTTAAGATCCCTCGGTTTGGGGTCTGTCCAGATCAATATTATCATTAAACATAGTCCACTCACGTAACTTAAACCGTTAGTCTACAATCAGCTCCGCTTGAGAACATACAAGAAGGTAGTTGGCCGGCATTTAGATTTCCACCGAGACAATTTTCGTCGAAATATTGAGAAATTTTTATTCCTCTTCCTTTTTCATATTTAGTGATTTTGTAAATGTTTAGTTTATCTTTGTGTGTGTGAAAGATCTAAAACGGTTTAAAACGGTATAGGAAAATACTGCATTAAAAAATCAATATGCCGGCCATTCAGGACAGAGATCATTTCTCAAAGTATATATTACAGATCTCTGTGTGCACAATGACATGTAACATCTCAACAGTTTTCATTTATAAGTGGGTCATGTTTGTTGATTACACAAAGTTAATACATTCGCCACGTTTCGTTTAAATATAACAAATCTAAAACAGTTCTTGCTCATTGTGTACCTCAAACTGATCCCGCAGTGAATATTCGCTTGGCCGCTAGTATCAGTGATAAAGATGACATCTATGCGTCTTAATTCGGCAAAATATTAACTTTTTTCCTCCGACAAATAAATTCTAAAACATTTTTTTTTGAAGTATAAGAAAAATAATTAAAGACGTTTGAAGTATCTGTAGTTAAAAAACATTTCCTATTTAGTGTAAATTGGTATTAAATGAGTAAAAGGCATCATTTTGCCCGAAGCAGTTAGGTGTTATGGTAAACAACGCACGAGCCGTTGAGCCAATGACTGACGGCGCGTGAAGTTAATGCACGTGTTCAAGACAGTCATCTGTGACAGAGATAATTCGTAAGTAATTCTCTGTAAAACAGATTACGAAAATATTCATTTTTGTCTTTTTGAGAAAATAAGACACCATTTTCACAACGGGGTGGAGAGCGTAGTTTAAATATGCAAAATGTGAAGTTCTGCCGTATTTACGTTGCCTCCTATATTTCATAAAATGACCTGATTAAAGCGACTACACGGTACGGTTTGTAGGCTTTGCTGAAAGATAATTAAAATGAAGCAATAACTTGCACGTTTTGTTATTTGTTGCAAAACGTAAAATAACTCAATAACTCAAACACGAAAGTAAAGCGCAAAAATTATAGCTAGGTGTTTTCCAGAAAATGTCGACCCAATGCCACCATGCAACCGGATGTTAGCATCTCATTAGAAACGTATCACAGCGGTTCATAGTTCCGTGGTGTAGGACTGGAATAAACAGTTCTAAGAGTCTTTCACACAGAATTAACCAGTTTTATTCACTGAAATGTATCTGTGATGTCTGTGGCCAGGGATAGTGATAGTTGTTCGTATTGGACGAAAACTCGAGCTCTCGTGTTACTGTACACGTAAAAGAACACGTAATGGATGGAATTCAAAACAAAATAAGGGTAGGCCATAGCGCCGCTATCGTGGCAAAATGTCTGTTCTATCATAACGAACTGCATGCTGTGGTTTGTGCCCGTATTCATTAACCCGGTTCGAGCAAAGAAAACGAAGACCTTAAACCCCATTTCATTTTATCAATCAACGAGTCAAACTAATTTGTAGTGTTTTATTTTATCCAATATAAAACACAGATCTTATTTTGTTTCTTTTTTTTTTAAATTCTAATTTTAGTTTTACTTGTCTCCCTCCTAGACATACTTCCTAGACATACCAATAATTTGGCGCAATATGGCCCGGTTGGAGCTGACGTGTCATTAAAGATGGGTTCCCAGCAAAGTATTTATCGGCTGGTTATTTCCAATGGCAAATTTGGTATTTATGAAAAGTATAGACACCCAATCTTACTAGAAAAATACGAGATTACGCGAAAATCGTCCTTGGGGCAAGGACTGAGCAATATTGTCAGGGAATCACTAACTGTCAACCCGACAGGATTTGCTGGGTTATTGTCTGCTACCTTAGGTCAGGGAGCAGTTGTTATTTCTTGCTCAAATGGTTAGGCGTTTTTGGGAACATTGCGGGTTGTCAGGGTACAAAATACTCTGCAATTAAAAGGTGTAAAAGAAATTGACAGAAATAAATAAGAATTTATTTAGGCCTCAATAATATGGTAAATGTAAAGTAAGTTATGATAGGTACATTTTGAAATATGGACCCTCCCACAATGAAGTTAAGTTGGCAGACATTGCGTTTAACAACAGCCTACTTACAGCTATAGGTTTTCCCCGGCGAAAACAGAGTTTTGAAAGGGAATTGAAGCAATTTTTTGATAGATTGGTTACTTTAAATATGTGTTTAGTTCAAATATATCGTCAAATCACAAAGTTTGTATCTTTAAACAATATTTCATTTCATACCAATAATCCTACTGATAAGTACAAGACGTATACCCATTGACGTTATATTGCAGAACTCGGTGTGTTGGTTGAACGACACCCCAGGTTGTGAAAATGATCAGTTTATAGTCTTGACGACATAATAAAATGAAGGGCATCAAAAGTATAAAGAAACGAAACGAAATTTATATGTGTGTGGGCCTGGCGATTTCGAGATAAGATAATATTATATTATTTTGATAAGAATATTTTTAATTTAAAAACCTTTACATGGGGATAATTTCCGAGTCAAATGCACCGTAAAATAAGTCATTTCAATAAAAAACGAACCTGGTGATTTTCATTATAAAACTTAAAGACATGCATGCACACACAAAAATGGACTTCGTGATTTGAATTAAAATATGTGTGAGTAAAGTCTAATAACACCGGGGTAATACAATCTGTCAGGGTTAGCGGGTGCTTAAAGTGACAATATTGTTATTAATTTGTTTCAAAGGCATTAATGTATAAACTGAGAATACATAGCTTACCACTGTTACCCCTGTTTGTCGTGTATTTTGTACACGAGGAGCAGTCCATTTGCTGATTACACTATTTTGCTTGAATACACTATTTTGCCTATAACGTTTTTTAGGACTTTGAATTCTGTCTTATGGTTTGGATTGTTCATACTTGGTTTTGTTTTATCTAAAGTCTTAGCATTTGTTTAATCATACTATATCACAGTCATCTACAGAATGAATCAATTTTTCAAATCTACAGATTACAAAAAGGCGATCGACACTTGTTGAGGTTCTAACTACAGACCAATATCGCTACTAAGTTTTTGGGAAAAAATAATATCTAGGCATACTTATAACTCCGTTCATACTACTATAGCATTACACAATGTACCAGGTTGGGTTTCGATAAATGATTGTGCTGTTTACCAACTCACCGATATGTATAACAGTGTTTCCTCCTGTTTAGACAAAGGACGTGAGATAAAAGCTATATTTTTTGGCATCGTGGTTTCATACACAAACTAAACTCACTTGGAATTAGAAATGGTGTTTTAGATCTCCTCAAAAGTTATTTATCCAATAGAAAACAATCAGCTATTAAATATATATTCCGGCGTAACCCAGGGGTCCGTACTGGAACCGTTCCGTTTTCTAACTTTTCTTAACGATATTAAAATGAAGTTATCTCCCGATTAAGATTATTTGCAGATGATACCTCGTTATTTTTGGTTATATCCCCCCCCCCCCACAAAAAAACCCCGAGCATCCATACTTCTTTAAATAATGATCTAAAATAATCATGATTGACCAGAAAAGTAAAAGGTTTACATTTAGTATTAAAACAATACTCACAAATATTAAGGTGTTATTTTTAACAAACATTGTAAATTGGACGCGGATTTTTTAATTAGTAAAACCTCAATCGTGGTCGACTGCCTGAGAAGTTAAAATTTAGACTATCGAGTAAATCATTGAGTATTTTGTATAATTCTGGAATAATACAACTGAAATAAATTCACAAAAATTAGAATAACTCCACCTAGACGCATTACGAACGATAACTGGCATGTCTTGTGGAACCTCACATAATACACTGTATACCGAATCCGGATTCCCATCCCTATCAATGCGACGTCAAACTCATAAATTAATAATGTTGTATAAAATGGTTCCGCCAATTACCTCTTCCAACAACCCTTACAACCTACGTAATTCCGACCACATTACACGAAAGAAATTAATGTTTAAAACTAATATTTATAAAAAAAACTCCTTTTTGCCAGCTACTATAAAGGTTAGAATAACTCCACCTATAGACGCGTTACGAACGATAACTGGCTGTCTTGTGGTAACTTCACATAATACACTTTATACCCGAATCCGGATTCTTAACCCTATCAATGCGATGTCAAGCTCATAAATTAATAATGTTGTATAAAATGGTTCCGCCAATTACCTCTTCCAACAACCCTTACAACCTACGTAATTCCGCCGAATCAAATGTTTAAAACTAATATTTATAAAAACTCCTTTTTGCCATCTACTATAAATTTAAAAGTGGGAAACCACGTTTGAAAATATCGACGTCAATGTAGGGAGTAAACTGCCATTAGGGATAATGCATCACATAATGCATTGACAATTAATTAGACAAATGAAGATCAAATGTGAATATTATAAGTGTCCTTTAACCAGCAGGTGGTAATACAAAATATGATGATGATTACGTAATTGTTGATTAAGGTTGACTAACGATGTCTAACGATTGACTGAAAATACAAATATCAATAATTCTGTCAAAATAACAGTAAATTTCCAGTTAATAAAATACCACTGATAAATATTCTAATTAAAACACTGGCAGGGCAGGTAACTGTTCAAGCCAAAGGGACAGGGTTCAAGAGGCAAAGACATGGGGATAGTTGCTATAAAGGCTTTACTTGGTATAAAACCACCAGGCAAATAAAATATAAATCGAAAATAGCATACTAACAATATAATAACATAAAACTTTCAACTCTTAATAAGAATGTCAAAGTTCAAAATGTAGTTAAAGGGAGATAATTGGCTTTAAGTCATGAATGTAAACGGAGGCAGACCACTATTAATTTCGCACTTGACTTCAATGTTAATTCTGGCCTCTTTGCCATGCACACCTCCAACTTTCCCCATACTTTTTGTTGGGCTGAATGATTGCCATGTCTTTGCACTAAAATTTGTATGAGGTTGACAACCAAAATTTGGAGATACACAACCCGTACATGGTTGTATTTTTAATGTAATTACGGGATTGTCTGGCAGCGTAGTCAAACTTACCCTATTTTTTGAAGTTTGGGGCTATTTATAATTGTCACTTAACACTTGTACGTGAGTATAGTTGCCTGTCCAACCTCGTGAGTTTTCTCTGGGTCCTCGGTCTCCTCCAACTGCTAAAGACCCCTACGCGCAAGCGAATTATTGAAATAAAATAAATCAGTTTGTATCAAGTGGACGTTAAAAAACCCATGATCTCTCTCTCTCTCTCTCTAAATAATCACAAGGATGAAAACAAGAGTTGTCTTTCTTGCTTTTCTTTTTTTTAGTTACGTTTGGTATGGCTTACTCTTATATCGAATTCCAACTGCCAAGGAATCTTTTACATCGGTTTTTCGTCCCATCCGAACGACTAGGCAGCTGTCCTTGTCAGGCCCTCCTTCTGCATCACTGACAAGGGTCATATATCTACAGATTCATTGGGGACCCCATTTTTCGACTCTTTGTATCTCAGCGTTGCGTTATCGTGGCTATTTCAGATCATGCTTGAACAATAAATGAATGAAATGGGGTTTAACGTCCTACTATTATGTATGCTTGAACAAGTAAGTAATAGGACATATATATATACCGAATGAACCTACTTATACATTTATAAGGTCCGTGTAGTAACTTTTATTTGGTAAGTTCGGTGGTTAAAAAAAAAAGACGCAAAATTCTAAATGTTAACTTTATTTATTACAATTAGGCCTAAATTAAAAAATGTCCTTCTTTCTTGTGTTCATCATTGTCATTTGTCACCATGATTCGTGCAGCAGATCACTTTGTCAAACGGCTAACTAATAAACACACGTCTGGTACTTTTCAGGCAGCGTGTTTGAGTTCCAAATAATTGAGGTTTGACACGATTTCTTGAACCGGTTATATCCAACTACAACTGAGACTGGGATCATTTCTGGGGCCAACGTCCTCAAGCATCGTGGTAATATCGCATGAACCATTCGACCCTTAACCCTTTCGGGCCAGACGGGACTCTATCATATCTCAACATCTAGTGAATACAATTCATGTATTATGGTTAGTGTTACATTAAAAGTCAGTTGTAGGTAGGTTGGGTTAAAGAAGTGCAGTCTTGGTGCACATAAATTTGTAGAATTACGGTAATGTTTTTCTAAAAAGAAATGCTTGTCCATGTTTGAAGAAATGGAGAATTTTGAAGGAAAATGATTGTGATTTTTTTTGTATGAAAATGTACATTTGTCAAAATCGAAAGCCTTTCAAGAAATTCAAACAAAAAATGAGTAATATTCACAATACATGTAACTGTCATATTTTATTTCGGTGGGATCTACCATTCCCGCCTGGCAGATTGTACACCAAAATGGGTTCCTGGACTCTAAGGTAGGCCTACCAATGCGTGTTTTTTTTTTCAAATTTATGAGACTCTTCCTATGCGAATTGTCTGTTATTTGAAAATGACAGATATACAGGTCTGTGAAATGGTGTTTTTTCAGAAAATCGTGGTCGAAGTGGGGTGCGTCTGTGCTAAGAAAAACATCGAATGGTCGTTCTTACAGCGTATTCTTACGCTGTAATAAATCAAAAATGTGTTTTTTTCTAGATTTCCATGGCGCATTTGTAAATTAACTACATATTTGTTTTTCAAATGCTTCTTATCAAATGAATTTAACTATGAATTATTGTTTTAAATTGTTAAGAAAAAATAATGTTCTTTGTTTTTTTTATATTGTGTTGCTGATTAAAGTTATGATGAAAATAAAGATTTAAACAACAGAATCAGATTTGTTAACTTTTTTGTACTGAAAATAAATCCATCCACCGTACGCCGGGAAATCCCACCCTCATACACTTCAGCAGAATTTGCAAATAATTTTGTGGATACCCTAACCAAACCCAAATCAACTATAAAAATCAAGAAATTATTCAAAAACTTTACCACACATGGCTATAAAGGGTTAAACTGCAATCTTCCGAACTATCCCACAAT
This sequence comes from Patella pellucida, assembly GCA_917208275.1. Classification (NCBI taxonomy): domain Eukaryota; kingdom Metazoa; phylum Mollusca; class Gastropoda; family Patellidae; genus Patella; species Patella pellucida. The sequence goes on from OU795038.1 coordinate 68,808,064, forward strand.
GCACATCAGCCAGCCAAAATGGCGGCGTTAAGTTGATGATAAAAGATTCTATTATTACTGAAGTAATTTTATCGTTTAAAACAAGTTAAATAATTATTTATTTGTCGGAATTAGTACAATGACATCCTTACATTTTGTTGTTCAACCCCTACCGGGTACAGACGACCAGTTAAACGACAGGTAATGTATAATCTTGGATTCAAATTGGCTTTGCATTTTTCGTTTTTTTTCAAAAGGAATGGGCATGGTCTGGCCAAATTATATGGGGAGATTGGGAAACGTTCGTAAACGATTAGGCCTATTTGAATTTTAATAGAAATGAATAACTAATTAATGATCAGTAGTAAGCATTGAACATCGCGTTTGAATCGTAAGAGAGCAAAGACTGAGAGAGAGCAGTATTTGATAAATAACCGGTTATTTTATTAGGCCTAAAAATTAAAAATATAGGCTAATGAATGCCACTTTATTTGGAACTTTTAGTAACGTCTGGTCTGATCTGACTAGCCTTTCATCGACTGCCGCCTGTCCCTATAGTATACAAATGCAATATGTATGGTTGAATGTGAAATCAAAGTAATTCCAGTAAGCCTACCGGTAAAATATTAATTGTTTTATCGTGTGTGTTTATGTTAATTGAGTTAATTTGTTAGTTGCTGTGTGTGTCTGATTGAACAAACATACTAACAGTACTAAAACATGATAAAAAACAGACAAAATTGTTTTCTAATGAAGAAATATTTAAGATGAGTGGGACTTCGGAAGCCACTGCCCAAGAATTGGCTTTAGACATAAGACCTTACCAACTAGGCCTACGTATGTCGTATAGGCTACTAGTACCGGTAAACCTACATCACATTCACAAACTGTCACAGCTACGTAGCAGTGCTAAAGTATCTAAGAATGAATTCCAATCATTTGTCATGTATTATTAAAGTAAAATCTTGTTAGTTAGGTGTTCTATGTTGAAACTGAAAAACTGCTAATCAATTTTTAAATGCTCATCAAAGTTGGCAAAAGTGGACTTTTTGATTTTGCTGCTACCGGTAATCAACTGTGAAAAATTACTGACAGCCCTGTCTGCATCTCAATTCTTTCAGATAATATAGCAGCATTTGGAATATACCAAAAAGGCTCATTAATCTGAAAAACACAACACAATTTATATTAAAATGACAAGGATTATCTTATTAATCTGAGTTGTTTGTAAGAGATTACATATGTACAGTCTGTTGTTTGATAGGTCAGGACTGATTGAACATTCATCAGTACTACAGTACATCTCAAACTGGCCAAATGGGACTTTATCAGGATTCTCAAGTTAAAATTGAAAGTAGTGCGAATCTTTAAACCTTTTTATATCACCCAACAGTGGCAGATATGCCCAAGATTGAAAGTAGTGCAGATCTGCCAACCTTTATATCGCTCAGCAGTGGCAGACATGGCCATTGTAATGGTAAATGCCATACTTTTTCTAGCATGATTAGCTAGAACAATTTGATATTTTATTATCGGTATAGATTAGACATTAAAAGTTTTATGACTGCATTCCCAGCAATGATAAAATATTTATGATTACAATGGAACAGATACTGTACATTAGGACTAGAAGAAGCTTTCCATATTATAGGACTGTTTTTCATGTGTTACAAAGAGCTGTGCTTGTGATAGGGAGGGCGGTATAAGGAGCAAAAGATTAGTTAGGGCAGATTCGAACATTCTTTAGTGCTAAAGGGTTAACACCTAGGCTATTTGACTTCCATGTATAGAGTGGAAAGATCTATGTACATTTATGAATTGAAGTTGGAAGACCTCATCAGAACGTTTGACTGTACTAGTAGTATAATCCATTTAATGTTTTCATTTCAGATTTCGTGAGGTTGCTGATAAATTCAGTCGAAATGGTTTTACATCCTCATCGACTTTGTCCATGTTAAAAAATGTAGAAATTGTACAGTGTGTTGTTGGACCTAATTTTATAGCTTTATTATTAGAGGTAAGGTGAGATCACTCCATTAAAATGAGTTCCATTTAAAATCAACACCAGCACGATTTTTTTTTTTGGGGGGGGGACTAACATGCATTGTTTTTGTGTCCTTGGTAGTGCTGATATCAAGTAAAATTTTACGCATCGATGCATCGGGCGCAAACATCGATACTCGCATCGATGCATCGGGAATTTTTTGCCGACATTTTGTTATTCAATAATTACAGAAATAATCTAGTATTTCCGAAAGAAACACAGATTTCCCTATATTATCAATATTATAGAAATGTCGATTCATTTGAATGAATATATTTCGACAATATTCTTCTTTTATTTATTTATAATTATGACATTGTTATTGTCCGATTGGAACCCTTCGATTGACACTCGTTGAATGAGGCGTGTTGACTGTTGGCCGTATAAATAGCCGGGATTTATGAAGTCTTTCTCGATTGCCCGTGAAACAAAATAAGATAAAATCGTTTTAATACTATTCAAGTGTTAAAACCCGACCAAGAAAATATTATCCTTCGGACATCGTTCGTTTGTTTGGCCATAAGACCATATATTTGGGACATAGATTTGGGATTTAAATGAACCGCGAAGTTGAGGAACATGATTGCCAGGGGCAGGGGAAGTAACCAGCAATGAGAATTTTGGTAGTCACTGGATAATGGCGACATAATGGAAGCGTATAGCGTAACAACGTGCGGGATTCATTGATTTGTTCTATTAGTATTACACGTCTATTGTTTTATTTTTAATTATAAAAAAAACACAGAAAAACGTTTTGTTCTTTTCTTGTGGACAAATTTGTGAACTCCCTCAGAGTCCTCGGACACAAAAAGGAACTTAGATTTTTTTTTTGCCGATGGATCGATAATACAAAAAATGGCCGAGAATCGCATCGGTGTCAGCCGAATCGATGCATCGGCGATGCATCGATACTTGATATCAGCACTAGTCCTTGGTTAAACCTGTATCATAAGGTCTGTCATTGAGACAGCTGGCATGGTTTTCCCGGTTGTTCATGACATGGAGTAGGGTCGCCTGTCTGAATTCGTTGGTTTTCTCCGGGTCCTGTGTTTCCTCTCACCGATAAAGACCCCTACGCGCAAGCGAATCATTGAAAAATAAAATGAATCATATGTCCGAAATGACAGTTTGTGTCGATTTGGCGTTAAACCCCATTTCTCTGACTTTGTACTGAATGAGGTAATGAGTGTGCTGTGAAGAAATATGGCGTCACAAAGGTGCTGCAATCTACTTTTATTTGAAATTCCTAATTACCAGGGGATCTTTAATGTACTGACAGTTGTATGTGTCACACAAGCCCTGTAAAGCTGTGCTTGTAATATTGATGTAAGCAGTTGACCATGTTATTTTGTTGTACATTTCAGGATGGACGCATTTGTCGTGTGCCATTTTCTGTGGTTAATGAGAGATTGGATTTACACAAATCTAGTGAAAATAAAACGTAAGTTTATTGTTCAATAACCGGAGCCAGAGTTAGGTTTCTAAAGGATCTATGGAGGTTTGATGGCCGAATGGTTAGCAGGTGTGTGCTGTAACATAGAGCCTGTCATTGAGTCAACTGGTGTGGTTTCGAAATCCAAGGTTGTACGCAACAAGGAGTCGGGTCGCCTGTCCGAACTCATTGGTTTCCTCCAGGTCCTCCGGTTTCCTCCCACTGCTATAGACCCCTATGTACAAGCTATTATTGAAATAAAATTAAACCATATGTTAGTCCCGAAATGACCTAGTTGTGTCGAGTTGGGGTTAAACCATCCTCTCTCTCTCTCTCTCTCTCTCTAAAGGATCTTTAAGGAAATAAGAAATGATAAGCTTTCTATATGAAAATAAGGCACCGGTGACGAGCATTGTCAGATACAGATTCAGACTAACATACACAATCCCTCTGGTGACTTGTCATTTGCCTTTTTTTATCAGTATTTTTAATATTTCTAATGTTTGGTGTAAATTTCTAAATGTCAGGTACTAACTTTAGTAATTCCTGGCATTTAATTATTGTTTCCAGGTCCTATCACTCCTCCGTCCTCACTTTAAATTCAGTTCAGATTCCCATTGTGCAAAACAACTCATGACATTTAATTAAATCTTTTATTTTTTACCCATGTATTAAAGACTTCTGAGATGTTTTGTCTCAATCAAATTGTTAAAAATGTATTCTTATATATCTCAAATACAAGGTGAATGGTAGTTTTCCTCTTGGCCTGTCGTAAGATATACAAGAGTCTCTCATTTTGATTTTGATCAAAACACAGATCCTAATTATTCCGAATTCGTTTGGGGGATTGGGTGGCTGAATGGTCAACTGGAGTGGTTACGAAACCCAGGTTGTATGTGGCAAGGACTAGAGTCGCCTGTCCAACCTCGTGGGTTTTCTCCGGTTTCCTCCCGCTGCTTAAAACCCCTACGCGCAAGTGAATAAAATTAAACCATATGTTTGTACCAAAATGACCTAGTTTGTGGCGAGTGGACATTAAACCCCATTTCTCTCTCTCTCCTAATTCGTTTTGTTTTTATAGTTCAAAATTTCTTTATACCTGTCTTTATTACAATAGGATACAGAAGAGTTGTTATCATTGACATGTTCTGGATAATGTGAGGGATTAGCCAATATAGTTGTCTCTTACGGCATGTTCTTGGCTTTTTGATGTCGTAATGTCAAAAACTGCTCGTTTGACCCCTGACGTGAACTCTTGCTATAACTTGTCAGATCTTCATGTAGTGTAGGACATAAAAAGTATAAAACGAAATATAGATCTGTATTTTAATCAGATTGAGAATCTCTGTATGACCATTGGCACTGTATGCACATAAACCTGAGAAAAATAACTTTACTGTACAAAATAAAATTGTCTTTTATCTTTCTTGTTTTGTTTTTCAGAAAAACTACAAAGCCTGAGAAACCTGACCGTAGTACAGCTCCAAGTAGTGGGACACTGGTTGTAGAAAGTCCGTTAGTACTTGTACCAGATACTCTATCAGCCACCTCAAACCCCCCTGCTGGGTAAGAGCTATTCCTTTTAAAAATACATTGGGCAATGGGAACGTCAGCACCAATTGTAAATAGTTATGAATTGTTTTTTAAAACATACGCCCACAGCAGCTAAATAGTCCAGCAGTCAACAAGACTTGTTGCCTATTTTTACTTTTTTTTCAATAATGAAACATTTATAATACTTAAAATTTCATTACGTTATTATAGAAAAATCATTAGAATTTTAGATTGAATAGCCAACCAGAATAATTCTGTGATGGATTCAATTTAAAGATATATTCCTTTGTGAATTATTAGGTCATCTATTGCATTTAACAAATATTATTTTATGATTTATTCTAATGAGTAAAATTAACTCAAACACCTTTGTATTGAAATAAGATCATTCTATAGGATGCCATCCGTGGGACATAGTGATAATTTACAGATTGTGATGAGCTAGAATGTGCTAAATTTGATCTTTGTAATGGGACAGAAAAAAAATGAGGTCAACCAGAATACACATTGGCCTTGCATGACAATTCAAAACAGAAGAAGCGGATTGATTGGCCAAATGGTGTTACCGTGTGCGCGTTAGATCATAATGTTTTTCACATTTTCATTGAATCAAGTGACATGCCATGGTTTGAGGAATAGGGTCTTCTGTTCAACCTTGTAGGTTTTTTCCAGGTCCTCCAGTTGCCTCCCATAGGTAAAGAACTCTGTATACGAATAACTGAAATAAAATTGAACCAGATGTTAGTCCGGAAATGACCCAGTCTATTGGATGTTAAACCTTTCTATTTATGGAAACCGATATCTGGACTAGATATTATTCCACAGTACTCCATTACAGTTTTCATTTATGCTTTATTTTAGGCGATGGGGTTCTGCAGGAACAGGGGCCAACCCGACACCTACAACAAGGTCAGCTAGTCAACAAGGTTATAGTCGAATACAAAGAACAGTACATGTTGGCCGAGGTCGAAGGTCAGGTGTTATAGTAGGTACAAGACCATTAGTTCCTGCTTCAGTTGTACCAGAAGATCTCATCAGTCAGGTAAATAGCAATCTTTCTATTTCTGTCTAACCTTGTGGGTTTTTTCTGGGCCCTACGGTTTTCCTCCAACTGCTGAAGACCTTTACGGACAAGCAAATTATTCAAATAAAATTGAACCATATGTGAGTCCTGAAAGGACCTAGTTTGTTTCGAGTGGACGTTAAACCCCATTTCTCTGTTTCTTCATAGATTTATCAGTAAATGTCGGTGAGCCGCACTGGCTCATTAGCAGAAAGTCAAGGGTATCATTGCATTTTTGTCCCAAGACAGTTCTTTGGAATTTTCCAGTGTGGATTCCCTTGGTCAGTAGTGCAGGACGGAGGGGCTCACATGGACAGCAACTAGTCTTTTGGTTGAGACGGAAAAACAAGGCCCCATTTATATGCTAATGTACACATGAAAGAATCCATGATATTTGCAAATTTAATACGAGAGTACATGTAGGTCGTGGTGCCCCTGCCCAGGTAAAATTTCCCCATACATGTATCACACTGTATGGAATAATCGATGCCCAGTTGGTGCAGAAAATTTGGATGTTAAATCTGATTTCATTTGATTTTGTCTTTTGTTGGTATTTCAGTGTCAAGTTGTACTACAGGGAAAATCTAGAAATATGATTATTAGAGAGTTACAGAGAACAGTAAATATATTTTTATACGCCCACATTTTCATGTGGACGTATTATGTCGTCGCCCCTGTCCGTCCGTCCACAATTGTTTGTGGACTCTCTACAGGTCACAATTCTTGTCCGATTTTGACGAAACTTGAAATATAGGTTTATCCCCAAAAGATCTCGGCTGCTTTCGATATTGGCATGTATCGGATCAAAACTTCATGGATTATGGCCCCTGATTGTACGAAAAATCACATTTTTAGCTTGTGGACCCTATAGAGGTCACAATTTTGAACCGATTTTGATGAAACTTTACATGCATGTTTATAACCCAAAGATCTTGGTTCCTTTCGATATTTGCACCTATCAAAACGTAAATTCCTGAATTATGGCCCCTGATTGTCCGAAAATTAATCTATTTTAGCTCGTGGTACCTCTGGAGGTTACAATTATTATCCGATTTGAAAAACCGTTCGATTATATCACCGTTACATCCTAAGGAAGGTTCAGTTCAAAATTCGGAAAAATCGGACCAAAATTACCATACAAAATGGCCGCCGTTCGTACGCAAATACTGTTAAAAAATGGTATATCAAGGTTGTGGACCCTGTAGAGATCACAATTTTAATTCGATTTTGATGAAACTTGAAATGCATGGTTATAACCCAAAGATCTTGGTTCCTTTCGATATTTGCGCATATCGGATCGTAACTTCCTGAATTATGGCCCCTGATTATACGCAAAATTGTCTTGGTTTAGCCTGTGGTCCCTCTGGAGGTTACAATAATTATCCGATTTAAAAAATCGTTTGATTATATCACCGTTACACCCTAAGGAAGGTTTAGTTTGAATTTCAGAAAAATGGGACTAAAATTGCCATACAAAATGGCCGCCATTCGTACGCAAATACTGTTAAAAATTGGTATATCAAGGTTGTGGATCCTGTAGAGGTCAAAGTTTTAATTTGATTTTGATGAAACTTAAAATGCATGGTTATAATCCAAAGATCTTGGTTCCTTTCAATATTTGTGCATATCGGATTGTAACTTCCAGAATTATGGCCCCTGATTATACGCAAAATCGTCTTGGTTTAGCTTGTGGTCCCTCTGGAGGTTACAATAATTAACCGATTTTAAATATCGTTTGATTATATCACTGTTACACCCTAAGGAAGGTTGAGTTCAAATTTCGGAAAAATCGGACTCAAATTACCATACAAAATGGCCGCCGTTCGTACGCGAATACTGTTAAAAAATGGTATATCAAGGTTGTGGACCCTGTAGAGATCACAATTTTAATTCAATTTTGCTGAAACTTGAAATGCACTGTTATAACCCAAAGATCTTGGTTCCTTTCGATATTTGCGCATATCGGATTGTTACTTCCTGAATTAGGGCCCCTGATTATACGCAAAATCGTCTTTGTTTAGCTTGTGGTCCCTCTGGAGGTCACAATTATTATCTGATTTAAAAAATCGTTTGATTATATCACCGTTACACCCTAAGGAATGTTGAGTTCGAATTTCGGGAAAATTCGGAACGAAATTGCCATACAAAATGGCTGCCGTTTGTTCCTTTCGTTATTTTCACATATCAGATTATAACTTTCTGAATTATGGCCCCTGATTGTCCGAAAAATCGCCTATGGTCCCTCTGGAGGTCACGATTCTTATCCGATTTAAAATCTTGACTCTATCACCGTTACACCATACGGAAGGTTGAGTTTGAATTTCAGGGAAATCGGACCATAATTGCCAGACAAAATGGCCACCATTTGTACGCTAATAGTGTTAAAATATAGTATATCAAGGTTGTGGACCCAGTATAGGTCACAATTTTAATTCGATTTTGATGAAACTTGAAATGCATGTTTATAACCTAAAGATCTTGATTCTTTTCAATATTTGCGCATATCAAATTGTAATTTAATGAATTATAGCCTTTGATTGTAGGAAAAATCACTTTCGATTTTGCTTGTTCTCTAACCATCTCTCGAAAATGTGGGCGTATCCTGCCTGGCAGTGCCAGCTTACTATCTTTATAGATATTTTCAACATTCCTTCATACACACAACATGAGTGTATTAAGGCTTGCAGGACGATCGCACAATACACAAAACAGACAAGACAAACCTGCGGACAAGACAAACTTCACAGACATTGCAAGAAATAGCACATTAATTATCTAGGGGCCTGTAATGATACAGGCTTCACTCAAAATGGAGAATAAAACAATGAATGATGTTCGGATGGGACAAAAAATCAAGGTCCTGTGTACACATTGGGGTGCATGTAAAAGATCGCTTTACAGTTAATTCGATATAGAGTATGTCATAGTGCCGCTGTCTGGGCAAAATTTTCCTCATATCACACTGTATGGCATATGCTCGTCTTCATAAGCCCAGTTCAAAGCTGAACAGTAGGGCGTTAAACTGCATTTTATTTCAAGAAAGATAGAAATAATCACTGATCTTGACTGTGGTCGTCTCATAAATTGCGATAGTCTGCCAGTAATACGTCAAATAGAATTTCAGAAAACGGCAACAATTAATCAGTTGTGTTTTAATTGGTACACATATTATTATAATCTACCTGTCAATCTAATAGCTTGTTTTCCTACTTTCGGTTTAAATAAATGTGATATCATTTGTACCTTTTTTTATATCAAAATATTTCTCTGGTAAAATGCAATTAATTGGTTGTTAAATTGTTTTTTAACCAATTATAATTTTATAGAAAATTTCTGGTAACTTACTGCAGCAAGGCTTGTGTTTCAAAAGTAATGGCGTCTAAATTCAGTGTCTAATTAAAGCCCTAGAATGAATATTGCATAGTGTACACTAGACACCGGGTATCATTCAGATATGATGAAAATAGGAAAAAAAATGCATTTACCATCAAGATAATACACGTATGCAGTTAATAGATTGACGTCCAGAAAGTGTGTGTTAAATGCTGTCAAGATTCATAAAAAAAAATGCCCAGTTTGTGCTACAATGTAGTTTAAGAAACATTGTTTAGTTTTGACATTGGTCGTCTAGTTAATGAAACCTAACGGTCATAAACTAGACGACCAATGTCAATACTAAACGGTGGTTGTTATTGTAGTAGAATCAAGATGTAGACGTTGAATATTGTTATTATTGTAGAATTTAGATGTAAACATTAAGTAATGTTATTATTGTAGAATCTAGATTTAAACATTGAGTATTGTTATTATTGTAGAATTTAGATGTAAACATTTAGTATTGTTATTATTGTAGAAATTAGATGTAAACATTTAGTATTGTTATTATTGTAGAATCTAGATTTAAACATTGAGTATTGTTATTATTGTAGAATTTAGATGTAAACATGGCCGTCAACAATCTTTTATCCCGTGATGATGAGGGTGAAGATGGAGACGAAGACTCGCAGGATTCCTACATGCCAGATGATTTGATATCATTATTAGATAGTGGCATGCACACAGATCATCCAGGAGTTATAATTGATGCAGACGCCATGTTTCAGGAAGATGTCTTTGGTTATTCTTCTCTTCGAAACCGAGCTTCAGGAACTCGATCGAGATTAGGTAAGATAGCTCAAGTTGTAGTCATTATAAAATTTACAACTGTATATCAAAATAATTAAAGGGGGGTTGCGACCTCTAGCTGGCTTTGACTTCTAGCTGGCTGGCCACCTCTGGCTTGTGGCTGTGGTTTTGAGCCCTGGTGTGAGTGTATGTGGCATCGAGACAGGGGTGCCTTCTCAACCTCGTGGATTTCCTCCGGGCACTCCAGTTTCCTCCCACTGCTAAAGACCCCTACGCCTAAATCAAGTGTTAGTCCTGAAATGACCTAGTTGTGTTGGGTGGATGTTAAATCCCATTTCTTTCTCTCTCTCAAAATAATTAAAATCTCTGACCACCCTTGGTGGAAGTGGATTTAAAACTCCAGGAACGAACCAACGAGCCCTGACCTTCATTTGATGAATCGCTTGTAAACTACAATATGGTTATAAGCACATTCCCTTAAACAAATGTTTGAATTCTGTTCAGTATTTACAACAGGTAAGAAAATTATTTGGCATCAACGACAGACGATATATAGGATAAAGTAGCCACATATTTTTTTGGCCAAAATCTTTTGAGAGTGTGCCTCTTCTTTTAATGCAAATGAAAGCAAGCTGGAATATTATCTATCATTCATATTTTGAGTTAATTAATCAATTTTAGTGTAGATTAAGCCATGGAAAAACTGATATTTTCCCCAAAATTTTAATTTTACACAGATGCTTTAATACTGTGATATGTTGTGATTCAAAAATATTGAAACACTAGCACATGACCCCGCTCTGAACGTTCTGTGCTTATTATAACTGTATCCCAAAAGCCCCCATCTCATATTACTCTCGGGTCCCTACTTCCCTTATACACCAAATTTCAGTCTTTGGATAGCCTTAGTGTAGCACCAACTCTGAACAGACACAGACAAACATACAAACGATAGTTCCAATATTAGTGTAGTAACAAATGACTATTGATTCCTAATAAGTATTATAATCTCATTTCGTCATTCTTTTTAATACAATTCTGACATTCTTTTTATTACCATTCTGTCATTCTTTTGTTGACTATAGGTGAAAGAGATCGTGATACAGATCGAGACCGTGAGAGAGATTCAATATTTCGTATACGAGATCGTAGACGACTAGAGCAGACATTTAGTGATGGTAATGTGAAGAACTTGGAGAGAGATAAAACTGATAATATAAATAACGACACTACCAAGAAGAATAATCCTCCTAATCAAAGTCCAATTAGTTTTGGTGAAGATTTACAATGGTGGACAGAAAAGGTAAATGGGATTTAATGTCAATTTGATATAAATCAGTTTATTCTGGGACTAGTATATCTTGTATCCTTACTTCAACAAATGGTTGTGAGTAGGGGAGTCACAGTGGCTAAGTGAGTAAGACACTGGCTCGCTAGCAAGGAGGTCTTAGGTTCAATCCTAGCGTTGGCCGAGAAAGTTCATAGGATCTAGTTTTTCCTAGTCATTGTGGACGAACAGTGAGTTCCCATGTACACATTGTGCGCACATAAAGTTGGAATTTGATAATAGAGTAGGCCATAGTGCTGCTGTCATGGCAAAATTTCCCTCATAGCTGTACATGTATATCCGTTGGAGCAGAACAGTAGTACTTTTAAATCCCATTTCATTTCATTTTATTTTATAAGTCATACTGGGTTGGGACGCGTGTGTAACTGGTGAAATTTTCGTAGAGACAAAATCTGTAGTTCTTCAATCGTATAAATGCAAGATTTAGTATTTTAATACTAAAATAGATTCTTCAGTTATATAAATGCAAGATTTAATATTTTTTTTAGGAAGGAGAGTGCCCAAGGTTTAGTCATATAGCTGCTATGTATAGTGATTTGGTTGCTATAGGAACCAATGGACAGTTATATAGTTGGAGATGGAATGAAGGTGATCCCTATAAATTTATAGATGTAAGTGTAATCAGTTTTAAGTCTGTGTAACCGGATTAATATGGAGCCTTTATTGATCGGAACTAGTAAAAATATGGTTGATTAAAAATGGCTGCTTAAAACAGCTATCAATTTTTTTAATATATTTTTTACGCTAAATCATACTTCGTCTAGTTTTTTTAAATAATATTGTTAATATTTTTTTTTTACAGAATTCCATTTTACGTCATCCTAAAGCTGCAGCCCTGTGTCTGCTATCAGAGAGGATTGTGGGTATATCGGCATGTAATGTACGTGCCTCTGTTTTCACAGAATCTGGCAAGGTAAGTTAAACCTGTCAACAATGAAATGATAGAGGGCAAAAAAGTAGAATGTTTAACCTTATTTTATTTGAAAGAGAGAGCCACAGTGACTCACTGGATAGGGCGCTGACTTACTTACTAAGAGGTTAGGGGATTTAATTATTTGTTTGGTCAAGAAACAGTGTCTAATTGTTTGGATGAGACAAAAAAAATGAGGGCTTATGTTCACGTTGGCCTCCATGTAAAAAGCCCTTGACAGTTGGAATTCTATGAAGAGAATATGTTTGGGAAAAATTTCCCTGTCTTTCATAAGAAATAAAATGAGCTTTTTAAGTCAAACTGTTCTGCTCTGACTGGGCTAAAGACGTACAAACGCCATACAGTGTGCTATGAGGGAAATTTTGCATGTTATATGTACGTGGGACCTCAGTTCTTTGTCCCATCCGAAAAACTATAATTTATTCTCTGCCAGGCTCTCCATGATTCGAGCCTCCTTTACCCCAAATTTCATCCTAAGGTTATTTGTGAAACCGCCACAACCAAACAGACAAACAATAAGTTATTAATCACATAGAATGCTGACAAGATACTGGAAACCTGTTTTAATTGATATTATTTTTTGTTTTAGGTTGCCACTTGGTTAGATGAAAGTTTAGGATTGGTGTCACAGAAATTAGAACATGCAGCCCAACTATTTACTGAGTTTCAGACAGACAAAATCGTCTCATTACACACCTGTACTCTATATACATGTGCTAGACTAGAGAGTGGGGCTCTTTATTGGTGGTATGTACTCTATTAAAAAGTGCAGGGGGACTGCACCACACACTATAACACAAAACAAATTAACAGACAAAACACAATTTGAAGAAATCACAAACAAACGTATAATCAGATTAAGTGAATAGACTGGGGTCTATCCTTAAGCCTGTAGAGTGGGGCTCTATATTGTATGTACTCTATATGCATGTGCTAGGCTATAGACTGGATGGCCGAATGGTTAGTACGTGCGTGCTGTATCATAAAGCCTGTCATTGAGTCAACTGGCATGATTTCTAGTGGTCTAGAGTGCCGTGTTTCGACCTCTAGTTGGCCGGCCACCTCTGGCTTGCGGCTGTGGTTTCGGGCCTTGTGTGAGCGTATGTGGGTTTCCTCAGGGCACTCGGGTTTCCTCCCACTGCTAAATACCCCTATGTGCAAGCGAACTATTGAAATAAAATTAAACCTTATGTTAGTCCCGAAATGACCTAGTTGTGTTGAGTGGACGTTAAACCCCATTTCTCTCTCTCTCTCTGGATAAGAACGGTATAAGACCACTGAGGATGAATATTGTACTGTCGATTACATTACTGTACATTATGACAGGTAATATTTTGGGGGCGTTTGGGAGAAATGGACCATGAAACATTTATAGTTTATCACCTTGTAAGATGTGGGGAAAATATTTTCTACAATATTTTATTCTGTGGTGTTCTTGTGAAAATTTCTACACCAACGCCCCCAAACCTTGCCATAAATGGGCATTATTAAGGAATTTCCAACATGGTGTTTTTTTGCAAATTGTTATTTGAAGAGGGGAGCTTTCAGTCGCTGTTTGTAAACAGATGTAATTTTGGTGTCACGGTGTTGATCATGTACACAGTGGTGTAACTCTGTATTTAGAGTGAAATAAAAACAGATTTCTGTTCCATATTTTAGGGGTGTGATGCCATTCGCACAGAGAAAGAAAATGTTGGAGAAAATGAAATCCAAGAAAAAGAAGCCCAAAGATTCCTCGTCTGGTTTAACAGAAATAGTTGCTGGTTCTCTGGTAAATATTGTCTTTATTTCTTGAAATAGTGTTGTGTATATATTGTCTGTCCCTTCTCCATCCAATGTTGAATGATCCTGGTAAAGTGTCCACAGTATATTAAATTTCATTTCATTCACAATTAATGTAGGTCTTGCTAATTTCATTCCATTTTATCAATCTTTGGTTTACTACAGGCACTGGCATAAAATTGAATCGCTTATATCTTGTCGAGGGTTTTCTCTGGGTCATCCGGTTTCTGCCCACTCCTAAAGACCTCTACCCGCGAGCGAATTATTGAAATAAAATTGTTAGTCCCGAAATGACCTGATTTGTGTCGAGTAGACATTGAACCCCCATTTCTTCTCTATCTCTGTGTGACTAATGCACATGTAACTCAATATTTAATTACAGGTATGTCTACGCAGTGCACCAATATATTTAGTAGGAAATCTAGGATTTACCATGGTTGATGGGGTGCCAAAGGTTGGTGAACTCATGAGCTGTGCCTGGTCTCTAGCTGATACCTGTAGGTTTAAAATACGTAAAATACACAGGTATGTAATTCTCCATTAACTATTTCAAACTCTGATTAACTGTCTATAGCATGCAATAAACTAACACTGTGAAACTGGTAGCACTCACTTTTGAACCATGGTCTTTTACTGATGAAGGGGGGTTGGGTGGCCAAATGGTTAGCATGTCATTAAGTCAACTGACGTGGTTACAAATCCCTAGTTGTACACGGCAATAAGCGAATTATTGAAACAAAATTAAACCATATGTTAGTCCCGAAATGACAATTGTTTAGTATGTATAGAAAGTGATTAGAAATTATACAATAGTCATTAAATAGCAGGTGTGTAACTAGCTGTAAAACATGCCACTTCGAGTGTAAGAATGTGGCTATTGAATACACTAACCCAACCGAAAGAGAATGGAAAAATAATTTGTACTGTGTATTCAGCACAGCGTGAGAGACAGGTTGGGTTTTGGTGTTATGCATGTTTATGTCACACCCACAAACAATTTCTGGGCAGCCTATCTGATGCTGGTCCTCCATGTTTATTGGCCTCCTACTCACATATTCATCAAGTGTGGGTCTTTAGGTTTAGGTATGTTTACCACCCAACTGTAATGGACACAAATGTTTATCACAGAATTATAAAATTACAACCAGAGTGTAGGCCTACTTTTCTCGAAGGGCTATATGATTTTTTGAGGAACTTTTAACATTTTTTTTGTTTTTTTTATTTAAGTGAGAGTAAGGTCAGTGATAAAACAGCTGACGGCGGTAGTACGAGTAATCCAGAGGTCAAAGTTGAAATGCCACCACCTTCTCCTGAAGGTTCCATTAGTAGTGCTCACAGTTCAGCTTCCATGACAACACCGATATCTCACAGTAAGTAATACAATCTAACATGGTTAACATCAGATTTTAATTTGTTAGTAACCATGACAACACTATATCTCACATCCATTTACTGTGTTATGATAACAACACCATATGGTAGTAGATTGACAATGTGACTTAACTTAAGCTCATAACAATGTTCCAGTATGACCAATTATGACAATACAATTATTTTATAAGTTGACATGACAACATTGAATTCTTACGATAATAGTCCAAAGCTGGGACGTTTTTGGCACCAAATGGTTTGAGTCCATTAGAAAATTTAAATTATACGTCAATTGAAGCTCTTAAAGAGCTTTGGTGGTCAAGAATCCTAATCATTATCCTTAGTAGCTCAAAATCAATATCATCCAAAGTCTTCGAGATTGAAAACATGAATTATTTGTCAATTTAAATCAACATTGATCATGTGATATCCAATGTTTAAGACAAAATAAATGTTTTAACATCAGTACATGAATTGTGTATCATTATGCGTTCAGGGACATTTGTAACAAGGGACTTGAAGAACAAGGTTAGACATATTCCACAAGTCATGTCAAACGGTGACGCTATATACTTATCTGGAGAGCTTCCCCATTAAATACCATCGATGTAGACTGAAATAACCAAACGCTAGAGAATAGAGATTGCCAATCGATTTAGAGTTCTGGCGTATTTCACCGAACATAACGGATAAAAAAATGCAGTAAAAACAGAAACGATTGAATATAAAACAGTTTATATCCATTCATATTACATTATTATAAGCATTGTGACCCATTTGTGTCAATTTCTAGGTCTCAAATATTAGTGATTTAGCTGCTTTAAAAACTGAAATACTGGTCATTGAAAATTTGCATACTAAAGGCCATACAGTTGTCCAAGGCTGGTGTTGCATAAAAATGTTAACAAGAAGTTTGTTTTTGTTTTGCTTAACTCAATTTTTTTTTGTCAACAGAACGTAAAAAGACACAAACCCCAACAAAAGATGAGAGTGAGAAAAAGGAAGAAGAATCTTGGCCCTTAAAAAATGTTGTATTTGTAGAAGACAGCCATCTTAAAACAGTTCCTGTCGCTAGAGTATTAAAGGTAAATCATGATGGATTTTCTAAGCATGTTATTTAAATTCACTCTTTAAATAATCCAATATCAGCAGAATGGATATCACTGGTTTGTACACACTTAAACATACATTATGCACGAGCTAAATCTGCCTATTGCAGGTCTTTCTTTAGGCCTGAAGTGTTATATAAACTATTAATAAGACATATAGATTAACAGTTCCGGGCCATAATCAACTTTTGATGGCATCAAATTTCTCCGATTAGAACAGTTCAGCCATATTTTGATTTAATTTAAAAATGGAAGTTCAAATCCTGCTTACACCGTGACAAACATTTGGAATTTTTCAGTTAATTATTATTTGTTGTCATCCAGCCTAATGTATTTGATTATATTGTCTATAGGTTGATGGTTCGTGTGTAGCTGTTAGTTTTACCAATAAAACCGATTATCCAGCCTCTAGTAAAGATGATGCCCAGAGTTTGTTAACAGATTGCCGTTTATTACGTAAAGACGAATTGCAGCTAGTTAAAGGAGTTAACTCGCCTCGTGTACCTGATTTCTTCCAACGAATTCCAAAGAAAGTAACTATCGTTGAGAATGGAACAATTTTATCTGTGGCTGTTGATTGTGAAGGTAGATCTTAATTTAATTATTTAATAAAAAGATTACCTGTAATGATGCCTATTGTTTGCAATTTTGGAAAATTTGCCTCAGCAAAAAATGTCAATTGGAAACTGATTTTTCCAAAGGCAGTTGTCATTTAACCCATCTTCTATTTTATAGAAATTGTAATTTATTAGTGTCATTTATGGCGCTGGGAATAATTCTTTTTGATGAGAGCCTTTGGTTTGAGCAGAAGTTTTTTGTAGCAATTATTCAATGTAAATTCAAAAATTTATTCTGTAAATTTGTTACAAATTACTGATTATTATTCCGTGATGGTAATCCATGAATTATTGTAATAAATTTTCTCATAGAAGGTATAAGGTTTTCAAGGAATTTTTATTTATTCATTTAATAACTAAATCCTTGATTTCCAATCTTCGGTCTGTTTAATTCAAAGACCTTTATCAGGGAAATGAATTTATATATTTATTTAAATTTAAATATTTTTTACTTGTTTTGTAGGAATACACATTATAGCACGATGTGGAATGAGGTTGAGTTACATCATCTATAATTTAAGTAGCGCTAAGATAGAACAGGATTGTGCATTCCCAACCAATATACCATCGTTCCTGGGGGCAAATAGTAGTGAAATATCATTACATCATAGTGGAGAGGTAAACTAGATTTATTATATCCCAGCGTATCTTGACAAACAGGGGAGTTGGATGACCGAATTGTTAGCTTGTGCACGCTTTATCATAAGGTCTGTCATTGAGTCAGCTGGCGTGGTTTCGACTCCCCGGTTGTACGTGACAAGGGGTAGGGTAGCCTGTTAAACCTCGTGGGTTTTCTCTGGGTCCTCCTGTTTTCTCCCATTGCTAAAGACCTCTACTCACAAGCAAATTATTGAAAAAAAATTGAACCGTATGTTATTCCCGAAATGGAGTGGACATTAAACCCTATCTCTCTCTCTCTCTCCTGGAGGTTGAGTGTTCGATCCCTGCATTGGCCGATAAAGTTCATCTCGATTTTCCTGCGTGGTTTCCCTTTGTCAGTGGTGCAGAACAGAGGGCCTGACAAGGACAGCTGTCTAGTCGTTCGGATGGGAGGAAAAACCAAGGTCCCATGTTCACATTGGCGTTCACGTAATATATGCCTTGGCAGTTGGGATTCGATATGAGAGTAGGCCGTAGTGCCGCTGCCCGGGCAAAATTTCCCTCATAGCACACTGTATGGCATATGCCCGTCTTCCTTTACCCCAGGTTAGGTGCAGAAGAGAAGGAAGTTAAACCCATTTCATTTCATTTATTTGTATACACACTGTTTATATATTTATAGGATTCACCAGTACCCGTGCGAGATGGTAATGGAACAATATATCCGATGGCAAAGGATTGTGTAGATGGTATACGCGATCCCTTATGGTTTAATCTACCACCGGTACGATGTTTGAACATAAAAGTTCAATGTCTAAATAACGTCTCAAATAACTTGAAGAATAAAGCAGCCATTGTGGTTATGGCAGTTAAGGTAAAGTTTAACATATACATGTGTATGTAGTTACCTTTCTTTACATCAACCTTAATAATTATGTAGTCGCTTCTAACAGACTGGCAGGAGCCACAGTTGGAATTTGAGCTGCTGCCCGGGCAAAATTTCCCTCATAGTATGATGTATGCCCTTCTTCATTGGCCCATTTCGAAGCAAAACAGTAAGACCTTAAACCCCATTTCATTTAACAGGCTGGGTTTGATTTATTATAACAAGTGCTCAAAATATAAAATCCAGATTGCAAATTATGCTGAGAATGATTAATTGTTGAAGTTTTTTTTTATAAAAATACCATGACTGCAGTTTGTAGGATGTTAAACCCCATTTTATTTCAAGGCTCAGATTGATAGAGCAATTTATTAATTATTAACCACAGATGATTACAAACAGAGCTATTTTAGATTGGCCATGTTTTCTAACGTCATGATTTCTATGATTATTTTCAGCACCAGAATTTGATGCCGTTTATATTAAGATGTGATGTAGATAGGGTTAAGACCCTTATCAATGGTATGGAGTTGGAACCTAACTCGACAACCAATCAGAAGTTATTGAAGGATATATTGAGTGAATATTGTGATGGTAATCGTAATATTATACACATGACGGTAGCTATGTGTGTACCATCATCAAATAAAGACTATGATGCAGGTTGGTATATAGTCACATCATTTAGGAGATAAACACCTCCTGTTTCGCATTTAGAGGGGTGTTATTGTCCAATAGACATGTGACAAAGAGTTGGGTCGTCTGTCAAACCTTGTGTTTTTTCTCATATTCAGCTGCGTATTATTTGGTATGTAACAGATTTATTAAATTATTGGTCGTTGAATTCTAAAACAGACCTGTGAAATGTTGTATAGCATTTGTGGAGCCATGTCAGCTGAGTGTGTAAAGCTCTGGCTCACTAATCAGGAGGTCCTGGGTTTCCCAATGTCAGTAGAGCCACAGTAGCTAATTGGATAAGATAAGACACTGGCTCGCTAGCCTGGAGGTCTAATGTTCGATCCCTGTATTGGCCCAGAAAGTTCATCAGGATTTTCTGGCATGGTATGGCGTAAGCCTGTCTTTCTTAACCCAGTCAGAGCAGAATAGTAGGAACTTAACCCCCCTTTCATTTCCAAATGTCAGCCCTGCAAGGACCTGGAAAGGAACAGTGTTGAGTCGTTCGGTGTGCACTTAAAAGAACGCTTGACAATTTAATTTTGACACCTGGTACAGAACAGTAGGAGATTTAACCACATTTCATTCATAGATATAACCTGTGATCTCAAATACCATCTTTCCTAATATACTTTGCACCAAATGTAACTATGAAGCATTCTAAGGTCTTGTTTTATTGTAGATACAGCATCTAGCAGTACCTTTACATCCACATTAGAAGCTATTAATATGGAAGCTTTATCATGTGGTAGAGAGAACAGCAGTCGAAGGTTAGTTATTTATAGTCTTTATTTGTTGGGTTGAGATGGGGATCAATTGGTGTCTTTACAAGACTGTTGTTGGTCTCCTCCTCCACCCAACAATATTGGGAGAGGGGTGATATAGGCCTAGCTTGTTCCCCAATCCTATTCTTATTGAATAAAATATTGTTTTAAAGAAAACAATATTGGTTTCGTTACAAAGCCTTTTAAGATTATAATTGGTGGCTATGATATTTGTTTATGAAATAAATAACAATTGAAGAATTGTTTTGACCATTACGTTTCTGTAGTGTTCATATTGACCATTACATTACTGTATTGTTCATATTTACAATTTTATTAAGGCATTGTACATACTTACCATTACATTTGCTGTATTGTACATATGGACAATTATTTTCCTGCATTGTTTATATTGGCCATTACATTTCTATATTGTACGTATTGTGTTTTCAGTATGAGTGTAAGGGAGCTGATCAGAAGAGCTTCTTCCACATCGCGTGAAGTACGAGATCCTGTTGCTGACGATGGGGGTTTAATCCCTGCCCCAACCTGGTCACCTGACCCACCGTCCTACGAATCAATCAGATCAGGTGAGACTTATATTATCGTTGAATCTCAGCCCTAATATTCTAGTCATGGGTGAAGAGGAAACATGGGTAGATCCAGAAGGTTGGGATTCAGCTGGAACCTTCATTTGTGGTTGATAATGAAAGGTATGTGGGCATGGTTGTCAGTGATGCAGAACGGAGGGCCTGGCAAAAACAACGGTCTAGTCGGTTGGGTGGTACAATCAAACGAGTTCACGTGTAAACATTGATGTGCACGTAAAAGATCCCTTGACAGATTTGAAAGTAGGTCGTTGTCCAAGCAAAATTTCTCTCATAACACACTGTATGGCGTATGCCCATCGTCATTAGCCCAGTTTGGAGCAGAAAAGTAGGACATTAAACCTTATTTCATTTTTAACTTATCCAATCATATGTAGTTTACCTTTGATTACTACGACAGTGTTGCTTCTATCTTGTTGCTATGGTAATTAATGTTATTTGAGTTTGGTTACAGTAGCTGTGGAATTTTGTTTAGATTTCTGTGGTGTTGAATTTTGGTAAAGCTGTGATGGAAGAGGGATAATTTTACAATGGCTTGGGTTAATATGTTGTTAACATTTGTAACATATATTTTTGCTTACTATTTACAAAAAGTTTGAATATTTGTGGGGTTTTGTTAATGTCACATGAAATATAACATGTTAGAAATGTAGTTGCTATACTAACATTTTTGGGGGTTGTTTTGGTAATGATATGATGACAAGGTGTCATTTGTATCTAAAGGTGACACTCAGAGACCAAACGTCATGAGATCATCGTCAAGCCCCGCCCTCACTAGTTTAAGTTTACAAGCCGAGCTTTCAACCTTGTCTCTTCCACCAGTGAAACTAGAGGATAAAGAAAGAAGACGAAATGCCGTGGAGATTCTCCGTCTCCTGTGCGAAAGCTCTGTTTTACAACCACATCTAGAACAACTTCTCACTGCCAAGTAAGTTCTTTAAGAGACTTTTATTTTATCTTGATTGATGTTTCATTTCAAAATTAAAACATCCGTTCGAGATAAAACTTTTGCATGTCCTTAAGCATAAACTGTTTTCATTGGTGTGGTTTATTTTATCTTGATTGATGCTTCATTTCAAAATTAAAACATAGCCGTCAAAGATAAACATCTGCGTGTCCTTACGCATAACGGTTTTCATTGGTCTGGTTGGTGCAGAAAAGTAGATTGTTAAACCTGATTCCTCAAGCATAAACAATAGCAGGGGCAAAATTGTGTGTTCACGATTTCCAAAATTGTGATCAATATGGAGTTTATGTTTCTGACATCAAGAATTTGTTGTTTTTTTGTTTTTTTTATTAGTATTAATTTAATTATCTTGATCCAACGGTTATCGATCAGCTGGGCACTGACCTCTATACTAGATTGTCCCTTTAGGTTTTTTCAAGTCCAGTTCACGCTGTTCAGGACTGGTACCCTCAAGATTCGTGTTGAGCCTAAAAAATGAGGACTACTCTTATACGAAAAAGAATCCATTGAAGAAGAGTAGACATACAAAATTTCACCATCACACGTAACCATAGAAATTGTAATTTACATATGTTAGTCTCAAAATGAGATTGTCCAGCGTGGTTTCCCCCCCTTGTCAGTGATGCAGGGTAGAGGGCTTGACAAGGGCAGCTGTCTAGTCGTGTGGATGGGATGGAAAACTGAGGTCCTGTGTACACATTGGCGTGCACATAAAATTTAAAGATCTTTTGGCAGTAAGCCTAAGCGCCGCTTCCCGGACAAAATTTCCCTCATTGCACACTGTATGGAGTATGCCTGTGTCTTCATTAAACCAGTTTAACAGCAGAACAGTAGTACGTTAAACCCTATTTTATTCCATTAATGCTAGTCCCAAGATAATAAACTTTGTGGTCCTGTTAATCTTTCTTATTTCTTTCCAGGAATGCAGAAGGTTGTACTCCGTTTATGCAGGCTGTTTGTGGGCGTGCATATTCAGCTGGAATTATAGTAATGGATGCCGCAAAACGTGTGGCTACATCGCATAATAAATCTAAAGATACGAAAGCTGTAATGATGAAGATGTTGTATCCTAGTGGTTCTAGTCTGGATAATTCACCTCTACAGGTCATCTGTTGTAATGATACATGTAGTTTCACATGGACTGGTGCTGAACATATCAATCAGGTATGTTGTTAAAAGGGTAATTCCCTAAAAAGAGTTACCTCCTCTTGAATATTGAGGAGATAATTCCCCTCTACAAGTTATCCCATAAGATTGTCAACGTTTCAGTAGATGCGGACATCAAGTAAAGCTATTTCACACATCCCAAGTATTTCCTGTCAAAATAAAGAGAAATGGTAAATACCTCAAATATTAAACCTGAAATACTTTGGAGATAATTATCCACAACAGACCCGCTTTTGTTATGCCCAGGTTGTATGTGACATTGAGTAGAGATGTCTGTCCAACCTCGTAGCTTTTCTCTGGGTCCTCCAGTGTCCTCCCACCGGTAATAACCCCTACTCACAAGCGAATTACTGAATTATAATTGAACCATGTGTCTGTCCAGAAATGACATAGTTTGTATCGAGTGGATGTTAAACCCCATTTCTCTCTTGTTCTCCCGCTTTTGTTATGATACAGGTAATTTCAGAATAGATTAATCAGGTTGGGCAAGTAGTTTGCAGGGTATTTTCCCTGTAAACCATTAATATCCAAGTACTGAAAGTAATTTCTTAAAACTTGGTGCAATTCTTGGACTTTTGAAATTTGTGCCGAAGGACAATGCTATTCATTGTTTTTCTTTTAACTTGGTTTTATATCGAGCAAGACCCTGTTCTTTTTATTACAGGATATATTTGAGTGTAGAACATGTGGTTTGACAGGGACACTGTGTTGTTGTACAGAATGTGCTAAAGTTTGTCATAAAGGACATGACTGCAAGTAAGTTATTATCATGATATTATTAACACTATTTGATTTATTATAAAAAACCTAATAATCAACAATATTCATAATGATTGAGCTTTTTCTATCATTGTTAAGGGTTTTTTCATATTTTATTTTACAATTGTTGACTTTTCAATTTCAACATAGAATAGGCAGAAATGTTGCTGTCCATGCAAAGTTTCCATCAAAGCATATTCCATCGTGTATGCCCATCCTTATTAGACTAGTGTGGCTTTTCTCTCAGGCCTCCTGTTTCCTCTCACTGCTAAAGACCCCTGTGCCGAATCAAATTATTGAAATAGAATTGTACCATTTAAGTGCTGAATTAACCTAGTTTGTGTTGAGTGGATGTTAAAAACGGTCTCTCTTTTTCCATAAATTAACCCGGTGTGTGGAGAAATGTAGAATGGAAAAAAGCTTTATCATTTCATAAACTATTGAAATGAAATGGAATGTGGTTTAACGTCTTACTGTTCTTCTCCGACTCGGCTAATCAAGACAGGAATACACCATACAGTGTGCTATTGGGGAAATTTTGCCCACACGGCAGCGCTATAGCCTACTTTTGTATCCTCCGTTTTCCTCCCAATGCTACGCGAGTTATTGAAATAAAATTAAACCATATGTTAGCCCCGATATGACCTATATTGTGTCGAGTGGATGTTAAACCCAATTACTCTCTCTCTATCCTGCCCCATTCAAACAATGGGGGAACCATGCTGAAAAATGCCAATGAACACAGAACCTTCAGGTTAGCATGTCAATGTCCTACCCACTGAGCCACCTTGGCTCCTGTATACTGTTGATGTTTTATTATAACATGATTGCCATGTATTTACAGGTTAAAGAAGACATCACCAACAGCATATTGTGATTGTTGGGAGAAATGTAAATGTAAAGCATTAATAGCTGGTCAACAGGGAGCTCGTAGCACCTTACTTAGTCGTCTATTAATAGAAACCGATCTAGTCACCTTACCCAATAGCAAGTAAGTTTCCTGTATATTATATCAAGATATGGAAGTCGAGTTGTCATAATATCCAATGTTTGAATCCTGGTGTGAACCGAGTAGAATCTTCAGGAATTTTCAAGTGTGGCCTTTGTTTGCCAGGCTTAGTAAGGAAAGTGTTCAATTGTTTAGACTGGATATAAAAAAAGGGGTGGGTGGTCCCGCTATAAACACATAGCAAATTAAAGAAGTTTACACAGTAAAACCTCTCTTCAGTAAAGTCCCCTCCCTTGCATTGAATACATCATCATGAAAATTACAATATTGTAATCTCTACACCATTCATTTTAAATCCTATGTCATAGAATTTATAAAGGTTTTCTAACATTTTAATAAAACATTTATTGTTTGATATTTTCAGGGGTGAGAATATTTTATTGTTCCTAGTACAGACTGTAGGAAGACAGTTAACAGAACAACGTCAGTTTCGTCCTTCAAGATCTCGAGTAACCAGCTCACGGAAACCACCAATAGCTGCTGAAATGGGTATGTTATCCTCTGTATACGTGGGGGATTGGATGGCCGAATGGTTTCGCAAGCTGTATCATAAAGCCTGTTATTGAGTCAACTGGTGTGTTTTCAAATCCCCGGTTGTGTGTAACTAGGAGTAGGGTCGCCTGTCAAACCTGGTGGGTTTTCTCTGAGTCCTCCGGTTTCCTCCAACTGCTAAATAAGCGAATTATTACAAAAAAATTGAAACATGTGTTAGTCCCAAATTAATCTAGTTTGTGCTCAAAAAAATATAATTTTTGATTGGGGGAGGTAGGAGAGGTCTGTTCTATTTCAATAATTGAATGGCTCATGGAGTTATCTAATTACAAGATTCAGCCATTAATCCTAAAATTAGCCATTATTATATTTTGACAAGATAGACCACAAAATTATTCTTATCGTCATTAACATTTTTATATTATATTTTGTATAACAGATATAGAAATGCCTGAACATGATTTGGAGCCACCAAGGTTTTCCCGTCGAGCTCTAGAGAGAATACTCAATGATTGGACAGCCGTTAAAGCCATGTTGATGAGTGGTGAAAAAGATTCCTCAAGGTAAATAGAATAATAAAGTTACTCAGTAAGTCTAGATCTCGACTAGAATAAGGTCCAAATCCTGACTTTAGCCAAGGGATGGTATTTAAAAGGTTGACAAAGCAACTATGACTTTGTAAAGGACACAAAAAAACTAACAAGCTCCACTCATGTACACATTGTTGTGCACTTATTGGATCCTTTAAATGCTGGAAATATACATAAACGTAGGCCTAAATGATGCTGTCTGGCACTGTTTGAATGTTATTTTAACTTCATTATTTTTTTTGTTTTTTCTAGTCCTGATATAATGTATGAAGATCAGATGTTTCTACACTGTCAGAGTGGTACAGCTAGACTTGATAAATTTACACACTGTTTACTTGTTAAATGTAGCTTTGAGGTAAGTATGGTGTTCCAGTAGTAGATAGAATTAAACTTTTTCTGTCGTTTACAGTTAGGTCTAACAACATCTTCATGGATGTTTGATCAAATGACCTAACTTGACCACTACAAATAAGCTACATATTCTAAAAAAACACAGTTATTTTATTTACTACTTTCAAATGTAAGTCAAGAGAGACATTGAGGACAATGCTGGCTCATTAACCAGGCGGTCCTGGACTCAACAAGATTTGCCAACCTGGATTCCCCTAGCAAAGAAAATGAAATGGGATTTAACGTCCTACAGTTCTGTTCTGCATGGGTTTATAGAATGAATGAAATAGGGTTTAACGTCAAACGCTTCTGCATCTAACCTGGGCTAATTGAAGACATTTGCTCGGTCTACTCTTATATCAAATTTCAACTGCCAAGGGATCTTTTACATACATGCTATACATTGTCCTTTGTGTCTTCCAAAGAAAATTTTCTAGGTGAGATGATAAAATGAGGTCCCAGGTATACATTGGTGTACACATAAAGGAACCTTTGACAGTTGAAAATTAATGAAGGGTAGGTGCAGTGGACCATTTCCTTTCCATCGTTGAACTTAGTTATTTATTTTCTGTCTTATAGATGTTAGACACTCTACTGACAACATTAATCCGAGAAATACAGAATGAAAATACAGCCAATCGTAAAGATGAGGCTAAAAAGGTTGCTAGGAGATTTGTTCGATCTGTGGCCAGAGTTTTTGTGGTATTGAACGTGGAGATGACACCAAACTTCATCAAGAAACGAAAGTAAGTCTTTGAAAAAGTTAACAGGAATTTTAAAGGGGTACATAATGTACATTCTAAAAGTAACTTAAAATGAATAGATCTTGTTGATTTTATATGTAAATTGGTTTCGTGGTATTGCAAATTTTGTTAAACCCACAGCTAAAGACACCTGAAAAATAATTTATCTTAAGTTTAAAAACTTGAAAATATGGAACTTTAAACTGTTGATATTAGCTATTAGCTACCCAAGTATTTGTGGTTTACCCAAGAAATAAAACACAAAATTTGCACAAATCACTATGATTGAAGTATTGTCTTGACAAGACATTGTAAAAGGCCCCCCTCTTTGCTGCGTATTGCACACAGAAAGATTAAACTATTCCTTTTGCAATTCAATTTTACTCTAAGTATAAATATTTTTGTGATTTTCAGTGCTGGTATCACCGGATGTCAACCTATAACTAAATGTAAACGAGTGTTTCAAGCATTAATACACCTGTCTATAGAAGAACTAAGTGAGATAGCTAACTCATTGATATTACCTGTCAGGATGGGGGTGGCTAGACCTACAGCACCATTTTCTCTAGTCAGTGCTAGTCTTGATGCTTTTCAGGTAAATCTTTTATGACATTTAGAAGTTGGGTATAAAACACTAAGCTAGAAGGGATCCATGGTTGCTAAGTGAGTAGGACACTGGCCCACAAGCCAAGAGGTCGTGGATTTTCTTCTGGTGTTGGCCGAGAAAGATCATCAAGATTTTCCGGCGTGGTTTCCCCTTGTCAGTGTTACAAGATGGAGGCTTTATAGTCGCTCAAATGGGACGAAAAACTAAGGTCTTTTGTACACATTCGCATGCACATAAAAGATCCCTTGACATTTGGAAATTTGATGTAAGATTAGGCTGTAGCGCTGCTGTATGGGCAAAATTTTCCTTATTGCACACTGTATGACGTATGCCTGTCTTCATTAGCCCAGTCGGAGCAGAACAGTAGAACATTAAAACCCATTTCATTTTATTTCATTTACTTAGCTGGGAGAGGGGTGGAGGGTTTTAATCAGTCTTTTTTAAGTGTCCACAAGAAAGAAGAAGAAAAAAAGATGAAAGGCAAATGGATTATGTATAGTACAAATTCATAATCTGCTGATGCTTTGTCAAATAGGTTCGATTTCATCACCATTGTGAAGTAGTTTTTGGCTTCTTATGAAATTGCCCATTTTAATTTTAGGGAAGCGAAGAATTGTTTAATGTTGATCCCTTACCACCACGACCCTCGTCGGCTGATTCTAGTAGCCAATCGCTGTCTTTTATTAGTAGTCGTCATCACCCAGCACCTGTTAGTGAAGATCATGCACAGAATCAGCATAGCTTAAACTTGTCTACAGCCGATCCAGAGGTTTGTAAATAATCTTCTTGCTTGTATTTGTTTTAACTGATCAATTTTGAGTACATATTAGTATGGATTAAGGCATGAAAAATATAAATTGCTATCATTGGCTTAAGTCTTTCAAAACCAAAATATCGTCATTATTATCTTAGTCTATCACTAATATGTACATGGAAAGATGTTAGATTTTTTAAATTAAGACAGATTTTTATGATAAATTAAATGCTTGTAGCAATGTAACTGGGTTGGTATCTGTGTGCCATTTAACACCATTTCATTCGATCAAACAGGGTTAACTCCATTAAACGAATCTAAAATTATTATGGTAAATAAACGGAATTATGCTTATTCTTTTCAAACAATAATTTAGGTCGTCAGTTAGCCAAATCACTAATGTGATTCAACACCTAGATCAAACTGGTTTAGCGCCTTTAAATGAAACGGAATCCTGCTTTACCTTTCGAAATCACTAATTCAAATCACTAGTCAGATTTAGCACCTAGATCAAAATAGTTTTAGCTCCTTTAACTCTGTGTGTGAACTTTATATAACCAGGTTGAAGTAGTGGATGGTATGGGAGGTGAAGATGACCAATCAGAACATCATTCAGACAGAGATAACCAATCAGAACATCATTCTGATCGTGACAACCAATCAGAACACTCAGATCATGAAGCAGATCATCCTCCACCTGATCCTGAAGAAGGTTTGTTTAACTGTTTGGGGTTTTTTTGCGGGGAGGGGTCAAATTATTATCAAATCAAGAGAATAGATCCAACAGATCCAGTTGTTTTGTGGTTTTGTTTGCCCAACCTCATCACCAAATCACCGCTAATATACTAAACCGATTTTTAAATGCCCACCCCTATGTTTTATTTTTATAGTACATTAAAAATACTCTGATAAATTAGAGTTGCCATTTAGTTGAAATTTGTATTAATTTATGTTGATCTAACCCACAGGACCTGCTGAAAGTGATATGGATTTAGATCTATTGGCTGAATCTGAGAGCGATAGTGATAGTAGTCATAGCAACCAGGATAATGTCAGTATTCAACGTAGCGCTGTTACCGCAGCAACTGCTGGATCAGATGCAGGTTAGTTCATTTATTACCGGTTTCACAGTCAAGAAGGAAATTTTCTCAAATGAGGAGTTGTATTGGTTTTTCTAGAGTGTAGACATGGATCTACCTCGTGCATGACACTATTCTACAAAACTCAACTATACTTATAATTAGATTGTTATACGCCCACATTGTTTTTCTTTATGTTTTTGGGGTTGGTTGGGATGGGTTGCTATACGCCCACATTGTTTTTCTTTTGTATTTGGGGTTGGTTGGGATGGGTTGCTATACACCCACATTGTTTTTCTTTTGTATTTGGGGTTGGTTGGGATGGGTTGTTATACACCCACATTGTTTTTCTTTTGTATTTGGGGTTGATTGGGATGGGTTGTTATACGCCCATATTGTTTTTCTTTTGTATTTGGGGTTGGTTGGGATGGGTTGTTATACACTCACATTGTTTTTCTTTTGTTTTTGGGGTAGATTGGGATGGGTTGTTATACGCCCATATTGTTTTTCTTTTGTATTTGGGGTTGGTTGGGATGGGTTGTTATACACCCACATTGTTTTTCTTTTGTATTTGGGGTTGGGTGGGATGGGTGTCTGATGCATTAGCTTTAGATTCGAAGGTCTGCTGCTGTTGTAGAGTCAAGTCGTCATATTGATACTCTAAAATAATCTAATTATCTCAGAAACATCATGGCTTTGATTTGATTGATACAGGTCTCGGTAGTTTGGCTCATTTCTCAGAAGATTCGGCTGAATCTTCTAATCAAGAGGATGATTATGAAAGTGAGGCTGGTGAAAGTGAAGAACACGATACAGATGAGTTTGTATATTTAGATGAACAGTTAGAAAGACGTTCAACCCAACCTACAGGTAACACTTCTTCACTTTTTGGGGATGTCGTGGCCATGTGGGTAAGGTGATGGCTCGCTAGCCTGTAGGTCGGGTGTTCGATCCCTACATTGGCCGAGAAAGTTCATCTCGATTTTCCAACATTGTTGCCCCTTGTCAGTGATGCAGACGGAGGGTGTGAAGTCGTTCGGATGGGACGAAAAACCAAGGTCCCGTGTACACATTGGCGTGCACGTAAAAGATCCCTTGGCAGTTGGAATTCAGTTGCTGCCCAGGCAAAATAATTCCCTCATAGCACACTATATGGCGTATGCCTGTCTTCAATTAGCCCAGGTTAGGTGCAGAAGTGTAGGACATTAAACCTCATTTCATTCATTCATACTTTGCTTTTCAGGCTTCCCGAAACCACCTTTAGACCCACTCCTCAAACAGCTTACTCATGTGAAGAACTGTTGCGTCACACAGTCATACACAACGAACAGCTGTTCACAAGACTATGAACTATATTATTTGAAGCAACATGGATTAGTCCATATCAAGTGCACAAGCGTTTAACTACAATCATTGATGTTACTTCTGAGCCCTTTCCATAAAGCAAATTGAATAAAACGTAATTCACATAAAATTTCCAACAACTCATTTGCCATTAAATTATTTAAGATAAGAGTCGAATTCTAAATAAAAAAATTTAAAGTGAAGAAAGTTGACATGATTTGAACACAACATTGAAAATCAAATGACACATAATTCACATCAGATTACCCATAACTTCAATCTGAAGGAGAGCCTCACAAGGACAGCTGCCTAGTCATTTGGATGGGACGGAAAACCAAGGTCCTGTGTACACATTGGTGTTCATGTAAAAGATCCCTTGGCAGTTGGAATTCAGTTGCTGCCCGGGCAAAATTTCCCTCATAGCACACTGTATGGCATATGCCCCTCTTCAATTAGCCCAGACTAGGTGCAAAACTGTAGGATGTTAAACCCAATTTCATTCATTCATTCAATTAGGTGTCATTACTGAAATGGAGTAATTGTATAGTTTAAATCTCTAAATGTCTGATTAATTTTCTTAATATATATATGTTTACAGGGTCACAAGGACAGAGAACTCTACAAGCACCTCAATCTATGCACTGGGCATTACGTCAACGTGACCCCCCTAGTTCCCGACCACCCCCAACTACAAATACTACCACAGCTACAGGTACAGTAGATTTTAAGTGTGAAAAATGATCATTTGGGACGTTTACGATATAAAAACTTTTGTCCTTTCAATCATCAGCAAGATATTTCACGTACTTACAACCACAATCAAAAAAATTGTGATGTAGAATGTAAAGGGGGGTTGGATGGCTGAATGGTTAGCATGTGCGCGCTGTATCATAAAGCCTGTCATTGAATCAACTGGCGTGGTTTTGAATCCCTGGTAGGGTCGACTGTCTTGAGTTTTCTCCGAGTCCTCCGGTTTCCTCCGATTGCTAAAGACCCCTGTGTGCAAGCGAATTATTGAAATAAAATTAAACCATATGTTATTCCTGAAATGACCTATTTTGTGTCGAGTGGATGTTAAACCCCATTTCTCTCGCAAGCTGTTTTAATCAATTGATTTTGAAGATATTTCAATATTTTTTTAGGCGGAAGCAGTTTGATATACATTGATCCCACGGCTCTACGCAGGACTACTGCTGTTACAACCTCTGCACCAACCAATCAGGATAAAGCTGTTACTATGGAAACAACAGCCAGCCAATTAGGTCGAGCATTTGGTATTGTAGTACGACAGATAACAGACCTAATGAACATGTTACCTAACTACTCAACACTGGCGCCTAATTTACCCCGTGTACTGGACATACTCGATAATGACATCATTGAATTACAGGTAACATTAAAAATTTCATTCAAGATCAGAAAATTCAAGCATTGTCTTGAGGTTGCAGACAAAAATACAATTTGTAGTACTTGATAATATATAAAGTAGTATAGATTTTGAGATAGTTCTGCATGTTTCACTTATCGAAACATTGTGCTATATGTGTTACAAACAAATAATTGTTTTCCATATAAATTCTGATATGTTTTATTTGTTTTACTCAATCGTTAAATGCCACACCGAAATTATATAGAAGTATTTTAATGCTATTTTATTTGTTCTGTCCATTATTGGCGCCATGGCGGCTCTCTAGCCTGGAGGTCCTTACAAGAGAGCTATTGGGTGAATAACAGAGCAATATTTACCTCATAGTATGGCATATGTCTGTCTTTATTAGCCCTGCTGTCCACTGTTTTCCTGTACGAGTTAAATTTATATTGTAGGTCTATTTGGAGGGTCACATGCATCAAACGTGGGATTGGCTCATCTCGGTTTTAGATACAACCGAAGCTCAGCTACGATTTGGTACAGCTCTAAGTAACACAACTGATCCTGTTGCACCCACGCAACTACAACATCCTCCACCTAATCGTAATCTTCGGGAACGATCAGCACAACAATTAGAGACGAGAATCTTACAGCAGATAACCACAACAACGACTGGACGTAGAACTAGATTCGGTGCTTATGGTAACATACATTTGAAAACACAAAATGTGTCCAGATCTGGCTAAATGAAACACATGGGTCCAAAAATGAATGTATACATTTAAAATTATATTGAAAGACATTAAAATTTGTATTTGACATGTGTAATTTTGTTTAAAAGTAACCATGGTCTGTGATATATATCATAACATTCATTCTCAGAAAAAGCTTATTGAAAAATACCACATGCTTGAAACTGAAAATCAGTGTAGTATCTCAAATAATGGTCTTGCAGTATGTGTCTCATTTAGCTAAATCGTTATAATATTTTTGATCAGGCCTGGAATTCGAATTGATCAACAGATTCCAGTAGCAATATTGTAATTAAAATAAAAAACAAAAAAAATTGTCAGGCCTGTGTATAGAGTGAAAGCTTAATTGATTGTCTGCAAACTTATTGAATCTCAGAAAATTCCATATTGCTCAAATATATTTGAAAACTCTTAAAGTGCTCATAAGACGACAAACTGAAACTCGGCGTAGTGATGGACAGTGGTTATTATATGCACATTACGGAAAGTTAACATCAATCTGATTAAAAATAAATCAGCTATCTTCACTCAAAGTCGCAAATATAGACCTCCCGTAAAAACGACTTGGCCAATTATCGAAAACACTCTTAATCCCCTCGGTCCCTAGTGACGTCACAGTGTACAAATGCATATTCGGAATGCTTATTCCTTAATTACCTATATACAGCCGGCGTGTGTATTCATTAACGCCTGACTGGTTCCTTAATCCCCTAATTAAATAAAACAACTGACTACGGAATAATCTGTTTTTTTAATTTAGCGTTTGTTTTATAAAGCCGATTGCAGTAGCATTGTCTTTTTAATCAGAATAAGCCGACCGTAAACTAACAATTGGCTTCTGATTGAAACACGATTGGTGTAGAATTGGTGTAGCCGGCGCTACGGACATCTATGAAGCCAATTGAAATAATTAATTGTTGGCATTTAAGAAACGAAATGGTTTTAAGTAGTAATCATATAAATAAATCATTAACACGTGTTATTGGTCATTCTATCATACACCGAGAGAATGGAAGCAGAATATTTAGAGTTATCCTGTAGCAGTAGTTCTTTTAGCTCTGGCAATGTATCGGGTACAGATACGTCGCGAGAAATGAAAACTATAGCGCCATATATTATGTTTGAGCCGTATCTATCTGACTGTGGCTCCATAGAGGATGGCGATGTAGATGATACCGGATCTAATAATGAAAACCATCCGATTGTTGCGAGACTAGATTCATAGATTTCATTAAATTATCTATTTACAGCTTTTATAAATAAATTGATTTCATTAAATTATCTTTTTAGCTGTAAATAAATTGATTTCATTAAATTATCTATTTACAGCTTTTATATATTAAAGAATTGATATTACATGTACACAGCCTGTCCTATAGTAGTAATTCACACACAAAGGATATTTAAACTAAAATTGCTTCAGCATTCCACAAAATTTACATCAGTTATAATCGAGAGACGTTTTCGTTCAGTTTAGGTTTCAATAACAGAATTACCTCGTGATATAATCGTATATGTCCATGATACAACACCTCAAAGAAGACTTGCTGTGTTCTATATTTAGGTTCAAATAATCCGACCATATCAGAAAGCATGCATTTGCACCTTTCACAGTGAAATAATCGTATATACGACCCATGAGATGCCATGATATAACTGTCATCAAAGGGAAGCATGCATGCCCCAATTGGAGACTTGATGTGTTCTATTTTTAGGCTCAAATAACCAGACCATATCAGAAAATGTGCACGAATAATAATAAATGACTAACGATTTTTTTATATGTAACGAATAATAAATTACGTTTTGCATTTTGCAATTCTAAATTAATTCAATGTTTTAAAGCGCTTTAACAATCAGATTCACCAATCAATTGTCGTCAATAATCTTAACTCGCTGAGCAGAATGGGTTCGATAATCAACACCAGATTTAAAAAAAGGCAGGTTATCGTTTATTATTTCAATTGAGAATTTAATTGGCATTTATTTAATTAGGTGATTGGCGGTTGTTGAGACCGCGATTAACACTGCTAGTTCTCCTTTGTTTTGTTTTATCTGCGAGTATAAAACTTGCCAAAATGTATTGTTGAAAATTTGTGCATATTTAGTAATACTTTGTTGTTTTTCTTTTATCAAATAGTTAACGAACTTGATTGACCTACCACTTACCAGTGGCTTGTTCGCACCAATTTATCGATTGGTATTGACATCTACGACAAGCATGTCGTCAAGGTGCAGCTCACTGATTATTAACAATTTGTAGGGGCTTGTAAAAAAAAAGATTGCATGTCGTGTAAATATTTATTTTGTTTTTGTGTAGGTCATCAGCATATTATTCGTTTTAAATAAATATTATATAATTTCATGAGAAACGATGATTATCAAAGAACCGTAAGTGCAACTAATGTTTTATCGTTTGGTTGAGCCTTTTACTAACCACGTGGTTCTTGATTTTTTCTTTCGTGTTTTGAATATATATATATTTCCTAAACGTCGTATACCAGAGTCCCAAACTTCGTATATCCGAGACCCAAACGACAGATATCAACTCTCGCGTCATGTTTTTTTTTTACTACTCCATAACAATTAATGTTGTGTTTATTTAATAATAAACAATGAAGTTTATTCGACAATAAGTACAACTCGGTTAATTAACTGCTTCTATAATAACAAGTGGGATGAAACAGCCCGATAGAAAATCAGGTGTGGGATGAAACAGCCCGGGGTGAACCGGTCGTGGGATGAAACGACCCGCATCCGCCAATCCGTAATTAAATTGTTGACAAACGCAATCCACTCTTTCCGTAATATTTCGTCTTTGGGAAATTTATGAAACGTCGGTATATTATTCCCCTTTTCTCTGCTGGAATTTCCACAGCTCTCAATAATACAATGATAATTCGGCTTCTTGAAATACACTCGGAAATATTATAGTAACAAATAAAATCTATTACAATTCAAGATGAGAAAGGTCTGCGTTTGAAAATGCTTTGAATTATATAGTGATGTGTAGCTTAAATAATTACGAGCTAATGATTACCGACAATACACACTTGTTAACTGTTGGTATGTTGATACAGTGATATATTATACAGGCAGTGATATATTGGATAGATAATGTGTATAGTATGTGTAGTGCCTGTGACGTCATCAGCCAATCAACCGGATTAAGGTCGTTCATGAAAATTTGAAAACCATTTTTGGCTGTCCCATACTAAAACGTAAATAGCTCAGTTAATT
Source organism: Patella pellucida (assembly GCA_917208275.1). Lineage (NCBI taxonomy): Eukaryota > Metazoa > Mollusca > Gastropoda > Patellidae > Patella > Patella pellucida. The sequence goes on from OU795038.1 coordinate 68,844,211, forward strand.
TTAATCAGATTGATTTGAACTTTCCGTATTATGGATTTAGTAATCATTGTTTATTATAATATGTAATAGAAAATTATGATCTTATGTGCTCTTTAAATAATTGGCAACCAAAATAACAAATGTTTACACCAAGAGAGAAATACTAGGCAATACTTGAGACTGATTGAGCTTGTAATTAATTGGCATATTCAACACTTAGTAGGATGACAAATTGTTCGGGGCTCTTGTTTCACGAAATCTTGACTAAATATACAATCCAGATATTAGTAGATACTTCAATTTTGATTGGCTAAGCAGTAAAATCAATAATATTATCCAATCAAATTACTAAAATTTGGATTTTATCTTAGTTAAAATTTCGTGAAACAGGCTCCTGGCATTTTGTCTTTCTCATGTCCAATAGATCATTGCATGTTTAGTGAATAGAGAGGCAGGGATGAAATGACATATATACATGTAAGAAAGAAGCCCAGCAATGTACCTCATATCTCAAAAGAGTTGAAGTCTGCATTTTTTTATAGAAAGTTATTGTTTACAAAACTCAACCCATCTTGATTAGCCCAGTCATAGGAGGACAGTAGTGTACCTCATTTGTCAAAAGCGCAAACATTTCTTAAATTTAAAGAACATCTTGAAACACAAATAACTGTTTTCTTGTTATTAAACAATGTGTATTTTTGTATCAGCAGGTACAGATGGTAATTCAGCTCGTCGTGATTTCCTTACCTATGCTCTATCATTGATGAGAGCACACAGTGCGGAACACTCTGACAGTTTACCCATAATAGACATCGCTGCAATGAAACATGTGGCTTACGTATTTGATGCTCTCATCTACTACATGAGAAGTGGAGCCGAGACAGATCTTGATACAGTTCGTGATGGAATCTCTGTGACCTCATGGCCTGATCACGAAGAGAATGAGAATGATGAACATGATGACGACACCATTAATAACAGCGTTGCCATGGACACAGATAGCATTGATGGTGAAAATGATGCATTGTCTAAGCTTGGGCGCAAACATCCCTTTTTTCAACGTTCTGACTCCACGACTTTCCTGGGGTGTCCACCGCCAGACCCATTCCAAACACCATTAGTAGAAGCTCTACCATTGGCTGATCAACCTCAGCTGCTCCAATCAAATTCTAGACGAGAAGATTTATTTGGGATGGGTAGACAATCCTTTATGACCAAACAATCAGGGGAGACAATTCAAGGAACAAATCCTCTAGATAAACTATCGAATGTATCATTAGCTACACGAGCGGCAAGGTTATTTTCCGCTGGCTGCGTGAGCTCAGGAAATCAAAACTTACCAAATAGTTCAACCACCAACACACCAACATTCACTATTGGTGCTGGTGCTCTGGGTGCCTCTCGGTCATTGCCTAGCAACCAGAATAATAACACCACCATCTTTAATCTACGTAGTAACACAAGAGATTTTTCAGCATCAGCTGAGGGAGGAAGTGTCATTGTTGGTCTACAAATCCCTCTTCCACCTCTCCCTGTTCCTCCCCAACCAATGAACATACCAACCGACCTGTCTGTCTCAACCCAACAAGCTGCCAATCAGAACGTAGACACACCTACATCAAGTGAATCTCAAACTTCAGGAGCACAACCGCCACCACCACCGCTACCTCTAATTGTGTCATCACAATCTGGGTTGTCAGCAGTTTCACATTCATTTAATGTTCCACCCATCTCTAGTATGCAGATTACGTCACAGCCCAGTCTGGTCAGTGTTTCTCAATCTCTGGCCACTTCTAACATCCCGCTACCGCCTCATCCAAGTCGGGTGACAGTTTCACAGTCTTTGGCAACTTCCAATATCCCGTTACCACCATCTCTTGCCAGCTCTAGCATTCATATATCAACTCAGTCTGGTCTTGTGACTATCCCACAGTCTCTGGCAACTTCTGGTATCCAATCTCATGCAGCACTAGTAACAGTTCCACAATCTTTGGCCAGCTCCAGCATCCAATTAGCACACTCACTTGCTAACTCAATCCAACTTGCATCGCCAACTCTAGTAACAGTACCACAATCTTTAACTAGTTCTGGCATCCAGCTACCAGCGCAGCCTGCTCTAGTCACAGTTTCTCATTCAATGTCAAGCTCATCTAGCCACCATTCTGGTATTGTTACTGTTCCTCAGCCAATCCTAGTTCCACAACCACCAGCTAGTTCTAGTATCCAGATCTTAACACAAGCTACACCGGGTCTACTACCAACACCTCTGCCACTGCTTGCTCCACCTCTGGGTCCGGCATTACATTCTGGTGATGGTGCATCTTCAGTACCCATAACTACTCCTATTCTCATTCCGTTCCCCACTACTTTACTCCAGCCACCAGCTCTGTTACCAGTTGTGACACCATCTACGCCCAGTGCCCCCACTTCACGACCTTCAGCATCAAGTGTTATAGTACACTTTAGTTCTTCTCAGAGTACTCCAAGTCAGTCAGCAACAACAGAAAGTGAAGAGAACCAGTCAGAAACAAGCATGGACACATCTGGACCTGCAGTAGGTGACAAACCTGCTGCCTCAAGGTAAGAGTTTAGATATGCCAGAGGGAGGAGGTTATTGTCCTGGGTGGTCATGCTGTAGATCATAAGACTAGTGAGTAGGGTTGCCTGCCTACATTGTGGGTTTTATTCCTATACTCAGGTTTCCTCCTTCTAAAGAGCCCTGTGCGAAAGCACATTATTAAATACAATCTCATGTATCCATGGGTGATATGGAAAATGGGTGTAAGAATAGAAAATAAAAAGGAAAAAAATAGAAAATAGGAAAAGGGCTGGGGGATCGAGTACTGATTTGGATACGAAAGTTTGAGACGCGATGCCAAGGGTAGGGGAGGGGGACACACACCAACCTAGTATATTTCATTGGAAGTTGTATACACATATCTCACGTTTGACTTTGTTACTGAGGCTTGGTCAGGCAGATTTATATTTAATGGGACATCTAGTGGACATTGTTTGCAAATATAATTTTAAGCATACTTTAAATACAAAGTTCTAGTGTCATGCTTTGCGATTTGAAAATGAGTAATTAATTTAAACAGTGATTTCATTCCCAGTTCTTCAGATGCACCAACACCTCCAATAGAAGGCTCAGATGATATGGTAGGAGCCAATGAAAATGTCTCTAATACTGTTGTCATAGAAACATCCTCTACCTCTCAAAATGCTACATCAACAGTGAGGTAGGCATGTTACATTATTAACCTCGTGGGTTTTCTCCAGGTCCACCGGTTTCCTCCCACTGCTAATGACCCCTACGCACAAGCAAATTATTGAAATAAAATTAAACTATGGGTTAGTCCCAAAATGACCTAGTTTGTGTTGAGTGGATATTAAACCCCATTTCTCTCTATCTCTCTATTTGTTGTAGGCCTATGACATTTGTTTCTTCTTGGTAACTGAATAAAATGGCGACAATAGACATCAAGATGACTTTTCTCATCTCCTTCTCCTGCATTGGCCGAGAAAGTTCATCTCAATTTTCCGGCGGGATTTCCCCTTGTCAGTGATGCAGAAGGAGGGCCTGACAAGGACAGCTGCCTAGTCGTTCCGATGGGACGAAAAACCAAGGTCCGTGTACACATTGGCGTGCACGTAAAAGAACCCTTGGCAGTTGGAATTCAATTGCTGTCTGGGCAAATTTCCCTCATAGCACACTGTATGGCGTATGCCCGTCTTCAATTAGCCCAGTTTAGGTGCTTAAGCGTAGGACGTTAAACCCCATTTCATTCATTCATTCATTCGTGTAATTTGGATGTCGCAGGTTCCACAAAGTCCATGTTCCCTATACATCGTATGATGTCTAATATAACACAATTTGATTGACTATTGCATCAGACCGTCAGATGAGAATAGAACTGGTCCTATCTATACAACACGCTATCAATCCAACCATTTGTCTAAAGAGTTTGTCGGATGCGACCGTTGAATCCGACGATTGTATGGATTGGTTGTATTGTGTAAATGCCGCTTTAATCTTAAAATGGTATTTTAATTTCAGGCCAGCAAGTATACTAGGTGAGATGATACCACATGATATACTCCTGGGACGATGGAGACTAGCTCTAGATTTATTTGGTCGCGTCTTCTGTGATGATGTTGGGTCCGAGCCAGGCTCTGTGATCAGTGAACTTGGAGGATTTCCTGTGAAAGAAAGTCGCTTTCGACGGGAAATGGAAAAATTGAGGAATACCCAGCAACGTGATTTTACTTTGGAGGTGAGGGAACAAACCTATTGATGGGGATACGGTTGTATGGCTTGTAATGTAGGGAGCTAACCTATTAAGTGGTGTTGTTTTGACTCACTCTTGTATGTAACAATGAGTAGGGTCACCTGTACCTGTACATCCTTGTGGGTTTTGTTTGGGTCCTCCAGTTTTCTCCCACTGGGAAGATGGTGTATGGCTTGTTACTATTATGTAGGGAACTACCCCTGTGATGGGGGAGAGGGTGTTATTGGCTTTTTATTACATCATTAGCCCAGTTCAGAGCAGAATAGTAGGACGTTAAACCCCATTTCATTTCATTTCTTATCTAATTTGGTCTTTATTTTATGATTTGAGAAAGTTCCTCAAGATTTTGAAGAATGATTCCCCCCCCACCCTCCCATGTCATTTCTGCAGGGCCTGGCAATAAATAGTGTGTAGTTGTTGATATTACCATACTTGATAAAAGACAGTTATCATTTTAAAGGGACTGTCCCGAATAGAGCAGAGCCTCAAAAATAAAAGTCTGAGTACGTATAAAATTTAAATGCCAAAATATAGAAAACAGATGTATATACTCTGACTCAAAATTTCAGCTAAAAAACTTGAGTCGTTTGGACGTGAGCGTTAAAACAGCCTATACGGACACGTAACCCTTTTAAGATTTCAGGTCAATTCTTTCGTTGGGTGACCCGATAATCGATTCCTGTTCTTCACAGTGAATGGTCAATGTGCTGTAACAAAAGATAAATTTCACCGACACATTATTTTTATAAAATAAAACTCTGGTTTTATCAAATCACCGCATAATGCAGTTTGGGACACCAGACTCCATTTCAAGATGAAATTCTCAAAAACATTATCAGGATTGACCCTTTAAAGAAATGACATTAATAGTTGATAAAATCGATGAATTTAAGGGGGTGGACAGTAGAAAATTTCATTTTTTTTAATAATTGAGGTAAAGTTATCAATTTTACACATCTAAGAACACATCCATTGAGTAATACAAAAACGGCCGAAAAATTTTCCTGGGGGTACCTGTTGCTATGGAAACGGCGGCCATCTTGGATTTCTGTATATAACTTTAGTCATCCAGTTTCTCAGGAACTATTCAACAGAATGTTTTCAAATTAAGCACAGGTGTTACTGACATGTTCGTCTGTGCAATAGGCAAGTTTCATTACAAAATATTAATTAGAAAGCAAGTTATACACATTTTAATGTTAACTTCGAAATTATTTCCCGTGTCACTGTTGCTATGGCAACAATATATCAGGAACTATTTTGCAGATTTACAAAAAAAATTCCTATTGCATAAAGTTATTATATAGGGAGTTAAATTCCAAATTTCAAGAAAATCTGACCATAACTTTCAGAGATATAGCGTGACTAACATTGGTAACTCTAGAAAAAACTGTTTTGAGAAATCAACCACTGAAGTTCAAGTATAATCAGTGACAGTACAGTAGGCCTACCTGGTAATGGTATTGCTATCAGTACCACTACTAGGTCTAGCAGACGATTACTCATCTCCATTTTGTTTATTATGAGTGTCTGTCATACTTATTTAGTCATCTAAACAATTTCAAAAGCATTTTATTTGAAAATCTTCAAAAATATTGATAAACAATGCCGTATGGATCAGTAATACAGCAGCCATGATTGATATAGGTCACTAGCTTAGTGCGCATGCCCATTGAACTAACCTAGAGTAATGCCCGCTTCTGATTGGACACTTCACCATTGACCTATGTGACCGACCAATCAAATAACGTATTTTGAGGGAACCTCATTACTTATGCAAAACTTGTTCATGCTTGCTATTTTTATCTACCTACAGAGGAAAGGTTTCAAGACACCCCACAAAAATGTCATTTCCTTTCAATAGGGGAAATCCCAAGCTTTCTAACCATATCCAACATGGCGACAGTTTACCAATCGGAAACCCGGTATTTCGCGTATGAAATGTCTATTGTTTTTAGATTTTTCTCAATAGTTTAAGCAGAAATAGGGCCAAATAAAAAAGGGTGGGTTCATTCAGAACCAAATTGTGTAGAAATAAAGACGAATTTAGTGAAAAAAATGACTGGTATGTGTTCCTAGATAGTATTACTCACAGATAATCATAAAATCTCAAAAATGATTTTATTGTTAAAATTCATCAAATGAAGTGCGAACGACGGCCTTCAACAAGACATTTTTTGTTGTATAGAAGACTAAAATTGGTCAAGTAAAATTTTTAGATCTGTGTTTAACAATTTTATATTCTCAATTAAAGACAATTATAAATTATAAGGAATAACATCAATAGTTGATAAATTGATGAATTGGATCAAGACAATCAATAGTTGATGGATTGGAACAAAACAATTTTATTCTATGGTAGACTAGTTTGGTTAGGTAAAAAGTTTAATTTGTGTAATAAGAGGGCCTATGCTTAATTGAAGAAGATTATCCATTATATCGAAAATTAAATGTGAGGTCAAATAAAATCAATGGATTAGAAAAACTAGTACAGTAGATGGTTTGGCTCAACGCTGTGAACTACTTTATTCAAAAATGCCTTTTGATTTTATCTGTAGGGACTAGATAATTATGATCGGCCATTGGTTCAGAAGATACCTTCTGAGTACTGTTCTGTTCTTTAGTTGACAAGACATAAAGCTACAGTCTAGATGGTCAAAACTGTCTCTTGATTTTATCTGTAGGAGCTACATGTATGCCAGAATATCCATAATTTTCTGTTCTTTAGTAGACTACATTATCCTGTTATGGACTAGGTTATCAAAAATGTGTTAGTCCCATAATGACCTAGTTTGTGCGAAGTGAACGTGAAACCCCATTTATCTCTATCAAAGATGTCTCTTTTATCTTTTTTGTTTTCTTTCTTTTAATTGAAGGTGGAAAGAGACCGAGTAAGTCTACTAACAACAACGTTTAAACAACTTAACACACACTTTAATCGGCGTACCAATACGACAGGACCCCCTATAGCTGTACATAGAGTTAAAGTTACATTTAAAGATGAACCCGGTGAGGGAAGTGGAGTTGCTAGAAGTTTCTTTACAGCCGTCGCTAATGTAAGTGAAAACAGTAAGATATCATGATTATTTTCGGAGAGTCTTTCTGCATTAGCTAAAGTGGCCGAATGGTTAACATGTGCACATTGCATCGTAAGGTCTATCATTGAGGCAAGTGATGTGGTTTCAATACCTGCTTGTACGTGACAAGGAGTCGTGTTGCCTGTCCAACCTCGTGGGTTTTCTCCAAGACTGGTTTCCTCCTAGGGCTAAAGACCTGTACATGCAAGCGTATTATTGAACTAAAATTGAACCATATGTGAGTCCCGAAATGATCTAGTTTGTATTGAGTGGACATGAAACCCAATTTTTCTCTCTTTCTTCATTGACCCAGTTGGATCATTTGAGTATGGTCCTTGGTTCAATAGCCAGGAGGTCCTTGGTTCAATCCTGTGTTAGCTGAGAAAGTGCCCCAGTTTTGCAGAACGGATGGCCTGGCACCAAACAGTGTCTAGTCATTCAGATGGAGCTATAAACCAAAGTACAATGCACAGTTGGCAGTTTGAATTCAATTAACTTCATTCCATTTGAAAACATCAGGACATTTGGGTACTAAGATAGTTTGGGAAAGGTGATGGTCAATTACCAACTAATTGTTAATCTGATAAAACTAGTGATATGATTAATCATTGTTTTCTAAGATCTTGTCCATTTTTTTTATTACAGGCGATATTATCCCCAGAGAAACTACCGTCATTAGATGGTGTGATGGTGGGAGGCAAGAGTATACAATATAGTATGTACATATTGAAAGATTTTAAAATCACAGTTTACTTTATAATTTTAGTTTAAACATATTCTTTTTCACAATCATTTACATAGGAATCAAGATATTTTAGGGAAATTATGAACACTTCTTCCCACCATAAATGTGACAATCATAGGGGAATGATGTAGCTTTTAAAAGTCAATATATGAAATTACTGATGTTAAAACTGTTGGGAAGGTTATTGGGTGATCTTGTTATTGGAGAACATTTTTTGCCACACATTAAAAGTACCTTATACTCCAAATAGCTAAAGTGGATCAACTGTGTTTTATAGTTATGATAACACATATTCAGAGTGGGTTCTGTTTGGTTGGATGCATACCCTGCCTTGCATCTAACAATTGTGTTAAACCAAATAGATCTGTATGAATGGCTGACATAAATATGTTCTGTTGATCAACAATATACAATATCAACATGACGAACATCAAACATTTGAAATTCATATGAAATCAGTAGGGCTGAAACGATACGCTAAGCCACGATACGATACACTGTTTTTTGAACACCTCACGATGCGAATGCATCACGATACGCGTCTTTTTTCTGTAAAATTGGATTGGGTTCTAATTAAACTTAATAAAAAAAACTAAAATTTGTAAATTAACTTTATTCATTCTTGGCATTTCATTTCTTTATCTTTCCTTACTTTGACAGGTTACAAAATAAGCTGTTACAAACTGATTGATGATTTTTTCTGACATAAATAATTGAAAGCATACCCTTGGATTTTAAATACAACAAAAGTTGGAATATTTAACATGTCTGTCCAAAGAATTTATAACACACGACGGTCATTTCTCTAGCTGTGATGGAAAATAGTAACAATTAAACAATGGCATTAGTCTTCAACTTTGAACCCATCGGCTTTAGAATCATGATAATATAAATAAAGTTTTATTATTTTGTCTATCTTAATCAAACTGTTTATATTTATTTGTATCTTTGTGTCGTTGTGAGTAACTTGTGAGACTGTTTACATAATGCTGTTGTTAATAAAATACCGTGAAGCGGTGTCAATCAGTCGTAATTATGATCGAGGCTATCTCATGGCGTCAGATTTGGGACCGTTTCTCACGCAAATAAAATAATTTAGTAGGAATATATAGACATTATATCTTTCTGTGAATTTTATAACAAACGACAAGAGCCTCATAGAATATGTGTGGTTTTTGCCGAATGTTGCAGCTACCATTCCTTGGTTTGGATGACAGATATGATACGCTTTATCACTTCCGGTTTTACGCTTGTTACTATTTATTCACATTCTAGCTTACTTTACTTATCACCAACACCACGGTGTCATATTCATCGATAAATAGTGGATTTTAATTCATTTTTCATATTCAAAGGCAAACAAACAGGAGTACGCGATTATTAGGACATGTATCGGTCTGTTCGGTTGTATACACTGAAACGTCTGGATGATAGTGTAAACTCTTAGACCAAAGCGGGCGACTTTATTCAATATTTTTATTGTCCGATGTGTTTGTAAACCACGAAAACTAGCTGCCATCATCGATTTAAAACAAGTTTTAATTTAAAGAAACCACATTGTTATGCAATTCACTTTATTTTTAAACTAATGTATCGTGATTTATACTAAATTATATCGGTAATCGTAAGAAAAAAATAAATCTAGATATACCGGTTCTCACTAAAAAAATATCGTTTATCGTGACAGTTAAAAGAATCTCGGTACACCGATTCACCGATGAATCGTTTCAGCCCTAGAAATCAGGAGCCACAGTGACTAAGGCAGTAACCAGGCGATCCCAGGATCGATCCAGGTGTTGATCTAGAAAGGTCCTCAGTTTGGTTCCCATGTCGTTCAGTGGGATCAAAAAACAAAGGTCCTGTAATCCTTCGACGGCTGTCCAGGCAAAATTTCCCACACTGTATGGCATCTTTATTTCCCCCAGAAAAGTAAGATGTTAATTTTATTTCACGATAATTCTTTTCTCAACAGATTTAATTCAACGGCTACGATCCCGAGAGAGGGAAAGAGAACGAGAAAGGATGCGAATATCATCAATGCAGAGACAGAGAAGTCGTGATCGGGAACCAAGGCGAACACTATCCCATGATGCTCCACCATTCTACATGCCTTCAGATGGAGGTTCGGGATCAAACACACCCAATCCTAGCGAACCTACAACTGAAGGTGGCGACACCATAGCCCAGTATAGAGGACAACTCGGTGAAAGATTATATCCTAAAGTTAGAAATATACAACCAGTAAGTTGTTAGATTTATTTACTTTATTCTCTACCTCCAAATATTTATTGAAATCAGTCCTTTCATTGCTGGGGATCACGGTGGCTAAGTGGATAAGGCGCTGGTTCGCTAGCCTGGAGGTCGAGTGTTCGATCCCTGCATTGGCCGAGAAAGTTCATCTCGATTTTCCGGCGTGATTTCCCCTTGTCAGTGATGCAGAAGGAGGGCCTGACAAGGACAGCTGCCTAGTCGTTCGGATGGGACGAAAAACCAAGGTCCCGTGTACAAATTGGAGTGCACGTAAAAGATCCCTTGGCAGTTGGAATTCGATATAAGAGTAGGCCGTAGCGCCGCTGCCCGGGCAAAAATTTGCCTCATAGCACACTGTATGGCGTATGCCCGTCTTCAATTGGCCCAGGTTAGGTGCTTAAGCGTAGGACGTTAAACCTCATTTCATTAATTCCTTTCATTGCTAGAGAGGTTGGATGGCCTAATGACCCCTTCGAGCAAGCAAATTATATAAATAAAGTGCACCGTGGCGTTGTTTTGATTTACCGGTTGTTTTCCACGATCCTCTGGTTTCCTCCCTCTGCTAATGACCCCTACGCGCAAGCGAATTATAAAAAAAAAAATAATTTACTCAACTTTCAATCACTGTCTATGAGAAATATCTTTGATCCAGAAACACAAAAGTACATAGATTCCTATTGATGTATTTGATACATTAAAACAATAAAAGTTTTATAAAAGGCTATATTTTAGTTAAAATAAGGCGAACAACTTTGAGTAATGCATTGTGAACTCAGTGGGAGGGAGCTGATGTTGTATGTGTAGAAACACACCATTAAATGAAGATGCCCAGATTTGTTCTTTTGAATAAAGCTAATTTATTCAGGATGAAAGACTTCTTGAAACATTTATCTTAGTTCTGTCAAACTATCTAAAGCTCTGTGTGGTTACCAAATCCTATGCTTTTTATACTTACTTACTAAACTTACAGTGGTAATTCCTCCGGGCACTCCGTTTCCTCCCACTGCTAAAGACCCCTACACGCAAGCGAATTATTGAAATAAAATTAAACCATATGTTAGTTCAGAAATGCTGTAGTTGTGTTGAGTGGACGTATACCTCATTCCCTCTGTCTCTCTTTACAGTGGTAAATGATTGGTACTCGTACCATTTAAATAAGTTAAAGGGGCATTATGTAAGAAAAAAATAAAGAACTAGCCATTCTTGCTATAATAGTTCCAAAGTAGATGATGTAAAATGAATAATTTGAAAATTTCATTCAAATTATTCTATTGCAAGCGAAGATATTGGCCTTTGAAGGTTTGACAGAAGTGTGCAATAATTTCAACCACAGTCCTGGTTGATCGAAGCTAAGACTCAGTCCGTCTGGATTCTGCCATATTGATTAAATCAAAGTATTGCTGAATAGTTTTAATCTGTTTAATATCGGAGAAATCTGATGCCTGGATCAGTTAAAATTAATGTTTAATTTATACTTTAGAAAACATTTCAGGCCTAAAGAAAGACCTGCAATAGGCAGTTTTAACTCTTGCATAATGTATGTTTAAGTAATCTGGTGATTTCTAAACTGCTTGTCATTTTGATTTTGATTTTTATTTTCAAGATTGTTACTGTCCATGTGGTTGAGAAAACTGTTCAATTGATTTTTTTCTTTCAGACCATGGCACCAAAGATAACAGGAATGTTGTTAGAGTTATCTCCTGCTCAACTGTTACTATTATTAGCATCAGAAGATTCATTACGTCAACGTGTTGATGAAGCTGTTGATATAATTATGTCGAGAAGGTAAGCATCTTTAGTATTTATCTACGATCACTGGAAAATTGGTATGGTTTAACTTGGTGTATATTGCCCTAATTTCTCTTCTGTGTTGAATTATCTATAACTATAGTTTAATTTCGGCTAATAGTGTTCAACTTCTACTTGTGTACAACTTAAATCATAGTGTTTAATTTTGATTACCAAGTGTCTAATTAAGAAATTTAACACTAGTTAATTAGACGCTTGGTATATGACCTTATACCCTAATTGACTTTATATATTTAACAAAGAAATGAGTGCCGAGTCATTATTATATTACTTTATACACCGATTGACTTTCTATATTTAACAGAGAAATGAGTGCCGAATCATTATTAGATTTAGATATATTCAACCTGTCATCTGACAAAAAGAAGTCTGGATCGTCGGATCGTAAAAGTGATTTAGATGAAGAAGAAGAAATAGATGACAGTGCTGCTCTGTTCTGGCAGCCAGGAAAACGTGGTTATTACTCTCCAAGAGCCGGTAAAAATACACCGGAAAGAATAAATGCTTACAGAAATGTTGGACGGTAAGTTAATTTGAAACTAAATGTATTTGAACATTTATTTAATTAACTTCTGTTCATGTTTGTGGCAAAAAACATGAAAAAGGCTATAGCAGCCATGTGTAGAAATGGAATAACAATAACATTTGATTTTAATTGGTGGAGTTCTAAAACATAACATTTGATTTTAATTGGTTAAGTAACATTTGATTTTAATTGGTGGAGTTCTAAAACATAACATTTGATTTTAATTGGTTAAGTTCTAAAAAATAACATTTGATTTTAATTGGTTAAGTTCTAAAAAATAACATTTGATTTTAATTGGTTAAGTTCTAAAAAATAACATTTTGATTTTAATTGGTTAAGTTCTAAAAAATAAAATTTGATTTTAATTGGTTAAGTTCTAAAAAATAACATTTGATTTTAATTGGTTGAGTTCTATAAAATGTATTGTTTTAAATGGCTAATATAATTGTTATCGTTTACAGGATAATTGGTCTATGTTTACTGCAGAATGAAATTTGTCCACTATTCTTTAATCGTCATGTATTGAAATATATATTAGGACGTAAAATAGCCTGGCATGATCTCGCATTCTTTGACTCAGTCACCTATGAAAGTCTGAGAACCCTGGTTGAAGATGGTGAAACTAAAGACTCCTCTCTAATATTTGCTGCTTTGGATTTAAATTTCTGTGTTGAACTGTGTCCAGCTGAGGTTTGTATATTATTGAAATGTTTTGACAAAAAGCATTGGCCGAAAAAATTAGTTTGAATTTTCCGACGTGGTTTCTTGTTGTCAGTTGAGCAAATCAGAAGACCTGACTAGGACTGCTGTCTAGTCATTTGGATGGTATGGAAAACCAAGGTCTTGTGTATTCGATAGAAGAGTAGGCTATAGTGCCGCTGCCCGAGCAAAATTTCTCTCATCGCACACTGCATGGCATATACCTGTCTTTATTAGCCCAGTCGGAGCATAACAGTGGGTGTGGGTCATGTAGCATGGTTTTGATTCCTTGCTTGTACATGACAAGGAGTAGGGTTGCCTGTCTAATAAATTATTTCTCTGGGTCCTCCAGTTTCTTTCCACAGCTAAAGACCACTGCATGCAAGCGAATTATTGGAATAAAATTGAACCATATGTTATTATCTCTATTTCCCTATAAGCTGTGATTCAACAGACTTTACAGAATTGTGTATTGGTATAAAAACACACGCCTATCAATATATTAAGAGCGTGTCCGCGAGAGCACCATGCAGAGGGTGATAACCCTTGGGTCGGGGATTTGGACCAAATTTTTTCTGTGAGATGGGTTAGTACCCAGATACATCCGCACAAAATATTAAGTTGATTCAGTTGATACCAGCCTGGCAAATTGGAAAAATATGTTTTTAATAGAAAAATACTCAAAAATGGGCTAATTTGGAACTAAATTTGTATGATCTGTTATTCGTAAAATAATTGATTTGGACAGACGAAATTTTGGGCATTAGTAGGACTACACAGGCTCCTCCTACACACCGAGTTTTAAGTTTCTACTGCTAATGATATCTTGGTACTGGCCAGATACGCAACTCGCTCTTAAAATTTAATTTAATGAAAACCAAAGTTTGAGAGGCTGTAGTTCATTCTTGGCGGGGACTAGGACCAAAGTTGAGTGTTACCCACAACCAGCAACCTTTCTACTAACAATATAAAAAATAAAAATGACCGGAACAGGCATAATAAAAAAAGCAGAAAAAAATTAAAAACACCCAAAATTGGGATAAAATGTCCCAATTGTCAATATCCCAGATGAAGAAAATGTATGAACATCTTTACAAACATAATATATTCCATTGAATCATTAGCAAGGATGATTGAGAATTGAGGGGGAGAAAAAAATGGGTTTAACGTCAACTGGACACAAACTAGGTCATTTGGGGACGAACATATGGTGATGCACATGTTTTGTCATCGTTACAAAGTTTATATTATCCATTCAGTCGTCATCTAGGATTAGAATGATTTTGACTTGAGAGAGAAACGAGGTTTAAGGTCCACTCGACACAAGCTATGCAATTTTGGGACTAACATATGATAAGTTTTATTTCAATAATTCGTGTACGCTAAAAGAGAGAATCCGTGAGATTGGATATTTACACAGAATAAGTCTTATATGAATATGATATAATATAAGTAAGTGAACACTTCTGCTCAAATATAGGTATATGCCGGAGTTTGGCATGTGTAGTCAGAATTATCCTTGATTGTCTGGAGTGCTATGATCTATGCCATCTTCCCCCTCGGGGATTTCAATATGGAAAGCATTACGTTCTCCTAAACAAGGACACCACCAGATATTAAATGCTTCTCCACGAGGTTCTTCTTACCTGAGAATGTGGATAATAGATATATCAAGTTTATGATAGTCATGACTGCCCATAAATCTTTACGATGATCTGCCCCTAAGTACAGATCTTACCATGGACTATGTATAGATGGACAGGCAATGTTCACAAAACCTTTAGAATTCTGTGCCGCTGTAAAAAGCAGACCTGACAATCGTGACTAAAATAAAATTACCCCCCACCTCCCCTAACTCAATTACCAGTATTAAGTTTAAAATAAAAAAAACCACGATATCAATTCATAATATTTCTATTAATCTTGCTAATCTTTTTTTTTCAAACTATACCAAAACATCGTCTTGTGTACTTCGGACTGCGAACACGCCCATGTGAATCCGAAAAAAACCAACATGTCAAGTTTTCGTTAAAAGCAAACCTACTAAAACACCCTTTTAATTTTTACTTGTGTACAATTGTTCATCATTACGGACATTATTATACCTGAACTTTATTTTCATAATTTTAAAATCCTTCATACTTGCGGGAATTTGGATTATTAAGCCGAACACAAAGGCTTGCAAAACTACGAAAATATTGAAATCGATCATTTTAAAATTTTCAACTGCTGCATTTGGAAATTTCAAAGTTCTAAACTGGAGGAATTTGTCACTACCGGATAGAAATACTTATTATTTGAAAAATTACTGTGTAACTATAAGAATACAGTAAAATCTAATGAGGAGTTCGAGAAATTACTCTGTATGAAATCCTGCAATGTCTAGAACCACTTCGCTTGGTTTACCGGTTGCCTGTCCATCTTGATACGGTTAATGATCTTACAACCGTGGTCTGATCACAGCAAAATTATGCATGACTTATGACCTTCCCTACAGCTATCAAGCGAAAGAAAACGTTATGATTTTTGACCAAAGTACCCTTGTGATCATTGGTGAAAAGGCGCTGCTTTGGTTAGATTGTGCTGATATAAAAGCTTGCCATGGCAGCCCATACATTTTTAACCTGCTAGTAACTTCAGAATACAAATGAGAATAATAGTTTTCTGATTCTGCAGAATTGTACAACAGTAATTTTACGCCCCTTCACTACGATGATCGTGAACGTCCGATTTTGTTACAAAAACTTTATGATTTTTACCAAAATGACATATTTGGTATGAGGAACGTTCAAATAACAATAAATATAGTACTAATGTTGATAATCGATGGCCATTGTTACTCTTTAAGATAGTCGTCGATCATCAGTAAAAGAAAAATCACATGGAAAATACTGCTTTTTACATATTTTCAAAATATTGTAGCACACTAGTGGGTTTAGTTCCGGTCAATTTTTTTCTTCTGACATATACTTAAACGAATGCCCTTCATAACCACACCCAGCAGTTCTAGGTCAGACCCGCCAAGAAGCCGCTACATGCGTTTTAGGATGACACAGTTTTCAACATACGTAAAATGACCACTTTAAGATAACTCACAGAAAATTCCACACGATCAATTTATTCCCAAACGACTGCAGGATTTTAAGTCGACCACTTGGCCTATCATACCTGACCAATATCAAAATTTTACAATCACAAAATTTTGAGTAGGAGCGTTTTGAAATTTGGGCAAAAAAATGGTTGAAATATGGCAAATTTTGACCCAAAACAACAATTTCCAGCTATACCGGAAGTTGTCATTTAATTTTTTTTCCACTGCATCGCTCGACTTCTGTCGCCTAGGGGTCCCCATAGACCAAGTATCATTGAAAATCGCTGACCCCCCGGGTTATCATTTTTTTCAATTTTTGCATGGTCCTCTCGCGGACGCGTTCTTAAACATATTTCAATATCAATATATATATTTAAATATCACAGATTGATCCCTTTATTGTAGAGGGGGGGACGTTGGGTGGCAGAATGGTTAGCGTGCGTGCGCTGTATCATACAGCCTGCCATTGAGTCAACTGGTGTGGTTTTGAATCTCCGGTTTTACATGGCAAGGATTAGGGTCGCCTGTCCAGCCTTGAGGGTTTTCTCTGGGTACTCTGGTTACCTCCCAATGCTAAAGACCCCTATGTGCAAGCGAATTATTGAAATAAAATTAAACCATATGTCAGTTCCAACAAGACCTAGTTTGTGTCAAGTGGACGTTAAACCTCACTTCTCTCTCTCTCTCTTTCTATTCTGGATAAAACCTGTAATTTATTGTATTTCAGGGAGGAGAACAAGTTGAACTTGTACCAGGGGGAGCCGATATTGAGGTTAATGCCCAGAATGTTCATGATTATGTTAGAAAATATGCTGAATATAGAATGGTTAAAGTTACAGAAAAATCTCTTAAAGTAAGTCTTTGTGTATAAACGATGAAATAACTTTAAAAATAGGCCAAATTTCATCATTGAAAGAGGGCAAGTTCACTACAGCAATTGAATAAAATCAAAATCATTTGGTAACTTTTGTTAATTTCTTTATTGTTATGTTTTTGCTAGACTTCGGCGCTTCCAATCATTTACTTGACAAAACTAGTATCATTGTGAAAACATTGCATTAAAAAAAAATTGCCAAACTTTTACTAACTTTTTTCCTCTTCTTTTGTTAATTGCTTATTGTTATGTATTTGTTAGACTTGACAAAAACGGGTATTATTGTGAAAACATTAGCCTTATGTTATGTTATCAAGATTTAAATAAATAATGAAATACCCATCATAATAGAATTTTGAATTGAAATAACTGTGTTTGCCTCTATTTGTATAGCAGAGTAATAAGATTAAACGTTTGTCTCTATTTGCATTTCAGAGTTTAAAGAGTGGTGTATTTGATGTTTTACCATCCAATGCTCTGGAAGGTTTAACAGCAGAAGATTTACGTCTGTTATTAAATGGTGTTGGTAATATCAATGTACAGACACTCATCAGCTATACATCATTCAATGATGAGAGTGGTAAGATTAATTTACTGTCCTCTTCATTGAGTAAGACGCTGGCTCACTAAGTTAGAAGTCCCAGGTTCGATCCAGGTGTTGCCAGAAAAATTTACTCAAGATATTCTGGGGTCAGTGGTGCAGGACAGAGGACCTGACAAGGAACTGTATCCAGTTAATTGGATGTTATAGGAAACCAAGGTCCTGTATACATATTGACAGTTGGAATTCAATTGCTGGGCAAAACTTTCCTCGTTGCACACTGTATAGTGTATGCTTGTCTCCATTAACCCAGTAGGGGCAGAAAATTAGGATGTTACATTCATTTCATTCGTATCTTTGCATATTTTGACAAGAAGTAGGGTCTCTGTCCAGCCTTGTGGGTTTTTGCTGGGTCCTCAGGTTTCCTCTCACTGCTAAAGAGCCATGTACCAGCGAATTATTGAAATAAAATTGAATCATATGTTAGTAACAAAATGATCATCAAATGTAACAACTAGCATTCTAATAATGGCTAGTAAAATAAGCATTTGATGTAACCACTAATGCTTTGGAGATCATCACCCGTTGGTAGAAAATGATTTTCAAACTGATGTTAATTAACTAAATAATTTTTCGGGGGATTGGTCCAGACTTGTGCTGGTTGGATTTCACGTAAATGAACCCTCTGTAAGCAGTGATTTGAATGAAACTTATGTTTAATTGTATATCTATTACAGGAGAAAATGGTGAAAGGGTACAGAGATTTAAAAGGTGGTTCTGGTCAGTTGTAGAAAAAATGAACAACCGGGAAAGACAAGACATGGTATGTATCTGATCATAACACAGTGGTTGATTCCAGAAAAAAACGTCCAATGTTTAAATTCTGTTATGGAATAAGAACTCTAAGAATTTGGCTGTCTGTTAGGCATGGACAGTACTCAGAGCAGAATTATCATATTGTGTCTAGTAGTCATGATTTTGTAAAAATTTGTAATTGGATGAGAGCAAAGTGGATGAGTTTTGGATGTCATATTGTAGAGCATGAGATTCTTCCTTTCTGTGTTGTGAACTAATCATTATGGTATTGGTTGTTATTTCAGGTGTATTTTTGGACGTCCAGTCCTGCGTTACCTGCTAGTGAAGAGGGATTTCAGCCTATGCCAAGTATTACTATTCGACCAGCAGATGACGAGCATCTACCAACAGCCAATACATGCATATCTCGTCTCTATATTCCTCTATATTCATCCAAAACAGTTCTACGCGCCAAATTGTTACTAGCCATTAAGACTAAGGCCTTCGGTTTTGTGTGATCTAAAAGATCTTAATATGTGAATATATTATCGACAACATCTATTTTCCAACAAACTAGAATATCTGTGATCCTTAATTAAGACTGTCGCTGTGAATGGAATTGGTCTACTGACAAGAATATCGTATGAGGGATTTTGGATTGGTGTGAAAAGACATTAAAATGAATCATTGTTTAGGTATCTTTGGTTTTATGAACTTCAGACTATAGTGTTGGTTTTTAAAACCATATGCTTCCTGCAAAACTTAAATGTAACATATGAAAGTAGTTGGTTAAATTATATATCAATAACTAATGGATTCAGAAGGACAATATTTTATGATTAGCAAGTGAAATGTACATTTCATGGAGGTTTTAGTAAACTGTGAACGAAAGAAGGAAAATGAAAAGAAGGAAAAATTAACAGTATTGACAGTTTTTAAGCAGATGTTTGAAAGATTGGGACATTTATTACAGGGTCTTACAGAGCCCTTCAGTTCCAAGTGTTGCCTGTTGAATATTTTTATCTATGTTACAGTTGATATTTAAATTACAACATCTAATCCAAAGAGAAAAAAAAATACCCTTTTCTGTTACAGGGAAAAGAGATACCTTGAATGTATATTTTAAGTACTTCGCTTGAATTTTGTAAATTTTCTCATTTGACATGCACAATAACTGACAAGGTAATTTTTCTTCAAGATATTTCAATGCTAGTCAGCCGTTCACTGGCAAAAGAAGATGTCAAAACTCGAAAGAGGTGCTTTTAGTCAGGTTAACAAAGAAGTAAATTTGAGTCAATTTTATTAGACAAAGTACAGAGTGAATTCATTGCTCTTAAAGTTGAAAAGAAACAACTTTCAAAAACATTTCTTAATTGAAACTATTAAAGTTAAAGGGTATATGAATCGTTGATTCATCAACTCATTATAGGGTGTATTCAGCTTGTGATTATTACTTTACACAAATAATTTGTTTAAATTTATATCAGAACAGTGGACACCCCCCTCTATGGATTTTCAGGGTCGGCGTAAGCAATTCTTGATTGGGGGGGCTTCCATCCTAAGGCCTTATAGGCGAGGGTCAATGGGCCACAATAACCTTGAGTACTTGCAGCCAAATTATTTGAGTCCCCCTCCCACTCTGCCGGTCCTGATTTCTTTAATTTGTAAAGAAAAACATACTTTTTCCAATATTTTAATGGGCATTCAAAGGTAGTCAAAGAATTTTGGACCATAAAATAGGTGATTTATAATTAAAACAATTAATTAAAGATGATTGTGAATTGGATGTATTGTGAAGTTATTTGTATAATATATTATTGTATGTAACAACCTGTAATTGTGTACAAGATGAGAATAAAAAATGAACATTAATTACCATTTAAGTTTCTACAAAGATTTGAACAATTGGAGTTGATTAAACCAGAAAAGTTCTAAGTCTGAATTGAAAAGGGTAGATTGATTGGGTTGAAGAAAATCTATACCAACAAGTACAATTATTGAATGAATCATAGACGTAAGAACTGCAACTGTAGTGTTGTTATTATCTTCGTAGCCAGATCATCTTGTGAACCTATCCATTGAGCAAATTATCGATGAGTTAGAAATGACAGTAGATTCTGCAAGATAGGTGCCAAAGCTCTTGAATGCAGAACAAAACTGTGGACAGATTTGAACCATGGACGAGATATGAAACCATCTTTCAACAGAATCTGAAATTCAGACTAAATAATCGAATGATGATGTAATGTCAGCTGTAAAAAACATTTAAGGTTGACTCTAGACTCTCCTCTTTCACAGATAGGCTTATAACTTATAAGCAAGCATTTGTACATGTTTGGAACTATTAGTAATATTCATGAATAGTTTTTTCATTGCTCATTAATATTTTTTAGATTTTAATATTTTGTGTTCCATAGGACTAAGTGGCACCCAGCTTGTGGGTTGATCCATCATTTTGTTTTCAGCCATTTACCCTCCAAATGAGAAAGGAGTATTTCATAGTCCAAAAGACATGCTAATAAGTTACCTTGAATGGAAAACATTAAAGATGCATAAAATACCAATAAATGCTCTCTTTAACCTTGAACGTCCACTTAGATATTTTCATTGATTTATCCCTAAAATGTTAACCCTAAAATGTGAACGGGGTTTCACACAGTCCAAAAGGCATGCTAATAAGTTACCTTGAATTAAAAACTTTAAAGATGTATGAAATATCTATTGACTCTTATCTTTAACCTGGACGTCCACTTAATATTGCTGAAGTCTTGCTAAACTCAAGATTTTTTTCATAATCAAAAGATATCAAGCTGGCAATGCCAGGCAGGATACGCCCGCATTTTAGAGAGATGGATAGAGAACAAGAAATACAGAAAGTGATTTTTCCTACAATCAAAGGCCATAATTCATTAGTCAAAAATTAAAATGCGCAAAAATCGAAAAGACCCAAGATCTTTATGTTATAACCAAGCATTTCAAGTTTCATTAAAATCGAATCAAAATTGTGACCTATACAGGGTCCACAGCCATGATATACCATTTTTTATCAGTATTCGCGTACAAACGACGGCCATTTCGTATGGCAATTCTGTTCCGTTTTGCCGAAATTTGATCTCAACCTTCATTAGGGTGTAACGGTGATATAATCAAACTATTTTATAAATCGGATAATAATTGTGACCTCCAGAGGGACCATAAGCTAAACAAAGGCGATTTATCGTATAATCAGGGGTCAGGTTGACGTCCGGATGGACAGGGGTGACGACATAATACGTCAAAATGAAAATGTGGGCGTATAAAAATCAGTGGCGTCACTAGGGGGTGGCACAGGAGCACGTGCCCTGGATCGTTTTATGTGTGCCCCGGATCTATTTTGAGCAGACAAAATCGATAATTTGCAATAATTTCACTACTTTTCCCTATCATTATTTCGAATGTCCCGAGTACGGAAGAGAAGCTTTCCAGTGCGAAGCTTTTCTGGATTGTCCTTTCTGGCCCACCGTAGATTTCCCCAATTGCCTCCACGTGCACAGTATTACATTACTAAATAAATATTAAACTGAAAATGGTGTAGAAACGATCGTACATGACATAGTTTACCCGCCGTATATGTTTAGCGGGACAACAATATCACATTAAATTTTAGTTCGTGATAATTTAGCTCACAACTTCACAAGAACTCGTACATATTTTCAAGTATTCGTTTTAATAACTATATTGTTATATCGACAAAAATAATCCGTGGTTTGAAACATCACTAGAATACCCACAGCAACGTCATGTCGTTATTAAAACGAATAGGCCTACTGGAAAATATGTACGAGTTGGGCCTGTGCCCCGGATATAATTGGGTCCTAATGACGCCTCTGATAAAAATTGTAGGCCTACTTGTTTTGATCTACAGTCTACATCCACTTTGCAGCATGTCCACTCTCTTGACATCGGAAGGGAACTGGACAAGATAAATGATAATAGGAACAAAACATGACATTTACAATTGCAGGGCTAAAAGGCTAGTTATCTCTGTGTGTATCCCAGAATTTATCATGTTAGTGGGATAGGGTTTGTAACATAATTCCCATCCGTCGGCTTTTCGGGTAGAAATCATGGAATAAGCTTTATATTGTAGGTTTTGATGTTTGATTACAAAAAACCAATGTTGACATTTTTTCTGAGTAGGTCTTCATAGTATGGGGTGCCATTATTTGACGGTGCCTTTTTGCAATAATATTCCAACTTTTGTTTTTATTTTCACCTTATTTATAATGTTTTCGACATATCAACTGTGATTTGACAATGTATTAATATTCGCAGGGTTCATGACTATACTTTAGATTGTTTTCAATCATTTCATGATGATATTTCCAAGATGGCGACCATTTTTGTCGGGAAAATCGGTCAATGTGTTGATTTCGATTAAGTAGTAGTGTTTGGTGTCAATATATATGTTTTCGGGGTCACAGATTCCATTCCTGGCATTTACAACCTTGTTAAATGATCGCATGTTCACATATTTAGCATATTTCCAAGATGGCGGTCATGTTTGGCGGCAAAATAGGACGATGTGCTAATATTGATTAAGTAGTCGTCGTTGGTATCACTATATATGTTTTCAAGGGCACATAATCCATGTAGGTCGGTAACAACTGTGTAAAATGATTATAAGTTCACTTATTTTGAAAATGTACAATATGACGGCCATTTTGGGCGGTAAAACGGAACGATGAGCGAATATTGGTTAAGTAGTCGTCTATGGTACCAGGATATATTTTTCGGGGAGCAGATTCCATTTTTACCGTTTATAACTGTGTAAAAATATCACATGTTTGCATATTTAGCATATTTCCAATACAGCATTTCATGTCTGGGAGGAAAATCGGACGATATGCTGATTTTAATTACGTAGTCTCGTTTTTGTGTCAATATTTGTTTTGTGTCAATATTTGGTATAAGAAACCTTTACAGCATGGGTTATATTATCAACTGACCCCAAGATGCGTGCGGAAGAAATCGTTCAGAGCACCCAAAATTGAAACATCAAGTTAACTATTAAATGTTCTTTATTGCTTGACTTTGGTTGTTCTCTAGTTTGAAAGTGACTGGGGACGGGTGAGCATGACACAGCCTCTATAGGCCTGGTAAGCGCGTCACTGGAGTGCGGTGAGAACGTATCCCGGTCTATCTGGTAACCGCTAGATCATGGTGGGAACACTTTTCGCGCACAGCCAGATCTTGGCCATGAGCGTAGCAAGATCGTGTAGTAAGCGCTTGTCGTGGTTGTGACAGGCACATGGTGGGCACGTGACGTAAGCACCATGCAGCCGCTATACTCTCTTTGCCTTTGTGTCAGGATTAGGCTTTGCTTTCCCAGGAAAATCGATGATAAATAAATAATAATAATGTGTGCAGAAAAAGTTCCACCATCTTGGAAATATGCTAAATTGGTACAGATACGACCATTTTACGTAGTTGTATATGACAGAAATCGAATCTGCCTCCCCGAAAACATATGTATTGTCACCAAAGACAACTACTTAATCAAAATCAACCCATCGTCCGATTTTCCCGCCACCAGTGGCAGCAATATTGGAAATGTACTAAATATGTAAACATGTGATCATTTTACAAGGTTGTTAATGTCAGAAATTGATTCTGCATGTGCACCTTCGTAAACATATATATTGACACCAAACACTACCACTTAATCAAAATCTGCAGATCGTCTCATTTTCCCGCCAAAAATATCCGCCATCTTGAAAATATACTAAGTATATGAATATTTGATTATTTTACAAGGTTGTAAATGCTAGGAATGGAATCTGTGACCCCGAAAACATGTATGTTGACACCAAACACTACTACTTAATCGAAATCAGCACATCGATCGATTTTCCCTCTAAAAAATGTCGCCATCTTGGAAATATCATCATGAAATGTTGGGAAACAATCTGAAATATAGTCATAAACCCTGCCAATGTTAATGCATTGCCAAATCACAGTTGATATGTCGATAACATTATAAATAAGGTGAAAATATACACATAATTTGGAATATTATCACAAAATGGCTACCCTCAAATAATGGCCTCCCATACTATGAAGACCTACTCAGAAAAAATGTCAACATTGGTTTTTTGTTATCAAACATCAAAACCTACAAAATAAAGCTTATTCCATGATTTCTACCCGAAAAGCCGACGGATTTACATTAAACATCCCACTATGTCAAAAGAACCAAGTCCTGTATTAATATTGAAAGTAACATTTGCTTATCTAAATATTTGAAAACATTTTACATTTCTGAATCATTCACAATATCTGTCACCTCCATCTTGCACCTATCCAAAACGATCCAATCATATAATTCATGTCGCCAACCTGATTCACCTCTTGCTACATCAATGTGTATCGATGTTGGCTTTCAAATGAACGTAAACATTACCATGGCAACGAATGCAACCGAGAAGCTGCTTTATGTACACTTTATTCTATAATATCGACCTTCCAATAATTTAAAAAAATCAGTCTTATAGTTTAGATTTGAGTAAATGAAGTTTACATTTGAATTTAAAGAGAATATTATTTAACGCCGGTGGTTGAAATAGTACTGCTGCCTTCATGGTGAATTTGTGCATGTTATGGAGGTTTTGCTATTAAGGCTTTGAGACATACAGGTTGTAGCATGGATCGTGTATATGCCGCCCATGGTTTTCGCGGGGAGGGGGGGCTAAAAGTTTCGATCATTAATCATTTAATTTGTTTTCTCTTCCCATGTTGGTCTTCCAATTTACACATATAGATCTGGGGCCAGTTGCTCAAAACTAAGTTCTTTTAACAATTCGTTAAAATCAAAAGGATCGTTATCTTACCAACGTGTCGTTTGTTAAAGGGACAATAACACTCTTGCTAGCTTGACAGGTCCAGTAAAAAAAATAGCCTTATTCTAACTACAAGATGTTTAAGTATCCTACCTGTCTTCAATTAGCTCAGGTTAAGTGCATAACAGTAGGACGTTAAACCCCATTTCATTTATTGTTGTGTAAATTATCCATTACAACCTCTCTTACTTGTCCAGAGGGCGCGAAAATATGTAAAATCAGAGTTGCTGTTGAAAGTACTTACCTAAGGCTTTTCAAACCATGTTACGGTTTGTAGTTGAATTTTTCCAATTTTTTAAAATTAGGTGTGTTAAGATGAAATTTGTATCATTTATTAATTGAAATATTGTAGAATAATACGAATTGTTGACCAGAATAAAGATTTGGGCATATTATTCAGTTACAACAAGAGTGGTATTGGGGCTTTAACGGTCCGTTAAATTTCTGTTGATGGGAAGTCAATTTCATTATCCGTTAGATAACGGACTGATTAAAGTTAATCCAAGAAAAGACCGTTTGTTCATATTGGCTGAATTTCAATTTCAATGTTCAGTGTGTCCAATGTCGAGAAGTGTTTGGTCTTTCGAGTTCACAGCAAAACATTCGTTCCTTTTGAAAATACCCATTGCTCGCTATCACAATGTATATGTTCACTTAACCCCCCGATATCACCAAATCGCACTCTGAAAATAGCGCGAAAGAGTAAGACCTAAATCCGACCTTCACAAATAACCCAAATGGACCATTAAACTTCAACGGCTTTGAGATTCCTAGGTTGGGCTCGAAAAACAATCTTCAACTGTTGAAACATCTGGGATAACCAAGCCAGTGGCGGAGCCACGGGGGGTATGGGGGGGGGTAGTTACCCCCCAACTTTTGAAAATCATGGCCATCCCAATTTTGCTAAAAATGACATAAAATTTATGGGGGGGGGGGGGAGATCCTTTTTTATATTATATTAAAGTGCAACATCACATGTTAGAAAGGGCTTTTCTCGACCTTAAACGGGTGTGTCCAATAGCTGGAGAAGGGCGTTTCCCTAAGCAAAAAGGACGTGGCTAAAACATATTTTTGGGGGCCAAAGCCCCCAGACCCCCATAGCTTTTTCCCCCCCCCCCCACTCAGCACCGGCTGGCGCCGCCGCTGCAAGCCACGAACGATCAAACTCATGTTTACACGAAGCCGAAAATTTAGTTTTCAGTTCCAATTTAAACAATTTAAAAGTAACTAATTTGGAACTGGAACTTCCGATTAATGAATTGTAATTAAAAATGATTGACCGTAAACACGGGAGAATGTGGTAATTTTAATATTGATAGATTTACATGGCGGGTCGCTTTTTCTTGGGCCGTTTGCACGACAATTTTCATTTTCTCCCGAATTTTCAGAATGAATCAACCTTTAATTAAACGCATTTTCCACAAAGCTGTGATGGATATTCACTTTTAATAAATTAGACAATAACACAACAATTTAAATTTACAATATATATTCTCTGATGTTTGTGTCCAAGAAAACGGACACGGTCCATCTAAACTACATGTATTAATACCAAAGGAATCTAACCTTCTAGCCATATACGCAGGGCCGGATTAACCATGGGGCACCATGGGGCTCAAACCCCAGGGCCCCAACAAAAAATCTCAGTTGCGTCCAGCTCCCTCCTCTAGAAATGCCATCATTTCATAGCACTCGCATTTATCACCAGGGCCGGATTAACCAATGGACAGAGGCCCCAGGGCCCCCACATTAGGCCCCAGCCACAAACAATCTCAGTTGCGTGCAGCCCCCTCTTTAGAAATGCCATCATTTTATAGCACTTGCATGGATTGGTCCGCTGAAATAACGCGAGAATGCGCTAATTTTGTGGCAGAGTTTTATTTTTTTTCTGGGGGAGGTACTTCTTAATGGCTCCACACAAGTGCCTGAAATGCCAGGAAATCATGTTTCCGGCCTACAATTTCTGAAAATTTCCAGAAAAATAAGGAGCTCCCTTCCAAAATATTGACAACCTTTCAATTATAAAATAATACACTTGATTATGATCACATAGTGATGCTCCCAGAGTCGGTCTGTTTTAAGGGCACCTACACCTGATCCAAACTTTCTTATATCTCTTATGCGGAGGCTATCGGGCGCCACCACAGTCGCGGAACCAAGGTGCGGACATCAGGAGCAGATGCTTCTCCCAAAAAATCTGCCGCCATATAAAATAAAAAATAGTGACTCGGATATCACCCAAATGGCATAAATAGTCTTGTTTCCTGCATCGTTATTTTTAAAAATTTTCTGAGGGAGAGCCCCAGACAAGGGTGCCGTCACCATAGGCGAAGGACCTCTCCTGTCGCCTCTTTCTGGGTCGGCGTCTGACCCACCACATGGCATTAAAGGGTTTGTTTTGGTCGCCCTTGTTCACATTTGACAGTACCTTGTTGGTCTTTGGGGGCGCCGCCACCAAATGACATGATTTAGAGTTTTTCGTTCTGGTCGCCCTATCCACGTCGCCCTATGGTGTTTCGGACTAGTTCTAGTTTAGAGGATAGGAAATTCTCATTTTGGTGTGCTTAACATCAAAATGAGAAAATGCGCTGCCGAAATTGACACACGGGAGCGAAGTTGATTACAGATCCAAGTGGGTGGAAAACGCGTTTGTGACAGTCTAATTTCAAAATTTTCGGGGGGGGGGGGGCTTCCAGACCCCCACCCTCACGTACACACACGTTCCGTTCCGCACTCAGTAACTCGGGCAATATATTGGCGTCCCCAACACTCTGCTGCACCCCCACTTTTACAATCCTACATATGGCCCTGCCCCAGACCCCCCTTGCAGGGCTTCGCGCCTTCGGCGCGCGGTCGGTGATCAGGGGCCCCCACATCTTCCATACCCCAGGGCCCCCACCTTGGTCAATCTGGGGTTGCATATACATACATACACCATTGACCATCGTATATTGTCTAGTTGGACTGGGGGTCAG
This sequence comes from Patella pellucida, assembly GCA_917208275.1. Lineage (NCBI taxonomy): Eukaryota > Metazoa > Mollusca > Gastropoda > Patellidae > Patella > Patella pellucida. The sequence goes on from OU795038.1 coordinate 68,872,739, forward strand.
AGGCATGTTTTAATACATGCAACGCTTTTCTTCATTATCCATGTCTTAATTATTCTATTCGGTTACGAAATGTATAAGACCTTAAACCCCCTTTCAATTCTTTTTATCTAGCATAGCCTATACCCATATAACAATTACTGAAATAGACCTAAACGGTAACAAAACATTACCTAGAATTCGGACAGATAGCCCTTTCCCATTTGTTGAACTAAGGAAATTGGGTGAACCAAATGGGCAATTGCCCCAATGTAAAAAATATAAATCCCAAATCAATATCGATTGTTTTTCTTAGAATCTTCGCAGACTGAGCTTTTTAAATCCCGCCCGAATATCACCTTATAGGTAAAATCCCCATGCAATTTCTAAGGAGATGTTTTGGTTACGATGTTAACAGTTTGCTTATCCATTTTTTTTCCAATGAATGTCAAAAAAAAAAACCAAACAAAAAACATATCGTCGGTTTTAGATCCAGCGACTCGTACCATCTCAAATGACCTCGGATAAAATCACCAACTTTCGTCGTCCGAAGGTTACCCATTTGTGCGATGCGCGCGCAACTAGGTCAACAAATGGCGGAGAACTTGAATCTGGAAAATATTGCTAAGTGATTTAGTGTCCATTGAAACAACACAGGTAATTTTGGGAAATCTCATGCGCCGTTTATGTTAGTTGGTATAAGTCTTGTTCAGACGAATGACACGACCTTATTGTCAATTATCTGTTGAATACCAAAGCCGAACGTCAAACAAAAATTGTGGCAAAAGCTGAAAAGCATTCTTCACTTTGACATTTCTCAGTGATGGTCAATGACAATGGAAATCAACTGTCAAACTAAATACGACAGCCAATGGGCTTAGGAGAAATCGGTTAATAAAAGCTTCCAGTTTGGAACTCTTCAAATGGTGAAATATCTGATTTACTGGACCGATTTAAAGGGGATAAGTCCGTAGATGTTTTAGGACTAACACTTTTTTTTTAATTATTTGAATCATTCACTCATCAGTCATACTACAACTTGTTAAATTACAACACACTGGGATGTACTCATGATGTAGTAGTAGCCGGCCACATACTGACATAGCATACATGCAGGTCTGTGTGTGTTTTTTATAATTGATAATAAGAAACAATGTCTATCATTTATGTCAGAAAGTAGTTAATTTTATTTTATGTATTTTATTGCATCCGGGCCCGTAGTACTAGTAGCCCCCCCCCCCCCCCAATCGAATTAGCCCCCCCCCCCCCCCCAAATATTTCGCCAACAATATTTTTTGTTAGAAGTGTTCAAATGATGGTCATCCGAGGTCTGCCTATCTGCATCACCTCCTGATCCTCTTGTCTTGATAAAATACCGGGCCCGTACTCTTGTCAAAAGCTTTACTGATGTCACTGGCCTTAACAAAGAAATGATTTAGATCAATAAGTTGGTAGATAGATGGGGGATCTCGGTGGCTAAGTTGATAAGGCGCTGGTTCACTAGCCTGGAGGTCGAGTGTTCGATCCCTGCATTGGCCGAGAAAGTTCATCTCGATTTTCTGACGTGATTTCCTCTTGTCAGTGATGCAGAAGGAGGGCCTGACAAGGACAGCTGCCTTGTCGTTCAGATGGGATGAAAAACAGAGGTCCCGTGTACACATTGGAGTGCACGTAAAAGATCCCTTGCTAGTTGAAATTCGATATAAGAGTAGGCCGTAGCGCCGCTGCCCGGGCAAAATTTCCCTCATAGCACACTGTATGGCGCATGCCCGTCTTCAATTAGCTCAGGTTAAGTGCATAACAGTAGGAAGTTTAACCTCATTTCATTCATTCATGGTAGATAGATGAATCTCCCTTCATAAAACCACTCTGAAATTTTGTTACTATGTAATATTATCTAAGAAAAAGTTAAAGATTGTTTATAAACACACTTTTCGGAAATTTTTGAAATTAAACACAGCAGGGAAACGGCGATAATCAAGAAATCGGCGATGATATCAGAATGAGTTGCTTTGTTTTGTTTACGCGTTGCTACGATACCAAGTGCCTGTCTGTATCAATTATTCTGATCATTCATTCACGCAAATTTCAAACCGCACGGGTTATTAGGAAGGGGTTGTCAACCTCATTACGCTATAGGATTGGTTCCAGAGGCTGCAGAATTTATCGCTATTTTCCTGGGACCTGACCCTTTTATACCCGGGTTAGGGGTTTAAAAGAGGCCCTGCCCGGGTTTATTTGTTCGACTACAAGGCCCTGATTTAAATGTTTGCATTTGCCTACAACCAGTGTAGGGTGTCTACAGACGCCTAAAATGTGGGTGCCTATTGTGCAGCTTATACTGTTATTCTATGAATAGAATAATAGAATACCTATAGTTCACTTGAAATTTGATACTAAAGCTATATTGCCTGGCTTAGAGTTCTCCGGGCAAATCAAAAGACACCCTCTACTACCCTCAATATGATACTGGCGGAAGGAGTAGAAGAAGAAAATTTCAGAAAATTCAGCCATAAAACCCTGCCTGAGGCACTTCAATGTTTGGCCAAGGAATCCCCCCAGATGCGAGGAGAGAGAACCAAATTTTCTGGGGGAGAAAATGAGTAAAAGTACCATGAACTGTCCAAAATAATATTTTAAAACTTGTTCTCTGTCCATCTCTTTCAAAATATTGGCGTATCTTGAATGTCAATTGCTTGTTAATTTCAGATCGTAGTGTTTTCGTGGCCAAATGCGATTTCCAAGCAAGTTTGGAAGCTGTAGCCACGAGAAATAACTTATGTACATGTAGTATCTGCATACATTGTTGATTCCTGAATTCTGGGGTTAATAATAATAATAATAATCTCGTCATTTTACAAGGGTAGCAAATTAGGCCTGAAGCCTGTTTTCGATTTGACCCTTAGCACAGTTCGTGCGAATGATTTTGATCATTACTGCAGGAAGAAACCGAAGAACTCAGGGGAAATTACCTGCCTGATCTAACGGCAGACCGAATATCCCTCTCACTTACAACGATAAAGTTCTTGCCCTGAGCTGGGATTGAACCCTCGATGCATTGATGAGAAGCCGCCTCTCAATCGCCACGGCTTTCCGACCAGGGTACAGAATTTTGGGCTGTGTGGGTGCGTGTTATACATTTCTACCTGTATTTGGCAGCATGTTCCATTTGGGTTTTTATGAGAGGCATCTTTAATTTGAAAGATCAAAGAATAAATTGATTATTTTTGCTATTATTAGTTTCATTTTGGCTTACTCCATTGACAATAGAACCGAAACACAAATAGACTCTGAAGTTTTGAACAATGAACCAGGATCAAAGGTATAGGTACCGATAAATATTCAAACATGTATTTTATCACTAAGCCCTATTTGAGTTTGTGGGGTTGGATGGCCGAATGGTTAGTGCGTGTTGTATCATAAAGTCTGTCATTAAGTCAACTGGTGTGGTTTCGGATCCCCAGTTGTACTTGACTAGGAGTAGGGTCGCCTGTTCAACCTCGTGGGTTTTCTCCGGGTCCTCCGGTTTCCTCCCACTACTAAAGACCTCTACGCGCAAGCGAATTATTGAAATAAAATTAAACCATATGTTCGTCCCGAAATGACCTATTTTATGTCAAGTCAACATTAAACCTCATTTCTCTCTCTCTCTATTTGAGTTTATTTACATATCATTTAAGTGCTAGATAACGATAAGAGAAAACCTGTGGAAAATGAGTGTATCAACCAGTGAATGTTTTCTATATAAATTGTGGTTTTTTTTTAGCATCAACATGATGTCTACCATAAACTGTACACCTATAAAACAACAAGTTGAATCAACGGGGATTTTAACACCTGGTAGAAGTTTGCCGAGATTGAATCAACAAACACCGGATTATAGACATGTTTCTTTCTCTACACCTAATTTATTACAGGTAATCTATTTATAGTTACTCAGAAGATTTAAAGGCTAATTAAGATGAGCATACATCAAAACATCATTCACCAACTATGAGAAAAATTTGGTCTACTTTTTTTTAAAATTCCATCTGCCAAGGGATCTTTTACGAGACATCCATTTTTTTTTCCAATCTGAACATTGACATCTCTCATGTGTCTAATCTGATAGCAATCTACCACAGGCAGCATGAGGGCACTGGCAACATTAGATATTTAATGCTTTTTGCAAATCATGATACACGGATACATATAATGTATACATGTGTAGTTCCATAGTTTAAGCCAGACATCCAAATGACTTTAAATTTATATCCCTGAATCAAATACTCTTGATTTAAACCGGTACTATGAAACATCCTGTGGATGCTCTTATGTTAGAGTAGTTAACTTAAAATTTGGGCAAAGCTTTTATGTGCTTGAGCTGAAGAATCTAATTGAACACCTCATCCCAAGATAACTCATCCCAAAATATTAGCCATATATACTGAAACTCATACATAAAGATTATAATGTCTGACAAATTTCTATTAGACAATGATATGGAAACAATCAGCAAGACAGGGGCAGGGGCCAACATCTTCACTCGCATGGAATCAAAACGTGTATGTTATAATAAGTATATATACGGAGCGCCCAAAACTTAAAACTAAAACAGGGTTCGCACACTCCTTGAAACTTCTTAAAACTTCCTGGAAAAATAAAAATGTTATTTCTAGTATGGTACTGGAAAGTCTTGGAAAAACAAGATTAGGCCCTACTCCTTGAAACTCCTGGAAAATTAACATTTGTGGTTTCGCTATATATTTTAAAATATAAAACGAACGTTTCTACAAACGTTGACAAGATTGCCCCGTAAATAGACTCCGGCCCTGAACAGACACTTCTAGAATCTGGTAAATAACTCCTGGAAAACTTCTTGAAAACTCCTGGAGTTTTAAGTGTTCTGAGTTGTGCAAACCTTGTAAAACAACTTGAAATTTAAAACAACAATATCAATTTATTAAAACAACATTATGAATTTTATTAAGATAACACATTTTTATAACAAAATCAGAATGGTCTGAGTGGTTTCAAAGAAAGCAATTGTATAAAAAATAAAAATAAAAAGCAATTATATTTGTTGGCATGAGTTGTCTAATATCTCACTCAACTCTCAACCTATTTGTTAAAGTTGGCATGAGACTTGTCTTATCTTGGGATGAGTTGTTATATCTTGGGATGAGTTGTGTTATATTGGGATGAGTTGTCTTTTGGATGAATTTTCTGTCTGTATACCATCTGGTTGCCTGTCAACCTATCTTTAGATATATATCTGATTTATGAAATGGTTACACTTTAGACAGATATTCCAGAGTGTGACTATTTTTAGGCCATGCTTGTACTTTGTATTATTCATTGCCTTGCAACTAGTCTTTAGGTACATTATGTAGATACCCAATAAAAGAAATCAAAACAACATACATGTATTTGATGGAATATAGTCCAATAGTGTGAGAATGTAAAAATTGAGGCTTATAATCCACTGGGCAGATGTGTATAAATTATGCATCGTCATTAAGCCAAGAATGGGTGATGTCGATGTCAGAGTGTGATCTTTACAGATAGCAAAGGCTTAATTGGAACTAATCAATAGATCCTGTCTGGTTAGTCAGTGATGAAGTAATCTGTAGGAAATGACTTAATGAGCATCAATTGATGTTTACTCGATGGCATCAGACACTATAAACAATTAATATGTTGTCATTAGCAACCAGGTAAATAAAATACTCATTGATCTGAAACTCATGTGTGATATATCTATAATATTATTGTATACAGTAAATATGACTTAATCCTACCAATGAATTGTGAATTAGCTCATCTTGTTTTGTATTACCATGGTGATGACGAGTACATGTATAACAATTTTATTTAACACTTTATATTGTTGTATTTAGGGTAAGTGTTATAATATTATCTGACAACTATTGGGCGTATATATGGGGCCTGACAAGAAACAGTCTCTAGCCATCAGATGGGACAAAAAAACAGTCTTATGTACATGTTGGTGGCATGTAGAAAAACTCAACTAATATTAGATGGAAACCACACTGTCTGGATTAAATTCACTCACAATACAGTACACTGTATTGCATATATATACCTGTCTTCATTAGCCACAATTTCATTTATTTGTACTACGATAGTAGACGTATGTGGCGTTGTTTAAGGTAATTACATGATAATGGTGATATAATTTCTGTAGATGTAAGTTTTACTAAATAAATGAAATTGTGGTTAGAGCCAGATGAGTTTACATACATTTAAAATTTAGTAAAATACTGCTTACAAAAAAAATATTGAATGCTATTCAAATCACTACATTTCAAATTTAATAAAATATTGTTTATAAAATATAAAGAATGAGAATACTATTTAAATAACTGCAAGGATTGAAAGCTATTTATTTAATTTATTCTGTTTGGTTTATTCTCAGATTCCGAGAATTATGAACTTAACGATTAGAAATTTTCTGATTTACACTCTTATTTTCTTAATTGTAACATAGGCCTATTTCCCTTGTGTACATGTACAGTATCTATTATCAGAGCGTAAAAGTTGACATATCAAATTCTTAAAAACAAGTTGAAAAAGAAATAAAAATTTGATGTAATGTCTGCAACAACCAGGCTAATGAAATGTGCTACATCTCTCACAGAAATTTTGCTCTTATAGCTGACGGTTCACAAAGGTAATCATGTTTGAAAATCCAGAGAAATTTCTTATTTGAACCTTGGTTATTGAGCCAGTGCTATACTCCCCTTTATTTAAATTTAATATAGAAGTAACTTCCATACCATTGAGTCAAGTGGCATGATTTCGATGCCTCACTTGTACGTGACAAGGAGTAAGTTCGTCTGTCCAACCTCCTGGGTTTTTTCCAGTTTTACCCACAGCTCAAGATCCTTATGAGCAAGCAGAAAAGTGTTCAAAAATAAAATTGAACCCTATATGTTGTAGTTTGTGTGAAGTGGATGTTAAACCCCACTTCTCTCTTTCCCTTTATTCTTGGTCTTAGTAATGAATTTATTTTCACTGAATACAATTAATGTTTTGATATTTTTCAGAAAGCCGAAAAACGAAGATCAAATATGGCCAAAGATATCTTACTGGGAAAGAAACAGGGCTGTGGCACACCGTCCTACCCCTCTCCACTTGATCGTATTAGAGATGGAAGGTCAAAGGTCTGTCGAGCAGAACAGCTTGGATTGGTTGTTGAAAATGAGGCTTCATTTGAATTGAACCAATCATTTCCAAAGGTTGCTAAATCCAAGATGAAAGGAGTTTTAGATGTGACCACACCCAATTTGGAACAGTTTGAATGTAAGTAGTGGAAAAAGTCAGCAATTCTCTGGTCATTTTTATGGTAACATACTTGTATAGTCAAGTCTGAAAATAAGGCACATTGTCAGACACACCCAATTTGGAACAGTTTGAATGTAAGTAGTGGAAATAGTCAGTGATTCTCTGAACATTTTAATGCTAACATACATGTATAGTCGAGCCTGATAATAAGACACATTGTCAGACACAAATTCATTTTTTGTCAGGTACAAGCCCTATGGTGCCTGTCATTTTTTCTGGCACAGATTTGAATTTTATATTGTGTTTAATGGTGTATACATCCAACATAAAAGCAATGTTTAAGTACTAGTTCATTAATGTAACACATATTGCCAGACCTGTAGAACTAGAACTCTTTTGTTATCGGACCTGCATACATGTATAGTAAAATTACAGTATTGCTTTTGGTTACAAACGAGAATGAGCTTTCTGTTCCTTTGTAATAATTTTAAATAAAGACATGTTCATAAAGGGTGTTATTACCCCAAAATGTAAGGCATGTTCATAAAGGGTGTTATTACCCCAAAATGTAAGACATGTTCATAAAGGGTGTTATTACCCCAAAATGTAAGGCATGTTCATAAAGGGTGTTATTACCCCAAAATGTAAGACATGTTCATAAAGGGTGTTATTACCCCAAAATGTAAGTCTTGTTCATAAAGGGTGTTATTACCCAAAATGTAAGGCATGTTCATAAAGGGTGTTATTACCCCAAAATGAAAGACATGTTCATAAAGGGTGTTATTACCCCAAAATGAAAGACATGTTCATAAAGGGTGTTATTACCCCAAAATGAAAGACATGTTCATAAAGGGTGTTATTACCCCAAAATGTAAGACATGTTCATAAAGGGTGTTATTACCCCAAAATGTAAGACATGTTCATAAAGGGTGTTATTACCCCAAAATGTAAGACATGTTCATAAAGGGTGTTATTACCCCAAAATGAAAGACATGTTCATAAAGGGTGTTATTACCCCAAAATGTAAGACATGTTCATAAAGGGTGTTATTACCCCAAAATGTAAGACATGTTCATAAAAAAGGTGTTATTACCCCAAAATGTATGGATGATAATTATGATGATATCTCATAACAGCAATTTGATGTAATATGTAATTATCTGAGATAGTGGGTATTGTAATTATCTAAAGTAATGTGTATTGTAATTATCTGATGGAATGTGTATTATAATTCTTTGATATAGTGAATGTGTTGTAATTCTATGATATGATGTGTATTTATATTCGTGAATTAATTTGTAATAGAATGTGTATTGGAATTCTATGATATAATGTGTATTGTAACTGTCTGATTAATGTGTATTGTAATTCCAGGTGAAGGGTTAAACGATGTCAGTTTTTCACCAGGTTATAGTAAAGGTTCGTTTTCGATTGCGGAGACGTCATTAGACCTGTCATTGAATGAGAGTTGGTCATTCTATAATTATGTTGGAGGTGGAGAAACAGGACATGTATTCCCTCAGGCTGTTCGTAATCCTAATAAAGCAATCTGTACCATCAATGCTAAAACATCAGAGGTGAGCTAGAGATATATTACATTCATAGTCGTGATTAGTGTTTGACACAGTGTAGGGGGGAGGGGCAAATGTCTAGCACGTGAGCACTCTATCATAAGGTCTGTTATTGAGTCAACTGGTATGATTTTGATTCCCTGGTTGTATGTGACAAGGAGTAGGGGCACCTGTCCAACCCCGTGGGTTTTATCATAGTCCTCTGATTTCCTCCCACTGCTAAAGTCCCCTATGCGCAAGCAAATTATGAAATAAAATTTAACCATGTGTTAGTCCCAAAATGACCTAGTTGGTGTCCAGTGGATGTTAAACTCCATTTGTCTGTCTCTCGACACAGTGTCAGCCTATGAGCCAAAAGATAATTGTGCATGGGTGTTTCTGACAAACTAATTGTAATAATATAGAATTATAATAGTTTAAATTAAAATGTATCAAATGTCAGGAGGGGGCATCGCAGTATGATTTGCCAGGAGATAAAATGAAGAAACATTTCATTTAAATATTTGGGAATTGTCTAATTACAGATTCAGACATGGCATGTATGGCTAGAATACTAACATAATCTCTTTTATGGCAAATAAACATTAAAAACGTTCTAGTTTTCACAGTAGTTCTTGTAAACACTCTACAGGTTAGAGTTTATTAGATTTTTTCCCGAACTTGGCCTTGGTTTTCTTTTCGCCCTGAGAAGCCATACAGCTATTACTGGCAGTAGCTGGCTAAGATCTTGATCATCTCAAAGCAACTTTCCAAAAGTTGCTAGTGGGTGTATACCTATTCCTTGCCCGGAAACATTGTGTCTTGATTAGGCATTGTTCATGCAGCCACAAAATAGTTATAGGCATTAGGGAGAGGCACCATGATAAAATGGGCTTTGGGAAACCCTATTATAAGATTATTGTTTGGTTATTTATTTTCAGATTCTGGTAGCAAATGAAATGGCTAGTGATTTATTTGGCTATGATAAAAGTCAGCTGATTGGACGGAATTTGAAGGATATGATACAGCTGAAATCATTGGATCAGATGTTTCTATCAGAATCTCATCTACAACTGAATGGAGATATTGTAGATATATCAGGCAAAGTCGTGAGTATTGGAGCTCATTTTGAGATTAACTTACAGGTTCTGGATATTTCTATTGTTACATGTGTGAGCGTATGTGGCATGGACATAGGGGAGCCTTATCAACCTCGTGGGTTTCCTCTGGGCACTCTGTTTTCCCCCCACTGCTAAAGACCCCTACGGGCAAGCGAATTATTGAAATAAAAATTTTAAAAACCCATATGTTAGTCCCGAAATGACCTAGTTGTGTTGAGTGGCCGTTAAACCCCATTTCTCTCTCTCTCTCTCCATTGTTACATATGAAATGGAAGGGTATCGCTTTGGGTTTAATGAATGTTTTCTATCATTCTGCACACAGAGATCTATTTAATTCATACTTTGAGAATAGACCTTTGCCCTTAATGGCTGCCATATCCCAAAATTAGTATACTATTTTGTGATGCGTTCCTACTCCTGTTCACAGCTGTCATACACACAAAGACTAAATAAACTTTTTCAATTGAATTAAATTGAAGCAGATTAAATAATCAACAAAATTCTCTATAAAGTCATCAATTTTGGACTTAAATAAAAATGTTGGTTTACTAGCTTAGTGACTGTTTTCAATTGGAGCTACATGTAACTGTAGACAGACAGCCTAAGTTTAGTATGTTTTTTTCTATTTTAGTTTGATGTAACAGATAGCGATGGTATATCCATACCAGTATCATTGTGGGTTAAAAAACTTGAAAATCAACACAATTCCACAGAAGAAGTAAAGCCTTTACTAAAATGTCTGGTTGTCATGGAACCAGTGAAAAGAACAGTTGCAACGGTGACATTCACAAAACAGGTACTTATAATAAAAAAACTTGAAAACATAGATGCCAATCGAGTTTCTCTGATGTTTTTGGTAATAAATCTGTACCTCTTTTCCCCATATTCTCCACAGAAATCTGTCAACTTCTTGTTTTGAATAGAGCATAAAAGATTTTTTTAGTAACTGCATCGAGATGTAGAGAACATTTACCCATTTTCTTCTCTTCCATCTTGTGGACAATTCGTATGAAACCGGAATCAGCCATTCCTATCCACAACTTGATGAAACCATGTAGTTGTTATAGATTAAGCCTAAAAATATTTGACTTCTGTGTTTCAGGGTCGTATTGTATCATGTGATCACCAGATGGCATTGATGTATGGATGTAGTAATATAAGCGATGTGATTGGTCTAGAGATAAATCAGATGATACCTGCAATAAGATATCCTGTCGACGATACAATACCCAAGGTAAAATTCTTTCTTGGTTCATCTTTCTAAAGCCCAACATTTTCAGTGAAAAAAACCTAACAAGGGCGGCAACCTAAAGCATAAAAAATTGAACATATTCCAAATATTTTCACTATCTATGGTATATCATGATCAACTGTGTGTTAAAATAAATCTCAATGTATTGAAGAAGATTACTTAGTTTTGTAGAAATGAGACAATCTATTTAATGTTCCCCTATTTCTATTTAGATGCAGCTTGGATGACTAGATGCTCTTTCCTTTGTAGTTATAGGTCCTCTGTCTGTACCTCTGACAGGGGCATAAGAGGCAGGAAAAATCCAGAGGAACTTTCCCAGGCCAACATCAGGATTTATGAATAAAACTATTTTTTTAAATCTATCGAGGCTAATTTTTGTGATGTCCTACTTTTATGAGGTCCTATTACCGTGAATCCCTATTTAATGTTGGTGAAAGTATAACATCTATATGTGAAGGCCTACTTGTTTTACAGGATATAAGAAGTCAGACAGCTACAGGAAGAACAAAACATGGAGCCACATTTCCACTCAGTTTACAGATCTGTTCAACTAAAGAGATGCCTGATATTGAACCAGTTGTCCAAGATGGTGAGAATATTTAAAGAATCTGTCACTATTTTGTTCCTGGAGGTTCTGTTTCTTGCAGGGTTGGATGGCCGAATGGTTAGCAAAAGCACACTGTATTGTAAGGTCTGTCATTGATTCAACTGGTGGTGTTTAGATTCCCAGGTTGTATGTGATGAGGAGTAGAGTCACCTCTTTAACGTCATGGGTTTCTCCGGGTCATCTGGTTTTCTCCTACTGCTAAAGTGAATTATTGAAATAAAATTAAACCATATTTCAGTCCCAAAATGACCTAGTTTGTGTCAAGTGGACATTAAACTCCATTTCTGTCTCTCTTCCTCTTTATTCAACTATATAGCAGCGGAGACCAACATTGTCCTTTAATAACAATATTGCTACAATATTGCTAATATAATGTGTTGTAGATGCTGTAGAAGAAGAGAATCTATATTATGGTATTATATGGGTGTTTGCTAATATTAGTGGCATGATATGCTTCCTACCTAATGGTAAAATACACAGCGTTAATGAAAGCATGGCCAGATTGCTTTTTGGTTTTCAAAAACCAGATTTAATCGGAAAAGTAGGTAGAAATATTTCTTTTAATTTACGAATCTACACCCTTGTAATTATATTTTATGTTAACTTATGTGTTGTCAAGGCTATAGGAACTCTGGTATAATAGTGCCTTATTTTTCGTTAGATAAGGTTCCATGCTCGTAAAAGAAACACTTTTAGTTAATAGTTGGATTTGTCCGATCAAAATTTCCCTCATTGCATTATGCATGGCAAATTCCCAACTTCAATAATTCCCAACTCCAACTGAAATGAACCCTTTGTCTCTAATCATGTGCGAACATCTGATACCACTCAAATTTGAGAAGTGCACATATCTGTTTTGTATTGTCAGGATATATCGATATTGATACCAGATTTATTGGACGTGATTGAGGATGATAATGAAGATGATGGAATAGCACTGCCTCCTATTGATGATGAAATTATACTAATCCCAAAACCAATACCAAAAGAATTGAAAGGTAATTTAGTAAATCACAGTAATAGCAAACCATAGCATAGTAAATCACAGTAATAGTAAATCATAGCATAGTAAATCACAGTAATAGTAAATCATAGCATAGTAAATTACAGTAATAGTAAATCATAGCATAGTAAATCACAGTAATAGCAAACCATAGCATAGTAAATTACAGTAATAGTAAATCATAGCATAGTAAATCACAGTAATAGCAAACCATAGCATAGTAAATTACAGTAAGTAAACCATAGCATGGTAAATCACAGTAATAGTAAACCGTAGCATAGTAAATTACAATAATGGTAAACTGTAGCATAGTAAATCACAGTAATGGTAAACTGTAGCATAGTAAATCACAGTAATATTAAACCATAGCATAGTAAATCATAGTAATAGCAAACTGTAGCATAGTAAATTACAGTAATGGTAAACTGTAGCATAGTAAATCACAGTAATATTAAACCATAGCATAGTAAATCATAGTAATAGCAAACTGTAGCATGGTAAATTACAGTAGTGGTAAACTGTAGCATAGTAAATCTCAGAAATAGCAAACAATAACAGTAAATCTCAGTAAGTAAACCATAGCATGGTAAATACATGTATCATTTAATATCAAATGAATTGCAATGGGATTTTAACGTCCTATTGTTCTGTAACGACTGGGATGATGAAGAAGACATACTGCAGTATGAAGGAAATTTTGCCCAGATAGCAGCACTATGGCATGCTCTTATATCAATTTCCAACTGTCAAGCATTTTGTTGCAGACACGCTAATGTGTACACAGGACCTTGTTTTTTTCGAACCATATACATTTTCCTTGCCGGGTCCTCCATCTTGCACCATTGACAATGGTCATCCAAACCGGGAAATCCCAGTAAGGCTTCTTGACTAACACCTGAATCGAACACGGGACCTCCAGGCTAGCGAACCAGCATTTTACTCACTGAGTCACTGCGACTCTTTGTTAAAAAGTTAAAGAGTCCTTGTAATAAATCTATATTGTGATTGATTCTTTTAGCAGATAATTCAACATGCACGCCCGACATATCATCAATACCTGTTGCTATTAGTCACATCAATCAGCTACATCTTGATACTGCCTTGGTTAAAACTTCCACACCAAATAAATCAGATACGTCTGTAGCGTAAGTAAACTTATTGTCATTGGCAGTGTTGTTCCATGGTTTGGTTTATGTTAGTATTGTGTGATATAGGTGTAACTCGGTTCTTATCAATACTCAACCAATACTGAAATGAACTAATGATTATGGACATACCTGATGCTATCATTGAAGTTATTCGAGGTATTTAGATACCTATCACTTGGCTTTTGTTGGTGAAAGTGACGTCACTTTTTCAGTGTATTTACTCGTTTGACTTATAGCATAATATAATTCGACTTGAATTCTAACATAGACTACTTTGACTTATACCATGAAATACTTTGACTTATATCATAACACAGTTTTACTGATGTCATAACAAACATAGTTTGACTGATGTCATAACATAGTTTGACTGATGTCATAACACAGTTTGACTTATGTCATAACATTGTTTGGACTGATGTCATAACATAGTTTGAATGATGTCATAACACAGTTTGACTTACGTCATAACATTGTTTGGACTGATGTCATAACATAGTTTGAATGATGTCATAACACAGTTTGACTTACGTCATAACATAGTTGGACTTATAACAGTTTGATTATATCAAAACAAATTTAAACTTCCTTGCCTCTCTTCACATGTATGATTTCATTATGTTTTATCATTTACAGATCTACAGAAGAAAGTCTGAAATCTACAGAAGATGATTGTTTAATAGTCGAACATATAGATGACGATTCCATTAAGAATATCACAATCAATGATTCTATTGACCAATCGAATAACAATAATAGTGTGGAAATAGTTAGCGACGGACACATTAGTATTTCCTCCCAAGATGCATCTAAATCTAAAGTTGTTTCAATTCATGAAATAAACTCTTCGGGTAATGGCAGTAGTTTAACAGAGAGTTCTGTCTCAGCCGAGGAAAGTTCTGATGATGGAGTTAATGCAGATATCAGTGGTGATGTTGAATCAAGTTTTGGTTTGAAGGAGGGAAGCAACTCGAGTCTGAAGCAAAAAAATAGTAAAAATTGGACTGGATTAAATATGGCTCGAAAAAAGATGTTAGAGAAATTTGACACAAGTTCAAGTAGTACTGATAATTCACAACAGTTTTTAGACAGTAAATTAACAAGTTTTCTTCCCCTGTTAACGAAACCGCGTAACGACAGTCAGTTCTTTTACAACAGTGATACCCAGATAGATGACGAGTCGAGTTATTTCAGTCATGATAGTCATGACACATACTCCAGTCCTTCCAGTCTTGAACACTCAACTGATCACAGTCCATCCTCGTTGACCAATCAGAACAAGTGTAACAAAGTGAAACATAAAAGATCACTGAATATTTTAGAACAACAACAGTCTTTTAGTTTTAGTGGAACAGGTCAACATGCTGATGGGTGGAATATAGGCAAGTTTTCTTATTATAATTTATGATTTATTTGTTGAATGGGACTATAGTAGCTTAGCGGTCAGGTCCCTGGACTATAGAATGTCCTGGCTTTGAATTCTAACGTCGACTTTGAAGAAGCGCATGAACTGTACTTAGTTGATCAGATGGGACAAATTAAACTGAAAAATTGTAATGGGGTTTAACGTCCTACTGTTTTGCTCCGAACAGGGCTAATGAAGACGGGCATTCGCCATACAGTGTACTAAGAGTGAAATTTTGCCCAAACAGCTGCACTACGATCTACTCTCATATCAAATTCCAACTGTCAAGGGATCTTTTCATACCATCCAAACGACTAGACAGCTGTGCTTGTCAGGCCCTCTGTCTTGCATCATTGACAAGCGGGACCATGCAAGAAACTCTGGATTAACTTTCTCAGCCAATGCAGGGATCGAACACCTGACCTCCAGGTTAGCAAGTCGGCATCTTACCCACTTAGCTACCGTGACCCGTACTATTACACTGATGTTCGAAATTGTTGAAGAGTAAAAAGAAATATCACTGTCGTGCATTAATTTCTACATTTAACATATATGTTATAATTGACTTCATTTCTATGTATAGCTAAGCTGAATATAAGTGGGTGACATTTATAATGATTGTAGTCAAGTTTATCCAGAAAAAGAAATGTAAGAGAATATTGAAAATGAAAGTTGTATTTTGTTTACAGGTATAATGTTTCAAGTGAAGAAAGTAGAATTAGGTGATGGCAGCCATGTTTTCTGCATGTGGATATCCCGTGATCCAGAGGAACCTGGAGAAGGAGGGCGATCATATGCTAGTTTAACTCTTGCCTCTAGTTTCAACAGTACATTAGATCAGTCATTAGCTGGGTTAAGTTTAGGAGAGGTTTGTATCGAAACTATCTGTTTTATTAACACTTGGATCGTACTATGGACCAAATTGTTCAAAGAAGAAGCCTGCCAATTTTCATGTCGATCAGACTTGAATTGACGAAGCTTTAGGTGTTTTCGAAGATCATTGGGCTAAGAAAAAGATTAGTAGCAGTTAGTGACCAGTTCCTGTTGACAAAAATAATATATTACTTTGACGAAATAAAATACTACTGTTTTTTTCCCTGAAACGTTTCAAAAGAGCAGAGTGAATCATCCACACTCCTCTTTTATATAACCATGTCCTCCTTTGATTTATCATTTCATCTTATTTATTTATATTGATAATGATTTGTTAAATCTTGTTGAAACATCATCGTTGGTTATCCATGAATAATTTGATTATATTCCAATTACTAAATGCCATTCAAATAATATATTTCGACATTTGAAATCATAAATTATCAAATTTTTATAATGATCTTGGATTTAGCACAAATGACTTGGTGCCCCTTCCATAATGGGGGTTGGATGGCCGAATGGTTAGCACGTGTGTGCTGTATCATAAAGCCTGTCATTGAGTCATCTGCCGTGCGGTTTGAATCGCTGGCTGACTTGACAAGGAGTAGGGTCGACTGTCTAACCTTGTGGGTATCCTCTGGGTTCTCCAGTTTACTCTGGTAAAGACCCATACGCGCAAGGGAATTGTTGAAATAAAATTAAAACCATATTTCAATCCTGAAATGACCTAGTTTGTGTTGAGTGGACGTTAAACCCATTTCTGTCTCTCTATATTTATTTTCTTCATGATTTATGGCATGGCATGTATGATATTGCAGGTTTTATGTAATAAAGCTAACTCAGAATCTAAGATAGAAGATAATACAGAAGATGAGAAGAAAATAATTGATAGTAATTCACCAGAGTTTGGTCCATACAGCAACAATTATGATACGTTAATGTCTATTGGTAAAGGAGCGTTTGGTTTCGTGAAACTTGCACAACGTCAAACAGATGATTTACAGGTATGTCTTTAAGTATAACAAAATGATATAAGCATACTTTTCATCGGGTGATGTAATGTTCTGTTCCTACTAGGCTAATGAAGAGGGACAGATGTATGGTGTGTGTTATGAGGGAAATTTTGCCTGGACAGCGGTGCTATGGCCTATTCTTATTTAGAATTCCAACTGTCAATTGTCAGGGCCGGCTGAAGCAATTCTTGATTATTGGGGCTTCCATCTTAAGTCCCTATAGGCGAGGGGCGAGGGGCCGCAATAACATGAAGAGAAGAGTACTTGCGGACAAATTATTATGTGAACATGTGACCTCGGTTTCTCGTCCCATCCGAACGACTCCCTTGCCAGCGCCAGGCCCTTCAGTCCTACATCAATGACAAGTGTGAACCATGCCGGAAAACACCATTGAACTTTCTCAGTCAATGCAGGGATCAATCATGGAACCGCCAGGTTAGCGAGCCAACGACCTACTCACTGAAGCACCGTGGTTCCCCTTTCATCAGGTACTACATGTTGTGATGTGATGCTAACATTGAACAATCTGCTTTAAATATTGATCTTAGCATGGATTTACCGCCATATTGAAAAATGTGCTTACATCTTTTATACACCCAAAGACCAAAAAAACATTTTCGATTTAATTAAACATGCATTATTCAAGAGCTAAATCTGCCTAGTGCAGGTCTTTATTTGGACATGAAATGTTTTCTAAAGTATTAATTAGACATTAATTAACTGATCCAGGCCTTAATCAACTTTGGATGGCATCAGATTGCTCTGATATTAAACAGATTAAAACGTTTCAGTGATAAATCAAATATGGCGCGCCCAGACGCTTCCCGTCTTAGCTTTGATCAGCCAGGACCGTGGTTGAAATTATTGCACAGGTTGGCCAAATCTTAAAATGCCAATATCTTCACTTGCAATAGAGTAATTTGAATGAAATTTTCACATTATTCATTTTACATCATCTACTTTCGAACTAGTATAGCAAGAATGGCTAGTTCTTATCTATATCTTGAATAATGTAACTTTAAATATGGTAATGTGTCTGTTCTCCAGCTGAGCTAACTGTAAATAAATATGTGTAAGTTTCATATGACTAAATGAGTCATTGACATTATGAAATTCAAATATTTGATTTTACCTTCAATATCATTGTTAGCCTCTTATACAACAAGTAAATGTTTTGAGTGGGTGACAAGCTATATCGCTGTGCAGGTCATGGGTATAGAAGAAAAAGCTTCCTTTATGCATTTATTTCTACAATTCACCTACATAATTTACTCATTTCAATGTTTCACTATGCTTAATATAAGTGGACGACATTTCTACAGGTTGTAGTGAAGTTTATCCAGAAGAAGAAAGTAAATAAAGAGAGTTGGGTTGTGGATGACTCTGACGGTCGTATACCACTAGAAGTCAGTCTGTTACGTAAAATATACCATCCTAACATTATACAGGTTAGTTCATGTCTTTAGATATTTTACTTTGATCAAGAATAACGCTGTCTAAAAGATATCGTTTTTCTAAGAAAATTTATTTTTTGAATGTTTTCACAAAAATAAGTTTGGTTCGAGTCCTTGCGTGGTCCGAGAAGATCCTGCGATATTTTTCTAGCCCTGCCTACACATCATGTGTGATGCCTGTGAATTCGATTAGGGAAGTGTCATGTGAACCCATTGCTTCCTGTGTAATATTCTCCTGCTTCAATGTCACACACACAACCAATGAAATAAACAAAATGAAAAGTACATTTTTTTGTATTTTGGCACATAATCAGTAACCTCATGGGTTTTCTTCGGATCCTCCGTTTTTTCTCTCACTGCTAAAGACCCCTACGTGCAAGCGAATTTTTGAAATAAAATTAAACCATATGTTAGTCTCGAAATGACCTAGTTTGTGTCGAGTAGATGTTAAACCCCATCTCTCTCTCTCTCTCTCATCAGTATTAAGCCCCACCCCTTTCTGACACATGTGTTAATTGAAATGATGTGATTATATTATAGATACTTGATGTATATCAGAATGATGTATTTATACAAATGGTGATGGAGAAACATGGTAGTGGTATGGATTTATTTGAGTTTATAGATCGATGTCCACAGATGGATGAAGCTTTAGTTAGTTATATGTTCAGACAGGTAACTCATGTCTATATTTTATAGAATTAGAAAATATCCAAGGTAAAATTCAAAATGTCTGATTTTAGGACAATGGTCTGTCTGTTTCTATTAATCATTATTCTGTTTAGCTCTTCTGTTGAAAGGGGGTTTGATGTCATTGAGTCAACTGGCGTGGTTTAAAATCCTGGTTGTATGTGACAAGGAGTAGGGTTGCCTGTCCAAACTTGTGGGTTCTCTCCGGGTCCTCCGGTTTGCTCCCACTACTAAAGTGAATTATTGAAATAAAATAAAAAAAACAATATGTTAGTCCCAAAATGCAGAATGACCTAGTTTGTGTCGAGTGGACGTTAAACCCCATTTCCCTCTCTCTTCTTTTGAAAGATAGATGGTGATGACTAGAGACAAGTTTATTATAAGTTACAACTTAACAACAAAGGTATCAATTATCAGCATACTGCAATATTTGCTAAATTGGTCATTTAAACTGATGTTTTGACTGATATTCAATTGTCGTTATCAGTATTTGTATTTGGGATAGCTTTAATAAGAGAAGCTGATATCGATTTAACTGAAATCACCCCCTTTTGGATCATCACTAATAATATTGACATCAAATTTTAAACGGTTGTTGTTGGAATTAACTGTTGTTTGTATCTTGCTTGAAGTTGTTTTCAGTCGACAGAAACACTTCTATTCAGCCAAACTTCTTCTACTTCGCATTGCATGCAGTAGATAAAAATTTCTTTGAATTTATCAACTATGTAGGGTTGGTTTATCATCAATACAATATAAATTTAATTATCAACAATGTGGGTTGGTTTATCATCAATACAATATAAATTTAATTATCAACAGTGGAAGTCTGGGTATAATTTATCAACATTGTAGATTTAATTATCAGCAAAGTGGATTTGATTATCAATAATCTAGGATTAATTTATCAACAACATAGGTTTACTTTTATCAATAATGTAAGTTTCAACAATTCCTAGAAAATTGTTGAACTTATCAACAACATAGGTTTACTTTATTTGATAAGGTTGTTGATAAGTTTATAAACTATGTAAGTTTTAAAAAAATTTCAAACATTGTTGAATTTATCAACATAGGTTTACTTTATTAACAAATGTAAGTTTCAATAATTCCTTGAACATTGTTGAATTGAAGATGCTAGTGCAATAAGGTGGACAAGGGCCATTAACAAAATGTGCCAAAAATAGTAATTTTACATTTTTTTAGACCAAAACAATAAAATTGACACAAGGTGTGATAACAGGAATCAGAATGAAAAAAATGAACAAGTTGTTGTTAAGAATATCTGCTAAAAATTCATGTATTTGGAAAAATCAAATGATCTTATTTTAAAACAGTGGCACTTGTCCGTGTTCCATGTGGTTGCACTAGCATCTTCAATTTATCAACAGCATGGGTTTAATGTATCACCACTGTGTGGGTTATTTATCAACAATGTTCGCAACAATCTAGGTGTTAATTTATCAACAATCTAGGGTTAATTTATCAACAATCTAGGTTTATTTTATTTATTTGATGTGTTTTAGATGGTGTCTGGTATATCATATTTACACAGTTGTAATATTTTACATCGTGATATTAAAGATGAGAATATTATACTGGATGAGAAATTTAACATAAAACTCATAGACTTTGGTGCCGCGGCTTACATGAAAGAGGGGAAATTATTTGGAACTTTCTGTGGGACTTTGGAATATTGTAGTCCTGAAGTCATCAGTGGAAATAAGTAAGTAGTTGGAATAATTTCACAGATCCCAAACTTTGACATTGTTGTTTGTCAAGATGTGTACACACACAAGTCATGAGGCAGGGATCCAGAGCAAATGGTCGAACTTGAGTGTTTTAGATTTTAAGGTCTTGCCATTGGGTCAAGTGAGGTTGATCCCAAACTTATATGAGTGGGGTTGCCTGCAAAACCACATGTGTTTTTCTCCTGGTTCTCGGATTTTCGGGGGTCCACAGGCTAAGTGAGTAAGACACTGACTCGCTAGCCCAGAGTTCGCAGGTTCGATCCTGTTGTTGGTCAAAAAAGTTGATCATGTTTTTCTGGAATGGTTTCTCTTTTGTCAGTGGTGCAGGACAAGAGGTCTGACAAGGACAACTGTCTAGTCGTTTTGGATGGAAGGAAAAACTGAAGTCCAGTGTACATGGCATGCACGTAAATGATCTCTTGGCAGTTTGAATGTGATATAAGAGTAAGACATAGCGCCACTGTTCAGGAAATATTTCCCTCATAGCACACAGCTGTATGTCCTTAACCCATCTTCATAATCCAATTCGAGCAGAAAGGTAGGATGTTATATAAACCCCATATGATTTCTTTGATTCCCCCGACTTCTAAATACATTCACTCTGGTTTGCTTCTAGTTCTTATGATGGATGCTTTCAACTATGTTTTGGGGATGTATTGTTCTAAAATGTTGTGGAAATAGTAATATTGTTGTTAATATGTTGTATTTTAACTAAAGATCTCAAACCACTCTTTTAATAGATATAGAGGACCTGAATTAGAGATCTGGTCCATGGGTGTTACGCTGTATACCCTTGTGTTTGGTGAAAATCCATTTTATGATGTTGATGAGACACTAGCTGGTATTCTCAATCCACCCTGTCAACAATCTAAAGGTATTAAAGGATCAAACCTACATATATTTTAGTAGAGGTCACAAAGCCTTGCAATAGGGCAACTGTTGTAGACTTTGTCATACATAGTTTTCATGTATTATTACTCTCTAGTGCTCGTCATACAGACTGGCACAGATTTGGGTTTTGCGCCGGGTGTTGGCCGAGACAATTCATTGGGATTTTCAGGGGTGGTTTCCCCTTGTCAGGGAGAGGGGTGATATAGGCCTAGCCTGTTCCCCAATCCTATTCTTATTGAATAAAATATAGTTTTAAATAAAAGCAAAACACACTACGATGTTTGTACTTGATATGTAAGAAGCAGATAATTTGAGTATTATGTGATAGAAAGCAATACTGTCGCAACATGTTAAGTCCTGTAATGCCAAAGTTTCGTGTCCAGTGGAAGTTAAATCCCATTTCTCTGTACAACATACCTATTTTCGTTCCGTCTCAACAAGTAGACTCTGTTCCTTTATATTACAGGTCTGATGTATTTAATATCATGGATGTTACATGTTGATCCAAAGAGTCGAGCTACTATAAAAGATTTAGAAGTGAATACTTGGGTTAATCAAGATATAGATATCAACTCCTACAGCTGGCAAGAAGTTCTACCCAATTGTGGTAAGATATAAGATCATGTTGGGTGGGTATTAGTAATTGTGGTAGAAGGCAGGGATTAGTAATTGTGGGAAGACCAGGTGTAGGTTTGGATTAGTAATACTAGGTGCAGGTGAGGATTAGTAATACTAATACTGGTAAGACCCGGTGCAGGTGAGGATTAGTAATACTAATACTGGTACGACCAGGTGCAGGTGAGGATTAGTAATACTAATAGTGATAAGACTAGGTGCAGGTGAGGATTAGTAATACTAATAGTGGTAAGACCAGGTGAAGGTGAGGATTAGTAATACTAATAGTGATAAGACTAGGTGCAGGTGAGGATTAGTAATACTAATAGTGGTAAGACCAGGTGAAGGTGAGGATTAGTAATACTAATAGTGGTAAGACCAGGTGAAGGTGAGGATTAGTAATACTAATAGTGGTAAGACCAGGTGAAGGTGAGGATTAGTAATACTAATAGTGATAAGACTAGGTGCAGGTGAGGATTAGTAATACTAATAGTGGTAAGACCAGGTGAAGGTGAGGATTAGTAATACTAATAGTGGTAAGACCAGGTGAAGGTGAGGATTAGTAATACTAATACTGGTAAGACCAGGTGAAGGTGAGGATTAGTAATACTAATAGTGATAAGACTAGGTGCAGGTGAGGATTAGTAATACTAATAGTGGTAAGACCAGGTGAAGGTGAGGATTAGTAATACTAATACTGGTTCCATGTGAAGGTGAGGATTAGTAATACTAATAGTGATAAGACTAGGTGCAGGTGAGGATTAGTAATACTAATAGTGGTAAGACCAGGTGAAGGTGAGGATTAGTAATACTAATAGTGGTAAGACCAGGTGAAGGTGAGGATTAGTAATACTAATACTGGTAAGACCAGGTGAAGGTGAGGATTAGTAATACTAATACTGGTAAGACCAGGTGAAGGTGAGGATTAGTAATACTAATAGTGATAAGACTGGATGCAGGTGAGGATTAGTAATACTAATACTGGTAAGACTGTGTGCAGATGAGGATAAGTAATACTTATACTGGTAAGACTAGGTGTAGGTGAGGATTAGTAATACTAATACTAATAGTGGTAAGACAGGGTGTAGGTGAAGCTTAGTAATACTAATACTGGTAAGACTGTGTAGTAATTGTGATAAGACTTGGTGTAGGTGGGAATAATTAATTGTGGTAAGACTTGGTATAGGTGGGGATTAGTAATTGTGATATAAATAGGTGATGCTTAGTAATTGTAGTAAGACAGTGTAGTTGGAGATTTATCATTGTTTAATAGGATATTGGGATTCGTAATAATTGTGGTCGGATATAAGACTAAATAGGGGATGAATGTGCTATATTAAATATTTTGTAAATATTTCATGATATTTACTCTTGTATTTCTTGATGTTCAGTGTATGTGGTGTCTAAAATTAATGTAGGTAATAAACAGACATTTAAATCACCATCTGTCTTCATTATTCTGGTTTTTGCAGAAAAGGATGTCATTTCATCTCTGTCATCATGTTAATTTTATTTCAGAAGGCAGGGGCCGAGCTAATTACCTAAATTGTTATGCTCTTTAGATCATAAGGTCTGACATTGAGTCAACTGGTGTGGTTCAGAACTAGGGAGCCCTACTAGCAAGCGAAATATTGAAATAAAATTGAACCATATATTAGTCACAAAATGACCTACTGTTGGTTGAGTTAACTTTAAACCCTGCTGTCTTTTATTTCAGAATTTACAGGAAATACAGCTTGTGACAATAGAGGAGATGTTTCTGATGATAGCCAACTAAATAACACGGATCACACACCTTCAATATCACTTCGCTTAGATCAACTCTCTATTAATGATGACCATTATTTTTAAGTTTATTATCAAATTATTGATGTCACTTCTTAATTCATATTCAACCTACAAGGAGCAGTTCCAGATGACACAGGGCCTTGTTCATATAGACAATTTTATCCAATCACTCCTACCATTTGATATTATTATTACTAGTACTACTACATGACAATCAGTACTAGAATGCTATCAGTACTGCAAGTACTTCTACTACTACTATCTGGACTACTATTACTATCAGTACTACTATTACTACTACTACTGCTACTATTATTACTACTATTATTACTACTATTATTACTACTATCGGTATTATACTACTACTGCTATCATCACCTAACCACCTTATACTATCAGTACTATATTATTATTAGTACTACTACTACTACTACATTAAGTACTACTACTGCTATCACCACCTAACTACCTACTACTACTAGTGCTACTATCTACTACCTACTATTACTATTATTAACAACAAATACAGAATTAATTATAGCTATAGTATTATTTTTGCAAATATTATTTTTGTCTTTCAAACTTAGTAACAGATTTAAGTGGACTCCCCAGATATATATAATATCATTTTGATTGTCTAAAAAAAAACTTCTACAATTACCCAAAAATATATGTTGAACAAGGATTGATGAGGTCATTTGCTCAAACATATCTGCAAATATGGAACTTCTTATAACCAGAGAAAAATAAATTTTATACATTTAAATTGGCAGGCAAGCCCATAATAAATATAGGGATATTGTTTGATTAGATGTACCCTTGAAAAGATACATTATGTAAGATTTAGATAAAGAGCTGACCAATCTTGCTATAAAATTCGAAAATAGATAATTCATAATTTTATTTAAAGTGCATATAGCCCTTAATCTATGGAAGCTATGAAAGCCCTTAATCTATGAGAGCTATGATAACCCAGAATATATGGTAGCCATGCATATAGCCCTTAATCTATGGGAGCCCTGATAACCCTTAATATATGGTAGCCATGCATATAGCCCTTAATCTATGGGAGCCCTGATAACCCAGAATATATGGTAGCCATGCATATAGCCCTTAATCTATGGGAGCCCTGATAACCCTTAATATATTGTAGCCATGCATATAGCCCTTAATCTATGGAAGCTATGATAGCTCGTAATCTATGGGAGCTATGATAACCCTTAATATATGGTAGCCATGCATATAGCCCTTAATCTATGGAAGCTATGATAGCTCTTAATCTATGGGAGCTATGATAACCCTTAATATATGGTAGCGATGCATATATCCCTTAATATATGAAAGCTAGGATAGCCCTTAATCTATGGGAGCTATGATAACCCTTAATATATGGTAGCCATGCATATAGCCCTTAATATTTACGAAAGCTATGATAGTCCTTCATCTATGGAAGCTATGGTAGCCCTTAATCTATGGGAACTATGATAACCCTTAATCTATGGACGCTATGATAGCCCTTAATCTATGGGAGCTATGATAACCCTTAATCTATGGGTGCCACGCATATAGCCCTTAATCTATGGGAGCTATGATAGCCCTTAATCTATGGGAGCTATGATAGCCCTTAATCTATGGGAGCCATGCATGTAGCCCTTAATCTATGGGAGCTATGATAGATGAGAGGTCTCCAAATGTGTTGATAGCAAGATTCCTTTAAATTGTGATACCTGTTGTCCCCAATTGCCTGTGGCTCAGTGCAAGGGCTCAGAATTAAACAGTGTGTAATCGTCCAATATCCACTGACTGCACCCTTGACAGTCGGAATTCGACGAAATGAGTGTGGACACGTTGTCCTATCAAAATTCACTCATAGGATGAAAAACTGGAGAGTAGATGTTAACGTGCATGTAGAAAGAACCCTCCTTGAGAGTTTGATGAAAAAATACTGAACGTCGCTGTCCATCAAAATTTCTTATATAGCTTTTGCCCGTCTTCATCAGCCTGGTTGGTGCAGTTTAACACCATTTAATTGTTAATCTGGTAAAACCAGGTTGTTTATAATCGGAAGAAAAAGTTAAATATGGTAATGTAGATATTCAGGATCTTATTCTTGTAAAATTATGGACATTTAGGGTAGGCCATCTTATTCATATAAAATTGTGGACATTTAGGGCAGGCCATCTTATTCATGTAAAATTGTGGACATTTAGGGTAGGCCATCTTATTCATGTAAAATTATGGATATTTAGGGTAGGCCATCTTATTCATGTAAAATTATGGATATTTAGGGTAAGCCATCTTATTCTTATAAAGTTACACATGGTAGCCAAGACCAGATATGCTATTCGTGTAATATTACATGGTCACCTAGACTGAATGAATGAATGAAATGGGGTTTAACGTCCTACGCTTAAGCACCTAACCTGGGCCAATTGAAGACGGGCATACGCCAACAGTGTGCTATGAGGGAAATTTTGCCCGGGCAGCGGCGCTACGGCCTACTCTTATATCGAATTCCAACTGCCAAGGGATCTTTTACGTGCACTCCAATTTGTACACGGGACCTCGGTTTTTCGTCCCATCCGAACGACTAAGCAGCTGTCCTTGTCAGGCCCTCCTTCTGCTTCACTGACAAGGGGAAATCACGCCGGAAAATCGAGATGAACTTTCTCGGCCAATGCAGGGATCGAACACTCAACCTCCAGGCTAGCGAACCAGCGCCTCATCCACTTAGCCACCGTGATCCCCGGTCACCTAGACACCTGGGCTACCAGGTTTATCTTATTCCGGTAAAATTATATTTATCCAAGATGTTCATTATACCGTGTATATCCAATCTTGTAAAAAGCTACGTATATCTATATTTGTATACCAAAAAATGTATTTAGAAATTTGTAATATATTCTATTTAATTGAACGTTGCATAATCTGTTTTATATATAGATGAAATAAAGGGCTCTATATATTTCTAATGTATTATAGTTTTCTGAACATTCAATTTTTACAGCCAACTTCCTTCAATTTGTACATATTTGACGTCTTGATGGATTTTAGCCAATTACACGATCCCAATACAACCAAACATGCACTAGGTGTAGTCATTCCCTAATTTAATGTTAATATATAAAAAAGTTACCAGATGGATGTTCCATCTATACAGAATTAAAGGCGATATCCACAGATCCCTTAGCCGAGATGTTATTGGTACAAGTGATAAACAGAGGGAACCATAGCATTGAAACGATGGATCATTTATGTTTCAACTGGTACCATCAAAGAAAGTCAATGACAATTATTGACTTTCCCCCAACCAGTTATGCTGCAGAAGGTCATATTCAGATGGCATTATATGCAACCTACATCCAAGTCAATTGCCTGGGAGACTCTTCACTGAACACACAAGACTATGGGTTTACCATGGAAAACGAATGTCTCATCCCAAAGAAATACCATCGTAATTTGATGTCGCAATTTTGTGATTGACCCCGGCCCTGTCCCTAGAATACCCCGGGGTCCCCTCTCGCCAAATCTGCGTCTCCTGAGGTTTTCCCCTACCCGTACCAAGGGATGACGCATGTTTGTGATGACCCCCTTAACCTGGACTTCTGGACATTTTAGTCAGTAATTTGCGGTTTGTCGTGTCCATGTTTGTCGTGCCTTGTATATAAAGCTCTGTCATTGAGTCAAATGGTTTGTTTCTTTCGATTTCTCGGTTGTGCGTGACAAGGAGTAAGGTCGCCTGTCCAACTGAGAATGAACGGTATTGAGTAGGTTATCACCGAATTTGAAATTTGGAGAGATCGAAAAAAAGTTGATAGTGAAAATTACGATCTTAGTTTTATTGGGGTTGAATTTAATTGTCTAATCTTTTGACCACTGAGAGAGTTTTTTTAAGTCTAAATTTCATGAATTTTCGAGGTCCGTAAGTTTGTTTTGTTGCACCCAATTACCGTGCCATCGGCAAAGAGTCTAGCGGTACTATCTAAAACATCCTGGATGCCATTAATATAAACAAGAAAGAGGAAATGACCTAGTACATATCCCTGGGGTACCCCAGAGACCAAAGTTGCATAACCTGAAAAGGAACTGTTTTTGAAGACTTATGTTTTAGCCAGTCTTATCATGCTATCACTTATACAATAGCTAGATAGTTTATGGAGTAAACCTACACGATTAACTCGGTCGAACGCATTGGAGATATTACAATATATGTCACATGAGTACTGTCATTTGTCTATAGATGATAGCACGCCCTAATACATTTCTAGTAACTGATGTTAATTAAAGCTTATGTACCAGTGGTTCTCAACCAGTGTGCCACGAGAACTTCATAAATGTGCCGCGAAGTTTTGAACGGCACACCAAGAACAACTCTCACTAAAAAAAAGCCAGTCATTTTACTGATGAAATTCGAAACACTGCAATAATGTAAGTTCATAGCTGTGTTTTACGTAATTTAGATGAGTCATTCTATGTGTTTACGGTTAGTCTGTACCTACAGTTGTATGTCATATAGGACTTGCCATATATTTAGGGTTTCACACTGCGAAGCTTATGTGAAACACTATTGTTTTTGTTAAAATTCTTCTTATTATTATTATTATTATTATTCTTCTTTTGTTTTGAGTAGATCTCAGCAACTGCTTGTCAAATCGTTACGATTTTTTCGGTTTTAACTGGAAAAGTGGGTGTAACTTAGAGGATAAAGCTATTTTGAACGTTCTGCGACAATGCGAAATGCCCGAAATCACCGAAGTTATCGTTTTTAAAAAATATTGCAGTAATTTTAACATAAATTATTGGATTTTAACTTTCAATGCATTTTGACTTAGCCAGAGACAGGGCACATAGCTACGCTACTTTCGATTTTTGATTTTCGGCAAATCTTCGAAGATATTAGGCGCCAAATTTCGAAAATTTAAAATTATTATTCGATTTTTATAAAATTTTCACCCTTTGAGACCTAATGTCATGCACGATGTTATAAAACTAATTCAGAGTTTTTAGTATCACCGGAAGTAATGTCATTTTGGCAAAAACCGTATTTTTAGCCATCAAAACAGATACTTTATTCAAATGAATCTGATTTGTAATGTTTTTAAAATTTTGGCATTTGATGCCAATCAATAGAACGGACCCATACGACCATACATACGCCACAAAATCGTTTCTAACTTGTACCGTTATCGAGAAATAGCCGATTTTCTACAAGTCACTTTTCAAGGTTTTGGGTCTATAAAAGTAGCATATATTATTCGATTTGCATAAAATTTTCACCATGTGATGCCTTATGCCATTTCTGATTTCATAACAGTAATTGAACATTTTTATTCGCCGGAAGTACTGTACACTAACATGCAACAAAATGAATTGATCTGTTTCCATTTTATTTGATGTGTGCACTATTTATGTGGAAATCTGTTTATCGGTTCCATTTGTACTGGAAGTGAAATGAGTTCAAGTGTAACGTGACACCGAAAGTGACACAAGTTCAACGGTAACGTGGTACCAGTGAAACCCGTCATTCCTGCATGCAGGTCTAGTTTTCATATGTATTTACCTATGTGTGCCGCTATTTTTTTTCATGTGTTTCAAGGTGTGCCGTTGGTAAAAAATGGTTGAGAACCACTGTACTAGACTAATATTAAACAACTCACTGGATTGATCAACAATATGCATAATATCAATTGACTATAAATAGATGTTTGCATAGTATCCCATACCCACTCGCCTTTAAATAGTTTTGTCACCGTTGACCAACCGCTCGTGATTACTTGCCCATACACAGATTTGGTGCACTGCCTAGAATCTACTTTGTTTATCTCTGTGTCTAATAAATGGTCAAATTAATGATGTACATGATGTACATGGAATACTGATTATATCAAAATGTATCATAATATATCTAGGTCAAAAATAATACGGGCGGTTTCATGGGATTTTATTTGCAAGAACATAGATAAACAAAGGCAATGTTAATTAGGTATAATAATCGAATGTGCATTTCTGTGTCAACACAGGATTTAAATGCCACGAAGATCCTTCGAGAAATGACTTATTCGAAAATATGATCTTGTATTTCACTTACTTTTCTTCCTACTAAATGCCTGATAAAATTGACACAAAACTTTATAGTAAACATGGTTTAAAAAACTATAAAACATGAAAGTAAACTTCTCTCGGTATTTGAATAACAATAGTGCAATTTCATATTTAAAAAGAGACACGGGTTCACCATATAGATAAGTATGAGCATTGTTACATATTTAATGAAATTAAACTAAATTCAATCACCCATGAAATATATTTTAAAAAGCTCAGTACACAAGCAATTTTAACTAATCGAATAAAATCAATTAAAAAAACAAAGCAAAGCAGAGCAAGATTGGATGCTTCTACCTAATATTCACCCCCTATATTTCATAAAATCAAGATTTATGTTTAAAGTAAAAACAAAAAAAACCGAAAAAGACATGTTCACAAAAACTCGAGCTGATATATACACCTTATATTGCATGTATACAATCATAATTTAATATTATTGATTATTGATACAACATATTTTATTGACACAATTAAAAATTATTGATACAACAATACAACGACTGTAAAATATATCTATCACAGAATGATATCACATTTATTATAAAATACACATGAAATAGACGATAATGGATTTAAATATTCCTAATGTTTACCACTGTAAAATATATCTATCACAGAATGATATCACATTTATTATAAGATAGGTTGCCAGGCAACGAAACATACGCCCACAGCAGCTAAATCGTCCGGGCAGTCAACAAGAGTTGTCGCATATTTAACTTTTTTCAGTAATGAAACATTTATAATACTCTAAAATCTTATAACAAGTAACAACTCATTATGTAATTATCGGAAAATCATTCGAATTTGTTTGGCTTTGACAAAGTTCTCTTCCATGCTAACGTTTAGTATACGAAACACTTAATATTCTGAAAATCAATAGGATTCTTCATTTTTTGACCTTCAATACTGTGTATAAATTTCAAGTCAATCGGATATTAACTTTAGCCTCTAGAGCATCCACAAGATTTTTTGTAGTGATCAAGGGCCATAACTCTGACAGCAAATTTCGGAAATCGCTGAAAATCGATAGGCTTCTTTGTCTCATGACCCTAAACACTGTGTATAAATTTAAAGTCAATCGAATATTACCTTTAGCCTCTAGAGCGTTCACAAGATTTTTCAAATTGATCAAGGGCCATAACTCTGGAGTAATTATCGGATATCGCTGATAATCCCTAGGCATCTTTGTCACATGACCGTAAACACTGTATATAAATTTGAATTCAATCGGATATTACCTTAAGCCTCTAGAGCGTTCACAAGATTTTTCAAAGTGATCAAGGGCCATAACTCTAGCAGTAAATATTGGAAATCGCTGAAAATCAATAGGGGTCTTCCTCTCATGATCTTAAACACTGTGTATAAATTTAAAGTCAATCGGATATTAATTTTAGCCCCTAGAGCGTTCACAAGAAATTGTGGACGATAGACGGACGGACGGACGGGGGCGATGGCAATATACGACCATATTTCTATGTGGGCGTATAAAAATACACATGAAATAGACGATAATGGATTTAAATATTCCCAATGTTTACCACTGTAAAACAGAGTACAGCCTATCCGGCTTATGGACGACCAATAGAATTATGGCTGTCATTAATATCTCTAGAAATTTACTGTCTCATGTCTCGATAACACCTACAGCTGTGTCATTAACTTCTTCCGAAACAAATTAAACCTTAAATCTCAAATCCAATTATTTGCAACCGAACTGCACTTTTATATTTCAAGTATCATAAACTTGTTTAGTTAGCGTTATATTCGTGACATTCCCCAATCGATCGTGTATTTCATATCACAATTCACAATTCGTGATGTCAAAGAAACATTACGATGATATACATCTTAAAACGTGGACACATTGGCCACAAGGTATTCTACAAGCTTACTTCTACCATACTGTAAAGCTGTATCAACACAAAGGGTTTTTTGCTTTTCATTTTTAAACTCGCTTCCGACTGATACCAACAGTTTTACCTTATCCAAGGACTGCTTATCAGACATACAACTGTAGTAGATTGGGTCATCACCATCAGCATCTGAACTGTTGATCTGTGAATAACACCCATTGTCTATCAACCATCTAACTACATCTACATCACCATACCAGCATGCATTATCTAACAACGAACTCTTGTATTTGTATGTTGTATCAACTCTAGCGCCAACTGATATTAACAGTTTAACCTTATTCAGAGCCTGTTTATCTGACCTACAGCTGTAGAATATTGGATCATTACCATCCTCATCTAAACTGTTGACCATGGATTGAAATCTATTGTCTATCAACCATCTAAGTACATCTAGCTCACCAGACTCACATACAACATGTAACAGTGAAGTTTTGTATTTGTAAATTTTATCTATTCTGCTCCCAACTGAAGCTAACAACTTAAATTTATCTAAAGACTGGTTATCTGACATACAGCTGTAGTAGATTGGGTCATAATCATCATCTGAACTGATGACCTGAGAACTACACCCGTTGTCCATCAACCAATTAACCACATCTAGCTCACCATACCAACACGCTATATCTAGCAGCGATATCCTGTACTTGTATGGTGGATCTAATCGACCCCCAACCGACACTAACAATTGCACTTTTTCCAATGACTGTTTATCCGACTTACAGCTGTAGTACATTGGATCATAGCCATCATCATCTACACGGTTGACCTGTGAAACACATCCATTGTCTATCAACCATCTAACCATACCAAGCTCACCATGCAGGCACACTACCTGCAATACTGTAGTGTTATTACTGATTTTTAGGTGTAAATTACCCCCTTGTAACAAACCTTGTCGGATCTCTTTTACCTCATATATATTTTTATAAACTGATTTGTTAAATAAGATATTAATTAAACCATTTGGTGCTGACTGGCATATTTTTACCAGAGTGCTACTTTTACTATAAAGTCTAAGAATCATTTTTCGAACTTTATCTGTAGAGAGGTATCTTGACATAAAGGCGTTATCTATGGGCGTGTCACCATCGTTATCTTTTACCTGTATTAGATCTTTATGCAGATCAACTATTGTTGTAAAGTCACTCAGGTCATTAGAATGCAGGGTAGCATAGTGTAGTGGGTAGTTCTCTTTATAAGCTCCCATCTCGTTTAGTATTTTGTCGGGAATCTTATCTGAAAAAATAGAAATAAGTGATTGAAAGTGTCAGCTGGCCAATACTAGTTGAAATAATTTTGGTAATTTATAGAGGCCTTTATTGTACTAATGTATGTCCGTCTTGTTTAACTTCCGCTGCTACATTTATATTGTTCGTTTACATTGATATGATCTATTATTTACTCAATTACGTAAACCATTTAATACGGTGAATAGTAAAATTATCAAAAGGTGCCATTGTTTATTCTGATCAATCCCATTCGATGATCGTATTCCTTTTTATTTTAATTAAAAGGGGGTTTGGTGGGGTGTCCATTTTGGAAGTCAGTAATCATGTTTCTTCAATTGTAAATTAGTACTTACATAATTATATCAACTTACCATGCCCAGTTATGCTGCTTTGGGTAGCTTCACTTTTTAAGTACTGGATAAGTATAAGATATGCTTTGCTATCTTGTTTGGGTTTATGCTGTAAGATATCTACTAGTTGATCTACAGTTGCTATTGACGGCTTTACAGTAACTATATCTTGTCTATCTTGATCATTTAAATAACCGCCATTCACAAGGATATCACAAAGATTACCGAAGTCTACACTTTTAATATCGACCGTCCTTTTTAAATCCTCAACACTTTCTCGTGTCTGTAAATCTACTGGGTCATTTGTCTCGGGACTCTCAGATATCATTTCGTCTTCCTTTGGAACATTTTGTTCCTGCGATAGAGGTAGGTCTTCCGGTTCTTGGTATTTCTTCAATATAACCTTCACATCTTCCAGTTCCTTCTCAGTCGCCCTTTTCTGGTCTTCAGATTTCTCCAATTTCTCTTTCACATCTTCATAATTCTCTAACTTTTTTTTCATATCTTCATAATCCTCTAACTTCTTTTTCAATTGTACATTTTCATTCTTCATCTTATTTCTCTCCTCCTCCAACTGTAGCATCTTTTGACGATACAACTTCGCGGCCTTTTCAAACATATCATGCGTGTAGTACTGGAACTCATTTTTTTTCGTGGTTTCTAAAAAGAGCTTCCGAATATAGCCAACGTCGTGCTGAGGATCGTCGTTGTTTATTAAAGCATATCTACCACCACAATATCCATCTAAAAACAGTTTAAATTCATCAGGTGCTTTTTCTATATACTCTTCAAACGACATACCTTTTAAACGATCTTTGTTTGTAAATACAATCACACCATATTTGTTAAGACACTCGCCGAACATGTCTTTGTAGTTCTCAATTGTTGTCATTATGGACGATGTTATCCGATCAACTTTGAATACGAAACAAAATATATGTGGTCCTGGATAAAGCCCAATCATGCATTTTACAAGTTCTTCATTTATTTCCGTGTTAGATTTCCTTACATCCGATAATCCAGGCGTATCCAATAGTTTGACTGACACCTCTTTACCACCTAGGTTTATGATATTTGTTAGTGAGCAGTTCTTGCAGGTTACAGAACCGGCACTTACTTGGGATATAAATCCACCAGTTCCACAAAAACCCAGTACATTATTGCCTAATGCACTTTTACCAGCACCTATCTCGCCAATCACTACAACACGCATGGTTCCATCTAAAAAGAGTAAACAATAAATGTAACCTAATATTGTTATTGATTATAAGTGTACAGGATGACAATTAAAAAAATACACGAATGAGCCTACAGCCACAGTAATAGTAACCATCTTTTGATATGATCAAGGGCCATAACTCTGGCAAAAATTCAACAGGGTTCGTGGTATCGGAGAGAAAGAGAGACAGGGGGAGGGAGACAAATAGAGTTTAACGTCCACTCGACACAAACTAGGTAATTTGGGGACTAACATATGGTTTAATTTTATTTAAAAAATTCGTTTGCCCGTAGGGGTCTTTAACAGTGGGAGGAAACCGAGAGACCTAGAGAAAACCCACAAGGTTGGACAGATCGTGGTATTTGAATAATAAACATTGTGTATAAATAGAAAATCCACTTCTTCATCTCATAGTGTAAACATTTTTAAGTCGATCATATGACAACTAAGGTCTCTGATTTTTCGAAGAGTTCAAGCGTCATAACTCCGGAAGCTATTGTCGAAAAGCATCCACGGGATTTTTAAAGCAGTCAAGGGCCATACTTTGGCAGTAATTATTGAAAATTGTAGAAAACCAACAACAGGCTTCTTCGTCTTATGACCATAAACTCTGTGTATAAATCTGAAGTCTATCGGACATAAACCGTAGCTTATAGAGAGTCAACGACATTTTTCAACGGTAGAGGGTCGTATTTAGGACTAAGAGTACTTTCCTGTGGGCTTAGATGCAAGATGGAACCGATGATTTTGGTCTCTCCTTCTGCACCAACTGGAGTATTAAAGACTGACATACGTCATAAAAATGGAGGGTTAATCAATCACCCACGCGGTTAAACAAATGCCGCATAAAT
The DNA here is from genome assembly GCA_917208275.1 of Patella pellucida. Classification (NCBI taxonomy): domain Eukaryota; kingdom Metazoa; phylum Mollusca; class Gastropoda; family Patellidae; genus Patella; species Patella pellucida. The sequence goes on from OU795038.1 coordinate 68,908,836, forward strand.
AATAATATAACAATGGCCATACACCATATATTTCACATAATCTGTTTCTTTAAAGCTTTCAGACTGACGAAAATGCTGACTGCCTCGAGATCAATATCATTCGCGGGATTTAGGGGGTGCAGCAGACGTTTTTGTCGGCTGGGGGGGGGGGGGGGGCTCTAGAGGTAAGTGAAAGGTTAATTCAATTGTTTGATAAATTTGATTGAATGAAATTAAGCAAAGCACATTTTGAATTTGTATTATTTTTTTGCCTTTATAGAGCGGGAAAAGAACGTCCTCCTCCAGTTTGTCACCTGGAAATCTAACAATAAGTGCATAAGGATGGTACCACTTATAAACAAACGCGCAGCAGATAACCACCATACGAAAAATGGAGCGAGTACAGCGATGTGCAGCCCGCTTTTCTTTCAACTGCTACCAAGACAACTCCACAGACTGTAACAAAACTTTTAGACAACCTCCAATGGGAATCTCTCCATCACAGACGGAAGCTATACATGTAAGATACATTCCAACTGATTGCCATTGACCCAGCGACGTTTTACACAGCCGGCAACAGCAGAACCAGAGAAAACGACAAACAAGAGTCAAGAAAGGGGGTATATAGGCTTCTGCCTGTTCTCCAATCCAGTTTCTGTGAATAAATATTGTTTAGAAACAAAAGAGAAATAACAGCATTCCTTCTTCCCAAGATCTGTAAGATACTGGAACGGACGCCCATCGCTAGTAATAGAGGCAGGATCCTTAGAAGAATTTAGGGCCAGGTTGTGTACCATCCCCTGGAACCCTACACAGCACAAACCATTTTAGACCATATCCATGGAGATGTTTCCGATACGTTTGGGCATGTGGCCGAGTCCATTACACTCTAACAGAGGTCGACTCGTTAATGGGAAGGTAGTAAATAGAGTAGAAACCGATTTGACTGTAAGAAAATCTAAGGGGAAGTCCTATCCCTGTGGGGTGTGAGCTGATTCTAACAACTGGGCATAAACGGTAATCACACACTGGGAACCACCCCACACTGCTACACCAGGGTCAATTAAAAATCGATAGTAGGTCTATATATTTGGGAATGTTGCTATCGATATGATCCAATCATAACACATGCTGGACAAGTAAATACACAGGTTTATTACACTGATATCAACGGGTCAACTTTCTAAAATTCAGGCCCCCTTTTCGTGGACTAATGGAACCCTTGCACTGAATTCTAAGGGATCCCTTTCTCAATTTCAGGAGCCCTTTTCTTGGGTTGAGGGCCCCTCCATTGGCGCGCGCCACAGATAGTGCATATACATTGTTTTTGACCCCGGATTCAACGTTTTCTTTCAGCTTTCGTTTTTGCACCCCTGCTATAATCTGCTACTGTATAATAATTCCAGTGAATGTGGACGTAAATTTCAGAACTTTAATTTAAATGAAGCCCTTTGCATTGGCTGTTTCGGCAAAATCGATCCCACGGAATTCCGTCTTTTTGTTACACTTGCTATGAATACACGTTTAATAACCAGGTCACTCACCGTCTAATAATAATTTAGCCAAACTATTATGACTTGTTTCCTGCAGCGATTCGACAAATGGTATAAATCCACCTCTACAATCATCCATCAATAGGTTTATCAATGCTCTGACTTTATCATAATTACATTTCTCCAGTTCAAGCAATTGTTTGTGACGTTCTGTAAGAACCCCTCTTCCATCCAAGCAAGATATCAGAGGATGTGGATCTGTAATTCTACTTATAAGCTCCGTTAAAGTTTTTTTCATTACTTTTAAATTAACGCCGACCATACGACCTCTTTCATTTGGTGGAGGAGCGTCTTCCATTGTTGTTGGACTGATTGAATAGATGTGTCTGAAAAACAGGGTCGTAAACATTTTCTCAATACTCTGAGTTTATCAACATTACCTTTCTGCCTATTGATTAAATCCCCGATGAAGACATAGGGAGACATACCTTTAGCCACCTCGGCTTGGAGACTAAGGGGTTGGGGGGTCATCATGTAGATTTAGAAAGAATAGTATAACATCACAAAACACAGGCTAAGGGATAGAGAACCTAATTTAGCTGCATGTGTAGTTTCCTATATTTCATTTCATAACAAAAGGGTGTTCCGAAGTTAATTGATCATTGACCAAAAAATGTACACAGCGTGAAAGTCCTGATTAGATAAGCGTCACTGCTTAAGATTCCTACGTTCTAGCGAATAATAAAATAAAATTAACTGGGATTTGACATCATATGAATAATGTCTTTATTCCTTAAAAATGCACACGGATTGCAACACTACGAGGGGGTTGGTGGTTTGATCCACTGCGCATTGTATCATACGATCTGTCATTGAGCCAAGCGACGTGGTTTTGATTTCCCGGTTGTACGTGAGAGGGAATAGGTCGCCTGTTCGGTACAACCTTGTGGGTTTCCTCCGACAGCTAAAGACCCCTACGCGCAAGCGAACTATTGAAATGAAATCGAACCATATTATGTTGGTTCGAAAATGACCAAGTGTTTGTGGAGTGGGCGTTACCCGCCCCCTCTCTGTCTTTCGCTTCACTACGATAATCAAATAAGCTAGATTCGTAGCAATGATCTGTGTTAAAATTATATTTTGAATGAGGGGGGGGGGGCGAATGGTTAGCACGTACGCGCTGTATCATAAAGCCTTTCATTGAGTCAACTGACGTGGTTTCGAATCCCCGTTGGTACGTGACAAGGAGTAGGGTCAACGTCGAACCTCGTGGCTTTTCTCCGGGTCTCGGTCCTCCGGTTTCCTCCCACTGCTAAAGACCCCTACGCGCAAGTGAATTGTTGAAATAAAATTAAACTATGGTTTAGTCCCGAAATGCCCTAGTTTGTGTCGAGTGGACGTTAAATCCCATTTGACTGACACCAATAGTGTCCTTTAAATGTTTATCACAGTCGTTCATAGTATTATGTTTTAAGCTATATTTGTATTCCGAAATTTAACAATATTTTGCTAATGTTTACATTTCACTGCACTAGCCTGAAGGTCGGGTGTTATATCCCGGCATTGGCCCGGGCAAATTTTCCTTCCTTCCACATTGTATGACGTATACCCGTCTTCATTAGCCGAGTTTAGGAGCAGAACAAAAGGACGTTAAACCTAATTTCATTTCATTGCATTACAGTCCACTGTTTGTTTGACCGTATATGTATTGTATATATTCAATGCTTGTTTCACTTTCTGTTTCATATTGATCAGTATAATGCTACTGTGTGTAAGAGTATATATGTCAGAATGAAGTAAACTCATGTATATACTTACAATATATCTGAAGATGCTCGATAAACAACAGACAGCTAATTTATAATTTGATGTATATTACAATGAATTATTCTCTATTTATATTATGTAGAAACATACATATTTATTACATGTCGTTATAGTACTTTATCACCCAATAATACATTCCACATTTGATATCGCTTGTGTTTCATAATCTAATGCGATACTTTTTAAAGGTCTTTGAAATGGTTGAATTGTTGTCAAAAAAATTGATGTATCACTACGCCAAAATGTATTTAGGTTCAGTAAAAGTGAAATCTATAGCAAAGAATTATATCTATTTATTTCTGCATGTAAGAAGGGATTGGGTGGTAAATAAAATCTCCTACTCGTTTTTTTTTATATCGAACAATATCAACACTCGTTGTTTTTTTTTACATTATCAACTTGTGTTGATATTTTTATTTTATATCAAAAAACTCATAGGAGATTCTCTATATAAACTTATTGTGCATATAGATAATCGATATAATACTGTAACTGAACTTAGCTAATTCACAATTAATATAAATATTTGTATATTCATTGAGTGTGTTTGTTTCACTTTCTGTTTCATATTGATAAAGTATAAATCTACTGGGTACATCTATTATATATATATATTCACTATGATAACATGTCAATACAATACTATAACATACTATCTTTATACCCACCGTGTTATCAAGATGAAATCGCTTTAATTGTTAATTAAAACAATCTTCTGTCAGACATGATTTACCCTGGTTCACACGTTAAAGGGGAACCCCCTAAATCAGCACGTGACACCGACTATTTACGTCACTGAATCGGAATGATTTCGGTATGAATTGTCCTTTATATAGTTGTAATTCAGCTTTGTATGAGTTTGCTTATTATAAGACAATTTTAAATTCAAATTAATATATTGTATTAGAAAAAAAATGTATAATAATTTTTGTATACACTATTTTTATTCCGAATTAATCATATTTGCAATGATGTTTCAGCAAATGCAATGAATCTACTCTTTGCGTACCGAATGTTGATCAATATTTCGAAAATACAATTCTTGAATTAGGTCAGTTTATTGTAGTTGTCTCCCATTAGCCATAATGATTGTAGCGAAAATAGATATATCCGCTGCTTGTATATACATTGTATATAGTCTGGAGGGGGGTGTCACCAAATGGGCACAAAACCAGACCCAACTTTTCTAGAGTAAAATTTTGCGTAGAATACGATGCAGAGTGGTAATCGTATTCTACGCAAAATTTGACTCTAGAAAAGTTGGGTCTGTTTTTTTTCCAATTTGGTGGACCCCCCCCCCCCCCCCGCGCACCGAGCCTCCGGTACATAGGTATTCTTCACTAAATACGTACAGAGTAGGTATAGTTCATGACATGACTAGGTTTTTATATAAACAATGATACATTTAGGGATATTTTATTTTAAAAGGTGGAATGCAGATGTGTTTTTTTCAATAAATGATATCTTATTAGTATATAGCCTATCATATTTGTTAAGTAACGAGTGCGTGAGTTGCCGGGAAATATCAAAATTAATCCACGCTAATTATTGAACGTTTAATTAAGGAAATAAAATCAAAATATCAACGCTAGATAGTCATCCTGTTTGGATTCAATCGGATTCAACATTAAGATTTGCCAACACGTTTAGATGGCGGAGGGTGCATTATTACTTTGCTGCCATAATATTACAATAGTCTACACAAAGACGAGTTTACTGGAAATTAGCCTATAGTAGATTGCAAAATGTTTAACTTTGAACAATCCGATTAAAACACAGATCCTATTTCGTCTCGTTTTTTATGGTTCAAAATTTTATTAACACTAGGATCTGGAAGAGTTGTTATATAACAGGCATTCTACTTGGTGTGAGGAATTGGCCATTGAAACGTTCTGTTACGGCGAGTTCTTGCATGCTCTGCACGGAACTGTGGGTAAACCCCTAGAAACGTCAATGTTGATTGATTAATCAATGACTGGCGTCATAGGGTCAAAAGCCGTCTTCTAAACCATTGACGATCCTTGACGCGACCTCCCAGTACAACTGGCCAGGGTCCGTATTCAAAGGATATCTCAAGTCTAAGATAGTCACTTAACTACTAGCTTTCACTTAAATATACGTAACTTCCTGTAAGTTAAGGGCAATTGGTATTCAAAGGCACTGTTAAGTATCAAATTTTCCCTTAAAGTTAAGCTGCCTTAACATTTAAGTGTTTGTCTTAAAGTGGTATTCAAAGGCCAGTTTAAGTGAGAAATACCCACTTAACTTTAAGTGACCTATGGGAGGTACCTTAAAGTTAAGTGAGATTATAATGCCTTCTTTTAACGCCGTATAAGTTGTCCCGTAGTGGCGATTTTAAAAGTTAAGGGATTCAGATTGAAACAAAGACAATGTCGCCGAGCGTAGCTGGCCTCAAATTTCTTTTTTCGTCGGCAGCTTTGATGTTGCGGTGCCATAATAGAGTAAAGGGTTATTACCAGCGAGATAGTTAACTGGATATTTTCTCCAATCATATATCATGTTCGTATACATGCTTAATCATGTGTCCACGATAAGATTGTCATATAATAAAGTTAAATTCATTTGTGATGACATGGCTTTATAAAATTTTAGAATTTTTTTAAACTACCGCTAGAAACAAGGCATGATTTATTTTTTACAGCTCATTCCCATATAGACATAATCGGTAGCATTTATTCAGGTAAAATATAATGCAACATGCATCTTTCGTACACACAATGTGCCGTCAATCTAAAATGAAGGTAGTTACACAATGTCTATGAATTTCTCAAATAATAAATTGATATAAAAAAAACCACTGTATGATTTGTCCTGTCTAACTTAGAAGATAAATGTCATTGTGTATGGCTAATATGTTGTTTTCTATTCGTGTCATAAATAATTAAAGTTTATAGTATCCATCATAATGCTACCACTATTTATTCTAATGTATTGAAATGGAATTTTAAAAAAAAAGTCTATGAAAACTGAAATTCCGGCAAAGGATGCACACTATAATAATTTATCCAAAATTTTAATTATACTATTTTCATGCGTTACAATATAATATTTCGACAAAACATTTTCCTAGTAATGTAAACTAAGAATTTAATAAAATATGCGATGCTCTTAAGGTAGCATAACTTGCTTGCAATGATATAAATTCGTGATTTTTGGCAGTGGAGGGTATTCCATAAATTGAAAATTCATGCTATTTGGCGAATGTCAGTTTTCCATAATTTAAGTGTGAAGTTAAGTTTTCACACAGCCAAGCATATGTAAAATAGAGCCTTTGAATACCGATTTAAGGTTAGACACTTGGTTAAGCTGAACAAGTAAGTATTTTTACTTAACTTTTAGAAAACCTTTGAATACGGACCCAGATCTTCATTTATTGTAGACCATCGAAAGTATAAACAAATGAAACGAAATATAGATCAGGGTCCGTATTCAAAGGATATCTCAAGTCTAAGATAGTCACTTAACTACTAGCTTTCACTTAAATATACGTAACTTCCTGTAAGTTAAGGGCAATTGGTATTCAAAGGCACTGTTAAGTATCAAATTTTCCCTTAAAGTTAAGCTGCCTTAACATTTAAGTGTTTGTCTTAAAGTGGTATTCAAAGGCCAGTTTAAGTGAGAAATACTCACTTAACTTTAAGTGACCTATGGGAGGTACCTTAAAGTTAAGTGAGATTATAATGCCTTCTTTTAACCTGTAGAAGTTGTCCCGTAGTGGCGATTTTAAAAGTTAAGGAATTCAGATTGAAACAAAAGACAATGTCGCCGAGTGTAGTAGCTAGCTGGCCTCAAATTTTCTTTTTCGTCGGCAGCTTTGATGTTGCGGTGCCATAATAGAGTAAAGGGTTATTACCAGTGAGATAGTTTTAACTGAATATTTCTTCCGATCATATATCATGTTCGTATACCTGCTTAATCATGTGTCCACGATAAGATTGTCATATAATAAAGTTAAATTCGTTTGTTATGACATGGTTTTATAAAGTTTTAGAAATTTTTTATACTACCGCTAGAAACAAGGCATGATTTATTTTTTACAGCCCATTCCCATATAGACATAATCGGTAGTATTTATTCAGGTAAAATATAATGCAACATGCATCTTTCGTACACACAATGTGCCGTCAATCTAAAATGTAGGTAGTTACACAATGTCTATGAATTTCTCAAATAATAGATTTATATAACAAAAACACTGTATGATTTGTCCTGTCTAACTCAGAAGATAAATGTAATTGTGTATGGCTAATATGTTGTTTTCTATTCGTGTCATAAATAATTAAAGTTTATAATATCCACCATCATACTACCACCCTTTATTCTAATATATTGAAATGGAATTTTTAAAAAAAAGTCTATGAAAACTGAAATTCCGGCAAAGGATGCACACTATAATAATTTATCCAAAATTATAATTATACTATTTTCATGCGTTACAATATAATATTTCGACAAAACATTTTCCCAGTAATGTAAATTAAGAATTTAATAAAATATGCGATGCTCTTAAGGGGACATAACTTGCTTGCAATGATATAAATTCGTGATTTTTGGCAATGGATGGTATTCCATAAATTGAAAATTCATGCTTTTTGGCGAATGTGAGTTTTCCATAATTTAAGCGTGGAGTTAAGTTTTCACATAGCCAAGTATATGTTAACTACAGCCTTTGAATACCGATTTAAGGTTAGACACTTGGTTAAGTGGAAAAAGTAAGTATTTTTACTTAACTTTTAGAAAACCTTTGAATACGGGCCCTGTAATTTAATCAGACTGAACTTTAAAGAAATGTTGACTTATTTGTCGACCATGTCTCATCATGAAAAGGTGTACCAATTACATACGTGGTAGCATAGATCAATGGAAATTTCCCTTCATCATAATTTGGTTAATTCTGCAAGGCCTACCCGTACATTAAACCAGCGGCTGCCAGGCAGGATACGCCAACATTTTCGAGAGATGGATAGAGAACAAGCAAAACCGAAAGTGATTTTTCCTACAATCAAAGGCCATAATTCATTAAGTTACAATTTGATATGCGCAAATATCGAAAAGTATCAAGATATTTAGGTTATAAACACGCAATTTAAGTTTCATCAAAATCGAAATTAAAATTGTGACCTCTACAGGGTCCACAACCTTGATATACCATTTTTTAACAGTATTCGCGTACAAACAGCAGCCATTTTGTATTGTAATTTTGGTCCTATTTTCCCGAAATTTGAACTCAACCTTCCTTAGCTTGTAACGGTGATATAATCAAACGATTTTTTAAAATCGGATAATAATTGTGACCTCCAGAGAGACCACAAGCTAAACAAAGGCGATTTTGCGTATCATCAGGGGCATTAATTCAGGAAATTACGATCCGATATGCGCAAATATCAAAAGGACCCAAGATCTTTGGGTAATCTTCATGCATTTCAAGTTTCGTCAAAATCGAATTAAAATTGGGACCTCTACAGGGTCGACGAGCTTGATATACCATACGAACGGCGGCCATTTTGTATGGTAATTTTGGTCCATTTTTTCTGAAATTCGAACTTACCCTTCCTAAGGGTGTAACGGTGATATAATCAAACGATTTTTTTAAATCGGATAATAATTGTGACCTCTAGAGGAACCACAAGCTAAACAGAGGCGATTTTGCGTATAATCAGGGGCCATAATTCAGGACGTTACGATCCGATATGCGCAAATATCGAAAGGAACCAAGATCTTTGGGTTATATCCATGCATTTTAAGTTTCATCAAAATCAAATTAAAATTGTGACCTCTACAGGGTCCACAACATTGATATACCATTTTAAACAGTATTCGCGTACGATCGGCGGCCATTTTGTATGGCAATTTTGGTCCGATTTTTCCGAAATTTGAACTCAACCTTCCTTAGCTTGTAACGGTGATATAATCAAACGATTTTTTTTAAATCGGATAAAAATTGTGACCTCCAGAGGGACCACAAGCTAAACAAGGCGATTTTGCGTATAATCAGGGGCCATAATTCAGGAAGTTACGATCGGATATGCACAAATATCATAAGGAACCAAGATCTATGGGTTATAACCATGCATTTCAAGTTTCATCAAAATTGAATTAAAATTGTGACCTCTACAGGGTCCACAACCTTGATATACCATTTTTTAACAGTATTCGCGTACGAACGGCGGCCATTTTGTATGGTAATTTTAGCCCGATTTTTCCGAAATTTGAACTCGACCTTCCTTAGGGTGTAACGGTGATATATTCGAACGGTTTTATAAATCGGGTAATAATTGTGACCTCCAGAGGTACCACAAGCTAAAATAGGTCATTTTTCGGACAATCAGGGGCAATAATTCAGGAAATTACGTTCCGATAGGCGCAAATATCGAAAGGAACCAAGATCTTAGGGTTATAAACATGAATGTAAAGTTCATCAAAATCGGTTCAAACTTGTGACCTCTATAGGGTCCACAAGCTAAAAACATGATTTTTCGTACAATCAGGGGCCATAATCCATGAAGTTTTGATCGGATACATGCAAATATCGAAAGCAGCCGAGATCTTTGAAGGATAAACCTATATTTCAAGTTTCGTCAAAATCGGGTAAGAATTGTGACCTGTAGAGAGTCCACAAACAATTGTGGACGGACGGACGGACGGACAGAGGCGACGACATAATACGTCCACATGAAAATGTGGGCGTATAAAAACCCTAAGGAATAAAATCTTTATTCGCAAATTGTTAGTTAATTACCAATTGTTAGTTAATTACAAATTTTTAGTTAATTACCAATTTTTATTTACCTATTGTAGTTCTTGTTTATAATTTAATAAAAGTTGGACTTTCAGCATATTAATACCTATTACAAAATTGCTGCCACCAAAGCTCTCCATACCGTCAGTGATGTAGCACGTATCGAATATTGATATATTATGAGGCTTTAATTCTTGTTTCATCTCTTTCGGGGATCACGGTGGCTAAGTGGATAAGGCGCTGGTTCGCTAGCCTGGAGGTTGAGTGTTCGATCCCTGCATTGGCCGAGAAAGTTCATCTCGATTTTCCGGCGTGATTTCCCCTTGTCAGTGATGCAGAAGGAGGGCCTGACAAGGACAGCTGCCTAGTCGTTCGGATGGGACGAAAAACCGAGGTCCCGTGTACAAATTGGAGTGCACGTAAAAGATCCCTTGGCAGTTGGAATTCGATAAAAGAGTAGGCCGTAGCGCCGCTGCCCTCATTGCACACTGTGGCGTATGCCCGTCTTCAATTAGCCCAGGTACGGTGCTTAAGCGTAGGACGTTAAACCCCATTCATCTCTTTCACAAAGTGTTTGACGTCAATTGTCCAGTCAAAGTATTAGAAAATATAACAGCAGGACCGCTTGTGAGTTATCGGCGGGAAAAACTATTCTCATGAGTGGCGACTCATTATTACTGCTGCTACGTAACAATACTATAGATGGCGCCATGAAGAAGAACGTTAGTAAAGGTGAGCTATATGATTCTAAAATTATGAGGTGAGGGTTTAAGTCCACTTGTTATCCAAGACTAACATACCATACAATTAATTTATTTCAATAATTCTATTCAGCGTAGGGATCTTTAGATGTGGGGAAATTATCGCATATCTAAGCCATTGTATACCATAAATTGACACTTCTTATAAGCACTTGGTTGAAGTGAGAAAAACACCCGATAAGTACTGAGTTGAAGTGAGCAAAACACTTGATAAGCACTGGGTTGAAATAAGCACTGGGTTGAAGTAAGGAAAAACACCCGATACGCGCTGTGTTGAAGTGAGCAAAACACTGGGTTAAAGTGAGAAAATCACCTGATAAGCCCTGAGTTGAAGTGAGCAAAACATTTGATAAGCACTGGGTTGAAATAAGCCGTGTTGAAATGAGGAAAACACCCGATAAGCACTGTGTTGAAGTAATAAAATTACCTGATAAGCACGGAGTTGAAGTGAGAAAAACACTTGATAACACTGAGTTAAATAAGGAAAACACCTGATAAGCACTGTGTTGAAGTGAGCAAAACACTTGATGAAGTGAACACTTCGTGGAAGCCTAATTTGCATATTTGACGTGGCTTCGTCCTCACTTCATTAACATTTCTGCCTTCTTTATTTCTTTATTAATTTGAAGTGTTATTACGAAAGTGTCGTAGATATCAAATTTTTCACTTCTAGCATAACTCGGTTTAATGTCGTCGACCCTTCATATGGGGGTGTCATGAAAATCAGCGGAAGCTTGCATCATTGGTACCTTGGCATAAAATGTCAAAATTGAAAATGGGCATATTCTTGTCATTGTCGGCCACACACACATAGGGGCCATCCATAAAGTACGTTTCGCTTGAAGGGGGGGGGGGGGTCATTGGCAAAACTTACGTACGCTTGATTTTTTTTTTAACTCTTAATTTCGGGACATGCGCACTTCCCTCACGTACGTTCGACGCGTGCTGCTTTCCTGATATTATAGTCATTGTATATGTATCAGTATAGATGTTTTCACAACGGTATTCGCTGGTTCCACTGTGTTTTTTATAGATAATTAGCAGCGCGTGTACGGTCAATCCCGGTCACCCAGACTATCATTGACTTGAGAAGCGTGTATAATTTTAATTAGGTGAACGAGACTACAGCCAGGCACCAAGAACGAGCACGAAAACAAAAAGCTCTCGGATTTCTTCGAAATTTATTTACCTTTTCAGCGCTATGTCATGCTCTATCTGTTTAGTACAAAAGACGACCTGTGGATCCACACGTCAAACCTTTGACCTGGCCCAGAATTCAACGCACTCTGACATGCGCAAACACATCGCGAGATGGCTTTTACTTGCGATTCCCGGTCCCGGGGTTAAACACTAGTTAAAATCCGATTAATTATATATCTGACTCCTCCGGATTTATACGATTGTTTTCCCGGGATTGCGTACGGGCGTACAGGGGGGGGGGGGCTGTATGCCAAAAGCGTACAGGAGCGTACAGGGGGGAAGGGGCTTGGGTCTGAATTTTACCCATTTTGAGCGTACGTACTTTATGGATGGCCCCATATGATAGATTTATTTAGCACAGCATATTAAATCAAACAAATTGTTTTTTTACAACTAATTTTTGGGGCTCCTTTAACATTGGGGCGCTTGGCTACAGTCTGTTCAGCATCCCGCTTAATCCGTACAAAAACAGTTACTTATCTTCTGCCAGGGGTGGATCGCCAGAATGAAAAACATAATTTGACTAATATGGTACTCGTATCCATGGAGAAAAAAAATCTATGTGAGTGAGATGCAGGAATAGTAAATCAAACTATTTTCGTTTTCTCACAATGTCAGTTATTGTTCACCGAAAACCAGTTGGCCCGAGTGCACAGAGCTACCCAGTCCGCCCCTGATAATATAATATATATAATAGGATTCTTATATCGCGCTAAACTCCAAACAATAAAGTCTGCACAAAGCGCAAACAAAGTCAATTCTAAGTTACTTCAGAGATTGTTTTTTAATATTTAGAAAACAGGAATGTCTTTAATTTAGATTTAAATATTGAAAATGTTGGAGCAGATTTTAAAGCTAACGGGAGGGCATTCCACTTCAAAGCCGCTGAAACTTCAAATGATTGAAAACCATTTTTTTTTCATTTTCCACTTTGACACTGTGATATAATGTTGAGATTGGGGTCGCAGAGATCGTGTTGACTGGTAGAGATTAACAAGTTCCTTTAAATACGAAGGAGCATTTCCGTAAGACACTGATACACAACTGTTTAATTTTGGATTCTATCCTTTCCCTTATACGCAGCCAATGAATAGAATTTAATACTGGAGATATACTAGAATATTTTGGGGATTTTGAAACTAATCGTGCTGCAGAATTTTGTATCTTCTGAAGTTTTCGAAATTGCTCAGATGAAATGCCAGTAAGAAGACTATTACAGTAATCTAATTTTGATAGAATTAATGATCGCACAAGGGTTGCTGTGGATTTTGTCGTTAGCATATGATGGATGCTACTGATGTTTCTGAGATGGTAGTAGCATATCTTGGTTAGATGGTTAACATGACTGGACATACTGTTGTTGGAGTCAAAATACACACCCAAGATTTTTTTACTTTGTCACAGAACGCAACCTGTACTTCACCAATTTGAACATTATCTACTGACATCTTGGAAATTCGTGATGTTGGACCGATAAGAATGGCCTCTGTCTTATCATCATTTAGTTTTAACTTATTGCATACCATCCATGATTTTACATCAGCAATGCATGCTTGAATGTTATTCAGGCTTTGATGATATGAGGGTACAGGTAAGCTCTCAATTAGCTGGGTGTCATCAGCATATAAATGGTGTGACAGCTGAAAACCATTTATAATCTGGCCTAGTTGACTAGTATACATAGTAAAAAGAATTGGGCACAATACGGATCCTTGCGGCACACCACAATTCAGGGAGACAGACGAGGAATGGGAGTCCCCGATAATAACAGATTGGCTTCTGCCTGATAGATATGACGAAAACCAGTTTAATACTACACCGTCTAATCCACACTCATCACGGAGACGGGTGATAAGAACATTCGAATCAATAGTATCGAATGCAGCGGACTAGTCCCGCAATATCAGCAATGCTACATTTCCTTTATCAACAATTGTATTTACTTTATTAAGCACGCAATTCACTGCAGTTTCTGTTCCATGGAATGGTTTATAGGCCGACTGAAATTTATACAACAAATTATTTAAGTATAAATGCTCCATAAGACGGACTTTTACAGCTCTTTCAAGAACTTTGGATATACAAGACACAGGTTGGATACAGGTCTGTAATTCTTAAGTTTGACTTTTTTTAAAGGGGTTTTACAATAGCAGTTTTAAATAAAGCAGGAACAGTTCATGTTACGAGACTGATGTTTACAATTTTATTAATGACAGGAATCAAGGTATCAAGGAATTCAAGCATTAGTTTTGTCGGCATAGGGTCCAACTGGCACCATGTAGGTTTAGAAGCTCGAATAAGATCAGCAAGTTCGGAAGTGCTAAATTCTTTTAACGATTAAAGCACCACCTTTAAATGTATCAAGATCAAACATAAATGAATCATTTCCACGACCATTTCTGAGGCTGATGATTTTAAAAAAGTCACTGAAAGTTTCAGCCAGCTGCTGATCACTAGATGTTGTGGGGGGTACCATATCAACATTTCGACCCAGCAAACTAAACATGGCACTAAACATTATCATTAGGTTGTTCGAGTTTGATTTTAGGTCGACCCTGAAGTCCTCTCCTGATATCTTCTTGATATTTCTACAAGCAACTTTCGATACGTTGATGGGAGAACGCATGTAACATAGAGCCATCTCATAAATTCTAGTTAAATCCGGAATTTCCTCAAATGCATCCTTGACGGCCAACTCAATCATATGTGCGCGTCGGTTCTCTGCTTGAAGTCTTTTCAATGCACCATTTAACCGACCTAGGATGACAGAGACTACGTCTGCACAAGCAGAGACTAGACAGATAGGGTGTGCTTGTCGCCTTTGACACAATAGGAATTAAATGTCTCATCGATAGCCTGTTTTTTTTGCTTCTGCATTGGTACCGCCAACTGATACCATTTTGACATTTTAATGGTTCTACAGGCCTGCCTCGGATAACTAATTTAATGAATACCAGCCCTCTCGGGATTTCCTTGCCTCGGAACCACCTTGCTCACAAGATAGAAAATGTCCCTTGTCTAATATCACTCGTATATCTTCCCTGACTGCCAGTGCAATGTATTTGATAAATTCTCTGAATGCGTGATTTCACCTGGTAAATCGTATTTAAATGTTCCATCAATTTTTGGTCTTGTCCTTCTATACGCTAGAATTTGTTCCGTGTCGCTTGATTTTCTTTTCTGTGTTTTGTCTTTTTTTATTTTTACTATGCGTACCCGTATCTTCAGTTTCACCAGTACTTGTACTAGCTGTCGCCTCATCGAAAACAGTTGCCTCATTGGGTTCCGTCGTGATTTCTTGGCTTTCCCTACACCCACATTTCCTTCCGAATCAAGAGCCAATTACGCTACGACACTTGGTCGTTTCCTAAAATCTTTCTGATTTCATCAGCAAATTCTAATTTAGCTGGACCTCTTCTAGTAAGGTTGCTTCTTTTGACATAATCCCTATATCATTTCTTTAGATTTTTTTCAATGATCAGCGCAATTTGATGCTATCACGGTATTAACTGAAAACTTTGCTGAAATATCTCGCCAAATGTTATGTTTATTTCTAGCCAATTGTAAGTCTGGGAATTTTTCATCGATTAAGGCGATAATTTGTTTTGTCTGAGTGGCAGTCCACTCATTGCGCATTAATGAAATGTAAAAATAGAAAAAAAGATAGTAAGCTGGCACTGCCAGGCAGGATACGCCCACATTTTCAAGAGATAGATAGAGAACAAGCAAAACCGAAAGTGATTTTTCCTACAATCAAAGGCCATAATTCATTAAGTTACAATTTGATATGCGCAAATATCGAAAAGTATCAAGATCTTTAGGTTATAAACAAGCAATTTAAGTTACATCAAAATCGAAATAAAAATTGTGACCTCTACAAGGTCCACAACCTTGATATACCATTTTTTAAACAGTATTCGCGTACAAACAGCAGCCATTTTGTATGGTAATTTTGGCCCTATTTTCCCTAAATTTGAACCTTCCTTAGCTTGTAACGGTGATATAATCAAACGATTTTTCAAATCGGATAATAATTGTGAACTCCAGAGAGACCACAAGCAAACAAAGGCGATTTAGCGTATAATCAGGGGCATTAATTCAGGAAGATACGATCCGATATGCGCAAATATCAAAAAGGACCCAAGATCTTTGGGTAATATCGATGCATTTCAAGTTTCGTCAAAATCGAATTCCAATTGTGACCTCTACAGTGTCGACGACCTTGATATACCATTTTTCAACAGTATTCGCATACGAACGGCGGCCATTTTGTATGGTTATTTTGGTCCAATTTTTCCGAAATTCGAACTCAACTTTCTTTAGGGTGTAACGGTGATATAATCAAACGATTTTTTTAAATTTTTTAAATCGGATAATAATTGTGACCTCTAGAGGAACCACAAGCTAAACAAAGGCCATTTTGCGTATAATCAGGGGCCATAATTCAGGAAGTTAAAATCCGATATGCGCAAATATCGAAAGGAACCAAGATCTTTGGGTTATATCCATGCATTTCAAGTTTCATCAAAATTAAATAAAATTGTGACCTCTACAGTGTCCACAACATTGATATACCATTTTTTAACAGTATTCGCGTACGAACGGCGGCCGTTTTGTATGGTAATTTTGGTCCGATTTTTCCGAAATTCGAACTCAACCTTCTTTAGGGTGTAACGATGATATATTCAAACGATTTTTTAAAATCAGATAACAATTGTGACCTCCAGAGGGACCACAAGCTAAACAAAGGCGATTTTGCGTATAATCAGGGGCCATAATTCAGGAAGTTTCGATCTGATATGCGCAAATATTGAAAGGAACCAAGATGTATGGAATATAACCATGCATTTCAAGTTTCATCAAAATTGAATTAAAATTGTGACCTCTACAGGGTCCACAACATTGATATACCATTTTTTAACAGTATTCGCGTACGAACAGCGGCCATTTTGTATGGTAATTTTGGTCCGATTTTTCCGAAATTCGATCCTAAGGGTGTAACGGTGATATAATCGAACGGTTTTTCAAATCGGATAATAATTGTGACCTCCAGAGGGACCACAAGCTAAAATAGGTGATTTTTCGGACAATTAGGGGCCATAATTCATGAAATTACGTTCCGATAGGCGCAAATATCGAGAGGAACCAAGATCTTTGGGTTATAAACATGTATGTCAAGTTTCGTTAAAATCGGTTCAAAATTGTAACCTCTATAGGGTCCACAAGCTAAAAACGTGATTTTTCATACAATCAGGGGCCATAATCCATGAAGTTTTGATCCGATACATGCCAATATCGAAAGCAGTCGAGATCTTTTGGGGATTAACCTATATTTCAAGTTTCGTCAAAATCGGACAAGAATTGTGACCCGTAGAGAGTCCACAAACAATTGTGGACGGACGGACAGGGGCGACGACATAATACGTCTACATGAAAATGTGGGCGTATAAAAATGATGAATCTGCTATATTTTTACAAACATAATACACCTAGCGATAGTCATATTGTAGTTATGATTACGGATCCTTTAGAGATAGGCACTTTGCAAAAATAGGTATTGTATCCTTGCCAAATAGCTTACGAAAACACACGATCCACGAGAAAAAAACAGAGCATGTTACAAACATGCATTGATATAGAGGGCAGAGACAGTGTTATGTGGTTTTATGTTATTACTCTTGCTTATCCAATTTAATTCGTGCATAGTATTTGACTGAACTGAGGCGATTCTTCCATCGCCTAAACTTAACCGAAAAATATAACTTCGATTAGCCGCCATATACAATTATTGGCTGATGGGATATATCCCGAACTAAGCGGCTCCTTTTGGTAGATTACTTCGGCGATGGGCAGATTGAAATTTATCAAGTAATGAATTTGTAGCCAAATGTTCCTTTAATCTTATGCTTACAGCCTTCTCTAGGACATTGGATATACAATGACGATTGGACACAGGGTGGAAATTCTTAAGCACATCCTGATCCAGACTGTCATTTTTAAGAAGCGAAAGAACCACAGCTGATTTAAATTTTGCTGGAAATACACCAGTAGCAAAGCTGTTATTTATCAACAGAGTGATAAAAGGTATAAGTTGATCCAGAAGTTGAAATATTAAAGGAGTGGGAATTGGATCAAACAGACAAGATGTAGGTTTGGACGACTTGATGATTTCTCTTATTTCCTTTGCACTGAAAGGCCTGAAGCACTCTTAACTGCTGGCACTGAAGAATTAAAATTGTCTGTGTTTTTGTGGTTGATTTAAGCTCATGACGAATTTTCTTTACCTTATCGAGAAACTATTAAATCTATTTGCAAGATTTACGTTAGAATCTGTATTGATTTTAGAAAATGGTGTATTTTTCGAGGATCCTTGAAGCAGTTTTGAATGTATGTTTGGCAATGCAGTCGCTTAACATGCTGGATGGCTTTCAATGAGTTCAATTTTGATTCACAGTAAATTCGACCATGAATTTTTTAATTTGTCTTACACCATTTCTGTTCCGCTCGTTCACCTGTCATACCAGGGTGCATTTCGTATGGTAATTGTTTTAGAGACAGCAGGTGCATGTTTATCTAACAATTCAAGGAGATTGCTATTGTAGAGGACTACTTGTTCATCAACATCTATCAAGGGTTATAACACAAGCTTAGATCTGCTACGAAAGAAATAGTACAGGTTTAGAGCCATTTCATTAATTCTAATGAAATCTGAATTTTTTCTCAAATGTATCCATCACGGCCAACACAATCATATGTGTGCCACATTGTACTTTCAAAAGCCGTGGTCTGTTCTCTGCTTGAAGTCTTGTCAATACACTATTTAACCGACCTAGGTTCCGTCTGCACAAGCAGGGACTAGACAGATAGTGTACTTATTGTCGCCTTTGACACCATAAGAATTAATGCGTCACCGATAGCCTGTTTTGTTGCTTCTGCATTGACAACGCCAACTGATGCAATTTTGATATTGTAATAGTTATACAGGCCTGCCTCGGATAACTAATTTAATGCATACCAGCCCTTTCTCCTCTCGGGATTTCCTTGCCTCAGAACCACCTTGCTCACAAGACAGAAAATTTGCCTTGTCTAATATCACTCGTATATCTTCCATGACTGCCAGTGCAATGTATTTAATAAATTCTCTGAGTGCGTGATTGTCAGTGTTACCTGGTAAATCGTATTTAAATGTTCCATCCATTTTTGGTCTTTGTCCTTCATATACGCTAGAATTTGTTCCATGTCGCTTGATTTTCTTTTCTGTGTTTTGACTTTTTTATTTCTACCATGCGTACCCGAATCTCCAGTTTCACCATGGCTTGTACTAGCTGTCGCGTCATCAAAAATAGTTGCCTCATTGGGTTCCGTCGTTATTTCTAGGCCTTCACTACACCGACATTTCCTTCCGAATCAAGAGCCAATTACGCTACGACACTTGGGTCGTTTACTAAAATCTTTCCGATTTTATCAGCAAATTCAAATTTAGCTGGACCTCTTCCAGTAAGGTTGCTTCTTTGGGCATAATCTCAATATCATTTCTTTAGATTTTTCCATTTATGTGCGCAATTTGATGCTATTATGGTATTAACTGAAAACTTTGCTGAAATATCTCGCCAAATGTTATGTTTATTTCTAGCCAATTGTAAGTCGGGGAATTTTTTTTATCGATTAAGGCGATAATTTGTTTTATCTGAGTGGCAGTCCACTCATTGCGCATTAATGAAATGTAAAAATAGGAAAAAAAAAAAAAAATGATGAATCTGCTATATTCTTACAAACATGCCAGGCGTATTTGTTTATTCTTACAAACATGCCAGGCGTATTTGTTTATTTTTCAGCCAAGCTGACACCACACCAAATCATTATCATTTTTTTATTTCCAGTATACTATAGTTCTCACCACTATGTGGTGTCTGAGTAGGAGGGGCTGAAGTATGTTCAACGTCATTGTCTATCCGTGTCTTCCTTGCAGCAGTGTCGCTGCAGTGTTTACCAATATTTATCTGGGCGTTTGATGTGCAATTTTCACTAGTTAACCCTATGGAATAGAAATACATATTATAAATGGCCTTAAATATGCACATTTGGGAAATGGAAAAATCTGCATCACCCAGAGCTGCATCACCTAGAATTTAGTTACACTACATACAGTATAAACGTGAAATTATTGACAACATGCCTCCAGAATCCTATGTTCAAAAAGTCAGTAACCTACATGTATGTACGGTACTTACTTTCTGCTTTATTTTCATCTCCAGTTGTCTGCAACAGAGTCAATAGCACACCTGGTAGTGGTGTACCGTGTGGGTAATCACGGATAATGCTTTGAATTGCATCCACTTTATCTGTAATAAAAATGAAAGATTACGTTTTTCAAGTACTCGATTGGTAGATGAGGGGATCACGGTGGCTAAGTGGATAAGGCGCTGGTTCGCTAGCCTGGATGTCGAGTGTTCGATCCCTGCATTGGCCGTGAAAGTTCATCTATGTTTTCCGGCGTGATTTCCTCTTGTCAGTGATGCAGAAGGAGGGCCTGACAAGGACAGCTGCTTAGTCGTTCGGATGGGACGAAAAACCGAGGTCCCGTGTACACATTGGAGTGCACGTAAAAGATCCATTGGCAGTTGGAATTCGATATAAGAGTAGGCCGTAGCGCCGCTGCCCGGGCAAAATTTCCCTCATAGCACACTGTATGGCGTATGCCCGTCTTCAATTAGCCCAGGTTAGGTGCTTAAGCGTAGGACGTGAAACCCCATTTCATTCATTCATTCGATTGGTAGATGGGTTCATGGATACCCCTCCCCCAACCAGTCCACACAATATTCGTATCATTTTGTTTTAGTTTGGTCTGAAATAATACACCTAGCCATAGTCATATTGTAGTTTTGATTACGGATCCTTTAGAGATAGGCACTTTGCAAAAATAGGTATTGTATCCTTGCCAAAAAGCTTACGAAAACACACGATCCACGAGACAAAACAGAGCATGTTAACAAACATGCATTGATATAGAGGCAGAGACTGTGAACTAGTCAGTCTTATAAAAAATTAAGCTTATAAGTGCTATGTGGTTTTATGTTATTACTCTTGCTAATTCAATATAATTCGTGCATAGTATTTGACTGAACTGAGGTGATTCTTCCATCGCCTAAACTTAACCGAAAAATATAACTTCGATTAGCCGCCATATACAATTATTGGCTAATGGGATATATCCCGAACTAACCGGCTCCTTTAGGTAGATTACTTCGGCCTAGTGGTCTAGAGTGCCGCGCTCCGACCTCTAGCTGGCCGCCCACCTCTGACATGCGGTTGTGGTTTCGAGCCCTGGTGTGAGCGTATGTGGCATGGAGTTAGGGGCGCCTTCTCAACCTCGTGGATTTCCTCCAGGCACACCGGTTTCCTCCCACTTCTAAAGACCCCTACGCGCAAGCGAATTATTGGAATTTAAAAAAAAGGCCCATGGGGTAACTAGTGCAAGTTATTAATAGACAATTTTGCCCTATTGCAGTGTTACATAATCAGATTATTTCGACTTACTTATCCTATGGAAATACCGCTATATAGGAGATATTTTAAAATTGATAAGCACTGCATGTTTCAACATCTTAGATTCGACCACAATTTAACATTTGAAGCTACGTTAACAGAGAAAAACTGTGTGGTATTTGATGAAAGTGATAACAAGTCTAATATTGCATCATGATTACTGTTTTAAAGTGTTTTCATACTTGATTTATATTGATTTTATCTCATCTTTTTACAGAATGCATTTATGTTCAAAAATAAAAATGTGTTGAATTCAAAATTTATGTGCTTTCAAATATCTATCTGAATTTCCGCAGTTTTCTGATATATTATAGTGATTGTAGAATGCTGCACTGCTCATCTGCAAATGCATGGATTTTCATACTCTGTGGCAAGATATTTGATCAATCAGCAAGTGAATGTGAGGTATATAGGACTAAGACTAGTAATTATTTGCCTATTGTTCACGATGGAAGAATGTTAGGCAAGTTATTAATAGACAATTTTTCCCTTAATTCTTTTCTCCCATCTTCCTGCATTTTTGGGTTGACTTTTTGGTCTAGAATAGGAGACAATAGCAGTTTTGGGTAATACTGCTGATAATATTACAGCGGGGGGTGAGGGTGTAAAATGTCTTTTGCGGAGCAATGAAATATATCGGAATTGAGATTTTCACCCGATTCAACTTCAAATTCCTGTAGCAAAAAATCTAAAAGGTCAACCCCCTACAAATTTATGATGAGCAGATTGCCAAATGTAGTCCCCATTGATCCTAAAAAGATTGGAACCAACAGAATGTTGAGCAAAAAGCTAGAGCCTGTGATGATACAGCTATTTAACTTTGAAGTCAATGGGCAAATAATTACTAGTCCGAGTCCATGTGAGTCCAGATTTATCCCCCCTTTATCTATAAAGCAGCGAATTTGAATGAATTGAGGTAAATTTTGCCCGTGCAGCGGCGCTACGGCCTACTCATATGTCGAATTCAAACTGCCAGGGGATCTTTTTAAGTGAATAATGGGAGATATGGGGTTTAACGTCCACTCGACCCAAACAAGGTACTTTCGGGACTAACATGCTTTTATTTTATTTCAATATTAGCTTGCGCGTAGGGGTCTTCAGCATTGGGGGGAAACCGGGGCCCCGGAGAAAACCTACGAGGTTGGAACTGAATAATTATGACGACGATTTGTCATCCTGTGTGTTATGTGGAACTTCCGCCTTGGCAAATGCTAACCGTCGAGACTTCTTTTACGCACCATTGTCCAATTTTTCATGCAGCACTGACAAATCGCAAGCGGGATAGTGAGCAACACCCTTCCCACTGAGCCATCGTGACCATATTCTATTATATACATTGTTTAATTCTATTATATACATTGTTTAATTCTATTATATACATTGTTTAATTCTATTATATACATTGTTTAATTCAGATAATTTAAATGTCAAAAATTATTCCACACATCATACTTCATTCCACACATCATACTTTATATTATAAATTATGACGTGTGAAATATTTTCTGACATTTAAATTCTCTGAATAAAACAATTTTTGAACTGATGTTACTGTTGGATATTCAACTTTTACAATATTTTTGGTTTGCCAGGGATTCATAAATTCCTGGTTAATTTAGTGACTGATACAGAGGCGTGTTGTAATTGAAGCTGTGGGAGTTATTCATTACATTATTGCGGCATTAATCACTCAATTAGCCTTAAATAGCACGTGACTAACTAATTATGTCATACCGCCAATAATGATGACGTAAAACACGTGTACGCAAAGAATATAACGTATCCATTGTAGTCCTTTCGAAATTTATCTTGCAGAGGATACTTTAATATCTACCGAACCAGCTGATGACATCATAATAAACTATAATATTTTACCCTATGTCCAGGTTAGCATAAATTGATTGAAGTATATACACAGAGTAAGTTTAAACAGGGATGAGGGCCGTCAGTTAATTACCCCCTTAGCCCATAACTAACTTTATGAACCGAAAAAGTGTTGTATTTGAAAAATATCCCTATGCTACTTATGCGCATTAGAGGAAAATAAAAACTATCTCACTAAATCCTAATTCGGAAATACGAAGTCCTAATTTAAGATAAAGTTATATCATTTAAAACATTAATCTGTGCCTACTAAAACTCGTAATGCTCGAAAGGGGCGAGGGGGGGGGTATTTGGTGACTAACACATTGTTTCATTTTATTTAGATAATTCGCTTGCGCGTTTAGGGTCTTTAGCAGTGGCAGGAAATCGGAGGACTCGGGGAGAAAACCCACGAGGTTGGACAGGCGACCCTACTCCTTGTCACGTGTAAGCAGGTTTTCGAAACCACTTGACTCAACGCGTTCATCCACGTACCCAGCCCCCGAAATGATATAGAATGGGGATTAACGTTCTACTCCGACTGGGCTAATGATGAGCGGATGTTTGTCCATAGACATTAATGCTTTGTGGGGTATACGGAGGATAGAATTTAGTCCCTGGTACAATTCAGACACAGCAGACAAAAATTTACCAACCAATTTGATATGGAGCAGCCACGCTGGTGGTGTTTCGGTGAACATAGATAAATTAAATGAAATGTTCTGCTCCGACTGGGCTAATGAAGACGGGCATACGCCATAAGAGGGATATTTTGTCCGGACGGTGGCGCTACGGCCAACTCTTATATGAAAGTGATATTTTACGTACACGCTAATATGTACGCGGGGATCTCGTCTTTTTTCCTATCCTCCGTCCTGCACCACTGACAATGGGAAACAACGTCGGGAAATCTAGTAGCCTAGAGTGTCGCTTTCTCCCACAGAAAAGACCCCTGCGTTAAGCTAATGGAAAGTTGTCGGCGATATCACCCTCGGTGGAAGCAGACGTTAAACACTAATATAAGTAGAAAAATTGGGGGGCTTTAAACCCAACCTGATTTTATTTCATTTTATAATTTGAAGTGTTCAATATCCATGTTGTAAGTTGTATGCTGTAATATACGTTATCGTATATATTATTGTCAGTTATTGTAATACCAGGGTCGCATTATCAGTGACCCATACCCAGCACCCACGCTCTACCTAAGACCCCTACTTTGGCCGAAAAAGTTCATCGGGATTTTCAAACGGGGTTTCCACCTGTAAGTTGTGCAGGACGGAGGGATGATAAAGACAGCTGTCTAGTCGTTTGGATGGGACGGAAAACGAGATCCTGTAGCACCGCAGTCCGGGTAAGATTACCCTTATAGCACACTGTATGGCGTATGCCCGCCTTGATTAGCCCAGTGGGAGCAGAACAGCAGGACGTTAAACCCGATTTCATTTCTACCTCAGACCAACATCGGGGTCTCGGGCCTTGGAAGCCATTATGAAATTTAGCACAATTTTGTCTACAGGTCAGATACTATTTCATTCATCCCGTAAAGAGTGCTATATTTTGGCATCATATTACTCATTGGGGAAGCCCCTGCCTCCCCCACCCTTTCTCTTTCACACATATACTCTAGCAAGTAATATAGGGCGGTCAATGTGTTATTGTAGTCTACCGCTAGCAATAAAACCCAAAGTCAACGCGTTTAATCGACATCCTGCGGAACATTCCACCAGCTACAGTAATTAAAGAAACATCTGGTAGCCTCTTCTGGCAGTAAGTAATCACTAGATCATATCCCACTCGGCAATTATTATACGGATGGTAATACAGTGTGGAGTTGGTTACCTGGTATAGGATCTAGCGCCCGACATTTTCTTCGCTCTCTTGGTAATTCAATACATGTACACGTTCTCATGCAGTCGGCACGCGCATTAATAAACAAGTTTCTAGCAGACGACTGACTCAAGTTGAGGAAAGCAGACGATTAATTTGTTCGCGTGTTTTCGCTTCCCTGCCGCCTGGTGCCAATATTCCACCGTATTTGGGTTAAGAGCTACTCACAAACCTATGACGTAGTACGCTAGTGTTGCTTGCTATGTGTATGAGGTGTGCTAATGTTGATTTAAAGAGGAAACGAAGTATTATAACTTCGAGGAATTCAACATCGCCATCTTGTGTTCAGCCTTTAAGGCTCTAAGTTTGTGAAAGATTGGGAATATTTCCACGGACGAAGGGATCAAACCCGGATATATGAGTGATAAATTATGAGTTCGGAACCGTCTGTTAAAACCGAAGTTTGTGTTGCCTTTCAACCACAAGCGTGGCGAAAGACCTTGTGTGTGAACTGCTTCCATACGTTAGACGAGCATGGCGGCACCGGTGAGACGCCTCCCGTTACTACAGATTCCAAAACCACAAAACCCGCAGAGAGTAAAAGTTCACCGAAAACACCGTCAAAGATTCAACCGAAAACACCCGAATCACCCGGCACACCAAAATCAGGAACCAAGTCACCATTAGCCCAAGCTACGACCGGAAAGTCATCGCCGTTGTCAAATGTAAAAAATGGCGACAAACCTGGAGTTAAGGCTGCGACACAAGATGTCAATAAAACAACGAAAGTCGATACGAAAAAACAACCGCCGAGCGCCGCATCCAAACATCCGCCGGAACCCCCCGGTAAGAAAACTTCAACGCCTTCTCATACACAACAGACAACGCCACCAGATGGCGGGAAATCTCCCGCTACTGTCACCAAGGTCGCAAATTTTGGGAAAGTCGCTACTGGTGTTGGTGATCCATTACGTAAACAAAATGGAGCCGATGTTAAAACAAAAACCACATCTGGAATTGGTAAAAGTGACACAAGCATAACAACTGGCGCTAAGGTTTCTCCTGCATTAAGTAATAAATCCCAGAAACCAGCACCAGATGACCACAAATCTACATCCAAACAACCGTCCGGTCCTGTTGACAAAAAATCGCCAATTAGCCTAGATAAATCGACGAAACCGTCTCGAGTTGAGGACAAACAGAAACAGCCCGAAGATGAAACAAAATCAAAACCGTCTAAAATATTCGGCTTGATGAAATCCTTTGGAAGCGCAGACGACACATCGAGTGACGTAAGAGGTTCTGTGAAGGATAAAGCGCGGTCAGAAAAGAACGAAACGAAGCCAGAAACAGACGTAAGCAAATTCCACTTGAAAGATTCTCAGATTTCGCCGAAAGGTTCGAGTAGCGAGCAGAAACAGTCATCAAACAGTATCAAACCGTCTGCTGTAACCTCTAATACACCACCATTAGCACGCGCTAATGTTCTTACAGACACGAGCAAAGGTAAACAGGCAGAAGTTACGTCACGGGGTAAACAAGGTCTCGGTGATGGATCTAAAGACAGGCAGGAGAAAAGTTCAAATCATTTAGATTCTGTTTCTACTAGAGGAGGCAAGGATACTGCGCAAACAGTAGATAGTTCTAAAGGAAAGACATTTACACCCAGTTCCCTAATTAGTGCATCGAAAGGAAAGGATAGTAATGTCAGCACCAAGGACACAATATCTAGTAAACATTCGGACAGTTCTACTAAGAGTTCGGAGGTTTCATCTCATAAAACTGATGAATTATTGAAAAGTAAGGAATTAGAATTAGCCAAGTTAACCACAAAATTAAAAGAGATGGAGGAAAAATGCAGGAAATTGACGGAAGATAATGCCGCACTGAAGAAAATGGCGTATGACTCGAAAAAGTCAGACGTAGAGAAGACTTTGAGTAGCTGTAAATCACAGCTAGCCACTATGGAAGCCAAATGTGCCAAATTACAAGGTGATAATCTAGAATTGCAGAATAAAATGAAAACGAAAGATGTCCAATCAAACAAGGATAAACCGGATAGTAAGGCTGTTTCACAGTTGGAACGGGATTTAGAAACGAGTGATGCCGAATGCGAGGAATTAAAATCCGAAAATTTAGAATTACGGAAAGAATTAAGTAATTTGAAAATCGAGATGGAAGAAATGTATGACACGTTTAAAGAGAACGAAATGGACGAGTTTCGTGAATTACAAAAAGAATTGGACTTGGCGTCGAAAAACTGTCGAATTTTACAATTTAAATTACGTAAATCTGAACGGCGTAACGAGCAGGTTGAGGCGGACAAACATGGATACGAAGACAAGCTCCGCAGTCTCCAGAGTCAGTTCACCTCAGACGACGCCCGAGATCATATTCGTGCATTAGAGGAGGATTTAAAAATGGCGAAGGAGGTGTCGGTTAGACTGAATGACGAAATTGACATGATGGAAGATAAGAAGTGTAAAGTGGAAGATGAAAATCGACAATTAACGGAAATTCTCGAGCAGGCGGATAAAAAACAATTTCGAATGGAGATGGATATTGATCGTCTTAAAGATCAGGTAAGTTCGCCATTTTTTCATGTAACTTGGTTTTAAAAACAAAAATGAAATGAAGTCGGGTTTATCGTCCTAATTTTCTGCACCAACCGGGCTAATGAAGGGGCCTACGCCATGTTATATGCTACGAGGGAAATATTGACCGACATTTTAGTATAGTATTCGTCGAACACATCAACTTTCACGCGGGATCTCGGATTTTGGTCCCTCTACTCGGGGCCCTTGTCTGCACCACTGACAAGAGAAACCCCTTAAAATTACCGGGAACCAGCTTCAGTCGGTACAAAACAGTAGGACGTTAAACTACATTCCATTTCATTTCATTTATCTCAAACGTCACTCGTCTACAGAATATATGGTGATAAAACTGGTTGTATTATACAATTTTATTAGTTATAAGTATTATGCAATTACTTATTAGCTATAATAAATATGTATTATTATTAGTTATTAGTATTATACAATTACTTATTAGCTATAATAAATATGTACTATTATTAGTTATTAGTATTATACAATTACTTATTAGCTATAATAAATATGTACTATTATTAGTTATTAGTGTTATACAATTACTTATTACCTATAAGAAATATTCATTATTATTAGTTATTAGTATTATACAATTACTTATTAGCTATAATAAATATTCATTATTATTAATTATTAGTATTATACAATTACTTATTAGCTATAATAAATATTCATTATTATTAGTTATTAGTATTATAAAATTACTTATTAGCTATAATAAATATTCATTATTATTATTAGTGATAAATACGAAAATTATAAATATTGTGTAATACATGTATTATGACGAGATAACAACAACTAAATTATTTAACTCTTAACTGACCCAAGGCGACTTTTGTCGACAACTATAACGTTACCGTTTAGTACCCAAGGCGACTTTTGTCGACAAAACATGTTAGCCGAATGCAACGTTCCTAGCGTAATGAGAGTTATTTCCCTTATTAACAGACGTCTTTATCTCATTTGTTTACTTCCTGTTTGACATTTTGACAGTTAAAAATCTTACGGTTTCTCCTTCAAAATTATAATAAAACGGTGATATGTCTAGACCTCTACGGCAACCTTACCATCCTTATTGAATGACAGTGATTCAGATTTTATCTGTGGTGTAGATTTTCATCGTTTTGCGTAAGGCCTAGCTAGAGTCTAGAGTAGAACGTGATAATTAAAATACAAATACTCATTACTTGCAATAGGCTAGGCTAAGTTAATCACGGTAATTAAATAAGCTTAAATTAAAAGATTCGATGATGAATGATTTTTAGTTCACAACAGCTGAACAGAAAAATAGAAATAACCATTATACACATGAAGTTTGCATGAAATATCTAATTAAATTTTTTGTATAAAATTTATATTTATGAAAATGGCCTTAAATTTAAATTATTTCATTCATTTACATAAAGGGTCTATCTTCAGTTGTTTTTTTAATAATATGACTTGAAAATGATATATATATTTTAATAGAACCCGGGGGTCGGGGGTGCTGAACGAAATAGAACCCCGGGGTTGTATTCGAGGAAATACGGTACTTTAATTATCCTTCAGGTTACAACCTACAGTGTTGCAAGAGGGAGGTTACATTACAGCGCCTAGTCGCACGTAAAACAACACCTGGTTGTTGGAAATCGTAGATTAGTAGTCCCTAACTCCACTGTACATGCATACTTTACTTAATAGGACACTGTTGGCCCTATGCCTATGGCGTTTGCCCGGTTGATGTAGAAAAGTAGTCCCACACATGGAAATAACCGTAAACATTAACATAAATAACATTTACAGTGGGTTAACGACAGTGTTTTAGACAGTGAGTGTCTAGTCGTTCAGATAAGACAAAATACTAGGCCCTTAAGAGTTGGAACTCGAAATAAGAGTATGCCGTAGTACTGACGCATTCCCACCTTCATGAGCCCAGGCGGCGCAGTGAAAGAGGACAGTGGACCCCATTTCATTTCATCCTTCCTCAGAATTTGAAAATTCGAAGAACAACGTAAACCTCACAATTTCACAGAGTTCTCGATTGTTCCAAGTGACACTCAATTGGAATGAATGAATGAAATGGGGTCTAACGTCCTACGCTTCTGCACCTAACCTGGGCTAATTGAAGACGGGCATACGCCATACAATGTGCTATGAGGGAAATTTTGCCCGGGCAGCAACTGAATTCCAACTGTCACGGGATCGTTTACGTGCACGCCAATGTGTACACGCGACCTCGGGTTTTCGTCCCATCCGAATTACTAGGCAGCTGTTCTTGTCAGTCCCACCGACAATCAATAGGACTAGCAAATATATTGTAGGCATACTTATGATACTTTTATAATAGTATGTTTTAACATTTGTACTTGGGTGCATTTTACCTTAATTAGAATGAATGAATGAATGAATGAATGAAATGGGGTTTAACGTCCAACTATTATGCACCTAGCCTGGGCTTATGTAAGACGGGCATACGCCATACAGTGTACTATGAGGGAATTTTTTCCCGTGCACCGTCGCTACGGCCTACTCTTATATCGAATTCCAACTGCCAAGGGATCTTTTACGTGCATCTTAATGTGTACACAGGAATTCCAACTGTCAAGGGATCTTTTACGTGCACTCCAATGTGTACACAGGACCTCGGTTTTTCGTCCCATCCGAACGACTAGGTAGCTGTCCTTGTCAGACCCACCCTTTCTGCATCACTGACAAGGGGAAATCACGCCGGAAAACCTTAATTAGAAGAACAATAATTACACATTTTGGACTTGGAGGTAATTACATTGATCAGAACTAAAACATTACTCATTTTTGACATATGATATGACCAGGGACCTGTTTCACGAAACTTTAACTAAGATAAAATCCAAATTTTAGTAATTTGATTGGATAATAATAAATTGATTTTAAGGCTTAGCCAATCAGAACGGAAGTATCTACTAAAATAGGATTTTATCATTAGTTAAGATTTCGAGTAACAGGAACCAGATGCGTTTAATTTAATGAAAACACCCACGATGAGCAGCATTTAATTAGATAAATCACTTCTTCAACAAACAAACGTACATATATGAAATCAAAATAGTTAAAAAAAAAACGTGATATTTCATAATTATCTGATTATATAACAGTAAAATATCGCATACTTTGTGCTTGGATGTTTGTGTTTGAGAGAGTGGGAGAGGGAGAGGGAGAGAGAGAGAGAGAAAGTTAAACGTCCACCTGAGACACACTAGGTCATTTCGGTACATGATTCAATTTTATTTCAACAATTCGCTTGCGCGTAAAGGTGTTTAGCATTGGTAGAAAACCAGAGGACCTAGAGAAAAACCAACGAGGCTGGACAGGGCACCCTACTCCTTTTCAATTACACCCGGGTATCGAAACCACACCAGTTGACTCAAAAACATACCTTATGATACAGCGCGCACGTGCTAACCATTCGGCCACCCAACCCCCGCTTGAATGTGTTTATTTGGATTACATATTTTTGACACGAATCTGTTCAATCAGATTGTTATAACAATAAGATACTACATAATAACAATAAACTATCTGGTAATGCGTTTACAATAACAGTGAAACAATAACAATATCACTTATGTGTTTAATTTGACACAACAATACAAACAAACACATTAAAAATATATAATAAACAATAACAATATCACTTATATGTTTTATTTGACTAGAATAACAATACAAAAAAACAAAACAATATACCACTTATGTGTTTTATTTGACTAGAATAACAATAAAAACCAACACCTTAAAAACTTTAATTTGACTAGAATAACAATACAAAAAACACATTAAAAAAATACAATAAACCATAACAATATTACTTATGTGTTTAAAAACGAGACATTAAAAATATAATAAACAATAACAATATCACTTATGTGTTTAATTTGACTATACAAAGAAACACATTAAAAATATAATAAACAATAACAGTATCACATAATATGTGTTTAATTTGACAAGAATAACAGTAAAAACAAACATATTACATAATATAATAACAATAACAATATTAAAAGTAATATTTACTTTGATATGTTTTATAATAATAACCTTTATAGTTCGCGCTATACTTATTCCGAATTAGATAATGAAAAATAAATATTATTATTGCACATTTCAGTCAAATTAATATATTCTGAACGACGTTACCCATGTTTGAAGATTTGTCAAGATAGTGTCGATTGTCAAGATCCATTCCTACGACAATAAACAAAGTCTTGATTATCCGTTCTAATGTCAAATTTTTTAATGGCGCGGGTCTTCGTATCCATTAAATAACGAAGCTGTTCAATGGTCCAGATAGTTGATTGTGGGTTTGTCGTGTGAATAAATGTCTAAATGATAATTTTTAATAACACAATTTCAAGTTAGAAAAAAAGACCTCCATATTTGATTTATATTTTCATTGATAGGCTACTCGTTTAAAATGTTTTCCCACGTGTAGAGATAACTGTTAGTAATTAGTGATATTATGATTAGTAATGAGCTTACTTGTCTTGGCATAACATCAAAGTTACACATGATGTCATAGAAACCTGTGTAGATCATAAACACATTAATTGATTGCAGGCATGGCGGTGGTCTGCAGGTTAAAGAGAGGGTGTCACGTGTTGTATTACATACTTAGTGTATCAAATCAAATGGACTTTGTTTTCTTGAATATTTATGGCATTTGTTCTATTATGAATATTCAGAACATGGCGTATGCCCGACTTTATTAGGTTGGTTGATTGGTTCAGGAAAGTAGGATTTTAAAAACCATTTCATTTCATTTGAAGTTTATAATGACCCCACCTCTTTGACGTAAAAACAGAAAGGTCAATTTTATTGGATGCTATTTGTTGATCTGTTTGGGGATGGGGGTTGGGACTTTTGGGTGACTTTATGTCTTGGATAATATTAAAATTTACGTCTTTGGATCAAACTAGTTTTATATATTCGAATTAAGGTAATAGCACCCAAGCAGTTAGCCAAAAAACAAACACGCCGACTTTCTAGTAATCTATCGCAATTGGGGGTGGGGTGGTGCATTGCCGAATGGGCAGCATGTGCGCGCTGTATCATATTGTCATTGTCCAACTATTCGGGTAAACTGATCACTAATCGGGTAGAATTTCACTTATCACTAATCGGCAGTTAATGTTCACAAATCGAAAAATACCAGTTGATATTCGCGAATCGGAAAATACCAGATAATATTCGCAAATCGAACAATACCAGTTAATATTCACAAATCTAATAATAACAGTTAATATTCACAAATGGAATAATACCAGTGCATATTCGCAAATCGAACAATGTCAGTTAATATTAACGAATCGAATGATACCAGTAAATGTTATGGAAACCAATGATACCAGTAAATGTTCAGGAAACGATTGATACATGTTGATAGTCGCGAACCGAATTCCAGTTAATATTCGTGGATCGAATACAAGTTAATATTCGCCTATCACACATTGCCAATCCAATGTTGAAGCATATAAATAAGTAAGTTAGACATATTTGTAGAAAATTAATTTTCACTTTACTAGTCTTTCTTTTTTTTAATGTTTTGTTTTTGGTCGTGAATAATAGTTTATCCTAAGTAGATCAGTAAATCGATTACATTCACGTTTCAAAGCAGCCGAGAATTGACTTTGGCAAAATACCGTATTGAGGTATGGAATATTCAGACTGAAGCAATGAGTCAGAATTCGGGTTGAGTTTCTTTAAAACAGATAGTTTCTGTGGTAAATGTTCTTTCAATATAAGGCATCATTTATCTCCTAATCTAGTTAGTGCAGGGTTCAAATGTATGACGTCACAGTTGACCTTGTTATGTGTGTGCAATTATTGTAAGCAAAACACGTATTTCGTAGAGATTGTTGTTGCTGCAGTATAAATTAAGCAAATATTAAAAACAGACACAATTACTGCCTTGTTAAATTGACTTCATTTCATTTAATTACTAAGAGAAACAATGTTTATGATACAGACTCGCACTGTAAAGGAAATGAAATTAAATGGAGTTTAACGTCCTACTCTTCTGCACCTAAGCTGAGCTAGTTGAAGATGGGCATACGCCATACAGTGTGCTATGAGGGAAATTTTGCCGGGGCAACGGCGCTACTGCCTAGTCTTTTATCGAATTCCAACTGCCAAGGGACCAATGTGTATACGGTACCTCGGTTTTTCGTCCCATCCGAATGACTATACAGCTGTCCTTGTCAGATCCTCCTTTTTATACGCCCACATTTAAATGTGGTCGTATATTGGCGTCGCCCGGTCCCTACGTCCGTACGTACGTCCGTCCGTCCGTCCGTCCGTCGTCCACATTTTTTTTGTGAACACTCTACAGACTACATTTATCACCTGATTGTTTTGTAATTGATATATATTGTTTACATGAGTGAGATGAAGAAGCCTATTGATTTTCAGCTATTTCCGATAATTACTGCCCGAGTTATAGCCCTTGATCATTTTGAAATATCTTGTGGACGCTCTAGAGGCTAATGTTAATATCCGATTGACTTTAAATTTATACAGTGTTTAAGGTCACGAAATGAAGAAGCCTAGTGATTTTCAACGATATCTGATAATTACTACCAGAGTTATGGCCCTTAATCACTTTAAAATATGTTGTGAACACTTTAGAGGCTAAAGTCAATATCCGATTGACTTTAAATTTATACACAGTGTTTAAGGTCATGCGACGAAGAAGCCTATTGATTTTCAGCGATTTCCGATAATTATTGTCAGAGTTATGACCCTTGATCACTTCAAATAATCTTGTGGACGCTCTGGAGGCTAAAGTTAATATCCGGTTGACTTTAAATTTATACACTGTGTTAAAGGTCATGAGACGAAGAAGCCTATTGATTTTCAGCGATTTCCGATAATTGCTGTCAGAGTTGTGGCCCTTGATTACTTCAAAAAATCTTGTGGACGCTCTAGAGGCCAAAGTTAATATCCGATTGACTTTAACATTATACATAGTGTTTAAGGTCATGAGACGAAGAAGCCTATTGATTTTCTGCGATTTCCTAAAATTACTGTCAGAGTTATGGCCCTTGATCACTTCAAAAATTATTGTGGACACTATTAGAAGCTAAAGTTTACATCCGATTCACTTTAGATTGAAACACAGAGTTTAAGGTCTTGCTTGCGACGAACAATAATATAGATTTTTTATGAATTTTGATAACTTGAACAGCTAAATCCATGATATTAAATGTTTTATATACTTAACGTTAGCATGGAGGAGAACTTTATCAAAGCCAAACAAATTGTAATGATTTTCTGATAATTACTTAATGAGTTGTTACTTTAGTGTATTATAAATGTTTCATTACCGAAAAAAATCAAAATGTGCGACAACTCTTTTTGACTGACCGGACAATTTAGCTGCTGTGGGCGTATGTTTCGTTGCATGGCAACCTATCTTTCATCACTGACAAAGAGAAACCACGCCGGAAAATCTAGATGAACATTCTTGGCCAATGCAGGGATCGAACATCCGACCTCCAGGCTAAAAGCCAGCGCCTTACCCACTTAGCCACTTGACCCTTCTGTCGCATTGTAAACTTCCACCTTGGTGAAAAGTGGGAACAGCAAGCCTGAAATACTTGAACTACTGATTGCCCCTCCTCTTAAAATGAAATGCAAATGGGGTTAACATCGTTTTCTGCTCTAATACGTGAACAAATAAGTTATCTTGCTTCTCCATGAAATAAAATATGTTATTCACTCTAAAATGACAAATATTCTCAATTTAATTCGGTGTGAAGGACGCTTAGAAACCTTTACCAAGACATTGATTTTATCTATGGACCCACACGTACCACATTGAATTAAATCGGCAATTGTACTGTTAAAATCATCTTATCAGGTTTAATGAGGAATATAGTTTATGTTTGTTCTGACCAACGAGCTAACCAGGCCTAAATTTTTTATATTTCAAATTGTTATTTTTTTAAAGCGCCTGAGAGCAGCTCACTGAGTTGAATTGTCGGCGCTATAAATTCCTTATTCTGGATCTGAATTTTACTCGGTTCCTACAATCGTAGGTTCGACATCGTCTCTGTCAAACTATTAATGCTAGATTTTCACTGTCGTGCGATGCGCTACGTTAGGATTGTCACTATTGAGTCCACGATCTCGTACATGCAGATACGTTCGGATACGCTTCCATACGATTTACATGATTGCTTTGACTGATCACAATATATGATAAGAACTGCTAGGATCACTACGATTACTCCACGATTGAAACCACCATTTCAATCGTTGCGCGAATCGTGATAGTCGGAACCTCGCCTTCCATAGAATTAGTTGACGATATAAAACATATAAACAGACGTGTTGATATCTTCTGGAAAGAAGGAAAGTTTTTCAGTATTTGTCATTTCTAGTGTAACATATGATAAACTAAACCTAAATCGTTAATTGAGCAACGTGAGGCTGGGAGGAAGTTAGTTTAAACAATATTGTATTCAATAAACTAAATTAATGGATTTGAACAACAGACAAAGGCCTATATAAGTTCTCTCCAAAAGAGAGGAAGTTGGTGGGGGAGGGGGAGTTTCTCCTGACATGGACTAAAAACTCAAAAGGTTCTACTTCGATCGCTGTGTTCTTAAACGTTCAGTACATTAACTGTCTAAGCTAAAGTATAGAATATTATTCTGTTTCTGCTATTTGCCACGTGTTGTTCTACTAGTATAAGAGGTTACCATGGTTACACAGATATAAATATACAAGATTCCTGGAACTATGTATATATCAGGCACATATGTAACTGTATTTAAAGACTTGCACCTTGTAGAATACAACATAATGTATCGTCTTTAAAGTAACAACATAACGTTTCGTCTTTAAAGGGACAACATTACTTACGGCACACGTATCGTCTTTAAAGGAAAACTTTTAGTACACACGTGTCGTCTTTACAGACGCAATATAACTCACACGTATCGTCTTTAAAGGGACAGCATTACTTAACGCACCCATATCGGCCTTAAAGGGACCATTACTTAACGCACACGTATCGTCTTTAAAGGAAAACGTATAGCACACACAATTATGGTCTTTTTCGTTATCGAATTTGTATAACTATTATAGCGAAAACGGCCAAATATTATCTAATGATTCTGTAAATTAAGAATACGACATTAATTGACAGTTCATCTTTGATTTGAGTTAATTAAAGATAAATTGTTGATATGTTTACATTTTGACGAGTGCGTAGATAAAGCCATTTTCGAGATAAGGCCAATTGTGCGTCCAGCAGTCGACAGCCTAAAATTAGACTAAAATTAATAAACATACTCACTTTCGTTTTTTTCATTGAAACGTGTAAATTGATTTACACCTAGAACACCCAACAACACTTCTCAAACCATAAAGATGCTGTTTATAAATGCGTTTGTCCTACTTTTATTCATGTGTCGAGAATATCTGATACCACTTGTCAAATTATATTCATGGACCATGACGATGCTATCTTTAAAAGTGTGTGTCCTACTTTTATTTATGTGTAAAATGACCCGTCTAGAACACCTGATCACTCTTCTCGAGTTATACCCATAGACTATTAAGATGCTATTTATAAAAAGTATGTGTAAAATAATCCACGTAGAACAATTGTCTAGAACTTGCCAAAAAATAAACCAGGGAGAAAAAATCTGATCATGTAGAAAACACATTTCTCCTGGCTTAAAATACCAAATGTACTGCCAAATTCTTTTACCATAATTACTACTGGTCTAATATCTTAAAGGGG
Organism: Patella pellucida; assembly: GCA_917208275.1. Taxonomy (NCBI): domain Eukaryota; kingdom Metazoa; phylum Mollusca; class Gastropoda; family Patellidae; genus Patella; species Patella pellucida. The sequence continues at coordinate 68,946,479 of OU795038.1, forward strand.
ATGTCCCGTATTTACTGTGTGTGCCACTATGGCTCAGTTAGTAAAATCTTTGCTCGCTACCATGGAGTTCAAGGTTCGGATCTGCGAGATTTCATCGGGAATATCTGGTGTGGTCACCCTTGCCAGTGATGAAGGGCGGAGGGTCTGGCAAGGTGATCGTATAGTCGTTGGATCGGGAGGAAAAACCGAGGTCCCGTTCACACATTTGCGTGCACATAAAATAGCTCTTGACAGTTGGAATTCTACATAAGAGTAAGCCGTATCGCCTTGCCTTGGCAAAATTGCCCTTATATCACACTGAATGGCGTTTGCTCGCCTTCATAAGCCCATTCGGAACAGAACCGTAGGACATTAAACTAGTAGTAATTATGGTAAAATAATTTGGCAGTACATTTGGTATTTTAAGCCAGACAGCGGCACTACGGCATATTATTATATGGAATTCCAACTGCGAAGGTATCTTTACGTGCACGCCTATGTGTGCATGGGACCTTAGCTTTTCGCACCATCCGAACGACTATTCGTTGTCTCTTGCCAGGCCCTCTGTCCTGCGCCACTGACAGAAAATCCTGAAGAACTTTCTCGGCCAACACAGGGATCAAACACGAACCTCCAGGTTAGGTATCCGATGCAACGTCTTACTCACTGAGATACCGTGGTCCCTGGATGCTACATAATATTAGAACGTTAGCTCGATTTAGTTTCATTTAAAATGTAAATATAGGATTATGTATTAACTGATGACTAGAAGATCAGTTCACAACGAGTCTTGTTGATAAGCGACCAATAAAACCTAATGTATCTGATAACACCTTGATAAACCAACCTGTGTAAACTGACTAGTGATTCGTTAAAGATGACAGGTTACTATAGTGATAATCACTATCAACCAGCAGGTGCGAGTAGGAGATGTACCAAAGTGGTTGTTATATTAAGATGTTTACATACTTTGATCTCGTTAAGATAGTTTATCTGACACCGAATACGATATAACTGATGATCCTAACTTCTTAATATACCCACTATCCTTAGTCTTAGGCACTGACCTACATGTATTATCCTTAAATTTAGACATTGACCTACTATACTTAAACTTAGACATCGGCCTACTATCCTTTAACTTGACCTACACTACTATCTTTAAACTTAGACATTGACCTACTTAAACTTAGACATTGACCTAATATCCTTCAATTTAGAAATTGACCTACTATCCTTAAACTTAGACATTGACCTACTATCCTTAAACTTGACCTACACTACTATCCTTAAACTTAGGCATTGACCTACTACCCTTAAACTTAGACACTGACCTACTATCCTTAAACTTAGGCATTGACCCACCATCCTAAAACTTAGACACTGACCTACTATCTTTTAATTTTAGACATTGACCCACTATCTTTAAACTTAGACACTGACCTACTATCCTTAAACTTAGGCATTGACCTATTTTCTTTAAAGTTAGACATTGACACACTATCCTTAAACATATACCTACGACCCTTAAAATTAGACATTGACCTACTATATATCTTTACACGTAGACACCGACCCGCTATCCTTAAAATTAGACATCGACCTACTATCATAAAACGTAGACATTGACCTACTATCGTTAAACTTATACATTGCCATACTATCCTTAAATTTAGACATTGACACACTACCTTTAAACTTAGACCTACTACCCTTAAAATCAGACATTGACCTACTATATATCCTCACACGTAGACACTGACCCGCTATCCTTAAAATTAGACATCGACCTACTATCATAAAACGTAGACATTGACCTACTATCCTTAAACTTATACATTGCCATACTATCCTTAAATTTAGACATTGACACACTATCCTTAAACTTAGACATTGACCTACTATTCTTAAAATTAGACATTGGCCTACTATATATCCTTACACGTAGACACTGACCCGCTATCCTTAAAATTAGACATCGACCTACTATAATAAAACGTAGACGTTGACTTACTATCCTTATACTAAGATATTGACCTACTATCCTTAAACGTAGATATTTACCTCATATCTTTAAATTTCGACATTGATCCAATATCTGTAATCTTGTATATTAACCCTCTATCCTTAAACTTGAAGATTAACCCAATTGCACAATAACCCACAACCCTTACGATTGGATATTGATAAAATTGCACAGTGGACCTACCCTTAACTCGAATATTGACCCACTTTCCTTTAAAAACTGGACTATAACACACTATATCCTTAAGCCTGGGCATCGACCCACCATCCTTAAATTGGATATTAACCCATTATTCTTAGAATTGGACAGTTGCCCACTATCTGTAAAATTGAATAGGGACCCACTGTTGGCCCTTTTGATTACAAGGTTGGGGATATATAGGTTACTTTAATATTTTACACTGACGTATGAACGGGATTAAAGGTTCATATGTCATTGAACAATGTAAGTCATGAAATGACTTCAAAAGATTGTATGAAGTATTAAGAATCATTAAACGTATTTTAGTCTAAATTCGACTTCTAAATGTCATTCTAAGTTTTCTGTTTATTTGTTTCAGATTGCTGATTTAAAGCAGAAAGTACCCAGATCTCAAACAGAACAAGATTCAAGAGATAGACGGGTCAGTACTTTTATAATTCTTCATTTTATTTGTCAATTTGCCTGGGACAGCTTTTATCGAAAGTACTTAAATATTCGAATCTGCTGCGAGTAATTCTTTAGCTGTGATAAACGCACTGTCGCCGCTGTAATGATGGAATTTTCTACTCTAAGTACACCCCCCCCCCCGTACAAAAAACAAAAACTGGTGATTCCCGTACGTTAAACAATATTTTCATTTGAATCCGAACAACTTTTTTTTTGTTAAATTGGTCAGTTTGGGGATTTGTATCTACTTACATTGTGATTCGAACTTTTACATGTCTCACAATTTGTTACCTATGTTATTCGTGCAGTTGTCCTGCCTTGTCTATTAGAAGTTTATTAAAGTCGCTGTGTGTCGACCAATTGCTAAACAACTAACGTGTAAAAACACGCATAATAATAATAATCGCGTCATTTCACAAGGGTAGCAAATTAGGCCTGAGGCCTTTTTCCAGTCTGGCCTAATTTTTCCAGTCTGCCCCTTGGCACAGATCGTGCGAATGATTTCGATCATTACTGCAGGAAGAAACCGAAGAACTCGGGAAAACCTGCCTGATCGGACGGGAGACCGAATATTCCTCTCACTTACAACGATAAAGTTCTTGCCCTGAGCTGGGATTGAACCCTCGTTGCATTGGTGAGAAGCCGCCTCTCTATCGGTGCCCTTTCTCCTACCTGTTATTATAAACTAACGGAAATGGTAGGCTAACTCCACCTAACCTATGTTACGCCCCGGGAAGCCCAAGTGTAGCCGCAAATCCTGAACAGATAAATCAAAAGACAGGCAAACGAGTCACAAATATTAGTATAGATAATAATAGTCTCGATTCATTTGGTGCATGTGTATGTTTACTTTTGTCTTCGTCATTCCAGACGTACTAAACTTCCTGGTGAGATGCAGTATGCGTGATGAATGAATATGATCGCCACGTGACTGTTTTCCAAGTCACGTGACCGGATACCACTGTGGGTGCAAGACAGCTAGCAGTGTCAGTATGAGTGGCTATGGTGAGGCTGGGGAAGTTTTCCAAAAAAAAAATATAAAAATATTTTTACTGAGGCTACAAAAACTATAAAAATCGTGTGGATTTTCTTTTTCTTTCTTCTTGGAAAATAATTGTATAAAATTAAAAACGGTTGCAAATAATTAACAACAAATTTAAATGATCCCAGTTTAGAAACAGCCACAGGGGCAGCCATGATTTAGCCAGAAAGAATAGTGTCACCCAATTGTTGTGTGCTGTCAAGTCAACACTAATTATTATATTATTTCATTGGAGAAGAGACATTCATAAAACAAAACACTTTATCATAGGCACATGTTTATTCACTTCCTGTCAGGGGAGCTCACTCCTAATCAAACACATTATCAAGTCTTACAACAGGCTATACGTAAGGGAGATAAGTCATGTATCCTTAATAGAAGGATACGGACCACCATAATACACGCTATACAACACAATTTACACAAATAACAGGGAATGCCTTAACATTGCAGAATCCCTGATATAACTTTTAAATAGGACCAAAAAAGTCACTAGTATCTGTCTGTCAAACTATTCAAACCTCGTAGTCTCGCACGTCATCTTTGAAAATTAAAATTCGATCAGAGTTATCATCTCTATCACGTGATTCCAATTCGGTTATACAACTACCATTCATCGGTACTGATAATCGACAGGTTGAGATCAATCGTCGCCTTTGATTGTTACGATACATGTCCAATAGTTCGCGTACCTTCTACATAACTATCTCTGGGCCTATTTTTACCCACAATGCCTGTCTAAAGCAGACGTTAAGCTACAACAACAAGATGATATCTTCTTAAATAAACGAATCTTGATCAACATCTTTACTTTGCGATGCTTGAACGAGAAAATATTTACAGAATACCTTACCCATAGTTACCCCCCCCCCCTGCAAATAAAAAAACGTTTGAGAATTAGTTCTAACTTAAAGTTCATTAATTATTTAGGTTTTGGAAATTTATATATAAAATATATGGGGGGCACTATTTCTTCAGACAAGAAATTAGTTTAGGTATTGGAAATTTATATATAAAAATATATGGGTGGCACTATTTCTAAAGTCCTTTTAAAACGAGAAATGTTAATAAACAACATGAAACTTACTAACAAAATACACAATTTTATAGTAAAACACGGTTTCCCATTCACATTCTCTTAAACTATAATTAATAAACAATGGTGTATTTTTATTTCAAAATAAAGTTTTAATTTATCAAATTTCTACTTTCAATTTTTTTTTTGCACATTTGTATTTCATCTATCTTTTCGTTTCGTAAAAATGTGATATCACAATTTTCACACGCCCTATCACTCGAGTAACTCACTATGGACATTGACAACGTGTTCAGCTACTTGCACCCAAAGAGGTACTGGATTATTATTCTTTCGTCTTCCTACTATCTTCACTATATATCTATTTATTATTTTTAATATTTCGTTCCGAATCTTTTTATACTTTGAAAAGAAACGAAACGAAACATTATTTTTCAGTTGCACGATTTAATTAAAACAAAATTGAAATATATTCTGAATATATACATCTTCGAAAATTCGAAATTGGCATGACTTTAGCATGGTTTTTGGTGTAAAATCTTATTATTATACTTTATTTATTCCATCTTTTGCTCTGTGAGTTATCCCTTTTGTGGTGCAAGTAGAGGCTCATTGGTTAGTTTTGTTTAGATTTAGTTTAAAGCAAATACAGGGTTGTGTGTGAATTTTTTGAAGTGACATCTTTTACGAAAAGAAAGCGGTGTGGTTGGCGTTTGATGTAGTGCAACTGTAGACTTTCTGGATTTGCGGAATGGATTGGAGGTTATAACCCCTTCAACACGTCACCTGGGTGTTTTTTTTTGTTATGTTAATAGTCTTTGGTTTAGAAGTGCATTCACTCGGGGTTAATTAAGTCATCTCTGGGAACAGGCGGAAGTTCAGGAGTTTGATCCGAGAAAGGCCCGTGATGCAGACAACGTCAAAGGGATTACACCAGAAATTTATAAAGCAGATTATCTGAGACAATGTATGCTCATCTAGATGGATACAGTTATACAGAGTGGGATGAAGCTAATTCGATGAATGTTTGAGATAAAAATATGCACTGTTACAGAACAAAGGGTCCGGGAGAGGGGCGCAACGCAAACCCTATCGGGACACGCGCATAGGCAACCTCTAAAAATATATTCAGGTGGATGGCAAAAATATAATTACAACATCTTAGACAGGAAAGAAATCAACATCTTGTGAACCTGATGATTTGCCACAACAGTAAACCTTATGGGGTGACTCGTCAGTGGTGTTGGCCACTGGGGGTTACAGCGTCTGATTCGGGTCGTATGAAATACCGAGGTCCACTCGTGCAATTTTCGGCTTTAACGTAAAAAAAACCTTTAAGGGCAAAGGGTCCCTCATCAGTATAGCATATGTAGGGGGGGGGGGTGAATTCCTGGATTTAAAATCACCAAGGTCGTTAGGAATTCTCTGAAGAGTAGGGGTGAACGTTCGAGCGACCTTCAGAAATAAAGAATGTATGCACTTCCTGTCGTGACGTTATACATCATTTCTTCCAATACTTGACAAAACTGTCCCCAAATTTCCGTAACTTCGAGAAATGGTATCTAGGAGACTTTGCACTGAAAATGTGTACCGATAGTTAACTCGCTAGCATTGTTTTCAGCCCCCGACAACTTTTAACGTCCACCGTTGTGTATATTTACATGTGGTCGTGACGCCAAATGTTACATGTTCGAATGCCAGGTGAATAGTTTATCGACTGCAAGACAGGGTGGTGGCCTCGTTTTAGACACATTTCTGATTCGCCCGTTATGCGGGTCCCCGCGCTTCGACCCAAACGAAATGAAATGCAAGCTAAACTGTTAATTTAAAATATTAATAACCTTATTGTGTTTAGCTGGAGTTAAATGTCAGTTGTCTGAATGAATTGTTTTAAGCAAGAAGGAGTTATTCCCCTTGGGTTCATGAACCTGCACCCCAATTTTAATACATGTAAACCTCGTTTATTTGTCTGATCTGAACAACTAGGTACATTTTCTCAACAGGCACCTTAGGCACCAACCCTGCTAATAAACAACAGGATTTACAAAATCCGAGATTGTTCCACACCGGGATTTGAATCTGTACTATCATGTTGATAGGTTCGCATCCTACTGCTCGACCACCGCCGGTCCTTTTACCATCGTCTTCGTAATACACGAGGGTATATCAGTCCCCCCCCCCACTGCGCTCCAACGAATTATTGAAACACCCATATACCACATGTTAGGCCCGATATAACCTACCTTGTGTTGAGGGGACCATAAAACACAAAATCTACTGTTATTTCTCGTGAAACTGACATTGGTTCATGGGACATAACTCTTCCTTTCGTTCTTTGGTTTATTAATGTTGATAATATGAATCGTCCTCGATATAAACAGGAGCGGACTGAGTAACTCTGGGACCTCGGTCCTACTGGTTTAAATTGGATCCCTTCGAGGTTAAGGATACGTGACACGACGAGAAAAGAAACTAGCTTTCCCACACTCCACCTATTTAGATCATTTTTCACCTCAATCTGATTAAAGCACAGAATCTTTTTCGTTTCGTTTTTTATAGTTTAAAATTACGCTTTACTTTCTTTACTACACTACTATAGAGTTACTATATTATAATATGCATCTGTTACGGCAACTTCTCGGAGTGTGAAGCACGGAACTGTGCGTAAACCATTAACAACGTCGATGCTGATTGTCACAGGGTCAAAAGCTGCTCGTACGAGCCCTGGCGTGACCATCCAGTACAACTAGCCTGATCTTCATGTAGTGTAGGCCATCAAAAGTATAAAAAAATAAACAACAAATATAGATCTGTATTTTAATCAGATTGTTTTCATCTCATATGCGAGATCTGTTTTTTGTAGGTCCTCCGATTTCCTTCCAATGTTAAAGACTCTTACGCGCAAGCGAATTACTGAAACAAAATTTATAACTGTATATATTAGTCTCGAAATGACCTAGTTTGTGTCGAGTGGGCGTAAAACCCCATCTCTGTCTGACCGACTCTCTATCACTGACCAGGAACCTGATCCACGTGCAACACCGATGGATATGAACACCGAGACACCGATGTGGGAATGACGTGATCAATGGTTACGAAGATGAAAATATCTGTGTCTGTATTTGTATGCCCCTTGCATTGATTCACCGTTACCACATGTTACGTGACTCCAATAATCCCTTACCAGAAGGAGCCATGGTGGCTAAGTGAGTAGGACGCTTGCTCGCTAGCCTGGAGGTCGCGTGTTCGATCACTGCATTGACCGAGAAAGTTCATCGGGAATTTTCGACGTGTTTTCCCTTGTCAGTGCAATGGAAGGCAGCTGTCTAGATGTTCCGATGGACGAAAAACAGGTTCGGTGTACACATTGGCGGGCACGTAAAATATCCCTTGCAGTTGGAATTCGATATAAGAGTGGACCAATGTGCCCCTGTCTGGACAAATTTTATCTCATAGTACACTGTATGGCGTACACCCTTCTTCATTAGCCCAGTTGGAGCAGAACAATAGGACGTTAATCCCCATTTCATTTCATTTCACTAACCAGAATCTCGCTGGTTTGACTCTAGTTTTGGTGGTGGAAGTTAAGCGGGATCTCTCAGGTCTAGTTTTACCTAGTCGTGGTAGAGAACACAGGGACCGGCAATGAACAGAGCGTAGTCCTTCGGGTGGGTACAATACTTAGGTCGGGTGTATACGTGTTATATCCTCACAACGGATTTGTATCTTCACAACGTTGGCTTGAATGATAAGACAAGCTGACCGGAAATAAGGCTACATTATAACTAGTAAAACATTTGATATTTACACGGATGGCAAGAATATAAAAACGTACATGGCGTACATCCGACGAAGACTACTATCTGTTCCAGATGATACTCCGACTCGAAAAATGCTTGCCATGCCTTCAATTTTTAATTAAAATGCCTAAAACTTTGTGACATACCTGGAACTGTCATCCCTTTGATTTCTCCCCTTACAATAAATGACTAGAAGTCCGATAAAATATAGTATTCCCTTGTAAATTTCATATATTTCCACATCGTCACTTTCTCAGAACATAAACATTCGACTACGCATTCGTTAAATGAGGCAGTTGCATTTCGCGGTAGGTACTTCACAAATTTGTTGCATTCCGCAAGTGGGACAAACAAACGTGGTCTGTAATTCAGTAAATAATTTTTTTTATGAAAAGAGTTATATTCTACTGGACCGATACGACCACCAATATATCGAAGTAGGGTGAAACGACTTTAAGCAAACCGAGAACCCCTTGTCCACTTAGGCTCGCCCAGATCGCTAGGGCCAACATGGCTGTTTCGAGTAATAAAATGTAAACAAACTTCTAAAGGCTATAAAACTTGTCCTTAACGTATTTCTCACAAAACAAAAAGCAACGGGGTGACCATTCCAGGTATTTCGCGAAGTTTTAGCCATTTTAATTAAAATTGGAAAAAATGACAAGTAATTTTCGAGTCGTAGTATTACCTGGAACAGACAGTAGGCAGAGAACGTCGCTGCTTCGGCAAACTTTATCTATTGTACACATTGCGTATACCTGTCTTAGAAAAGTAGGATGTTCTGGTTGCATTACCAACATTGATGTGTGGTAACCGAGTCGAATGTACTGTACGCTAGGTAGATAAGACTACCCAGTCACTATTTAACTGCTGTTTGTGGAATGCTAGGAGGAATTTTGTTTGTGTATAAGATAGAAGTACACGGTGAAGGTCATACCTGTATCACGGGACTAAGGATATATGTATAGCTGACATTAGGCTGAACGAGATTTAGTTTTATCATTTCACGAGAATGTTTAATATTGAGTTGATTAAGTGGCTCAGTGAAACGGGCGCGGGCTCACTGATCTATACCCCCCTCCTAAATACACAAAAAATGAATTGAAATGAAATTTGGTTTTACATCCTACTGTTCTGCCCTAGACTGAGCTAATGAAGGCGGGTATATGCCATACAGTGTGCTATGAGGGAAAGGCTCTACGGCCTACTCTTATATCGAATTCCAACTGCCATGGGATCTTAACGTGCACGCCAATGTGTACACGGAATCTCGGTTTTTCGTCCCATCCGAACGACTTGACAGCTGTTCTTGCCAGGCCCTCCGTCCTGCAATATACACAAACACTGATCGCAAACAGTAGTACGTAAGACGTACATCCACAGCGTTCTATTAGAAAAAAATTATCCGGACAGAAACGTTCCAGTCTAAAATTTTCATCGAAATCCAACGATGACTGGTTCTTTGTTTTTTCGTGCACCGAGGACATTTGTTTTTTTTATCCCACCCAAACGACTAGACGATGGAATCCAGCTCAATATACCCTTATGTACCTAAATAATTGAGTCACGATGGCTCTCCGCTCACAACAACAAAGACAGACGTAATTTAAAGAGGCATACACTAAACCATTGAGGATTGGTAAAAATAACAATTTTAGATTTATGTCATTCCACGATACATATCAATTTCATCTGCCAAGCCATCTTTGAGATACAGGCGTTTTAAATTTAATCGTACCAATTTTTAAGTGGTTTTTAGTGTGGTCAATGTACATTAAGTAGGACAGGGCATGTCTCTTTAGTTATTTTGAGAGGGAGAGAGAGAGAGAGAAATGGGGTTTAACGTCCATTCTACACAAACTAGATCATTTCGGGACTAGCATATGGTTTAATTTTATTTCAATAATTCGCTTGCGCGTGGTGGTCTTTAGCAGTAGGAGGAAACCGGAGGACCCGGAGAAAATCCACGAGGTTGGACAGGCGATCCTATTCCTTGGCACATACAACCGGGGATTCGAAACCCCGCCAATTTCGATTTTTTCGATGAGTATGGTAACGGTTTTGATGCAAACAAACAACTAACTCGACAAAAGTTAAGTGGCATGAGGTCTTATAGAAGGAGCAAGCATACCTAGACTCCTCAATGAGACCCATCACTACGCGGAACTGTGGGTAAACCTTCTAGAAACGTCAACGCTGATTTATAAATCATTGTCTGACGTCATAGGGTCAAATTCCGCTCGTTTGACCCTGACGTGAACTCCCACTATAACTTGTCAGATCGTCATGTAGTGTAGGCCAGCGAAAGTATAAAATAACGAAACGAAATATAGATCTGTATTTTATTCAAATTGTGAGAAGTGCCATCCAGTATTCTAGAAATATTAAGCATAATTATATTGCTTAAAGCACGAGACCCATCACCCATCAAGTGTTCTAAGAAACGTGTAAGCATACTCGGACACGTGCTCGTGATATTTAATATGTGGTAGGCTTACTCTATCTAAATTAATCTTAAGGTCGCTTTACCCTATTCGCACGTCCATCGAACCCGAATAACTCACTCTCATACATTCCACAACACCACATGCCCAGAAATCAGATATTTATAGAAGACAGATTGTATAAATATATATATATATATATATATTTGACGTACAATACAATGACATATACTTGTTTGTTTTCCTTAGTTATGTATCATCGGTTCTTCACCTTCCCTTGGCTATCTGGTTGGTGTACAGTACATTACATAACCCTCGTTGAAAACGGACGTAAAGTACCGACGAACGAAAGAACACGTGACTGTCCCTATATTCACAATCTTTCAAGTAATTTTACATTTATTTTCGATTTCACACTTATCAACCGACAATTGATATAAAATATGTTGTGTGCAGTCGAAGAAATCGATTGAATTTAAATGGTCTCTGATAAGGTTCAGGGTTATCGCCCTTGTTCTTTTGGTAGACTTCAAGTGACCGCAACAGTTTCAACAATTTTCGAAATTTACTTACACATTTGTGGCCATTGATCCCGAGAGTTATTATACGATTGACAATTATACTATATTGGTCTTCAACGACTTTTGATAATTAATTATAGAGTTATTCCCCTTGATCACCCTGAAAAATCTTGTGGCCACTCTTTACTCTAAATTGATCATCCGCGTGCGGCAACCTTCCTGGATTGTTTGACTGTCGTATTATAGGGGTAGGGGGTGGGGGTGGGTACGTTTTGTTGTTGCTTCCCTTCGGTGTATAGTCCTTCTATATTATTGGACTTCTCCTCGCACTTGATTATTACTCAATTTAAGACATAAGCTATGTAGCTTCACTCAGTATTCATTCACCTGAAAAGCAAAAAAACAACAACAAGGTCTGTAAATGTGTTTTTTTAACATATAGATGTGGAGTGCGTAAGAAGAATGTTGGTGTCTTGCCAGAAGATTTAACAGTGAAATAGATATTGTGTTACTAACTGTGTGATGTGCTAAATGCCAGCATGTTAGTAATAAACCTTACAGATCTCTTAATATTCCACTCGGTTTCTCAGTTGGTAATATTCGGTTAATTCCGCTACTGTGTGGCCTGTTCTAACTAGATGTTTGATCCCTGAATTGGCCGTGAAAGTTCATCCAGATTTTCCGGCGTGGTTCCCCCTTGTCGGTGATGCAGGACGTAGGGCCTGATACGGACACATGTCCAGTCGTTTGGATGAGACGAAAACCTAGGTCCCATTTACACATTAGCGTGCCCTCTTTCATAATACCTTGACAGTTGGAATTTAATAAACGAGTAGGCCGTAGTGCCGCTGTCCGAGCAAAATTTACCTCATAGCACACTACATTGCGTATGCCCGTCTCCATTAGCCCCGTTTGGAGCAGAACAGTAGGACGTTAAACCCCATTTCATTTTATTTCATTCCATTTCACAAGTAAACGGACTCAAGGTGACTAAATGACTAAACATGTATGATAGTATGGACCAGGAACCGAACATGTCGTCATCGTCGCCATCTTGGAATTATTACGTAAATAGAACAAGCATGTTATCTTTCATGCCAGTCATATTCGAAGAACAACAAGAAGAACCCCAGAGTAGCGCTTGGGGAAGAGTTTCTGATCCAAATGTTGGCAGTGGGAGGGGTCTAGGGTGTATGGCGCGGCGTCCACTGCATTTACTTTTAACTTGGTATTGGAAAAATACTCTGAGACGTCAACGTGTAGCGTACGGTAATCGTGCTGCAATGTTTTTGTCGGCTGAAATTCCAAGGTTTGGAGTCAAGACCTGGATCGTGTTGGGCTGCTTATACGTGACATGGGCTGCTTATACGTGACATAGGCTGCTTATACGTGACATGGGCTGCTTAAATGTGTCTGTTTTCTCAGGAGTTCTCCAGTTCTGTCCCAATGCCACAGACTCTTCTTTCGTACGCAAATAATTGAATTGGTAAATGTACCATAATATAATAGTATCAAGGTGACATGTTTTGGGTTGTGTGAACGCAAAATCCACGTACGAATGTTAATGAAATGACGTGAAGAAAAAAAAATGCCATGCTAATTTTAACACGAAATAAGAAAAAACAATCCGCATGTCTTTTTTTTGATATAAATTCTGTTTATAAATGATTCGAAATAGAAAACGCAGTTAACCGATATGCTTTTTTCAGTAGATTTATTACATTAGGCCATGACGGCAGATACAGCCAGACGATTATCACCATAGCAACAGTTGCTACGTAATCACGCCCGTCTGCTCCTAGTTATCAAATGAATGAACATTCTGCACGTGCCTGAGTATTAGGCAGCCAATCAACCACCTGTTTACTTTTAGATAAATATTATGAAATGTGTTAATAGGCGCGATGGAAGTGGTTATGGTGGTGGGGGGATATTAGGTTCGGATTGAAATAAAAAAAACATGGAAGTAGACTTACATGTTGGCTAATATGTTTGCACTCGGGGGGTCCTTCAAATCGAATTAAATTGTATTTAGCTCCCTTTCGTCCAGTCAATCGATTCACTCTTTCAAAGGGGAGTCGGGGATTCCAGCCCCTGTCAGTCGTTAGTGAGGAGCGGGTTCGACCCCTTCACAGTAGTGAAGGAACATCTAGTCATGCGGATGGAACAAAAAGACGAGGTCCCGTGGACTAGTTGGCGTACGCGCAAAAGAACCCCTTGCAGTTGGAATTCGATGAAATTTAGACGGAAACACAGGTATCGGGGTCAAAATTTCGCTCATAGCATACTTCATTACGTATTTCCATCTTCATTACACCCCCCCCCTCCCTCTCTGCCCCACCCCTTTACAATAGCCAGTAAAGATTTGAGTTCACAATGGGTTAAATATATAATATGTCGAACATGTGGATGTTATATAAGAAGAAACAGTTACAATTAATCTTACATCTTACATCCATTGTTTATCAGATACTTCCGGAGTAATTAAATTTAAACAAACATGTTAGGTTTAACGACCATCACCGTTTTGCTTATTCTGTTCTGATGTTTTAAACATCCCTTTAGTATTTATCACTTGCTCATTGTTTATAAGGCCTGTCATTGAGTCAACTGGTCGGTTTCAATTTTCAATTGTACGTGACAAGGAGGAGGGTCGCATGTGGAACTTCATGGGGTTTTCTCCGGGTCCTCCGGGTCCTCCGGTTTCCTCTCACTGCTAAAGACCTCTACGTGCAAGCGAATTATTGAAATAAAATTCAACCATACGTTAGTAACGACATGACTTAGCTTGTTCTTATCTCGACTACATTTGTGAGAGAGATCATTGGAATTCAGCATCCACTCCGGCAACACACACTAGGTCATGTTGAGACAGCTGCTGCGAAAATAATTTCAACAGTTAACGAAGATATAGGAGGCTGTGGCTTATCCAGTTAATGTCTCAGTCATCCGATGTTCTAGGGAGTTATTGTGTGAATAAATATCTAGAATATAATTGAAATAAAATTTGAGGCCTGAAAAATGACCTGCAATTTAATAGGAAGATTTAGTTTTAAATAATACATCTCTAAGATTAAGCACTGTACATGTACACGGGGTTGAATGGCCGAATGGTTAGCGCATGCGCGTTGAGTCTTAAGGTCTGTCATTGAGTCAACTGTCGTGGTTTCGATTCCGGGGTTTTACGTGACAAGAAGTAGGGTCGCCTGTCCAACCTCAGGGGTTTTCTCCGAGTCCTTCGGTTTCCTCCTACGCGCAAGATAATTATTGAAAAATAACGGAACTACATGTTAGTCTGTGTCGGGTGCAAGTTAAACCCCATCTACCCCCTCTCTTTCTTTATTTGTACATGAATATACCACAACCAATCAAATATCACGACGTAATACGATATAAAAAAATCTTAAAATTATATTTGCAGTTATGTCCTAAAACGTCTTCCGTACATGCAAACGATGGCGTCAGCAGTTCTTGAAGTATAAAAGTCAAGCTTATCTACGAAAACTATTCTAAATACAACCAAGTAGCAACGGCAAAATTAAATTTGTATTTAAAGATATATACAGAATCATTCTAAGAATAACACCCTAGTGCATTCGCATAAATTCGCATGTTGGTGGTAATTGAAATCAGATAAAGTGTGAACTTCTATTTATTATTTTAAAAACCAAAAGTAACTTGGCAGATTGCAATCAAATCTAAACAACCTGTCTCGAACATAAAACGGGTGTTTTAATGGGTGTGTAGACAGTCTAACTTATAGTCCGGGCTATAATATGGGAGGTGCCACCTGGAGAGGTAGAAGTTCTCATTTGGCTTTTCTGGACTAGTATTTTATTCTGAGCAAGAATATATGAGGTAAACAGGCCATATCCTGAACATCATTCCGTTAGAGCGCTTTTTCAAAATGGCCGCCCAAATCATATATATATAGTGACTATATGGGTTAAGTAAGTAACAATCATGCATGTTTGGCCACTTTCTGCATTAGTTAGTATTAGAGTTATTCCCAAACAAGCTGTACATATTAATATTATTTAGAATGGATTTTAGCGGTTATTTTGAAGAGCTCCCCCGATTTTCACCTCCATATAGATTATTTTCACACATATATGTAGATTCTTTTCAAATAACATTAAGTAAACCAATGCAAAAAAGGTAAAAATGGGTCGCAATAATCTTTTGTTAACCAACACAGAGAGAGAGAGAGAGAGAGAGAGAGAGAGAGAGAGAAATATGGTTTAACGTCCACTCAACATATCTAGGTCATTTCGGGACTAACATATGGTTTCAATTTTATTTCAATAATGCGCTTGCGCGTAGGGGTCTTTAGCAGTGGGAGGAAACCGGAGTGCCCGGAGGAAACCCACGAGGTTGAGAAGGCGCCCCTATCTCCATGCCACATACGCTCGCACCAGGGCTCGAAACCACAACCGCAAACCAGAGGTGGCCGGCCTGCAAGAGGTCGAAGCGCGGCACTCTAGACCACTAGGCCATCCCAACCCCCCTAACCAACACAGACCCATATCCTTTTCTCTGAGCTGTTAGCGGTCATGTTAAAAAGCGCACTCATCATTTTATATCTTCATAAAATGTGTGGTACAAAACAATGAAGATGCATTGTGAATAACTCTATAATCACAATTAGTGCAAAATGTGACCATTCCGTGGCATAATAAATGCTTATTAAAAGATATATACGGTTTATCGAATAACAGCTAAATATGCAAGATTGACAAGTGCATCAGTTAAATCGAATACTAATGAAAACACAAGACAAAGTTAGATTACGCGTGCATGCCCTAAATCGAATAATAATTAAGATAATCAAGTCTCGTTGGC
Source organism: Patella pellucida (assembly GCA_917208275.1). Taxonomy (NCBI): domain Eukaryota; kingdom Metazoa; phylum Mollusca; class Gastropoda; family Patellidae; genus Patella; species Patella pellucida. The sequence goes on from OU795038.1 coordinate 68,962,817, forward strand.
AATAAAAACGACGGGAAGTGTTAGAACTAGTGAGTATTGTGAGATAAAAGCAGACGACATGTCGTCAACAAGTCAAAACAAAATGTCAGCTGATATATAATATAATAATAATATTTATTGTTTATAGACCGTTACACAAATGTCTTAACAGTCTGTACATATATTAAAAGAACGAGCATTTTAATGGTAACTAAATAAAACATAAAATCATGAAAATAATAACATTAAAATATAAATATAAAATGGTTTGCAGGGGCAAAAATGTTGTCGAAAGATATGGATTTTCAGGTTTGATTTGAAAAGAGAAAGTTGTTTTGTGATAGCTCTCAGATCTAGCGGAAGACTGTTCCACAGTTTAGGCGCTGGCACACTTAGGGCACGGTCACCGTACTGTTTGGACGTTTTCTTCCCATGATCATTGAAAGAGAAGGGCAACAGCTTCACCTCAGTGCTTCTCCTAGTACAATATGCCGGTTGCCAAACGTTTATAATATCGGCGAGGTAGTAAGGCGCTGATTCACTATGGCGTATAATTTTGAAAATAATGCAGACAGTTTTAAAAATAATTCGCTGATCGACTGTTATACTTATTACTATATAGTCAAAGAGTAGTAAGAAGTTTTATTTTAATCCCTCCAAGTGCAAATAACATACTTGATAAACAATACTTCAGATCAAATTACATGTTATTATAATAGTTCTGGATAATCTAGAAAATTATGGCGGCGAAGTTTTTTTTAGTCCCATTCCCCCTTTCCTTCCCCCCCTTTTGCATGGTAATCTTTGTTGACCTTTTGGTGTAGAATCGAAGAAAATACATTGAATATACATTGTCTGCAAGGTTTTGGTGAATATTTATGATTTTGAGGCGCAAGGGTAAGCGAGATGAGAGGTTGGTTAGGTTGAAAATTCCAGTTTTTATATCTCAAATTTCCCATGATGAACCTCATACGTGCTTTTGAGCAAGAGGTTGCCACATGTTGCTTCATCTGTTGTGGAAAGCGATGATCTACCCAACGAAAATTTGCGAAAAAGCCAGAACCGGTCTTAGGGACGACAATTAACATTAATGTCAATGGGGAAATCATTGGTGGTCTGTGGTCATTTGATAAACAGTTTCGTAACAAAGGCTCTTGTACACAGAGTGGTCGGTATCCATATATAATGACAACTGACAATATCACTTTAAATGAAATGAAATAAGGTTTAACGTCATACTTTTCTGCACCCGCTGGGATAACGAGGACGGGGCATACGCCAGGCTAATGAAGTGTGCTATGAGAATTACCCGGACAACGGCCTTTCCGCCTACATGTTATCAAAACTATGCTGAAACGTGCCCACCAGATCTCTGTTTTCTTATTCCATCCAAACAATTAGACGCCGTTCCTTGTCACCAGTACCAAGAGAAACCCACACTCGAAAATCCCATGGAACTTTCTTAGCTAATAAATGGACCGAACTTCCTGGTAAGTGAGCCAAAGTCTTAGTAACCGATCTAGTGGCCAAAGTCTTAGTAACCGGTCCTTCATTTGAAAGAAAAGCTACTAGAACTATGGCAGACACGATAGAGTGGCTCACCCCAGTTCCACCACGCCAGGACCTTGTGGTCCCTGGGGTCCGCGCCCTGCTGGGCCAATAGTCAATCTGGTACTGCTCAGCATATAATCTTCTTGTACTTCAGCGACCACCACCGTCCGGCAAGCCCCCCCCCCCAATATTTCGCCGACAATAATGATTTCTTAGGAGCGTTCTTAGCCGGATACATCCTCAGACCCTTCCAAAAATTCTGTAGCCCAACCTAATTTTATGAGCTGGCTACGGGCCCGCCACCGTCACTACCTGGCACAAGTTGTGCGTGGCTACACAATTCGATACATTACACCAATAAACAATACCATATGCTGTACAAACTTTCACTCAATAAATTCTACAAAAAACATTCTCAAGTTGTGCCAATAATCATTCTAGTTTATAACAATCAAGACGCCGTTGTTCTGACGTCACATTACAGCAAGAGCAAGTTCATTGATTACCAATAGAAAACACGGATACATCTATCACGAAAACATAACAGGATACAGCGCTATACAGTGCCTCAATAGCATAATGTACATATAATGAACACTGCGTAAACAATTCAAGGTTTGGAAATAAATACGTCACAAGACCCTCGCGACCCACCCCACCACCCAGTTACAGCTCAGAGGAGAATATAATTTAAGGAAGTATCTCGTCAACACATAGACTAGGAGAATACTCGATTAAACGTTCTGCAATTGAATTATCTCAATTCCCAATCGAGTGAGAAGGGGTATTTCGGCCAACAATGCAGTCGAAACATATTCTTTGTGTTTAATTACGTCACCTTTCTACTCTCACTAACTACGTTGTCGGGACTAACATAACTGTGACAGGACGGAACTCCGCGTCACTCCATTGCAATTAGATCAATTCGAGACGTTCTGTATTGAGAATCGAGCATCCCCTTTTTACTGCGTATATAATAAATCAGATAAATGAGTTTTTAATCCATTGAAAAGCGCCTTTTTTTTTTACTATCAATCAAATGAATAACTTTAACTTTAGGCCATGTCTAAGAGCGGGGTAGCTTTTATTTTCAAAGAGCATGCATCCTTTAATCGAAACGTGTGACACATAATATATCACCCACAGATGTGTGTTAGTGTTCCGCAATCCACATTCCCTTATGTTTACTATTTCCTAAACACCTGATGCCACTTTGCTTTTGGTACATGTGCCCTGGAGACTGTAGTTGTAGGACTTAGGTTTGATTTAGCCTTAAGATCGACGATGTTTTATTCGTGCTCGTCACTAGTAGGTATTTGATTGATTAGAGGTTGACACATTTCTGTATATATAATAGCAGGGTTATAGATCACAGTCACGTTACGTGGGATTCCGACAATTTTACAATCGATGAGATATTTAATTCAAATCTGATACACTGCTGTATAGAACTTGTTTATAAATTTCACACAGCTGCACCCCTGTTCGGGATCGTTCTTTGATTACTGTTAGTCACTGAGATCCCTAGTTCTTACCAGTGGAATCTTCCAGTCATAAGAAAAGTTAACAACGTATCAACATACAGCCACCAATGGATAGACACTGCTCTAGGAGCTGGCTCTGTGCATATTCCATATAAACGGCAACCTCGAATCATCATATCGCCGCCATTAAATACAACCTGCTCTAGGACGCTTCTCTACATATGCCATATTCCAACATCGACATACACACTTTCATCATCTGTCACGAATAAAGACGTGCACGGCAACAAAGTAGTCCAATCTTTCGTTTCGTTTTAATTGTTCAAAATTTCGTTTTACTTGTCTTTACTGCACTAGGATCTGGAGAAGTTGTTATTTAACTCGTGTTCTGCTTTCAAATGAGGGGCCCGCCAATTAAATGGTCTGTCGAATCGAGTGCTTGACCTTTTTTTTTTGCGGAACTGTTGGTAGACATTAGCAGTGATATAAATCAAAACAAAGCAAATCATGGCCACTTGCAACATCGGTTCTGATTGGTTAATCGAATGACTGACGTTATAGGGTCTGGTGTCGCTTATTTGACACGTGACGTGAACCTCCATTATAACTTGTTAGATCTGTATGTAGTGTAGGCCATCGAAAGTATAGAAAAACGAATCGAAATATAGATCTGTATTTTAATTAGATTTGGTTACAGTGCTAGGGGATGTCGTCTGATGGTTCTATTACTTCCACATCCAGCTGATTTGAGCCTATAACGAACAATTTTGTATGATATGGGACGGTGAGGAAACCATTCGTTTTTTCAACATGGCGTAAACATGACTAACTACGTAGTCCACCAGAACGATGATAGTCCTTAACGTCGTGCAATCTGTCTCATTGACATCCCCAAGATTCCCCATTCTAGCAGTCTGTCATCTTCACGTTGCAGTAAGTTGTTGACGTGCCATTCTGAAATACAGACAGTAAACACAGTGGTATTAAATATATCCTCAGTTCTATGGATGTTTTCCCAAACGTGAAGGATTCCAAACTCATCGAGCACAAACTCAAAAACTCTTTTTGCAATCTATCTACAAAGGGGGATCACGGTGGCTAAGTGGATAAGGCGCTGGTTCGCTAGCCTGGAGGTTGAGTGTTCGATCCCTGCATTGGCCGAGAAAGTTCATCTCGATTTCCCGGCGTGATTTCCCCTTGTCAGTGATGCAGAAGGAGGGCCTGACAAGGACAGCTGCCTAGTCGTTCGGATGGGACGAAAAACCGAGGTCCCGTGTGCAAATTGGAGTGCACGTAAAAGATCCCTTGGCAGTTGGAATTCGATATAAGAGTAGGCCGTAGCGCCGCTGCCCGGGCAAAATTTCCCTCATTGCACACTGTGGCGTATGCCCGTCTTCAATTAGCCCAGGTACGGTGCTTAAGCGTAGGACGTTAAACCCCATTTCATTCATTCATTCTATCTACAAAGCGAGTTAGTTGTACAGTTAGTACACGACACTTTATAAGAGAATACTTAGCTGTTACTCACGATGAATGAAGTATAGGGTAGTTATTTCTTGATTAATTGAGAAAAATCGCTATTTTATTCACCTAGAAATGGACACAAATGGGTCTCAACGCATCATGCTAAGGTAATATGGATGTATATAAGCTGATTTTCATTCAGTTGTTTCTGTTTTATTGTAATTTCTAATCAGGTTTAGCGAAATACGCGAAAGGTCCAATTTGAATGGCATGTTTTTGGTGTCTGGTTATTCCAGTCTACACCGAAAAATGTGGATGAAAGAGTTAGACCCCATTTATATTGCATTTCGGTTAGATGTTTTACACCCTGCATGCAACTTATCTAAAATCGTTCGGATAATGAGTCGAAACAGCTGAACGTTTTGGCATGCAAAATACCTATATAAGAAGTCAATAGATGTGTGTACTTTAACTTTTCAGTTCGCTTCACTAGGTCACAACCAGACTCACATTACATTGACTGATAAAGAGGGATGCCGTTTGGACTGACAAAAGCGTCTGAATGTTTATATTATTCATGTATATTTGCACGCGCAACACTGTATGTTACGTGTACTTATGACTTACAGATAACTTACCAGAATTGATAAGCTTATTACATTACGTTGATAACAAAATGTTTCCGTGTTAACAACGAAAATACCATTGATAACGGCAGTTTATTCCTTGAGATTTAAAAAAATACTCAAACATTTTAGCCATTATTTACAATACGGATTAAAGAGAAATTTGGTCCTAAACAAAGTAGATCTTTTGCAACGTGTTGCCAATGGTCTACGAAGACTTTTTGTCATGCATCACTGACAGATGAAATTAGGTTGAAAGCAGAGGCGGATCCAGGAAATCCAGTTGGGGGGGGGGGGGGCCCTGAGAGAATTTTTGAAAACATCGGGGTGTCAGTAGTGATTTGTGGCGCATATCTATTTTTTTTATACTGTTTTTTTTAGAGATTTAGGGGGGGGGGGGGCCCGGGCACCTAAGCCCCCCCCCCCCCTGGATCCGCCTCTGGTTGAAAGTTACCGAACTCCGGACCTCCTAGTTTCCGAGTGTGTGCCATACGCAACAAGCCAACGGGGATTACGGGATTATATCGGAATGTTATGTAATACAACGTTCACGGTGCCAACAAAGGGCCACTGTCCGAAACTTTTTATTCAGACATTATTTCACATTTGTCCAGCATTTATACAAACATTTAAACGAATGTAACAAATGTCAACACGGAAGAGATGCAAATTTTAGTTTTAGATAATATAGCTTTGGGCATAAATGCATTCCCAGGCTCTGTGATAATCTTGCATAGAAACACAGTTTATATTTTGATTGAAGACAAGTTCCATACTTGTATTTCGGGTTTGCACATTTTGGAAACTATTTTTTTATAATATGCATTAAGATCTTTAGATGGGTATTTTTATCCAATGCGTTATGTTTGTTCTTTTGGGTATATTTTGGTCAGGATTGGGTATTTTAGTTGTCCTACAGATTGTCGCGGAGAAAAGGTATATGCGACAATCACTTATAAGAACAGATGGATCGTGAGAGTTGTAATAAAAAAGTTCGATCTATATTATATGAACAATGTCCTAAACGTTTCGAACTGTTTTTCAATTGTGTCCGATTTACTGGGTATTTGGTTATCATTCTATTGAGGAAATTAAATAAAGATGGGATAATAAATATTTATCTAATTTATTTCAGTCTTTATTGGGTATTTATTTATTGGGTATTGTTATATAATTGTGATCCGTTTTGATTTATTTTTAGTCTATACTGGGTAGAATTGGTAAATAATCAAGCGACGAGCAAGACATATGTCAGATTGTATGAGAATTGACAGAATCACCTCGATTTTTTCGTCATTTTATTTTGTTTTATTTTCAGTCCTTACTGGGTCGAATTGGTAAACAATCAAGCGGCGATCAAGAAATGTCACAGATGACTCGCGACCTGTTTGATAGTGTGGAGAGAGAAAACGATCTCACGGAACAGTTAAAATTTACTGAGGAAGAGACGAAGATGATGAGGAAGAAATTACACGAGTTAGAGGAGGAAAATGAAAGACTAAACGTCCAGTTAAAGAAACTGTCGAAAGGTTCATCGAAAGGCAGTAAAAAAGAGAGTTCTGATAAACCTAAAATCATCGTTACTGATCCCGGTAAGTTATATCTTTGGTTTGTCTTCGTATTTGTTTCCCGTCGTCATTACAACGATTTGTGCTGGGAGGCACGGTGGCCCAGAGGTCGCGGGTTCTATTCCGGTGTTAGCCGAGAAAGTTCATCGGGAATTTCCGGCGAGGCAGCCCTGGTATGTAAAATATCCCTGCATTACATACATTATAGAAATCCAAATCAGAATACCGAACCGGTTGGACCCCCACCCCCCCCATATACGACTACGCTTGAGTTGGTTGTCTTAATAACTTAACAATCTGGAAACACTAGCCCTGGCATATACCAAAGCGGCATTGTCATATTAAATGATAAATTATGACCGGTTGGTCTTCCATATATGGTTTAGCGGAAATTACCGCATACATAATAAGATAAGAAAAATAATAACGAACGGGTTGGTCTTCTATATTATTGTACATTTTCACTGCTATTGGTGTACTTTTGTAAATTAGAATAACGATCTGTCATATATTAACTATTACTTACATACATATTATTAAATTTACACTATAAGATTTTTAACGGAATTAGAATAATGAAAGGCTTGGTCTTCCATATACGATTCCCTAGTATTGACGAAGTGTTAGAAATTAGAATAATAAAATTAACATGATATATTAATTAAATGGATTAGAACAAAAGGCTTGGTAATGACGAGTTTCTATGAGTGAGAATAATGAGCAAAATTATCTCCCATATACTGTTATTGACGTACATGTTGTTCTATGTACACGATAAGATTATTAAAGGAATGTGTTACTCATTTATAAGTCTATAAAGAGGGAATGACTAGAATCTATGTATAGAATAATATAACAATATGTGTTAATATAAATAGAAGAACATATTGAATGTATATTGTATAAACATTAAATATGGCACATGAGTCAGTTTGTTTATTAAATGTAATTTCGTTTATCTAATTTAATCCCCGACTGTAGAAAGCAAAGTCTATTCTCTCTTTATATGACTAATACAAGCTTGTGGTTTTGGGTGTTCGGGTGGTCTACTGTATGAGCTTTAGATCATAAGGTATGTCATCAAGTCAAGTGTTGGGGTTTGACATCATACTTGTACGTATCTCTGAAAGGAATGCCATTCAAAACTGGTTCAATTCCGTTTAGTATTTACATAATAAATGATGCATTGAAGTTTGTCATCATTCGGCATCGATCAGATCTAAATATTAAGGCCACCTCCAGATTTCGTCAAGGTCTCAACGAAATCTGGAGTTGGCCTTAATAGTTAGACATAGCATTCAGCATTTTCTGCAGACTATATTGTGGTTAAACCGGATAATATGGTTACAGGAAAATACTTGTCGACGATATTACCCCAGGTGGAAGTGGACGTTAAACTCCAGATACGAATGAACCAAAGGACAATATTGGTGTCAGTAATTATCACATTATGTTTTGTAACTGGTTCAATCGGACATCAACATCTTTAGAACGACCACTGTCTTTCACACAAACGCATCTGGGTGTCATAGTGAGATGGATGGGGAACACATAAAGGACAATATTAGTGTCAGTTACTATTACATATGTCATAGAACTGTTTAACACGTTCCAAATATAATTTTAACACAGAGATCATTGCTTCGGTAGATGAGTAATACAGGTGTCATGAATCGGAAGTGACGAACGCCAAAGGAAAACACGAGTTATCCCGCTTTATAACTGACTGAATTGGCGAGTGATAACAGATACACGGCCGAATTTTTGCAACATCGAGATCGAACTCGGGACTCCTAGTGAGCTTAAATCTTACTCACCTAGCCATCGCCCCCCCCCCCCCCGTTAATATTTCAAATACATCTACAAATATTCTTACCATGCTTGTATATGTATAATTATTATACACTGTACATTTTCATCTATTTTACTATATTTATATAATATGTATGTGCTTGTCATTTTAACTATGCATATGCACCCTTTTATGCATTAATAATATATGTATACAAAGTATTGAGGCAAAGGCCTATTACATAGGCTAAGCCTGTTACCCAATCCCATTCAGACAACCTGAATAAAAATATTGATTTAAAAAAAAAATTTTTTTTTATACATTACATAGAAAACAAAAACATCTAATATCATAATACATTACACAGAAAACAAGTATGTACCACTTATTTAATACATTACTTAGAAAACAAAAACATCTAATAAATCATGATATATTACACAGAAAGTACCTATTATAATCCATAACACAGAAAACAAATACAACATTACAAAAACAAAACTTACATCTAATATAATACAATAAATATACAACAAATACATTTAATATAATACATTAGACAGAAAATAAATTACAGCTATTATAATCCATTACATAGAAACAAATACATCTAATAAGATACATTACATAGACAACAAATAAATTTAATATAATATCTGGGTCTTCCAGTTTCCCCAACTGCTGAAGACCCCTTCGCGGAAACAAATTATTAAAACAATAAAATTAAACCATATGTTAGTTCTAAAATGACCTAGTTAATACATTAGACCGAAACCAAATACATCTAATATAATATAAACGTCTACATGTACATACAAATATTACATTGATATGATAAACGTATTGTTAATTTAAAATACATTGTCGTTTCGTATAATTTACTTGTTTAAAATTTGAATTTAATTTCAGATGATAGTGATTCTAGTATAACCGATGATACTGACACAGAGGACGAATTAAATATCGTGGAAGTCAAACTACAACTTAGTTTACTGGAACAGGAACTTTCCGTGTCACATCGTAAAATCACCGATGTGGAACAGATCAATGAAAACCTACATACCCAGATGAAGGTTTTAAATGAACAACTCGCCCACAGGGAACAATTACTGAGCGTTGTTCCGGCTCCACCCAGTCCCAATTCTTACTATCTTGACAAGATCAAAGAGATGACAATCGAATGCGACGATCTAAGGTGGAAGATCATAGAAAAAGATCGCGTGATTGAAAGATTGAGTACCCAAGCTCAAGCGAAGGCTCGTGAAGGGAAGTTAAAGAAAGCGCGATCTTTAGACAGTGAACCCCACATTGCGCAGATCGGTGATCTACGCAGACAAATTGATATAGTCTCGCACGAAGCGGAATTATTCAAAGATCGTCTGGCGAGTTCTAGTGCAGAAGCCGAGAAGTTGGCAGAAGAGAACGCGCGTCTTAGATTACTTCAGCGCGTGCCATCAATCCAAGCAGACGATGCTGCTATTGAGAACATAGAATTGCGAGATAAGGGTAAACGCTTAGAGGACGAAAACAAGAATTTACAGGACAAAATCAAAGTTCTGACGGATAATTTACAAACTTTGACGCGGACTCCTCGTTCCCCGACAACAGAAAATCCTCCTTCGCCAGCAATAGCAGACGGCATCTATGGGTCACGTGACCTCCAGAAACAACTTGAACGAATTTTGGAAGAAAACAAAAGCTTACGTGAAAAAATGGCAGACTTAAAACAACAACAAATCACGGCTCAGGTGGACTCGAGCTCGAAAACTAAGGATGATTCTACTATGGATAAAACTGTCGCCGCTGATGCAGCGGTGGCATCGGATTCTAGAGATCACTTAATGGAGACTATCCTCGACCTTGAAGACGAGATCGGTGAGTCCTTAATTTTTAGAATTTCAATTTTTTTATATTTTCAGAAATTTCGATTTATAACTCGTTTGGGCACGTGGACTTATGTCGGCCATTCCATATACCAAACTAAGAAAAGTATGTTATGGCATACATTTGTTTTAATTTTCAAGAATTCGAACCACCGAATATTTTGACTGTACGTAAAGTGTCATAACGACACCACCACCACGGTCACCGTGACAACAGTTCGTCACATAGGGTTTTAACGTCAAACGGGTTAACGGGGGACGACACACGGGGTGTACAATAAGGGAAATGTGTATACCCACTAGCGTCGCGATGGTGTACTTTTATTTCGAATTTTCAACGATAAGGGGATAGCCTACCTTAATAAGGTGCTATCCTTGGCAGTTTCTCTCTCAGGCGCCGCATACAGAGAGGAACTAAACCGAACAATTCCGAGAATCGGACGAGGGACCACCTGGTTAGTGACAACGCGGAACCACGTTGGCTAAGTGAGTAGGACGATGTCCCGTGTACAGATTGACATGCACGTAAAAGATCCCTGAGCAGTTGCAAATTGATTTTAGAGCCGACCGGGTAAAATTCCACTCATAGCACACTGTGTAAGGCGTATGCCCTTTTTCATTAGCCCAGGTTGGAGCTGAACAGTGGAACGTTAAACCCTATTTCATTTAATTTAGTGATCCTGCAGCGAGACCCCATGACTCCCGAATCGAAATAATATATAACTCTAAAAATGTAGGGTCGCCTGTCCAACCTCGTAGGTTTTCACCGGGTTCTCCGGTTTCCTCCCACTGCTTAAGACCTCTATGCACAAGCGAATTATTGAAATAAAATTCAACGATTATGTTAGTCCTGAAATGACCTAGTTTGTGTCGAGTGGACGTTAAACATCCCTTCTCTCTCCCTCCCTCCCCTCTCTCTCTCCCCTCTCTCTGTCTCTCTCTCTCTCTCTCTCTCTGATAAGAATTGCATAAATGATTAAACAAGATGAATACACTGGCTCTGTGGAATGGGATTATCGCCATGTTGGATCAAAAACATGTCTGTTATTAGAGTATTACAAAACTAATCGAAAGTACAAAGATGTAGATCAACCTTGCGGTAATATAAATAGCATATGCTGTACGATTCATGGGTTTGTGTGTAGAACGGGGAGATTGATCAAAGGCATGTTTGTTTGTTTATTTGCTCGGGAGTTAGTAGTACAAAGAAATGATATAGATCGTTTGCATGACGTCAGTAAGTTAAGCAGGTAGAACAATTTTAAAATTTAAAAAAAAAATACGACTACGTGTACAAACATGTCCGTGTGTTTGTACTAGTTGTAGTTGACTTGTACAAACGTGTTTGAAAGCCAAAAAAGAGAGCAAAAGCTTCGTATGGGAAAAAGTCCCCCCCCCCCGCAATAACCATAGAAAAACAGAAATTTCATTTTCACAGTGAAAAAGGTAAAATTTTCCACGAGACGTTAGCCCACTCTGAAGTTGGATTTACCTTAAGAGCGCTTCATAAATGACAATATTATTAGTATTGCAGGTCAACATAGCCTGTAGTCGTTCGGGTGGTACAGAAACCGAGGTCCCGTGTACACATTGGCGTGCACATAAAAGATCCCTGACAGTTAGAATTCGATATAAGTGTAGGCCTTAGTGCCACTTCCCGGGCAAAATTTCTGTCATAACACACTGTATGGCGTAGGCCCGTCTTCATTAGCCCAGTCGGAGCAGAACAGTAGGACATTAAACCCCATTTCATTTCATTTCATTCATAGCATATTACCAATACTGTGTGCTATGGCGGAAATTGTGACACTACGGCAACTCTTATTTCAAATTCCTACTGTCAAGGGTTCTTTTACGTTCACGCCAATGTGTACTTGGAACTTTGGTTTCTGTCCCACCCGAACGACTAGAAACTAATCCTTTTTTCACATTTCCTGTAAATTCCGAGTAGCTTTCTCGGTCAACACCGGACGCGAACTCGGGACCACCTGCTAAGCGAGCGAATCAGCGTGTTGCTCACTGTGCCACCACAGTTCTATGACATGAAATCAATAAGGCAACCTGCATGTCTTACTTTGTGTATATAAAGATGTAAGGTATATAGTAAAACATGAATTAAGACATAAATATTATTTACCGTATCTCTGTTATCTCTGAGACTAAACATAAAATACACATTATATAGATACGAGACTTGCAGTGTTATCATATACTGCTAAACCTCGCTATCTCCAACTCCAAAGATCCAGTAGACATGGTACAAGGGTTAATCAGCGAAATGGATGTTAGTCCCGAAATGACCTTGTTTGTGTATAGTGGACGTTTCTCCCTCCCCCTCTCTCTCTCTCCTCGCTCTCTTTCTCTTGTTTCGTAGTCGGATTTATATTGTCAGTTTGTTATAATCAAGAATCTTCAACCACATTTCAAAATAAATATTGTCTAGATAATCGAGATAATATTTAGCTTAACACCTCAATAGTTGATAAACTGAACTGGATAATCGAGGTAATATTTACTCTATAACATGAATAGTTGATAATCTGAACTCAGGTTAACGATGCTCATATTGACAACACTTACAAGAATGGAATTTGGACGGCAGATGGATGGAAACCATACAAATGCCACGTAGTATTTGGAGCAATGATAACTCACAAAGTCAGTCTCCATTGTTAATTGAATCGACACGATCATTCTGCACACCGAGAACTATATACTTTGAGAATAGATCTCTGTCATGCATGGTTTTACATCTTTCATACACAAGGACTAAACAACCATCTTCGATTTCATTAAATGGAAGAAGGATAAACTGTTCTCGGTGTGCAGAATGGTCGTGTTTATGACTAAACTAAAATCGGAGATTAATATCGGTTATAATTAGTTTCGTTACAGCGTAACTTTCGTATGCCACACGATTTGTCTATTTTAATTTAGGGGGGGGGGGGGTAAAAAGGTCCACGGAAATGAAATGGGGTTTAACGTCCTACTGTTCTACTCCATCTGGGCTAATGACGACAAGCATACGCCATGCACCTGCCAAGCGATCTTTATACACAGAGGGGGGATCACGGTGGCTAAGTGGATAAGGCGCTGGTTCGCTAGCCTGGAGGTCGGGTGTTCAATCCCTGCATTAGCCGGGAAAGTTCATGTCGATTTTCTTGCGTGATTTCCCCCCGTCAGTGATGCAGGACGGATGGCCTGACAAGGGCATCTGCCTAGTCGTTGGGATGGGACGGAAAACCTAAGGTTCAGTGTACACATTGGCGTGCACCTAAAATATCCTTTGGCAGCTGGAATTCGATATAAGAGTAGGGCGCAGCGCTGCTGCCCGGGAAAAATTTCCCTCAAAGCACACTGTATGGCTTATGCCCGTCTTCATTAACTCAGTTTAGATGCAGAACAGTACGACGTTAAACCACATTTTTTTTCATTTAATTTCATACTTATTAAATAATTTAGTGATGCAGAAGGAGGGCCTGACAAGGACAGCTGCCTAGTCGTTCGAATGGAACGAAAAACAGAGGTCCCGTGTACACATTTGCGTGCACGTAAAATATCTCTTGGCAGTTGGAATTCAGTTGCTGCCTGGTCAAAATTTCCCTCATAGCACACTGTATTGCGTATGCCCGTCTTCGATTAGCCCAGTTTAGGTGCAGTATTTATACACAGAGCTTCGGTTTTCGTCCCATTCATGCACCACTGACAAGGACAATCCCGATGAACTTTCTCGGCCAATGCAGGGACCGAACACACGACCTCCAGGCTAGCGAGCCAGCGTGTTACCCAATTAGCTACCATGGCCCCTTGGGACACGGAAAATTATAAACTAAATGTTTGGAAATAATAAGAATACAGGGACCAATTAACTTCAATAATGTAGGATAATGGCAGAACATCTATGTTTAAAAATGCATTTATTTCAGCAACTACCGAAACGATTTAGTTCTTTATTTCTTTAGCAACTGAGTATTAAATTGTTATAAATTATAAACAAAAGAAATTAAACTTTTAAAATATTTTTCGTCTGAACATATAAGTTATGACCAACTAACTTCAAGCATGTAGGATACAGGCATGCGACGTCTTTGCAGAAAAATGTAGTTATCTCGGCAACTACTGAACCAATTTTGTTGTTTAGTTCTTTGGGAACTGAGTATTACTGGATTAATTTGAAATACACAAATAAAAAAATTTTCTCAGCATAATAGTGTGACCAACTAGCTTCAAGAATGCAGGGTACAGGCAGGGCTTCCCTGTACAAAACTATAAAAATGAACTTATCTCCGCAGTTACTTTTTTTTAGTGTTTTAGCAATTGAGCATTAAATCGAAATCAACAAAGTAATCTAATACATTACGCGCCTAAAATAGAGCGGGTATATGATAGTAATAGTCAGTGAGTAGGAATTTATGATGTAGACATACATATATATTTATTACTTATATAAACATGATATATATATATCATACTCCCATCAATAAACAATTTAACACAGAGAGAGATAGAGAGGATGAGAAAGAGCGAGAGAAAGAGAGGGGAGGTGAGAGAGAGATAGAGAGAGAGCGATAGAGATAGAGCGAGAGAGGGATAGGGAGAGAGCGAGAGAGAGAGAGAGAGAGGGCGAGATAGCGATAGAGAGAGAACGAGGAAGAGGGACAGAGAGGCAGAGAGAGAATAGATATAGATCTATAAAATTAGGATGTACTTATATTACTTCATATACTTCTGGGGTCACGGCAGCTAAGTGGGTAAGACGCTTGCTCTCTAGTCTGGAAGACGGGTGTTCGATTCCTGCATAGGCCGAGAAAGTTCATCCATAATTTCCGACATGGTTCCCCCTTGTCAGTGATTCAGGACTGAGGGCCGGGCAAGGACAGATGTCTAGTCGTTCGGATAGGACGAAAAACCGAGGCCCCGTGTACACAATGACGTGCACGTAAAAGATCTATCATCCGTTGGAATTATATATAAGAGTAAGCCACAATGCCGCTGCCCTGGCTAAACGTCAAGCTAGCGCACTGTATGGCATATGCAGCACAGTAGGACGTTAAACCCTATTTCATTTCATTAAACTTCTGATTTCTCGGCGAATTATTCTACGCTTTGTTGATATTTGATATGTTTTCTATATACATAGCGGGATAGCATTGTATCTGTAAAACACATAAGTAAGTACATATGTATGATTACAGTAATGACTAACATACCAACGTATGGATTGCTCTATTGAACTACTTAGATGTACAACAAGTGGTAACTCAATACCTAATACTTTACTATAACTGAAAGAAATGAGGTCAACATTCAGTCTGGCGCCTTGAAGTTCAGAACTGACGCTGCTTATATTTAGGAAATTCAGAATAACTAAAAATGTTGTTGGGGATAATAATTAAACTATACCACTGTATACTACTATTTCTACATCATAAGGTCTGGCAATGCGTCAGACCTACCCAAATAGTAAAGTTTCGGTCTGCTAAATAAATCGGTATTTATTTAAATACAAATAAACGGTAGCTGACATTGAGTCAAATTCAAAGATGGATTCTGTTATAGCGCCACCTGCCGAGCATTAGCCGTCATGCCACGGTTAAGACTGTGAATTAAATGTATAGGATTGTTATTTTTAGATGTTTGACTACTGATAATAAATAGCAAACATGGCAACAACAGGTGATATGAAATAAAAATACAAACCTTGAAAAAAACATAATACAAAATTTACCGTAGTATTTCGTATCAATACTCGCCAGGCCTAGTAGGCCAGATCTAGTAGGCCTATCATGAAACGAATATCACCGAGTAACTCACAAAATTACTATTTTAGGGACTGTAATATAGGGGGTGCTCGATTCACAACCCAGACATCCCGAATTGACAGAATTGCAATCGAGTGACGCGGAATTCAGCCCTGACACAGTTTTGTTAGTCCCGAATACGGAGGTGGTGGGGGTAGAATCGTGACGTATATTAAGTAGTAAACATGTTTCAGCTGTCATGATTCACTCGATTGACACTATTTTCGGAATTGAGAGAAATTACTTCCGGATCGTTCAATCGAGTATCCAGGCCCGTATCTAGCCCAAAAATGTTAGGGGGGCAAGGGCTGACGAAGGCGCCGATGGGGCTTCTGGGGCGCCGCTGTACCTACAGTTGACGGTCCACGGAGAAGGGTCTGATTCCCCAGGGCCCGAAAAGTTTAGAAAATATGGTTTGCACCTGAGGAACTAAGAAAATGTCAGAAATTTTAGTTTGCGATATTGGCGTATTATGAACATTATAACTGGTGAGATTCGCTAATAATTCGAGTGGCAGACCATAAACAACCCCTGCTGCTGAGCAATACGAAGCGACTTTAAGTCTATAAACACAAGATACAATGAATTGTTTCCCCATGATCATGTGGGGGGTGCGCTGTATAACGTGCGCATATAACACAAGCCCTCCAAGGGGCGCCCAATCATGCTGTATTGGGCGCTCCATTGACCAAGTCGTGAGCGCCCAACCATTCTCGCTCGACATTATTTATTATGTGCGAACCGACAAACATACATTGTCATTATAATGCGCCCCACCAATCATGTCATTGTTGGCGACCCTCCGGGATAAGTGACACCACAGCTCACACAGTTTTGGACGCCCCCTCAAGTTAGGTGTTAATCGTGTGATTCATTATGAGGCGCCTCACCATATAGGTGGTTGGGCGCCTCATATTTAACGACATGAATAGAAGTGACATTGTTTAGGGGTCCCATCAATCTAGTAGTAGGCGCCTAACCAAAGTCACTCGGCTTTAAAGGGCGCCCATACTGAACAAGGACTCGTTAGTCGCTGGCTTCGTATTGCGTCCAATAGAAAGGGCACCCATTACATTTTTCTCGCAATAGATAAAGGCATTATGCATTATGTGCGGCCAAACAATCATATATTGTCATAATAAGGCGCCCCACCAATCATGTCATTATGAAAGGTGCACACAGATCACACTGTTTTTGACGCCCCATCACTTTGTAATGTTCATCGTGTGACTCATTTTGAGGCGCCCCACCATTTGAGGGGCGCCTCATATAAAACGACATGATTGATGACGCTCCCATAAAACCAAGTGACATTGGTTGGGCGCCCTGTCACTCGGCTTTATGGGGCGCCCATACTGATATGGGCATGTAAATCGATGGCCTCGTATTGTGTTTAATGGAAAGGGCGCCAAAGGCGCCCGTTAGGGGCGCCCGCTTTTTCGAGGTGGGCGCCGATTTTTCCAAGGGGGGGGGCAGCTGCCCCCCTTGCCCCTGGTATCCCCAAAATGAAAAAAGAATTCAAGCCTTAAAAAGTAATGCAATTTTTACCGTAGTATTTAGTATCGGTGTCCATTGGCCGGTTCTCTGTCCCGAGACTTCCAAGGTTCTCGATCCCGAGTTGGCAGAAAAAGTTCATTGAGATATTTAAAAGTAGTTTCCCCTTGTCGGACAGAGGGCCTCGCAAGTAACAGTGTCTAGTCGTTCGAAAGTTATTAAGACCCCGGTATTAGTCGGATTCTTCCATTTTATTTTGCTTCTAACCCAGCTCTATTGCCAATTCCCACCAACGTCCACCCTCATCCCATCTTAATTCCGAGCCAATCTTACCCCAACCCCCATTCTGTCACACAGGAATATCTCACTTCCACAAGCTTCCCATTGTCACTTCCAAAATTCACTAGCTCTACCACCCCAGCCCTGTCTTTATTAGGTCAGTCGCATTTAAATAGTAGCACGTTAAACCCCATTTCATTCGTATTAATCTACGATTGACAGTATTACATTTTTATTTAAATTATCTATGTATATTTATTAAGGGGTGTTCGATCCCTGCATTGGCCAAGAAAATTCATCTAGGTTTTCCAGCGTGGTTTCCCCCGGTCAGTGATGCAGGACGGATGGCCTGACAAGGGCATCTGCCTAGTCGTTGGGATTGGACGGAAAACCTAAGTTTCAGTGTACACATTGGCGAGCACCTAAAATATCCTTTGGCAGCTGGAATTTGATATAAGAGTAGGGCACAGCGCCGCTGCCCGGAAAAAATTTCCCTCATAGCACACTCTATGGCTTATGCCCGTCTTCATTAACTCAGTTTAGAGGCAGAACAGTACGACGTTAAACCCCATTTTATTTCATTTAATTTCTATACTTATTAAATAATTTACGGTTTGTAAAGACTATAATGAATGACAAACACATTTGTTGTATTCCATCACGAATTAAATGACTAATTACACACATCATTTAGGAATAAAAACGTCCATCATTATTTTATTCCAGGTTTTATTTATTATTCCTTTTTTATACACGAGATTTTTGAATTCATTCTGTATTTTATTTTTTTCTCTGAATCAAAGAACAGTGTGTACATTGTGCTCCAAAACTTGGAATGCCTCGCTGCTCGAATTCCTGAACACTGCCCTGAATTTCGTTTCAAAGAATCTTGATTCGGATTCACATCCCCCCCCCCCCTTCAAGTATTAGAAATGGTTTCATTTTAGAAAAGGAGCCTAAACATCGAGCAATTTTGCATACGCACTGGTCTGTGACTAATCCGTCTTTAAATCTCTTCAAATCGGGATTATCATAAATGAATGAAATGCGGTTTACGTTAACCTCCTAGTTTTCTTCTCCATCGGGTCTATTCTTGTTTCGAAATCTAACTGCCACCGATTCTGTAACGTGCACGCCAATGTGTGCAGGGGCCTCTTTTTATTCGAACGTCTAGACGCTGTTCCTTGCACGGCTGACGGGGTAAAACCACACCAACTAGGAATCGAACGTGCCCCCCCCCCCAGGTTAGCAAGTTAGCGCCTTAATCACCGAGTCACTCTGACAAAGTAATAACTGTAATTAATTGTGATCAATACCATATTCAAAATAACCTTATAGTCCACAACTGTCATTGAAATTCATTAAAACTTTGAAAAACGTCTACACAACTGGGATATCGAAACCACGCCAGTTGACTCAATGACAGACCTTATGATACAGCGCACACGTGCTAACCATTCGGATATACACCCCACCCCAAATTGTATTGAATACAAATACAGCTTAGTAAAGATCATCTCGGCACTGTATTACAAAACCAATTATTTTTATTTATCAGGCCATGATTGTGTTAGTGGTAGTTATGTGTTGCATATTTTGTATTTTTTGCTGTGGAATATTTGTTACTATAATTAGCTACCACGTGTAAACAATTAGCCGGAATAGAGTAGTTTAATAATTACAATAAGTGACGCTAATTGCCAACATGTTATAGTCCAAGTACATCTGGTAATAAACATTGATAAACGAGAGGGATAGAGAGGGATTGGGTTTAACGTCCACTCAACACAACTAGGTCATTTTGGGACTTACATATGGTTCAATTTATTTCAATAATTCGCTTGCGCGTAGGGATCTTTACCAGTGGGAGGAGACCATCGAGGTTGAGAAGGCGCCCCTATCTCCATGTATCATACGCTCACACCAGGGCTCGAAACCACAGCCGCAAGCCAGAGGTGGCCGGCCAGCTGGAGGTCGAAGCGCGGCACTCTAGACCATAAGCCAACCCAACCCCCCATTGATAAACGAGAAAGATAAAATACCCCATTTTAGCGTGGGAGGGAGGCGATTGAAAGACAAGCTCAAATCGATCTGATTAAAACACAGATCATATTTCGTTTCGTTTTTTATAGTTCAAAATTTCGTTTTACTTGTGTTTACTACACAAGAATAGAAGAGCTGTTATCATTGACGTGTCCTGTATAATGAATGAATGAAATGGGGTTTAACGTCCTACTATATGCTCCTAACCTGGGCCAATTGAAGACGGGCATACGCCATACAGTGTGCTATTAGAGAAATTTTTGCCCGGGCAGCGGCGCTACGGCCTACTCTTATATCGAATTCCAACTGCCAAGGGATCTTTTACGTGCACTCCAATGTGTACACGGGACCTGGGTTTTTCGTCCCATCCGAGCGACTAGGCAGCTGTCCTTGTCAGGCCCTCCTTCTGCATCACTGACAAGGGGAAATCACGCCGGAAAATCAAGATGAACTTTCTCGGTCAATGCAGGGATCGAACACTCGACCTCCAGGCTAGCGGACCAGCACCTTATCCACTTAGCCACCGTGATCCCGTGTCCTGTATAATGTCAAGGATTAGTCAATAAAACGTTCTGTTACGCGAGATTTAGGCGTGTTTTGCACGGAACTGTGGATAAGCCACAAGTAACACCAATGCTGATCGGTTAATCAAACGTCTTACATCATACGTTCAAAAGCAGCTCGGACGGCACCTGATGCGACCTATCCCTTCAACTGGCCATATCTTCATGTAGTGTAGGCCATCGAAAGTATTAAAAAACGAAACGAAATATAGATCTGTATTTTAGTGATGATGCCCGTTCCCATTGTAAATATGTGCGGTCCGTTAATGGATGTGCTATGGTCTAATGACCAAGTATGCTCAGTTGCATGTCAATAGTTCGCGAAATGACGGAACCGTCGTCTTTGTTTTTCAAAGAATACGTCATAAGATGATTACTGTGATGTATTTCAATTGGTGGAAGTTGTTGAACCTTGGTGTACCGGGCCCTATACTTCCTATTATGTTTGGACTACCAGACCTTCTGGCTATCGGACATCCCATCAAAGCATGTTTGGACTACCCGATCTTCTGATTTGTTTCTTTACTTCCCGGTATTAGGACGACCGAACCCCTCGACTATAACACTCTAATCGTCGTAAATTCTAGATTTCCGATGATTTGAAATTTCCCGAACATGTTGATTAACCAACTTTGCCGTCGGAATATCATACTTTATAGTAGGCCGTAAATGAGCTTGGTTGAGCCGATTGATATACTGTAATTATTATTTTGCTACCGAACCACCTGCGTATTAAGATTATTAGCTTTAATAAACAACTGGAGTGTTTATAAGACTCCATCCCGAGTCAATAACTAAAAAAATGAGACCATTATTGTTTTCTCCACGACGTCATTAGTAAACCCCAGGAATTGTTCTTTTAGTTAATTGAAGATATTGGTATAATTAACTCATGGTCTGAACATCCGCAACTGCCCAAAAAAATATTTATGGCTTCGATAACCGTTTAAACATAAATCAACCGTAGCAGTGGCAGGAAACCGGGGACCCGTAGAAAACCTACGAGGTTGGACAAGCGATCCTACTCCTTGTCACGCCCAACCGAGGAATCGAAACCACGCCAGTTGACTCAATGACAGACCTAATGATACAATGCACACGCGTTAACCAGTCGGCCGTCCACCACCTCCTTGGCGCTAAATGCCTTCTATTGTTTAACTGGGTTAAAATTATTCAGGGTGTCATTGAATTTGCTCGGGGAGCCTGGTGAGTAAAATATACAGAAACTGGTATTTTTCAAAGTAATCACGGCTGCTATTCGGAGGCAGACCACCATTAATTTCCCCATTGACTTCGATGTTCATTCTGTCGTCTTTGCCCACCTCCAATTTTTCCCAAAATTGGCGCTGGGCTGAATGCTTTTCACTACAGAACAAATGGTCATGTCTTTGCACTAAAATTGGTATGAGGTTGACCACCAAAATTTTGATACACGAACATGAAGAAGCATTCTAAAAACATGTAACTTGTTAATTCAAACCCTCTCCATCCATTTTAGACCAAAACATCAACAATAATGAGCATACAAAAGGGTAGAAAAGAGGCAGAGAGGGAATTGCTATAAATAGACGAACTGCAATTTGTGGGTACCGAGGTGTTGAAATTTAATGGTGGTTTAAGAACACCAGTTGTTATCCTACGGTAAATTGTGTTGAAGAAGTCAAGCCAATTCCATAATTAGCGTTAATAATTCGCTAATTTCTCCTACTTAACACTAATTAACATTCGTGTTTTTAATTTCCAACATTATGGATGGATAATATTGAGTTAAGAGGTTTAGCCCTGTTGAAGATCTAAGCTTATCGTTATAGTAGTATAACTGCACATTTAACTTCTTTATAATACTGGAGGGGGGGGGGAGAATGGTAAGCACGTGCGTCCTGTATCATAAAGCCTGTCATTGAGTCAACTGACGTGGTTTCGAATCTCCGGTTATACGGGAGAAGGAGTAGGATCGCCTGTTCAATCTCGTGGATTTTCTCCGGTCCTCCGATTTCCTCTCACTGCTAAAGACCCCTACGAGCAATCGAATTATTGAAATAAAATTAAACCATATGTTAGTCCCGAAATGACCTAGTTTGTGTCGAATAGACGTTAAACCCCACTTCTCTTTCTCTCTCCCTTAAAGAACATTGCAGAACTAGCAAATCCGGATAGGTTCCTACCTTAAGCCAATAAGCGATGATTTGAACTAACCGCACATTACCCATGTTTGTATTTATGTTATAAATATACTCTCCGTGTACATTTGTACACTATGCAAATATTTTCATTTCATTTTTTTGTATTGTGTTTATTATCATTGTACGTATGTGTGTTTTACCCGATGGGTCTTTGGCCTAAGTGAATAACGAACTTGAATTTGAACTTGAACGTAATTTATATGACATTAATAGACCCTCAGAGGTTAATTTGTGTTAAGTAGGAGAAATTAGCGAATTATTAACGCTAATTATGGAATTGGCTTGACTTCTTCAACACAAATTACCATAGGTTAACAACTTGTATTCTTAAACCAAGAATTGAAGTCGCGATTACTTTCAAAATACCAGGTTCTGTAAATTCGACCCACTTGGATTTTCAACTCCCCTACGTTCTGCCGTAGATTTCAGAGGTAGCAAAATACAAATATCTTCGCTATGGCTCCTTGTATCAGAAACCATCGCCAAACCTTGTTCTCCGAGAAATGAACACGAATCTAGGGTTTGTGACCCGACTATTTAAATAGTGTATTGTTATTTATCAAACTGATCAGCTGTATATATTTATTGGGCGCCAATATAACTGTTGTGGAAAACATCAGGGGTCAGTTGCTCAAAACTAAGTTATTTTAACGATCCATTAAACTTTAACGGACATATCTTGGTAACGTGTTCTTTGTTAAATTTACTACAGAAATTTGCACCACAGAATGTTCGGGGCCTTTATTTCCAACAACAGTCTTTCTCTCCGTTAAAGTTAACGGATCGTTAATAGATACCGATGCTTTAAGAAACCGGCCCCAGGACGAGATATAATATTTTTATTGTTAATTTTTATACGCCCACATTGAAATGTGGTCGTATATTGCCGTCGCCTCCGTCCGTCCGTCTGTCGGTCCGTCCGTCGGTCCGTCCGTCGGTCCATCGGTCCGTCCGTCCGTCCGTCCGTCCGTCCGTTGGTCCGTCCGGCGTCCACAATTGCTTGTGGACGCTCTAGAGGCTAAAGTTAATATCCAATTGACTTTAAATTTATATACAGTGTTTAAGGTCATAGGACGAAGAAGCCTATTGATTTTCAGCGATTTCCGATAATTACTGTCAGAGTTATGGCCCTTGATTACTTCAAAAAATCTTGTGGACGCTCTAGAGGCTAAAGTTAATACCCGATTGACTTAAATTTATATACACTGTTGAAGGTCATGAGACGAAGAAGCCTATTGATTTTCAGCGACTTCCGATAATTACTGTCAGAGTTATGGCCCTTGATCACTTCAAAGAATCTTGTGGACGCTCTAGAGGCTAAAGTTAATAACCGATTGACTTTAAATTTATACACTGTGTATGAGATGAAGATTCCTATTGATTTTCAGCAATTTCCGATAATTACTGTCAGAATTATGGCACTTGAACACTTCAAAAAATCTTGTGGACGCGCTAGAGGCTAAAGTTAATATCCGATTGACTTTAAATTTATACACAGTGTTGAAGGTCATGAGACAAACAAGTATATTGAATTTAAATGAATTTTGATAACTTGAACAGCATGGAGGAGAACTTTATCAAAGCCAAACAAATTAGAATGATTTTCTGATAATTACTTAATGAGTTCTTACTTTTAATCAGATTTTAGTGTATTATAAATGTTTCATTACCGAAAAAAGTAAAATATGCGACAACTCTTGTTGACTGCCCGGACGATTTAGCTGCTGTGGGCGTATGTTTCGTTGCCTGGCAACCTATGTTTTGTTCTTCTTAAAATTAAATTCTAAAACAATTTATTTGCGTTATTAAGAACAATTATAATGTTTTTCGAAGTATATATCGATAAAAAAAAAATTCCTATTAAGCATGATTGGATATATAATGTAGTGAATGAGTGAATGGAAATGGGGTTTAACGTCCTACTATTATGCACTTAACCTGGGCTAATGGAAGACGGGCATACGCCATACATTGTGCTATGAGGGAAATATCTGCCGGGCAGCGGCGCTATGGCCTACTCTTATATCGAATTCCAACTGCTAGGGATCTTTTACGTACACTCCAATGTGTACACGGGACCTCGGTTTTCGTCCCATCCGAACGACTAGGCAGATGTCCTTGTCAGGCCCTCCTTCTGCTTAATTGACAAGGGGAAGTCACACCGGAGATGAACTTTCTCGGCCAATGCAGGGATAGAACACCCGACCTCCAGGCTAGCGAACCAGCGCCCTATCCACTTAGCCACCGTGATCCCCCTATATAATATAGTATGTGAAGGCGTAAAATGAGTAAAAGGCGTCAATGCCGACCGGACCAGTTTATATTACTTTGTCCGATGTAAACAAGGCATGTATTGTCGACAACATAAAATGTGACGTCGCACTAAGACTTTACTATGGTCTAAAAGGTATGTTATATTGGAAATTGGTTAAAGATAACTTTCGGCTTAACACTTTTAAACAATTGGGTTATTGATATTGAGTCAACTGGCGTGGTTTCGATTCATCGGTTGTACGTGACAAGGAGTTGGGTCGTCTGTACAACCTCGTAGGTTTTCTTCGGGTCCCCTGGTTTCCTTCCACTGCATGCGAATCATTGAAATAAAACTGAATCATATGTTAGTCCTGAAATGACCTAGTTTGTGTCAAGTGGGCTCTATACCGAATCTTTCTCTCCCCCTCTCCCTCTTTCTGTCTCTCTCTCTAGATGTAGTAACATTTGTTGTAATAATTAACTTCGTTTTCGCCATAAATACATTACATAACCTTTATGTATGTGTATAAAAATTTATATCTCATAAAACTAGTCAATTTACACTTATGTAATAAGTAGTGCTCCTTTATTCTGAGAAGCAGATACGCTATATAAATACGTGTTGTAAAATACATTAAGGGTGGTGGTATACCGCATCAATGAGTTATTCAATTTGTACCTATCCAATTTCTAGTGCTCCTTTATTCTGGGAAGCAGATACGCTATATAAATACGTGTTGTAAAATACATTAAGGGTGGAGGAATACCACATCAACGAGTTTTTCATTATAGATGTAATTTTACAGGTACAGAATTATAGAGATAATTACAATTCAAGATTGTATACAATCGATATTTGATTCATTGTGCATATTGGTTATGGATGGCGACTGTCGGAAAAGAATGCGCTTAGTGATATTTGATTGATTTATTGATATTTCGTTATATTATATCGATATGTTGTGTATTATCGAATCCTCTGTAGTTATATACAGTGCACTCTGTCACATCCGATCTCTGACCACTCCGGCCCTCTGTTACATCCGACGCCATTTTCATGTCCCGATTTATTTCCTTATTAAATCTCTGTTACATCCGACCTCTTTACGTTCCGGATTTCCATTGAATCGACATCGTATAATCCGTCCTTCTTTTGGTCGGTGTGATAGCCGACTTCGCCCAATCTGATAAAGATATAGATCTATATTTCGTTTCGTTTTTTTTATGCTTTCGATGGCCTAAACTACAGGACGATCTGAATAGTTTTACCGAGAGGCGCCTCGGGGGTTATACGAGCCGCTTTGACCCTATGACGTCAAACATTGATTAATCAATCAGGACGTTTCTAGGGTTTATCCACAGTTCCGTGCAGGGTACGCCAAAAACTCGCCTTAACAGACCGGTTTTTTTTGGATAATTTCTTACATCAACTAGAACGTCTGCTATATAACGACCCTTCCAGATCCTAAGTAAAACGAAATTTTGAACTTTAGAAAATGAAACGAAATAGGATCTGTGCTTTAATCAGAGTCCAAGATCTGTTTACTTGCACGCCTTTCTTGCACGCTTTACCGTAGTTCCCTTACGAACTGTCCCTGGGCGGCCGAAGTCCACTGCCATTTTCTATCGGGCTCTATATAGCTGCAATATAAAAAATACGGTAAAATACCACTCTTCCCACCTCTGTCCCTAGCCTGTTTTATAACCCCAAACCCCCTTGTCACCGTGATTTTTATTTTGAGGTTAAAAGGAACCATTTCTCATTATATTTGTCACACATTTATAATAATTCAACAATACTTTCAAGTAGAATTCAGCGTTGAAATATACATGCAGTTTGGACATGTTCGAGGCTCATAATGGCTGTCAGATCCAACGTATTTTGTCTATGTTTTTAATCGCAGAATTCTACTTGAAAAAAGTGTTGATTCATTGCAGATATATGTCAGCTGTGGCAAGGAATGATTCATTTGGCGAATAAGGTAAAATCAATGCGAAAAATATTAGGTACGGATTCCAAAATAGACTAAAAATAGAGGTAGGGGAGGGCGTTATTTTCATATTGCAGCTATATGGGACCCGATAGGAACTGAAAGTCGAGTAAAGGGAGTAGCTATCCCGCAACAGCTTACAACATCATCAGTTTATTTATATATCTTATTTTCTGAAAGCATCGTTTATTTATTTATTTTTCAGAAAGCATCAAGAGTAAACTACGTGACAGAGAAAGTGAGAACATACGTCTTGAGGTCCAAGTGACGTCATTGCAGGAGGAGCTTGAAGAACTAAAAGACGAGAGTCAGAATACAGAACTAGAACTCATGCGGGTAATATACTATCCTCTTTAATTGTTATACAGAAACATTATGGCTTTGTGGAAGCTGCGGTGAATCGGTGTGTAAGACGTTGGCTCGCTGACCTGTCGATCCCGTGGTCGATCTTGGTGTTGGCCAAGAAAGTTCATAGGGATTTTCTAGTGTGCCCCCCCCCCCCTTATCAGTGGTGCAAGTTGGATGGGACCGAACACCCGGTTTCCATACACTCACTGGAGTTACATAAAAGTATACTTAACATTTGGAATTCGGTAAAAGAGTAAGCGGTATTGTCGCGGTCAAGACAAAAGTTTCCCCAAAGCACAATGTATGGCGTCTCCGAGTCAGTGGAGAATAGAAGGACGTTACCAGGCCCGCTAGCCAGCCGTCCGTGATTCCGCCCTACTGTCTTGTGGACGCTTACAACGGTCGCAATGTTTTATTTATTTATATCCATTATGGCGATATTTTCCGTAAATTTTCTGGTAATTATGTAACTGAAGTTTAAGCAGTGTTCATGTCCACGAGAGAAAAACTTTCAATTATTTCTGATAGTTACTTTCAAAATTATTGTTTTTATAACGTTGAAAATTCTGGTGGGCGTTATACCGACTCGAGTTATCACTTGCCCCAAGCCCATCCTCGTTATGCCGGTTCTTACACACACATAATATTGTTAATTTGATTTAATTTCAGGAACTTGAGATGATACACGATAAAAATTCTGTATTAACTAATCTATTGGATATTGTTAACGAACGAGCTGAAACTGCAGAGAAAGAACTAGAACAACAATATCAACACCATTCATCACCCTCAGAACGAAGTGCTAGTGCCGTTAGTGCTTTAAGTGGTGCCAGTGTCGGCAGTGATGATGTCTTCCTAGTACCACCTTCGTTGCCATCACTAGGGGGAGATAAATCTACGGTAGTGAACAGTGATTGGGAGGTAAGACACGATAGCATTGTGTTTTGTGTGGGTAGTTATTCTCTTCAACTCTGTTCGCACGACCATTTGTCCGTTCTCCATATGTACACATTTGCTTATGCACACGATAGATTTTTCATTGGATTGACGCGTGGTTACCTTATCTATGATATCTCGGATGAATTGGAACGTGATTCGTCAACTATTTACAGACTAATTCACTTTGGCATACCATAAAATACATTAAAAATAGCTTTTAATCGCGATGGAGTCAACATTTTTAATCAGATTTAAATGGAAACGGGCATATTGCCACGACATCAAACACAGTCTGTGAACGCGATATAGTCTACACTTTTCGTTCGATTTCAATTACTGTTGATATAATGGTCTTGTTTCCATGATATCTCTTATCAATGACATCAAAAATAAGAGTCTACAATTTTCAATTGATTTGAATACCCGTACCGAAAT